>CM057388.1:2343585-5336085 GCA_030015415.1 Cynopterus sphinx
GCGGATCTGGGTCCCAGCCGGACAGTGGGAGAGCGCCTGGAGCGCTCGGGCTCGGTCCAAGCCAGGGTGCGGCGGGCTCGTGAGGCTCAGAGGCCATGGGACGCCTTTAAACGCGTCCAGCGCCATGGGGGCAGCCCGGCGGAGGCGTCGGCCGGGCCCGAGGTCCCCAGCGTGAGGTCGAGAGGCCCGGGATCGAGGAGTCGTTTCTTGCCGAGCCCCGTGTGCCCGCCCAGGAGCAGGAGCAGGTCAGCGTGAGGACCACCACGGTCCCTGGCGTCGGTGTCGGGGGCAGCCAGTTGAGGCGAGCCGGCGGGTTCCGCTTGGCGCTGGCCGTCCCGGGGAGATCGGGCTGGGGAAGGTGCCCAGAGAGGGTCCCAGCTGGTTTGCGGGCCAGCAGGTTCTCCGGGAGAAGGCGTGTGAAGCCCCTCGGGAAAGGGAGGAAGCGTTAGTCGGGGAAGGGGCCAGGGCAGCCCGGCCTGGGCCAGGCTTCTCTGCCGGAAGGAGGAAGTAGCTCGGGCCATGGCCCGCCCCTGCTTCTGCCTGGCCCAGCTCCAGGCCTCTTTAGGCCACACCCTCCCACGCCCAGACATGCGGTCCGCTGTATGATATTTCTTTGTGGGCGGGATCAGCTTGCGGACCCGGAAGGAAAATGGGAGCAATTTCTTGGCCTAGGGAGCGGTCAGAAAGACCTGGCGGCAGAAACAAACAAGGCGAATCACCACAAAACACAACAAGACCACCGCCCCCAAACCAAAGCCAAACCAACCCCCTCCTACCGTACATCAACGATGAGAAACATAGGTCAAGACTCACGAGAATATCATGAAGCTGTATCTTGGAAACAGACATGAGAAAGGAGTCCTTTCCCAGTTCAGGCAGAGGTGAACATCAAGATTGAAATCAAAAATCAAGCGGTCAAAATCCCACAGAAAATGAGCAGTTCCGGACAAGGGTCCGAAGAAACCGAAATTGCCAACAGAGAGGAAAAGATGCTGAACCTTACTGACAACCAGAGAAATGCACACGAGAGGGTCACGTTCTCCCTGAGAAGTTGCCCAGAGTGAAAAGATAGTGATCCATGACATGCGCTAGTGTGCGGGACCATTGACTGGGTGGGACACGTGTCCTCGTGCATCACTTTAAGAACATGAAGCGGTACCAGGTTCTGAAGGGCAAATCGACAATACGGATTAGATACATGAAACACGCAGCCACGGAGCAGTCCCTGTTGGGGATTTGCAGTAAAAATAGTCATCGAATTTCACCAAGATTCAGACTCAGATAAAAGGTACTTGGATATATTTTACATAGTATAGAAAGGGTGACCATTGCAAGATATTTTCTTTTTTATCATGGCCAAAGAAAAAGATAGAAAGAAAAAGAAGAGAAGAAAATGAAATGCAAAATAAGAGCCAAAGCTTGCAGTAAACCAAGTATCTGAACAGAATGAAATTACAAATATTATCAACTCTCTAAATAATTCATTAATTGGTTCATTCATTTCCTTACTTACTGAATGACCTGTTTATGTAATTTTTATTCATTAGATTAGATTAGATTCGTTCATTTATATATTTATTTTTTATTCATTTCAGGAAATGAAATTTAAAAATAAGAGCCAAAACCTGTAACAAATCAAGTATCGAGCAGGGTCAAATTTCAAATATTATCAATTCACTAAGTAATTAATTAAGTTGTTCATTCATTTACTTACTTACTGATAGACCTGTTTATTTACTTTTTATTCATTCGTTCGTTCGTTCGTTCATTCAATCATTCATTCATTAATTAAATCATTTATTTATTCCTGCAGATCCAGGAAATGAAATACAAAACTAACATACAAAACTATTAGCAAACCAAGAATCTGAACAGTGTCAAATTACTAACATTATCAACTCACTAAATAATTAATTAATTGGTACATTCATTTCCGTACTTACTGATTGACATGTTTATTTACTTTTTATTAAGTCTTTTATTTATTTTTTTATTTATTCAATCATTTCAAGGAAATTTAATAAATTACTAAGAGCAAAAACCTTTAGCAAAACAAGTATCTGAACAGGGTAAAATCACAAACATTATCAACTGACTAAATAATTAATTAATTTGTTCATTCATTGCTTTACTTACTGATTGACCTATTTTTTACTTTTTCTTCATTCATTCATTCATTCATTCTTTAATTTATTTAATTATTTATTTATTCATTTCAGGAAATGAAATCCAAAACTAAAAGCCAAAATCTGTAGCAAACCAAGTATTTGAACAGCGTCAAATTACAGATATTATCAACTCACCAATTAAGTAATCAATCAATTAATTAAATAATCTGTTCATTCCTTTTCTTTTTCACTTATTGACTTGTTTATTCCTTAATTTTTAATTTGGTTGTTTGTTGATTTATTTCCTGATTACTTATTTTGATTGTTAGTTTGTTTGTGATTTCTTTTGTTTGTATCCCAAAGTCCTGTGATGATGGGTGGAGAAAGCTAAAGTCAGGTAGGAAAACGAAGTTCACTGTTAACACCACCAGAGCAGAAAGGGTGACTTGACTCGGAGGGAACTCATGCACCCTGCCCTTTCGTTGACCCCTGCTCAGGATGGCAGAACTTCGAGTTTCTGGGAATGTGAGCTGCTGGGTCTTTTTCGTTTCTTTCTTTCTTTGTCCCTTCGTGGGGATTCTCCATGTTTTCCAATGGGCACGGATTCATTTTGAGGCCTCAGGAAGGTGCAGTGTCTCTCAATACAGAAGGAACAGCCAGGCCCGATGTTCCCTAGCCCTGCAGAGTCACGAGGCATTCTTCTGTGCTGCCACCAGAGGGCAGCAAAAAGCTCAGCCAAGGTCAGCCCTGGGTGGGAGCTGAACACTGCTGTTGGGAGCTCAGTGCTCTTGACAACTTCCTGACAGGAATCAATTTGGCGCGGCTTGGGTTTTCGGATCAATTGACTGATACTCACTGCAGGAATTATCTATTGGAGAAAACACAAGTCGCCTGGAGACTCACTATGCAGATCCAAGCAAGGCTGGCAAACGGGCCTTTGTCCTTGCTTTTAGTGCTATGTGATGGGTAGAGGGTTCCCCACATTCTGAAAATTCTTGTGACCCGGTATAGGTTTTTAACCTGCCCTTGATCTCGAATGTCTCTGTAGCAGTATTCTGTCTTTTAAATTTTATTTTTTTTTGGATGTATGTTTTCCAAAGGTTGCTTCGGTATCCGGCCGTTGTCCGCCTTTTGGCGCTGTTTTCACGGGCTTTCCACGTTCCAACGTGTCCTGTGCATCAAAGTGAGACAGTCCTGCAAGTGTTCATCCCAATATCTGATCCAGGTGAGTGTTTGGCCATCATTGCTTCGTAAATTTTCAAGCCAGACATGGTGACAGGCTGGTTCCAGTGTCCCTCTGTGGAATTAGTATCCCTCCTTGGATCCCTCACTTCTCATCATCTAAAGTTGGACTTCATTTTGAGAATCAGAGATCTCTGCCTTCACTCAAGATGTTGTTTCCAGATACATTAGTCTCGTTTGAGATTTGAAATTCTACCCATTAATGTCGTTTCCGGTGCATATCCCTTATTTGCTTTCTTTTGAATCCAAGATGGACTCGTGTTGATACGGACATAGTTAAGTTTACCTGCTCTGTCATGATGTCTACGAATAATTATTCACATACCTGCTATTGTTCAGCATTTCAGTTGCTTTCTGAACATGGAGAATCACAGGTCTTTTGTTTGTGCCTGCCCAATAAGCCTATCTAGGGCCACCCTCCATTTCTAATTTCTTGCCTTCCGGACTTGTTAGAAAGTTCCCATGCTCTTCTTCTCCTTCTCCTTCTCCCTCTTCTCCTCCTACTTCTTCTTCTACAACTTCTTTCCCTTCCTCTTCCTCTTTTGTATATTCCTTCTCCTGCTTCTTCATTCATCCTCTCCTGCTTCTCTCTCTCATTCTTCTTCTTTTCACCTCTTTTCTTCCTTCTTTCTTCTTCTTTATAATAGAAACAATGAAATTCACAGTGCGAATTCCCAAGAATGGTTTTGAGAATGGTAGTTCCTGCAGATTGGAAAGGGTTTGCTTCTGATATTCCGGCGACAAGTAGTGAGACTGCATGGTGCGAGTAGGTTTGAGTAGGGAAGCAGAGCATTTCAAGAATCCATGATCGCAAGTCCGTGGGAGGTGCTTCCAACACTTGGCAGTTGTCCCCACCAAAGGGCCCAGGTGTGAGGTGTGCTGGACACGGTCACTCAGCCAGCATGGCTCCACATGGAGTCGGAAAGAGCTGGCTTCCAATTGTGCCACTGTGGCTTATGAGTTCTGAGTCCTGTGGCCAAATGGCACCTGGGTCGCTCATGAAGTGTGCGATGAGCTCTTGGGGCTGTGGCTGAGTGTGCTGGGGCGGTGCCAGCCTACAGGGAGGAATCGGTCAGCGGCCCCTGCTCTCATGGCGGTGATGGAGCCCCTGCACGGGTGCGGTTGGCCCAGGGTCCGGCCTGACTCCTGGGAGCAGGGAGGCGGTGTCACGGGAGCCGAGATGTCGGGCCTTGAGGCGACCGGGCAGGCGGCAGGGCTTCAGTGGCGAGCAAGCGCCCGGTGCGGACGGCGTGTCGGGGCCGTGGGCCTGCAAGGGAGGTGGCACGTGGCGCGTGCGAGGCAGGGCGCGAGCCAAGCTGTGAGGGACGCGCGCCCGCTTGGCTTGCAGCTGTGGATTGGCGAGGCGCGAGGATGCGTGGAGCACGGAGGCCTGGCGGCGGGCGTGTGGCGTGGCCGTCGGGTCGTGTGTGATTGGATCCCGTGGCGGAAAATGGCCTCCTGCTGCTCTATCCGCGTCACCATGGAGACCAACCGTGGGACCCCTTTATTCGGTCAGCCGTGAGCTGGCGCGGGCTTGTCGCTGCGGATCTGGGTCCCAGCGGACAGTGGGAGAGCGCCTGGAGGCGCTCGGGCTCGGTCCGAAGCCAGGAGTGCGGCGGGCTCGTGAGGCTCAGAGGCCGCGGGCGCCTTCGCGTCCAGCGCCCGCGAGCAGCCCGGCTGAGGCGTCGGCGGGCCGAGGTCCCAGCGTGGTCGAGAGGCCCGGGATCGAGAGTCGTTTCTTGCCGAGCCCCGTGTGCCCGCCCAGGAGCAGGAGCAGGTCAGCGTGAGGACCACCACGGTCCCTGGCGTCCGGTGTCGGGGCAGCCAGTTGAGGCGAGCAGCGGGTTCCGCTTGGCGCTGGCCGTCCAGGGAGATCGGGCTGGGAAGGTGCCCAGAGAGGTCCCAGCTGGTTTGCGGGCCCTTGGTTCTCCGGGGAGAGGCGTGTGAAGCCCCTCGGGAAAGGGAGGAAGCGTTAGTCGGGGAAGGGGCCAGGGCAGCCCGGCCTGGGCCAGGCTTCTCTGCCGGAAGGAGGAAGTAGCTCGGGCCATGGCCCCGCCCCTGCTTCTGCCTGGCCCAGCTCCAGGCCTCTTTAGGCCACACCCTCCCGCCGCCCAGACATGCGGTCCGCTGTATGATATTTCTTTGTGGACGGGATCAGCTTGCGGACCCGGAAGGGAAAATGGGAGCAATTTCTTGGCCTAGGGACCGGTCAGAAAGACCTGGCGGCAGAAACAAACAAGGCGAATCACCACAAAACACAACAAGACCACCGCCCCCAAACCAAAAGCCAAACCAACCCCATCCTACCGTACATCAACGATGAGAAACATAGAGTCAAGACTCACGAGAATATCATGAAACTGTATCTTGGAAACAGACATGAGAAAGGAGTCCTTTCCCCAGTTCAGGCAGAGGTGAACATCAAGATTGAAATCAAAAATCAAACGGTCAAAATCCCCACAGAAAATGAGCAGTTCCGGACAAGGGTCCGAAGAAACCGAAATTGCCAACAGAGAGGAAAAGATGCTGAACCTTACTGACAACCAGAGAAATGCACACCGAGAGGGTCACGTTCTCCCTGAGAAGTTGCCCAGAGTGAAAAGATAGTGATCCATGACATGCGCTAGTGTGCGGGACCATTGACTGGGTGGGACACGTGTCCTCGTGCATCACTTTAAGAACATGAAGCGGTACCAGGTTCTGAAGGGCAAGTCGACAATACGGATTAGATACATGAAACACGCAGCCACGGAGCAGTCCCTGTTGGGGATTTGCAGTAAAAATAGTCATCGAATTTCACCAAGATTCAGACTCAGATAAAGGTACTTGGATATATTTTACATAGTATAGAAAGGGTGACCATTGCAAGATATTTTCTTTTTTATCATGGCCAAAGAAAAAAGATAGAAAGAAAAAGAAGAGAAGAGAAAATGAAATGCAAAATAAGAGCCAAAGCTTGCAGTAAACCAAGTATCTGAACAGAATGAAATTACAAATATTATCAACTCTCTAAATAATTCATTAATTGGTTCATTCATTTCCTTACTTACTGAATGACCTGTTTATGTAATTTTTATTCATTAGATTAGATTAGATTCGTTCATTTATATATTTATTTTTTATTCATTTCCAGGAAATGAAATTTAAAAATAAGAGCCAAAACCTGTAGCAAATCAAGTATGCGAGCGGGTCAAATTTCAAATATTATCAATTCACTAAGTAATTAATTAAGTTGTTCATTCATTTACTTACTTACTGATAGACCTGTTTATTTACTTTTTATTCATTCGTTCGTTCGTTAGATTCGTTCATTCATTCATTCAGTCATTCAGTCATTCATTTATTTAGTCCTGCATTTCCAGGAAATGAAATCCAAAACTAAGAGCCAAAACTTGTAGCAAACCAAGTATCTGAACAGGGTCAAATTACTAACATTATCAACTCACTAAATAATTAATTAATTGGTACATTCATTTCCGTACTTACTGATTGACATGTTTAATTACTTTTTATTCAGTCGTTTATTTATTTGTTTAGTTATTCAATCATTTCAGGAAATGAAATAAATACTAAGAGCCAAAACCTGTAGCAAACCAAGTATCTGAACAGGGTAAAATCACAAACATTATCAACTGACTAAATAATTAATTAATTTGTTCATTCATTGCTTTACTTACTGATTGACCTATTTTTTACTTTTCTTCATTCATTCATTCATTCATTCTTTAATTTATTTAATTATTTATTTATTCATTTCAGGAAATGAAATCCAAAACTAAAAGCCAAAATCTGTAGCAAACCAAGTATTTGAACAGCGTCAAATTACAGATATTATCAACTCACCAATTAAGTAATCAATCAATTAATTAAATAATCTGTTCATTCCTTTTCTTTTCACTTATTGACTTGTTTATTCCTTAATTTTTAATTTGGTTGTTTGTTGATTTATTTCCTGATTACTTATTTTGATTGTTAGTTTGTTTGTGATTTCTTTTGTTTGTATCCCAAAGTCCTGTGATGATGGGTGGAGAAAGCTAAAGTCAGGTAGGAAAACGAAGTTCACTGTTAACACCACCAGAGCAGAAAGGGTGACTAGACTCGGAGGAACTCATGCACCCTGCCCTTTCGTTGACCCCTGCTCAGGATGGCAGAACTTCGAGTTTCTGGGAATGTGAGCTGCTGGGTCTTTTTCGTTTCTTTCTTTCTTTGTCCCTTCGTGGGGATTCTCCATGTTTTCCAATGGGCACGGATTCATTTTGAGGCCTCAGGAAGGTGCAGTGTCTCTCAATACAGAAGGAACAGCCAGGCCCGATGTTCCCTAGCCCTGCAGAGTCACGAGGCATTCTTCTGTGCTGCCACCAGAGGGCAGCAAAAAGCTCAGCCAAGGTCAGCCCTGGGTGGGAGCTGAACACTGCTGTTGGGAGCTCAGTGCTCTTGAGAACTTCCTGACAGGAATCAATTTGGCGCGGCTTGGGTTTTCGGATCAATTGACTGATACTCACTGCAGGAATTATCTATTGGAGAAAACACAAGTCGCCTGGAGACTCACTATGCAGATCTAAGCAAGGCTGGCAAACGGGCCTTTGTCCTTGCTTTTAGTGCTATGTGATGGGTAGAGGGTTCCCCACATTCTGAAAATTCTTGTGCCCCGGTATAGGTTTTTTAACCTGCCCTTTGATCTCGAATGTCTCTGTAGCAGTATTCTGTCTTTTAAATTTTATTTTTTTTTTGGATGTATGTTTTTCCAAAGGTTGCTTCGGTATCCGGCCGTTGTCCGCCTTTTGACGCTGTTTTCACGGGCTTTCCACGTTCCAACGTGTCCTGTGCATCCAAAGTGAGACAGTCCTGCAAGTGTTCATCCCCAATATCTGATCCAGGTGAGTGTTTGGCCATCATTGCTTCGTAAATTTTCAAGCCAGACATGGTGACAGGCTGGTTCCAGTGTCCCTCTGTGGAATTAGTATCCCTCCTTGGATCCCTCACTTCTCATCATCTAAAGTTGGACTTCATTTTGAGAATCAGAGATCTCTGCCTTCACTCAAGATGTTGTTTCCAGATACATTAGTCTCGTTTGAGATTTGAAATTCTACCCATTAATGTCGTTTCCGGTGCATATCCCTTATTTGCTTTCTTTTGAATCCAAGATGGACTCGTGTTGATACGGACATAGTTAAGTTTACCTGCTCTGTCATGATGTCTACCGAATAATTATTCACATACCTGCTATTGTTCAGCATTTCAGTTGCTTTCTGAACATGGAGAATCACAGGTCTTTTGTTTGTGCCTGCCCAATAAGCCTATCTAGGGCCACCCTCCATTTCTAATTTCTTGCCTTCCGGACTTGTTAGAAAGTTCCCATGCTCTTCTTCTCCTTCTCCTTCTCCCTCTTCTCCTCCTACTTCTTCTTCTACAACTTCTTTCCCTTCCTCTTCCTCTTTTGTATATTCCTTCTCCTGCTTCTTCATTCATCCTCTCCTGCTTCTCTCTCTCATTCTTCTTCTTCACCTCTTTTCTTCCTTCTTTCTTCTTCTTTATAATAGAAACAATGAAATTCACGAGGTGCGAATTCCCAAGAATGGTTTTGAGAATGGTAGTTCCTGCAGATTGGAAAGGGTTTGCTTCTGATATTCCGGCGACAAGTAGTGAGACTGCATGGTGCGAGTAGGTTTGAGTAGGGAAGCAGAGCATTTCCAAGAATCCATGATCGCAAGTCCGTGGGAGGTGCTTCCAACACTTGGCAGTTGTCCCCACCAAAGGGCCCAGGTGTGAGGTGTGCTGGACACGGTCACTCAGCCAACATGGCTCCACATGGAGTCGGAAAGAGCTGGCTTCCAATTGTGCCACTGTGGCTTATGAGTTCTGAGTCCTGTGGCCAAATGGCACCTGGGTCGCTTCATGAAGTGTGCGATGAGCTCTTGGGGCTGTGGCTGAGTGTGCTGGGGCAGTGCCAGCCTACAGGGAGGAATCGGTCAGCGGCCCCTGCTCTCATGGCGGTGATGGAGCCCCTGCACGGGTGCGGTTGGCCCAGGGTCGGCCTGACTCCTGGGAGCAGGGAGGCGGTGTCACAGGAGCCGAGATGTCGGGCCTTGAGGCGACCGGGCAGGGCGGCAGGGCTTCAGTGGCGAGCAGCGCCCGGTGCAGACGGCGTGTCGGGGCCGTGGGCCTGCAAGGGAGGTGGCACGTAAGCGCGTGCGAGGCAGGCGCGAGCCAAGCTGTGAGGGACGCGCGCCCGGCTTGGCAGCTGTGGATTGGCGAGGCGCGAGGATGCGTGGAGCACGCAGGCCTTGAGGCGGCGGGCGTGTGGCGTGGCCGTCGGGTCGTGTGTGATTGGATCCCGTGGCGGAAAATGGCCTCCTGCTGCTCTATGCGCGTCACCATGGAGACCAACCGTGGGACCCCTTTATTCGGTCAGCCGTGAGCTGGCGCCGGGCTTGTCGCTGCGGATCTGGGTCCCAGCGGACAGTGGGAGACGCCTGGAGGCGCTCGGGCTCGGTCGAAGCCAGGGTGCGGCGGGCTCGTGAGGCTCAGAGGCGCGGGCGCCTTTAAGCGTCCAGCGCGCGAGCAGCCCGGCTGAGGCGTCGGCGGGCCGAGGTCCCCAGCGTGAGTCGAGGCCCGGGATCGAGAGTCGTTTCTTGCCGAGCCCCGTGTGCCCGCCCAGGAGCAGGAGCAGGTCAGCGTGAGGACCACCACGGTCCCTGGCGTCCGGTGTCGGGGCAGCCAGTTGAGGCGAGCCGGCGGGTTCCGCTTGGCGCTGGCCGTCCAGGGAGATCGGGCTGGGGAAGGTGCCCAGAGAGGGTCCCGCTGGTTTGCGGGCCCTTGGGTTCTCCGGGAGAGGCGTGTGAAGCCCCTCGGGAAAGGGAGGAAGCGTTAGTCGGGGAAGGGGCCAGGGCAGCCCGGCCTGGGCCAGGCTTCTCTGCCGGAAGGAGGAAGTAGCTCGGGCCATGGCCCGCCCCTGCTTCTGCCTGGCCCAGCTCCAGGCCTCTTTAGGCCACACCCTCCGCCGCCCAGACATGCGGTCCGCTGTATGATATTTCTTTGTGGGCGGGATCAGCTTGCGGACCGGAAGGAAAATGGGAGCAATTTCTTGGCCTAGGGAGCGGTCAGAAAGACCTGGCGGCAGAAACAAACAAGGCGAATCACCACAAAACACAACAAGACCACCGCCCCCAAACCAAAGCCAAACCAACCCCATCCTACCGTACATCAACGATGAGAAACATAGAGTCAAGACTCACGAGAATATCATGAAACTGTATCTTGAAACAGACATGAGAAAGGAGTCCTTTCCCCAGTTCAGGCAGAGGTGAACATCAAGATTGAAATCAAAAATCAAGCGGTCAAAATCCCCACAGAAAATGAGCAGTTCGGACAAGGGTCGAAGAAGCGAAATTGCCAACAGAGAGGGAAAAGATGCTGAACCTTACTGACAACCAGAGAAATGCACACCGAGAGGGTCACGTTCTCCTGAGAAGTTGCCCAGAGTGAAAAGATAGTGATCCATGACATGCGCTAGTGTGCGGGACCATTGACTGGGTGGGACACGTGTCCTCGTGCATCACTTTAAGAACATGAAGCGGTACCAGGTTCTGAAGGGCAAGTCGACAATACGGATTAGATACATGAAACACGCAGCCACGGAGCAGTCCCTGTTGGGGATTTGCAGTAAAAATAGTCATCGAATTTCACCAAGATTCAGACTCAGATAAAGGTACTTGGATATATTTTACATAGTATAGAAAGGGTGACCATTGCAAGATATTTTCTTTTTATCATGGCCAAAGAAAAAGATAGAAAGAAAAGAAGAGAAGAAAATGAAATGCAAAATAAGAGCCAAAGCTTGCAGTAAACCAAGTATCTGAACAGAATGAAATTACAAATATTATCAACTCTCTAAATAATTCATTAATTGGTTCATTCATTTCCTTACTTACTGAATGACCTGTTTATGTAATTTTTATTCATTAGATTAGATTAGTTCGTTCATTTATATATTTATTTTTTATTCATTTCCAGGAAATGAAATTTAAAAATAAGAGCCAAAACCTGTAGCAAATCAAGTATGCGAGCGGGGTCAAATTTCAAATATTAACAATTCACTAAGTAATTAATTAAGTTGTTCATTCATTTACTTACTTACTGATAGACCTGTTTATTTACTTTTTATTCATTCGTTCGTTCGTTCGTTCATTCATTCATTCATTCATTCATTCATTCATTTATTTATTCCTGCATTTCCAGGAAATGAAATCCAAAACTAAGAGCCAAAACTTGTAGCAAACCAAGTATCTGAACAGGGTCAAATTACTAACATTATCAACTCACTAAATAATTAATTAATTGGTACATTCATTTCCGTACTTACTGATTGACATGTTTAATTACTTTTTATTCAGTCGTTTATTTATTTGTTTATTTATTCAATCATTTCCAGGAAATGAAATAAAAACTAAGAGCCAAAACCTGTAGCAAACCAAGTATCTGAACAGGGTAAAATCACAAACATTATCAACTGACTAAATAATTAATTAATTTGTTCATTCATTGCTTTACTTACTGATTGACCTATTTTTTACTTTTCTTCATTCATTCATTCATTCATTCTTTAATTTATTTAATTATTTATTTATTCATTTCCAGGAAATGAAATCCAAAACTAAAAGCCAAAATCTGTAGCAAACCAAGTATTTGAACAGCGTCAAATTACAGATATTATCAACTCACCAATTAAGTAATCAATCAATTAATTAAATAATCTGTTCATTCCTTTTCTTTTTCACTTATTGACTTGTTTATTCCTTAATTTTTAATTTGGTTGTTTGTTGATTTATTTCCTGATTACTTATTTTGATTGTTAGTTTGTTTGTGATTTCTTTTGTTTGTATCCCAAAGTCCTGTGATGATGGGTGGAGAAAGCTAAAGTCAGGTAGGAAAACGAAGTTCACTGTTAACACCACCAGAGCAGAAAGGGTGACTTGACTCGGAGGAACTCATGCACCCTGCCCTTTCGTTGACCCTGCTCAGGATGGCAGAACTTCGAGTTTCTGGGAATGTGAGCTGCTGGGTCTTTTCGTTTCTTTCTTTCTTTGTCCCTTCGTGGGGATTCTCCATGTTTTCCAATGGGCACGGATTCATTTTGAGGCCTCAGGAAGGTGCAGTGTCTCTCAATACAGAAGGAACAGCCAGGCCCGATGTTCCCTAGCCCTGCAGAGTCACGAGGCATTCTTCTGTGCTGCCACCAGAGGGCAGCAAAAGCTCAGCCAAGGTCAGCCCTGGGTGGGAGCTGAACACTGCTGTTGGGAGCTCAGTGCTCTTGAGAACTTCCTGACAGGAATCAATTTGGCGCGGCTTGGGTTTTCGGATCAATTGACTGATACTCACTGCAGGAATTATCTATTGGAGAAAACACAAGTCGCCTGGAGACTCACTATGCAGATCCAAGCAAGGCTGGCAAACGGGCCTTTGTCCTTGCTTTTAGTGCTATGTGATGGGTAGAGGGTTCCCCACATTCTGAAAATTCTTTTGCCACGGTATAGGTTTTTAACCTGCCCCTTGATCTCGAATGTCTCTGTAGCAGTATTCTGTCTTTTAAATTTTATTTTTTTTTTTGGATGTATGTTTTTCCAAAGGTTGCTTCGGTATCCGGCCGTTGTCCGCCTTTTGACGCTGTTTTCACGGGCTTTCCACGTTCCAACGTGTCCTGTGCATCCAAAGTGAGACAGTCCTGCAAGTGTTCATCCCCAATATCTGATCCAGGTGAGTGTTTGGCCATCATTGCTTCGTAAATTTTCAAGCCAGACATGGTGACAGGCTGGTTCCAGTGTCCCTCTGTGGAATTAGTATCCCTCCTTGGATCCCTCACTTCTCATCATCTAAAGTTGGACTTCATTTTGAGAATCAGAGATCTCTGCCTTCACTCAAGATGTTGTTTCCAGATACATTAGTCTCGTTTGAGATTTGAAATTCTACCCATTAATGTCGTTTCCGGTGCATATCCCTTATTTGCTTTCTTTTGAATCCAAGATGGACTCGTGTTGATACGGACATAGTTAAGTTTACCTGCTCTGTCATGATGTCTACGAATAATTATTCACATACCTGCTATTGTTCAGCATTTCAGTTGCTTTCTGAACATGGAGAATCACAGGTCTTTTGTTTGTGCCTGCCCAATAAGCCTATCTAGGGCCACCCTCCATTTCTAATTTCTTGCCTTCGGACTTGTTAGAAAGTTCCCATGCTCTTCTTCTCCTTCTCCTTCTCCCTCTTCTCCTCCTACTTCTTCTTCTACAACTTCTTTCCCTTCCTCTTCCTCTTTTGTATATTCCTTCTCCTGCTTCTTCATTCATCCTCTCCTGCTTCTCTCTCTCATTCTTCTTCTTTTTCACCTCTTTTCTTCCTTCTTTCTTCTTCTTTATAATAGAAACAATGAAATTCACGAGGTGCGAATTCCCAAGAATGGTTTTGAGAATGGTAGTTCCTGCAGATTGGAAAGGGTTTGCTTCTGATATTCGGCGACAAGTAGTGAGACTGCATGGTGCGAGTAGGTTTGAGTAGGGAAGCAGAGCATTTCCAAGAATCCATGATCGCAAGTCCGTGGGAGGTGCTTCCAACACTTGGCAGTTGTCCCCACCAAAGGGCCCAGGTGTGAGGTGTGCTGGACACGGTCACTCAGCCAACATGGCTCCACATGGAGTCGGAAAGAGCTGGCTTCCAATTGTGCCACTGTGGCTTATGAGTTCTGAGTCCTGTGGCCAAATGGCACCTGGGTCGCTTCATGAAGTGTGCGATGAGCTCTTGGGGCTGTGGCTGAGTGTGCTGGGGCGGTGCCAGCCTACAGGGAGGAATCGGTCAGCGGCCCCTGCTCTCATGGCGGTGATGGAGCCCCTGCACGGGTGCGGTTGGCCCAGGGTCGGCCTGACTCCTGGGAGCAGGGAGGCGGTGTCACAGGAGCCGAGATGTCGGGCCTTGAGGCGACCGGGCAGGGCGACAGGGCTTCAGTGGCGAGCAGCGCCCGGTGCGGACGGCGTGTCGGGGCCGTGGGCCTGCAAGGGAGGTGGCACGTGGCGCGTGCGAGGCAGGCGCGAGCCAAGCTGTGAGGGACGCGCCGCGCCGGCTTGGCAGCTGTGGATTGGCGAGAGGCGCGAGGATGCGTGGAGCACGGAGGCCTTGGGCGGCGGGCGTGTGGCGTGGCCGTCGGGTCGTGTGTGATTGGATCCCGTGGCGGAAAATGGCCTCCTGCTGCTCTATGCGCGTCACCATGGAGACCAACCGTGGGACCCCTTTATTCGGTCAGCCGTGAGCTGGCGCGGGGCTTGTCGCTGCGGATCTGGGTCCCAGCGGACAGTGGGAGACGCCTGGAGGCGCTCGGGCTCGGTCCGAAGCCAGGGTGCGGCGGGCTCGTGAGGCTCAGAGGCGCGACGCCTTTAAGCGTCCAGCGCGCGGGGCAGCCCGGCTGAGGCGTCGGCGGGCCGAGGTCCCCAGCGTGGTCGAGAGGCCCGGGATCGAGGAGTCGTTTCTTGCCGAGCCCCGTGTGCCCGCCCAGGAGCAGGAGCAGGTCAGCGTGAGGACCACCACGGTCCCTGGCGTCCGGTGTCGGGGGCAGCCAGTTGAGGCGAGCCGGCGGGTTCCGCTTGGCGCTGGCCGTCCCGGGGAGATCGGGCTGGGAAGGTGCCCAGAGAGGGTCCCAGCTGGTTTGCGGGCCCAGCGGGTTCTCCGGGGAGAGGGCGTGTGAAGCCACTCGCGAAAGGGAGGAAGCTTTAGTCGGGGAAGGGTCCAGGGCAGCCCGGCCTGGGCCAGGCTTCTCTGCCCGGAAGGAGGAAGTAGCTCGGGCCATGGCCCCGCCCCTGCTTTTGCCTGGCCCATCTCCAGGCCTCTTTAGGCCACACCCTCCCGCCGCCCAGACATGCGGTCCGCTGTATGATATTTCTTTGTGGACGGGATCAGCTTGCGGACCCGGAAGGGAAAATGGGAGCAATTTCTTGGCCTAGGGAACGGTCAGAAAGACCTGGCCGGCAGAAACAAACAAGACGAATCACCACAAAACACAACAAGACCACCGCCCCCCAAACCAAAGCCAAACCAACCCCATCCTACCGTACATCAACGATGAGAAACATAGGTCAAGACTCACGAGAATATCATGAAACTGTATCTTGGAAACAGACATGAGAAAGGTGTCCTTTCCCCAGTTCAGGCAGAGGTGAACATCAAGATTGAAATCAAAAATCAAACGGTCAACATCCCCACAGAACATGAGCAGTTCCGGACAAGGGTCCGAAGAAACCGAAATTGCCAACAGAGAGGGAAAAGATGCTGAACCTTACTGACAACCAGAGAAATGCACACCGAGAGGGTCACGTTCTCCCTGAGAAGTTGCCCAGAGTGAAAAGATAGTGATCCATGACATGCGCTAGTGTGCGGGACCATTGACTGGGTGGGACACGTGTCCTCGTGCATCACTTTAAGAACATGAAGCGGTACCAGGTTCTGAAGGGCAAGTCGACAATACGGATTAGATACATGAAACACGCAGCCACGGAGCAGTCCCTGTTGGGGATTTGCAGTAAAAATAGTCATCGAATTTCACCAAGATTCAGACTCAGATAAAGGTACTTGGATATATTTTACATAGTATAGAAAGGGTGACCATTGCAAGATATTTTCTTTTTTATCATGGCCAAAGAAAAAAGATAGAAAGAAAAAGAAGAGAAGAGAAAATGAAATGCAAAATAAGAGCCAAAGCTTGCAGTAAACCAAGTATCTGAACAGAATGAAATTACAAATATTATCAACTCTCTAAATAATTCATTAATTGGTTCATTCATTTCCTTACTTACTGAATGACCTGTTTATGTAATTTTATTCATTCGTTAGATTAGATTCGTTCATTTATATATTTATTTTTTTATTCATTTCCAGGAAATGAAATTTAAAAATAAGAGCCAAAACCTGTAGCAAATCAAGTATGCGAACGGGGTCAAATTTCAAATATTATCAATTCACTAAGTAATTAATTAAGTTGTTCATTCATTTACTTACTTACTGATAGACCTGTTTATTTACTTTTTATTCATTCGTTCGTTCGTTCGTTCGTTCATTCATTCATTCATTCATTCATTCATTTATTTATTCCTGCATTTCCAGGAAATGAAATCCAAAACTAAGAGCCAAAACTTGTAGCAAACCAAGTATCTGAACAGGGTCAAATTACTAACATTATCAACTCACTAAATAATTAATTAATTGGTACATTCATTTCCGTACTTACTGATTGACATGTTTAATTACTTTTTATTCAGTCGTTTATTTATTTGTTTATTTATTCAATCATTTCCAGGAAATGAAATAAAAAACTAAGAGCCAAAACCTGTAGCAAACCAAGTATCTGAACAGGGTAAAATCACAAACATTATCAACTGACTAAATAATTAATTAATTTGTTCATTCATTGCTTTACTTACTGATTGACCTATTTTTTTACTTTTTCTTCATTCATTCATTCATTCATTCTTTAATTTATTTAATTATTTATTTATTCATTTCCAGGAAATGAAATCCAAAACTAAAAGCCAAAATCTGTAGCAAACCAAGTATTTGAACAGCGTCAAATTACAGATATTATCAACTCACCAATTAAGTAATCAATCAATTAATTAAATAATCTGTTCATTCCTTTTCTTTTTCACTTATTGACTTGTTTATTCCTTAATTTTTAATTTGGTTGTTTGTTGATTTATTTCCTGATTACTTATTTTGATTGTTAGTTTGTTTGTGATTTCTTTTGTTTGTATCCCAAAGTCCTGTGATGATGGGTGGAGAAAGCTAAAGTCAGGTAGGAAAACGAAGTTCACTGTTAACACCACCAGAGCAGAAAGGGTGACTTGACTCGGAGGGAACTCATGCACCCTGCCCTTTCGTTGACCCCTGCTCAGGATGGCAGAACTTCGAGTTTCTGGGAATGTGAGCTGCTGGGTCTTTTTCGTTTCTTTCTTTCTTTGTCCCTTCGTGGGGATTCTCCATGTTTTCCAATGGGCACGGATTCATTTTGAGGCCTCAGGAAGGTGCAGTGTCTCTCAATACAGAAGGAACAGCCAGGCCCGATGTTCCCTAGCCCTGCAGAGTCACGAGGCATTCTTCTGTGCTGCCACCAGAGGGCAGCAAAAGCTCAGCCAAGGTCAGCCCTGGGTGGGAGCTGAACACTGCTGTTGGGAGCTCAGTGCTCTTGAGAACTTCCTGACAGGAATCAATTTGGCGCGGCTTGGGTTTGCGGATCAATTGACTGATACTCACTGCAGGAATTATCTATTGGAGAAAACACAAGTCGCCTGGAGACTCACTATGCAGATCCAAGCAAGGCTGGCAAACGGGCCTTTGTCCTTGCTTTTAGTGCTATGTGATGGGTAGAGGGTTCCCCACATTCTGAAAATTCTTGTGACCCCGGTATAGGTTTTTTAACCTGCCCCTTGATCTCGAATGTCTCTGTAGCAGTATTCTGTCTTTTAAATTTTATTTTATTTTTTTTTGGATGTCTGTTTTTCCAAAGGTTGCTTGATTATCCGGCCGTTGTCCGCCTTTTGACGCTGTTTTCACGGGCTTTCCACGTTCCAACGTGTCCTGTGCATCCAAAGTGAGACAGTCCTGCAAGTGTTCATCCCCAATATCTGATCCAGGTGAGTGTTTGGCCATCATTGCTTCGTAAATTTTCAAGCCAGACATGGTGACAGGCTGGTTCCAGTGTCCCTCTGTGGAATTAGTATCCCTCCTTGGATCCCTCACTTCTCATCATCTAAAGTTGGACTTCATTTTGAGAATCAGAGATCTCTGCCTTCACTCAAGATGTTGTTTCCAGATACATTAGTCTCGTTTGAGATTTGAAATTCTACCCATTAATGTCGTTTCCGGTGCATATCCCTTATTTGCTTTCTTTTGAATCCAAGATGGACTCGTGTTGATACGGACATAGTTAAGTTTACCTGCTCTGTCATGATGTCTACCGAATAATTATTCACATACCTGCTATTGTTCAGCATTTCAGTTGCTTTCTGAACATGGAGAATCACAGGTCTTTTGTTTGTGCCTGCCCAATAAGCCTATCTAGGGCCACCCTCCATTTCTAATTTCTTGCCTTCGGACTTGTTAGAAAGTTCCCATGCTCTTCTTCTCCTTCTCCTTCTCCCTCTTCTCCTCCTACTTCTTCTTCTACAACTTCTTTCCCTTCCTCTTCCTCTTTTGTATATTCCTTCTCCTGCTTCTTCATTCATCCTCTCCTGCTTCTCTCTCTCATTCTTCTTCTTTTCACCTCTTTTCTTCCTTCTTTCTTCTTCTTTATAATAGAAACAATGAAATTCACGAGGTGCGAATTCCCAAGAATGGTTTTGAGAATGGTAGTTCCTGCAGATTGGAAAGGGTTTGCTTCTGATATTCCGGCGACAAGTAGTGAGACTGCATGGTGCGAGTCGGTGTGAGGAGGGAAGCCGAGCATTTCCAAGAATCCATGATCGCAAGTCCGTGGGAGGTGCTTCCAACACTTGGCAGTTGTCCCCACCAAAGGGCCCAGGTGTGAGGTGTGCTGGACACCGGTCACTCAGCCAGCATGGCTCCACATGGAGTCGGAAAGAGCTGGCTTCCAATTGTGCCACTGTGGCTTATGAGTTCTGAGTCCTGTGGCCAAATGGCACCTGGGTCGCTTCATGAAGTGTGCGATGAGCTCTTGGGGCTGTGGCTGAGTGTGCTGGGGCGGTGCCAGCCTACAGGGAGGAATCGGTCAGCGGCCCCTGCTCTCATGGCGGTGATGGAGCCCCTGCACGGGTGCCGGTTGGCCCAGGGTCCGGCCTGACTCCTGGGAGCAGGGAGGCGGTGTCACAGGAGCCGAGATGTCGGGCCTTGAGGCGACCGGGCAGGCGGCAGGGCTTCAGTGGCGAGCAGCGCCCGGTGCGGACGGGCGTGTCGGGGCCGTGGGCCTGCAAGGGAGGTGGCACGTGGCGCGTGCGAGGCCGGCGCGAGCCAAGCTGTGAGGGACGCGCCCGCCCGGCTTGGCTTGGCTGTGGATTGGCGAGGCGCGAGGATGCGTGGAGCACGGAGGCTGGGGCGGCGGGCGTGTGGCGTGGCCGTCGGGGTCGTGTGTGATTGGATCCCGTGGCGGAAAATGGCCTCCTGCTGCTCTATGCGCGTCACCATGGAGACCAACCGTGGGACCCCTTTATTCGGTCAGCCGTGAGCTGACGCCGGGCTTGTCGCTGCGGATCTGGGTCCCAGCGGACAGTGGGAGACGCCTGGAGACGCTCGGGCTCGGTCCGAGGCCAGGGTGCGGCGGCTCGTGAGGCTCAGAGGCCGCGGACGCCTTTAAACGTCCCGCGCCGCGAGGGGCAGCCCGGCGGAGAGCGTCGGCCGGGCCCGCGGGTCCCCAGCGTGAGGTCGAGAGGCCCGGGATCGAGGAGTCGTTTCTTGCCGAGCCCCCGTGTGCCCGCCCCAGGAACGGGAGCAGGTCAGCGTGAGGACCACACGGTCCCTGGCGTCCGGTGTCGGGGGCAGCCAGTTGAGGCGAGCCGGCGGGTTCCGCTTGGCGCTGGCCGTCCCGGGGAGATCGGGCTGGGGAAGGTGCCCAGAGAGGGTCCCCGCTGGTTTGCCGGGCCCGCGGGTTCTCCGGGGAGAGGGCGTGTGAAGCCCCTCGGGAAAGGGAGGAAGCGTTAGTCGGGGAAGGGGCCAGGGCAGCCCGGCCTGGGCCAGGCTTCTCTGCCCGGAAGGAGGAAGTAGCTCGGGCCATGGCCCCGCCCCTGCTTCTGCCTGGCCCAGCTCCAGGCCTCTTTAGGCCACACCCTCCCGCCGCCCAGACATGCGGTCCGCTGTATGATATTTCTTTGTGGACGGGATCAGCTTGCGGACCCGGAAGGGAAAATGGGAGCAATTTCTTGGCCTAGGGAACGGTCAGAAAGACCTGGCCGGCAGAAACAAACAAGACGAATCACCACAAAACACAACAAGACCACCGCCCCCCAAACCAAAGCCAAACCAACCCCATCCTACCGTACATCAACGATGAGAAACATAGGTCAAGACTCACGAGAATATCATGAAACTGTATCTTGGAAACAGACATGAGAAAGGAGTCCTTTCCCCAGTTCAGGCAGAGGTGAACATCAAGATTGAAATCAAAAATCAAACGGTCAAAATCCCCACAGAAAATGAGCAGTTCCGGACAAGGGTCCGAAGAAACCGAAATTGCCAACAGAGAGGGAAAAGATGCTGAACCTTACTGACAACCAGAGAAATGCACACCGAGAGGGTCACGTTCTCCCTGAGAAGTTGCCCAGAGTGAAAAGATAGTGATCCATGACATGCGCTAGTGTGCGGGACCATTGACTGGGTGGGACACGTGTCCTCGTGCATCACTTTAAGAACATGAAGCGGTACCAGGTTCTGAAGGGCAAGTCGACAATACGGATTAGATACATGAAACACGCAGCCACGGAGCAGTCCCCTGTTGGGGATTTGCACGGTAAAAATAGTCATCGAATTTCACCAAGATTCAGACTCAGATAAAGGTACTTGGATATATTTTACATAGTATAGAAAGGGTGACCATTGCAAGATATTTTCTTTTTTATCATGGCCAAAGAAAAAAGATAGAAAGAAAAAGAAGAGAAGAGAAAATGAAATGCAAAATAAGAGCCAAAGCTTGCAGTAAACCAAGTATCTGAACAGAATGAAATTACAAATATTATCAACTCTCTAAATAATTCATTAATTGGTTCATTCATTTCCTTACTTACTGAATGACCTGTTTATGTAATTTTTATTCATTCGTTCGTTCGTTCGTTCATTTATATATTTATTTTTTTATTCATTTCCAGGAAATGAAATTTAAAAATAAGAGCCAAAACCTGTAGCAAATCAAGTATGCGAACGGGGTCAAATTTCAAATATTATCAATTCACTAAGTAATTAATTAAGTTGTTCATTCATTTACTTACTTACTGATAGACCTGTTTATTTACTTTTTATTCATTCGTTCGTTCGTTCGTTCATTCATTCATTCATTCATTCATTCATTTATTTATTTATTCCTGCATTTCCAGGAAATGAAATCCAAAACTAAGAGCCAAAACTTGTAGCAAACCAAGTATCTGAACAGGGTCAAATTACTAACATTATCAACTCACTAAATAATTAATTAATTGGTACATTCATTTCCGTACTTACTGATTGACATGTTTAATTACTTTTTATTCAGTCGTTTATTTATTTGTTTATTTATTCAATCATTTCCAGGAAATGAAATAAAAAACTAAGAGCCAAAACCTGTAGCAAACCAAGTATCTGAACAGGGTAAAATCACAAACATTATCAACTGACTAAATAATTAATTAATTTGTTCATTCATTGCTTTACTTACTGATTGACCTATTTTTTTACTTTTCTTCATTCATTCATTCATTCATTCTTTAATTTATTTAATTATTTATTTATTCATTTCAGGAAATGAAATCCAAAACTAAAAGCCAAAATCTGTAGCAAACCAAGTATTTGAACAGCGTCAAATTACAGATATTATCAACTCACCAATTAAGTAATCAATCAATTAATTAAATAATCTGTTCATTCCTTTTCTTTTCACTTATTGACTTGTTTATTCCTTAATTTTTAATTTGGTTGTTTGTTGATTTATTTCCTGATTACTTATTTTGATTGTTAGTTTGTTTGTGATTTCTTTTGTTTGTATCCCAAAGTCCTGTGATGATGGGTGGAGAAAGCTAAAGTCAGGTAGGAAAACGAAGTTCACTGTTAACACCACCAGAGCAGAAAGGGTGACTTGACTCGGAGGGAACTCATGCACCCTGCCCTTTCGTTGACCCCTGCTCAGGATGGCAGAACTTCGAGTTTCTGGGAATGTGAGCTGCTGGGTCTTTTTCGTTTCTTTCTTTCTTTGTCCCTTCGTGGGGATTCTCCATGTTTTCCAATGGGCACGGATTCATTTTGAGGCCTCAGGAAGGTGCAGTGTCTCTCAATACAGAAGGAACAGCCAGGCCCGATGTTCCCTAGCCCTGCAGAGTCACGAGGCATTCTTCTGTGCTGCCACCAGAGGGCAGCAAAAGCTCAGCCAAGGTCAGCCCTGGGTGGGAGCTGAACACTGCTGTTGGGAGCTCAGTGCTCTTGAGAACTTCCTGACAGGAATCAATTTGGCGCGGCTTGGGTTTTCGGATCAATTGACTGATACTCACTGCAGGAATTATCTATTGGAGAAAACACAAGTCGCCTGGAGACTCACTATGCAGATCCAAGCAAGGCTGGCAAACGGGCCTTTGTCCTTGCTTTTAGTGCTATGTGATGGGTAGAGGGTTCCCCACATTCTGAAAATTCTTGTGACCCCGGTATAGGTTTTTTAACCTGCCCCTTGATCTCGAATGTCTCTGTAGCAGTATTCTGTCTTTTAAATTTTATTTTATTTTTTGGATGTATGTTTTTCCAAAGGTTGCTTCGGTATCCGGCCGTTGTCCGCCTTTTGACGCTGTTTTCACGGGCTTTCCACGTTCCAACGTGTCCTGTGCATCCAAAGTGAGACAGTCCTGCAAGTGTTCATCCCCAATATCTGATCCAGGTGAGTGTTTGGCCATCATTGCTTCAGAATTTTCAAGCCAGACATGGTGACAGGCTGGTTCCAGTGTCCCTCTGTGGAATTAGTATCCCTCCTTGGATCCCTCACTTCTCATCATCTAAAGTTGGACTTCATTTTGAGAATCAGAGATCTCTGCCTTCACTCAAGATGTTGTTTCCAGATACATTAGTCTCGTTTGAGATTTGAAATTCTACCCATTAATGTCGTTTCCGGTGCATATCCCTTATTTGCTTTCTTTTGAATCCAAGATGGACTCGTGTTGATACGGACATAGTTAAGTTTACCTGCTCTGTCATGATGTCTACCGAATAATTATTCACATACCTGCTATTGTTCAGCATTTCAGTTGCTTTCTGAACATGGAGAATCACAGGTCTTTTGTTTGTGCCTGCCCAATAAGCCTATCTAGGGCCACCCTCCATTTCTAATTTCTTGCCTTCCGGACTTGTTAGAAAGTTCCCATGCTCTTCTTCTCCTTCTCCTTCTCCCTCTTCTCCTCCTACTTCTTCTTCTACAACTTCTTTCCCTTCCTCTTCCTCTTTTGTATATTCCTTCTCCTGCTTCTTCATTCATCCTCTCCTGCTTCTCTCTCTCATTCTT
This sequence comes from Cynopterus sphinx, assembly GCA_030015415.1. Lineage (NCBI taxonomy): Eukaryota > Metazoa > Chordata > Mammalia > Chiroptera > Pteropodidae > Cynopterus > Cynopterus sphinx. The sequence goes on from CM057388.1 coordinate 2,367,145, forward strand.
CTTCTTTTTCACCTCTTTTCTTCCTTCTTTCTTCTTCTTTATAATAGAAACAATGAAATTCACGAGGTGCGAATTCCCAAGAATGGTTTTGAGAATGGTAGTTCCTGCAGATTGGAAAGGGTTTGCTTCTGATATTCCGGCGACAAGTAGTGAGACTGCATGGTGCGAGTAGGTTTGAGTAGGGAAGCAGAGCATTTCCAAGAATCCGCAGTCGCAAGTCCGTGGGAGGTGCTTCCAACACTTGGCAGTTGTCCCCACCAAAGGGCCCAGGTGTGAGGTGTGCTGGACACCGGTCACTCAGCCAGCATGGCTCCACATGGAGTCGGAAAGAGCTGGCTTCCAATTGTGCCACTGTGGCTTATGAGTTCTGAGTCCTGTGGCCAAATGGCACCTGGGTCGCCATGAAGTGTGCGATGAGCTCTTGGGGCTGTGGCTGAGTGTGCTGGGGCCGGTGCCAGCCTACAGGGAGGAATCGGTCAGCGGCCCCTGCTCTCATGGCGGTGATGGAGCCCCTGCACCGGGTGCCGGTTGGCCCAGGGTCCGGCCTGACTCCTGGGAACGGGGAGGCGGTGTCACAGGAGCCGAGATGTCGGAGGCTGGGGCGACCGGGCAGGGCGACGGGGCTTCAGTGGCGAGCAGCGCCGGTGCGGACGGCGTGTCGGGGCCGTGGGCCTGCAAGGGAGGTGGCACGAGGCGCGTGCGGCGAGGCCGGGCGCGAGCTGTTGTGAGGGACGCGCCGCGCGCCGCTTGGCTTGGCTGTGGATTCGGCGAGGCGCGAGGATGCGTGGAGCACGGAGCGCGGGGCGGCGGGCGTGTGGCGTGGCCGTCGGGGTCGTGTGTGATTGGATCCGTGACGGAAAATGGCCTCCTGCTGCTCTATGCGCGTCACCATGGAGACCAACCGTGGGACCCCTTTATTCGGTCAGCCGTGAGCTGACGCCGGGCTTGTCGCTGCGGATCTGGGTCCCAGCGGACAGTGGGAGACGCCTGGAGACGCTGGGCTCGGTCCGAAGCCAGGGTGCGGCGGGCTCGTGAGGCTCAGAGGCCGCGGACGCCTTTAAACGTCCCGCGCCGCGAGGGGCAGCCCGGCCGAGAGCGTCGGCCGGGCCCGAGGGTCCCAGCGTGAGGTCGAGAGGCCCGGGATCGAGGAGTCGTTTCTTGCCGAGCCCGTGTGCCCGCCCCAGGAACGGGAGCAGGTCAGCGTGAGGACCACACGGTCCCTGGCGTCCGTGTCGGGGCAGCCAGTTGAGGCGAGCCGGGCGGGTTCCGCTTGGCGCTGGCCGTCCCGGGAAGATCGGGCTGGGGAAGGTGCCCAGAGAGGGTCCCCGCTGGTTTGCCGGGCCCGCGGGTTCTCCGGGGAGAGGGCGTGTGAAGCCCCTCGGGAAAGGGAGGAAGCGTTAGTCGGGGAAGGGGCCAGGGCAGCCCGGCCTGGGCCAGGCTTCTCTGCCCGGAAGGAGGAAGTAGCTCGGGCCATGGCCCCGCCCCTGCTTCTGCCTGGCCCAGCTCCAGGCCTCTTTAGGCCACACCCTCCCGCCGCCCAGACATGCGGTCCGCTGTATGATATTTCTTTGTGGACGGGATCAGCTTGCGGACCCGGAAGGGAAAATGGGAGCAATTTCTTGGCCTAGGGAACGGTCAGAAAGACCTGGCGGCAGAAACAAACAAGACGAATCACCACAAAACACAACAAGACCACCGCCCCCCAAACCAAAGCCAAACCAACCCCATCCTACCGTACATCAACGATGAGAAACATAGGTCAAGACTCACGAGAATATCATGAAACTGTATCTTGGAAACAGACATGAGAAAGGTGTCCTTTCCCCAGTTCAGGCAGAGGTGAACATCAAGATTGAAATCAAAAATCAAACGGTCAAAATCCCCACAGAAAATGAGCAGTTCCGGACAAGGGTCCGAAGAAACCGAAATTGCCAACAGAGAGGGAAAAGATGCTGAACCTTACTGACAACCAGAGAAATGCACACCGAGAGGGTCACGTTCTCCCTGAGAAGTTGCCCAGAGTGAAAAGATAGTGATCCATGACATGCGCTAGTGTGCGGGACCATTGACTGGGTGGGACACGTGTCCTCGTGCATCACTTTAAGAACATGAAGCGGTACCAGGTTCTGAAGGGCAAGTCGACAATACGGATTAGATACATGAAACACGCAGCCACGGAGCAGTCCCCTGTTGGGGATTTGCACGGTAAAAATAGTCATCGAATTTCACCAAGATTCAGACTCAGATAAAGGTACTTGGATATATTTTACATAGTATAGAAAGGGTGACCATTGCAAGATATTTTCTTTTTTATCATGGCCAAAGAAAAAAGATAGAAAGAAAAAGAAGAGAAGAGAAAATGAAATGCAAAATAAGAGCCAAAGCTTGCAGTAAACCAAGTATCTGAACAGAATGAAATTACAAATATTATCAACTCTCTAAATAATTCATTAATTGGTTCATTCATTTCCTTACTTACTGAATGACCTGTTTATGTAATTTTATTCATTCGTTAGTTCGTTCGTTCATTTATATATTTATTTTTTTATTCATTTCCAGGAAATGAAATTTAAAAATAAGAGCCAAAACCTGTAGCAAATCAAGTATGCGAACGGGGTCAAATTTCAAATATTATCAATTCACTAAGTAATTAATTAAGTTGTTCATTCATTTACTTACTTACTGATAGACCTGTTTATTTACTTTTTATTCATTCGTTCGTTCGTTCGTTCATTCATTCATTCATTCATTCATTCATTTATTTATTCCTGCATTTCCAGGAAATGAAATCCAAAACTAAGAGCCAAAACTTGTAGCAAACCAAGTATCTGAACAGGGTCAAATTACTAACATTATCAACTCACTAAATAATTAATTAATTGGTACATTCATTTCCGTACTTACTGATTGACATGTTTAATTACTTTTTATTCAGTCGTTTATTTATTTGTTTATTTATTCAATCATTTCCAGGAAATGAAATAAAAAACTAAGAGCCAAAACCTGTAGCAAACCAAGTATCTGAACAGGGTAAAATCACAAACATTATCAACTGACTAAATAATTAATTAATTTGTTCATTCATTGCTTTACTTACTGATTGACCTATTTTTTTACTTTTTCTTCATTCATTCATTCATTCATTCTTTAATTTATTTAATTATTTATTTATTCATTTCCAGGAAATGAAATCCAAAACTAAAAGCCAAAATCTGTAGCAAACCAAGTATTTGAACAGCGTCAAATTACAGATATTATCAACTCACCAATTAAGTAATCAATCAATTAATTAAATAATCTGTTCATTCCTTTTCTTTGTCACTTATTGACTTGTTTATTCCTTAATTTTTAATTTGGTTGTTTGTTGATTTATTTCCTGATTACTTATTTTGATTGTTAGTTTGTTTGTGATTTCTTTTGTTTGTATCCCAAAGTCCTGTGATGATGGGTGGAGAAAGCTAAAGTCAGGTAGGAAAACGAAGTTCACTGTTAACACCACCAGAGCAGAAAGGGTGACTTGACTCGGAGGGAACTCATGCACCCTGCCCTTTCGTTGACCCCTGCTCAGGATGGCAGAACTTCGAGTTTCTGGGAATGTGAGCTGCTGGGTCTTTTTCGTTTCTTTCTTTCTTTGTCCCTTCGTGGGGATTCTCCATGTTTTCCAATGGGCACGGATTCATTTTGAGGCCTCAGGAAGGTGCAGTGTCTCTCAATACAGAAGGAACAGCCAGGCCCGATGTTCCCTAGCCCTGCAGAGTCACGAGGCATTCTTCTGTGCTGCCACCAGAGGGCAGCAAAAAGCTCAGCCAAGGTCAGCCCTGGGTGGGAGCTGAACACTGCTGTTGGGAGCTCAGTGCTCTTGAGAACTTCCTGACAGGAATCAATTTGGCGCGGCTTGGGTTTTCGGATCAATTGACTGATACTCACTGCAGGAATTATCTATTGGAGAAAACACAAGTCGCCTGGAGACTCACTATGCAGATCCAAGCAAGGCTGGCAAACGGGCCTTTGTCCTTGCTTTTAGTGCTATGTGATGGGTAGAGGGTTCCCCACATTCTGAAAATTCTTGTGACCCCGGTATAGGTTTTTTAACCTGCCCCTTGATCTCGAATGTCTCTGTAGCAGTATTCTGTCTTTTAAATTTTATTTTTTTTTTGGATGTATGTTTTTCCAAAGGTTGCTTCGGTATCCGGCCGTTGTCCGCCTTTTGACGCTGTTTTCACGGGCTTTCCACGTTCCAACGTGTCCTGTGCATCCAAAGTGAGACAGTCCTGCAAGTGTTCATCCCCAATATCTGATCCAGGTGAGTGTTTGGCCATCATTGCTTCAGAATTTTCAAGCCAGACATGGTGACAGGCTGGTTCCAGTGTCCCTCTGTGGAATTAGTATCCCTCCTTGGATCCCTCACTTCTCATCATCTAAAGTTGGACTTCATTTTGAGAATCAGAGATCTCTGCCTTCACTCAAGATGTTGTTTCCAGATACATTAGTCTCGTTTGAGATTTGAAATTCTACCCATTAATGTCGTTTCCGGTGCATATCCCTTATTTGCTTTCTTTTGAATCCAAGATGGACTCGTGTTGATACGGACATAGTTAAGTTTACCTGCTCTGTCATGATGTCTACCGAATAATTATTCACATACCTGCTATTGTTCAGCATTTCAGTTGCTTTCTGAACATGGAGAATCACAGGTCTTTTGTTTGTGCCTGCCCAATAAGCCTATCTAGGGCCACCCTCCATTTCTAATTTCTTGCCTTCCGGACTTGTTAGAAAGTTCCCATGCTCTTCTTCTCCTTCTCCTTCTCCCTCTTCTCCTCCTACTTCTTCTTCTACAACTTCTTTCCCTTCCTCTTCCTCTTTTGTATATTCCTTCTCCTGCTTCTTCATTCATCCTCTCCTGCTTCTCTCTCTCATTCTTCTTCTTTTTCACCTCTTTTCTTCCTTCTTTCTTCTTCTTTATAATAGAAACAATGAAATTCACGAGGTGCGAATTCCCAAGAATGGTTTTGAGAATGGTAGTTCCTGCAGATTGGAAAGGGTTTGCTTCTGATATTCCGGCGACAAGTAGTGAGACTGCATGGAAAGTAGTAGGTTTGAGTAGGGAAGCAGAGCATTTCCAAGAATCCGCAGTCGCAAGTCCGTGGGAGGTGCTTCCAACACTTGGCAGTTGTCCCCACCAAAGGGCCCAGGTGTGAGGTGTGCTGGACACCGGTCACTCAGCCAGCATGGCTCCACATGGAGTCGGAAAGAGCTGGCTTCCAATTGTGCCACTGTGGCTTATGAGTTCTGAGTCCTGTGGCCAAATGGCACCTGGGTCGCTCGCGAAGTGTGCGATGAGCTCTTGGGGCTGTGGCTGAGTGTGCTGGGGCCGGTGCCAGCCTACAGGGAGGAATCGGTCAGCGGCCCCTGCTCTCATGGCGGTGATGGAGCCCCTGCACCGGGTGCCGGTTGGCCCAGGGTCCGGCCTGACTCCTGGGAACGGGGAGGCGGTGTCACAGGAGCCGAGATGTCGGAGCGCGGGGGCGACCGGGCAGGGCGACGGGGCTTCAGTGGCGAGCAGCGCCGGTGCGGACGGCGTGTCGGGGCCGTGGGCCTGCAAGGGAGGTGGCACGTAGGCGCGTGCGGCGAGGCCGGGCGCGAGCTGTTGTGAGGGACGCGCCGCCGCTTGGCTTGGCTGTGGATTCGGCGAGAGGCGCGAGGATGCGTGGAGCACGGAGCGCTGGGCGGCGGGCGTGTGACGTGGGCTGCCGGGTCGTGTGTGATTGGATCCCGTGACGGAAAATGGCCTCCTGCTGCTCTATGCGCGTCACCATGGAGACCAGCTTCGTGGGACCCCTTTATTCGGTCAGCCGTGAGCTGACGCCGGGCTTGTCGCTGCGGATCTGGGTCCCAGCGGACAGTGGGAGACGCCTGGAGACGCTCGGGCTCGGTCCGAAGCCAGGGTGCGGCGGGCTCGTGAGGCTCAGAGGCCGCGGACGCCTTTAAACGTCCCGCGCCGCGAGGGGCAGCCCGGCGGAGAGCGTCGGCCGGGCCCGCGGGTCCCCAGCGTGAGGTCGAGAGACCCGGGATCGAGGAGTCGTTTCTTGCCGAGCCCCCGTGTGCCCGCCCCAGGAACGGGAGCAGGTCAGCGTGAGGACCACACGGTCCCTGGCGTCCGGTGTCGGGGGCAGCCAGTTGAGGCGAGCCGGCGGGTTCCGCTTGGCGCTGGCCGTCCCGGGGAGATCGGGCTGGGGAAGGTGCCCAGAGAGGGTCCCCGCTGGTTTGCCGGGCCCGCGGGTTCTCCGGGGAGAGGGCGTGTGAAGCCCCTCGGGAAAGGGAGGAAGCGTTAGTCGGGGAAGGGGCCAGGGCAGCCCGGCCTGGGCCAGGCTTCTCTGCCCGGAAGGAGGAAGTAGCTCGGGCCATGGCCCCGCCCCTGCTTCTGCCTGGCCCAGCTCCAGGCCTCTTTAGGCCACACCCTCCCGCCGCCCAGACATGCGGTCCGCTGTATGATATTTCTTTGTGGACGGGATCAGCTTGCGGACCCGGAAGGGAAAATGGGAGCAATTTCTTGGCCTAGGGAACGGTCAGAAAGACCTGGCCGGCAGAAACAAACAAGACGAATCACCACAAAACACAACAAGACCACCGCCCCCCAAACCAAAGCCAAACCAACCCCATCCTACCGTACATCAACGATGAGAAACATAGGTCAAGACTCACGAGAATATCATGAAACTGTATCTTGGAAACAGACATGAGAAAGGAGTCCTTTCCCCAGTTCAGGCAGAGGTGAACATCAAGATTGAAATCAAAAATCAAACGGTCAAAATCCCCACAGAAAATGAGCAGTTCCGGACAAGGGTCCGAAGAAACCGAAATTGCCAACAGAGAGGGAAAAGATGCTGAACCTTACTGACAACCAGAGAAATGCACACCGAGAGGGTCACGTTCTCCCTGAGAAGTTGCCCAGAGTGAAAAGATAGTGATCCATGACATGCGCTAGTGTGCGGGACCATTGACTGGGTGGGACACGTGTCCTCGTGCATCACTTTAAGAACATGAAGCGGTACCAGGTTCTGAAGGGCAAGTCGACAATACGGATTAGATACATGAAACACGCAGCCACGGAGCAGTCCCCTGTTGGGGATTTGCACGGTAAAAATAGTCATCGAATTTCACCAAGATTCAGACTCAGATAAAGGTACTTGGATATATTTTACATAGTATAGAAAGGGTGACCATTGCAAGATATTTTCTTTTTTATCATGGCCAAAGAAAAAAGATAGAAAGAAAAAGAAGAGAAGAGAAAATGAAATGCAAAATAAGAGCCAAAGCTTGCAGTAAACCAAGTATCTGAACAGAATGAAATTACAAATATTATCAACTCTCTAAATAATTCATTAATTGGTTCATTCATTTCCTTACTTACTGAATGACCTGTTTATGTAATTTTTATTCATTCGTTCGTTCGTTCGTTCATTTATATATTTATTTTTTTATTCATTTCCAGGAAATGAAATTTAAAAATAAGAGCCAAAACCTGTAGCAAATCAAGTATGCGAACGGGGTCAAATTTCAAATATTATCAATTCACTAAGTAATTAATTAAGTTGTTCATTCATTTACTTACTTACTGATAGACCTGTTTATTTACTTTTTATTCATTCGTTCGTTCGTTCGTTCATTCATTCATTCATTCATTCATTCATTCATTTATTTATTCCTGCATTTCCAGGAAATGAAATCCAAAACTAAGAGCCAAAACTTGTAGCAAACCAAGTATCTGAACAGGGTCAAATTACTAACATTATCAACTCACTAAATAATTAATTAATTGGTACATTCATTTCCGTACTTACTGATTGACATGTTTAATTACTTTTTATTCAGTCGTTTATTTATTTGTTTATTTATTCAATCATTTCCAGGAAATGAAATAAAAAACTAAGAGCCAAAACCTGTAGCAAACCAAGTATCTGAACAGGGTAAAATCACAAACATTATCAACTGACTAAATAATTAATTAATTTGTTCATTCATTGCTTTACTTACTGATTGACCTATTTTTTTACTTTTTCTTCATTCATTCATTCATTCATTCTTTAATTTATTTAATTATTTATTTATTCATTTCCAGGAAATGAAATCCAAAACTAAAAGCCAAAATCTGTAGCAAACCAAGTATTTGAACAGCGTCAAATTACAGATATTATCAACTCACCAATTAAGTAATCAATCAATTAATTAAATAATCTGTTCATTCCTTTTCTTTTTCACTTATTGACTTGTTTATTCCTTAATTTTTAATTTGGTTGTTTGTTGATTTATTTCCTGATTACTTATTTTGATTGTTAGTTTGTTTGTGATTTCTTTTGTTTGTATCCCAAAGTCCTGTGATGATGGGTGGAGAAAGCTAAAGTCAGGTAGGAAAACGAAGTTCACTGTTAACACCACCAGAGCAGAAAGGGTGACTTGACTCGGAGGGAACTCATGCACCCTGCCCTTTCGTTGACCCCTGCTCAGGATGGCAGAACTTCGAGTTTCTGGGAATGTGAGCTGCTGGGTCTTTTTCGTTTCTTTCTTTCTTTGTCCCTTCGTGGGGATTCTCCATGTTTTCCAATGGGCACGGATTCATTTTGAGGCCTCAGGAAGGTGCAGTGTCTCTCAATACAGAAGGAACAGCCAGGCCCGATGTTCCCTAGCCCTGCAGAGTCACGAGGCATTCTTCTGTGCTGCCACCAGAGGGCAGCAAAAGCTCAGCCAAGGTCAGCCCTGGGTGGGAGCTGAACACTGCTGTTGGGAGCTCAGTGCTCTTGACAACTTCCTGACAGGAATCAATTTGGCGCGGCTTGGGTTTTCGGATCAATTGACTGATACTCACTGCAGGAATTATCTATTGGAGAAAACACAAGTCGCCTGGAGACTCACTATGCAGATCCAAGCAAGGCTGGCAAACGGGCCTTTGTCCTTGCTTTTAGTGCTATGTGATGGGTAGAGGGTTCCCCACATTCTGAAAATTCTTGTGACCCCGGTATAGGTTTTTTAACCTGCCCCTTGATCTCGAATGTCTCTGTAGCAGTATTCTGTCTTTTAAATTTTATTTTTTTTTTGGATGTATGTTTTTCCAAAGGTTGCTTCGGTATCCGGCCGTTGTCCGCCTTTTGACGCTGTTTTCACGGGCTTTCCACGTTCCAACGTGTCCTGTGCATCCAAAGTGAGACAGTCCTGCAAGTGTTCATCCCCAATATCTGATCCAGGTGAGTGTTTGGCCATCATTGCTTCAGAATTTTCAAGCCAGACATGGTGACAGGCTGGTTCCAGTGTCCCTCTGTGGAATTAGTATCCCTCCTTGGATCCCTCACTTCTCATCATCTAAAGTTGGACTTCATTTTGAGAATCAGAGATCTCTGCCTTCACTCAAGATGTTGTTTCCAGATACATTAGTCTCGTTTGAGATTTGAAATTCTACCCATTAATGTCGTTTCCGGTGCATATCCCTTATTTGCTTTCTTTTGAATCCAAGATGGACTCGTGTTGATACGGACATAGTTAAGTTTACCTGCTCTGTCATGATGTCTACCGAATAATTATTCACATACCTGCTATTGTTCAGCATTTCAGTTGCTTTCTGAACATGGAGAATCACAGGTCTTTTGTTTGTGCCTGCCCAATAAGCCTATCTAGGGCCACCCTCCATTTCTAATTTCTTGCCTTCCGGACTTGTTAGAAAGTTCCCATGCTCTTCTTCTCCTTCTCCTTCTCCCTCTTCTCCTCCTACTTCTTCTTCTACAACTTCTTTCCCTTCCTCTTCCTCTTTTGTATATTCCTTCTCCTGCTTCTTCATTCATCCTCTCCTGCTTCTCTCTCTCATTCTTCTTCTTTTTCACCTCTTTTCTTCCTTCTTTCTTCTTCTTTATAATAGAAACAATGAAATTCACGAGGTGCGAATTCCCAAGAATGGTTTTGAGAATGGTAGTTCCTGCAGATTGGAAAGGGTTTGCTTCTGATATTCCGGCGACAAGTAGTGAGACTGCATGGTGCGAGTAGGTTTGAGTAGGGAAGCAGAGCATTTCCAAGAACTGCAGTCGCAAGTCCGTGGGAGGTGCTTCCAACACTTGGCAGTTGTCCCCACCAAAGGGCCCAGGTGTGAGGTGTGCTGGACACCGGTCACTCAGCCAGCATGGCTCCACATGGAGTCGGAAAGAGCTGGCTTCCAATTGTGCCACTGTGGCTTATGAGTTCTGAGTCCTGTGGCCAAATGGCACCTGGGTCGCTCGCGAAGTGTGCGATGAGCTCTTGGGGCTGTGGCTGAGTGTGCTGGGGCCGGTGCCAGCCTACAGGGAGGAATCGGTCAGCGGCCCCTGCTCTCATGGCGGTGATGGAGCCCCTGCACCGGGTGCCGGTTGGCCCAGGGTCCGGCCTGACTCCTGGGAACGGGGAGGCGGTGTCACGGGAGCCGAGATGTCGGAGCGCGGGGGCGACCGGGCAGGGCGACGGGGCTTCAGTGGCGAGCAGCGCCGGTGCGGACGGCGTGTCGGGGCCGTGGGCCTGCAAGGGAGGTGGCACGTAGGCGCGTGCGAGGCCGGGGCGCGAGCCAAGCTGTGAGGGACGCGCCGCGCCGGCTTGGCTTGGCTGTGGATTCGGCGAGAGGCGCGAGGATGCGTGGAGCACGGAGCGCGCGGGGCGGCGGGCGTGTGACGTGGCCGTCGGGGTCGTGTGTGATTGGATCCCGTGACGGAAAATGGCCTCCTGCTGCTCTATGCGCGTCACCATGGAGACCAGCTTCGTGGGACCCCTTTATTCGGTCAGCCGTGAGCTGACGCCGGGCTTGTCGCTGCGGATCTGGGTCCCAGCGGACAGTGGGAGACGCCTGGAGACGCTCGGGCTCGGTCCGAAGCCAGGGTGCGGCGGGCTCGTGAGGCTCAGAGGCCGCGGACGCCTTTAAACGTCCCGCGCCGCGAGGGGCAGCCCGGCTGAGAGCGTCGGCCGGGCCCGAGGGTCCCCAGCGTGAGGTCGAGAGGCCCGGGATCGAGGAGTCGTTTCTTGCCGAGCCCCCGTGTGCCCGCCCCAGGAACGGGAGCAGGTCAGCGTGAGGACCACACGGTCCCTGGCGTCCGGTGTCGGGGGCAGCCAGTTGAGGCGAGCCCGGGGGGGCCGCTGGGCGCTGGCCGTCCCGGGGAGATCGGGCTGGGGAAGGTGCCCAGAGAGGGTCCCCGCTGGTTTGCCGGGCCCGCGGGTTCTCCGGGGAGAGGGCGTGTGAAGCCCCTCGGGAAAGGGAGGAAGCGTTAGTCGGGGAAGGGGCCAGGGCAGCCCGGCCTGGGCCAGGCTTCTCTGCCCGGAAGGAGGAAGTAGCTCGGGCCATGGCCCCGCCCCTGCTTCTGCCTGGCCCAGCTCCAGGCCTCTTTAGGCCACACCCTCCCGCCGCCCAGACATGCGGTCCGCTGTATGATATTTCTTTGTGGACGGGATCAGCTTGCGGACCCGGAAGGGAAAATGGGAGCAATTTCTTGGCCTAGGGAACGGTCAGAAAGACCTGGCCGGCAGAAACAAACAAGACGAATCACCACAAAACACAACAAGACCACCGCCCCCCAAACCAAAGCCAAACCAACCCCATCCTACCGTACATCAACGATGAGAAACATAGGTCAAGACTCACGAGAATATCATGAAACTGTATCTTGGAAACAGACATGAGAAAGGAGTCCTTTCCCCAGTTCAGGCAGAGGTGAACATCAAGATTGAAATCAAAAATCAAACGGTCAAAATCCCCACAGAAAATGAGCAGTTCCGGACAAGGGTCCGAAGAAACCGAAATTGCCAACAGAGAGGGAAAAGATGCTGAACCTTACTGACAACCAGAGAAATGCACACCGAGAGGGTCACGTTCTCCCTGAGAAGTTGCCCAGAGTGAAAAGATAGTGATCCATGACATGCGCTAGTGTGCGGGACCATTGACTGGGTGGGACACGTGTCCTCGTGCATCACTTTAAGAACATGAAGCGGTACCAGGTTCTGAAGGGCAAGTCGACAATACGGATTAGATACATGAAACACGCAGCCACGGAGCAGTCCCCTGTTGGGGATTTGCACGGTAAAAATAGTCATCGAATTTCACCAAGATTCAGACTCAGATAAAGGTACTTGGATATATTTTACATAGTATAGAAAGGGTGACCATTGCAAGATATTTTCTTTTTATCATGGCCAAAGAAAAAGATAGAAAGAAAAGAAGAGAAGAGAAAATGAAATGCAAAATAAGAGCCAAAGCTTGCAGTAAACCAAGTATCTGAACAGAATGAAATTACAAATATTATCAACTCTCTAAATAATTCATTAATTGGTTCATTCATTTCCTTACTTACTGAATGACCTGTTTATGTAATTTTTATTCATTCGTTCGTTCGCTCGTTCATTTATATATTTATTTTTTTATTCATTTCCAGGAAATGAAATTTAAAAATAAGAGCCAAAACCTGTAGCAAATCAAGTATGCGAACGGGTCAAATTTCAAATATTATCAATTCACTAAGTAATTAATTGTTGTTCATTCATTTACTTACTTACTGATAGACCTGTTTATTTACTTTTTATTCATTCGTTCGTTCGTTCGTTCATTCATTCATTCATTCATTCATTCATTCATTTATTTATTCCTGCATTTCCAGGAAATGAAATCCAAAACTAAGAGCCAAAACTTGTAGCAAAACCAAGTATCTGAACAGGGTCAAATTACTAACATTATCAACTCACTAAATAATTAATTAATTGGTACATTCATTTCCGTACTTACTGATTGACATGTTTAATTACTTTTTATTCAGTCGTTTATTTATTTTTTTATTTATTCAATAAATTCAAGGAAATTAAATAAAAACTAAGAGCCAAAACCTGTAGCAAACCAAGTATCTGAACAGGGTAAAATCACAAACATTATCAACTGACTAAATAATTAATTAATTTGTTCATTCATTGCTTTACTTACTGATTGACCTATTTTTTTACTTTTTCTTCATTCATTCATTCATTCATTCTTTAATTTATTTAATTATTTATTTATTCATTTCCAGGAAATGAAATCCAAAACTAAAAGCCAAAATCTGTAGCAAACCAAGTATTTGAACAGCGTCAAATTACAGATATTATCAACTCACCAATTAAGTAATCAATCAATTAATTAAATAATCTGTTCATTCCTTTTCTTTTTCACTTATTGACTTGTTTATTCCTTAATTTTTAATTTGGTTGTTTGTTGATTTATTTCCTGATTACTTATTTTGATTGTTAGTTTGTTTGTGATTTCTTTTGTTTGTATCCCAAAGTCCTGTGATGATGGGTGGAGAAAGCTAAAGTCAGGTAGGAAAACGAAGTTCACTGTTAACACCACCAGAGCAGAAAGGGTGACTTGACTCGGAGGGAACTCATGCACCCTGCCCTTTCGTTGACCCCTGCTCAGGATGGCAGAACTTCGAGTTTCTGGGAATGTGAGCTGCTGGGTCTTTTCGTTTCTTTCTTTCTTTGTCCCTTCGTGGGGATTCTCCATGTTTTCCAATGGGCACGGATTCATTTTGAGGCCTCAGGAAGGTGCAGTGTCTCTCAATACAGAAGGAACAGCCAGGCCCGATGTTCCCTAGCCCTGCAGAGTCACGAGGCATTCTTCTGTGCTGCCACCAGAGGGCAGCAAAAAGCTCAGCCAAGGTCAGCCCTGGGTGGAGCTGAACACTGCTGTTGGGAGCTCAGTGCTCTTGAGAACTTCCTGACAGGAATCAATTTGGCGCGGCTTGGGTTTTCGGATCAATTGACTGATACTCACTGCAGGAATTATCTATTGGAGAAAACACAAGTCGCCTGGAGACTCACTATGCAGATCCAAGCAAGGCTGGCAAACGGGCCTTTGTCCTTGCTTTTAGTGCTATGTGATGGGTAGAGGGTTCCCACATTCTGAAAATTCTTGTGACCCCGGTATAGGTTTTTAACCTGCCCTTGATCTCGAATGTCTCTGTAGCAGTATTCTGTCTTTTAAATTTTATTTTTTTTTGGATGTATGTTTTTCCAAAGGTTGCTTCGGTATCCGCCGTTGTCCGCCTTTTTGACGCTGTTTTCACGGGCTTTCCACGCTCCAACGTGTCCTGTGCATCCAAAGTGAGACAGTCCTGCAAGTGTTCATCCCCAATATCTGATCCAGGTGAGTGTTTGGCCATCATTGCTTCAGAATTTTCAAGCCAGACATGGTGACAGGCTGGTTCCAGTGTCCCTCTGTGGAATTAGTATCCCTCCTTGGATCCCTCACTTCTCATCATCTAAAGTTGGACTTCATTTTGAGAATCAGAGATCTCTGCCTTCACTCAAGATGTTGTTTCCAGATACATTAGTCTCGTTTGAGATTTGAAATTCTACCCATTAATGTCGCTTTCCGTGCATATCCCTTATTTGCTTTCTTTTGAATCCAAGATGGACTCGTGTTGATACGGACATAGTTAAGTTTACCTGCTCTGTCATGATGTCTACCGAATAATTATTCACATACCTGCTATTGTTCAGCATTTCAGTTGCTTTCTGAACATGGAGAATCACAGGTCTTTTGTTTGTGCCTGCCCAATAAGCCTATCTAGGGCCACCCTCCATTTCTAATTTCTTGCCTTCCGGACTTGTTAGAAAGTTCCCATGCTCTTCTTCTCCTTCTCCTTCTCCCTCTTCTCCTCCTACTTCTTCTTCTACAACTTCTTTCCCTTCCTCTTCCTCTTTTGTATATTCCTTCTCCTGCTTCTTCATTCATCCTCTCCTGCTTCTCTCTCTCATTCTTCTTCTTTTTCACCTCTTTTCTTCCTTCTTTCTTCTTCTTTATAATAGAAACAATGAAATTCACGAGGTGCGAATTCCCAAGAATGGTTTTGAGAATGGTAGTTCCTGCAGATTGGAAAGGGTTTGCTTCTGATATTCCGGCGACAAGTAGTGAGACTGCATGGTGCGAGTAGGTTTGAGTAGGGAAGCAGAGCATTTCCAAGAATCCGCAGTCGCAAGTCCGTGGGAGGTGCTTCCAACACTTGGCAGTTGTCCCCACCAAAGGGCCCAGGTGTGAGGTGTGCTGGACACCGGTCACTCAGCCAGCATGGCTCCACATGGAGTCGGAAAGAGCTGGCTTCCAATTGTGCCACTGTGGCTTATGAGTTCTGAGTCCTGTGGCCAAATGGCACCTGGGTCGCTCGCGAAGTGTGCGATGAGCTCTTGGGGCTGTGGCTGAGTGTGCTGGGGCCGGTGCCAGCCTACAGGGAGGAATCGGTCAGCGGCCCCTGCTCTCATGGCGGTGATGGAGCCCCTGCACCGGGTGCCGGTTGGCCCAGGGTCCGGCCTGACTCCTGGGAACGGGGAGGCGGTGTCACAGGAGCCGAGATGTCGGAGCGCGGGGGCGACCGGGCAGGGCGACGGGGCTTCAGTGGCGAGCAGCGCCGGTGCGGACGGCGTGTCGGGGCCGTGGGCCTGCAAGGGAGGTGGCACGTAGGCGCGTGCGTGGCCGGGCGCGAGCTGTTGTGAGGGACGCGCCGCCGGCTTGGCTTGGCTGTGGATTCGGCGAGGCGCGAGGATGCGTGGAGCACGGAGCGCTGGGCGGCGGGCGGTGACGTGGGCTGCCGGGTCGTGGTGTGATTGGATCCCGTGACGGAAAATGGCCTCCTGCTGCTCTATGCGCGCGCCACCATGGAGACCAGCTTCGTGGGACCCTTTATTCGGTCAGCCGTGAGCTGACGCCGGGCTTGTCGCTGCGGATCTGGGTCCCAGCGGACAGTGGGAGACGCCTGGAGACGCTGGGCTCGGTCCGGGCCAGGGTGCGGCGGGCTCGTGAGGCTCAGAGGCCGCGGACGCTTTTAAACGCCCCAAGGCCGCGAGGGGCAGCCCGGCTGAGAGCGACGGCCGGGCCCGAGGGTCCCCAGCGTGAGGTCGAGAGGCCCGGGATCGAGGAGTCGCTTGCCGAGCCTCGTGTGCCCGCCCCAGGAACGGGAGCAGGTCAGCGTGAGGACCACACGGTCCCTGGCGCCCGTGTCGGGGCAGCCAGTTGAGGCGAGCCGGGCGGGTTCCGCTGGCGCTGGCTGGCCCCGGGAGATCGGGCTGGGAAGGTGCCCAGAGAGGGTCCCCGCTGGTTTGCCGGGCCCGCTGGGTTCTCCGGGAGAGGGCGGTGAAGCCCTCGGGAAAGGGAGGAAGCGTTAGTCGGGAAGGGGCCAGGGCAGCCCGGCCTGGGCCAGGCTTCTCTGCCCGGAAGGAGGAAGTAGCTCGGGCCATGGCCCCGCCCCTGCTTCTGCCTGGCCCAGCTCCAGGCCTCTTTAGGCCACACCCTCCCGCCGCCCAGACATGCGGTCCGCTGTATGATATTTCTTTGTGGACGGGATCAGCTTATGGACCCGGAAGGGAAAATGGGAGCAATTTCTTGGCCTAGGAACGGTCAGAAAGACCTGGCCGGCAGAAACAAACAAGACGAATCACCACAAAACACAACAAGACCACCGCCCCAAACCAAAGCCAAACCAACCCCATCCTACCGTGACATCAACGATGAGAAACATAGGTCAAGACTCACGAGAATATCATGAAACTGTATCTTGGAAACAGACATGAGAAAGGTGTCCTTTCCCCAGTTCAGGCAGAGGTGAACATCAAGATTGAAATCAAAAATCAAACGGTCAAAATCCCCACAGAAAATGAGCAGTTCCGGACAAGGGTCCAAGAAACCGAAATTGCCAACAGAGAGGGAAAAGATGCTGATCCTTTCTGACAACCAGAGTTATGCCCACCGATAGGTTCACGTTAGTCATGAGAAGTTGCCCAGAGTGAAAAGATAGTGATCCATGACATGCGCTTAGTGTGCGGGACCATTGACTGGGTGGGACACGTGTCCTCGTGCATCACTTTAAGAACATGAAGCGGTACCAGGTTCTGAAGGGCAAGTCGACAATACGGATTAGATACATGAAACACGCAGCCACGGAGCAGTCCCCTGTTGGGGATTTGCACGGTAAAAATAGTCATCGAATTTCACCAAGATTCAGACTCAGTTAAAGGTACTTGGATATATTTTACATAGTATAGAAAGGGTGACCATTGCACGATTTTTTCTTTTTTATCATGGCCAAAAAAAAAAAAATAGAAAGAAAAAGAAGAGAAAAGAAAATGAAAGGCAAAATAAGAGCCAAAGCTTGCAGTAAACCAAGTATCTGAACAGAATGAAATTACAAATATTATCAACTCACTAAATAATTAATTAATTGGTTCATTCATTTCCTTACTTACTGAATGACCTGTTTATGTAATTTTTATTCATTCGTTCGCTCGCTCGTTCATTTATATATTTATTTTTTATTCATTTCCAGGAAATGAAATTTAAAAATAAGAGCCAAAACCTGTAGCAAATCAAGTATGCGAACGGGTCAAATTTCAAATATTATCAATTCACTAAGTAATTAATTGTTGTTCATTCATTTACTTACTTACTGATAGACCTGTTTATTTACTTTTTATTCATTCGTTCGTTCGTTCGTTCATTCATTCATTCATTCATTCATTCATTTATTTATTTATTCCTGCATTTCCAGGAAATGAAATACAAAACTAAGAGCCAAAACTTGTAGCAAAACCAAGTATCTGAACAGGGTCAAATTACAAACATTATCAACTCACTAAATAATTAATTAATTGGTACATTCATTTCCGTACTTACTGATTGACATGTTTAATTACTTTTTATTCAGTCGTTTATTTATTTGTTTATTTATTCAATCATTTCCAGGAAATGAAATAAAAAACTAAGAGCCAAAACCTGTAGCAAACCAAGTATCTGAACAGGGTAAAATCACAAACATTATCAACTGACTAAATAATTAATTAATTTGTTCATTCATTGCTTTACTTACTGATTGACCTATTTTTTTACTTTTTCTTCATTCATTCATTCATTCTTTAATTTATTTAATTATTTATTTATTCATTTCCAGGAAATGAAATCCAAAACTAAAAGCCAAAATCTGTAGCAAAACCAAGTATTTGAACAGCGTCAAATTACAGATATTATCAACTCACTAATTAAGTAATCAATCAATTAATTAAATAATCTGTTCATTCCTTTTCTTTTTCACTTATTGACCTGTTTATTCCTTAATTTTTAATTTGGTTGTTTGTTGATTTATTTCCTGATTACTTATTTTGATTGTTAGTTTGTTTGTGATTTCTTTTGTTTGTATCCCAAAGTCATGTGATGATGGGTGGAGAAAGCTAAAGTCAGGTAGGAAAACGAAGTTCACTGTTAACACCACCAGAGCAGAAAGGGTGACTTGACTCGGAGGGAACTCATGCACCCTGCCCTTTCGTTGACCCCTGCTCAGGATGGCAGAACTTCGAGTTTCTGGGAATGTGAGCTGCTGGGTCTTTTTCGTTTCTTTCTTTCTTTGTCCCTTCGTGGGGATTCTCCATGTTTTCCAATGGGCACGGATTCATTTTGAGGCCTCAGGAAGGTGCAGTGTCTCTCAATACAGAAGGAACAGCCAGGCCCGATGTTCCCTAGCCCTGCAGAGTCACGAGGCATTCTTCTGTGCTGCCACCAGAGGGCAGCAAAAGCTCAGCCAAGGTCAGCCCTGGGTGGGAGCTGAACACTGCTGTTGGGAGCTCAGTGCTCTTGAGAACTTCCTGACAGGAATCAATTTGGCGCGGCTTGGGTTTTCGGATCAATTGACTGATACTCACTGCAGGAATTATCTATTGGAGAAAACACAAGTCGCCTGGAGACTCACTATGCAGATCCAAGCAAGGCTGGCAAACGGGCCTTTGTCCTCGCTTTTAGTGCTATGTGATGGGTAGAGGGTTCCCCACATTCTGAAAATTCTTGTGACCCCGGTATAGGTTTTTTAACCTGCCCCTTGATCTCGAATGTCTCTGTAGCAGTATTCTGTCTTTTAAATTTTATTTTTTTTTTTGGATGTATGTTTTTCCAAAGGTTGCTTCGGTATCCGGCCGTTGTCCGCCTTTTGACGCTGTTTTCACGGGCTTTCCACGTTCCAACGTGTCCTGTGCATCCAAAGTGAGACAGTCCTGCAAGTGTTCATCCCCAATATCTGATCCAGGTGAGTGTTTGGCCATCATTGCTTCAGAATTTTCAAGCCAGACATGGTGACAGGCTGGTTCCAGTGTCCCTCTGTGGAATTAGTATCCCTCCTTGGATCCCTCACTTCTCATCATCTAAAGTTGGACTTCATTTTGAGAATCAGAGATCTCTGCCTTCACTCAAGATGTTGTTTCCAGATACATTAGTCTCGTTTGAGATTTGAAATTCTACCCATTAGTGTGGGTTCCGTGCATATCCCTTATTTGCTTTCTTTTGAATCCAAGATGGACTCGTGTTGATACGGACATAGTTAAGTTTACCTGCTCTGTCATGATGTCTACCGAATAATTATTCACATACCTGCTATTGTTCAGCATTTCAGTTGCTTTCTGAACATGGAGAATCACAGGTCTTTTGTTTGTGCCTGCCCAATAAGCCTATCTAGGGCCACCCTCCATTTCTAATTTCTTGCCTTCCGGACTTGTTAGAAAGTTCCCATGCTCTTCTTCTCCTTCTCCTTCTCCCTCTTCTCCTCCTACTTCTTCTTCTACAACTTCTTTCCCTTCCTCTTCCTCTTTTGTATATTCCTTCTCCTGCTTCTTCATTCATCCTCTCCTGCTTCTCTCTCTCATTCTTCTTCTTTTTCACCTCTTTTCTTCCTTCTTTCTTCTTCTTTATAATAGAAACAATGAAATTCACGAGGTGCGAATTCCCAAGAATGGTTTTGAGAATGGTAGTTCCTGCAGATTGGAAAGGGTTTGCTTCTGATATTCAAGCGACAAGTAGTGAGACTGCATGGTGCGAGTAGGTTTGAGTAGGGAAGCAGAGCATTTCCAAGAATCCGCAGTCGCAAGTCCGTGGGAGGTGCTTCCAACACTTGGCAGTTGTCCCCACCAAAGGGCCCAGGTGTGAGGTGTGCTGGACACCGGTCACTCAGCCAGCATGGCTCCACATGGAGTCGGAAAGAGCTGGCTTCCAATTGTGCCACTGTGGCTTATGAGTTCTGAGTCCTGTGGCCAAATGGCACCTGGGTCGCCATGAAGTGTGCGATGAGCTCTTGGGGCTGTGGCTGAGTGTGCTGGGGCCGGTGCCAGCCTACAGGGAGGAATCGGTCAGCGGCCCCTGCTCTCATGGCGGTGATGGAGCCCCTGCACCGGTGCCGGTTGGCCCAGGGTCCGCCTGACTCCTGGGAACGGGAGGCGGTGTCACAGGAGCCGAGATGTCGGAGCGCTGGGGCGACCGGGCAGGGCGACGGGCTTCAGTGGCGAGCAGCGCCGGTGCGGACGGGCGTGTCGGGGCCGTGGGCCTGCAAGGGAGGTGGCACGTAGGCGCTGCGGCGAGGCCGGGCGCGAGCTGTTGTGAGGGACGCGCCGCTACCGCTTGGCTTGGCTGTGGATTCGGCGAGGCGCGAGGATGCGTGGAGCACGGAGCGCTGGGCGGCGGGCGGTGACGTGGGCTGCCGGGTCGTGTGTGATTGATCCCGTGACGGAAAATGGCCTCCTGCTGCTCTATGCGCGCCACCATGGAGACCAGCTTCGTGGGACCCCTTTATTCGGTCAGCCGTGAGCTGACGCCGGGCTTGTCGCTGCGGATCTGGGTCCCAGCGGACAGTGGGAGACGCCTGAGACGCCGGGCTCGGTCCGGCCAGGGTGCGGCGGGCTCGTGAGGCTCAGAGGCCGCTGGACGCCTTTTAAACGCCCCAAGGCCGCGAGGGGCAGCCCGGCTGAGAGCGCCGGCCGGGCCCGAGGGTCCCCAGCGTGAGGTCGAGAGGCCCGGGATCGAGGAGTCGCTTGCCGAAGCCTCGTGTGCCCGCCCCAGGAACGGGAGCAGGTCAGCGTGAGGGACCACACGGTCCCTGGCGTCCGTGTCGGGGCAGCCAGTTGAGGCGAGCCGGGCGGGTTCCGCTTGGCGCTGGCTGGCCCCGGGAGATCGGGCTGGGAAGGTGCCCAGAGAGGGTCCCCGCTGGTTTGCCGGGCCCGCTGGTTCTCCGGGAGAGGGCGTGAAGCCCCTCGGGAAAGGGAGGAAGCGTTAGTCGGGAAGGGGCCAGGGCAGCCCGGCCTGGGCCAGGCTTCTCTGCCCGGAAGGAGGAAGTAGCTCGGGCCATGGCCCCGCCCTGCTTCTGCCTGGCCCAGCTCCAGGCCTCTTTAGGCCACACCTCCCGCCGCCCAGACATGCGGTCCGCTGTATGATATTTCTTTGTGGACGGATCAGCTTATGGACCCGAAGGGAAAATGGGAGCAATTTCTTGGCCTAGGAACGGTCAGAAAGACCTGGCCGGCAGAAACAAACAAGACGAATCACCACAAAACACAACAAGACCACCGCCCCAAACCAAAGCCAAACCAACCCCATCCTACCGTGACATCAACGATGAGAAACATAGGTCAAGACTCACGAGAATATCATGAAACTGTATCTTGAAACAGACATGAGAAAGGTGTCCTTTCCCCAGTTCAGGCAGAGGTGAACATCAAGATTGAAATCAAAATCAAACGGTCAAAATCCCCACAGAAAATGAGCAGTTCCGGACAAGGGTCCAAGAAACCGAAATTGCCAACAGAGAGGGAAAAGATGCTGAACCTTACTGACAACCAGAGAAATGCACACCGAGAGGGTCACGCTTCTCCCTGAGAAGTTGCCCAGAGTGAAAAGATAGTGATCCATGACATGCGCTTAGTGTGGGACCATTGACTGGGTGGGACACGTTTCCTCGTGCATCACTTTAAGAACATGAAGCGGTACCAGGTTCTGAAGGGCAAGTCGACAATACGGATTAGATACATGAAACACGCAGCCACGGAGCAGTCCCCTGTTGGGGATTTGCACGGTAAAAATAGTCACCGAATTTCACCAAGATTCAGACTCAGATAAAGGTACTTGGATATATTTTACATAGTATAGAAAGGGTGACCATTGCAAGATATTTTCTTTTTATCATGGCCAAAGAAAAAGATAGAAAGAAAAGAAGAGAAGAGAAAATGAAATGCAAAATAAGAGCCAAAGCTTGCAGTAAACCAAGTATCTGAACAGAATGAAATTACAAATATTATCAACTCACTAAATAATTAATTAATTGGTTCATTCATTTCCTTACTTACTGAATGACCTGTTTATGTAATTTTTATTCATTCGTTCGTTCGTTCGTTCATTTATATATTTATTTTTTTATTCATTTCCAGGAAATGAAATTTAAAAATAAGAGCCAAAACCTGTAGCAAATCAAGTATGCGAACGGGGTCAAATTTCAAATATTATCAATTCACTAAGTAATTAATTAAGTTGTTCATTCATTTACTTACTTACTGATAGACCTGTTTATTTACTTTTTATTCATTCGTTCGTTCGTTCGTTCATTCATTCATTCATTCATTCATTCATTCATTTATTTATTTATTCCTGCATTTCCAGGAAATGAAATCCAAAACTAAGAGCCAAAACTTGTAGCAAACCAAGTATCTGAACAGGGTCAAATTACAAACATTATCAACTCACTAAATAATTAATTAATTGGTACATTCATTTCCGTACTTACTGATTGACATGTTTAATTACTTTTTATTCAGTCGTTTATTTATTTGTTTATTTATTCAATCATTTCCAGGAAATGAAATAAAAAACTAAGAGCCAAAACCTGTAGCAAACCAAGTATCTGAACAGGGTAAAATCACAAACATTATCAACTGACTAAATAATTAATTAATTTGTTCATTCATTGCTTTACTTACTGATTGACCTATTTTTTTACTTTTTCTTCATTCATTCATTCATTCTTTAATTTATTTAATTATTTATTTATTCATTTCCAGGAAATGAAATCCAAAACTAAAAGCCAAAATCTGTAGCAAAACCAAGTATTTGAACAGCGCCAAATTACAGATATTATCAACTCACTAATTAAGTAATCAATCAATTAATTAAATAATCTGTTCATTCCTTTTCTTTTTCACTTATTGACCTGTTTATTCCTTAATTTTTAATTTGGTTGTTTGTTGATTTATTTCCTGATTACTTATTTTGATTGTTAGTTTGTTTGTGATTTCTTTTGTTTGTATCCCAAAGTCATGTGATGATGGGTGGAGAAAGCTAAAGTCAGGTAGGAAAACGAAGTTCACTGTTAACACCACCAGAGCAGAAAGGGTGACTTGACTCGGAGGGAACTCATGCACCCTGCCCTTTCGTTGACCCCTGCTCAGGATGGCAGAACTTCGAGTTTCTGGGAATGTGAGCTGCTGGGTCTTTTTCGTTTCTTTCTTTCTTTGTCCCTTCGTGGGGATTCTCCATGTTTTCCAATGGGCACGGATTCATTTTGAGGCCTCAGGAAGGTGCAGTGTCTCTCAATACAGAAGGAACAGCCAGGCCTGATGTTCCCTAGCCCTGCAGAGTCACGAGGCATTCTTCTGTGCTGCCACCAGAGGGCAGCAAAGCTCAGCCAAGGTCAGCCCTGGGTGGAGCTGAACACTGCTGTTGGGAGCTCAGTGCTCTTGAGAACTTCCTGACAGGAATCAATTTGGCGCGGCTTGGGTTTTCGGATCAATTGACTGATACTCACTGCAGGAATTATCTATTGGAGAAAACACAAGTCGCCTGGAGACTCACTATGCAGATCCAAGCAAGGCTGGCAAACGGGCCTTTGTCCTCGCTTTTAGTGCTATGTGATGGGTAGAGGGTTCCCACATTCTGAAAATTCTTGTGACCCCGGTATAGGTTTTTAACCTGCCCTTGATCTCGAATGTCTCTGTAGCAGTATTCTGTCTTTTAAATTTTATTTTTTTTTGGATGTATGTTTTTCCAAAGGTTGCTTCGGTATCCGCCGTTGTCCGCCTTTTTGACGCTGTTTTCACGGGCTTTCCACGCTCCAACGTGTCCTGTGCATCCAAAGTGAGACAGTCCTGCAAGTGTTCATCCCCAATATCTGATCCAGGTGAGTGTTTGGCCATCATTGCTTCAGAATTTTCAAGCCAGACATGGTGACAGGCTGGTTCCAGTGTCCCTCTGTGGAATTAGTATCCCTCCTTGGATCCCTCACTTCTCATCATCTAAAGTTGGACTTCATTTTGAGAATCAGAGATCTCTGCCTTCACTCAAGATGTTGTTTCCAGATACATTAGTCTCGTTTGAGATTTGAAATTCTACCCATTAATGTCGCTTCCGTGCATATCCCTTTATTTGCTTTCTTTTGAATCCAAGATGGACTCGTGTTGATACGGACATAGTTAAGTTTACCTGCTCTGTCATGATGTCTACCGAATAATTATTCACATACCTGCTATTGTTCAGCATTTCAGTTGCTTTCTGAACATGGAGAATCACAGGTCTTTTGTTTGTGCCTGCCCAATAAGCCTATCTAGGGCCACCCTCCATTTCTAATTTCTTGCCTTCCGGACTTGTTAGAAAGTTCCCATGCTCTTCTTCTCCTTCTCCTTCTCCCTCTTCTCCTCCTACTTCTTCTTCTACAACTTCTTTCCCTTCCTCTTCCTCTTTTGTATATTCCTTCTCCTGCTTCTTCATTCATCCTCTCCTGCTTCTCTCTCTCATTCTTCTTCTTTTTCACCTCTTTTCTTCCTTCTTTCTTCTTCTTTATAATATAAACAATGAAATTCACGAGGTGCTAATTCCCAATAATGGTTTTGAGAATGGTAGTTCCTGCAGATTGGAAAGGGTTTGCTTCTGATATTCCGCGACAAGTAGTGAGACTGCATGGTGCGAGTAGGTTTGAGTAGGGAAGCAGAGCATTTCCAAGAACTGCAGTCGCAAGTCCGTGGGAGGTGCTTCCAACACTTGGCAGTTGTCCCCACCAAAGGGCCCAGGTGTGAGGTGTGCTGGACACCGTCACTCAGCCAGCATGGCTCCACATGGAGTCGGAAAGAGCTGGCTTCCAATTGTGCCACTGTGGCTTATGAGTTCTGAGTCCTGTGGCCAAATGGCACCTGGTCGCCGCCAAGTGTGCGATGAGCTCTTGGGGCTGTGGCTGAGTGTGCTGGGGCCGTGCCAGCCTACAGGGAGGAATCGGTCAGCGGCCCCTGCTCTCATGGCGGTGATGGAGCCCCTGCACCGGTGCCGGTTGGCCCAGGGTCCGCCTGACTCCTGGGAACGGGAGGCGGTGTCACAGGAGCCGAGATGTCGGAGCGCTGGGGCGACCGGGCAGGGCGACGGGCTTCAGTGGCGAGCAGCGCCGGTGCGGACGGGCGTGTCGGGGCCGTGGGCCTGCAAGGGAGGTGGCACGAGGGCGCTGCGGCGAGGCCGGGCGCGAGCTGTTGTGAGGGACGCGCCGCGCCGCTTGGCTTGGCTGTGGATTCGGCGAGAGGCGCGAGGATGCGTGGAGCACGGAGCGCTGGGCGGCGGGCGGTGACGGGCTGCCGGGTCGTGGTGTGATTGATCCCGTGACGGAAAATGGCCTCCTGCTGCTCTATGCGCGCCACCATGGAGACCAGCTTCGTGGGACCCTTTATTCGGTCAGCCGTGAGCTGACGCCGGGCTTGTCGCTGCGGATCTGGGTCCCAGCGGACAGTGGGAGACGCCTGAGACGCCGGGCTCGGTCCGGCCAGGTGCGGCGGGCTCGTGAGGCTCAGAGGCCGCTGGACGCTTTTAAACGCCCCGCGCCGCGAGGGGCAGCCCGCCGGAGAGCGCCGGCCGGGCCCGAGGGTCCCCAGCGTGAGGTCGAGAGGCCCGGGATCGAGGAGTCGCTTTCTTGCCGAAGCCTCGCGGTGCCCGCCCCAGGAACGGGAGCAGGTCAGCGTGAGGACCACACGGTCCCTGGCGCCCGTGTCGGGGCAGCCAGTTGAGGCGAGCCGGGCGGGTTCCGCTTGGCGCTGGCTGCCCCGGGAGATCGGGCTGGGGAAGGTGCCCAGAGAGGGTCCCCGCTGGTTTGCCGGGCCCGCTGGTTCTCCGGGAGAGGGCGTGAAGCCCCTCGGGAAAGGGAGGAAGCGTTAGTCGGGAAGGGGCCAGGGCAGCCCGGCCTGGGCCAGGCTTCTCTGCCCGGAAGGAGGAAGTAGCTCGGGCCATGGCCCCGCCCCTGCTTCTGCCTGGCCCAGCTCCAGGCCTCTTTAGGCCACACCCTCCCGCCGCCCAGACATGCGGTCCGCTGTATGATATTTCTTTGTGGACGGGATCAGCTTGCGGACCCGGAAGGGAAAATGGGAGCAATTTCTTGGCCTAGGAACGGTCAGAAAGACCTGGCCGCAGAAACAAACAAGACGAATCACCACAAAACACAACAAGACCACCGCCCCAACCCACAGCCACACCAACCCCATCCTACCGGACATCAACGATGAGAAACATAGGTCAAGACTCACGAGAATATCATGAAACTGTATCTTGGAAACAGACATGAGAAAGGAGTCCTTTCCCCAGTTCAGGCAGAGGTGAACATCAAGATTGAAATCAAAAATCAAACGGTCAAAATCCCCACAGAAAATGAGCAGTTCCGGACAAGGGTCCAAGAAACCGAAATTGCCAACAGAGAGGGAAAAGATGCTGAACCTTACTGACAACCAGAGAAATGCACACCGAGAGGGTCACGCTCTCCCTGAGAAGTTGCCCAGAGTGAAAAGATAGTGATCCATGACATGCGCTTAGTGTGCGGGACCATTGACTGGGTGGGACACGTGTCCTCGTGCATCACTTTAAGAACATGAAGCGGTACCAGGTTCTGAAGGGCAAGTCGACAATACGGATTAGATACATGAAACACGCAGCCACGGAGCAGTCCCCTGTTGGGGATTTGCACGGTAAAAATAGTCATCGAATTTCACCAAGATTCAGACTCAGATAAAGGTACTTGGATATATTTTACATATTATAGAAAGGGTGACCATTGCAAGATATTTTCTTTTTATCATGGCCAAAGAAAAAGATAGAAAGAAAAGAAGAGAAGAGAAACTGAAATGCAAAATAAGAGCCAAAGCTTGCAGTAATCCAAGTATCTGAACAGAATGAAATTACAAATATTATAACCTCTCTAAATAATTCATTAATTGGTTCATTCATTTCCTTACTTACTGAATGACCTGTTTATGTAATTTTTATTCATTCGCTCGCTCGCTCGTTCATTTATATATTTATTTTTTATTCATTTCCAGGAAATGAAATTTAAAAATAAGAGCCAAAACCTGTAGCAAATCAAGTATGCGAACGGGTCAAATTTCAAATATTATCAATTCACTAAGTAATTAATTAAGTTGTTCATTCATTTACTTACTTACTGATAGACCTGTTTATTTACTTTTTATTCATTCGTTCGTTCGTTGCTCGCTCATTCATTCATTCATTCATTCATTCATTTATTTATTCCTGCATTTCCAGGAAATGAAATCCAAAACTAAGAGCCAAAACTTGTAGCAAAACCAAGTATCTGAACAGGGTCAAATTACTAACATTATCAACTCACTAAATAATTAATTAATTGGTACATTCATTTCCGTACTTACTGATTGACATGTTTAATTACTTTTTATTCAGTCGTGTTTTTATTTTTTTATTTATTAAATAATTTACAGGAAAATAAAAAAAAAAAAAAGAGCCAAAAACAGTAGCAAAACAAATATATTAAAAGGGTAAAATAAAAAACAATATAAAAATAGAAAATAAATAATTAAATTGTTCATTCATTGCTTTACTTACTGATTGACCTATTTTTTTACTTTTTCTTCATTCATTCATTCATTCATTCTTTAATTTATTTAATTATTTATTTATTCATTTCCAGGAAATGAAATCCAAAACTAAAAGCCAAAATATTTAGCAAAACCAAGTATTTGAACAGCGTCAAATTACAGATATTATCAACTCACCAATTAAGTAATCAATCAATTAATTAAATAATCTGTTCATTCCTTTTCTTTTTCACTTATTGACTTGTTTATTCCTTAATTTTTAATTTGGTTGTTTGTTGATTTATTTCCTGATTACTTATTTTGATTGTTAGTTTGTTTGTGATTTCTTTTGTTTGTATCCCAAAGTCCTGTGATGATGGGTGGAGAAAGCTAAAGTCAGGTAGGAAAACGAAGTTCACTGTTAACACCACCAGAGCAGAAAGGGTGACTTGACTCGGAGGGAACTCATGCACCCTGCCCTTTCGTTGACCCCTGCTCAGGATGGCAGAACTTCGAGTTTCTGGGAATGTGAGCTGCTGGGTCTTTTTCGTTTCTTTCTTTCTTTGTCCCTTCGTGGGGATTCTCCATGTTTTCCAATGGGCACGGATTCATTTTGAGGCCTCAGGAAGGTGCAGTGTCTCTCAATACAGAAGGAACAGCCAGGCCCGATGTTCCCTAGCCCTGCAGAGTCACGAGGCATTCTTCTGTGCTGCCACCAGAGGGCAGCAAAAGCTCAGCCAAGGTCAGCCCTGGGTGGAGCTGAACACTGCTGTTGGGAGCTCAGTGCTCTTGAGAACTTCCTGACAGGAATCAATTTGGCGCGGCTTGGGTTTTCGGATCAATTGACTGATACTCACTGCAGGAATTATCTATTGGAGAAAACACAAGTCGCCTGGAGACTCACTATGCAGATCCAAGCAAGGCTGGCAAACGGGCCTTTGTCCTCGCTTTTAGTGCTATGTGATGGGTAGAGGGTTCCCCACATTCTGAAAATTCTTGTGACCCCGGTATAGGTTTTTTAACCTGCCCCTTGATCTCGAAATGTCTCTGTAGCAGTATTCTGTCTTTTAAATTTTATTTTTTTTTGGATGTATGTTTTTCCAAAGGTTGCTTCGGTATCCGCCGTTGTCCGCCTTTTTGACGCTGTTTTCACGGGCTTTCCACGCTCCAACGTGTCCTGTGCATCCAAAGTGAGACAGTCCTGCAAGTGTTCATCCCCAATATCTGATCCAGGTGAGTGTTTGGCCATCATTGCTTCAGAATTTTCAAGCCAGACATGGTGACAGGCTGGTTCCAGTGTCCCTCTGTGGAATTAGTATCCCTCCTTGGATCCCTCACTTCTCATCATCTAAAGTTGGACTTCATTTTGAGAATCAGAGATCTCTGCCTTCACTCAAGATGTTGTTTCCAGATACATTAGTCTCTGTTTGAGATTTGAAATTCTACCCATTAATGTCAAGCTTCCGTGCATATCCCTTTATTTGCTTTCTTTTGAATCCAAGATGGACTCGTGTTGATACGGACATAGTTAAGTTTACCTGCTCTGTCATGATGTCTACCGAATAATTATTCACATACCTGCTATTGTTCAGCATTTCAGTTGCTTTCTGAACATGGAGAATCACAGGTCTTTTGTTTGTGCCTGCCCAATAAGCCTATCTAGGGCCACCCTCCATTTCTAATTTCTTGCCTTCCGGACTTGTTAGAAAGTTCCCATGCTCTTCTTCTCCTTCTCCTTCTCCCTCTTCTCCTCCTACTTCTTCTTCTACAACTTCTTTCCCTTCCTCTTCCTCTTTTGTATATTCCTTCTCCTGCTTCTTCATTCATCCTCTCCTGCTTCTCTCTCTCATTCTTCTTCTTTTTCACCTCTTTTCTTCCTTCTTTCTTCTTCTTTATAATAGAAACAATGAAATTCACGAGGTGCTAATTCCCAAGAATGGTTTTGAGAATGGTAGTTCCTGCAGATTGGAAAGGGTTTGCTTCTGATATTCCGGCGACAAGTAGTGAGACTGCATGGTGCGAGTAGGTTTGAGTAGGGAAGCAGAGCATTTCCAAGAATCCGCAGTCGCAAGTCCGTGGGAGGTGCTTCCAACACTTGGCAGTTGTCCCCACCAAAGGGCCCAGGTGTGAGGTGTGCTGGACACCGGTCACTCAGCCAGCATGGCTCCACATGGAGTCGGAAAGAGCTGGCTTCCAATTGTGCCACTGTGGCTTATGAGTTCTGAGTCCTGTGGCCAAAACGCACCAGGGTCCCTCGCCAAGAGTGAGATGAGCTCGAGGGGCTGTGGCTGAGTGTGCTGGGGCCGGTGCCAGCCTACAGGGAGGAATCGGTCTGCGGCCCCTGCTCTAATGGAGGTGATGGAGCCCTGCACCGGTGCCGGTTGGCCCAGGGTCCGCCTGACTCCTGGGAACGGGAGGCGGTGTCACGGGAGCCGAGATGTCGGAGCGCTGGGGCGACCGGGCAGGGCGACGGGCTTCAGTGGCGCAGCAGCGCCGTGCGGACGGGCGTGTCGGGCCGTGGGCCTGCAAGGGAGGTGGCACGAGGCGCTGCGGCGAGGCCGGGCGCGAGCTGTTGTGAGGGACGCGCCGCGCCGCTTGGCTTGGCTGTGGATTCGGCGAGAGGCGCGAGGATGCGTGGAGCACGGAGCGCCGCTGGGCGGCGGGCGGTGACGTGGGCTGCCGGGTCGTGGTGTGATTGGATCCCGTGACGGAAAATGGCCTCCTGCTGCTCTATGCGCGCCACCATGGAGACCAGCTTCGTGGGACCCTTTATTCGGTCAGCCGTGAGCTGACGCCGGGCTTGTCGCTGCGGATCTGGGTCCCAGCGGACAGTGGGAGACGCCTGAGACGCTGGGCTCGGTCCGGCCAGGGTGCGGCGGGCTCGTGAGGCTCAGAGGCCGCTGGACGCTTTTAAACGCCCCAAGGCCGCGAGGGGCAGCCCGCTGAGAGCGCCGGCCGGGCCCGAGGGTCCCCAGCGTGAGGTCGAGAGGCCCGGGATCGAGGAGTCGCTTTCTTGCCGAAGCCTCGTGTGCCCGCCCCAGGAACGGGAGCAGGTCAGCGTGAGGACCACACGGTCCCTGGCGCCCGTGTCGGGGCAGCCAGTTGAGGCGAGCCGGGCGGGTTCCGCTTGGCGCTGGCCGTCCCTGTGAGATCGTGATTGGGTAGGCGACCACCGAGGGTCCCCGCTGGTTTGCCGGGCCCGCTGGTTCTCCGGGAGAGGGCGGTGAAGCCCTCGGGAAAGGGAGGAAGCGTTAGTCGGGAAGGGGCCAGGGCAGCCTGCCTGGGCCAGGCTTCTCTGCCCGGAAGGAGGAAGTAGCTCGGGCCATGGCCCCGCCCCTGCTTCTGCCTGGCCCAGCTCCAGGCCTCTTTAGGCCACACCCTCCCGCCGCCCAGACATGCGGTCCGCTGTATGATATTTCTTTGTGGACGGGATCAGCTTGCGGACCCGGAAGGGAAAATGGGAGCAATTTCTTGGCCTAGGGAACGGTCAGAAAGACCTGGCCGGCAGAAACAAACAAGACGAATCACCACAAAACACAACAAGACCACCGCCCCCCAAACCAAAGCCAAACCAACCCCATCCTACCGTGACATCAACGATGAGAAACATAGGTCAAGACTCACGAGAATATCATGAAACTGTATCTTGGAAACAGACATGAGAAAGGAGTCCTTTCCCCAGTTCAGGCAGAGGTGAACATCAAGATTGAAATCAAAAATCAAACGGTCAAAATCCCCACAGAAAATGAGCAGTTCCGGACAAGGGTCCGAAGAAACCGAAATTGCCAACAGAGAGGGAAAAGATGCTGAACCTTACTGACAACCAGAGAAATGCACACCGAGAGGGTCACGCTTCTCCCTGAGAAGTTGCCCAGAGTGAAAAGATAGTGATCCATGACATGCGCTTAGTGTGCGGACCATTGACTGGGTGGGACACGTGTCCTCGTGCATCACTTTAAGAACATGAAGCGGTACCAGGTTCTGAAGGGCAAGTCGACAATACGGATTAGATACATGAAACACGCAGCCACGGAGCAGTCCCCTGTTGGGGATTTGCACGGTAAAAATAGTCATCGAATTTCACCAAGATTCAGACTCAGATAAAGGTACTTGGATATATTTTACATAGTATAGAAAGGGTGACCATTGCAAGATATTTTCTTTTTATCATGGCCAAAGAAAAAGATAGAAAGAAAAGAAGAGAAGAGAAAATGAAATGCAAAATAAGAGCCAAAGCTTGCAGTAAACCAAGTATCTGAACAGAATGAAATTACAAATATTATCAACTCTCTAAATAATTCATTAATTGGTTCATTCATTTCCTTACTTACTGAATGACCTGTTTATGTAATTTTTATTCATTCGCTCGCTCGCTCGTTCATTTATATATTTATTTTTTATTCATTTCCAGGAAATGAAATTTAAAAATAAGAGCCAAAACCTGTAGCAAATCAAGTATGCGAACGGGTCAAATTTCAAATATTATCAATTCACTAAGTAATTAATTAAGTTGTTCATTCATTTACTTACTTACTGATAGACCTGTTTATTTACTTTTTATTCATTCGCTCGTTTGCTCGCTCATTCATTCATTCATTCATTCATTCATTCATTTATTTATTCCTGCATTTCCAGGAAATGAAATCCAAAACTAAGAGCCAAAACTTGTAGCAAAACCAAGTATCTGAACAGGGTCAAATTACTAACATTATCAACTCACTAAATAATTAATTAATTGGTACATTCATTTCCGCATTTACTGATTGACATGTTTAATTACTTTTTATTCAGTCGTTTATTTATTTGTTTATTTATTCAATCATTTCCAGGAAATGAAATAAAAACTAAGAGCCAAAACCTGTAGCAAACCAAGTATCTGAACAGGGTAAAATCACAAACATTATCAACTGACTAAATAATTAATTAATTTGTTCATTCATTGCTTTACTTACTGATTGACCTATTTTTTTACTTTTTCTTCATTCATTCATTCATTCATTCTTTAATTTATTTAATTATTTATTTATTCATTTCCAGGAAATGAAATCCAAAACTAAAAGCCAAAATCTGTAGCAAAACCAAGTATTTGAACAGCGCCAAATTACAGATATTATCAACTCACCAATTAAGTAATCAATCAATTAATTAAATAATCTGTTCATTCCTTTTCTTTTTCACTTATTGACTTGTTTATTCCTTAATTTTTAATTTGGTTGTTTGTTGATTTATTTCCTGATTACTTATTTTGATTGTTAGTTTGTTTGTGATTTCTTTTGTTTGTATCCCAAAGTCCTGTGATGATGGGTGGAGAAAGCTAAAGTCAGGTAGGAAAACGAAGTTCACTGTTAACACCACCAGAGCAGAAAGGGTGACTTGACTCGGAGGGAACTCATGCACCCTGCCCTTTCGTTGACCCCTGCTCAGGATGGCAGAACTTCGAGTTTCTGGGAATGTGAGCTGCTGGGTCTTTTTCGTTTCTTTCTTTCTTTGTCCCTTCGTGGGATTCTCCATGTTTTCCAATGGGCACGGATTCATTTTGAGGCCTCAGGAAGGTGCAGTGTCTCTCAATACAGAAGGAACAGCCAGGCCTGATGTTCCCTAGCCCTGCAGAGTCACGAGGCATTCTTCTGTGCTGCCACCAGAGGGCAGCAAAAGCTCAGCCAAGGTCAGCCCTGGGTGGGAGCTGAACACTGCTGTTGGGAGCTCAGTGCTCTTGAGAACTTCCTGACAGGAATCAATTTGGCGCGGCTTGGGTTTTCGGATCAATTGACTGATACTCACTGCAGGAATTATCTATTGGAGAAAACACAAGTCGCCTGGAGACTCACTATGCAGATCCAAGCAAGGCTGGCAAACGGGCCTTTGTCCTCGCTTTTAGTGCTATGTGATGGGTAGAGGGTTCCCACATTCTGAAAATTCTTGTGACCCCGGTATAGGTTTTTAACCTGCCCCTTGATCTCGAATGTCTCTGTAGCAGTATTCTGTCTTTTAAATTTTATTTTTTTTTGGATGTATGTTTTTCCAAAGGTTGCTTCGGTATCCGCCGTTGTCCGCCTTTTGACGCTGTTTTCACGGGCTTTCCACGCTCCAACGTGTCCTGTGCATCCAAAGTGAGACAGTCCTGCAAGTGTTCATCCCCAATATCTGATCCAGGTGAGTGTTTGGCCATCATTGCTTCAGAATTTTCAAGCCAGACATGGTGACAGGCTGGTTCCAGTGTCACTCTGTGGAATTAGTATCCCTCCTTGGATCCCTCACTTCTCATCATCTAAAGTTGGACTTCATTTTGAGAATCAGAGATCTCTGCCTTCACTCAAGATGTTGTTTCCAGATACATTAGTCTCGCTTTGAGATTTGAAATTCTACCCATTAATGTCGCTTTCCGTGCATATCCCTTTATTTGCTTTCTTTTGAATCCAAGATGGACTCGTGTTGATACGGACATAGTTAAGTTTACCTGCTCTGTCATGATGTTCACCGAATAATTATTCACATACCTGCTATTGTTCAGCATTTCAGTTGCTTTCTGAACATGGAGAATCACAGGTCTTTTGTTTGTGCCTGCCCAATAAGCCTATCTAGGGCCACCCTCCATTTCTAATTTCTTGCCTTCCGGACTTGTTAGAAAGTTCCCATGCTCTGCTTCTCCTTCTCCGTCTCCCTCTTCTCCGCCTACTTCTTCTTCTACAACTTCTTTCCCTTCCTCTTCCTCTTTTGTATATTCCTTCTCCTGCTTCTTCATTCATCCTCTCCTGCTTCTCTCTCTCATTCTTCTTCTTTTTCACCTCTTTTCTTCCTTCTTTCTTCTTCTTTATAATAGAAACAATGAAATTCACGAGGTGATAATTTCCAAGCCTGGTTTTGAGAATGGTAGTTCCTGCAGATAGGAAAGGGTTTGCTTCTGATATTCCGCGACAAGTAGTGAGACTGCATGGTGCGAGTAGGTTTGAGTAGGGAAGCAGAGCATTTCCAAGAACTGCAGTCGCAAGTCCGTGGGAGGTGCTTCCAACACTTGGCAGTTGTCCCCACCAAAGGGCCCAGGTGTGAGGTGTGCTGGACACCGTCACTCAGCCAGCATGGCTCCACATGGAGTCGGAAAGAGCTGGCTTCCAATTGTGCCACTGTGGCTTATGAGTTCTGAGTCCTGTGGCCAAATGGCACCTGGGTCGCCATGAAGTGTGCGATGAGCTCTTGGGGCTGTGGCTGAGTGTGCTGGGGCCGTGCCAGCCTACAGGGAGGAATCGGTCAGCGCCCCTGCTCTCATGGCGGTGATGGAGCCCCTGCACCGGTGCCGGTTGGCCCAGGGTCCGCCTGACTCCTGGGAACGGGAGGCGGTGTCACGGGAGCCGAGATGTCGGAGCGCTGGGGCGACCGGGCAGGGCGACGGGCTTCAGTGGCGAGCAGCGCCGGTGCGGACGGGCGTGTCGGGGCCGTGGGCCTGCAAGGGAGGTGGCACGAGGCGCTGCGGCGAGGCCGGGCGCGAGCTGTTGTGAGGGACGCGCCGCGCCGCTTGGCTTGGCTGTGGATTCGGCGAGAGGCGCGAGGATGCGTGGAGCACGGAGCGCTGGGCGGCGGGCGGTGACGGGCTGCCGGGTCGTGGTGTGATTGGATCCCGTGACGGAAAATGGCCTCCTGCTGCTCTATGCGCGCCACCATGGAGACCAGCTTCGTGGGACCCTTTATTCGGTCAGCCGTGAGCTGACGCCGGGCTTGTCGCTGCGGATCTGGGTCCCAGCGGACAGTGGGAGACGCCTGAGACGCCGGGCTCGGTCCGGCCAGGGTGCGGCGGGCTCGTGAGGCTCAGAGGCCGCTGGACGCTTTTAAACGCCCCGCGCCGCGAGGGGCAGCCCGGCTGAGAGCGCCGGCCGGGCCCGAGGGTCCCCAGCGTGAGGTCGAGAGGCCCGGGATCGAGGAGTCGCTTTCTTGCCGAAGCCTCGTGTGCCCGCCCCAGGAACGGGAGCAGGTAAGCCTGAGGACCACAAGGTCCCTGGCGTCCGTGTCGGGGCAGCCAGTTGAGGCGAGCCGGTGGTTTCCGCTTGGCGCTGGCCGTCCCGGGAAGATCGGGCTGTAGAAGGTGCAAAGAGAGGGTCCCCGCTGGTTTCCAGGCCCGCGGGTTCTCCGGGGAGAAGGCGTGTGAATCCCCTAGGGAAGGGGAGAAAGCGTTAGTCTGGGAAGGGGCGAGGGCAACCGGCCTGGGCCAGGCTTCTCTGCCCGAAAGTAGAAAGTAGCTCGGGCCAAGGCCCTGCCCCTGCTTCTTCTTGGCCCAGCTCCAGGGCTCTTTAGGCCACACCCTCCCGCCGCCCAGACATTCGGTCCGCTCTGTGATATTTCTTTGTGGACAGGATCAGCTTGCAGACCCTGAAGGGAAAATGGGAGCAATTTCTTGGCCTAGGGAACGGTCAGAAAGACCTGGCCGGCAGAAACAAACAAGACGAATCACCACAAAACACAACAAGACCACCGCCCCCCAAACCAAAGCCAAACCAACCCCATCCTACCGTGACATCAACGATGAGAAACATAGGTCAAGACTCACGAGAATATCATGAAACTGTATCTTGGAAACAGACATGAGAAAGGTGTCCTTTCCCCAGTTCAGGCAGAGGTGAACATCAAGATTTAAATCAAAAATCAAACGGTCAAAATCCCCACAGAAAATGAGCAGTTCCGGACAAGGGTCCGAAGAAACCGAAATTGCCAACAGAGAGGGAAAAGATGCTGAACCTTACTGACAACCAGAGAAATGCACACCGAGAGGGTCACGTTCTCCCTGAGAAGTTGCCCAGAGTGAAAAGATAGTGATCAATGTCATGCGCTTAGTGTGCGGGACCATTGACTGGGTGGGACACGTGTCCTCGTGCATCACTTTAAGAACATGAAGCGGTACCAGGTTCTGAAGGGCAAGTCGACAATACGGATTAGATACATGAAACACGCAGCCACGGAGCAGTCCCCTGTTGGGGATTTGCACGGTAAAAATAGTCACCGAATTTCACCAAGATTCAGACTCAGATAAAGGTACTTGGATATATTTTACATAGTATAGAAAGGGTGACCATTGCAAGATATTTTCTTTTTTATCATGGCCAAAGAAAAAAGATAGAAAGAAAAGAAGAGAAGAGAAAATGAAATGCAAAATAAGAGCCAAAGCTTGCAGTAAACCAAGTATCTGAACAGAATCAAATTACAAATATTATCAACTCACTAAATAATTAATTAATTGGTTCATTCATTTCCTTACTTACTGAATGACCTGTTTATGTAATTTTTATTCATTCGCTCGCTCGCTCGTTCATTTATATATTTATTTTTTATTCATTTCCAGGAAATGAAATTTAAAAATAAGAGCCAAAACCTGTAGCAAAATCAAGTATGCGAACGGGTCAAATTTCAAATATTATCAATTCACTAAGTAATTAATTGTTGTTCATTCATTTACTTACTTACTGATAGACCTGTTTATTTACTTTTTATTCATTCGTTCGTTCGTTCGTTCATTCATTCATTCATTCATTCATTCATTCATTTATTTATTTATTCCTGCATTTCCAGGAAATGAAATCCAAAACTAAGAGCCAAAACTTGTAGCAAAACCAAGTATCTGAACAGGGTCAAATTACTAACATTATCAACTCACTAAATAATTAATTAATTGGTACATTCATTTCCGTACTTACTGATTGACATGTTTAATTACTTTTTATTCAGTCGTTTATTTATTTGTTTATTTATTCAATCATTTCCAGGAAATGAAATAAAAACTAAGAGCCAAAACCTGTAGCAAAACCAAGTATCTGAACAGGGTAAAATCACAAACATTATCAACTGACTAAATAATTAATTAATTTGTTCATTCATTGCTTTACTTACTGATTGACCTATTTTTTTACTTTTTCTTCATTCATTCATTCATTCATTCTTTAATTTATTTAATTATTTATTTATTCATTTCCAGGAAATGAAATCCAAAACTAAAAGCCAAAATCTGTAGCAAAACCAAGTATTTGAACAGCGTCAAATTACAGATATTATCAACTCACCAATTAAGTAATCAATCAATTAATTAAATAATCTGTTCATTCCTTTTCTTTTTCACTTATTGACCTGTTTATTCCTTAATTTTTAATTTGGTTGTTTGTTGATTTATTTCCTGATTACTTATTTTGATTGTTAGTTTGTTTGTGATTTCTTTTGTTTGTATCCCAAAGTCCTGTGATGATGGGTGGAGAAAGCTAAAGTCAGGTAGGAAAACGAAGTTCACTGTTAACACCACCAGAGCAGAAAGGGTGACTTGACTCGGAGGGAACTCATGCACCCTGCCCTTTCGTTGACCCCTGCTCAGGATGGCAGAACTTCGAGTTTCTGGGAATGTGAGCTGCTGGGTCTTTTTCGTTTCTTTCTTTCTTTGTCCCTTCGTGGGGATTCTCCATGTTTTCCAATGGGCACGGATTCATTTTGAGGCCTCAGGAAGGTGCAGTGTCTCTCAATACAGAAGGAACAGCCAGGCCCGATGTTCCCTAGCCCTGCAGAGTCACGAGGCATTCTTCTGTGCTGCCACCAGAGGGCAGCAAAAGCTCAGCCAAGGTCAGCCCTGGGTGGAGCTGAACACAGCTGTTTGGAGCTCAGTGCACATGATAACATCCAGACAGGAATCAATTTGGCGCGGCTTGGGTTTTCGGATCAATTGACTGATACTCACTGCAGGAATTATCTATTGGAGAAAACACAAGTCGCCTGGAGACTCACTATGCAGATCCAAGCAAGGCTGGCAAACGGGCCTTTGTCCTCGCTTTTAGTGCTATGTGATGGGTAGAGGGTTCCCCACATTCTGAAAATTCTTGTGACCCCGGTATAGGTTTTTTAACCTGCCCCTTGATCTCGAATGTCTCTGTAGCAGTATTCTGTCTTTTAAATTTTTTTTTTTTTTTTTTGGATGTATGTTTTTCCAAAGGTTGCTTCGGTATCCGCCGTTGTCCGCCTTTTGACGCTGTTTTCACGGGCTTTCCACGCTCCAACGTGTCCTGTGCATCCAAAGTGAGACAGTCCTGCAAGTGTTCATCCCCAATATCTGATCCAGGTGAGTGTTTGGCCATCATTGCTTCAGAATTTTCAAGCCAGACATGGTGACAGGCTGGTTCCAGTGTCCCTCTGTGGAATTAGTATCCTCCTTGGATCCCTCACTTCTCATCATCTAAAGTTGGACTTCATTTTGAGAATCAGAGATCTCTGCCTTCACTCAAGATGTTGTTTCCAGATACATTAGTCTCTGTTTGAGATTTGAAATTCTACCCATTAATGTCGCTTTCCGTGCATATCCCTTATTTGCTTTCTTTTGAATCCAAGATGGACTCGTGTTGATACGGACATAGTTAAGTTTACCTGCTCTGTCATGATGTCTACCGAATAATTATTCACATACCTGCTATTGTTCAGCATTTCAGTTGCTTTCTGAACATGGAGAATCACAGGTCTTTTGTTTGTGCCTGCCCAATAAGCCTATCTAGGGCCACCCTCCATTTCTAATTTCTTGCCTTCCGGACTTGTTAGAAAGTTCCCATGCTCTTCTTCTCCTTCTCCTTCTCCCTCTTCTCCTCCTACTTCTTCTTCTACAACTTCTTTCCCTTCCTCTTCCTCTTTTGTATATTCCTTCTCCTGCTTCTTCATTCATCCTCTCCTGCTTCTCTCTCTCATTCTTCTTCTTTTTCACCTCTTTTCTTCCTTCTTTCTTCTTCTTTATAATAGAAACAATGAAATTCACGAGGTGCGAATTTCCAAGAATGGTTTTGAGAATGGTAGTTCCTGCAGATTGGAAAGGGTTTGCTTCTGATATTCCGGCGACAAGTAGTGAGACTGCATGGTGCAAGTAGGTTTGAGTAGGGAAGCAGAGCATTTCCAAGAACTGCAGTCGCAAGTCCGTGGGAGGTGCTTCCAACACTTGGCAGTTGTCCCCACCAAAGGGCCCAGGTGTGAGGTGTGCTGGACACCGTCACTCAGCCAGCATGGCTCCACATGGAGTCGGAAAGAGCTGGCTTCCAATTGTGCCACTGTGGCTTATGAGTTCTGAGTCCTGTGGCCAAATGGCACCTGGGTCGCCGCCAAGTGTGCGATGAGCTCTTGGGGCTGTGGCTGAGTGTGCTGGGGCCGTGCCAGCCTACAGGGAGGAATCGGTCAGCGGCCCCTGCTCTCATGGCGGTGATGGAGCCCCTGCACCGGGTGCCGGTTGGCCCAGGGTCCGCCTGACTCCTGGGAACGGGAGGCGGTGTCACGGGAGCCGAGATGTCGGAGCTGGGGCGACCGGGCAGGGCGACGGGGCTTCAGTGGCGAGCAGCGCCGGTGCGGACGGCGTGTCGGGGCCGTGGGCCTGCAAGGGAGGTGGCACGAGGCGCTGCGGCGAGGCCGGGCGCGAGCTGTTGTGAGGGACGCGCGCGCCGGCTTGGCTTGGCTGTGGATTCGGCGAGAGGCGCGAGGATGCGTGGAGCACGGAGCGCTGGGCGGCGGGGCGTGTGACGTGGCCGTCGGGGTCGTTTGTGATTCGATCCCGTGACGGAAAATGGCCTCCTGCTGCTCTATTCGCGACACCATGGAGACCAGCTTGGTGGGACCCCGTTATTCGGTCAGCCGTGAACTGACGCCCGGCTTCTCGCTGCGGATCTGGGTCCCAGCGGACAGTGGGAGACGCCTGGAGATACTCGGGATCTGTCCGAAGCCAGGGTGCGGCGGGTACGTGAGGCTCAGAGGCCGCAGATGCATTTAAACGTCCCGACCGCGGGGGACAGTCCGGCTGAGAGCGTCGGGCGGGCCCGAGGGTCCCCAGCGTGAGGTTGAGAGGCCCGGGATCAAGGAGTCGTTTCTTGCCGAGCCCCCGTGTGCCCGCCCCAGGAACGGGAGCAGGTCAGAGTGAGGACTAAACGGTCCCTGGCGTCCGGTGTCGGGGGCAGCCAGTTGAGGCGAGCCGAAGGGTTCCACTTGGCGCTGGCCGTCCCAGGGAGATCAGGCTGGGGAAGGTGCCCAGAGAGGGTCCCCGCTGGTTTGCCGGTCCCGCGGGTTCTCCGGGTAGAGGGCGTCTGAAGCCCCTCGGGAAAGGGAGGAAGCGTTAGTCGGGGAAGGTGCGAGGACAGCCCGGCCTCGGTCAGGCTTCTCTGCCGGAAAGAAGGAAGAACCTCGGGCCATGGCCCCGCGCCCCTCTTTCCCTTGGCCCAGCTCCAGGCCTTTTAGGCCACACCCTCCCGCCTCCCAGACATTCGGTATGCTGTACGATATTTCTTTGTGGACTGGATCAGCTTGCGGACCCGGAAGGGAAAATGGGAGCAATTTCTTGGCCTAGGGAACGGTCAGAAAGACCTGGCCGGCAGAAACAAACAAGACGAATCACCACAAAACACAACAAGACCACCGCCCCCCAAACCAAAGCCAAACCAACCCCATCCTATCGTCCACCAACGATGAGAAACATAGGTCAAGACTCACGAGAATATCATGAAACTGTATCTTGGAAACAGACATGAGAAAGGTGTCCTTTCCCCAGTTCAGGCAGAGGTGAACATCAAGATTGAAATCAAAAATCAAACGGTCAAAATCCCCACAGAAAATGAGCAGTTCCGGACAAGGGTCCGAAGAAACCGAAATTGCCAACAGAGAGGGAAAAGATGCTGAACCTTACTGACAACCAGAGAAATGCACACCGAGAGGGTCACGTTCTCCCTGAGAAGTTGCCCAGAGTGAAAAGATAGTGATCCATGACATGCGCTAGTGTGCGGGACCATTGACTGGGTGGGACACGTGTCCTCGTGCATCACTTTAAGAACATGAAGCGGTACCAGGTTCTGAAGGGCAAGTCGACAATACGGATTAGATACATGAAACACGCAGCCACGGAGCAGTCCCCTGTTGGGGATTTGCACGGTAAAAATAGTCATCGAATTTCACCAAGATTCAGACTCAGATAAAGGTACTTGGATATATTTTACATAGTATAGAAAGGGTGACCATTGCAAGATATTTTCTTTTTTATCATGGCCAAAGAAAAAAGATAGAAAGAAAAAGAAGAGAAGAGAAAATGAAATGCAAAATAAGAGCCAAAGCTTGCAGTAAACCAAGTATCTGAACAGAATGAAATTACAAATATTATCAACTCTCTAAATAATTCATTAATTGGTTCATTCATTTCCTTACTTACTGAATGACCTGTTTATGTAATTTTTATTCATTCGTTCGTTCGTTCGTTCATTTATATATTTATTTTTTTATTCATTTCCAGGAAATGAAATTTAAAAATAAGAGCCAAAACCTGTAGCAAATCAAGTATGCGAACGGGGTCAAATTTCAAATATTATCAATTCACTAAGTAATTAATTAAGTTGTTCATTCATTTACTTACTTACTGATAGACCTGTTTATTTACTTTTTATTCATTCGTTCGTTCGTTCGTTCGTTCATTCATTCATTCATTCATTCATTCATTCATTTATTTATTCCTGCATTTCCAGGAAATGAAATCCAAAACTAAGAGCCAAAACTTGTAGCAAACCAAGTATCTGAACAGGGTCAAATTACTAACATTATCAACTCACTA
Source organism: Cynopterus sphinx (assembly GCA_030015415.1). Classification (NCBI taxonomy): domain Eukaryota; kingdom Metazoa; phylum Chordata; class Mammalia; order Chiroptera; family Pteropodidae; genus Cynopterus; species Cynopterus sphinx. Next base: position 2,409,374 of record CM057388.1, read on the forward strand.
AATAATTAATTAATTGGTACATTCATTTCCGTACTTACTGATTGACATGTTTAATTACTTTTTATTCAGTCGTTTATTTATTTGTTTATTTATTCAATCATTTCCAGGAAATGAAATAAAAAACTAAGAGCCAAAACCTGTAGCAAACCAAGTATCTGAACAGGGTAAAATCACAAACATTATCAACTGACTAAATAATTAATTAATTTGTTCATTCATTGCTTTACTTACTGATTGACCTATTTTTTTACTTTTTCTTCATTCATTCATTCATTCTTTAATTTATTTAATTATTTATTTATTCATTTCCAGGAAATGAAATCCAAAACTAAAAGCCAAAATCTGTAGCAAACCAAGTATTTGAACAGCGTCAAATTACAGATATTATCAACTCACTAATTAAGTAATCAATCAATTAATTAAATAATCTGTTCATTCCTTTTCTTTTTCACTTATTGACCTGTTTATTCCTTAATTTTTAATTTGGTTGTTTGTTGATTTATTTCCTGATTACTTATTTTGATTGTTAGTTTGTTTGTGATTTCTTTTGTTTGTATCCCAAAGTCATGTGATGATGGGTGGAGAAAGCTAAAGTCAGGTAGGAAAACGAAGTTCACTGTTAACACCACCAGAGCAGAAAGGGTGACTTGACTCGGAGGGAACTCATGCACCCTGCCCTTTCGTTGACCCCTGCTCAGGATGGCAGAACTTCGAGTTTCTGGGAATGTGAGCTGCTGGGTCTTTTTCGTTTCTTTCTTTCTTTGTCCCTTCGTGGGGATTCTCCATGTTTTCCAATGGGCACGGATTCATTTTGAGGCCTCAGGAAGGTGCAGTGTCTCTCAATACAGAAGGAACAGCCAGGCCCGATGTTCCCTAGCCCTGCAGAGTCACGAGGCATTCTTCTGTGCTGCCACCAGAGGGCAGCAAAAAGCTCAGCCAAGGTCAGCCCTGGGTGGGAGCTGAACACTGCTGTTGGGAGCTCAGTGCTCTTGAGAACTTCCTGACAGGAATCAATTTGGCGCGGCTTGGGTTTTCGGATCAATTGACTGATACTCACTGCAGGAATTATCTATTGGAGAAAACACAAGTCGCCTGGAGACTCACTATGCAGATCCAAGCAAGGCTGGCAAACGGGCCTTTGTCCTCGCTTTTAGTGCTATGTGATGGGTAGAGGGTTCCCCACATTCTGAAAATTCTTGTGACCCCGGTATAGGTTTTTTAACCTGCCCCTTGATCTCGAATGTCTCTGTAGCAGTATTCTGTCTTTTAAATTTTATTATTTTTTTTTGGATGTATGTTTTTCCAAAGGTTGCTTCGGTATCCGGCCGTTGTCCGCCTTTTGACGCTGTTTTCACGGGCTTTCCACGTTCCAACGTGTCCTGTGCATCCAAAGTGAGACAGTCCTGCAAGTGTTCATCCCCAATATCTGATCCAGGTGAGTGTTTGGCCATCATTGCTTCGTAAATTTTCAAGCCAGACATGGTGACAGGCTGGTTCCAGTGTCCCTCTGTGGAATTAGTATCCCTCCTTGGATCCCTCACTTCTCATCATCTAAAGTTGGACTTCATTTTGAGAATCAGAGATCTCTGCCTTCACTCAAGATGTTGTTTCCAGATACATTAGTCTCGTTTGAGATTTGAAATTCTACCCATTAATGTCGTTTCCGGTGCATATCCCTTATTTGCTTTCTTTTGAATCCAAGATGGACTCGTGTTGATACGGACATAGTTAAGTTTACCTGCTCTGTCATGATGTCTACCGAATAATTATTCACATACCTGCTATTGTTCAGCATTTCAGTTGCTTTCTGAACATGGAGAATCACAGGTCTTTTGTTTGTGCCTGCCCAATAAGCCTATCTAGGGCCACCCTCCATTTCTAATTTCTTGCCTTCCGGACTTGTTAGAAAGTTCCCATGCTCTTCTTCTCCTTCTCCTTCTCCCTCTTCTCCTCCTACTTCTTCTTCTACAACTTCTTTCCCTTCCTCTTCCTCTTTTGTATATTCCTTCTCCTGCTTCTTCATTCATCCTCTCCTGCTTCTCTCTCTCATTCTTCTTCTTTTTCACCTCTTTTCTTCCTTCTTTCTTCTTCTTTATAATAGAAACAATGAAATTCACGAGGTGCGAATTTCCAAGAATGGTTTTGAGAATGGTAGTTCCTGCAGATTGGAAAGGGTTTGCTTCTGATATTCCGGCGACAAGTAGTGAGACTGCATGGTGCGAGTAGGTTTGAGTAGGGAAGCAGAGCATTTCCAAGAATCCGCAGTCGCAAGTCCGTGGGAGGTGCTTCCAACACTTGGCAGTTGTCCCCACCAAAGGGCCCAGGTGTGAGGTGTGCTGGACACCGGTCACTCAGCCAGCATGGCTCCACATGGAGTCGGAAAGAGCTGGCTTCCAATTGTGCCACTGTGGCTTATGAGTTCTGAGTCCTGTGGCCAAATGGCACCTGGGTCGCTCGCGAAGTGTGCGATGAGCTCTTGGGGCTGTGGCTGAGTGTGCTGGGGCCGGTGCCAGCCTACAGGGAGGAATCGGTCAGCGGCCCCTGCTCTCATGGCGGTGATGGAGCCCCTGCACCGGGTGCCGGTTGGCCCAGGGTCCGGCCTGACTCCTGGGAACGGGGAGGCGGTGTCACGGGAGCCGAGATGTCGGAGCGCGGGGGCGACCGGGCAGGGCGACGGGGCTTCAGTGGCGAGCAGCGCCGGTGCGGACGGCGTGTAGGGGCCGGGGGCCGGCAAGGGAGGTGGCACGAGGCGCGTGCGGCGAGGCCGGGGCGCGAGCCAAGCTGTGAGGGACGCGCCGCGCCGGCTTGGCTTGGCTGTGGATTCGGCGAGAGGCGCGAGGATGCGTGGAGCACGGAGCGCGCGGGGCGGCGGGCGTGTGACGTGGCCGTCGGGGTCGTGTGTGATTGGATCCCGTGACGGAAAATGGCCTCCTGCTGCTCTATGCGCGTCACCATGGAGACCAGCTTCGTGGGACCCCTTTATTCGGTCAGCCGTGAGCTGACGCCGGGCTTGTCGCTGCGGATCTGGGTCCCAGCGGACAGTGGGAGACGCCTGGAGACGCTCGGGCTCGGTCCGAAGCCAGGGTGCGGCGGGCTCGTGAGGCTCAGAGGCCGCGGACGCCTTTAAACGTCCCGCGCCGCGAGGGGCAGCCCGGCTGAGAGCGTCGGCCGGGCCCGAGGGTCCCCAGCGTGAGGTCGAGAGGCCCGGGATCGAGGAGTCGTTTCTTGCCGAGCCCCCGTGTGCCCGCCCCAGGAACGGGAGCAGGTCAGCGTGAGGACCACACGGTCCCTGGCGTCCGGTGTCGGGGGCAGCCAGTTGAGGCGAGCCGGCGGGTTCCGCTTGGCGCTGGCCGTCCCGGGGAGATCGGGCTGGGGAAGGTGCCCAGAGAGGGGCCCCGCTGGTGTGCCGGGCCCGCGGGTTCTCCGGGGAGAGGGCGTGTGAAGCCCCTCGCGAAAGGGAGGAAGCGTTAGTCGGGGAAGGGGCCAGGGCAGCCCGGCCTGGGCCAGGCTTCTCTGCCCGGAAGGAGGAAGTAGCTCGGGCCATGGCCCCGCCCCTGCTTTTGCTTGGCCCAGCTCCAGGCCTCTTTAGGCCACACCCTCCCGCCGCCCAGACATGCGGTCCGCTGTATGATATTTCTTTGTGGACGGGATCAGCTTGCGGACCCGGAAGGGAAAATGGGAGCAATTTCTTGGCCTAGGGAACGGTCAGAAAGACCTGGCCGGCAGAAACAAACAAGACGAATCACCACAAAACACAACAAGACCACCGCCCCCCAAACCAAAGCCAAACCAACCCCATCCTATCGTCCACCAACGATGAGAAACATAGGTCAAGACTCACGAGAATATCATGAAACTGTATCTTGGAAACAGACATGAGAAAGGTGTCCTTTCCCCAGTTCAGGCAGAGGTGAACATCAAGATTTAAATCAAAAATCAAACGGTCAAAATCCCCACAGAAAATGAGCAGTTCCGGACAAGGGTCCGAAGAAACCGAAATTGCCAACAGAGAGGGAAAAGATGCTGAACCTTACTGACAACCAGAGAAATGCACACCGAGAGGGTCACGTTCTCCCTGAGAAGTTGCCCAGAGTGAAAAGATAGTGATCCATGACATGCGCTAGTGTGCGGGACCATTGACTGGGTGGGACACGTGTCCTCGTGCATCACTTTAAGAACATGAAGCGGTACAACTTTCTGAAGGGAAAGTCGACAGCAAGGATTAGATACATGAAACACGCAGCCACGGAGCAGTCCCCTGTTGGGGATTTGCACGGTAAAAATAGTCATCGAATTTCACCAAGATACAGACTCAGATACACATAGGTGGACATATTACATCGTATATAAAAGATATGCATTGGACATGTTTTTTTTTTTTCATTGCCAAAGAAAAAAGATGAAAAGAAAAAGAAGAGAGAGAGAGAAAAAATGAACTCCGAAAATAAGAGCCAAAATCTGAAGCCACCGAAGTATCTGAACATGGTCAAATGAGAAACATTTTGTTTACTCATTCATTTATTCATTCATTCATCCCTTCCTTTATTTGCTTACTTACTTATTGACTTGTTTATTTATTTACTTACTACTCATTTCGTTTGTTTGTTTGTTCATTTCTTTGTTTTTATACCAACGTAGTGTGGGGATAGGTGGAGGAAGCTAGAGTCAGGTATGAAAACCAAGTTCACGGTTAACACCACCAGAGCAGAAAGGGTGACTTCACTCGCAGGGAACTCATGCACCCTGACCTTTCGTTATCCCGTGCTCAGGATGCCGGATCCCTGAGTCTCTGGGAAAGTGAGCTGTTGGGTCTTTTTCCCTTCCTTCCTTCCTTCCTTCCTTCCTTCCTTCCTTCCTTCCTTCCTTCCTTCCTTCTTTTTTTCCTTTCTTTCTTTCTTTCTTTCTTTCTTTCTTTCTTTCTTTCTTTCTTTCTTTCTTTCTTTCTTTATTTCTTTCTTTCTTTCTCTTTCTTCCTTCCTTCCTTCCTTCCTTCCTTCCTTCCTTCCTTCCTTCCTTCCTTCTCTCTTTCTCTCTCTCTCTCTCTCTCTCTCTCTCTCTCACTCTCTCTCACTCTCTCTCTCTCTGATTAAACCATTCTGGAATTAATGGTGATTGTTACATAATCTTTTGAATATACAAAAATCCACCAAATTGTTCATTTTTAAATGGAGAATTTCATCGTGTGTAGGTTATGTCTCAAGAAAGCTGTTTTAAAAAAGACACACAGCAATGGGAAAAGTGTGCCCAGGAAGGAATGGGGTAGATGCACTTGAGTCACTTTAGAGAAAGAGCTTCTCTTCTTTAGAATTCTCTTAAGTGGACTTTGCTTTTAGCATCCAGTAGATACCCCATAAAACAGCTATACTTCCTACATGGGTTCATTTCACAATGGCCTCGTTATTCCAAAAACATTTTTAAAGGGTTTAAAATCATAGAGAAGCACGTATGTAGTGTGCGAATGTACTTAAGTGACCCATATGACTTTCCTGAGACTCCCACATAGCATTCTTCTAGGTCCCATTGGAGAGAAGAGGCCAGTGGGCCTGTGTGTAAAGGAGATATCAAGTTTCTGAGCCAGTAACCCCAGAGCGAGGGCTAGAAACATTTCTCTGGAGCCAAGAACAAAGGTGTACATTTCTCCAACTTCAGTTACACCCACTACATTGAGTCATTGAGTTCTGTAAGAGTTATGTGAGAGTGAGAATGGTGTCATGGAGATCATGTCCACATGGCCTGGCTTCCAGAGATGCTAGGATTTTATATAAAGAAGTTTTGATTCAACAGGTCATCAGCGCTGGGCTAGAAATACAGCTCTCAGTATAGCTTTCAGAGTAGACATTGTAATTTATACCACTGCTTTCTCTTCAGCACCTCACTCTTCCATGGGACCAGCTCACACCCCTACTCCCCTGCAGACTGCCTTCACCCCTCCCCCACTGTCCCTGGCTCAGGAAGCCCCTTGCCCTGGCAGATATACATCACTGTAAGTTTTTGCATTGGGCTTTTCTGCAAGAGGACTGGGGATATGGGATACAAAACTGTTTTGAAGAATCTGATGATTTGAGTTGAGGACAGAGTGACTTCTCTAAAGTGGCTTTGCCAACAGCGAAGGACCACTTAGCTTTAGAGACAGAGTTCCTGCTCCCATCCTGGGGTCTGTTGAGAGCCTGTCAGCAGAGCATGTGGTTCACAGGGCTCCATTCTCGGATGGAGCACCACTCACCCATGGGGGGCTGTTCAAGGCCTGGCGGTCCCACCTTCATAATGCCCTGTATTTGTTTGCAGTTCTTCTCAGCACGTGTTCATCATGTGCTCACCCGACGATAATGCCGATTGCCAATTGGGAGGTTTCGCCGTGGCCACCTTAGCCTGGATCCTCACCACCATGTCCATGGGCTTTGCAGAGTGGCGGATATGGAACATGGACAGCCCGGCACACTACCCCCATGGTCTGGCCCGCGTGGGTGTGTGGAAAGTGTGCATTTTCCACCGTGATGGTTTCTTCCACAGAGCCACATCATGCCACCATTACGACTACTGGGATACCTACCTCCCACTTGATATTCGTGTTTCTCAGCACCTCCTGCTGGCCGCCAGCATCCTAGGGCTCCTGGGAAAAGCTGTCATGGTGTGTGTATTAAGGAATGTATACGTGACTGATTTTCATATGTGTGCCACATACGATCTACTTACTATTTCAGGATTTATGAACGTAGCAGCCGGTATTTTTATCTCCATTGCTGCAATCTGGAATTACTGTGCCGTGATGAACGAAGAGGGTATATCCTTCCCGAAATCTTTCTCTTTGCCCTTCAAGCCAGATACACAAGAAGTAGGCGGTGCCTTTATGGTGGCCTGTCTGGCCACCGTCTTGTCCTTGTCATGTGGGATGTATGTCCTCTGTTCCCAGACCCCCCGGTGCAATAAAGTGCATCCCAAAATTTGGGAAGTATGAAATTCCTCTTGCGTTGGTTTTACATACCCAAGATTACCAGGAGTCTCTGTGAAGTGGTATTAGGGTGCTCTATGAAATGTTTTCAAGGATTGAAGACCATGGCAAAGGTAGTTTGAGTAGAGAGTGGCCCAACCAGTTTTCTTTTATCTTCTCTGTCCAAATATGTTTGTTGATTGAATTAAGGAACTTTCATTTTTTTAAATGAGGATTTCATTCACTTGCCAGTGGTCTTACTAGCTCTTGATTTTAACTATTATTTAATCAATATGATATACCTTGTGTATGGAAATAAGAATGCCTGAAAGCATTACATCTCGCTCTTAAACTTCTAAAACAATCAACCTGGTTTCCTACAGTATGGTAACAATATCTCTCTATCACGTAAAATTTTCCAAAGTGTGCAAAAGTAGAGAAAATAGTATAAGAAATCCTGCCCCAAACATTTTCCTTCCAAGAAAGATGACTAGAAAGCATATTTGCATTCTAAAGCATAAGATTTTACTGCAGAAACAGCATCTCAGGAGCAAAGCCAATTCCAAATGCAATCATGTTGAGCAGCCATCTTTGAGAGTGGGGAGACATTAGCCTGTCTGTGGCCTGGAGTTTGATTTTGTGCTTGTCTTTTGAGCTTCTTCTACCTCTGAGAGCTTATCATTTGGCTGAAGTCCATGGATGGTACAAAGAAGAATGTGATAGTGTTTTCATCTCAATTCTAGCTTCAGCATTTTTTTCGAATGTTTTAAAAAGCTCTAACTCTTTTATCAGAGCCTGTAGTTCTTTTATGACTCATGCCTGTTTGCATGATGCTGGAATGCATTTCCCAAAAGCATAGATGCTTGACTATTTTTTCCAAACTCGTTTGGTTTGAAAAGAAATCCGCTTTGATTTGTATGCAGCTTTTTAAAAAGAGTTCTCCAGCTATGCTTTGCTACGTTCTGTATCTTGGTAATTTTTTTTTTCATAGTTTTCCATTTCTCAGAGATTTATATCCTACATCATCAAGGTTTTCCCCACTGAAAATCCACATCGTAACTGTGTGTTCGGCATATGTTGCTACTAGCCGTATTCCTCCTGGAATCCAGAGTTGAACCACTCAGTGAAACTCTTCACTAGCTGATGAATTCTCTGGCTATCCCCATTAAGCGAGAGATGCTTCATGTGGCTCAAAGTTGGTCATGATTGTCATCGTCTGCATGGAGGTAGTGCTGGTGGTTTCCATTAGTCTCTTTGTTTTGTTATTCAAAACACTTAATTTAAATGCTATTTTAGGATGTGGTTCCATAGTAGAGCAGTTATCACATCTGCTTTACACACAGAAGGTCCTGCGATCACACCCTAGTGGAGCCACAATTCATTATCAATGGCCATGTCACTCTGAACATGCCCAATGTCTGATCTTGGAAGCTAAGCAGGGTTGGGCTTGGTAGTACTTGGATGGGAGACCAACTAGGAAGACCAGGTGCTCTAGGCATAAATAATAAAAAATGAATGATATTTTAATTTTAGTCACTGTTTTATTTATTTTATTTTTAATAAACTATTATTTTACTTTAAATGTGTATATCAAATTTACTGTTAGGTAATTAATATGCATATTAATTTTTATTAATAATAGTTTTATTGAAGTGTCATTCACATACCATAAAATTCAAGCTTTATCTTGTACCAGTAAATGGTTTTTAGTACATCCACATAGTTGTGCAGATATCACCACTATCTAATTAGAGAACATGTCATCACCCCCAAAAGAAAAACCATTAGCAGTCCCCATTAGTCTCTGAGGCTTTCTTTTTTTTTCCCTCAACAAGATGTCCTAGTCGTGTCCTGTATATTTCAGGCCCAAGACATTTAATCAGCCATGTCACTCTTGCAGTGAGCCCTAGACAGGGAGATGGTATTTAGAAACCATGTTTGGGACTCATTTTACTGGATTGCCATTATATCTAGGTATTTTAGTGGACAGAACTAGGATACAGGAATTTTTAAGAAGAAAAAAAATTAATCTGTTACAAAGTTATGTTCAAACTTAGACAATTTTTATTTAGCTGCAATTTTATCCTGCGTTTCTTTCTCCCACATTGAAAATCCAATATTATCCTACTTATTTTCTTATTCGATGATATATAATATTTTTTAAAAATATATGTGTATATATATACATATATATATATTACTAGTATCATTCTTAGCTATAAGCCTACTGAATAAAATTAAGATTTAAGTCCTGTTTGTCTCTAAATTTTATTGTACTAAGGATATTGAATGAAAATACTACATTCTAAATGATTTTGATATAATGATGGCAGTACCAACAACCATTAATGATGGTTTTATAGTTATATCACCAACTTGGAAAGCTTATTTATTTGACCTTGTTTTCTATTTTTAAGGATTGTTTTTGTGTTTTTGACATAGTTTTATTTTTGAACATGTGAAATATTTACATAATATCAAAGTCAAAGTTATTGAATGAGGTTTATTCGGAGAACATCTGAATAAATTTCTGTTCTAATCTCCATTCTATTCTTGCTCATCTTAGGTAACTTTAATTTTGGTTTTGTTTTCCATTGTTTTCTTTTGCAGACGTGTGTTGTGTTCATATTTATTCCACCTCTTTCAGACTGCAGTCATAGTATATATATAATTATTTGGCACCCTGCTTTTTTCACTTGACAAATTCCTGCAGATCACTCTATATCAGTGTGTAGAAAACTTTCTAATTATTTGGCTGCATACTATTTCATCATATGGATGTACCCTAGTTTATTCAGCCAGCTTGGTATGTATACATGTATGTATGTTATAATGTGGTGCTACATCTTTTTGTGTTTTGCCAGTATCTTCAGGCTAGATTCCTAGGACATTGTCATTTAAAAATATGTGTTGCTGCTACTTCTATAGGGATGATCATTTTACATTCCCATGAGCAAGCTATGAGAATGTCTGCTTCAGTGCCTTGTTAAGAAAAAATACACTGTAAAACTTCTGAATTTTTCTTTAATATATAAGTGAGAAATGATATCTCAGTGTCATTTTAATGTATATTTCCCTTCTTAGTGAGTTGAGCATTTTTTCAAATGTTTCAAGGCTATTTTTTTTTTCACTTCATGATATGTTATCTGCTGCCAAGTAATCAATTGCTCCAAAGTTTAGTGACTTCAAGCAACAGGCATGTATTTGTTATCTCACAGCTGCTGTGGATCAGTAGTTTGGGCACAGCTTAGCTGGATCTTTTACTTCAGCAGTCCCCAACCATTTTGACACCAGGGACCAGTGCTCCCATGAGGACCTAATGCCTAATGACCTTAGGAAGAGTGGAGGCAGTATTGTCAGTGCTGGGGAGCAGCTGCAAATACAGATGAAACTTAGCTCTCTTGGCCTTGTACCTAATAGCACACTGATGGGTACTAGTCCATGGCCTAGGTAGTGGAGACCCCTGCTCTATGTCATGGTCTCTCCCAAAGCCCCAGTCTAAATGTCAGCTGGGCCTGTGGTCTCATCTGAAGGCTCAGGAGGAAGGATTCAGTTCATAGCATGCTTACGTTGTCATCGGCAGGATTCATTTCTTGAGTTCCTCACAAGCTGTTGGCCAGAGTATTCAGTATCTGGCCAGATGGACCTCTCCGTTGAGCGTCATGGAAGATGGCAGCTGGCTCCATCAGAACAAGTAAGTGAGAGAGCCAGAGGGTGCCAGCAAGATGGCAGCCATAGGTTTACATAACCTAATCACAGAAGTCACGTTGCACAACTTTTGCCGTTTTCTATTTATCAGAGGCATGCCATTAGGTCTCGCCTGTGCTCAATGGAAGAAGAGTGAGGGAGTAAAAGTGAGGAAAATGGGACTCATCGGGGACCATTTCACAACATGCCTATCACGGTTTTCTATTTCCATCCCATTCTTCTAATGATTCGCTGGTGTTCTTTATTTTTAGGAGGTCTTAATAGAGCATGAAGAGTTGCCCTTTGTCTTGTGTCTTTCAGTTATAAACACCTAATTTGTCCTTTTTTATTAAACTTTGCTTATGATATTTTTTGTTATGCAAAGATTTTTATGAAGTGTACATCTTTTCAGATTTATCAATCTCTTATTGCTTCTGGTTTCTGAGTCAAAATTTTGGTATCTTTTCTCCACTCCCGTATTATAAAAGCATTTGTTCATTTTTTCCCTAGTGCTTAAATGGTTTCATTTTATCTAGTATTCATTTGGATTTTATCCTGATATACAATGTAGTATATTTGGACAAATTTGTCTTTCCTGATAGATTCTTCTTTTGTACCAGTACCACTTCTCTAAAAAGAAAGATCTTTTCTCCCAATTTAAGATGCCATTTTTTCATATGTTAAATTTCTATTAATATTGAGTCTATTTCTGGACTTCTTATTTGATTTCTTTAGTGTAAATATGTACTAATGTGCCAGTACTATCCTTTTAAAGATGTTATAGACTTATTTTAAAATAATATGTTATGTGTTATGTTTATTCCTTCCCTACCCTGAGGACTTTCTTAGTTGTTTCTTCTTATTTTTCCATTTGAATTTTCTAATCAACTTCTCTTACTCCAGACTGGAAAATAATGCTTTAATTTCTGTCAGAATCATGCTGTTTATAAGTTAACTTAGGGATAACTGAAATATGTATAACATTGAGTCTTCTTCATCAATAATAGGATATGTCTTTCCCTTTGTTCAAGTCTACTTTTGCTTTTTGAAGGTTTAAGGTAGTTTTCTGTGCAATGGGTTGTTTTCTAAGTTGGGCAGTTATGAGCAGAGATACTGTACCCACATGCACTTGCACACTAATGCCAAGTTTCATTTCTCATGTGTAGATGTCTTAGCATACTATTGCTGGGGTGGATGGTAGGTCTAACTTGTTTTCAGACCTTCAGCTCACATGTACTTTTCTTATTCAGCATATATAGTCATGTGTGGTTGGTGGCAGTGGTGATCAATGTTTCTACTCTTCTGATGATCGTTAAAACAGCAGTTAAGATAATTTTCAGAAAGTTTGCACTAGGAGCATAGGTCTTGTTCATACAAATTTAGGTAACTGCGCCCAGAGCTCTACACAAAAGACAGGCCCTTCTGGACTGTTGAATGATTTCTTCTCCCAAACCTCATGAGTGTTCCAACTAGCTACCAGGGTAACTGGTAGGTAAGCCCCCAGGATGCCCTCAATGGATTACACTTGAAAATCATGTTTAAGGCCAACTCAAGAGAGAGAAAATAACTTCAGCTTATTCGCAGAACAATTAATTCTTTCAGTGCCACCAAAATCTTTCAACCTAGGACCTTAGGGGTATAGCACACACAAGACACACACCTTCTACTCGTGATGCTTGATCACTCACAACTCTTCAGATGTTGAAAGAGCCTCAATCAAAATGAAATAAATGACTGAATAATTTCATCATGAAATGGTTTAAAATTAGACATAATTTGATCTCCCAGCCACACACTGGGGGTTGATTGAGTTCACAAGAGAGAAATCAAAGGGAAAATATGGAAAGTCCTTCTCAAAGGACATTTATTTAAGTCTGTGAGAGCCCAATGTTTGAAAAAATTTCCCCCGCTAATGTAAGTCTATCAGCTATTTGCATATGTGTGCTGAAAACATTGCCTATGGACCCACTTTGGCTGGGTCCTTTGCTAGAATGTTAACTAGCCCCTTTATCTTTTTGTTTAGATTTGGTATATAGGCCACAGATTCTCTCTAGTGGAGATTTTGTCAAATTGTGATAGCATTATTTAGTAAATGTCCTTTCCCTGCTGACCTTTAGTTGCATAATATCCTCAGCTCTCAAGGATTGGGAACTTGGAGGAATTATACTCTTTTGCATTTAAAGAGTTCTTGGCTTCTTTCCCACGTGTTCATGTTTGGAAGGAGCTGGATGTCATCTGGGCACCAGTTGGCTCTTCAGGGCCGGCCTGGGACTGAGTCGGAAGTATTCTCCATGCAACTGCAACAATGGCTTGTAAAATGGCTCTTAGGGAAAGCACCACTTATCTTCCAAAGAAATCTTTCCCTATAGTAAGTCTAACAAAGGCCAACCTTACATATGAGGTTGAAAGAGGATGGGTGTAATTTAAGTGGATCGCAACCGTGGATGACTGTGCAATAAAAGCAACTCTTGGAAGACATGCATAAGCGGAATAATTACTTGAATCTCCTCTCTCACAGAGGGGAGCTGGAAACCAAGCAGAGGACAGCACATCTGTAGCCTGGTAGTCATTGGGTGAAGTTACTGAACTGGCTTGGGCTGTGGAAAGTGGTCCTTTGATCCTCTTCTGCCTTCAGTCTCAAGAGAGAGCAAGATGAGAAAGAATTTCAACACAGAAGGTAGGGGGATCGCCATGGTAGGGTGTGCTTTGGGGGATCAGGGTGAACGAAGAAAAGGAAAAAGAATTACAAGATCTTCTGAAGCACTCATTGGAAAGATTATTTCAGGGACTTGCTTTCTGTTTTATAGGAATAAGCCCAGACAATGTATCCTGTTCATTTCCTGTTGGTAGAGCACACACCGAGGATGCTGTAAGGGCTAGAGGAATTTCTTTAATTCTTTCTCCCTCACAGAGATCTTTCTAAGGTACCCAGGAACGGAGGGATACCATATGGCATTAGGCATTGAGGTGAAAATTGAGAATTGCCAGGAGATTCATTGTGGAGACCAGGAAGAAAGGAGTCACTGGGGACAGCACTCCCAGACGGATGAAGAGCAGCACGGCCCATGATTATGCCATCACCAGCCATCTCCTCAGTCACAGCTTGAACTCTGAGGAAGTGCCAGGAAGTGACAGCTGTCATACTGGCCAATGAGTAGGGTGTTTCATGGTTCATGACTCGTTTTCACCTTCCTCTTCCTGGCTGCCATTTGGCATCGCTTAGGAATGTACTGGGTTGTTTTGAACACCAGGAAACACACAGTCCTATGGCACAGAGGGGACACAGGGCAGATAGCCCCCTCTTCCACACGAGTGATTGAAATATAGAGAGTGTATGTAGCTTGTCCATGGTCAGGGGTGGAGGTGAGATGAAACCCCACAACTTCTGAACACAGTCCTCTGTCATTATAGTCAAAGAAAGTAATATTATCTGTGGAGAGCTGTTTTTCTGCCCCAAAAGCTCATTGTTTATTTGACTGAGGTGTCTTGTTAGAGATGTCATACGCCACCACAATATCCTCTTCCTATTCTCCTCAGGATATGCACTCTTCCTCTAGGAGTCAGGTCAAGACTTTAGGAGTCTAGAAGATTTCATCCATTTTCCTTTCCTCAAGTTCTCTTGTTTCATCTTCGAACAGGGAAGCTCCCTCAACAGAAAAAATCAGGAGAGCAACAAAATTGTAGTTTCTCAAGAAATATTGAAAGTCCACTTAGATTCCTAACTGGCTGCACTTCTCTGAGAAATTTCATTCTATGAAGCACTAATTTCCTTCTGCCGCTTGGTCAAAAACATCAAATTACAGAGAAAACTTGTGCTTTATTTTTGAATGTCGATAAATTTCACCCTGTTGTAGCCCCAAACTGGACACATGCCAAATGTTCACTAACAGAGGAATGGATATACAAACCGGGAATGTCCACAAATGAAATGTGATACAATAGTAAAAATGAACACAGTGATGATATATTTAACAAGACAGATGAGATTTTTTCTGGTCAAGATGGAAAAGCAGTTACATGTTATGCTCGCCTCATCCTCTGATCACCTCAAAAGAACAAGTCAACTATCGAATGACCATCACTGGGAGTTGCCTGAATTCCAGGTGAACAGAAGTCTTCTGACTGGGGGCACAGAGAAGAGGCCACCTCAAGACAGGTAGGAGGGACAGAGACCCGGAACAGGTTGGCCCACACCCCTTTGTGGTGATTAGAAGTCAGGAGAGATATCTCCAGGGGTCCCCCTGGAGGAGCCTGGTGTTTCAACCCCACACTGGACTCACCAGACCAAGGTTCCATTGCCAAGAAGAGAAGTTCCCACACTTATGGCTGTGAAAACCAGTAGAGACTGTGACTGAGTGAGATAGATGGCCTCCGAAGGGGCCATACACACATAGACTTACTGCTAACGGACTCGCTGACTGTGAGCTCCAGTGCTGAGGCAGCTGTTCAAAGGTGCCAACAAAGGAACTGAGTTGTCGGTCTTCAGAGCGAGGGCTGGAGGGGTTGGCTTTTTCCCAGACAGATGTGCTGGCAGAAGCCTTTGTTCCTTTGTTGAGCCCAGCGTGCAGACCCAGGGAGCTGCTATATCTGAGTCTCCGTCAAGATAACGAACACAGGTCACCCCACTCTGGGGAGTCCCTTGGACCCCGCCTTTCTCAACATGCAGGTGCACCCAAGCTGTTTCCAGTGGCTTCTCCATACAATCAACCTGTCTTGGCTCATGCTGTGGACCGTCCTGAAATCTCTCAAAGCTTTGCACACCCCAAACAAACAGAATCTGGCCTTGACGTGCTCCCTATGTCTTGCTGAGCAGCCTCAAGCCTTGCATTGGTGGCAGCCACGTTTGGCTTGAGTCTTGGCCTCTTGAGGCACCTCCAATCCCAGCATGGATAACAGCCATCTGTGGATTGCTTTGTGGCTTACTCCAGGTGGCCCCAGGCATGGCCCAGGCTGCTGTAAACCTTGGCCTGCAGTATGGACCCTCCCAGAATACCTCAAGGCCAGCACCCTAAGTGCCTGAGTTAGACCAAAGCTCCAGCATCTTCCTGCTACCTCTGCAGACTACACATCAAAGGGTAGACTGAGAAGGCACCAAAACCCTGCTGAAGACCATCCTGCCCTTAGGGTCAGCCCCTGCGCAAGCATCTCCTTCATTGCCAATCAGCTTGAGGAACAATCACTCCCAGTGATGACCAAACAGCAATAAAGGCTGAACTGAAACAAGTGGGAACATAATACCTATAGAGGAGATACATTAGGGCCCACGGGACCCACACTACATAAGGCGACTCTACCAACACTGGGAGCCAGAGAGGCCCTTCTTAATACATAGAAACAAACAGCAGACAGCAGACAAAATGAGGAGACAGAGAACCATGTTCCAAATGAAAGGACAGAACAAAGCTCCAGAAAAGAACTAAACATGATGGAGGCAAGCAATCTGCCAGATGCCAAGTTCAAAATACTGCTTATAAGGATGCTCCATTATTTCAGTGAGAACAATGACAAAGAGATAAAAACATAAAAATGGAGATACAAAACATAGGAAAGAACCAGTCAGAAATGAAGAATACTATAACTAAAATGAAGAATACCTCACAGAGAATTCACAGTGGAATAGACAAAGTAGAGGACTGAATGTGCAGTGTGGAAGATGAGGTAGCAGAAAACATCCAAGCAGAACAGAATAATAATAATAATAATAATAATAATAATAATAATAATAATAATCCTCCCAAAATGAGGATGGTTTAAGGGTCCTCCAGGATAACAACAAGTGCAACAATATCACATCATAGGAACCAGAAGGAGGAGAGAGAGCAAGGAACTCAAAACCTATTGGATGAAATAATGATGGAAAACTTCCCTAACCTGGCAAAAGAATCACCAAGAAGTGCACAGTGATAAACAAGATGAACCCAAAGAGGCCCACAGCATGACACATCCTAATTAAAATGCCAAAGGTTAAAGACAAGGAGAGAATCTTAAGAGCAACAGGAGGAAAGCAGTTAGGTGCCTACAAGGGAGCTCCAATAAGACAGCTGCTTTTCCAACAGAAACTTTGCAGGCCAGAGAGATTGGCACAAAATAGTCAAAGTGATGAAAACCAAGGAACTACAACCAAGATTACCCAGCAAAGATAAAGACTTTCTCAGAGACACACGCCCAAAAGCTGAAGCTGTTCATTAGCACCAAACTGGTATTACAACAGAAAATGTTAAAGGGAGTTTTTTTAAAGAAGAAGTATGAAAATATAAATAATGAAGAGGCAATAATTGCATATCTATCAACTACCTTAATGTAAATGGATTAAATGCTCCAACCACACGACTTAAATTGGCTGAGTCTTTTATGCTGCCCAAAAAAGACTCATTTTAGATCATAAGAAACACACAGACTGAAAGTAAAGGGATACGGATGGAAAAAGATATTTCTTTAACATGGAACCGAACAAAAAGCTGCACGATCAGACAAAATAGACTTTAAAGCAGAGGCTATACCAAATGTCAAAGAAAGACCCAGTAATTGCACTTTGGGGAAATAGTCTCAAGAAACCCAAAACATCACTTTGAAGGGAAATGTGCATCCTTATGTTCATTGCGGCATGATTTACAATAGCCAAGATGTGGAGGCAACCTGAGTATACATCAGTGGATGAATGGATAAAGAAGAGGTGGAACATATATGCCATGGAATGTTACTTGGCCACAAAAGGAATAAAATCTAGCCATCTGCAACGACCTGGATGGACATAGAGGATATCGTGTTGCATAGAGTAAGTCAGAGAATGACAAGTGCCATATGATTTCACTTATGTGGAATCTAAGGGACAAAATAGACAAAACAGAAACAAACTCAAAGACACAGAGAACATTTTGATGGTTGTCAGATAGGAGGCATTTGGAGGGGGCACTGGATGAAACACAGGAAGGGATCAAGTTCAGACTGGTAGTCACAAAATAGTCACAGGGATGTAAGTACAGCATAAGAAATGTAGTCAGCAATACTGTAAAAACTATGATGGTGTCAGATGGGTACTAGACTTATTGGGGTGATCACTTCCTAAGTTATGTAAGTGTCTAATCACTATGTTGTATACCTGAAGCTAGTATAACATTATATATCAACTGTAATCAAAAAGGCAAAAAAATTACTAAACACAGATGATTCTGAAAAACATGCTGATGAAAAGAATCGAAAAGATCATGTTTTTGGATGAGGGGACAGGCACTTGTGGCTATTGACTAGCAAGAAGCATGAAAGAAGTTTTTGGGAGACAGGACTATTCTGTTTCTTGATCTGAGTGGAAGTCACAGGGAAACCTTTGTAAAAATTCCTCGAGCTGCACAGTTGAGTAGATTTTACTGTTAAAATTATACCCCAACTAATTGCTAAAATCAAAGGAAGTAAAAAATAAAAATGAAATGACAAGTCTTTCCTGCTTTCTCTCTATTTACCATCCATCCCCCTTTTGCCCTTTTCCCCTCTCCCTGCCCACTTCTCTTCCTGGTTCAGGCTTCTTCTGTGTGTTTCAAGAAGGAAGTCCTACCCTAAAATTGTATAAATTACAGCTGTAAGCATACTTAGGTGAAATAGCATAGTGCAGGAGGATGGAATTGACCTTTGCAACTGAAACACAACAAAGCCACACGTGAGGGCCCATGTCAATATTGACCCACGGCTCCTTGTCCAAGGACACTGAAGGAGGGCACATTCCTCACGGTTCTGTCCTCGGCTCTTATCAGAACATGTCTTCCTGACAGTGGCTGTGGCCCTTCTTACAGTGTTCCTACTTAAGACTCTCACGAATTACAGTGATTCTTTGGTCTAGGACCTCAAAAGAAATTTCTCTTCTCAAAAGACTTGTCAAGGCGTCAAGGGATATTCTACCCTCTTGCCTCTGGCCCTAAATTTAAGGCATCTCTGGTCACAGGCCTGCTACTCAAAAGTCCAAATGACCAGCCTTGTCAGTCATGGAAACATGAGGATGTTTTGATCTATACGTTCCCGTTTCAACCTGACAGTTACTGGCATTTCTATATCTGAGGAATACTCTTCTTGCCTTTTTGTATTTGTGGGGAACTGCTGTGGTTAATTGCTTTGGCCTCGTTAAGGAGAGCCTTGAGATTTCTCAGGAGTCACCTTAATCATTGATAATTCATCTCTGTGAAGAAGTGAAATGTCATCAGATGTTCCTACAAGAGGTAAGCCCAGGCCACCTTTATTTTGACATAAACTAGCATTATTAGATTGTCAGCCTCGTCTACTAGCCTCTGTGCTATTGGATTTTTTAACCAAGGACATTTGAATGTGGATTATAACTTACAACATTTGGTGATGCCATGTCCACCATCACATCTCTCTTTCCATGAAACACTGGCATGACTGAGTGTGAGAGTCGGAAAGCAAATGGCTAATGTGTGACGTAGAAAGGGCAGTGATGGTGTTGCCAAACCACAAGGTCTCCTTGCTTCAATAAATTGAACACATCTTTGCTCTTTATAAAGTACCTGCTGTGTTTGTGACACTTGCCAATTGTGGTAAAATACACATAACGTAAATTTACTATTTTAACTATTGTTAAGTTGTGTAGAGTTTAGGAGCACCAAAAAAGTTCACATGATCATGCAACCATCACCACCATCCATCTTCGGAACATTCTGATCTTCCCAAACTGAAACTTTGTCCCCACTGAACTCTGACACCCCATTCTCCTCGCCAGCACCTGTCTCTATTATTTTGACTCATCTAGAGTCCTCAAATAACTGTAATTGTCCAATATTGTCCTTTTGTGTCTGCCTTTCACCCACTGTAATGTCTTTAAGGTTCATCTGTGCTGGGGTATGTGTCAGAATTTTCTTCCTTGTAAAAACTGAAAAGTATTCTGTTGAGTGGAGAGAGTCAAATGAGTCTATCCATTCATCCAAGAACAGGCTGTTGCATTGTTTCCACTTGTCCTCCTCCTCCTCCTCCTCCTCCTCCTTCTCTTCCAGCTCCTTCTCCTTCTGCTCCTTCATCTTACTTTTCTTATCCTACTTCTTGTTCTCCTTCTCCTTTTCCTTCTCCTCCATTTTCTTCACCTTGTTCTCTCTCTCTCGTTCTTTTGCTTCTTCATCACTTTTCTTTCTTCTTGTTCTTCATAAAAGAAACAGCCAAACTTCACAAGGTGTGAATTCCCAAGAATGGTTGTGAGAATGGTATGTTCCTGCAGATTGGAAGGGTTTAGCTTCTGAGATTCCGGAGACAAGCAGTGAGCCTGCATAGTGCGTGTAGTTGTGAGGAGGGGAGCACAGGACTTGTCGGAATCTGTGGTCCCGGGTCCGTGTGCGGTGCTTGCAACACGTGGCAGCCGTCCCTGCCAAACCGGCCCAGGTGTGAGTGGTGCTGTAAACCGCTCACTTGGCCAAGAATGGCTCCACATGGAGTCGGAAAGTGCTGGCTTCCAATTGTGCCACTGTGGCTTATGAGTACTGAGTCCTGTGGCCAAATGGCACCTGGGTCACTCGCGAAGTGTGCGATGAGCTCTTGGGGCTGTGGCAGAGTGTGCTGGGGCCTGGTGTCAGCCTACGGGGAAGAACCGGTCAGCGGCCCCTGCTCTCATGGCGGTGATGGAGCCCCTGCACCGGGTGCCGCTTGGCTTAGGGTCTGGCCTGACTCCTGGAGCGGGGAGGCGGTGTCGCAGGAGCCGAGATGTCGGAGCGCGTGGGCGAGCGGGCAGGGCGACGGGGCGTCAGTGGCGAGCAGCGCCGGTGTGGACGGCGTGTCGGGGCCGTGGGCCTGCAAGGGAGGTGGCACGTAGGCACATGCGAGCCCGGGGCGCGAGCCAAGCTGTGAGGGACGCGCCTCGCCGGCTTGGTTTGGCTGTGGATTCGGCGAGAGGCGCGAGGATGCGTGGAGCACGGAGCGCGCGGGGCGGGGGGCGTGTCACGTGGCCGTCGGGGTCGTGTGTGATTGGATCCCGTGACGGATAATGGCCTCCTGCTGCTCTATGCGTGTCACCATGGAGACCAGCTTCATGGGACCCCTTTATTCGGTCAGCCGTGAGCTGACGCCAGGCTTGTCGCTGCGGATCTGGGTCCCAGCGGACAGTGGGAGACGCCTGGAGACGCTCGGGTTCGGTCCGAAGCCAGGGTGCGGCGGGCTCGTGAGGCTCAGAGGCCGCGGACGCCTTTAAACGTCCCGCGACGCGAGGGACAGCCCGGCTGAGAGCGTCAGCCGGGCCCGCGGGTCCCCAGCGTGAGGTCGAGAGGCCCGGGATCGAGGAGTCGTTTCTTGCTGAGCCCCCGTGTGCCCGCCCCAGGAACGGGAGCAGGTCAGCGTGAGGACCACACGGTCCCTGGCGTCCGGTGTCGGGGGCAGCCATTTGAGGCGAGCCTGTGGGTTCCGCTTGGCGCTGGCCGTCCCGGGGAGATCGGGTTGGGGAAGGTGCCCAGAGAGGGTCCCCGCTGGTTTGCCGGGCCCGCGGGTTCTCCGGGGAGAGGGCGTGTGAAGCCCCTCGGGAAAAGGAGGAAGCGTTAGTCGGGGAAGGGGCCAGGGCAGCCCGGCCTGGGCCAGGCTTCTCTGCCCGGAAGGAGGAAGTAGCTCGGGCCATGGCCCCGCCCCTGCTTTTGCTTGGCCCAGCTCCAGGCCTCTTTAGGCCACACCCTCCCGCCGCCCAGACATGCGGTCTGCTGTATGATATTTCTTTGTGGACGGGATCAGCTTGCGGACCCTGAAGGGAAAATGGGAGCAATTTCTTTGCCTAGGGAACGGTCAGAAAGACCTGGCCGGCAGAAACAAACAAGACCAATGACAGCAAAACAGAACAAGACCACCGCCCCCGAAACCAAAGCCAAACCAACCCCATCCTACCGTACATCAACGATGAGAAACATAGGTCAAGACTCACGAGAATATCATGAAACTGTATCTTGGAAACAGACATGAGAAAGGTGTCCTTTCCCCAGTTCAGGCAGAGGTGAACATCAAGATTTAAATCAAAAATCAAACGGTCAAAATCCCCACAGAAAATGAGCAGTTCCGGACAAGGGTCCGAAGAAACCGAAATTGCCAACAGAGAGGGAAAAGATGCTGAACCTTACTGACAACCAGAGAAATGCACACCGAGAGGGTCACGTTCTCCCTGAGAAGTTGCCCAGAGTGAAAAGATAGTGATCCATGACATGCGCTAGTGTGCGGGACCATTGACTGGGTGGGACACGTGTCCTCGTGCATCACTTTAAGAACATGAAGCGGTACCAGGTTCTGAAGGGCAAGTCGACAATACGGATTAGATACATGAAACACGCAGCCACGGAGCAGTCTCCTGTTGGGGATTTGCACGGTAAAAATAGTCATCGAATTTCACCAAGATTCAGACTCAGGTAAAGGTACTTGGATATATTTTACATAGTATAGAAAGGGTGACCATTGCAAGATATTTTCTTTTTTATCATGGCCAAAGAAAAAAGATAGAAAGAAAAAGAAGAGAAGAGAAAATGAAATGCAAAATAAGAGCCAAAGCTTGCAGTAAACCAAGTATCTGAACAGAATGAAATTACAAATATTATCAACTCACTAAATAATTAATTAATTGGTTCATTCATTTCCTTACTTACTGAATGACCTGTTTATGTAATTTTTATTCATTCGTTCGTTCGTTCGTTCATTTATATATTTATTTTTTTATTCATTTCCAGGAAATGAAATTTAAAAATAAGAGCCAAAACCTGTAGCAAATCAAGTATGCGAACGGGGTCAAATTTCAAATATTATCAATTCACTAAGTAATTAATTAAGTTGTTCATTCATTTACTTACTTACTGATAGACCTGTTTATTTACTTTTTATTCATTCATTCGTTCGTTCGTTCATTCATTCATTCATTCATTCATTTATTTATTTATTCCTGCATTTCCAGGAAATGAAATCCAAAACTAAGAGCCAAAACTTGTAGCAAACCAAGTATCTGAACAGGGTCAAATTACAAACATTATCAACTCACTAAATAATTAATTAATTGGTACATTCATTTCGCATTTCTTACTGATTGACATTTTTAATTACTTTTTATTCAGTCGTTTATTTATTTGTTTATTTATTCAATCATTTCCAGGAAATGAAATAAAAAACTAAGAGCCAAAACCTGTAGCAAACCAAGTATCTGAACAGGGTAAAATCACAAACATTATCAACTGACTAAATAATTAATTAATTTGTTCATTCATTGCTTTACTTACTGATTGACCTATTTTTTTACTTTTTCTTCATTCATTCATTCATTCTTTAATTTATTTAATTATTTATTTATTCATTTCCAGGAAATGAAATCCAAAACTAAAAGCCAAAATCTGTAGCAAACCAAGTATTTGAACAGCGTCAAATTACAGATATTATCAACTCACTAATTAAGTAATCAATCAATTAATTAAATAATCTGTTCATTCCTTTTCTTTTTCACTTATTGACCTGTTTATTCCTTAATTTTTAATTTGGTTGTTTGTTGATTTATTTCCTGATTACTTATTTTGATTGTTAGTTTGTTTGTGATTTCTTTTGTTTGTATCCCAAAGTCATGTGATGATGGGTGGAGAAAGCTAAAGTCAGGTAGGAAAACGAAGTTCACTGTTAACACCACCAGAGCAGAAAGGGTGACTTGACTCGGAGGGAACTCATGCACCCTGCCCTTTCGTTGACCGCTGCTCAGGATGGCAGAACTTCGAGTTTCTGGGAATGTGAGCTGCTGGGTCTTTTTCGTTTCTTTCTTTCTTTGTCCCTTCGTGGGGATTCTCCATGTTTTCCAATGGGCACGGATTCATTTTGAGGCCTCAGGAAGGTGCAGTGTCTCTCAATACAGAAGGAACAGCCAGGCCCGATGTTCCCTAGCCCTGCAGAGTCACGAGGCATTCTTCTGTGCTGCCACCAGAGGGCAGCAAAAAGCTCAGCCAAGGTCAGCCCTGGGTGGGAGCTGAACACTGCTGTTGGGAGCTCAGTGCTCTTGAGAACTTCCTGACAGGAATCAATTTGGCGCGGCTTGGGTTTTCGGATCAATTGACTGATACTCACTGCAGGAATTATCTATTGGAGAAAACACAAGTCGCCTGGAGACTCACTATGCAGATCCAAGCAAGGCTGGCAAACGGGCCTTTGTCCTCGCTTTTAGTGCTATGTGATGGGTAGAGGGTTCCCCACATTCTGAAAATTCTTGTGACCCCGGTATAGGTTTTTTAACCTGCCCCTTGATCTCGAATGTCTCTGTAGCAGTATTCTGTCTTTTAAATTTTTTTTTTTTTTTTTTGGATGTATGTTTTTCCAAAGGTTGCTTCGGTATCCGGCCGTTGTCCGCCTTTTGACGCTGTTTTCACGGGCTTTCCACGTTCCAACGTGTCCTGTGCATCCAAAGTGAGACAGTCCTGCAAGTGTTCATCCCCAATATCTGATCCAGGTGAGTGTTTGGCCATCATTGCTTCGTAAATTTTCAAGCCAGACATGGTGACAGGCTGGTTCCAGTGTCCCTCTGTGGAATTAGTATCCCTCCTTGGATCCCTCACTTCTCATCATCTAAAGTTGGACTTCATTTTGAGAATCAGAGATCTCTGCCTTCACTCAAGATGTTGTTTCCAGATACATTAGTCTCGTTTGAGATTTGAAATTCTACCCATTAATGTCGTTTCCGGTGCATATCCCTTATTTGCTTTCTTTTGAATCCAAGATGGACTCGTGTTGATACGGACATAGTTAAGTTTACCTGCTCTGTCATGATGTCTACCGAATAATTATTCACATACCTGCTATTGTTCAGCATTTCAGTTGCTTTCTGAACATGGAGAATCACAGGTCTTTTGTTTGTGCCTGCCCAATAAGCCTATCTAGGGCCACCCTCCATTTCTAATTTCTTGCCTTCCGGACTTGTTAGAAAGTTCCCATGCTCTTCTTCTCCTTCTCCTTCTCCCTCTTCTCCTCCTACTTCTTCTTCTACAACTTCTTTCCCTTCCTCTTCCTCTTTTGTATATTCCTTCTCCTGCTTCTTCATTCATCCTCTCCTGCTTCTCTCTCTCATTCTTCTTCTTTTTCACCTCTTTTCTTCCTTCTTTCTTCTTCTTTATAATAGAAACAATGAAATTCACGAGTTGATAATTTCAAAGTATGGTTTTGAGAATGGTATTTCCTGCAGATTGGAAAGGGTTTGCTTCTGATATTCCGACAAGTAGTGAGACTGCATGGTGCGAGTAGGTTTGAGTAGGGAAGCAGAGCATTTCCAAGAATCCGCAGTCGCAAGTCCGTGGGAGGTGCTTCCAACACTTGGCAGTTGTCCCCACCAAAGGGCCCAGGTGTGAGGTGTGCTGGACACCGGTCACTCAGCCAGCATGGCTCCACATGGAGTCGGAAAGAGCTGGCTTCCAATTGTGCCGCTGTGGCTTATGAGTTATTAGTACTGTGGCCAAATGGCACCAGGGTCACTCGCGAAGTGTTCGAAGAGATCGTGGGGCTGTGGCTGAGTTTGCAGGGGCCGGTGCCACCCTACAGGGAGGAATCGGTCAGCGGCCCCTGCTCTCATGGCGGTGATGGAGCCCTGCACTGGTGCCGGTTGGCCCAGGGTCCGCCTGACTCCTGGGAACGGGAGGCGGTGTCACAGGAGACGAGATGTCGGAGCGCGGTGGAGACCGGGCAGGTCGACGGGGCGTCAGTGGCGAGCAGCGCCCGGTGCGGACGGGCGTGTCGGGGCCGTGGGCCTGCAAGGGAGGTGGCACGTAGGCGCTGCGGCGAGGCCGGGCGCGAGCTGTTGTGAGGGACGCGCCGCGCCGCTTGGCTTGGCTGTGGATTCGGCGAGGCGCGAGGATGCGTGGAGCACGGAGCGCTGGGCGGGGGCGTGTGACGCGTGGCTGCCGGGTCGTGTGTGATTGGATCCCGTTCCGGAAAATGGCCTCCTGCTACTCTATGCCCGTCACCATGGAGACCAGCCTGGTGGGACCCCTTTATTCGGTCAGCCGTGAGCTGACGCCGGGCTTGTCGCTGCGGATCTGGGTCCCAGCGGACAGTGGGAGACGCCTGGAGACGCTCGGGCTCGGTCCGAAGCCAGGGTGCGGCGGGCTCGTGAGGCTCAGAGGCCGCGGACGCCTTTAAACGTCCCGCGCCGCGAGGGGCAGCCCGGCTGAGAGCGTCGGCCGGGCCCGAGGGTCCCCAGCGTGAGGTCGAGAGGCCCGGGATCGAGGAGTCGTTTCTTGCCGAGCCCCCGTGTGCCCGCCCCAGGAACGGGAGCAGGTCAGCGTGAGGACCACACGGTCCCTGGCGTCCGGTGTCAGGAGCAGGCAGTTGAGGCGAGCCGGTCTGTTCCGCTTGGCGCTGGCCGACCCGGGGAGATTAGGCTGGGGAAGGTGCCCAGAGAGGGGCCCCGCTGGTGTGCCGGGCCCGCGGGTTCTCCGGGGAGAGGGCGTGTGAAGCCCCTCGCGAAAGGGAGGAAGCGTTAGTCGGGGAAGGGGCCAGGGCAGCCCGGCCTGGGCCAGGCTTCTCTGCCCGGAAGGAGGAAGTAGCTCGGGCCATGGCCCCGCCCCTGCTTTTGCTTGGCCCAGCTCCAGGCCTCTTTAGGCCACACCCTCCCGCCGCCCAGACATGCGGTCCGCTGTATGATATTTCTTTGTGGACGGGATCAGCTTGCGGACCCGGAAGGGAAAATGGGAGCAATTTCTTGGCCTAGGAACGGTCAGAAAGACCTGGCCGGCAGAAACAAACAAGACGAATCACCACAAAACACAACAAGACCACCGCCCCCCAAACCAAAGCCAAACCAACCCCATCCTATCGTCCACCAACGATGAGAAACATAGGTCAAGACTCACGAGAATATCATGAAACTGTATCTTGGAAACAGACATGAGAAAGGTGTCCTTTCCCCAGTTCAGGCAGAGGTGAACATCAAGATTGAAATCAAAAATCAAACGGTCAAAATCCCCACAGAAAATGAGCAGTTCCGGACAAGGGTCCGAAGAAACCGAAATTGCCAACAGAGAGGGAAAAGATGCTGAACCTTACTGACAACCAGAGAAATGCACACCGAGAGGGTCACGTTCTCCCTGACAAGTTGCCCAGAGTGAAAAGATAGTGATCCATGACATGCGCTAGTGTGCGGGACCATTGACTGGGTGGGACACGTGTCCTCGTGCATCACTTTAAGAACATGAAGCGGTACAACTTTCTGAAGGGAAAGTCGACAGCAAGGATTAGATACATGAAACACGCAGCCAGGGAGCAGTCCCCTGTTGGGGATTTGCACGGTTAAAATAGTCATCGAATTTCACCAAGATACAGACTCAGATACACATAGGTGGACATATTACATCGTATAGAAAAGATATGCATTGGACATGTTTTTTTTTTTTTTCATTGCCAAAGAAAAAAGATGAAAAGAAAAAGAAGAGAGAGAGAAAAAAATGAACTCCGAAAATAAGAGCCAAAATCTGAAGCCACCGAAGTATCTGAACATGGTCAAATGAGAAACATTTTGTTTACTCATTCATTTATTCATTCATTCATCCCTTCCTTTATTTGCTTACTTACTTATTGACTTGTTTATTTATTTACTTACTACTCATTTCGTTTGTTTGTTTGTTCATTTCTTTGTTTTTATACCAACGTAGTGTGGGGATAGGTGGAGGAAGCTAGAGTCAGGTATGAAAACCAAGTTCACGGTTAACACCACCAGAGCAGAAAGGGTGACTTCACTCGCAGGGAACTCATGCACCCTGACCTTTCGTTATCCCGTGCTCAGGATGCCGGATCCCTGAGTCTCTGGGAAAGTGAGCTGTTGGGTCTTTTTCCCTTCCTTCCTTCCTTCCTTCCTTCCTTCCTTCCTTCCTTCCTTCCTTCCTTCCTTCCTTCCTTCTTTTTTTCCTTTCTTTCTTTCTTTCTTTCTTTCTTTCTTTCTTTCTTTCTTTCTTTCTTTCTTTCTTTCTTTCTTTCTTTCTTCCTTCCTTCCTTCCTTCCTTCCTTCCTTCCTTCCTTCCTTCCTTCCTTCCTTCCTTCTCTCTCTCTCTCTCTCTCTCACTCTCTCTCACTCTCTCTCTCTCTGATTAAACCATTCTGGAATTAATGGTGATTGTTACATAATCTTTTGAATATACAAAAATCCACCAAATTGTTCATTTTTAAATGGAGAATTTCATCGTGTGTAGGTTATGTCTCAAGAAAGCTGTTTTAAAAAAGACACACAGCAATGGGAAAAGTGTGCCCAGGAAGGAATGGGGTAGATGCACTTGAGTCACTTTAGAGAAAGAGCTTCTCTTCTTTAGAATTCTCTTAAGTGGACTTTGCTTTTAGCATCCAGTAGATACCCCATAAAACAGCTATACTTCCTACATGGGTTCATTTCACAATGGCCTCGTTATTCCAAAAACATTTTTAAAGGGTTTAAAATCATAGAGAAGCACGTATGTAGTGTGCGAATGTACTTAAGTGACCCATATGACTTTCCTGAGACTCCCACATAGCATCCTTCTAGGTCCCATTGGAGAGAAGAGGCCAGTGGGCCTGTGTGTAAAGGAGATATCAAGTTTCTGAGCCAGTAACCCCAGAGCGAGGGCTAGAAACATTTCTCTGGAGCCAAGAACAAAGGTGTACATTTCTCCAACTTCAGTTACACCCACTACATTGAGTCATTGAGTTCTGTAAGAGTTATGTGAGAGTGAGAATGGTGTCATGGAGATCATGTCCACATGGCCTGGCTTCCAGAGATGCTAGGATTTTATATAAAGAAGTTTTGATTCAACAGGTCATCAGCGCTGGGCTAGAAATACAGCTCTCAGTATAGCTTTCAGAGTAGACATTGTAATTTATACCACTGCTTTCTCTTCAGCACCTCACTCTTCCATGGGACCAGCTCACACCCCAACTCCCCTGCAAACTGCCTTCACCCCTCCCCCACTGTCCCTGGCTCAGGAAGCCCCTTGCCCTGGCAGATATACATCACTGTAAGTTTTTGCATTGGGCTTTTCTACAAGAGGACTGGGGATATGGGATACAAAACTGTTTTGAAGAATCTGATGATTTGAGTTGAGGACAGAGTGACTTCTCTAAAGTGGCTTTGCACACAGCGAAGGACCACTTAGCTTTAGAGACAGTTTCATGCTCCCATCCTGGGGTCTGTTGAGAGCCTGTCAGCAGAGCATGTGGTTCACAGGGCTCCATTCTCGGATGGAGCACCACTCACCCATGGGGGGCTGTTCAAGGCCTGGGGGTCCCACCTTCATAATGCCCTGTATTTGTTTGCAGTTCTTCTCAGCACGTGTTCATCATGTGCTCACCCGACGATAATGCCGATTGCCAATTGGGAGGTTTCGCCGTGGCCACCTTAGCCTGGATCCTCACCACCATGTCCATGGGCTTTGCAGAGTGGCGGATATGGAACATGGACAGCCCGGCACACTACCCCCATGGTCTGGCCCGCGTGGGTGTGTGGAAAGTGTGCATTTTCCACCGTGATGGTTTCTTCCACAGAGCCACATCATGCCACCATTACGACTACTGGGATACCTACCTCCCACTTGATATTCGTGTTTCTCAGCACCTCCTACTGGCCGCCAGCATCCTAGGGCTCCTGGGAAAAGCTGTCATGGTGTGTGTATTAAGGAATGTATACGTGACTGATTTTCATATGTGTGCCACATACGATCTACTTACTATTTCAGGATTTGTGAACGCAGCAGCCGGTATTTTTATCTCCATTGCTGCAATCTGGAATTACTGTGCCGTGATGAACGAAGAGGGTATATCCTTCCCGAAATCTTTCTCTTTGCCCTTCAAGCCAGATACACAAGAAGTAGGCGGTGCCTTTATGGTGGCCTGTCTGGCCACCGTCTTGTCCTTGTCATGTGGGATGTATTTCCTGTGTTCCCAGACCCCCCGATGCAATAAAGTGCATCCCAAAATTTGGGAAGTATGAAATTCCTCTTGCGTTGGTTTTACATACCCAAGATTACCAGGAGTCTCTGGGAAGTAGTATTAGGGTGCTCTATGAAATGTTTTCAAGGATTGAAGACCATGGCAAAGGTAGTTTGAGTAGAGAGTGGCCCAACCAGTTTTCTTTTATCTTCTCTGTCCAAATATGTTTGTTGATTGAATTAAGGAACTTTCATTTTTTAAATGAGGATTTCATTCACCTGCCAGTGGTCTTACTAGCTCTTGATTTTAACTATTATTTAATCAATATGATATACCTTGTGTATGGAAATAAGAATGCCTGAAAGCATTACATCTCGCTCTTAAACTTCTAAAACAATCAACCTGGTTTCCTACAGTATGGTAACAATATCTCTCTATCACGTAAAATTTTCCAAAGTGTGCAAAAGTAGAGAAAATAGGATAAGAAATCCTGCCCCAAACATTTTCCTTCCAAGAAAGATGACTAGAAAGCATATTTGCATTCTAAAGCATAAGATTTTACTGCAGAAACACCATCTCAGGAGCAAAGCCAATTCCAAATGCAATCATGTTGAGCAGCCATCTTTGAGAATGGGGAGACATTAGCCTGTCTGTGGCCTAGAGTTTGATTTTGTGCTTGTCTTTTGAGCTTCTTCTACCTCTGAGAGCTTATCATTTGGCTGAAGTCCATGGATGGTACGAAGAAGAACGTGATAGTGTTTTCATCTCAATTCTAGCTTCAGCATTTTTTTCGAATGTTTGAAAAAGCTCTAACTCTTTTATCAGAGCCTGTAGTTCTTTTATGACTCATGCCTGTTTGCATGATGCTGGAATGCATTTCCCAAAAGCATAGATGCTTGACTATTTTTTCCAAACTCGTTTGGTTTGAAAAGAAATCCGCTTTGATTTGTATGCAGCTTTTTAAAAAGAGTTCTCCAGCTATGCTTTGCTACGTTCTGTATCTTGGTAATTTTTTTTTTCATAGTTTTCCATTTCTCAGAGATTTATATCCTACATCATCAAGGTTTTCCCCACTGAAAATCCACATCGTAACTGCGTGTTCGGCATATGTTGCTACTAGCCGTATTCCTCCTGGAATCCAGAGTTGAACCACTCAGTGAAACTCTTCACTAGCTGATGAATTCTCTGGCTATCCCCATTAAGCGAGAGATGCTTCATGTGGCTCAAAGTTGGTCATGATTGTCATCGTCTGCATGGAGGTAGTGCTGGTGGTTTCCATTAGTCTCTTTGTTTTGTTATTCAAAACACTTAATTTAAATGCTATTTTAGGATGTGGTTCCATAGTAAAGCAGTTATCACATCTGCTTTACACACAGAAGGTCCTGCGATCACACCCTAGTGGAGCCACAATTCATTATCAATGGCCATGTCACTCTGAACATGCCCAATGTCTGATCTTGGAAGCTAAGCAGGGTTGGGCTTGGTAGTACTTGGATGGGAGACCAACTAGGAAGACCAGGTGCTCTAGGCATAAATAATAAAAATGAATGATATTTTAATTTTAGTCACTGTTTTATTTATTTTATTTTTAATAAACTATTATTTTACTTTAAATGTGTATATCAAATTTACTGTTAGGTAATTAATATGCATATTAATTTTTATTAATAATAGTTTTATTGAAGTGTCATTCACATACCATAAAATTCAAGCTTTATCTTGTACCAGTAAATGGTTTTTAGTACATCCACATAGTTGTGCAGATATCACCACTATCTAATTAGAGAACATGTCATCACCCCCAAAAGAAAAACCATTAGCAGTCCCCATTAGTCTCTGAGGCTTTCTTTTTTTTTCCCTCAACAAGATGTCCTAGTCGTGTCCTGTATATTTCAGGCCCAAGACATTTAATCAGCCATGTCACTCTTGCAGTGAGCCCTAGACAGGGAGATGGTATTTAGAAACCATGTTTGGGACTCATTTTACTGGATTGCCATTATATCTAGGTATTTTAGTGGACAGAACTAGGATACAGGAATTTTTAAGAAGAAAAAAAATTAATCTGTTACAAAGTTATGTTCAAACTTAGACAATTTTTATTTAGCTGCAATTTTATCCTGCGTTTCTTTCTCCCACATTGAAAATCCAATATTATCCTACTTATTTTCTTATTCGATGATATATAATATTTTTTAAAAATATATGTGTATATAAATACATATATATATATTACTAGTATCATTCTTAGCTATAAGCCTACTGAATAAAATTAAGATTTAAGTCCTGTTTGTCTCTAAATTTTATTGTACTAAGGATATTGAATGAAAATACTACATTCTAAATGATTTTGATATAATGATGGCAGTACCAACAACCATTAATGATGGTTTTATAGTTATATCACCAACTTGGAAAGCTTATTTATTTGACCTTGTTTTCTATTTTTAAGGATTGTTTTTGTGTTTTTGACATAGTTTTATTTTTGAACATGTGAAATATTTACATAATATCAAAGTCAAAGTTATTGAATGAGGTTTATTCGGAGAACATCTGAATAAATTTCTGTTCTAATCTCCATTCTATTCTTGCTCATCTTAGGTAACTTTAATTTTGGTTTTGTTTTCCATTGTTTTCTTTTGCAGACGTGTGTTGTGTTCATATTTATTCCACCTCTTTCAGACTGCAGTCATAGTATATATATAATTATTTGGCACCCTGCTTTTTTCACTTGACAAATTCCTGCAGATCACTCTATATCAGTGTGTAGAAAACTTTCTAATTATTTGGCTGCATACTATTTCATCATATGGATGTACCCTAGTTTATTCAGCCAGCTTGGTATGTATACATGTATGTATGTTATAATGTGGTGCTACATCTTTTTGTGTTTTGCCAGTATCTTCAGGCTAGATTCCTAGGACATTGTCATTTAAAAATATGTGTTGCTGCTACTTCTATAGGGATGATCATTTTACATTCCCATGAGCAAGCTATGAGAATGTCTGCTTCAGTGCCTTGTTAAGAAAAAATACACTGTAAAACTTCTGAATTTTTCTTTAATATATAAGTGAGAAATGATATCTCAGTGTCATTTTAATGTATATTTCCCTTCTTAGTGAGTTGAGCATTTTTTCAAATGTTTCAAGGCTATTTTTTTTTTCACTTCATGATATGTTATCTGCTGCCAAGTAATCAATTGCTCCAAAGTTTAGTGACTTCAAGCAACAGGCATGTATTTGTTATCTCACAGCTGCTGTGGATCAGTAGTTTGGGCACAGCTTAGCTGGATCTTTTACTTCAGCAGTCCCCAACCATTTTGACACCAGGGACCAGTGCTCCCATGAGGACCTAATGCCTAATGACCTTAGGAAGAGTGGAGGCAGTATTGTCAGTGCTGGGGAGCAGCTGCAAATACAGATGAAACTTAGCTCTCTTGGCCTTGTACCTAATAGCACACTGATGGGTACTAGTCCATGGCCTAGGTAGTGGAGACCCCTGCTCTATGTCATGGTCTCTCCCAAAGCCCCAGTCTAAATGTCAGCTGGGCCTGTGGTCTCATCTGAAGGCTCAGGAGGAAGGATTCAGTTCATAGCATGCTTACGTTGTCATCGGCAGGATTCATTTCTTGAGTTCCTCACAAGCCTTTGGCCAGAGTATTCAGTATCTGGCCAGATGGACCTCTCCGTTGAGCGTCATGGAAGATGGCAGCTGGCTCCATCAGAACAAGTAAGTGAGAGAGCCAGAGGGTGCCAGCAAGATGGCAGCCATAGGTTTACATAACCTAATCACAGAAGTCACGTTGCACAACTTTTGCCATTTTCTATTTATCAGAGGCATGCCATTAGGTCTCGCCTGTGCTCAATGGAAGAAGAGTGAGGGAGTAAAAGTGAGGAAAATGGGACTCATCGGGGACCATTTCACAACATGCCTATCACGGTTTTCTATTTCCATCCCATTCTTCTAATGATTCGCTGGTGTTCTTTATTTTTAGGAGGTCTTAATAGAGCATGAAGAGTTGCCCTTTGTCTTGTGTCTTTCAGTTATAAACACCTAATTTGTCCTTTTTTATTAAACTTTGCTTATGATATTTTTTGTTATGCAAAGATTTTTATGAAGTGTACATCTTTTCAGATTTATCAATCTCTTATTGCTTCTGGTTTCTGAGTCAAAATTTTGGTATCTTTTCTCCACTCCCGTATTATAAAAGCATTTGTTCATTTTTTCCCTAGTGCTTAAATGGTTTCATTTTATCTAGTATTCATTTGGATTTTATCCTGATATACAATGTAGTATATTTGGACAAATTTGTCTTTCCTGATAGATTCTTCTTTTGTACCAGTACCACTTCTCTAAAAAGAAAGATCTTTTCTCCCAATTTAAGATGCCATTTTTTTCATATGTTAAATTTCTATTAATATTGAGTCTATTTCTGGACTTCTTATTTGATTTCTTTAGTGTAAATATGTACTAATGTGCCAGTACTATCCTTTTAAAGATGTTATAGACTTATTTTAAAATAATATGTTATGTGTTATGTTTATTCCTTCCCTACCCTGAGGACTTTCTTAGTTGTTTCTTCTTATTTTTCCATTTGAATTTTCTAATCAACTTCTCTTACTCCAGACTGGAAAATAATGCTTTAATTTCTGTCAGAATCATGCTGTTTATAAGTTAACTTAGGGATAACTGAAATATGTATAACATTGAGTCTTCTTCATCAATAATAGGATATGTCTTTCCCTTTGTTCAAGTCTACTTTTGCTTTTTGAAGGTTTAAGGTAGTTTTCTGTGCAATGGGTTGTTTGCGAAGTGGGGCAGTTATGAGCAGAGATACTGTACCCACATGCACTTGCACACTAATGCCAAGTTTCATTTCTCATGTGTAGATGTCTTAGCATACTATTGCTGGGGTGGATGGTAGGTCTAACTTGTTTTCAGACCTTCAGCTCACATGTACTTTTCTTATTCAGCATATATAGTCATGTGTGGTTGGTGGCAGTGGTGATCAATGTTTCTACTCTTCTGATGATCGTTAAAACAGCAGTTAAGATAATTTTCAGAAAGTTTGCACTAGGAGCATAGGTCTTGTTCATACAAATTTAGGTAACTGCGCCCAGAGCTCTACACAAAAGACAGGCCCTTCTGGACTGTTGAATGATTTCTTCTCCCAAACCTCATGAGTGTTCCAACTAGCTACCAGGGTAACTGGTAGGTAAGCCCCCAGGATGCCCTCAATGGATTACACTTGAAAATCATGTTTAAGGCCAACTCAAGAGAGAGAAAATAACTTCAGCTTATTCGCAGAACAATTAATTCTTTCAGTGCCACCAAAATCTTTCAACCTAGGACCTTAGGGGTATAGCACACACAAGACACACACCTTCTACTCGTGATGCTTGATCACTCACAACTCTTCAGATGTTGAAAGAGCCTCAATCAAAATGAAATAAATGACTGAATAATTTCATCATGAAATGGTTTAAAATTAGACATAATTTGATCTCCCAGCCACACACTGGGGGTTGATTGAGTTCACAAGAGAGAAATCAAAGGGAAAATATGGAAAGTCCTTCTCAAAGGACATTTATTTAAGTCTGTGAGAGCCCAATGTTTGAAAAAATTTCCCCCGCTAATGTAAGTCTATCAGCTATTTGCATATGTGTGCTGAAAACATTGCCTATGGACCCACTTTGGCTGGGTCCTTTGCTAGAATGTTAACTAGCCCCTTTATCTTTTGTTTAGATTTGGTATATAGGCCACAGATTCTCTCTAGTGGAGATTTTGTCAAATTGTGATAGCATTATTTAGTAAATGTCCTTTCCCTGCTGACCTTTAGTTGCATAATATCCTCAGCTCTCAAGGATTGGGAACTTGGAGGAATTATACTCTTTTGCATTTAAAGAGTTCTTGGCTTCTTTCCCACGTGTTCATGTTTGGAAGGAGCTGGATGTCATCTGGGCACCAGTTGGCTCTTCAGGGCTGGCCTGGGACTGAGTCGGAAGTATTCTCCATGCAACTGCAACAATGGCTTGTAAAATGGCTCTTAGGGAAAGCACCACTTATCTTCCAAAGAAATCTTTCCCTATAGTAAGTCTAACAAAGGCCAACCTTACATATGAGGTTGAAAGAGGATGGGTGTAATTTAAGTGGATCGCAAACTGTGGATGACTGTGCAATAAAAGCAACTCTTGGAAGACATGCATAAGCGGAATAATTACTTGAATCTCCTCTCTCACAGAGGGGAGCTGGAAACCAAGCAGAGGACAGCACATCTGTAGCCTGGTAGTCATTGGGTGAAGTTACTGAACTGGCTTGGGCTGTGGAAAGTGGTCCTTTGATCCTCTTCTGCCTTCAGTCTCAAGAGAGAGCAAGATGAGAAAGAATTTCAACACAGAAGGTAGGGGGATCGCCATGGTAGGGTGTGCTTTGGGGGATCAGGGTGAACGAAGAAAAGGAAAAAGAATTACAAGATCTTCTGAAGCACTCATTGGAAAGATTATTTCAGGGACTTGCTTTCTGTTTTATAGGAATAAGCCCAGACAATGTATCCTGTTCATTTCCTGTTGGTAGAGCACACACCGAGGATGCTGTAAGGGCTAGAGGAATTTCTTTAATTCTTTCTCCCTCACAGAGATCTTTCTAAGGTACCCAGGAACGGAGGGATACCATATGGCATTAGGCATTGAGGTGAAAATTGAGAATTGCCAGGAGATTCATTGTGGAGACCAGGAAGAAAGGAGTCACTGGGGACAGCACTCCCAGACGGATGAAGAGCAGCACGGCCCATGATTATGCCATCACCAGCCATCTCCTCAGTCACAGCTTGAACTCTGAGGAAGTGCCAGGAAGTGACAGCTGTCATACTGGCCAATGAGTAGGGTGTTTCATGGTTCATGACTCGTTTTCACCTTCCTCTTCCTGGCTGCCATTTGGCATCGCTTAGGAATGTACTGGGTTGTTTTGAACACCAGGAAACACACAGTCCTATGGCACAGAGGGGACACAGGGCAGATAGCCCCCTCTTCCACACGAGTGATTGAAATATAGAGAGTGTATGTAGCTTGTCCATGGTCAGGGGTGGAGGTGAGATGAAACCCCACAACTTCTGAACACAGTCCTCTGTCATTATAGTCAAAGAAAGTAATATTATCTGTGGAGAGCTGTTTTTCTGCCCCAAAAGCTCATTGTTTATTTGACTGAGGTGTCTTGTTAGAGATGTCATACGCCACCACAATATCCTCTTCCTATTCTCCTCAGGATATGCACTCTTCCTCTAGGAGTCAGGTCAAGACTTTAGGAGTCTAGAAGATTTCATCCATTTTCCTTTCCTCAAGTTCTCTTGTTTCATCTTCGAACAGGGAAGCTCCCTCAACAGAAAAAATCAGGAGAGCAACAAAATTGTAGTTTCTCAAGAAATATTGAAAGTCCACTTAGATTCCTAACTGGCTGCACTTCTCTGAGAAATTTCATTCTATGAAGCACTAATTTCCTTCTGCCGCTTGGTCAAAAACATCAAATTACAGAGAAAACTTGTGCTTTATTTTTGAATGTCGATAAATTTCACCCTGTTGTAGCCCCAAACTGGACACATGCCAAATGTTCACTAACAGAGGAATGGATATACAAACCGGGAATGTCCACAAATGAAATGTGATACAATAGTAAAAATGAACACAGTGATGATATATTTAACAAGACAGATGAGATTTTTTCTGGTCAAGATGGAAAAGCAGTTACATGTTATGCTCGCCTCATCCTCTGATCACCTCAAAAGAACAAGTCAACTATCGAATGACCATCACTGGGAGTTGCCTGAATTCCAGGTGAACAGAAGTCTTCTGACTGGGGGCACAGAGAAGAGGCCACCTCAAGACAGGTAGGAGGGACAGAGACCCGGAACAGGTTGGCCCACACCCCTTTGTGGTGATTAGAAGTCAGGAGAGATATCTCCAGGGGTCCCCCTGGAGGAGCCTGGTGTTTCAACCCCACACTGGACTCACCAGACCAAGGTTCCATTGCCAAGAAGAGAAGTTCCCACACTTATGGCTGTGAAAACCAGTAGAGACTGTGACTGAGTGAGATAGATGGCCTCCGAAGGGGCCATACACACATAGACTTACTGCTAACGGACTCGCTGACTGTGAGCTCCAGTGCTGAGGCAGCTGTTCAAAGGTGCCAACAAAGGAACTGAGTTGTCGGTCTTCAGAGCGAGGGCTGGAGGGGTTGGCTTTTTCCCAGACAGATGTGCTGGCAGAAGCCTTTGTTCCTTTGTTGAGCCCAGCGTGCAGACCCAGGGAGCTGCTATATCTGAGTCTCCGTCAAGATAACGAACACAGGTCACCCCACTCTGGGGAGTCCCTTGGACCCCGCCTTTCTCAACATGCAGGTGCACCCAAGCTGTTTCCAGTGGCTTCTCCATACAATCAACCTGTCTTGGCTCATGCTGTGGACCGTCCTGAAATCTCTCAAAGCTTTGCACACCCCAAACAAACAGAATCTGGCCTTGACGTGCTCCCTATGTCTTGCTGAGCAGCCTCAAGCCTTGCATTGGTGGCAGCCACGTTTGGCTTGAGTCTTGGCCTCTTGAGGCACCTCCAATCCCAGCATGGATAACAGCCATCTGTGGATTGCTTTGTGGCTTACTCCAGGTGGCCCCAGGCATGGCCCAGGCTGCTGTAAACCTTGGCCTGCAGTATGGACCCTCCCAGAATACCTCAAGGCCAGCACCCTAAGTGCCTGAGTTAGACCAAAGCTCCAGCATCTTCCTGCTACCTCTGCAGACTACACATCAAAGGGTAGACTGAGAAGGCACCAAAACCCTGCTGAAGACCATCCTGCCCTTAGGGTCAGCCCCATGCAAGCATCTCCTTCATTGCCAATCAGCTTGAGGAACAATCACTCCCAGTGATGACCAAACAGCAATAAAGGCTGAACTGAAACAAGTGGGAACATAATACCTATAGAGGAGATACATTAGGGCCCACGGGACCCACACTACATAAGGCGACTCTACCAACACTGGGAGCCAGAGAGGCCCTTCTTAATACATAGAAACAAACAGCAGACAGCAGACAAAATGAGGAGACAGAGAACCATGTTCCAAATGAAAGGACAGAACAAAGCTCCAGAAAAGAACTAAACATGATGGAGGCAAGCAATCTGCCAGATGCCAAGTTCAAAATACTGCTTATAAGGATGCTCCATTATTTCAGTGAGAACAATGACAAAGAGATAAAACATAACAATGGAGATACAAAACATAGGAAAGAACCAGTCAGAAATGAAGAATACTATAACTAAAATGAAGAATACCTCACAGAGAATTCACAGTGGAATAGACAAAGTAGAGGACTGAATGTGCAGTGTGGAAGATGAGGTAGCAGAAAACATCCAAGCAGAACAGAATAATAATAATAATAATAATAATAATAATAATAATAATAATCCTCCCAAAATGAGGATGGTTTAAGGGTCCTCCAGGATAACAACAAGTGCAACAATATCACATCATAGGAACCAGAAGGAGGAGAGAGAGCAAGGAACTCAAAACCTATTGGATGAAATAATGATGGAAAACTTCCCTAACCTGGCAAAAGAATCACCAAGAAGTGCACAGTGATAAACAAGATGAACCCAAAGAGGCCCACAGCATGACACATCCTAATTAAAATGCCAAAGGTTAAAGACAAGGAGAGAATCTTAAGAGCAACAGGAGGAAAGCAGTTAGGTGCCTACAAGGGAGCTCCAATAAGACAGCTGCTTTTCCAACAGAAACTTTGCAGGCCAGAGAGATTGGCACAAAATAGTCAAAGTGATGAAAACCAAGGAACTACAACCAAGATTACCCAGCAAAGATAAAGACTTTCTCAGAGACACACGCCCAAAAGCTGAAGCTGTTCATTAGCACCAAACTGGTATTACAACAGAAAATGTTAAAGGGAGTTTTTAAAGAAGAAGTATGAAAATATAAATAATGAAGAGGCAATAATTGCATATCTATCAACTACCTTAATGTAAATGGATTAAATGCTCCAACCACACGACTTAAATTGGCTGAGTCTTTTATGCTGCCCAAAAAGACTCATTTTAGATCATAAGAAACACACAGACTGAAAGTAAAGGGATACGGATGGAAAAAGATATTTCTTTAACATGGAACCGAACAAAAGCTGCACGATCAGACAAAATAGACTTTAAAGCAGAGGCTATACCAAATGTCAAAGAAAGACCCAGTAATTGCACTTTGGGGAAATAGTCTCAAGAAACCCAAAACATCACTTTGAAGGGAAATGTGCATCCTTATGTTCATTATGGCATGATTTACAATAGCCAAGATGTGGAGGCAACCTGAGTATACATCAGTGGATGAATGGATAAAGAAGAGGTGGAACATATATGCCATGGAATGTTACTTGGCCACAAAAGGAATAAAATCTAGCCATCTGCAACGACCTGGATGGACATAGAGGATATCGTGTTGCATAGAGTAAGTCAGAGAATGACAAGTGCCATATGATTTCACTTATGTGGAATCTAAGGGACAAAATAGACAAAACAGAAACAAACTCAAAGACACAGAGAACATTTTGATGGTTGTCAGATAGGAGGCATTTGGAGGGGGCACTGGATGAAACACAGGAAGGGATCAAGTTCAGACTGGTAGTCACAAAATAGTCACAGGGATGTAAGTACAGCATAAGAAATGTAGTCAGCAATACTGTAAAAACTATGATGGTGTCAGATGGGTACTAGACTTATTGGGGTGATCACTTCCTAAGTTATGTAAGTGTCTAATCACTATGTTGTATACCTGAAGCTAGTATAACATTATATATCAACTGTAATCAAAAAGGCAAAAAAATTACTAAACACAGATGATTCTGAAAAACATGCTGATGAAAAGAATCGAAAAGATCATGTTTTTGGATGAGGGGACAGGCACTTGTGGCTATTGACTAGCAAGAAGCATGAAAGAAGTTTTTGGGAGACAGGACTATTCTGTTTCTTGATCTGAGTGGAAGTCACAGGGAAACCTTTGTAAAAATTCCTCGAGCTGCACAGTTGAGTAGATTTTACTGTTAAAATTATACCCCAACTAATTGCTAAAATCAAAGGAAGTAAAAAATAAAAATGAAATGACAAGTCTTTCCTGCTTTCTCTCTATTTACCATCCATCCCCCTTTTGCCCTTTTCCCCTCTCCCTGCCCACTTCTCTTCCTGGTTCAGGCTTCTTCTGTGTGTTTCAAGAAGGAAGTCCTACCCTAAAATTGTATAAATTACAGCTGTAAGCATACTTAGGTGAAATAGCATAGTGCAGGAGGATGGAATTGACCTTTGCAACTGAAACACAACAAAGCCACACGTGAGGGCCCATGTCAATATTGACCCACGGCTCCTTGTCCAAGGACACTGAAGGAGGGCACATTCCTCACGGTTCTGTCCTCGGCTCTTATCAGAACATGTCTTCCTGACAGTGGCTGTGGCCCTTCTTACAGTGTTCCTACTTAAGACTCTCACGAATTACAGTGATTCTTTGGTCTAGGACCTCAAAAGAAATTTCTCTTCTCAAAAGACTTGTCAAGGCGTCAAGGGATATTCTACCCTCTTGCCTCTGGCCCTAAATTTAAGGCATCTCTGGTCACAGGCCTGCTACTCAAAAGTCCAAATGACCAGCCTTGTCAGTCATGGAAACATGAGGATGTTTTGATCTATACGTTCCCGTTTCAACCTGACAGTTACTGGCATTTCTATATCTGAGGAATACTCTTCTTGCCTTTTTGTATTTGTGGGGAACTGCTGTGGTTAATTGCTTTGGCCTCGTTAAGGAGAGCCTTGAGATTTCTCAGGAGTCACCTTAATCATTGATAATTCATCTCTGCGAAGAAGTGAAATGTCATCAGATGTTCCTACAAGAGGTAAGCCCAGGCCACCTTTATTTTGACATAAACTAGCATTATTAGATTGTCAGCCTCGTCTACTAGCCTCTGTGCTATTGGATTTTTTAACCAAGGACATTTGAATGTGGATTATAACTTACAACATTTGGTGATGCCATGTCCACCATCACATCTCTCTTTCCATGAAACACTGGCATGACTGAGTGTGAGAGTCGGAAAGCAAATGGCTAATGTGTGACGTAGAAAGGGCAGTGATGGTGTTGCCAAACCACAAGGTCTCCTTGCTTCAATAAATTGAACACATCTTTGCTCTTTATAAAGTACCTGCTGTGTTTGTGACACTTGCCAATTGTGGTAAAATACACATAACGTAAATTTACTATTTTAACTATTGTTAAGTTGTGTAGAGTTTAGGAGCACCAAAAAAGTTCACATGATCATGCAACCATCACCACCATCCATCTTCGGAACATTCTGATCTTCCCAAACTGAAACTTTGTCCCCACTGAACTCTGACACCCCATTCTCCTCGCCAGCACCTGTCTCTATTATTTTGACTCATCTAGAGTCCTCAAATAACTGTAATTGTCCAATATTGTCCTTTTGTGTCTGCCTTTCACCCACTGTAATGTCTTTAAGGTTCATCTGTGCTGGGGTATGTGTCAGAATTTTCTTCCTTGTAAAAACTGAAAAGTATTCTGTTGAGTGGAGAGAGTCAAATGAGTCTATCCATTCATCCAAGAACAGGCTGTTGCATTGTTTCCACTTGTCCTCCTCCTCCTCCTCCTCCTCCTCCTCCTCCTCCTCCTCCTCCTCCTCCTCCTCTTCCAGGTCCTTCTCCTTCTGCTCCTTCATCTTACTCTTCTTATCCTACTTCTTGTTCTCCTTCTCCATTTCCTTCTCCTCCATTTTCTTCTCCTTGTTCTCTCTCTCTCGTTCTTTTACTTCTTCATCACGTTTCTTTCTTCTTGTTCTTCATAAAAGAAACAGCCGAACTTCACAAGGTGTGAATTCCCAAGAATGGTTGTGAAAATGGTATGTACCTGCAGATTGGAAGGTTTTAGCTTATGAGATTATGGAGACAAGCAGTGAGCCTGCATAGTGCGTGTAGTTGTGAGGAGGAAAGCACAGGACTTGTCGGAATCTGTGGTCCCGGGTCCGTGTGAGGTGCTTGCAACACGTGGCAG
Organism: Cynopterus sphinx; assembly: GCA_030015415.1. Taxonomy (NCBI): domain Eukaryota; kingdom Metazoa; phylum Chordata; class Mammalia; order Chiroptera; family Pteropodidae; genus Cynopterus; species Cynopterus sphinx. Next base: position 2,451,925 of record CM057388.1, read on the forward strand.
ACGTGCCTGCCAACCAGACCAGGTGTGAGTGGTGCTGTGGACCGCTCACTCGGCTAAGAATGGCTCCACATGGAGTCGGAAAGTGCTGGCTTCCCATTGTGCCGCTGTGGCTTATGAGATCTGAGTCCTGTGGCCAAATGGCACCTGGGTCGCTCGCGAAGTGTGCGATGAGCTTTTCGGGCTGTGGCGGAGTGTGGTGGGGCCCGGTGGCACCCTACGGGGAGGAATCGGTCAGCGGCCCCTGCTCTCCTGTCGGTGATGGAGCCCCTGCACCGGGTGCCGCTTGGCTTAGGGTCCGGCCTGACTCCTGGGAGCGGGGAGGCGGTGTCGCAGGAGCCGAGATGTCGGAGCGCGTGGGCGACCGGGCAGGGCGACGGGGCGTCAGTGGCGAGCAGCGCGGGTGTGGACGGCGTGTCGGGGCCGTGGGCCTGCAAGGGAGGTGGCACGTAGGCGCGTGCGAGGCCGGGGCGCGAGCCAAGCTGTGAGGGACGCGCCGCGCGGGCTTGTTTTCCTGTGGATTCGGCGAGAGGCGCGAGGATGCGTGGAGCACGGAGCGCGCGGGGCGGCGGGCGTGTGACGTGGCCGTCGGGGTCGTGTGTGATTGGATCCCGTGACGGAAAATGGCCTCCTGCTGCTCTATGCGCGTCACCATGGAGACCAGCTTCGTGGGACCCCTTTATTCGGTCAGCCGTGAGCTGACGCCGGGCTTGTCGCTGCGGATCTGGGTCCCAGCGGACAGTGGGAGACGCCTGGAGACACTCGGGCTCGGTCCGAAGCCAGGGTGCGGCGGGCTCGTGAGGCTCAGAGGCCGCGGACGCCTTTAAACGTCCCGCGCCGCGAGGGACAGCGCGGCTGAGAGCGTCGGCCGGGCCCGCGGGTCCCCAGCGTGAGGTCGAGAGGCCCGGGATCGAGGAGTCGTTTCTTGCCGAGCCCCCGTGTGCCCGCCCCAGGAACGGGAGCAGGTCAGCGTGAGGACCACACGGTCCCTGGCGTCCGGTGACGGCGGCAGCCATTTGAGTAGAGCCGGCGGGTTCCGCTTGGCGCTGGGCGTCCCGGGGAGATCGGGCTGGGGAAGGTGCCCAGAGAGGGTCCCCGCTGGTTTGCCGGGCCCGCGGGTTCTCCGGGGAGAGGGCGTGTGAAGCCCCTCGGGAAAGGGAGGAAGCGTTAGTCGGGGAAGGGGCCAGGGCAGCCCGGCCTGGGCCAGGCTTCTCTGCCCGGAAGGAGGAAGTAGCTCGGGCCATGATCCCGCCCCTGCTTCCGCTTGGCCCAGCTCCAGGCCTCTTTAGGCCACACCCTCCCGCCGCCCAGACATTCGGTCCCCTGTCTGGTATTTCTCTGTGGACGGGATCAGCTTGCGGACCCTGAGGGGAAAATGGGAGCAATTTCTTGGCCTAGGGAACGGTCAGAAAGACCTGCACGGGAGAAACAAAAAGGAAAAATCACAACAAAACCCAAGACCACCACCACCGCAACACAGCCCTTCAAGCGAGACGTCAAAGTTGAGATACAAAAGTCCAGAATTATAAAAATATAAGGAAGATGTCTATTGGCAACATACGTGAGAAAAGTCTTCTGCACCCAGTTCAGACAGAGTTGAAAATCAAAATTGAAACCCAAAATCAAGAGGTAAAATACCCCATAGAAAATGAGCATGTCCAGGGAAGGTTCCAGAGAAACCTAAGTTGCCGACAGACAGGGAAAAGATGCTGAACCTTACCGACAACCAGAGAAATGCACACCGAAAGGGTCACGTTCTACCTGACAAGTTGCCCAGAGTGAAAAGATAGTGATCCATGACATGCGCTAGTGTGCGGGACCATTGACTGGGTGGGACACGTGTCCTCGTGCATCACTTTAAGAACATGAAGCGGTACAAGTTTCTGAAGGGCAAGTCGACAGTACGAATTAGATACATGAAACACGCAGCCACGGAGCAATCCCCTGTTGGGGATTTGCACGGTAAAAATAGTCATCGATTTTCACCAAGATTCAGACTCAGATAAAGATACTTGGATATAGTTTACATAGTATAGAAAAGGTGACCATTGCACGATTTTTTCTTTTTTTATCATGGCTAAAGAAAAAAGATAGAAAGAAAAAGAAGAGAAGAGAAAATGAAATGCAAAAGAAGAGCCAAAGCTTACAGCAAACCAAGTATCTGAACAGGGTCAAATTACAAACATTATCAACTCACTAAATAATTAATTAATTTGTTCATTCATTTCCTTACTTGCTTATTGTCCTGTTTATTTACTTTTTGTTTTATTCATTCATTCAGTCAGTCACGTATTTATTTACTCATTCATTCGTTCATCGTTCACTTATTTATTTATTTATTTATTTCCAGGAAATAAAATCCAAAAATGAGAGCCAGAACCTGTAGCAAACCAAGTATCTGAACAGGGTCAAATCACAAACATTATCAACTCACTAATTAATTAATCAATTAATTAATTAAATCTGTTCAGTTCCTTCCTTATTTATTGACTTGTTTTTTAATTTTTTATTAGTTGATTTATTTCTTGATTACTTATTTTGTTTGTTAGTTTGTTTGTTGATGTCTGTTTGTATACCAACGTCCTGTGGGGATAGGTGGAGGAATCTATAGTCAGGTATAAAAACTGAGTTCACGGTTAACACCACCATAGCAGAAAGGGTGACTTGACTCGGTGAAAACTCACGCACCCTGCCCTTTCGTTGTCCCCTGCTCTAGATGGCAGAACCCCAAGTCCCTGAGAATGTGAGCTGCTGGGCCTTTTATTTTTCAATCCTTGTCCCTTCGTGGGGATTCTCCATGTTTTCTAATGGGCACGGATTCATTTTGAGGCCTCAGGAAGGTGCAGTGTCTCTCAATACAGAAGGAACAGCCAGGCTGGATGTTCCCTAGCCCTGCAGAGTCACGAGGCATTCTTCTGTGCTGCCACCAGAGGGCAGCAAAAGCTCGGCCAAGGCCAACCCTGGGTGGGAGCTGAACACTGCTGTTGGGAGCTCAGTGCTCTTGACATGTTCCTGACAGAAAGCAATGGGCACGGCTTGGGTTTGCGGATCAATTGACTGATACTCACTGCAGGAATTGATCTATTGGAGAAAACACAAGTCGCCTGGAGACTCACTATGCAGATCCAAGCAAGGCTGACCGACGGGCCTTTGTCTTCGCATTCAGGGCTATGTGATGGAGAGAGGAATCCACACGTTTTGATATTCTTGTGTCCCCGGTACAGGTTTTCTAAGCTGCCCTTTCAACTCAAACTACTCTGGAGCAGTTTTTTGTGTTTTTACTTTAGTTCTCTTTGATGTATGTTTTTCCAAAGGTTGCCTTGGTATCCAGCCGTTGGCCGCCTTGTGACGCCTGCCTGACTGGAGGTGCCTATTGAGGTTGTTTTCACGGCCTTTTTACAATCCAAAGTGTCCTGTGCATCCAAAGTGAGACAGTCCTGCAAGTGTTCATCCCCAATATCTCATCCAGGTGAGTGTTTGGCCATTGTTGCTTCGTCCATTTTCAAGCCAGAAACGGTGAAAGGCTGCTTCAAGGTCCCTCTGTGGAATTAATATCCCTCCTTGGATCCCTCATTCCCCATCATCTAAAGTTGGACTTCATTTTGACAATCAGAGATCTCTGCCTTCACTCAAGATGTTGTTTCCAGATACATTAGCCTAGTTTGAGATTTGAAATTCTACCCATCAAGGTCGTTTCCGGTGCATATCCCTTATTTGCTTTCTTTTGAATCCAAGATGGACTCGTGTTGATACCGACCTAGTTAAGTTTACCTGCTCTGTCATGATGTCTACCGAATAATTATTCACATACTTGCTATTGTTCAGCATTTCAGTTGCTTTCTGAACACCGAGAATCACAGGTTTTTTGTTGGTGCCTGTCCAAATAAGCCTATCTAGGGCCATATCCTCCATTTCCAATTTCTTGCCTTCTGGACTTGTTAGAAAGTTCCCATGCTCTTCTTCTCCTTCTCCTTCTCCCTCTTCTCCTCCTACTTCTTCTTCTACAACTTCTTTCTCTTCCTCTTCCTCCTTTTTCTATTCCTTCTCCTGCTTCTTCATTCTTCCTCTCCTGCTTCTCTCTCTCTCATTCTTCTTCTTTTTCACCTCTTTTCTTTCTTCTTCTTTATAATAGAAACAATGCAACTTCAGGAGGTGTGAATTCCCAAGAATGGTTTTGAGAATGGTAGTTCCTGCAGATTGGAAAGGGTTTGCTTCTGAGATTCCGGCGACAAGTAGTGAGACTGCATGGTGCGAGTAGGTTTGAGTAGGGAAGCAGAGGATTTCCAAGAATCCGCAGTCGCGAGTCCGTGGGAGGTGCTTCCAACACTTGGCAGTTGTCCCCACCAATGGGCCCAGGTGTGAGGGGTGCTGTAGACCGGTCACTCGGCCAAGAATGGCTCCACATGGAGTCGGAAAGAGCTGGCTTCTAATTGTGCCGCTGTGGCTTATGAGATCTGAGTCCTGTGGCCAAATGGCACCTGGGTCACTCGCGAAGTGTGCGATGAGCTCTTGGGGCTGTGGCGGAGTGTGCTGGGGCCCGGTGCCAGCCTACCGGGAGGAATTGGTCAGCGGCCCCTGCTCTCATGGCGGTGATAGAGCCCCTGCACCGGGTGCCGGTTGGCCCAGGGTCTGGCCTGACTCCTGGGAGCGGGGAGGCAGTGTCGCAGGAGCCGAGATGTCGGAGCGCGGGGGCGACCGGCCAGGGCGACGGGGCGTCAGTGGCGAGCAGCGCCGGTGTGGACGGCGTGTCGGGGCCGTGGGCCTGCAAGGGAGGTGGCACGTAGGCGCGTGCGAGGCCGGGGCGCGAGCCAAGCTGTGAGGGACGCGCCGCGCCGGCTTGGCTTGGCTGTGGATTCGGCGAGAGGCGCGAGGATGCGTGGAGCACGGAGCGCGCGGGGCGGGGGGCGTGTGACGTGGCCGTCGGGGTCGTGTGTGATTGGATCCTGGGACGGAAAATGGCCTCCTGCTGCTCTATGCGCGTCACCATGGAGACCAGCTTCGTGGGACCCCTTTATTCGGTCAGCCGTGAGCTGACGCCGGGCTTCTCGCTGCGGATCTGGGTCCCAGCGGATAGTGGGAGACGCCTGGAGACACTCGGGCTCGGTCCGAAGCCAGGGTGCGGCGGGCTCGTGAGGCTCAGAGGCCGCGGACGCCTTTGAACGTCCCGCGCCGCGAGGGACAGCCCGGCTGAGAGCGTCGGCCGGGCCCGAGGGTCCCCAGCGTGAGGTCGAGAGGCCCGGGATCGAGGAGTCGTTTCTTGCCGAGCCCCCGTGTGCCCGCCCCAGGAACGGGAGCAGGTCAGCGTGAGGACCACACGGTCCCTGGCGTCCGGTGTCGGGGGCAGCCAGTTGAGGCGAGCCGGTGGGTTCCGCTTGGCGCTGGTCGTCCCGGGGAGATCGGGCCGGAGAAGTCTCATGGAGAGGGTCCCCACTACTTTGCTGGGCCCTCGGGATCCGCGGGGAGAGGGTGTGTCAAGCCAACCTCGAAAGGGTGTACCGTAAGGGAACGGTTGAGGGCAGCCGGGCGTGGGAAAGGGTTCTGGGACAGGAAGCTGCTCAGGCCATGGCTCCGCCCCCTGTTCCACTTGGCCCTCCTCCAAGCTTGCCTAGGTCACACCCTCCAGCTTCCTATACTTTTCCTCAGTTGTAAGAAATGTCTTCTTTGACATGATCAGCGTCCAGGCAGTGAAGGGTTTCTCTTAACAATTTCATGTCCTATGGGACAATGCGAAATACCTGCACAGAAACTATAAAAGAAAACATGAAAACAAGGTACCCCCACCAAACCCAACCAAACCACACGAAATCCAAAGAAAATAAACATAGGTAAAGAATGACAAATAATTATGAAGATATACACTGGCAACATACATGAGAAAGTTCTTATTTACCCGAATTCATTCAGATTTCACCATCCAAGGTAAAAAAAAATGTATCAAACATTCAAACCCCAATAGAAAATGAGGACGTCATCAGAAGTTTTACAAAGAAACATAAATTACTAACAAAGAAGAAAAAATTTAACCTTACTCATGATGAAGGAAATGCAAACCACACCATCATGGCCTAAAATTCCCTACTGTACAAGTTGCCTGGAGTTCAAAGAAAGTGAAAAATAACACCTGCTAGTGTACAGGAGTGGACACTGAATGGGAAATGTGTCCTTGTGCATTGTTTAAGAAACATGAATCAGTGCACCTTTCTGAAGGACAGCTGGACAATATTATATAGAGAAATCATGCAGCCATTAGGGAGGTCTGTGTTTGGGAGTTGCCCAGTAGAAATGTTCATCTAATTTCACCAAGATAGAGACTCAGATACAGATACATAGATATATGACATAGTGTAGAAAAAAAAGATGTTCATGGTGACTTTTTTTTATCCTAGCCAAAGAAAAGAGAACAACAAAGAAAGAGGAGAGAAAAGAAAAAAGGAAACAAAATCCAAAAATATGAGCCCCAGCTTAAAGTAACCCAAATATCTGAACAGGCTCTAATGACTAGTGTTTTTATACGTTTGTTGGTTGGTTGGCTGGTTAGTTGGTTTACGAAAAACGACTTGGTGCCAGGTGAAGTTAGCTAGAATCAAGTATGAAAACCAAGTTCAACGTGAGCAGCCCAATAGCAGAAAGATTGACTTTCCTCAGAGAGAACCCATGCACTCTGCCCTTTCTATCTCAGATCCTGCTCGGGATCTCAGAATCCTGAGTCCATGGTAAAGTGAGCTGATGGGAGTTTTGTTTTTACGTCTTTCCTGGTAGCTTTGAGGGTATTCTCAATTTTCTCTAGAGGTCATGGATTAATTTTTAATAAAAAGTTACATAGAGTATCATCATGTGGATTTTGTATATCACTCCACATTCATGAAGCATTCTTCTGTATTTCCACTGGAGGGCAGCAGAAGCACACCAAACACAAAAATACTTTTAAGGTATTCATTCTGCAATTTAATTCAGCTGTTAATAGCTCATTTTCACACGTTGCGCAAACAAATCATTCCTTAATTTTTTTCTGACAAAATGACTGCATATTCACTGCAGAAATTGACATATAAGAGAAGACACAAGTCACCTACGTAGATACAGCCAAAGTTGACAACCTGGCATTTATGTTAATGGTTATAGATATGACGGATAGAGGAAGCCATGCATTTTGAAATTAAATGTAACTCTCTTGTTTTTTAATCTTTTTTTTTTTTTACCTCAAGTGTATCGAGCATTTTCCTGTAGCCCTATTTTTTTTTTTTTAATTCTGTGGTTTTTAAAGGTTACCTCGTGTTCCAGCCTGCGGACGCATTGTTACATGCTTAACTGATTCAAATTAGCCATTTAGGCAGTTTTAACTGGCTTTATGTTATAAAAAGTTTCCTGTGCACCAAAGATAAGTTACATTCTTGCAACTAATTATTATTCAAATTTGATACAGGTTATTTTGTTGCCATCAGTTGCTTCCAATATTTTTAAGAAAGAAAAGTTTACAGGTCGAATTTGCCATTAATTTTAACTAAGTTCTCTCTTTCCATCCCAAAAGTCACCTCTAATCTGAAGATGGCTTTTATTTTCTCTATCCTTTATCTCAGGTTTTACTTCAAAAGTTTGTTCCATAAACAATATAGTATTGTTAGAGTTTTGAAATTTTACACATAAATGTAATCGTGAGTGCAGATCTTTTGTTCACTTCAATTTATAATTTCAAGATTTATCCATGTTTATATAGACCTAGTGAATTTTACCTGCTCTATAATAATTTATAAATATAATCTATTAATACACTCTCCTGTTGATAAGTATTTCAATTTTTTCCAATCATTGAGAACCACTGCTCTTGAGTTGGGGCTGGCCCGTGTGAAATTCTCCAGGGGCTGTGGCCAGAGAAGAACTGAACATACGTTGCTGAAGTGGTTGGGATTCCCATGAGAGGAGAGGCTTATTCAAGAAAGTATACCTCTTCAGTTCCCCTAGATACAGTTGAATAGCATTCACAAATGACTCCAATTTATAATTCAGCCAGTGGTGAATGGTGTGCCATTTCCTCACATCTTCTGTGTGATATGATGCAGGGCTTTAATAATTTCCAAGGTTAAATATCTTCTCACGTTCATTGACCAGCAAGGTTTTGTCTTTTGTTAATTGTGAATTTCCTGTCCATAGCCTTTGCTTATTCTTCTCTTGGGTTATTTGCCTTTTTCTTATTCATTTGTAGATATTTTTATATATTTGATTCAGATGGGGTTTCTACAGGAAGTATGTGGCATGTGCAAACCCAGTAATTTAAGGCAAACTTGATAAAGGGATTATTTACAAAAGTATAGACTAGTTAGGGGCAAGTGACCAGGGCAGTAGTACAGTAACCAAGGTGGGCAGCAGAAGACAGTGCTCACCACCCTAGGCCCAAAGTACTGCACAAATGAAGAACAAAATGCTCCCTGGGTTTCTGGGCATTTCCATTTGGTCCGGCTCTTCTGAGCAAAGGGCACTGACAAGCTTTGTTCAAGGATGATTGGATAGCAGCCAGCCTTGAGAACCGGAGATAGTGGACATAATAAAGATAGAGCATATCGCCCTCCCTGGAGACACTGCAGGATCCTAAAGCCTTCTTCTCATCAGGGAGACCTTTGCTCACCTTTCAGTGTAACGAACCCGAAGCGCCCTCCTCTTGGCCCCCGGGGAGATTTACTTGCATTCCGGATGGCGGCATCTGTCTGCAGGGGAGGCTGGGCAGGCCTTTAGCCGCCCTGATAACAACTCCCTCTCCTAACTCAGGGCCTCCCTCCTTGGTGCCTCATCCCACACGTGCAGGTGAACGTTGGGCCCTTGTCACGTAGCCCTGTGGGAATTGGGGAGTCGGGTATTGACTCAAGCTATTGCTGTGGCTGCTGTTTTTTGCTGTAATCAAGTCTATGTCTCTGAGCTGGACTCTGGTGCCTTTGGTCAGGATATGTACATAAAACTGAGGCAGGTGACTAGCTAGCTTGCAAGAGAATAAAATCTCAGAGCCTTGGCAGTTTCTGACCTGACAGGAATGAGTAGAGCCCGGGGAATGTGACTGTATGAACAAGAGCTAAGTTTGGGTGGAGGGACGTAGCCAGCTCCCCCATGGGGCCAGAATCAGGGTAATAAGCACAGGCCACCTGCCTCTGGTCTCCCCTGAAAGCTCCATCTGGAAACCAGACAGGACGGAGCACCCCACTCAGTTCATATAGGTCAGCTTCCCAGGCACAGAGCAAAGTGAGGTTGGGTGACGAATAGACAGGGGCACAGGAAAGGCGCCTAGTATAGTGGATGTTTTTATGCTTTGCAGATTTCTTCTATTGGACTGTGATTATCCTTCCTTTCATAACTATGTTCTGTTTGATGTTGGTTTTTTAGTATGTTTTCAGGCTTGCCTATGTACTTTCACCCGGCCCATATTGGTGAATGTTCATGTGTGTATTGACTAACTATTGTATGCTGGCCTCTACGTATGTCCGTTAGCTCAAGATAAACAGCAACAATAATAGTGACTAATTGGAGCAGGGTATGTGTGTGGGTTGGTTAAAAAAAGAAAATGGAATTACAGTACTCCATAATAACAATGTGCAGGTGGGTGGCTGCTACTATGAGTTAGAATGTTTGGGGCTGCAAATGTCAGAAACCATGACTCTGCTGGATAAAACAAGGACACTTAGATCTCTTGTCACAGGAAGTCCAGATGAAGCTGTCTTCAAGGTTGGTTGAGTCATCAGCTTCACAATGTCATCATGGACCAGGACTTTTCCATTTCTCTACTATCCTTCCTATTAGTTTAATTGACATGTTGGGAGAAAGGATATTTGTAGCAATTCCTGGTACTTCATCCAAACTTGACAATGTCAAGAGGAAGAGAAAAATAATATTGTCACATGAGTCTTTTAAAAAGAGAGGAAACTTCTCCCAGAAGTCCTCCTATCAGACTCCCATCATATATCAGTGGCTAGAGCTGAGTCACACTGGTTTTTCCTGAAAATGTTACTAACAAGGCAGAAGATAATAACAGTCATATTGAGTCGATTCTTAAAGCAACAGGAGTTGGCTTTCTCTTCCAAAAAGGAAGAAAGGCGAGTGGATGGATGCTGGGTAGGCAACCTAAAGCCTTCATTACAGGAGTGACCGAACTAAACCAAACTCTCAGAACTTGACGGTGAGAAACAAACAACTCAGTTGGAAAATAGGTAAAAGTCATGAAGAGAAATTTTGCTGAAGAGGTTATACAGATAACAAACACATGAAAAGGTGTTAAACACTATTAGCCATTTGGGAAATACAAATTCAAACTACAGTGAAATATCATTACGTACCTATCAGAAAGGCTAAACTAAAGAAAAAAAATAGTGACAACACCAAATGCTGGGGAGGATGTGGAGAAACCAGACCATTCATACATGAGTAGTAGGAACGTAGAATGGTATAACCACTCCCTGTCTTGGCGAGTCAATGTCGTATCTTTTATTCCTCTGCTGGTATTAAAATCCCAGCCCCTAACAGTGAGGGTCTATACTGGGATACAGTCCACTTCTGATTCAGGAAAGTGACATTTCTCTCTAACTAATCTGTGTATTTAATATTTATATTTTATATAACATGTCTATGTGTTATAGAATTATGAGGGGCATGGGATGCATTACTCAATCTGCCCAGTTGCCAGAACTGAAAGTTGTAGGTCTGTTTCCAATTATTTAATATTATAAATAATACTATGATGAATATCTTTGCCCATTCATCTTTATGCACATCTCTGGTTATTTTCTTTGGATAAATGCCTAGAAATGGTCAAAGAGTATGACCATTTTTAAGGTGTTTGATATATAATGTCCCGTTGGCAATCTCAAAGAATGCACCACTTTACATTTTCTGAGAATTCCAGTTTTCCTGTTCCCTCACCAACATTTGGAAACTTAAAAAAAAAATTTGCCATTCAGTTAGATCAAAAAAGTATGAAAACAATATTTTTTACATTTTTGACTGGATAGAAAAAAATAAGAATAAGATTGTGTGACACATGAAAATTATTTGCAACTCAAATTTCAGTGTCAATTAGGACAGTTTTATTGGCACACAACCATATCCACTCATTTACATATCATCTATGGCTACTTTCAAGCTGCAGTGGCAGAGATGAGAAGTTTTGACAGAAAATATGGCCCTCAACACCTAAAATATTTACAGTCTGACCATTTGCAGAAAAGGTTTGCAAACCTTTGTTTTAGATAAAATCAGTTTATACACAAACACATTGTAAAATAGTCATACAGTGGTACTAACCATCAGCGAAGACCACATTAACTACAACTATACACAATGACATGAACAAATCTCACAAACATAAAGTTAAGAAAAAGAAGTCAGATACAAAAATATATGCGTAGTATGCATCTTACTGATCGAATGTTTAAAGGAGGCATAAGTGACCCATGCTGATGATGGAAGTCAGGAGAGTGGCAACCCTGTGAGGGGCAGGTTAGTTACTGGGAGGGGCCATGAGGGGGCATCTCAAGTGCTGATTTGGGTTTCATTTAGATGGGTGAGTTCACTTTGTGCAAATTCATGGAGGTCTACCCTTATGATTTGTGCATTTACCTATAGATAAGTTATCCTTCAATAAAAGCTATAGAAAGAAAAAAAAGTGATGGGAAAACAGTGCTTGGCCACATCTGGGAACACGTAGTTAAATCAAAGCAGGCCAAATATCTTCTGTGTTTTCTCACTTCCTGTTTCTTAGCTCTTCTGTATCTCAGCTTTCATTGCTTTCCTCCCTCTCTTCACCGCCTCCTCCCACCCGCTTTAGGGAGACGATCTCTTCAGGAACTCCTCCTAGTTTCAGCAGCCCTATGCTATGAGGAATAAAAAGTTGGTTGCTGTTGTACAGGTCTGTGCATTTGTCACAGATATTTATTGCTGTGTAACAAATCACCTTTAAAGGTAATGGCTTCAATAACAGTGTTTTATTGTTTACTTGTGATTCTGTGGGTCAGGCAGGGCTGAGCTAAGGGATGTTCCTGCTCCATGTGGCATCAGCTATAATCAAGCACAGGGCTATACAGCTGTCCAGGAGGGAAGGTGCAAGAAGCCTTAACTTCCATAGTTTGGCTTCTTGGTGCTCTTTTCCACATGCCTATCTTGGGCTGCCTTGTAGCATGGTGGTCTCAGGGTAAGCAGGCTTCTTACGTGGTGATTGACTTCCAAGAGCAAGAATGTGGAAACGCCAGTTCTCTTGAGGCCAGGGATAGAAATCCTAGAACATCACTTCCACCATATTATATTGAGCAAGTAAGTCATGAGGCATGCTCATTCAAGATGAGGGGAATAGGCGTCCTTTCTTGATATGAGCAACCGAGATGCATTTATGACCTTCTTTAACCCACCCAGAACTTTTACCAAGGGTTATAGTAGCTGAGTTGCCTGGAGTTCACCACACTTTTGGGAATCCCTGGGGTGCTCAACTGATTACAGCAGATGCTCCCTGTCCCTTTCCATACCCTGGGAGACTTCTGTTGACCCATTAACATCACATTCCAATAATCCAAGAGCCATTTACATTCACGCAATAATAAATAAGCACATAATATAATAATTTGTAGAGACAATTTACAGAATTTAAAGAATTGGAGCCTGGAAGCTTTTCACTTAAAACAAAGAAATGCTATGATGTACTCTGTGGAGCATGAAAAACTCAAGCAACACAACATCACCACGACAGCAATCGCTGTCACCTGACCCAGTGCTTCCTAGACTGTAATGTGTAAGAGAATCACTCAGGGCTCTAGTTAAAAGGCACATTCTGATTCTGTAGGTCTGGGGTCAGGCCTGAATGTGCTGTTCTGTGTACCACAGAGTGTGACTCTCACCATGGTTGGGCACAATCAGACCACAGTGCAATTCAACCAGCCGGTGCTCAGTAACTTCCAAAGCGTACACTGGTGCAAACCCTTTCTAATTTAATTGGCTTAGAGTTAAGTGAGTCCTTTATAAGGAACATAAATCAGTTTGTTAGGAATGAAATAATTTATTCAGATGACAACCAATACTCCTCCCCATAACACACACAAATCTATAAATGGATGAGAACATGACAAGGGCAGAAAATTAGATTCAGGTTTAGGAAAAAAAAAAAACAAATGTAAGCACTTTAGGAGGAATGTGACTTGAATCATATCAGACCTTATCAGCTCTGAGCAGGCTCTGGAGGGCTGAGCAAGGTTTCTGAGTTCGGGTGGAATTCATTTAGTAAACAATATTGGTATTTGATCATATTATTGACACAGGGTTGCAAAGATGGACTTGTGATTTTTTTGTAAATGTAAGCACTTTAACTTGGACATTGTACAGCCCTTCAGAAGTGGTGAATACAGCTCTCAAAAGTGATATGTGTGTGTATGTGTGTGTGTGTGCGCACACACGCACAAAAGATTTATTCGGTTTTACAAATTTAATAGTCGCATTATTTAAGTTACAAATTTAACTTTAACCTTTAAGTTCAGCCTAGAAACTATTATTCTTTTTTTAAAAAAACATTTTTAAGTCTAGCAAATAGTAGCAACCACTTTTAAGGGGACTTTGGAAAATACTTGATTCCACTTGCAAACTTAATTAAACACTTTCATGAATTTTAAAGATGTTTAAACTTAGTATGCTGCACTTAGTTCCCTTTTTAATCACTTCGATTGTATCAATTAACAAATACATTCCCAGGTATACAAATAACTTTTAAATCCAATGAATTAAACTTATACATATAGTGAAACTTAAGTTGTCTCAAAATGTGCCACTATTGTGTATAAAATTAGGTTTCTATTAAAATCACAAGTTTAATTACCCAATTATATATTTTACAGTGATATACAAAGCTCAGAAATTCTTTGAAATTTTACAAATGCAAAAAAAAAATCAAATATTCACAGATTCCTTCTTCGCTTCAAATACGAATCTGATGGTTTTGATTCTCTTAAAGGTTTCTGTACTTTTCCTAAATTGTCCTGAAGCTGAGAGAGTCACCCCATTAGAGATGGTAGTCACCATCCTGTGACTGAGCCTACATATCCACCCCAGATTTGGGCTGGCCCCTGGCTAGATTCTTGTCAGTGACCCTAATGGGACACTTGAAGCCTATTAATGATTGCTATGTCCACAATGCTCTACTTCACGGGAGGTGGCCTCAAGACCCTGACCCTTAGTTTTAAGCTGTACACGTTATTGATTCTTCCGTGTAGTTTGTAGGACTGGCAGCTTGATCCCTGGGTTGGATTTTGCATTTCTGTGGTTCTCAAAATATGTACTTTTCCCTCTAGCTCTAAAGACCTTTGCACTCCAGGAATCCTAAGATACGCAAATACCCTTTTATCTGCTAATAAGACCTTTGGAATCCGTGGAATCTTCCTAGAGGCTTTGATGAGATTGGGTTTAGATCTTAGGGCAGAATTGCCTCATAGGTGGTGGTTATTTTCTTCCTTAGAGGCACATCAAGTCTGGACAGCTCTGCGATTTCATCAGGAACACATACTTTTGGGGGTATTTCAAATTATATAGTTGTCCTTGCCCCCTGCCCCTTACCCCATGCGTAATTTTGCTTTCTGAGGTGAGACCTTTGGAAGGTACTTACTTAGGTCATGATGGTGGAGCCTTATAAATGGGATCAATGTTCTTTTAAAAGAGACCCCACAGGGTTCCCTTGCTCCTTCCGGATGTGAGGACATGACCAGAAATCTACAGCCCAGAAGAGGCCCCTCGCCTGACTGTATGGGCACCTTGATCGTGGACTCCCAGCATTCAGAATTGGGAGAAATAAATTTCTGTTGTCTATAAGCCACTCGATCAATGTTATTTTGTAAAAGCAGCCCAGAGAGACTAAGACACGGTCCACATTTTCATTTCATACTGCAAATTATGTAGCCAGTCCTGAGTGGGGACACCAGGAAAAGCAAATCAAGCAAAAGTCAAATGTTGCTTTACAGTGTGGTTGGTTTTGGGCTGGTTTTGGGCTGGCTTTGGGCCCATTTCTACTTCTGTGCCAGGTAAGTCTGGTTGAAGTTCATGGAGACATGGCCTAAAGCTGAGTAACAAACAGATTCGGGCTCTTAAATGTGCTTATGAAGAGCGAGTGTGAGCGTTTGCTCAGTGAAGGGAGTAGGGCTTGGCACTCCTTAGCTGAAAAACATGCCCTTGTTGATTATGAGGTTAAGTAGCCAGAACACTACCCAGATGGCTCTTTAAATCAATATTGTCAAATCGTTTTTCTTAGATGCCACCCCCACCACCCCTTTCCATGTGTGTAAAACAGTGCTTTGTAAATGAATGGGTCTGGTCTGGGCATTTCAATGAGCACCTCTACGATGCTGACGCTGCTGGTTCATGAACAACCATGAGCAGAAAGAACCCTAGAAGCACAGAGCCTCTGGTGTTGGAAACTATGATGAGCAATTCATGTGTCAACCTGACTGGGCTACAAGGGGCCGGTCAAATGTAACTCTGCATGCATCTGTGAGGGTGCTTCTGGATGGGATGAACTTTGAATCAGTAGACAAACGAAAGCAGATGTGGGTGGGCCTTGTCCAATCTGTTGAAGGCCTGAATAAAACAAAAAGATTCACTCTCTAACAAGTCAGGGGGAACTGCTCGCACCTGACTGATGGAGCTAGGATGTCAGTTTTTTTCCTGCTTTTAGACTTGAACTGAAATATCAGCAATTCCTGGGTCTTAAGCCTGCTGGTCTCAGACTAGAACACCACCACTGGCTCTCCTAGGTCTCCAGTTTGCCGACTGCAGATCTTGCAACTTTTCAGCCTCTAGAATTGCATGAGCAAATTCCTTATCCTGAATCTCTTGATATGTGTACATCCAATTGGTTCTGTTTCTCTGGAGAACTCCATTACAGAAGTCAGATGGGATAACCGACTTTAAATGTCAAGGGCTGATGCTTTCCAGCAGTGGCCAGATCACATTGGACTAGTTACTTGTGATCTCTGAGCTTTGGTTTCCCCACTATAAAGCCCAGTAGTACAAATTCCACATATCTGATAGAGTTTCTCAACCTCAACACTAGTGACATAGCACGAGATCCTTCTGTGTTGTGGGATTGTGCTGTGCACTGTAGAATATTGAGCAGCATTCCCGGCTTCTACTCACTAGATGACAGTGGCACCCCTCCCTCTAGTTGTTGCAACTAAAAATGTCTCCAGACATTGCCAAATGTCCCCCGAGGGCCACAATCACCCTGGTTGAGAAAGACTGATATATAACTACCATCTCAGGGTTGTTGTTCCAGGATCTAGTAAGGTTGTGCGTGTTCCAAAATTGTTCCATTCATGCTACAAAAGAAACTAATTTATAATGTTGGTGTCATCAAATGAAAAAAAAATTGTTAATGACCCAGAAACTGCTCTTTTCTCTGTCGGATAAATCCTCCTTCTTGTTTCTGAAAGCCTGAGACTTCCAAGCTGCTCTGCTTGGCTCATAAAGCAGAGGTCTGCAGTTTAAGAATCTGTTTTTCCAAATGCACAGGGGAACAGAGTCATAATCCTAAACAGGAGAGAATCCAGCCAGGAGGAAGCATTTTGTAGTATGCTGGCTCATGGCAGCTGTGTCTTCCTGAAATTATGGTTTGCCTGGAATACGTTTTCAATTGGCTCGTTAGCATTTTGTTGAACATAACCCATGGGTTGGGAAAGAAAAGAAGTAAAAATGTAGCTTTGGGAGGGGAGACCTGGAGAGGAAGGAAGTGGGTGACTATGAGTATTCTAAGTTTGGGAGAGAAATTGGTTGAACATTTTTTTAATCTGCATTTTAATAACCCAGGTACAAATGGAGTCTGCCTGCAGCATGACAGCCATGAATCAATTCCAAGGACATTGCTTTGCGCTGAGAAGCTGACACGGAGCAGAATAAAGCACTAAAATGGATCAAACACAGACTGCCTGGCTTATCCACACAACTGACTCTTCCGGAATACCCTGCATCTCTTTGGAGTGGAAGATTAGGAAATGAGAAAAACCCTTAATCTCAAAACTGGACACGAATCAAGGAAGTCCCATTTGAGAAAAGTGCTCCCAGGTCTCCCAGTCCACACATAAAATCTAAACAACGGCTTTTCCGATCACAAGTCAATTAAGTGTCTAAAGACATAAAGCCATGGAGTAAAGGCTCAAGGAATAACCCCACCCCTTTCCCCATTCCAACCTGTGAGCCTGGGGAGAGGTCTGGGGTTAGGGATCTTGGCATTTCTCTCTTCCGTTGCAGTCCCTAAACCTGCAAGACAGGAATTAGTAAGAAGTACATCTAATCTCAACAGAGTGTGGATTTGCATTATTTAAATATATGAGAAGTGCTCATAATCGAGTAATTATTCCAGCATTTGAAGAATGCCAAACAATGAGCCATTTCTTCTTCAGACCCAATCCGGCCCATTTCCGTTTTCCTCTTAGCACATTGTGTAGAATTACTCAATGTGTCACTTCCTAGAACACTCGATTGTTTACACAAGTAAGCAAGACTTCTTTGGCAGTATTTATTTCTCTCATTTTAGACATGATGATTGCAGCCTTCATGGTGCTCCCTTTTCTAGAAGCTTCTACAGTATTGAATATGTATAGATGTAATTTAGTTCCTTCCTATTTTAAAACAAAGGTTAGTTATCCTTTGTGAAGAGGGGCAGAGAGAAGGCCAAATTTAATGGAAAGTAAAAATCTTCAAACTCTGTTCTTGCTTGTCTGGTATGCAAGGAGTGTGTTAGATTTACTCCTTAACAAGCATTTTAAGGGAAATATTCTGCAAGCTGTATTTGAGTGCATTTTAATAGTTTCAGCAAGGGGATTTCCCAGAGGGTCTGTGAGGAGGAGAACAAGTATTTGTGTCTCGATTACCGGAGCCTAAGTGGATTTTTCCTGAGCTGTTTTTCCATCAGAAATCTTGGTGGGAGGAGAGGTCACTACAATGTTTGTACTTTTGTTGTTGGCAAGGCTGTGGTTTTAACATGGAGGCAATAAAGAATGCATAATTGTGCATTCAGCTAAGACCAAAGGCTCCTTTCCCTACAGTGTTTTGTGTGCGCATGTGTTTTTTTGTCCAACATGGAAAGCCCCTCTTGACTGTAAGAAAGATGGGCCTTATTCTCCCTGACAATTAGCACACGCATACAAGACTTCCCAATTTATGGCGAAGCTGGGGAGTTAAGAGTCCCCGCACCCCCTACCAACTTCTCTTCCATCCCAACCCGCAGCATGGATCTTTAGGGACGATCAGCAGCTGCCTGGGGCAAACATTACAAGTCAAAAGGTACTAACAGTGCAAATAGACAGGCCTCAGGTCATTCCAGTTCTGTCCTTGTCCTTTCATTGGCTCATTTAAAGATAAATGCAATGGGCCTGCTTCAGGAGAGGTTCAGGGACCGTGGGTGGGCAGGTGGATAAAGCTTCTTCAAAGAAGATCTCCAATCTGTTGTCACTGGCATGCCATGCCACACTCCTGAATTCTCCATTTGTGTGCAAATGCCGTTAGGGATAACTATAGAATGTATGATGACCAAATGATTCTAATTTGCTAAGTGTTTGGAAGAGATTCTAGGTCAGGTCCCCTAGAAGCTGTGCCTAAGGTAGGGGTTCTCATGCAAGTGAATGATTGGGGTATGCTGGCTGATGGGGACACGGGAGGCACGCTAGTGTAGGGAGGAACCAGCAGCATGGTAGCTCTAGAATGTGAGGTGCACTAGTGTTTGTCCAGGCATGGCAAGAGAGCTGGACTGTCACACTATAGAGTGAGTCCTTGGGGAGTGGGGATGGGCATAGCTTACCAAGGGTAATCCTCTGAAAGAGTGTGTGGCTCAGCCAAGGAGATCTAGGTGTGACACCGCATCCGCTATGCAAATCAACAAGTATTTGATGACAGCAGTTCCGTGTACCAAGGAGCAAGGGCTTGGAACTCAGGGATAGGAAGACCTGAGCCTCAGTTTCCTTATCCGAGATATCTTTTATTTCATCTCACAAGGCCTCACTCGAGTCTTGAGGTTGAGGTTGGCACCCTGGCTTCATTTGTAGACATGTCATACTCATAAGTGCCTATTTCTTTGTTTAGCCTGAACTTGGGCAGTTTAGACTGCAGAGACTTGATCCTGTTCTCTGCAGCACCCCATGGTCCAGGACAATGCCTGCACCTAGTAGGTCTGCAGCATATACTTGATGCCACTCAGAATGAGGACATAGCACCTCCCACCCTCAGTAAAAAGTCTCTTAGTTCCTGAGGGATGTAGCTTCCCCTAGTTTTTCATCTTTATCTGATACTTTTCCTCTTGCTTTGCCTTACCTAAGTCCTTTGCTGGGTGGGGGTGTTATCTCTCTCTTTCCAACCCCCTCTATTGAGGTTGGCTTCACTCCAATATGCTCCAGCCCCGCTCAAGGTAATTTCCAGTGATAGCTGCCAGATTTGAGAAATTCTGAAATGATGTGATGCTGGGGAGGCCAGAATGCAGCTTCAGCCTGGCTGTGCTATGTAGTAAGGTGACTACAGGGTGGGCAGGAAGAGAAGGGAAAAGAAGGCAGTGGCAGCCCTCCCTGGCAATATATCATGCCAATCAGAAGGGAAAATGTCAGGGCAAGGCAACTGGGCATTCCCTGGACCATGCAAAATCACCAAGTGTTCGCTTTTTTGATACTCTCTGCCTCTTTCCCTTAGACATTTAATAACGGTCCATGTTTAACTAGAAGGACTCCAGTGGTGGAATTTCCGGCATATAACATTTGAGTGGGGGCAGATACTTGGGGAGCAAGGAAGTTTCTGTGTTGTGGTGGGAGGAGGGGAGAACAGCCTTCCTTGGACATGTCCCAATTAGCACTTTCCATGCCTTCACATTCTTTTTTTAAAACAACTTTCCCCTTCTAAAAGTAATATTGCCATTTTACAAACAATGTGGAAGGGAAATGATTTCTTTAAAAAAATCATCCCTCTGAAGGAATGCAAACTACCGTGAGCATTTTGGGAAGTTTCTCTCTAGTGTCTTCCCCTATATATCTCCATCTGGACCCCTGTTAGAGTTTTTACTAGAAATTTTTGCATCACTTTAACAGTGTTTTAAAACATCCCTGATATTTTCTAGCATTTCCTGGCATTAAGTCTTGCGGCCAAGGATCTGGAGTACTAAGTAGCTGGGGGATTTGGAGCAAGAGAGAACCAGAATTTTGGACTTCAGTTTCCCCGGCTATGACATATGAGTAGAACATAAATTACTACAAGGTTTCATGTTTTAGGAGTTGATCTGTCTTCTTCCTCAGTAGTAGCCTACTTGGGTATCTGCTCAAACTATTGGATCGTCTAGATTGGAAGATGGAAGAGCTCAGGACAGGTCAGGGGGGCCGGCCCAGAGTGGGTACTGGGGATCAGCCCTTTTAGGGGCTATTCAGGCAGGGGACATGGAAGCGGCCACTTGCGCAGCTCCCCGCTTCCAGGTGGTCCTCCCTGCCATACCTCGGCTTCCTCCTCCAGCTATCTAGCTCCTTTGGCCTTCTCTCTGGGGCTTTACCCTCCTTCGCTAGATCATCTTGCGTATTTTGGAGACCCAGGGCACAGCTATTCCCCCCATCCCAAGTGGGCACAGGGGAGGACCCCAGGTGGTGCGGAATGGGTGAGTGAGGTGACAGCCCTCTCCTCCGAGAGAATTGTTTGGCCCCAGGAGTCCCCCCCAGGCAGGCCGCGCCTGCAGGCCGGGTGGGGCGTCGTCCTCCCGGCCCCCCTTCCCCTCCGCGGTGGCCCGGGGGCGGACGGACGCGGTGGCGCCCATCCTGGCCCCCGTGCGGTTTCCCGGCGAGGCCGGAGGAGGTGGTGGAGCGAAGTGGAGAGGGAGGAGCGCGCGGAACGGGGTTTTGCGAGGGGGGGATCGGAACAGCAGGCTGCGGGGGAAGGAGGAGAAGGCGTATTCGGGTGGGGGCTGGGGGACAGAGGAGCGTGGAGCAGAGGAGCCCCCGGGGCGACTGGAGGCGGAGCAGCGGGGGGGAGATGGAAGGATTCGCAGCCGGCGTGGGACCTAGGAAGGAGGGGGCGGGGCCGTGGGCGGGGCGGGGGCGGGGCCCGCCCTCGCCCCGCCCCCGACCGGCCCGAGCTGGGGAACGAAGATGGCCGGGCGCGCCGCGGGAACCGAGGAGTCACTGGCAGCGGCCGCGGCAGCCACTTCGGGGTTGTGACTCCACGCGTGGCGGCGACCCTTAGTGACTCTAGCAGAGCAGGCGTGCGGCGCAGGGCCGCGGCGCGCAAAACCAGCGAGCGTCAGGCGGGGCGCCGGTGCACGGGCGCCCAGCGGAGGATGCACCGGGCGCGACGGGCGGCTCCCCGTGGCCGCCCCCGCGCCCCGGCCGCCGGGCCTTAGTGCTGGCTGAGGAGGCGGCGCGCGCGGGACGGCCGGGCGGCGGCGGGGCCCGTGCCGTCATGCCGTGGTTGAGCGGCGGCCGCCGCCGGCGAAGGGGACAGGCGCGCGAGGTCCCGCGAGAACCGCCGTCACCCGTGCAGCCCCCTCGGGAGGCACTGTCGTCCGTGACCGGCGCCGTGGTCCCTGTGTCGTCCGTGCCCTCCGTCCCGTCGCGGGCCCGGGAGAGCTCTGAGCTGCCGCTGCCCGCCGGCTGGGAGGAGGCGCGCGACTACGACGGTCGCATCTTCTACATCGACCACAACACCCGCCAGACGTCGTGGATCGACCCCCGCGATCGGTAAGGGCGCCGGCCAGGATTTCGGCTCCCCATCCCGTGGGCCCTGGGAGAGGCTAGAGGACACCGGGAGGCCCCCACGTCCCCACCCCCGGGGCCCTGGCCGACGATCGAGGCACCTCCTTCCCCGGCTTCAAGCCCCAGAGTGCGGAGCCCCGGCCTCGTCCCGGCCCCCGCCGCGGGCGGACACTCTGACTTGGTTCCCTCACGTCACCCGCTGACCGGCGCCTGGGAGCTGGGCGCCTGGAATTTCCTCTCCCGGGGCTGACGGATGGCCCTCTTTTCCTTTTTCCGCGGCGGCCTCGCCCATCCCTGCCGGGCCTCTGTGGCCCACGATCCCCGTCTGTGGCCCGCGATCCCCATCTGTGGCCCTGCAGACGCTCCGGCCCCGCGGTGGCCAAATGAGCTGTCACCTTGGAGCACAAACGTGCGCCCCAGCTTCGTAGTGAGCGATCCTTGGCTGGCGGACTTAGCCGAGTTTCCATCCGCACACCGCTGCCAGACAGGACAGTTCAGGGATCCCCAGTTCTTTGAGAAAGTCGAGAGAGCCTCTTCCCAAACTGTGAAGGTTACTCTTTAGCGCCTTAAACATTGAGTTAAAATTCTGATTGAAACAGCCTTGTGTACTGCAGCCAGAATGGGTTATGATTAGACCCAGATGCTTTTGGAATAAACGAAACACAAGAGCTGAATTTTAGGTTTCCTTTTTGTGCTAGATAGGGATAGGTCGCTAAGTTCTCTCATTTATGTAAAGAAATCCTATGGTGTAAAAAACGGATTCTTGCATTTAATTAAGTTCATTTAATGATGCTTTTCCTTAACTTTTTCTGTGATTCATTTGCTTTTGGGGAGATGCATTGTGTGTGTGTGTGTGTGTATGTGTGTGTGTGTGGCAGTGGGAATTCTGTTGAAACCCAGTGTTTCCAGTGGTTATCTGATATCTCGTCTATCTGGAGCAACTTTTCTCCACGGCCCTGAGTGCCAGAAAAGAAATACTGCAGGCTTCCCAGTGATTTTAAGACTTTAAAAGGCCCAGTGTGGTGACATCGTGCCTGCTTCCTCCTACCTGCACAGGAAAAGGCAGCGCTGCATGGCACTGGCTTTTGAAAATAAACTTTGGAGGAGGGAAGCTGCTGAATTATTGTTTGAAGATTTCTCTGGGTTCAAATAGGGAAAAAGAAAACAAAACAAAAGGGTCGTAGTTCCCTAATATTCTCTCTGAACTTTGCAAACCTCTGCACTCAGAAACATCGGTAATCCTAGCATAATTTTATGGGTTAAAAAGGTGCTTAGTTATTTTGAAAATCAGGTGAGATCACATTATAATTTTAACCAAAGGCTACAGCCACAGCTGTTTGATCAAGCCTTGGATGGTTCTGGAATTGGTAGAACTACTTGGAATGTGGTGCCCTTTTAGACTGTATGTCTGTTAAAAACCCAAACAACTGGAAAATGAACCAATTAAAAATACTGTTTTGCTTAGAAAAGGCGAAGGTTCATTTTATGAGGGTAATATAAAACAGTTGTGGTTATACTGGAGTGGGGATTCGTGATGAAAAGTATAAATGTAGGAACTTCCATTTTTATGGTACAACCCAGGACATAGGTGAGCAGACCCTACAGGAATGAGCTTGTAGAATCTTCCTTTCTGTGCATTTCATGCACATTTCCTATGTTTCTCCTTCCAGAAGTCTGTTACGAATGACATTCTCACCCTTTCAGACATCGCTTATGTTAGAGATTTTTAAAAAGTTCTGTTTCTAATGCTAAAAGTGTCAACTGAGTGAACAAAAGTGGATATTTTACATTTTTTTGTAAAGTAAAAACATGTGTATACTTTTATAAGACATTGTTTTTATAGTGAGTGAAAATTCAGCAGGGGACAGCTTGCACTTCAGCTCCCATAATACCTTGCCCGAAATATGTATGGAATGTTCAGCAAGCCACAAACATTTAAGTGGAGTCTCTGAAGGGTGTAAATGGTGTAATAGTCATTCTTCTTCTTCTTTCAAAACAGAACCCTGCCGATTTTTATAGGTGACTGGGTATCATTTAGAGTTGGAATTATTTTATTATATGGAAAAAACTGTGTCGGAGCACAGCATATTCTCCATGTGCATCTGACAGTTAAAACCCTTTAGAGTCACCTTTTATTCACATGACCAGAAAGCAGTATTCAAGAAATTGAAGACTTTCCTTAAACAGCTCCCGAAGTGAAAACTGACAAGAGAGAGGCCATTAAATAGGTTTTCAAAGAAAATGAAATTATGGAGAAATTTGAATGTTAGTAGGTTAGGTGAAAATTGTTGCTGACTTAAAACATTTCATATACAATTTACTACAAACTGTAATAGCATAAAATAGACTGCTGCAAGTGAAGTAAACGAGGGCCAGCAGTTGTAAACAATATCTTCTAGCTTTCTATTCATTCCATTCATTGTTGTGTTTAACAGCATTGGATATTGCCAGGCGTGTTGGTGAATTATTGTAGCCGTACTTTCTTTTTCAGCTCACAACAAAGAGGTTGAAAGCCTAAGGAGACATCTTTTCAGATGTGGCTGCAGATGTGTAAAACATCTCAGTACTTTTCAGAACGGAATCCTTTTAGTTTGATTATGAACCCACCTTAGGCTTAAATTCACTTTCTCTGCGATCAGTCCTGTGAGTATAATTTTCGTAGATTTCTGGAAATCGTATCCAAAAACTGTTCTTAAAAAGTATAAAGTTAATTTAGCATTTCTGTGGCTGGTAGTTTCTGTGGGTGAGTATTGTGTGCTTTACATTATGGCACAAATGTATTCTACATACGTTAACTCGGACTTCAGGGACCACTTTATAAAAAGGTATTTACCATTTAGGCAGAAATTGCGGGAAGAACGTTTTTGCTTCCTTTGGTAAAATTCAATGCCTTAGACGGTTGTATATACATAACATGTGCTTCCTGTGGGGTTGTGTTGATATTATCGGATAGATGGACTAGGTGGCTGAAACTTCATGTTCTATTTCTTCTAGCTCAGCTTTTATTGCACAGCACTGGAAATGCCAACCTCGAGCAGCTGAAGAATGGTGGACCATAGCACATTTGAGATCAAAGCAGAGTATAAACGATCATGATGATGGTGGAAGGCCCAGATGATACCATGACAACAGCTTTTAGGGACCCATTTGTTCATGAGGTGGATTTGACAGTGCCACATGGAGGAATTCTGTGGTATATTAAAAGTCCTTTGGACAGGCTACTGCTTTAAGGAGAAAACAATCCATGGGTCAGGAATTTGCCAGGTTGGAGCCCCACAGAACAGAGCCAGATGACATCATTCGTTGCTACCTTCTTGGAACTTTTACTTAGTATTAATTAACAGGATGTTTACTATATTTACCCCACAGTTTTATTTTGGGATTATATAAACTTTCTGATAAACAAATAATGATTTCTCAATTTTTCAGTATTTAAGATTATAGGTCGTGTTGGTATGAACATGGAGGAGCGTCTTGCTTTTAAGGCCATGAGACGTGGGCTCCTGGAAGAATCTTCTTTCTTTTAGATTATCAACAACCACTTCTTGGTCTATTCTTGGTCTAATATCTTTCTTTTTCTTTCCTTCCTTTTCTTTTTTTTTTTTTTTAAAAGTGAATGGAAAAGTCATTCATTTCCAAAAATAGCTCCCGGATGTTTGGTTTCCTTTTCTTCCCTTTCACTCTGATTTTGGAAGTAGAAATAATGTGCTTCACCTTCTCTGGTCAGTTCTACTTCAGGAGCCCTTGGGTCAGGTGACATGTTAAAGGTCACCTGATGAGCCTAGTGAACTTCTTCTAGCCCAGGTCCTTTTGCTAATGTTGACTGCCTTTCTGATAAATCCAATATAATTAATCTGATGGAATAAAAGCAGAATTAGTTTTACCAAGTTTAGTTATTCCCCTTAAAATCCAGTAACATGAAGAACTGTTTACAGAGATTCTTGGCCTCCTGTGTGCTGGGATGGTAGATGGAGATGTCTGTCTGGGAGATGGGAGACAGACATATAAAACGAAGATGATGATGGTCACCAGGTACCGTTTAGCAAGCAGGTGGTGGTGGTTTCCCAGAAAAGGAGGAAGAGCTCACTTGTGCCTGGGGGCATCTTTATTCTCATCCATCAGTCTCCTGGATTGAGGGTTTCTTTCTCAGCACCTGTGAAGAAAAGGGGGAATGTGAGAAAAGTGCTGGAGATGAGGAAGTGCTGGATATGTTTGGAATAAATGAGAAAGTAGGACAGTTTGACCCAGAATCTCTGTGTAAGGGAGGTGAGACGCAGGTGTGACCACTTAGAAATCTACAGCTTTTGGGGTTGGATGAGGTAGGACTGTCTTGTTCATAATCCTCATTTCTCACACGAGGGCTACAGCCAAGGGGTGTGTCCTTCCAACAGTTAGAAGAACAGGGACTTGAGCTCTGCCTTCTGACCAGGAACCAGTGCTCTTTCTAGTATGCTATCCGACTGCCCAATCCCTACTCAGTTTGAAGCATCTTGCCTCTGTTTATTCATTCATTCATTCATTCATTCGATGACTGTTGTGCACCACTCAATCATGGGCATTTTTCCAGGGTTCAGGACTCCTGCAGTGAGCACCAGCAGACAGATCCTTACCTCCATGGAGCTTACAGATGTGCCTTCCCCCTAAAGCTTCACCATGCCGTTCCTTCCTCCTGGTTTCTCTCCACTGGAATCCCTTGGGTTTCTGGTTATGGCAGACATATGTGGAGTGCTTACCATGTGCCAAGTGCTCTAGGCATCTGTGTGGATGCTTTCACTGAGAGCCCACAATGGCTACAGAAGTGTAGGCAGACAGGTGATGAAACTAGGCCAAGGGAGGGTGACTTAGTAACCTTGCTTCCCATAGCCAACTAGGAGCAGTGTCTTTCCAACTCTAGAGTTCAGCCTAGGTCTACTACCTGTACTTGACCCTACCTTGGCTAGGTAACTGTGCCCCTTGCACTGTATTATACCCACTGGTTATTTTTATCTTGCAGTCATCGTTGATTAATATTTAACCCACCATCCATGGTAGGTAGAATAATAGCATCCTAGAGGTGTCCATGTCATAGTCTCTGAAACCTATAATAAATTACCTTCCATGGCAAATAGCATTTGTAGGCAGGATTAAGTTATGAATGAATCTTGAGATGAGATGGTAATACTGGATTATCTGGGTGGGTCCACTGTAATCACAAGGGTCCTTACAAGAGGGAAACAGAAGTGTCAGAGTGAGAACAGGAGATATGACAGCAGAAGCAGACATTGGGAGTCATGTGGCCATGAGCCAAAGACTGCAGGCAGCCTGTAGAAGCTGGAAGAGGTAAAGAAATGGATTTTTTCTTAAAGCCTATAGATGGAACCCAGCCCTGCTGACACTTCGATTTTAGCCAAAAAAAAAAAAAAAAAAAAAAAAAAAAAGATTTTGAACTTCAGACCTCCAGAGCTGTGAGATAATAAATAAATAAATTTGTGTTGTTTTAAGCTACTTGGTTTGTGGCAATTTGTTATAGCAGCAGTAGGACACTAATACAGACTGTGTATTGTTTTCTCAGTGAGAATGGAAACATCTGGTCAACTTGGTGTTGTTGATGATAACCACGGTAGCTGACTTTTATTGCGTGCGTAGGGGTACCATACTAAGCATTTCACATCCATTTTTTCACTGGCTCCTCTCAATACCCCTAGGGGGCCTTGTTTCTTGTGGACTGAGCCCAGAGTCTGGCTCAATTACGCACCAAGTCATATCTGATGAGCAAGCCGAATATGGGGCGGTGGGCAGGGTGGATTTCCTAGAGAAGAGACCAGTTGGAAACTATCAGAGGTTTTCATGGACAGTGATGGGCCAGAGCTAGAGAGATCCAGAGCCCTAGGCCTAGAAAAGGCAGGGCTTATGTAAAAGGAATTGTGAAGGAAACAAGAAGTGGTCAGGATTAGCTGATGCTTGAACTAAGCAGGTGAAATCAAGACGGGGGCCAAAGGAATCTTGCAGACCCCTTAGCAGGAGCTGACACTCACCAGGGGCTGACCCAAAGGTCTTCTATTAACCCTACCCATAAACCTCCCTTGTTTTTGCTACTGCTGGTTTTGATTGTTTTCAGTGACTTGGTTACACAGAGAAGCATGTTGAGTCACTCACCTTACTGTATTGCTGATGTGCAGTGTCCCAAAAGTATCCAGACTGGGCAGGTGTTACTTAAGCAGGGTTTCTCGGCCTTGGCACTACTGATATTTGGGGCTAGGTAGGAGGTTTTGCAGCATGCTTGGTGTCTATTCACTAGATGCCCCCAATTCATGAGAACCAAAAGTTTCTTCAGATACTGCCAAATGTCTGCTGGGGGAGGCAATATGGCCTGGTTGAGAACCTGAACTACTTCCGTCATCTACTTGCTTATAATGATACATTTTTAGTAGCTGAGTTTGTTTCAAGCCAGTTTATAGTTACCGAGCTACTACAGAACAGAAGGTAAGAACACAGAGGCCTGATTTTTCTGTGTTTCCATGAAGGATATTTATATGAAAAATCCTGAATTTACTACACCATACAAATCGTAATATCAGCATATGAAACTTTGGTGATGATGCATTTCAGTATGAGTATGTTCTTCAATTTTTAGAATATTTGCCATTAGTAGGTAGTTAGTGACTGTCAAGTGTACACATATCCACAGTGGAGCAGAAGAAAACGAATCCGTGAACATTTCAGTGTTCTGCAGTGACTTCGCGAGCCAGCCTGGCCTGAGTGTGTGCAGGTGGGCTGGGAGAATCAGGCTGCCTGAGATGCCTCAACACATTCCAATGCCTTCTGTGGATGAGGGAGCGGTGAGAGGATTGTCTCTGGCTTTGCTCAGAAGCTCTAGAAAGACAGGGCGAGGGCGTCTTGAAAGGCTGCTTATGGAACAGTGGAATCTCCAGCATTTTCTATTTGGAGGGTCCTCTTTTTCTTTTTTTTTTAAAGCTCAGGGCACTAATGGGGAGAGAGAGAAGGGTGAAGGGAGCTGGCTGGGCTGGCCCCTAGGAGACAAGCACAGGCTACCAGGAAGCTTGAATTGTTCTCATACAGGTGGGTGGGTCACAAGTGAGTCTTGTGAGCCAGCCTTGGTGCTACCAGGAGACAGAGCACTGTCAAGATGAGAACCACATTTCCAGGACAGATGGATTCTTCCTGCCACTGGATTCGCGTTCATGGACAGGTTTCTGTCTCCAGGGTGGGGAGCCCTCTGAGTGTATGGGTTGACTGGATTTGCCCTGAATATCATCCCGGATTAAAACAATTAAGATATAATTCACACACCATAAAATGCACCAAATCTAGTGGTTTTTAGTATATTCACAAGGTTGTGCAACCGTCACCATTATCTAATTCCAGAACATTTGCATCACCCACCAAAGAAACCCTGTGCCCATGAGCAGTCACTTGCCATCTCCCTTAGCTCCTGGCAGCCACTCATCTGTTCTGTCTATAGGTTTGCCCATTATGGATACTTCATATAAATGGAGTCGTACAATCTGTAGCCTTCTGTGTCTGGCTTATCTCACTGAGCATAATGTTTTGGAGCTTTATCTGTGTCACAGCATGGCTCAGTGCTCCATTCCTCTTCATTGCCAAATACTGTTCCACCACGTGGCTAGAGCCCTTTTGGAAGCCACCCCAAAGTGCCCTCCCTGTTGAGGCGTTCCCTGCAGAATACAGGAAATAGCTATGTCTTTAATTCCATTATGTCAACTCCCAACTGTTTTACTCACAGAAAAATGACCATTCATCTGTTTACAATGTCAAAATATAAACATGACCTCGAGTACTTGATGGAAAAAACGAGGTCTGGGGCTGGCCGTGATCAGCTGTTGTCTGTTCTTATTGGCATGCTGTTGGCTTTGGCTCCTGGAGAGCCAGGAGTGGGCCTCTGCACCAGGGTGGTACGCAGCCCACCTGGCTGTGAGCTTTAGGAATCCTGGCGCCCTCTGCACGTGGGGCCCTAGCAGCCCCGTGTTTTAAGCTTCCCTGGAGATTGCAGAGTATACCCAAGATTCACAACCATTTTGTGCCAGGGCTAGTAGAAAAGTGATATAGGAGGTGCTGATGTTTAACAGAATTGGAGATGGAAATCTTAAAATTGATAGACTTTGTGAGTTTATTAATTTTTCTCTGCAAATCGGTCAAAGATGATCAAGTTCTTATTTTTTGAGGAGGAGAAGGTGCCCTTGTTTTGTGGACCAGCTGGATAGAGCTGCCTTAGCGTCCCCAACCCCTGGTCCGCGGGGACCCCTGGGTGGGCAAGCAAGCAAAGCTTCTTCTGTATTTGCAGCCAATCCGCAGCACTAGCATCACCGCCTCAGCTCCACCTCAGATCATCAGGCATTAGATTCTCATAGGAGCACCAGTCCCTGGTGCCAAAAAGTTTGGGGACCACTGATTTAGGTAACTGGGTCTCCTTCTAACCCCTCTGAGTTTTAGTTTCCTCCTGTGTAACATGGGGCCAGCGTGGGCTGTGGCGACAGTCCTTGAGCAAGGGGCATGACGTGCAGTGCCTGTGTCCCACACAGCAATAGTCCCGACTATATGACAGCTTGAATTATTTGCATGTAGGACACTGTGTAGCACCACATTGGAAAGGTGCTGGTCAGAAGATCAGAGGTGAGGAAGTCCATGGCATATGCATGTGCAGAAGGGGCCCCAGGTGCCTTAAGAAGGAGGGATAGTGTCTATATTCAGATTTGTTTGTTTGTGTACCTGTTTGGGGGTGATGGTGGTAGGAACAGTGAAGATGGGGCCAGGGGTGGGCAATATATCTTTTTATCCCTTTTCCTCTTTGAATTATGTGAATATACTAGCTTTTCAAATAATCAAATGAGAAAATTTGACGTAGGAGAACAGGGTGGTATTGTACATGTGAATATAAGAAGCCCTTCCTCATCCTCCGCCCCCTACCTCCTCACTTCTTTTAACTCTATCACCTGCAGTGTAAATTTCTCTGTCAAGTTCCTATTCCCTAACTTGAGACTTGAATATACTCCTGTTCCTAATGATAACACTACAACTCAATATAGTGTAATAATGTTGATCTTAGGTGGATATTTTCAGTTCTGTCACTGCATTTGGAATTTCAAAATTCTAACGAATAGCTCTTCTATTGTATATTGCTTGACAATCATTTATCCCACCTTTTGGGATAATTTTTCTCTTGCCCTTTTTTCCTGAGTCTCTGATAATTATTTGGAATTAGCAGTTACATTGGGACAGGTGGGAGTGCCTGGGTGAAGCCTGTGTCGATTTGGGATGGGGACGTTTTGGGTTTCCTGGTCCAGGACAATTGGAGGACCTTGCCTGGTAGTTCAGGGACTAAGCCAAGGTCATGCCCGGCTACTAGGCTCTGACCTCTGGTGTGGGGTCTGGCATTCAGCGACCAGTTCAGGGATGGTCTGGCTATAACTCGTCATATTCACACCCTGCCCTCCATCTTTCTAATTCTGTCCTGAAATACCCTTTCTGCACACTGGCCTACTTCTAAGAGAAAATGAACTTTTTAAAGAGGGGGCGATGCTATCCTGATAATAGGCCCTTCTAAAGCCTGTGTACTCATTTAGGAAGTTTAATGCACTTTATGTGACTGATCAACTGATCAATGCAGCCAAATCTGGGAAAACAGTTAAAATGAATTATTCGACATCATGTGACCAAAGAGCTGTTTGGCTGAGTTTGAGTTGGAGCCAGCCATGCTCATCTCCTGCAGACCCCACTCAGTCCTGGTTGGTACTATGCTCCGATGCACAGGTGTGCGTGGAACTGACCATGGATGCCCTTTAAAATGTTCAGGCCCATAGGAACCTGGAGCGTTCTTTCTATTATATGGGAGCCCATTAAGCATTCTTGCCATCCGAGAATGACACACTGCATAAATATGCAGCTTGCTTTGTGTCCTTCTAGACCCTTCTCTACACCTCTTCCTAAAATATGTGCATAAACCCAGACTTTTGTTTTGGGATTTTACATAAATGGGATTATATGATCAATTGTTTTCCTGTGACTTGCTACTTTATCATTATGTCTAGATGCTCCTTCCACCATCAGAACACAGAGCTACAGCATGGTGACTGTAATCAGCAATATTGTAGCATATATTTGAAAGATGCTAAAAGAGTAGAAATTTTGTAACTGTGTGGCGATGGATGTTAACTAAACTTACTGTGATCATTTTGCAACATATACTACATCAAATCATGTACACCTAAAACTAACACAATATTATATGTCAGTTATATTTCAATTTAAATAAAAGAAAAAAACATATAGCTCTACCACCATTCTTTAAAAGATGTAGTTTTATTGATGTAAAATTCATATAACAAAATTACCCATTTTAAAGTGAACGATTCAGTGGCATTTACTATAGTCTCAGTGTTGTGCAGCCATCACCACCATCTAGTTTCAGAACATTTCCTTCACTCAAAAAGGAAACCCTGTGCCCATTAAATCAGGGTACCATTCTATGGCCTGTGAAGAACTGGGCTGCACAGCAGTAGGTGAGGGGTGGGCAGGCGAGCAAGCAAAGCTTCATCTGTATCTGCAGCCACTCCCCAGCACTGGCATCACCGCCTCAGCCCCACCTCAGGTCCTCAGGTGTTAGATTTTCATAGGAGCCCTGGTCCCTGGTGCCACAAAGGTTGGGGACCGCTGCATTAAATAGTCCCTCCGCATTTCCTTCTTCCCCCAGCCCCTGGAAACTAGCAATCTACTCTGTCTATGGATTTGCCTGTTCTGGACATTTATTTCATACAAATGGAATCATGATCTGTGGCCTTTTGTATTGGACTTCTTTCACTCAGCATCATGTTTTTGAGGTTCATCCATGTTGTAAGGATCTGGTTTTGTGTTTCTGCTTTTGGTTTAATGCAGAGGACACGCCATCTTGTGATTCTAACTGAGGGCAGCTGTGCGAAATCTGCCCATGGAGCAGCCGGCACCCTTTAAGGAAAATGGGGATCAAAGAAAAGAGATCAACTTAATTTAGCTTTTAGTTTGTTACTTTGAGAAACAGAGAAGTATAAAATATTTCACATTTCTTTCTAAAATTAGGGACAGGAAGCTAGAAAACTTTAATAACCTGGGTGCTCTGTCTGTGCCTGGTGCAATGGAGGGTGGGTAACAAGTAATTAACATCATCTAGCCCTTTTCCTCAAGGAGATAAGAAGGGAGCTGGGAAACAAAAAGACTCACATAAAATAAACAACTGACAATGGCTGTGGGTCAGCACTGAAGTCAGAGGATGCAGAAGTCAGCTTCTGCCACCTGTGCCATGCCAGCACGTAGTTCCCTGTATTTCTTCATGGGTAGACTGTCTTACATGTACAATGAGAATGACAGTATTTGTCATCAGTTGACAAACCAGCGTTTATGGAGTATAAACTGTTTCCCAAACTTGATGGCTGGTCCTGAGAGACCTTAGGACAGGGGTTTGCAAATAGCAGCCTGCAGGCTGAATCCATCCCACCATCTGTTTTTGTACAGCCTTGCAAGATAAGAATGGGTTTTCCATTTTTAAATGGTTGAATAAGAATCAAAAGAAGAGTTGTAGTTTGTGAAAGTTATGTGAAATTCAAGTTTCAGTGTCCATAAATGAAGTTTTATTGGAGCACAGCCATGCTCACATGTTTATTGTCTGTGACTGCTTTGTACTGTGAGGACAAAGTTGAGTCGCTGGCCAGGGACCATGTAGCTGCAAAGCTGAAAATATTTACTGTTTGATCCTTTACAGAAAACGTTTGCTGACCCCTGATCTTGAGAGAATATGGGGTTTAATCAAGATAACCATGGTCAATGGGGGTGGTGGTGGATAGGGTAGAGAGAGGGTCCTGAGTGAGAATATCACAGAGGGAAGTCTAAGCAACTACAGAGAAGGGGCTCAAAATTATAAAAGCCAATGGGGGACCTTTTAGTCAAGGAACCCTCGGTAGAAATTTCTCCCCTCAAAAGGATGCCACATCTCTAATAAGACAACCAGGGAAAGTTAGATTATTTAAATGACATGCAAATTAAGGCTATATAAGAAGACAGGAAAATAACCATTTTTGGAAAGATTTTCATGAAAAATACAGTTACTTCTGGGGATCTAATTGTGATTATTGTTAACAATACTGTATTGTACGCTTGAAAGTTGCTAAGAGAGTAGGTGTTCTCAGCACAAAAAAGAAATGGTAATTATGTGATGTGATGGAGGTGTAGCTAACACTACAGTGGCAATCACATTGCAGTATGTAAGTGTATCAAATCACACTGTGTCCCTTAAACTTACACAGTGTTACATGTCAATTAAGCTGAAAAAAAAAGTACACAGTTAAAAAGTTAAGGTTTAATGGTGGAAAGAGTTTTAATTTCTGGTGGGAGAATTTGAGTATAGGACTCTCATTCTTTTGTGCTCCAAGGTAACCAACCCCCACCCCCATCTGTACTATGGGAATCACAGGTGTGCACATATGTGTCTGCTCAGAGCTCGCAGATGGAAAGAAGAAACCTGACTGCTCTGTACCTCCCCACCCCCCTCACAGACCTGGAATCAAAGAAAAGACCCTCTGGGACAGTGTCACAGGGGGAGCCCAGTATTAGTCCATCCATCCCCTTTAGAGGAAAGCACCATGTAATTGTAGCCAACACAATGCACAAAAGGAAACTGGTATGATTCCGTTTATATACCTAGGAAGACCAGGTGCTATAGGTGTAAAATGTTTATATATCCTTCTTAAATTAATAAAATCATAGAGTTGGAGAACAGATTAGTGGTTGTCAAGGGTTAGGGATGGGGGCAGGGGTGGGCATGGCTATAAATGAGTGGCAGGGGGAGACTTGTGGTGGACTATTTCTGTATCTTGGTTATAGCTATAGAACTGCACATGTGATAAAATGTCATGGAACTACACACACACACACACACACACACACACACTCGTGAACTCTGAATACGCTCTGTGGTTTGTTCCAATGTCAGTTACCTGGTTTGGGGTTGTAGAGTTATGCAAGATGTGGCACTGGGGGAAACTGGGTGAAGGGTGCATAGAACCTCCCTGTGCATTTCTTTGCAACATTTTGAGAATCTGTGATGATTTTGAAATAAAAAGTTGAATATTTCCGTTTTTGACCACTTAGATTGCCTTCTGATATTTATGATTATATAAGTACTATAATTATAATACTACTTATGTGTAATTATTTTCTCTGTAGTGGTTTTTTTCCCCATGTTTATTTTAGGAGATAGTTGTAGGTATGTGATGAATGCAACCAAATGGTTGTTTGTATGTTGGTTGTTTGAATACACTTTCATTTTGGAATGTTTTAGAATTATAGAAAAGTTGCAAAGACCGGACTGTTTTGCCAACTGTAAGGGTAGAAATTATCGTATAACACGTAGTGATCATTACTAGATTAAAAATATAGTTAATTTCACCAAGGCAAACTGCTTTTTCATCCAGAGGAATTTATCTTACAGGATAACTCACTAGCCCTGCTCTTTGTTTTAGAAAAGTTGACATCTGATTATGTGGCAGTGTTTGGGGTAAAATGAAGTGACCCATTGATATTTGGGCCTTTAAATATATCTTTCACATAGTTTTAGGAAAAAACCACTTAAAATTGTATTACGTGTTATTTGTTTCTCCTTAGATGTATTAAAATGTAACACATTCTTGTTAGTTAGGGTTTGTATGAATAAACACAGGGTATGTCCTGAAATGTACCACTAACTGTAAGGACCACCCAAGTGTGGTTAGGCCTGATTTTAGACATGGCTGATCTTGAGTCTGAATCCTGGCTCTGCCATTTACTGTGTGCCCTAAGGCAGGTCGCTTGGGCTCCCCTCAGTTTCTTCTTCTATAAAATGGGGGCACTTTGGTCAATGTCTAGTGTGTGGTAGATATATTTTAATTGTTCTTATCATATTAAGTAGTAATTCAGCTTTGTGATTCTTTCGTGTGTATTTTTTTCTTCTGCCTATCAAATTTTCCTCCCTTCATTATGTCACTTCTGCTTCTGAGTTGCTTCCTCATTTACTTCGTAGTTGTATGGCACTGGAGACCCACCAGTTTAAAGACAAGAGCTCAAAATTCATCATGACTATCTTTCTTCTCCGCTTGGGACTGTTCATTGCATTCTCTTGGCTTTGTGGCTGGGTTAGTGAAGTTACTGGAAATGATACTTTACTGAAGACAGATAACAGATTAGAGCAGAGCCATCAAGTTTTTTTGCTAAAGGGCTAGAAAGGTTTTAGGCTTTGCAGGCCATAGGATCTCTATTGCAACTGTTGAGCTCTACTGTTGTAGCTCAAAAGCAGCCAGAGGAAATACCTAAATGTGGATGAGCCTGGCCGTGTTCCAATAAAACTTTATTTACAAAGACAGGATGCAGGCTGCATTTGGCCCATGGACTCTAGTTTACCAACCTGTGATCAATGTCATGCTTGTTTACATAACATGTTAACACGACTAAAGCTTTTACATCTTTAACTTTCATTATTGTTGTTTTAGCTTGGGCATAAATCTGAAAACACCCTAAATATGTACAGAATTATTGATTTCCAGGTATGGATGCCATCTTGTTCCAGAGCTTGGTATTTATAGTGCTGAGTGATATTAGACTTTTAAAAAATTCACATTATATGATTGGAATAATTGTTCCATAATTAATAGACACTTAATATTGGACAGACATTTAGAATAGAAGTTGAATCAAGGTCAAGATCTTCAGCTATATCTTCTCCACAGCCTTGTGCAATATCCATGAAACAGTTTTCATATGTCTTAACAGCTTTTGGAAGTACATCTAAATGCACAGGTGAACTGACCTTTGGGATGAAATTAAGTTTGTCTCACTTGCTGTGCAATTGGGCCTTGGAAGGAAACCCTCAGAGCGCATGTCCATACTGATGCCTCTGGAAAGTCCTCTCTCTTGTGGGGTCACATGCCAGTGGTGGGAGATGGGAAAGTGGGTGAAATGGAGTTAGAGAGGTAGCAGAAAATGTTCACAGCCACTTCAATGGTTCACCTCAGTATTTCCCAATTTGCAAAAGATATTCCTACCCTTAGATTCACCAATTCCACTAAAACTGTGGTACTCAGTTTGGGGCGTTTTCACTTCCCAGGAGACATTTGGCAATGTCTGGAGGTATTTTAGGTTGTCACAGCTTGTGGGGAGGGGCCGGTGCTGACATCCAGTGGGGTGAGGGCCAGGGATGTTTTCCAGCATCCTCCAATGCACAGGACAGCCTTCACAGCCCACACGTCAACAGTGTTGAGGCTGGGAACCTGCCCCAGCGAGCCATTCTTGGCCAATCCTTGCCCCCATGGGGTTTACATTGCAGTGGTGGCAAACAGCAATAACTGAGTATGTTAGTACTTTTTATGGGGAGAGAACCCCAACAGGGTGAGGTGGCCGGGCAATGAGGCTAGTTTGTGTAGGGTTTGAGGGCACCTCACTGTTAAGGGGTCTTAGAGTGATGTCTGCAGAAGATGAGGAGGGAGCCTGAGGTATCTGGGACTGAGGCTTCAGCAAGAAGGAGGCACAGGTGCTGAGGCAAGAACAGTGGGAGTGGTAGCTGGGGCGAGGCTACTCCTGAAGGGCCTATGGGCTCTGGTTGTGTCTCTGAGCAGGACAGGGAGCCATTCCATTGGGGAGAGTTACGATTTTATTGGGGTCTCTCTGCTGTGTGTGGCAGGGGAACTAGAAGGATGAGAGCTGAAACAAGAAGACTGGGAAGGAGATGGCTCCCCAGGGCTAGACAATGGCAGCTCAGGCTAAGAGGTAGCACCGGGGCACTCCAAGACCTAGACACAGTTTCTTAGGGACCTGAACCTTGTATTGTATAGTTGCTTGTCTGAATCACCCCTGCTCCTGAGGCCCTCTCTCAGAATCCTTGCCAGTTTGGGGGTTACAAGTTTCTGTCAGAATGGATAGCATGGCTGAAGTGTTTGGATCAGCACAACGGAGTTGGGCCTTTTCTTTGTACCATTCCTCAGCTTTGCTAATGGCAGCTGCAAGGCACTCCATGGAATAGGAAATATGCAGCAGATATATTTCATTCTTGTCATTTTAGCAGTAAAGCTGTGTACTTAAAGAGTATGTCTTTAGAGGAGTTTCAGATATGCTTTTGGAATGCCCATATAATATTACAAATTTTTGTGTATTTAGAAACTGATTTTTTATACGTGTACTTAAAGAAAAAGTGGTGGGTAGTTGTTTTCTAATGGTTGAGTAGTTTGGGATCTAAATGATAAGTCTCTAGCCCACGGTGGCCAACTCTGCATTGTTTTCTTTGCATTGTGACTTTTCTTTAGAAGCACTGTGGTGCCATTTTGTATGCTTCAGAAGGCATGTCGGATAGATCATTCTGTGATTGAGCTAGCTCAGGTCAATCCAAGATTGTCATCTCACTAATCTCGGTTTTAAAAGCCAAGACACCAGAAATCAAACTGTCCTCCCTGCAATATCATAAACCTCCAAAATGTCACCATGCGGGTGGCATATTGACAAAAATGTCAAGGATTACCAAGAATAGCTTCTTGCGTTCACATGTACTCAGGGGAGAAGAACAGAGTAGCATTTGCATTTTAAGTGCCACTGTGGTGGCCAGAACCAATAATTGCTGTTTGAGCAACTCCCAACCCTCAGCTCTATCTTGGGGCTTTAGACATACTTTTAATTTTTAAAGAAGAATTCACATACTTAACAGGCCTTTAAAATTATTAATAGAGAGGATTCTTTTTCTTATGCCATTTGTCACCCAGCTCCTTTAAGAATATGGATCACTATACAGATTTATATAAACATGTAACTGATAAAATACTTGTTTTTCCTGAGTCATTGTCAACAACTCAGTTCTAAATCTAGTGCCAGCTCAGTAAATATTTGGAGTCCAAAGTCTGCATTTCCTTCAGATGGGCTAATTTGTATCTCATTATGTAAAGCAGAGAAACATATTATTTTCTTTTTATCTGTTTCAGGGTGGTTAGTAGCCACTCTTTCACTGATTGGAGTGGATGTCATCTGGTTTTGCACGATTGAAAATAACACCCTCGCATGTTACTTTGGAGACAAATACTACTTTGATCATTTTTGGAGTTATAAAACCATGTAGATTAACCCCAACCAGGTGCTAAGGGAGGAGCAAGAGCTGAGCTTGGATTCCATAGGAGCTAGTCAATGTCAACGGTGAGATCCTCAATTGATTGTGTATCAGGAACAACACGCATGCCTCTATGTCTTTCCTTTCTTTCCTGTGGTCTCTTTTATGTTTCACTGGTATTTGGTTGCTTTAGCCTGTCCACCTGGAGTTAAAGAAGGTGCATTGGCATATTCCAAGCTACTAAAATAAATGAAAAATTGGGAAATTTTCCGTGAAGCAAACCAATGACATAATGGTGCCACAAGCATATGAGTTACTGGAATTGGTTTTGTGAAGCAGTTGGCTGGTAATGTTTGCAAAGCTGCAAGATGTAAGAAGTGGTTGAGGTTTTTTCTCACCACAGAGGCAGCCCTACATTAAAGTTCTTGTTCTTGTATTAATTAATGGGTTTCGAAGAAACTGAAGTTCTTTTTCTCTCCCATGAAAGCAGAGGTGGGAAGAAGTATGACTTTCAGGCCATCGTTTTTTGTTTGTTTGTTTGTTTTGAATTAAGTCTTACACTTACTGGAAAGATAGGCTCAAAATCAGAACTCTCCAGAAGCAAGAAAGAGAAGGTGTTGGAGAAAGAGTGTCAGGTATAGTATAGTTAGTTTATAAAAGATTGAATGCATACCATGTACAGTGGTCCCTCATGGTGTTTACCTCCACTCCAGTGGAGTTAATAAAACAGTGTCTCATCATCTCTGATAATTATCAGTTAAACTGGATTTCTGAAATTCCTACAGGAACTATCTATGGGGAACAGAATTGAAACTTCTTAGGCTGGAAGCTGCGGGCATCATTTCTGTTTTGCGATCGGTTCCCACAGGAACCACAGACTGAATGTTGGTGATCAGCAGTCAAGTGGCTGGGTCCTTTCTGCCTGATGACATCTCTAACCACAGATTGTTAACCAGCTCAGAGTTTAATCCTTCTTTCTTTTATTGAGCTGGCCTCAGCTGTTGCTTGTTTCACCTACTCCTTTGGTCCTTGTTGGTTCTCAGAAGAGTCCATTAACATTTGCCTTTACTTGGTGTTTGTAGTGAGCACAACACAGTCCCTTGACATTGACACATCCCTGGTTTGTTTTGTGCTCATCTGTGCAGACTAAACTATGGGTCATTCCATCATTCTGGGGGCATGATTTTGAATTCACACACCGTCCTGGTTATGTTGCTTTTGAAGGCCTCATAGCTATGATCACCTACCTTCATTTTTCTGAATGTTATACATTTCTGTTGTTTTAAAAATGTGTAGATTTTTTTTTTTTTCAGAGAGAGGTAGGGGCAGCATGTTGTACTCTTTACCCATGATGAGCGTTGGTTGCATCAGGTAAGCTTCTGAAATCTCAGCAATAGAAGTGCTCTCATTTTTATATTAAAGGTCACATGCTTTTCAATCCTAGATACATGTAAGATTAGGAACTATATATTAGTATATATTTGCATTTGTACGCTCATACACATACAGACGCCCCCACCCTAGGAGATCCTGATCAGCAGAGCCCAGAAAGCCCCTGATATCCACACACCCCCTCCCCCGATTTTTAAAGATTGAAGT
Source organism: Cynopterus sphinx (assembly GCA_030015415.1). Classification (NCBI taxonomy): domain Eukaryota; kingdom Metazoa; phylum Chordata; class Mammalia; order Chiroptera; family Pteropodidae; genus Cynopterus; species Cynopterus sphinx. The sequence goes on from CM057388.1 coordinate 2,492,329, forward strand.
AAAATTCATGTAACATAAAATTAACCACTGACCATATGAAACGGTTAATTCAGTGGCATTTAGTGCATTCACGGTGTTGTGCAACCACTACCTCTATCTAGTTCCAAGATATTTTCACCACTGAGAAGAAAACCTTGTACCCATTAAGCACTCACTCCCCACTGCTCCCTCCTTTCAGCTCCAGACAGTCCCCAATATGACTTCTATCTCTATGATTTGCCAGTTCTGGACATTTCATATAAACAGAATCATAGACTACATGGTCTTTCATGTCTAGCATAACGTTTTCAGGCTTCATCCCTGTTGTAGTATGTGTCAGGACTTCATTCCTTTTTATAGCTGAATACCATTTTATTATATAGCTAGCACTTATTCTTCTCTGTCTTTTTTGTTTGTTTGCTTTTAAAAAAATGGTCATCCTGTGGGTGTGAAGTGGGATCTCATTGTGGTTTTAATATGCATGTTTCTAATGACTAATGATTATGGGTATCTTTTCATGTGCTGGGTGGCCACTTGTATATCTTGGAGAAATACCTATTCAAGTCTTTTGCCCATTTTCACATGAGCTTGTTTGCCTTTCTGTTGTTGGGTTTTAGGAGTCGTTTATATATTCTGGTTACTGGATCTTTATCCGATATATAATTTGCAGCTGCTGTCCAATTTTGAAATATTCTCCAGGTGGCTTTGATTAGCAACCAGGCTTAAGAACCACTGATCCAGACCAGTAATTCTTGGGGATTCCTACAAAATGCCTGGGAAGCTTGCTAAAAAAACCCCAAACCTAAACTCAGCCTTCAAGCTACCCAGGAGTTTCTGATAAGCTCCCTTCACTCCCCCCAAAAAACAAAGAAAGCTACATGGCAAAGCATTAGTTTAAGGTGACTGATGATCTAACTAAATGGACAGATATCATCAAAACAGAGAGAGAATCACTAGTTCAGTGGAGAATCAGGGGGCCATCAGCTCCCTGATGCCCCTTCCCCAGAATGTTCTGTGCAGAGAGTTTCTTAAATGTGCAGTAAGCTGCCTGTCATGATTGCTTGCATTATAGGATGGCCCAGCCTCCCTGAAGTACCGCCAAGACTTTTCACATTGTCAGGCTTCTCAGGAGGTGACATTTTGTCTGTCTGTTTCTTCTGTGCCCATGGGAAGGGCACCTCAGCATTCACATGTAAGGTGTTGATCTATGCTGTTATCTCTTTTTGGTCTCTTCTGATCGAGAGAGTAATACTGGTGCTTGTTTAAAGCACCCCTTTAATTACATTGATGTGGAATGTTGTGGTTTTCACACTGAAGCAAGATATCATCAGCCTATTCTCTCCTGCATCATGTACCCGTAGTTCCAAAGGATGATGGCTGAGGGCTTGGCTCAAAACAGAGAAGGCAGGATGGCTCTGAGGCTGTCGGTGGAGATTTCTAGTGAAAGAAGTTCTCATGAGATAGGAAGCTGGACATGGGGGGGCAGGAGAGAGTGGGATCCCTTGTAGGGGCTGAGGGCCTGCAGCATTCTACACACATTCACCACTTGGACCCTCCATCCCTGTCTCCTGTTGGTCTAAAATGACTTACTTTCACACAGACTTTGGAAACGACTCAGGGACTCCTAAGAACAGATTTTGATGGGCAGAAAAGGAGAGGAAAAGATACCTCGCAGAGATTTAATTCCTCAGAAGTACACGTTTTTTTTTTTTTTTTTTGAATTTCAAGTCAGGGCAAAGGGTTTTTTTTTTTTGTTTTTTTTGTTTTTTTTTTTTTGGCCAGGCAGGTTTTTATAGAATCATTTTACTTATGCGCTGCATCATATTCCACCTTAGAGAAAGAAGGCAAGTGAATGTTTCGAATAATCTCCTAGTCAGCCATACATCTCATGCTCAGCACGTGCTCTCTGCACCAGTTTTAAAAATCGATGACTATTTTAGGAGCACCACCTCTGTCCAGAAGAGAAGCTGAGCCTGGGGTAGATGTTGCATTTTGCCATGTGAGAGCACGTTGTTGTGAACTGTATCCAGGCCATGGGTTTCTTTTCTCCCCACCTTGCCTGACTCTATACTGTCTGGGACTTGCCCTTGTATTTCTTGTTTCCTAGAGCTTTTCCTGCACTTGGCAAATGGCAGTGCTGTCACTCACCCCTTGGTGGGTGAATCAGTAATCACTTGATTATAGTTCTAAATGTAGTTTTAAATAATCAAAGTGGAATTCTCAGTTTGAATTGCAGATGCTAGTTAAAATAACTGATCATGTGCTTCATATATATGGTTCCTGACTCCACTCACCTGCCATCTTCCCTCTCTGTGGAGATTATACACATGCCGGAGATAGATGACTCTTTATTTTTGAGCATCACTTATGCAAGTGGTTCTCAACCCAGACTTCAAGGTACAATGATCTAAAGAGCATTTTAAAACTACTGTTGCTCATGTTCCACCACCGATCAATTAAGTCCAACTTCCTGAGTTCATCTAAATGTCTCCAGTAATTCTCACAGCAGCCAGGGTGTAAATCCACTGTCTTATAGGACTCTATCTTATTCACAGTAGTCAATAAATATTTGTTGATGATTTTAGCCCCTTCATGAAACTTGGGCAGATAAGCCTTGACCTTGAAGACTAGAAACATTTGCTGAAGCTTGTAAAGGGGAAAGAACGGTCAAATAGTTACAATGCCATTGTATTGTTTTGGAGCATGAGACGGGGTTAAGGGTCTGGTATTTTGCTGAACAGAAAAATAATTTATATTAGTGTTGAATCATTTCCTCCTCTGAGTTTCCATAGCTCTCTGCCTGTGCCCCTACCATTGAGGGAATTTATCTCATAGTGGTAATTTGTTGTTTATTTGCTCCTCAGCCCAGCTGAATTCCTTGAGGATAACTTCTGGTACCTCACATCTCAAATAGCTTTCCTGCAGTGAATTTTTAAACAAATGAATAGCACTTTGCAGGTTTCTTAGCACTTCTCCTAGGGCGGGATCCCCAAGCTCTCCCATCCTTGGCCACGATTACATGCCTGAGACTGTGAGCATCATTCATACCAAGCTGCGTGCCTGCCTCCGCTTGGCAGGAGCTGCCTGCACGTATCTTGTTTGCAGAGTCATTCCCTAGGGAGGATTTCCCTTCCTCTGTGTCTCACCTTGGCACGGTGATTACAAATACCCACCAGGGCTGGGCCCCCAACCAAATAGCCAGACTTTAGAGGTAACAGAGTGGTGGGGATTGCGGCCTATCAAGTGGCCCTAATCAGCTTTAGCCAGTTTCTGTCTTTGGGGACTATCATCCCTATTTGCCAGTTCTTCCAATTTTCAAGAGAGTTAGAAATTCAGGTGTCTCACTGAAATATCTTGAATTTAAATGTTGGCAACCTGTTGAGGTTTTGGTAGATCATTTTAGGGTCAGTGCTGCAAACCAGACAGAACACTTTTGTAGGCTGAGCGGGTGCAGGAGGCCTTAGAGTCATGAGCTTCCAGCTCTTGCTACCTAGCTTGCCCTTCTCCAAGAAAGAGAAGCAGGAACCCAGAAAGCATTCAGTGATGGCCACACTTGTCCTCGGGGCTCATGGGAAGAGGAGAGGAGAAGAAGCCATGTTGGATTCTGGGTAAACTCCTTTATAAAAAGGACTTATTTTATTTGTATAAACAATTCCATCTAGCCCTCTACCTACATTTACTTTGGTGTTTGGGTGTCTTCTCTAGTCTTTTTTTTTTTTTTTTGTAAGTAAAGAAACACTAAGTTGTTCATCTATCAAGTAATTATAGCCGCCCTTTCTCCCCGACCAATAACTAAAGCACTACCAAGTTATTATAGTGTCTATTAATCACACTTTAAAAATTGTCCCAGGTAGGCATTTCAGGGACAGGAATTCTGTTCAGTTTTGGCTCTGTCCTTCCACAGCGTCTGAGCAGAGGCTGGCATGTAGCAGGTACTCCATGAATAACTATTGAATGATTGTTGATATGCTATACTTTATTGGATCCCATTCTTCTAGTTGGCCATTGGGGTTGTTTCTTTTTTTTCTTTTTCTTGTTATTGCACATAGTACCATGACATGATGCACCTCTTTATACATTAAACTCTTTACATCTTTTAGATCATTTTCATAGGTGGTACTATTGACATTTCAGGTGGAGTAATTCTTTGTGGTGGGGCTTCCTGTGCACTATAGGAGGTTTAGCAGCATCCCTGGTCTCCACCCACTAGATGCCAGTGGCAACTTTTCTCAGCAATCGTGACAACCAGAAATGTCTTTGAACATTGCCAACTGCCCCCAGGAGGCAAAATGGCCTCTGGTTGAGAAACTACTATGCTAGTGGGATTAGTGAACTGAAGGATGCCAATATGTTTGAAGATTTTGAACCTTAAAATATATGCTGCTTGGAGAAAATATTTCCATAAACTGTTTGCTGCTTTTCTTTACACCTCTGTTTCACTATTCTCCTCCCCTCTCATTGCCCTGTGACTATCTGGAGCAGTGCTGTCCAGTACAACATTCCATGATGAACACTCTGTGATGATGGAAGTGTTTAGTGCCTGCCCTGTCTAGTAAGGCAGCCATCAGCTACATGTTTCTTGAGTACTTGAACTGCAGCTAGTGCAACTGATGCATGAACTTTCAATTTTAATTAATTTTAATTAATTTAACTTTAAGTAGCCACATGTGGCTAGTGGCTGCCACAATGGATAGTGCAGGAGAGCCTTTCTCTGTGGTACCCCCAAAAGACCTACCCTTTCTCAAAGTGGCCCTGCGGAAAATCAAATCACTAGCATGTTTTAGGGCGACTTCTCTGTGACTGGTGTGTGGTTGTTATTGAGTTTGGTCCCTTCTTTTGTTACCTTCCAGCATCCCAGTTAGGAAAGCACTCTATGGAAAGAAAGCCCAACAGTAATGAAGGAAACCAGCCTGCCCTCCTGCCCTGGAATGTGTTTGCCTATAAATCCTGAGGGACATGATCTGGGAATTCTGGCTTACAGGAAAGACCTGATAGGAGGATGGAGTTTTTCCTTAACTCATAACATTTGCTTCCTCTTTTTCAAAAGGTTTCCTCTCCGCTGGCTTGGGTAGATGGGTTCTTCATTTGTCCATCTGCCCCTCCATCCATTTGTTCCTCCCTCTCTTTTTTTGCCATTCTATCCATCCTTCATCCACCCCTTTGACTACCCATCTGTCTGTTTTTATTTCCATCCATCTTTCCATTGACCCACCCACTGATCCAACCTTTTATCTATCTATCCATCCCTCCATCCATCCCTTTGTCCATCCTTCAGTCCATTCCTCCCTCCTTTTATCCATCTACCCATCTATCTTTTTCTCTGTCCATCCTTCCCTCTCTCCATCCACCCCTTCTTCCCTCCTTCTCTCCATCCATCTCTCTCTCACACCACCTCTCCATCCATTTGAGCCTAGTTCACTCCTGCTGTAGGGTCAGGGTCTGTGCTTGGTACCTGAGGGTGGAATGAGGAGGCCAAGACCTCTGTGATGCTTGACTTTGTGTTGTACAGAGTGTAGTGGGGGCAGCTGAAGACACTTGCCCTTCAATAAAGAATCAGAGCAGAGCAGAATCAGGAGTAGAAATGCCTGGGTTTATGGTGAGGTGAGGTAGCCTCTCCAGGGAAAGGGGGCTGTAGATGCTTGGAGCCAGAATGTGAGTTAAGATCACTTCTGGATTTGAAGCACTGGGCTGTGTGTGTGTGTGTGTGTGTGTGTGTGTGTGTGTGTGCAAAGACAGAGGTCTGTGTCCTTGAGTCTCATTCTCTGCAACTGAATTAATTGCTTGGCCATAATGTCCAAAAGCCAGGCAGGTGTGACCTTTGGTCTCTCTTGGTTTTTGATCCTGGGAATAATCCCTTCTCTCCTGTCCCCTCTGCCATCATGAAGCATACTTCTGGTGTATGAGATTTGCTTCAGCTAAAGAACTCACTGTAAAGTTCTGATAAGAGCGTGCCTTTGATAGGAGAGGCCAGTCAGTTCTGCATGGTTCCATTAACTTATCGGTGCTCTTTGGTGACAGAACTGAGCTCTGCTCAGATGGGCTCAGGCTCCAAGTGCTGGTAGCTCAGTCTTGGGGATGTGCATTAACAAGTTAGAACAAATGTATTTCAAAAAAAAAAAATAGTGGGTTATTTGTTCTAAGTGTTGTTTTATGTTTTGGAGACCACTGGGTGCTGTGCTTCTGTTTTAACCAGCCAGGTATCCTACCCAGCCAGACCTCCGGGCCAGGGCTCCAGATAGCAATGTGCATCAGCAGAGATGGGGAGCCCAGGGCACAGCCACAGGTGTCTCTGTTTGCACGATGAAAGGGATGATTCCACAGGCTTCCTAGTGGGGTTTTAAAGATGGGAGAAACCTTTGGAGGTGTCCAGTGTGGGTCCTCCCAGGGAACCATCTCTAATCCAACATACATGGCTGGCATGACAGGGCTTGGCCCAGTGCACATGGCTAGGCTGGCCTTCCCTGGCTCCCCTGGTCCTGCATGCATGTTTCAGTGCTAGAGCTTGAGAGGCTCAGTTTGGACATTAATGGATGCAGAAAATCAGCCAGAGTGCTGGGGGTACGAGAGGGAGGACTGGAGCTGGCATGCCTCTGGTGATACGCCCTGGCTTGCGTCCACGTGGTGTAGAGTTTCAAGTGGTAGTTGTAATGCGGCGTGTTTGCTGTGCTCCTTTGGGGGGCAAACTGTAGCATCTTTTCAGTTCTAAAGAAGAATGTGGAGCTCACTGTTAAGTCACTTCATGGGGCTGCTCAAGGATTGTTGCCCTCAGTCCTGCTCTGAGCATGTTTGCTACAATCCTCGTGGTTCGATATTAAGCCAAATGACAGAGTCCCGGCACCAGTCCCTGCTCTTTGGGGGACAGCTTCCTATGTTACAAAACATCCCGAGTCCAGCACGGAAGCACCTGGACTGCTTTGCTCACTTGTTCATTTGCTCATGCAGTCATGCACTGGGCCCTGCTGGGGATGCCATGAGAAAGGCAGCAGACACCTGTTCCTGGCGTTGCAGAAACCTTTTCAGCCATAACAAGTTATCCCTTGGGCAGGCATGTATTAGCGCTGATATACTGCAGAAGACCTTGACTCAGTGCCTTCATGATGTCACTTGGAAAGGAAACTGTTAGGGTCGTGGACATGTACAGAAGTGGTTACAAAGTAGCACTACTGCTCTTGTCACTTCCAGTAGCATGCAGCTAAGCCGATGCTGCTCGCCTCACCTTGCTCAAGGTCCTGGTGAATGGCATCACAGAGGGTCAAGGACTTGGTCCCTTGTCACTGCTTTCCTGGCCCAGCTCTCCTTAGGCCTCATCATCTCCTGCCCATACCTCCAGTCCCTCTCTCTGCTCTCCACTCTCTTTCCACAATGCAGATCCAGTGCCAGCGCACCCTGCCTCCCGTGCCCCGCTCTTTGTCAGCATGGCTCACACCTTCAGGGAGAGGCTTCCTTTTGCTGTGCCCGCCCTTGCCTCACCTGCACAGTGCCAGGGCAGGTCCCCAGTCCATCAGCATCCTCCCCTGCCCTCGTGGGTAGGATAGACATGATTTTTGGTGCTCCTCTCTCTTGGGTGGGTTTAAGACCTTGACCCCAGCACTGGGGAAAATGGCTCTTCCCTCCAAAGCTGTGTTCTCTGCCTGGTGTCTGCTTTCCTGGGTGAAGAGCTGGGAACAGGCTTCTCGAAACTGGACTCGCCGGACTGTCAGCATTTCATGCATATATGAGGGCAGCATTTTGGGTATACGCGTGGGCACATTTTTCTAGGGAGGAGATCGATGGCTTATCTCAGATTCCCAGAGAGATCCAAGACCTAGAAGAGCCGCTGTCCCTTTGAGCTGTTTCCTGCATTCTTTCCTGGCACATGTTACTTCACACGAGATCGATGGATGACTCTTAGATGTTCGGGCATTTTCCCCTGTGCTTTTGTTCACAGATTTGGTTGGTGATGTATGCAAATATGCATCTGTAAAGAGTGGAATTCTCATGCCAAAAGAAAACAGATTAAGTGACTGCCAAAAGTTGTTTTTGAAGGCAGTGGAGTGGGAGAGGAGGTAATTCATACAGAAAAGAGCGGGTGATAACATATTTTGCTCTTACTCTTTGGAAGCCTGGCACGGGACTGTCTGCAACTGGGCACATCATACAAGGGAGAGCTTGATCTTGGCAGTATTTGCAAAACTGAAAGTGAGATCACAGGGCCCAGAGGACTGTGACGTTGCTGCCGCCATGTGCCCTTGTCTGTAGGGATAGCCAGGACCATCCAGGATCGCCTCCCCATGTTGCCATTTCTAAAGAATGTGACTTTTGGGCTTCTCCATTCCCCTTGGCTAAGCCAATTTTTCTCTTCTGTTCCAGCTGAATTGACTTCTGTCAATTTGATACTATTTGTTTCTTTTTCCCTCAAATCCTTCCTGAAAACCTCCACTTTTAATTTTTCAATATCTCTTTCTATTATATTCAGTTGTAAGTTTAGTATCAAAATTTTATAATAATGTATTTTATTTTAAAGTAACTTAAGACCCTGATCTAGAATATTAAAATTAAGATGTTGATCATTAACTTCCCTACCTGTGCTCTCATCAGAATAATCATCATTAGGAATCTGTCAAGAGGGTAAGGGAGTTAATAAATTATTAAAAAGCAGAAAGTGGTACATATCTGCTTATGCTTAATAGCAGTAATGCAGCATCTTTATTTTCAGTGTTTTCCTCAGGGGTGGTGGTGGTTCCTGCCTGATAGGTTCTTAGAACACATTAATTTTTGCTTGAATTTCTTCTGCAAGTTTGGTGGGAATGCAGAGAGCCAAGCAGACTTCTTGTGTGTCTCCACTACCCACCTCTGTGGCCAGGTCTCACCACTTTTTAGGTGTGTGCCCCTGAGCTCAGTTTCCTCCTCAGTAAAGTGGGGGTGTCGATAATGGACCCGTCTCTTAAAATCATGGTGCTGACTCATGGAAACTTTCCTCGTCTGGCCCAGGGCACTGCCCAGGGTTGGTGGGCGTGGCTACACACTTTTAGTTGTGTCTGCAAAACCTGCCCATTAACCACTTTAGTGCTTGTGTGACTGGATACATCCACCTGTAGGTATATCCTGGAGCAGTGCCTTCCCACACACACTGCTGACTGCCATGGGAAGTAAGGAGACCATTTTGTATCACACACACACCCTCAAAAGAAAAGATTCTTGACACAGTATGTACTGCGTTACCCTTGATCTTGGCAGTATAGTGTGATGTACTCTAATATTTTCTTTTTAAACTGAAATTCTGGTTGGGACCTACTCCATCGAATTTACCAGTCGCTAGTAGATTGTGAGTATAGCGTGAGAGCTCATATAGAGTAATGTGGTGAATGAGTACAGAAAATTGGAAATGGTCTGTTTAGGTAATGTTACAAGTGTCCAGCTCTTTGGAAAATGTTCTGGGACATCGATCAGCCATGACTTGAACTTCGTGGGTCAGAATTGCCAGTCGTGTGCAACAGCTTCATGTAAGTGAAATGACAGTGAAGCTAGATTATAGTACCCAAGTTTTCACATTTTTTTTTTGTCCTGAGTGTTTCATATGACTTGGCATCCTGAAAATGTTTCTTTCTACTGTAAATGAAGTACTTACTAGGAATCTCAATGTGTGTGTGTATTTTTAACACAGCTTTAGTGAAATGTAATTTACATACCACAAAATTCATCCATTTTGGTGTGCTTTGATGAGTTATAGTAAATGTGTATAGGTGGGCTGCCATCACTATGAGATGGCTTTAGAACATTCCCATCTCTAGTCATCCTCTCCGCCCCCAATGTCACTGTTCCTGCTCCAGTCCCTAACAACCACGGTTCTACTTTCTGCCTGTGTGTGTATTTTGGAACACCTGCCTTTCCTCTTTGGAAAAGGTGGGTTCCAGAAGTCAGACTCTGCTGGGAGTCATCATTTCTCCACCCTCCCTGCTGGATGAACTGCAGTGGCCAGGGTTCTTCCTGGTGGCCAGCCCCACACCCAATCTCAAATCGAGGGAGGAGAACCCACCTAGGTCCCTCAAGAGGGCGCTGGCTACTTAGGCTTCTCTGTGCATGGGGTGGGAACAGGGTCTTGTAAGGCAGCTGCAGAATATTGAAAGGCCCAGAGCTGACTTTGGGGTCTCCTTGAGAGGGCCCTGCAGCCTGCACCGTCTCTTCTCTGTTAGTTCTGTGTGTCCAGGATGCCATTCCTAACGCGACAAGCCCATGTTTCCTATCATGCTAGTAAACAGATCTTGAGCACCTGTTATTCCCATCCCCGAAGAGGAAGCGATGCATCCGTCATGCTGCAGCCCACTCTCTTGGATCCCATCTCTCAAACCTCAAATCTGCACACCTGCTTGTGAGCTGTATATTCTTTCAAGACAGCAGCATCCAAAACAGCTCTAGAGCTGCTGTAGACATAGATTTGGTGGCAGACTCCACTGGTCATTGATAGGTTACGTCTGTGGATCATACACTCCAGAGCCCCGTGGGGCAACTCAGAGTTGGGGGATGTGCCACTCTGGACCAGAAAGAATAAACACTAAGGGAGGTGCACATTCTACTTATAATTTTAATAAATATGCCAGGAGGAGAGAGAAACTGCTGAGACTGGCCAAAGAAAGGACAACTTACTTTCTCCTGGGGGGTGCTGGGGCTGGGTGGGAGAAGTCTGGGCCACATCTGGGAAGACACATTAGGATTTGAATAGAAGGACGGGGAGGGAAGCATGGCAAAAGGAAGGAATAGTCCCCATTAGGGCATAGTGGTTCCCACAGGTTGCCAGAAATGCAAATGGACTGAGGGACAGGCGGGAACCTCCTGCATGAGGTTTTTGGGGTCTTAGACACCTGGCTCTTTAAGGGCCTCACTAGGGACTTGTGGAAGATGGCTTCTCAGGCCAGATATTTGTTAAGTGGTCTCAGTCTCAGCTAGTGGATTCCGCTGTAATCTTGTAGACTCAGACAATTCTAGAACTTGGTGAGACCCTAGAGCTCTGCTGTCCAGTGCAGAAGCCATAGCCACATGGGTGACCAAGCCCTTGAGTCGTGGTGAGCCCCAAATGAGATGGGCATTAAGTATAAAACACACAGCACATTTTAAAGAATTTGTACAGAAAAAGGATATAAAAAAAATCTTCTGTTTATAATTTTTATAATTATCATGTTAAGTTGATAGTATTTTTAATATATTGGGTCTAATAAAATGTTATTAAATTTAATTTCACCTCTTTTTTATCCTTTTAAGTGGCTACTAGAAATTTTTGAAATAAATATGTAGCTTTCATTGTATTTCTATTGGATAGGGGGCTGCCCTAGAGAATTCTTTTTACCAAGTGGGCTGAAGTGTGTCTTTATTTTATTCTAAGTTGTATTGTTAGAACTTACATGTGGAGGTGAGCTAAGTGTTTTCAGGACTGTGCATATGATGGGCTTCATGGCAGAGGGACCCAGATACCATTTTATTGCACATTAGGAATTCAACATAGAGTTTTGGGGGAACACAAACATTCAGAACCTAGCAGCCATCATCTGCTGGGTTGCCTGTCTTTGGCCAACAGGCAAAGGTTAGAGGGCATGGGGAATCCTGCAAGAAACTTATGGGACAAACCTGGAATGGGTGTACATTACCTCTGCTCACAGCCAATTGGCTAGAGCCCAGCTGCCCAGGAAACATTCACTCGTTGCTCCTCCATTGCTTTGGGTAACAAATGCTGACTTACAGGAGGCAGCCTTTAAATATTAGCTCAACTGATCGAGCAGGACTGTTTTATTGGGACTATTAAAAGACGGATTTGGCATGAATCACAGTGGGGTTTTGTGACCTGATTCATATCCCTGTTGGGATATCAGTAGCATTGACCTTTGAACTCAGGTGAGTTGACTGTGAACAGGTTCTACCATCTCCCTTCAGGCCAGCTGGCCCGTTTCTTGACTGGGAAAAGATATGGGCCTGCAGAACATGTTGGCACCTGGCTTTACATGTGGAGGTTCAGAAAGATAAATGTATCCCTAAATGGTGTTTTGGTCCTAGGAATGACACTTAGAAAAGTCTGAGTAAGATGTACTTGGCAGAAGTATAAAGGATAGTGGTAAAACTTGTTAATACTGAAGCAGCAAATCTGGTGGTAGACCTTTTGCTTTTTAAATTGATGACATGGAGACTGGACTGCTCTGGCAAATTCAGTTTTGGGCTACTCGGGGAACTCACCCGGATCTCTGTGGTCATTTAGCTTGTGGCCACACTGCCATTCATAAAACCTTTGTGTCTTCTCTTTCCTTGAGATGTCATTGAGGAGCCATTTGCTTTTCAGATTCATCTGGGAGTTTGTCCACAAACCTTAACTGTTAGTTTTGTGTTTGGGTCAATGAAAAGACTGAAGTGTGTATAATAAGTTCTTTTTTTTTTTTTTTGATTCTCAAGAGGACAGTCTTGATTCAAGGATGATTCTAAGACTCATTACTAAAATCAAGCCCTAAAAAATAAATAAATAAAATTTATTACCACGTTAAAATGCGGAAATGTCAACTATAATGTTTAGACTGAGTTCTAGGTGTGATAATTCTTTACCCTAAATTCTATAATTGGGACTCAATGACAATTACCAAGTCAACATATATGTATATTCTAAATAAGTATCTGGAGTTAAAATGTAAAGGTTACGATTATTCTAATGACTTTTTAGGAAGAATGTGGCAGGTTTGTGGTACATTCACTGTGCTTTTCAACTTGACAGAAAAGTGAGGAGTCTTTCCAAAAGAGTTTCTTAACTTCAGTTTTGAGGGGTGACCGCCATCTCTGGGAACCAACTTAAAGGCTGGGACTGTGCATCTCAGTGTTTTTGTGCGATTTCAGGGAGTTCAGGGACCCACTCATTGCTGAGTGAGAACCCCAGCTCTCAGGTGTCAAGGTTATGCCATTGAAGTTGGAGAAGCAACTAGCAGAGCAAACAGGGTATAATTCACCACATTAGTAACCACAAACAGATTGGTGTCCATGTTCTGGCGGGCTTTGAGACTCACTGTGAGCCAGGTATGTTAGAAAAGGTGAAGGAAGTCATTATGATTTCTTGAGGATTGGTTTGGGACTAAAATCGAGATGAATCGTATCCTCTCTGAATAGCATATTGAAAGCAAGCATGAATTGGAAATATAAAGATCATCTTGTTCCAGGAGACTGGAAAGTGTAGTACAAGTGCCACAGGCTTGCCCTGGCCTCCTTTTGATAAAGAAAATGTACTAAAAATCAGCATTTATATCTTTCTCTGTGCTCTCACCTTCTGCTGCCCGCCTCTAATTTTCTACAGTTTGGTATTGTTGATGTCAGGTATTCCAGGCCCATGAACCTGGCTAGGAAGGAAGGCATGGTCTTCGGGGCACTGGGGTGCCACCAACTGCTTTGCTCACCCTCTCTTGCCCTGCAGTCTCCCCAGTGGCTATCTGGAGTTGGCCCAGTAATGGCCCCCCAAGATGTCCATGTCCTGATTAGGACTGGAACTTGTGAACATGTTACCTACGTGGCAAAAGGGAATTTGTATACATGACTAACTTAAGGATCTTGTAATGGGAAGATTATCCCAAATTAACCAGGTGGGCCCAATGTAATTACAAGGGTCTTTATAAGTCAAAGAGGGAGAACCAGAGAGATGGCCTCCTGAGAAAGACCGTGCCAACCATGGCTGGCTTTGAAGGTGGAGGAAGCCTTCATGGAATGCAGGGAGTCTTTAGAAACTGGAAAAGGCAAGAGGACAGATTCTCCTCTTGAGCCTCCAGAAGGAACGCAACCTTATTGACACTTTGGTTGTAGTTCTGTGAAACCAATCTGGACTTCTGAGCTCCAGAACTGTAAGACAATAAATCTGTGTTGTTGATCAATGTCACCCCAATTATTTTTAATAATAATACAAAAGAAAAGAGAAATTCTTCAGCCAATCAGAAAAAAAAAATTCATGTTGTTTAAAGCCACCAATTTTGTGGTAATCTGTTACAGGAGCAAAATTAAACTCTTACAGTCTGAAGCAAGTCTACTAGAGAAATGAGAGGGAAGCAGGAAGGGGAGTGGATGGAGCTAGTCACCATGTGGTAACTGAAGAGGCTGTCTCAGTTAACATGACCCTGTGAGGGTTGCCTGAGGATCCCCATTTTCAAGATTAGAAAACGAAGCTCTAGAGAGAGGAGAAATGACTCATCCAAGGTTTCATGGCAATAAATGGCTCTTTTGGAACTGGCACTGACTCAAATGGCCCAGTGCCACTTCTGAAAGAGCCCTGCAGGATGCATCAGGCAGAAGGGACTAAAAAGAAGCCAGCGTCTGTGCCATCCATCATTCTCTTCCTTCTCGTAGACCAACTCTGGTAAGAATGCAAAACATATTCATTTTCTCTGCTGAGGCCAAGAAGAGCCATTTGTTAAGGGGAGAATTCGCAATGGGAATATCTGAGTGGGTTGAGGGCAGGGCGACTCTCCTGGTTGATGTCGCTCACACGGGGAGACAGAGTGAGGACATTAGTGAGAGTTGGCCCAGAGGCCTTAAGCTACAATATATGTGCATGGCTTTGAAGCGTGGGAACAGTGAGTACCCTGCTTCTCAGTTCATTGCTTACCATGTTTTCCAAACTCCCCCACATTCTGAAAATGCTATTAAACTTATGCTGTACTCCCTACCAACTTGTTCCTTGAAAGTAAAGCACGCCTGTGCCATATGGATTTATTCTGAACCCTTGAACAAATGTGTTAAAGATATCCCCAGAGGGTGATGAAAAAGACCATCTCTTACTTCACTAGTAGGAGTATAGGCTGATGGTAAATCACTTTGGCAGTATGTACCACGCGTTTACTGTAAGCTCATATCCATTATTTACAATAAAGAGCAGAAAATTGGAACCTACCTAAATAGATGATTTGAGGTGGCTGGTAAATAAATTATGGTTTACTGCACATGATGGAAGACTGCAACGTGATAGAAAGTGATGCTGACAAAGAGTTAAAGGGCCTGAGGAAATACACAAATGAAAAAAAAAAACCAGTGGATGAAATTGTATCTAGTATGATGTCAGCTGTGGAAAAAATGTAGGAAAAAGAAGGGGGGAAATAAACTAAAGCATGAATCCCGGGCTTCTGGATTATGGGTGATTTTATTTCCTCGTCTTTCTACTTTACTGTCTGAATTTTTTACATTGAGAACAAGATATGGAGAAAGGAGCTTCACATCCTCAGACCTTGTAATTTACTTCTGGGACTCTTTCAAAGAAAATAATTGTAAATACAGATTATGAGCTTCAGAGATGTTCTTTTCATTGCTGTTTTTAAAACTGAGATGTAGTTCACATATACCATAAAATCCACCATTTAAAGCATATTCACAAAATGGTGTGACCATCACCACTATCTAGTTCCAGAACATTTTTATCACCCCTAAAGGAAGCCACATACTCATTAGCAGTCATTCTTCATTCCCTCTTTCCCCCAGCACTGGCGACCGCTGGTCTGCCATCAGTCTTTATGGATTTGCCTGTTCTGGACATTTCTCGTAGATGGAAGCACACAACATGTGGCCTTCTGTATCTGGCTTCTTTCACCCAGCACAGTGACTGCAGGGTCCATCCATGCTGTAGCATATATCCGTACACAGTTGACGGCCCTTGGTTGTTTCCATCTTCTGGCTATTGTGAGTAGTGCCAGAATGAGCATTTGTTGATTGAACGAGGTCATGTATGTAAATGTGCTTAGAGTGCGCCTAGGCTTGGGCATTTTTCCTTAGGCTTATACGTGAATGTAGGATAGCAGAGATGTGCTCAGGACTCAGTTTCTCTCAAAGCAGCATGGTTTTCATTGTGGTTTGTTCACATTCAGAATTTGAATCATGCACAACATTTTGCCCTTACTTGCCACCGTCACAGCACTCCCAACCTGTAAAGGAACCATGCTGTGGACGTTGGTGTCATGGGATGGCACCAACATACAGCAGGCTCTTGTGACGTTGTGGGTTTTAGAGTGCGTGGTGTTTGGGAGGATGTCCAGGGCATATTTTACCTTCTGTATTTTTCTGTTTTGATAGTGACTCTAACTCCTTAACCATATGTTTAAAATGCAGACGAGTTAAAATCAGTACCATTCTGATGGTGTTCATTGGTTTCTAAGTGCTACTGGGAGAGACAGAGCCTTGTTGTTGAACCAGTTTGGGGGGTGAACATGTTCAAAATTTATACTGGTCTTGTGGGGTTTGGCCGTGCTTGTGGTGTCTCACTTTCCTGGGGCCAAGGACTTGAACAGAGAATGTGGGAGGATTGAGTTAGTGAAATTTAGGTTATCGGATTCCCATGCATGCCAGTCAGTGTGCATTTATAGAGCCGACCCAGTAGATCTCTGCCCGGACTCAGACAATTATAGGTGTGGCCGGTTTTATACAACAGCTGTCTTGTCAATCAGTGTGATAATGGGCTGTGCTGGAGAGGGGCTTTCTGCTTAAAGAAACCCATCTGGAAACCTTTCCTTTATCTATCTGTGTCAAGCCAAGGTTTCCTTAATCTGATTTACTTCAAGGAGAGACGCCTATAAGACAATGTGCTTTTGTTGTTTTCTTTTTAATTTTTTTCCAGAAAACAAAAAGGACCCTTTGCAATCTTGATTCCCACTGTATCAGGAATCCAGGCAGTATTTAGTAGGAATCTCCTTCTATTGTTACCATGTTTGTTTGGCTTTTTGCATTTGGCCAGCGGTTAACGGTTAACGTATAACTCCTTAACTCATGACCACTGGTAGATGAAAGTAGTACAAATGCATTTGAGATAAATTTAAGCTGTAATGCATGGAAATGGAAGGGTGAGAGGGAGTGAGAACAAAGTGGATCTGCTCGCCATTGTTGTGGAGGAGCTACATTCCAAGGCCTTCACCTCCTTCAACTGCTGCTTGGAGGAAGATGCTCGTTTTACCTGTTTTGTGACTTTCAGTATCTATTTTCCCTGGTATTTAAAGTTGTACTCTGAGATAGTAATGCTTTTAACTGTGAGTTCACTGGTATTCTTACTTATTATTATTTAGGCAAAACCGGTGAGTTCATTTTTCAACCAAAAGCCTGGGCAAAAGCTGTCAATGAGATAAGATGATCTACAATTTTGTAGTAAAACCTAATTAATCCTTGAGTCGATTCACCAAATTTATATGACATTGACCTGATTTTCAGATTTCCTTTCATAATTTTTTTTTTTTTGCAGGATAACAAAGCCATTGACCTTTGCCGATTGTGTCGGGGACGAACTTCCTTTAGGATGGGAAACTGTATATGATAAACAAATTGGAATTTATTACATGGACCACATAAATAGTAAGTAGACTCCCACATTTGAGTTATTATATGTGAACAAATTTTCATGTTGATCTCAAAGATGCTAAATCTCTTTATGTGGAGCAAAACAATCATTACTGCTCAATGCAGCCTTAAACTGGATTTTGTAAATGTAACCTGAAGTTTTCATTAGCTGAGTTCTTAAAAAAGTGAAGTAGGTATGTTGCTTACCTGTTGCTCAGCACTGCATGGCATATATTTGAGGGCTTTAATATCTAATATAAGGAATGCGTTTCCCAGGCAGCCTGGAAATAGAAATACCTCTTATAATTGAGATTGTTTTCTGCAAAGTGGAGCTTACAAGTTCTCAGAACAATAACTGCCCAAGTGGTTACCTTAACTTCATTTTGGCCTATATATTTAACTTTAACTTTAATACACCAAACCTTTTTGATCTTTGTGAAGGGAGAAAACGATGTAAAGACTACAGCTAAAATAATGGGTCCTTGACCATGCCAGCCTTCTTTGTAGAACTGTTTAGAGCAGTGATACTTAACCGGGGCTTATTTTGCTTCCCAGAGACATTTTCAGTTGTCACACATGGGAGAGGTGCTACTGGTATATAGTGAGTAGAGGCCAGGGGTGCTGCTGTTCCCTATAATGCACAGGATGGCCCCTACAACAGAGAATGAGCTGACTCCAAACGTCAGTAGTGCTGAGGTTGACACTCCCTGATTCACAGACTCCATTTCATTCTAGACCCATCTCTACCTGTCACTCCTGGCTTTCTGTCTCTTCATCAGCCTTTCTCGACTGGCTATCAACATTTATTTCTCAGGTTCACACTTTCTCTCACTCTCTCCAATTTTCATTCCCTCTGACCTCATTGTTTCTGTCATTGTCATTTTATACTTCTGGGACATGAAGCATGGCTTTCCCTTAGTATGCTTCCTGTCCTCTGATTTATTAAGTGTGGGGGAGGCTGGGAGAGCCTGAAGATGCATGGCCCACCACATGAGTGACTTTGAAGCTCTGTCCTCACTCTGGTCCCATGGCTGCTCATGTCCTCTTAGTGTGATTGCCTGAGGTTGGTGTCTTTAGGACCAATTCCCTCATTGTCACTTGCCAACTCACTTCCCAAGTTCAGCGTTTGGAAACCTGAACAGTGAGGCTCCCTGTGCCAGTCCTGGGACAGTGCAGTTTCTGATTCATGGCACTCAGCCCTGTACTACATTGGACACTGGGGACAAGTACTCGCCAGGCAGTTATCCAAGTGGGAAGAGGACTTCTAGGTGGATCTACCCCCTAGTGGACAAGGTATGGTGCTTAAAGAATCTGGGTGAAAGCAGCTCTCCCCATAGCCCCAGCTGACCCAGTACTCAGAGTCTGTGTGTGTTTGGGGTGTCTGGCCATCTGGGCTTGCCTTCCTAGCTGGTGGTGGGCAGCTGCCACAGGTGAGGGCCACTCCCACTGGTAAGAGCAGCTCCTACAGATGAGGGCAGTTCCCACAGGTAGGGCAGTTCCCACAGATGAGGGCCACTCCCACACGTTTGGGCCACTCCCACAGGTGAGGGCCACTCCCACAGGGGAGGGCAGTTCCCACAGGGGAGGGCAGTTCCCACAGGGGAGGGCCACTGGGCCGATCTCTGTGCTGTGGGCCTGTGTACGTGTGCACCACAGCTTCTTCGCCAGGCTTTTGCCCCCCGGCCTCAGGTAGTATGACTGAGCAGCATAGGCATCTGCCTTACACAATCTTTCTGGAAAGCCTGCCTGCCTGCTGCTGAGGCCCAGGACCTGTTCTGGCTCGTCTCTCTCATAAACCCCACTTGCTCATCCCTCCCTGCCCCCTGGCTCCCCTGCTCGCTGAGTCACAGCAAGCATTATGGAGTGCCTCTCTGTGCTGGCCACTCTTTAGGCCCTGGGGATGCAGGAAAGTGAGACCCAGTCTCTACCCTCAAGGGTTCAACATGACACTCTAGACATGCTATGAACCCTAAAACTGAGTAATCATCAAGGACTTTCTCAATGCCACCTTGAGCATAACTGAGATGACCTAGCACCATGGGGGACACGGGTGAAGATATCAGCTCCAGGGTCACACCACCTCTTCCTTCTGAGACCTTCAGAGAACCCACATTTTCTTTTTCTTTTTTCCAGGAACAGGAAAGGTTATTGTTGTAATAATTTTTACATAGGGGGTCAAAGTCTCTATTGCAGAAAACTTGCTTCTGAGGCCCCAAATCTTGATAGCACAGCTTTAAAAAGACATGGGACCTGAGGAGGCAGTTATATGAAATTGGAGCTGTGCAGGTCGACAGTGGGCTGAGGGACCAGAGAGAGCCTGGGTTAGCCACTTCAAGGTTCCCAGGACCCTCCAGTGCACCGGACAGAAGATGACCAGTTCCGGTCAAATGTCAGAGACATCGGGCAGCTACAAACAGTGGTGACTCTGCCCTGGCCCAGGCCTGCTAAATCAGAACTCCAGGGCCAGGCAGGACGCTGATGTCTGTTGTTTTTGGTTTCTTATGTTGGCAGGAGGGGGTTTAAAAGGGAGAGCTTGAAATATCCTAGCAAGCACTTGTGTGCATGTGTATGTGTGTAAATATAGCGTAAAATTGACCTTTTTCACCACTTTGAGATGAAATGCACAGAATATAAAATTCATAGTTGTGAAGTGTGCAGTTCAGTGGCATTTGGTGCATTCGCAGTGTTGTAAAACCACCACCACCTCTGTCTAGTTCCAGAACATTTCATCATTCCAAGGTAAAACCCTGAACCTGTTAGCTGTCACTGCCCATTTCCCCTCCAGCCCCTAGCAACCACAAATCTGCTTTCTGCCCCTATGGATTTGTTGTGGACCTGTCATATAAATGGAACCATGCGATATGTGACCTTTTGTGCCTGGATTCTTTCACTCAGTATCATGTTTTAGAGGTAACGTGTATCAGAGCTTCGTTCCTTTTTATGGCCAAATGCCATTCCATTGTCTTGCTGGACCACATTTTATTCATCGGTTGATGGAATTAGGGTTGTTTCCACCTTCTGGCTGCTCAAACACATTTTAGAAGAATGATTTTGCAAAGCTATTTAGGATTTGGGTGGGAGAATTTTGCCAGCCTTGCTCCCCTATAAACTCGCTCTTATTTTGATTTGGCTGCCAGCAGCCCACATATATTTACTAATATGCCATTCATTATAACAGAGCCACCATACCCTGGGGTCTCTAAATTTGGAACAAGGACACCACTTTCCATTTTTTCCTTAATTTAGGGTGGCTCTTCTGTACTAGAAGGTTCGTTTCATGAGGAGGGTTAGTCTTTCCTGAGTCTGAGTCTCTTGCCCATTCCCTCACTGTGTCCCCTCAATGTAAGGATTCGATTTGGGGAGCACAGAGCAGACTTCCCCTCCCTTTCCTCATTCAGGGAGCTTGCAGTCAATAATTGATTGCCAACAATTGACTGCCAGCAAACAAACGGTCCTGAGATTATAAATATGACTGAGGCCGTGCACCTGCCTCCCAGGGCCCATAGTTTGGGTAGCAAACAAAGAAATATAAAAGTAATTATGTGCTAAGTGGTAGGAACAGCAGCCTTAGCCATTGCATAGAGACATATGTGTCCTGAGGAGCAGAGAAGGCTTCAAAAGAGAGGTCCCTTTGCAGAGGGACTCAGAAGATGGTAAGGTTTCCTGGGGGTCAGAAGAGGACAGAAGCAGCATGAACAAATGCACAGGTGAGCACTGCCAAAGATGGGGACTTGGGACAAATTCAGTCTGTTTAGAGGATGTTTTTGGGGGAAAGGGCGGGAACTAGAAGTGAAGTTGGCAAGTTAGTGTTGGGACTCCTATCACATGGAGAATATTGTACTTTGTGCTTTAAAAAAAGTTAGTGTGTGCAAGAATTGCAAGCAGAGGTAGGAAGGCAACTTTGGTGAGTGCACTGAGGATGGCTTTTGGTGGATGAAACAGGAAGCCTGGGTGTTTTGGAAGATAGATAGTGAAGGTCTGATTGAACTAAGGGGTGATGGAGAGAAGAGTATGTTGTTAGTCATTGCCATATCTAGGGGCAGGAATCCCTGGTTCTTGCTGAGCCACAGCATAGTCTGGGTGAGGAACAAGAGCAAGACTTCTCTGAGGGTGAGTCCCAGGCTGAATTCCCCAGTTAGCTAAGTGGGTGCATGCAGGTGATGCTGCTCACTGCAAGAGGAAGGGCAGAGGGGAAACAGGCATTTATTGGGTCATTGTTTGGTTTGGTTTCAGTTTTGGTAGCCAAAGGGCACTGTGTGAGAATGAGTTCTGCTGTGTACAAATGACCCAGAATTACTTTGGGTCTGTCCAGGTGGCAAAGCACCTAGGAGGCAGCTGGAAAGAAAAGATGGAGGCTCAGGAGAGAGGTCGGAGCCAGAGGTGGGCGTGGGCCCTTATTGGAGCTTATAGGGTGAGAAAGCCATAGTGGTAAATGCGGGAATCTGTGGTGGGAGGGGACAAAGAGGTCCACGAGGAATGCAAAATGACCACACGTGCTGGTGTGAGCGGTGAAAGGAGAAGGGGAACAAGCAGCATGAGGAATCAGCAGAGCTGGTCGCACCCAAGTCAAAGAGGTCAGTGAGAAGAGGTTTGGAAATCTGTTAGTTTGGTGGTAAGGAGCTTGATTGGGTTATCTCTGCCAACATTTGTTTACAATGTGAAAAATTTTCTGGTATTGTCTTCCCCCTCCAATGAACTAAGTCATAACTATAGCATTTTCTCCTCATTTTAATTATGGATAATAAAAATGGAAGGTGTTCCCTACTTTAGGAAGGTTCACTATGTAGACTCTTCCATAATGTGCATCCTGGTAATTAATTTTCACATCAACTAGTCACACAACTGTCTGACTACTGGTCAACCTCAAGATTTGACGTCAAAGTCACTTACGTTCTCACTCTTTTAATTTCAGAGCTTACCCAGATTGAGGATCCCAGAGAACAGTGGAGACGAGAGCAGGAACGGATGTTGAAGGAATATTTAATTGTAGCCCAGGAGGCACTAAATGCCAAGAAAGAAATCTACCAGATTAAGCAGCAGCGATTCGAGTTGGCTCAGGAGGAATACCAGCAGCTGCACAAAATGTGTGAGGATGACAGTCGCTCATATGCCAGCTGTGAGTTGACTGACTCCTATGGTTAACACGTGTGGTTATCTGCTAGGTTATCTGCAAACACCAAACCTTACTTGGGCAAGACAGCCTCATAAAGTTTCTATTCACATACTGTTAGGTCATCCGTATTCCGTGCTGGAGTTGGATGGTCATCCGGTAGTCACTCCTTTAATAAATACTGATCAAGTGCCTACCTTGTGCCCAAGCAGTGTGATACTGTGGCGCCTAAGAAAGGAGAGTTCCCTGCCCTAATGGAGCTTACACTCAGGTGGGGAAGGTAGAAATTGAACAAGCGAATTTCAGGTCATGACACAAAACAATGTTTGTCAGTGTGGAAAGATCTTCACCCAGAGACCTCTGCAGTCAGTGCTGTGTCGGTGTCACAATGGTGTCATTTATCCTGGATGGAAAATCGGGAGCCTTTACATGTCAAGCACCTGTCTCTGTAGGGTCCTTTCTTAGCCAGTGCACTGAAAGTGGAGGAGGAACTCAGTGTAACCCAGAGAATTGGGGGAACTCTTTCCACCCCTCAAGTTAGATGGACACACACTGATGTATTCAGAGGGAACCCCTCTTAGTTTCAGAAGCCGCTGGAGGTGGGCTCCCCTTTCATCAGTGCTCAGCAGATACACAGGTACTGAAAGAACCAGCTCCAGTCTCAGAAGCCAAGGCATTTTGTTTCAGACACAGGCACTGCTTGAGCTAGTCCCTTCCTAACAGAGTTGTCACGCTTAATGGCCACAGGTGCACGTGGCCATGACTGTTATGGGTGCCAGTGAGCTTGGGGAGAATGTATGAAGTTGGTACCACTAGATTTTACTTTATAACACCTAAGTCTGTTTGAGACATGGAAAGACTTACCTATGACTTGACTGCCATGTTGTCAGGTGTTTGGCTCTGGTGACACAGCTCTGAACATTAGAGACATGGTCAAAGCTTTATTCCGTGTTGCAAGTCAGAATGGAATTAAGGCCAAGGGGCCATAGGTCTTTCTTTATTGCAGCTGCTGTTGAAGGTGAATAAGCCATACAAGCTGTGGGGAAGAGAGAGGTGAGGTTTCCCACCATAACACGAACTTAAGATCATTCTCTTACCACATGCCTTGAGAGAATGTAGGGCCTCGGGTATCATGTTATGTTGGTTGCAGTCTGTCTTCTCTTTTGTTCTTCAGATATTGGTATGCCCTTGATTTCTTGGTTTTTGTTTTTTATTTTAACTGTCCATCAGAATGAGATGAGCCAGCTCCGTGCTAATTTTTAAATGCTGGTTTCTTATCTCCATAGTGTTCTTTTCTTGTAATGTCTTTCTGATTTGGGTATCAGGATAATATTGGCCTCACAGAATGAATTGGGGAGGTGTTTCCTCCACCTCTTTTCAGAAAGAGTTTGTGTGGGATTTGTAATAATGTTTTCCTAACCATTTGATAGAATTCGCCAGAAAAGCCACCTGGATCTGTGGAGTTCTTTGTGAGAATGTTTATAAGTACAAAATAGATAAAGGGCTATTCAGATTTTCAGTTTCTTCTTGAATCAGTTCTGGTATTTGTGTGCTTCAAGAAATTTGTCTATTTCATCTAATCCAAAATTCAGGAACCTTTTTGCTAAAGGGTCAGGTAGTAAATGTTTTTGGCTTTGTGGGCCATATGGTCTCAGTTACAACTATTCGGCCCTGTTGTTATAGTGCAAAAGCAGCTGGAGATGATATGTAAATAAATATGTGTGGCTTGTTCTGGTAAACGCATAAAAACAGGTAACAAACTAGATTTGGCCATCAGGGATATTACATATCACTGGTACAGACTGTCAAGTTGGTCAAGTTTTCATAGAATTCCCTTATAATTCTAATGTCTAAAAGCTCTGAGGCAGTGTCCTATCTTTTTCATTCCTGATCTTAGTAATTTGTATCTTCTTTTTTTCTTAATCAGCGTAGTTAAACTTTTATTGGTTGTATTTATCTTTACAATGAACTGGCTTTTGACTTCCTACCCCCACCCCCTGCCATTTCTTGTCTGTTTTCTATTTTATTGCTTTCTCCTCTTTATTATTATTATTTTTTTTCAGTTTAGTTTGGCTTGAATTTTTTCTTCCCTTTCTAGCTTCCTAAAGTACAAAGTTAGTTCATTGATTTTAGACCTTTCTTATTTTCTCACATAGCCTCTAAAGGGATAAATTCTCCTCTAAGTATTACTTTAACTGCATCCCACAAATTTTGGTATTTTCATTCTCAGTCAGTTCAGAATATTTTTTCATTTCCTTTGTGATTTATTTTTTGATCCATGGGTTTTTAAAAAGTAAGTAGTTGGGACTTTTTAAAGACATCATGCTGTTGGTTTCTAATTTAATTCCATTGCGGTCAGAGACTACACTATAAGATCTCAGTTTTTTGAAATCTATTAAGATGACTTTTATGGCCCAGCATATGGTCCCTTTTAAGTGATCTCAGAGGATTGGAAGCCTGTGGACTTGGTGCCTCGAGGTCGCATCAGCTGAAGCATTGACTTTTAACTGTTTCTGAGAACATATAGTTAGTGATTCTAAACCTTTCAGAAAGTTACTTGGTAGATAGGTTAAACCATATAAAGTTGTTATTTCTGTAGTTTAAAAAGGACTGAATATTGGCCGTGTCACATGATTCAGCCTCATAGTGTGTTTGTCACATGATTCAGCCTCATAGTGTGGTTTCTCCCAGTAGCTTTTGGGCACCTTATCTGTTCCATGGTCCTGTTCAGTTAGGTTTCCAAAGAGGCTCTCTAGTCAGTGTTTCCAAGAATGGAACCAGACAAGGACATATCAGAAAAACTTGGAAGGAAGGTTGTTACCAGTGATTGAAAGAAAAAATTGCCTCAAGAGAAGGGGTGTCTTACATACTCGCTACTGTACTAGTGCAGCCAGGGTGGCCATTGCACTGAGTGTGGGGTCTGTGGACTGGAGCCCTTGAGCATGCAAATATAGGAGGACCCAGGGCATGCCAGAGGCAGCCCCAGTGCAGCACCGAGCCTGTCTGTAGGTTACAGGCGTTCAGAACCTACAGTCAACCCTATGGATCTGGGATATCCCTCACCATCGATTTTTATATTTCTATGGGCTTTACACTCCCTTGACATTTGGGCAAAGAGGGAATTACAATCAATTATGTTCCTTCCTGTGCTCCATGGGATTTTATTAATGCCTAGTAAAAAAAAAAAGACTTTTTTTTTATGAAGAAACTGTCAGTAGAGGAAACAGATGACTCTGTGGTATTGACTTGAAATTCTAACATGGTCATCAGATGCCATTTCCCAACCTCCTAAAAGTCTCTGCCTAGACACAACCTCTGTACTTGTGTAGGTTGCCTTGGGTGGCCAGATTAGGCCTCCCTGTTTTCATGAAGGCCTGGAGAGGCCAGTGGATCTTGCTGGGTCCTATGTCATCAGGGAAAAAGAATATGAATGGAATCTAGAATTAATCCAAGTGGTTTATCAGGTTGCTGCTGTCCCTGGAGTTTTGACCAAGCTCTTTCAATTTGCTGCTTAACCTGTACTACCAGTTAAAATGAGGAAGATTTTTAGATGTGACTCAAATGCATTATTTTGGCCCCAGGATAAAGTTCAAGACAGTGATCCTGTTGGCTTGAATTGTCATGATCTAACAAATGTCTACTACAGAGGTCTGGGCCCGTGTTGGGAGTTGCTAGAGGTAGGACTCATAGCATTCCTGGGCTGCGGTTGGCCATTCGGGCCTCACACAGCTCAGCTTGCTGTCAGTGCTAGTCATCTAAAGCGGGTGGCTCTAGTCCTAGGAACAGAATGTCATTTGGACTTATTTCCTTTTATTCTTTAATTGGCAATGACTTGAAGCCAAAGGAACCAATGTTTGATGAGCCAGTGTTTTCAATGTGTTGTTATGAATGCAACATTGTGAAGCACATGACATTATCTTTGATGTACACACGAGAAATTGAATACTGGGGAGGCTAAGTTACTTCTTCAAGGTTACATATATAGTAAATGGTAGAACCTGTATTTGAATCGGATATGTTTGTGTATGTAGCCTTCAGTGCTCTGTACAGTTTCCTAGACATGGAAGAGGCAGCTCAGAAGAGCTGATTGTGTTTTTGGAATACCTTGCCCTCCCATTGTTCAAGTTATCTGGAAATAAGGACTGGTTATAAATTGACAAGTCATCTGACTGTTTTGCAACACTAAATGGGGCAAATGGAAGGCAGAGCACTTTCTACTTTTTGACTTTCTCATGGCCCCACAGTAGGATTGCAAAACTATTCATGTAGTTTTCAACAGATATTTATTTAACATCTATGATTGGTATATAGTAGATTTGGGGGACACAATTTATCCCTGATGGCTGATTGCAGGGGGGAAATAAGGCAATATTGGTGAACAGAGGAATTAACTAGAACAGCCATTTCTAATATTGGAGCAGAAAGGGACAGAGGAGGGTGGGAGGAGGGGAAGTGCAGCTTGCCAACACCCTTCACAGATTTCCCCCTGAGTTATGGAAATCACCAGAATAAAACTCTATTCATTGGAGAGGGAAGATTTTGTGTCAATATTGGACCATCTGGTATCTAAGAATATCTAATCCTTGACCTTTTTTGTCCCTGACCAGAGCAAACTTAGATGCTTTGCTGAATTTGAGCACACATGTCCCCATGAGGCTAAGAAGCCAACTTTATTTGTGTGACTTTATGAGCTTGTTGTCTGGTGCCCAGTCCTGTTTTATGCTTTGTAGAGCACTGGGATGGAACTGCTCTGCAGTGGACTCATTCTCCTGAGACACACCTTGTACTTTTTCTACAGCTCCATTTTTGGAGTATTCTCCTACTTTCCTCATTCTCATATGTTCTTCTGTTTGCCTTTCTTTTAACACTGAATACACTTGTTATTTCCGAAACTTTTTTTTTCTGGAGTTACTTTTTCATTCTTCCTAAGAAACTCTAGGCTCTGGATCTGTTCAGATGAAGTATATGACCATTTACAGAATCTTTTGGGATTCATGTGTGGGGTAAATTATAGTCTGAGCTGCAGGATAACAAATTATGTATGGCTCACTGGCTCAATCCTGTTGACTCAGTGTATTTGCAAATAAAGTTTTGTTAGAACATAACCACCTTCATTCACTTACCTATTATCTATAGCAGCTACTACGGCAGAGTTGAGTTGAGAAAGAGACTATATGGCCCACAAAGTCAAAAAATTGACTATATGCCCCTATGCAGAGAACGTTTCCCAATCCCTGGTATACACCAGTGGTTTTCAACCTTGCCTGGCCATCTGTGAGAATCTCCTGAAGGACTTTTCAAAACTGCTGCTGCCTGGACCCACCCCAAGGGATTTTGATTTAATTGGATTTGAGTGGGGCCAGACATTTGTTTGAAAGCTCCCCAGGTGATCCCCAGAGTTGAGACCCACTAGAATAGGTGGACTATGACCGTCTCTCTTAACAGCAGGAATATGGCTTTATTTGTTAGCTTGGCTCCTAGGAGCTACCAAGAGTCTACACCAAAAGTCTCTTTGAATGGCTGGGAAAGAGTCAGCCTTATCTCTGATGAGAAAGTGCTGATCTATCCTGAATTCCTGAGTTAGGTGGTGGTGGAGCTTGACCTTATCAGTGATCAGTCCTGCCAACATTCTTTCTGAGGCTCCAAGCCCCTCCCACAAAGATTATCTTCCTTTCTTCTCTGGTAAAGGGTTTCTCATCTGTTATCTAGATTAGGATAAGGGCCGAAGTCCATCCATTCAGCCTTTTGTTTTATCTCATGCAAGCATGTTAGAGCAGGCTGGAGAGAAATGGATCACACAGCATTTTCATAGCTATTAGTTGGCAAGATTCAATCTTGAAAGTTGTAGTGGAGTACACATATTTACCGAGATATAATCCCCCAGTCTGTTCTAGAAAGAATTCTTGATTTGGATTTGGTGGCCTCTCGTGTTTCTTCTGTAGGTCACCCCTGAGTGGGCTTGCTTTTTTTGGTCCTTTGCTTATGGTGCCTTTAAAAAATGTCATGCCTTCCTTTGTTGGCCTTGGTTATTTGTCACTGCTCTGGTAATTAGTACCTGTCAGCATGGAATCTGTCAGGGCTTGCCTCCTTCCTGCCAGTCTTCCTTGGCTCCCTTGAGCAACTCCCATCAGTGCTGATGCCTGGGGGTGCGCACCTGGTCATGAGGAGCAATCTGCCCAGAGGATGTCTTTGGAGAGGGACTACTGATCTTTTAAAGCACATCCCCCTGGGGTGACCTTAGGTTCACACAGCACAGAGGAGGCCTGTGTGGAAGAGAGAGACAGAGACAGACGAACACACACACATGTTTCCTCCTTTCAATAACCTGTACAATCAAAATTCAAGATGAATACTGTGGTCAGTAGCATTTTAAGTATTAAATACACAGGTCTATTTCAGCCACTGGGTCACGGGCATTGGGGAGCCAGACAGCTATCCCTTCTTACATTGGAAAAGATAATCTGATGGTAGGGCATTGGACAGCTGACCCACAGGAGCCTGAGTTCCAGACACGAGTCCCTCTGCAACTGATGGCATAATGTAAATCAAGTCACTACATACTCAGTCTTTAATCTATAAAGTGGGGGGAGCATAATCATCATCTCTCACAAAGATTTTATTAGAATAGATGAAATAAGTGTAAAAAGCACCCTGTAATAGCAAGTTATACTAATTCACATTGTTGTGGTCCAGCTAAACTAAAACCTTATTATTACATCATCAAAAACAATAGTGGATGTCTGAGTGGACTCCTTAATCTATTTAATAGGTCTGCCCACTCAGCTTGAGAGAAGAAAGCTTCGGAGTGAAAGTCTGGTATTGATCATAAACCTTGAGATTGGACACGTAACAGAGAAAGATACTTCTTTTTCTAACTGTTGTGTAGTGCATGCTGTTAAAAATGGAGTCTGGAGTCTTCAGCTATTCCTTGGACTCCAAAAATGGATTCCTTTAGATTTACTGGCAGATATAAGGAACTGAGAATTGGTATAAATCTAATTACATTATTAAAAGTTATGCCAATGTTCACAACTCTCCTTAGCATTTGAAGATAAAATGTACTTATTGTCTTAGGTACTTGAGTTGCCTTTTCCCTCATCTCAGTCCTGGAATCTTTTAAATTTAGAGACTGAAGCAAATGTAACCTGATTGCTATTAATATAAGTAAAGCCTAGTCTATCATTTAGGATGGTTTCAGCTGTAAGTCACAGGAAAGACTAGTTCCCATGGCCCTGGACTATAAGAAAATCCATTGTCACATAATAGTTCTCTGAGGTGAGGTGGCTTCCTGTTGGTGGATTCAGTGGCTTGGTGGTGTCCTGGATCATCAGGCAACACTTCCAGGACTGGCAACACACTGAGTCTACTGGGGATAAGGTGGGTACCTGACACCCTCAGGGTGCTGGTAGTTAGGAAGGAGAATGGGGAACATGTTGCTGTGTATTTGTCCTGTTTTACCTGCTACACCCCCCTATGCATTCAAGTTTTGTGCCGATGATATCAGATCATGGTTACTAGTGTTTGACTTCGCAATTCATTTCCCTGGACCTTGGTGGAGGGGCTTACCCCAGAGGGAAAGGTCTCAGGTGATAACTGTGTGCATTGTCTTCCTTAACTGCAAGGTTGACACAGTGGAAATGAGTCAGCAAGCCCTAGGCTCATTTGTATATTATCTGGGTCCCAGGAGGAAGCCCCTTAAGCTCAAATCTGAGAAACTTTTAAGCCCCAGGAGTTTAATGTGGAGATTTTATAGAAATGATTTCTGGCTTTTAACGGCATTGTTTGAAGTATTGTGTTGCTTTCATTACTAATTTTAAATGAAACCAAAGAGTCAGACAAGATGGAAGTTGCAGGATTTGGAAACAGACGTTCTTCATCTAAGGAAGAATTCTATTTTAAAAAACATTTTACTCCATGTCTTGAGAGAGTACGATTCTAAATATAAGAACTTTTGAGATAAAGTTGGCAAACACTTAGCTCCTCCAGAAATTTATTTCTAGTGGTTTGAAATTCTGATTGATGGAGGCTTAAATAGTAGATTTTCCATATGACTGTTGTTTTTTTTTTTTTAAAGGAGATATCTGAACTGCTCAAATTAACTTTGGATGTGGTTCTAGTTGAAACTATTAAATAATCTTGCTGTTTAAGCCAGTTGATGGCTTTGAGCCATACTTGCCAATAGAAAGCCAGGAAATGGTTTTGAACTAGTTTCTAGGTGTTGGCACCTAGTTATCTGACTGACAGCCTTCGAGTACCCAGATCAAAGGAATAAAACAAAGGACGCTGGCCCTGCAGATTGGTCTTCTGAGCAGACAGCGTCCATGAGAATGACCCAGAGGCATTGGGGTGACCACAGATGAAGACAGGAGTACTGCACCAGCTGAGGAAGAAATAGAAACCAAGTCATTGCAGCACAAAAGCTGGTGGCTTCAGAAGCCTAAGAGAAAGGAGACAGAAGCATCAGGAAATAACCATGCAGGGAGGTGAAAGGGGTGATGGGATTAAAAACAGCTAGGAGCTGCTCCAGCTGCTGAAAAATAGCAGAGGAGGCTCACAGCTCTCTGCACAGAGAGAAATTGGCTAACTTCTTAGGTAAACAGCTCTCCATGTCTCATTCACCCCCAGGTATTGGCTACTCATAGTAATGATGCTGTGTCTGTAAATGGAGTTTAAATCATATGCACTTCACTGTTTAAGGACACATTTATCTGTGTGACGTCTTTTAGCTCAACATCCATCCAAAACAAACTGCTGGAATAAAAGTGTGGGTGCTTCACTTTAGTTTGTGTGGAACAAACAACCTGGGAAGAATAGCTTTTTCTCAAGCCTGGCAGATCCTGACACATTACTAGAAAGTTGTCTTTTTCATATTGTAGATCATTAGCATTTTTTCCTTTGTTTCATCAAACAGTTCATCTGGAGAACATAGATACGAAGAAAATGAAATTAAAATATTTTGTAATGAAACCATTGAAAATAACCACAGTTGACTTTTTGGCTCTGTTCTTCCAGTGACTCCCATGTGTGCGTGCATTTTAAAAGAAAATAAAAATGATTTATACTGCATATGCTATTTACATCATAAGAACAGTTTTCCATCCCCTAATCATACCTTTCCCTCCCTGTGTGTATATGGGTTTTAACCCTAGTAGTTTTGCAGCTGAAGTTAACAAGGTTTGGATTTAAGTACAGCCATCTATTTTATTATGTGGAATTCTGTAGAAAGGGCTCATGCAAAAATTAAACATTCAGATCTGAGCTTGTGAAATACTGATTCTTTAGAAGCCAGCACCAGCTTGTAAATTGGAGACTTAATTATTTCATATGGGGAATCAGAAGTTCCTACCTATGTGTATTTATTTATTTTAAAGGATCCATTATAAAATAAAATATTTTCTTCTCTTTAGCCTACTCTGGATATTCAGCAAATACCAAATATGACCCACACCAAATTAAAGCGGAAATAGCGAGTCGCCGGGATAGGGTGAGTAAAACAAGTGTTTTCACAATTAGAAGCCCCATATGTGTTTGTATGTAACATCAATTATTGTGGTTTATTTTATGGTGGTCAGTGAGTTCAGCAGTCCTATTTTAGTAAGATTTTTGATTTCATGAATTATTATTACATTTGGATTTACTCTCCACTTTTTTCCAATAGGAGAGAAAATGTTTCATTTTAAAACCTCAGCCTATCTAACAAAAAACCGCCTGTGCTCCTCTCTGTGGACCCCTCGGTTCACCCCTTCAGCCCTTGTCTTGGTCGTTTGAGAAGGAGGACTGACTGTTATATTACATTTGCAACCAAGCATGGGAGACACCTTGGAAATAAAGCCCCCTGCACTGGTGTCTCATAATCTTTTAGGGCAGAGGTTCTCAAATTCTAGCTCATCTAAGAAAACACCTGGGGAGTCGGTTCAAAGTGTGAGCTCCCAGGCCCACCTCCTGAGTTTTTAACACAGGCTGGAGTGGGTCCCAGAATCTGTTTAAATAAGCACTCCAGGTGGTGGACCTTCAGGTAGTTGAGACCACGCAGCATTTCATATGTGGGATCAATGAATGGCAAGTAGAAGGGAAGACAAAGAAAGTATTACATAGTTTGCTAATTGTAATGAGTTAATCAGTACCTCGAAAAAGAAGAGGGTTGCCAGTTCCACATGAATAGGAACCTGTTAACGATCTGGGATTTTGGCAGTTCTTTTGGGTGGCTGTTTGATATGTATGTGAGTGGAAGTTCATTGAGAGAAGAGATGATCCTGTGAATTGCAAGCTAATCAGAGACTTTGATGAGAGTGATAGGAACTGTAGAAATAATTTTCACAGCTTCTTTTGTAAAACAAATGTAATTTGTCTTTAGCTTTCCAAATTAAAACAAGAGCTGGCCCAGATGAAGCAAGAACTGCAGTACAAAGAAAAGGGAGTGGAGACCCTGCAAGAGTAAGTTGCCCATGGTGATAGAAGGCAGCGTTTCCAGTGACCTCCTTTTGTGCTGACCTCTTTGGTGCCTAGACATGAGTCCTAAAGCTTCATGAGTGTTTGTGTCT
Source organism: Cynopterus sphinx (assembly GCA_030015415.1). Taxonomy (NCBI): domain Eukaryota; kingdom Metazoa; phylum Chordata; class Mammalia; order Chiroptera; family Pteropodidae; genus Cynopterus; species Cynopterus sphinx. The sequence continues at coordinate 2,525,254 of CM057388.1, forward strand.
AAGCTTTTATTGATGCTCATTATTTCCCAATCCTAAGCATTAGAATCTCCCTTTTCCTTGATGATACTTCATTCCTTTAAGTTGAAATACTTGGGAAGCGAGACATTTATTTTACATTTATGCACATTCTCAATAGCTGCACTGTTCAAGGCACACGTAGCTGTTTAAAATTTGAATTTGAACTTTGTTAGTTTTAGTCTTCATTTTTTTTATTCTAAAAGTTAAAATCAAATTAATTAAAATTAAATAAAATAAAACATTTAGTCCCCTAGTCTCAGTAGCCACATCTGAAGTGCTCAGTATTCACATGTGGCTAGTGTAGATTTTCTCTCCCTCGGCGCTATTGACATTTGGACCAGAGAACCTTTTTGTGGTGGAGGCTGCCCTGTTCATCATAGGATGTTTAGCAGCCTCCCTGGCCTTGACTGCTAAGATGCCGGTAATACCCTCCTGCTCATTTTTGACAGCCAGAAATGTCTCCAGATTTTGCCAGGTATTCCCTGAAGGGCACATTTTCCCTCAGTTGAGAACCACCGGGCTGGTGGCCATTGCATCAGACAGCACAGTTAGAATGTTTCCATCATCACAGAACATTCTATCGGACAGTCTAGTCTATAGGTCTTCCTCTTGCTGGCATTTTTACATTAAGATCTTATTCCTACCAAGAGTTTGGGAAGAATTTCTTATCTGTGAGCTGTATTAAGTCAGCAAATTCAATGAACAGAAGTTATTTTATAAATATTATTGGTCTGAAAGAATTAATTTTTTAAGGAAAGAGTATTGTATGCTTATTGGTCAAGGATACATTACCTCTTGATTCAGAGTCTGGCTTCACTTGTTGAATTTGGGCATGTGCTTCACACCTTCTGTGCCTACTGTTTGCAAACAGTAGACATTTACTACTTACAGCTCTAGAGGCTGGAAGTCCAAGAGCAAAGTACTGGCAAATTTGGTATCTGGTGAGAGCCTGCTTCTTAGCTTACAGGTGGCTGCCTTCCTGCTACATCTTCACATGATGGGGATTGTTTGGGAGCTCTGGTCTCTGGTATCTTTTTCTTTTTTTTATAGGACACTAACCCCATCGTGAGGTTTCACTCTTGTGACCTCATTTAAATCTAATCGCTTCCCAAAGTCTTCATCTCTGAATACCATCCATTGTGGGGTAGGGCTCACCATATGTATTTGCAGGGGACACGATTCAGTCCATAGCAGCAATCATCAGGCTAAATTGTTCAGTGCATGCTACTTGGTCAGCCTTCAGCAAATGGCAGGAATTACATAATACTATTCTCAGTGAGGTGGGCAGCATGCCTCTCTCTTGCATCCTGTGTACAGATGCAATGACAGTGCATCCGATGTGACTACAGTTTTGCCCTTTACAGACAGGTAACACATGAACGAGACTGACAAAGCTATCTCTCCCTCTAATATAAAGTAATTACCAGGCATGTCAAACCCTGTGCTTTAACACTAGGTTGAGCTTTACTTTCTTAATCATCCAGGATTGGTTGGGTTGCTAATTCGTCTGTCCATTTCTTTATTAAAGACATATTATAGGCACCGGGGGAGACAGAGTAATAAGGTGAGCTAGGTCCTGTCTAGAGGGCATTAGCTTTTTCTGGCACTGAAACTGGGCCGTGCCCACTGCGGACTCTACCAGGTGGTGGGTTTTGGTACATGCTTAGTGTGAGCATTTTATTTTCTCTACCATTACTCATCAGTGTGTGCTTGTGGACGCATCCTCTTGTGATTTGGATCTGCAATGAGGCTTCCTTCAGTTAGCCATGGTCACTACACCTTTTTAAAAAATGTTTGCTTAAGCAAATCAAGTTTCTTTTTCAGTATTGGCTACTGGTTTTGATGCTTATTTTGTCCGTTTGCTGTGGTGCTTCCCAGAGCACTGCTATACTTTCCATCATTTTACTCTGTACAGCCCAGCCTCCAGATACTCAGATACCTCTAAGGTGCTTCTGTGTGCACTGTGGCCATGTCCTCCCATGTCACTTCTGCTAAAGGGGCTAGATAAGAAATCGGCAGAAACAAATAATTTAATTTGTAGGTCTTCAAAAGTTGCTAGAACTATCTCGTTGACTTGGAGGTTGGTTTTCTTCTTTCATTTGGCCACACTGTAGCTTTCTGTCATTACCAGGGAGAATTAAAACTTCACAGTGCCTAATACCTGCCGAAATGCTAGGAATTGTGCAGGCTGGAGATTGCAGTTAATTGAATTCTCACTTGTAGAAGCCATGGTGAAGGTGATCGAGGTTCAGGGTGGTCGAGGAGCACTCTGAGGTCTCATGAAGCCCTGAGCCTCAGAGGGGAGTCCTGCCTGGCACCTTTCCCCACTGGCTCTGCCTTCTGTAGCAGTGTTGCCAGGTCCAGGCCTATTCCTTTGCTTGGCCTCCATCACTCTGCCATCTCCAGTTCCTTATTCAAAGATAAAGGTTGTATTATGATGTCAGGCTAACACTGAATGCTCTAGAAAATGAAAAGGGCCAGGGCTCAGGTGACTGAGAAAATCCCTTCCCCTTAGCATTGCTAGGAAGTACATTTATCTCTTGGAGTCAAAGTAATTTTAAGGATAGGAAAAGGCAGCCAGGTTTATTGGACAGAAGTAGAGTTCAGTATAGGGAGGGCTGTGACCTCACACCTGCAGGCAGAATGGAGTATGAGTTGCGGCCCTGCAAACAGAAGTGTGGGTACATCTGTTTTTTTTTTTTCCTGCTTTCCTTAGCAAGATCCCACGTTTGGGAGCAGTGATGGTAAACATGTCCCCACCAAGGGGACACCCCTCACTCCCTGACAGAGCCTGTGGGGATATCTACTCTTCCCAGTGGAGGCTGAGGAGTAGCATGGGGGAAAGTTCTGGACCTGGCCTAGGTCCTAGGTCCCCACCCCAACTTTCCAGAGGGAACTTCCTTGACAGGCAGCATTTAACCAGCTGCTGTGTTGTCACCATACATGGTTCGCTTTATTTTGTGACACAACTTCACAGGAAGGAGAGAAACATGGGCACCGATGCCATGCTTAAAATTCTTTGCAAGCGAAAGATCATCTAACACCTTCCTCCGGGTTGCACAGGCTGTGTATGCAACTAAGACAGCCTCCTTATTTTGCTGATATCAAACATGGGCTCTTATAAATCACATCATGCAGATTAGTGTTATTTATTGAGAAGTTGTGAAAACCTTTGGTAAGCACCAATAATGTGATCCCGCCCCGCCCCCCATACTGTAAAATCTTAACTCTAAGTGCAGAGTGTGCATGAGCCATTGTCCATACATAGGCCTCTCGGATGTTATTACCAACACAGATTTAAGCAGAGACCCTAGGTTTTCCTCCAGAAACACTTCTGCTGTTCTTGCTTCCCAGAATATCCAGTGTGTCCTTTTCCAGAGCACCTCACCAGGAGTTTGGCCGCTTATAACATTTTCAACTCGACTTGTTTATCTTGGTGAACTTTCCTGACTAGCAAGAAAATCCATCATTACGCTTGGGTCCAAGTGAGGAAAAAAGAACCTTTTGTATTTTTTTAAGTCTATGTATGTTGTTAATTTTTGTAGATGGGAGCTGGCCATGCACACGGTCTCTGGGTTAATGATAGAATGTGTGTGTGTATAATATATATAAACTTTTAATGATGGAAAATGTCAGCCATACACAAAAGTAGAGAGAATAGTATAATGGTACCACCCTCCAGTACCCCTCATCCCACTTCAACAGCCAAGTGCACAGTGGCCAATCTTGCTTTATCTCATCTTGCTCACCCCCCAAGCTCTTACTGCCTCATCGAAGCAAATCCTAGAATCATATTTAATCCATAAATATCTCTCTTCAACTTATAGACTCCTTTTGAAAGCATAACTATAATACCTATTCCCCACTTAGTAGTAATCTCTTAATATCATCCCTTCCCCAGTGAGTTTCCCTCTTTCTGGCTTGTTTGGGTCCAGATTCAGACAAGGCCCACATAGTAGCTTTGGTTGGTGTGCCTCTTCATCTCCACTCCCCTCTTCTTTTTTTTTTCCTTCTGACCACTTGTTTGTTGAAGAAACCAATTTGCTTGCCCCTAGAATTTCTCTGAGAGTTGGTTTTGCTGCTCCAAGGCGCACGGTGCCCCCTGCTATTTATGCAAACGGGTGTAATTAGTTTGAGAAGCTTGATCTGATTCAAGTTCAAGTTGTTTTGCTTTTCTCTTTGGGGGTGTGGATTATGATTATCAGTGGGTTCTGGCATTGTCTGCCTCATACATCCATTTATAATGTTTCCCATCAGCTTTTAACCTAATGCTTCACACATGGAGGTGTGAAAAATTTCAGGATGAGTTCCCAAAAGCCAGTTTGCTGGGTCAAAGGTAAATGTATTGCAGGTATTATCAGGTATTGCCAAATTCCCGTCTCTAGGGGCCGCACTGTTTTGCACTCCCAAAGCTAATAGATGAGCGTTCCTGTTCCCACAGCTTTGCCAACAGAATATGTTGTCAAGCCTTGGCATTTTTGCCAGTCTCATAGGTGAGCGATAGTATCTCAGTGTAGTTGTCATTTGCATTTCTCTTGCGGCCCTTTATAAAAGTCTTTAGAAAATAGAAGCAATATTTATGAGTAAAATCGAGCTTTTCCAGTGAAAGAGCTACTGGGCTCTGCTGCCCTAACGTTTCTGAAGCTCATTTTGAAAAATTACCTTTCTGTAACTGGTTCCTAGCATCCAGGGGCAGAGGGGGAGGATTCAGCTAGAATGTATGCAGTTTCCCAAATGGGTGATGCCCAAGAACGTGCTGAGAGTGCCAATGGGTGTGGGGAGATTTCCCTCTCTAGTTATTCTAGATCTCCTGGAATGTACCTCGTGTTAGATTCCGAGTTGTCCTGCAGCCAGGAAGCTCATTTAATGTTGCTTCACCTTGACTTTCCCACGCTTATGTGCCATTGAAGCCTTTTTCTGCCATGACACCTGTAACATCCCTGAGTGCTGGGGTGATAGCCCAAGACGCTTTGGGGGAGCACTGTCCCGATTGCCTATTGTTCATGGTGTGCTGTTTCCGTACATAGAACCTATTCCCTCTCACTTCCACTGTGATGGCCCCACCAGTCACTGCTATGGCTTGCCTTTCCGACACTGTAACTGTGGGGAGTCTTTTAAAATGTCACCGTAATGGTGGCTTTTTCTCTCACTTAGAATGTAATCCAGGCTCTGGAGGGATGTTGGCCCCCTGTCCTGACCTCCTTTATCCCCCTCCCCCAGTTTCACCCTTAGTCACCTGGCCCAATCCCCCAGCCACCCTGCTAGTCTGCACACTGGGGCTTGCAGCATCCTGTGCCTGGAACACTGTTCCTCCCAAATTCTTGCATGCCTGTTTCCTCCCTTCTGTAGTTCTCTGGACAAATGACATCTTGACAAGATCCTAGCTTAACCACTGAATCTAAAAAGGAGCCCTCTCTGTCAAAATTCCATTCCCCACCCCAGCTTTGTTGTCCTTAAAACACAGATCGCTGTCTGACATAATGGTGTGTTTTTGGTTGTCTGCCTCCTTGACTAACATCATGTTGCACAAGGGGAAAGACTTGGTTTGTTCCTTGCTTGATCCTTAGGACCCAGACAGTTAGTTCCAGGATGGCACAGGGTTCTATACGATGAATGGACCAGGCCTAGCACTGTGCAAACTGACTGATGTCGCTGCTCCTGTCTGCTGGGAGCCATCCCACAGTTCACTTCATTCTCGGACACTGAGACCCTTAGAGTGAGGGCCTGGACTGAGAGGATCTCAGGGAGGCCTCTGTGAATCGGCCTGTCACTAACGTCCCTCTAGCATTTCCTTCTCTTCTACATATTATTATATTGTACTTTAAGAAATCCTATTCTTATTATTGCAATTCAAGTCACAGAAAGGGATGTTCACTGATCATTCCAATAACCAATTTCCATGAGGTACATTCTAGCCAGGTGGCCTCTTGACTTCAAGCTTTTCAGTTGTCCAATGAACTTCTTCCCTGTTGGGGTGGTATGAGTGAAGATAAACCCATGCATCTCCTTAAAAAGAGGGACTACTCTCTTTTGAGCATTTAGTACCAGAACGAGGCAGTATTCGATATTGGAATGAGTGTTTTCTGTCCGAGGGGATTTAGTGCTTTCAGAAGAGAATAAGATTGTTCACAGTTAGAACAGGCTTAGACCAACAATGTCCCATTAACATAGCATATAAGGTCCAGCCCGTGCGAAAAGCCCAGCACTGCTCAGATAACAGTAAAACATACAGAAATGGGGGCAGAAACAAAAAGAGCATTGTTCCTGGTTGTGGGACAGGTCTGGCGTTCCACACAGGACCTGCTGTTGATAGAAAACTGCCGGAAGCTTTCTGAGGTTCGTTCAAGGCCCCCTGCCAGAGCTGGTGATGTAAAAGGTAGAGTTGTAACAAAACTTCTCATTCTTTTGGGTTGTAATGCATGGTATTAACATGGAATACCTTTAGAGGCCTGGCAGCCCTTTTCTTCAAGATGTGGGTTTAAGAAGTCATTTGGTTTTACTTTTGCCAGTGCAATTCTCTTGAAATCTTAAATTGATCAAAAAATATGGAAACTTCAGGCAGTGGGAAGAAGAGGTTTTGATGATAAACATCTCAAAAATGCCTTCTCAATGGTACTGTAGTCACCATTTGAAGCTGTGCCTTCTCCTTTTCTCTCTAACCATTTCTTTCATAAGCAGACCATAAAAAGCCCTAATTTACTTTGAGACAAGATTTGACTTTCTGTGTGGGTGGCCTTCAGGTTTGACATAGTGCGAGTTTGGAGGCCTTGACTTTGAGTGTAATGTTAACTTGGTAATGAAGGGGTTAAGTGCTGGTGTGAGGGGCCTCTTATTGGCTGTGTGACCTTGAGCGAGTCATTTAACTTCACCAGATCTGCTGAGAAACGTTGAGGGTTGAAAAGTTAAGACTGTGGGTTCTGTGCACTGGACTATTTTTACTATTTTTACACTGTGTGTCAATCTGTTTGGGCTGGTGTAACAAAATACCACAGACTGGGTCACTTATAAGCAACACATTTATTTCTCACAGTTCTGGAGGCTAGGAGTCCAAGATCAGGGTGCCCTCATGGTCAGATTCTGTGCCAGGTGAGAGCCAGTTTCCTGATTCATAAATGGTCACCTTCTCATCATGTCCTCACATGATAAAAGGGGCGGGGCAGCTCTTTGGGGTCTCTTTTGTAAAGGCATTGATCCCATTGATTTCATTCATGAGAACTCCTCTCTCAAGACCTGATCACCTCCTAAAACCATCACACTGGGAGTTAAGATCCCAGCAGGTGAATTTTGGGGGAATGTAAATATTCAGATCATAGCACATGGCATAAGAGCTGATGTCATTATTAGCACCACATTTTGTTGAGCAGTTATCAATTTTCTATCATTTTATTTGAGATGTATAAGCACTGTCTTGGGCTCTTAATTAAAATTTAAAAAAGAAAAAGACAGTTCTTTGGCTATCCCAGACATTATGATTTTCCTTATAAATGAAATATATTGATATTTTAGAAAATACCAACTAATTGAGTACATCCTTTGAATGTGACCAAAGTTCGAGAAGGGCATTTGAGAAAGGAAGAAAACTCCCAAATGAATTTTGCAGATGTGAAGGAAGAGGTTTCCTGTTTTTTGAAGTTTTTGTTAGATGAAAATGTATCACACTTGAAAAATGGAAGTTATTTGGATTCTGTGAAGCATTTCTTGCCTGTATAAAAGCCTGTGGACCCTGCCTTGGCTGCTGTGAGTCAGGGGACACCTGTGGATACAAGGGGCATTACTGCACCAGTGATCCTGTGCAGACTTGAGAATTGGGAGATGTGGGTTTGAATCTTGGCTCTGCCAGATATTAGCTTATTATCTTGGGCCACTTAGTTAATCGCTCTGAGCTTCAATATTTTCATTATAAAAGCTGAGATTTTGCTATCTCATAAAGCTGTTGAGAGGATTAAATGAGGGGACAAATGTAAAGTGTGCAGCAAGACCCTGTCACCTAGTGGGTGCTTGATACATTGAGTTGTTATAACATGCTATTTATATAATAATCAAATAATATATACTACATAAATGTGGTTATATAAGCTTATACTTATATAATATATAACACTGTCTTTTTGTACAATTATATGTTCTACAATAATATATAACTTTTTAAAATGATAGTATTTCAGAAATTCCTAGAACTTCAAGATCACATTTTCTAATAGCTTTCAGACTTTTTTAAACAGTGGAATCTTTCCTCCTTTCCTTTCCCACAAGCAATATCTTCTGTGGAACCAGACAAGCTGAGACAGCGCAAAAGTGGGGGTTTGGTGCGTACTCAAGCAGGGGTGAGGGTCCCCAAGCCACACACAGGCTCTCTCTCTAGCTCCTCCTGCTCACCACCTGAGACATCCTTGGAACAGAGTGAAAGCAGTTCCTCTGAGCCAGTCTTCATTCTTCTCAGGGTCTCAGAGCCGCTTGTATAGAACTAAGACCAGAGCCCAGGTCTGTGACCTTGAAGTTGAAATTCTAGGCATTCTGCAGTGCCCACCTATGGAATGAATTACAGGGCTGCTGATCCCTCTCTATGATGGGAATTGGTGCCTGTTTTTCTCCATGTGCCAGCCGTTACCAATGTAAGGCAAGGTGCCTTGAGAGAATGTTGGCTCCATCCCCAGGTCTCCTGGTGGCCACACTTAGGCATTGTAGCTGCTAAAAGCCATAAGGAAACCATGACACTTAAGCACAGAGCTGGAGCTGACATGGTTAGCATCCCTCATTGCAGCCTGAACAGTGTCTAGACCTCTGTGGCTATTTGACTAATATTGATTTTCAAACAATTGAAAGAATTTTGTTTAATGCAGTTGAGTTTCATATCTCTATATGGGTGTCAGTGTTAGGTGATGGTCCATTGCTCGCATTTTTCATTCTGGAGAAGCCAGGAGAACTGCTTAGCAGAGATGGTGCTCATTGACTATTACAGAGAAATCAGACTTTTCTGGCCTCAGGTTTTTCTGTCTGGAAATGTTGTAACCCTTTTCTACAGACTTCATCAGCCTATGTGGATTGTGGTTTGGGGCATTAATTGAGATGTATTGGGAAGCCTTTTATTAGAAGGTAACTACAAAAAGACATTATTATGTAAATGAGTCTAGATTTCTCTGCAAGAAAAGTCAGGCCACTTCCTTGTCAGACTTAGCGCTGCTGTGAGATGGATGGCCTTTTATTTCTGCCTTGGTTCTCCATAGAATAGCTAAAATGGAAAAACACATGGCCAGGCCATGTTGGGATTTAGAGATGTCACCATTAATGTGTGGGGGTCCTATGGCACGCCTGCATCTGCTTTACATGGAAAAGCAGACGGGACCAGTTTCCATAAATATTTGATTTGTAGCTGATGGCAGTGACAGCATTGCCGCTGAGCCCCAGAGCCTATTCCAAAGGGAGGGAATGGTTTCCTGCTTGTTCTATTTGTCCTTCTCTCATTCCAAGGGTGCTGACAGCTCAGATCAGCTCCTGTGCTGACTTTTGCTGTGAGTTGTGACATATGTGGCCAGGAATTTGTTAATGATAATAAAATACCAAAGTTGGTAAATTATTTACTTTTTCTCCCATGGATAAGTAGATTCAGTATCATCCTGATAATAATAATAATCACCACCAACACTACATGGCAAGTCTCTGCCAGGTAAGACCTTACCTTACATTTTCTCACTCAATAGGAGAAACATTTTTTTAAATCTATGTGACACATCAGGAAACTGAGGTTTAAAGAGGTGAAGTGACTTGCTCAGGGTTCCACTGTAGAGCTGGAGTAGCACTCATACTCGCCAGCAGGCCAGGATGCTTTTGTGAGTGGAAAATAAGGGCCCTTAGGCTGGTTGTTAAGGATCTATCCAGATTTTCAGTTAATATGCAGGCAGCAATTTAGAACTAGAAACTGCATAAAGTAGAGCTGGAACCTGAAATGAAAGTTAATGACTTTCTAGAGGAGTCCATTCCATTTCTGGACCAAGGATCCCAACTTCTTTAGCCCCGAGGCTCAAGACTTAGGTATGGAAGATGTGACAAAGGACGTGCACACTACAGGACAGTGTATGCTCTTGGAAGGGCCAGAGCCAAGTGCCATCTCAGTCAGTGCTCTGCTTCTACTTGCAGGAAGCAGACCTTGTGTGCACAGGGGCGGGCTTGTGGGTGTGATCTGTGAGGAGGGAGGGAGGGGAGTAAGGAGGGGTGAAAGGATGTTTGGGTTGAAGGAAAGAATGAGGAGGTGAATAGTAGAGAGAGAGAGAGAGAGAGAGAGAGAGAAGAAATTAGAACCAGAAGAGATGAAAGAAAGACACACACAGAGGAGACATAAGAGTTTCCAAATTTGTTCAAGGCATCATTACTGAGTTCACTACTTTTTGCCATTTCCCATATGTTCTTCTTGCACACAGAACTCATGCGTATTTTATTTCATGGACATTTGTGACCACTAATCCAAATGCTAGGGATAAATGAATAAGACACGGCACTCTTCCCGAAGAGGGGAGTTTAAATCCCAGGCAGTCACTCAAGCCAGTGATCTCATCACCCAGTCATTAGTAGAGGACCTGGAATCCTGACTCAGAGCTCCTCACCTGCATAGGCCAGTCCCAGAGCAAAGGAAGTCATCCAGCAGCCGAGTCTCGTCTCCTAGTGTTTGCCACAAGGAGGGTTGTGTGCATTGTTACTTTCCTTCACCAAAACATTGTTTTTAACTGTTTCCTACCTTTCTATGCTGCTTTTGAGGTTTTTTTTTTTGGTTTAATGGGATTTTATAATCTCGCATGGAGTGACTCTTATTTTATCTTTTAACCAGGATTGATCGTAAGATGTCAAATGCTCAAACCAGCTACAAACTGGATGAGGCACAGGCTATAATGAACGAGCTTCGGACCATCAAGAAGGCCATTTGCACAGGCGAGAAGGAGAGGCGGGACCTGATGCAAGTAAGAAGCCGCTGTCTTCAGGCCATGCTTTCTCTGAAGCAGCTTCCAGAGGCTGCAGGCAGTCCTTAGTGTTCCTTGGCTTGTAGCTGCATCACTCTAGTCTCTGCCTTGATTGTCACATGGTGTTCTCTCTGCATCTTTGTGTCTAAATTTTCTCTTATAAGGACACACATCATTAGATTAGAATCCACTCTAATCCAGTATGACCTTGTATTAACTTCAGTCCATCTGCAAAGATAATTTTCAAATCAGCTCAAATTCACATGTTCTGGGGGTTAGGAATTGGACACTTCTTTTTGCAGAATATAATTCAAGCCACGGCAGTAGGTGATGCAGTCATATTGTTCAATCATCAAAATAATTTAAAAAGTTTATGATGTCTTGCCATCTCCTCATTCTCTCACCACCCCTAAGTACTTCTATCAGCTTCTTGTGTACCCTTTCAGTATTTCTGCAGACACATGACTGAGCACATGCTCAGCTGCCCTCACCGAGAGCTAGGACTATGCCTGCTGTTCTGCACCATCTTCCTCACACAACGATCGTACCCTGTACTTTTTTCCATATCTGTACACAGAGAGCTTCTTCATTCCTTCATATGGCTGCATAATATTCTACCATGTGGATAGATTTAATTACATGGCTAGGATCATTGTAGCTATATATCGCTTTATTTTTTGCCCCTTCAGCTCCTGTAGTTTCTATTATATTTTTGCAGATGGATGTACGCTGGTATCTGTGCTCAATGCCGCAATGCATCCAGTTGTTTCTGTTACAGTTTTTATTTTTTGCTAACACACTAAGTGAGCACCTAGTGCCTGGTAGGCATTTGCCTCGATTCTGCAGAATGTAAGACACAGAAGGACATGGGTAGCAAAGGTGAGACTCACAGGCCAAGTGGGACAGGTGCACATAGAACTGCCTTGTAGGACATTGCTTCTAAGGCCAAGGCTAGGCAAGATGTGTGGAGTGTCCCTGTGGTGCTCATTCAATTGCAGATTACCAGGCCTTACCCCAGACCTACTGGATTAGAATCTCTGGAGGTAGGATCCAGAAATCTATACTTTCAGATGCCCTCTCCAGGTCATGAGAGGCAAATAATCTATCATTAGATTTTCTCTGAGCACTGGTAGCAAGGAGAACTGGTGCCATTCACTGGGATGTCTGCTTGTGGCATTGCACGAGGTGCTCTGTGGACGTTACCCATGTAGGCCAAGCCAAAACCCCTGCTTCCCCACGGGTACACAGAGGCCTTGCCCCAGGATGCCGAGCTAGCCCTCCTGTCCTTCTGAGTTTGCAGAACTTGGGCAAGCTCGGTTGGCTTTCCCACTATGGAGGCTCAGCATCTTCTCTGAGAAGCTTCAGGTAGAGGCACGGGCAAAGTCCTCTTCTACTGAAAACAGCTAAGCTTTTTGGTCTTTCTTATATAAGCTTACCAATACTGGCCCATTCAGGACGCCTTTGTCTAGATCCAGAGCCAGCAACATGAGTTATACTGTACCTGGGCGTTCTGGTGTCTGCAGAAACAGTCTTTTCTTTAAAAATTTGTAGAAAATATGATCTCTCTTTAACTTTCACCCACAGGGGATCTATGTGCCAGAATACATACTTAGTCTAATTTTTGGCAAACTAACATCTATATGAGATGACTTTTGACCATGTAGAATTATAATTGAAAAATCAGGTTATAAAAATACATAAACATCGTCTGGGAGCTATTTTCACCTTCTGTGTGGTTTATAAAGATCTCAAGTTAGCATTCATCTCTGTTGGACTCACTTATTGATAGAACATTTGAGATGTGAATGCTCCCTGCCCTGCTTTACGGTAAATTGAAGGTATACCATGTGATGATTTGATATATATGGTGAAATGATTACCACAATAAAGTTAGTTAACACATCCATCACCTCACATAGTTACCTTTTTGTGTGTGTATGGCGAGGACTTTTAAGATCTACTTTCTTAGCAACTTTTCAAATATGTAGTATAGCATTGCCAATTATAGTCACCACACTTGTACATTACATCCAGAGACCTTATTCATCTTATACTGAAAGTGTGTACCCTTTGACCAACATCTCCCCATTTTCCCTGCCCCCCAGACTGGCAACCACCAGCCTATTCTTGATTTCTACGAGTTTGGCTTTTTTGGAGAGAATGCCTTTTTTTTTCTTTTTAGGAAGCATACATGTTTTAAAAACACTAAAAATGCTACCAAAGTTGTTCTCTATATTATTCACATGCTGCCAGGAGGACTCAATTGCTATCTGATTTAATTACTGAGAATTTTATTAAAGGTGCCTGTGGTGAAAGACCATTTATCTATCTATATCTATCTATCTATCATCTATCTATCTATCTATCTATCTATCTATCTATCTATCTATCTATCTATCATCAGCTATCTATCTATCTATCTATCTATCTATCTATCATCTATCTATCATCTATCTATCTATCATCTATCTATCTATCATCCATCTATCTATCATCTATCTATCTATCTATCTATCTATCTATCTATCTATCTATCTAAAGACCATTCTTTTAAACCTAATGAGAGTGAGGGTTGGAGTGGACCAACCCTACAGTGCTGCAACAGCCAACCTGGAATCCTAGTGAAATGACTGCTTTGAGAGGGAAAGGCATCACCATCTCTGTTCAAGTAGCTCATTCATTCTGTTCCAGAGCCTGGCCAAGCTCACTGATGGCTTCAAGAACAACTTATCTCTCACCGAACCTCTGCAAGAGAGCCCTCACAATGCAGGTGCGCATGGCAATTCTTCACCTCAGCAGTGCTGTGACGCTGGGTCTCAGACTGACATCATTGGAGAGGTATGCTCACTGTAGGGGGGGGCCATGAGGAAAGGGCCGCCATCATTCGGTGTTGCCATCAGTCATTTGCTTTAATTTTCCACTTTCTCTTCAGAAGTGTTTTGGCTTTTGTGCCATTAAGTTTGAAGAAAAAATATTGTTTCTCACATCCAGCTGAGAAGATTCTGCAGCCTGGGGTGCAGTTGAATTACTTGTTACCTTTAACCTTGTGATTTGGATTCTTCAAAATAGCAGATTCCTTTTGAGAGTTAAGATTTTTTTTTTTTGATAGACATCTGACTTTTTAGAGCATGGTCCAACTTTTTCTGTAAAGGTTCAGATAGTAAATATTTCGGGTCTTGCAGGCCATGCAGTCTTTGCCACAACTACCCAACTGTGGTGGTGTAACTCAAAAGCAGCCATAGGCAACATGTAAACTAATGAGTGAGGCTGTTTTCCAATAAAACTTTATTTACAAAAACAGGTGATGGGCTGGATTTGGCCTGCAGGTCTTAGTTTGTTGATCTCTGGCTTAGATCAGTGATTTTCAAAGGCTTTGTGGCTTTGTCACCCTTGGGTTATTCATTGGTGCTATTTTTTGTTCTTCTAAAAGACTGTCAGGAAATCGAATTAAAATTAATTTTGTTTGGAATTTGGAAGAATTTCATAATGCTGCTTTTGAAGTCTAGTTAGACCTTGAGTTAGCCACACAGATAAAGTTGGCAATTAGCATTTGAAGCAGAGCGATAAATACTTAAAGACACTACTATTGTAATATCATTGAGTTGAAGCTTATAATTTATTTGTTACAAATGGATAAACAGCTTGGATGGCTTCTTTTTCTTTGAGCTTATTAAGGAAAGATGAAATATCAATGGAATGCAGAATGCCCTCCCCAAAATTAAATAAATCAAAAGAAAAAGGAAAAAACATTGACAAAAAACTCTGGATTTTAAGTAATTAGCTAATATTTTGAAAATTTGGCAACTAGTGCCTCTTTGAGGGGAGCATAATATTAGTAAATAATGACTTCCTATGTCTTAGATGTCTTGGAACAGCCCTATTTACAGTTTTCCCCTCATTGTTCTCAAAAGTACAATCAGACATTTTTGAACAGGCGTCTTTAGTTTAAAGAACATGGTCACCATCTATATAACACAGAGAGAGGAATCGCTAAGTTAGAAATATCTAGCAGTTTTGCCTAAAGGTTTTGGCAGGCAGGAAGGAAAGAATTATAATTTAGAGATTCTTAACTGGTTTGAGAGAAACCAGTTAGATCAAAGGTTCTCTAACGATTTAGGTAAAGACATTCTAAAAATGTCAGGGGGAGAGTGGCTGGTTATGCTGTCGTAATAACTCCGGCAGTAAATTATCATTCTTTATGAGTTTACTGGGGCTGGCCTGGGTTGGCAGCCTCAAGGCTGTTATCTTGATTTAAGTAGTTTCCATGCCCTTGAGACAGATGAAGGGATCAGGGTGCCAGGTTACCTAAGTTCATGTGGTCAGGGAGAGGCAAGTCTGAGTTTGATCCAACATCTCTGATTCCTAAACCCCTATGCTCTCTATAGAAAATGGATCATTTTGCTATAGAAAAATACAGCTGACCCTTGAACAACATAGATTTGAACCACGGATCCACTTATACGGCATGGATCAATAAATTCATCATTAATCATTCAAGTAGAATATTTTCAAATATTTGTTGACATGACATTATTTTTGAAAAATAAATAAAGGTGTAGTGGCCATAACATATGGTCTAGTAGTGTCAGATCTACAGACAGAGAAAATTGTTTGAAAATAGAGTCATATATTTCCAGAAATAAAGGAAAAAGTAACCAAGGTGAGCAACTGGTTACCTCCTATATGGGTCTTTTTCCCCCTTTTACTTAGGAATTTTTTGATTTCAGTGTAATTGGTATGAAAATATTTTAAGTACAACTAGTGATTAATACAGAGCATCACATTTCAGCTCTAACTCCTAAGGTGGATGCACCATGATCCCGGCCTTTCTTTCCTTTTCCTTGGTTCTTTAACACGCTGTATATCATTCAAAGGAGTCCTACAGGCCACACCTTACACAACTAGTTTGTTGTCTTCAGATATTGTGATGTCTTAGAAGATCATCATTACTTTGCACTTATTGAAGAATGAGAGAATATACTGCACAAAAAGGGATGATCTTTTTGGCCTTTGTACCAACTTTTACTAAGTAATTCACTATTTGAAAACTTAATTTGTTGTTGTTGTTTGGAATTACATGATAAACAAATACACTTCCACTGTTTTTTTTGTTTTTTTAAATCCACCAGCATTGGGAAAGCAAAGATCTTCCCAGTCCTACTCCCAACCCCACTGATCAGAGGTGGCCACTGAATATTATTTAGTGTTTTTCCTTCTAGACATTTGAGGAATGGAAGCTGAAAGATGAATTAAATATTCTTCATTGTTGCTAAAAGTTTAAATGAATATTCTATTTTGAAAATATGTTTTTAATATGTTTTCCTTCTTTTACCCCCTCTCTTCTGGAAAGTTTGTCTTTGATGATAAAACAAGACTTGTAGACCGAGTCAGGCTTAATTGGCAGTATGAGGAAGCCAAAAAAAGGTAAGAAGCTCTTTTTTTAAAATCTTGCCTTTTGCTTTTTTCCTTTCTCCTATGGGAAGTGTTTTTTTTGGGTTCTAATGTGTGATTGCCAGCTTTTATCAGAAAGCTGTGTCTGAGAGAATACAAAATAAAAGATCTTCATTTATGTGTAGCTTCTTAATAAATTGATAAAAATTCACATGCATTTAAAATGGTAGAATTCTCAATATTGCAGATAGTTATAAAGACATGATTTAATAAAAATAGAGACTCCCATCTTTCCTTATCCTCAGGTAGTTCAGAACTCCCTCCCTTGATTCCTCCTCTTTCTCCTTCCTCCCCCCTCCCTTTTGTCTGAGCATCAGCCCCTCAGACTAGCTTAAGCAAAACTGCTTTACATTTTTATATATGTGGCCTCTAACTCCATAGGTTAATGGACAAAGCCACGCATCTTGGTTTAAAAGACAGTTTAATAAGAACTAGGTCAGCAGGTCATAGCAGTACCTAATCTAGTTCATTTTGATGGAGGGAATTGAAAGGCAGCCATTTCTCTTAACCTATATTGCAAATCATCTACCTCCTGAAAATTGAGATTTGACTTAGTTTGCGCATTTTCCAATTTGTCTTTCCCTTCTACTTTCCCTCCCACCGTCTTGGTCTTAACCATAGAACTTGGGCAAAACCAAGAGGTGGCATGGAGTCCTCATAAGCGTGTGGCATTTTTAACGTGTCACGTCTCTCCCCATGTATACAGAGCCACTGTTTTAAAAATTCTGACCCTGCCCTAGCTTTCATGTCCTTTTTTTAGAGACTCTCTCTCTTCCTTGCCTCTGGAAAGAGTCTTAAAACCAAACGATTTCAAAATATGTGCTTTGGAAAGCTGTGAAGCGTATCTTTTTAATGTTTCCTTAGTCACATAGGAACTATTACCTTGGGGGGTGGGGGAGAAGGAGCTGAATGCCAAGTGAAGTGAGGGGGTCCTTTCTGGAAGCTCAGTAGTTAGGCCTGCTCAGTATACTGTATCATTCATGGATGTCTGGAAATCCACTTTGTTGGCTTTTTAGAAAATGTAAAAATAGCAACAAAAGCAGACCATCTGACTCCCTCCTGGAGGGCTGGCTTGAACTGACATGGGCCTTTGTTTGCCCAGGCATTTCTACCCAGCCTTTCTTGGCTTTTCCCGATGTATTTGTGGTGGGCTTTACATTTGCACGTGGACTACGGCCAAGTCCATTCAGCCACGCCACTTATCTCCGAGCTCAGATTCTCCATCTAGCACGCATTCCTTCTCTTGAGCTGACTGGGGTTTGTCAGGGCTATTGTCCCTTCTGGGTATTCCTCTGCTCAGTCTTGCATGTTTCTACTGGAACTGCACAATGTGGGTGCTGGAATTTGCTGTGTTATATAAAATGCAGAAACTAGATGATTGCTACACTTAGGAAGATAATTGTTACGTGTTTTGCTGTGACATTTACCAGATCCAGCAAGTGATTTCTTTGTTTTCTGGAGATGGTATCGGTACGCAGTGAGTAATCTTTTAAGTGCTGAAATGATACATTTGGGAAAAAAGTTGAGTATTTGAAAAACTTATTCAGTGGAGGACACTGTACTTTGTCAGTATCTTTTAAATGAAAATAGTATTTCAGGATTGTGGCTACGGAGGATGGATGGTCTGTGTGGGTGACCCCAATAGCTTTGTCCGCACAGAGAAGCTGCTGGGAGACTGGGAGACTGTGCTGCTACTCAACACCTGCCTCGTTCCAGGTGTTTGGAAGAAACTGTGTGGTTTACATGCTGGGATCACATGTGATCTTTAACCAATTTGGGAGATAAACTCCTTCACAACTAACAGTAATACGTGAGGAGACCAGTGGTTCTACCTAGGAGTGGGATACACCTAGCGTAGTACCTGCTGGGGATTGGTGTGTGTGTGTGTGTGTGTGTGTGTGTGTGTGTGTGCGTGCGTGCATATACACACACATATGTGCATACACATGCCAGAGTCAAGAGCATGTGCATGCAGATGTCTGGATGTCTGTACATATAAATACATATAACACATGCATGTTTACACATATACCTGCATATACATCATATTTCCTTTATTTTGATTGCACAAATAACACATGAATTGTTTTTGTCAAAAGCACAATCTATAGACTCCACCTATCTCCCCCACCCCACCCCCAATCCTACCTCCCACCATTAATGGTTGGGTGTAAAACCTTCTAGTCTTTTATGTAAATGTTTGAATAAATTAAGCCTAGTGTAGTTAAATATAGTATACGATGCATAGCTTCTATAATAGTTATAACCATCCCTCTACGGGTGTCCCCATTTTCCCTTTTCATAAACAGTACACATCTATTAACAGGCCCAGCCTTGCAGAAATGACTGTTTCATTGGACAGACACTTAACAATGAAATGCCTGGGTCTAAAGACTTGTACATTGAAAGTTATGATATTTACAACCAAATCACCTTCTAAAATGACTTCTCCACTTTACACTGCCACTAACGGCAATTGAGGGCCCTGATTTCTGTATCTCCTTTGCATCACTAAATATCGTCATTCTTTGCAAATTTTACTAGAGTAATGGGCAAAGACATTCTCTCAGTTGTCATAGGAATGGTGCAGTTTTGCACTGGCAGTGCAGTTCAACATAATTTTGTATGACTTTTGGTTATTTAAATTGCCACATCTGAATTTCTTTTCAGACAAGCGAGCCTTTCAAAACATGTTAGATCCCATCATTCTTCTGTTCATAGTGGGTCTCAACCACTGAGGGCGATTTTTGCCCTCTAGGGGACATTTTTATTTCTCGTGACTGTTGACATTGAGTGGGCAGAGACCAGAGATGCTGCCAAACAACTCACGATGTGCAGGGCGGCCCCACAGCAAATACTTAGGTGGCCCAGAGTATCAATAGTGGCACAGTTGAGAAATCTTACTCATGTCTTGTTCCTTAATCCCTACTGTGTGTGGACAATGGGGGCCTACTGGAGCAGGTGTTCCACTCACTAGGGGCGTTAGCCCAGTCCCTCCAACCTCCTCACTCTCCCTATCCTGGTCACATTGTGTCCCTCATTGTTTCTTAGACTTGCTTGGCCTCAAACCTGCCAGGCAACATCCTGATATAGTGCCTGGAGTCAGTGGAATAATGGCACCCCAAGATATCCACATCCTAATCTCCAGAACCTGTGACTGTGTTGCTTCCCATGACAGAACTTTGCAGATGGGATTAAGTTAAGAGTCTTGAGATGGTGAGATGATCCTGGATTATGTAGATGGGCTCAATATCATCTGAAATCATCCCACCCCTTGAAGTTTAGCTTCCTTACCCTCTGCAAAACCTCCAAGGTTCTGCCACTTCTAAACCGGGAAGAAGTTTATGCATTTATGGACTTCAGAAATGTCTTTCCTTGTGTATATAGATCTGAGGGTTTTTTAAGTGTTGGGAAATTGTCAAAATGATGATTTGAAAGGTATTTAGTAGAAGTGGAACTCATAATTCCAAGTGGTGGTGTGATTTCTAGAGAATTCTCTAGACTGAACTACCACTATCGTGATGATTACTTTTGTGTTTTCAGCTCAGGGTCTTCCTTTGCCTTCAGGACCATTGCTTTGGATTCCCAAGGCAGACATTGTGATAGGAATATTTTCATATTATTGGTTAAAAATTTTAGAATTTTTCAAAGCCAATTTGGAAGAGCAAGTCTTCTTGAAGCAATCCCGATGACGCAGATGGCTCCTTATTTTTAACCTAAGAGCACTTGTTCCAGAACTGTGCACAAACTGTAGCTGTTTCCATAGAAACACTCACAGTCCAGATAGGAACAAAACATTCGGCCCATCCAGTTTCTCTGCGTCTTAGTGTTTGTTGCCAGGATGGGTCCTGCTGTTCATCCGTTGTCAGGAATCAGTGTAGTGTTAGGATTCCAGTGGAATTTGATCAGTCGCTTGGATTTTTTTTTCATTTCTCAAGTGACTATATATATGGGTTTGGGGGGGGCAAGACATGGCTGTGCAAAACAGGGGAAAGCACCCTGGCCATTGTAGCCCCATGTCTCTCATTCAGGCCGAAAGAAGGAAGCCTAGGGCAATCTGCTTTTCTTTTAAAGAAGTCACTCTCTGAAGATCTGCACATTTGAAGGGGAAAAGATGTGAGGGCTGGAGGAATATTGGGTATTAGTAGATCCTTCTAATGCCACATATTCTAGATTCAGACTTCTCGAATTTCCAGTGTAGAATGGAGTTGAGCCAAAAGGACTCTGGTTTGTCAATATTCAGTTGAGTCAGCTGAATTGATTTCAGCGTTCCTCTGACTTAGATCTCAGCTGAGATTTTCTTGAACTTTTCCTTCTCATTTAAGTGGATATTTACAAAAAGAAAACAAAGGAGAGAAGACGTCAGAAGTATCAAATCTGTGGCTGTAATTGAAATTTGAAGGCACGAGGCTCTAAGCTAACACCACGTCCTGGAATGTGGCATTGGGATCTGTCACGTCTCATCACCATCACATGGGTCTGTGGTTTGCCTGCAGTGCCATTTCTATTCCAGAAAGCAGCAGTATTTTATAGTAGACTGCAGAATTTAGGTATAAATTCAAATAATTGGAAATTACTTTGGATATTTAAAATATGCCTCAATACTGAGTAATATTAAAAGTGCATTTTCTTCTAAGAAAAATGCAAATCATATTTAAGATTTTCATGTGAATTGTGAGGTTCTGAGTAGTAGCAGCATAAATTCAGGTTTTCGTTCATGGTCGAATGGTGCCTGGGTTGTAACACAAAAGATATTTGGGCAAAAATAGTAAAGGAAAAATGATTTCTACTTTACGTTTGTCTATGTTAGACCTGTTCAGGGAATAGAATTTGGAAATCACACAGTAAATATGAAACCTGAATGCTTAACTAAGGATTTGTTTTCGTTTCTTTACTATCCTGAGCATAGGACCATATATTTTAAAGCTTTCAAAGGTATTTGTGAGAGATTATATATAGGTCATAAAATGTATTACCTATAAAAAATAAGAATCAATAAAGAATACAGTTGACTTGTAGGAAAAAAAAAAGAAAAAAGAAAAACCCTCCCCAGTTTTAAGTGGTTCTTGGTTCTCCTTAAAAATGAACTTGGAAAAGTTTCTTTTTTGTAAACTTTAATCATGACCTCACTTTGCTTCCATCTATTTATTTTCACTGAAATGATGTTTCAGGAAAAAAGCCTTTCTGGAAAATTTCTTTCTTTTATTACCCAGAATTGGAGTGATGGCACTTGTAAGAGTGGGGTTCCAACCCTGCGATCAGCTGTTTGGCATGGCGTGGAAGGGGCATTGTAACTCCATGTTTAGCCTTGGGCGGAAAGTCTGCTCTCTCCAGTAAGCCTAACCCACTAAGGGTACTCCTCGCAGATGGCTTGTTTCCAGGCCAGGAGCACGGTAGACAAGGCCTGTTGTTTTAGAGGCAAAGCTGTCTTGTCTATCCTTTGGCGAACAGACAAGAAATAATTTTGAAGGAATCCTTCTAGAGCCTTTGGCTTCCAGTGCAGGCAGACACATGTGCCTCTCTCGATCTGGCTGAGAGCAGGTCCCAAACGTCTGTATCCAGAATGCAGATACAAGCCAAGAAATGGCACTTTGCAACACATGCCAATATTCTTCTAGATTTGTATGTAGCTCTAAAATGAACATGCAGTCATGTGCATCATTGTGAAATTTGATTGTTAAAAAAATACTATTCTAAGCACTAAAACACTTGCCTAGTATTCAGCACAGCTCAAACAAGTTTTCCAGATGGGTTGCATGAAGTCAACTTCATCCAGATTTTGTTTCTGCTACAGAGGTTGTCCTTGCATATTTTTCTTGCAAGCCATGGAAAGTTACAGTACAGTGTTTAAGGTTGGCCATGGTACTATTTCTTCTATGCCCGTAGTGGGCAGACCTTTTGAAATTTGCCCTTTGCCTCTTCTCCTTCACATGATTCCTTTTTTTCTTTGCATTCTTTGCTCTGATAGTGGATGTTACTTTAGATTTTTAGATTTACCTAGGAGTAGACCTTCTGCTCTCTCAGCAACTTGAATCCTTGTAGAATGGCAGCTACCCTGGAGCTGGCCAACGCAGATGGAATCTTGATCTCCTCATGGGTAGACCCCAGGAGGAAAGAAGACGAAAAATGAGTGCTTTTTATTTATTTATTTTTATTATTATTATTTTTAAAGGGGTGCTTTTTAAAATAGGCCTGCCTGTAGTGTATGTATGAGAATCAGTATATATTACAAGATTGATCATACTGCTAATTGTAGCTGGGCTCAGATAGGCTTTCCTGTGGAGCAGATAAATTGAAATAAGAAATTTTGAGGACACAGTGGATTTGCTCATTGTCGTTTGTCTGTTTTATGTTTATTCCTTACCTTTGACTTGTCTTGATCTACGGTAGAATGTTCCAGAAATTTCATTGAGTATAATGTATGATTTGGCACTAACTTATTTATGGGTCTGCTTGGAGTGTATTTTCCTTGGGCTTCAGTTATATGACTGCCATAAATTTTAATTACACTAATTAGACATAGGTGGACACTTCAGCCCAGTTGGATTCCTAACCCTGTTCAGCTGCCTCTGTCATTAGTTTGTTCAGTGACATGATTTGGCACCATTTTCCAACACATTTTCAGGAAATTAGTTTTAAGGTAGAAAAGAACTTGCCTAATAAAGCTACTGACGTTCAACTATTTTCTTTACCTTCTTGGGGAATTGGATGTGAGTAAAATGTGTACATTTAAACTATAACTTGCATAGTCTATGAGTTTTCTGATTGGTGGTTTGGTACTTGAAGAAGGAGCCTTGCCCAGTCCTGCAGCCGGGCTGACTGGTCCCTGGAGAAGTGCGACTTGGTGTAGGGCTGGCTGACAGGCTTTAACGTGTGGACCCGGGCCAGTTGATTGGCAGTATCTGTAGGGAGCACAGTGTTGAGAAGGATTCTGCAGTCTGGATTCAGTGGGCAGGATGCCAGCTTTGATGAGCAACACGTATCCTGGGCACGGGACCAGGTAGTGTCAGCAGCACTCCCGCCACTCCCATTAGTGAGGACTGTCACTTCAGTGCCTACTTCAAGCTCATGAGAGCTCTGAGGCCAGTTAGCATTCCCCAGAGCAGGCTGAGCTGCCTGAAAGTAGAGGGTATCAAAGTCAAGCAAGCATCAGAAGCACCTGGAGGGCTTATCAAAACCCAGATTGCCTAACCCTCTCCCCAGAGTGTCACAGTCAGCAGGTCTGGGTGGGGCCTGAGTTTTGCTTTTGTATCTAGCTCCCAGGTGATGCTGAAGCTGCTGCTTTAGGGACCCCACCTTGAGAATCACTGCCTTGTAGGCCTACAGGGCTGTGTGCACCTGCCGCTTACCTGTCCTCACGGCTCTCTGTGACCTCAGAGAAGTCTTTAGATTCTGCTTTTGGGCATGTGTGCCAACCTCTGTCCTTCATAGGTTCAGAGCGAGTCTGGTGTTCCTTGTTTCTGCCTGGAAATATAATGCTCATCTTTAGCCATACTTAAACTTGGGAACATTCCACTTCTGTTTTGAAAGGATGCTCTGAAAATATGAGCCACATCTACTTCACTTAATCTGCATTCACAAATACCTTAGGGCACAAAGCGGTGCAGTCTGTTTGCCAAGCAAACACGTGGAAACATATAGGCACATGGAAGCTGACAATGGAGTCTGCATTTCTGCACCTTGAGGATGCTGGTGCTGACATATTCAGTGAAGCCGACTGGTTTGCACGCACTCTCATGCCACATTCACACTCACCAGGGCTGACTCTTGCTCCTTCATACACTAGCTGGGTGTTTGTTCACTATTTCATGCATTCAGCTTTTGTTGAGTATCTACTCTCTGCACAGCGTTTTGAATTTCACACACAGTCAAGGCCCCAATGCAGGAGAGAGCACCAAGAGCACCTGGCTCTGGGGTTTTTCTATTCTGAAGCACTATGATGGGCTCCCTTCTCTACCAGTACTTTCTCAAGATGGTGTTAGCAGTTAGGCATAGTGGAGGAGGTAGGAAGCTGGAAGCACCTTTCATGTGTCCAGCAGTGTTTAGCTTGTGATGCTGGGGGCAGGAGGTAGGGAGAAACAAGCTGGGTCCATCCTGCTCTGCGACATTACCATGTAGGAAACCATGAATCTGAAACCACATGGCACACGGCATGTGGAAGACTGCCTTTTCTGTTAGCTCTTTGAAACAAGTACAATATAGTTACTGTTACCCCAATTCTCATAGACCAGAGGAGATTATGCAAAGGACATACACATCCTTTTTTTACCCATAATTTTCATATCCTTTATTTTTGTCTTTTAAGGTTCACTTGGTGCAATAATTCCAGCATTTACTTAGCAGAGTGAGTTTCTAGAATCAGTACGATGGTGCTGAGAACACGCAAAGACAATTTTTTAAGTTCTTGGACTTTTCCATGTCCATCTCTTACAGAATTGCCAATATCCAGCAGCAGCTGGCTTTGCTTGACAATGAGGCATGGCCGGGCATGGCTGAGGCCGACAAGGACCGGCTGCAGCTCATCAAGGAGAAGGAGGCCCTGCTTCAAGAGCTTCAGCTCATTATCCAGCAGAAAAGACCCGCAGAAGATGTGGCCCGGCTGGAGGAAGAGAGGAGACGCTTGGAGGAGGAGAACCAGCAAGCCCAGGCCACATCTGTGCAGGGTGCCACGGAAAGGTGGGCTGGCTAACGGAGCTCCAGGAGCAGGCAGAACGTGGTTTCTAGTGGAGAACCAACTCAAAAAGCTGCATCACAGAACTTGCACATGGCTTGAGAAGGGTCTTGGTTAGGCCAGCTACTACCTGGCCAGTTTCCTCGCCAAGCAGAGAGAAGGTGGAGGGATCTTATGTCTTCCCTCTGTCCATCCATCTAGATATCCATCCATCCGTCCACTCACCCACCCACCCATGCACTCACTCATCCACCCACCCACCCACCCACCCACACATCCACTCACTGAACTTCTACAGTGTGTCAGGCACTATTCGGGGGTCCGGTGGTACATTTTCGAGCAAGGCAAAAAAACAGCCTCTGTTATCTGGGCATTTATGATCTAGGTATGCTTTTTAGAATTTAGTCATTCAAACCTAAACAAAATTGGGGGAATTAATAGTTGAATAGCTTATTAAGAAAATATACCAACTACCTTTGAAATCCACCAATGGACTATTTTTTAACTACACAGGATTCTACTTCAGGAAAAGAGAAATTGTCTACTTTTGCAGCTGGAAGAAGCTACTCGTTTAGCATCCTATCTCCAGTCCCAGTTAAAAAGGTAGGCAACTTTAAAAAAGAAAGCCGCGCTTATCATGTGATTTTGACATGTCTCTGAACTTCACAATTCCCTTTGGCTTGGTTTTCTCCACCAGAATTTAGAACTTGTAAACACAGAATGCAAAAATGGGGACATCATGTTTTCAAGAGGAGCTGCTAATATATGATAAAAGGTGCAGAATAACAAGTCCAAAGTCAAATTTACCCAAAGATTTCATAATTCACAGTTTCAGAAGTGTCTATATCCATCTACAAATATGCACATGGACATTTTTATTTGGAGTTTTTTAAAAAGGATATGGAAATTTTAAAAATGAGCTTTGGATGCTCAATAATAGTTTCTGTTTTCCAGTATTTATGGAAATATAATGTATGCTTTTCTCAGTTATTCCTCCTAAGAGTGCCAGGAGGCCAGAACTCTTCTTGCTTGTCACAACCCCCAGTGAGAGAGCGGGAGGCTCAGAAAGGACAAATAATTTGACTATGTGGACTCAGCTAGTCCACATTTGAGCTGGACCTTGACCTCAGGCATGACTCCTTGATGTTAACCACTGCCCTCTACCTATATTCAGAGAAACAAAGGGGATGTCATTGCAGGTGTCCTATGAAGATCACAGGTATTTAAACACATGCTCTGGTTAATGGGAGAAAGAGGCAGGATTCTGTTCCCTCATGGAACAGACTAGCCGCTCAGCTTTGCAGTGAACGGCGGCGGTCCAGCACGCATCTTCAGGCTGCTTTCCTAAGGGCATGGGGGCTCTCTCGTTTCAGCCTGTCTGCCAGCACCCTGACGGTGTCCTCGGGGAGCAGCCGCGGGTCACTAGCCTCTAGCCGGGGCTCGCTCACCTCCAGCCGGGGTTCCTTGAGCTCTGTCAGTTTCACTGACATCTATGGCCTGCCACAGTATGACAAACCTGACGTTGAGTGCAGCCAGCTTCTGCGCTTTGATCTCATTCCCTTCGACTCGCTGGCACGAGATGTCCCCTTCTCAGAGCCCCCAGTCCCCTCGGGCTTCCACAAGCAGAGGCGCTCCCTGGACACACCCCAGTCCCTGGCATCCCTGTCCTCCCGCTCCTCCCTGTCCTCCTTGTCTCCTCCAAGCTCACCCTTGGACACACCCTTCCTCTCTGCCTCGCGTGAGTTGCCCTTGGCCCCGTTGGGAGACAATTTGGAGGTGCCAGGCCTGGGTACCTCGGACAGATTGCGGGCCCAGACCTCCTCTCTGGGCGATGAAGACTTGCCGGGCACGGTGTCCTTTCAGCCGCACACCCTTCCTGGAGATGGGGAAGGACCTCGCGAACGAGGAACCCAAGTGGCTACTGTTCCGATGGGCACAGGTAAGCACTGACAAGTCCTGTGGGCTTTCTCAGTCCTGGGAGGAAAAGCTTCACATTCAGGGAAGAAATCATGTGTAATCGCATTGAAGCCAGCTGGCTTTTCACTATTTTGAATTAGGATTATTGCTAGGGAGAGGGAGAATGCAGGCTGCTGTCGTGTGGGTGCTTCCGGTTTATGTCCTGGAAAGGTCCTTGACATTGGCAAAGTAGTCTTTCCCAGGTGTTTGGCTTGTTTTCAGGATGTGCTTAATTGTTGAAAATGAGGGGAAGAACCACATAGTTTCCCATGTTCAGCGGCTGATGGAGAGGTGCTCAGGCCTCAGTGAACTCCCCAGGGCATATCCAGATGGGTCATTCTGTGTGTGCCGCCCCCGACCAGTACATGGACCAGCGTGTCTGGTTGTAGCTCAGTGATTCATCTTGATTTCCTTTGTCTCTATGACTTCATCTCTTTATCCTTTATCCTTGTAGTTTTCAAGGACGTAATTTTATCAGAAGTGTAAATGAAAATAATTGGCATAATTTCAAAAGACATGCCGGTAAGCATCAGCCATTGCTACCGGATCAGTTTCTCTTGGTGGTTTGCAAATAGAGAAATATGTAGCCACAGGGAACTTCATCCATCCAGTCTGTGCTAATTCAGCTTCTACTAGGTGCCAGAGTCTCTCAGCTTGTAGCCCACATGGAAAACCAAACCGCTCTTCTGGAGAACCTTTCAGCTGATGGCTTGTGCACAAAGCAGGGCCTGGGCTCCAACCCTCTTCATCTTGACCCCATGTGCTTTGTTGAGCCAGCCTCTAGCAGCTCCAACTTTCTCAGGCTTGAAAGAGGATTGAGAACAAGGCCTCTCATTCCAGAAGTTCCACCCATTTAATTCACTTTCATTTGCACAGCAAAACTGCTTTAGACATTGCATTAGGGGAGCACTAGATCATTTGTATAGCATAGTGGATCTCAACCAGGGGTGTTTTGCCCCCTGGGAGGTACTTGGCAGTGTCTAGAGATGTTTTTGGTGGTCATAACTGAAGGGGCTGGTGGGGAGGTGCTTTTGGCATTCAGTGGGTGGTGACCACAGGTGATGTTCAATGTCCTGCAGTGCATAGGACAGCCCCCACCAGAAGGAATGATCTAGCTGAAACATCAGTAGTGCTGAAATGGAGCATCCTGGGCACATACTGTTGAGTAGTTGAGCAGCGAAGGGCAGAAATACAACACAACTTCAAAATCAGTGTGGTAGGGGAAACAGCTTCAGACTAGCAGCTTAGAGACACAGATTCTGTTCTCTGCCCTGTTAACTCACTAGTTGGGTATCCTTGAGCACATCTCTGGACATGGCTGAGTCTTAACTTCCTTGCCCTTGAACCAGGTGATCTTTATGGGCTCTTCCACTCACCACCATTCCATTACCCGTGAGTTTTTCACATATAACAACTATTGTACATATATACTAGTTTCTGCGAGCACTTGCATGTTTAACCAGAGATCTGGCATGTTCTGAGGCAGCCCTTGGGCTTTTAGTCATCTCTGTCACTTTTGTGTCTTCCCCTCTGTGTTGGCAAACACACCTTTCACATCCCTAGATGTAGTGTTTCTATAATTCACACATACAGCTGACCTCCATTCGCTTTGTTCTTCTTTATAATGGCAGGTTCAGAGTTCCATGTTTACTCCTTTCTTAAAAAAAGGAACTACAAAATAAGGACTGAATTGCGCATCTGTTGTTGCTTATGCTTTGTCAGTGCCCGCATCCCCCACGGCAGCTTCTTTTTAAAGGCTGAGGTATAACAGTATCAGTCTCATTATGTAGAAAATCCACACAGGGCCCATTTGGGCCAGGGGAAAGACATTGTGAGAAGGAGAATAGTTGGTATAATTTCTGGTCCTTATTTCTTTATTTTTTTCTTCCCACTTTGTGGCTAACATTATAATGCTTTAAACTTCTTAGACCAGGAGGTATTTGCTTCTGCTATGGTCAGATACTGTCACCTGGTGGTACATTCACATATGACACTATCAATGGACTTGGGTCCTTATAAACTACGAATAATTAATTGGCTCAGTGAATGGGTCCTGGTGGGTGAATGCAGAGGGCTCCCTTGGGTAAACAGCTTCAGGCACAGACACAGGGTGACTTCTCGATTTCCCTTGATGCTTATGGGAATACCTGAGCCAGAGTCATGGTAGCTTCGTGAAGTTGGCGAGGATTCTTAGCACTCATTATTTTACCCCACCCTTCATTTATGATGCCCAAGGTCTCTTAGTTCCCTTTGGTTTTCCATTCCAGTGTGCCTTGGAACAGTACAATCTAAGTGTAACTTCAGGCAAGTGTTAGGTAGATAAAATTTTAGTAAGATAAAACTCAAAATTGCCCAAACCTACAAGGCAAGCCCTAGGAAGTTTTTTTTTTTTCGTTCTGTTTTAAATCAATCTGAGGAGACACAAGATGATATAGAATAGTTGGGCAATAGACTGTAATCTTTAAAATTTTTTACATTTTTTGCTATAGTTTTATCTTCCCTGGATTTTAAAAGTCAAATATGCCATCATTTAAAAATCCTTTCCAATCTTAATTTCCGTTGGTATTTGCTAATCTAAATCCATGAAGATCTTGACTTTGCTCATGTAATCATGGACATTTTGATTATATTCATGCTTTGTTTAAAATTGTTGGCTTAAATTCTGCAGTTTTTTCACTTTGTGCTTTTTTTTTTATCTTTTCTCCTGCGGGCTCGACAGAAACACTCACTGTAAGTGACCTTGTAATTCTCCTTTACCTTGTTGGTCGGGCCGTGGCACATTTTTGTGCAAAGGATTTAGGATGGTCATAGTGTGGCCAAGAAGGGCATGTCTCATAGCTGTACTTTAATGTAGCTCAACAATTAACCATTATTATGATTATTTCAACATTAATATTCATCATACCTACTAAAGTTGTGTAAGAACTTATCTAAAAACTTGAAGGATTTATTCTTCTATATATTTATGCCCCAGACTTTTAATGACTTTCATTATTTAAAAATGCCAGCCAGCAGCTTTGTGTACAGTGTGATTTTCATTATATTTTCTTCCTTTTTGTCAAGCAGTGTTGATGTCCTTCTGTCTGTCTATATTTAATGATGAAAAAAGTTCAGAGATTTTAAAAAGGAATGATTGGAAGATTGTTATTCCTGACTTCATTGGCATTGCTCTCCATGCTCCGTCTCTTTGCCTCAAAGCCTGAGAGAAGACGGCTGCGGGGTGTAGTGTGGGGTCTGCTGTATGTTTTCTTCTCACCCAGGGCAAGTGCTGACCCTAGTTCCTTCTGTCACCTGTGCTTCTAGTTGCTCCATGAATGTGATGACTGAGCCTGGGATCACTGAGGATCAGTCCCTTTATTTCCTTTCTCTCTTCATCAGTCTTCGTTGCAATGAGAGAGAAACTTTGTCAGAGTTGCAGCATCGGGTTAACTGGAAATGCTTAAGATCGTTGTGTGGTGTTATTTCCTTAAAGGGACAGAAGGCCATGTCTAAGAGCTGTGCGAATGTCAGTGCTGGGAAGGGCAATTGCAGTTTTATTTGCTGGGGATCCATGCAGCAAACTGAGGGGTTCCATCTGCAATTCAGAGCTGGAGGATTTGGGTCCTTCCATGTGGCAAGGGTGACAAGAAGAGCTAGGCTCGAGAGTCCTGGTCTACAGTTTGAGAGTGGTACCTCCAGCCACCGCAGAACAGAGGTGGCTTTTGGCCATGATTGGAGAAGAAGCTGGTAGTCCTTAGGCTTGGCACTGCAGATCTCAGGAGGGTCACCTGTTATCTGCAGTTGAGGTCATGAAACCAAAGGCCACAGCACTGCCTGTTTTGTGTTGTTTAATGTGTTTGGATTTAATTGATATGTGAATAATAATTTGGTTGAAAAGAGAGTTGGTCATTGGTGGACTCTCCATTTCCCTGCACAGATATCTAGATTTTCCATTTCTAGAGCTGAGATGGCTAAAGAAAAGCACAAAGATAACAGGAGCCCTGGCTCATGAACAGGAGGCACCACGATGTCAGAGGCGGGCTCAGTTTGGGGCTTTGCGTTTTAATGTCATTCTCTAACTCAGTATCTGCTCTAGAAAGCAACAGGGATCCTGTGTACACACTCACACATACCGTAGGAAGGCGATGTGCCTGTTTCTATTGGTTTTATCAAAAGGAACTTGTTGCCATGAGGGAAGGAGTAGGAACAGTTGATGAAATGGTAAAGGGAAAGCTGTGAATGGTTATCTTTGGCTCTTGATTAAAATAGAGATGAGACAAACATAAGCTGCCTAGTAATGGTAGCTTTTTAACACCAGAAAAGCCATTCTGGAAGCAAGTCTGGCTGCTGAGGAGGATACTGCAATTAGACAGACAGATGGCTCAACTGTGTCCTCTGACTTAAAAGTCATTATATTTTGTCAATTTGGATAATTAAAAAAAAATCATCTTTTGATTATAAAACACTAGTATATGGTTGTTGTATAAAATATAGAAAACACCAAACAGCATAAAGAAGGAAATGAAAAATACCCCTCTCTGGCCACTTGAAGAACATAGCTGCTATCCACAGTTTGAGGTGACCTTTCTTTGCTGGTCTTTTAAGTGTGACAGCCTCTCAAAGTGCACTGCAAAGGGCTCGCCCCCCACCATCCTCCGATGTTCTGTGCTTTCATTTAGAAGGTGAAAAGAGATTTACGGCAGTTTAAGGAGCTTTGAAAGAAGTAGCCAGAAGTCTATTTCTTCAATTTTTCAATGTTAAGCAACAAGTCGAGTGTATTTAAAAATATGCATGTGCATATAATGGCGTGTCTCTGGAACACTTAGTAACCTGGTATGTGCTCTAACTTAGAGTGTTTATTTCTTGGCACCACGTGCTGGCCTCCCGTGCTGTCTCCTCCTGACTCGGTGTGTCTCTGATTTGTAGCAGTGACTCTTCGAGAAGACGGTGCCAAGAAGGTGGAGAAGAGAGCGCACCGCGTCTCTAAGTGCCTGTCGGATTATTCGGCGGCGAGCGATAGTGGAGTGTTTGAACCTTCGACCAAAAGGTTATAAGCTGGTCTTGTTCCCTCCTCCCTGAGTAACCTTCCCACAGTGTTACTGGGAAGGCCGAGGGGCCTGTACCCAGGTGTCTATGTACTAAAACTTAGCGTGTACCCAGGGGTAGGGCCTTTTCCACTTTTTCCACTTTGGAGGTTGGGCCTTAACGAGCTGCAGAGAAAACTCCTGTGGCTTCTGTGTGGCCCTCACTCCATGCTTCTAGGGCCATGTCTCTCTTAAACCTGCTGGGTTTAAGGCTTAAGCCCAGTAAACCTGGGAAGGGAGGATCCATGTACAAAGAGAGAGACCTGCTTTTCTAGGAAGGACATTCATTAGAAAGGAATTTCTTCCCTTTCTCCCTCCCTCCCTCCCCTACCTAGAGGAATTCCTTTGCAATGACAAAGCACCTTTTGGGATTTAGGGTGTTCTCTTTATTTGGTGTCTTTGATGTCATTGTTTTTTGTCACTTATTACAAACTGTCTAACAGTTGATTTTTGAACTTTTCCCCGAATCTCATATGTGGTTATAAAAGGTATGCAAAATTTTTGTCTAAAAGCATACCAGTTTAGAGGCAGGTACCCAATGGCATGTGTCATGGACCCAGGAACCAGTCGTGCCCCTTTAGTCACTGAAAGAATTTATTTACTTCTGTCACAATTTAATAAAGCCCCTCTCAGTACAAAGCACCCCCAAGATGAGGGAGCTTGTACAAAACCTGCGGGCACCAGTTGCCTGTGGAGTCACCGTCGCAACTTTCTGGTTGTGCCCAGGAGTGAAGGTGCTGAAGAGGCTGCACATACAGATGCTTGTGCTGTGGAAGGGCCCCAGATCCATGTCGGGTTTTGGTGAGTATGGAGGCTCTTTGGGGCCCAGCCAGAGACTGACACCTCCACACACAGGCCAGGTGGGATGGAGGGGCCCATGTGATCTGGGGGTGCTTCCTGGCTTGTCTACCAAGAGCCCGTTACAGTGGGGACAGGTAAGGGACAGAGATGGCAGGAAGGAGAGATAGGGAAGAACAGCTTTATTGTTGTCCTCTGACACCGAGAGTCACCGCTGGGAACTGTCGCATCATGGAGCAGGGGTTCAGGGCTGTCATTGTGCAGGGGCACTGAAAGCCCCCAGGGAGGTGGGACTCTTGGGGGAGTCATTGCATGTTTCTGCACGAAGTTGGCTCTGTTCACTGCAGTGAGGATGGCAGGCCCTTCCCTGTTCCCCGGAGTGAGTGACCAGCTGGTTTGCAATGCAAAACATTTTGCTTTCTAGTTACAGTCTCAGTAATGGTGGTAAGCAATAGTGTTCAGACTAGCAAGGCAGGATGTTCACGTCCCAGTGGTTTTCTTTTGCTTGCTCTTGTCATTCCAGTCGAGTGTTTCTCAATGTTGCACTAGTGACACATGGACTGGATCACTCTTTATTCCAGGGGCTGTGCTGTGCCCCGTAGGATGTAGAGCAGCATCTTTGGTCTCCACCTACCAGTTGCCTGTAGCATCCCCCTTCTACACAGTCATAACAGTAGAAAATGTCTCCAGACATGCACATCCCTTCCGGGGATGGGGGGTGGCAGAATCACACTCAGCCCAGGGCCACTGCTGTAGTTGAATCAGGACTTTTCCACTCTGGGGACCGTGCAGTCTATGGACCTGCATTTTACTTTCCAGGCATGACAGTACCAATGAATGTCTCCTTGTGAATGTGCTCCAACTGAAGAACTTGGCAGGGACCATCGTGAAGGAAGATTGCAAAATGTAAGCTCCCGAGCAGGCGGGGGTCTTTCGGAGACCTGGGGCCTCTCCCAGGTCACCTGCACACAGCACCGCTCACTGTCCCGCTCCACTTGGCCCTTTGGGTTGAGGAAATGACTTTTCAAATCTGAGTTTACAATAAAACCAGAGACTATCTGTGCAAAATAGACGGGACTGTATGTTTTAAACAGCATCTACTGTATTATTTGAGGCAGACGCGGTTAGTTAATGGGGCCAGGCTAGTTATGTGCTGCGGCAATGCCATGAAAGTGCCAGGTGCCTGTCATCTGCTACATTTGGGCTTAAAATGTCCACCCTGGTCACAGGTTTGGATGGTAATGAAGTGGCACTTTGCGCTGTGATCCAATGAGGTGCCTAAAGATGCCTATGGTTGGGACCAGGGGTCATTGTCTAAGGGGAGGAGAAGGAGATCTAAGTTGTCACCAGTTGAGAGGTGCTACCTCTGTGGGATCCACAGCCTGCAGTTGGTGCCTGACAGATGGCCCCAGTACCAGGTGGTGAACACACCTGTAATGGTGCGTTCAAGCCCGAAGGCCTGTCCCCTCCATGCGTCTTCTTTATAAACTGGTCTTCTGAAGGCATTGGAAGCAGCCTGGGTTGAAGTGGCTCAGGGCTCCCCCTGAGATTCTGTTCACCCCATGATGGACTTTGCATGTTCCTCAGTGTTTGAGTCTCTCCTACGTGCCAGCCACCATGCTGGGGCCAACAGGGCAGGTCACCCAGCCCGAGAGGTGAGATGGAGCTCAAAGAGGGAGCCAAAGGGCTTTGGGGAGATCAGTGCAAATGTCTTCCCAAAAGATGTGATAGCAGAACTTCTGTTTGGCCCCTCTCAAGTCCTGGTACTGCCTTCGAACTTTTCTTTGTGGGTGGGGTTTCCCCTAAACCCCAGGGGAACGTAAGTGCCTTCGTGTTACTCTTAGTTGAGAAAGGGACTTTCTCCCGCAGACTTTGAAGTTCGCCAGTCATCCAGAGAAGGGAACACACGCGTGTATCTGTCCGTGTGTTCATGCGTGTTATCATGCAGACCCGGCAGTTTCCTCACTCCGCTTCTTCCTCTTCTCCCTGCCTCCAGACACATCCGAGTCTATTTGCCACCGCTGGACTCCAGCACACCAGACACTTATTGCTCCAAGGCTGTGGAATTCCAGCCCCCCCTGGTATTTAATGACGTTTTCAGAATCCCTGTGCATTCAAGCATGTTGACATTGAAGTCCCTTCAGTTATATGTGTGTTCAGTGAACCCGCAGCTGCAGGAAGAACTGCTGGTATGGCTTGTGCACGCACGAGACCTCTCTCCCCTCTCCATCCGTGTCTGCCTCCCCCACTCCCTCCCTCCCTTCCCGCTCCCGCTCCCACTCTCCCCCTCTCCCCCTCTCCCCCTCTTCCCCCTCCACGGCTTCCTTTACACTTCCTCCTCCCCTTTCCTGCCTCTCTCCTTCCTTTCTTTTTGTTTCCATCAGTCTTTCTTTGTCTCTCTCCCTCCCTTATCTGTCTTTTCCTTCATCCCTCCATTTTTTGTCATTTTCTTAGTCTTTGTTCATCTTCTTTTCTTTGTCTTTCTGCCTTTCTCTCTCTGCTTTCTTTGGCTCTGTCTCCCTCCCTCCTTTCCTTTCTCTCTGCTTCCCTCTTTCCCTTTTCATTTTTCCTGTGGTGGGTTGCTTAGAAATCATCATGTTAAGTGGTCTCTGTAACTGGGAATACAGAAAGAGATGACAAAACCAGTTATCCTGTTATGTGTTTTGTACCTTAAATATATTATATCAAATAATCCTTGCAAAACTCCTATGCTACAGCTTCTAAATTACTCCCATTTTCAGTCGAGGGAACTAAGTAAGGTTGATGAATTTGGCAAATAAAAATATCTGATGGGCAGTTAAATTTGAATTTCAAATAAATTATGGACATATTTATACTTTTGAAAAACCTATTGTTTATTTGAAACTGAAATTTACCTGGGTGCCCTGTATTTTACCTGGCGACCCTGGAGCCAGGTCAGTCAGCGGTTCATCTTCAGGACCGCAGCCATCCATGGCCCGGCCAGGTCTTGGAAGCCCGGCTGGTTTCTTCCCAAGGATGGCATTTTGCCCATTGGTCCCATCCCCTCAGCAGCAGAACTGCAGATTGTAGAGTTCAGCCAGGCCTCTGTGATTTCTAAAACTCCTGAGAGCATCAGCGGCTCATCAAGTTGCAGACCCCCAGCCCAGCCCATCACCCCGGGTTGTTCATTCTCTGCCCATCCCCCTTCTGGCACTTTCTGCTCTGGCCAAACAAGCAATGGAGGAGCTGCCCCGTTAGGACTCTCTGTGAGTGCTTTCATTTTACTGCGGCCCTTGGAATAGCTAGGAGACATTGTACCTCTTTTCTGGTTAAAATGGAGGGGTGGGTGAGCTTGATGGTTCAGAAGATTCCTATTGGTCGTGAAGATGAAATCACTCAGCACCTCTTCTGCCTTTGTTTTTTTAACACCTGCGCAGGGCATTGCTCAGATTAACTTGGCCAGCTGTGATGGGCTGAGTGAGATGCAGCTGCGCTGGTACTCAGTCCAAGTGTTCACCAGCCCCGAGCTGCCCAGGGCAAGGGAGAGGGAACGGGCCAGGGAAAGTGGTACCCGGGACCCTCCACACACCACTGCCACCGCTGTGGTCACCACCGCTGCTGCTGCCGCCTCCACTGCCATCGCCTCTGCTGCCGTCGCCTCCGCTCCTGTCACTTCCGCTGCCGTCGCCTCCGCTGCCACCACTTCTGCTACTGCTGCTGCCTCCAGGAAGACGGTGCGTGTGCCCAGCCTACAGAGCAGCTGGTTCCTGCTCCTTTGGCCTTGGGACCAGCTTTTCCTGGGGGAGGTCATCTCTCAGAACCACCTGTGGAGACTGAGTCTTAGAACATAGTGGTAAAGAAGCAAAGTTTCAAGGGAAATAATGAAAATGAAATGAGCACAGCCATTCATGATAGCATATTTTAATGCGAACGTGTTTGTGGTCATTGTTTGTAGATTTGAGCCCTCGGAGCCCATGGGAAGGCCAGGTCTTGCTGTTAGCAGTGGGGTGGACTTCCCACAAAAGAGCTGCTAGGATGGCCACCAGCATGGAGGAAGGGACTTCACTGTGGGGTGGGCCTGTGCTGACTCCCTGCTTTGCTTCCAGAAGCTGTTGATCTGAGCTGGTTCTCAGAAATGTCCCTTATGTCTCACAGGATGCTGTGACAGTGCTGCTGGCTAGAACAACAGCCCAGCTTCAGGCAGTGGAAAGAGAGCTGGCCGAGGAGCAGGTGAAGCTGGAGTACACGGAGGAGGAGATCCTGGTCATGGAGCGGAAGGAGGAGCAGACCGAGGCTGTGTCTGAGCGGTAAGGCTCCTTGGAACTGTCAAGGAGATGGTACACATTTTGCTGGGGACAAGGTAGCTGCCATGTTAGTCATCCCTGACTCGTGGGGGAGCTGCATCTTTGGGTGCGAGTTGCTTTTCTCATTCATGCCTCTATAGAATGTGCTGGGTGATTCTTCAGAGGAGTCAGGATTCTCCTGGGGAACTGAACGCTGATCTGGTCAAGGGCGGTGCTTTGACCTCTGTCCCCCTACTGTCCATGTAGGCTTTTCACGTTGTTCTGTTCTGGAATTTCTTTTAAAGAGTGGGACTACTGAATGACTCCGCCCTTCCAGGATCGAATATAATAAGTTCTCTTTAAATTGTTTTAACAACTTTGTTGAGCTATACAGTCTACATGCCACATAATTCACCCATTTAAAGTGGATAATGCAGTGGTTTTTAGTATAGTCACAGAGTTGTTCCACCATCATCACAATCATTTTTCATCAAGCCAAAAAGAAACCCCTCACCCATTAGCAGTCACTCCCATTCCTCCTTCCTTCAGCCCCTGGCAACCGCTAATCTCCTCGTTGTCTCTGGATTTGCCTTATCTGGGCATTTCATCTAAATGGAACTGTGCAATGTCCCTTTCTGTTTTACCTGAAGCAGAATGTTGATGAACCCTTGACTTGGTCCAGACCTGCCCGCCCTACACGAATAAGTCAGCAGGCCAGCAAGTGATCTGATTCTTTCCAGAGGCACTTTCATATTATTTTACATTTTTCCATGAAGAGCATCATATTTCCAAAGCTTCCTGCTTCTTTCTATAGTGTTTCCTGAATTTATTTGGAAGAGGAATTTTTTTTTTTTTAGGGCCAGGACTTGTATGGCCAAGAGGGAGGGTATTGTATTCAGGGCCCAGTGGGAGGCTGGGGAGTGGGGGAGGCTGGGAGAGGTTCGGGGAGGGGGTCAGGATTTTGGCATCTTCAGTGGCTACAGTTGGGTGATGAAGACAGACAGACCTACTTAAAGAAAGGCCTTGCAGCATCGTCTTCCCTAGAAAACATAAGTGCACTTTTATGAGAAAAGCAGCTATCTCAGTGGAAGCAAATATTGGGCATCTCTGCTACTGTGCTCGAAATGCAGCAATGAACCCATCCCTTTGGTTGAGCATTTTGTGGGCTTTTGCAATGTCCGATTTTAGGAGTTGGCAGGGCGACTCAGTGGATAGTGGCTGCAGCAGCTGCGTCCAGACCAGCCTCCCGCACCCAGAACCCGGTGGCGTTGGTGTCAACTCCATCCAAGGACACCCGTTTGCTGGCCAGGCAGTTCCTTACAGCCGTGCGAAACTTCAGCCCCTACCTGTAAAGGTAAGTGGAAAAGGTCAAGGGATTTTCTGGAGCCCCTGATGCTGTGCCGCACACCAGGCAGGAAAGCACACATGTCACACATCCTTTCTGGTGAAACATGCACAGGAGATGGGTTAAAGGAAACGGAAGCTGATAGGCTCATATGCACGAGTTGAACCACGTGGCCTACCAGCAAGTCACAGTGGCTGCAGGAAGGTGTGGTGTAAAGTGGACAATGCTATTGTGTTAGGGGGCAACAGTTAAGGT
Organism: Cynopterus sphinx; assembly: GCA_030015415.1. Classification (NCBI taxonomy): domain Eukaryota; kingdom Metazoa; phylum Chordata; class Mammalia; order Chiroptera; family Pteropodidae; genus Cynopterus; species Cynopterus sphinx. The sequence goes on from CM057388.1 coordinate 2,564,004, forward strand.
GGTATTTTACTACAACGAGGAAGGCGGTGAGTGGCTTAAGGTCTTTAAACAGCTTAAAAGAGGCACTGCAGGGACCACAGAAAGGTTTGTGAACTTTAAAAAGAAAGGATAACTATAGCTGAAAAGGGTCAATTTTGATCCCATCCCATCCTCAGGGCCACCTATGGCTCAGGATGTTTCAGGAGTCCCACGGCTTTAGATGCATGAAGGGACTGAAGAGGTCAAATCATCGAGTGCCCACGCAGGACACTCGCCTTTTTTCCGAGTCAGTCGGGAAACTGGTAGAGGATTTTGAGCCCAGGGGTGACATGATCTGACTTAAGGGTTTTTTGTTGATTGTTGTCTAAAATATTCTATTGACATGAAATTCACATAAATGAATTGAACTGTTTCGGAGTGAACAGTTCAGTGGCAGTGAGTACATTCACAGTGTTGTGCAGCTACCACCTCTGTCTGGTTCCATCACCCCAAAGTAAAACCCCATACCCACTAGCAGTCACTTTCCATTTTCTCTCCCCCAGCCCCTGGCAACCACCACTTCGCTTTCTGTTTCTATGGATATGCCAATTGTGGACGGTTCGTGTAAATGGAATCATACAGTATGTGGCTTTTCCTAACTGGCTTCTTTCATTCAGTCTAATGCTTTCAAGGTTCATCCGCGTTGTAGCATGTCTCAGGACCTGTTCTCACTCCTGTTCATAACCAAGGAGTGTCCCCCACATGGGTACTCTACATTTCATCTACCTACTCATCTGTCTGTGGACATTTAGACTTTCGCTATTTGAATACCGATGCTGTGAACATTTGTGTGCAAGTATTTGTTTTGTTAATGAAAAGAAGACGTAAAACCTGTGTAGATTTAAGGAAAGAGTTTCTCATGAGGTTACTGCCTGAGAGCAGAGCTCCAAGAAGGCTGCAGCAGCCTCCGGCTTTAGGAGGTTGGGGTGGGGGGCAGTGCTGCTTATACGGGCAGGAAGGCAAAGGAAAATGCAGCTGTGTGTCAGCAGTTTCGGTGAGTTGCATACATTCAAGGAAGCAGTTTTATATCAGGTGGAGGGAATGTACAGATAAGGTTGGATCTCAAGCACCTGGCGACAGGAAGTCCCAGGAATGGGTCTGGAAGCAATTATTTTGAAACGTTTATCAAGATGTAGAAAGAACAGGCTCTGCCTTACCTAATCACTTATCTTTGTGATTGGGACTGTTGGAGAGTGGACAGACGGACGGACGGACGGACGTGACTAGCCCTGCGGAAGGTTTTAGTTAGGAATTTACCGTTTACCCTCGGGTACTGGTTAAACTGGAGTGGCTTAGACAGTCTTTCCTTTCTCATTAATGAACACCTATTTTCCGGTCTCTGGGGTATACGCTGAGGAGAGGGTTGCCTAGTCTGACTTTAGTTTTCTCGGGATCTCCCCATTTGCTGTGCTGAGAAGAGATGGAACAGGAGGGAGGCGTGGAATCGGGGAGGTGGGTGAGGAGCCTACTGCACTAAATTGGGCACAAGATGATAGTCACCCAGATGAAGGGTTGGTGACAAGTGGTCAAAATGTCCATAGTCTTGAATATAGAAGCGAGAGGATTTGATCTCAGACCTGATTTAGGGTGTGCACAAGAGAAGAGAGTCCAGGATGACCTGGAATTTTTTTTTTTTGGCATGAAATACGGACAGTAGAGATCCTTGTCAGAGGACAAGATGTTGGGAATGTCACAGATTCCGTTTTGGATGCGCTGAGTGTGAAATGCCAGTTTGACTTCCGAGTAGAGAAGGCGAGGAGACTGCTGTTCACACAGAGTTTATTGCCTGTGTTCTACAAATGTCATGGCAATAACTGAATTCCTATCTAGGTGGATAAGGAAACCAACACAGAAGACCTCTTCCCAGAAGTAGCGAGTTATCCGAAGGAGCGGCCGGGCCGCAGGGCCCGCGGGTCGCCTTTCGTCCGCAGCAGCACCATTGTCCGTTCACAGACTTTCTCGCCTGGGGCACGTAGCCAGTATGTTTGCAGAGTAAGTTGGAATTCCTTTGCCACAAGTTTTCCTTCCTCCTCCTCGTTTTTTATTTTACTTTTTATACTAAAAGACCTGTGTTCTCACAAATAACACCAGTAAGTAAACAGCATGCTTATGTGATAGGAACGAAATCGATGTTGGTTTTACCTCCCCTAACTGGATTTCTTCTGGATTCTAATACATTCCCCCCGCCCCCGCCCCAGATTTCAGGATTATATATGCACTGATTCATGGTCAAGAGGCAGGGTGATTCAGTTTTGCATCAGACTAAGGAATAACAAATAGAAATCGGGGATGCCCTGCCCGAGTGGGGTTGAGGTTGGCACGTTGGGTTGCAAGAGGTTAGAAGTCCCGAAGCGCAGCTGTGTTGGAGGTCCCCGGGGAGAACTGCAGCCTTGGATGTGCAGGTCACTGAGGCACATGGTTCTGACTCCCCTGCATGTAAAGTTGCTTTCCACGGGTGATAGCAGGATGTGCTGGGTGGTTCTCAACTCTAGCTGCACCTTGCGGTCATGTTGGGGGCATTCGCGAAATGCTTGTGCCTGGGTTCCCGCTACCCCCAGGGTTCGTCAGTGGTCATGGTGGGGCCTGGGCATTAGAGCATTGGGATGGTCCTAGATGAGTCTAATGTGCATATAGGCTTGAGATCCCTGAGATGTGTGACGTAGAAGACCCAACCTGCTTTGGTGTTTGAAGACAGGACAGCATGTTGGAGGACGTCCAGCAGTGACAGTGTAACAATGACAGCATGGGCTAGTGAACAGAAGGGGTTAAAGGATAGTCTCGACACAGGGGCCCAGAGGAGCCATGGTATTGAAGAGAACTTTGACCCTTCCTGCTCCCCTGAACTGGGCTTGTTAAAAAAAACAAAAAAACACCTTCGTGTGAAGGGGCTGCCAAGGAGCTGGTGTCATCAGGGCAGAGCCGGACTTAGAGCACACAAGAGAAACAGACCTTCATACTTGCGCATGGAACATTGAGGGTGTGGACAGGGGCCTCCAGGCCCATCCTCAGGTTCAGCATTCACTAGGACTCACAAAATTCAAAAAAGCCATTATATTCACGGTTATGGTTTCTTACAGTGACAGTCAGCAGGAGGAAGAGGCACATAGGGCAGCATTCAGGAGAGGTTCGGAAACTTCTAGTTGGCCTTTCCAGTAGAGTGTTAGGGACAGCTCGTATCTCTTCTAGCAGTGACAGGTGACAGCATGCATGAAGTATTGCACGCCAGAGAAGCTCACCTGAGCTTCGGTGTCCAGGGTTTCTGTGGGGTTTGGTTCTGTACGCATAGTTGATGGCTTACGTGGCTGACCTTAGTCTCCAGCCCTCCAGAGGTTGACTGATGGCCAAGGCTCCCACCGTAAATCACACTGTCAGCAGAGATTACGTGGCCTGACCCAAGGCCCCAGGTAAACAACGACACTTAGGACATTCCAGGGCCTTATAGGTCATCTCCCAGGATCTGGGCAAAGACCAAACCTTTCTGGGGACAAGGTTCATTCTTTACCTCACAGAGCAAGCAGCAGGAGTTGAGCCCTAGGTGGGGCCCCAGCTGCCCTTCTGTCATGTTTGCGACACCAGCTGCTCTTCTTTCCACAGAAGATAGGTGTGCGGTCACAGCCTCCCTGCATAGCATGGGGTCCAGCCCGAGCACTCCTGCCCCATCGGGCTTCAGCCCTGTGGGGACTGTTGTGTAATCGAGCATCTGGAGGTACTAGATGGAAGGCCAGCCTCACATTCCTTCCTTATTCTAGACTTGCTGAATGAACAAGAGGAGCGGAGTCAAGCCTGCTCACTGGGAAGGAAAGGGCAGGAGAGGAGGAAGCCCTTTCCCTCCCCAGAGAAAGGCTCCCGTGCTTGCGCTGAGCCCTGCACCCTGCGTGCTGCACCCTGCACCCTGCGCGTTGCACCCTGCACCCTGCGTGTTGCACCCTGCACCCTGCGCGTTGCACCCTGCGCCTTGCCTGAAAGCGTGTGTGTGCTGGCAGTGCTTTCGGGGGCCTCCTTGTTTTTGTGTGTGTTCATAAGGATTGGGAGCCATGCCAGTTGCCGTGCCATGCCACTGCCTGAGCAGGTGGCTTCCTTGGCATGGAAAATCGAGCCACAAAAACAAGGACTTTCGCTTCCACACGGATACCTATTGGTCCCGAAGTGAGAACTCGCCACCCAATGAAATGTATAATGTCTTGGTTTCCATAAAGAAGGCATTATTTCTTTTTCTTTTTAAAAGCAGGCCTTTTCCCTTGACTGGCTGAACGGGCGTTAGTGATGTTGGCTTGTCCTATGACCAGGAGTGAGTCTCTTTTAGAAAGCCATTTTTTTCCCCAGCTCTTGCCAAAGCCAGAAGTACAACAGATGAGAATGATGAAAATGAAAGGTGCTGAGGACAGTGCTGGCTTTCATGCTCATCACACATCATTCCACTCGCAGTTGGTATTGGTGGGATAGAAATTTTGTTGACTTGTGTAGCCTGGAAAGTTCCTGTGGTTCCATTGACGGACATAAAGGAGGACTGGGATGGGGGTTGGTTTGCTTATTTGGTTTGTTTTTGTGTGTCTGTCTTCCTATTTGAAACTCTTGTGCAGGTTCTGTCTTTACTAAACCCAGAAGTCTTGGTAGAAGCACTAAAAGTCATAAGTACATTTGAGCACCTGTGAGGAGAAATGAACTAATCCCATTCAGAATACACAGACAGAAAGAATATTGAATTTCTGAGAAAGTGTTTCTGAACCTCATTCTTACAGCTTTATCGTAGTGACAGTGATAGTTCAACACTGCCCCGGAAGTCCTCCTTTGTCCGAAATACTTTGGAAAGACGAACACTTCGCTATAAGCAGGTATGTGCCACGTAAATGAATATGAAACCTCTACTTACCCTGGGACTTATTTTGACAAACCTTAAAAATGGCCATCTTTTAGATAATATTAATTGAAAGGTAATATATTTACTTCCTTGTACTTAGATTTAATTTTTAAAAGCATAGACAATGTCAGAATATTACCAATGTTTCTTAAGTTCCAAAGACAATGTCATGAGCTAAAATAATTCATGATCTTGACACTTTTAAATAGAATAAATTAATAAATGATCAACCATTCTATATAAGAGATCCTTTTTTTCTTTTTTGACAGGGAAATATATGTAGTTTAGAAAATCTGAATTTTTCAACATAGAATATTCTTTGACATGGGACTGTTCTATGGTTTTCATTTCTTTTACCCACAAAGTTTTTTTATCCACATCATGCTACTTTACAGTTTTGCTGCTTTTAGTTTGTAAGCTAGTGAGTGGTTCCCTATCCTTATGGGGCAGTTATTCTTTTAACAACAACAACAAACAACAAACACCTCTGATTTCCACGTGGCAGTTGTATTTACAATAGCCACTGATTGAAAATGATAAGAAAATACATAATTTAGTTCCACAAGTCTTTCTCAGCAGCAGCCGTGTTAACATTTTGGACTGGATCATTCTTCATTGTGGGCCGCTCTGCGTACTGGAGGACGTAGGGCCGCAACCCTGGCCTTGACCCACTCACTAGCTGCCAGTAGCACCCCCTTCTCCCTTTTCTGACATCCAAAAATGTCCCTAAACATTGCCAAGTCTCCCCTGCTTGAGAACCACTGAGTTCTGCTATGAATTTGGCAGTGCTTTTAAATGAATTTGTACTTATTAAGTCACATCATATATTTGCATTAAAAATCTGAATATGTGCAAAATGGTGTTAGTATGTGTAAAAAGCATAATTATTTAGTCCACTGAACAATGCTGATATGCTCATGGATTTGATTCTGTTGCCAAAACTGCCATTCCCAGGGTTGTTTTTCATTGGACAGGAGGTACTGCTCTCAACTCCACATACAAAATTCTTGTCTTAGGACTTTTCTTAAACACAGCAGATCTGCATACTTGAGGCTTATTGAGGAGGAAAGTCTGCCAGTTTGTGTACGCGTGCGTGCATGGGTTTGTATGTGCGATTTTTTAAACAAAAGCACTCATATGGTTGTGACATGTTTCCCCCCATTATACAGTGGATAATTAAGATTTTTCCACATTAATATAGTTTGTCAATGTTTTACCATGGCAGCAATTTTGCTGGACTTATCATTTATTTACTCAGTTTCCTCTTGTTATATATTTAGGACTTTTTTTTTGTCATAAACCTTAATTGGACCACTTGCATGTTATCAGTTCCTTTCAAATGCAAGTCAAAATGAAATTTCAGAACCAAAGAAAATGCATATTTTTTGGCTTTTGATATATATTTGCAAATAGCACTTCGGAAAGATTATGCCTGTCTTTGATTGTGCCAGCCCCATATGGGAGAGTCTCTTTCTCCATACTTTTGCAAATTCATAGGCCACCATTAAAGAAAACAATTTGCTGTCATTAGCTTGATATTAAAGTGGAGATTTAAATTAATTTTGCCCAAATCTGTTATTTTTTCAAACATCGGGCCATGCATAGGGAAATACCTTGCCAATAACTGAGCTTTATCTGTCTTTAATTGTGGAAGAACCTTCTGGAAGGCCTGAGCTTGCTGGCCACATGGTGCCTGCGTGCCAGGTTCGTGTGTGTGTGTGTGTGTGTGTGTGTGTGTGTGTGTGTGTGTGTGCTCATGGCTGTCATCTCCTGCAGTCCTGTAGGACATCCATGGCCGAGCTCATGACCCGTACCTCCCTGGACCTGGAGCTGGACCTCCAGGCATCTAGAACCCGGCAGAGGCAGCTGAATGAGGAGATCTGCACCCTTCGTGAGCTGAGGCAGCGGTTAGAGGACGCCCAGCTGCGAGGCCAGACTGACCTCCCGCACTGGGTGCTGCAGGATGAACGATTCCGGAGTCTGCTGAAGGAAGCAGAGAGGCAGGTAAGAGGCTCAGGGCCTGGGCATGGTCGCTGCCCTTTGCTCCAGTTCTACTTGGGTTCTGAAGTGAGCCTTTCAGATGATAAAGATGTAATTCCTACAGTCCAGGTGCTCATCTGAAGGAGCCAGGTTTCCCCTTCTGTGGACCAGGTGGTGGCTGGTGTGCAGGGGGCACCCACACAGATCTCAAGGCCCCTCTGCCTGCACTCCACTCCCGCTTTGTGTTGGGGTGTTCTGGGTCCCATGTCTATGAGACATGACTCCAGCAATCCTAAGTAGCTTTCATGAAGATTCCCTGGGGGCAGAGGGTGGGGCAGGGTACCCCTTTCTCCCCTCTAGATCCCCACAGCTGGGGGTGGCTTCATTCATTCTTCCTTGAAACCAGAATTATAAACATCTTGTTCCTCCAATGTTGCTATTCCAGACAAGACAGACCAAACTTGACTTCCATCAAGAACAGGCAGCTGAGAAGATGCTGAAGAAGGCCTCCAAGGGGGTCTGCCAGCTACGTGGGCAGAGCCACAAAGAGCCCATCCAAGTGCAGACCTTCAGGTAGGTGGAAACCAACCCAGGCCTCCCTTTCCCGCTTTCTTCTCACTGTCATGACGCTGTCATTGTAAAAACTTAAGTCTTGAAAAATGGCTACAAAACAGGAATCCCCACTGCTACTAGCATTTTAATGTTTTCTTCTGGTCTTTGTTTTTTAGACATTTTTTCCCTCCATGCTACTTGTAAACATAATGTGGGTTCAAGTTCGTATTTGTTTTTTTTTTTTAATTAAAATATCCCACGTTGCCACATAATCCACTATCTTTGTTGGCTGTGATGTCTCATCTAATAGATCTTATTTATCTGAATACTCTGTTTTGTAACTCGTTTCTTTCCAAATGTTTGCTATTATAAACAACACAGCAGTTGACATGTACATACATCTGTGTATTGCCTTGCCCTTTTTAGTTAACTTCTGGTCAAAGCATAATATGCATTCGGGAAGTGTGCATATAGTATGTGTGACATAGTTCAGTGATCTGTCACAAACTCTACATGGCAGGAATCAAACATTATCAGCAACCCTCAGACATCCTACACCATAGGTACCACTGTCTTGAATTTGAATGCCATAAATTAGTTTACCCTGTTTTTGTTTTTATTATGAGGAGAATTACACGGTTATATCTATGTTCTTTAGTTTCTTTTTAAAAAATCAAGGTGAAGTTCAAATAACGTGAAATGAACCATCTTAAAGTGAGCAATTCTGTGGCCTTTAGTACAGTCACAGCATCGTGCAGCCACCCTCTCTGTCTAGTTCCAAAACATTTCCATCAACCCAGAAGGAAACCCCATACCCATTAAGCTCTCACTCTGCGCTCCCCCTCCCCCGGCCCTGGGCAGCCACCATCCTTCTTTCCTATGGCTGTCCCAGTTGAGGACATTTCATATAAATGGAGTCACACAGTATGTTGTTTTTTGTGCTTGGCTTCACCTTGCACACTGTTTTTGAGGTTCATTCACACTGTAGCATTGTCAGAATTTCATTCCTTTTTATGGCTGAATGACAGGCGCCTGACTTCTAGCCTTAATTTGTTTTTATGCCCTGAATTTTCACATCCCCATCACAAAAGAATGTAAAACAGTATAACTCTCTTCATTCAATTGACTTAAAATGATTTCATTGGCATAGTTTTTTGTTCAGTCACTTTTTAGTAAAGCAAATATTTACTGAGCACTTACTGTATACCAAGCGCTGTTCTAGGCGATGGAGACAAACCCTTGCCCACATGGGACTTCATAAATGCTACAGTTACCCAGTGAGTCACTTAAGGAGAGGATTTGATATATTTGATTTATTTGATTTATCTGATTTATCTGATACATCTGATTTTAATTAAAATGTAGAGAATCTATATACAAATGGATTTGTTGCTGGGGATTTAAATTCAGTTTGTTCTATGAGTAAGAAACACTATCATCAATATTGAGAGCCTCCTGCCAGATTTCACTGTATTTACATCAGCTTCTAACCTGTAATTCTTTCCCTTCCCAGGGAGAAGATAGCATTTTTTACCAGACCAAGGATTAACATACCTCCTCTGCCCGCCGACGATGTTTGATGTAGTGCTTTGTACACATGAAGTATTTATCTGCCCTGTTTTATTTTCATGAAGTTTTTAGACTAGCTCAATCCGTCTTTAAAATATTTGTGCAAAGCTATTAATATACACATTTTGTAAAAAAAAAAAAAAAACAAACCCCAAACACATATATCTATACTTATATATTTTATAATAGTGACGGCAACAGGGCTTGGTTTTTCCTTGTTGTGAAATTGACATCTCTGAAGACAAGTTATTTTATAAGAGATCAACTATCACGTTAAGAGTGTACAGTTTTTACACTGTTTTATTTGACTTAAAGGCTGGAAGACAGAAACGAAGTGAGTTCAGGCAAATTCACTGTATTGTAATTTATTTATAGTACTTTTTTTTTTCCTTGAAGGAAAATACTGACCTTAAGATGTATTTTTAAGACTGAAATTTTGTTCTTCAGTATTTGTCACGCAGTAGAATGGAACTTTGGGGCCGGTTTTGTTTCTGACACGGAAATGCAAACACTATGTGCTAAATTCGTCACTCGTATCAGTTGCTCATATGTGCCTTTATCATGTATATTGTCCACTTTTACTGTGTTCTGTTCAAACCACCCCCCTGGCAGTGGCTCAGTCGTAGTTTCCACGTGTGAACATCATGGAGCTCAGTCTCCCACGTAGACTGCGCACTGAGCACCCCTCATTTCTGTGTTGTCACAGCACGCATCATTCTGTGCTCCCCACCAGCCTGAAGCAGGCCACAGAGCCCCCTGCGTTCTGGCTGTGGCCTGCCTGCCCACGCTGGCAGCCCACACTGCCCCTGCACCAGACCCTGGGCAGCCCCGCCTTTCCAGTGCGTTCCATCTGACCATGGCTGACCAGGAAGGTGGGTGCTGGGGCTCCAGTTCTACTGCTCTGTCATGAAGGAAAGTGAAAGGGAACTAGGAACGCACACTTTCACGAGTCAGTGAATCCGCTGATGGAGACAGCGGTTATGATGTAGACATGATGACCTCTGAAGGCGCCTTTTTATGGAAGGAAACACATGCGGGTAACTTCAGTTACCCAGTGAGTCACTTAAGGAGAGGATTTGATTTATTTGATTTATTTGATTTATCTGATTTATCTGATTTTAATTAATCACAATGCTCCCCCCAACCCCTAATGCTGAAGTCTATCCGTATTTCTTAAGAAATCGTAGAAGTAGTTCATGAGGAAAAATTTTTTTTATGTAATGAAAATTTGCCATTATTCTTTTAAAATACCAAATGATATATTTTGCCTAATACATATTTATTATATACGAAATGCACTCTCCTTTATGAGGCCTCAGAGAAGTAAATGAGGTGGTCACACAAAATCAGAGAGAAAACAGAACTTTGTCTTGCTAGATTTTTCTGCTCCTCCCTTGGGAAATGCCCCCTTTAATCAACGTCTCTTGATTCGCATTAGTCTGTAGCCTCCCCCCTTGTATAACCTGCCTTTTTACATTTATTAAAAGTGATTTTGTTAAAGCATTTCATTGACACGCGACCAATCACGGGCAATGGAATTTGTCGGTGGTGGTAAGACTGAAAATTTTGTGCTTTTTTTCACGATTGTCATCTCTTGCTCTGTATTTCTGCATCTAGTCTCGTGGTTTTGTTTTGGTTTTGTTTTGTTTTGGTTTTTTGATTTTTTGGGCTAATTTCTCTGTGATGTACCCCACAACAGAGGTAGAGACACACAAAACATCACTCCTTGCTAGAACTGCCCCACAGCAGACAGCACTGCTGAGCAGGTGACACCAATGGCAGGCCCTCTCTATGCCCCCAGCCACTGAAACTTTAACCTCCAACAAAAATTGCTGCTGGACTCTGGGGTGCGTGGATGGCAAATCATTAATGTCTTAGGTGCACGGCTCCCTAGATATGGGAGAGTCCCCTGGCCACATGTCCTGGCCGCTGCTTTTCAGCAGTGGCCACGTGAACCTCTCAGTGGCCCAGCGGGTCGAGGCAGCTTTTCTGCCAAGCCCTGTTAAGTAGCAGCACGGGGAAGACCCACTGTGCCCATGCAGAAAGCCCTCCAGCAAGGGTTTTCTGTAAATCTCACTGCCCAGCACACACAGATTTCCATGTGAAATGCCTCCCCGCCCCAGGGGTTAAGAAAGATCCACCAGAAGCAAAGGCAGCCCCTGCTTTGGTACCCATCCTAGGAGTGCTTGCCGTGGTCACCTTCCCATTCACTGCCTGCACCTGCCTGCATATGTCTGCTGTGTCATCTGCCGGAAAGGGCACATGACCAATGACAGGCTGGGCCCATTAGGCAGGAGAACTCGGAGTACCTGCCTGGCTTCTCATTCCTGAGTTGGTTTTGCAGCTTCTGATTAGTTCAAATTGGCATCCCCCGGAAATGTTCCACATGTCAGAAAAGAAGTCCTCTTGTCTTATAGAGTGTTTTCATCTGTTGCAATATGACTGTATACCATGCCTTGGATAAAAGAACATTGCCATGCTGCATCAGTACCTGTGGTCCAGAGACACCCACCTGGACTGCCACCAGGACTCTTTCGAAAGAGTACAACGGGGAAAAGGGAATTCGATCATCACTTCATCTGATTGCTGAGTCGTCTCACCGCTGAAATAACTCACCTTCTGTTGTGGGAATAAGTTCTGATTAGTATTCATTTCTGTTTTGGTCACTGTTCTAATTATGTCATTTGCAATGTTTGAAATGATTTCTTCTATAAAATTAAACTAAACTGCCTTAAGAACAGAATGGAAATGTGTGATTTAAAAAAAAATTAATTGCAAAGACAAATATATAGAAATGTATACAAAATTTTCCAACATAAAAATAGAGGTATAAAAATAGTAAAATGAACACACACGCAACTCTCCCCTAGTTCGACACGGATGAATCGTAGTTGATATTGCTTTGTCTATACCTCCACCTACCTCCTCTCCTGTGTTTTGAAGCGACTCCCATACACCTCAGTTCAGCTGAAAATATTTCACTATGCACTGCTAAATGACAAACATGCACAATATTCTTATCGCATCTTAATGTTTTATAACTCCTTAGTGTCATTAACTATTCAAGGTTTACCTTTCTCATTTTCTCATGTGTCATTTTAAAACTTTACAAAATGAACAGAATCCAAATACGATCAATGTATTGGGATATTTTAATGTCATTTTTTTTCTTGAACCCTACACCCACTTTTCCCACCCCTCCACACCTAACCTCTGGCAACCACCAATCTGTTTTTTGGGTAACAGCTTTTTTGATATACAATTCATCTACCATAGAATTCACCCATTTAAAGTGTATAATTAGCGGGTTTTAGTATATTTAGAGTTGTGCAAATAGCACCTCAATCAATTGGAGAACTTTTTATCACCCCCAAAAGAGATCCCATACCCATTAACAGTCACCCCCAATTCTCCCCTCCCGCTAGCCCCTGCTTTCTGTCCCTATAGTTTTGCCTGTTCTGGACATTTTATATAATGGAATCGTTCATGTGGCCTTTTGTGTCTGGCTTCTTTCATTCAGCATCATTCCAGGTTCATCTGTGTCATAGTGTGTATCACGACTTCATTTCTCTTCATTGGAAATAATATTCCATCGTGTGACTATACCACATGTGACTTATCCATTTATCAGATGGATATTTTTGGCTACTGTGAATACTGCTGCTATGATCATTTGTGTTCAAGTTTTTGTGTGGATGTACGTTTTCACTTTTCTTGGGAATATACCTAGTTATGTATGATAACTATGTTTAACCTTTCGAGGAACTGCCAGATCATTTTCCAAAGCAGCTGTATCATTTTACTTTCCCACTAGCAGTTCATGAGGGTTCCAATTTCTCCACATTTTGGCCAACATTTGTTATGTCATTTTGATCATAGTAATCCTAGTAGGTGCAAACGGGTGTCTCATTGTAGTTGTGTCTATTTTTAATCTACAGTATCTACACCCCCCCCCCCAAAAAAAAAGCTCACATTCACAGTTTATCATTTGTTGCAGAAAGAGGTTTGCATGTCCTCTGAGTCCCCTGACATTCTGGATGTGTCCCTGTAGTACAGTTTAACATGTTCCTGTGAGTAAATACTGAGAAAAAGCATTGTTGAGTCCAGAAGCTTCATCAGATTCTAGTTCATTTCTTTCTTTTTTGGAGGACATGGCTAACAAGACATTCATACGTTCATCCGGTGGCTTATAATATCTCTTTCATAATGTTCATAACTATTGATAGCCAATGCCTAGAGCCATTAATTTCTAAGCGTCGCAAAAATGATATTCAAATTCTATCAATTTTTAACTTATTATTTACTTTGAAATACCTTTATAAAGAGAAACACATCTGTTTGGTCACCTAGGGGTACAGTTTGTATGGGAAAACATACAAACCGTACCACTTGATTGTTTCCTTTATTGACCAGTTTTGAAAACAACAAATTTTTTCCCTAACGTTGTATAGTGGTGACCAATTTGCTTTTGGTTTTTGAGATTTTTTTTGAACATCAACATGGATTTAAATAAATTTGGTGTGCTTTAGTTCAATGGAGTTGCTATCAATGATGCTCAGAGCCTTCCAGTTGGCTACTGGACCCCTTTGTTATATTCCCAGGAGTCTTAGTCCCTTTGCTCTTCTGCATGACCAGATGTTTCTAACCTGGAAATAGTCATTTCTCCTGGGAGACTTGGTTTTTTGGAGATAGCGGTACTCATTGCTACTTGATCATTGTTTTTAGGCCTTTCCAACAGATAGACAATATTTTATTTTTTAAAGGTAGGATTTTAAAAAAGGATGGTGCAAATAGAATATCACATAGTAACTCATTTGCTTTATCTTATATCAGAATAACTCTTAATATTTTGTGTGTGCATGGTTAAGCTGTCAGATATATATGTGTTTCGCTTTAATTTGGATTGGAAGTTTTATAATTATGTAAAATATTGACATGGTTCCAAAGACAATTCTACAAAACTAGGTCTATTCAGAGGAATCCAGTGTTTATTCTTGCCCTGCTGCCCTATTCCTTCCCTCTCCTTGCAGGTAACCTTTTAAGAAATAGTATTTTCCCTTGCATTGTTTATTTTTCAGTATAAGCAGACATATAAGTGTATCTACACACATATATGCATGCACACAGAAATGCACACATATGTATGTGTGAACGTACATACACAAATATGTACACATCTTTGCACTTGCTCTCCTCTTTCGGATGAATGGTAGCACGCTGAACACACTCTCTCCAAATGGCTTTTTTCACTTAAAGATATCTCAAGAGACCAGCTAAATCTGTATTGGCTGTTGTAGCAATTCACCACATACTGGGTGGCTTAAAACAACAGAAAATGATTTTCCCACAGTTCTAAAGACCAGAAGTCTAGAATCAAAGGGTTTGCAGGACCATGCTTGCTGCGAAGACTCTAGGGGAGGGTCCTTCCTACCTCTTTGAGTTTCTGGGGCTGCCTGTCATCCCCTGTGTCCCCTGGCTTATGGAGTCATCACTCCAATCTCTGCCCCCATCTTCACACCACCATCTCCACTGTTTCTCTCTTTTCCCTCTTTTGTCTCTTATGAGAACACGTGTCATTGGATTTAGTGCCCACCAGTTACTCTGAGATGTTCACATCTCAAGATCTTTAACTACCTCTGCAGAGGCTTTTTCTCCAACGTCCTGTTACACATTCCAGGTGGACATACTTTTGCTAGATCATCATTCCACCCACTACCATCTGCCCTCTGGCTCTCCCAAATTCACACCCATCCCACATGCAAATTACACTCACTGCCCCCCACCCCCCAAAGTAGTTCATACAGGTGTTCTCAACTCCTTTTCCTGTGCATGCTGCATTAATGGCTGTACCATACTTTCTTCCACCATCTCCTGGTGTTCATAGTCTTTTGCTATTAAAAATAATTTAATAATTTAATTGATTAATTAATTAATTATGAAGATATCTCTTCATATTTTTGCCAGGGTTTCTGTGGGCTAGACCCCTAGAAGTGAGGTATCTGGGTTAATGAGTAAATGTGTATGACGTTTGGCTAAGTATCACAGCCTCTCCCTCCTAGGGGGTGCAGTGTCACCAGCAATGTAATGTGTGTGACAGTTTCCCCACATTGTTACCAGGAGAATGTTGTCACATTAGTGAGGCTTTGCCACTTGCAGAGATGAGAAATGATATCTCAGTGTTGTCTAAATATATGCTTTTCTTCTGAGTGAGGCAGCTCTAATTA
This sequence comes from Cynopterus sphinx, assembly GCA_030015415.1. Classification (NCBI taxonomy): domain Eukaryota; kingdom Metazoa; phylum Chordata; class Mammalia; order Chiroptera; family Pteropodidae; genus Cynopterus; species Cynopterus sphinx. Next base: position 2,579,205 of record CM057388.1, read on the forward strand.
TAGATGCTCACTGGTGTGTTTGAATATCTGTAAAGGCTGGCCCTCCTTCCTTTCTTCTTTTTCAGTGTTTTCTTAGCTATTCTTGTGTATTTGTTCCTCCAGAAGATTTTAAAATCAACGTCTTTAGCTCCAGGAGGAAAATTATGAAATTGTTACTGGAATTGCATTAAATTCACAAATTAGGAAGAACTCCCATCCTTATGATGTTGAGTCCTCATGTAAGAATGTATTCCCATTTGTTCAAGACTTTTGTTGCGCCTGTCAGGAATGCTTTAGTTTTACTCATATATTTTAAATATTTTTTGATAAGTTGTTAGCTATTTTATTTTCTGTCTTTATAAGATAAATATAATGACATGCAAAGCTCTATATTACTTTTTTCAGACTCCAGTGAAAAAACTAGTGTTTCCACAATTAGGCAATCTCTCTCTCTCTCTCTCTCTCTCTCTCTCTCTCTCTCTCACACACACACACACACACACACACAGAGTTAAAGATGTATACATCTATTTCTATTTTCTTAAGTGTTTTTAACATGAATAGATGTTGTATAAAATAAACTCCATTTGGTCATAATATAGAGATATGAATGTGCTTTGGAGTTGGTTTGCTCCTCTTTTATGGTTTTTGTGTGGATACGTTGTAATATTTTTGAGTGCAGTCTCTGCCAGGGTGAGGATCAATGTTATACTTCAAAAAACAAATGGGCAGGTTTTTCTTCTTTTTCTTGGCTCAGAGAAGATAAGTTTGGGAGAATTCTGCTGTGAAACAATCTGGGTGTGTTCCATGCTTCTTTTTTTTTCCCCCCACAGGGGAGCTCTTTAAACCACTTTTTCTATTTCCTCTATGGAAATTGAGCTTTTTAGACTTGTCTCCCGAGATCAATTTTGGTAAGTTGTATTTTTCTTAAAAATGATTTATTTTATCTGTGTTTTCCAATCTATTAGCAAAGAGCTGTATAGAGGAATGTTTCATTTTGATGGGTCCTTGCCCCTTGTCATTTCCAACTTTTTGTATTTGCATTTACTCCCTTGTTTTTCCTTGATTGAATTAGTTATTGGGTTATTTTTTTACTTTTTTCTTTTTCAAAGAGAACCAGTTTTTGGTTTTGTTAATTCTATTTTTTTCTGTTTTATAACTCATGAAATACTGTTTTTTTTTACTAATTCTTTTCCGTTTTCTTGTGTCTTGCATTTTTATAGTTGTTTGAGGTGGGTGTGTTTATTTTTATTTTAAAATTTATATTTCTAAACCAATTTAGTGCTATAAAATTTTCTCTGTCAACGAATATGTTGTTTTCATTATCATTATTTCTAAAAAATCCGGTAATTTCACTTTTGACCCCAGAGGTGTTTATTAACCTGTCTTTAGAATTTTTTCCAGATGTACAGGTCTATAAATTTTTATTTTTTCTTTCTAATTTCATTGCAAAATAGCCATAAAATCCTGTTTGTGTCATTTTTATTCTTTGGAATCTACTGAGGTTTTCTTTGTGGCCTATGATATAGTCAGTTTTTGTGAATGTTCTGTGAAGAGCAGGCACATTCTGCATAATTAGGGTTCAGAAATTGATCGATTGACACCTACATACATACGTGCATGAATACATACATATTAGTTTCCTGGGATTGTCATAATAAATTATCACAAACGAGGTGGCTTTAAACAACAGAAATTTTATTCTCTCAACAGTTCTGGATGTCGGAATTCCAAAATCAAGGCATTGGCAGGTCCGGGCTCCTCCAAGTCTGTAAGGGAAGGTCCTTCCTTGCCTGTTTTAGCTTTTGGGGGCTCTGAGCTCTGCCTCCGTCATCTCATGGCCTTCTCTGTATCTCTCTGTCTCTAAATCTCCCTCTCCTTTCCCTTGAGAAAACACCAGTCATTGGATTTCTGCTCTCTGTAACTTTAATCTCAATCGTTAAATAATTACATATGCAAAGACATTATTTCCAAATAAGATCATATTCTGAGGTTCTGGTCAACATGAATTTGGGGGGACGCTGTTCAGCCCACTACAGATACACACATACATACTTCAGCTCTATGTTGTTGATTATTGACCATGTCTGGATTTTCTGTATCTTTACGCGGGTCTTGGCTACTTGAACTGTCCCGGGCACACTGATGATGCGTTTCCATTTTTCCTTACATCTCTGGCAGTTTCCAGTTTGAAAGCTGTTGCTGTGTTATTAGATGCATAAATATTCATGCCTCTTAAATCTTCATTGGGCATTGTAACCTTGGCCCATTGGAAAGCATCCTTCTTCCTCTCTCTGAATGCTTCTTGCTGGGAATTCTACCTTGTCAGACACCGAGAATGTGATAGCTCATTTCATTTTATTTGCATTTTCCTTGCCTATCTTTGTACATCATTTATTTTCAGTCTTTTTGTTTTAGCTACATCTGTTTCTACACAAATTAACATTATATATTGCTGTTAGATATTCTAAAACTGCTTTTACCATTTTTACATTTATTGATATAGGCTATTTACATTTATTAATATTATTGCTATACGTGCCTTGCTTCCGCCATTTTTATGTGTATTCAGAATTATGGGTATATAATTTTCACAGTGAGTATAGCCATTCTCTTTTCTTTTTGTATGCTTGTGTGCATGTGTGTACATGTTTGTACATGTGTGTCTATACAAAAATATGTGCATGTATGTAGTGTTTAGGAAGGCTTACGTTTTATTCTAATGGTTACCTTATATTAATATCTTTATATACTCCTTTTAATTCCCTCCCTTTTTTTAATCGATGTCTGCTGGTTCCCTACTATGAACTATATTGAAATTAGCAAGTAACCCTTTTTTCCTCTTTCCCTAAGTTTGATTTGAAGTAATATGAGAAGTCCATCAACAAGCTTAGTCTCCTTTTCATAATCTTTCCCCGTCACGCCCCATTTTCTGACAGCTGTCATGTATTCTCATTGTCAGGGTGGCTCTGACCGCTGCATCCCCTTTGTATAATCGTTTTTTTGTGATAGTTCTACAGGTAAATGTTTACATATAATGCTCACCATCAGTCCTCTGTTGCTTACTAACCTCATCCTGGTTGTCTGTACCTTGTTCTGAGTAGATTTTTCTGGAAGGGCTCTGGGAACAATATTCTCTGAGTTCTTGCATGTTGCTAACAGTGTGTTTGCCGCATTAATAGTGGAGAGTCAGATTGGCTGGATATAAAACCCCTGCCTCACATGCTCCCTCCTCCAGTGTCTTGAATATGATACTCTGTTGTCTTCTGGCATGAAGCCATATTCTCAGAGTCTTATGAGAGTCTGATTTTCATTTTCTTATAAGTGATTTGGTCTTTATTTTTTTCCCCTGGATACTCAGAAGATTTTCTTTATTTAAAGGCAGAATCTTTACCAGCTTATACCTCAGTGTTGGCCATTAAAAAAAAAACAAAAACAAAATCAGTTCCTCAGTCTCTGGTGTGCCCTTTAAATATACAGCTTCATGTCTTTATTTGATGACAATTTTCTTCAATTACACTTTCAAGCATCTGTCCAGTTCTATTGCATTTATTTTTCTTCCTTGGATTCTCCTGTTAAATATACATTTGCTCTTCTTTGTCACTTTCTCTCAAAACCTTCCCAGTTCCTCATTTCTTTTGATTTTTAATACTTTCTTTTCACCTTTTAATATTTTAAGGCACTATCCTTTGCATCTATTCACTCTTGTGTTCCCTCTATTTCTTTCTTGTATTTATAATTTTTTCCTGGGTTCTACCACCTCATTTCTGAGTTTTTCTTATTCTAATTAATGTTTTCTCACATATTACTATTATTATTATTATTATTATTATCATCATCATCATCATCATTATTTACTCCAAAATCTTCACATTGCACTTTTCAACTATTTTCTGAACACATCTTACTGGCATGTTTTCATTATCTGTAGGGATGTCATCATGTTTCTTCTCTCTTTTTTAAATATGTATATTTTAAACACTACTGTGGCCCAATCAAACTTGCTTCAGTTACTATCACATAAAGTATCCCCCTCCTGGCTACCTTTGGCATACTCTATCCACCCTGCCCCCTGGCCCACTCTCCTATTTGCCCCCAGAATAGGACATCTTTTGATAGGTTACCAGTTACTTTCTCAAGGAGGTGGGAAGTGATCTCCATCCCTGGATAAATTTGGCCCCTCTACTTTATGTATACCTATTAGTTGGCTGAGGCTGCCATAACCAAATGCCACAGATTGGGCGGCTTGCACTCTGGGTGCACAGGAGATGCTCAGTTAATGTGAACCAGGTGAATCAATGAGTCAAGCCTCTATTAGGTAACTATCACTGCTGTAACAGGTGACCGTAAACTTAGTGACAAAACAGCACAGATTTAGTCTCAAAATGGGTTTCACCTGGCTAAAATAAGGGTATCAGCAGGGCTGTGTTACTTCCAGAGGCTCTAGGGGAGAATCTGTTTACCTGCCTGTTATAGCTTCTAGAGGCCACTTGTGTTTGTTAGCTTATGGCCCCTTCCTCCATCTTCAAGCTGGCAGGGTCGCTCTTCAAACGTCTTTCTCTCTGACTTCTGCTTTTGTTGCCACATCTCTTTCTCTGACTCTGACCTTCCTGCCTTTCTCTTATAAGGACCCTTGTGATGACATTGGGCCTACCCAGATAACCTGGGATCATCTCTCCACCTCAGGAAGCTTAACATAACCACAGCTGCAAAGTCCCCTTTGTCTTGTAAGGTAATGTATCTACAGGTTCTGGGAATTAAGGTGTGAACATCTTTGGGGGGTCATTATTCAGCTGACCACAGAAGCAGTCATCTTTGAAGGACCATTCCTATTTTCTAATATGTGTGCGCTTTTGTCACATATTTCAATTTTTGCTTTGAAACAAATGATCAGATGCTCCCTTCTCATTCCGGATCAATATCTGCTGGCCCTTGGGGGAAGTTCAAAGGCAGAAGCTGAACATTTTGTGGTGTTTGGAAGCATTGTGCCTGAGACCTGTGGCTAAAGGCACACAGCCGCTGAAATCTGTGTGTGCTTTTTCATCCTTCCCGCTAGCAGACACTCTGGCCAGATTGCTTTTCCTATCCTGCAATTATAAGCAGAATCCCCTGGGTGAAAACACAAATTGTTTTATTGCAATGAGATTGATTTAAAAGAAATGCTTTATAGCACCATCCGACTTAATTATCCGTGATAACGGAATTGTATATTTGCACTAAAATATTGGTAGCTGCTAGCCACATGTGGCTATCAAGCATTTAACATGTGGCTAGTGTGACTGGAGAACTGAATTTTAAATTTTATTGACTTAAATTGATTTAGCCATTTTCCCATTTAGAAAAAAAAGTGCAGCTCGCTGCCAGCGCTAGTTTAACATCACGTGTAGGAATGCTACATTTTCTAGGATTTGACATTTTCAGCGATAGAGAATTACTATATTTTGTAAATGGAAATACCGCTACTAAACATAGAATGCTATAAATAGAATGATGTCATTTGTTTCCAAAGACTATCAACACACTAGAGCGATGCTCAAATAAATAATAAAAGCCCGATACTTCATGGCAAACTTTGGGGTGAGGTTAGGACTGTAATCTGCGAGTTATCTCGGGGTAAAAGCTGCAGCCACAAGTGCTGCCAGTGAGGATTTTGGGGGCGAATGGAAAATAGGTTAAATGTAAATAGCAACTTGTGGCTAGTGGCTACCATATGGAAGAAGTATGATTGTACAAAATCACATTTCCAATCCGAACCAACTGGACAAGTAACAGCTTTTCTCAAAGGCCAGGTCCTGGCTTAGAAAATCTGTGTCGGTGCCTCAATCTACTTCTATTGCCTGTGTAGTAGGGTGGATATGCCATATCTCTTCCCAACTCCATGCTCAGCAGGTTGAAGCCAGCTGTGGTGGGAGAATTCATACCATGGTATTCTGCAAATGCTTCAAATCAGCCTGCCCTTTCCCCCTCCACCCCTGATCCCCAGCTTTGGAGAGCTGGATTATTGAACCTGGACCAGCACACTCCTGTGCATATGCCAGTTTGAGGAGACAGGCCTAGTGAATTAATTGCCTTAGCACGATCTTATTTTCCCAGCCCCCAAAGAGAAAAAGGAGACACTGTCAATTAGACCACGCTTACTGTTAGAGGTGAAAACAGTGTGATGCTTCCTCAGGGAAAGTAGGATTCTCCTGGCCCTTAGTGCTACACAGGGTCTCCTCTTAGGCTTCCTTAAATGGACAGCACCCTTGACAATAACTCCACTGCAGAAATGCAGAGGGCTTTCAAAGCTGTTGTTTGTCACATCAACCAAGGCCATCCTTTTGAATAATGTCAGAGTAATATGGTCATGTTCGCAGCTTTCAGATGTCCATGGCCATCCACGACCACAGCTCAGAATGCATGGGAAAGGCTAGACTGCATATTCTTACAGTCCACATCATTCACATATTCCCCAAATCTTTTATGGCATTGGCTAGGTGTATAGCACCATGCTAGGTGTGAAAGAATGCATTCATTCATTCATTCATTCATTCAGACAATGTGTTCAAATGTGCAGGAGCTCAGGACGTAAAACCAGATGAAAGAGAGTCCTTGCTTCCAGGTTTCAGCACATTATACAATGGTGAATGCTTAAAAATGTCTCGGAAAAGGAATATTCTGGGCATCACCTTATAAGTAATTCTAAACGAGGGTTTCTCCACCTCAGCACTATAAATATCTTGGCTTGGAACACTCTTTATTGTGGGGTGCCCTGGGCACTGCAGGGTGTTGAGCAGCATTCCTGGCCACTCCCCACCAGATGCCAATAGCATTCACCCCTTGCTCCAGTTGTAGCAGCCAAAAATGTCCCTATACATACAGCAGCAGAGAGTCAAGAGGAAAAAGATGTAAATGATTGAAAGGATAAAAATTAGAAATCTGTGAAGAAAATAGAAAGTGCCAATATGGAGAAATTAAAGCTCAAAGATTATTCTATAAATATATGAAAAAATTTTTCATGCAGGATAGTAGCAGTGAACTTTCTATCTCCATAGGCAGAATAAAAGGATGTGAATTTAAAGGAAAGAGAAATTGAGCCTGGACCTACAGTTGATTAAATATTAACAGCAGTTCCTGGCGGGCATCTTCTTTCCTCATGATTGAGCAGAGCAATTTAGGAAAACTAGGAATGATTCTCTCTGGGCTTTGCAGTTAAGATTTGAGAATGTTCAAGTAATGAAACCTGAATTAAAAAGTAATCAAAATGTTTATTCTATAATCATGTCCACTGCGGTGCTTTTAAGAAAACAAGCAGCAGTAATGGTTTCTTCTTACAAAAGGAATATATGTTAATCACGGAAAAATTAAAAAACTTAGCTAAACTAAAAAGAAAAAACATAAAACAGCCCTAATCCCACTAACCAGTGAGATGTCACAGTTAATACTTAAGTGAATTCGCTTCCTAATTAGTTTCTATGTTCATATAGAAAAGTATTTGTGTAGATAGAAATATATCACACCTACCTGTATTAGAAGGGTATGCTTTGGAACTTGCTTTTTAAAATTTAATACACTGTGAAGGTATTTCCATGTCCAAAAGTATATATTATCATATTAAGTCTTCCACTGAACAGATGTTTTATAATTTAGCCCAAGCTCTGTTTTTGGAGCTTTAACTTGCTTCCGGTGCTTCGAGATCATAAATAATACCGCAGCAAACTTTCCCGAGGTGATTCTTTACATTCCCTTCCTTTTCCCTGCTAGGAAGAATTCCCAGAACAAATAATACCAACATCTGTCCAGCCCATTCTATTTTTCAAACTATGCATATTTGTAAGGCTTTTGGTAGGAATTGCTAAACAGCTCACCAGAAAGATTGTTCAATTTACATTCTCATGAGTGGTATCTTGTTTTTTTTTTTTTAACCTTTTCCAAAATGACAAGTTTCATGGGTGGGAGTGGAGGATGTTGGAAGATTTAACTCATCCTGTTGAAAACTGCACGGCCCAGTTTTAGGCCTTTTCTAAATCGTCTCTTGGCTGTAATGTTTTTACACTTGAGCAATCACCTTGAAAAGAAAAGGTAAAGCTAACCTACTGGCAAAAAAAAAAAAAAAATCACCCCAGATCAGGAAGGTGACTCTACTTTAGACACTTCCGCCAAGCCTGAACACAGAGCAAGTCACTTCAGACTGCAGAGGGGCGTTTTATATGACACCCCACCCCCGCTTGATTCTTGGAAATCCTGTCACAGTCGTCTGTGCAAGCCTGGGCTCCAGTGGCAGGGCGTCCTGTGTCAGAGCAAAGAAAATTGGCATGGCGAGTTTCAGAGCCAAGAGGTGACTGAGAGGGCTGTGCCGGGGCTGAGTGGCTGGGCAGAGCATGTGATGTTCCCAGGCTGGCTGGGGGTGGGGTGGGGGATACCTGGGAGCTTGAGACTGAGATCAACCTTCACTTTTGGCAGGAAAACGAACTCTACAATTTCCATCTCCATCAGACCCTGAACCCACAGGACCAGGGGATTTCGATAGCATTTTAACTCTAGATCTCAGGAATCTGAAAGCGAAAGGTAAGTTGCTTATCACTCTGAAAAACCAACTTGAGAGGCGTGACCTAGAAAACCACAAGGCCACTTCCTCGATTTTTAAAACTTGGTGTGGAAAATAATCAATGGCATGAGAAGCAAGGGCCATGTTTATCCCCAAATTAGAGACTGACCTTCTCAACAGAAATTTTGTTCATCTGGAGGGAATGGTGGTAAAATGCCCAGGTTAAATATAGAAGGACATGAAAGCTGCAGGAATAAATAGCAAGTCCGTAAGCCTGGCCAGCTTGTAAAACAATCTATTTCACATCTCTTTCAGGGGCATGTGCAAAGGGAATGTTAAAATCGTGATTCAGGGTTCTGGTCAAGATGGCAGAGTAGTATCAAAGACTTGTAATATTTTGTGGAAAGTGTGTGTGTCTGTGTATAAGAAGGAAGAGCAAGATTTAGAAAAAGCCAACATTATTCAGTGAAATCTGTCACTAATGATCTATTCGCTTTCTTGGTTAATATTAATAATTCCCTGATGATAGTAATAGTTTGGTAAGTGCCTGTGTATATTAACTTCATTGTTAGCAATTAAAAATGCAAAATGTAATTGCAATTTAAACTCAACTGGAAGGAAACTAATGTGTATGAAACTGGAAGACAAATGAAACCAGTTCCTCCTTTTGTTCTTTCCCATTTCAAAAACGTTGATGCGGTTTGGCAAGAAAAGGTGACATGTTCACTGGTTAAGTTTGAAATCCGCCATTTCAAATTTCCAAAACCATCGCAGTTGAAATTTTCTATGGCTTTCTAGGCAAGGCTGTGTCAGTCGTGAATGAGAAATGTTGACTTTATACATCTTTTCTGCCATAAATAGATGACTCACTGCTGCAGCATGTGATAAATATTAGCAAACGTGAAATCCTGACTTAACTGTGAATTAACTCTATCGTGCATGTTGAAGAGATCAAACTCCCTGCCAGGTTGCAGCAAACAACCAGACACACGCACCACCATGCTTTATGCAACCATGCTTTATTTTAAACCATCAAACGTTCCCGTATGTGTTGTCACGATTTTTTTTTTCCTTTGGCAAATACAGGGGATACCGGAATGTAGCTATTGAGGGTAATTAAACGCATTATCCACCAGTGCAATGAGTATAATACTGCCTAATGAATATGCTAATAATGAAAGCGTTTGATAGGTTTCCTCGATGATGGGAGACACTGACCTCTCTACGCATATATCCAGGAGCTCTATATATTTTCGCTGTCAATGTGATTTGCAGAAAAGAGGTTTCTTGCTCGGCTGCATTTGATAGAGACGACAAAAAAAGACACGCAATGATTTTATTTCCTTACTAATCCCCTTCCTGCCAGCTCTCTGGAAATCCTATTACGTGCACCGAGCCTGTCATCATTTGGATTCCTCCCTCCGTGTGCTCTTTGCACGGAGAAAGGAGGCTGCAGCCTGACTGTGCGCTCGCTCCTCCCCGCCCGGGACTTTCCCTCCAGGGGCTTCTCGGCGCCCCGCCCCCGCCCACCGGCCCAGCACCTCGCGCCGGCGCCCACCGCGTCACGTGACGGCGCGGGCCCCGCCCCCGGTGACGTCACCGCTCCCGCAGCCGTCGCGATGAAAGAAAGGATGCTCTAGGATGTGGTGCAGGTGGGCGGCCCGGCTGCGCCATGCGGCACTGCAGGTAAGGGACGTGCGGCGCCCACCCCGCAGGCCTGCACGTCGGCAGCGCCCCAGAAAGCCACAGCGGGGTGTCTCTGGCTGCTGCATGCAGCACCAGGCGCAGGGTGCAGGGGAGGGGTGGCAGGGTGGCCGTTGCAGGCCACGCATGACTTGGATCTAGGCATGCCCATCCTGAGAACGTGGGCAGGGGTTAGCCAGAAAAAGAACCAAAACCTCTTCTTGCTCAGGACAGGGGAAAAAAAAAATCTAGAATGATCCCCAGTAGCTGCCCAGTAAGAACATCGAGAGGCTTGTCCAAGGTAACTATCAACCGTTTCCAGCTGTCATTGTGCTTAAATAATGGCCTCTTTGCTAATTCTCCTCACAGGGGTTGAGCCTCAGTGTTTAGCCTGATTTCTTTTAAAGCCAAAGCTGCTTGGCTTGGAATGCGCTGGGAAACAACGTCTTGTTTAGCAATGTAAAAAGCTAGATGTGCCACCCATACGGTTTTGCATTCGTTGGCAAGGTTGCAGCATTGAAAGGGGATACCTTAGAAATGTGTGTGTGTGTTTGTTTTCCCTCCAGGTGTTTTAAGTAGCTTGCAAAATAGCAATATAAAATCAAATGCAGCCTCTACAGGTAACATGTCAGTATAATTAAGAGAGAATAAATGAGCTCTTTCGAACAAAATGGTCTTTAGAAGGGGGTGACAGTGGAGACAGACATCAAAACTCAAGAATTCCTAATCAGCTTGCTGAAAGAAGGGGCTGGATGACTCAGCAGCAGATGGAGGGGGTCAGGTGACTTGTCAGTTGGGTGGGATTTTAATGGACTCTGCAGAGGTCAGACCTGTATTTACCTTCTTTTCTGTGATTCAGAAACAAATGGAGGCTAGGACAGGTGTGGGCACCCTTAGGTGGAGAAAGGGCCATTCTTTCCTGCAAAACAGAAGCCCCTGGAAGCCGTGGTGTCAGTGAACTGTGTTGGGACCAGCTGCTGTTGGAGGACCTGCAGAGCAATGCCATTTTAGTTGATAATTGAAGGCCTTTCTTTCCGAGTTTGCACACCCTGCTGTGTTGCTGCAGTAATTTCCTCATTTCTTTACTGCAGTTTTCTTCATGGGTTTAGATTGGCTATAGTAATTCAGACTTTCGTGTCGCCACCCTTCCCTTCTCCCTGAGCGCAACCCAAGCAGAACAGAGCAGGTGACACAGGTCAATGTAGTTGAGTCCTGGATTCCACTTCTGGCTTTGGGGCTGTGTAATCTTAGACAAGGCACTTCGTGTCTTTGGGCCTCTGTTTTCTTACACTCGAAGTCACCAAGGGATTTAGAGCAGGGGTTCTCCACCTTGGCACTAGTGACATTTGGGGCTGGATCATTCTATGGTGGTGGGGGCTGTTCTGTGCACTGTGCAATGTTTGGCAGTATTCCTGGTCTTTACTCACTAGATGCCAATCGCAAACCTCTTCTCCCCAAGTTGTGACAACCAAAAATATCTCCAGATATTGCCACATGTTCCCCTGGGGGGAGGAGGCCTCCATTGGCCGGTTGAGAGCTACTGATTTAGACGGTCTCTAGATGTTCTTCTGGCTTCATGTTGTAGAATTCATTTTCCTATGATTTGCTTGATGCTGAGGCCTCGCTCAGAGATCTGATTCCCTTCCATGATGTTGTATATTTTGGAAAATACAATGCGAAGGTTTTTTTCTACTGTGAGCTTCCAGAAATAGCTTCTGTTGAAAAGGCGAGGCCTGTTTGTGTGCCAGTTGTCTCTGGGAAGCCAGCTCGGCAGAAAAGAGTGTCAGGGAAAGAGGACAACGCCAGGCACTAGGTCAGCATGTGCTGAACCCTGTTGGGACTTGGTGTGCAGAGGTCCTGGAGGATGTCACTATATGGGGTAACTTGGAACCTGGGGGGTACTAACTCATCTGTGAAAGTGAGACTAACAGTACTGTGCAGAGCTGTCGTGAGCAGGAAATGAGATGATGTGCGGTGCTGATGCTGATGGTGGGAGAAGATGGTGGTGATGCCTAGTGCAGGTAGGGGGAGGTCAATGCAAACCGCCCCCAGAACCTCAATGTGGAACCCACTCAGGGTAGTGAGAATCACATGCTTTAAGCTTCAATGTGGGACTTACGTCTAGAGTCTGGCTGTGCCACTTAGTGGCTTTGGCTGCAGCACTTCCCCGCTTGGAGTGGTTGCCAAATCCATAAAATGGGGCCAAGGGTACTTGCCGGTCCTGCTCCCTTGGCTTTTTGAGCGGATTGGATGGGGGTCTGCAGGTTGGAACATTTTCAAGAGACAGGAAGCAATGAGGGTGGTGGCATCACGAGGTGCGGGGCATGCTTAGTGTGTGTATTTGCAGGTTGGGGCTTAGAAAGCCAGGACAGTTGTCCTTGTCCCCAGGCCTGGGATTGCAATGTGTCCATCTGCCCATTCCCTTGCCATCACCTCTCTGACACTCCTGGCCCCATAGAAATTGGTCTCCCAGGGAGGGAAGGTCTTCAGCGTGATAGAGTGGCTATGCCCAGGCTGGGCACAAGCAGCCACCTTCATCCACTAGTGGCCAGTTTTTTTTTACAGGTCACATGCCACGTTGGCCAGGCAGCTCCTCTATATCTCATATCCACTCATGTGCCTCTGAATAGCTTGGCACACTCAATGGGCCATCTGGCCCTGACACTGCAACAAGTCAGTATCAGGAAAGAAAGTGAAAAAGAGAGGATTCTCCATTGAATGAGACTTATGGGACTGAATAACCGTTGTAGCCAGCTCTGCTGTTAGGACACAGTTCCAGAGGCTGCGTGGCTTAACAACAGGCATGTCTTTCTCACAGTTCTGGAGTCTGGAAGTCCAAGATCAGGGTGCCAGCACAACTGCGTTCCGGGGAGAGCCATCTTCGGGGTTGCAGATGGCCACCTTCTCCTTGTGTCCTCACGTGGCAGGAGGAAGACGAGCAGGCCATCTGGCCTCTTATGAGAACACTAGACATTCACGAGGGCTCCTTCATGATCTGATCACCTCCCAAAGTTCCTATCTTCTAATAACATCCCATTGGGGGTTAGGATTTCAACATATGAATCTGGGGGACACATTTATTTCATGATAATAACTAAATATAACTTGTAGCCCTTGACTGGCTCCTGGCCTGAGCAAACATCTGTAATAGATATTTGGGGACACCTGGGTTATTCTTATGTGACTGCCTATTAGCTGATACGAGGGAACCACTGTAAATTTTATGAGATGTGATAATCTGGTGGATGGTAGGCACCTGGCTAAGCAGCTCTGAGATTCCAGACACAGAAACAGATCAGATGTGTTTGTTTCCTGCTGCCATGTTTGGGGGTACACTCTGTTACACAGCAGCAGATACAAATGTGTGTATGTACAAGAGGCTTAGTTGTTGGGATGCATGCTGAAGTATTCCTGAGTGAAGTGTCATGATGGCAATAAATTGCTTCTTAACATTTTTAAAAACATAAAAAGAAGATCTCTTTAATGTATGGCTGAATTAGAAGACAGATGGATTCTCATACCTGCTTCTACATTCAATCTCTTACAGTATCACATGCCATGTAGCCTCTGGAAAATTCTACTGTGCACTCACAAGAGAATGAAAATGAAAAAAAAAACTAAACAATTTAAGGTTATTAGAAAAGTACTTTTGAAAGCATAGAACCCCTTCAAGGGTCTTGGGTTCCCTCCTAAGGTGTCCCCAGATCACACTTTGAGAACCACCATTCTAGATCAATAATGTACTTTTAAATGGTTCAGGTAAATGGAGGGAGAATGAGATGGGGCAAATATGGCCAAATGGGAACACTTGTTGAATCCGATTGGTATTCATTGGGCTCTTTTGGGTATTGTTCTGTGTTCTTGAAAATGTTCATAATGAAAAGCTTTTTAAAAAAAGATAGAGAAGAAATATAGACTCTTGAACATGTGGGGGATTCTGATTGAGTAGGTGTTGAGGTGAGGCCCAGTGGGAGCATTTTTACCTGAGCTCCAGGTGCCCTTGTTTGTGGATCACTTTACAGTGTGTTCCCTTGTGTGGACAGCATGGTCATTTATTGAACCAGCCCCCTGTGCAGGGACACATGGATTACTCAAGCCTTGTAATCAGTGCTAATGGTATTATAAAAAGGTAAAAATGGTAAAGAGGGACTCAGCTTCTGAAATTAATTAAATGCATGTAATTTAGATGTTGGAAGCTTGTTCAAAATCAAAGCAACCCTTATATTTTACATGATGAGGAAGAGATGTCTAGAGAAATCAGGTGACTCGCCCAACGTCACGTGGCTGGTAGTGACAGAGCTAGGGAAGCACCCAGGTCCCTGAGTGCCTCTACAGTATGTTCTTTTGCCCTCTAGGCCCTGAGGACTTAGACTGTGTGCGCCCTATTCACCACTGTAACCACAGCATAGAGCACATGGCATATAGTAGGTGCTCATTAAATATTCACTGAATGAAAAGATAAATAAAATGTTAGTATCCCAAGAAAAGATCACTGATATCACGAATACCGCAAAGGCATTTGCATAGATGTGAGCCTCACCAATTCATTATTTATTTACCTTTGTCCCCAAAATTTGCTACTCGTGTCTCAGTTATGTTTAGGCCAGGATTCTTTAACTTGGACAGTTTGGACATTTGGGCTGGATGATTCTCTGTGGTAGGCCGTCCTGTGCACTGTTCAGTGTTGGACAGCATCCCTGACCTCTACCCACTTGATGCCAGGACTAACCACTGCCTTGTCCCCCAGTTGTGACAGCCAAACTCCAGACATGTCCAAATGTCCCCTGGCAAAATTGCTCCACAGTTGAGACCTACCGCTCAGGGCAGTGGGATATACTGGAACCAAATGGACAAGGCTCGTGCCCCCGTGGAACTGATATTGGAGTTGAGGAAAGAGAAAATAACTCCATTTTCTAGGTTGTGTTATTGAGTGAAATACAGCAGGAAGGAAAGGACAGACAGTGATGGATTGAGACCGCTAGTTAGGGTGGTCACGAAGGCCTCTCTGAGAGCCAGCACAGGAA
Organism: Cynopterus sphinx; assembly: GCA_030015415.1. Taxonomy (NCBI): domain Eukaryota; kingdom Metazoa; phylum Chordata; class Mammalia; order Chiroptera; family Pteropodidae; genus Cynopterus; species Cynopterus sphinx. The sequence continues at coordinate 2,594,418 of CM057388.1, forward strand.
CAGGGACCTAAAGGAAGTAAGGGAGAGCCGTGTGGACATTGGGTGGGCAGGACTGAGGGGACAGCCAGTTTAAAGGCCCCCAGGAAAGGCAGGACCTAGTGCCTTTGAGGAGCTGCAAAGCAGTTGGTATGTCCAGAGAGGAGCAATGCAGAGAACATGTGGTGGGAAAGATGCACTGACATGTAGCTGGGGACAGACTACACAGGGACTTGGGAGGAGGGCCACCAACCCTGGATTATTCTAGCTGTGATGGAAGGCCGCTGGGTGCTTTTGGGTGGGGGAGTGACATGTCGGGACTTCTGTTTGAAAAGATGACTCTGGCTTCTGTAAGAATAGTCAGAGGTGGATGAGAGAAAGCAGGGTGGCCAGTGAGGAGGCAGGGGTGGTGGCTGGTGAGCAGTGACTTGAGTGACAGTTGAGCTGCGCCATGCCTCTAACTGAGCAGCAGTGTTGTGCTAGGCACCTGGGCAGGCCTTGCCTATCATCGAAGGAGTGGTGGGGTGGACCTGTGCTCGTGTGATCCCTGCACTCACTGCCACGCGGAGACTGTCCCCTGCGCCTCTCGCACCTGGGTCAGGACAGTGTTACCCTTGATAGGCGGTGGACACAGGGACAGAGAAGGAGCTGCCATGTGCATTCCGCATATGGTAGTAGAAAGATCTCCTTCCAGCTGTCCTATTGTGGATGAAGTCCCCTGAGTCTTCAGCTGCTGTTTGGTGGCCATGATTCTTGGTACACAGATTTCTTGCTGCCCCTTGAGCCCACTACACTCCATCACTGAGTCTATGAGCTGGCTCTTCTCAGTACTCAGAGGGCTAAGTCACTAGTGTTCATGCTGGCCAGCCCGGGCCATTCCAAGCCATTCCGGGTTTATTGTCACCTGACCCAAGCTCTCCCTGTCCCGAGGGGCATAGTCCACCATCAGTTTTGTATTTCCTTCCTCTTGGGCCCATTTCCTTCTGCAACTTTGCCACAGAGGCACGTGCTTGCTGTCATGCAGGTGTTTGTGCAGTTCTTGGGAGCCCAGCCCTCAGTCGAACTGATGAAAGCTGCAGACCAGAACCTTCCCTGTCGGAGGTGACTGATGTCACACAGGGGGAGAGGACTGGAGGGCTGAGGACAGGCCTTGGACCTCCCCATCAACAGCAGCTCGGATGCCCAGGGCAGCTTTGGGGTTTGATCGGAGGGAGAAGCACACACAGAGGTTGCATTCTGCTTCTCCCCTTGGGAAGTCTGCTCCTTGCCATGGTGGCTAGGACCTGCTGACTCATTTCTCGTGGCCAACACTGCTTCCCTTTGTGCCTGCCCAGTGGTTTTTACCACATCTGTCTAGGGGCCGAATGTGCTTACCTGCCTCTTGGTTCTTCGTTTCCTTTCTGGCTTTAGATGGCTACGTGTGAAACTTATTTTTGCCCCCTCCACTGTAACCCTTGGAGGCACTGGCTGGTTAAAAGGGCTTCGTGGTTGGCGGTTAGGAGGGCTGACCACCACCATTATGGACAAGTTATTTTTCCTCTTAGCTTAGTCATGCCTTCCATGAGCACCTTTTTTTATTTTATTTTATTTTATTTTATTTTATTTTATTTTATTTTATTTTATTTTATTTTATTTATTTTATTTTATTTTATTTTATTTATTTTATTTTATTTTATTTATTTTATTTTATTTATTTTATTTTATTTATTTTATTTTATTTTATTTATTTTATTTTATTTTATTTTATTTATTTTATTTTATTTTATTTTATTTATTTTATTTTATTTATTTTATATTTTATTATTTTAAATTAAGTTTATTGAGGTAACATTGGTCAATATAATTATATAAATTTCAGGTGTGTGTTATAATTTAACACCTGTATATTCCATTGTGTGTTCACCACTCAAAGTCCAGTTTCCTTCAGCTGCCATATATTTGATCCCCTTTACCCACTTCACCCTACCCCTAAACCCTGTATTTAACCCCCTTTACCTCGTCTTCCTCTCCCTGCCATCCCCACCCCAGTAGGAACTACTAGTCTGTAGTCCCCTGGTAACCCCTAGCTTATAGTCTGTGTGTCTCTGTTTGTTTGTCCTGCTCATTTGTTGCTTTTAGGTTTCTATTCCTAAAATAAGTGATATCATGTGATTTTCCACTTTTTCTGTCTGGCTTATTTTGCTTAGCAAGGTTATCTTGAGGTCCATCCATGTTGTTGCAAATGGCAGTATTTCATCTCTTCTTATGGCTGAGTAATATTCCACTGTATATATGTGCCACAGCTTCTTTAGCCAGTCATCTATCATAGGACACTAGTAGCTTCCATGTCCTGGCCACTGTGAATAATGCTGCTGTGAACATCGGTGTGCAAATATCTTTTGGATATGGGTTTTCAAGTCTTTGGGGTAAATACCCAGTAAAGGGATTGCTGGATCATATCGTAGATCAATTCTTAGGTTTTGAGGAACCTCCATACTGTTTTCCATAGTGGCTGTACCAATTTGCAGTCCCACCACCAGTGTATGAGGGTTCCTATTTCTTTGCATCCTTTCCAACATTTGTTATTACTTGTCCTGTTGGTTATAGCTAATCTAATAGGTGTGAGATGGTGTCTCATTGTGGTTTTGATTTGCATTTCCCTAATAGCTAGCGATGTTGAGCATCTTTTCATGTATATGTCCTCTAGGGAGAAGTGTCTGTTCAGGTCCTCTGCCCATTTTTTGATTGGATCATTTGTTGTTGTTGTTTTTGAGCTGTATGAGTTCTTTGTATATTTTGGATATTAGGCCCTTATTGGAGGTGTTGCTTACAAATATATTTTTCTCATTTGGATGACTGTCTCTTTACCTTGGTGATGGTTTCTTTTGCTGAGCAGAAGCTTTTTAGTTTGATGCAGTCCCATTCATTTATTTTTATTTTTATTTCCTTTGCCTTTGAGGTCAAATTCATAAAATCCTCTTTAAGTCCAAGGTCCTTGAGTTCAGTTCCCATGTTTTCTTCTATGCATTTTATTGTTTCAGGTCTTATATTCAGGTCCTTAATCCATTTCGAGTTTACTTTGGTGTGTGGTGATAGACAACAGTCTAGTTTCATTCTTTTGCAGGTGGCTTTCCAGTTTTCCCAGCACCATTTACTGAAGAGGCTTTCCTTTCTCCACTGTATGCTTTTGGCTTTTCTGTCAAAAATTATTTGCCCATATAAATATGAGTTTACTTCTGGATTCTTGATTCTGGTCCACTGGACCGTGTGTCTGTTTCTCTGCCAAAACCATGCCATTTTAATTAGTGTTGCTTTGTATTATAATTTGAAGTCAGGCAGAGTGAGGCCTCCAGCCTCGTTCTTTTTTCTCAGGAGGCTTTGGCAATTTGTGGTCTTTTGTGCTTCCATACAAATCTGACAATGTTTTGTTCTATTTCTTTAAAAATGCCAATGAGATTTTAATGGGGATTGCATTAAATCTGTATAATGCTTTAGGTAATGTGGTCATTTTAACTATGTTGATTCTTCCCATCCAAAAACACGGATTATCTTTCCATTTCTTTGTATCTTCTTCGATTTCTTTTCCATGAGCAGCCCTTTTGCCCCAGACTTACACACTGATTGACATTTTGGTCCTCACCTTGGCAGTCTAGCTAGAACATGGTCAAGCACCCCATGGCTCTGCTTCTTTGTGGCCTTGCTCTGAAGACACCAGGAAGAATACCTCGAGGCTGTGTTTGATGACATTGTAAAGTTGCTAGACATGTGTGTCTGTTTAGATTTTCTTTATCCATGAGTGGGTGTACCCTATACAAACAGAAAATAGATTGTCGTGGAGGAAAATGGTCACTGGAATGTCAGTCCAAAGAGGCCCCAGGAGAGGAAGGGACACAGAACAGTATTTCCCACCAGCATTGTCTTTAGCAGCTGTTATGGGCTGAATTGGGTCCCTCAAAATTCATGTGTTGAGTACCTCCAGTACCTCAGAATGCGATCTTATTTGGAGATAGGGTCATCAAGTTAAAATGAGGTCACTGGGGTGGACCCTGACCCAGTATGACTGGTGTCCTTATAAGGAGACAAAGTTTCTACAGACAGACACAGGGAGGAGATAGCCATCAATGAGCTGGAGACAGAGGCCTAGACCAGATTCTCTCTCAGCACCCTTGGAAGAATCAACCCCGCCATCAGGTTGCTCTCAGATTTCTGGACTCCAGAACTATGAGGGAATCATTTCTGTTATTTGAGTCATCCTGTCTCTGGTACTTAGTTAAGGCAGCCCTAGGGAGCTAACACGGCAGTGTTTTGGGGGATGTGTGAGCCTTTGTGCACCTAGGAGGTCAGAGGTAACCCAATGTGCCTTTACATAAGCTCTTTTGCATAGTTTCGGAGAAATGCAGGTAGCTCTTGGGGCCTGAGGGGACCAAGGCCTATTAGGCTGTTATGGAGGAAGTGTCCTCGGGGCCTGGGCTCCAATCTGGCTCCCAGCTCACCACCTGTGAGACTTGGGTCTGTGACCTAACCTTTCCTCTGCCTCATTTTGCTTAATGTGGGCCTGATGGTGACAGTATTTAATTCAGGGGGTGTCAAGAGCCCTAAGGACTGAATACATTTGAAGTTCTGCCTGGCACACCATGGGGCCTAGACAAAGTTATTATTATTATTGTGAGGAGTCTTTGGGGAAATTCTGAATCCTTGGCCCTTGGCCCAGGGAGTACAGAGACCTCATGCCCCTTCATGCCCCAGGGGTTAGGGATATGAGAACACTGAGTCCATTGTGTCACCCAAGGCCACATGCAGTTGGCCTTATCTCCTTTCCAGCTTGCAGGCTGTGTTCCAAAATGGGACATGGAGCCGAGTGGCCCTGTGACTGTAGGAACCATGCCATGGAAGGAAGGTCATGGTCCCATACCAGCTTGCCAGTCCTATGGAAGCTGGACAGGGGCTGAAGGAGCACAGAGAGTGCTGGGGGCTGGGAGGTGGCCAAGCAGGAAGGAGGAGAAGGAAGAGGAAGTGACCTTCCTCTGTCTCTGCTGGCTCCAGGCGAAATTTTGAAACACGCAGAGTTTAATTCTCACATCTCTTTCTTCATGTCCTTTTTCTCTGAGATTACCTCTCTTTGGGATTCTCATTGGTCCTGTGGCCCTTAGCCTCTCGCCACATGGCCACCAGGAGCTCCTCTCACTGCCATTGCCTCTCAGTCCTTTCACCTCTAGGGAGCACAACTTCAGGTCTGGAGAATTAGGTGGAAGGAACATGGTCCCTCCCTATCTTAAGGTGTCTACATTTAAAAAAGCGAGGCTCATCATCTCAATGAATTTGAAATTGGTGGGGTTGTAGGTAAGGTAGAGAGGTGAGGTGACAAGCTTTGACTGGCATGGGAGCCAGCCTCTGAGGTGGGCCCTGATGACCCTGCCTCCTGGTATTCATGCCCACGTGTAGTCCCCTTCTACACTGATTGCTCAGGGCTGAGCTGTGCCACCGATAGGATGTGGTGGAAGTGATGGTGTATAACTTCCAAGGCTAGGTCACAAGGGACTCTACCGCTTCCACCTTGCTCCCCTGTATCAACTGCTCTGAAGGAAACTACCTGCCATGTCCCAAGGACACTCAAGCAGTCCTGTGGAGACGCAAAATGGAGCAGAACTGAGGCCTCTTGTCAGCAGCCAGCATGAACTTGCCAGCCATATCTGAGAGCCAGCTTGAAAGTGGGCCCTTCTGCCTCATCAAGCCTTCAGATGATGGCAGCTATGATTGATAGTTTGACCATAACCTCTTGAGAGACATCAAGTCTGAAAAGCCCAACCAAGCTGCTCCTGATTTCCTGACCCACAGAAACTGTGACATCAGACATGTTTTCTTTCAGCTGCTGGGTTCTGGGGTAACTTGTAATACAGCATAGGGTAGTGAACACAACTGGTAAGAGCCCAGAGTTTTCTGGGAGGGGAGGCCTAGTGCTGAGCACTCCCCGGGTCAGCTGCCCAGGCTGTGGCTGCCACCCTCAGGCCCCTTCTGTAACTCTGCTTTTCCCTGATTGCTCCTTATTTGTCTGTGGTGTGTTTTCTCACTCTTGGATTAGAGAGGGAAAAGAGTCTCATGCAAGGCTTAGGTACATTGATTATCAATTGGGCCATATCGATGATCAATTTGAGTGTATTGATTTTAAGTAAATGGACAACTGCCTTTATTTCATGAAAATGTATATCCTCATATCAAGCTTCATGGCCTGGAGACTCTGGTACAATAACCCCCAAATGCCAAGGAGGTTTGGCTGTTGGTGGTCACTTCAAGCCCCTGGCATTTGCAAATGTGTGGTTTTCTGTGTGAGCATCTCCCTGTATCCTCCTGCACCTGTGAAACGTGCCCCAACCTGCAGTGGGGAGCCCACATCCTCTGCCAGCTGCATGATGGGCTTGCCCTTGCCGACCCCAGTGCCTTTGCTCTGTCAGGGGGCTCAGGCTTCTGACATGAATTATTTCAGTGGGCGATCATTTTCAGAAGAGATGATGGCACAGGGATTTTAAAAGAGAAAGAAAGCATTTCACGGGCACTTGAGTTGAATACTTTTCTCTGTACCTGTGTGTCTTTTTTTCTCTTCCTGCTTTTGCGATCTCCTTTTCACTTTTTAAAACATTTTAGTTTTAGTTTCAGGGATTCAGTACATTACTTAGACATTTAAAAAAAATTATTTTAATTAGTTTCAAGTACACAGCACATTGGTTAGACATCTATATAGTTTAAAAACGATTCCCCCAATTGCTCCCTTCCTCCCCTGACCCTCCACCTAGCCAACATACTAATGCTGACTGCATTCCCTATGCCATGCTCCCCATCCCCATGACCATCCATCAGCCTCTAATTTGTATTTCTTTAACCCCATTCTTCCAGCCCCCCAAACCCCCTCCCCTCTGTCCATCACCAAATTATCCACTGTATTTGTGAGTCTGTTTTCAATTAGTTTGTTCTTTTTATTCCTTAGATTCTGCATATAAGTGAAATCATATAGTATTTATCTTTCTCTGTCTGGCTTAGCTTCTAGGTCCATCAAAGCAATATCTTTTTCCATCCCCTCCCTTTTCATATGTAGGGATCTTGTTTTCTTATCCTTTCAGCCACTCTGTCTTTTTGGTTGGAGCACTTAATTCCTTTCCATTTGAGGTACTCATTGATAGGAATGTAGTTGTTATCATTCTTTATTCCTGTTTTGGATACATGCTTTTTTTCTTCCTAAAGAAGTCCCTCCAACATTTCCTGTAATACCGGCTTTGTGGTGATAAATTCCTTTAGCTTATTTTTATCTGGGAAGCTCTTTATCTGTCCTTTAACTCTAAATTATAGCTTTGCTGGATAAATTATCCTTGGTTGTAGATCCTGGGTCTTCATCCTGTTGAATATTTTTTGCCAAACCCTTCTGTCTTAAGTAGTTTCTTTTGAGAAATCAGCTGCTAGTCTTATGGGTATTCCCTTTAAAGTTTTTATCTGTTTTTCTCTTGCTGCTTTTAATATTCTTTCTTTGTATTTAACCTTTGGCATTTTAATTACGATGTATCTTGGTGTGGGCCTCTTTGGATCCCTGATTTTTGGAATTCTCTGAGCTTTCTGGGGTTTTATGTCCATTTCCTTCACCAGGTTAGGGAAGTTTTCCATCATTATTTCTTCAAACAGCTGTTCAGCATCTTGATTTTCTTCAGGTATGCCGATCAGATGGATATCTGGACCCTTAATAGTGTCCCATATGCTCCTTGAATTATTTTTATAGTCTTGGCATCTTATCTCTTGACATTCTGATTGGGTGTCCTTGGCTTTCCCATCCTCTAGATAGGGCATTTGATCCTTTTCTTTATTCGCTTTGTTTATTCCTTTCTTTATTCCATTTAATATACTTGGTTAGACATTTATATAGTTTATAAAACATTCCCCCTAATTGCTCTTTCTCTCCTCTGTCTCTCTACCTAGCCATTATTATGTTAATGCTAACCTTTCACTGGTTTTACCAATTTAATTATGATGTGCCTTGGTGTGGTTTATTTTCCTTCCTTCCTTCCTTCCTTCCTTCCTTCCTTCCTTCCTTCCTTCCTTCCTTCCTTCCTTCCCTCCTCCTCCTCCTCCTCCTCCTCCTCCTCCTCCTCCTCCTCCTCCTCCTCCTCCTTCTCTCTCTCTCTCTCTCTCTCTCTCTCTCTCTCTCTCTCTCTCTCTCTCCCTCTCCCTCTCCCTCTCCCTCTCCCTCTCCCTCTCCCTCTCTCTCTTCCTTTCCTTTCCTTTCCTTTCCTTTCCTTTCCTTTCCTTTCCTTTCCTTTCCTTTCCTTTCCTTTCCTTATGCCCCCCCCCTTGATGCCCAGGGTTTGTTTAGGTTCTGGTATTTGTGGGATTGCAGTTAGTTTGAATCTTCATGTAGCATGGGATTTTCTATAGTAAATGTTCTGGTCAGCTAATCCAAATTTATTTCAGAGACTTCTTGAGAGAGTTTAAAGTTTATACCAACTTTCCTCTCACCTCTTCCACTTGGATAAGAATGGTGAAGAAGGGTTGGTCTAGTCAGGTCACTTAAAGAACTGTCAGCTTGTAGGGCCCTTACTCACTGTGATGGGTTCAAAGTTCACTGCTGTGGGCCCCTGAGGTTCTGTGTCCAGTGCCTGTGGTTGGGCATCAGCCAGGATGCTTGCCTGCAGCACCGAGGAGAATACCTGTCTACGTTTGTTAGCCCAGCATTTGTCATGGATGAAAAATCAAGATGAATTGAGCAATTAAGAGAAAACACAATAGCCTAGCAGGGGAAAGCAAGTCATGCCCTTCAAACTTGCATAACTGCAAATTATAAAATGGGACCACAGTGTGTGGAAAAGGTGATGGTATCAAAGTGATGTTTCACACCCACTCACATTTTACATGTCTGGTGACTTCAGTTTGGTTTGTGTATTTTTGTCCTGTGTATATGCGCAGGTAGGACATCTTTCTTGTATGTATTTTTGAGCATGTCTGTGCAGTGATGTCTAAAGCATTGAGCTGACTGCCGACAGAGTTTTATCTCTAGATGGATATCGTGTTACCAATGTTCTTTGTAGACTAGAGTCAGGGTATGTGATTGGCTAAGCTCTTTAGGTTTAGTGACTACTACTACTGTATAGCAGGTTTAGCAAATGCTTCCTTAGAGGTGCAGATAGTAAATAAGGGTGAGAAACACAGGCCTCTGCCCTTGAGGAGCTCACAGTCGGATATAGGAGGAAGCCAGCTTGCAAATAATGATTCTGTAACAAAATAAACTTTATGAACAAGATTGATGTTAAAAATGTTAGTAATTACAACACAATGGGAAGGATGCAGGGAATGACATAGAGTGAGGAATAGGAGGGCAACAAAAGGTTATAAATGGGCTAATGGTTCTCAAAGTACAGTCTCTGGACCAGCAACATCAGCCTCCCTGGGAGCTCATTAGAAATGCAGAGTCTTGGGCCCTGCTCCAGAGCTGCTAACGCTGTGAATCAGGGGTAGGACCTGGACCCAGCCCTCCTGGTAATGCTGATGATGTGCACTCAGATTTGTGGGTCACCGAGCTAGGCGACGATCAGCATCAGATGACAGGCCATTTTAGTGCTCAGGTCCTGGCATCACCAGAGGTCTCTGCACAGCTTGGACTCTTTTGTTCATCCATTGCAATCAGAGTATATCAGGAATTTTTCCTGAGTTGTTACACAGATGGAAAGTTTTACTTGGTGCATCAGTACAACTTACCCATTTTTTTTCTTTTATGGATCATAATTTTGGTATGATTTCTAATAACTCTTCACTTAGCCCTAGGTCCTGAAGATTTTGGCCATTCACACAGAGCCGTAAAAGTCACTCATGGGTTTTACACAGGCCAAGGCATCACTAGTTGAAGTAACAGAAAATGCCATAGGCTGCTGTCGTTGTGTGAGTTCTTTCGGAAGTGGACACTGAGATGAGAAGTCCCGTGCAAGGAGTTTTTTGCAGAGGTGCAGGGACTCTGGGGAGGGACATGAGGAAGTGAGACTGGAAAGGAAGGCAGCCATCAGAGGCTGAGCTATTATTAATGCAGCTCACCCCACGGGTGACCAGAGCTCAACTCCACGCTTTGGCCTTTAGGAAATGGTGCTTGCTCTGTCACAAGTCCCCAAGATCACCATCAGGTTCACTACAGGGGCTCATAGGACTCAGCATAGAATTGTCTCCATGGCCCTGGTTTATTGTAGTGAAAGGCTAGAAAGCAAAGTCCCCAAAGGGCAAGACGTATGGGGCAAAGTCGGGAGGACACCAGGGACAAGCTTCCCCAAGTCCTCTCCCAGTGGAGTCATGCAGGATGTGCTTAACTCCCCCTATAGTGATTCAGGATGACATGTGTGAAATGTCACCAGGGAAGCTTGTTAGAGTCTCAGCTCATGGTTTTTACTGTTGGCTGGTCCTGTAGGCACCCTCTGCCTGGTTTGTATCCAAATTCCAGACTCCCAGAAGGAAGCAGAGTTTCTCTATCACAGCACTCTTGACACTGGGGCTTGGATAATCTATTGTAAGGGGACTTCCTGGGCACTGTAGGAGGCTGAGCAACATCCCTGGCTTCTACCCACTAGATGCCAGTAGCACCCCTGTCAGATGTGACAAATATCTACAGACATTGCCCAGTGTCCCCTGGAAGCAGAATCACTTCTGTTGGGAGCCACTGATCTATTTATCATTCTTGGTCTCTGCAGCCTGGCTTCCTTCACCCTGTTGTAGACATTCGGCACAGGTGGTGGCTCTCAGGTTAGCCATCCCTGGAATGAGAGACTTCCTTTTTCTCCATTGTGCCTGCATGGCCATGCGTGGCTCCCATGCTCACCCCCCCAGCCAGTCACTGTGTCTGGTGGTTGGCGCTGCAGTCTGCCACCCTGTAGAAAGGACTGATGATGCAGCCACACCTGACTGCAAGGCCTAGATGCTTCCACAACCCCCCTTTCCATGTCTCCTTCAAGGTCTTCCCCTCTGTAGGCCACCCTCCCTGTTGCTACCAGAGGACTATTTAGAGCATCCTGCTCTTCTTGAAATAAACAACCCAACAAGCAAGAACAACAAAAGTGTGCCACAAAGAAAGTGAGCATTTTTAGACGGTCCTGAAGTCTCTTCCCATCTAAGCAGAGGATTTCTGTCCAGCACAGTCTCCCCCTACCTGAACCTCAAGAACCTCAAAGTGGGGAAGAACTTGTGCTCCAAAGAAAAAAGACAATACTGATGTCAGAAGGAGTGCATGCCCCTGGGCAAAATGAACCGTACCTAAGAATCTGCATTTACTGAGGGGTAGGCCACACTTTTAAAGTCTTCTTAAAATTGCAAAGTACAACAAACATGGCAAAAAGTGCATGGCACGTAAATGTATGGCTTAATGGATTATAAAAGAAGCATCTGTGTCACCACCCGACGTGAAATCATTTAGATGATTTCTTATAAATGGAATCACACAGTGTGCATTCTGGGATGTCTGACTTGGTCAGCGTGCTGTGTTTAAGACAGCTGTTGCCAGCATACTGTGGGAAGCACTTGAGTCAGAGGGTATGAGAGGTGTCCTGCCTTCTCTTGGGTGGAGGTGGGAGTTAATTACATGTTGGAGCAGATACAGAAAGGAGTCAGTCCCTGCATGTGTTCCTTGGTCACTCCAGGGTCCTCCTGGCTGAGGGCTGCTTGTGAATTACCCTCTGGTGGCCATATGGTGTAATGACGCCCTCTGATACCAGTGACTTCAATGAACTGGTGGCCAGCAGACATCAGCCCTGAGCTCAGTGCCTTGTATCATCATAGGTTGCAAGGAAAGGGACTCTAAAGGATGCTTGTGATTAGTTATTGGAGCTTTAGGAAACTCTCAGCAATGAGGCTTTTGGGGGTATTTTTTTTAGCTGCCATGTAACCAAGGTCAAGCTCTGAATCTGATGTTCTCAGACCCTTTCCTACTTGAGTCCTATGCCTTTCATGGTGTGTTGTGATCCGGGTAACCTCTAGCTCTGTTGGCCTTGACCACTTTATTAGAGCTATGGTATGCTCATATTTGTATTCATGAACCAAGGGCATCTAGAATCTTGAAGCATTAGGATGACTAATTAGTTGAAAGGTTTCTGATTGTAGGTTATCATAGAAACCTCAAAGCACGTGTGTGTCTATGAAACTACCTTTTATTTTCTCAGAGCTTCCAGATCGAAGCATTGCTAGTGAGGTCCTTTAGTTGCCTTTCTGGGGTCTGATCCTTTCCGTTCTTAGTCCTACGAGGGATGACTGTGCCTACTTTTATCTTTATACCTCTCTCAGTGGATCATGATGCCTTCTTTGCTGGCTTCTGTTGATAGGTGAGGGTCTCAGGCCTGCTGGTAGCTCTGGTACTGTGGACAGGGCCCTGGCAGGTCTCAGATGCCCAACAAATGCTTATGGTATAAAGCAGGGGCTGGCAAACCACAACTCGCAGCCCACTGCCTGCTTCTGTAAATACAATGTTGCAGGCACACAGCCACATGCCTTCATTTACACATCGTCTGGGGCTGCCTCAAGCTGCAGTGGTCACCGTGACACTGTTCAGCCTGCAAAGCTGAAAACAGGCCCTTTACAGGAAACATTAGCTAACCCTGAATGTCAATTAAGTTACTATGAGGGGACAGGAAACAGAAAAGTGACAGAGACAGCTTATTGGAAAGGTTCCTGAAAGCCAGAGGAAATTTGGGTGGCAGTTTCTACTGTGCCCACGCTGCCAAAGGAATCTGCTGGGACTTACGCCTGTGGTGACCAGCCTTTCTTGCTGATTGGAGACTTTTAAGCTTTTAATCTGAGTTATGACCTTCCATTCCATCTGCCCAAGTCATCTGGAGATCAGCTCATAGAGCAAGTTGGCAAATAAGATGGCATGGTGTGATCTGGGAGAAGAGCACTGGCATAAAAATGGTCAGGCTCTTACAGCACCTGCCCACTGCTCAGCTGGGGGAAGGGGGACAGATGGAAGGTCTTCAACAAGAACATCTAATGAGGGGGGTGGTGAAAAAATGCATAATGATGGTGGCATGATGCATAATGGCTCCAAGTGGGAAACCACCCAAATGTCCACCCACAATAGAATAGATAAATACATTGGGGCTTATTCTCTTAATCCAATACTATAAACAGGAGTTGGCAAAGTACATCACCCCGAGGGCCAAATCGAGCTCACTGCCTGTCTTTGTATGGCTCTCAAGCTAAGCATGGTTTTTTCCTTTTTTATTAATTGAAAAAAAATGAAAGAATAGGAATATTTGGTGACAAATGAAGATTATATGAAATGCAAATGTTAGTGTCCGTAAATCAACTTTTATTGAAACACAGCCCCAGTCATTAATTTGTGTATTGTCTCTGGCTGCTTTTCTGTAACAGCAGAGTTTGGTTGTCCTGACAGAGGCCACATGGCCCACAAGCCTTCAAATATTTACTATCTGGGCCTTAATAGAAAAAGTTTGCTGTTATATAGCAAAGAAAATGAACAATGATTACACTCAACAGCATGAGTAGACCTTATAAAAGAATGTAGAACAAAAGAAGCTGGAAACAAAACATTCTATTTATATAAAGTTTAAAAACAGGCAAAATTAGTGTGTGAGAGTCAGGATGATGGTTACCTTTAGGGGTGGAGTAGAGGCTGAAAAGGGCTGTAGGGGACCTTCTGAGGGTTAGTCACATTTTGTGCCTTGATCTGAGTACTGGTTATATGGGTGAATTCCCTTTGCAAAAATTTGTGGAGGTTTATACAGTTATGATTTTTGCATTTTATGGAGAGATGTTTACTTGAATAAAAAGCTTGCTTAAGAAAAATGATTTCAGTCTGTCAGCAATTTGAAAGGTTAAACATAGAGTTACCATGTGACCCAGCAATTCTGCTCCTGGGCACATACCTAAGAGAAGTAAAAACACGTCCATCCAGACTTGTATGTGAATGTTCATTGCAGCACTATTCACAGTGGCCAAAAAGTGGAGACAACCCAAATGTTCATCAGTTGATAAACAGATAAACAAAATGTGATCTGTCCATGAAATGGAATATCATCCAGCACAACAAGGAGTAACGTACTGATCCGCAGTCCAACATGGGTGAACCTTGAAATCATAATGGGTCAAACAAGCCAGATGCAAAAGGCCACGTAGTGTGAGATTCCATTTGTATGAGATGTCCAGAAGATGTAAATCCATAGAGACGGAAAGTAGATTCATGGGTGTCTGGGAGAGGAAAGGAGAATGATTCCTACGGGTATGGGGTTGCTTTTAGGAGGATGAAAATGCTCTGGAGTGGGTTGTAGTAACGGTTGCTCAATCTAGTGAATATTTCAATCCCACTTTTAGAAAGATAAATTTTATGGTATCTGAGTTATGTCTCCAAAAAAAATGCTTGAAATGAAAAGATTGCTGCTCTAGCCCCACATGCAGCCATACAAGTCAGAAAGAAAGGTCCCAGGGCCACAGCCAGCATGTCCACTCTTTGTCTCTCCTCTTCCAAGTGTGGGTAGCTTGAAAGTTGACAGGGGAAAGGCCTGATTTTCCCACCAGGTAATCGAGACCTGATCCCCAGATTCAGGAAGGCTGAGTAGCTCAGAAGAGTTTCTGGAAGGTAGCTAAAATGGATATGTTAGATTTGCGACTTCTGTTTACTAAAATCAAAAACAAAAACAAACAAACAAACAAAAAAACAAGACAGACTGAAATGTGACAGATAACTTGCTTCCTGGACTTTCCCTGTGATTGTGCCCAACTTGATCCCCATTTCCCTGATGTCCATTTTCCTCTGGGCTGATGGGAGAGAAATTGGAATCTTGGTGGCAGTTACTGGTGTGCGTTTCCAGTGACCAGCTACAACATCCCACTGCTTACCTACAGCTTGCTTTTTCTATATATTTAGCAATCTCTTCTGGATTACACTTTTTGGTCCCTCCTTCTAAGTGTTAAGGGCAATAACAGTTGCAGATATTACACAGCTTTTGAACATAGGAGGTTGTCACACAGATTATTTTAAAGTTTTAATTTTGCTGACAGTGAAGAGTTTTTAAAATTATGATTTTCTGCTTTGTAATGACTGATATTAACAGCTGGCAGTGAAGATCGCTCTGAAATTTCTGGAAAGGCCCACAGGCTTGACCTGTATCTGTCGCAGAGATGAATAGTTTTGGTTAATTAAAACCTGTTTGCTTGTCCCTGAGAGGGGAAAAGGGGCTGGGACTTAGTGTTGTCAGTCCCTGTGTCATGCGCTCAGGACGGAATGTGGACTTTCCAGAGGAGGGAAGGGAGACTCAGCGAGGGTCAGCTAAGGTCACACAGGCGGACAGGTTTCACGCAAATTTCTTGTGTAGTGGCCTTTCTATTTTGAATCGATGTATTTCATTTGAGTCAAAGCGAATAGTTTCTAATACTGTGAGCACTTGGAGGAGCTTTTAGGAAAAGATATTAAAATGCCAGGCATAGATTCATGTTTCAGTGCTTTTGGACTGCCAAGGAGGGAGCCCCCAGCTGCCCCTGGGGACGTTAGTGCACATTCCACAGATCAGAATCCTGGAGGACGAATAGCAGCTTTCCAGACAAGGAAGGACAGGAAAGCTGTTCAGAGTAGAGGAAACAGCACGTTCGAAAGTATGGCTTTCTGCCAGACGTTTTTGGTCAGATAGGCTGATTATTAGCCTGGGGTGGGTATTTGCTTATATTCAGTCAAGCCTTGATTATAGTTAAAACCTGTCCTTCTTCAGCTCATTCTGGGCGATCTTGTGCTTTCTTTCATCTTCTAGAAACCATTTTGTTATCACCGGTATCCAACTATACAAAGTCCAGGTTTCCTAAAAATTCTGTTCTGAGAGAGAGCCAACTGTCACAGTTGCTTTCAACATCAAAGTCATAAATTACATCATTGATACTGTCACAGTCAACACATGCTTGCCTTCATTGGGCCGTGGGTGAAGTGAGTTTTTCTGGACAGGGTCTATTTTAGTGCCTGCTGTTGAAAACTTTGACCCTACAATGCTTTCTAAATGCAGGGGTCCCCAACCCCTGGGCTGCAGACTGGTACCAGTCCCTGGCCTGTTAGGAACCAGGCTGCACAGTGGGTGGTGAGTGGCAGGTGAGCTAGTGAAGCTTCATCTATATTCCTGGCCACTCGTCAGCACTAGCATCACCGCCTCAGCTCCGCCTCAGATCATTAGGTGTTAGATTCTCATAGGAGCACTGGTCCCTGTGCCAAAAAGATTGGGGACCACTGCTTTAAAGGACTGGACAAAATACCTAGGTGTCCCTCGTGTCTACCAAAATCCCTTTGTAGGTAAGTATGGTTGTATAGAAGAAATGTTTTCTTGTTAGGCCCTACACCTCCAGCATGAAATTCGATTCCATCCTGCTCTGTTGGTAGCCTTGTCACCTATGGCTGCTCCATCCCTCCTCCCCAGCAGTTGGTCTGCAGTACCACAGCTAACTTACCTGCCTTTGCTTCTCCTCTCCCTCAGAGCCCAAGTAAATTGTGCCCGTTGAACATTGTTACGATGATGCTACTTAACCCCTTCAAAAAACCTAGTGGCTTAAAACAATAACCATTTATTTTTCTCATAGTCTTTAGGATGGCTGAGTGGCTGGTTGATTGGGCCAGACTTGGCTGATCTTGCTGGACTCACTCATGACCCTGTGCTTGACTGGGCCTTGGGATCTAGGATGGCCTCAGCATATATGACCCAACTTGACTGCTTGTAGTCGCTCATCTTCCGGCATCATAGCTAGGCTACTTCTCTTGGCAAGGACAGAGGTCCAAGAAAAAACGGGAGAGGCCACATCAGCTCTTGGGGTCTAGACTCAGTGCATGTGTACTGTCAATTCTACTGCATGTCACAAGGTCAGCCTAGATTTGAGGGGTGGAGAGATGCCGCAAAGTCCTGTTGAAAATATGGTAGATACAGGGATAGGTAGAGAATATGGGCCATTTTTGCAATCAGTCTGCAGCACAGATCAGGGGTCAGTAAACATTTTCTGTAAAGGGCCAAAGAGTCAACATTTTAGGCTCTGTGGGCCATGTGGTCTTTGTCTGAACTACTCAGCTCTGCTGTTGTAATGTGAAAGTGGCCCTAGACAATATGGAAATGAGTGGGCAAGGCTGTGTCGCACTGAATTTTTATTTTATTTACAAAACCAGGCAGCAGGCCAGAGTTGGCCTGCGAGATGCAGTTCGCTGAGCCCTGACCTAGATGATCCAGATCCAGTGAGAAGCTCAGATCTACTTTCTAGGATGCTGTCCTTCCTGAAACCATGGCCTTGAGGCCATGAGCAGAGGTGCCCTCTGCTAGCAGAAGTGGTTTTATTGGAGCGAAGAGATAAAAACAGGTGAGAGAATCAAGGGCTCCCCTCTAAGATGCAAGTGACTATTTGCATTTGTTTAGGGTCGTTCCTTGTACCACAGTGAACTTACACAGGTTAAGTTTCTCAGCAAGTCCTTGGACTTCACTTCTTGTTGTTCCCATCTTTGGCTGGATTCCTATTCCTTAGCCACCTGCATCTCCCAAATGGATGCCAGCTAGAATCCTTTCCATTTTCTGACCTGGAAACCCTCCTCTTATACTTCTGGCCCTCCTGTCTTTCTTAACCCCAACCTCAGAAGTGACCATCACCACCTCCTTCTGGCTCCCAGGGAAGCCCCCGATGAGATGTACAGAGTAGACCCTCTTTATTTTCCTTTATCAATTATGTGTCTAATTGCAATAGCCATGGCATTTAAAGATGTAATTCTTCTCCAGAGTGGCCTTTCATTTCAACCATTACTACCTGGAGTTGTTGCTTGACCAGAGATTTGGTTACATTTCAGGGAACATGAATGATCTCTTCTTTAATAGAATGTTCAAGTCCCGGCAATTCTTGTCTGTTGGCAGATCTTTCTCATGAGGGCTCTGCATGGTGGGTCAAAAGCTTGCCATGTTATTTTTCCCATCAGAGATTTTCTTTGCCACATATAACATGAGGCTATTGCCATCTTGTTTTTGTAGAAATGAAAATGAAATCTTTGCTTTCTAATTTTACTCCTTTCCTTTCTTATTGGTTGCTACTTACACAATGTGATTCTTCCCTGGGTACTCATCAACGGGTATAGTTTTCAGCTTGGCATGGCTCAAACCTCAACCTTTTTAAAGTTTTAAAGCAGCTGAGTTGTACAGATGGTCAATAAATCAGTCACTATGGCCACTTTATTGCTTGTAAGGTGATTACCCCACTTTGCCCATAGCGACTTTTCGATTTGATGAAAATGCTGTTTCATCAGGCCGCGGTTGAGTCCTCCAGATATAAACATACATAAAGCAATGAGAGAAACCTATACTTGAATATTTTAAAAATTGCCCTTCACCTCTTTACCCAGCACTTTTGTGGTCCTCATCCTATAATTCAAATTTCCACGCTCCTTGCCAAAGTCATTTTTATTTAGTGCTTATTCCAACCTCTTGTTTTGTATGAGTGCGTTGTTTTTTCTGCTAACTGGTGGTGAGCCTTGGCCCTGCTGCAAAGCATTTTCCCCATCTCGAATGAGCTCCTCTGTGACCTCTAAATCAGGCTCTAATGGTGGTAGAACATGGATGATGTCTTGGTTTATTTGTGCTTGTTTTTCAGACAAGGAATGGGAGACTAGTGGGAGTGGGAACATCTTAGTCAGGAAATGAAGAAACTCTCACCTTTGCTACAGCCCTGGCAGCAGAAGCCCTTTTGACTGTATTTTAAGACAAATTAAAAGTCTTGCCCAGGGCAGTGTGCCATCAGCCTGGCATGGCTCTTGACTTGTCTTGGTCCATTGGGCTGCTATAACAAAATACCACAGGCTGGGTGGCTTACAAACAACAGACAGATGTTTTTTTTTTTAAATCACAGTTTTAGAGTCTGGAAGTCCAAGACCAGGGGGCCAGCATGGCCTGGTGAGGACCCTTTTTTCAGTTAGGCTTCTCACTGAGTCCTCACGTGGTGGAAGGGGTGAGGGCTCTCTGGGGTGTCCTCTATTAGGGCACTGATGCCATTCAAGAGGGCACTGCCCTCGTGACCTGATCACTTCTCAAAGACCCCCACCTCCTAACACCACCACACGGGGTTAGGATTTATTTCAACATCTGGATTTTGGGGGTACACAAACATTCCGACCAGAGTGTGGCTCATGTGGCAGGCGGTCCTGCCTCCTTTGTCCCTCTCCATGGCAGCCCCCTGGTGCCCAGGGCCACTGCTCTCTGCAGATTGTTTTGGCTCCCATTGGTTGGTCAAAGTCATACCAATGTTTTCACTCTGCTGTCGCTAAGCATCGTGAACAACCTCAGTGACATCTACGTGGGCTGCCTGCATGGCTGGTCCACTTCATCTCCCAGGAAAACGAATTACTGCTTTGGTTACAATGACTCGATTTTGAGTGGCATGTCTCAGCCCCACTTGCCCCCAGCAGCCTTCTCATTTTGACACCTTGCTTTTGCAGAGCATGAAGTTTTCCAGAAATGAGTGTAGCTGATCCTCATTTGTGGTTCTGTATTTGTGAATTTGGCTACTCGCTAAAGTTTATTTGTAACCCCCAAACCAGTACACATGGCACTATCCCAGTCATCCACAAACGTGTGCCTGGTACAGACCGGTGAGAAGTTTGAGATGCCAGAAATGCACTTTTCTGGCTGCCGTGAAAGAAGGCAATGCTTCACCATCTTCTTTCCACTTTTACAGTCTGTTCAATGCCACATTTTTCACAGTTTTGTCCCTTTTCATTGGTAATTTTCCTGGTTTCAATGGTCCCAAAATGAAGAGCTGGAGCACCACTAGTGCTTGTAACCACAAGGAGACTGAGGGATGCCTCACAGAGAAAATGCACATGTCAGATGAGCTTCATCCAGGCATTTGATTTCACTGTTCATGAATCAACTATATATTCAGTAAGTTCTCTTTAAACAGAAACACAAAATACAAGGGGATGTACTGATAGATTGATGAAAATATTGCGATTAGAGGCTCACAGGTACCTAACCTGTATTTCTCTTAGGGCTTCAGGATTCACTAATTCAGTGCTCATGGTGGCTTTATAGAATTTCACAATTGCAAATAATAAGAACCATGGCTGTGCTACGGCCCGAATGTCTGTGTCCCCCAAATTCATTTGGTGAAACCTAATCCCCACTGTGATGATATTTGGAGCAGGGGGCCTTGGGGTGACCAGATCATGAGAATTGAGCCATCATGATGGGGTTAGTGCCCCTTAGAAAAGAGACCCCAGAGAGCTCCCAGCTTCTTTCCTTGCACCACGTGAGGACACAATGAGAAGACAGCCATCTCTGAAGCAGGAATCAGGTCTTGACTAGACAGCGAATCTGCCAGCACCTTGATCGTGGGCTTCTTCATCTCCAGAACTGTGAAAACTACATTTGTTTTTTATAGGCCACGCAGTCTATGGTACTTTCTGTTATAGCAGCCCATACTGATTGAGACAGACTATATTTATATTGATATTTACCTATATTTATATATAAATATAAATAAATAAATATAAACATAAACATAAACACACACACACACACACACACACACACACACACACACACACACACACACATATTTTGCCACTGCAGAGATGCCCATGCTGAAATCATTCTTTTTTCCATACTGCTGCATGTGGGTTATTCCACTGGGTCTGTGCAGATCGCCTGCTTATGTTTTTGACCCCAGGTTTCCTCTCCCAGGTGTAACTAGCATGGTAAATGCGGGAGCGATGAGTGGCTCTGGCAACCTGATGGACTTCCTCGACGAGCCATTCCCTGATGTGGGGACATATGAGGACTTCCACACCATCGACTGGCTAAGGGAGAAATCACGGGACACCGACAGACACAGAAAGGTAGGTGGCATTCATAAAAGACGTTATCAAAGGGGATCCCTTTAATTGGCTAGGCCATGCTCTCATTGGACAATTACTGAATTTGGGCTTAGGTCCCCCTGTCGTGTGTTGGGCTGGGTTCTGAGGAAGAGAAAGGCTGGTGGGAGAGGCCGAGATGTGGATAGAGAATTATCATATTAGGTGCTCTGGGTGGGAGGCTGTGTCATGTAGAGCTTCAGAAGTAGCTCAGGTGCCTTGGTCTGTAGAGGGAGTTAAGGAGGCAGTCGGGACCCTTGGCAATGTCAAGATTTCATGGGTACAGTGGAAGGCAGGTAGGCAGCTAGTGATGGACATTTAGAAAAAGGAGGTGAGAGTGAAGGAGGCACCAGCAAAGAGTGGTCACAGTGCAAAGAGAAGCGAGCGCTGAGGATGGAGCCACTGGCCATGTCACCTTCCATGGAGATGGAGCAACAGGGTGGGGCTGTCATCCATCTCAGGGAGTACAGCTTCGGAGTAGGATGAGAAGTGATATCGAGAGTACAATGTCATTTCCTGCAAGTTGGCAGGGGAAGAAGGAGGAGAGAGACATGGTGAGTGAGATAGACTCAGAAAGATGACTCAGTGTCTTGGCTCCCACATGGAGGGCCGTGGGCGATGGGGCAGCCTTCACCCTGACCCTCACTGTGGCCCTCGGTCCAAATCCAGCTTGGCCCCTGTTTGTGTCTATTGGAACAGCCCACACCCATTCACACACACATTATGGCTGCTTTTGTGTTACAGAGGCTGAGCTTTGTAGTTCCCACATCTGGCCTACAGAGCTGAAAATACTGTCTGTCCCTTTACAGAAATGTTTGCCATCCCCTGCCCTAAAGGCTTCTGAGGGGGATGAAGATCTCAGAAGGATGTAGGATCCTGTTAACACAGGGAGGCAAAGGGATGCTCTTGTGATATGTTTAGATGTATCCATCTTCCCAGTCAACATGATCTGTGCTAGCAAAGTTCTTGTATGAACACTTAACCTTGAAAACAAAAGAAGGAAATGAAGTCTCTGTTGAAGAGGTTCTTTTCTGAAGGGGCCTTGCAACAGAAGTTAAAATAGTAATCCTCATTCAAAATGGTAAACCAAATCCATGTCTCCCTTCAGAATGGCTTCCGAATAATGGAAGATCAAATCACACTTAGTAAGTTGGTTTAATTACATGATTTTTTTCAACCAGAAAGCCCATTTTATTCATGTGGGAGATAACCGAAAGAATAACGTAAGTGGGAATTGGTTTCCTTGATTGCATTCGCTTTCTCAAGCACCCTATTTTCTGAGGACGCAGTTTCAAGGAAGGAAACAAAAAGTGGAAAATGTATCCGGATCAACCAAAATGTCTTTTCATTTCTAGATAACCAGCAAAAGCAAGGAGTCCGTCTGGGAGTTCATCAAGGGCCTGCTGGATGCCTGGTCGGGATGGGTGGTGATGCTGCTCATCGGCCTGCTGGCGGGTATGTGGAAGGGTGCACCAGGCATCTGGGACCAGATTCTGAAAATGGGGTGTTTCTCATTGACCCCACCCACACAAGGGATTTAGTACTTGAAATGTCTAAGAGCAAAATACACGACCACACATTTAACACACACACACACACACACACACACACTGTCATCAGTAAGGCAAGGTCTCAAGGCGTGGGCCCAAGTGGTCGCTGGAGACTGGGCCCTTTGCACATGGTGCAAAGGGTGACTTCCATTCTGGATTCAACCGAAAGCACACGTGTTACCTTCCATCTTACATGGTTACGTAGAAGGCAGGGAAGTCTGGGAAAAGTGTGGATCCCTAGTAATCAAACACCATAGGAGAGTGGCCTTTAAAACTGGCAGCCAGTGGAATGAATTGCAAATCCTAAGAGGCTCAGAGTAATGCGAGACACCATGGGAGCTGAGGCAGGTCCAGGGGAGATTCCCTCCAGCCCATAGGTGGTTCTGACGCTCAGGGCCACTGTGTCCTTCATTTTAATCATCCCAACAGCATGCCTGCGGGCAGTAGGTGTGTCCAGAGTGATTGGATGTGTATGTGGGGGGAAACCTGTCCTTTTAATACCAAACACACTAGCTCTGCCTGGAAATTATTTCCTGAAACTTCTTTTTAGGAAGCAGTGAAGGGTAATGTGAAAGAAGAAAGAATTCAAATGTGCTAAAGAGATTCCCTTGATAAAAACCCACTGCCCATAACAGTGTCACATTCATGGTCATAGGCTTGATCAGGGAGTGACTATAAATAAAGGCAGAAAATAGCAAATTCTCTAAGGAAGACAGAACACTGATGTGTTGTGGACATACATTTTGTGGATACAAAGGATTTCGATTCCCGGTGCTTTTTCATTTATTCCATGTGCATTTGGAGAAGGGGCTTGGTTGCCAAGAGGAGTGCTTAAGGGGGAATCCTTTCCTTGTAGTCACAGCAGCTGGCTGTCCATTTCTTTCATTCTATCCTTCCTCTCCCAGTGGCATTCCCAGGATATAATAGCCACAGTGTTGGGAGGGAATTAGATTTCATGAGTATATTGTGGCTTGCCACTACTTAGTTTGACATTTCTATGAAGACCTTTGAAGGTGGACAGGGTGGGAGTTTGCTGTGAATTCTGATGTCTTTATTTAGAATAGATTTATAAAACCATACAATGTGTCATTATTCTCGACTCCTAGGAAGGATAAATAAAAAGGGGAAATGAAGAAATCTGGAATAGATGTTCTGGCATCTTGTTGGAGTAAACAGTGCAGTATAGATTTATTGATTAAAAGCCTGATTGGGCCATCTTTCATAAGCCTGATATTGACTGGTTGGCATCACTATCATCCTGATTTCTGGTAGTTCTTTTAGGAAGAATCACCTGGGGAATTAAAACCGCTGCCTGAGCTTCAATTAAATCGTGTATTTGGAGATGATGCCCTAGCATTGAGTAAAGACCCCATCCATTTTCATCCAGGCCCCGTCCACCTGTGAGTCCCCATCTCACCCTGTGATGCATAGGCACAGTGAGAACCACTGGAGAAGGGTGGTCCTCTGGACTCATCAGCAAAAGAACACAGAGGGAAAGCAAGAATGTGATGACACTGACAGTGAAGGTGACTGAAGTGTTCTTTTGATCTGCATGTACCTTGAAGGGAAAGCCGGAAAACTGTGCCCCATTTACTTTCTTGTTCTCCAGCTGGTGGAGAGGACTCAGGTGTCCCACTGCCTGACCTGTCATCTCCCCACTGGTGCCACAGGCATTCTATTCTGACTTCTGAGATGGGGAAGTCCAAGAAGGGTCTCCTTTTCAAGGCATTTACCAGGAACCACCACAAGATGTCACTGTTGCTCCACGGAACGAAAGTTTGATCATTCTCAAGAGTCGCCACTGGGTGTCACTGTTGCTCCACGGAACGAAAGTTTGATCATTCTCAAGAGTCGCCACTGGGTGTCACTGTTGCTCCACGGAACGAAACTGAGCCTTTCAGCAAAGTCAGCCAGGAAGATTGGGTGCGGGATGATGTGATTCCGGATGAACGCATAGTGATGGAATTTGGGGTGATCGCTGGATCTCAGTCCTGGATGTTGCAGGACCCCTTTCTCTCCTTATTTAGATCTTGGTTCCAGTGTCTTTTGTTTGAGACATCCCCTGACCACCTTTTCTAAAAGTACATTTCTCCCCCCTCTCTGAGCTTCATCCCTCTAAATGTATGTATGGATGTACGAAACAGCTTTTTTGAAGTGTAATTCACATATCATATAATTCACCCGGGTAAAGTATACAATTCAGTGGTTTTTAATGTATTCACAGAGTTGTGTCACCATCACCACAGTCAAATTTAGGACCTTTTCACCAGCCCCCAAAGAACCTCCATACCCTTTAGCTATCAAGCCTCAATGCCCCCAGCCTCCTCACAGCCCCTTGGAAACCAATAATTTCCTTTCTGTCCCTCGAATGTGTCTATTCTGGACATTTCATACAAAATGGGATCATATGCGTAGTCTTTGGCGTCTGGCTTCTTTCACTGAGCATGGTGTGTTTTCAGGCTTCATTCATACCGTGGCTTGTCAGTACTTCATTTCTTTTTGTTGCCAGTTACTATTCCATTGGATACGATGGAGCACATTTTGTTTTTCCATTCAGCAATCCATGAGCATATGGGTTGCTTCCACTTTTTGCTGTCATGAATAGTGCCGCAGTGAACATTTGTGAGCAAGACTTTGTAGACATTCGTTTTCATTTCTCTTGAGTATATACCTAGGAGTGGAATGGCTGGGCCAGATGGTAAGTCTGTGGTTGACTTTTTTGAGGATCTGCCAGACTCTTTTTTTACAGTGGACACACTGTTGCCAAGTGCTATTTCTTTAGTATTTACCCCTTCCAACACAGCCCCTGATTTTCTTATTTTGTCCAGTGTATTCCTCTCCCAGTGAGGTGCATTCCCACTGAGGCAGGGACTTGAGTCAGTTCTGTTCACTGCTGTACCCTCAGGGCTTGGAGTAGTGACTGGCACATGGTAAGTCAGTACTCGGGAAATATCCCTGGAGTGAGTAGATGTAGATGGACCTGAAATTTCTGATTTTCATTAATTTACTGCACCCATTTATTCAACATGGATCTAAACTTCCAACTCTGTGCTTGACACAGGTACAATGGACAAAGGAGATGGCTCTTGACCCCTTCAAATGTACACAGGGTCTGGACGTCTGACCTGACCCGCACTGTGGCATGCAATCCAGAGAAAAGAATCTGCCCCCTGACCCCCCCCCACACACACACCACATGTACACTAGTGGGAGTCTACAGGCACACCTCTGAGGTCTTGCCTCCAATTTGTAAAAAAGAGCAGCATCAGTGAAGTATGATAAAGTGAGGTATATCTATTTCCGTAAATAAAATCATGGCATCAGGATGTGATCGGTATGGCGATGGCTGATCATCTGGGAAGTACACTTAGGCCAAACTTAGGAAATCAGGGAAAGTTTCCTAAGGGCGGTGACTTAAATGCCAGAACCTGCAAGAGAAATACCAGAGGGTAGAGGTGGAAAGTTTGAAAAATGTAGTAGTTCGAAGGTATTCCCTGCTTTTGTAAAAGACTAGAATGGCTTATTCTAGGGAAAAAACCCAGGGCAGTCCTCTGTGGCCCACTGAACACTGTTTTATCCCACTCTGTCGGCCTTTAAAGCAGTTTTTTGCTTATAAGATCTACATTCCCTTATCCATAACTTAAAAATCCAGAAGGTTCTAATAAGTGAGATTTTCCAAGTTTGGTTCCCATCCAGTGGTTAAACCTTACTTAGATGATGAGGCTGTTATAGTCATTTTGCCTCCCTTCTGTCTGAGTTGTCTTGTTTCCCTGAGATATATCAGAGCGTGTGACCACAGCATCCTGCTGCAGAAGCCACTGGGGTGTCACATCATTTAGAGGGTGTACGCACCCTATTTCTGAAATTTGGAAGGACGGATTCGGAAAGCCACTCAGCCCTGGTGGCTTGTCACGAGCTAAAGCCTTGCATGTCCCTCTCCCTGATTTGAGCCATGTGAGGACAACGTATCATTTGCCGTGGCATCTCACTGGGCTGGGCACTGCCTTGGCCACACCATAAATGCCCAAGGGACCTCATGATTCATGAAAGAAACTTCCTACATGTGTGGCAGCCCATGGCCCTGTTGTTCCCCTCTGGCTTGTGGCCTTCCTGGCCGATGAGCTCATGCATCGGGCCCATATTGTCATTTCTCACCGCATCATCATTAGAGGGTGATTCCTCTAAGTGGCTCTTGCTCTTTCTTCCAGGGACCTTGGCTGGGGTCATCGATCTCGCCGTGGACTGGATGACTGACTTGAAGGAGGGGGTCTGCCTGTCTGCCTTCTGGTACAGCCACGAGCAGTGCTGCTGGACTTCCAACGAGACGACTTTTGAGGACAGGGACAAGTGTCCCCTGTGGCAGAAATGGTCAGAGCTGCTGGTGAATCAGTCGGAGGTGGGTTTCTGGGCAGAATCTTGGGTAGGCATCCCCGGCATTCCACAGGCACTCTGGGATACCCCTGGGCATTTTGTGAATGTCTATGGTTTCACCTTCAAGTGTCCATTCTGATAATCTTCACACTAGTATGACTTGGCTTTTTCTAGCTCTCATGTTCAAACTTGAGTTGGAAAACCCTTCCCCACTGCTTTATGTGCAAAATGTGTGTGTGTATATATATATATATGTATATATACATATATATATACGCATATACATACATACATACATACATATATATATATATATATATATATTTTTTTTTTAAGGTCTTACGTGTGGCTTTATTTTTCATACCGAGAGTGGCTTGTTGGTCATGCTGAAGAAATAGGGTTGATTTTTATACCTTCTAACTAAGGAGAAAACACATTCTTTTTTTTTTCTTTTGAAAATAAAAAAACCTCTTTAGTTTGATATAATTCACATCCCATATGGCTTATACACATTTCCAATGTACAAATTAATGGCTTTTAGAATATAGAGTTTGCAACCATTGCTACAATCTAATTTTAGATTATCATTGTCACCCCCAAAGAAACTCCATGTCCATTAGCAGTCACTCTCCATTCTCCCCAACCCACCAGCCCTGGACAACCACTAATCTCTTTTCTGTCTCTCTGGATTTGCCTATCCTGGGCATGTCGTATAAGTGGAATCATACATGTGTGACTTCTTTTACTTAGCATAATATTTTTCAGGTTCGTTCATGTTATAGCATGAGGTGGTACTCCACTCCTTTTCATGGCTGAATACTATTCCATTGGATGGATAAACTCTTTTTGTTGTCCATTTATCAGTTAACGAACTTGTGTTGCTTCTACTTTTGCACTTTTGTGAATGATTTTGTTTTGAACATTTGTGTGTTAGTTTTTGTGTGGATGTGACTTAATTTTTCTTGGATATATATACCTAGTAGGGGAATTGCTGGGTCATATGGTAACTCTATGTTTAACCTTCTGCGGAACTGCCAGGTCATTTTCTAAAGCAGCTGCATTGTTATGCATTTTACCCACATCCTCGTCAGCACTTGTTATTATCTGTTTTCAAGTCTAGCCATCCTGGCAGGTTACCATTTTCCAATTTAAGCTGTAATTTTTCCAATGCATTTTACAAGAACATTGCAAAGGATGTTTTGGGGCCTTCTGTGATGGGAATGTCCCAGTTGCAGGGTGTAGTGGTGAACCATAGACTGGGCACTTGCCTTCATGGCACCTAGAGCTTCAGATCTGTATAAGAATCTTAGTTTGGAAAAAGGATTAACTTCTAACCGAATGCAGTGGTCACCACAATGACTGTGGGTGATTGACAGATCAGAAACCCAAGCGAGGGGGCACTAGGTTGCCAAGATCCAAATTAAGGGATAATATGAAGACTGTCCAAGCTAGAACTATCTTCAGAAGATAGATATAATCTATTTCTTTACCTCCTCCTGCCCCCACTTTTTTCCCCCCAGTGGACTGACTTACAGCTGAAGACATTTGGAATGTACTTGGCCATTTTGCTAAACCTCTTTGTTGGTGGAATTGAAAATTAATTCCTTCAAATCTCAGAAATAGACAGGGATCCATCCCCAAATCTCACACATTCTCAGTGGTTTCCATTACTTCCAAAATAAATTCCCTTGAGTTGATGGGAGTGGGTAGGCAAAACTGGCTGAGCGCCAGATTTTATTTCTTCTCTCCTACTTGCAATGCTTTTTGGGGGATGTGTGACCATCCGTCTGTTCAACCGTTTCTAAGATTTATACTTTGATTCCAAGAATTACTGTTAGCAAGAATGAGAAGTTATTTTTAGTTTCAAAAAAATACATTTTTAAGTGGGTAAAATGTGTTCCCCAGTTCTATTTCTCACTACATAGGGTGTGAATATATGTGATTGCAAAGGCCAGTACAGTCTCCTGGAATGTGTTTTTGCAATTCATAAGCACACATGTGGCCATGGCCCTGGCCATGGCCTGACTTGTAGGTGACCTTGTTTTTCTCCTCCCTCACTTGAGTCACGCAGATGATGGCAAAACCTAGAGAAATGAGGTCTGAAATGAAGAAATGAAGCTAAAACCTAGAGAAATGAGGTCTCTACCCAGCGGGTCCTCAGCTTTAGAGAGCCCAGACTGTGTGTTTGGGTCAGAAAGCCTGCTCTGCACCTCAGAGAATTTGGAAGAAATGGTTCAATGAGTTATTCTGAGATGATCAGGTTTCCCCCTCTGCAAGTACCTATCAAAAATTAGCATGCATGGGCATCCTCGGAAAAGCTTGTTGAAGCACCTTTGCCGGACTCACCTCCTGAGCATGTGACTCAGCAGCTCTGGGGTGGAGCCTGAGACTCTGCATTTCTGATGTGCCCCGGTGACAGTGACATTGCGGGTTCAGGAAACACATTGGAGTAGCAGTATTCTAAACTGCCATTCTCATGCTCACTCACTGGCACGGCAGCTGCTTGCTGGGGCATGGTGATGGCTTTAGTGAAAGCAGAGACAGGCCCATCCACCGTAGACAAGATAAAACAAACCTTCCAGGGGCTTTGAAGACAGGATTTTTCATGTCACACCTTTCATCAACCAGCACAAATGGCAAATTGTCCTGGTGTCCATGGCTACTGCGATTTTACCCGGTAGCAGGTGTCTGAAGGACATGGAGAAGCACCAGTGCTGTGTTTTTAGGTGCTGACTGTAGCAGCAGCAGCAGCAGCAGGTGACACCAACACTGGCTTCTATGTTGACACAGGACCGGGACAGAAGCTGCCCAACCTGGTCATCACTTCTGCTCTCACGGTGGAGGGGTGGGGTGCGGGTCTGTCATGACTCACGGGTTCTTTCTTGTTCTGTGTCTGCCATGCAGGGTGCCAGCGCTTACATTCTGAATTACCTAATGTACATCCTGTGGGCCTTGCTGTTTGCGTTTCTGGCTGTCTCCTTGGTGCGTGTGTTTGCTCCCTACGCCTGTGGCTCTGGTATACCAGAGGTGAGTGAGGGCCACATTTCTTTTTTTCTGATAACGAGAATGTCAAGTCCTTGTGTAGCACTTATATGACAAACACAGATCCAAGCCTTTGATGTCTATGAGCTAGTTTCATCCCTACAATGAGCCTGTGAGGTAGGTACTATTATTCTTCATCTGATAGTTGAGGAACTAAAACAGAGAGAGGTAAGTACCTTGGCCTAGGTCACTAAGTCGGTATACTGGATACTGAACCCAAGATTTATGCTCTGCCTTCAGGATGTATGCTCTATGACTTCTCAGATGATTAAAATCTTGTCTTTGAAACCAGGCATAACCCTTAAAGCATGCGGAATCAGAATTCATTAACCGCACGCATACACGTGGCCCCCTTCAGTACCTCCTGAGTATATCTGCGATGAGATGTGGAAATAGACAATAGTGGAGGTTTGTTGCTCAGAAAGTTTACTGATGAGTCAACTAACTGCCTTGCCACGATTTGCTCTCCTGATGCCTGCAGCGTGAATGCACCCCTGTGAGGTCAGAATCTTATATTTTTCAGCTCTTCAGTGTGACCTAAGTAGGAGAGGGATGACCTCATCTGTCACAAGGGATGCCTAAGACTAAACTTCAGACTTAGGTTGATCCACTGGGTAGAGTAATGCTAAATAAACGAATTCCTGAAAAGCCCAGGGAATGAACAGTTTAGCCAGAAACAACGTTAAAAGTTCTTATGTTATCACCATAATCAATGCAGTTCAGTTCTGCCTCAGGTGGGTGCTTCAGCAGTGCCCATAGGTGGTGGGGATGGTGCGTTCCCAGATGTGCTTTGTTATGGCGATGGACCTACGTTGGTCCCTGCTCCCAGCACCCAGTCTTCAGTGGTACCCACAAACCCTGCTGCTGGTCCAGGCAGTTCATGGAAACGGCTGGAGTAATTAAAAGATCATGCGAAGAATAGCTTGCCATGTCTGGTTCCAGGAAAGGTAGAAAAAAAAAAAGACTTAACTGTGTCACACTGACTGTTTGATGGTCTCTATTAACATATTGCTGTAGGAACTCAAAAAACAAGCTGCACCATCCCATTCCCTCGATACGGCCAGTTGTGCCATCATGCGACATGTGTCACTAAGAGTCACAGTGTGATGCAAAATTATACAGTACAAACCACAGAGCTCGCAGGGAAATGGGGTTAGGGGAACAACACTCCACATCTTTGTCGGTGACACGTATCAAAAAGATAGGAGCCTAATCAAAACAGAGCAGTTTGACACACAGTGATTGGCTAAAAAGTGTCTATAGGCTCCCCGCTGTTCATGCGAACTGGTGGCTGTTTTAGGCCTGTACCTGTGTGAGTTGGATTTCTGAGTCCACCCTGGGTGAAATTGTGCATAAAAGGACTCGAAAGTTGCGTCATGCTCAAGTTCTTCCCTCATGCATGAATCGCACTGGAACAAATTTGTGTTTTCAAAACAAGGATTATGGTAGAACTGACTATTTTATTTGGTATGTGAGACCGGAGACACCCTTGATGTTAAAAAGAAGAGATCGTTGTTGGCATCTCAGTTTATGATCCCCCTGCCAACAGTAGGCATGTTTCTTTTTCTTTTTTCTTTTCTTTTCTTTTTTCTTTCCTTTCTCTCTGTCTCTGTCTCTGTCTCTCTCTCTCTCTCTCTGTCTCTCTCTCTCTCCCCCCCACTCCCTTCCTTCCTTCCTTCCTTCCTTCCTTCCTTCCTTCCTTCCTTCCTTCCTTCCTTCCTTCCTCCTTTCTTTCTTTTTCTTTCTTTCCTTTCTTCACTCAGGCCGCCTTGTCAAAATAAGGAGATGGCCAGCCCAGAATTGGTGGAAAATTTAAAACAGCAATGAAAGGTGTGTGGGGCAATCTCATCTCCGCCTTCCAAGAACCAGAGAAGCCAGGCTCAGCTTGTGATCTCGTAGACAGACAGGGGGCTTCGATCTGAGCTCTGTCTATGGGGGGCTGCCTGGACTCGGCCTTTGTCTGAAGCATCTTTCTTTGTGAGAGCTGAACTCTAAAGGAGTACAATACTGAGTTGAGCATTGTTTCCTATGTGACAAAAGTGCAAGGAACATTAATGGGGATGAAACTCCAAAAGGCGATATCAAGTGAACAAAGTAAGTTGCAGAAGAGTATATAAAGTATGATTCTATTTATGTCAAGTCCACAAACAGCCAAAATGCAGCAGTGTACAGGTTAATGGTACGCATATGTGCCAAAGCTATAAAGAAAGGCAAGGAGATGACTGTGGCAGGACAGGAGGGATGTCCCTCTGAGGAAGGAGACACAGGGCTTTGAAAGGTACCCTCTCTCCTATCTTAAACTTGGCAGTGGGTACACAGGTACTTGTTTTATTAATATGCTTTACCCAGCAGTCCCCAACCTCTTTGGCCCCAGGGCCCGGTGCTCCTATGAGAATCTAACACCTGATGATCTGAGGCAGAGCTGAGGTGGTGATGCTGGCCCTGGGGAGAGGCTGTAGATACAGATGAAGCTTGACTCGCTGGCCTGCCATTCACCTTCTGGTGCGTGGTCCACTGCCTAACAGGCCATGGACCAGTTCTGGTCTGCAGCCCGGAGGTTGGGGACCTCTGCCTTAAACCAC
Organism: Cynopterus sphinx; assembly: GCA_030015415.1. Taxonomy (NCBI): domain Eukaryota; kingdom Metazoa; phylum Chordata; class Mammalia; order Chiroptera; family Pteropodidae; genus Cynopterus; species Cynopterus sphinx. The sequence goes on from CM057388.1 coordinate 2,626,781, forward strand.
CTATGATATAGAAAAGCTACATTTCTCTATAAAAGTTCACAATAATCTTTTAAAGTATAGGAACCCAATGCAGGTTTTATAATTAAAATTTGGTAATTATGATTCAGGAGCAAAATTTTCACTGCTATTATCCTAGAGTTTGAAATTCCTAACCTAAGGGTCCAGCGCCTACCCCAGTTCTTGAAGGGGTAAAAAGTAAATGTGAATAAACACTTCACAGATACAGAGAACCTCCTCCCAGGCAAAACCCAACTAACTACGTAAACCAGTGGCCCTCAGATTGAGATACAGGGCTGTTCTCCTTCATTTTAGCAAAGATACTATTTAGGAAATAGACTGACCATCATTTGAAGCGACCTGCTCTAAGCTGTTGTATGGCCTGCCACATCCGAATACACTTTGAGTACACTGACTTCTGCACATTTTTATGAATTGCTCATCCTCCCCAGTGTTTGCTTCCGAAGCACTTTGATTACTTAGAATGAAAATTCCTTTGGGCCTGATCTTGTCTGATTTCCGAAGCTAAGCAGGGTCAGGCCTGGTTAGTACTTGGATGGGGGAGCACCTAGGAAGACCAGGTGCTGGAGGTGTAAAAAGTAAAAAATGAGGGATTGTAACCTAACCAAGGTCCTTACAATCTGTGAGGTCAACCAAGGGTTGCCTCGCAAAAAAAAAAAAAAAAAAAAAAAAAAAAAAAAAAAATTCTAATGGATTTACATTTTTTAAATGTAAATTCAGAGAAACTTTTTTTCTGTGTAGCGAATGCTCCTCTATAAACTCTCTAAAGGACATTTAAATGGAACACTGTTTCTTGGACTTGTGTTATTTAGGGGGAGAACTGTTTGCTTCATTAGTAGAACCCCTATTGACTATCTAGGAAACCATATCCTCTTTGAACTTATTTTGAGTTCGTGTTTCATTGCAAAACATGAACACTCTCACAGATATTTATTTACCAGAAAGGTTTTAAAGTTGACACCACCAAGTCACAAATCCACTACAATATATCTTGTTAAAGCCCGGCTTGATTCCGTCTCTGTTAATTCAAATTAAAGCAAATGATTGTATTTTTCCATCTACTGGGAATGGATTTGCTTTCTTTACTCCCTAATTTGATCATGACAATTTTATGAAATCGTTTTAGAAAATTACAAAATACCTATTATATTGTTCAATTTACATGTCATGGCTGGCAGAGGCTCAGGTAATTTAGATGCTTGTAATTTTCTAAATGGTATTATGCTCTTAAACTGTACCCTAGGGTCCAAATCCACATTAACTAACTGACAAAAAATTATAGGTAATTTTATTCAAGGCAACACAAAAGGGCAGGATTGTGGCAGGCGTAATAAAACATCCCTTAAAGGGATCTGAGATCCCCAGACTGCAGGCTCAGATAGGCCAACTACCACTAGTTAAATAGACCAGTTTAACCACCACTAGTCTGTCTCCCGTTAGTTAAGGCTGGTTCAAGAAATATCGTCTGTATAGCTGGAGCCTTACTCGTGTTCTGTAGGAAAGAGCCCATGGAGTTCTTCAAAAAAGCAAGTCTGTATTCTTACTTTTCTTGATCTTTCTCCTTGAATTAAGAAAGATCTGTCAACAATTCTGAGGCCAAAATGGTCCATTCACACCCCTTTAGAATTTCAAGGATCAGTTCACTTCACTGACCCTCCCCAAATCACCAACGGTGACATGATGCTGAAGACATTTTTGGGACTGTTCCTTAAACATTGAAAAATTAGGAGTACCTGCACTAGCTTTCAGGAATGGACCAGTGCTTGAATACCTGGGCTGCGTCTTAGAATCACTTAGGGAGGCTATACAAATCCCCAGGTCCAGGATACACCTCAGACCAATTACATCACATCTCTGGGGGTTCTGATTCCTTAGGTGATTCTACCAAGTGCCAAGGTTGAGAAAGTCTGTAGAGCTATTTGAGAAATTGATCTTGGCAGAGTCATGCCCACTAGGAGGCACTTTGAAGTTAGGTAAATGCCGTAACACTGACAAGAAATAACATTGTCCCATTACATGTTATACAGCGGGAAAACAGAAATGGGCCATGAATTTCACTGGCAGATTCACTTGGTGTCCATCTGTGGTTACAGGCCTGTAAATTGCTACCTCAGCAGTGAGTATTAATTCTGTTTCAGACATCTGTGGGAGAGGTCAAAGGTAAAATGTTATTTATCTGTTGATGATGTTTCTGTATCCAGAAGAATACTGTTTGGGAGGAAGAGGACTCTACACTAGGAAGTGAATAACTGAGATTGGCACCCAGTTGAATTCTAAAAGCTTTAGGCAAACTCATATGCACCTTTAAGAAGAAAGCCATTATTTGGCATTTACAAAATGTGACCGGTCAGAAAATGGAGCAAGATGACTCTACCTGTAGTAAAGGCCTTTTCAGTACAAAAGGGAAGGGGTCGCCATGTATTAAAAAATTTTTTTTTCCATCCCCCAGCGGTGTGTTATTAGAATGTTGAGCACCTTCTTTTTCCGACATTGTATTAAGAATATTTTCAAGCATGCAGAAAAGTAGAAAGAGTTGGAGAGGAAACACATCCACATACCCATGGCCTACAGCAGGGGTCAGCAGACTTTTCTGGAAAAGGGCAGAATCAGTAATTTAGGCTTTGTGAGTCAAGAAGCAAAATCGAGCTACTATGCTCACTAAAAGGCTAGTACTGTTTACATATTACATTTAATAATGTTAAAAGCACTCTTAGTGTGTGGGTTATACAAAAATAGGCAGTGGGCTGGATTTGGCCTGGCCCCTGGGTGCCGACCCGACCTAAAGTTCAATTGACATTTTGTTCCATTTGCTTTGTCACATAGCTAGCCAGCTTTCTGCCTCTATCTCGGACATCTTTCAATAGTCAGAACTTAAAAATTCAGGTCAGTAGATAACATATCTCTTTTCAACACAACAGAGAGTAATGTGAACAGGATAAAATGCCATAAATAAAATAAGACCCTGGTAATTACTGATTCAGTCCTCATTATGACCTTATTCTAGGAATTCTTAAAATGCTCTGTGCATTGAATGGTTTCAAGCATCCATTAATATAAAATTGTGTTAATATAAATTCTGTTAATAAACAATTACAGCTAAATAGGAAATGAAAGTAGCCTCTCTTCCATATGCTTTAGTGAATCTAAGCCTGCAAAATGCCTCTCAGAGGAATTAGTTATTTCCAGCCGTGGCATTGAGGCAGCTCACTCCCCTTTGTTCTCGTCCTCTTTTGCAGATAAAGACCATTCTGAGCGGCTTTATCATCAGGGGCTACTTAGGCAAGTGGACCCTGCTGATCAAGACTGTCACCCTGGTGCTGGTAGTGTCCTCGGGCCTGAGCCTTGGGAAAGAAGGGCCGCTGGTACACGTGGCTTGTTGCTGTGGCAACTTCTTCAGCAGCCTCTTCTCCAAGTACAGCAAGAATGAGGGCAAGAGGCGTGAGGTGAGCGGGCTCAGCTTCTGTCTTCTGAAAGATGTCCTTTGGTTTCACCTGCACAGGCTCTTTCTCATGAAAGGCCTCGGGGCTTATGCAGAACTCTCTGCCTTGCAGGTGCTTTCAGCCGCAGCTGCTGCCGGAGTCTCTGTGGCCTTTGGTGCTCCAATCGGAGGTGTGCTTTTCAGTTTAGAAGAGGTGAGAATGGGCACCGAGGGAAAGCAGGCTTTGGCATGCTGAGGAACATGTGGATGGCTAGCATCTCTGGCCCTGTGAGGACTAGACTCAGGAGCACTGAACAAGGTTCCCACAACTCATTAAGGAGCCACATTTCTATTGCTCCATATCTGTTTTCAAGAATCACTTTAAAAATCATGGATAGGAGTTTTAGGGAAGATCTCATCTCTAGTCTCCTTTCTTTCTCATAACTAACTTGTCATGCATTTTTGTGTTCGGTGACCCAAGTGTCAGCAGAAGTTTTCTGACAAGCACCAGATAGTCAATATTTTAGGCTTTGTGTGTCTAACTGTCTCTGTCACAGCAGGTCACCTCTACTGCAGACAGTACACACATGATCAAGTGTGGCTGTATTCCAGTAAAACTTTCCTTATGCATGCTGGTTTGAATTTATATAATTTTTGCATGTCACAAAACTGTTCTTCTTTTGAATATTTCACATGCCACAAAATATTTTCCCCCTGCAGCTATTGAAAAATGTAAAATCATTCTTAACTCATGTGCCATATGGGTACATACATTTGCTGGGCCGCCAGGCTTTTCCAACCCTTAATCTGATCTGTTGTCTATAAAATGAAAATGTAGAGGTTTATTTGCTTTTAGCCTGGTTCCTCTGCTGTAAACAGCATTATGATGAAATATTTTGCTGTCTCTTTAGAAAAAGTAGCTCAAACATCCTTGCCTGGTAGACATAGAGTCCCTTAAATATCTTTATTGGTGAATTTGGGTCATAATTAAACCTAGACTGAGGAAGTGAGTGCCACCCATCTTTGGTCTTGAGTGTGACTTTCACACCAAGCGCCAGTGATGTCAGCTGATCAGTGGAGCTGGGGCTATGGGCAGCCCTTCCTCTGGCCAGTCTCTAATCTTCTCCTTGTTTGTCCCAGGTCAGTTACTACTTTCCCTTGAAGACCCTGTGGAGGTCCTTTTTTGCAGCCCTGGTGGCGGCTTTCACGTTGCGATCCATCAATCCCTTTGGGAACAGCCGCCTTGTTCTCTTTTATGTGGAATATCACACACCCTGGTATATGGCCGAGCTCTTCCCCTTCATCTTGCTGGGGGTCTTTGGGGGCCTGTGGGGAACCCTCTTCATTCGCTGCAACATCGCCTGGTGCAGGAGGCGTAAAACCACCAAGCTGGGGAAGTACCCAGTGCTGGAGGTCATTGTGGTGACCGCGATCACTGCCATCATTGCCTACCCCAATCCCTACACACGCCGGAGCACGAGTGAGCTCATTTCTGAGCTGTTCAATGACTGTGGGGCCCTTGAGTCCTCCCAGCTCTGTGACTACATCAACGACCCCAACATGACCCGGCCTGTGGATGACATTCCCGACCGGCCGGCCGGTTTCGGGGTGTACACGGCCATGTGGCAGCTGGCCCTGGCGCTGATCTTCAAAATTGTCATCACCATATTTACTTTTGGCATGAAGGTAAGCGAAGGGAAAGGAAGATGTGGGGGGCCACCTATGTCCTTCTGGGGATAGCACCTTACCAAAATCAAATTGTGATGCAAGGAAAAAAGTGGAATTGATCTTTATGGGATATTGTCTTGTGCCAGGCACTTGACATTCATTTAATTAAACAATGAGAAACAATGCTTTCAATGAACAGCATGCCTATGAAATAGAGATTTGAATTCCATTTTACAAAGGAAGAAAAGCCAAAGCTCAGAATACATCATTCATGTAGAGATGTGCACAGCTTGGTGAACTTTCACAAAACACACACTTGTGTAACCAGCACCGAGGACCTAAATCAGAATATTAAGAATCCTCCAGAAGGCCCATTGTGTTCCATTACTATTCCTTTGTGTGTGGTACTTTTTATGATTTGTATCTTTTAAAAAGTCTAAGAAGCCATGTGTAGAGTTTACACTTGCGTGCGTAATGGTCAAGCACAAACCTGAATTTTTGCCTTAAGAACAGAGATGGGTGGACTTTATTAAACATCTGACTGTCTCTGATTTCTCATCTCCTAGCAAAGGGATTTCATTTCGTGTCTGATTTAGCAGTATCTTTTAGTGCCTGCTGGGAGAAGCCAACTTTGAAGTTACAGGGGATTAAGTGCCTATGGGATAAGGGGCAGCTCAGAAAGGAACAATTTCCTCAGGAAGGTCCCAGACTCTAGAAATCACACTTGATCCAGACTCACCTGGAATTTGGTTAAAGATTTACCTTCACCCTGAGATCCGCAACAGACTTAGGGTCGCAGTCATGTGTGATCTCCACGATCACAGAGGATCGGGTGTGTCTTGTAGCAATCTGATCATTAGACAAATTAAAATGTATTTATTTTTGTAAAATGTGTTTTCACACAGCCAAATATAAAACACACTATCACCAAAATCTTTTAGTTTACATAGTCTATTTCTTTGCTGCCTCTAACCTGGCTCGAAACTATTCAGAATACTTTTCAGAAAATACACTTTGTCGGAAGAGTGAACGGCCACTGTCCCACCATCTCTCTTTGGTAGATGGCTTGGCCACTATGTTTTCAAGAGAGCTGTCAGCCCAAGGAAAGCTTTTTGGAAGACCCAGGGCAGCAGCACTGATGCTTTCAAGCTTCTTTATTTTACCTGTGAACAGTCGCAGGCCCTTCTTCTTCTTCATTTTCATGCTGTGGCTTGACATTTAATTTTAAAAGCTAATCTGAATGACACGCAAGGGGAGTGAGAAAGTGGTGAGTATTTCAAGTGACAGATGCTCACTTTGAATGTTATTTGCAGTGGGGCTTATCATTCTTTAATCCACAGCAGGCCAAGCAGGCCAGCTTGCGAAGGCGAGGAAATGAAAGTCTAAAATTGCATTCTAAGTCACAGTAGATACGACTGGCTACTAAGCAGGTGCAGTCACTTGTCCCACCTTTTCTCAGCTGACCTATTTTGAAGCGTTGCACCTCTGAAGACTGAAGCAGAATGCAAGCTTGCATGTGGGGGGGGGTGAGAATTCAGGCTCCTTCCCTCATGCTTCTTTTCTCTGTGTGCTCCTTGGAGATCCCATCGGGCCTCTTCATCCCCAGCATGGCTGTGGGAGCGATGGCGGGCAGGATGGTGGGAATCGGTGTGGAGCAGCTGGCTTATCATCACCATGACTGGATCATCTTCAGAAACTGGTGCAGGCCTGGAGCAGACTGTGTCACCCCAGGACTTTATGCGATGGTGGGAGCTGCAGCCTGCCTAGGTACAGCCATGGATGGGGTGAGGTGGAAGTGGGGTGACACAAGGAAAAGTGAGACAGACTGACCACAAAGGCTGATCTGGTTTAGAGGACTGACAAGAAGGACAGAAGCACTTGCATTCTCAGGATAGGTGAGGTGGTGCTGCTGTAACAAGTAAACACCTAAATCTCAGTGGCTTAACACACCAAGGTTTATGTCTTGCTGTGGTATGTCAATCCTGATTATTCCTGGATGACATATTTGGGAATTCGCCTACTTGCTAAAATTTGTTTGTAACCCCTAAATCAGTGCTCATGGGGCTTTCACGGTCATTCTCGGTCATGCACAGAGCAGTGGAACATTGGAGTTGTCTAACATGCAGTTACATTCGCAGCTGAGGGTGACCAAGGTGAAGGTCCACCTTCTTGATTCAGCTCTCAACTGTACACAAGTGTACTTTTCGTGCTCTATTTAGAGCCATGTGTTTTGCACTTTGGTGCTTTTTATTAATGATTTTGCGGTTTAAAATGGCCCCCAAGCATATTGCTAAAATGCTGTCTGGTGTTTCGAAGTGCAAGAAGGCTGGGATGTGCCTTAGGGAGAAAATGCGTGTGTTGGAGTAGCTTCCTTCAGGCATGAGTTATGTGCTTTTGGCCCTGAGTTCGATGCGAATGAGTCAGCTTCATATGTTAAGTAAGGTGTCTTTAAACAGAAACATGCATAACATAAGGTTTTGTATTAATTGGTTGACAAAGCTGATCAGAGGCTCTCAGAAACCTTATATTTCTCCTAAGGCAGTGATTCAGTAGTCACTAATTCAGTTTTTGTGGTGACTTTATGGAACATAACTACCACAAATAATGAGAGTTGACTCTGTGTGTGTGTGTGTGTGTGTGTGTGTGTGTGTGTGTGTGTGTGTATGTTAGCAGAGGGTTTCTCTCCACTCAGTCATCCAGGGACCAAGACTGATAGTGTCTCTACCATCTTGCAGCTGTGCTGTCTAGAACAGTGGAATAGTGGTTTTCAACGTGGGGTAATTAATTGTGCCTCTCAGAAATACTGGACAATGGAGGAGACATTGTTGGCTGTCACACCTGGGGGGAAGTGATGCTACTGGCATCTAGTGGGTGGCGGGGGGGGGGTGTCAGGGATGCTTCTAAGTATCCTCCAGGGCACAGAACAGCTCTCAGAGCAAAGAATGGTCTTTCCTCAACTGTTCCTAGTGCTGAGGTCGAGAAACCCCAGTTTAAATTCTTTGGAAGATTGGGAGTTGGTATGGATTCTCTTTTTGGGTACCAAGGGACACAAGGGTCCCTCTGCTGTCCATAGCCCCTAAGAATCTCTACAGTTTCCAGCTTATGAGGTTGTGGAAGAGGGCCATGCTTGCTGTCAGAAACCTGCACAGACCACATAGGATCCACTCAGTCACCAAAAAGCAAAGGTGTGGTCCTAGATGAGTAGATGAGCCAGTTGTCCCTCACAGGAGAAGAGCCCTCCAGTCAGAGGTGACTGTGTTTAACAAGTCTGGTCTGTTACAGAGCTCGGAGCATGGGCGACATGTAGGCCTGACTGTCACCTTAGCAATCCTCCTGTCAGAATGTATAGCCAGTTTGTCAGTTTCCACAGTGTACAGTCTCTTGAAGATCTGGGATTGAATTTCAGAATTTCACTCTTCTCTTCACTAGGTGGAGTCACCAGGATGACGGTGTCGTTGGTGGTCATCATGTTTGAATTAACCGGTGGTCTCGAGTACATCGTGCCCCTCATGGCAGCGGCTGTGACCAGCAAGTGGGTGGCCGATGCCTTTGGGAAAGAAGGCATCTACGAGGCTCACATCCACCTAAACGGGTACCCATTTCTGGATGTGAAGGACGAGTTCACCCACCGCACACTGGCCACTGATGTTATGCGGCCACGGCGGGGAGAGCCACCACTGTCGGTGCTTACTCAGGACAGCATGACTGTCGAGGACGTGGAGACGCTCATTAAGGAGACCGACTACAATGGCTTCCCCGTGGTGGTCTCCAGGGACTCCGAGCGCCTCATTGGATTTGCCCAGAGGAGGGAACTGATCCTTGCAATAAGTGAGTAAAGAGAGGGAAGCTCATGTGTTACCAAGGAACAAATGGCAGCCTTTGTACCCAGCAAATTCTCAAAGAGGGTAGAGAGAATGTAGGAAGGTCAGAGGAAGGACTGTCAGCCAGGGGTTCTCACACTTTAATGGATATTCGTGTCACCTGGGGATCTGGTTAAAATGCAGGTTCTGATTCAGTAGGTCTGGGATGGGGTCCAAGTCTGCATTTCTCTCAAGTTCCCTATTAATGCTGATTTTGCTGGTCCCCAAGTCACACTGTGAGAAGCAATGTCTTGGGGGAGGCATTCTTGGCTAAAAGAGGACACCATGTTTTCAAGCAGTCCCTTGGGCCCCAATCCTGCGAGGAGGCAAGCTGCTGCTGCTGCTATCTTTTAGGGAATTAAATGTTGGGTGAAGCTGAGCAGAAAGAGATGAGAAGGCCTTGACTGGCCCAGGCCAAGCTGGTCAGAGACAGACTTTCAGGCAGGTTAAGTACTGAGATGCTGAGTTCTTCACCTCAGACTCCTCTCTCGGCACTGCACAAGCCTTTCACTTTGCTTTATGATGTTACATTCCATTCCACCTGTTACAGGCCCATGTGGGTTCAGGAGCAGAAGCCATGTCAGTCCCATGTGATGCTTTTCCTCTTCGTGCGCTAAGTGAAATCAGTTAAGCTAAGGGACATGCTGTTGAGTTGGGAGAGGAGAGGGGACAATGCCAAGGTGGGGTACCCTGAAAACAGGCTGCTCAGGGGAGCAAGCATGTGGGCCCAGTCAGCCTAGGGGTGGGGAATAGAAGGGGAGTGGAGTGCTGGAGAAAGAAGGATTCCAGAGACCGCAGCCTGGGTGTGAGTCGGAGGCCCAGGCCAGGAGGAGTAGTGAGCCTCAGAGGGCTCACTCTGGTGGAATCCTGCCACGTGTCCTGATGCAGTGGGGCAGGGATGAGCCGAACGCATCCTCAGCGCATCGTGAACGCAAACACCATCCCACTCACATCCCTGCACTGTGATCGGCGTGTTATCCCGGCATCTCATGGTAGGCTGGGGCCTGTGATGTGGCTGAGGTGTGCACTCCATGGTTGTATTACATATCTCATGCCCCAGAGGGTTTATGAAGTTTGCCAGTGGGACTCACCCAGGTATGATTGTGGAACGCCCTGCTGGGAATGCACCTTCACCTTGAGAGCCCTTTGCTTCTCCCTGCCCTTTGTTAACTATCTCTTAGGTGAGCGGTCCCCAACCTTTTTGGCCCCAGCGACCAGTGCTCCTATGAGAATCTAATGCCTGACAATCTGAGGTGGGGCTGAGGCAGTGATGCTAGCTTTGGGGAGTGGCTGTAGATGCAGATGAAGCTTGACACCTTGCCCTCTGCTCACCTCCTGCTGTGCAGCCGGTTCCTAACAGGCCGTGGACTGGTTTAGGTCTGTAGCCCAGGGCTTAGGGACCCCTGTCTTATGCTCTCCCTTTGAATTTCTAAAATCCCCTTGCATGTTAAATCGCTTTGAAAATGTCTGTAGGAGTACCTTCATCAAAGGCTTTATAAAAATAAGTTTAGATAAGCTATATCCTCTAATTTTAGGTTGTTGTTCAAACATGTTTACCTCCTCCAAAGCTACAACTGATTTTCTATTTTAGATACGATGGCACATTTGTGCCTAAGTGCTCTGTGATGCTCCGCTTTATTATAGGTCCTGTCATTTATTTAACAGGTAGGTGCCTTTAGGCATAAATATTGCCTTATAAAAATGACTTTTTTTTTTTAAAAAAAAAAAGCTGTATAAGTAGAGTTGGGTTTGTTTTAAAATAATGTAATCAGCAGCCTTTACAAATGTTCTTCAATCCCTAAAATCATTTAAGCAAAGGTTGAAATTTAAAAACTAAAGTAATAAACGTCACAGAATCCATTACCCGTTGTGTAGTTCCAGGAACACCTGCTGAAAGACAGTTTACTAATTCTGCTGAAACCCATTACTGTAATCAAGTGGGAAGCGGCAATTGTCATCAAACGGTTAGAGAAGAAATTTCAGCTTGCCAACCGAGCACTCTCCTAAAAGCTATGCTTGGAATGTCTGAAGAGGCAACACACAGTGTAAATAATACCTATATGCTTTCAATCAGACCGATAATCGTATAGAAGCTGCTATTTACATGGTTTGTGGAGAGGCAAAGAGCGTTTCACTCAGCGATCAGAAAAACTGTTTTTCTGGTCTGTGGAACTAGAAGAGCCTCTGTACTCTGGTAGAAAAATTCATGACCTGTATTTGTGGATTTATATGCCCTTTCGTGAATATAGAAATAGACATGAGCGTTTACCTAGTAATGACCTCATGCCAACTTCATTTGCAGGGGAATTAGGAGCAAAGATTATAGGTGGATAGATCTGAGATACTTTGGATAAGAAAAGAATGGTAAATGAGGCAAATGAGGATTTTTCTTAACACGTCACATTTAAAATTGTAGCAGCTGCTCACATGACACTGAAAAGGTGTTGTTATGTTCAATTCCTCTCTGGAATGTCAAACCATAGCCGTTGTCTTTGTTAGAGAGCGATTAGTTGGCACCACCTAGGAAGTCCGGCCCTCTTCACCATCACACACATGGGGCTATATGTGACCCTTGTTCAGATTCCTGGTAAATGAGACTACCTCTTGGTGCTCTTTGCAAATAAGAGGCTCTTTCTGTGCTCAGCAGGGCTCAGGCTCTTCCAGTCTTGAATTCTGCAATTAAGCAAGGTTGGGTTCAGAGAGGACTCAGTGGGAAGCTGCAAAGATGATTAGAGGGATGGAGAGTTAGAGTTCTGGGCAGGAGTTAAGGGAACTCTCATTTTTTTTTTGTTGGTGGATGATTTAATGATGATTCTCCAGCATGTTGAAGATGCTTATTTGCAGAGAGGCATCTACATTCAGGACTGAGCAAGAAAATAAGTGTTCCATCTGTTGGCTGGGCTACTTAGGGATAAAGAGGCTTCTTCCTGGGAAGGTATAGACCATGGAGAGCAGTGGTATCATCTGCTTCTTTCTGCTGGGGTTAAAACATATACAGAGGGACTTCTCCATGTCTTCTCTTGGTAAACTATAACTTGTCTAAAATAACCTGCCTTTTCTTCTAAGTAGTTTTTACTTTTTAAAAATCATATCATCTTTGTACTGACCACCACTATAGTTGCTTCCAATTTTCCATTTTAACCTAATGTGCTAATTACATCTGTTTTACTAAAGCATTTTTAATGAAGAGGATGATAGAACATTGCCTCCCTAAAAACATGATTAGTCTAAAGTAGAGTTCTCTCAGCTTTAATACCATTAACATTGGGCAGGATCATTCTTTGTTGAGAGGGGCTGTCCTCTGCACTGAGGGATCCTGAGCAGCATCTCCGGACTCTACCCACTAGATGCCAGTAGCAACCCCATCCCCCAGTAACAACAACCAAAAATGACTCTAGATATTACCAAACGTCCCCTGAAGGTGAGGGCAAAATTTCTCTCAATGGAGAACCATTGTTCTAAAGTCATTGTAATAGTTTACTGGATCTGTGATTATTTCTAGTCTTAAAATTTCTTGGCCCATCATAGTTTGTGAAATTCACTTTACCAACACTTTCTTAATTACCCTCTCTGTACCGGGCGTTATGATCGTATTGCTGCTAGAAAATAGAACATCCAGTTGAGTGACCTTAGCAAGTGCTCATAAAATGCACATCATTTTTCAGAAGCTTTGGCCACTGAATCTAGTTCTGGTAGAATATATTTTTTAAAAACCTATATTAAAGAGTTTTAAAACAATTAAAATTAGTTTATTACATTTTTTTTAAAGGTGAAAGTAAAATATACTCACAGAATATTGGGGAAATCAGAAGGAAAAGGGCAACTAGATACTAGGTATCGTCTAGGCACTGGAAATGCACTGGTGAGCAAGAATTCACTGAATTAGCTGTTGTTAGAGTCAAGGCTTCTAACCCAATCAGTAGATTTTGGAGGAAATATAAGCTCATTATTTATTTCAACGAGTGGATTGACAGGTTTCTAAGTTGTATTTGGTTTTATAAGGAGTTCAGCAAATCCTTGCGATCCGTTCTTGATTGAACTTTGTGGTTTGATCCATTCCTGATGTTCAATCTGATTGTTGAAAGACATGGGATTCCCATTACGTGGGACTGTTTGACATTCAACCGGTCTCTGAAAATGAATAAATAAGTATGTGCTGACTGTTGCCTCCTGCCTTAGTGATTCAGGACAGAACCACCTTGATTTAGGAGAGTGTGCAGCGTGTATCATGGAGCATCTACATTTGAAAACAGGTTGTACATCAGTGTCATCTGGTATTAGTGGTTGAATCATATCCTATTTGATGTAACTAGATTTAACCTGACCCAAATAATGTACAGGCATTTGCCCAGCGGGCCCTTTGTTCTTCTTTTAAACAGAGACCCCTTTTCAAACTCAGCCTGACCCTGAATGCTGCCAGTTTTCCATTAGAGTACTCTATTGCAATAAATGGCCTTAGAGCAGGCAGTTAGAATTTTATTTCTCAAAGAACAATATAGGTGAATAGTAGTCTTTGAGAAGGCAAGCGATGTATTATAGAAACCAGGATCCATTTTAAGGCAAGCTTTGCTGTACATTTTTCCTAACCTTTTCCCATGAACCAAAAGAAAGATTAAAATTCCAGCAGAAGGAAAATCGCCTTGGAGAAATATCTTGAGACTGATGGATTTATTTCATGTGTGACTTAAAATAGCCTGGGTTTTTAGTACTGCAGAAAACTATATTTCTAATGAGTTCCTGTTCCTCTACTTTTCTTCAGCTTTCTCTCACATGGCCTTGCTTATCAATAAAAATAGGCCAATTGTTACCCTAAAAGTTTTACTATCTTTCTTAGAAAAATCCACAAAATGGCCCATTTTTAAGAAAGGAGATCCAGGGGGTGGGGGATGCAGCTCCTCTAGGGTTATTTCTTTGGTCCCAAGGGTCATATTTGGGATTGAGCAGCATTTCTGGGCTGTGAGCCTGAGATGGCCCTATTAGTTTCCTGTTCCTTTCAGGATTCCTGATGCCATTTGGGCCAATTATAAGTTAGTTTGTAAAAAACCAATGTAATAAGGTCACTGGGCAGCTAAGTGAGGTCCTTGTCACATCAAACTTCAGCCCTTGATGAGGTGAAGGAGTGTGAGGAAGGCAAGGGTGGAGGGCCCTGGGCCTTCTGGGCGCCCTGGAGTCTGGGGGAAGCGGTGCATCCCGGTCAGGCCCACCTTTCAGCACTTTGGCCATGAATGAGCAGGTCACAGCAGGAGGGCCCTTGCCCAGCATTAGCTCGAGAGAGATGCCAATTTCAGAGATTTTTGGCCAAAGCCCCTCATTAAGAATGTGGAGTTTGCCTTCTGAGGCCCTTTTCTGTGGGATTCTAGGATGTGGGGTGGGGGGGAGGAAGTCATGTGTTCCTCTGGGTCTGGGGGAGGGCGAGTTGTTAGCAAGGGCTTTCCGTGGGGCTTATGCTTCTGCTTGCCCATTCCAGAGAACGCCAGACAGAGGCAGGAGGGCATTGTGAGCAATTCCATCATGTACTTCACAGAGGAGCCCCCTGAGCTGCCAGCCAACAGCCCGCACCCCCTCAAGCTGCGACGCGTCCTGAACCTAAGCCCGTTCACGGTCACGGACCACACCCCTATGGAGACGGTGGTGGACATCTTTCGGAAACTGGGGCTCCGGCAGTGTCTGGTGACACGGAGCGGGTGAGTGGCCAGATGAGGGTTGATGGAGTGTGTACTGTGGCCAGACTCTGGCAAGAAGAAGATGAACGAGACATGGTCACAGGGGACTTGAGGACTAGCACTTGGTAGAGGATGGCAGTAAGTGTGGCGAAGGCATTGAGAAGGACATGACTGGCAGCTGTGGGGACTTAGGGCTGGGGCCAGTGCAGCCCAGGAAGGTGAGAGAAGCTTCCAGGTGGGGCTGCTGTGTGGCCTGAGGCTGCAGGTGGAGCCAAAAAGGGGAAGAGCCACAGGAGAGGGCTGGGGCTGTGGTTCCACAGCCCAGGCTCACAGAGAAGGTACAGCTCATTCTGCTGCAACATGACATGCCTTCCTTAGCATCAGAGCCCTGCAAACATGAGCAATGAGAACGACAGGGCTTGTGAGAAAAATAGCGTTAGGGGCATCATGATACTCAAAAGCATCATCAGTGACACATTAAAAGAAAGAGATAGGAAGCTAATAAAAATGGTAGTAGCATTTTAGACACATTAAATAGTTAAAGAATATATCAATATGACAAAGAAATATGTCACTTCATCTTGAGAAAGCCCCGAGGTTGGCTCCTGGATGTGGGTGTTCCAAGGGCTGTAGTTCACAAGCATTTTGTGTATTTTGTGTATCCCTATGCCTCTGGACTCAGCCGGGTTCAGTTTTCTGTATCCACCTGGAGGTGCTCGTGTTAAAAATCACCAGAAGCAAAGGTGAAGTTCACATTGTGCTCAGATCGTCCCCTGATATGTCAGTCTGTTCAAAACAACTTCACGTTTTCGACACAGACGTTAACAGAGAGCTGAGCAGCGTGGTGGCCCCACAGCATTAAAAGCAATATTATTTTTGTTTTCTGAGATCACAGACCAAGAAGGCAGCACTGCAAAGATCAAAGGGTCATGGTGGCATGAGGGGTGCCATGCTTCAAAGGCCATTCTTTAGGCTCACAGGTGCACCCCAAATTTCCTGGCTCAGAAGCGTGTGAGGAAGAAGAGATTGGCTCAGTCAGGGCAGGGTGGAGGGTCACTTGTCTGCCCAGTTTATTCCTCTATAGGCTGAGGGCAGGAGGTGTGGCCTATATGGGTTGACACTGGTACCTGAATTTAGTTTAAGTCTTTCTAGACCCAGAGGCTTCACACTAATGTAGTTTACACTTCCAGAGCCAGCACCCTCCAGTTTAACCCAGCATTTCACAACCTGGGTGTTTTTGTCCCCCAGAGAGTTTGGGTGTCACAAATGAGGAGAGGGAGAGCTGTTGGCATCTAGCATGTAGAGGCCAGGGATACTGCTCAACACCCTACGATGCACGGGACAGCCCCCATCGCAACAAAGAATCACCTGGCCCAAAATGTCACTAATGCTGCCATTGAGTGACCCTGTGAATAGCCAAATGGGCTATCTTTACTCATTCAGCTTTCTTCCCACTGTCCTGGTAATGGCAGTGCGGGGCTCTGCAAGGGGTTGGATTTGCACAGTGACCCAGACAACTTGAAGCTGACAGGACAAGTGTCCTCCTTAGCTCTGACTGTTGCTGGGGGAGGGGGCAGTGTCTTGTACATGGGAGGGGCAATTAATATGACACAAATACGTGTTTGAGGCTAGAGATCATTTTGGCTGGTGACTTTTAAAGGGACTCAGTGGTTTGCAAACTTGAGCATGCATCAGAATCCCAGGAGATCAGACCTCCAGGTGAAACTCAGAGTGCCAGGCCCCAGTGCAGGTATGGATTACTCAGGTCTGGGGAGGAGCCTGAGAATGGCTATTTCTAACAAGCTCCCAGGGCCTGCTGCCAGTCAGGGACCTGACTTTGCAAGATGCCAAAGCCCATTTACGTACTTGAATTTCCAGTGCTTGGCACACACACCGCTGTGTGTGATCACCGTGTCGTCTCAAGTGGATAACAGTTTCTCTTTTCCTTTAAAATAATAATCCAATGTCAGTTATCATTGGAATTTCCACTTCTGGCAGGAAAGTCTGCCCTTAATGCCCCCTCACACCTCACAGAGGCCCATGAGGTTTTGCTGTGAATATCTGGGTGCTGAAATTGGCTCCGAATGTTCTGTGAGAAAACAAAATAGCTCTCTTTTCTCTCTCTCTCTCTCTCTCTCTCTCTCTCTCTCTCTCTCTCTCCCTTCTCTCTGCATATTTTAAATAAACACAGATGCTGATACGTTAGTGCTGGCAAGGGGTCCTTGTTTGCAGGGCCTTTCATCTCCTCAGGCATGTGGCCAGGGCAGGCATGGCTTAAGCCAGCGCACACTTTGGATGCATTCTGTCGCCATGTGCTTTCTCTGCTCACGGCTGAGAGCCACAGCTCATCCCATTGACCTTCATCATCTGTAGGATTTCTCGGGGCCTGGGGTTCAAGGTAATTGTGAAATCAGACCAGGAACCAGAGGAGTCTGTGTCCCCAGAATATCAGAGTCTAGGAAGTCTCCAGTGGCAAAGAGTGAATTTTGGTGGGATTTTCCCTTCAGGGGGGTCTGCAAAGGACAAATAAACAGGGGACACAACATCAGTTTACCTTGCCAAGTCCTGCTATGTGGCCACCTCATAACAGCTGAGGTGCTCTAATCTGAATTACATTCACACTCAGAGATCGGCCGTTCATCAGTCACCAGATTCATTTGAACTGCTACCCAAAGGGGCTGGAAGTGCAAACTCTTGATTTAAATCAAATAGGACATTTCACGCCACTAATGAACCCTGCTGACTTCACTGTGCCCTCTTTCCGGGTGGATGTGCAGCTTGCTGCTTCGACAATAATTGTCACAGGCCAGGGCACAATTTATGCCTGAACCCAAGGCAGCTCCTGAATTCATATTTCCCCAGAACTGTAACCAGCTTGACTTTCAGACATTATAGCTATAGAGCTTGAGGGGGAGGTTGTCAGGACTGCTTTAGGCAAATGCCTGATCTTTTGACGCTTTCTCCAGGGTGAAGATGAGGAAATCAAAACCAGGCTTTATAGCTATGGGAAGGGTGTGTGTGTGTGTGTGCATGCAAGTGCACGCGTGTGCCTGTTGTAGAGCTCTCAGCACTTCGCAAACACTAACAGGCCATATTTTTTTTCAAAGCAACATTGGGTTAATCATCTTACGGAGGAGCATCAGTTTGAGAACTGGAGCAGGCTCAAAAAGTGTTCAAGAAAATAAAGCCAAAGGAGAGTGTCATCTGCTAACAGTGAACATAATCCAGTTTAAGTGGTGTTGCCCAGGTGTTCTAGAGGGAATGTCCTGAGCCAAGCTGTCAAGTAGGAAATAAACATCAGAACAAAAGCACATTTAAAGTTGAGAGATTGTCCGCTAGTTGGCAATTGCTGGCAGCGGGATCCCTTGCCACCATGGACAGGCACACCTATAGGTGGCCCACCTTTGTGGACTGAATGTTTACACCTGCTCCTATTCCTCTTCTGATCACAACTATTCCTTTTTGATTGTAAAGGGACTTGTTGTAGGTTGAATTGTGCCCTTGCTCCCCCAAATTCATATGTTGAAGGCCTAATACCCTGCAAAGTGTCTGTACTTGGAGATGGGGCCTTTAAGGAGGTGATTAATGTTCAGTGAAGTCCTAAGAGTGGGGTCCTAATCTATTAGGACTGCTGTTCATATAAGAAGAAGAAGAGAGACCTGGGATACTCACACAGAGAAGAGGGCCATGTGAGGACACAGTGAAAAGGTGGATGTCTGCAAGCTGAGGATAGAGGCTTCTGCAGAAACCAAACCTGCTGGCACCTTGATCCTGGCCTTCAGGTCTATAGAACTGTGAGAACCTACAGTTCTGTGGCCAAGCCTCCCAGTCTGTGGTGCTTTGGTATGGCAGCCCGAGCAGACTAAGTCAGGACACAGACTCAGTTTGGTAGATTGAGTCTAACAGCATCTTGTTTTATGGACCATCTTCAATTTGACTGCATTTAAATAAATTTCGACTATGTATTTAAAGTGCTGTATGAGCATGGTCAAAGTCAAGTAGCTCTAAAAAGCTAAAATGGAAACGACAAGTCACGACGAGTCCTGGCTTTTTCCTTCTTTACCACCACTTCGTTCCCTTCAGGCATCCCCTCCCCTGAGGGGTTTTGTTTCCTTTAATTGACAGAATTTATTTTTCAGAGCAATTTTACATTTATTAAAAAACAAAAACAAACAAAAACAAAACACCAGGCAGAAAGTACAGAGTTTCCATATGCCCTCTCTCGTCCATTCACAGTTTCCTTTACTGTTAACATCTTCATCGGTGCATTGTATTTGTTGCCATTGATGAACCAACATCCCTACGCTATGAACTGAGGTTTGTAGTTTACATCAGGGCTCACTCTTGGTGTTGTACATCCTGTGGGTTGTGACAAATGGATAATGACACGTATCCTATAAGTACAATATCATGCAGAGTAGTTTCATTGCCCTAAACATCCTATGTGATCTGCCTGTTCATCAACCCCAATTCTATTTTCCCCCCAACCCCTGGCAACTGCTGATCTTTTTTCCTGTCTCTCTAAGTTTTGCCCTTTCTCGAATTCATATAGTTGGAATCATACAGTGTGTAGCCTTCTCAGATTGGCTTTTTTCACTTAGTCAGGTGCATTTAAGTGTCCTCCACGTCTTTTCCTGGCCGGATGGCTCATTTCTTCTTAGCACTGAACAATGTTCTGTTGTCTGGATGTTTGTTTATACATTTACCTGCTAAAGAAGATCTTGGTTGTTTCCAAGTTTGGACAATTATGAATGAAGCATACATCTTTTAAGAGTGAGGACACTCTTTTTCCATAACTGCTAAACTATAATTACACAAAATTAATAACAACTCAGTATGTTACTCATATTGCCTCATTAGTTCCCTGCATTTGTTTGTTTGTTTGTGACATAGATTTTTTTTTTTTGGAAGAGTCCAGACGAGCAGTCTCACATTCTGCATTTGTTTGATTGTTTCCTTGTCGGTTGATTTGGTTTTAGTTGTTGTTGGCCACGTTTCAAAGTAGATGATGTCATAATGTCAGCTCTTCCGACTTTGTTAGAGATAAGCTCCATCACTTGGATGAGGCAATGATGGCTGGAGCCCTTCATTAAAGGGAGGCATTTTTCTCTTTGTGCTGAATCTGTGCAAGTATACTTTGAGATCATGTGAATTTTCTGTTTGCCAGCAACCATTTACCCAGTGGTTTTCGAATCCATCGGTATTATTGACTCAGCTTATTATTACATTGGGGTTACAAAATGTTGATTTTCTAATTTTATTCTGCTCTTTACATTTTCCCCTTTTTTCAATTATCATGATAGAGTCATGACACCTTCTTTCAGTGCTTTGTTGTCTATATCGTTATTATTCTTTTTGTTTAGCATACTTTTAAAGGCTCCTTTTGCTGTTTTCCTCTCTCCTGAAGGTGTTCTTGTGGAGGGAAAGAGGTAGTGTCTGCTGTCTCCCCCAGTGTGATAGACAGGGAAACTAACACAGGAAATCGATGACTTTTTTAAGGTCCAGTGTGGTTAGGGACAAAGAACTCAGAATTCTGGCCTGACAGTTTCACTAACCAGTGTCCATGTCACCAGATGTAACTGACTTGAATACTGCTCTGAATACTTGAATTCCCTGTTTTTATTCCTTTTCTATTAGTAAGAGGTGAGTTTGACTAATATGGCTTTAATTAGATAAATGACAGTCCATTATAATTGTTTTCTGATTATTTTTTGGTTTTATTATCATTTTACACAGACAGAGTGTAAAAGCCAGCATTTTGAGCAGCTCCACAGTATTCCAGTGTCAGACTGCCATAGTTTACTTCTCTATTCCCCTTTTCTTGGATATGATGGGGATATACAGTAAGCAGCATTTGTAAGTCAATTTGGTAATGGAACATCTTTAAAGAAGTTGTGTAATCCCCTTCTTTCAAGCCTTTTATGTTACCTGGGGGGCATGATTTGTTCCAGCAGGTGGTCATTTAAATATTTAATAAAACCAAGAGTGAGGCACAGGCTGCTGTGAATGGTTGTTCAAGTGTGTACTGTACAATCCAGGGAACACTATTTACACTATAGTGTTTGTGAACAGTGCCCCTCTGCAGTGGTGCAATGTTCAGTCTAAGTGGCCCTATTCAAGGGGCCCTGATAAGTGCTATTTTTGTAAGTTGAAAACAATGGAATTTTGGAAGAGGAGGTAATTTACATATAGGGACAGAGATGGTTTAAAATAGAACCGATCGATATATTTAAAATTTCTTATACTTAAAATACCATATATTTGGAATTTCTGTGGTGTGGCAAGTTTTGACAGTGGCTCTCGTAAACCCTTTTTTAAGTTGGTTGTCATCTTGAAATTTAGGAGTGTGTGTTAGTCACTGCAGGTTTACTGCTGTAACAAACAAGCTTGCAATCCCAGTGGCCTGACATGATAAAGGTCTGTTTTTCTCCCATGTCACATCCAGTATGGGCTGCAGCAAGCGTGGGCTCTGTACCACCCAGTCATTCAAACACCCAGGTATTAGAATCTGGTGGCTCCTAAGTCAATCCCCTGTGACCTTGGAGACCTTCACTGGCTCCTCTGCCTCTGATTGGCAGAGGAGGAGAGAGAGTGTGTGAAGAGACGTGCCCATAACTTGCGACAGACATCTCTCGCCTTCACCCACACCCCAATGGCCAGAGCTCACTCAGTTGGCCACACCCAACTACAAAGGAAGCTGGGAAACGTTTCTTTGTGTGCCCAGGTAAAAAGGCACTGGTGTCTAGGGACAGGCATGAGTCAGTATTGCAAGGCTGATCTCTTTTCTTTATTTTGTTTCTTCTCCAGGAGACTTCTTGGCATCATCACAAAAAAGGATGTCCTGAGACATATGGCCCAGATGGCAAACCAGGACCCTGAATCTATCATGTTTAATTAGAAACAAGATGGCAATAATTTTGAGAAAAACACAACAACTGTGTCATTTTAAAAGAAATAAACAAATGATCTGTTATTATCCTAATGAACGATTTTGTGCTGGGGGCAGCAGAAAAAAACAGCTTTGTTCGAAAGGAAGGGAAGAAAGATGAAACCCTTTTTAAAAAAATACATCAAGTAGGCATTTTATAGCTTTAACTCCTTACGAGTTTCAAGCTGTGTTTCTTAATGAGTTTACTAACTGCTGTGGGGGCATGTGGGTGGGTGTAAGTGATGTGGTTTGTACAAGGACATGAAACATGAATGCTGAATCAAGAAACGTTTGCCCTTCTGTTCAAGGCTGATATTTGTGACAATTTGAGTCCAAAAGGCAAAGGAGTATTGGCATGTCGGTGTCCTTATTTATTGGTTCCTGAAGTTTTGCTGTTATGTTACTGAATCCGACTAAAGGCATTTGCACTTACTTTGTTGAAAAAGAAAAAAAATTAAATGTGAACATAGTAAAAGCTGTTAAGTATGCCAGTGGGTTCACTCGTGACCATCCCATATCTTGCTCCTGTTCTCAGCCTATTGTTTTGCTTCTCCATCAGTTTCTGAACCAACATCAGCATCACCTGCTATGATAAGGATGAAGGAATCATTTCTCTAGGCTAGACCAGCATCTTGGAACTGCCTGGCAAACAGAGCATTTAGTGCTGCACCTATTTCCAACCTTACAAAAGGGATTCATCCTTATTTGGAGACTATCCACGTCCAGTCATTGATTTACGTCCCCATTGCATCTGCTTCATTTATTTATTGCTGTTCCTGTGCATCCTTAAATATCGATCAGTCCAGCACTTTACATGGGCCATATCCTATAAGCTGCCAGCTTCTATAAGTGTGCTTTAATTTCCAGATAGTGTATACAAGAGGCAAAACAGGCTACCCAGTGTTACTACTTATTTTTCCTCTCAGATCTTATTAAATACAGCGGCTGAGAGGGTGAGGCATACAAGTTCTCAGTGGGAACTCCTCCAAATGGATTGCAAAAGAAATACTAAATTGATTCGAAATCTGTTCCATTCTCTTCTCTGTAGGATTCAAAATGCCCAGCTTGAATGTATAAGCGTGCACATTCATACCAGCAATCAAAGCACAGAAGGACAGAGGGAAATTTTCGACAGCCAATTTGAGCATTGGGCATCTTTGTATTGAACTTAATGATACATTTATTCCTTGAGTCAGGACTTCTGTCTTTTCTGCGGGAAGGAATTAAGCTGTGTTTTCTAGGTCCACTGTGTAAGAGTTATCCCTTGTGCCCTTTCTTTTTAGTCTTTGTTCTTTCTGCCCTCTTCACTGTGTTCTCATTCTTCTCCATCTCCTCATTGGATGTTGATGTATCAGGGATGCATTTGGCTGCAAATCATAGAAAACCCAAGGAACAGTGACGGGCCAAATAGGAAACCTGAGGTTGGCTGTCTGGGCTATCTCCATACTATCATCACGGGGCCACACTCTTTGGTATTTTTCCACCATCTTTTGTCCTTTGGCTTACTGCCTCATAGTCACAACATGGTTACTGAACTTCTAGTTATGATGTTTGCTTTCTAAGCAGGGAGAGGAGGCAAAGGCAAGTAACAGGAGCAATGATAACACCAGGAAAGCAGAGGTCTCCAAGAGGGGCCCAGCTTTCATCCATTAACTAGAATTCTGTCATGTGGCTCCCCCAGCTGCATGTGCATCTGGGAAGGACTTTGCTTAGCATAGTGTATGACTCTCTGAGCAAGATTTAGATTCTGTTAATAAGGAAGGGGAGGGATTGGTCCTTGGGAGAGAAGTGTTATCTGCTGTATTGGATGCATATTGTGTCCCTGTCATTGTCCTTCCTGTCTTCTTTACTCTTTTTGGGAACCTCTTTGAACAGTCTCTTCTAACGTTATAGTCCCCCACTCTCTCAAAATTGACAGCTTCTAATCAGAATCCTCCATTTTTTAGCCCTAATAAAAATGCTCATTTTGGATAAAAACCTAGCTACAAGCAGGTTTCTTTGAAAACTTCTGGTTGATGTAAGAAAATATACTGATATGGTCTCTGGGTCAAAAAAAAAGTTGGATCATGCTGACAAACTATGGAAAATTCATTTCTGTAATTGGCTCCCTCCAAAATAATATCAGATAGCCACTTCAGTGTGGCCATATCGGTCAACAGTAGAGAATTCAGTCTTTGGTCCTATCATAGAATGAAATTTGTTGTCTCATTTTCAGTACTTATATATTGAATAGCAGATCCTAGTGTTAGTGTTTTCATTGGGATTTCCATGGAACATAGGCAAGAGAAGCGGGGATTTTCTGGACTTAAAATCCTAAAAAGTCTTTAGTATTGCTTCATGTCATTCCCCTCCTATTCCCACATGGCCTCCCCAAAGGGTATTAGTCCTAGCCCGGATTTAGATAATCCAGGACACCCTCTTAGCTGAACAAGGAGCTTCAAGAGGGAACCCAAAACAGTGAACAGATAGCCAAAGGTCGGTGACACCACATAATTTCCTCCTCCTTCAGCTGAGGCCATGGAGGGTTGAGGGTATAGTTTACTCTGGGCCAAGGTCACTGAGGTTAGTTGTGTCTCTCCCCAGTGCTTCATGTAGGGATGTTTGTGAATTCATGGGAAATAGTTGGGAGCATCACTTGACTTAAATGACCTAACCATGTTTTCCTTTACAAGTTTAACCTTTAATTTGTTGTGGGGTTCAAGCTCTCCTTAACTGAAGGGCAGGTGGGCAGGTTAAGGTCAAGGATGGGGGAGTTTGCATTGGGAACTAGCAGAGTCAATGCAATTGCCTTTCTTCCCTGGAGCCCTTACTCAGCCATACGGTCCAGTCATCTATTGGCCAAACTCCACGGGGAACATGCTGCCAAGCTCTTTGTCACTCTCTTGAAAAAGTATGCAGGTTGGGATTCTGAAGGTATTTGCTGTATCCAAATGTAGAATTTCATCCACTTTATCTGGTGATCTGTTGAGCAAGATGAGCCGAACTGGGATATTGAGGTAAAAAAAAAAACAACCACATTTTTCAGAATAATGTTTCTGTTTTCCTTTTCCAGAACCAAAGGCTCCAGACATTTGTAAAACTTTCTGGATTCTTTCTGAATCAGTTTTTTAAATGTACATAAATGCATAATGGAAAAGGAATTCTCTAATGAGGCACGTCAACCTATTTGTTTTTCTCCCTCTCTCTCACTAGGGAACTGTGTTGTTAAAGGACTGACACCAAATAAAGAGTCTCCTGAAAGTAATGTGTGGATTTCTTGTGTTTCAGCATATCCCTTGCAAGAGTGTGTGTGTGTGTGTGTGTGTGTGTGTGTGTGTGTGTGTGTGAGCATACACATGGCTGTTAGAGAAAGAGAACAGGCTAAAAGCAAATCAACATTTAGTGTTTGCTTTATTTAGAACCAGGCAATCTCAAATTTCTCTATTCAGTCCTTCCCAAAGACCTTAAAAAGAGAAGACAGGTCACTAGATATATTTTTCGTCTTAATAAGTCACAGAAAGTGAAAAAATTTGAGCAGTTTGTTTCGCTTAGGTGAGAACTATTTACTTTAAATGATTAACATGTGCAGATGCTGCTCAGTATTCATCATCAGATGCTGGGTTGGGAGAGATGAGAAACCCGAGGAGTAGAACTGTTGAATTACGTAACTGTCATAGTATGCTTTGGTTTTAATCTTGCATGTGTAGTGTTTTATCAGACTCGGCTTGCAATCTTAGCAGTGATTTCCACGAGGGGGGAGTCTGTATCTAACTTGGGGAACATTAAGCAACTCCATTTTCACCGGTGTAGTAGTCATGACGACTAGTTTTCCATCCTCAGTATTCTGGGAGTGAGCCTAAGTGTGACTTTTATGACAGCTATTTGCATTTGGTGTTGGAACAACCACAGAGCATTGTGTGTGTGTTTTTTTATTGTAACACTCTGTGTAAATGTTGGCACCTTATTATAAATTAAATATTTGAACTCTCTTAAAAAATAAAGCACAGAGTGTTCAGGAAGCATGTTGTACGTGGAGGAGATACTGATTTCACAGTGTTTTCACCTAATGGAAGCTCCAGAAACCTAATCCTGGTGACTGCTGAGGTATCTACAGAAGTTAAAGGCCCATTCTTAGGGTCGTCTTGCAAGATGGTAACATCAGTTCAGTCAGTTTTAAAATCCCCTGTTCTTAGCCTGGTGGGCATGGCCAAGTAAGGATTAGAGGGGCTATAAATTTCTGAGGATGAGGAGGAACCACTCACCCCAGGCCATCTGTGTTATCTATGTGGTCTTCCTGTGTGTAGAGCCTGGCTGGGAATGACAGCTCGGCCAGTGGTCTGACATTCATTTATTCTTTCATCCTGTTTTTTTAAAAATCTGTAACAAAACATTTATTTCTCTATTAATAGTAGTTTCTTTTCATTTTTAAAATTTTGTTAAATTTATCGAGGTGGAATTGGTTAATAAAAGTATATAGGTTTCAAGTGTACCACCCAAGTTAAATTTCCTTCTGTTGCCATATATTTGACCCCCTTCACTTTTCCCACATCCCTGCAGCCCCCTTTTCCTCTGGTAACCACCATACATACTGTTGTCTGTGTCTTTGAGTTTTTGTTTGTTTGTCTCATTTATTTGTGGCTTTCTTTTTTATATCCCACATACAAATGAAATCATGTGGTTCTTATTCTTTTCTACCTTATTACACTTAGCATGAAACTCTCATGATCCAACCATGTTGTCACAGATGGCATTCTTTCATCTTTTCTTATGACCGTATAGTACTTCATTGTACATATGTACCACAGCTTCTTTATCCAATCACGCACTGAAGGATACTTCGGTTGTTCCCATGTCTTAGACACTGGGAATAATGCTGTGATGAACATGTCTTTTCTTTCAATGGAAAATCATTACTTTGGGAACCACTGGGGTTTGAAATATGCCCTTCCTCACCAGTTTTTTCTATTTTGAAATTTTCAATATTATAGAAAATTTGAAAAAATACAATAGCATCGAGAATGCCCACATACCCCTTTAACCTAAAAGAGGCAGTGAGAGGGATTCCTTCTGATTAGGGGAAGGAGCCAGCCCCAGGGACAGCTCAGGGAAGATCCATTCTCAGCAGAGGGGCAGCAAGTGCAAATGTCTTGAGGTGGAAACAGGCCTAGACTGCTGGGGGCCCATTAGGGGTGACTGGCTACAGGATGTGTGGTCCTTGGGGAGGGAGTGGTATTTGAAGTTGGTTTTGCTTTTCTTTTTTGATTGGGGAGGATAGACATAAGCCAATGCTTCAAGGTCTCGTAGGGTCAGGTGAACACTCGGAATTCAGAGAAATGACATGATTTGATTTGCATTGTACATGAATCATTCTGGCTGTTATAATAAGACTAGAAACTAGGATACGAGCTAGGGGGCTATTACAGTTGGTGAGTTATGATCTTGTCCCAGAAAAGTTCTTGATTTCCAGATATATTTCTAAGGTAGAGCCAACAGCTTTGCTGGTGGAATGGATGTAAAATGGTATAGCTAAGTTGCCAGTTACTGAGATGGGCTAGATTAAGTGAGCAGTTCCATTTTGGAAGTGCTACATTGAAGATATCTATTGGACACTTAGGTCCAGAATCCAGGAGAATCATTATGGTTGGAAACATAAATCAAGCCATGAGTGCTATTAAAGCCATGCCTGGAAAATTCTGTGGTCTAATGGCATCCAAAGAGCAGACAGAATCAACATTCTAACAGAATTTCAATATTGAGTTTTCAGGGAGTCACACTGATTTCAGCAACTGCACTTGAATTGCAGCTCCATTGCCTTTTGGCTGTGTGACTAAGGTCAAAGGGATTGACCCTCTCTGAGCTTGGGTTTCCCCAACTCTGTAGAGTGAGCTACTGCTTTTGACCAGCAGTACAACTGTGAGAATTAAATGAGATAATCAGTGTAAAGCACTTAGCATGAAATAGACTGTGCAAATGGTAGATGTTTTCATCTTTTCACGTTACGAAGCCTTCCCAGTGGTTTTCATTGGAGATTTATTTTTGTGTTCTTAAAGGACATATTTCACTTTAATTAATTATAAGCCCCCTAAAAGTAAACACAGAACGGACAAACCAATTGCCTTTGTTTCCAACATTTTCTGCAGTCACCTTTCCAAACAAACAAACAAACAAACAAACAAACAAAAATGAAACAAACAATATGTCAGGTCCCTTAGGGATATCAAAAAATGTTCTCTGTGACTCCAAATTAATGGAGAATTGTTAGAAAAGAAACCAGTTGGTAGGAAATCCCATTTCTCTAGCTTTGTATTGGCTTGGAGAACAGAAAAGCATAAGTACGAGTGGATACTGAACTACTGATTAGCTTAAAATTTGGAGCAAGAGTTCATGAAACACAAGACTGGGTGTAACTTGCTTATTTATAGACATTGTAAAACCCAATACTCACTATACTTCCAGACAGAAAAAAATCTCGCTGGCATGTTGTTACTGTAAAAATAAGTCTCATTAGTAAAACTCATGAAACACCAGCCTTTTGTGGGCCTTGGATATTTCCCTTCAACACGATGCAGTTAGAAACCAGAGTGGGGAGAATGAACAAACAGGATTTGTCTGAGAGGTGACAACCCATCAGGTTTAATTCTGGGAGCTTAGCTAGAATAAACCGGAATGGCTTTACAAATACATGTCTGTGTCGTGCAGGCTTCTTCCTGGGCTTTCATGAGTTGAGACAGGACCAGAAACTTCGGTGTCCTCCCTGGACAATGCAGTCCAAGCACAGGGGAGCCTGTTGTGCCTGGTGTTACAGTTCTTCCCCAGTTCACTGGTAGTTAATTGGCTAGAAAGAAGCTACCGTATGTGAAGGCAGATAGGGAGCATCTATTTTTTTGCAGTTCCTCCACATTGCATTTCGTTACAGAAATGTTTTTTCTTTACAAATGAGCAATAAGCAAAGACCACCTTGTGGGGATTTCCAAAGCCCTTTACTAAGGGTTTGGCTCGCAGAATGAAGGCAGCAGTTTCTATGGGATTGCAGCATTTGTTATAGAACACATACTTCGAAGATGAAACAGGCGTCCTCAATCCAAACATATTCTGTCAGAGAAATTGAAAACACATACATAAATTCTCATCCCGCAGGCTGCCTGACAGGTTGAATTCAGAGGATGCTGGTAGTAGAACATTCCTGCCTTCTGCGGGGCTCCACATTCATTTCACACACTCACTCATTCTCAGGGTTTCCACCTGTTTCCAGCTGATACTAACACAAGTGGAAATTGGAGCTAGCTTCCTTTTGATGAACAGGTTTTCTTTTTCTGCCGTTCCTTGAACTTCAGTCTGTCCCCAGAAAGACTAGAGCATTTTCAGGAATGACTGTGGGTGGTTTACGTGATCACCAAGGAACTTTCTCCAGGATGTTGCCAAGCACCCACTTGGTCCATGGAGCAGGAGTCTCCACTGCTGATTAAGGAGCTGGGGAGAAGTCACAGGTCTGCACACGGTGGGGATGCGCTTCCCAAAGCACTTCTAGGAGACAGTGTTTCTGCAGGATGCTGCTGGGGGAAGGAGTGGATTCTGTGGCTAACTACCAAATTGGTCAGTTCCATCTCAAGGTACTTGGGGTTCCAAAGACCAGGCCTCTGGAAGCACTGCTATGGAGGTGGGAGTGTTAGGGTCTGGGAGTTCTTATGGCTTTTTCATAAAGCTCCATCAAAAATCCCTGGTGTTAGGCAAAGATGGGGTGAGGAGTGTGTAAGGCCTGGTGACAGGCTTTAGCGTGTCCTTGGAAGAGTGTCTCCTGCCTTTAAGGCAAAAGCAACAATTTAGCGAAGGGGGGACATTTGCCTCTTTCTGAGAGCACTGGGAAGACTGCAGTCCTATTACCCAGGGACACATCCCACCCCAACTTGGAGTTTTGAAGTGAATGGCTCCATGTTCAGCTGGCTGTGTCATTTGCCCTGTCCTCCTTTCTCGATCATCTCCCACTTCCAGTTCATACACGCCAGCATGAATAGAAAATGGCCCTTGGCTTGTTACATCTCATTAGAGATTCCTAGCTGCTTTCTTGAGTCATCTTTGAACATTTTTGTCTTTATTGAAAATTTAGAGCCGTGGCTGGCAAGCTGCAGCACGTGGGCCAAATCCAAGCCGCTACCTGATTTTGTAAATAATCTCCTTGGTGCACAGTCACACACACTCATTTCCAAATAGTTGTGGCTGCTTTCAAGATAAAACGGAAGAGTTCAGTAGTTGCAATAGAAGCTGCATAGCCTGTGAAGCCTAAAATATTTACAACCTGCCTCTTTACAGCGCAAATTTGCCGATTCCTGGCTTAGAGTAGTCCAGAGTCACCAAACCACTGGATAGCCATCAGGTGTAATTTAAGTTTCTGACACTGGGTGGAAAATGAGAAGAGCTTTTAAAACAGAAACAAGAAAGATGCACATGTTGGTGGAATTAGATGAATGTGGGTGAAATTAGAAATGCCTTTCTGTCTTCCAAGTTTGTCCAACAGCTTAACTTGTGCCAGAAATCTCTGTCCTGACTTAGATATTAACAGAGGTGGATATTGGTGACTTCTGTTAAAATGTAAATATGTTTTCTGTGAGAGAAAGTAACCCCTAACATTTGACTAGCACTTTGTCGTTTACGAACGAGTTTTCATATTTAGAAATAGTTTATTTCTCTCAACGGTTCTGTGAAGCAAAAATTATGATCCCCATTGTTGAGAAAAAGCAGCTGAGGCTCAGAGAGGTTAAAGCACAGGAGAAACACCTGCAGAGCTCTTACAGAACACCGGTGCCCCAAAGTCCTCATTCAATGGCTCTTGGCTGGGGCCTGGCATCAACTTTATAAAGGGCTGCCAGATGATTCTAAAGTGTGGCCAGGGATAAGAACCCCTGCCTTTTGCGACTTGCCCAAGTTGGTGGTCTGGCTAGAACTCAAACTTGGCTCTTTTTGGTGACTTTAAGTTCAGGAACTTTTCTACAGCATGACAACTCACCTTAACTCAGGTTAGTCTGTGAGCTGCACTGGTTGGCCTAACCCAGTGATTTTCAATGTATAGCCACCAACCATCAGCAGCAGGGACAGCCAGTAGTTAATTAGAAATGTACATTTTCTGCTCCATCCTGGACTTAGTGAATGTGGGGCGGGGGCAGAGCCTAGTCATCTGACTTTTTAACAGCTAGTGCAGATGCAGCTCTAGTTTAAGAACACACACTTGCAGTAGGCACTGCCTCTGGGGAATTAGCCCTGGGTGCAGAGGGGCAGGATGAGTGTGAGAAGGGATGGAAGAAGCGAAAAATCCGTGGCCTTCTGGCGAAGTATGAAGACACCCGGGCAGCAAAAAGAAGACAAGATTTCACCTGCATCCTGAGGTGAGCCTCTGATAACTTACTCTTACCATGGGCATCTGGGCATTAGCAAAGATTCATGCTTTCCTTGGTGGTGCTGGCAAGTCAGAGGAGCTTTTGTTTGTTTTGTTTCATGTGAGTGAGTGAGTGAGTGAGTGAGTGTGTGTGTGTGTGTTAAAGCTTTTGGTTTATTTCTGAATCAAGCACTTTTTCGAGATGAACATCCTTGTGTGATTATTACATAAGCCCCTTTTCTGCTTGGAGCTAGAATCACATTTTTTGCTTCAATTCAGCCCAGGTGCTCCTTTTTAATTGCATTTCATATTCAACTGAGCAGCCATCTCCTTCCCAGAGAGGGCTGGCCCCCTAATCACTACAGTGCGTTTGCCCCTTGCAGATGGAACTTCAAAGGCCCCAGAAGTCATATTGTAATGTGAGCTCCAAACTGTCCCCAAGATGGAACACAGAGAGGCATCATCAGTCAAGGCTCGTAATGGGGAGGCGACACTTCGGTGTGGCATGTTGGTGAAAGAATCCAGCCTTGTCCTCAGTCCCTTTCAGAGCCTCCCCTCCAAAGCATTGCCAGTCTCAATCTGAAAACCACACCAAGACATACATAATTCAAGGCCGTGCACTGGTCGCCTAGAGCAAGGGGATAGACGTGCATGCCCCGGGAAAGAATGTTTGTTTCAACCAAACGTATACAGCACCAGCTGCCAACAAGAGAAGAAAAGCAGAGAGGGGGACTCCCACAGACTGACATGGGAAAGTATAAACAGTGATTACAGACTCCAAGAAAGGGCTGTTGTTGGGTGAAATCACATCATCTGTGCTGGGTTTTGTTTTTGCAATTACTAAGCCCACAGAATATAACTGCAAAGCACATGCTGTTTCCAAGAGGGGTGTGACCGTGTGAGCTCATGATGGTTTCAGGTCTAAAATTTGACATTCAAATTTGACTCAGAGTTCACAAGAGCAGGCCTTGCTTAACATATCAGCTTCATTTTAACTTTCAAAGTACAGTCTCTGGAAGTAGCTGTGGTGACTTGTGGTCCTGTTTTACTTCTTCAGCCCAGAGCTAATATAGAATATTGATTACTGACGGAGGTATTCTGAAGGTGAAAAGTGGGATTGGCTTTCTTGGTCAAACCTATGAATTTCTGAAGATCAAGCAGCTGTGTCTTCATTGTCTCTCTTCAGTGTCAGTTCTAGGATCTTGTATATTGGTGATAATCATTACATATTTTTGAAGAATGGATGAGTGTAGAAAACTCGTTCTTTAGTTGTGATCCTTTAGAAAAAATCAAGAAAAGAATCTAGAGACATAGAGCATTTCCCCAAAAGAGACCAATTCACCATTGTGTAAAAATGTCACAAAACACGCCGTGTCAAAAGAAAATGGTAATTGGCTTGATGTTTCATGGCCTGAGAAAGGCTGCTCAGCTGAGAGATCCTGAACTCCCAAAGAAAGAATGTAAAGTCCAAAGACTCTCCATGCTCTGGTGTATCTTTGATCAACTGAACCTTCAAGGAAGTGTGACAGGCTCTCAATACCACAGAGACTAACAGCTCAGGAAATCCATGCTGATGACTTTACTGAACATGTCACATCAAAGGGAAAAATGCCCCACTGACTGGAGAATTCTTTTGGTCTTCAGTGTTGAGAGAGAATAGAAATGAGATTAAATTTCAGTATTTCTGGATTTGGTAAATAGATTCTCTCTGCCTTTAAATATAAGAACTTTAAGCGATTCTGTTTACTTAGTAGAAAAATATCCAAAAGATGTATCTAATAATCAAGTCTGTAGGGGAATAAAAAAATAGGTCTAGATAGGGAGAGCATTGTAATATTTAGAGGAGTGATGTTCAAGATGGCTGAAGTTTACCAGCTCAAACACTCCCACAGGGAGACTCTGGCTCTGTAGGCAAATCCAAGGACACTGTTTGCAACTTGACTCCTTTTTTGGGGACTCAAGGAGGCTGAGGCAAATTGTGATTTTGCAGCTTCACACCTCTGGTCATGCCTTCGAAGCACTTAGGACACATCCTCATCAAATTGGTGGACTAATTCACAAATGTGCTTCATTCAGGATAATAATAGCAAATATTTCCTGAACACATCTTTCTGACAGAGTGATGCTCAGACTCCAGGCTGAACACTTTATATACTTATGTTTTTGAATACTAGCTCTGAGCTTAGTAGGCCATGGCTCCCATCATATAGATGAGGACCGAGGGCACTCACTTTGGCTACAACATAGCAGAGCTGTACTCTGAAACCAGGCAGCCTGATTCTTGAGCCCACGCTTCTCACCAGCAATGATAATGTCACCCTCTTTTTGGAAATGGCCTCATATTTTCCCCAGATATAGAGCTGAAGTCAGCATCTTGATGTAAGTGGTAGTGGAAAAGACCAGGAGTCAGGTGACAGAGTGGTCTCTTTGTGCACTTTCTCCTACAAACATGTCTTTTTGAAGAAAAGCCTCCCTGAGTGATGGGTGCTAAGCCCTGGGATGCTGGATGTTACCTGCCCACCTCACAAAGAAGTGAAGAGTATAATTCTCTTAGTGTTTAGTGATCAAAATGAGTTACAAGGGGCTCCTGCTCATGTCCAGTGGTGGTTCAGAGAGACTGTTCAATGAACAGAAATGAAAGGTACTGGGTATTTCTGCATTTCAACTCCTTTCATCCAGTTGTTATTTCTATCTGTCCAGCAGGCCAATGGTCTTAACTTGGGTTCCATCAGCAAATGGCTGGCTAAGACTGGAAGGTTATTTCTCTTTAGATTTTAGAGGGTGTAATGCTGATACATTGGTTCTCTACTAGGGATGATTTTGCTCCTCAGGACATTTGGCAATATCTGGAGACATTTTCTATCATCAGAACTGAGAGAGGGAGCTATTGGTATCTAGTGGGTTCCCTGACACTTCTGTATCAAATTTAGAAAATGGGTGGCTTAAAATAACAGATTTATTCTCTCACATGTCTAGAGTCCAGAAACCCAAAAGATGTAACCAGACTTGGTCTCTTCTGGAGACTTTGAGGGGAATTTGTTTCATGCCTTTCTCCTAGCTTCTAGCTGCCGACAATCCTTGGTGTTCCATGGTATGTGGCTGCATCACTCCAATCTCTGCCTCCAACTTCACATGTTCCCTGTATGTCTCTGTGCCTCAAGTCTCCCTTCTCTTTCTCTCATAAGGACACCTGTCATTGGAGTTAAGGCCCAGCCTAAATCTAGGATGATCTTATCTCAAGGCCCCTCACTTAATTTCCTCTTCAAAGATACTATTTCCCAATAAGTTCACGTTCATTGGTACTGGTGGTTAGAGATTGGACATATTTTTTGAAGAGGACACCATTCAATCCATTATATGAGTAGAAGAAGCCAGGATTGCTGAGAACCATCCTACGCTCAACAGGATAACCCCTGCCACAAAGAGGTGGAGAAACACTTCTTGGCCATGAGTGAGAAATAGGACTGTGATAGAGAATACCTTACAGTGTGCTTCAAGTCCTTCAGCCAGCCATCATGTGCAGTGTGACCCAGCACAAGCAATGCAGAAAGATGCCAGCTGTCACTACCACATTCTAGAGGATAAATAATCATTTCCAATGAGTGGAGGTCATTTATGCCCAGTAGGTGGCATTCCAGGACCCAATATAACCAAGGCTAGTGTGCAAATGACATAAAAAGTAAGGGATTAATGCAACTTTCAGAAGGGTCTGTATTCTGGTGTATAAATGTATAGTTTGCATCTCTTTTTCAAATGCACATTAAGAAGTTCTGATTTCCTAAGCACAGGCTCTCAAGGCTTCCCCTTGCTCACTCCCCTCTTCACCTTCATGATTAACCTCTTAGAGAAAATGTTTTATGAAAA
Organism: Cynopterus sphinx; assembly: GCA_030015415.1. Taxonomy (NCBI): domain Eukaryota; kingdom Metazoa; phylum Chordata; class Mammalia; order Chiroptera; family Pteropodidae; genus Cynopterus; species Cynopterus sphinx. The sequence continues at coordinate 2,661,546 of CM057388.1, forward strand.
TACAATGGGTCTCAAACATTTTCTATAAAGGGCTAGGTAGTTGATATTTCTGTCATTGCAAGCCAGGAGACAAAATTGAGGTGATTTTGTAGGTTCGGATATAATGAGAAAGAGAGAAGTCCTCCCACACCCTGCGCCATCTGCCTAGGTGGATGGTCTTGGGTTGTGGACAACTTTGTTCTCAGGGCCATGTGCTAGAGACCTGCAGAGGAAGAGTGACCAGCCCTAGGTTTGGGGCCTGATGCTGAGTGGAGTAGGGGTGTGGTGAGGGTTGGGTTGTCGGGTTGATCAGTTTCAGTCTGCCTCAGTGACCCCCAGGTCCCAGCATACTCCTCTTTCCTCCTGAAGAGCCAAACACTGTCAACATGGGCAGCTGGCTGGAGGGTCCTGGGCTGCTCGCTGCCCAGCAGTTACCCACAGCAGAGCCCCCCAATGTGTAGTTGGCAATCAGTATGTACCCTGAGCAGCAGCCACTTCTGGAAACAAAAGAGGGGGGGAATAGGAGTGGAAGGTGATGCCCTGGCTGGCCTCCTGGCTCACAGTGCCAGACTGCTCCAGCAATGTCTGGGCCACACAAACATAAACAGTGGGTTGGGTTTGGCCCATGGACCATAGTTTGCCTCTCTCTGGTTTGACGATATAACACATCCTCAATTAGTCCTTTTTGGCTTGACAAACCATATACCTCATTTGCAAAATCATGGTGTTGAAAGCAGTAAGAACCATCTCACACCTCATGCTAAGCTAGTCCATGGGTATTTATAGATAGTATATCAAGGCTAAAAAAAAATGAATTCTGCAAAACCTCTCTTTGAAAATGGGTGTGCAGGCCAAGAAGATACCCAGAATCAGGTGAACAGAATGTTTTTTGCCTTTTGCATTTGGGAATTTAGCTTCTCCACTCCCTCTACATCCTAACCATCTTATTGGAGTGCATAATCCTGCAAAAATGCAAGCACTAAGGCTCAAATTCTACTTATTCTTGTCATTTATACTTTATTTTTGGCAAACTAATGCTTTAAGAATGGTGACCAATAAACTTACCTTGTCTTTTACTGTATAATTCCCAAAGGCAAATATTAGAAGGAGTAGGTTTGGAAAGAATAAAAGAGCAGAGCACCCCAACACCTGCAGTTTCAAATGTCATTATGAACTGTGTGCTGCATGTGCCAACTGTCTGGCATTTGCAATATGGATGCATTGGTTAAGACAAAATGCCTTCCTAGTTGAAACCCCAGAAAATCATCTGCTATCACAGTAGCGACCACTGTCTGTCAGTAGCTATTCTTTCCATGCTTAGAAATTTCATTAAAATGCCTTCTCAAAAATCAGCTGTCACCTCCCATTTTATTCAGTTAATCTCATACTGTATCCTCTTTCCCATGTACACTTACCAATCCTCTCTCTCTAAGTCAAGTTCGATCATGTTTGTGGACTGTCAGCTCTTCCTCCATCCCCTTTTTAAATCTCTAGCAGTGCACAACTGAGCTTGATTGCAAAGCCTGGGGACCTCTCTCTCCTGAGTCCTTAATTGTGCACAGATTTAGAACTAGGGAGAAGCCTCGGGGTAGAGAGTGAACTCATTGCAGGCTCAGAGAAGTCCTAGGGTGACAAACACCCTCAGATTGCCCCCGTGTGAAGCTGATCAAAGCCCACATGGAAATGATCTTGGTCGCAGTGGATGGAGTGACAACAAATACCAAGAGGATTTGACGTAGCTCGTAAGTTTGTCTTACCCACTATCAGCATGTCCCTGTCTCCTCTCTTGCTTCATCTCTTTGCTGTGTTTGCATTTGCCTGACCCTCAAACAGGCTTACTGACATGATGACAAGGTGCCCCCAAGAAGCAATGAACTTTTATGGTCCTTAGAGTTCAACACTGCAGAGAAAGAGAGAGACCCTCTCCTATTAGGCCCAATGCCTGATGTTCAAACTGATTCATTTGCTCATCTCTGTGACCAGGAAAGCAAAGGGCCTCGAGTCCTTGTCCTGCTAGAATTACATGGAAGTGGGGCTATGTCCTAATGGAGAGGTAGTGACTGGCTATGGCAGACATGGAGGCGTGTCACTCAGATTCTCATTCGAGCTTCAAGAAAAAGTGTGCTGCTCAGCTGCAAGGAGTGTGTTTGCCCAACTGCCCCAGCTTTAGAGTCAAGGTCATGTTCTTCACAGGGCAGTCCCTGGCCAAGGACTAAACAAGACAATGCTACAAAGGCCCTAGGTTTCCCAATCCAGGACTCTATCAATGGAAATCTTTGCTCTGGACCTCTCTCTTGGGGCAATGGAGAAATTGGCAGGTCAGCATCAGTTTGGCAGCTTCGTCTGCCTAATCCTACCTCCTCCCTTTTTCTCTCCTCAGGTGTCACTGTCCAATACACATTTTGCATTCCTAAGCCCCACCTCAGTGCCTGCTTTCTGGAGAGCTCAATTGGCATACAGGCAAAAACGAAGAAGAAACCGATATTCACTCAGGGGACAAGAGACCTTGAAAGGTGAAAATCTCAAGCTTTGAATAGATAGAGCAAAGGGCTCCTTCCAATCACCACTTCACTGGTACTTCTACTCAGAACTGCTTCCAAAGGTGGCACATGCCACTGAACCTGGCCCTAGAAATAAAAGGCAAACCTGGATTTGAAATCTATGCCTTTGGTTTTTGATGTCCTACCAACTGCAGGGCATGGACTGTACTTTCATGAGACAGTGGGCTACATAGAGCCAGAGAGGTCAATAAAGAGAGCAGGGAGATAGCATACTAACTCAGTCTTCACAGCAAGTTCATAGGCAGGAAAGGCCACGTCTCCTCATAGAGGCATTGACCCTGGCCCAAATCTGATGAAAGACCACACAAATCTCAAGTTGCCTTCTGCCAACAAGCACATCAGGGAAGGATATGAAGCTCTTTTGTTTGGGGTTGGCTTTCGCCTTTCTAAACTAGAAATCCAAAGTCCAAGGAGGAGTAAGAAAACTTGTTATTAACCTAGACCTGAGGGTTATCATTTCTCTGAGACTACTTTGTCTAATGTGTCTCCAAACACCTGGTTTGTGCATCATTGACCTCAAGTTTATAAACTGGGAGTGAATTTTATGGGAAGGTGGAACATAAAATTATGTGTCTATAAATGGCCATCGGAAGCCAGCCAAGTAAAGGCATAAATCCTAAGTCACACGGTATGAAGAAACTGAGCTGAAGTTGCTATTATTTTCTCTGGCAGGGAAACAAAAATGAACAAAATCCTCATTTTTCTGAGTGCGCACGAATCAAAATGCATTCCTGTAGTGACTTCTCACGGCCTGCGTTCAAGGGGGCAAAATAGATGGTCTAGTCCTCTGATCTGACTTCTACTGGCTGAGATTTGATATGAACATGAATTATGGTTTTTTTGTGGCACCTTTTTCCAGGAAATCTAGTATGCATCATTGGCAGTGTCGTAAAATTTTTCTGATGGTTTTATGAGGTAAATTTAAGGCAAATACTATTACAATCATCTTTGTAGCCGGGTAAATTTAACAAACACATGGTTATATGATTGCTACTTTGTAGTTTAAAGACTTGAGTTCTTTTCATGTCCATTCCTGTTAAATCATAAACTACACAAAGATGAATGACTCAAAATTATATACAAGTTTTACTGAGTTCCTGTGGCCATGAGACAATGTATGTCCTCACTGATGCAGTTAAAGAGATGAGAGAGATGAGATGAGGTGGTGTGCTGACAATTCAGGCCATGCAGGCATCACCATGTTCTGGGTTTTAAACAAGGGGAAGCCCATTTTATCTATGTCATCAGAGATATTGGGCTCTTGGGAATTGACTCAAGCTAGCCAATCACCTAACAGACTGACAAATAACACAGAACACAAATGCACAAATGCAAGCTCTAACTTTGTGCAGGGCTGGAGTGTTTATGCCAGCCAACCTGAAGCCTTCTGTCCTGGTGTCCAGACATCTGGGGAAGTTTGCTTAGAAATGAGAAAGTTGGATAGATAACAAAGAATTAGAATCGAGGTTGGTGGATGGTCCCAAGTTACTCCATCCAGGTCATGGTGACTCTGGTAAACCACCCAATTTTCTCAGTAGTTTTTATCTCCAAGAATGAGAATATTTATGCTTGCCAGATTCAGGGCCTGCCTATCTTCTGGATAAGCATCACCATATTTTGCTTCTATTATACAGATTTTTGTAGTCTACAGGTAGACCAGTATCACCACACCTTAAAAAAAATTGCCTTTCTTTAGAAAGAATATGACACACTGGACTCATTCTAGTCACTTTCTAAGACCTGCCTCTCTAAGTTGACACTGGTGTAATTCTGGATCTTACCAAGATCAAGGACAATTTTTTCTCCTTAATAGTCCTAATTATCTCATTGATTTTTTAAAGTGTTTGGATAGACATTTCAAAACACCAATATCTGGCAAACATAAGAGGAGTTTTTCTGTAGTTTATTTTCCCCATAGCAGTGTCAAGTAATACTCACATAGTAACCACTTGAAATTTTTAGTCCTCTGTTAGTGAGATTTTCTTTATCTTTCAAATGTTGTAGCTGAAGGTGCCCATCCTAAGTTGGAACACTGGAAAGATAGGCATGCCAGCAGTTAAGCTTGGCTAGCATGACCCAGTGACTTTATTTAATCTGGGCCAGAAATGGTGAGACTTGGTGTTTTCTGCTAAAAGCCCTGAAGGTCAGGCTTTCTCTTTCTTTTCTCCCATAACATTGTTAAGACAGGAAGTTACAATTGTGGAGGGAGAAGCTTTATCTCAGGAATTTTATACTTCCCTCTGCAATCCCCTTTACTTTCTGTAGCATGTCTAAATTAGATTTGGGGTTGAAATAAGAGTCTTGCAGCATGCTGCCTTATTGACAAAAGTGTCAGTTTAAGAATCTCTTCTTTTCCAGGTGAAGGAAAAATCAACACACTGTCAGTGACCAAAACCCCCATGCCTGTTAATTTCTAGATTAGCCAAAACTTCCAGAGCAGCAAGGCATTGTTGTAATTCTGGATATCTTGCAGACTCTTCAGTCACTCACTTTCATACATGCTCCTGACTTCCTAATTGCATCCATGACATGTGAATGTTGCCCATTTAACTTTTTGAAAGTCATCTTCTTTCTATTATATGACAAAGATGGCTAGTATTCATTAAATTTACAAATTACTCCCCTCTATTTTCCCAGCTTCCTTTGAAGTGAAGTGAGAGCCATCTGACATCTTCTAGTGAATGAAATGTGTGTGCAAATGGCATGTGTCACCTATGGGCCAGGGAAGTGAAGAGCTGGTTTGCCTTTCCATCCTTCTCTTTCTCAACCATGGCAACCTGGGAATTCACATATTATGATGGCAGTATTACCAGATGGAGGTAGCTTAGATCCCAGAGTCACCAGATGGAGGTGAGCTCTGGCCAACTCGCATTGAACTTCATGTAACTGAGAAGTAAACTTGTGTTGTGCTAAGCCTTGGGACTTTTATTCCTGTAGCCTAGGCAGTCTTATGCTGACTAAACTTTATTTCCACATTCTTATAAAAATACACAGTCTTCTCTATGCACTGATTCCCAAAATATTAAAAGTATGGAGATTTCAGCCTCAAATATCTGAAGTATCAGAATAGGCTAGGTAGAGAAACCTGGATAGACTCTTTTAAGTCTCAAACTAAATAAGTAAACAAAAACAAGCAAATACAAACCCAAGTTTTCTTCTCAACTAGTCTCCTCTTCCAAACTACTAGGATCCCAGCAGTTAACGCAGTTTGTCAGTGCATAATGGCAGAACACTGCCTCTTCAGGAATATGAAGTTATTTACAATGTGGGTCAGAGTTGACCTGAAGGTAGTGTCTTGGAGTGTCCTTGGGGAGGCAGGGATGGAGAGCACTAAGGAAAATTGTGCGTTTGCCAAATTTTTTTTTTGCATTCCTGTCACTTCTGACATTCTTAGGTACTGGGCTAGACTGGGAGCCTACCCTGGGGTTGTTCATTGTTGTGTTATAAGTCATGAAGGTAGAAACATAATTTTCAAAGATATCTGGGAATGACTCCTATTATCAAGAGCATGCTGTGGCCACTTTCTCATGCTTGTCCTTGAGCCTTGGCAAATATTTATTTAACAGGAGTTTTTTTTTTTGGATGAAAGTAAACTATTCACTCACCTCTCAGTTTCCTAACTCAGGCCATGAGCTCTTTCATGGGGTAATGAAACATTGCCTGGGCACAGAACAGTGCCTCAGAAAAGCTTCAGGCTTTAAAGGCTTATTGATGGAGTTAATGCTGGGTATCTGGGGGACCTCATCCTTTGAGAGATGAGGAATGGATGAGGAGGAGCCCTTGCCTTACCCCTAATATCTCACCCAAAGGTCAAAGGAAGTGACTAAATGAAGACAGCTTCAGTGCCTCTTGACAGTTGCAGCAAATCAACACAAATACCACTATGTGTTGCAAAGGGGAACTCAGTTGTCACTCAATAAAAAGAGAAAGAAGTTCCTTATCATTAGGCCAGGAACCACTATCCATGGGATAAAGATCAACCAAGTTGCATTTGAAATGCCCTTATTACTCTTAGTGTCCTTTCCTTGACAAATGATTTTGCACTCACTATAGACAGTGTGATGACCTCCAGATACAAATAATAGCAGAGATGGCCTTGCACTAGGAAAAGCATATGTGAAATGGAGCACATCTGGACAGAAATATACCTGCTGGAGACAAAATATGTCCAAGGGTTGTTGCTTACCTCTTTTGCCCAGACTGGATAAAGTTATCTTGATTTCAATTCATTTATCAATTTATAACATAGCCAGAGGGGTTCCTTAACCTGGGACTTTTTGAGGATGATACAAATCTTAGGAAGAGATGAACCATCTAAAATGGAGAATTATCTCCATTTTAATATTAAGTATGTATTTATCATAAACTTTAAAAATATGCTATAGGATTGTGTTATGAATTCCACATACTTTTTAAGGAGCTGATTAGACCCTTTATTTTCTTTGAAAAACCCAGGATATATGCTCAGGATTTGCTTATATTCCTTACTACCTTCTTCCCTCCCTCCCTCCCTCCTCCACCCACCCATCTGTTCACCCATTTCCATTGATGCATTGAACTTCTACAGAATGTCAGGCACTGTTTAGGGGGCCAATGGTACATTTTTGAGCAAGGCAAAGAGACATTTATGATCTAGGTGTGCTTTTTAGCATTTAGCCATTCAAACCTAAGTCAGATTTGGGGAATTTATAGTTGACTTGCTTGTTAGGAAAATATAGTGACTATCTTTGAAATCCACCAATGAACTATTTTCTTACCTACAGGATTCTACTTCAGGAAAAGAGACATTGTCTAATTTTGCAGCTGGAAAAGCATCCTATCTCCAGTCCCAGTTAAAAAGGTAGGCAGCTTTAGAAAAGAAAGCCATACTTACTATGTCATAATGACATATCTCTGAACTTCACAATTCCCTTTGGCTTGGTTTTCTCCACGAGAATTTAGAACTTGAAGGGGTGTAAACACAGCATGCAAAAGTGGTTACATCATATTGTTAAGAGGAGCTGCTAATACAACATAAAGGAATATGAGGAGAACCAAATTTGGCTGCAGAATAACAAGTCCAAGGTCAAATTTACCCAAGGATTTCATAATTCACAACTTCAGAAGTGTGTATGTATATCCATCTATGTATATGCATATGGACATTTTTATTACTTTTTTTCCAAGTACATGGATTTTTAAAAATGTATTTCTTTAGTTTATTGGGGTAACATTGGTTAATACAATTATATAATTTTCAGGTGAACATTATAATTTGACATCTATATGTTATGTTGTGTGTTTACCACCCAAAGTCCAGTTTCCTTCAGCTACCATTTATTTGATACCCTTTACCCACTTCACCCTCCCCAACCCCTTTATATTTGACCCCCTTTACCCCATCTACCTCCCCTCTCCTCCTGCACCCCCTACCCTCTGGTAACCACTAGTCTATTGTCCATGATCCTGAAGGATATGGGTATTTTAAAATAAAATTTGAATGCTCACCCCTGTAAAGTCCTTTATGACCCTCCAGGCTTTTTAGCATTTTATTAGAAACTCATTCCCATCATCTTTGTGTGTACATTTCCATTGCTATTTTTGAATTTCATGCAGTATGTGGCAGTGTCTATATGCTTGTTGAATCCCCATCCTCTGGCACAGTGAGATGTACAGTACTCATTTGCAAACAAATAAATGCATACTGCCCTTTGTGACTTTTCCTATCTTGTGATGACTTCTTTTAATCCGTGTTATGTCTTCAGGAGCCTGACATTTATGTTCTGTTTTCTCCTGACCTGAAGGGGCTTTGAAGTTCTTTTTAACCGGACTTGGCCTGAGGAAATATATTTCAGTACTAGAGGGTTCAGTCAGCCCCTGTAACTTGCCCCCAGCCCTGAAGCCCTCTGGAGATAGTCTTAGTTCTTTGGAACTAAGAATGCCCAGTTAATTGGAAGGCTTTGCCACCTTTCTGTTTCTCACTTGCCCAGATAACACAGTGTTCGCCATAGAAAATAAAACTATAAAAGCTTGCAACACAAAAAATAGGTTGTGACTTGTCATATGTTCTTGTGTTAAAGTCTTCATTTCTGCACAAGATCAAAAATTAATGAATGAATGCACTTAATCCGTTTTTCATTCTTCTGCCTTATAAGAAAGTTTGAGGCAGCCTGGAGGAAATGGGAACTGTGTCTGAAACATTGTCATGATCAGTGTGAAAGAGTAAGGTCTTAGCAATAAAGTAGACAGACAGTTGTCACTAGAAGTTTCATTCAAGTTGTTCGTTCTCACTGCGGGTTTAAAATATGTCTCCATATTCAGAAACTTAATTTAGTCATAATTTTTCTGGATTCTACCTGTTGCACAAAGTCAGACACACCTATAGATGATAAAAAGGGAAACAGATCCTCTTCAATTGACCTTACAATCAAAAACATATTCAACGGAAACCATGAGAAAGGAAGAACCTGCTTTCTTTCTGGGTGGGACAATAATGAGTCATCGTATCCTTGTGAAAAATAGAATTATCAATTCATAAATTCTGAGTAATAGGTTTTTGCTTGCCAGGGACTAATGACCCATTATTTTACTTACGGGAAATAGCACCTTATAGTTCCTGGTATGTACAATTGCCAGATTACATGTGTCGGCATCTGCTGGTCTTTGATGACATCTAATGAATGTCATGCTAATTCTGATGCTGCCTCTAAAATGGGAGAGATAGTAACACCGTCTACCAACAGCTTTGCATGCTGATGTCTTCTTCAAGGCAGGCACAAACTTGGAATATATTCTCAATTTGGCACAATTTATTCATGATAAGCCACAGGTAGCCTGGTACAGACAGACTGCCTGACCTTCTCAAAATAGAAAAGGTTATCATAGCCTAGCTCTCTCAAAGCTGAGCTGGGCACAGCCATTCACCATTGGAAAGGTCTTTCTCCCCATTCTCTCTGTAAGATATTGTGATTTATTAGAAAAATATATATTCGGTCAGAGAGATGACCAAGTACCAATTTCTTATACATATGTGGTCTTTGTCCACAGTTCCTGGCTTACAGCTTCCCAAATCCTGAATGATGAGGTTTGGGGGAGCTTCCTTGTTGGTGAATGTACTGATGTACCAGGAGGGTAGCATACCCAACTCGATGGGGATGGAAGTCCTGTGCTCAGTATCCATCTGGACCTTGCCCTATGTAACTCTTCATCTGGCTGTTCATTTGTATTTTATAATAAAGTGTAATAGTAAGTAAAGTGTTTCCTGAGTTCTGTGAGTCATCCTAGTGAATTATTAAACCTGAGGGCGAGTGGCTTGTGGGAACCCCCAGATCTGTAGTTGGCCAGGCAGAAGTGTAAATAGCCTGGGGATCATAGCTGACAAGATCACTGGGATATCAAAAATGAAATATTTCATGCTTCTTGGAAAGCCTATCTATGGTATAGCAAACCCTTAGCAAAATTAGTCAAGGCTGGTAGAACTCTTAGAAAGTTATAGGATCTGGATGCAGCATCCTTATGATGTTATGGACTCGATATATAATTGTACTCATGTAGTTGGCAATGTGAATTCTTCTGATCTTACAGATGAACTAATTGTTGCAACGACTGATTAAAACTGATGGCTTCTCTGGTGATATGGATTATGTAAATCTATCACAAAGGGTTCTCTGGCAAAATAATACTCTATTTTTCTTTAAAATATTTAAAATTTTCAGACAAATTGGGAAGCTTAACCTCTTTTGACAGTGGCAGTTATAGAAGTAGAAGTGTTTGGAGACAGGGTTGAGGTGAAAGTGTCCTTCCTTTGATGAGGATTCTCTCAGGGAGAACCTCTCTAGGTCCAGGGGACAGTGGTCTGGGTGTCACATGCCACATCTCAGTGAGTAACACGTTCCTAACACGGGATTCAGTCAAGGTGGCCAGGAACCTGGTTTTGCTCCTTGTGGGTTGGGGACTCTTGACTATGATAGGAAGGCTGCTCTTACTCCTGGTGTATGAGTTTCCTATGACTGCTGTAACAATTTGCCACAAAATCAATGGCATGAAACAACACAAATACATTGTCTTACTGTTCTGGAGATAAGAAGTCTGAAAAATGGGTCCAAATAGGACTAAAATCAAGGCGTTAGCAGAGTTGGTTCCTTCTGGAAGCTCTAGAGAAGAATCCATCCCTTGCCTTTTACACTTCCTTGGCTATTTGGTTCCCTTCCAGCCAGCAATGGCATCATTCCAAATTCTGCTCCTGCTACCCCATCTCGATCTCTGACTCTCACTCTTCTGCTTTCCTGCTGTAAACACCCTTGTGACTACATTGGGTCCATATAATCCTGGGTACTCTCCCCATCTCAATACGCTTAACTACATCACATCTGCAAAATCCCCTTTTCCATTTAAGGTAACATTGTCTCAGGTTTTAGGGATTAGGATGTGCACATCTTTGGGAGCTGTTACTCTGCCTCCCACACCTTGGTCTGCACATGACAATCCATGATGATTCCATTAACCCAGGACCTCAAGAACGTGAAAGGAAGATGTGTAGCTCATAGCCAAATGCAACTGTAAAAACTACTCCATGAGGTACTGTTGCCCATTCCAGGTCCCATTCATCAGTGATCTTTACTAGGCAGTTGCAAGAATGGCTTCCATTGTGATCTGGTTTTGATTCTCTCTCTCTCTCTGTCCCCCTCCTCTCTCCTTCCACACTGCTGGTCTTCTCTTTTGAGTGCTCAAGAAAGGGTGTGTGTGTGTGTGTGTGTAGAAATAAGCCAGGATGCATGATGATTCCATTTTTGGCACTCTATAGTGCCCAGAACCCAGAGGTGCTTAATAAATAGGCATTGTTATGGGTGGTGGTGCCATTCTTAGCGGTTTTGTGGCAAATATTGGTTGTCTGCTCCTAAACCAAAATCCCAGATACTCCAAGTGAGTGCCAAATTCCTGGGCTTGGTGGCTGACAACAGCTGCTATTGTCATCTCCCTGCAGCCAGTTATGCCAAAGAGAAAGGTCAGAACAGAAGAGATCAAGTTCTCTTTCACTCTTGGAGACTGGACAAAGCATGCAAGTTAGAGAAAATAACACATGAAAGAATGAGCTACAGGGAGTCCAAGACAGAGAGAAATACTTAGGCTAAGGCTTTCAACAAGGGTTGCATATGGGAATCCCTGGGGAGTTTAAATAGTACTCTTGCTCCGCCAGCACCGCTAGAAATTTGGATCTAACTGGTCTGGGCATCAGAATTTTAAAAGCTCCCCAGATGATTCTAATGTTCAGTGAGAGGTGCGAACGACTGAGTGAGGGATCCGAAACAGGCCATCCAGGGAGCATAGGCGCGGTACCCTTGTACTCACAGAAGCTGTCTACACCAGGACCTCACCAACTTGGCCATGCGTTTGAATCATGAGGATCTCGTTAACATCAGATACTAAGTCAGCATACTAAGTATACACACACACACAGACATACACACACATACATAATTTTTTTTCTTTATGAAAAACTATTTTAACAAGAAGAACCCCTGATGATTGTTAGTGGACTGGGAGTGAAATAAGAGCCCTGAACTTGGCACATAAACTTGCCCCTCGCTGAAGGAATCAAACCTAATTTCTTCAAGCTGAAGATGGCCATTTAAAATCAGGAGCACTCAGAAGGACATGTGGGTGGCTCTACTGCGAGGGTTATCTTTGGTTGGTCTGTCACCACCAGCAACAGATTCTTTCCTTCTCCTTTCCTTTCTCCCCCTTTCCTTTCCCTTCCTCCACCTTCCCTCCTTTTTTTTTGTTTTAATTAACATTTAACAATGCCCTTAAAACTCTTTGGTCTCCAAGAACCCCTTCATTCCAATTTGGTACAAATACTTTCGAATGATTAACTCCTGAAATAGCCAATGGAAAGGAAGGCAAAATTGAGCTTGCCAACTTTACCCTTTTGTGACGTGGCCAAGTGGAAGGAGTTGGGCTGTGATTTTTATATCCTGGGAGTGAGCTCACCCCTCTTCCCTCTCTGTCCTTAGACAAGTGACTTAGACTTTTACTAACCCCAGTTTCCTCACTGGTCAGAGAGGATGTCAAGAGACACTAGCACTGCCAGACCCTTTCCTTGAGGTTACAGGCCTGGTGTTTATGAGCTCCCACTGGTCCCAGGAAAATGCTGCTCAGCATTTGGCTATGCTGGTGACTATACTGGTGGCTGTACACACAGGCTTTTAGCAATGTGCTCTGTCTGATCTACAATTAGAATATGATTTCTATTGCCAGTCTGTCTGCTTGGGACAGTATGACTTTATGAAAAACAAAATTAAAACTGACATTGCTTGAAATATCACCCCCAGAGATGACATTTATTCTGAAGGAACAACAAAAATTATTTCTCTTTGATTTGAAGAGAAACAATCAAATGTGAATAGAACCCTGAACCCTGTAATGTCAGTGGCCACTATCCTCGATAACAGTGACATTTTGGGAGGCTATGGTGTTTGACTTGTTTTTCTTCTAGTTTATCTTGACTTTTAAGTCTGCTTCACATCTCAAAATACCAATGACAAGAAAATGTGACATTAGCATGAAGATTTTAACACTGAAAGTAGTTCGTTCCAAAAACATTTTTTTGTGTGTGCATTTCTTGTACTTTTGTTGCATTTCTTGGGTTTGTCTTCTGAAAAGGTATAGTTTGGATATTGTATAGAGATGTGAGAAGCACCCAGGGATTGTGGGTGAAGAAATGGATCATGACATTGATTATAAGCCCTGCCACATGGGCGACAACAAGGCAAGCTGTATAGATGATCCTAGCCACTTGTTTAAGAACTGCCTGGGGGATTGTTAAAAATGTAGATTTCCGAGCACTGTCCTTGAGGCTTATGACTCAGTGGGTCTGAGGTTGGGTCTGGAAAACTGTATTTTTAAAGCTCTCCTGTTGGTCGTACACCCTAGGTAGATTTATTAATTGTATTAGACCACACAAGGACAAGTGATCTTCTAGGACTAAGGCAAGGATCTTCTGCCAAATACAATTAATTGGTAATTGAACTAGATTAAGGGGGCAGTGAATTTTTGGAAAAAAGTCAATGGTTCCAGGGAAAGGAAAAGAGTTAGCGATTCTCAAATACTTGTCATGAATAATAATAATGATGAAATCTCGTGCTGTCCTGCTCCCTCCTGCCCAGGCTGTGAGTCACCCCTCTGTCCAGAAACTCCATTTTGTATTCACTCCCCACCTGTTAGCCACTTAGCAACCATCTCAGTGATCAGATTGACTGTCATGTTATCACAGTGCTTGTGTTTAAGCAACCTTTATTTTACTTAACCATGGTCCCAAAGTGCCAGAGAAATTATGCTAGCAATTTGGATATGCCAAAGAGAAGCTGTTAAGTGCTTTCTTTAAGTGAAAAGGTATGTATGTATAGGAAAAAAATATGGTGTAGATAGGGTTGGTACTCTTCATGGTTTCAGCATTCACTGGGGGGCTTGGAATGAATACCCCACACATAAGGATATGGGGGTGGGGACTACTGTACTGCAAGGAAGAGACAAAAGGATGTAAGAAGATTTTTAGTTGCTGCTGAAGTTCTCATTACATTTAAAAGAATGAATCTTGTTAATTGTGATCCAAACAAAGAAATTTTTAGGGAAAATTTATAATCAGATATTAAACATCTGTGTGATTAATTTTGTTTGGTTGAAACCAAAGGCCAGTGTATTTTCTTGATATAGCCTTAAAGGTAATAAATTGATGTATAAAATATAATATTAGCTGTATAATTTTATTCTGCTTTGTTAGCTTATGCTAGTTCAATAAAATCTGACAATAGAATGAAAGACCCTCCTTGGGGTGATATTTTAATTGTCATAAAAATGTCATACAGATTAAGGGGCCAGCTGAGCCCTTATAGTTTCTCAGGGACTAGAGAAATCATTAAAACAAAATACATATGCTATTCTGAGTTAAAATACTGGCCATGATTCCAGTCATAATGTTCTTTTATGTGAATTTTGCCAAATACAAAACCATGAATTATACTAATTCCCAGAAATAATCTTCCAAAAAGCTTTCATGAAATATTAGAGATTCCCACCCCCCTCTACTTTTTATTATGGGAGATTTTGAATTAATGCAAAGTATATATAATTGTATAACAAATTCCTTATAGCAAAACCATTTATTTCCATAGCAATCTTTGCCCTTCCACTTCTGCTAAACTTTGAGCCAAATGGTTTCTCTGGTCCTTCATTTCTGGCAGGCTTGTCCAGCAGAGGCTGGGAAACACAAGCTTGAATAGATTTCTCCATTCAGCTCTGATTATCTCCTTCCTTGGAGTGTCTATGAGCCCTTCCCCAACCAAGAGGAGATACACAGAGAATCTAAGACTGAGTTAGAGTCCTTGGGAAACTACGACCTGCAGGTCAAATCTGGCTACTACCTGTTTCTGTTAATAGTTCTGTTGGAACACAGCCATACCCATACAGTTACATATTGGCCTATGGCTGCTTCCATGCTACAATGGTACAGTTGAATGTCTGTGATAGATAGTGGAAGCCTGCAAAGCTGAAAATAGTACAGCAGTCCTCGAATAATGTCATTTTGTTATAACATCGATGAGAAAAAAAATCGATTCCCACCAGGGCCACTGTGTATGGGGTGGAAGATCATTCATCCTCTGACTTGTTTTTATTCATATTTCTTAAATGTACATTTAGCTCACAATTACTTCAATGTTTAATATTAGGCATTTAGGGTGTTTAATTAGAAGTTTGGTGATGTTTTTTTAACCAGAAATATGCCAAAAGAACTTAATTGTTGCTTCAATTACTGAGCCTGTGATAATATTGGTTTCCTTATATGTTATTTCACTTAAAGTCGCAGTTTCCAAGAACCTATGATAAAGTAAAGTGAGGCCGTACTATACTCTCTAGCCCTTTATAGAAAAAATTGTGTAACCCCTACTTTAGCAGAAATGCTATTCTGACAACGGTATTAAATTAGGCCAGCATCTTTACCAGTTAGGGTCTAGTTAGAAAAATTGAGTGCCTGCTAGATGAGAATTTAATACTCAGAACAGGGACCTAGGCTGGAAGAATATTTACCATCTGGAATTTGGTGGTCACTGTGGCCGAGGAAAAGAGAGCCATCTATGACTCTTAAAGCTTCGGCTTGAAAGTGACACGCATCACATCAGTTCAAGGCAAATCAGATGGCTGTACCTTACAGGAGGCATGAGATGCAATTCTGCTGTATGCTAGGCATGTTTGTTTAGTCAGTGTGTGGCACTAACAAAATCCACTTTACATTGTACAAACAGTCAAAACTCAAATGACTCACTGCCATAAGCAGACACACACACTTTTAAAACCTTGACTTTTTTTTTTCTCTGTGAAAGGAATACAACATTTCTAAGATTTCAGCTGGGTTGCAATCCTGCATTGTATTCAGTACACTTAAGAACTGTCTGAGGGGATTCCCTCTTTACATTTCAACCATCTTCCCATTATGTATACAAATCATTGTGTTTTTGGAAAGAACTAAAACATACATATCTAATTAGAAATCTTTTAGTTTTCACAGACTTTCAAAGGTGCCTTACAACATGAGTAGCTGAAAGAACCAAAACAATGATATTTTTATATAGATGGAGCTTAGAGGAAAAATTCTAAGTGTTTTAATTTGTGGGCACAGCACATATTACGCTAATAGGCAGAAGAACTTTCTCTTTGCCACAAGCAAACATCTCCCAATTCCCATAAACGTTTACTAGAGTCTGTGATGGGCTGAAGGACCAATGTGATGTTCTTGACATCAGCCTGTACTTCCTGCGAAAAAGTATGTTCTTCTGAATATGGTTTATTTGCTTGTTTTCTTTGGTGACGTTGTGAAGTGGGAGAAAGTCTATAAAGATGTTACTACAGATGAGGAGTCATCAAATTAGGGCCCTCAGGCTAAATCTAGCTCACTTCCTGTTTTTGTAAATAAAGTTTTATTGTAACACAACCATACTCATTCACGTTCATGTTGTTTAAGGCTGTTTTGGAGTTACAATAGCAGAGGTGAGTAGTTGTGACAGACTGTTTGGCCTGCAAAGCTGAAAATATTTACTATC
The DNA here is from genome assembly GCA_030015415.1 of Cynopterus sphinx. Classification (NCBI taxonomy): domain Eukaryota; kingdom Metazoa; phylum Chordata; class Mammalia; order Chiroptera; family Pteropodidae; genus Cynopterus; species Cynopterus sphinx. The sequence goes on from CM057388.1 coordinate 2,678,158, forward strand.
TTGACAGAAAATGTTTACTGACCCTTTTAATTGATTAATAATTTTCATTTTTCAATTACAGATGCCATTCAATATTCTTTTGCATTAGTTTCAGGTGTGCAACATAGTGTTTGTTAGACATTCATTTACAAAGTGATCCCCTCGTGATCCATAGTTAGTATTAATGACTATATTCTTTATGCTGTACTTTACATTTCCATAACTATTTTGTAACTGCCAATTTGTACTTCTTAATCTCTTCACCCTTTTCAGGCTCTCAGCTCCCTACCATCTGGCAACCATCAAAATATTCTCTGTATCTGTGTCTGTTTCTGTTTTGTTAATTTATTTTGTTCTTTAGATTCCACAAATAAGTGAGATCATGTACTATTTGTCTTTCTCTGTCTGACTTATTTCACTTAGCATCATACCCTGTAGGTCCATCCATGTTGTTGCAAATGGTAAGATTTCATTCTTTTTTTATGGCTGAATAATATTCCATTGTATTATTCCATTGAATAATATTCCTCTTCTTCTATGATGGGCAGTTAGATTGCTTTTATATCTTGGCTGTTGTAAGAATTGCTTCAATGAATATAAGGGTACATATATATTTTTGAATTAGTGTTTTGGACTTCTTTAGATAAATACCCAAAAATGTGATTGCCGGATATTAATTGTGTTTTTAAAGTCTTTCTCATCTGCAGAGAAAGGTGTATATATATATATATATATATATATATATATATATATATATATATATATATTATACACCCACAAATAAAATTATGTAAAACCTCTCAACCATGTATAGGACACGATGCTATAACACATTAAATTTATAAAGATTTTAATCATCATTAATTTTTATAAATTGAATAGTTTTCTTCTCAAAATTCCTGTTTTCCATATGAGACTTTTTCTTCAGCCCATAGGAAGCTCAAAAATGTTCTTGGTTCAGCATTATTTTCTACATGCTGAACTGTGTTTCTCTACTGTCTTGTATTTTATTCCTATTTCTCTCATCCTTCGTGGTCCCCTTAATCTGTGAAAAGAAAAATGGCCCAAAGGAGGTGACCAAAAAATGTACATCTTTGAGAATTTTTAAAGTTAGAATTTGACAACTTTAACATTTAAATTTTCTTTAATGTTTAAGACACTCAAATAATTTTACAACTATTGTCAAACATTTCCCATTGATGATCTGCTTAATTGCTTGCATGAAAAGATTTAAACTCTGCAGGCTCTCATAATTCTGCTTTCCTTCCAATAACCTACTTTTGGTTTCTAACATCTGCTCTCCGTGACTGATTCTCCCATCATGTCACTTCTAGCCTTTTCCTTGGCACCTGGCCTCAACATTCTGTCCCATCATATGGCTTTTAGTCAAATAGTTGCTTATGCCCTGGCACTCTCAGACACGCATGTGCGCACCTACCTTCAGACCCAGAGCCTCCTGTGTGGAAGCCATGCATATGGCAGGCAGATCTTCTTTTCATCAGGACCAGGTTCAATGCAGTGGTTGCATAAAGTTCACTGGATGATGCACTGATCAAAGACTGCTTTCCTGGTCACTGATATTAGACCCTTCATTCCCCAACTTCTGTTTGAATCTCATTCAGCCAAGTTGAAATTTCCCTTAGCAATCTAGGCCAAGGGGAATCAGGATAAAGAAAATGTTCAGACAATTCTTCAATTCCCTTGTCTTAAGTAGAATAAATGCCTACACTAAATTCTTGGCTGTTTACGTGGTTGCAGTAACAATTTGTATTGTATTCGTCACAATCATCATCATAACTGCTAATGTTTATTCTGAAGAGACTGGGGCAGGCCCTTGACATGGCATCCTTGAATGCCAGTAATATGGGCAAAATAGCTGTCTGAGGGAGAAGAAAGGAAAAGCAGTCTCTCTCTCTCTCTCTCTCTCTCTCTCTCTCTCTGTCTCTCTGTCTCTGTCTCTGTCTCTGTCTATTTTGGCTTTTGGCATTTAGTTTTTAAAAATGTTTCCAGTTAAAAAAATTTATTTTCAAAAAGTTTAAAACTGACAAGAAGGTGGAAAAATAATAAGAGTTCTTGTATATCCTCCACTCAGCTCTCCCCAATGATAATATATTACTTACATAAATAATACATTGTCAAGACCAGTATATTAACATTGGTACAATACTATTAAAGCATTCGTGTGTGTGTATTTCTATGAAATTTGATGACATGTGTAGAGTCAAGTAACTATCACAATGAAGCTATAGAATTGTTCCATCACCACACAAAAAAAACCTCTCATGTTACACCTTAATAATCACACTCTTCCTTCAACCTCAACTCCTGGCAACTGCTGATCTCTTCTCCTTCACTACAATTTTGTCATTTCTAGGTGGTTATGTAAATTGAATCATACTATATGAAAATCTTTGAAATTGGTTCTTCCACTCAGCCTACCCTTCAGATTCATCCAAGTTGGGTGTATCAATAGTTAGCTACTTTTTCTATCCTTTATAAAAAAGAGACTTTCTTGAAACAAGCCCTAACTAAAGTGTTCAGATTTCAGCCAACCATTGTTCAGTTCTTCAGTATGTCATGGGAAGGTTCCTTTTTAGGCAAGGTCAGCCATGGGGCAACCTGGGATCTGGGAGGTTTGTCTTTGTCAAGACCATTCTGGCTTCAATCAACCTCTCACCTTTCACCTGAAGTGTGTAATCTTCCTTCAGCACCTCATCTTTTCCTTCCCTCATTTCCAGCTATCTCTTGGTCTTAGTCCCTGAGATGAGCACCTGTGATAAAGACTCCGAAGCAGGCTTTTTATTTGAGAGGTGATCACAGGAAGCAGGAGTGAGTGAGGGAGTAGGGAGAGGGAAGAAGAGCGGTGGGAAAACTAATAAATGGTGCCCAATGAGTGGGTCACAGCTGGGGACTATAGGCCCAGCTCAATCCTACCAGTGAGTCCTACGGAATCAGGTAGAATGTGCCTAAGAATTGCCACCCTGAAACATCAGAGGTGGAGGCATTTCTCCACAAACTCCTGTCTCTTCTTAGTTGAGGGTTGTACCAAGGACATTAACCATCTGCCTTCTGCATGGCACCTGCACAAATGAATTTAGTGAGCTGTGGGCTTTGCAGAGAAAACCAAATGGAGAGACACAGTGTGCTGTTGAGGTAAGAAACCAGCAGCACATTTGTGAGCTGGCCACCACCGAGGCCCCAAAGTCAGGTGGGGATGGGGAGGGAGGGACTGAGGAGATGTGTCCATTCCCTCACCCCTTGCAGTGCAAGAGCTCTTGCCATCTGCTAGTCAGCTCTGTTGTTGTGTGTCAGACCCTGATTTCCACCTTCTCTGAGGCTGTCTTCTTGCTTACACAATTAACTGACCTGTGCTTTTTTGAACTATTCTTGCAACTAACTTTGAAAGCTTATCATTATTTGGAGGGATCTTATCTATGTGATTAAGTTCATCTAAACCTAAATCTGTTTTTCACCCTGAGTAGCTTCAACTAATTTAAATAATAATATATGTTTTTACAAGATCAGTCCTTAGAATTCTGCAGCTCCCCTTCTCAACAGAGAAATCCAAGTTTTGCTCCTTAGACTCTAGCTCATTCTTCACCCTCCAAGAGGAATCCTCATACTCACCCCTATGTTTTATCTGAGTTCTCAAACTGTTGTTTTTCTAACCAGTTCTTTTGGATTTTGCATGTACTGCCATGTACTGCTGCTTGTGGCTTATGTGTTTAGCTACTTCAGTCATTAACCTCCTTGATGTCAACCTTGGAAGTTTAATCTCTTTGAATCCTGGGCTGCTAGTTCAGGACCCCACACATAGTTGGGGTCAATAAATGTTTGCAGCTGATGTTGGGGATAGAGATGGCATCTAAAGCACAGAAGGAGGTTTCTCACGTGGGCCTTCAGGAGACATATGAGTGGGTCTTGGTTTTGGTCCTGTTGAAGTAGTTCCAGGCCAGGCTGCTGCCTGACAATATGAGATATTGGGGATTGCAGTCAGCTATGCCCATGTGTCCAACCAGGCTTGCCTCCGGTGGCTGGGGAGCTGGGTCATGTGGCTTTGGAGACTAACGTCCTGTTAGTGAAAGGGAGGAAACAGAAAAGAGCAGAGGTGTGGCAGTTAGGTTTAACTCTCAGATAAATAACTTTATAGAATTTGCTTCAACACTCTTACCAATACTCTTTCTTCCCAAAACACTAAGTGGCTCACAGGGTTGAGGTGAGGCCAGCATGATGTAAGGAGGGAAAGACAGGTCTTATTATAGCTGATGTTGTCGCTTCTCTCTGGCTTCATTCATGTCCCTATTGATAGGCATCTTCTAGACATCCATCGGGCTATTTGGCTCTTACTATCCCCCTCTTTCACATTATGAAAAATGTCATCATAAACAAACTAGCCCACTGTTTCAGTGATCTCTTGCCACATAGCAAAGTAGCCCAAAACTGAGAACCTAGAAACACTAATTTATTATTTGTTACAATGTGGTGGTTCAGGAGTTTGGACAGGGCTCAAATGGGTGATTCTTCTGCTCCATAGGAGTCACCTGGGGTCATTCATTTTGTGGCATCACCTGACAGTTGGGCTGGGCCAGAACATCCAAGAAAGTTTTACTTGTATGTCTGGGACCTCAGTACTACTCCACTAGGTCAGTTGGCATCTCCTTTCTCTCTTTCAATTTCACATTTCCATGTAGCCAGTTTGGTCTTCCTTGCAACATGGTGTGAGAAGTTGGGGTTCTTTTCAATCAGGGTGGTCAGATTCCTAACATGTGGCTGATTTCCAGGAGGAAGAAAACAGAAGCTGTCAGTATTATTAACATCTGGGCTCTGAAGTCACGAAATGACTCTTCCAACACAAATTATTGGCCAAAGCAAATCATAGGCCAGGAGAGGAGAGGAGAGAATGGAGAAAGAGAGTGAGAGAGACAGAGAAACAGAGAGAGAGAAAGAGAGAGACAGAGAGAGACAGAGAGAGTGCTGTAGACTGTGGCTGAAAAGGAGAGGATCTGTGAGAAAGAATAGGAACCATGAGAGGCCACAAGCAAACTGGAGGCAGGAGGACATGCAGAGAGAAGGAGGGATTCTGGGAGACACGGACCATGACTGAGAGAGGTTGAGAGAGTTCTAGTCTGTAGTGCTGACTGGAGGTTTTGCTTCCAAGGTTAATTCCAATTAGTCCATGTGCATTGTGAGATATCCTTTTACTTGAGATAACCGAGTGTGTCTCTTTATTTCCAACAAAATAATTCAAGAAATGTATTTGAATTTCAGGTCTGCCACATATTGGTTCTGCCATTCTTGGGCAAGTTACTTCTGTGCTTCAGTTTTCTCATCTGCAAACGAGAATAATAATTATGCCTATGTCATATGATTGTTTGAGTATTATAATATTTATATTATGAGGGTTGATATATTTTCAAGCCCTTGAAACAATATCTGGAATGTAATAAGCACTGTATAGGTAATTGTTAAATAAAACAGTAAGATAATGTTTAGAAGTCTTGGATTGAGAGAACAGGTAAGATTCTACTTTGGAAAGAAAGAAAGAAAGAAAGAAAGAAAGAAAGAAAGAAAGAAAGAAAGAAAGGAAGGAAGGAAGGAAGGAAGGAAGGAAGGAAGGAAGGAAGGAAGAAGAAAGAAAGAAAGAAAGAAAGAAAGAAAGAAAGAAAGAAAGAAAGAAGAAAGAAAGAAAGAAAGAAAGAAAGAAGAAAAGAAAGAAGAGAATAGAAGAGAAAAAAGAAAGAAATTTTATTGGGAAAGACACATTTTCTCCTGTAATTAGGGTAAGTCAGTCCTAAAAGGCTGTTATTGTGTGTCTCTGAACTAGAAACATGTATCCTGAAAAAATCTGGAGCCAAATTGTCTACGAGGGTAGACAAGACTGTGGATATAGTCAATCATGTAAGCTGAGGTGTCTTGATCTGTATCAGGAATTTAGAGTTTCTTTGAGCTTGCTGTGCTCTTTTTTTTTTCAGCCTTCTTCTTACTGACTTTTCCCCTTCTCAAGATAATGCAATTTATAGAATTGCCTCAATATGTGCTGGTTGACATGACATCCTGAGCAGAGAAGAATGCCAGAGAGACCCAGTTGTAACCTGTTGATTTATGGTTGGTCCACTTCACTGTCACTTTCTGATTTAACATCAAAAGAATGGATTAAGAATGCAATCATGCTGGGCAAACAAATATACTGTTGCAAATGACGTTGCAATTTTTTTTTTATTCTGACCATGTATAAAATGAGCTAAAAGTGGCCCTTGGTGCAATCATTCAAATGCCTTCAGACCCTTGCACCATATGTTCCCTATGTTTTCTTTTATCAAATGTGAGTGTATATTATAATACACGGCAATTCCAAAGGGGAACCAGATGGCTGTGCGTTTCCCAGTTTAGGATTCTCCAACAAAAGGAAGAAGGAATCTTGGGCTATATTTGGTTCTGATGAAACCGACAGGCCATTGGAGGTGATAATCAGCTCACATTTACAATAAAGAGTGTAAGTGCTCTAATATGTCTGACTGCATCTGTAACGGGCATAGCCTTTAAAAACTGATTTAATCTATTCCTTTACATCTGCTCAATTTGAATATATTGAGACAAGCAATATTTTAAACCCTTTTTTTTAAAATAAATATACACTTTACAGAAAAAAACCAATGATTTCTTGGAACGACAGTATAAAGTATGGCCGATTTTCAGCTCTGGCCTCCTTATTGTTTAGGCTGCTAGATTAGGTTCAAAATCATACCAGGCTCATGAGACCCCTCATCCTCTCATCTATGCTTATCTTTCCTTTTCTCCATGGGGATCAGTTGAGCTAGCTTCATTTGACCTCCTTGTAGTTCTTCAAATAGAGCTTCTCATTCATATCTCTTTCACGTTCCCTCTAAGAGAAAAGCTCTTTTCTTTCTCTTAACATCTCCACATTTGTTAAGAACTGTTTATGTCCTGGAATTTCTTAATTATCTGCTTCCTGTGAGTTTGTACTCCAGGCCCTGAATCTTTACGTCCTGTTGCCAGCATGCTATGGGGCCACAATGAGGGAACCATGTCCTGAACGAGGACCATACCGGAACTGCTCCTGCTTAGCTCTCATTGGGCTGGAGGGAGAGCAGTAGGGAGGGCGAACAGGGTGGAGAACTGGCAGTGAGGTGGAAGTTCTGAGGTGCCATGAACAGATGGACAAAGTGCTGTCCTAAAGAGAGAAAAGAAGGGCAGAGAGTAGGGTACCCACTGTGGGGCTGCGGCCACCCACACTACTCAGCCCTTCCCATACAATGCTTCAACATTTAATGTTGGTGAGGACTTTTATGTGCTTCATTTAATCTTCACAACAATCTGAGGTGTTAGTACTGGGATTAGCTTTATTTATTTATTTTGGGGATGATAATTCACATTCTGTAAAATTCATCACTTTAAAGTATACAATTCAGTGTTTTTTAGTATATTTACAAAGGTTGTCTAATCATCAACACTATCTGATTCCAGAATATTTCATCGCCTGCTAAAGAAACTTGATGCTTTTTAATAGTCACTCTCCACTGCCATGTACGACCAACCTCTTGCAGTCATGGGTCTACTTTCTGTCTCTATGGTTCTCAACATTTATAAAAATGAAATCACACAATATGTGGTCTTTTATATCTGGTTTCTTTCACTTAGCATAGTGTTTTCAAAGTTTATCCATGTCCTAGAATATGTCAGTACTTCATTCCTTTTTATGGCTGAATGATATCTCACTGTGTGAATACACCACATTTTGTTTGTGCACTCACCACCTGATGGACAGTGGGGTCATTTCTACCTCTTGGCAATTATGAGTGGAGCTGTTGTGAATCCTATTTTACAGGCTAGAAACTGAGGCTCAGAGAGGTTAATTAAAAGAGAATAATTAAAAGTATTGTGTTTTGAACCAGATAGATCAAAACTTAGCTTCATCACTTACTTGCCATATGATCTTGGACAAATCATTCACCCCCTTTAGCTTCCATAGTCAATACAAAGATAGTAATATCATCAGACTATTAGGGCTGCTATGAGGAGTTTTGGTTATTCATATAAAGGAATGCTTGCTACATATCAGGACTTCCATGAAGAGTAATGATGGATCCTCCACGTTTGACCTTCCCTAGGTGCTCAATAATTAATTTTGAATGAAGAAATCAATAAAAAGACCATGATTTAAATTCTGATTTGGCCACCTATTGACTATGAGACCTCGAACAAGTTATTCATCTGCAAAACTCAAGGGGTGGGGTAGTAGCTGTCACAGAGATAGTAAATGAGGTCAAGCATAAGGTCTAGTAGAGTTCCTAGCTCATGGCAGAACTCAGTAAATGTCAGCTCTCTTTTCCTGAGTGTCATCTTAGTATTTCCTCTTTGGTTAGAATGCATGATACAACTTACCCACTGAACTAAGCTTTGAGGTCTGCATTTATAGTTACCCATAATTTTTCACTTTTGACTTATACAATATTTTTTATATTATTAGGGAAAGAAATCTACAGCATTAAACATAATTTGAGAGCTGCTTATTTGAATATGCAATGCATTCAGGAACCTTTATTTTAATTTTGTTAAAGCAAACTTCTCTAAAATCAATAATATAAAAATTAAAGTCATCAAACATTCAGCTTTTGCCGAAAGGCCCAAGTATAAACTGATTATCAAGGCTGCTGTTGAAAGAGGTGAGAAAGAGAGAGAGAGACAGAGAGAGAGAGAGAGAGAGAGAGAGAGAGAGAGAGAGAGAGAGACAAAGAGACAGGGAGAGACAGAGACAGAGAGAGGCAGAGAGAGACAGAGGCAGAGGGAGAGAGAGAGGCAGGGAGGGAGGGAGGGAGGCAGGCAGGCTGAGTTGTAATGGAAAAGTCACTAGGATGGACTCCATTCATTTTGCAAGGAATGAAATGTAGGTCAGGGGTCGGGGCAGGGTGAAGGAAAATGTCTTTGAAAGAACTCATCAAATGTCACTCAGGGATTATTAATTTACTAAAACATCTACCTTTGGCCTGGAGATTTACTAAGGTTAGAATTTGCTAGGGTTTCCTTTGAACTCTGTATCCAGGCATCCAAAGGAATGCTGGCTCACTCCTGTGCTCTGACCTCCCAAACCTGGCCAGCATCATTACCCAGCTTTGGCCTGTCGGAGATTTTTTTTTCTACAGCTGATGCTGATGGTATGATTCTGCTCAGACTCTTTAGTAACATCAGGGCTTCAAAGATGAAGAGAAAAAGGAAAAAGAAAAAAATGGGCATTATAGTATTTTGGTTTTCCACTGCTCTTATCTGATCATTAGAGTTCTTAAGTCTAAGAGGTGAATTCCACAAAGGCCATTTAGGAACTAGTGAGAAATGACATGTGTGATGTGGGAAGAATGTGACAGGGTATTAGTGTAGATTCCTTAGCAGCATCACTTATTAGGAAATTTACACCAGCCCATGTTACTAGTTACTAATCCCCTACACGTCCATTCATTTTTCTATTACCCTGCAAGTGGTTTATAGGTATATATCTTTATGCTAGTTTAAAGTCTCAATTGGTTTGTATTTATCCACTTTTAAGCTTCAAGAAATTTTAGCAAGTTCATAGAGACAGAAAGTAAAATGGTGGTTTCCAGGGGCCAGGTGAGAGATGAATGGGTTTTTTAATGGGGACAAAGTTTTAGTTTTGCAAGATGAAAAGTATTCTGGAAATGAATGGTAGTGATACTTGCACAATGATGTGAATATACTTAAGCCACTGACTTTACACCTAACAATGTTTAAGATGGTGAATTTTGTGTACATTTTGTCACAATTTAAAATAATTTAAAAATTATTCTTCCAATCCTAAAACTATTAAAGATAGCTTCAAATGTACCACTTTTGACATGAAATATGTCACTTTGATGCTATCTATTACTTGTATCATATATATGTGTGTGTGTAATGTATTTACTGTTTTAAGACTTTGTGTTTTAGAATAGTTTTGGTTCACAGCAAAACTAAGAGGAAGGCACAGAGATTTCCCATATGGCCCCAGCCCCCACGCATACACAGCCTCCTCTATTATCAACTTTCCACCATAGGGTATATTTGTTACAATTGATAAACCTGCTGAAATATCATTATCACCCAAAGTGCATAGTTTTCATTAAGACTCACTCAGTATATTCCAGGGGTTTCCAAAAATGTATGATGATACATATACATCTTTATAGTATCATACAGAGTAGTTTTACTGCACTAAACATTCTCTGTGCTCCACTTGTTCATCCTTCTTTCCCCTCAAGCAATGAAAGCTACAAATATTTTTACTGTCTCCATTGATTTGTCTTTTTCAGAATGTGATAGAGTTGGGACCACATAGTAGGTAGCCTTTTCATGTTGGCTTCTTTCACTTAATAATATTCATTTAAGGTTCCCCCATGTCTTTCCATAGCATGATAGCTCATTTCTTTTTAGTGTTAAATAATATTCCATTGTCTGAGTATACCAGTTTATTTATCCATTCATCTACTGAAGGAATTCTTAGTTGCTTTCAAGTGGTGGCAATTATGAATGAAGCTGCTATTAAACATCCATGTATAGGTTTCTGTGGGGATGAAAGTTTTTGACTCCTTTGAACAAATATCAAGGAGTGCAATTGCTGGTCATGTGTTAAGAGTAGGTTTAGTTTGGTAAGAAACCACAAAACTGTCTTCCAAAGTGGCAAGAATTCCTGTTGTTCCACATCCTCACCAGCATTGGGTGTTAGTGTCATAGATTTTGGCCACTCTAATAGATGTGGTATTAAAATGGTATCTCATTTTAAAAATTTTCATTTCCTTGATGATACATAGAGCATCTTTTTATCTTCTTTGCTCAGGTGTCTGTGGAGGTGAGGTCTTTGGCCCATTTTAAAATCAGGTTGTTTATTTTCTTATTATTGAGTTTTAAGGGTTCTTTGTGTATTTTAGAAAGCAGTCCTTTGTCAGATGTGTCTTGCAAATATTTTCTCCAAGTCTATGTCTTGTCACCTTGTTTTCTTGCCATTGTCTTTCACAGAGCAGAAAATTTTAACTTTAATCAAGTCAAGCTTGTCAATTATTTCTTTCATGGAACATGCCATTGGTGTTGTACCTAAAATGTCATAGCCATTTCCAAGGTCACTGAGGTTTTCTCACATGGCATCTTCTAGGAATTTTATAGTTTTACATTTTGCATTTAGGACTATGATCCATTCTGAGCTATTTTTTTTTTTTTGTGAATGGTGTAGGTTTGTGTCTATATTCATGTTTTTGCATGTTGATGTCCAGTTCTAGCACCATTTGTTGAAAAGACTAACTTTGCTCTCTGGTATTGCCTCTGCTCCTTTGTCAAGGATTAGTTGACTATATTAGTTGCCTATATTTTTGTGGGTCCATTTTTGGGCTCTCATTCTGTTCCATACATTGTCTTGATGATTGTCACTTTATAGTAAGTCTTGAGATGAGGTAGTGTCAGTCCTCCAAATTTGTTTTTCTCCTTCAATATTGTGTTAATTATTTTGGGTCTTTTTCTACTTCCTATAAACTGTAGAATCTGTTTGCTCGTATCCACAAAATAACTTGCTGGGCCTTGTATCATTTTAAAGATTAAGTTACATAAATATGTATGTACTTTCTTTCCCAAATAACTATATTTGTATGAAAAGTGGATGTAAGATACTTGCACTGATCCAAGGCTGGTAAATTTTTCTTGAATATTTGTATAAGATATTTCTAGTTAACACAACTAGCCATAAGCTTTTAATGGGTTCCATTGACACGAAATCCATCTAATCAGCAGGAAACACATTTAGCAGTATGTGCTATAACGTAGTTGTTAATCCTGATGTTATAGCTGGCCATCTTCAAACCATTGGTGTTTCAACAAACCATTTAGAGAAAGTCTAAAGCAAGTGGTTCTCAAAGTGTGGTCCCTGGCCACACCATCAGAACCACTTAGAAACATGTTAGAAATATAAATTCTTGAGGTTCATCTCAGACTTTCTGAACCAAAAACTCTGAGAATGGAGCCCAGAAATCTGCTTCAATAAGCCCTCCAAGCATTTCTGATGCATGCTAAAGTTTGAGAACCAATTATCTAAGGAAAGAGTAGGAAACATAGCAATCTGAGTATTTTTCTTCTCATGCTTTATGGCAAGCTTGCAGAATGAAAGCTTGGTAGAAAAAAATTACCCTAAATAACTAAAGAACATTAATCTTTGACATGGTGTATCAAAACAGAACATGATGAAATGATACCATAATGTAGGAAAAACCTTATAACAACTCATCCCAGAGTTTTTCAGAAGAATCTTTAATTCAGAACATGAAAGAAGTCTAGAAAAATTAGATGTTTCTGTTGAAGAAGAAAGTGGTGTTTGAGTCTATGAATAATGAAATATTATTAGGTAATATATAATAATTAAATATGACAGAGGCAAAGCAACACAAAATCACCTTTCCATCCTTTTCTGACCTCAGGGTGGAATGAACCTCATTGCCCCTTGGTTCCCCAGTATTTCTTATATGTATGTCTGCCCTTCTACCTTAATAAATGCGTTGCTGAATTTATTCACAAGTCTGAATTTCTCATAGGGGTCTTAAGCCCTTCAAGACTAGAGTATCCTGGTCTCCTTAGCATCTAATGCACAAACAAGGCTCAATAAATGCTATTGAATGAAAGAAGTGAATGTATAAAGGCTAAAGATTAAAATTAAGATTAGGATCATAGGGAAACCCTGTAAGGTAGTGAGTTCTCATGATTCATGACAATTTTTTTTAAACTTAGAGACTGTACAGTAGAATTCTTTTGGAGAGTTTTTTTGTATAGGTCATAGCTATCCTCTCTCTTTAAAGACTGTCCATCAGAAGGAAAATGTTCATTTGATCACTACATCTGGTCTAGTTTGATCACTGTTTCTCCAGCATCTGATCTAGTAGGCACTTAATATATATTTGCTAGAAGATTGAATGTATGGATAGTCTGCTGGGAAACCTTGATTATGACATGTAACCATGCCTACTCTAGCGGAAATTGATTGGATCAGGATTGTACACATGACCCAATGGCCAATGAGATTCTTTCCTGGGAACTTAAATTGATACTGAAAGACAGTGGAATTCTGAGTGTCCTTGGAATGGTAGCATTTAAATTGAGGATCTGCTAGGTTAGCCATATTCTGCCAGAAGAAGAGACACAGAAAAACCAATCAACAGTATGCATGCATGTACATGTGTGTGTGCACACACACATGTGCATATACACACATGCATGCCTCTCAGCCTTGTTTTTAAACTCTTTTTTGGTTTTTGTTTAAATTTCCTCCCTGAGGCCTAACTGCAATCCTCCCCTTGGTTCTATGAGACACTCTGTACCTTATAAAATCCCCTTTCTGCCTAAATCAGCTCAAGTTGATTTTTGCCACATGCAACCAAAGACTCTTAGCAAATATACTGTCACCATAATTCATTCTCTTTCTCTGATATTTCAACATTCATATGATTTTTTAATCACCCTAGTAAACACTTGTATTAATTTGAATTCACTTCCATTTCCCTGGACTTTGGCTATTTTGAAATGCCTACTTGGCCCCCTTCCATCATTTAAAAAGCAAAGTAAAAGGAACTCTGAGCCACCAGCTGACATGCACTCCCAGGCTCTGTGTATAAATTACGCCTTTGAAACACTTGGAGTCTTCTTGGGAAACCACTTCCCAGCAGGGGAAGAAAAACTAACAAGCTTCAGAAATAAGCTTGAAATATTACTCATTCCTATGGAAAAGTACAACTTCGAAGTAACCAAAGAAACAAAAACAAATGAGTTATCTTTAGTGGAAGGATATGGAATAGTCAAGAGTGGAGACCTGGGGCCAGATGGCCAGTTTAGATGTCACAAATCCCCTACTGGAGGGCATGCGTTGTAAAACTATCAGCTGGGTCTTAGCTTTGCCCTCTCAGCTCCCAGCCTAGGGTCTCATCAGAGAAGATTTTCCACATGTTTGTTGAAGAAAGACTGAGTGGTGAAATAAAGGGGTGTGATTAAGTCTGGAGATCAGATTCAGAGGGGAATTGCCTGGGTCCATTGTCCCTACCTTGGGTATGTTACTAATTTGTCTTTGTCTCACTTTACATAACTGTAAACCAGAGATGAAGACAGAGCTTCCTCAGAGTGCTGATGCAACAAACGAGTCAGCACATGCATAGTGTTAGCTCAGTGCCTGCAAAAGAAAAGACATAGAATGAATGCTTGTTTTCTAGTCATTATGTTAGAGAGTAGCTTTTCATTGCCACATTTTCCTCCTTTTAAATTTTATGAAAAAGCTAGAAAGAAAAATAATACGGATATTTCATTTGGCCTTTATAAGAAAGAGATTAAAGAAATATTTCCTATGTAAGGTACATTAAAGTTTTTGTTTGTTCCCAAGTGAGTGAAAATTTGGTAAGGAATATTAATATAAATATGACCTGTTACATAAAATTTTAGATCTTAGAAAAATCTAAATTTAAAAAGCTGACAGTATGGGGACATCAGAGGTAAGTTTGGCTATAGGCATCACACCTTCTAGTTTGCAGCCAGAAGGCTCAACAGGTCTCTTGGGCTCAAGGGGATCAGTCTGGGTCCAACTGGTCCTGCCACTTGCAGCAGGTGATATTGTGCTGGGGTCTTTTCCCTGTGCTTCACTCTTGCCATGCGTGGTGTTAATTCAAAGATTACTGCCTACTTCATGAGTCCCCAGAATAATCTTCTAGGAAAAATTGCTTTTTGTTATCCTTTCCCTTTCCTCATTTAGCAACTCCATTGGAATTACTCACAGTTCTTTTTGCTGGAGATATTTACATATTTGTGGCTCTGGGAAGCTGTTCGCAGCCTCCCAGTACAAATGGTCTCCTCTATCTCTGTTATGGTTGCCCTTTACTCCACATGTCATCTTTCTTAAGTCTCTTTGAGTATTGGACCAGGAACGCTCATTCTGTGAGAATGAACACATGGTTATGTGATGGCAGGGGGCCAAAGCTGACTGTTAAAATAATTTTAATGACTGTTACTGTCTAATGTGGGCAGGCTGGCTCATGGGGACAACGCACTGATAAAGTTAAGATGTGGGTTTAGCACCCAAATCAGCCAGATAACTCTACTTTATTCCATTTCCCAAACTTGGACCTTCAGAATGGCAATTATGTATTTAAAAATAACAATTAGGTTAGGGGTGAGAGCGTAAATGTGTCAAGGATGATCCTTCTCATCTCCTGAGCAAAGAAATCAGACATTCAGACTTCCAGGGCATCATTCTAGGGTGTGATATTGTGACAAGACCAGAATTAGTTCACTGTGAATGGTAAAGGTGGTAAATGGGCATGTACTATCCATCCTATTCTCTTTCTAGGTTGAAACACCAAGAACTACAATTCCTAGTTTCTCTTGCAGCTAGGATCTGGGCATGCTTTGGGTTTCACTAATCAGATACACTCATGAGAACCTTAGAAGGCAAGAGCAAGGTGGGGCTAGCTGGCTTTTGCTCTTCATGTTGGTGAAACCAGTTATGGACATGTACATAAAGTGTTTGCTGTTTCTGTATTACTCAAAGATCTCAGCTGAGTTGGCAGGGCCTGGGGCATCTTTTTGTTTTGTTTTGTTTTGTTTTGTTTTTCGGTGCAGACCTAGCATGTGTGGTGCAATTCCTGAAGCCAACAATTTTAGAGATGACTTTCCAGTCTCTACCTTCTTGATTAAGAAAGAGGTAGCAAAGTTCATGCTGAACTAGTTCTGCAGTGGCTTTCAGTGATGATTCCTGGGGGCTCAACACAGAGTCTGCTTATGCAGTATAAGGACCCTGCTTGTGCTCTAGGGAGACAATGTAGACATGTTTCTGGCACATAATAATTTCCCAAGCAGCTGCTTCTATGAGCAAACATTAGTAAGTGCTTAATTAATTCAATGTATTTCTATGGAACTCCTAATACTGAGAATTTGCTTAGCAGGTTTTGGAATCTATTTTATCATGTATTCACTATGTAGCTTTGGCCTCAGTTTCTTTATTTAGAAAATGGTAGGAATAATTTCACCCACTTCATAGGATTGCATGAAGAATAAATGAAATGATGCATACAAAGCACCAGTATGGTACCTGGTTCAGAAGAAGAAATCAATAATATTACCTTTAGAAATGGTATTTTGTGCTAGGTGCTAGGACACAAAGATAAACACAACAGACTTGGTCTCTCTGACCTTATGGAGTTTGCAGGGGAAAGGGGAAGCAGACATTTAAGCAAGGTTAAAAACAGCACAACAATTACCATGACAGAGGAGTATAATATGTCAAGGGGCATGCAGCAGCAACACCAAAACCAGCCTAGAGAAGGAATGATAGGGGTGACAGAGAGGTGGGCTGGGAGATATTTTCCTGAAAACCACTTGGCCAAGAGAGCTAATTTCTCAGTGGCCAAAAGCACCTACTGACTAATAGCTGATTCGTCAAAGTTTATAAGTTTACCAAACACTTATTTTAAGAATATTCTTCTTGAGTCTAGTCAATTAATGCATTTTCCCTAAACACATTAACTTGTCAAAAGTTCTGGGTTTTAGGCTGGTTTTGACTTCATGAATATATTTTCCATTAGTATTCATATTTATGGAAAAACTGTGTTAGTGAAGATATTTATTGAATATATTAATAAATATGAAGATTTTATATTATGAATCTACTGAATATATATTTGAATATATACTAAAACATAATTATTCAATATTTTAATTTACTGTAGTTAAGAAGACTATAATCCTAAGGTTATTTGTTTCATTGAATATATTTAAGAAGACTATCCCTCAAAGGAAGGTTTTAGCCAATGAGAAATTTTGGCAAATTCAATCAATTGGTATTTGGCAAAATAATCATTTTGCAAATCGATCCTTTAGTTAATTGGCTTTAAAGAAACTGGTCATTTGGTGTATTGGGCATTTGGCTAATTGGCCCTCACTTTTTTCAAACTTGATGATGAGCACATCTGTGCATCTGCCATTCACTTCACACGGAGACAGCAAAGCATGTAGTTGTGTTGCCTCCTTGTCTCCTAGTGATAAACTCATATGATATTATACCAAATGGGTAATTGAAAGAGGGAATTGGCAAACAAAAATGAAAGTGCAGCAAAGAAAACAAACGCTGGAAGTGAAATTCACATCAAACATAAATGGCATTTAAGAAGAGAAAGCTGATGGTAGAAATATTGATGCTGCCACTATTTGAGATACTCTAGATACGCAGCCAGAGAAACTTAGTGAAGGAGAACATACCAACATAAATAAAGAGAGTAGGTGGCTGTGACAGAAAAAAAATGATGTCTCAGAGGAAGTGATGCTGGCAAAAAACTTCACACTGAAGGAACTCTCAGATATACTTTATGACATTTAAGCTACAAAGGATAAAATCTTAGAAGCAGTTCCAAATTTAGAAAGGAGTATGACAATTTTCCAAGGCAGAGAAAAGATACTCCATTGTAAGTTATTTAAGTGCTTTACAAGCAAATAAAACACTTTGATTCTTAATGTTTCTAATGCTTTAAATTATAATGTACTTAATAACTATTAGTTTTGCTATGTTTTATTTCTCTTTACATTTATAACTGATAGTAAGAGACTTTTTAATATTTTGACATAAATTTTATAATTCACAGTATAGTCATAATTTTCCCCATTGATGATTAGGATCGCTTTGCACAATTTCAGCTGACATGATCATGTGCATCATCCTGCACTGCCATGCCAAGAAGGACCGTCTGCACTTAAAATGAAGCAGAAGGAGAATAAAACTTAGAACTGTTGTTTGTCTTGCATTTCCTTTGATGTTCCCACATCAAGAAATATACAAAATTCCAATATTTTACATTATAAAGTCTGGCTTCTGGGAAATTGCAAGCAGTGAAATGTACACCATTCCTCTCCTCTCTCTGGCAGCTAATTCAAATGAAACAGGTGGTGAGGAACAGAGTATTGTGCTTATGGAAGATGAGAGAGGATTTTGATGGCATCTGGAAGAATGTTATCTGATGCTAATGCTGATTTTCTCCCTTGCTTCATGATTGCCTGTTGGTGGAGCAAAGCAATGTGCTGTTAACACTGTCAAGAACAATTTTCTTTTTGAGTGATCTTTTCCAAAAAGATTCTCACTGATCAGTTATTTTTCATTATTAGAATTTAAGTATCGCACTTAAGTCAAACTTCCACATTCTGAGATGTAACCTTTAGCTGTCATTGTAAAAAGATAAACGGAAGTGAAATTATTATATACCTGGTTAAATGAAAGGAAACCAAGAATGAGAACTATTTATGCAAAGATAATAATATGAATATTTGTGTGCATGCTGCATAAACTCTGAGCCAGTTCTAGAATACAATGCATTAAAAATTTTTGTATTAATTATATGACCATATCTCTATTAACTACATGAAATTGTTTCTATTAACTATTTGAAAGTATGATGATTGACTATAAAATTGGATTGGTAGTTTACAGGGATTTTTCTCTCTAAACATTCCCCGGGCTAGGTCACTATAGTATTAGTAGCAAGGCTCCCAAACCCAGTGTGGCTTTTACCCAAGGAGGATAGCAAAAGCTCTAAAAAGAGCCATGGTTTGAACCCCCATCCAGTTGAATCTGACATGGTGACCTTCATAAAAAACTGCCCCCACAACACAAACACTATAGTGAGAATCACTGGTTTGGAATATGCAAGAGCTGACAAAAATCCAACATTCTTCAAATTTGAAGACTCAGATCTATGTTGCAACTTTTCTCTGCTTAACTTCCAACACATGTTTAACCTTGAAGTCTCTACTTCCTCCTCTGAAGTTCCTCTGCCTGGGGTGTTTTAATGAATTAAACAAAACAAGGTACATGAATACACTTGTAGCTGTTGATTGGAGATGTGTTTTGTGCGAGATATTCTTCCACCAAAATTCTACCTGATGAAAGCTTTCATTAGGATTTGCAAGTTTTGTTTGCTTCATTTATTAACAGCATTCCTTGTGAAATGCAAAATTTTTAGAAGGTTTCATTAATATTCAAAGTACATTTTTATTTTTAATATTTTTAAATGCACCAAAGAAACAGAACAGATAAAAGGGCAATTTTAGTGGTGAAGAAGGAAGGAATAAATCCCAAAGACAGGGGTATATGACAGAAAAATCTCCATAAGCTGACTTCTATAACTTATAGCCTATTATGCTTTGCCCAGCACACCCAAATGGTTCAGCTGAATTAAATACTATAAGACTAGATTCTTATAAAGACAATAAATACTATTATTTATGGGTCATGGGGACAAATTTAAGAAGCAGAGTTGGCGTAATGACCCAACCTTAGTGTCTCCTATTCCTGATCCCAGGGTGGACAACTGTTATGTCTTTATAATGTGAATGAACCAGTTGGAAAACTCTTCTCCATGACTATTTTCATGTTTCTGCATAGCCCAGATTTTCTGAGCAAAGACCTCCTTAATGTCAGAGAGATTTAGGACTGATCTCAAATCCATTTGCTTACATTCGGGTAGTGAAGCTAGAGACTTCCCCTGATCCCAGACAGGTGAGTTTGCTTCATGAGTCATCTTTCTCTCTTTTTTGGATGGGCAGATATGCTGGTAGGCTATATAAGATTCAGGTACCCTAAGTCAGAAGTTCCTCTTACAGGCTACAACCCTGCTGTATGTGGATGTAACATCTGGCCTTCATTCCATCACCCAATGGGGATTAGGGCTTGGGGAACTTGTGCTAAGATACTGCTCTGGCTATTTTTGCCCTGAGTAATAAATTGTTTTCTAATCCAGAAAGCCTCATGCCTCCAGTCAGATTAAGTAGGATAAGGTCTCAGACTCTTCAGAGTTTCTGACTTAACATTATATGCTGGGTGGAGTTGTTATGGGTATTAAATTAGATCACATAAGTATGGAGGAGTTAAAAAGTCTTTTCTTTGACCTTCATTGTTATGGTCTGAATGTTTGTGTCCCCTCAAATTTGTATATTGAAATCGTAACCCCCAATGTGATGGTATTAGGAAGTGAGGCCTTTGGGAGGTCATAAGGGTGAAGCCCTCATGAATTGGATTGATATTCTAATAAAAGAGACCCCAAATACCTTCCTCACCCTTTACTCCATGTGAATACATAGCGAGAAGATGGCTGTCTGCAACCCAGAAGAGGCCTTCACCAATATGACTATTCTGGTGCTCTGATCTTGGACTTCCAGCCTCCAGAGCTGTGAGAAATAAATTTCTGTCATTTATATGCTACCCAGTCTGTGGTGCTTTGTTACAGCAGCCCCCACTGATAAACTAATAATAGCTAACAATGATTAGGTTTTATTATGGGGCAGACACTGTGTTAAGCATTTCCCATGGCCTTTCTTATTTAATTTTCAGAACAACATTATGAGGCAAGTAAAACACTATCCAGATTTTTTTAGACAGGGACACAAAGGCTCAGAGAGTTGAAATAACTTGTTTAAAGTCACAAGGTTTGTCAGTGGCAAAACAAGAATTCAACTCAGGCCCTGGGAAGGCAGACACAAGTCAGTAACCATACGGTCTCCTGCTGCCCAGGAGGCAATTTTTGATTTCCCTGTGTTTGTAGGACACGACCTTACAAACATAAGAGTACAAAAGAACCAGTCTAGCCATTTGATCTCACATTATTTAGTAATTCATTTTCTCTTGTGCACATGGGTATTTCCTTACCTAGAGCCTAATCTATGAAGTTAATGGGGGGTGTAAATCCTTCAGAATCACCATCTGTGGGCCTCCCTACTGCAATCTGACATTAACATGGTAATGGCTAATTCCATCTAGAGCGTCTGTTAAAAATTCTCCAGGGCCTTTGCAAAGGTCCCAGTACTCATGACAGACTATGTGCCCTTGGACAATCGACTTCCTCCAACAAAGTCTTATAATAAGGCCTCTGCATTAGAGGGTTAGGAAAACCTGTTTTAAATGGCTTGGGTCATGTACACTTGAAACCTATATAATTTTATTAATGAATGTCACCCCAATAAATTTAATAAAATAAAATAAGTGGCCTGGGTCAAAGCAGAGGGGGAGAAAGAGAGAGCTAAAGAAAATGAAAAGGAAGAAAGACAGAAAAAGGGAAAACATGAAAGAGAAAAAAGAGAAAGCAGAGAAAAGGAAAGAAAGAAAAGAAAGGAAGGAAGGAGGAAAGAAGGAAGAGAAGGAGGTGGGAGCTGACAAGAGAGTAAATCAACAACAGAACCAGAGAAAATTTGTATTGATTGAAGATTTGAGGAAATGGACTAGGGGAACAGCAAATCAGGAAATGCGTAATGCATAGAGAATAATACATTTTTGGAGCAATCCTAGATCAAAGATGCCACAGAAAGGCCTGGAATCCATAAGCTTACTTTTAATGCCAGGAATGTTTTAGAAAAGCTTGCAGAAAAGCCTGGGAACTTTTCTTTTAGGATCATATTTACCCCAAAGAAATCAGCAAGGTGTTATCCATAACACCAGGCAGGACTTCATCTAGACTCCCAATTTGCCAGAAGATTATTCTTCCATCAAATAATATCCATTATGAAGAGAAAGTGGGAGGGAAGGAGATCTTTGTAGGGAAAGGAAAGTGAGTGGAAGTTCTTGAAAAATAGCCTCAGTGGAGGAAAACACGGTAACTAGGAGTTATAGAGAATTGTTGGCTTTTAACATTTGAGGTTTAAAAAAAATCTACAATCATGAGGAAGAAAGTAGCTGGATTTGCTGTTTTGTTTTGCATTTCTATATTGCCTTGAGGAGCAGGAGCAGTAGATAACTGCTGACCCCAATTATTCCTGTGTTTCTTATAAATTGTGACAAAATCTGCTCTATTAAATAGCTCATCTGAATTGCAAACAAGAGATTTTGCATTCTGTAATAGGTATCTAAAACTCTACGTCAAATTTACATGGAATATTTGTTTCAAGATACCTTTGTCTGAGCACAGTGTGGTAGAAATAACAATAGAAAATAGTGCTGTGGTGGTGACATTTCCCCAGTGTATCATTGCAGCTTCCAAATTGTTGAGGTATGATTGGTAATAAACTTCCTACCCTTGTCCAAAAAGAGAAGTGCAAAGCATGGCAATTTATGTTTCCAGGGCTTTCATTGAGAGGTACAATGTATCAGTTTCCTACGGCTGCTATAACAAGATACCACAAACTTAGTGGCTTAATACAACACATATTTATTATCTTACAGTTTTGGAGGTCAGAAGTTTAAAATAGGTCCACAGGACTGTGTTCCTTCTGGAGGTTCTATGGGAGAATCTGTTTCTTTACCTCTTCCAACTTCTAGAGGCTGTTCAAATTCCTTGGCTCATGGCCCCTTCCTCCATCTTTAAAACCAGCAGTGTAGCATCTTCTCTTATATCCTCTCTCTCTTTCTCCCTTTCCCTCCCTTTCTGCCTCTTTCTCTCTCTCTATCACCCTTAAGAACCCTCATGAGAATATTGGGCGCACTTGAATAATTCACGATAATCTCTCCATGTCAAGATTCTTAACTTCATCACATCTGTAAAGTCCCTTTTGCCATGTAAGGTAAGATAGTCAGAGGTGAGGAAATTAGGATCTGGACATTTGTGGTCATTACTCAGCCTGTCACACATAGTCATTATGTAAGAGCAGTATATTAAAATGTAAAGTATATGAATATATTTACCAATTAAAACCATATGTGTGTGTGTGTGTGTGTGTGTGTGTGTGTATATTCCCTTTATTTGATAAAAAATATAGATCTTCTTTAACACTTATTATAGCTGTTTTAATGTCATTTGGGCCTTGGTTCTTCAGCTGAAAGCAAGTAATTTGTAGTCCAGAAAACAAAGTTGTGATATGTTATGTTTTCTTTATTTCTTGATCTGAAATTTTTAGCTAAGAAATCCTTCTCAGTCCACATACCTAGATGGAAGAATGGTGGCAGTATCCTTAGTTCTCAGTATTGACCTACAGTTATCTAAGTATTAACAGATATTCAAATACTGACGTACAGAACTAGACTTGGTTCTAGATTCTGACAGTCATCTAGATATTGACATACAGAACTTTCAAAAACAGTAAAAATACAACAGCTATCTGTAATTGATCACCATTTCTTCTTGGACCCAGACTGAGTGATTTCCATACATATCTCATTTATTACTTACCAGATCATATAAGGCAATTGAGGATCAGAAAGAATAAGTAACTTATATAAGGCCAAAAGGGCTAGCTAGTTTCAATCTTGAGAGAGACACCTACTGTTCTTTCCAAAGGGTCAATGTGAGGAACCTCCTGTTCCCAATGCATGTACACAAACACAAATTCCTGTGTACTTTCATTTGGCTGACATATTTGTAGATGTTTGGGAAATTTGAGTTTCCTCATTTTTTCAGAAGCATGTGCAAGATCTGATTGGAATGAAAGTTAGCCAGTTGAATTTTGAAAATATGAAGCATCTGAGCATTAGGTACTTGAAACACGGTTCATCTTTATTACTCATCTCTTTTTTTTTTCATTTCATTTTGTTTTATTTTCAAATTGGCTAAATTTTTGAAGCTGAAATGGATTAATGGTCATTACTGTTGTATAAATTTGCTACTTATTTCCTTAGTTATTCTTCACAGATGGTGGTAACCACCCCTCATTGCTTTCCCCTTTTTAACCTACTGAGAAAAGTGCACTCTCTCTCTCTCTCTCTCTCTCTCTCTCTCTCTCTCTCTCAACATCATGTCACTGGCCCATATTAAATACATTTGTTTTAAAGAAATTGCTCAAAGTTCACATCAGCTGGGTGACAGTCAACAGTGGTGAGTGGAGACTTTGCTGCTTAGCTTCAGAGACTAGGTTTATGGTCTCAGGTCTTATTCAACTCAAATCCCAGGGATCATCAATAACAATGATGAGGATAAAATAGCCTCAAAAATAGGGAGGCAAAAGGGGTACTGGCCTATTGGCAGAATGGCTTTCAATGCCCTAAGAAAATTAATTGACAATCCCCAGGGGAATGCCCCTATGGAGAGCCATTCTGAAAGAAATTGTCAGGCCTCTGTTTAGATAGACTGCCTAGGGAAGAGGGGAAGAGACTCCAGATGGATAAGAGGTGAAGTAGGGGTGCTCATTCAAAGGGACATGCTCTTAGGTTTTGGGTCAGCATTCCAAGGTTATCATAAACAAGCTTATGTGTCTGTGTATCACTGTTCTCCTGCCTGGAGGTTCCTTGAAGTGCACTTTTGTTTGACCTTCTGCATATTTGCACATTATCTCTAATTTCATTTAAAATATAACCAAATATGAGCTAAGGGAGTTCACCCATCATCTCCTTTTCACTTTCAGACACCAGCTCTTAGTCCAGGTCATCATGAAAACTGAGGCCATATGATCTGAGTCTACTTACCTTTCTCTGAAGATCATGGCCAGTTTTGTAATGAAAATTCAAATATTAATTTTATTATTGTTCATCTTGTACAAAAACACAAAAATGTATGTGTTCCTAGGTCTTTTCCTGACACTGTAGTAAAAATAGAACTGGACTTGGAGTTGAAAGATATGGGTCCAGGGGAAGTAATATATACCTGGAAGCATTATTGTGAAAATCAAATGCAATTTTTGTGAAGGTTACTGATAAAGTAGTGCAATTCAGATATAAGTGTTTATTATTACATCAGGAAAGAATTAGACAATTTTTGGACCTATAACATTAAAAATAATTAATGTGGAGAGAGTCCCAAGATAATAACAAACCATGAGTACATAGAGAACAAGAAAACAGAATGGTTTTTGAGCCATAAAGTACTTTGGAGGTATCTCCAAAGTTACAGATAAGACTGAGACACTAAATTTGACCAGATCTAACAGTTCATAGGTGACAATGCTGCCTCTAGAAGCCAGATTTTCTGATTCCAATTGAATGCTTGCTCTGTGATAAGACAGAGTTCTGAAGGATTAACAAAGAGTGCCTTAAACTACCCTCTTACTGTGTCTTCAGATGGTCATATGAATGAACCCCTAAACAAATAATCATTCAGTTTAAGGTAAAGATTCGAAAAAGACAAGAACTAAGGGTTTATACACAGAATGCATCCCTAAGAAATGGGAAGCAACGTATTAGTTCATTAAGAAAATTTTATTTGAACTCCAGCTTCAATCATAGAACTATGTTTAGGCTCTCTAAGCTGTGGTCCACATTACAGGAGACACTGTTCTTAAAGAACTCACAATCTAAGGGGATTGCAGGATTGTAAGTGGTGAGGAGGGATGAGACATGCACCATAACAATTAGAAAAGCAATGTGGCAGAGATGGCATTTCTTGAGGCCTTGGAGGATGGGCAGAGCTTTCACAATTAGATTAGAAAGGTAAGAGTAGTCCATCACATACAGATGGCAGTTGTCTGGCTGAGAAAAGCAAGCAGAGAGGCTGGGTTTTTACTGGGGTATTCTGGGAGGTAAGGAAAATAAATACAATAATTAAAAGCATATTTCATTAAGTGTTCTGGACGGGTGAACCACATCTAAAATACTTTCTTTTATCACTATTTCTATTTGTTATTATGAATTTAAAGTCTTATAGAAAATGTGTATTATAAATGTAATGGACTGTGGTAACCACAAATTTTGAGTGCCTAGAATGTTTGTACATTTTTTTTCTTAGTTCCTTTGAGAATTTTCTTCTATCTCCTTTATGGTCCCAGTGGGGACTCTATAATTCACAAGGGAAGAAACAAACCAAGCTTGGTCAATCATGATATATTAGAATAGACATGGTGGTTGGTTCAAAAATGAGCATGGGAATTATACCAGATCGATCAGCCATTTTTAACCAGGTCTTATGAAAGATCATTGTTTGCCCTTGAGTTTTCCAGAATAGGAAGATATAAATCTGAGTGATATATAGAGTTTGACAAAGAGTCTCTCTTTGCCCAAACCTTAGTTAGGCTTCTCTGGGCCCTCTTCTCTATTACGCCTCAGCCTTGACCTTTGGTGTGCATCCTGTCCTTGCCAGACTTGATATCTGATCACCCTTGATATATTATCAAGTTCTTCATCCCCCACTTTAATGTCTAGATCTTTGGCCTGCCTTTAGCATGAATCCCTTGACTCTTTTGAGTTGAAACTATGAGTGAAACTTTGTTCAGATAGCAGCAAAACCTGTTAACCCTCTGAGGAGGTCTTATAGTTTATTCTAGAAAGGGTAAACCACAGCATTTATGTGTGGTGCCTTACATGTATTACCCACTAAACAAATAAACAAGTAGAATCTAGTAAACTGTGGGCTCAGAATATTTCAATTTCACTAAGGGCAGGAAGCAGGATAGAAAAAAAGTGAATCACAAAGAGCTACATCAGAAAGATTTACATCATGAATGTAATTTCAAGATGTAATTTCAAGTTCATGGTATCATAAAATCTGGCAACATTACTTCAATTGTGGCATTGAGTGGATTTTTATTTATAATTGTTTCTGTTTTCTTGAAAAACAGGAATACAAATCAAATCAAAATGATCCTCATCCATAGCAGGCTTTTGAAAACATGATTATTTTATAATAGTGATGTAGCATTAAAGTTTCAAATCGTGTAAATGTAATATTCAAAATTGTTTACATCTCCCTCTTTCCCTCTTCTTCCCTCTACCTGATTCCATCCTTTGCAAAATTAAAACCTGTAAAAGTATGTTTCATGCATGTTTCAGTATATGTCAATTATAGGAATAAACCAAGGGCCCATTAATCATTCCAATATGCAATTCCAACATGAAACAAGTACCAAATACCTATCCCCTTTTAAAAATAGACTTTATTTTTAGAGCGGTTTTAGATTCGCAGCAAAATTGAGTGGTAAGTACAGATATTTCCTTTATACCCTCTGCTCCCACACATGCACAGCCTCCCCTACATTCCACATTCCCCATCAAGGTGGTTCATTTGTTACAACTGATGACTCTATATTGACACATCATTATCACCCAAAGACCATAGTTTGTGTTAAGGTTCATTGTTGGTGTTGTACATTCTATGGTTTTGACAAATATATGATAGCATATATTCACCTTTATAATATCATATTTTCACAGCCCTAAAAATGCTCTGCGCTCCACCTATTCATCGCTCTCTTCTCTGGAAACCACTAATCTTTTGTCTCCAGAGTTTCTCCTTTTCCAAAATGTCTTATACTTGGAGCAAATTTCCTTTTTAAATAGCTCAAGATCATCAATAATAAACACAATTATTTTATGAGTACATATAAAATGAAAAATCGGTTATATTTCTCTGCTTGCTAAAGGTTACAGTCCTATTAGATAAGTGAACCACTTTGGGAAGGAAGCAGTTAAGTCTTGAATTCTCATTTCTGCTACCAAATTTCAGACAGTTAGTTTAGAAATAAATATCTAGTTCAAGAATGTAATATTTTTTTAAATTAAGTTTATCGGGGTAACATTGGTTAATACAATCATATAATTTTCAGGTGTATGTTATCATTTGACATCTGTATATTCTATTGTGTGTTTACCACCCCAAATCCAGTTTCCTTCAGCTACCATATATTTGACCTTCTTTACACCATCTACCTCCTCCCTCCTCCCCCACCCCACTAGTAACCACTAGTCTATATAGTCCTCTGGCAACCACTAGTTCATAGTCCATATCCCTTTGTCTCTGTTTGTCCTGCTCATTTGTTGCGTTTACATTTCTATCCCACATATAAGTGATATGTGATTTTTCACTTTTTCTGTCTGGCTTATTTCATTTAGCATGATTATCTTGAGGTCCATCCCTGTTGTCATAAGTGGCAGCATTTCATCTCTTCTTATGGCTGAATAATATTTTATTGTATATATATGTACCACAGCTTCTTTAGCCAATCATCTATTGTAGGACACTTCACTTGCTTCCATGTCCTGGCCACTGCGAATAATGCTGCTATGAACATCAGTGTGCAAATATCTTTTTGGATATGGGTTTTCAAGTCTTTAGGGTAAATACCCAGTAGTGGGATTGCTGGATCATATGGTAGATCAATTCTCAGTTTCGTTAGGAAACTCCATACTGTTTTCCATAGTGTCTGTACCAATTTGCAGTCCCACCAGCAGTGTATGAGGGTTCCTTTTTCTCCACATCCTCTCCAACATTTGTTATTAATTGTCCTGTTGATTATAGCTATTCTAACAGGTGTGAGATGGTATCTCATTGTGGTTTTGGTTTGTGTTTCCCTAATAGCTAGTGATGTTGAGCATCTTTTTATATATTTGTTGGCCATTTGTATGTCCTCTAGGGAGAAGTGTCTGTTCAGGTCCTCTGCCCATTTTTTGATGGGATCATTTGTTTTTTTGTTGTCGTTATTGAATTTTATGAGTTTTTTTTTTTTAGTATATTTTGGATATTAGGTTGTTATTGGAGGTGTTGTTCGCAAATATATTTTCCCATTTGGATGGTTGTCTCTTTACCTTGGCAATAATTTCTTTTGCCGAGCAGAAGCTTTTTAGTTTGATGCAGTCCCATTCATTTATTTTTACTTTTATTTCCCTTGCCTTTGAGGTCAAATTCATAAAACCCTCTTTAAGTCCAAGGTCCTTGAGTTTAGCTCTCATGTTTTCTTCTATGCATTTTATTGTTTCAGCTCTTATATTCTGGTTCTTAATCCATTTTGAGTTAATTTTGCTGTGTGGTGATAAACAACAGTCTAGTTTCATTCTTTTGTAGGTGGCTTTCCAGTTTTCCCAGCACCATTTACTGAAGAGGCTTTCCTTTCTCCACTGTATGTTTTTGGCTTTTTTTGTCAAAATTTATTTGCCCATATAGATATGGATTTACTTCTGGACTCTTGATTATATTCCACTGGTCTGTGTGTCTGTTTTCCTACCAATACCATGCTGTTTTTATTACTGTTGCTTTGTAGTATAATTTGAAGTCAGGCAGAGTGATGCCTCCAAACTCATTCTTTTTTCTCAGAATGGCTTTAGCAATTTGGGGTCTTTTGTTCTTCCATAAAAATCTAATGATTTTTTTTCTATTTCTTAAAAAAAATGGCAATTGGATTTTAATGGGGATTGCATTAAGTATGTATAATGCTTTAGATAATATGGTCATTTTAACTATGTTGATTCTTCCAATCCAAAAACATGGAATATCTTTCCATTTCTTTGTATCTTTTTTGATTTCTTTTAATAGGATCCTTCATGTTTCATTAAATTTATTCCTAGGTATTTTGTTCTTTTTGTTGCAATTGCAAAAGGAATTATTTTCTTCAACTTTTTTTTTTCTGACACTTCATTGTTAGAATATAAGTATGCTATGGATTTTCAGATATTGATTTTGTATCCAGTTACTTTACTGTATTTGCTTATTGTTTCTAGTATTGTTCTTGTGGAATATTTTGGGTTTTCTATATAGAGAATCATGTCATTCACAAATAGTGATAGTTTGACTCCTTTGTTTCCTATTTGGATGCCTTTTATATCTTTCTTTTGTCTGATTGCGTTTGCTAGACCTCTAATGTTATATTGAATAAGAGTGGTGATAGTAGACAGCTTTGCCTTGTTTTTGATCTTATAGGGAAGGTTTTTAGCTTTTCACCATTAAATATAATGTTGGCTGAGGGCTTGCCATATTGGCCTTTATTATGTTAAGGTACTTTTCTTCTATACCAATTTTGTGAAGTGTTTTGATCATAAATGATGCTGTATCCTATCAAAGGCTTTTTCTGCATCTATTGACATGATCATGTGCTTTTTATTTTTTAATTTGTTTGTGTGGTGTATAACATTAATCGATTTGCATATGTTGAACCATCCCTGTGCCCCTGGGATAAAGCCCACTTATTTGTGGTATATAATCTTTTTAATATGTTGCTGTATTCAGTTTGCTAGTATTTTATTTAGGATTTTTGCATCTGTGTTCATGAGAGATATTGGTCTGTAGTTTTCTTTTTTTGTGTTATCCTTACCAGGTTTTGGTATCAGAGTAATATTGGCCTCAAAAAAAGTTGGGAAGTATTGCCTCCTATGTGAAATTTTGGAAGACTTTGAAGAGAATAGATATTAATTAAATCTTCTTTGAATGTTAGGTAGAATTCACTGATGAAGCCATCTGGTTCTGAACTTTTACTTTTTGGTAGGTTTTTGATGATTGTTTCAATTTCATACTGCTGATTGGTCTATTAAATTTTCCAGTTCTTCTTGAAACAGTCTAGAAAAGTTGTATTTTTCAAGTACTAGTCCATTTCATCTAGGTTATTAAATTTGGTGTTATATGCTTTTTCATAGTATTCTTGTATGATCCTTCATATTTCTATGGTATCAGTTGTAATTTCCCCTCTTTTATCCCTAATTTTTTATTTGTGTCATTCCTCATTTTTCTTTAGTAAGTCTAGCCAGAGGTTTATCAATTTTATTAAACTTCTCAAAGAATCAGCTCTTTGTTGAATTTATTTTTTTAATTGTTCTTTTGTTTTCAATTTCATTTATTTCTGCTCTAATTTTGATGATTTCTTTCCTTGTGCTGACTTCAGGCTTCATTTGTTCTTCCTTTTCTAGTTTTTTAAGATGAAGTGTTAGGTTATTTATTTGGCCTTGTTCTTGTTTTTGGAAGTAGGCCTGTAATGATATGAACTTTCTTCTTATGACTGTTTTTGCCATGTCCCAAAGTTCTGAGATGTTGTACTATCATTGGTATTTATTTTTATGTATTTCTTGATCTCTGTTTTTATTTCTTCTCTGACCTAGTTAAAGAATGTAATATTTTTAATGAGAAAAATCAATTAATGTTATTAAGAGACTGAAGGAGAAATGTTATATAATAATGTCAATAGATGCATAAAAGGCTTTTAACAAAATTCAATATTCATGATAAAAAAAGTCTTGGTAAACAAGAAATAGAACAAAACTTCCCTAATGTTTTGTAAAGAATATTTGCAAAGAAATGATAGCTACTTTCACATATAATGATGACATACCAAATATATTCCCTTTAAAGTCATATGTAAGAAAGGATTTCTTGTTGTTAGTAGTTCTATTCATCATTGTGTTGAAGATACTAGTCAGCAAAATTCTTATAGAAATTGAAAAAGAAAAAGGAACTCTAATTATTCACAGATAATATGAATATCTATGTAGAAAACGCCAGATCATTTGCAGATAAGTATTTGGAATTGCTGAATAAAAAAGAAGCATATGCCATTGAGTTTCATTTCACCAGTAACAAATGGGAAAAAAATAGAAGAGATCACAAAGCATCAAAATTTAAAAGTATTTGGAAATAGTTTCCATAGAGCTTTATGGAAATAATTACAAAGTCATTGAGTATCATCAAAGAAAATTAATAAAATGGAGAGTCACACCATATTCATAGAAATCAACATGTATTAGTTATCTCTTGCTGCACAACAAATTACCCCCACACCTAAGGGCTAAAAACAACAAATAGTTATTATCTCACAGTTTCTATAGGTCAGGCATTCAGGAGCAGCTTACCTGCATGGTCTGGTTCAGGGTCTTTTGTGAGGTTCCAATCAAGATGTCAGCTGGGGATGTAGTGATCTGAGAGCTTGACTGGGACTAGAGGATCCGCTTCCAAGCTCACTTACATGGCAGGAGGCATCAGTTCCTCACCACATGGGTCTTTCCATATGGCAACCTGACAGCTGGCTTCCTCCTGACTGAGAAGTCAAAAGGAGAGAGTGTCTGAAGTCATACTGTCACTTCTGTTTTTTTTTTTTTTAATTTATTGGAAACAACTCACAGAGTCAAGCACACATTCAAGGGGAGGAGAAATAGTTTTTACACTTTGAAGGGAATGTCAAAGAGTTTTTTGGACATATTTTAAACTGCTATGAAACTCAAGAGTATAAACTTATCAGTGGTCTACCAATTGATTGATAGATTTTAATGCATTTTTTGTCTTAATTGTAAGTTTTGTATATATTTTTAACAGTTAGATTTATAAGAATATTAAAATTCTTAAATAGTAAACAAAAAATTTAAAAATATATAGCAAAGCTAAATAACATTTATGAACATGTTGGTGTTAAAAACTGTAAGCAAGAAAGAATTAGCACAAATTTCAGGATAAGACTTCCCTCTAGATAAGTGGTTCTCAACCTGGGGTGATTTTGGCTCCCAGGGGACAGCTGGCAATATTTGGAGATAGTTTTGTTATTCTCATCTGGGAGGTGCTATTAGCATCTAGTGGGTAGTAGTCAGGGATACTGATGAACATTCTACAATGCACAGGACAGCCTCCGACAGCAACAGTTTTCCAGTCCCAAGCAGTAGTAGCACTGAGGTGGAGAAACCTCAAGAAAGAGTGGGCCTGGGGTGGGGCACATAGGGGACAAAATAACAGTAATGTTAATTTTCTTGAATTAATTCAGTAATGGGAACACAGGGTGTACTTTATAATGTTTTATAATGTTTTAAAAACACAAATAGCATACATGTTCTTTTCTGTTTACTTGATCCTTAATAAACACAACGAAGAAGGAAAGTTGGTGAATCAACAAAATTTTGGACTCATTGGGCTTGGAAAGCTGGGCATGAATACCTGTTTTGATCAATTAGATAAATGGTGGAATCATTTAATGCTACATTTTTTTTCTTTTCCCTAAGATAAAAGCCTGTCCAGAACATGTCTTTGGACTCAGAATTTTATTGAGATGGAAAACAGCTCTTCAACATTAATAGTATTTTGGAGATGACCTGAAATTCAGACTGCATTTGCGAATTCTGACAAAACCCTTAACTTGGCGATTTGTAAATCAGTGTTTGTCTTTTCAAATCCCGCTGGCCATAAGTCATTGCTCCACTTCCTCTCAGGAAGGGTCAAAAGAGTTAATCCAGCAGTGAGACAGAGACCTTTTAGTACTGGAAACATCAAGTGAGCAGAGGCCTCCAAGATGTCACAGTGCAGGAACCCCATTTGCTGGCTTCAGCGTCCTCCCAGAGCTGGCTGGCAGCGTTAGTCAGCATCAACCAGTGGACAATGCACAGGTGAAAGCAATTCACCCTGAGCCCAAATCAGACCAATCGGATTCTCTAGGGGGCGGGCCTAGGGCATCTCTAGCCTCACTCTGAACTCCCACATAAGTTCGTGGTTACCCTCGGCTGTAAATGAATGAAAATCAATTCTTCCATAATTAGAAACAAATGCTGTATTTGGTTCCACGGTTGCACAGAGCTGAAGGTCTGCTACGTGTATCTTATACCGGAATGAACTGGAGGAGACAGAGTAAGAGATGGAATTTAAGGAAACATGTGATCTTTTTTACTTTTAGATTATGCTCTGATTTCCCCCTTAACCATGTAGTTGAATTTTCACACATGATAACAATATTTTTCTTGCAGCATATGGGGCCTTTTATGAAAGGGGTTTTGCACCTTATTTTGTCTTTCATATGTCTAAAAATTATACATAAAAATCCCAAATGTGAGCAATTCTCCTAAACTCTGCCAACCCTTTGTGTTTTTAAACAGCCAACCAGGAGGCAGTGGGGCTATTCAAGTCTTAAAAGTATGTAATGACCCCCATTACGGAAATTTGAAATCTGTCCAATTGTAAAAAACCAATTTTTTATTTAAAAAAAAACTTCCCAATGCTAGCTTTGGGCACAGAAGGATAACATGCTGTGAGTCCAAAGGTTGAGCCCAAAACAGCTCAGCAAAACATGGAATTTTCCCAGTGTTGGTCCCATTTTAAAAACTTGTCATTTTAAGCATATTTTAAAATGGAACTTTTGAGTGAGTGAATTCTTCTAGTAAAGGCAACAGCAGCAGCCTTCATCTCATATGATTCTTTTCCAGGATTTCAGCAGAGTTTTGGAGAGTTAAATAGATAAAAGATTTAAAATGTTGCACATCTTTTCATGTGTCTGTTCGCCATCTGTATATCCTCTTTGGAGAAATGTCTGTTCAGTTCCTCTGCTCATTTTTAAAATAGATTGTTTGTTTTTTCGATGTTGAGTTGTATGAGTTATTTATATATTTTGGATGGTAACCCCTTACCAGATATATCATTTCTAAATATCTTCTCTCATTCGGTGAGTTGCCTTTTTGTTTTGTTGATGGTTTCCTTGGATGTGCAAAAGGCTTTTAGTTTGATGTAGTCCCGTTTGGTTGTTTTGCTTTTATTGGCCTCGCCTAAGGAGACATATCCAGAAAAATATTTCTAAGAGTGATGTCAAACAGTTGACTGCCTATGTTTTCTTCTAGGAGTTTTATGTTTTTAGGCCTTACTTTAAGTCTTTAAAGCATTTGAGTTTATTTTTTGTATATGGTATTATGAAGTGGTCTAGCTTTATTTTCTGCATGTTTTCGTTCAGTTTCCCTAACACCATTTAAGAAACTGTCTTTTCCCCATTGTATATTCCTGCCTCCTTCATCATAGATTAATTGACCATATAAGCATGGGTTAATTATTTCTGGGCTTTTTATTCTGTTCCATTGATCTATGTGTCTGTTTTTGTGTCAGTAGCATACTGTTTTGATAATGAAATCTTTGTAGTATAGTTTGAAATCAGGGAATATGACACTTCTGGCTTCATTCTTTTTTCTCAAGATTGCTCTGGCTATTTGGGGTCTTTTATGGTTCCATATAAATTTTAGGATTATTTGTTCTAGTTCTATGAAAAATGTTATTGGTATTTTGATAGAAATTGCATTGAATCTATAGATTGCTTTGGGTAATATGGGCATTTTAATGAGAGTAATTCTTCTAATCTGACATCAGTAATTATCAGAGAAATGCAAATCAAAACCACGATGAGAGTACCTCACACCTATTAGAATGGCTATTATCAAAATGTCAACAAATAACAAGTGTTGGTAAGGATGTGGAGAAAAGGGAATCCTCATGCATTGTTGGTGGAATTGTAAATTGGTGCAGCCACTGTGGAAAACAGTATGGAGGTTCCTCAAAAAATTAAAAATAGCACTACCATATGACCCAGCAATTCTACTGGGTATTTAGCCAAAGAAATTGAAATCACTAATTTGAAAAAAATATTTGAATCCCTATGTTTATTGCAGCCATATTTACAATAGCCAAGATATGGAAGTAACCTAGGTGTCTATCAACAAATGAATGGATAAAGAAGATGTGATATATATGATGAAATACTATTCAGCCATATAAAAGAAAGAAACCTTGCCATTTGTGACAACGTAGATGGATCTAGAGGGTATTATGCCAAAATAATAAGGGAAATAAGTCAGAAAAAGAAAGACAGATATTGTATATCTCACTTATATGTGGAATCTAAAAAAAAAAAAGCAGAAACAGACTAGTAGATATAGAGAACAAACTGATGGTTGCCAGAGGGGAAGAGGTTGGGAGAATATATGAAAAAGATGAAGGGAAATAAGAGGTACAAACCTTCAGTTATAAAAAATGATAAGTCTTGGGGATGTAATGTACAACATAGAGACAATAGTCAATATTATAATAACTTTGTACGGTGACAGATGGTTGGTTCCTAGACTTATCACACTGTCAGGAATATAAATGTTGAATCACTATGTTGTACACCTGAAACTAATATAACTTTGTATATCAACTATAATAGATATAAATATGTAAATGAAAATTACCACAGGGACAAATAAAAAATTAAGAAGAAGGAAGGATTCCTTTCAGAGGTAGGCATAATACTTGGGAAAATTTTTGAGTCATTGAATGATAGAGATTTAAGAGGTCTCTACCCTGATTTTAAGGACAGGAATGTGAAATGAAAGACTGGTAGAATGAAAAACTACTTATCTACTGGTGTGATCCTGAAGTTTTCTCTTGTCTCCTCTTGGTCCCATTTCCTGTTTTGTGAGATCAGAGTTTTAGACCCATAATCTCTGAGATCTCTTTCATTTCTAGCACTGTATGATTCTAAGAGTTTCAGCTGCTAGAATAGTCTTTCTCCTAATTCTCTTGTATTTTAAGGTCCATATGACACTGTAAAGTTATATATATATATATAACTTTCCAACCTAAAAATTGTGTTTAGTTAGCCCAGTCTGTTAAATGGCTAACATGGGTTTTGACACATTTTGGTGTGGATCAATTGGCACTCACAGATAAGAAGTGGTGATGGAGATAGAAGAAATGGTGGCAGAGTTAGTCCCTCTTCTGTATTTAAAAACCAGTTAGTGCACACAGAAAATGGTGGGTGAATAGGATTGTCTTTCCCAGGCTTCTCTGGGAAAGATAAGACTGTATGCTTTGTTCTGGGCACAGGACAGCAAAACTGCTTCATGGGTGTTTATGGTTCATTTCAAGCAGGCATGACTAAACCGCATCATTGTTCAATTGTATTAGTTACCTATTACCATGCAACAATATTACCACAAACAATGCACATTTATGATTTCATAGCACAGCTTAGCTGGATCCTCTGCATGGCTGCAGTCTGGATGTTGGCCAGGGCGGCGGTCTTATCTGAGACTCAGGGTCCCCTTCCCAACTCACTTAGGTTGTTGACAGCATTTGATTCCTGGCAGGGTATCAGGCCAAGGCCCCAGTTTCATTCTGGCAGTTGGACACCCAGCCAATTGACCTTCTCCACAAGCAGCTCTCAATATGGCAGCTTGCCTATTCAAAGCCAGCAGGAAGAGAGAGAGACTCCGACAAGAGGCTCCAATTATATAATTATGTACACATAATCATGTACGTCTTGTCACCTTTGCCATATTCAATCTAACCTTTCTCTTACACAGAGCATAAACACCAGGAAAGGGGGATCATGGGGGCCACCTAGAGTATGTCTGCTACATTGGCTACTTCCTGATAATTTATTAGTTCACTCCACATACATCCACTGGGCATTTATCATAGTTAGACCCTGTGCTGGGTGCTGGATCATGCAAAAACAAAACAAAACAAAACAACCCCCCCCAAACAAAAACCAAAACAAAAAGCCATTGTCCCTGCCTGCCCTGGGAGCACTCAGATGAGTAGGGTGTGTGTGGGGATTCTGGTTTCTTTCCACAGTTCAGATCTGCTGTCCTGTGTGTGACTATTCTTCCTAGCATATGGCAGCTCAGGCTGAGCCTGTGTTCAGCACTCCGCTCCACCCAAGGCTGCTGAGCTAGCGGGGGCCCCTTGGCCTTCAGGGTATAGTCTCCTGATCACCCTAAAGCTGACAGCTCCTCATGTTGGCCACCTGTGGCTGGGCTGCTCCAGCTCAGAACTGATTCACTTCCCTGTAGCTAGATGGCCTCCACAGAGCCCATCCAGCTGCTTTTCCATTACTCTTTTCAAGAACCTCTGCTGGATGGTAGTCAGGGTAGGGGGTTGGGGACATTGACTGGACTTTGAGACTTCTCTAGACCCAGCCCATCCTTATAAGTCATCCCTATCTCGAGTTAGGTTCTCAGAGATGGAGCCATGTGAAGGTGATTTTGAGGAAAAAACAATCCCTGGGCCGAGGGGATGTGAGTCCAGACTTGGGGGGACCAGTGAAAATGTGGAATCCAGCCCAGCCCCATGGAGGGGAACTCTGGAGCCTCCACATGTCAAGGGAGTTACATTCAGAGCAAGGGACCAGGGGGCGCTCTATTCCTGTGCCCATGAGTCAGTGAAGGGCTGCCCCAAGATTATGTGAATTCCGCATGCTCCACACTCTCTGCAGGCCAAGCAGTTTCTAGTATTCTTAGGGCAGTTTTTTGACAGAGATAGGTGCTACTTGTGAGTAAAAAGACTTGGGGAGCTGGTGCACACACAATATGGTACAGAAATCCCAGGGGTGTGGCCAGATCACTGAGAGCATTGCCCTGATTTAAATCTCCTCAAATTTCAGCATTTCAATTGGCCTTCTGTTTTCTGCCTGAACCCTGACCAATCTCTGCCTAGTAATTAATTGCCCAACTTGGTATATTGCTCTAAAACCATATTTAAATTCCTCCCACATATGAGTTCTAATGTATGCTTTAGACCAAGGTTTTGCAACCTCAGCAATATTGACTTTTGGGGCCAGATAATTCTTTGTGGTGGGAGTTATTCTGTGCATTTGCAATATTATGATTTATAAGAAATACACACACACACATACACGTACATATGTACATAGTCATTCAGATTATAAGAAATATATATATTTTGACCAAATATATATATTTCTCCTATAAATTTGGTCTTCACAGTTGCTGGCTCACGGCTCCCCAAATTTTTGGATTTTCTTGGGCAATAAGCATCACTAGGCAAAGGGCATAAAGGCAACATGAAGAGGGGGCTACAATTGCCTTTGGTGGCCACTTGGACTGATTTCTCCACATCCAGGTGCTGAGAGCCCTTGCTCTTCTCTGTGTCCAGTTCTGCTTGTGGGCACAGATCTGGGTTCCCTCTCCCTTGTGTTTCACATATTTTGCTTCCTATTTTTACATGTCTTCAGCAGTCACCTGTGGCCATGAGACTTCATTTAAATATTTTCAAGTCATTCCCAGCAGAGCCTCCCCTGTTTCCACCCAGGCCACAGGGTTTGCTGAAATTTTTACTTTTCAAACACGCTGCTGTGGA
The DNA here is from genome assembly GCA_030015415.1 of Cynopterus sphinx. Taxonomy (NCBI): domain Eukaryota; kingdom Metazoa; phylum Chordata; class Mammalia; order Chiroptera; family Pteropodidae; genus Cynopterus; species Cynopterus sphinx. The sequence continues at coordinate 2,716,617 of CM057388.1, forward strand.
TTACAAATAGCTAATTGCACCTGAGTTTCTTTTACTAGAAAGTAGACAATCTATTTCTTTTTGTAGATGATGTTTAAAAATGTTTTAGAATTTTTGATAAGGAGAAATTAACTTATGAAAAGTTCAGTGTTCCACTTGACATTGAATTATATGTCTGAACATCCTTTATTCATTCCTTCAAAATATCTTTGAATTTTTTTATTTGAGAAATTATTGGAAAAACTTTGTTGAAATTCTGATATCAGGCAAGCATTGTACCTAGCACTACTATTCAGAGATGAGTACAACACTATCTCTGTCCTTTAGTGCTTTATTATCTATCAGATATATAAATGTCCTTTAGCACAATAGGGAGCTCAAAGGAAGGGAGGAGTGGATAAGAGCACAAGCAATGTCTTTTAAGTATCAGGAGAATGATCTTAAAGATCAGGCTTGAGTGGACAAAAAAAAATGCCAAATATAAAGAAACTACCAAAATAATCTAAAGATTGAAACATGAGCCTCAAGGAAATATAATGGAGAGAAAAAGACAGAAGGAAGAAAGGAGGATGTTGGAAACTCTTAGACATTTGAGAATTGGACCTAATGACTGTTCTAGCTCTCTCTCTGAAAGTTCCACTGGCCTATCCATGGTCATATCTCTAGTGAAAGTTTCAATTACCTGAATTATGATCCTGAATATTTTCACTGATCAAAAGAGAAACCAATTTTTTATTTGAAATAAATCAGTAGCCTTAACCATGAATTTATCAGAACACTGTAGTCTATAATGCAGCCACTGGATTCACAGTGCCTTGGTCAATTAATGTGCTTGTGAAAATAATAAGGGTTCATTTTCACTTCACCTATTAACTCAACTTGGCAGTGATCCTACCATAAATTAATAATCCCACTCATGAAACTAAGCGCTCACGTCTCCCCCTTGCTATTTTGGTTGTATCCATAGCTTTTCATCACTTGATGAAATTACTCCAGTATTCATGGCCAGCGTGTGGAAAGTCACAGTTTTTGCAGTTCTTATTTCTAGAACCTTGTCATCCTCACGACTTTAATCAGGCCCAACGTTTGTATGCTTTTTTAGCACATTCTCTTGGATAAGCTCAAAAAAACAGGCAGGGCGGTATATTTAAGGATTCAAATCCCCAACTTCACAAGCAAATAGAAACCATTTCCTTAATAGAAAAGTTCAAAAGAGTGAATCCCTTTTCTTCATTTTTCCTAGGAGGCTGCACCTTCATAAATGGCTTGGCCAGATGCCCTTTAAATTAATAGCACACAGAGAAAAGTCTTTTCTGTGGAAGAAAATTTCAGCACCATTGAATGTGACTTAGAGTTCCCTTTTTTTCTGAAGTATGCATATGAGTCTGTTTTGAAGGTGTAGAGTGGGGTGAGAGGGGCTGTGTTTTCCCGGCATTCCAAAGGGCCTTCCTCATGCCAAGCTGGACATCACTGCAAATGTGGATTCCTCTGTGTTGTGGCCTCAAGTCAATTCTGAATAGATGCTTTCTACTTCATGCTTAAGCTCCTTTGGTCTCATTTCTAGTCATCCAATTGTACCCATCTCTTCCAGGCAATCCTTGAGGTAAGCACCTGGTATTTTATTTGAAGAGCTAGAACCTGAGCTCTCTTCATCGGTGTCTGCATTTGGGCTCTACAGCTGGAAAGCATGTTTGCTCACGTTGCATTTTTACCATACAGGAAATCCTCCAGGGAATTTTGGGTACATGTGGTACCTTTGAAGTACCACAAGCAATTTTCTCTTTCCTACTTTCCTCTGTGTTTTGTTACATTATTTTAATTGATGTATTTTGTCTGATGTATTATATTAGGAGGGCTTAAAGGATGATGTGTTTAGCATACAATGTCTCTTATGATTAAATTTCTCTGCAGAAACACAATGCCTCAGTTTTGACTCTGTTCAGTATGCTGGTGCTGGGTTACAATGACGTAAAACAATGCTTTGCGTGTCATGCAGGAAAATCACTCAGACACCCAATCTCTCATGTTCCTGCCCCAGAGCTGGAAATTCATAACTCAAATTTGTTTCAAGTTTAAAAACTCTAATATTTATGGCACATATTTCCTCTCTTTATGAGTCCTGCATGTCTAGTTAAACCTTTGATGATAAAAATTTCTATGTACGTTCATATACAAATGTAGTTTGTGAGTAGTGACAGATCTCTTATTATTTAATGATGGAAAGGCACCCCAGCTCTGATAAAATTGATCTAATTAGCATGTAATATAAGCCTGAGAAAGGTAAAGACTACCAATCCTGCTAACTTGCAGTTTTATATTGGTTTAAATTTCACTTAATGATAATTCTTTGAAACTTAAAGACACCGATGTTTTCCTTTCTTCTTTTTATCTTCATTGTGCTTGGAAATATGAAATGTTCAGAAACAACTGTAGGAGTCTCTGCTTCTTGTGACTTGCTCCAGAGAAGAAAAATGGGAAAGACCCCCTTCCTTTGCCACTAATATTTAAGTCCAATTCACAAAGTCTCTGTAAAGAATCCTAAGAATAAAAGCATACATTTTCTTAAACCATCAGATTTTGATATGAGAGAGAACAGCAGAGATACAGCATCAAATACTATTTTAGAAATGATACATACAAATGAGAATAAAACAATTCTATCTTTTCTTGCCATTTTGAACATTTCTTTTGAAATTTGAGTTGCTTTTCTTATCGCTCAGGTGATACATTACCCTCTTTTTTTTTTCTTACTTTCTTTTCCCTTTTAATATTTAAATTGTGCCTAAATGAACCTAGAAACATGCATTTCTTGATAAAATTGTCAAATTATGAATTTATGATGATCTCTTTGCTTCGTGGTCAGAGAATCTCTGACCTTTGAAAAGATGAAATAGTTTTTGCCATGTTTAGTGAAGCACAAGCAAGAGGCCCAATCAGCCAATTTATGTTTGATTTTATCTCAAGCATGTCAGGGTTGATTTGTCAAACCTAGATTAGGGTTAGAGAGAGGCAGAAATTGGAACAATTAAGGGTTGTTTTCAGGCTGAATGATACACAAAATCCATAAAGAATTCTTATTATATTTTCAATATAACAAATGAGATTCAGAATTTGGTGTAATAAGTTGACATGAAATAGTTTGGACTGCAGAGCACAAAAGGTTCTGGAATTCATGAGACAAATGGATGTGGGTAGTTTTATGTTTACCAAGCTGAAAAAAGGCCACTTTTGTTTGTGTTCTAAGAAGAGGTACATGTGACTCCATCTTTTAGGGGTTTAAATTTACACATATAAAAATACTAGTCCTATGAGAAAACATAAAAGTTGTTTGGTTTACAATACAAATCCTCTGCTGCATTATTTGCTGTAAAACATGACTCCACTTAGGATCCAATTAGTTATTTGGCACCCTTTTTATGATTTCCCAGAATCATGTATTCTATCGGGGAACCTTCTCTGAAGCCCAGAAGTAACCCTCTCTTGGGTTTCACTGGTCATCCCAGCTCTTCACCCCACTGCAGCCCCAGCTAGCCCTTCTGTTTAGTTGTCTAGGCACAGAATTATTTCATGAGCTTCCGTAAACATCAACTGGCAAAGCTATTGGTTGCACATTGAGTGTGCCCAGGAGCTCTCACAAGAGCAAAATAAGGAACATAACAGAATCAGAGGTGCTGGTGGGGAGGGAGGATGGAAGAAGGAAGCTGGTGTAGTAGTGTGATGTGTGCCGACCCAAGGCGTGTTTTTGTTGGCAGCTTATTTTCTTCCTTTGCCCTCTACTAGTGCATAGACCTTGACACCCTACCCGTATGCTATGGCAGAGAAGGGACTCCGCAGAGGATTTAAGTTCATGTGCTTCCAAGTGTGCTGCAGATTTTCTATGCATTTGTCTCTATCTAAAACTATTGTAAAGTGCTTTTGTTCTTTTTAAAGAGATATGAGTCTATTTTTGGCTTCATCAAGGACAGTTCAGTTTTTCAATGAGTGTAATGTAGATTCATTTATTACAATAGTTATTTAATAACTGAAAGAGATTAGTTTTTAAAAAAATAACTTTCAGCCTGGGTCTACAACCAACATATTAATCAACATGAGGCTGAATTCTCTTATCTCCCCCTTCCAGGGGAATTTGGATTCTAGAAAAACCTACTTCTGCAGGAGTGTGATGGAGAAAATGCAGAGAATAATTGGTTCCATTCATTTAAAACTCTTTATAAAACCATGAGGAATTAATTCATATTCAAAGAGAACTGAACAAAGCCTCTGAGAAAGCCATTGTGTTTTTTTTTTGCAGAATTTGGGGTAGGGGTAGGGGTGGGGGTGGGGGAGAGGCAATCCTTTAGCAGTGATGAGTAGAGTTTTTCATAGAAAGTTCATACATGAAAATTTCATGTATCACTCAGGAATCTCCAAGCCTGCAGAAAGATCCCCATGTTAGGCTTATATGTTTTATAACACAAGCCATACAAACATGTATATATATGTGATATTCAAGTACATTTATATCTGTGATTCTCAATCCTGGTTGTGTATCAGAATCACTTATGGGAACGATTGAGTCTGGACAGGATCCGCTGTGCTGCAGCAACAAATGGTCCCCAAATATCATGGCTTACTACAGCAAAGACTTAGTTCTTGCTCACTCTATATATTCATTTTGGGTCACCTATGGCTCTGCACCCTCTTGTGTTCACTATGACACAAGGTGAAAGAGTAACCTCTAGTTGGAACACTGCTGATTGTCATGGCGAAGAGAAAAGGGAGAAACTGGCAAACTGCCAGCTGGCTCTTGCCACCAGTGCTCAATTTCATTGCCCAGGGCCAGTCACATAGGGCTTAATGTGCAGTATGGTTCTCTCCAGGGAGACACAGAGAATCTTTGTGAATAATAATACCATCTCTCATAGGGACATTGAAGGGATGCAAATACCTTCATTGACTTCAGTCTATTAAGTAAGAATTTCCAGATGGGATCTGGGGAACTGTATTTTTAAAAGTTCTTAGCAAGTATGATGAGTAAGCAAGGTTGGGAAACACTGACTTACATGAGAAAAGTCTGTTAGGCCTTTATGGGGATCATTATTAGTTCTTGTAATTGTTATCTGAAAAATTAGATTCTTGCATGTTTTATTCTTACACAGTTATATAATTAAATAATTAGGAGAATTTGGGGTTTCAGAAATTTTCTTTTATATTTCAAGTATCCTTTTCTGATAAGGCAATTAGCATAAAAGAATGAAATAGTCTAAAAGTTGATGTTTGCTTAATAGAACATGGCAATTTATTTGAAGATAAGAAAACCCTCTGGTTATAAAGTATGAAACAGGGATGAGGTCAGCATATAGTAAAGAAAAAAAATGTAATCCAGTGAGGTTCTGCTTGAGAGACATAGCCTCACCCTCTGAGTGTTCATTTGAGCTCGATGCTAATATTACTGCACCACCTGTGTAGGTAAAATAAATTATATGTTTGTAGATATCATAGTATGGGGTATTATGACATAATAGTACATAGGTTAATTCCATTTGAATACTCACTGCAGGTAGATAACCATGTGAGCCACACTAGTGCAATGGAAAGACAAACACTGGATTTAAATTGAAAATATACTTTTTGAGTCAGCTCTAAATACTCAGAATGCTTTGTCTCCTATGGCAGTCTTCTCTTTTATTCTATGAGATAGTATTCACTCTGTGCTGGGGGCATTGTGGTAGACTGTCAAATATCCATCCTCCATTACTCCAATAGGGAGGACCTATGCAGTTTGCAGCACTGACTCTATTCCAAGCTTCAGGGTGGGGCTCTAATTGGATTAAACCAATACTGACTCCCTGGCTTCAGTCATTGGTTTAGGTGACTCATGCCTAAGCCAGTCAGATCTTGGCAATTCCTAACTACAGAGATTGATTTAGGAGTTGTCCAATTAGAATGAGCTGAAGGATTTTACTGACAATCCAGGGAGATGATTTGTTGAGTTTTGGTATAAATGAGCTATCAGTATGTCTGGGAGTATGTTTGCCCATCTACCCTGGAATTGACTATTTGAGAGCATCAAGACCTTCTTTCACAACTTCATCAGCCTCAGAAACATTATTTTACTGCTTGTGGCTCCAAAGCAGGCAGGAAGGTGCTCTGTTAGTTTTCTCCTGCTAATTGCACATACTTGGAATGACTTTCCAGTGTATACTGTGGTTGGTTCATGTTCATTTTTCTTCTTATTCTGCTATAAGACAGTAGGTGTGGAAGGCAGTGATTAATCCTTGAATCACCTGCACTAGCCTATTTTTGGACCCATAGCTCTTTGGGGAGTGAGGAGGGTAGAGAGGAGGATTGGAAAGGCCTTCAGATAGTATTGACTCTGGTCCCTTGATATGATAAAGCCCCAAACCAATGCCTAGAGAGATGAAATGTCTTTTCCAAATGACTCTAGAGCTAAGTAATGCTAGAGCTTGTGATTACAAGTGTGTTCTGATTCTTTAGCTACTCACATTAGGAGATGTCATATACTGAGAGTACTCTAGCCCAGGGTACCATCATCCTTTATCTGAACTACCACAGTGGCCTCCTAACTCCCATCTTCATATCTACCATATGGCCCCTAATTCATTTTTATGCAAGAGTCTGAGGGATCCTGATTCATCAACATTAATTCTCTTAAATGTCTTTGTCTGGTGCCAGCATCCTGACCCAACCTACAGCCAACCTATGTAGCCTATCTTGGACCAATTAATCGATCATTTTTTCCTTTTTTTATCTGGAACTAGATAGGTTTCATGAGTTCAAACGCCCAGATAAGCAATGCTGTCCACCTCTGTGTACTATTTCTCATTTGTTCTGTCATTCCATTTAATAATAATGTCAGTCATTCTCAAATAATCATTTAGTTTTTCTCAAAGTCCCAAGTTATTGATATGGTTATAAATAACCTTATATTGATAAGATACCATATATAGATATTCTAGCCTGATGACCCTTATTGATGTTTATAGTCACAATAACCAGCACTCAGATAGCTCATGGAGAGTAAACAAAATGTAGCTTTATCCAAGCTTATGTCTCTTTGGGAACATTCATATTCCATGTAATATAGACCAATGGTTCTCAACTTAACATGATTTTGTCCCTTAGGGGATATTTTGAGTCTGGAGGTATTTTTTATTGTCATGATTGTTGGGGAGGTATTAGTGGCATCTAGTAGATAGTGACCAAGGATGCCGCTAAACACCTTTCAATGCACAGAACAACCCCACCACGACAAAGAATTGCTCAAAATATTAGTAGTGCTGAAGTCAGTAAACCCTGGCATAAATCATATGATTTTTATGCTAGTAGGTTCTAGTACAATATAGATGCAGTTTTTTCTTTTTCCTGATGTTGTCAATGTGGAGAAACTATCACCATTTGAGTAAATGTCAGTCAACTTATTTGGTAGGAAATATAAGTCTATGTGCTGGTAGGAAGAGAGAAGAAAAATATAGAAAGGAGCAGAGTGGAGAGGCATTTTATAATTTGTAGAAGATAAAAATCATTAAACTATGATTCTGACAATCCCCTTCCTCCATGGAAATTAAAGTAATCAGTTGCTCCACAAAGCTGTTTCTGGAAGAATAGGGAGAAAACACAGTCAACAGCCTTGGGCTCATAATTTTTAACTTCTCTGGAGCTGAAAATGGCCTCAAAACCAATGAAAAATATCTTCCCATCAAAAGCACCCCAGCTAAAAAATAAAGGTATTATGTAGGATAATCTGCCTGTAGGTTTGTTTGTTTGTTTGTTTGTTTGAAGCTTCTATAAGATTTCCATATGAACAATTATAATCTCTATTTGAGGTCTTTCTGAAATGTAGCGACTCATAGCTTCTCTTTGGATTTTTCTGTAGGTACTTTTATGGGTTAGAAAAGAGAAAATGTGGCTCAACCCAGGCAGGCAGACATAACATGGAAGTTTGGTAGAATAGAAGGGCAAAGGGTTGGGAATAAACAGGGATGTTTTAGGTGGAGCATGCTGAGGACAGAAGGGAGACACTGACAACAGACTCATTGAGGAGACCCTGAGGGAAATGAGCAGCAGTTGATGAGGACACTGGGAAGGGGCAGTAAAGCTGGCAGCAAGAAAGCAGAAGACACAGCAGGCAGGCATTCATCATCTTGCAGGAAACTGAAGGGCTACCACCCAGGCAACTGCAGGCATGCCATCTTGTTGGTTACTGTGAAACATAAAAACTCAAGCAGCTGAAACCAATGTGGCTTTTGTAGTGTTGGAAAGTAGCGCCTTCAGAAGTTTCTGAAAGAAGGTGTGGAGGAATGGGAAAAGCCTGGATGGCCCAGGATTGGCACTCTTGCTGCCATGCAAGATTGCATAGAAGGACATGAGTTATGAGCTGTGAGTACAGGCAAACTGCTGCAGCTGATCAACATGCCATCACATTCAGAAATACTCAGGCTTTGGGCCTCTTTTTTGCCATTTTTATTTATTGTGCTATGACAATTTTGAGTTGAACACTGGAAGTCATTTTCAAGCAATTTAAAACTTACCTTTTTATATGAAGGCCCCTGGACCTTGCATCTTTATTCCTAGAAAGTTCTTTGGCACATAATTTGTGCCTAGTAAGTGCTGAATGAAAGAAAGCATATTATTATTTATTAACACCTTACGGGAATTAATTCAGCACCTTAGATCACATCTCATAACCAGACTGGGGAGCAGTGCAACTAGGGAGTGTTGTAGAGGGATTCCTTCAGTGAAGCCAGGACATAAAACACATCAGATGTGGGTCAGGTCTTTAAGACGAAGAGACAAATCAGAATCACCTGTGTCCTCTAGAATCTAGCAATCATCACAGATTTTAAACAATAATCGCAGGGACAAGCTTGGTGTTCATGACTTAGCATTCTCATTTTGCCCATTAGCTTCCAGAGAACTAAGACATGTTGGAATTTCTAAGTGTGTTGAAGTGCAAATTTAAACCAAACTTAAAATAAGGCTGAGGTGTGCGAACAGATCTGGAGGCTTTGTTTCTCTCACAGAATCTGCAGTAACTTGTCAGGTGATAAAATACTTCGTGTCTTCAAACATCCCTTGCACCATGAATCAGTGTGCAAATTGGAACAAACTTAAAGGAAAACAATTTGGCACAGGTATCAGAAGCTTTAAAAGTGTTCTTATCGTTAGAATGACTGATTACTCACCTAGGAATTCAGGGGAAGGAAACAGATGTACATACATAAAGGTGTATCATCAAAGAATGTTGTTGACACATCAACAATTGGCAAGAGACAAATCCAGAGGCCTAGGAAATCGGCTTCACTGGTTAAATAAATTATGTACCTTCATTAGATACAATGCCAACTAGTCATATAAAAAACATGTTTTCAAGACCATTTAATAATGTGGGGTTGTTTTTGTGATACTTTCAGTGACAACATAGCCTATAAACTGGTATGCGTGATAAATTCCATTATTTGTATAAAATTCAAGGGCCACAACATAAACAAAGATAAGTACCTACTGATTCTTCCCTCCAGGTGATAGGCAAATGTTTCATTTTGATTTTTTGTACCCTTGAATATTCTGCAGTTTTTGTTTTTATTCTACATTAACATAAGTTAATGAAGTAGTTATAAAACATTCTTTCAAAATTCAACTTTGCTTCTTTGCTTTTGTTTATAAGATTTGAAAATCAGAGTAGTCTTCTCCCCATTCTAGAGGCCACAGGATAAGGTACAGAATTCAGTGGGAATGTCATTTATTGTCCTAACAACTCAGTGACATAGATTCAGTGGTTGTTTCTATTTTATATATGAAGATGCTGAATTTAGAGAAGTTAAGTAATTCTTATCATACATACCAAAATAAGGTGTCCAAGTTGGAACTTTGAGCCAGGTCTACAAAGCCAGGTATACAATATTCAGTTTACATTCTACTTTAGAAAGTGAGTTTTTAAAATATAAACTTTCTAATGCCCAACCATGTGGTATGTATCTTAATGAATGCAGTTAAAGAACATCAACCATGAGATTAAGCTCTTAATTTTGAAGACAGGTCTTCACAAATCAGTTAATCCAGCACTGCAGTGAAATATGCAATTCTTCCTGCAGCCCAAAGCTATTTCCATCAATATGAAAAGTGAGACCTGCAATTTTGGTTGTCTGCTCCACAGTATAGGGTGGTTCATGCCCTGTGATCATCTTAGTCAGCTCAAGTTACTAATAAAATACCATAGAGTGGGCGGTTTAAGCAACACAAATTTATTTCTCATAGTTCTGGAGGCCGGAAGCCTGAGACCAAGGTGCTGGCAGATTTGGTATCTGGTGAGAGTCCCCTTCCTAGAATATAGATGGTAGTCTTTTTGCTGTGTACTCACATGAATGGGAGTGTGAGAGCAATCTAGGGTCTCCTTTACAAGAGTCACAACATTCAGTGTACAGCAGTAGCCTTAGCCTTCTGATGTGACATGACTCAATGATTGACCTCACTTCACAAGATCTAGCTAAAAAAAAAAAAAACTAAAAAACCAGTGTTATATGTTATTTCTGCGTGGTCCATTGCAACATATGCCCTTTTATTAAAAATTTTCTTAAGAAAAATGGTTTAGAAAAATGAACAATTTTGATATCTCACAAAACAAAGGTCAAGGTGCAGTGTTTGAAGAAGTTATAAAACTGTGGCCTCATGTTCATGCATAGAGCTGCTGCTCTTCTTTGTGCAATTTTAGAAAATAATAAAATACAATAGCAAAGAGGAAAATGCCACAAAAACTATATCAAAACCTAGGTTTTAAAAAGATATTTGCTTCAAACACAGGCAACTAATGTGATTTTTATATGCAAAACACTATCCTTTTGCATGTGAAGATGTTTTGAATGGAAACTAAAGGTGTGGCTTTACCAAGAAAAGCTTCCTGGTCTATGGCCATGCCACCCTGGACACGCCCAATCTCATCTGATCTGGAAGCTAAGCAGGGTTGGGCCTGGTTGGTACTTGGATGGGAGACGACCTTGGAAGACGAGATGATACAGGTGTTAAAAAATGAAAAAGAAAGAAAAAGCTTCCTGGTATAGCAGCTATTAACACTTTCTTTATGGAATTGTGATTGAAACTTCTCCAAGAACCAAAAGACAAAATTTTTATTGTATCCTATTTCTGAATAATATGCAATTTTTTCTTCCTTTTTATGGGCAAACTCTAAAACTGGTGACAATTTTCCCCAAACCTATGACCATTACCAGCATCTGAATACACATGCATGAGAGGTGTTGGAGTCCATTTGAGTTTGCTCAGAAACAGACTCTGATCTAAGGGTTTGAATACAAGTAATTCATTTAGGAGGTGGTCATAGGACACTGGTGGGGGTGAGGAGAAGTGAGAGAATTTCTGAAATAGGGTTCAATATCAAGTGGATTATCACTGTGGATAACTATGGCTTAATCATGCTGAGCATTCCAAAAAGCTGGATAAAACAGGTGCCTCAGAGTTAGCCCGGCTAAAGAACAAGGGAGCTTGGTTGTTGATACACCAATTCCCATCAGTCATTGGTTGAGGAAGCTCCCAGGGGATATACATTCCCCAGCTGTCCCAATTGCTAGTACTATTCCAACAATAATGCTATCTCTGGCAGCCAGAGAATGTTCTCAGGCAGAAAACAAGTCAGGTGCTGGCAGTTAGGAGTTGGCCAGTATGCACTAAAGTGGTAAGAGTGAGGGGATTGGGGTAGAGTGCTGCCGACAGCGTCTGCTACAGATTTATTTGCCAAATTTGTAGTTGGATCCAAAATATATTTTCTCCTGCTGCTCTCTGAAGCTAGGAACTATACCTAGAAAACTTTGGGGCTATTTTTAAAAGCATAGTTATCGGATGCAAATATGGCAGAAGATTAATATTTGACAAAGTCTTTTTGTAGCTGTGTGGATGTTCTTTCAGATATTCTCTACTTTCCTGTATACTTGAAACATTGTATACTAAATCAGAAAAGAAGTTAAAACAAAAGATTAAGGGTTTGTTTTGTGTGTGTGTGTGTGTGTATGTGTGTGTGTGTGTGTGTGGCATTTCTATTTTTGCCATTTTTTGGAAACAAAATTATGCAAGCGAGTGGTGGGTGGAATGTGGATTCTTTTTCTTCTCGTGGAATTTCAGTTTGAATGCTGAATTTTCTAGTTCTAATTTTGAATTCCATAGTTGCACACACTGTGCAATTATGTGAACTTTAGAAACCTAATTATCTTGTTCCCTTTCCAAAGTTTTGGGCCAAGAAATGAAGCTCCTTCAGCAAGATGTCCAGAAGTATTATCTTGTATGTTTCAAGCCCAAGGTGTCAATCAGGAGCATCGAACATAAAACCCAGACCTAAGAAAGAGAAAGAGAGAGAATTTCAGCTTTCAAGACTTGGATTCTGGAATTTTGTATGTTTGTGTGCACACTAAATTCATGTCAAAGCACAACCATCTGTAATATTCCAAATTTCTAGAGGGGGGGGAAGTAATTAAACAAAGAGCTGGTGGATTTGTTATTAGTTACCTGACGAGGTCAGGAGGCAGATTGCATGTGCGATGAATCAGCACTCGATTGCCCCATCTTTCTTGAACAACATGGCTTCCAGATTTCTCTACACTCTTTCTGCTTGGGGGTGAGAACAGCCTTAGGCCAATCAGAGAAGAAAGCAAAGTTTGTCTTGGGAACTCCCTCATTAGCACTTCCGTGTGAGGCCAACCACAAGCTGACAAACCCTTTTAAAAATAGATGATAGATTCACTCTGTTTAAAATGCAAAAAGTACAAAAGAGTTTACATTGATAAGTTTCCTTCTTACCTTCCTTCTTCACGCACCCACTTCCCCCACCTGGAGGCAGTTAACACAGACAGAAGGTTTTATGTACCATTCCAGTAACATGTCAGGTCTATTCAAACAAGTGTGTGACCATGTGTTTCTTTAAAAACAGCATAAAATGCACATGGTTTCATGCCTTGCACTGTCTATTGAAGGTGTATATTGGATATTGCATCATGCCAGTATATTAAAATGTTCTAATTTGTAAAAATAATGCATAAAATTCTATTTTATGGATGTACTGTAATTTACCAAAATAGTTAATAGCCATGTGAGTTCTTTCAAATATTTGGCTGTGGCAAGTAACACTACAATGATTAAGCTTCACATGTGCTGGTATTTGTAAAATAAATTCCCAAAGGTAATCTCTGGGTCCAAAGGTGTATGTATTAATAATTAGGGCAGAAATGGCTAGATTGCTCTCCCTAAGAGCAGTACTGGTTTAGACCTCGGCCAGCAATGTATGGGAGTGCTTGTTTTCCCCAAATTCTCACCAACAATCTGCTATCAAACTTATCTTTGTAGTTGCTGAATTAATATATGAGAAATGGTATCTCAATGTACATTTGATATGCATTTCTCTTAATACATTTTCACTTGTTAAAAGTAATTTTTGACATGGGAAACATGTACTAGAAGCTCTGAAAAGCCCTGTTGATATAACAGCCAGAGTCTGAATGAATTTCAACATTCTTTTTAATGTAATACTGAGTATTCAATAAAGGGAAGGAAAATTATTAAGGCAAAATGGTGATGATAATATAACAACAACAACAAGTGTGATCAGACCAGGGAAGTGAGCAAGAGAAAGAGAAGTTTTAGAGTTGCCTTGGCCACAGATGTCACTATTACAGCAGGCAGGGCCAAGTGGGGGGAGAACAGTGAAAAGTGAAGGGTGCTGGTGCTGAAACTCCTGCATTGAGCCAGGACCCTGGAAGGAAATTCTGGGTGAAAAATAACATCATGGTGATAGTAATAAAGATGACTACGATGACTTTAAGTAGGTCTTCCTTTGTTAATCTGTAACTATAGACTTGATGTCACTTAGATTCTGATATTCAGATTTATGCTAGCCATGAATGTGAATAAATTAACTTAAAGTAGTTCTAGATAAGTAGCTCCTGGAGTACATCAGAAGTCAATACAGATCTTTCCAGAGGAAAGAACAATAAATATGGGTTCACCATTAAAAAAAATGACAAAATACGTGAGGAGACCAAACCAATATGAGTGAATCAGCAAAAACAGTAACTAGGAGAGGTTGACTACAAGGGCTTAAGATAATAGGATTATCAGATAAAGACTAGGCAAGGACTATATGTCTATGAAATGTTTACAGATGGAATAACAATGAATAAAGGGCAGGAAATAATAAAAAATATCCAGGAAGATTTTCAAAAGAAACAAATCAAACTTTTAATAATGAAAAAAAAAATCATTGCAATGAAAAACTCTAGATATATGCATGTATGGGTAGTAAAACTATAAGTAAAGTAAGGGAGAGATTGCAGGACATGGGAGAGAATTGGTTTCTGTAGTGGGGAAGGGGCAGAGATGTGATCAAATAATAATCCATGGAGCTTTCTGGATTACTTGTAATGTCTTAATTTCCAACTTAGGTGAGAGTTATGCACATGTTTAATTTATGGTGACTTAATTTGCTGAATTTTCTGTTTTACACACTGCTATAGGCTGAATGTTTGTGTCCCCTCAAAATTCACATCATTAGGTGATTTTGTCATTGTGTGAACATCATAGAGTGTGCTTATACAAACCCAGGTGGTCGAGCCTACCACACACCTAAGCTCTGTGGTGTAACCTATTGCTCTTGGGCTACAAGCCTGTACAGCATGTTACTGTACTGAATATTGTAGGTAACTGTCGCACAATGGTATTTGTGTGTCTAAACATATCTAACCATAGAAAAGGTACAGTGAACATATGGTATAAAAGATTAAAAGTGGTACTTACCATGAATGGAGCTTGTAGGACTGGGAGTTGCTCTGGGTGAGTCAGTGAGTGAGGGTGAGTGAATGTGAAGGCCTATAACATGGCTTTACACTAGTGTGGACTTTATAATGCTATATAATTGAAAATTCTATTTTTGAACTTTTCATTCTCACTCGATATTTTTATATTTTCATGCTAAACCCTGTCTAAGATGTTATGATTCTATAATGTGCTTTAACATGTCATAGGGCTAGTCTTCCTTTATTATTCTATTTTTCTAACACTGAGTAATGCATTGTACTATGATGTTACAGTGGCTATGACATCACTAGGGTGATAAGAATTTTTCAGCTCCATTATAATCTTATGGGATAACCATGGTATGTGTGGTCTGTCATTTACCAAAATGTCATTATGTGGTGTGTACTGTACATCTAATTGAAGTTCCATAGGAAAGAACAGACAGAATGAGGGAGAGGAAATATTTGAAGAAATATTGGCTGGGATTTGCCAGAACTGCTACAACTATGAATTTACAGATGAAGGAAACACTATATATAACAAGAATGGTAAATGAAAAGAAATCTACTTGTAGACATATAGTTATAAAACTGCAGCCATTGAGAAAGACATTTTTATCCTCAGAGGAATGAGGATATTCCCCACATAATGGGGAATATCTTTTAAATGTTAGCAGAAAATAGCCCTTAACCTAGCATTGTATTCTCAGCAAAACTATACTTCAGGGACAAGAACAAGTTATAGGAGCTTCTAAAGGATTTATTTTAGGATGATAGAAAATAAATTCAGAATCAATATTTAAGATATAATGAACATTATCTTTATAAATTAACAATGTGAAAATATTGTTGAAAATCTTTTAGAAAAATAATGTGTCAGATGGCAAGGAATTTTTAGAGTTGTGTTCTAAGATCTTTGAATTTGTTGGGAAGGTAAAATATTGATTAGTTTTATACTTTGTTAAGTATATATGATGAGTTTTTGAGGCTTTAACTTTTAAACCAGCAGAAAAGGAAATAAAAATTTTAAAAAATCTGAGAAATGAGGCCAGCATTACCCTAATATCAAAACCAGACAAAGACATTAAAAACAAAGACTCTAGGCCAATATCTCTTGCAAACCTAGATGAAAATTCTCAACAAAATATTAGCAAATTGAATCCAACAAAGTATAAAGTGAATTATATACCACACCGTAACCAAGTGGGACTTATCCCAGGCATACAAAGCTGGTTCAACATTTGAAAGTAAATTAATGTAATCCATCACATCAACAGCCTAAAGAATAAAAATCACACAATTATATCAATAGATGCTTTAAAAAGTCTTTGACACTATGAGACCTCAAAACTTACCCTGTGATTTCTTCTAGCACTGTTACATACACACACACACACACACACACACACACACACACACACACACACATATATCTATTTATACATACAAAAAATAAAAGTACATATATTTTATTTATCTGATATTTATCCTTGTATGATGAGTTAGTATGAAACTTTTTTGTACTTTTCTTTTTTCCCCTGGATTTTTAATCTGTCATACCATGCCAAATTTGTTGACTAATTTATCTTTTTTCATTGATTTGAGATGTCAATTTTATAAAATATTAAATTATTGGATGTATTTGGGTCTCTTTCTGAGCTTTCAATTCTGACTTGCTCTTTTTATATTTCCACGTTAAAATCTGTTTAAGGTGTTATGGTTTTATAATGTGTTTTAACATGTCATAGGGCTAGTCACCCTTTATTATTTTATGTTTTTCAAAAAAATTTCTGGATATTTTTTATTTACTCTTCCGTATCAACTTTGGCTTTCCTACTAAAAATATTGCCATTTTTATTGAGGTATTTTTATATTTCATGTTTAACATCTTAACATCTTTAGTCATCTATTGGACAATTATTTATTGTGTATCTACAATGTGTTTGCAGTGTTCTGGGTACAGGGATAGAACAGGGAACAAAACAGAAAAAAATATTGCCTAGAGAATATTACATTTTAGGTGGAGAAAGAGGTGATTAACAATAACAACAATAACGAAAACCTGGAGTAAAATATATAGCATGTTAGATGGTAATAGGTGCTAAGGAGAAAATTAATACCAAAATAGGTCACTGAACCTATGGGGAAATGGGTTGTAATTTCAGGAATAGTGGACAGAGATGGTTTCAGTGTGAAGCTGCATTGGAGAAAACCCTGAAGGATTGATTTAGCAAGCCATGTTGATATTTGGAAAGAGCATTTCAGGTAGAGGGAAGAGCCAGTGCAAAGGTCTAAAGCCCTAGCATCTCTGGAGTGTTCAAAGGGAAACAAGAATGTGGTGTGGCTGGAGCTTAACAAACAAGGGCAAGAGTTGTTGAGGTGGTGCAGAAAAATAACAGGGACTGCAGCATTCACAGACTGATAGCGATTCTCAGGACTCTGGATCTCATGCAAAACCCTAGCTGCAAAGGAGTCTGTAAAGGTTTTCATGTTCTAGTCTCTATGCTGCAGAAAACCATGCTGAAAGTCAAATGGAGTGCATATTGGACAAACAGTTTCCAGTACCTGCCTTGAAAGATAGCTCAGTGTGTGTGTGTGTGTGTGTGTGTGTGTGTGTGTGTGTGTGTGTGTGTGTGTGTGATGGTAGTGGTAGATATGTTTAAAATGTAAAAGCCACCTTAAATCAAGTTTAGTAATTGTCAGGTACAAATAGCCTACATTAGGAATGCAAGGTGACTAGGAAGTTATTTGTACTTTATACACATAACTATGTGTGAACAAGAACAAACTATGACACTTGAGTCGGGGAAGAGTGAGGAGAATAGAAAGGGAGATGAGTCAATTTATCACAAATATGAGTCAGTCTAGTGACCAATTTGACTACATATGCAGTTGCCTCAGATTCATCTTTCAACCAATGTATATTGATTATTATAAGAGATGTGCATCATAATTGTGGCTACCTATCATCTTTTTCAAAGCTTTTCTATACTTGGGGAAATGCACAGGTTATGAAGTCTCAGTGGAGTGACCAACTGTCCCAGTTTGCCTGGGACTGAGATGTTTCCCAATTGTTATAGCCAGGAGAATCCTGGCCAAATGGGGATTAGTTGGTAACCCTAGGTTTTATCTACCAGATGTAGAATCAGAGCTCACATTCCCAGGCTCCTTTGGGGCTAGGAAGTAGCATGTAATCAAGGTTCTGCCATTTAGAATAAAATCCCCATCCAAGACCTGACTTCAGAGCTGAGCTAGGAAGAAAACAGGCTTGCTATGAGTTTCTATTTGCTAGCAGGGATGATGCTTCAGCTGGGTGCCTTTCAAGGGTGGGGAGAGTGGCTGCAAGTTTCAGTTCCTAATGCAGAAGAGCCCAAAACTAGAAGCTCTATCATTTGCAATTAAACTAACATCCTGGCACTAGGGGCTTGGTGGTAGCAAAAGTAAAGCAGCAGTGTCGTCTGCCCCCAAATTAGGCTATTCTACAACATGGTTTTGGCACTTTTCCTGGAAGCTATGTCTTGGATTTGTTTCTCCACCCCTCCCAGTGATTCCAGAGCTAGAGCTACTGAATATATTTCAGTAAACCCTTTTCCTGCTTAAACTTACCAGAGAATGGGTTCCATTGTTTGCCATTCAGAATCCTGACCAATAAAATAAAATTTGAATATTTCACATTCAGGATGATGGATATAGCTCCTCTAAGTAATTTTTTCACTGCCTTTTCCCACTAAAAAATGTTTGTAGATATAAGCAGGAGGGGGTGAGACAAACTGCTGAAGGGAGATTCTGCTGTAATTTCATATCTCTAACATATATTTATCAAATTTCTGGCAGTGTAGTTATGATTACTCATTCTTCTTTTGTTCTTTGTTTGTTTTTTTTTTCATGCCCTTGTGCCCCATTGGGTTTCCTAAGCATCTAGGTATATGCTATTATGACATAAGGTGGAAAACTGTGGCGAATATGTGAAAAGCGTATTTATTTCCATTGCTCTAATATTTTCCCCACTTTTTCTATATTTAAGTCTTTAAATAATATCATTCAAAAAGTCTTTTGCAGAGCTCATTTTCCTAAGTTGTAAGTCAAATTTTATTTTTTTATGTTTTTTTTTATTTTGAAATAATTTTCAATTTATAGAAAAGATATAAAGATAGTATAGAGATTCCCACATATCCTTCACCCAGATTCCCTTTTGGCATTGCTCTTAATGTTCCATGACATATGGTTTAGGAATCATAATGAAATGTTGGACCTTGAAATAATCATAAACTATCAGTACCTTGAGAGTGGCTTCTAAGAAATGGAGGGCATTTGGACTTTATCAGCAATGGCTTTCTTTGTTCTTTGCATCTATCTTGCTACATATATTTGACATAGAAGCCTCTGCTGCCAGCGGTCTTTGCTCCATGTAGATCTCATTCTGGCCTTGCTCTTCCTTGTTAGCATCAGTGTCCTTGGATGGTGTATGAAGACCATAGTTAGAACTCAAGAAGCCACCCAAGATTATTGTTTGTTAGAAGTACCCTATTACAAATGTAAGCTTAGCATTTAAACATCAAGTTTACAGAGACTAGGAAAAAGAAGAGAACTGGTAAAGTTTGGATGTCCAAACCACCTGGACTCATAGTACATCATAGGACAGAGTTCCTCCAACAGTGACATGCAGGTTCTTGTTCAAATGTAGATTATGATTCAGCACATCTTGGGAAGGGACTGGAATTCTGCATTTCTAACAAGCTCTGAGTGATGCTCATGTTGCTGGTCCATGGACCAAACTTCGAGTAGCAAGGCTATGAAGACTGTTTCCTTGGTCATGATGCAGCTGTTCTATATAGCATTAAAGGAACCATCTAACCCCAAGGCCAGAATCAAGTGGCAATTCAAAGTGATATTGTCTTTCTTGTAACATGGATTTGTATTACAGGATTGTATATTTCCTTTCATATATGAACAGTCTCTGAAAACAGCTAAATATTACAAGAGTGTAATTGAATTAGATGGCCAACTATGACCATTTAAGTTCAGATCCTGGAGAGGAAGATAAGTAAAATTTATGGAGAGTTTACCATGAGACATGGGAGATGTTAGAAACTTTTATGGATTTGTTGAACATCAGAGTTGAAAATATGTTCCACAGTCATACATCACATTAAGGATAAAACATGGGATAAAATGAGTTATTCTGTATTAGGACTCAACTCAGCATTTTATAGAAGACTTTCATGTAGTTTGGTAATACTCAGCGGCCATTTATTTAAGGAATCCATGACCATGTCATGGTAGAACAGATGAAGAATAGGGTATTTGGGAATATTTATAAATCAAATCAGTTCTCACTGCAATCAAAAGAATTGATCTTACTATTGTTTTAGAATTTCCAAGTCAGATCAAAAGTTTAACCAAGAATAGCTCATGAAATTTGGAATAGAAACTGTTATCCATGATATGAAAATGTGATTTAAGTTTAGGAATAAAATAACTACTTTATATTAGAGCTACTATAATATTTTTGTATGTATATGCAATTTATTCTAAAGGACCAAATTTTAAAAACCATAATGTAATATCCCTATTTTCTGTAAGCTTTTAAATACCAAACCAAGAAACATGGAATTGATGTTAAAAAACAAGTCAAATGCCATAAAACATGCTGAAGGTTCTTCAAATTCTTCAAATTCATACCTGCAGAGTATCTCTCATACCTGGGAAAAGGAGAATTAGCTATAAACTCCTTGAATACTATGAAAGTTGAGAGGCAAATGTATGCTTGAGGGTACACATTCAGGGACATCCGGCTATGGGCTGTGAATGAGGGAGACACCTGAGGGATCTCCTACTCTGCCAAGGTGACCTCCAGACAGTGTGAATGTTCTTTATAGGAAAAGAGATGCAGGGTGGAAAAGACAAGCTTCCCTTTTACACTCAATGTTAAAAGCCCAAAGTGGGTTTCTCTCTCTGAACAGGACATACTGCATATTCTAATCTATTAGAGAATTAAATTGATGATTAATTATAATAACAGTAGAATTCAATATAGTTTTATATGTATTAGTTTCCTGTTGCTGCATAACAACTTACCACAAACTTAGGGCCTTCAGAAGTCTGAAATTAAGGTTCCAGCCAGATTGCATTCTCATCAGAGGCTTGACTGGGGAAGATTCTGCTTCCAAGATCCCTCAGGTTGTTGGTAGAATGTCTCCTTGTGGTTGTAGGACTGAGGTCCTAGCATCTTCTTAGCTATTGGCTGATGGCTTCTCTAAGGTCCTAGAGGCTGCCAACAGTTCCCTGCCATGTGACTTTCTATAGGTAATTCACAAAATGACTGTGTGATTATTCAAGGCCACAAGGAAGTCAGCCTAGATGGAGTCTGCTATAATGTAACCATAGGAGTTACATCCTGTGTCACCTTTGCCATATAGCAGTCTAATCATGGGAGTGATATCCCATCACTTTTGCCATATTCTTTTGGTTTGAAACAAATCACAGCTTCAATGCATACTCAAAAGGAGGAAATTATACAAGAGAGTGACTCATTGGGGGTAGCCCTAGAGTGTGTCCACCACAAATAGCAAGAAATGGGGCAAGATTTGGAACACTGTATTACTATTATTGTTTGAGTGTTTCTGCTTAATTCCACATGGTGCCTCATTTACCTCTGAGTGCCTGGCTCACAGCAGGTGCATAAGGAATTGAGGGACAGCTATGCTTCTGGAATGGGCCCCCTTTTGCTCCCTTCTCTGAGAAGTGATGCTGAAAGCAAACAGGAAGGGAATTAAAAGGAAGATACTTCCCATGGCGCCTCCCAAATGAAACTGAAGGATGATAGAATCTATAAAATATAAGAAAACTTGTTTCATAGGAAATATGCCAACTCTCCTACTTCCATTACCTCAGTGATTGGGGGAATCATTCTATTGTCTGAAGAGTTTTTAAAAATTATAATTAATTGTGACAAATTTTTTTCTACCAACTTCAATCAAGAACTTAGTGAATATGGTGGTGACTCTTGGTATGTTTGTACCATCTTTAAAGATCTGTTTATCAGTATGGCCTTTAGATAGGAAATGAGGCAGCCCAGCATACAGTTGTAGAAGTTGTGCAGTGTATAACCTTATTTTCATAGGCCACAGCATCTGTTCCAACCGGTCCCTCTGAGAGAAGAGTGTCCATCTCCCGATTCTTCTAGTGTTAGTACAATTCCTAGGAAGAATTTTCTCATATCAATGAATCATTTCATATGCAAAGTTAACTGAGCTTCAGAGCCACCCAGGTACATTATCCTGAATCTACAGATGAGGAAACAAAGGCCGAGAGGGTTTACATAACTTGTCTACTGTCCAATAATGTAAAAAAACAGATCCAGGGCTGGAACTCCAGAGTAGGGATTTTAACAAAATGTCCTACTTTTCTAGAGTCCCACTTAACTCTTTATAGAGCTGTTTTTTTTAAAATAATAATTTGCCTTGCCCACAGGTCCAGATAAATTAGGTTTATGTACACAGCCTGCACAGGGAGTGCCCTCTACAGGTATTAGAATATCTCACCCTCAACTAACCCTCATTCAGAAAACCATGTTTAGGGAACTTCACTGCCCTCTTGGATGGAGTTCTGCTTTGTTCTACATGTCCATTATATAGTGACACATTCACCCTTAATTGTCTGGCTCATGGCAGGTGGGCTTCCTTTTCCTCCTATTTTAAAAGGACATGAAGCTTACAATTTACTAGTTCCTTAGCATCTTGAGCAGAATCCATGCATTTTCAGTTCATCAAATATTTATTGGGTCCAGTGTCCCAACCACTGAGCTAAGGAAATAAAGACTCTCTCAATCCTATTATCAGGGAGTTTTGAGTTGCTTTCTCAATCTCCCAGGGTATGATGGTGTTGTCCCTAATCCTGTAAGGATTCTGTGCCTGGTACCTGATTAATTTTGTTAGTAGTGGTAGATTTCACCGTGTCTTCAGGGAAGATAGTCTTCTTTTTTGACTTTTGGCAGTTGAATGTGGTTAGAGAGTTAGTGATGGGAATTTAAGAGAGTTTTCTTTTAAAAAACACAGTAGGAGAGAAAAATATTTGGTCAGCTTTTCAAAGTGGAAATAACCATGGGGGGAAAGTGCTACAGCAGATATTTCCCTTGATTTTTTTTTTAAGTTCATGCTGCATATGTTCTTTAGGAGTAGAACCAGAAAGGAAATGTGGACGGAAATTCTTTTTCTAGGGTTTATCACATGAATATGAAAGAATAACAAAAACTTTCTATTGGCTGACTGCTACCCTCTTGAAGAATCTGCTGTTCATTTTTGATTCCTATTGTTAGCCTAATAGAATTTAAGTGCATTTAATAGCTGGCAAAATCTACACTGAGTTTATTTACCCATTGTCCCAATGTGGTCTATTAGATTTCTTTTTGTTGTTGTTCTGCAAATACTTCCCATGCATTTCCCCAGTCACCAGCATGGGAGTATATTTCTCTATCACACTGGGCTTGGCTATGAGACCAGCTTGGGCCAATGGAATGAAGGCAGAAGAGATGATGTCTTAGTTCTGAGGCTAGACCTTAAGAAGATTCATCATCTGGGAACATCTGACTTTTGCCAGAAGAATTATATGTCCTGTAGTTGCCAATCCTACAACCTAAGCCCTAGAATAAGATGTATGAAGCACACCTGAACTTGACCTGCCATCCTAAAAGGAGCTCCCCAGCCTGTAAAAGCAGTGAGCAAGCCATGAGTAAGAAAGAACTCATTGTAGTTGCATGTCACTGAGATTTGGTGGTGACATACTTCATAGCTAATTGAATATACCAGGTGAGAGCAGGATCACAAAAGCTACAGGATAACTGCAGTTAATCTACTCAAGCACTCTCAGACTTGAGTTCACATCAGAGTCACCTGGAGAGCTTATGAAACACACATTCCTGGGTCCACCCCCAAAAAGCCTCCATAGGTTGGTCTGGGTCAAGCCCCAAGAATTTGCATTTGTATCAAAGCTTCTTAGTGCTCTTGGTGCTTCATGGACCCACTTTAAGAACAACCAATGTAAACCACTGAATACTAATTGGATTAACAATATTTTTCAGGTTGTACTGCACAGATAAAAGTGGTTGAGTTTATCAGTTGTAGCCATTTTTTGATGTGATATAAACTGGGAACAGGATCACTTACCCAGAGGAAATAGACTGCAATAAAGAGAATACAAGTAGTATTGGTGTTGGGGTGGTACAAGAGGGACTTCCCTTAAAAATAGATTTCGATCTCTGAAGAAATAGAATTCAAGGTTCTGAAGACCATGATCTGTCAGGAGTGGCCTGGAGAGACCTAAGCACTAAGAGGCCAGATTTAGACTTATTAATAAACATTTTTTTCTATCCTAGTCTGGAGACATGGAAGATGGAATTGGAATGTTTGAATTTACTGAAACACTTTAAAAATATACAATAAAGACCACAAATGTAGGCATCTTTACATCAGGATAAAAAATGAACAATTTAAGGAATCATCTGGAAGTTTTCAAACATCTGCAGACTTGGCCTCATGTTGATTTTGCCTGAATACAATAAGTATGTAATTTGGAAATGGGAAGAGACAAGTCTAAAACATTAACTGCTGGATCATTTTGCACATTCTACTCTCTGTAGATGAGGTCTCAGTGGCCTGATGCTGACGTATTTATTGATACAATGAGAGACAGGAAGCTGATCACAGCTTGGCCAGGCACAGTTCCCAGGAAAAAGAGTAATGAAATCAGATCACTTATTTGTAAAATGCATCCAGCTTTGAGTTACATGGATTCCCCTGATAGCCCAAATTAGTTATATAATGGAGGACAGTTTTTAGAAATCACTTAATGGGTGATGGGTAGATGATCAATTTAATTTTGGAATTAATATTATCCTTATTCATATTTACCAATAATCTCTTTTGAAAATGGCCATCACTGAACCAAGTCCAATCCTCACCTCCTGTACTCTAGAACACACTACTCTCTCTCAAACTTCACCGCGTGTTAGAATCAACTGGACAATTCTGCACATCTGGATCCCCAGGTCATCAGGCCCCAGACCAAATTTATCAAAATCTCTGGTAACAGGTTTCAGGCATTAGGATTTTTTTTACAACTTCCTAGGAAATTGCAAGCAGCAACTTTGGGAACCAGCACTCACCTTGCTATTAGAAAAGTGATGCTTGACCCAGAAGTACTGCCATTTCCTGGAAATTTATTAGCAATGCAGAATCTCAGGCTCTGCCCCAGACCTACTGAAACAGAACCTACTTTTTAATGAGGTCCCAGATGATCTCATCACACATTTAAGTGTGAATAAAAGTCACACAGGGCAGCACCAGGTTTCCATTCATTGTTGAGCTCATCTGTGAGGACTCTTTCCTGACTTCTAAACAAAGCATATCTTGCTGCTACCTCTGCACCTGGTCCTGAGCAGAGCGCTGACTCCCTCACCTGTCTTGACAGGTGTAGAATATTTATTTCCCCTTTGTTTACTGAGCAAAGATTGACATTTTTCAAAAGGAAGGGGAAAATGAAGAAAGGAAAAGGGAGAGGCAGAGAGGATGAGGAGAATGGTTACCAGCACCTATTTCTTGTTTTCACTCAAAATCTGCCATACCAAGTCTTGGCTATTATAATAATTTGGAAATAATTAAGGAAAATTTCAGTTCCTTTCACCATCATCCAGGAGAAGAGTAGTTTAAGGTATGCACCATATCGAAGTCTAAAGAATGGGAGTGGTATTTTCTCAATCTTATGGGTCAGCAAACTTTTTATATGAAGGGCCAGATAGTAAATATTTTGGCTTTGTGGCCATATTTATTATTATTTTCAGAACTTCATTGAGTTAGTGTCAAAATACAATTTCCAAATAAAATCTAACTTGACATTTTGGGAATTTAAACAATTCAAACCTGGCATTTCTCAATATGAAACAGAGTTGTACAGATTTCCTCCATACTCAAGACCAAAGCTGTCACCTTAATAGTTATTACACCATTTGATCTCCCCATTAACTTCATGCCCACCTTCCTGACAACCTTAAGGTAGTATATCTTAGTTCTTGCAGTAAGAAAAATTTTTATTTTTTTTGCAAAAGTAATATACATACAGACATACCTGCAGTAAACTATTTTTTTCATTTTTAATTCAGACAAAACAATGAGTAGGAAATGTACTGACAAGCTTAAGTAAACATATTGAAGGGAGACATTTTGAAGGAGGGTAGGCTTGCTTCTGTGGTTTAAAGTTCCAAGGTGGAGAACTGAGGGCCATCATACTTTCACATGTCATGATTTCTCCATGATTATTAAAATTTATTATTGCATTAAAATAATAGGAAAAGTAAATCTTTTCTCCCAATACTGGAGCCCTGCTAATCTCATCTGGTTCCCATGGAATAGTCATTGGTGCAACGTTGAAGAGATAAGAGAAGGAAATTAGCCTGTCACTTTAGGAAAACAAAGTCAACGAATACACAGAAAATGACAAATATTTGCATCCTTTCCAAACAGTTTGCTTCAAAGAACAATATCCATTGGGAAAGAAGGATGAAAGTGACTTCTGCTAGAAGTCAACTTGATTTTATTTCATTTGTTTATAATGGAGAGCTGTGGTTCAAAATAGATTTAAGAGAAAAATGTAGTAGGTTATAGAAAGACTAAGCTGACAATGAACTTTCTGAGATTTAGCGAATTTCCTTAATTTGATTCATTCAGTTTGGTTCAGTTCTATTCAATAAAACCTACTGACACTCACGGAGCATCTAGAACATATCAGCCCTTGGGATGCAATGATGAGGAAGATCCAGTCTGCCATCAAATATCTCAGTAAAGAATCACAACCTGAAGATTTGAGGAGGGTTACATAAATTCTACAACTAGTCAGTTGAAGTGGGATGAATACCTCTGCCTGATGATACCTGCCTCGGCAATTTGCTACTCAAACTATTTCTTCCCTGTGCCAAATCTGAGGTAAACACCAAAGAACTCACCTAAGTATTCATATGCTTCATTTATGCAATGCTAAGAAGAAACAGCAAAATGATCTTTGAAGTACTAAGTATGAGAGGGGATATTTTATAAGAAGGAAAAAGGAAAAGACAAAGGGAATAACAATACATTAGAATTTTTGTGATTTAACATTGGAGTCAGTTATGTCTGATAATCACTAAATTTCCTAACTTGGAAGAATTGTGGATCTCAGTAATAATTATAGTGATAACAATAGTAGCCATAGTATGATTAGACAATACTTTTTGAGGGCTTACTATGTGCCAGTGAGTGTTCTAAGGGATATACTTGAAACAATTTATTTAAGTCTAAAAATTATGAGGTATTATAATTATCTCTGTGTAATCAGACCTTGCCACACTTAATGCTGTGTAACAAACCTTCCCAAAATTCAGTGGCTTATAATAACCATTTATTATGGTTTTTGAGTATATGAGTCAGCTGATGGTTCTGCTGGTCTTGTCTGGACTTGCTGAGTCATCTACAGTCAGTTACAGGTCATCTGGGCAGTACATCTAGGATGGCCTCAGCTGGGTTGACTCCGTTACATGTCGACTGTCCTCCACATGTCTTTCACATTCCTTTCTCAGGCTAGCTCAGGCATTTTCCTACAGTAGAGAAAGAAGTGTATGAACAATTAATAGGACAAGAAAAACACAAGTGCTTTTTAAGACTGCTTGCAGCCTGCTTTCTTGAAGTCAGGAAAAGAATTTAAACCATGATTAGAAATGCTGAGGTTAAGTGACTTGTTCTTTTATTTAGGATATGAGTTGTTAGCCTGTATGTAGTAGAACTCCAAATCATCAGTGAATAATTACTACTCCATGTAATAGTCTAAAGATAAGCAGTCCAGGTTTGTATGTTTAGGGTGCTCAATAAGACCTCCATCTGTCTGTGCTCTCTTTATCTGGTTTCTCTGCCTTCCCCTCAACAGGTATACTGATTAGCATGGTCCAAGATCAGCCATTACTTCAACCATGTTTCAACATAAAAATGGCTATCAGGGAGGGAAGAAAAGCGTGCCTCTCCTCCCCCTTAAGAATTAGAGTGAGAATTTTAGGGGTTCCACTTCTAATAATAGGAACCAATTCTCCTACAACTAAAAAAGCTGTGTAGATCATTTTTTAAAACCTAACAAGTATTCAAGAGCTAATAAGATACTGAGAAATTATTGGACAACTTAGGCTGAAAACTCAGAAAATTAAGCAAAGCACTTGGAGCTGCCTGTGTTCTAGGGGATGTTAGATGTCCTTTTGGTGATTCTAAGGACTGGGAAAATAAAGATATGAATCCTCTTTAGGCTGGGCTTAAAAGGGTTGTGACCTAGAACTAAAGGTAAACTAGAAATAAGTTAACCCTTGCCTCATCTGAAACCCAGCTTTGCAAAAATATGATTTTCCCTCAGAAAATCTCAAATCTAAAACTTAGATTAAGGTTACACTAAACTGCAAGTGCTAGCCCCCGGCATTTATAGAGATAAACGTAAAAAAGAAAATATCACCTTAGTCTTCAAATTATTTCTACAAAGAATATTTCAAATTTAATGTCAAGCACATAATCAAAGTTAACTAACTAGCCATGCAAGGAGACAAGACCATATGGACAAGAACCAACAAAAACAACAGTCAATAGAAACAGGCTGATAGATGCAGGTGACAATGATTGAAATTATCAGATTCAGAAAGTAAACAGCAAAAAATATGTTAGAGAATATCAAAACAATTGTAAAAAATTGACAGGGAACTAGAAGATATAAAAACGACATAGAAATTTTATAAAAGCAAAATAGAAATTCTAGATCTGAAAACTAAAATATAAAACAAGATTAACAGTAGATTGAGTACAAATTCAAAGAAATACTCCAAAATGAAGCATGGAAAGCCAAAGGATAAAATGCAGAAGAGAAGAAACATAGAAGATAGCAAAAAGCTTAATATACCTTAATTGAAGTCTCAGAAACAGAGGAGTAGGGGCAGGGCAGGGAATGAGATTGGGGGAGACATAAATTCGAAGTGATTCAGGCTGTGAAACATTCAGAAATGATGAATGAGGCTCACTTAATCCTAAGAAGGATAAAAAAGAATGCACATATAAATGCATCTTATAAAACTTGAGAAATGATCAATAAATCATATGCTTTGTTCTTATTATCCAGATCTTGGTCAAGTAGTTACAACGGCCTATAGAAGAAGCTGAAAATGTGATTTTTATTGTTATTTATTCAGACCTATATGTCCTGACAAACATTCAGAGTTTATTACCACAAGAGAGGAGAGAAGCATTAACATTAACACTGATATCTTTCCAAGGTCATACAGCAGTAGTAATAGTAGGTGGCAGATTAGATATTTGATTTAGTATGACCTGGTTATACTTGCACTCACTATGCTATACAAGCATAAGACTTTGACCCAAGGTTTAGGTTTGCAAGCACTGACTACAAGTCAACATAGTGTATTTATTAAGCAAAAAGACTGTTAAAAGCACATTGGAGACAGGATAACCAGACCAGGATTATGCGAGTAAAAATACTAGCTCATGCTAGTAAATAGCACTTTTCAGGCATTTCACTGTTGTTCATAAGCATTAAGAATACACTGCCCACAATACAAGATCTGAAAGTACACAATAGGCTGCAAGTACACTAACTTCAGAAGGGTTAAATGTACATTGATAACTTTAGGCATCTGATTAACATTTATGAGCATAAAGGACAAGATTTCAGTCTCTTCACAAGTTAATTCTTTATGTCTCAAAATGACAGTCCCAAGAATGCAAATAGTAGGAGAAGAAATGAAAAATGGACTCTTGTCTTTCAGTATCCAAAGTTGATTTATTAGACAAATGTGATCTCAGATATATATCGAATGGAGTTGTGTATTTTGTTAACTAGCTTTAAGCCAGGGCCCTTAGCAAACTATGGCCATGGGCCAAATCTTTCCTGCTATTTGTTTTTGTTGATAAAATTTTATTGGTACACAACCATATTAATTCATTAATGTATTGCCTGTGACTACTTTTGCACCATAGTGGCAGAATTGAGTAGTTGTGACAGGAACCATGTGATCTGCAAAGCCTAAAATAATTATTATTGGGTTCTTTTCAGAGATAGTTGGCCAATCCCTGCTTTGAAAATTTCATGATCATAGGCAAAGATAAATTCAACTTTGTATTCAGCCTCATTATAAAGGAACATCCGGTATCCTTATCACCTCTTGGCCTTATTTATTTTGGGGTGGGAGATTTTTGACTGTATGAAGCATTCTCATGTTTAATCTAACCTATGAGTCGAAGTTGACAATTTTGGATATGGCTTTTAATAAATAAGCATTTCATAAGTTCTCAATTTCTAGTTTTTTTTTTCTTTTACTGAATTTAATTATTTTTAAAATTTAATTTTGTCAAGCAGCTTGATAAGTGTAGGCAAAATAAAACCTTCCTATACAATGAGAACTCAGTCTCCTAAAAGACCTGTTTGGTACAGGTTTCTTTAAAGAAAGTGCGTTTTTCTCTACAACAGGTGATTGAAAACCAAAAGTGTGTTTTTCTAAGGTCAGACCATAAGGAATCATAAAGTCAATATTTCTAACATTTATGGGTTTGCTCTCATTAGTTTTTGGCAATACACAACTCCTCGAGTTTTGAAAGAGGTACAAAATGGAGCAGAAAGCTTCTGGAACATGAATAATATATATGTATTTTATAATTTTAGTGTAAACAAATTCCAAACATATGGATTACATTTCCTTTTAAAAATAAAGGGTTTCAGCATTTAATGGGAAAAGCGATTTGCAATGTATGCTTTGGATTTTGCCAAAACCGAATCACTCAAAATGTACAATTAACTCTAAATGAAACCAAATTCAACTGTCTTTGCTTTAAATGACATCTCCCATTGTTGTTCATGCCTTCCAGTTCCCAAGCTGAGAAAGGGAAGTCAGAAAGTGCTGTGAAATGAACTGTTCTTTGTAAAGTCATGCATCAAAATGTAGTCGAGCAGGAGAGTGTTTCCCAGGGGAGTATGTGTGACCTTCTCAAGTGTAAATCTATTTTGACTAGTTATGATGTTTAAGAGGAATTATAGAGAGGAACTGACGTGTTTCCTGGTAAGGAATCAAGTTGTTAATTTCCACCAGCTATTAAATGCTTATTTTGTCCTGAGAGCTAAATAATCTGACAAAAGTCTTTTACATTTTAATGACCTTTTATATTTGTAATGAGAGCAGTTGAGTGGCAATAAATGTACCATTAAAAAATACATTACGTTTTTTTAGGGTTTTCTCTTAGATCATATTTATTTGCAGAAACAAACATTGCTGTTTTAAAATCAAGAGGGACTGACTAACTAATTGTTAGAGTGATACACCAAGGAGTACTTTCCTACTTTCAATTTCCAGTTATTCATTCTCCTTTGAAAGAACTGAGCTGTCTATGGAGTCGGCACAAACCCAAACCAGGAGTCCAAGGCTCCTGAGAACTCTTGTATCTACCAATCTCTGCTTTTAAAATAATACATATACCTCCTTTGAGGAAACATAAAATTATAAATTAGGAGTGGTTTGTAATATGCAAGTGATTCTCATGAGAATTTAAATTTTAAATGGAACTTATGTTAAGAGATCTATAAGCCATTTGCAAAGAGTTGAAGATGGTAATAAAATTGAGGAGCACATTATAATGATGCAAATAAATTCTTATTTCGGGACAGAATGGGGAAAACAGAGGGGCACTATTTAAATATTGAAATCTAGGAGCTAAGTAGAACAGATGCAAAACCACTATATATATAAAAGAATAAACAAGTAGGAAAATTATAGGAAAATAAAAGGAGGGAAATAAATGAACACTCTGCTTACTTCCCTTCCAGCCTTGTATAATGTATTACAGCATTCATTTTGTCTCACGAAGTCTTTCATTTCTCAAAGAACTATCCAATAAGGAGAAAAATTTTATATTTTCATATACATTTTTCCAATTCTTTGTTAGAACGAAAAGGGCACAATAGCAAAAGAAAACATGTTAATCTGGTATCTCAAAGGTCAACTTCCTTCATGTTCCAATAACATATTCTTACTACACTGGCACTTTTAGAATTCAGTGTGACTAACAGTTGTTCATGCTATACACCATTTTAAATTGCTTATTTCTTACAAATATCACTAAGTCTGTTAATATTAAGGTTTACTCTTGTCAGTTCCCACCAAAACTGATCTAAATGCAGAGCCTACACTGTTGACAGAGCAGCAGGCTGTTTCTTGTGAATCAAACACTTTTGCAGTTCAAGAGATTGGTCCCAGCAGTCACATCATTATTTCTTGAGTTGCCCATTATGTGGTTAAAATTTACATAAATATTAGGTGCACTCAGTCCCTCCCCTGTGGCTTTTCCAGAAGGACCACATTCCTGTATATTTATTAACCACTTTCAAAGCTTCTTGTTGTTATAACTTGCAGAAAGGAGAAAGTCAGAAATATAAAGAAGTCTTAGATTTATATAAATCAGGGCTGTGTTCGTATAATCTTATGAAGATTTAATAAGTAAATTCATAACTGTACTCTAAAAGGCAGTTGGGGCAAGAGTAGCCTTCTCCATCTCTCTTCCTGGAAAATATCCATGGCTCATTCACCTATCTCTGGTCATTACACACTTCTTCCCTTCTGCCTTTATTTTTAAGGGTTACTTTCCCTCCTTGTCACCTTCCATCAGAGCCCTTGGCCTCTCTAACTTTTCTTCCTACTTTAAACTCGCGACTTGGTTTCTCCCCCATCTTTATTTTATCAGGACTCGCTACTTTCCTCTGCCTATTTTATATTTCCATTTCTTGTGCTTAATGGAGGCATCAATGCAAGGTTCATGAAGTAGTTTCCTATTCCCTCCTGGGCCCACAGGAAGTCCTTTCCATTGAGTGGACCATGAGGGACTGGAGGCAATGGTGATACTTGCCCCTTTCAGGCCTGGCCTCTTAAAAGTCCTGCAGAATCTTTCACCTTTTCCCTCCATTCCTGGATTGGCCAGTTAGAGGGAATTTAGTAGTGCAGTTCAAATCTCTGAGGCTTTAAGGGTTGATGTAACCTCCCCCCCCCCATCCCCAAAGAAGGAGCCTGGTTGAAAAAGAGCTGCCTGAAACAGCTATGTGAAGGGGTACATCTGTGCTGGACTTTGTGTCAGCATAAAAACTTCTGTTCTGTTAAGCCACTGAGATTTGGGGCTGTTTGTTACAGCAGTTTGCCTGTATTGATATGGCAGTAATTTTATATGTGATCTTCAAGATTCAACTCAATCATCATCTCCTCTATAGAATCTTCCCTCTGTGGGCTTCTAGAGCACCTTGACTTGCTATAATAAGGTGAAACAGCTTATTCAATTCTATGAGTATAAACTAATATTTTACCTCTCTCCCTTCTTTCTTCAAGACAGCAACTTTGTTTCTGGTTTTCACTGCAATGCCTGGCACAAAGCAGAAAGATGGTTAATAAATCTTGGCAGACATTGCCCCTCCTTGAAAAGAAGGTATCACAAATGGGAGAATTTCTGGCACTGTGCCCCTTAGGGATGGAGTGGGGTTGGTGATAATTGAAGGTGAGGGGAGTATAGGCCACATGACCTTCAACACTATTACCTATTCTGTTTATTACACATATACAAGGAATGCTTTGTCATCATTCACTTCACAGGGAGTATAAATAAAGGCAATTTTTCATAACATAAATGATTGTGCTTCTGTAATCATTCATTCAACAAGTATTTGTTTTTGCCTAAGTGTTGTTCTAGATACTACGGGAAAAGAAGTGAACATGACAGATCAGGTCTCTGCATTCACAAGTCTATTTTCTGGACCATTAGCATTAAGATATTTCTGAAACTCACCTTTCCTTTACATGAATCATAGGGATGTTGATAAGTGTATGAGGCATAGCATGTCCCTTCTGGGCAAAACGTAAAGACTAAGCACATGGTAGAGCCATTGGAATTCTAGACACTAAAAGTAAGGTATCCATATGATTATTCATATCCTATCTTCTGCTCTTCATTTGCAAGGACTTTATTATTTGATTACAGAGATCACACATAACTTTTAATTTTTCCACTTGCATCTCTTTCTTCTTTTAAATGTTTAAGAACTTCTTGAGGATGAAGACTAAGTCTTAAATTTAGTTCAATAAACATTTATGGAATACAATGATCTATTTATTTTTTTTGAAAAAAAGGTTGCAGATTTCTCTAAATTCATTTTGTACTACTTATAAATAATCTCTGTTAAATACTGCCCATTTCCTTTTTTGCTGCAAAAGTTTTTTTGTCTCATGTTTTTTTCCCCATTTTTTCTTTAATACTTATTTCCCCAACATTGTTTGAGTCCATATTTTTGAAAAATTATATCATTTAATTAGTAAATTCAATCAAATGTTGAATGTCCAAGGGAAATTTTTAGATAAAGAAACTGTATGAAGATTAACAATTTAATAATTCGTATTTGTTGTAAAGCAGAACATTAAAAAAAACAGGTTTGATGAAAATAGTAACATGTTTACATCCAGTTTCAATTCATTTCATTTTCCTAATGTAGGACTTCAAAATGGAGATTCAGTTGCCTACCCCACAACCACTCCTCAACTTTACCCACTTTAGGTGGAAAGGGAGATTAGAACATGTGTGAGAGCTACTCATGCAGAGTGGTCTAGAGTGTTTCAAGGAAAAAAGCTTATACCCATTTTAGAAAGAGGAATTGGGAAGTCAGAGGAAGGGAAGAGAAAAAACCACCAGAAGGCAAAGGAACTCAGGAGTATATACTTGATACTGCCCTGAATATACAAAAAATAGACTTGCCAGATTTGACCAAGAAATAATAATAATAATAATAATAATAATAATAATAACCACCAAAAATGACAATAATAAAAAAATAGGACACCCAGGTAAATTTGAATTTCAAATAAACAAGAAATAAATTTTTTGATAACTATGTCTCAAATATGTCCTTATGATGTTGCTGGGATCTTACAATTGCATGAACCATATTTATACTAAAAATCTTCATTGTGTATCTGAAATTCCAATTTAACTAGGACTCTGTGTTTTATCTGTTGACTCTAACTAAAAAGCCACACAGTGAAAAAGTGAAGAAATTTTTTTGAAATTGTCAGTGTATGTTCATGATTGACTCTCTGTCTAGAAAGAGGCCATCCAAAGGCCTATTTACCCTAGAGCTAGCACAGAGGGTTAAGCATAACTCACATTTTATCCTATCCTTTGCTCCTGTGCTAAGGCATATGTTATGTAAAAAACCAAGAAGCATCATGGAAAGAAATAAGTGTTTGGTTTCCCAGAAATAATTGTTTGGTTTCCCAAAAATAATTGTTTGATTTCCCAGAAGGGACTGATCTTGTTGGTGGCACTACCAGTAGGCTCTTTTTTTATAATCTGAAGGAGGACTTTCCAGTGGGGGTGAAGAGCCCTGACCCTGACCCAGGCCAAAGGGGATGGAATAGGCAGAGGGGATGGGGTGAGCTGAGAATGAATCCTCATGTCTCAGAGGCCAGAGACAGGAAGTGACCTCTAGGAAATGCCTGGAGAAGGTTGGGGCACCAGATGGGCACCCTATAGCAGATATCTACAACCTTGGCACTATTAACATTTTTGACCATATAATTGTTGTAGGGCTGCCTTATGTTACGGGATATTTGACATCATCCCAGGCTTCCAGCAAGCCAGGAGGGCTTGATTTTGGTATAAATCACTGTCACTCTTGTTTATTCAACATTAAGACAACAAACCAGGAAGAAAATGTCTACTCTTTCATTCTTGAGAAGATAATCAAGTCACTAAGGATGAAATCCCAAGCAACTGGACTGTGGGCCTGGCTGACTTATCCATTGAAGCTAGTAATTTTTATTGTTGGGCCAAGTCTTATCTCTTAAATAAGTCAACAACATTTTGAAGTCTTATTAAAACAAGCAAGCAACCAACCAAATAAAATCCTTCTTTCAGTCAACTTCACCTCTCTGAAAGTTTTGTTTTTATAAAAAGAGTATTTATCATTCAGATGCATTTTATTCAATAGATGTTTTTTGCAGACCAGATAGTTGCCCTCTCCCCAACTCCTGCCATTTTTGGCTAGAGACAAAAGAATGATGGTGACACAATGACCCACAGCACACCATGGGTTATGGCCTGGAGTCTCTAGTCACAGGTGTTTCCACAGAGACAAGGTTTTTGATTTAAAAGAATCTTTGTTCCCAGATTTACTCTCTGGGTTCCTTTAGAGAAAAACTGTTTTTAGAAACAAATAAAAAACAAAAGTGGAGGCACATAAAGGTCTGATACCACACCACTACCACAATAAAGTGGCTAGAGTAAGAAAAATCAGATAAGTTATTCTAATTGTCACCAAAGGATTTAGACTGTGGCTAAGAGTCCTTCGTCTACCTTTTCAGACAAAGTTGGAGAAATTGAAGTTCCTTGATTCTTACATTTCCATTGCTTTTTTGAAATGTTCCTTGCAAAGGATCATTCTCTCAGGTAAATGATAGAGTGGCTTCTAGATGGAGTGGCCAGGCACTGAGCTGGAGGCCAGGATGGAGCTGAGGAACCAGTGACAAATGATTCCATACAAACTAGTGTGATGTTTTTTTGTGGTGGACTCAATTGAGAACTTGTGTTTCATTGTTGGTGGTGGAGATGGTGGTGGTTTTTCTGGATATGAAATGGAATTTAGAGCTCTGTTTGGGTAAATGTCTTCAGCTTGCTCAAGAATAGACCAGGAAGTTTTAGAATTGTAATGGAATAAAAATCTACACATAAAAAGAGCAATAAAAATGAAACTAGTCATCTTTAAAAACTAATCTCTTTTTCAGAGTTGGATTCTCTTTTATTTCTGTTACAAAGTAAAAGAACTAATTATTGTAAAACAATTAGTTTTTTTCTAAAAATAGAATAAAACAATAGTTAAAGAGGACATTTCTATTTAATTTAGTAGAACTGACATTTTGGAATTCCCAAAGCTAGGGAATTAGAAGCCTTGCCAGTCTATCTTGAAACACTTGCTCTGGGGAAAGCCTGCCACTGTGCTGTGAGAAAGCCCAAGCTAGCCATGTGCAGAAGCTGCATGGAGAAAGAGATGACTGACCTGCTTTAACACCCCCAGCCATCCCAGGCACCAACCTATATCTGGTAGCCACCATCTGAGATGAGATGACACTCTGGGCAAAAACTATCAGTGAGCCCAGTCTACCCACAGAACCACAGAGATAATAATACATGTTTTTAAAGCCATTAGGTATTGGGTGGTTTGTTGTACAGTAATAGATAATTACTGATCTGTTCCTGAAAATAACTTTAACTTAGAGATTTGGGAGTAACTTAAAGATTTGGAGGCAACCAGAGAAAAAAGATACAGAGGTGGCTGAGAGCCACAGCTTAAACACCAGGTTTCCTGGGGTTGACTCCATGGTTTCGAATCTTGGCCCCACAACATTGAATAATCATTTCCCCTCTCAAAACCTCGGCTTCTTACTTATAAAATGTGGATGATGATAATAATAGTACCTTTGAATGGTGGTTGTGAGGTACAAATAAATTCAACTAAAGAACCTAGCACACTGCTTGTGAAAGGGTGCACACTAGATACATTTCACCTGTTTTTATTATTAACTAAAATGGCCCATAGAAACCCAAATGCTTTGGAGGAAAATAACCTGTTTACTTATTTAAATAAATGGTCTCTATATTTGGATAATTGGCTCTACTGTTTCCAGTGGGCTGACCAACTCTTTGGAAAAGAATCATCTCAGAGATGGTAAACTTGGGAAAGAAGGAGGCACATTTGAAGACCATTTTTAAGAAATGTTGTTCTCTGTCTATGTGGGTGAAAAACTCATTGTTCCTTCTAAAAACCCACCAACAGAGAAGCAAACACAGACATGAGTCTTAAGGCACCTGTGGCAAAGTTAACTCTGTGGGGCCCTGGGTAATGTATACTGTACATTCCAGGAATGATACTGCCTTGGAAATTTATTACGTGTAACATTTAATAAAGGGAAGAGTTTAACAAAATACCCTGGAGACCAGTGTTCTAATTGAGTATCTACTTTGATGTCTTAGAGCAAGTCACCAGAACTCTGCCTTTTATTTCCAACTACTATAAAACAGGATTATGACCACATTCAGAGCATCTTAGACACTGAAAAATAGAGTGGGGGAGGCAGAAGACCTTAAAACGTGGGTGCTTATAAAAGAATGGCCAGAAAGGTGCATGTTAATACCATTAGCATCATGACAGTCAATAGTTCCTCTGGGTTTAAGCTGGAGCAGACTAGGGGAAGGAGCATGATAATGTCCTAGAGGCATGGAAACCTTCCAGGCTGTTAGTTATTGATGCTGGAATGTTCAGAGACTAGAAAGGGCCACCTTTTTATCTTCATAATGAAGTAGTATATATGATATATTATGTATATCATATACCATATGGCCCTTATACCACATATGTAGTATATACCATGTGGTACATATAACATACCCAGATATGTGAACACTGGGGTATCTTTTAGAAAACTCCAATTGGAATTATACCCACCTGATTTTTATCAGACACAGGTCTTTAAAATCAGTGAAGCCTGTGGTTGATACCTTCAATAGGTCTTTGAAATTCACTCTATGAAAATTAAGCAATAAGAATTTCCCAATGGGCATGTCTGTTGGAAGTCATAATGACATGTTGTCGACTGCAGAGAACACTAGTCACATTTCACTGGGAGGGACCCCTACCATTTTGGGAGAATGGCTACTCCAAAGCAATTATCGATAAATACTTGGCTTTTCTCTAGTATTTGTATTGAAATACCTATCTCCTATCTCTTCGTTAGGCCTAAATTACCTTTATTAGCATTATAATTCATTCCAAATTTGGCACATTGGTTTGTAGACTCTCAAAGTCATATATCTCCCCAAATGTTATGTAATTTTAGAGGTCAACTGGTATTGAGCTGGAGTTACTAAAAGAAATTTCCATTTAAAGATCTTATGAAGATAGTTGCTAGAACCCCAAGTGGCTTCTGAGACTATTATAGAGACCTGGAGACTGGAAGGTCACTGAAGGCAGGGTCAGGCACTTGTCCTGTTCACAAGGGAAATCCCAGCACCTAGGTGGACAGTGCCCAGCATACAGCAGGTGCTCCATAAATAGTTGTTGAAAGGATGGTGACTTGAGCGCAGTGTTTGGCCAAAGATTCAGCTATTTGGTGGCAGGTAGAGATATAAAAATGTGTGACCTTCACAGGATCTTGTTTCACAAACAGTCAAGAAGGACCAAAAAAAGACAAAACAGGAGCTGCCATAGGATCTCTGTTATGAGCTTTGGGTCGAGAAAGGGTGACTCTAAGGCAGAGAAATTGTGTTGACTGGCTCCTGGGGGCTGCTAGGTTAGGGCTCTGGCATTTGTGAGAGAAGAGTTTCATCCTGAAGTTAAGAAATAAAGGGCATTATTTCTTCTTGCATATGAGCAGCTCCAGAGCGACCTTGGGTGTGGGAGCTGATGACCACCAATGCCTAATGTATGTTATATTGAGCTTAGTAAAAAACAAACAAACAAACAAACAAACAAACAAACAGAAAACAAAAAACCTCTTGAAATCTCCACATAGCAGTAAAGAAGACTTTGTTTCCTAAATGGCCAAGTTAGAGTGGAAACTAGTGATAGAGGGTATTTATAAAAGAAGACAGAGGACTTCATTATTGAGCCACCATGTTGGTTGGGAAAACGAGACACCCACCCCATAGTTCTTGTAGAAGAAATACATTATTTAACTATGGCAAAAAATGACCTTCTTCTTTCGTAGAGGTGAAGGGGCTGTTCATAAAGGTCCAGATTGTAAAAGTTTTCAGCTCTGTAGGATATGTCTCTGTAGCGACTATTCAACTCTGCATGGTAGCATGAAACCAGCCATTGACAATACAAAAAAGAATAAGTGAGGCTATGTTCCAATAAAACTTTATTTACAAAAATAGGCAGTGGGCCAGATCTGGACTATAGTCTGGAGTTTACCAACCTTTTGGCTAGACTCTTGCTATTCAAAATGCACTCCTGGGCCAGTAATGCCAGAATCACCTGGGAACTTCTTAGCAATACAAAATTCTAGTTCGGGACCTCCTGAATCAGAATCTGCCTTTAATAAGACCCAGGTGATGCACGGAACATTACAGGTGAGCAGCGCTGAGCTGAATGATGTAGGGGTTTCTAAGGGACTGATTATCTTTTCTTCCCTTCATTATTACTAAAATCTACTGGACTGCATCTACCCTTGTCCCTGTCCCACCAGATCAAATCTCAGGTACAAGAGTCTCATTTTCAGCTATTAAGAAATCTGTTCTGATCTAAATTGATGCTTAATAGCAAATGCAATTCAAAGGTTCTTGGCTGTCCCATTGCTCAGCCTGCCCAGCTTGGAAATCTTAGTGAAGATGGGAAAGGGACAGGGTCTCTTTTCCTCATTTCCAGTGAGCGTTTTCCTTCTCTGAATGCCTGAAGCTTTTCTGTCTTCTCCTCAGTGTCCACCTGGCAGAGGGAGGGAGGTCAGGGAGTGAAAGCTTCTACTAGTCTGATACTCTCACTATCTTTGGGGCCTGTTTGGGCAGCCATCTGAAAGCTGGGTCTTTCTCATGGGAATGCGGGATACCATTCTGCTGTGGGACCTCAGACTCTTTGATCTCCGATTCCAGCCATTCTGTCTCTAGCTTACTTCTGACCATGCTCCTCTCATGGCCACTTGGTGTTGGAGTCACCACATTCTGGCAGTCATGTCCAAGGGCAATTTACTCTGGTGCAACTAGTGATTCTTCAGCATCACTCTCTTAGCTTCAGAAAAACTCAGGCCCTTTTCCCACTGAGCTCTGGAGGTGTAGGTTGTGCCAACTGCAGCCTCTGACTTCTCATCCTTAAACTTGCAAGAGCAGAGTCAGGCACCAGTCTCTGTGGCCCAAACACTGGGACAGGGGGAAAGAACAGAAGTTCAGAGGCTGGCTTCTACCCTTGCAGGAGGTAGAGAGCATTCTGACTGTTTTTCTGAAGGGAGGTGGGGGAGACTAAACTCGTGGCCCTCTCCTCTCTTTCTGAGTACAGCTCTCATCTCTAAGTGCCTGGGCTCCCCTCATGTTCGCGCAGATGATGAGCAATAAGTGAGGGTCACAGGGTCACTTTTGAGCACTCAGCAAATCCATGGGCAGTCTAGTATCATCTATTGTCTTCATCTTTGGGCCCCAGCCAGAGTTCCAGATCAAAGTTCCAGGGAAATTCCCATGAAACAGCCTGTTAAAGTGAGTTAATTTTAGCCTCTTTATACAGAGGAGGACAGCGGCACTTAGTGAAGTTAGGTGACTGGCACAGAGTTCCTGTTTGGCATGGGGTGATCCAAAGATCTACACCTTTGGCTCCAAGACTAGGCTCTTCCCCTCCCATAGCCTATTTTAGAGACACTTTCTTCCAATTTTTCCTTTTACACAGAAGCAAATGAGCTCAGAGGTACAAGTGAAATTGCTTAATTGCCAGCTAAGAAATTTGCCATTAGAGTCTCTCCATTTTCCCCCCCAAGGGGTGAAATTTTCAACAACAGATAAATAAGGAGAAATTTAAAAATTTCAATCACCAAAAATTTCTGCCTTTCATATATTTTGTTTGTCATGAAAACAGGAGTGAATTGACAGGGAAAATTTTTACTCTGAAAAACAGGTCTCTGAATAGAATATATGTTTTAAAAATATACTCACATGCGTATAAAAGTGCCTGGAATAACACATCATGTGGTATCGTTCTTGTTGGTTTCTAGGAGGCCGGTCATGAGCTCTTCCATATGTCTACTTATTTCGTGTTCCTCTTAGTGTTGGAGATTTATTCCAATGCCCATGTTACTTTTATAATAAGAAATGAGGCACATATTTATTTTGACAAAATGTAGAACGGAGGGCTGTTTGGTTTTTGCTTTTGTTACTATCAGTTTTCCATTCTCTGTAATTTCAGCATCAACATAGAGGAGAGCTATAACCAGATTTTAGAATTTAGGCAAGTTCTCTTACTTGGGATACATAATCTATGACATGTCAAAGGAACAACTGTAAATTTGATGAAATATGATTTTCAGGGACATGTTTGATTTTAAGAAAAATGATTTACCAAAAAAAATCACTTTGGGGAGGAAAAAAGCCCCAAGTATGCTTAGGTGAGTTTAATATTTGTGTTGATATTGTGATAGGCAGGGCCTGAGGATTGGAATCCGCTGTGTGTATAATGAAGTCGCCAGGAGCCTGATCCACCTTCACCTTTGATCTGCAGATGTCAAGGTTGCAACTGGGAAGTTTGTTGATTCTCCTGTTTATTTATTTCTTGGTTTTCTGATAGCCAGTTGGAAAAATCACAAACTAAGTCCCAAACTTACAAACTCTGTTCAAATTGCCATATTGAATACTTTCAGATGGCAATCTGACTTGGCCATCATAAACTTGAGATGGATGAGCCCCTGTAATATTGAGGGGCTAGGAAACACCATCTCATTACCAGTTATGAATGCTCTTCTGCATATGTCCTCTCCTCTCCCCATATACCCTTGGCTTTATTTTATCCTAGCTGGAGGAAACCCACTTCATTCATCACTTCCAGCTCCTCCATCCTGCCACCCAACAGCCCTACTTTCCACCTCCCATCCCAAGTAGGAAGTAGTTCATCCTTCCTTTGTGGTTTTTCACACTTGTGGCTATTTATTTGCATGTCTTACCTCCTCCTTGAGTTTGGGGACTATGTGTCATTAATCATTGGGTTGCCCAAATAGCTTGGTAGAGGATCTGACATAAAATACACACTTCAGTAACCTTTTTTTTTTCAAATCAAATCTAGGTATTATTTTTCTGCAAGTTATGCATGCACCTGGTTTTAAAAGTTATATGGTTTCACCGGCTTGATTTGAAAAGCAGCATCCTTCTCTTCCCCCTCTCCTCACTTCTTATTTCTTACTTCTCAAGGCGACAGCCCTAACTGACTGACTGGGAGTTGACCTTCCATGCCTCCAGGTTTTATGCTTATAGCACCACTTCTTAATTTCTCAGTTTCTGCAGTATCCATTGGCTTCCCATTTTGGAGGATGAGGATTGAGCTCTCGTTTATGTCACCACCTCATTGCCTCCATCACATACATGCGCACCTCTTATCCTCCCATCCTGAAAATATAGTCATTCTATGACTGGTTGTATCAAGATTCAGAGTATGTATGACCTTCATGAAGTGATGATGTTAACAACTAAGCCAGCCCAACTCTCTTCTCTCTAGAGGTTTGAAATAGTCTGTTTTGTTTTTCTGGTTTGCTTAGTTTTCTAGGAACATATCAGACTCATTCTCAAGCACTACCTTGGTTTTATATCTTTCCTCTCATTCCATTCAAACGCATCAAGAGGTTTATCCATTTCATCTTAGGAAAATCTCTCACAGACCTTTTGTCTGCTTTGTCTTTCCACTATCTTGATATCTCCCTTCCCCAGAATCTCAGGCTTTCCTTCTGCCTCTTGCTCCTGATGTCCTGTTTCCTCTGTCTTCTCCTTTCTGATATATTCCTTCCTACAGTGGAATATATCCCTCAGTTGATTTCTGAGAATGGGTCCAAGGGACACAAGTTTTTTGAGAAAGTGCATGTCTTTACCCTTTGTGATAGCTTTACCTGGCTATGGAATTTTATGCCAAGTGTCATTTTCCCCTCAGAAACCTGAAGGCATTGCTTTAGTTTCTTTCAGCTTCTGGTGTTGCTGTCAGGAAGTTCAGTGTCATTATGATTCTTGATCCTTCATGTGAAAAATTTTCCTTTTTCCTTCCTCTTTATATATACTTTGACCATCTTCTCGTGGTGCTTAGTGGTGTTACATTTCCTGAGGTGATGCCTTAGTGAGTCCATCATCAAGCATTGTATTGGAAACGCTGTGGGGAACCTTTTAAAATTGAAAAACCAATCCTCTCACTTCTGGGAAATTTTCTCTAATTATTAATTTGATAGCTTCTAACTCTGTTTTCATCTCTATTTTATAACTGCTATTATTTGAACTTTGTGTCTGAATGTTTTGCATCCCATCCCCTTCATTATTTTATTATTCTCTCATTTTCTTTAACTTTGTCTTTTAAGGCCATTTTGTGACAATGTCCTCAATTTTCTTTCTAATACTTAAAGTCCTCATTTTTAATTAGTTTATTTGGGTTCTTTTTATGTTTAGTTGTATGAGTTCTTTATATATTTTGGATATTATCCCCTTTTTAGATAAATCATTTGCAAATATCTTCTTCCACTCAGTAGGTTGCCTTTTTCATTTTGCTGATGGTTTCCTTTGCTGTGCAGAAGCTTTTTAGTTTGATGTAGTCCTATTGGTTTATTTTTGTTTTTGTTGCCCTTGCCCAAGAAGGCATATCCAAAAAAATATATCTAAGAGTGATATCAAAAAGGTTACTGCCTATTTTTCTTCTAGGATTTTTATAGTTTCAGGTCTTTTATTCAAGTCTTCAATCAATTTTGAGCTTTTTTTTTGTATACAGTAGGAAATACTGATTCAGTTTTATTCTTTTGCCAGTTTTCCCAACACTGCTTTTCGAAAAGACTGCCTTTCCTCCATTGTATATTCTTGTCTTCTTTGTTATAAACTAATTAACCATATATTTATGGGTTTATTTCTTGACTCGCTATTCAGTTCCATTGAGCTCTGCATCTGTGTTTGTGCCGGTATCATCCTGTTTTGATTATGATGGCTTTGTAGTGTAGTTGGATATCAGAAGGCATGATACCTTCAATATTGTTCTTTTTCAATATTGCTTTGGCTACTTGAGGTCTTTTTTGGTTCCATACAAATTTTAGGATGATTTGTTTCAGTTCTGTGAAATAATGGTTCCACTAATCCTCTTGTCATTATCTCT
This sequence comes from Cynopterus sphinx, assembly GCA_030015415.1. Classification (NCBI taxonomy): domain Eukaryota; kingdom Metazoa; phylum Chordata; class Mammalia; order Chiroptera; family Pteropodidae; genus Cynopterus; species Cynopterus sphinx. The sequence continues at coordinate 2,761,325 of CM057388.1, forward strand.
ATATTTGTACTTTTTTGCTACAGTACCTGAGCCAATCAATTCCTGAGCCTCAGTGGCAGGGGTCCATAATACTGGTTTTTCCCTTGGCTTTCTCCATTGCTGATTTAGGTTTCTACTTTCTTGGGTCTGCTAAATGATTTATCATATCCATCTGCTCACCAGCTGCTGAAATTTTGTTCCTATTATCGTCTCTCTTTTCTTTGTTGTTCTGAGTTGCTGCCTTTTGTTTTGTAAGTGTATGTATAGTCATGGGAGTTAAGAAAGAGATTTCAGGAAGGGGAAGAGGTACATGTGTATTCTAATTCACTATCTTTAATGTGAATCCGACTCAATCATTTTTAAGTTGTAGAAATGTGATATATAATATATTTTGGGGAAGCACAGTTAGGGAGCTGCCTTATATGAGGCTGATAGGAAGGAATAGTGGCTAATATGTGCATTCAGCCTACATGTTTAAGTGCTACTGCCCCCTCAATGGATATATGTTGCATGAATATTAGTTATTTTGTACCATACTTTTATACTAGCTTGAGTAACTTAAGCCTATTTAAGTATTATCAAGACCAACCAATATGTCATGTTTCCACTAAATTATGTTGTTGACATCCAAAGCACTTAAAACAGAGGTGGATGTGGGAAAGAAGCCTATTAGTTGCTTCCCACCTTGATTCTAAGATAGCATCTTTAATGGATGGATAAGTTGCTCTTTCCTTTAGGATGTGGCTTTACTGGTGTGATATTGGTCCTGTCTCATGTTCTGTGGTTGGGTCATGAGAGTCTGTCCTCATCTTTCCTGTCTGAGGAAAGCGGAGAAGGAAAATTGGGTCTCAGGGAAACATGTGAATATGGTGGATGTAACACCTCAATGCCAGTCACCTTGGCTTCAGACCTTTGCCTTCTCTCTTTGCCCCACTCCCTCTCCTCTCTATTACAAAGAGGAAGGGGTGGTTCTTCACTGGTCTCTCCCTTTCACAGCTTCAGATTTTATCTTCTCATTGGTTTAGTGTCTCCTCAGGTCAGTCAGAGGAGTGAGGGATGGAAGGGTGCATCCATTTACTGTAATGCAACTGCTCTAACTTAAAGAGACGAATTCAGCATATTGTAGTAGTCTTCTTATTAGATTATGCTGACTGATAGAAAGTTATAACTGGTGTGGAATACACTTTATGCTCCAATGCCCTCACTGCCTGAATCCTAAATATAATTAGTTTGACTCTTAACTTTTCTTCTTCCAAAAAACAGAAAAAAAATGTAGGAAAGTTCTTTTAAGGCTTTCCTCATTTTCTGAGATTATGTAATACCCAAACAGAACTTTAAGTAAACTCCTATTAATCTTTTTATACAATGTTTCTCACGTGATTGTAGCTTAAGTAATGCAAATTTTATGGATGTTATTCATGCTGTCACAAATATTCTAATTCTTTTCTCTTCCTTGGCATGCCATAAGATTTCATACCCCTGGCTTCTCTGAAGGTAGGTTTGGCCAGATAACTTGCCCTGGTTAAAAATATGGGAGGAGAACCTTTAAGAGTCAGCATATAATTTCTCTTTTGTCCTTTGCCTACCTGTTTATTATAAAAGACTGTCCAGATTGAGTTCCATCAGCCTGGCTCCCTAAATGGGTGCAATGAACCTGTACAAACTTATGTTGGACATACAATACAAGAGAGAATGAGGTTTTGGAGAGTTGCAAAGCACTGAGATTCGGAGGCTGTTTGTTACTACAGTACAATCTAGTCTTTACTGACTGATACAACCTTGACATTTGATGGAGTTTGTATAATTCAGAAAAGTTTATAATATTTTCAGTGAAGAGAGAGAGAGAGAGAGAGAGAGAGAGAGAGAGAGAGAGTGTGTGTGTGTGTGTGTGTGTGTGTGTGTAAGACAGATTCAAAGGAGCAAAACTACTTTGATTGAAGCTGGTTGGAAGTCTGGAGATCCAGGTTGGTCTCTACTTCCCACCCTTTGTACACCTGAAACTCCTTCTCACAATCTTCTCTGAAGACAGTTTGAAAAACATCATCAAAGTTTTCATGATGAGTTTTATGCTTTCTTTTTATTCAACAGCAATGTGAAAAATCCACTCTATAACCACTAAATAATAAGCTAAATGAAACAAATTATAATCAGGCAAATGAAATAAAAACTAAAACAATGAAGATCTTTCCCCAGCAAATGTATTGTAATCACATACACATGGGTTCAGTATGAATATGTTTGCATTTCCATATGCAGCAGTGCTTTGAGAACAGGACTGAATATCAGTATGGGAACCTGAGAGATACTCTGTTAGCTTTTGTCTTCTCCTCACTTTATTCCTCATCTTCGTGTCAGCTCAGTGACTACATTTTAGACAAAACTAAAGGTCTCAATGCTTTCAAGCATCCTTAAATGTTATAGTGTCCTAGTCCTTTGAGAATCTGAATTAAATCACAAACTCTGGGAGAGAAGTTACATATACACATTTAATGTGTGCACCAAATTACAGGAGTTTCAAGGCCTGCCTAAACCCCAGCTTAAGAAATCCTAATCAATTAGTTCTCTAAATTTACCAAGAATGAATATGGTCCCTTGAAAATATGTATATTTCTGTGTATAATAGTTTTACATATTGGTTAATATTTCAAGAGTATCTCAAATAGTAGAATTCTTTAATTCTATATATTTTCTTCTTGTAGTAGAACATACATATCATAAAATTTACCAGTTCAGTGTCATTAAGTACATTCACATTGTGTGCAATCATCAGCGCCATTCATCTCCAAAATTTTTAATCAAATTCCACAACCAAAACTAATTCCTCATTTCCCTCCCCCAGCCACCATTCTACTTTGTATCAATGAATTTGACCACTGCAGGTACCTCATATAAGTGGAACCGTGCAGTATTTGTCCTTTTGTGACTGGCTTATTTCACTTAGCATAGTGTCTTTGGGGTTCATCTACATTGTAGCACGTGTCAGAATTTCCTTCCTTTTTAAGGATGAGTAAATTTCCATTGATTATATAAACCATATTTTGTTTATCCATATTTCCATTGATGGAGACTTGAGTTGCTTCTACTTTTTCACTATTGTGAATAATATTGCTATGAACATGGGTATAAAAATGTCTATTCAAGTCTCTGTTTTCAATTCTTTTGAGTATATGCCCAGAATTGGATATGGTAATTCTATTTTTAATTTTTGAGGAACTTTCATACTGCTTTCTATCATAGCTGTACCATTTTACATTCCCAGTATCAGTGCACAAGGGTTCCAATTTCTCTATGTGCTAGTAAACTCTTGTTATTTTCTGTTTGTTTGTTTGTTTGTTTTTTTATTTTTTATAATGGCCATCCTAATGGGTATGAAGAGTTATCTCATTGTGGTTTTTATTTACATCTCCTTAATGATTAGTGATGTTGAGCACCTTTTCATATGATTTTTGGCCAGGTGTATATCTTTGGGGAAATGCCTATTCAAGTCTTGCCAATTTTTAAATTGTTGTTGTTGTTAAGTTGTAGAAGTTCTTCATATATTCTAGATACTAACCCTTTGTTAGATGATTTGCAAATATTTTTTTCCCATTTTGTGGGTTGCCTTTTCACTTTGTTGGTCATGTCTTTCAATGCACAAAACTTTCAAATTTTGATATAGTTTATTTTTTTTCAGTGTCAGATCCAAGAAATCATTGCCAAATTTAATGTCATGAAGTTTTCCTTTCCTGTTTTCTTCTAAGAGCTTTATAGTTTTAGCTCTTATGTTTACATGTCTTTGATCCATTTGAGTTAATTTTTATATATGATATAAGGTAAAGGTTCATCTTCATTCTTTTGCATATGGACATCCAGTTTTCCCAACATCATTTATTGAAAAGACTGTCTTTTCCCCTTTGAATAATCTTGGCACTCTTCAAAATTCATTTGACCATATATGCATGAGTTTATTTTTGGGCTCTCTATTTAATTCCACTGATCTGTATATCTGTCTTTATGCTAATACCACACTGTTTTGAGTAGTGTAGCTTTGTAATGAGTTTTGAAATCAGAGAGTGTGAGACTTCCAAATTCCTCTTTTTAAGAAAATTATTTTAGCTATGTGGGATTCCTTGAGATTCCATATTAATTTTAGGGTGGATTTTTCATTTCTTGAAAAAAATTGATGGGATTTTGATAGGAATTACATTGAGTCTGTAGATTAGTTTGGATAATAATATGGACATCTTAACAATATCAAGTCTTTCTATCTACGAACACAGGATGTCTTTCCATTTATTTGCTTCTTTAATTTCTTTCTGGAATGTTTTATTATTTTCAGTGTAAAAGTCTTTCACCTCCTTGGTTAAGTTTATTCCTGTCTTTTTTTTGATGCTATTATAAAGGGAACTAAAAAAAATTTCTGAATTGCTCATTGTCAGCATATAGAAACACAACTGATTTTTGCATGCCAATTTTATACTGGAAAATGTTGCTGAATTTGTTTATTAGTTCTAACAATTTTGAGGGGAATGTTTAGATTTTTTTATATATAAGATCATGCCATCTATGAAGAGATAGTTAGTTCTTCCTTTCCAATGGACATCTTTTATTTTATTTTGGATGTCTTTTATTTCTTTCTTGCCTAATTGTTCTAGCTAGAACTTTTTGTATTATATTGAATAGAAATGGTAAAAGTGGGGATCCTTGTCTTGTTTCTGATGTTAGAGGAAAAAATTTAGTCTTTCACCATTGAGTATGATATTAGCTGTAAGTTTTTAAATATATAACTTTTATTATGTCAAAATAATTTCCTTCTAGTCCTAGGTTTTCTAGTGTTTTTTAAATCATAAAAGCATATTGAATTTTGTGAAATGTTTTTTCTGCATCAATAGAGATGATCATGTAGGTTTTTCATTAATGTGATGTATCACACTGATTTCATATCTTTTCAAAACATAGGGTTAAAAATATTCTCAAATAAAATCTAAGTTAAAGAAATCTTTGATAGGTCACTTCATTGCTAGCTGTACATGTAAACATGGCCTCTCCACTCTTATTTCTAAGATGTCCCCTTGATTTCCTAGGCTTCTATTTTTTGCTCCTCACTTTCCTTGTGGTCTCCTAATGAAAATATATTTTGCAGGTGTAGAAATATTTACCTCTTGAGGAAGATTCAAATCTACAACCCTAGAATCATAGATGGCTGAAACTGAAAAGGACTTCAGAGTTTATTTTGTCTACTTGTCAAAAGGACACAGAGCTTGCTTTTTAAATATAAATGTACTATCAAAGTATATTTCAATGGTCTATGTTTCATATTTCCTTATGTGTTTAAGGTTTGGTACATGCATAAGAACAAAGAGAAAAGTGATTACATATACAGGACTAGCTATGAGTAGATTCAAAACTATTTAAGTAGAATATGTCTTCTCAGTTTCACTTTTGTGAAAGCAATTTAATTATTTTTACACAATAGTATGCTAATCAATAAAGGAAAATTTACTAAAAAAAGTTTCACTTACATTATCTCATTGAGTCCTTAAAACAACTCATTGAAGTAGATATTATAATTCTCAATAGACATACACAAATCAAAAGAGTGATTACAAAATAGTGGTCAAAAAGACGTGTAGAGAATTCTAGAGAGAAGGGATATGATTAGAGCTTGGGAAAGAAGTTAGAAGTTTAAGTTGTTATGTTGTGCAGAAAATAACTATTAAAAATTTAGATGCAAACAAAAATTTTAAGAGATTTATTAGTTAAGTCTATGAAAGACTGTAAGTCCATGATGAATACACATAAAGAATAAAAATAATAATAAAAAATAAAGATGACAAGAATGGGAAATATTCCATTCTATATTATTACCTATGGGAGAGTATTGACTTAAAAAGGTGTTCTGTACTTCCATTAAGCATGGGCTGGCTTATAAAGTATTATTAAATTTCTTCTCTATGTTTAGTGGAAAAGACCAGACATAGGGAATTCTAAGTAAGCCAAATATTTCCAGACAAAGTTAGGACTAGACCAAGAAAGATGGACTGATTGGCTCTGATGCCACACTCAACAACCAGATAAAAGAAGATATAAAAAACCAAAAACTACCCCCCAAAGTTTATATTCTAATGCTGACCTCATGCTTATGAACAGGATTTGTCTTGGTAATGTGAGAGGGTTTTTGAAGTATTTGAGACAATACGAAATAATGCATTTTGCATTTAAAGGGTAACTTATTGCTGTAATTATAAAACTTACAGATGAGCAATCCCATTTGCCTCAGGAGAATCAGCTGTTGGGGTCAGCTGTTAAAGTTGATGGAAAGAGGCTTCAGTACAGGAATGGGTCCTCCCTGCATTTAGCAGAAGATCAAGAAATGTAAATCTCTAAAAGCAAATCTTTAAATGAATCAAAATGGAGAAAATTGAAACAAGAAGCCCAGGGGATGGTTTGTAAATGGTTTGCTGGTATGCTAGTGGTTCCTCCTACTCTCATCCAGAAAATTCAAACAAACATGTTTTATTTATGGTGGCAGAGCCAGGATGATGTTGCCAGAATGCAGAAGTGACGGACTATATGGAGACTGTCTTTAAAATGTCAGCATTTTTCCTGTGTCGTCAGTGCTGTTGGAGAGAGTGTTCTCACCATCCATCAGAAATTCTGCTTCAAGGAAGATCAAGAACTTGACCTTGTGGGCCCATCATCAAAGTGTGCATACCTGGATGCTTGGTCTGAGCTTCAAGCTGGTTTCTCTTCCATCTTTCTTTGGGGGAATATCTACACATACCCCAAAGCAACAGGAATTTACTCTGGCAAGGGACCCCATTGTAAGCAGAGAAATTAGAATTTCCTGGGAACATATGTACCAGGTAAATGCCTTCCAAGTGACTCTAACTCCATCCTACATGGGAGAAATTACCTCTCCCTATTGAGAATCTCACTTCTTCTCACTTCTCAGTGACTTAATTGCAAGTAATTCAACTTTTGCAACAATAAAAGCAGTACTCCATGAAACAGCACAAAGAATCTGGTTTCCAAAAGAAAATTTTTTTATAAATTTAAATAATTTAAAATAAGGATATTGTAATTTCAGGGATTAAAGTGGACTAATTAAATCATCATAACAGGTTACATTTTGAAGTCCCTAGTTTCTGGTGTAGATAAAACAATTCCACCAAATTCAGTTAAACTACTGAATGACATAACTATTGTCAATGAAAACAATTAACTTGAGCAGAGCTGTTTTGCATTTTATTAATCTGGGAATTAAGTAAAATGTGTGAAATGCCAGTGAGTCAAAGCAGCAAGCTAATTTTTCCTGTAATGTGCCTATGCTAGTGATGACAAACAAATTTAATGTTTTGTGTCAAATGCAGTTGATTTCCATAACCTTGTTGTGCAAGATACTGAGCCATACCCTCGCCCAGGGACAGAGGGCTATAAAATTAAACTAAAAGTGTCTGTCCTGGGCACCCTGCATGCATTCCCACACCATGCTAGGGGTTATTTTCTGTGAAGTAATTAGAAATTATACTTCCTATGCTTGAATAGCTTTGAATCTGGTTTGGGAATCAGGACACAAAAAGGTGAGTGAATAGAACATTTCTCAGGCAATATAGACACTTTCAGAAAGCTCTCCTGTGCCCCTCTGTGGGACTAATTGCTCCTCCTCTTTTGTACTCCATTAGCATTTTATGAGTACTATCCCATGAGTACTGCTTTTATTGTTGTTCTTACATGATTATTGCTCCCCTGTTAGTTTATAATACCCTTGAGGGTGGCAATGGCACTCTATTTCCCCTCAGAGACCGCAGTGCCCTGGTCTGTGCTTCCTGACAAGAGGATGAACATTTGAGGAGGGTTAAAGTAAATCAGAACAGGAAGGAGGTTGTAAATATTAGGCTTTGCTCTCAGTTACAAGGTCTTTCTTGTTCCCCAGTTCCCCGCCTCCTGGTTTTCTGGGTCCATTTCTACATCCATTTCATTGAGTCTATCAGTTATACTTCCAAATAAATTCTTTTCTTTAAGATTCTCAGAGCTGATTCTCTATAGCTTGAAACCAAGCACCTTCCATGGGACATTCCTCCACAAATACCTGGCTTTTTCTCCTTTCATGCCTTTGCACTCATCACCCTACTTCTTCTGTGATGTGGACCAATGAAGGTGATGTAATCTAAAGCCAATGAGGATCCCCAGCGCATGGTGGTTGACCATGTGATTAAATTCTAGCTCTGCCGCCTCCTGTTGGACCTTGGACAAGTGAACTCTCCTGTCAGACATCCAGCTACGCAGGATTAAGTGGACACATTGTCTACTTCAGGAAGTTGCTATGAGGATCAAGGCAGATAATATATGCCAGGCATATAGCTCAGACAGCACTGGTTCTCAAGCTCCCTATTTCCCTTACTTAATTAGCAATAATTGTATCAGTGCCTGTGTATCTTGGATATTGTGATCATTTAAATCATCTATTTTCTATCCTATTAGATGCTGATGCCTTATTTCCCTCATTACAGGGAAAAAGCCTGACCATCCCACCCCAGCCTCTGCAGAGAGTCCTGTCCACAGCAGATGCTCAATATATACATAGAGATTGAGAGAATGCTTGTGATGCTTATTCACAGCCATAGGGCGGGCTCATCTTGCTTTACTCCCTTAGCATCGTCTGCCTATTGTCCATGGTCTTACTGACTGGTCAGATTTGCGGTCCCACTCCTTCTCCAGGCTACTGGCACTAACACTGGACAAATCAGGACTAACGTCAGGGTTTCCCTGGTGCAGATCCTTCCCTAATGACTCTGGACAGTGTCAATGTCCTTCAGCCAAAGACCACTAGGTATACACCTGAAGTTGAGCAAGTTAGGGTTCCTTACTTGCAGAGAGGGAGAACATATACCTTGGGGACCAGAGGGTGCTAGAAAAGATTGGTGCAGAAACAGTTTATAAAGCAGGCTTGATACTGCTATTCTTTCAAAGGTCTGTTTGAAGGCTGGCTTGGCTTTCACCTGGGAATCTGGACTCCAGGGATGTTCCCACTCTTCCTTAACTGATAAGAGGGGCTCACTGTGCTTAAACTGTCTAAGTGAACCCTGTGGTTTATGCCAAACACCTGCTTGTCTTTTGGAAGTCTGGAATTTTGGTACATGGTAGGCAGGGAGTGCCTATTATAACTATCCCCCCATTAAACATTGGGCACTGAGTCTCTAATGAGCTTCCTTGGTGACAACATTTCATATGTATTGTAGCAGCTCAATACTGGAGGAATTAAACACATCCTGTGTGACTCCACTGGGAGAGGACTCTGAAAACTTGTACCTGTAGACCATTCATGTACCTTCTCTCTTTGCTGATTTTGCTTTGTATCCTTTCACTGTAAGAAATCTTAGCCCTGAATATGACTATATGCTGAATGCTGTGAGTCTTAGTTAATCACTAAATTTTGGAGTGGTCTTGGGTACTTCTGACACACTTATTATAGGATTTGATCTTAGGTGATTTTGGGAAGGGTGTAAGGAAGTGGGACGTTGCTCTGGATCACATGATCTCAGGAAGTGGAGGTAGTTCTGGGATTGAGTATCACAATAAATCTCATCTAGGAGGGATGACTAGAAGAAAGCCAAAGCTGTAATTGACCAGGAAGTAGCAGTCACATATATTAGCCAGGAGAGAGGGAAGTTTTGTATTTTGCAGCTTGGACAACATTAGAGTTTTTCTATGTGTTGAGATATGATTACAGAGAACTCTTGTTTTTTCTTGATTCATCATGGTCACAGGGTGGCCTTGTCTGATATTGATGTCCTGTGAAACTGTTCAAGTTCAATAGGAGAGCTCCCAGGCGTGGCTGGGAGTGCCTGCCACCTTCTGATGTCAGGGGCTCCTTTTCTTTCTCTCAATAGTAATTCAATCTGAAATTTTCTTCTCTGTAATGCCATAGTTTTTCATTTATATGGAAAATTTCCTCCATAGTAGTTTAGGTTTCTCAAGCCTTTATAAATATAACAAACCTCCAATTTCTTGCATCCATTGTGTGAAAATCTACTGATGGAGACCACGTAATTGGGAGAATCTTGACCCATAGGATAGAGATCAAATGACTTTACTCTTTGTAATAACTGCCAACCAGCATACTACGCTGGACAACTGGCTCTCAGAATATGCAGTTTAATCTAATTTAAGACTTTTGTCACTTACAGTTATTTAAACAGTCTCATGTTGGCTGAGACAATACAGTCCTGTTCATTTTAAGGCAGCACTGTCCCATTCCATTCACAGCTCTCCTTCCCACAACCCAAGGTTAGAGTTGTGGCTCTAGCCATCTCTCCAGGCACTTACTTGCAAGATCCAGCACTTTTTGACTCCAGCCTAAAGCTCCACAGATATTCGTCATTCTGATGGGCACACCTCTTTGCCCTTTGCTCTGGGTAAACCAGTGAGTCTCTGGCAGCAGCAGCTCTGGGGCTGGCAGGGACAGGTGAGATCCATCTTGCAAACCGAGTGAGGAGCTGCCCTAACCCTTCTGTTCACTCAAATAGTCCGCCTTCCCCCAGGTCTCCTCTCACCGCTCCTGTGACCCTGGAGAAGACTGCAGGTCAGGTAACTAAGAAAGTTTTCCACCATGGTATGGAATGTTCTGCTCCCCTCTTGCAGGTAGTTGTGAGAGATTTTTCAGGGAGCTCTCTCCCTTTATTGTGGAATGGAATCTGGCCTAGGAGCTCTGCCTCTTCCTGGAGAGGAGAAAGCATCTTGTCTATAAACCTGCATCCCTTATAATGACCTCTTTGCCATCATGTGGGTGGTGTTATTATGCCCATTCTGCTGATAGGTCCCTCTCAGGGTGTCCTCCAAAAGTTGGCAATCCTCTGAGCTTACAGTATGGAAACCTGGTACCCTTTCTCTGTGATGGGTCTTGACTGCTAGCTCCAAGAAAGGACCCCAGACAGCACTTCACCCATGAAATTTTAACTTAATTGATTAGCACAGTGGAGGACAAAATCTTAATATTAAGGAACTGATTATAATTGTAGCAAAGCTTCTAAATTTGCACTGTCCAAAGCTGTAGCCACTAAGCCTTGTGGCTACTGAGCCCTTGAAATGTGCCGTATTTGTAAAATAGCTCATTAATAATTTCTATATTGATTACGTGTTTGTGATAGTATTTTTGATATACTGCATTAAATAAAATATGCTATTGAAATTAATTTTACCTGCTTCTTTTTAATGTTTCTTAAAGGTGGCTACTAAAAATGGAACACTCCCATTATATTTTTATTGAGTAGGGCTGTTCTAGATATCAGCAGACCACGGCCAACTGGCCAAATTCAACTTGTTTCCCATTTCTGTAAGTAAAGTTTTATTGGAACACAGACATGCCATTTGTTCTTGCAATGTACAACAGCAGAGTTGAGGAGTTGAGATAGAGAGAGAGAGAGATGACCTCTGGAGCCCAAAATATTGACTATTTAGTCCTTGGCAGACAAAGTTTGTTGACTCCTGTTCTAAACTATCAAATAAAAAGCATTTTCTTAAATTTTGGACTTTATTGAATTTTTAATTCCATATTGAATATATGTTATAGTCTTTTATTTCACAGAAATTGATGTGTTCAGGCTAATCCTATATTAAACCAGGTAGTTAAGTAACCCTAACAACCCACTTGTCCAAATTAATGGATAGCAGAGGCTTTTCTCTATTACCTTTGTCCTGCCAGTGGCCTTATGAGAGAGTTTGTACTCACTTCCTCATTGATCATCCTCACCACACAGTGAAATTGATAGACACTCATGACTTGCAGTCTGTACCCGGGCAAAGTCCAGATTAACACTTTCATATAAGTCTGAGTGACCAGCAGGGATTCATGTCAAGATGAGCATCCACTGTGTGAGCCATGATGGTAAATGGAAATGCCTGTCTCAGCCTCAAATCACAGGCTCTGGGTACACACTGAAATGACAGTGACACAGAATGCAGTGTCCTTTCGGGGTGGAGAGCAGAACCTTCTGCACTGTTATTGAATCCTACATAACAACGTGGTCCGTTTTCTTGAACTTGTGCAACAGAGCCAATTGTGACAAAAGATTACACTCTTCATTTCCCTACTGATCTTTCATCTTTTTTATTCTTGTCAATTTTCCTTGTGAAGTGTTACCATTTTGGTGGGGGTGTGTATGTCACGAAAGCACGTCCTGCATCACACGAAAAATTATGGCCTCAAAGCCTCCTTAAATTACACTCTAATAGCATTTTCTTGGAAGTCATCATGAATTTTGGTTCTTCCTAACCTTTGCCACTGGGGATCACATAGCACAGCTCAATGTTTCCGTTGCTGCATTTTACAATGGTGGTAATGTAAGAATTTACTGGAGACTTTATATACAGAGACAAAAGCAACCACTTTATGAAGCTATTAAACACCATGGATTTTCCCACGTGAGAGATCAAGCTTATTGTATTTCCCAAGTCTCCCTGCAGTCTCCCCCCATAGCACAATTCCACTGCGTGATACAGTGTGGTGTGCCCAGCTGTCTCTGAGCCCAAGGTTGTTAGCGTCTTGACCACAACCCAGCAAGATCACCATGGCATCGTCGGCAGAGACGACGGGCCATTCTGTCACTAGGCTTGTTACTGCAGGACACCTGGCCTCTATGCAGGAAAGGTTATTGTATTTCCTTTTGACAATGAAAGCTTTCAAGGGCCAACAATGAATTTTTTTTTATGGCAGAGATTAAAGTGAAAAACATGATGAACAGAAAGTAGTGTGCTTTTGTGTGTGGTTATCCAGACATTTTCAGCCAAAGACAGTAATAAGCTGTATGACAAAAATTCTAACTTAAAACTCCCCAAGTTTTTCCATTAGATGTTTATCTTTTCTTTTGTGGGTGAAATGGAGAAAATATGGTTTAACTACCAAAATGTATTTGTTATGGAAATGGCAGGCCACTGAAACATATAGACATTATTTACATTAAAAATCATCAAATAATCTACTTTTATGTTCATAAATTCTTAAAATTCAAAACTATTCCCCTTTGAGGGAACGGTGGTACCCATTAAGGCTCTCTTTAAAGTAATTTAGTTATTAAAATCAATTGTGCTTTATGGAAATGACCAAAACATTTCACAGATTTGAAGATTTGTGTTTTAAAAAAAAATTAAGGGTTCTCTGAATCTGGAGGTATTTGTTGTGTGGTTTTAGTCACTGACATAACTCTAAAAATATGTGAAGCTGCCTAGGAGATATAAATCATCCAACCACCAAATGTCCTAGTTTCTTCGTCAATTAGAAAATTAGTTAAGTTTCTTTCTAATGGTGGGCTGGTAGGTGGACTGCATTCCTGTACCATCCACGTGGAAAGTGCAGCATGGGGTGGCAGCTAAGTAAACATAAAAAATGAGATGTTAATTGTGCATGGTTAAGTCACTGTTGAGCAGGGACTTCTGACCTGTAGATGGATAACTCACAAATGACATGAAGATTTTGCTTCTAATTCACCAAGGTTTACAAAGTGTGAGAGTCTACTCAGTGACCTTCACTGTATCATGTGATTTTTGTTTACTTTCACAGTCTCCCTGAGACCTGGACCCATTCCACAGCGAGCCCATAGGAAAAGCAATCACACACTGGGTGTATTCAACAGTTGTGATTTCATAATCCTCATGCACATAAGTTTTCCTTGGGACTCTGTGTTCACAGTCAAGTCCAATGGGAATATCTCTGAGGCAGGGAAAAGTGAATGCAGCTCTGCTGGCATTCAGAATTGGATGGAGTCACAGGACCTGCTGGGTAGAACTGGGTTCTATTGTCTTATATTTGCTGACAGGACACTGTCAGGGGAGTCAAGGTGCTGTTGGAAGGACAGACCTGGTGAACAGGAAATATGACATGTCTTAAGGTCCATCTCCTGAAAAATAAACTTAAAAGAGAGAGAGAAATGACGAAGGACCTGACCTGATCCCTGGCTCTATTTAGGCGGCACATATTTTCAGCATCTGTCATAAAAGCTCAGAGTGTTATGAGGGACTCTAAGTTTAATGGTGTGTAAATTTTTTTTAACTCTCTTGTTGCTTCTTAGCTGTTGCCTGCAAATTTGTAAAAGCTTTATTTTCCCCTTTGCATTTAGTTTTAGAAGCACAAAGAGGAAAATACAAAGCCTTGAGTTAAATGCAGAGAATCTTGTGCTTAGAAAAACATCTAAATGTCAGCTCTCCTTGGCTTATAGAAATTTCCAGATCTTAAGGGCCCGGGGTTCTGATATTAATTTTCTTCGGGCTGCTGAGACCTCCCTGCCTGAACCTACCTAGAGTCATTTTTGGACCCCAAATCATTGACTCCCCCCTGCCCCCCAGCGAAACCCTCCAGGTCCCTGGTCACTGGTGGAGGAACACAGTCCTCTCTTGCTCACTCAATCACTCACAGGCTTGGGAATGTGGGAATTGAATTCAAGGAGAAACGAAAAGAAAATAATTTTTAATTTCAAAGAGAATCCGAACTATCTCTACACTGTGAATATATGAATATTGTTCAATTTATGAGGTGCTGGAAAATATACTACATTACACAGTCCAATTTAATGTGATCCATGGAGCTCTAAATGCCCTTTAGAGTGTTCGAAGCCAACATTTACAAATACAATTTTAAATAGAGGATAACTAAATGGGTGTTATTATTCTGTTCTGAGCCTGCTAACGAATTCTCAAGAACGTAGCATGAATTGGTTGTCAAGGTAATGTCTGGGAAGGTGGCAGAAACTGTCACCAAGCCAAGTGGAAAAATTAAACCCTCTCACCGTCATATTCCAGGAATTCTCAAGCGAAAAGAAATTCCTAGACACCTCTTGGAGACCTTTTGTATTCTCCTCTCTTTCATCCTTCAGTCCTCTTTTCCATTCCCCATAGATGACCAAATGAAATAGAATGTTCCCAAAGAAAACTCATTTAAAGAAGTTGAGCTCAGGGTCAGTTTTTTGTTTTATTTTATTTTATTTTTTTCCATCTACAGGTCTTTCTTTTAGTTTATATCCTCTGGGCTGATTCAAATTAGAAGAGTATTTTGGACTCTCTACGGAGGACACATGGTGGAATAACCTAAATTGGAAATGCATGTTTCATGATAACAGATATTTCCACTCTTGCTGGGCATTTCCAATTGCTGGAAAGCACCTAAGTGACATGAACTAATCCACAGACCCTCTGGAGACTCGGCAGAGAAACTGAGGCCATGAAAGTGATTACAGGGCCATTAAGCATAAATGGTGGAAAAGAAATTACATTTGAATTTTTTTCATGTTCTGCTTTCATATAAATTACATAAGACAATGGAAAGAAAAGACCATCTGGGTTTGGATTTCATAAAATGAGACTCACATCTGCTTTTGTATGTCATATAAATATTCCCTCATTAGAGAGTTCAGTCTACGAAACACTTTTGGTCAAAAAGTATTAAGGAAAAAAAGTGGGAGGAGATTGCTTTTCATGGATGCTGATTATTTTTAAATCTTCAATTCTAAATATTAACTGGTGAACACCTCAGAGAATTGTATGTAACTTTATTTTTAGAAATTAAAGTATCTTACACTGTGTCTACTTTGCCAAGTAATGCACGTTGCCTTCTTATTTGTTAAACAGTAGATTCGGCACTTTTTTCAGCAACAAATAAATAAATAAGGACCCTTTGTGTTCAGCTCAGCTTTTTAACAGGGCTGAGGATAGAAAGGTGTATGTTTATAGATACATCCTTCTCCCCCATCAACATAAGATGAATGTTTCTAATCAAATTAAATTATTTAGCTTTCCAGAAATCTCTTTTGCTTTCTCCTTTTCTCATCTTTTATTTCTTAGCTCCATCTACTTTACATGGGTTCCTCCTCAAACTTTATGTGATAGGAAGATGGTGGCAGCTGGTCTAGACTTTGGTATCTTCTTAGGTTTGAGCCCATGAAAAAGAATGAGAGGTGCCTTTTCAAAATCTTACTGATGCTGAATGGGTGATGTGCCTATCCTGGAACTAATTAGTAATTACAAAGCCTGGGAAATGTGGTGTTCTGACTGACTGAGGCTCAAGCATATGCCCTACTCCTGAATCCAGGGAGCCCCATTCAGAACTTATGGGCCAAGAATGAAGGGGCGATGATCCCTGCAGTAGGCAATTTCTGAGATGGCTTCCAGTGAAACCTGCCTCCTGGTATTTACATCTTTGTGTATTCCTATCCCCTTGAGCAGGACTAGGTCTAGGACTAGGACTCACTTCTAATCAGTAGAATACAGCAAACTGATAGGATGTCATTTCTGTGATCAGGTTACACAAGTGACTCCTGTCTTGCTATCAGACCCTGTTGCCTTCTGAGCTTGCACATTTTAATGAAGCAAGCTGCCATGTTGGAGAGGCTCACATAACAAAGAAGTGAAGGTGACTTTCAGCTAATAGTCATTGAGGAATAAAAGTCTTTAGTCCCACCACTCTCTAGGAACCAAATCTTGCCCATAACCATGTGAACTTGGAAGAAGATCCTTCTCCAGTCAAGCTTTCAGATAGTACCCCAGCCTTGACCAGCTCTCAATTGCAAACTTGTGACAGACTGTGAAGCAGAAGACACAGCTATACTGTGTGCAAACTCCTGACCTAAAGAAATGGTGTAATAATAAACGTGTGTTGTTTCATGCTGCCAAGTTTGTGGTAATTCGTAATGCAGTAATAGACAACCAATACAGTGCCTCAGAGGAAATTTAGGGTATAGACACTGGAAAAAGATAGTGTGTTAAAATGTACCTGGGATTTGTTTTAATCAGGCATGGTAAGATGCTTGGACAAAGAAATGATTGTCAGGAAGGAAGAAGTTTATAAGCACAGATGTCTAAAAACAGGAGTCATGGGGAAGGACCAGAGTCGGTCAAGAAGTGGACAGGCAAGGGGAAGGTGTGAGCAAAGCCTTTATGTGGTTTTCACAACAAAAAAGGGATAAGGCAAGATAGACAGACTTGGGATTGGCTAGTTTGAATAATTTCAGTGGGTTTAGGGAGGTAGAGACTCCCTCTTTGCCTGGTAGCTAGCCCTGGGGTGATAACTAGGGCAAGGGAATTATCTTAGTACATTTGGGCCATTATGACAGAATACCATAGACTTGGTGGTTACAAACCACAGAAATTTATTTCCCACAGTTCTGGAAGCTGGATGTCTGAGATCATGGTGCCAGCTCACTTGGGTTCTAGTGAGAATCCTCTTCTAGGTTGCAGATTCTTGTTGTGTCCTCACATGGTAAAAAATGTGGGAGAGCTCTCTGGGACCTCCATTTTAAGTGCTAGTTCCATCATGGAACTCTACCCTGAGGACCTCATCACCTCCCAAAGGTCTCTAGTCTGAATACATTAATTATATTTGGGACTAAGATTTCAACACAAGGAGTTTGGGGGGATGCAAACATTCAGTCCATAGCAGGAATAGTGCTCAACCTGTGAGAGCTCCATCAAGGAGGCAGTTGGCAGGGATGGGCTGTAGACGAACTGGTTTGCTGTCTCCAGGAATGAGTTAGCTCTGGGAGGGACAGTCTATTGGGATCCACAAGGGCCCAAAAGTCCTAGCATTCTAAGACACAGAATATAAACCACATAATTAATCCAAGTAGATGAAATCTGGGGAGCCAAAAGTACAGCTGCCCACAACAGCATGTTGTAAGCATGAGGTCATTAATTGTCTCAACAGCTTTGTGAGGTGGGTAAACATTGTTTTCCCCCATTTTTGTAAGGTGGGAAGACTAAAGCGCAGAGACATCCACCTGCTCACAGTCACACAATGAGGCAAAACAGCACGATGAAAATGAGCCTGGAGAGGGTGGAACATGCGATGGGCAGAGCACATTTGAACTTTAAAGGGTGCGAAATATGAGTACTTCTTAGTCTCTGCATAGTTTACATTGTACTCAGGGAATTTGGTTCAAATTTTAGAGATTTCATGTGCCACACTAAACAGGAACCTCCTCTATGCAAACTGCTAAACCACACCAAGCAGCCTCACAAGGGATCTTAGTAATCAACTAACCTCATTGGCCCCATACTGGCAGCATAACAGGTCATTGTCACCCAGGCTCAGCCCTGCCTTCCTTCCTCAGCCTGCCCCGCCCCTCAGAACTGACACTCTATGTTGTTTCTTGAGCAGTTTCTTGGCCTGTCCTGATCAGGACTAAGAGCGCCTCATCAATCTCAATTCCACCAGTGATTGGATCTGGAACTGCTTTTGCTGTCCTTGCCCTGGATTCTGCGTTGCTAGGGCTAGTTCATTAACACCAGGTGACTCCTCTGTCCCAGCTGTGTTAGCACAGCACACTTGCCTGGCAAGTGCCTGATCTCCCTGTTAGGAAGTGCATTTTCTTGACTAGGGTCCCTGGGACATGATACATCTTCAAAGAACTGAGAAGGGCCCTTTTCAGGGATGTAACAAAGTGATGCAAGCATAGGGCAGGGGCTGGCCTGGCCAGTCCAGGACAGCTGTACCTCTCCATCTGCTCATCTTGCTTGTGTTATGGTCATTTCCAGTGTTATTTTCTCTCTCCTACGAGACTATGATGTTTTTGAGATCTATGACTTTATCTATGTATCTTGCACATATTTTTAATTTTTAAAAAATACAAAAAGTCTTGATAGTTCTTACTTTGGAGATGGAAATGGTTTTAGGAAAAAAGATATTCCACAGAAAGATAAGTAACCTCAGAAATTAAAATAGCCTTTTACTTTTAGAAAAATGTTTTTTTTTAGGGTGCTCTTTTATATTTATCCTATATGATTAACTCAATGAGAAAAGGACCCTAATGATCTGTGCTGTGTCTCATGATGATGGAGGTTTTGTTTCATTTAAAAACAAACCACCTCACAAAAAAGACAAAGGTGTCCATTAATATTGCTGATTATTTCTAGCATATTCTGGAGGTCTTAGCCAAGATTAGAGTCATATTGCTTAGTTTTATTTTTAAAATAATGACTGAAATTTTTCATTTTACAACGGAACGACTACAGATATCACTCCTTAACAAAGAGTAGAGGTTGGCAAACTATAGCCTTTAGGCCAAATCCGACCCTCTGACTGTATTTGAAAATAAAGTTTTGTTGGAACACTACTATGTTTATTTGTTTACATATTGTCTATGGCTATTTTTGTACTACAATGGCAACATTGAGTAGTTGTGACAGAGACTATATGGCTGGCAAAACTAAAAATAATTCTCTTTGTCTCTTTACGTAAAGTGTTCATTGATACCATACCTTAACTTGAAAGGCTATTCATTAATAAAGTCTAAGCTTTTATTTTATTTTATATTATATTTTATTTTCTGGTGCTCATTTCTTCTTGAGCAATGAGCAGTTTGTTGGCTTTTCAGTCCATTTATATGATACCCTCCTTGAAAGAATTTTAAGTCTGTTTGCTTATAGATTTGCACATCTGGCACAAGGTTCCTAAGCTCTTTTTCCAGACTCAGAGAGGTTAATTGCCTTCATAAAGTTGCATGTACAGATGGTGGGGGAGCCCAGAGAGAGCTCAGGTTTACAATTCCAGTCAGGCCCCTTGTGATGCCCATTTGTGTTTGAAGTTGGAATTCTCACAATGCACCAAAACCAATGTAAAAAGAAAATATTTAGTCAACCAGCTGGTTCTCTGTATATCTGTTAACCAGAATAATACCAAAACCAAAATGTGCATCGACAGTAATAAGACAAAATAAAAAGACAAATACATCTTTCAAGAGGCAGTACAAGTATCATCTAGTCCATGATGCATTTTCTATGTGGCTAAGTTAAAAAGACACTTCTGTTTTGTAGCCCCCAGCATGTCTCCCCGAGACCCGGGGAACCTGTCTCAGTCTCAGGCCTTATGCTTTAAGTGTCTTCCTCACTCTCCACCTCTCCCCAAGGTCAGGATTCTACTTGGCTAAGTGGATGTGGCGCCCCCTTCTAGACTATGCCTTTATACCAGAGACCTAAGAATTCTCTGCCCAAATACCCAAGCCTGCTTTCAAGCCTGCATGGATTCTTCCCAATGTCCTTCATGTATCCAAGAGCAGAGGGCAGACCATGCTGCTGCACACAACTCCAGGCTTGAGAGCTAGCCAATGGGTCAGCTGTCTGCAGAATGTTCAGATGGCCCTGGATGTGTAATTTGGTGTGTTCATTCTCACGTGCTTGAGACCCTTTGTGGTTTGCAACAGAGCTAGAGACGGGAAGAGGAGGGATTATGCTTTGGACAGGCCTTTAACTAAACTCTTGCTTGGGCCCTGCAAACTTGGCATGCTATCAAAAACCCATCTATGCACTAACTGGTTTACAAGCAGTCTCCCTCTGCTAAACTGTTAACTCCTAGAATGCAAGAACCACTTCTATGTTTCCACATCTCTGGTACCTACACAGTAGTTAGGACACTTGAGGTGCTCAGTAGATAGTTGAGGACTGAAAGAGCGATGCCATCATGTCACTAAGTAGACAACCAAATGGAAAGTCAGAGTTCTGTTACTATTGCTGCATAACAAACCATCCCAAACTTGGTGCCATGAAACAAACATCTCCATATGTTCACAACTCTATGGGCCAAGAATTTGGATAGGGCAGAGGGAGATGGCTTTTGCCTGCTCTGCAATGTCTAGGGCCTCAACTGGGAAGAGTCAAAGACTGGGGGTGACTTAACAGCTGGGGCTGGAATCATCTGGAGGCTCACTCACTCACATGTCTGGTAGTTGACTCTGACTGAGACTGGAATACCACATCTGGCCTCTCTCTATGGCAGCTCTAGATTCTTCACAGCATGGAGTCTGGGTTCTAAGAGTGAACATTTCCAAAGAACCAGGCTTAGAAGTCGCTGCGGTCATAAGCTCAATGAGGTTCAAGAGGAAGGAAACTAGACTCCTACCTTTAGACAGGAAGATAGCTTAAGATGCATTTTAAGAAGAATATGTGGGACATGAAATCTAGTTGTGGCCAACTTTAGAAAATTAGACTCTGCCACAGTTAAGTAGATATTCTTTTCTTAAATAAATTAACACGCCTGCCCAGACTTATAAAGAGGGGGAACAAGATTTTCAAATAAAACAAAACAATTTAAAAAAAGATCTATTTTTCACCACTCTAGTGTTTAGAGAAATTGTGAGGAACCTATTGTGGTAAAAAGTATGGTCTGCCTCTATGAGGTGAGAGGTCCAAAATGCACTCCATTTAAAATAATGATTAGTGGCTTGCAATGCTTTTTTTTTCCCACTGAGTGCTTGATCGTTTCATTGCATTCACTATCTCCCAGTGGTATAGAGTTACTTTTATATGAAGTACTAAAATAGCTTTTCAAAAATAAGACAGGAACTTTCATGCTCTAATGAACTAATATAGTAAAATGTCAATATCATTAACTGAAAAAAATAGCAGGCAAATGTTTGAGTTAAGCTCAGCTATGAAAGTTCTTTTCTTTGAAAAAGTTCTTGTATCAAATAATGCTTAATTTGACATCGTCAAAAATTTATAGTCATCACCATTAATATAGCAAGAATTTATGACAAATAAGGAAACATTGTATGTAAAGCCTCCATGAATTCGTTGTCCAAATGGTTTAAGTTTGGGGCACATAAACAAAACATAATGCTTATATGAAGTCTTCAGAAATTTAAAAAATGTATATAAATTTAAACTAACAGAGTGAATTCCAAGAGAAGGAAGAATCTAAATTGGTGGAGACCACACTAACACACCATTGTAAAAACTCAAACAGGCTAGCCTCCCACAGTTTCTTACCTTTTTTAAAAGTAATTTGCTCTTTTAGATTCTGAAAGTGGATCTCATGGAACTATAGACAGGTGCTTCCAAGACTGGGTCCAAAGTGATTTTGAATGGTGTTTTCCAGAATTCTCCCTAAAGCATTTCTTCCTATACCTTATCCTTCTCCTAGCTCAGCCCTCTTAGAAGTTAAGGAAGTCCCTGCTCCATTTTGTTTGCATCTCAGAAGGGGGAAAATTCTTGGTTCCAAAACATCCAGCCTCTTCCAAAACGCCTTCTCCAAATGAAACTTCTAGGTCTTGTCTAACAAGCACTAACTTGCCAGAATCTCCAGAGTGAACAAGCAGACCAAATCTAACTCGAGGATTAAATGCACACCAAAGACAAACAAAGAGTACTTTCCAGATGTGTTGCCCACTGGTTTTCAAATCCACTCTGCAGATCATCTTTAGTAGGAAGTAAAAGGCTATGGCAGATGGAATTCCATGTGTCTCACCCAATGCCTCCATTCTTGCTTTTTCCACCCAAGAACTATCCAACCAGACTTCTATGTAACCTATGATTCAGAATTAAAACTCATTCAGGTCTTGTCTTTCTATCCCAGAAAAAGGGGGAAATGAGATGTCCCACTTGATTGTAGTACATTGAGGGAATTTCTTTTCTCTTCTGTCCTTCAAGGCCATCTCTATTTGGGACTGTAACACCCAACAATCAAGCCAGCACTGGCAAATCTCTGGTAGACTTGCCTCTGATGTTTCCCTCATCAGAGTCACTGCTTTGTTCTTGACCATTTCTTCCTTTGGTTTCCTTAGATATCACATTTCCTCATTCTGTCTTCTCTTCTTAGATGTGCAGGGATTTAAATTTTTCCTTATAGACTTTGACTTCCAATTTTCTATCTTTAGCATTAATGTCTCCCTTCAGCTAAAAACCAAAGTCCTCATTTCACATGGCCTTCTCAATGATGCCATTCTCAACTACTAATTTATATTAACCAACCTCTCCCACTCCTTGTCAAATATCCACTTTACTGTATTTGTAACACTTTTCAATACCTGAACCATTTATTTTTTTGTTTAGTTGTTTTTACCTATCTTAGATATATGTACTCCATAGGTGCTAAGACTTGGTCTACCTCATACAGAGCCTAGCAAAGTGCTTGAAAATAGGAGCTGCTCCATAGATTTCATCAAATGAATACATGAAGAATTCATTGTAGGGCAGTTTCCCTGAAGTAGCAGGTAAGGTGAAAGTAGCAGACACATTGGCTGTGTGAGTTGGGAATTACTTTCCCACCAAGACCACTCACCACAGGGGAGATGTAATTGTCCATCAGGATACTAGAGTGCTATACTATTGGGGGAGCAGTGCTAAGGCAGGTAAAACCCAACAGATACTAGTAAAGTTCATAATTATTGCATGGAAAAAATAGTGCTGAGTCACAAGACCCCTCGATCAGTGTGAACAAACATTTTTCTGTAAAAGACTAGACAATGAATATATTGGGACATGTGAGTCAAATAGTAGTTTCTCTGTTGAAACTACTCAACTTTATCATTGTAGAATGAGGTTAGCCATAGCCAATATGTAAGCAAATGGGTGTGGTTGTCTTCCAATAAAGCTTTCTTTATGGATTCTAAAATTTGAATTTCATATAAATTTCACATGCCACCAAATTGTATTTGTTTGATTTTTTCCCAGCCATTTAAAAATGTAAAAACCATTCTAAGCTTACAGGCCATAGAAAAACAGGCAGCAGGCCAGATACACAGGTTGTAGTTTGCTGACCCCTAACCTAGATGGTCAGACAACTCAGCTTTGTATATATTGGGATTTTTTCCCCTCAGCTCTCATGGCTACTTTATAAATAATGTTTCATAAAGCATTTTCATATAATCTTGGAACTGAGTCTCTAGGGGTGTTCTGGGTTGGGAGGAGGGAGTAGGAAGAGAATCTCCCAGGCCCAAATGGTTAACGTTTATATTGCAACATAAATTATTCTTTGCTTCAGATTGCCTGTGCTATCCATTTAGAATGATTAATGTCAAGATGATAAAATGATGCAGTCCCTTGAATTTGATTCCAGCTGTTCCCATCTTTGATATGATTTGTGAATGACAGTTGTATTTTTCACTGGTGATTAGTTAATGCTGGAAAGGACAGCCAGATGATAGCTGTATAGAATTCTAAAGCCAAAGATTTACTTGGCTGGAAAACTGTTCAACAGAATATTGTTACAGCATTTACCACAAATTCATTTAGCATTTGTCATTAGGAGGTGCTTAGCATTGGGGAAACAATCTGTAGCCTAAAGAATTCCTTAGACCATTTGATTACACCATGATTACAGAGCAATGGTAACTGAAATGGGGCTTCCAGCCACATGATGCATTGCTCTCATTTAGGACACAAATGAACTCTTAAAGAAATTATTCTATTTTTTTTTGAGGCCTTTTATTGACTTGTTCATGGCTAGAGGACATATCAAGTGTGCTTCTCAGTTTGGAAGCCAAGCTTCAAAATTTACTGGGTTTAGCCCACAGTAACAGATCATTTATTGAGCCACTTACAATGTGCCAGTCACTGCACTCTATTACCCTCATTTTATCTTTACACCAGTGCTTTTCAACATTATGCTACACTGTCAGAATAGTCGTCCACCCACCAAGTCATCGGATGGGCAGGCAGTTTGGTCTTTTGTTCTCGCTGCATCTGTGTGGCCTCTTAGATTGTGATTCTTTATGGATAGAATGGGATGAATTTAACTCAGAGTTCCTCAACCCCAGCACTCTGAACATCTGGGGTGGCATTATTCTTTGTTGGAGAGCCTGTCCTGTGCACTGTAGGGTGTTGAGCAGCATTGCTGGCCTCTACCCACTAGACATAAGTAGCAGCCCCCCACCTGGTTGTGACAGCCAGAAATGTCTCCAGACACTGCCAATGTCCCCTGGAGGACAAAACCACCCCAAGTTTTGAGAACCAGTGGTTTAACTCAATCTCCCCAGTGTAGTGCCGAGCATATAATATTGTCCTTGGGGCTCAGCTTCTATTTTCACTTCCTGCATAAGAGGCCATTTTTAATGAGTTTGCTTTTACTTCTGGAACTGAAATGGGAGCTCTGGATACATAAGTTCTGCTTTTTGGAAAATATAATTCAATGTGATATTGGGAACAGTGACTCGATTCTCTACTCTGGATTCAAATTAGTGTAAAGGAGGTATCTTTTTTTTTGATAAGTAAAAAGAGCAGGCAATAAAGGTGTCTCTCTCTCTCCTCTTCCGCTTTTTCTTTCTCTCTCCACCTCTTCTGGATCAACATCTCCATGACCTTGAGGTAAATAAACCAGTATTTTCTCTGCATGTGGGATAATGGCACATTTTTCGATTTGTTTTTCCATTGTGCTATTCTTCATTTTCAAAATGTTCTGCAATAAACATGTCATTTTAAAAACCAGATAAAAATGTCTTTAAAAAAAAAGGAGTCATTATTCCACACTTAGATTTCTAGCTGATGTTAACAATTTCTTCGGACAATGTGAGACTCAGTTCTCTGATCAGAACACTAATGCTATTGTGGCTCCAACAAAAACACGTCTTAGGGAGAACTTGATTGGCAGATATAGAAAAATAATGTCGCTTATTTAATCACGAAAATAAAATTAGAGCAACATCCTAAAAATGTGAAATGCCAGGGACCTGAAAAAATAAACCTCCCATCGCCAGTTTTGAGTTATTTAATATATTCATTAAAGAACAATGGAGGGCAGGAACAGCAGTTGCTTTGAATTACATGCTATTTGGGATCAGCAACAGTGGATTAACAAGGTTTTACTATGTTTCAGATGTTTGTCAATGATTGATTGTCTGCATTCATATCTACATGTGCTTACCAGGCTTTCGGGGCACAAGGTCTTTGAGACAGAGGTTATGTCTTTTATTGATTCTGCGCGAGGCCAGACCACACTGGAGAGCCCTAATAGGCTGGCAGCATATTTTGACCATTGATAACAGCATGCAGACTATTTAGCTATGAACCCCAAGGCCAAGATGGAAACAGCCTGGGAACAATGCCTGCAAAGGCTTTTTATGACTAAAAAGCCCCAAGCAAGCATACATACAGCTTTCCTGATCAGCAAAGGTACTTGGCTCCAGCCTGTCATTAAAATGTGGGCATGGACCCAGCCCTAGGTTCGAGAAAGCAGCCCCTCTCCAGATCCATGAGCAGAGCAGGAAGCCCTGGCTGTGGGCCCCCTGGAAGCTGAGAAAGCTCCTTGAGTGGCCTGGATGCCAGCTCCCACCTGGAGAAGTTGGAGAAGTGACGGCTTTGAGGCTGAGGCCTGCAGAAGCAGAATTCCCAAATTCCCAGCCAAAGAACATAATCCTGAAGTGGAAAAACAACTGAAATTCATACAAACTGAACCCAACAATTCCCTTTCCTGCTTGGAAAGGAAGTGGTTGGGAGATGGTGTGGATGAACACTACTCAGGGACCACACTCCTTCCTTCTTCTTGTGGCAAAAGTCTGAGGAAATTTTGCTCAGAGTCAATGAGATCAGAAGGTTTGATGTATCTGAAGGCCCCTCTGATCAGTGGCATCCTCCACTGGGCTCCCTATGCCATCATGACAGATATCTTTCGGTTCTTAGTTTTTGTTTAGCTTCTGGTTCTTTGACTGAGTGAACCAATTGGATTTCTTAACCAGAATCAAATTGTTAAGTTCTTACTCCACAGGGGAGGAAACGTTCTCAGGTAATTTTCATTCTGATGAAATGGGGATAAACCAGTCTTGAAATAGAAGGAAAGAATTAAAATAGTAACTCTATTCCCAGGTATGTTTTTCTCCCATAGGAAACAGTGGTTTAAAGTTTATGGAGCAGGTTAATGAGTTGGAGAACCTTACCTTTGGCCCATGTCCTAAAATAAGACTTTTAAACACACTTCAAAAATATACAGCATTTCTCATTAATGGCGAATAAAGAATTGGGTCTCGAATCACAATGTCAGGGCAGAATGATTCATATAGTAATATGTAGCTGAAATGGGGTTTTTTAGAAATGAAAATTTTCATTGATTAAATGATTCCTGGAACATCATGGGCATTTATTTTGCTTTGCTCTTTTCTTTGTGTTCTTTGATATTTTTCAAAAGTTTCTTCAATAAATATACATTAGAAGACTGTAGAAAACACTAAATTTGAGAGTTTAAAAATTGATGCGATATAAAGAGGACCTTTTAAGAAATGGAGTTGTCTTAAGAAAATCCATAGAAAAGGAAAACAAAAAAAATTTGCTTTGCTTGAAGGTTGTGAGATGAATCGAAGGTCATGAAATGGAAGACTTTTAAGCTTATTCTTTTATTCTAATTCTGTTTCTCTTTTGTGGCTCCAAAGCAGAAGCCTTTGTCCTCTTTTCTAATGTTAAGTTAATGAGAATGTGTATTACTTGAAAAGCCGAGCATCTTTGACTTGTCATAGTCGCTAATTTTCTCTTGCTGTCACTTTCCATTCAACCATGTCTCTTGGATCACCCAAACCAGCAAATTGCTTCTCTTTGTTTAGCATGAGCCAGAAGCACTACTGATTTCTGGGTTATAAGGCAACAAATCAGAGTGGAGTAGGCTGTCAGTTGTATAAATTCTTTAGATCTTGGAACAAATTTGAACTGAGTAATATATAAATCTCCCTCCCTTCCACCTTTCTTTTTTTCCTTCTATTTTCTTTCCTGCTTCTCTTTATTCATACTTCTGTCCCTTCTATCTCTCTGTCCCTCTCTCCCTTCCCTTGTTCCTTCATTCTCTCAAGTTCTTCCTTCCTTCCTTCCTTCCTTCCTTCCTCCCTCCCTCCCTCCCTCCCTCCCTCCCTCCCTCCCTCCCTCCCTCCTTCTGTCCTTCGTTCCTTACTTCCTTTTTGTTGTAAACATCCACTGAAGACATACAACAAACCAGGGACTGTATTAGTCACCAGAAATATTAAAAAGTATTAAGCACAATCCCCACCTTCAGGGAGCTTACATTCTAACAGAAAAAAATTCCCTTAGGAGAATGCAGAAATGGGTAGATTCTTCTAAACTGTATAAAGGAGAAAGAAAAAAGGGAAAGAGGAAATATAATAGCTCCACTTTGGGGTTACTGTATTCTTTCAAAAAGCTGAACCCCCATATTCTACGTATAACATGTTTACCACTATTAGCAAAAACCCAACCAAACAACAAACAAAAACCCCGATTCTCTCAAATTAGCCTTGGGAAGAGAAGCTCAATTTCTTGACAGCAGAGCAATAGTGTGGCCATAACTGGAGGTAGTGTCTTACCTTGAGGTCTAATTTGGAAGGTGAGGATGCCAGTATTTCCTGTGCTTCAAGAAAGTCCAGAAATAATCCATTTTTTGCAGTGCAAAGAAATATTTTGAGAGCTTAAGTAAATTCCTTTTAGGTATTTTTAAAAACACAAATTGTGACTTCAATCTCCCTTTTTGCAGTAATAATAATTTTTATAATATTATTGATAAGTATACCAAAACTTCTCAGTCTGAATTCCATGTATATCTAGAGTCAGATCCTTGAGCATTTGTTTATTGGCAGCTTTCAGGTCCAGGGAGAAGCTGGAGCTGTTTATTCTTCCCACTTCACTGCCTCCCTATCTCTTGACTTTGCTAATAGCACCTGAGGCACACCTCTGAAAACCTTGAACCAGTGAGCTGGAAAATGCTGTGTTATCAACAGGCACTGCCCAAGTGACTTAGCGTCCTGGAAGCAGAGAAAAAGGCATAGAAAATTGGTAGGAAGGTGACATGAGAATATTCTGCAGACAGAAGAAATGTTATAGTGATAGAACACTGATATAATGTTACAACTTTGTAATAGTATAGCATTGATATTATGATTGAAGTGTTCTTTTAGGCCAGTGGTTCTCAAACAAGAGTGACTGTGCCTCCCAGAGGACATTTGGCAATGTCTAGAGATGTACTTGGTTGTCACAATTGGGAATGGGACGCTACTGATATCTAGTGGGTAGAGACCAGGGATGCTGCTGAACATCCTACAACACCTGAGACAGCCCCCTCCCCCACAAAGCATTATGTCCATAGTGCTGAGGTGGACAACTGCTTTAGAGAATGGACAGCTAGAGAAAAGACTGAACAAAGATGAAAACAGGGCATCAGAGGACTTCGAACACAGAACAAGGGATGTGAGGAAGAAAAAGTAATCATGGAAAATATATTCAATAGATACTGGCTTGCCTGTCCTGTGCATCCACAATGTTCTCAGTAATCTCATTATTCCAGAAATACATAAGCAAACAAAGTTCATAATATCCTGCCTAAATTGAAAATGAAAACTTGACACCCAGATTGGAATTAGCAAGAATGAACAACTTCCTCATTTTTACCCAATTCACTAGGGCATTTTAACCCACAGCCATCTCATTTCCTTCCAGAACTGTAAAGGTGTCATGATTTCAATCTCTCTGCAGTGAAATTTTTCTACAACATGGAGCCTGGCCATTCCAGTCTGGTGATGTTTTTGATGGCTATGCCCGACAGCATTAAGGAAAATTGTTCACATTTGTGTCGCGGATGCTGTCATGAGCTGTGCTGATTTTCCTCCAGTCAGAGCTGTCCCTGAGGACTTCTTGGTTTTAAGGGCAAAAACCTCAGGAAGGATCCGCCTTTGAAAGTCAGCTGCCGCAGCATGTGCGGTCGCTCTCTGAAGTCACTCAGAAGCCCAGAGTGGTGCTTCTGTGTTGGTCCAGAAGAATCTGTTTGGCCTGGTTCCCTGCAGGGTGCTGGAGGCCTGTGAGGTTTCTCTGGGCTTGTCTAGAAAACATGCGAGGACAACTCACAGATATGTGAGGACAACTGTGCTCTCATCCTTTGCTCAACAAATGTTAGAGCTGCTTGAACAATTCCATGTGAAAAGATGGATTGATTTTAAAAGTTTAAAAATACATGTATTTCAGGGCCTAGAAACTGAGCTCAGGAGGAAGCAGGCGGCCTTCTGTTTGGGGCACCAAATCCAGCAGCACTGCTTAATGAGAACTGCCTGTCCGCTGGGATCAAGGGCTTGGGCTCTGCAGGCTGATTGGCCCCCATGAACTCTGGGGTTGGGGGTTCATGCCCTGGCACTTCTGCTTCTAGTCAATCATCTGAAGGTTTCAAACATACCCCCAACAGCAACCTTCTCCATTTCAGGATGTCCTGAATGCCAGGTCTGGAATGCAGGGAGGGGGCAAGAGGCAACGGATAACAGATGCTGCCATTTGGACACCTTGCCCTCCTTTCTCTGTGCAGACTAATTCTTCAGAGGCCAAAGGTCAGAAGCCTTGATGGGCTCATCGTTCCACAGTGATGGCTGGACGTTTCTTCTTGTCTGTGTCTCTTCCTGCTTCTGAACCTGACCTTACCAAGATGGACTCACCCCAAAGCCTGAAATGGGACTTAAACCAAGACTATTCATCTTTGTCATCATCTACAGTAACTTACTTATTGGGTGCCAACAACAGACTCCAAAAAGCAGTGGGCCCAATCAAAAGGCTGCGTAGCCAACTCCATTTGGATAGGCCTGTTTCAAATTTTCCAACTCCAGACCCTGTTTTCCTCAACTGGCCCTGTCTACTCTCACTGCATTCTTTAGGGGGTGAAAGCAAGTGTGAAGAGAAATGCTTTATTTGTTAAGTGAATCAACTCCCAAGAAATGTTTCTTGTTTGGAAGTCTTCTTTGTCTGCTGTTACTATGGTTACTTCAGCTCTCTTTTGATTAGTGTTTGCATGCTATATCATTTGTCATCCTGTTACTTTTAACTCATCTAATGTCTTTGTTATTTAAAGTGAGTTTCCTGTAGGTTGAATATAGTGTAGGATAAATGAGTCTGGAGTAATTCTTGAGTTACTGTATCTTTGGAAAATGTGGATGTGATCAGTTCATTTAAAGAGATTGTAAAGCAACAGACCTGGGAAATGGGAACAGACTCTGAAGTAATGAAAGAAACAGAGAAATCAGCTCATACAAAGAAACATAGCAGGATAATCCAGCTGATGACCCAAGATCAAGGTGAGCAAGCAGGCAACATAGACATTGGGTGAAATTCCAAGTGGAGGGCTGCTGTTGCCTGGAAAATTCAGAGTATGTACTGGAGATCATGTCAGAGGGAGTTCAAGGTGAGAACCCAGCTACTGAGAAGGAATGAGAAATTTTAGAATTCTACTCTAAATATTAATTGAGTACCTACCATGTGGCAAATGTTGAACTAAGCTAGTCCTACCTTCAGACTTTAGAAGTATTATAATCTCGTGGGGGCAAAGGAAGATAAATGGTAAACAAAATTTACACAAAAAGTACTAAATTGCAATAGTGACAAACATTATGAAGGAAGCATAGATTGCTTTATGAATCAATATTAGGGGAATTTGTTTCAGGCAGGGAGATCAAGGAAAATCTCTCTAGAACATGATGCTTGAGAATTAATCTGAAATATTAGTGGTAGGTAAGAAAGTGAGGGAAGAATAGTCCAAGCAGAGATCCATGGCAGATCAGAGCATGGCTATGATAGTTGGTGAGGCCGAGTATAGGGAATAAGGGGAGTATGGTCCGGGATGATGCTGGGGAAATAAGCAGGGACAAGGCCATGGCACTGTGGAAGAGTTTCATGGAAAGCAGAGGGGAAATTTGAAAGTTTAAGGTCACCGTATGAGGATTGGGAGTGGGAAAAGAATGGTGTGACATGATCCAATTTAGACATTACTTTGGCCATTTGGAGGCATAAAGAGAAAGAGAAGATGCAATGTGAATTACAGGTAGACCAGTTAGCAGGTTATGTCAGCTATAGAGTGAGAGATGTAAAAATGCTTGGACTTGGAGGTCAAGTGTAGACATGGAGAAGAGTAATCTATTAAAGGGATGTTTAAGAGATAAAATCAACAGGGCTTGGTAATGGATTGGACATGGAGGGTGAGAAAGACATCAAACATTAACTTCTGGTTTTTGATTCATGAACCTGGTTGGATAGGGCAAGGCTCTGGGGAGAGACCGTGAGTGCATTTTGCACATATTGAATTTGATGTGTCCTTTAGGTATCTGAAAGAGATCAATATGTAGGGCTGAGCTCGGCCGAGAAAATAGACACAGGGATGGATATCAATTTGGGAGGCATCTGTACAAAATGATGAAGAATGAAATGGTGTGGATGTTGTTGCCTAGGGAGAGATTAAAGAAGAGCTGAAGTGATCAACATCTCAGAAACTGCTGTATGTCAATATGAGGTCAAACGTTGCTAGGAATACATACTGATGTGGACACTATTTTGACATCAGTGAGCACTGTTTTGGTAGAGTGAAGACACCAAATGCCTGGTGGAGTGTGGGGAAGTAGAATGAGAGGTGAGGAAACAGAAGCAGAGCATCTGAACAGCTGTTTGAAAAGTTTGACGGAAAAGAGGAGGTGAGGGCAGAAGATAAAGGGAGAGTAAGATTAGGGAAGGGGTGAGATGAGCTTTATTATCTGAAATATTTTGCTGAAATTGAACAGCTTTGAATGACCATAATCAAAAATTGAGCTTTGAGAATTAAACAGACCATGCAAAAGAACCCATGTTCATTAAATCATTTTTCTGTGTCTCTCCCTAATTGGTAATTGGTTTTCGGCCATGACATATTTGCTTGTTAATTGCTATGCTTCCTATTTAATCATGCTTTTATAAGTCTCTGAGGAGAACATGGCTGAAAAAGATCCAAAGGGAGACCTGAATTGCTTTTCATAAATCACCCATATTACAACAAGACAACTACGAAAAAAGTTTTTCCATAAGTCCTCGACCCCATCTTTATTTGACATTCTTGAATGTGCATTGCATAGTAAGAATGATACTCATGGGAAAAGGATTTGGCAAGTTCTATGTCTCCCATTTGTTATGCTCCTACTATAATCAAAAGAAAATGCCTTCTTCAACATATATTCTATATTTTTAAAAATTAAAAGAAAAAAGGTAGGCTACTCTCTGGAGTGTCTGATGTGCCCTTCAAGTTGACTTTGAAAGGTGATTAATTACAGCAGTGTCTGTTCAGTTTCAAAAGTTGAAATTAAATGTACTTCAAAACTCTTAATAAAGGAAATATATTTTACACACATGTCACTTGGGAGAAGGACCAATTCAAGTCAAAATTGTGAAGGAGGTAAAGCTAATCATTAGAACTGGTACACCCTACTTTGTCTAATGAAAGAATCTTCTAGTAACCCTTGAGTGGCTCTGTCTTAAGTACTCTATAACTAATTCTCCATGAGTTCTGTGATTTCACAATTGACAGAATTCAAAGTTTAAAAGGACTTGAGAGCTCACTGTGTCCCAGAGCCATAGATGGACATGGCTGAGTCCTCAGTGAGTGAAGGGATAGTTAGAGCATGCCCTGAGGGCCTTGGGCCACTAGTCCAGTACTGAAGCTTCTACAGCAGGAGTTGGCAAATTATAGCACGAGCAAAATGCGACCCCATGCGTTTTTGCAAATAGTTTTATTGGAACACAGCCTCACTCATTCATTTACATGCCCTCTGTGGCTGCTTTCTTTGCCTCTACAGTCCCAGAGTTGAGTATTTGCCACAGAGACAGTATGGCCTTCAAACCCTGATACTTACTATCTAACCTTTTATAGAGAAGGTGTTGAGCCCTGTGACTATAGCATAGGCTGCAGTTTAGAATCACTTCAAAAAAAGCACAGGGTGCTGGGCCACACTCTAGACCTCATCCCCAAACTTCCAGGATGGGCTGTAGGAATCACTGCATTCCATCATGCTGCCTCGAAAGCAGATTCCCTTGAAAACACATTTCAGGTTCTAAGTTTGTTTTTATATGGGTGAAGCCCTACAGAGAAGCACTTCACACACTTTTGCTGGCATCAAAATCCCCAGAGATTCTGACAAGCAGGCCCAGGGTTGGGCTGTGCAACTGGCATTTCCAACAAGCTGTCAGGTACCGCTAACTCTGTAGACCCGTGAGTACACTCTGCATAGCACTGACTTAGACCGAAAGGGCTTCCCTTGCTAACAAGACAAAGTCAAGTCTTCTGAACCAGAGGCTGGGGTTGGGGTAGATTTTTGGACCAACTGCTGGGCCTGTTCCAGACCACATTGTAAAGACCCTCAGTCCTCTGCTCAAATCATCCCTTTCCTCCTCTCCTACACCCCACCTATGAGACTCAAAATCAAGCCATTCTTGTTCCAGGTCTCCACTCCCATATAGGTTTTCTTTTATTGTGTTTATAAAAATAACTGGGTACTATTTTGAGTCTTGTAACTGTACTTTGAATGGAGAGAGGTGGCATGATGGACACAAGAAAATTCCAGGTATAAAGGAAAATGGATTATATGTTGCAAAGCAGTACAAAAGAACAGCAAAAGTTGGATAAATATTTGTGGAAATCATGAATGTAAAAACACAAAATGCTGATGAAAATACAAAGAGACAGAGGGCCTCAGAAACACAAAAATGATTTTATTTTGAACCAGAAAGCAACAGCAATGAAGAGAACAGTCTGGGCTGAGTGAGGGCTTGGCAGTGTGACTCAAGTACCAGGGATTGAATTTGTTCAGGTGAACGGAACAGCATAGAGAACCGACTTTTCATTTACAAACTCAGCAAATCACAACTGGATCTTCATGACACTTATCAGTGGACTCCCATTTACACTGGTTTGGATTGCTTTTCAGATTTCAGATTTTGTAACAATTTTGTAAATATTTTTAAAAGCGAAAAGCCACTGCAGTGAAGGTTTTGGTGTCCCCTTTTTTTTTCTTTTTGATATGTCAGGCATTGACTCAATTACCGAAAAAGTAAAAGATATCTGTGAGAGTTTTACTTTTAAACTCCCCCTCCCCCGACCAAAGAACAAGAGTTTGTTTCTTATCTGCGGCACTACTGATATTTTGGGTCGGACACTTCTTTGTCATGGGGGACTGTGCTGTGTACTGTAGAATGTTGAGCAGCATCCCTGGTCTCTACCAATTAGATGCCAGTAGCGCCCTCTCCCAAGGAGGGACAACCAAAAATGACTCCAGACATTGCCAAATTGCCTCTTTGTTGAAAAGCACTATTTTAAAAACATCTTCCTGCCCCCATTATTGTCTTTGTATTCTCTTTAACATTTTATAAGGGTCAACCAGATAGATCAACTTCCCAATAGCAAAAGTACATGTGAGCACATATGCATGTCTCTGTAGGAAATGCAAATGTGCCTGGAGCCAAAATGGGATTCCACGTTCACTGAAGGGCACTGGTTCAGTTCCTCAGAAAGTTTATGGTCAACATCAGTACCATAATAAAATGCCTGTTTGTCATCTGGCCTTTTCCCCTTCTCCAGCGGAAACCATCATCAATATTTGCAGTCAGTTTTTGAAGTCATTTTCTTTTCAAGCTGTACTCTTCACTCAGGCTGATTATCATCTTCATCCATTTAGATTCCTACTTGAATTATACGGCCAGCCACTCCTGACACTGGATCCAGGTTTCTTCAGTTGTATCCACCAGGAAGACAGGTACCACGTTTCTGAGTTTTGTTATGAGGGCTGGCTGCGTAATTTGCGAGGTCTAGTGCAAAATGAAAATGCAGGCCCTTTGTTCAAAAAATATTAAGAATTTGAAGATGGCAACAGCACTGTTCACACAACCATATGTCGGACCTGTCAGCCTTGGTTGGCACTGCATCAGTTTTGTTGTATTAATTTAATTGGCACCACCACCTCTTTCTCCCCTGTGAAGGAAGGACTTTAAAAACAAGATATTATGACTCCAATCCATTTAAAGAATTGTACTGTAGCAAATGTATATAGCAATATGCTTTTTAGACTTAAAAAAATCCACGTGGAAATCTTTCCTACATCATTACAGTAATGAAAGTAAACAATATGGTCTGTCACCATATACATATTTCTTGTAAATATGACAACATAGACATAGTGACTGCTACCATCCACAACGTTTTTTAAGTTAGCAAAGAGTGAGACTTCCATAACAAAATTATAACATAATCCCTCTTGTCCTTATAAAAATAATGAAAACAAAACCTAAGCAGCTTGCAGTGAAAATCTGAGTAGTAACTGCTTTATATTGAAAAACATTATATTCATGGAAATATCGTCTTTCTGATAAATGCTTTACATGAACATTATAAGGCAAACTAGCATTTATTGGTACCTGGAGACCACGGTTTAAAAAACTCAGAAGTTGAGTTTTAGACCCTTTTATTTAAAACCTGCTAATATACAAATCGCATTAAAATATTCGTTAATCAGCTACCAAAAACAGTATGTAAAAGTTACTGAGATAATCCTTTCAGTTTATTCAGGGAAGGCAAACAGTTTTTATATTGGAAAACAAAAACAAAAAACACAAAACATTAAGTTTCCAGAGATTTTTTTTTCATTGAGGTGTCCATCTTTTAGATGTGAAATTATCCTAAGTAGCTATCAAAATATTCATCTGGGTATAAATAATATAGTAAATATATAGACTCTATCTGTTATGAAAAAAGTGAACATCTGCCAGCGAAGAGGACAGAAGCATTAGGAAGCCGCCCATGAAGTCCAGACTTGAAATCACATGTGATGCTGAAACAGTGGGTCTATGGACAGATTTTGGAGTAGCAATTGGTTGATTTGGTTAAAACAAAATCACTAAAAACAATGCCTAAATCTACCAGTCTTTTCAGTCTAAATAGCTGACCCAGTGGTCCAGATAAATATCACAGCAAATGAAATGATTTGTAACTGTCATGCCCTTTGTCAAGGCAGAACCAATGCCAGATTCCTGGTCCAAGGACTGCTTGAGAAAGCCTACTTCATGGACTATTCTGATGTGTCAGATCAGCATGCAAAGAATATCATCTGATATTCTATTAGCAGGTTCTTTTGACAGGTTCCAGCATGGAATAGCACATTTAATTTTTTTTTTGTCTTACAATTCTATGGTAAACTATACTAGAATATACAGAGGGATTTCTACATCTTTCAAGATGTTGAATAAAAAGTCTGTTTATAACAACATTTGAGGCACGTATATACTAGTGAATGGTACTTTAAGCAACATCCCTTGTCATTACCAACTTATAAATATTGTTTTTTGGGTGACTTATATTTGGACATGGTAGCGGTAGTCAGGGCCACGTGTTGATGTCCTGGAGAGCAAAATCGATCCACAGTGGTGCTTCTATTTGTGACAGAAAATGTTTTTTTCCTCAGTCCAAGTGACAAAAGAAAAATGATTTGGGTGGGTGGGGGAGAAGAGAACAGCTATTAAATATAGTAAAGAAATGTCACAGGCCTAAAAGAAACTATTAAAAGGAAGCATGAAATGGATTTATATCATGAAATAGAATCCTACTTCTCATAAAACACAAATCAGCCTGAAATTTGGAATAATCAGGAGGATTCAAAGTGACTGTTTTCAATTATAATCTCCTTTCCCAGAGAATGTTCTCCCAGAATCCTTAATCCTGGGAAAAGCAGGGCAAAATGTGGCCAAACGTTTCAGAACGTTTCTTCCCAACATTATTCTATCAGCCATCACAGGGTAATTAAAGATTTAGCTAAGGCAGATTCCAAACTCCAAGATCAATTCTTTCCACTCTCTTTCACTCTTCATTTTAGTTGATCCAATAAAAGCCCGTGGACATGACAGTTAAAACACCTCAAAACAAACCAGAGTAAGAAAGCCCACTTACTTCCCTATGTTTGATTTTTAAAGTAGTTGCATATTTTGTTTGTATGGTTATAGACTGTGATGAAATAAAGTTTGTAGAAAGCTGATAAATGTATGGGCCTCTTCTTGTGCAAAACCGAAGAATTCCTAAAGGTTGTAATCCTGGTTATGTTCCTTTTATAAATAATCTATAAATTTTCCTGTAAATACAAAAAAAATTGAAGAAACTATTAAAGCCTGTACTTGATATAAAACACAGTAAAAAGAAGAGCGGGGAATCACTTGTTTTGAGTCCTATCTTAGCTGATTTCTGGACACCTTTTGCAGAGATTTAATCACACTCTGGAAGCTTGTGCTTTCTCTGTCCCCTAAATGATGGCCACGACCCTTTCTATGCCCTAGAAAGCAGTTGCATGTGGTTAGGTGTTCACGGCAGCTGCTCTGTGCAGTCCAGGTGGTCTGGGATGGGCAGACCAGTTATAATGGTCAAACATTTGTTCCACACGGTGAAGGTGGGGCACACAGGCTGTGAGAATGTGATGTCGAAGGTGTAGAGGTGGATGGAGTTCAAAGCATCGTAGAAAGCGACGGAGCCGTTATCATAGTCCAGCAGGATGCCGACGCGCCTAAGGTGGGGGGCTGGCTCGATGGGGATTTCCTTGCTGTTGTGTCTCACCACCCAGTTATTGTGACAGCGGCACAGCGCCCAGGAAGCAGAGTTCTTCCCAATCCACTCATGCTTCGGGGCTGATTTGTATGCAAGGCCAATGGCATACCTGCAGAAAGACAAGCACCATGACAACAAAATGAACGTGTTGCATTTGGAGGTGAAATCCTCTCTCTGGTCCTTAGGGGTCATGAGAATATGATCCCCTTGTTGTCCCTGTTCATTCTCCTTCAGTGAAAGCTTGGCAAGAGCCCTGACACATGTGTTCCTCATCTTCTTCCCTCCTAAACATATAGTGGGCGGAAAGGGGCCCTTGTGTTTACCCGCATTCCTGTTTTCAGCTCAGACATCACTAGAGGATTCCAACTTTGGGTCTCGCTGCCTTTCTTTTTTACCCTCAGGAAGGCCCACACAATGAATTGTCCAGGCCAGTGCTGTCCCATAGAACTTCCTGCGATATTCTTTGTTCAATATGGGAGCCACGAGCCACGTGTGGCCACTAGGCACCTGAACTGTGGCAGCCAAGAATGAGAAACTGAATTTTAAACTTATTTAATTTTAATGAAGTTCAAGTAGTTAAATAGCTGCATGGAGCCCATGCCTATGTGAACAGCATCACCCTAGACCTCTCCTTTAGACCTTCTTTAAATTTCTTTAACAGATGCCATGTCTGTCATTTTCTACAACTTCGACTATACTTCGCAAAAAGGCAAGCATGGAGAATAATTTTCATTTATGACGATAAGTTCCTTGTCATCTCCCAGCCTGAGTTTTCTCATCTGCAGCACAGGGACAATGAAGTCTCAATCTCTGAAGGTTATTTTGAGGAGTAAAAGAAAGAATACATGTAAAGTCCTGGGCACAAGGACTGGCATGGAATATTCAGTACTTGTTATTTTATTATTTTGGTCAAATGACACATTACTAATA
The DNA here is from genome assembly GCA_030015415.1 of Cynopterus sphinx. Classification (NCBI taxonomy): domain Eukaryota; kingdom Metazoa; phylum Chordata; class Mammalia; order Chiroptera; family Pteropodidae; genus Cynopterus; species Cynopterus sphinx. The sequence goes on from CM057388.1 coordinate 2,800,284, forward strand.
AATAAGAGAATCAAAATTTAAACCTAGGATGATTCAAAAGGCCACAAGCAACACTCTCTAATGCTTTCCCTCACCAGAAATTGTGTAATTTATCACTGCCAAGACTCCTTCTGGATTGTATTTCCTACTACACTTTTAAAAATTCTCAACGTCTTTGAGCAGATGGATATCCTGGTTATTCTAAATGTTCTCTCAGGGCTCCAAAAATGTTAAGAATTCTTTATAGTGTTCTAAGCTTCTTAATCTCTTTTACCTCACTGAGGTATGCCTCCATAATATTTGTAGCATTTCACATTTATTTAGATAAGCAAAACTCATTGTCCTTAATAAACAGCAAACAATTCGGAGTTCACCTTTTAATATGTTGTAGCAGAAAACAGTCTACCTAGATATCAATCCATTATACCTTACTCAATGCAGAGATAAAAACTTCATTGGTCTTTGATAAAATGACATTCTTTTAAAAAATAATCACGTTAAGAGTGGTACGTTAAAAAATGAATATAACATGCCACCATTGAATTAAAAAAAAAAAGAATGGAATTGGTAATCCATTAAATTCAATGTGCCAACCTCTCTGCCATCAATTCAGTCTCCTCTCTTCTCTCTCATAAATCTCGCCCTACAATACAAGGAGAATCCAGGGCTGCATTTTCCAGAATCTTCTTTCCATTAGGACTCTGGTTCAGGTTCTGCCATTGTGAAGCCCTTGCACAAGGTCTAGAAGTTCTATGGGGATACCCTCTTTTCCAGTCGCAGACAGCAGTCAGCAGAGGTGAGGTCTGTGGAAGCTTCTGAGTGAGCCGTTGGGCACAGTGGCCTCTGGGCTGTGGGTATCCAGCACCCACAAGTCATACTGGAGCAGCAGGTTCCCTGATTTGTTCCCCAAGCCCTAACTGGGCTCTAGCAAGGCTCTGATTCTCCTCATCCTTGGAGGACCTAGAATAACTTCTGTTTTAAAGCCAAACCCTAACTGAGAGACTTTGGAAAGGTTTATTTTTTTCTTTTTTGCAATTTTAAGTATCTTCCCGACAGACCTTCTCTGTGGCTTGATAGACACCATTTCCATTTGTCAGATCATTTGGAACCTGCATTTGTATTACAAAATAGCTGTATGTCTGTATTGTTTCCTTCTTGTTGCTACACACCATTTTTCTTAAAAAAAATTATTTCTTATTTGAACCTTAACTGAAACCCCTATGAAGTAGCTGCTGCAGGTATGACTGACTTTACTCAGCAAATGGGAAACATAGAAAAGGTTAAAATTAGGAGCAAAATCCAGGATCTTGCCCCCTTTCCCTTGACTTCTGTCCTAGTGATCTGTGGGTGAACCCATGTTTAGTTAACACCATTTCATAAAACACCCAGTGCACATTAACAGCATTAGAGAGTAAGAAAATAACTATGTGTATAGTCCATTAAGCAAAAGAAAATACCATTATATTATCATCAATCTGTAAAACTATGTACATATTTCTATTGAACTTGAAAGGTTCAGGCAGAAGGTAATGTTCCATTAAGCTACGCAATGAGACTCAGAGAAGTATAAAAGTATAAAAATGATGTTTCTCAGAACAATGTTAACCTGCCCCATGGCATGCATATCATACATGTTAAAGTTAAGGCTATATTTCATGAGAAAATATATGTTGTCATTAGCTACCGCAGATCAAGGTGTCACAGGCATTTGATCATAGGAGTCACCCCTTCCTAGGTAACAGCTCCCAGGAAATGTTAAATACTATGTTCTACATGAAAATTTTCTAAAATTGACACAATCAGGTTTGTAAAAATCCAAAGTGTGAAAATTAATTTTAAATTATTCTCCCCCCACCCCATGAGTTGGTTTTGACATCTGGAGGGTATTTTCAAGGTAATGCTGATCTGTGTTTATATAATAGAGGTAGCCTGGTAGAATTTCCTGTACCATTCATCAATGGGTATGAGATCATAATGATCAGGTATCATTTATCATAAATAATTATTAATGGGGTTGTAATTATTTAGACACTGGATTCCATCCCAGATTAATACAGCACGTTAATTAACTAGAAATGTTTGTTCTTTTGCACCTGTAAAAATTCATTGTCTTTTCCTTTGGGCTTTTATCTTGCCTCAGTGTAGTTAACTGTAAATACCAGTCTGGCCCAGAGCTGAGTGGGGAGAAAGGATTTGTTCTTCATCCTCTGGCAGGACGTTGGAACAGGAAAAGGTTTGGGGCAAAGACAATGGTGAGGATCACAATAGAACAAAACCTACTTGGTTGGCTAATATAGGTACCAATGCTGGGAAAAATGAGACAGCCAAGCTTGTGATTTCACTTCTGATTTCAGTTGATTTGTACCAACCAATATTAAAAGGACTTAGATGCAATGTATTACTTACATAAAATTGAACTGAAAGGTTTTTTAATAAATAAAAAGTGTTTTAACATCCTTATATCAAAGATAACACTGTTATGATACTCATCATTTTCAGATCATGCAGTTTTAAAGTTTTTTTAAAGAAAGGATTAAGCTATCACCCACTAAGTACACTACTGTAAGCCCTAAAGAATAACTATAAAGTTTTGAAAATAGAGCCTGATGGTTGAAAGAGCAGGGATTAACAAACTACAACCAAATCTAGTCCTCTACTTATTTTTATAAATGAAGTTTTACTGATGCACAGCCACACCCCCTCATGGATGTATGGTCTATAGTTGTGTTCTCATTACAAGTAGAGTTGAGTAGTTGCAGTGAAAATCACCTGGCTTGCAAAAGCAGAAATATTGGCTCTCTGGCCCTGGGAAGACAAGGTTTGCAGACTCTTGGTTAAGAGCTTGCACCCTGATTTCAGACCTCCTAACTATGCTACCTATGAACTTTGTGACCTTGTGCCCTTGGGCGTGTGCTGTAGTCATCCCACCTGTAAAATGGGATACTAGCACATCCCTCTACAGGGTTCTTAGGATGAATAAATGAGTTAACATTTGTAAAATGCTTTGACCATATAATTGTGGCTGGATGAGGGCTGGTTAAATAAAAACAAAGTAGCTCCCTTTCTGAACAGCAGTAAGCAGGTATTTGTGATACAGCCAGCTGGAGTAAGGGGTGCAGTCTGTGGCTATAGAACAGACAAGGTCAGCTTTATGAGGTTAACTTGGCGAGGTAAACTTAATTCCAATGTAGAATGCACACTGACCTTTGCCCTTAGTCTTAGAGAACTCGCTGGGCTAAAGTCACCAGACTGGATCTACCAGACCTTTTAAAATGATTCTTAGTCTGTGATCACTGCTTCACTTCAGCCCTTAGCTCTCAGCCATTTGCACTGATTGGCCCAGTCTAGAATCACAACACATACAAGGTAACAGAAATTATTATTTTTTTAATGATGAAGAGTAATGTTTTAGAGTAGATATTGGCAAACTTTTTTTCTGCAAAGGGCCAGAGAATTAATACCTTGGCTTTGTGAACCATTGAATTTCATCTTAACTGCTCAGCTGTGCTGTGGGGCTCAAAAGTAGCTATCGACAATATGGAAAAGAATGGGTATCACTGTATTCCCATAAACCTTTATTTACAAAAAACAGGCATCCAGCACTGTAGTCTGCTGACTTGTGTTTTAAGACATGAAAGAGCAGTAATGGCATACTAGTTCTCCCAGGGACCAGGACTCAATCATCTTAGCTGCAATTCTGGCCATAAATAAAAAGTGAATGGACTTAAAACAAGTTATTTTTCTTAATGGTGGAATGGTAGTTTAGAAAAATGCCTGGCAAATAAATATTCACTCTTTTTCACCTCCATGAACAGAACTTTCTTTCTTGCACCACTGCCTTTGGGCTTGGCCATGTGACTGGCCAATGAGAAGTTAGGAGACATGATGCAAGCAGAAGCTGGAAGGATGCATGCTTAGTTGCACTTGAACTCTTAGGCTTCTTAAGAAGGACATGGCCTGGGTAGTCCACATATCCAAAGAGGATGAAGAGAGATACAGAACAGACCTAGATCCAACCTCCAGCTTAAAGCAAAGCCTAGTAGATTAGCCTTGATCAGCTGACCCACAGATGTGGGTGTTAGTGTGCAATAATAAATGACTGTCATTTGAGGCCACTGAGTTTTGAGGTGCCTGTTATGCAGCATTACTGTAACAACAGCTGACTGATAAAGTTTTTCTGCACATTATTCTTCGAGATGGATCCTGGTATGGGTTGATGCTCTGACAAAGTACAGAAACAGATATGCCTTTTAATAAGTGGGGACAATAGATATGATTACCTACCATGTGCTCCCACTTATGACCACTTCCCAGTAATGGCGACCACTATCAATGAACACATTTCCAGCTACACCATAGCTCCCTTGGCTGGTGAAGCGTTCAGGTGTATGACTCTTTTTGGATGATGACTCGTCACGTTCTACTGTCAAGTTATCGTGGGACACCTTTAGCTTTCGATGTGCAGATTTGGGGTCCAGTTTAAATGGCTGGCCTGGAAACAAGTTTATAAAACAAAAAAGGGAGGAGAAAAAGGACTGTTTATTTTAAAGTGAAAAACAACCTATTTTCAGAATCAGATTTTCAAGTCATGACATATCTCAAAGATATATTCTACAGAACTAACCTCAGTGTATGTATTTATTAATTTTTTCCTATTTAATCTCAAAATATTTTTTTTCTATACCAGCATAAATGTTGAGAGGATAAATTAGCTTAATGGTTAAAAGCCTGTGTCTTAAACACACATATCAGGAGTCAAAAAGAGTTGTTTGAAATCAAGGATTTGGGTTAAATGAGAGTTCTTCTGAAAAACACTGAATTGTTCCTGTTGGCTGGCCAGCAACCCTATAACAAGGCATCACACTGACACACTCCAATTTGCTTTTTCTTGGGAGGTCTTATGCAAAGAAATACCATGTTAGATAACATATTTCTAGATCAAAAAGATAGAAAGAGAAAAGAGGATAAAAACAAAACACATGTGGGCAGAGACAGAGGACAATGTTCTAAGACGTATGGGTAAGCCAGATCATTCTTTGTTGTGAGTTATCTTATGTATTATGGGATGTTTCCCATTATCCTTGGCCTCCACCCACTAGCTGATAGTAGCATCCACTTCAGTTGTGACAACCAAAAATGTCTCCGGACTCTGCTAAATGTCCCCTGAGGGGGGAGGGGGAGAACACCCCCAACTGAGAACCACAGACCTAGTAAAATAAAGAACCGACAAGTTATTAATTTGCTAATCTCTTACAGAAAACAATATTATCTGCCATTTACAGAGCCCGAACTATGTATCAGACTTCCTATACATATTATAACTCTCACAAGAACCCCTCCAGGATTTTTATTTTGAAAATGAGAAGCCTGAAGCATAGAGAGATTCATGGCCTCACAGTTGTTAAAGGGCAGAGTCAGTTTTGGAACCTAGCAATAGCTGATGCAAAATCCACTACTCCTCCCTCATTGATTCTGTACTTGCTTGTTTGAGGCTGTCAGTGATGCCTGAGACAGAAGAAAGGAGAAGAAAGGGGGACACAGGTAGCTAGAAGGAGAGCAGATGAGAGATGACAGCTCTGCTGAGCTCCTAGCACTTACTGTTTGTCTTCAATTTCCCAGGCTCGCTGCTGCGGCTGCCTGCCTGGTTGATGGCCTTGACAACGAAGATGTACTTGGTGCCACTCTGTAGACCGTGCACGGTGTAGTGGTTCTGTTTGATGTTGGGCACGATCATCCAGCTATCAGCCGAGTTACACAGACCTGTGAGGCAAACCAGACAAGGTGCAGTTCTTTGGTGCAAGCAAGGGGCAATGTGGGCATAATTTTAGGTTATTTCAACCATAAGTAGAGTGCTTTGTCACTTCTTACGAGAACCCCTTGTAAGATACAGCCAATAAACTTGAATGCTCAGTGTCTTGCCTCCACAAGGAGGTCAATCTGTATATATTATTATATATTCCTGTTGTGTGCTCTACGTGGAAAAACCACTTACAATTATTATCCTGCAAATTCTATTCAGTATGAATAGGAGCAGTAAAGGTGGTTCTGTTCAGGATCTTCAGCTTAGATTATGTGCATGATGCATTATTAGGTGCTGCAGGGGACGAGAAGAAAGCAGAAAGGAACCACTGATTCCTCCCCTTACCCTCATTCTCATTATGGTGATCATTAAATTTTTAGATTTGATCAATTCTGAGATTCATGGAAGGTGAGAAAAGACTCTAGTCATATATGAGGAGTTGACTTAACTAATATAGATATAGTGGATTGCATCGTTGCTTCTAATTCCTCACCCCATCCCTGGATCCAGGTCTAAGTGCCTTAGCAATTGCTCCCTTTAAAGAGATGGAACCTATGCACTTATCACATGGCTTTGGATAGCCACGTGACTTGCTCTAGCCAACAGAATGAGGCCAAAATGACAATGTGGCAGTTGCAAGAGTAGGCATTACAAGGCCTTGAGAGCATCTGCTACCCTCATGTGCCTCTGCCATTGCATTGGGAGAACATTCCTCTGAGAGTCTTGTTCATACCAATAGGTCAAGAGACACTGTCCAGCCAATGCAGGAGTAAGGCCAGCAGAGAGTGGCCAACTTTAAGCCAACTTCTGACAGAGGAGCTAAGAAAATGATCATCAGTGTTGTTTGTGAACTAGCATTAGTGTGGCATTAGTTAATCGATTCGAGAGGCATGTTCCTAGGAGAAACCTGGGACAGTGGCACCTATGGGCTGCTCAGCGCCCAGTGTGGGTCTTAGAAAAGCATCAGTAGGGATTTTGACCGGCTGCATCCCTAGCATGGCTGATTTCAGAGTTGAGTGGGGCTGCTAGTCTGGCTTCATTCTGCAGGATGTGGGTTGGGGAGCAGGCTGAAAATTGATGATGCTTGGAAGAACATGCAGGAAGCCTGTCTTGTTTTGCAGCTGGCTGATGCTGAAAGCAACTTTCTGGTATGGGGCCCAACTCTCCTCTCTCCCCTCCCCACCCATCAATTTCCACTCTAATAGACCTTCTTCCCAGCTCCCTGGTGACTGGGCTGTCATGAAGTTTCCTGACTCTGGTGAATTTCCTTCACCGGTTCTTGGTAGAGGCCGGAACCTCCATTTCCAGAGGGCCTCTAAACTCACTTCCTCTTCCTTCCCTTTCAGTGGATTTGCAAGTCAAAGGGTTAGTTCTTTTGATCTTGAGGCAATTTATACCTTACCGTATTCTCAAGAAGCAGTCCCTTTTTTTTCCTTTGGTCTCACCTCTTTGAGAATCTAATAAAACATTTCTGTAGAAAGAAGTTCACATATATATATCCATACCAACCCACAGATATTTGCATAGAATTTCAAGGTATTCACACCCCATGAAGTCTCTCTTTGAAACCTACTAAATGCTTTGTCCAACTTTTGAGTTAAATATTACTGATAGCAGTCTCACAGTTGAGAAGCACTTAAAAAGTATATTGTGAATTGTGAAAATTTACCTCTTATGATTTGTATCTTGAGTGCACAGTATTTTCAGACACACTTCTGTGAGTCTTTAAAATATATCTGTATATATTTGGCTTCGTGAATTTTCTATCATCTATATACATTTCCACCTCAGAACATTTCACCCAGGAGGACTGCCAGATTTGACAAAGCCAGCACCAAGCAAAAAAATAATATGAGACTCACAGAAAAGGTTGTGTATGTGTTCATGTCTGGAGATATAGTACAGCAACTAAGGCACCATCCACCCCCTGACCTCACCCCCAATTTCCCCAGCTCTATGTTTTCCTAGAAATTCTCACCTGTGGGAGATGGAGGAAAACATCCACAAAGAGTTTAGTAACATAGGACTCTCCCTTACTACATTTCGCGTTTGATAATTTCTCACCTTACCTCCTCCTTGAACATAGCTGTAATAAACTCAATACTTCTAGACAGTGCCACAGCCAAATAGCAGATTTTGATGCAAACCAAAGGGTCATTTTGAACTCTGAGCCCCAAGAATCCTGTAACCCCCTTTAGATAGTTAATAATATTACAATAGTAATAAAACAAAAACGATGAGCTTTTCTATTGCCTAGGATAATCCACTCATACTCCTAGGGTAATCCACTCATATCCAACAGCAGTCAGGCATGAATACAAACAGCAGCAGCATTCAGTAGAATCAATGAGAATCCTATCAATGTCACTGTGTTTACACTGTTCCTGTTTAATTGCATATGTTACAGCAAAATGACTATTATGGTCAAAGAAAGCAAATGTAAAAATGTTTCAATTAACTTTACATCGCTGTACAACCCAAAAGCTAGGTTTAATATGGTGGGGAATGCTTTCAGCAACATCATAAAGCAGATGTCTGGATTTGCCGCAAACTACAACTTGGCCTACAATCCAGTCTTAACCCAACAAAAAAGACTTAATGTTGCAGGAACTTTTTCCAAACAAAAAAAGGGACCCTGACTATCCTGATTATTTTGAAGAGGTCACTAATTTTTTCCTTGAATGTTAAAAGAACAAAATGTTTATGAAGTAGTATAACTTCATTAGATAGCTTTATACTGGAACAATCTATTTTCATGAATTCTAATAACAATTACTATTTAGGCTTAACTTTGCATTATTACTATTGCCAGGATAATAATTGAGAAGTTGATTAAAAATGCCAAGAAAGCAACATTGACCATTTTCTTTTGGGGGCTGGAGTAAGTGGGGTGCCTTGGAATACACCATTATTGCGTTGCTAGTATTGGTCTTCTGCCAGCACCACTTAACTTCTTGCATATGGCGCCAAGTACAGACTTTTCTGCCTCGATATCCCACTGTGTCAAGACTATTGACCAGGTTTTATTCATCTCTTTATGAAACACCCACTAACTATCTTGACTGAAACTTCACTTTTCTCCAAATTCATTTTCAATCATCTTTAAGGGTAGTCCAACATTCACCTTCTCCAATTCGCCTCAAAGTATTAAAACAACAATGGAACTTGGAAGATAATTAGTCCATGATGAAACTTAATTGAGGTTTTTAATTTTGTATAGTTTTTTTCTCATTCACAATGGGTCAGAAGCACTTCCCTACATAATGCCATTAGGATTACAAGATCCTAATTACATTTGGGATTACAGCCTTGGATAACAACTGTCATCTTGCTGTAAAACATTATGTATGAAACATTATGCAACATGGACACCCTTCTGAGAGGCTGCACACCAGCTTCTAACATCCTTTGTCTAACAGACTGGGGAGATCAGCAGTGAACATTCTTTTCCTTCTTCTCTATAAAAAGTATATGTTTAATACCTTTCATGAATGTTTTCAGAATGACTAAAATAAATGAAATACAGATAACATCTTTGCCATGAAAGCTTGAAGAAATGAAATCTTTTGACTTTTACTACTAATTAAAAATAGTCTGCTGGGAAATGTCTCCAATTTAAGATGTTAAATGACACATTAAAAGTAGTTTTGGAAAAAAAGAAAACACTGTAAAATTAAATACACATCTATTTGTTAATACAAAATTCATTAACATCTGTAATCACTAGTCTATTAATAAAAATAGAAAATAACAAATTTGTAATGTCATTAATTTTGCATATGAATGTATAAATTTGATTAGTGGGAACCTCTTTACAAGATTACAAAGCTCCATAAATATTATGTAATTCTCCTTCACTAAAGTCAATTGAGGGCAATTAACTAGAATTTATTATGACAAGTGAAGGAGCCATAAACTAGAGACAGTAGAAGATTTCCTAGTGGCATAAGGACTGAACCAGCTTTTGAGCATCATATTTTCTAATTTGCAGTAGAATTTTACCACTAGATCTTGTCATTCAATACAAGATCTGTAAAGGATATTCCTCCAAATGGTAGGAAAGATGGACAAACAACACTCAAGGTAGCCTTTCTCATGAAGATTGTGTAAAATGCAATGTAGATAATCCTGGCAAATTACATGACTGACCTCTCTGACAAAAAATATCAGCCTTTAAAAAATGCAGTGGTGGGTGAGTAGTCTGTATTTCTGCAGGAGTGATAACTTCGAATATCTATGTTATACCACTGTGGCAATCACAGAGCTAAGGCCTTAACCATGTGAGGTTAAAACATTACCTCTTGCTACAGATGAGAAAACAGATTCAGACAATGTTAAATAATTTGCCCCAAAGTATAGAGCTAGTGAAGCCCAAAGTTGGGATTCAAATTTAAGTCTCTCTCCATGGCTACAAATTTTTATGATATTTAAGAAAAAAAATACTTGGAAAATGCTTGCATTTCAGTTAATCTTTTCTTCTAAATTCTTTGTTGTAATTTGATCCTGTAGGTAACATTGGTTTGGTGGACATTAAAGAAATGAACAAGCTGACAAGAGCACCCCAGTTAGATGAGCACCTGCAGTTTCACTGTTTTCCATCTGTCCTGAGAGAACAGCCTTTCTGGTATCTGTGCATTAAATAAAGCAGATCCATAATCTTTATTAAGCCTTTTGTACTTATTTTTCTTGTAACTACTGTTTTCTGAAAACAAAATACCTTCTCTGGAATCACCCAGTATAAAGCTCTGAGTTCATGATGCTCAGTGGTGTTGCTATTGTTGGACTGCTGTCTGTAGGCATAGCCTTTTCTCATTTATTCCATTTATGCATCTTGTTTTGTTATTATTAACAGCATGGAAATCAAGTTAGTTACATTTAGCCACCTGAGAAACTCTAAGTTTTAGGCAACAGATACCTTCGTTTAGTTTTGGAGATGGAGTGAAGAACTGGTAGTGAGTTAGGGTTCTAGAGTAGATGGTCTTCTGGCTCCACTTCCTTACTCCTCCCTGTATCCACTCCCTGTGCCATGTAACCTTGTAGGCTCTCTCATTCTGACTCTGGGCTTACCCACAGGGGTTGCTTGGCCAATAGCATGTCAGCTAACATGTAAACATGATGCTTGAGCTATTGCAAAAGAGAACTATACAGATAGTTGGGTGGCACCAACTATCAGCCTGACGTGTGGGAGAGCCTACCCAAGGTCTGCAGGACCCACAGCTGAACCCCAGCTGGTTCCAGATGCACAAGCCATAAATGTTTATTGTTCTATGCTACTTAGGTTCTGTAGTTGTTTAGCAAAAGTCAACTGATACAAGGCCCATCAGCCCAGGTCCAAATGCCATGATAATTCAACTCAAGAAATTTCAGGAGAGATGTGAACATATGTGGTGGATGCACACTTGGGTGGCCCCTATGATTTCTACCCCATACTATTCATAACTTAGTGTAATCCTCTCTCCTTGAGTGTAGACAGGACCTGTGACCTGTTCTTAATGAACAGAATATGGCAAAAGACAAAGGTCTTAACACCTTTACCATTCGGTGATATTACATTATATGGCAAAGGTGAAGGGAGTTTGCAGGTGTAACTAAGATCCCTATTCAGTTGACTATGAGTTAATCAAAAGGAATATCATTCTGGGTGGGTCTGACCTAAGAAGGTGATTCTTTTAAAGGAGGCTTTAGAGGTGAAATATTGGAAGGAGCAAAGTCTCTGTCTCTCTGTCTGTCTCTGTCTCTGTCCCTCTCTCTTTTTCTCCTTTCTGGCTTTAAAGAAGTAAGCGTCCATGAATTCTACAACTATAATGGAATTAATTCTGACAACAACCTGAGGGAGCTAGGAAGTGGACTCTTCCTTAACTGGACGTCCATATGTGAATGCGGCCCAGGCGACACATTGCCTTCAGCCTTATGGACCCTAAGAAGAGGACCCAGTTAAACTGTGCCCAGAATCCTGACCTATGGAAACTGTGAAATAATAAATGGGTATTGTTTTAAGCTGCTAAGTTTTGGAAACATTTTTTCATGGCAATAGAAAACTGATATAATTTTTCCTAGATCAAGCAAAAATAATTTCAGATAAATATAACATTCCTCAAGTGGGCCAAGAAGCATCCTTTAGGTATAAAGTGACTCCAAATGTTTCTTTTTCTAGTTATATTCTTCACTTAGCAACAGATGTTGCTTTCAATACTCTGTGTGTTTTCAGAGAACCTTCTGTGTTTTGAGTCTGACACAACGTTTGTTGATCCCAATTCACTTTTTGCAATGAATCATCTCTCCATTTTCTACCTGCTCTTCTCAAACCTTTGTACTCTAATTTTCTCTGACTGCCTTGAAATTTCTGATCATCTTTTGAATTTCATCTTTTTCAAATGAATGTTTGATACAAGCTCTGGTTCAGATTATGTCCTTACCATAACACTGAGTAAATAATTCTTTAAGTGGGGCAAAACGAAATTAATTACATTTGCTTCTTTTTGCTGTTTTCCCTTCTATGCTGTATAGAATTAATAGTACGTGGGTTAGTGTGTTCAATTACATTCTAAGTATTTAGAATGCAATTATGTAAATGCTATTTGCTTTGCTCTAAATCAAGGTTTCTACCTTCAGCACTGCTGACATTTAGGCCAGATAATTCTTTGTCATGTGTGTGGGTGATGTTCCAGTGCTTTGTGGAATATTTCCTATCATCTCTAGTCTCTACGAACTAGATGCTAATAGCTCCTCCCCTAGGTTTTGAGACCGAAAAATATCTCAAGACATTGTCAAATGTTCCCTAGGGGCAAAATTGCCTCCAACTAAGAATTTTAAATGAAGGAATAACTATTTAATATATTAGTGATTATCGAGTAATTTGTATTTCAGGTTCATGTTGAAGCATAATTGAAGGCTGAAAATCTTACTATACTTTAATTTTATGCTAAGTTTATGGTATATGTATCCTAGATCTATTAAATATAATAAGCTCATACAGCTGGGAAAATAAATTAAAAAAAATCATATGTCACCTCTCTGAAGGGCAATTTGGCAATGTCAACCAAAATTGAAGTGCAAATAATTTTTGTTCAAATAATTCCATCTCAAGAGATCAATTTACAGATATAACTCCCTATGTATTGTGTGAAAGGAGAGCTATTCAAGGATATTCATGAGGTATTGCTTATAATGACAAAAGATTAGAAACAAAGTAAATGTATATCGATAAAATATGTGATAAATAAATTAAGGTACTATGGTGCCTCAAAAAGAAGTGAAGCAGTTCTTTGTGCTAGAATAGAATGGTCTGTCAGTATAATATTTAGTGAAAAAAAGCAATGTGAAGATCTGTGTATAGCATGCTACAGTGTATAGCTGTGTATAGCTAGCGTGTTCCTAAAAATATGCCTCTGTGTGTGTATGTGTGAGTGTATGTGTATTGTAGTCTATAAACAGACTATCTCAGGAAAGATGAATGAGAAATGGAACTGGTATAGCGCATAACTCTGGAACCGTGGTGCTGGTAGAGTAAAAAACATCCAATTTTCACTGTATACATTTTATATATTGTTATATTGCATTTGTGCATTACTTACTGAAATGGAAGATTTTAGGGTGTTAGTATGTCTCAATGATTTGTAGCAGGGCATAGAGAACTGGGAAAAAGGAATAATACCAGAAGGATCTAAAATCCTGGAAGGAGAGCAAAATGATGCCTAACCATTGCTAAACCAGTGCTTCTCAGACTTGCCCCCAAAAGCATTTTGGTAATGTAATGATGTTTCAGGACAGTAATGATGTTTCCTGGGAATATGGGCTGAAATTACAAAAGTCTTTCTGGAATTATCTTCTCCTTTCCTTCTCCATCGCTCGTGCCATGTGCAGGTCCTGGCTATCTTTGCCTCCGTGAATTACTATGAATCCCCTAATTCATGTCCCTGCTTCTAGTCTTGCTCTGTTCCACTCCATCCTCCACAAGTGCTGCCTGAGTCAGCTTCTAATTGTACATCTGATCACACTACTGCTATGCACAATTCCTAAGTCCAGAGGGTAAAAATCCAAACATGGTGTGGCCTGGATAGCCCTTGCTCATCTGTGGGTTAGGATTAAATGAATGATGAGTAAGAACATGTACTTTCTTGAACCAAACCTGTAGGGGTTTGATCCCGGTTATATTTCTCTATGTTCATTTCTCACTGTCACCCCATCCTCATTTGTCTCTCTAGCCAGGATTAAATAGATAAGATTTCCCAGTATGCCCTACCATTTTATGTCTCTATGGGTTTGCTTACGATGACGTAGCTGTCTAATATCCCCTTAACTTGCTGATATTTACCCACTTTCTTTCAAGACATACTTTAACCATCACTTCTCCCAAAAACTTTTTGCTGACCCACCATTTCTGCCTTCTCCATATTTCCTACCTACTCGAATAGTTTGCCAAAGCTGTTTTCAGTGTTTCACGATCTCCCTCTTTCACCCCAAAATTATACATTCTTGGAAAATGTAAGATTTTAATAAAAGCTTTCCAGGCCAGCCAATTAGGGAGTAGAAGCACAGAGGGTTGAGGAGGAAAAGCTGGGAAAAGAGGATATAAGAAAGGCAGTGGGAACCATTTTTGTTGGTATGGGTCATTTATACTTTAGTCACTTAGAAGCGAGTCTTTCTGCATCTCTCTTTTAAATTAATCCTAAACAAAACCTCTATTTTAAGCATTATGTGCCTCAGCTTTACTTGTGCTAGGAAAGAACAGTGTAGTTAAGAGATACAGTAAGAGCACATTAAGTTAATACGGATTTATTTAAAACATTTCTTTGTTGAGAAGTGACTGCTATTCTGTTCTACTTTGACATGTTCTATTTATTTGCTAAACAAGTTTCAAACTTGCTCCCTTGAAAAGCCATTTCATCTGGTCCTTTACCATTTACTCAACTCAACTGAAATAACTCCGTGGGTGGGGATGAGTGCTTCCTCTGTTATCATCAATCTGGCCAGCTACTGCTGTTGCTTGAGATCATCAAATTGTGCCAGATACTAAACAGCTCATGAAATCCAGGAGAGAAGAGATTCTCTGTTTTGAATAAGGCCTGAAATTCTTCTCAGGTGGAGGGCAATTACTAACATTTCAAATGATTGCCCTGCTCTCCTCTGAATGGGACAAGGTATTTGGTGTTCTCTGACTTTTCATTTTATTAACTCCTTTTCTTAAATTGTGAAATAACACTCAGAAAAATACATAAAATTACACGGATGACATGATGATTAAACTATGTAAATCCCACCTAAAAAGATGTTAACCACATGGAACCCCATATTTCTTCCCCAGTAGTGCCACTCCCCTCCCATCTCAGAAGTAGCCATCATCATGAATTTTACTTATAGTTTTTAAACCTATGTATATATCTCTAAGTAAAATAGTTTATTTTTACCTTCAAGTTATGTATGTATAAATGGACTGCATATTGTTTTTTGTTTCTTGCTTTTTTTCCCATTAATAATATGTTTGTAAGATTCATCTATGTAGTTTGCTAGAGATCATTAATTTTCATCACGATTTCACCAGTTATTTTTACTAGTATAGTACAAGTAAGTACTATCATGTTCTTGGTTAGGAAAGACAAGTCAGTATATATTATGCATTTTTTCCTCCTTTATCTGCCCTTGATGTTTAAATTCAGAAAAGCAATCTATCTGAAAACAGTCACCAGATAGAGAAATCGATAAGGCATGCAGTACTCACTGACAACATTGGCTTGTCCGGTGAATATGGTATACTGGAGCTCATAGGACACCACGCTGAATTCATCATCAGAGGTCCAATGAACAGTGATGGTGTCATAGGAAGCTGTGCAGAGCTCTTCTCTAATTGTGGGAGGGTTAGGAGCTGTGGGCAATCAAGAATCTTTATTAATGAAGACAGAGGCACCTCTGGGATACATTTCAGAGGAGTGCTGGACTGTTGAAGCAGGCCTTTCTAAACAGATCCATGAAGTCTACTATCATAGAGATGGTAATCCCAACCTAAAGATTAGTTGGTTAGCTTGTTATCACTGATTTTTAATCGATAGTGTGACTTCAGCCTGCCAGTATGGACTTATTTCTATTTATCCTAAAAGCATGTTTAGGAGGTTAAACAAATAATATTCTCTCCTCCATGAAAGAAAACATGTTAACAAAAAGTAAACAAGATAAACTTTTGTAATTTAATCTACATTGGAGAAATGGCAAACTTTTTTGGTAAAGGGTTGGATGATAAATATTTTAGGCTTTGCGGACTCTGTTGCAACAACTTAACTCTGCTTTTGCATCATGAAAGCAGCCAAAGACAATTTGTACTCAAATGGACATGGCCAGGTTCCAGTAAAACCTTATTTACAAAAACAAGTGAGGGCTAGATTTGGTCTGTGAGCCAAAGTTTGCCAATCTCTGAGCTACATGATGCCACATATTTTTATATTTAAAATTGCACCCAATTGGAAAAATACCAGTTTTTTATCCCATAACAAATCAGCCAAATAATTGTTTGAAAAATCTTCTTTCATTAGATGTTTTGATGCCTTATTAAAAAAATTATTAGTGTGGCCCTATTTTCTTCTCATTTTTCAATTTATTGGTGATATTTCAAGTAAGAACATGATTAGCAATCCATCATATCTAAGCAGTACATTTTCCTTCCCCAAGAAAAACATGATTCCTTGGCATTTGGTTAACTTCATTGCTGGAGAAGGCTGCTGTTTAATGTCTTGAACACATTCTGGAGCAGAGAAGTCTATATCCTACCAAAATAATGATTTTAAGTTAACTTTTACTGGACTGATTTCAGTAACTGGTTTTATGAGAAGATTTCATGAGCAAGAAAAAGGCTAGACAGTGAGTGCTTTGCACTAGCAATAATGGTTTAGATCAGGGGTTGGCAAAGTATGGCTATGGGCCAAAACTGGCCCACTGCCTGTTTTTGTAAATAAAGTTTTATTGGAACACAGCCAGGCTCATTCATTTACTTATTGTCTATGGCTGTTTTTGTGCAACAGTAGAGTTGAGTAGTTGTGACCATATGTCCTGCACAGCCCCCAAATATTTACCATTTGGCCCCTTACAATCAAAGTTTGCTGACTCCTGGTTTAGAGAATCAATCTAGGCCTTTATTTCAACTCTGTGTACACCAGAACCTAACTTTGAAAGGAGAAACACATTTGCATTCTATAGGTTAGTGGCAATCTTTTGCTTACACTATTATAGAATTCATGAGTCATAAACAAATCCAAAGAGGGGTAAAGTTTATGAAAATGGTAAACTTAAAACTGATTATTTTTGTATTCTTCACTTTGTCACCTAAAGACGTATTCAGGACAAGTATCATACAAAGTAAGGAATTTTTATGTCTGCTGTGTAAAGCCACTTAGTCCCACTTTGTCTATTGGTTGAGTCACTTAGTCCCACTTTGTCTATTGGTTATTGAATACCTACATGTGGCAGGCACCGCATTAAGTTGTGTATTATGACAGAAGGGCTCTATAGAGCCCTTAGAGTATTCTTTCTGGAATGTGTGTTTATACATCTATCTCCTGAAGTAGCCACATGCAGGATTTAGTGTCATATGCTGTGGCTTGGATGTGGATGAATCAATGACACCAACCAGGAGATGCATTTTGTGGGGGAGGCCCCACTGGATCGTAAAACATGCTTTTTATCTGTGTGGTCTCTGTTAGTGTGGGGTCACCCTGCATGGCTCAGTGGAGAAATACTTCTTCTCCCATAATCTAAATAGTTCATTAAGCTATTTAGATTGTGGAAAGATTTTGTTCTTTCTGCATTGCAATATGTAATTAAATATAAAGAAAACATGTTCAAAATAGGCAAGTAGCTGTGAGATACATGGCAGTAGCTGCAATCATGGAGGAAATGTCATCTCTCTGGGTTATTAACTTGACATACCACTTAGAGGCATGTCAGAAGGGGAAAAAAAAGTTGTTTTCCCAACCAGGCAGGCTAACACTGTTTTGATCATAAACCCAATGGGCTTGTCCTAAAACATCAATACACAATTTACTGTAAATGAGAACAGCAGCATGCTGCCAATTTCAATATTCATGGAATGAGTACCAGGGCTGTTATTTTCTTGCCTCTATCATAAATAAGACACAAGAAATGGTGTTCTAATACTCCACAAACACTTCGTTTCCTGCTTACAAATGTCTGATAAACTATTTGGACTTGGCAATATCAGCCAAGCATCCTATGTTATGGTCAGGATCAATGTTATGTCTAGAAATGGGCCAAATTTGTGTTTGAGGTTAATGGCTAAGAAGGCATAATAGCAGGTACCCCATATGGTCTTTAGTTTGGCATAAACAGCCATCAGAATGATATATGGTGCTCACATTACTAGTCAGTGCAAACTACTTTCACAATCTCCCCTTTAATCAGTACTTTGGCCTTCCAAGAGCGATTAGAATAGGTGCGCATCATTGAAATAGCATTAAATAATTATTGGGAAATAAGGAGGACATATTCCTATCAATGAGATACCAATTTTATGCAGAATGGCCATGTGCCCAGCCAAACATTTTTTTCAGACTTTTTTTGCACTTGGGCATGACCTTGTGCCATGGATCTGGCCCACAAGACACAAGCAAAAGTTTGCTGGATAGGTCTTCAGAGTAAGCCTTTTGTTTTCCTGATTAACACAGACAAACTTGGCTGACTATGTGGGGAAGGCCCCACTTTCTGTCTTTATTTCTCCCTCTCTTATTGTCTATAGTTTGAATATAAAGTTTGGAAGTGGCGTAGCCACATTGTTGTGATCATGTGTTCATAAGGCAACACAATGAATATGGCAGAGCAGAAAAAGAGAAAGAGCCTGGGGTCTGAGGTCATCACTGAACTGCTGCCCGATCCTGGTTCACATGCCTCTGTTCTCCTGTTTCATGATAACGAATATTCCTTGATGGGTTAGTCACTGCTAATTGGATTTTCTCTTGTTGCAACTATTCTCATTCCCAAATGACATAAGAAAAAAGGAGATTTTTTTAAACAGGATGCCATCTTGAAAAACAGCTCAGCCAGAGAAACCCCTAGACCTGCACTGTCTAATACAGTAGTGACAAACTACATGTGGCTCTTTAAATTTCAATTAAATTTAATTGAAGTTAAATAAAAATAAAAACTCACTAGCCACATTTCAAGTTTTCCATAGCTGCATGTGGCTAGCAGCTACCATATTGGATAGTACAGGTATGCAATGTTTCTATCGTAGAAAGTGCTAGGGGATAGTGTTAGTTTAGATAAATCTCAGAGTTAAAAGCTTAAAAAAGGAGGGCAGTAAATTTATAAATATTTGAAACTAAGTTTGGTTCTTTGTGACAAATGCTTTGTGAGTTGATTTATTTCTTCTTTAATAGGAGGGGTATGGTTTGGAAGAAGAATCACATAAGATAGGAAGTTTGTGGGATGACTTGCTTGCCTCCCTTGTAAATGCAGAAAGGCTAAAAACAGCACCTTGGGGCCTTGCAAAAAAACAAAACAAAACTGATCTTCTGGGTACAATGCTCCTTGAATGTAGAACTCCTTGCCTTCTATCCACAGACTGTAAAAACAAACATCACACAATGCTCCCACTCTCCCACAACCATGCATATAGAATTAAAGTTGAGAAGTTGATGCCATGTGCAGTAAGGGATGTGGTCTCTTGAGGGCTACATGTCCTAAGATCAGTGCACATCTGGTTTCACTGTATATATGGAGCTTTCCTGAAGTCATAAGCATCAGTGGCTTTGGCTAACACAAATAAGGTCATCTAAACAGTCCACATTCTACCAGCTCATGTTTTTAGTTCCCACTTTAGAGGTTAACAGCAAAGAAAAACTTGGAAGCATGGTTAGAAATAGGAGTAGCCTGAGGTTTTATTTTATTGTTGTTGCTTTTGTTTTTCATGATTGACTCCTCCCCTGCTCCTCCCTCCAAAAAAAAAAAAAAGAAAGAAAGAAAGAAAGAAAGAAAGAAAGAAAGAAAGAAAGAAAGAAAGAATGAAAGAAAGAAAAATGCCTAGAAGAAAGCACAAGATTGAAACATGGCACCAGGAATTCAAATGTGATTTTTGGATGTTTGCCATAGTGACCTTTGCCAAGATGAAACTCAGTCTTTTACTAGAAAAGGCAAAGGTCTTTGGAGTCCATATGGACCCAAGCCAAATCCTGCTTCTGCCACTACTTAGCTATTATCTAAGACCTCTAGCAAAATGGATGACCTTCATTATCTGCAAAATGTAGACTATAACACTTTACCAAGATTTGATGTTGTGAAGATTAAACAAAGTCACAAATACAAAGAGTTAGGGCAGGGTAGATACCCAATCAGTTAGCTGCCATTTTTTTTTTTTATTCTGCCAAGGCACACTATGAGAGTCAGATGCCTTGCTGACTTGAAATAAAAAATAGCCAGGCTACGTTATGTATCTCTTTGATGGCCAACAGAGCTGTCCTTTGAGTTATGTACACTCTGAGAATAAGGGAAATAGTAATAAGTATGCTTTTAATGAGAGATTCTCTTTTTGTGTGTGTGCCCTCAATTTATCTGGGACTGTGTTTCTTTGGTGAAAAAGAGTGCCAGAAAATGTTTACAGGAATATTAGACTCCTTTCCTAAATTAGAAGCCTACACCTCTTGTGTTTAGGGAATTGAAATGGTGGCAAAGTATTTGTGTCACTGACTGTATACAATGTCAAAGAAAACACAAAAGACAATACCTGTAAGGTAATCCAGACATTCTAGCAATTTCTTCTCTCGGGAAAAATCTAAGGCAAAGGTGTCAAATGTGTCATTGAGGTTGATTTCAGGAATTAGGACCTGGGATGAAGCAGTTGCCATGGAGACTCTGTAATTTTAAACAAAACAACTTTTTAGAAATGTCAAGATGGCTTTTATCATACCTGCTTAGGAATGAAAAAAAAATAAAGTGAAATATCATTAAAAAAAGTGTGATTTTTACTCACAAGCTTTAAAAGAATCTCGGAATGGCACAACACAACAACACAATGCAAATGAATTCAAGCTTAAAGGCAAAAGAATTGGAAAAACAGCAGAATGGCTGTCCCCTTCCTTTTTTACTATCGGAAAAAAATTCCCCACGGAGGCAAAAGAATATTCATATTTCATGTTGCTGAGTATTTAACAGCCTGGCCCCATCACATCTAACCCCAGCGAGAGGCACATAGCTCCAGGCATTTCTTCACACATCTGTCTGGGAAACTGTTTGTTCCTTTCAGACTCGACCCTGCTCCACTTCAAAGAGGAGTCTCCAAAATCTCAAACTGCATAAAAGGCAAAGTGAAGATTAAAAAAGAATGTTTCCAGATATTGGATTAGTTTAATCAATTACTAGCCTCTTTCTAAAATAAACATTAAAAAAAGAAATTTTGTCTGGCTCGTTTTCATTCTCCTTGTATTCATTTTCTTTTACCATATTCCCAGCAGATGCCATGAAAAATATTCATGAGCTTTCTCACAAATTCCCCCACTGGATGTACTGTTTCCCCTCTTCATTTAGGATCGCTAGTTAAGAGTTTTCATTTATAAACCATAAAGCAAGGTACTGGTAAGTACCAATCTCCTGCTATGGACCCTCAAGTTGATTTGGAAAGTTCAGTTATTAACAGTGGAACATTTCAAGTCATTAAAAAATGCAAGTGATTCTCTTAAAAACCAGAAAATTGTGGCATGGTGCAAACCACTTCTGAGCATATTGAACCATGCAGACTTATGATCTTGTGGGTTTTGGTATTTCGTTAAGTTTGGTAAACACCACCAAGGACCTACTATGTGTAGGGTGCTGGGAATTTTTGAGCAAAGAAACAAAACAAATTAGAAATAATTTAGCTCTAAATCTAGTTACTTATTTTCTAATTAAGGGCATTGATGCTCATTTGTACAAGGCCATAAAGCTAGCTGGCAGCAGCCAGGAGAAGAATTCCAGGTCTATACTCTTCTGTTTAATCTAGAAAAATGTCAACGTGCTTACCCCAAGAGATATATCTCCTCTTTCATTTCTTAATGGCTCTTAAAGTTTGGATTTTATAAATATAACTTGGCTATAAAAATTATACCCATGGGTTTGTCTATACAACAGACTATGATTCATCCATGAAAAGGAATTAAATATTGCTACACATTTTCAGCACTGTATAGGGAAGAAAGTAGAGAAGATAATCAACAGTGTAATAGAATGATATTGGGATCCATAGATGAACGTGAGAAGAGGCATAAACTCAGGAAAGGTAAGTTTCAATTGTTTGAATGTGAGTAGAGAATCTAAATTTACCACCTAACCCTTTGACCAATAAGCAATAAAAAGCAGAACTGTGATTTTGTTGGCTAAATATTACACTCAAAGGAATTGGGCTAATTATTATGACTAACAAGTGTTCATTTAAAACTATGGATAAGAGATGAATGCTAGGCATTTTTCATAGATGATCTACTTTAAAAAAATGCATTCCTTCTGATCCATAAATATGAAGTCTGTAAAACTCAGAGAGAGCTTAGGATTATTCAACAAATATTTACTAACCTCTTAAAGTGTGCCATGTCATGAAGAGTCCAAAATATTTGCACCAATGCATAAAAGTTAAAAGAAATGCTACAGGGCCGTTTGAACTCTTTAAATAAAAAATTTAAAGTGAAACCCCAATTAAGTCTGTTTCGGGATATCCAGGATGGAGAATTGCAATGAGTTATTCTGAAACAAGCAGTTATCTTTTGATTGCACGTCTTTGTCGTGCACACGTGGCACAGAGCTCGTGTTCGACAGGTTAGAGGACTTCAACTGCTCTGAGCAGATAATCTTTGCTTTAGCATTTCCTCTGTCCAATGGCAGGTGCTTCTGTTTAGGTTCATCCAAAAACAGATTTCATTCTCAAGTTTCTCCTGGTTGGATGGTCCATAAACAATTAAGTAAAACATGTCTTGGTCCAAGTGCCTGATGTTTTGATGGTGAGAACTTTATGGGTTAAGAATGAAAAGGATGAAAGTTCCTGAACCTGGGAGCCAAAGACTGACAGCAAGACTCTTTGGAGATTACTGCAGCTTTTAACACCAACACATTTTTTTGATGGAAAGATATTTATCTTTGGCTACAATTTCAAATTCTCAATTGGAGTGACAGGCAAGGGGAGATCTGCCAAATTCAACATTTTAGGCCATGTTTTCATTCCCCAAATCCTGTTGACCATCTTCTTGCCTTTCAGCTAAGTTGCCAAAATTCACCTGGGCCATTAGTGCTATAGAACTTTCTCAATCCCTTGCTTTCAAACTCATGCCTGTATGTGTGTGTTTGTGCACATGTGTGCACATGCTTGTGGGTGTGTGTGTTAAGCTCTTAACATACTGAGACAAATAAGGGCATTGTGTCTCAACTGGATGCTGAAGAGGGGGGGCTGCATGATACTCCCTATTTCTACTTCTATTCTGATGTTCCTAATCTCCATGACACTCAGTTGCTAGCAGCCACATGGGGCCAGTTTTCCTGAAGGTGGACATGTCTAAAGCCACACGGCTCACAGGGTTTCTGTCCAACAGCCAATGCTAGGGGAAGATGCTCTACCCTTCCCACGTAATATCCCCCCACCCCATGCCTGACCTGACAATGACACTTAAATAGGTCTCTCTGAGGTGGGCAGTCTACAACACATGTCACCATGGTAAAACCTGGTGAGGTCTCACAAAAACAAAACAGGATTTACTTTGGTCAGTTCAGGATTTCCCAAGTGCATTTGGCTCTGGAACCTTGTTGTTGTTTTAATACCAATTAACACCCTACAGAACACCCTTGAAAAACCACTCATCAGATGTGCTCTAATTCTTGTAATCAAGTGACATCTTTCCAGTGCTGAAAACTAAAATTCTTGGCTTTGTAGTCTTGAAAAATCTGATGGATCCTTGAACTGCTTGCAATGGTGAGGAACCAAGCAGTCACTTTGTGGAGTGTGAGACACTGACACTCCCAGGAGCTATGAAAAACAAATCCTGTTCAGAAGGAATTTTCTTTTTACCATCTTGTTGACACAAATAATTTGCTACTAAAAGTGACCTTAATTTTATATTTCTCATAAGTAGTAGACCAACTTCCTTATGCTTGGATTTAATGAAGAACTCTGTTACAATCCATTTGCATCCATTTAGTGAGTGAAAAAGAAGGGAATTAGTGTTTGTTGCGTGTTCACCTTGAGACAGGAACTGGGCTAATATTTTTACTATATTATTTCATTTTATCCCTAAAACGACCATGTTATTTTAGGTAGGAATAATTGGCCCTGTTTTATGAATTCCTTCACTCATTCATTTATGTCAGGCAGGTCACTATGTGCTGGGACTAAAATGGTAAAAACAAGATGGCATGATTCCTGTCTGCTGGGAGCTATGAACAGAAGTAGACTCATGAGTTTTAAGGAGCAGCCCCAATGCTATCCATAATAACTCCTAAGCAATAGCACAGAGCCAAATGCTCGATTCCAAAGCATATGCATTCCTAGCATGTAAAGTTTGAGTTTGTCTCTTTCTCTTTTTGTTTTACGTTTCCGAATTGAACAACTTTTTGCAATTTAATTCAGCCTATAGGTGAACACATCTACTTTAAGTGATTTAATGATGCAGGAAAAAAAATCACATCCAAGTCTCACTTTAGGAAGGCCTGCAGCATTAAAAGTTTGTTCTGGGGTTTCCACTCTTGAAGAGAAGAATAAAAATGGTTTAGAGTACACAGGTGGCAAAGCCAAAGGCAGACACAATAGGAGACAGAGAATCATGAAGTCACACCCTAGTGAAGAATGTTAGGTGTTGAAGAATAGAGAAAGGTAGATGGAGACCAGCATTGGTACAGATATACAAGGAAGGATCATACTGACATCCGGAAAGATGCAAACATAAGTCCCATGAACGTTATGGAATATCTATGATGCTTAAGGCCCATTCTTAGGAGTTGTCAGCAATGTTATCACAACTACTGATAGATGTAGCTATTATGAGCTAAATTTTTTAAGGAGAAAATAGCTTATGAATAAACCCAAAGAGTCACAGTTCAAAAGTGGCAGTGCTGGGATGTGGACCCAGGTTTCCGAACTTGTAGTCCCACCAAAGAGTCCTTTTTTGCATTCTGGTTGCTGGAAAAGAGAAAGGCTCAGACATCAACCAAGAGGACTGACAAATAGAGATGGAGAGAGAGAGGATGCAGAAACAGTGGGACAAAGACCTCTAGCAAACTTTTACAGACACTATGTAGTCAAATTTGATGGCAATTTAGAATTCTCATAAGCAGTAGGCCAACTTTCTTATGCCTGGATATAGT
This sequence comes from Cynopterus sphinx, assembly GCA_030015415.1. Classification (NCBI taxonomy): domain Eukaryota; kingdom Metazoa; phylum Chordata; class Mammalia; order Chiroptera; family Pteropodidae; genus Cynopterus; species Cynopterus sphinx. The sequence continues at coordinate 2,825,377 of CM057388.1, forward strand.
GGTTAGTTTTGCTTATTTAAACATTGATAAAAGTGTGCATACTGTTACACCAAGGACTATACATTAGTGAGGCTTGAGAATACAGTATATAATATAATTCATTTATAGAATGGGAGATGCGTCATGTTTCCATTCTTGATGAAATGGGCTTGTTATAGGTAGGGGTGAATGGGACCAGATATGACCAGCTGTATCTGATGTAGATTGTATGTAGGCATTCATGCACTTATTTTATACTTCAAATACAGGTCTTCTTTCAGAATGTTCTACCTTAAATGTTATGGGGCCACATTATTTCCCCTTGCTAAGTGAGAATATTTTCATGTTACAATTGATCAAATTTTTAGGGATTGCTGAGAAATGCAGCTCACAGTAGCTCCTTCATCTGGACATCTCACAATTTATAGCTGGAGAAAAGCACTCTGGGATCCCAGTTGAAAATCATGATGTAAGTGTAAACACTGTCTAGTAGAACATCCTCGGTATACTGGAGTATTAGTGCTATTCGCAGTTTTAACTTTCTGATGACTATAAAGCAACTGGATATAGTCCAGATGAGAGCAGTGAACACAGTTAAACACTTGGAAATTAGGAGTCAGAAGGAAAAAAACTGGTTTCCTTTAGAGAAAGGGAAGATTGTTTTAAGGATAAAAAAGGGATGATAATCAGCTCTTACGCATGTGCTTTGAAAAAGTGTCTAACCAGTTGTAGAAAAAATTTTTTTAAAATATTGAGAAATAACACAATAAAGCTGGTTGGATACTAGACCAGAGCTGTAAAAATACTGTGTACTACTCTCATCGAAAGAACAGTAAAAATGATAATATCAATGCCTACCTCTATGAGATATTTTGAGAGTGAGTCCAACACAAGCAAGCATTTGATAAATATTAGGTTTCTCTCTTCTTTCTTGAAGAAGTTCAAGTCCTAAGATGGTGAGCATTTTTTCCTAGGCCCGGTTTGGCAAAATATAGCCCGTAGGCCAAATCTGGCCTGCTGCCTATTTTTATAAATGGTTTCATTGGAACATAGCCATGTCCATTTGTCTCTGTATTATCTATATAGGCTGTTGTAGAGCTACAATGGCAGAATTGCAGAGTTGTGATCAAGACCTTATAATCTGCAAAGCTGAAAATATTTACTCTCTGGTCTTTTAGTGAAAAAAAAAAAAAAGGCAAACCCCTGCTCTAGCAGAAAGACCAACATGAATAAGCTGTTTGGGGCCTTCTAGTGATAGGATTCTATTATTGCTTTGGATAAGGGGCAGCTAACTCTGAAAATGAGAATGAATAAAAAGTCAAGGCCATTGGCATTGATCAGAAATGTCATTTAGGTGGTGTTAGGTGCTTATCCTTGGCCTCGCTAAAACTGCCATAGGTGTTTGCATTGGCAATGGCCAGTAATTTTTGTGTCAATCAAGTACAGGTACTGCAGAGGGTGCTGACCCCGCCAGTTTTAATGCTGAACTGACCATTCAAAATAATGTCATTTTTACATTCCCTATACTAGTATAAAGGGTATTTTAAAAGAAGGAGGTGTGAGGTTGACATTTTGGTCCTTTCTCTCCCATGTGAATTGGCCTTGACCTTTTCAAGAAAGGCGAAGCTTCTCAACCAAATAAAAACAGGTCTAAAAGAAAACAACACCTGGGCCATTTTTCTTTAGTAGATGAGCCCTGAGATGGAAGAAAAGATTCTCTTTTATGTTTTTGCCTTCTTTTTGATTCTTTGCTATCAAGTGTATGATAAGATCAGTTCTGAAAGTCACAATACATGCCGTTTTTGTGCCATCATAGCTTTTCTCCCCTAAAAGCAGACTGATTTTATTCTTTCTAACTGGCAGACTCTTGTTTCAAAGGCCTTGAACTCCAGGCTGCTACTGAAAAGGCTCTGACATGTCAAAGGGAAGCATCTTTAACTGGAACAAAGCAAATCAAAGCGTCTATTCTCTCTGGTACTCAGCCTTGAAAATGAAAACAAAAGCAAGGCGAGGGCAAGGCCAACCAATCACACCGCAGACACAGAAGCCCAGCAGCTGAGAACTTCCCAGCTGCCCCTGCACTCACCTCTCAGTGATATTCTTAGCAGTCTGCAGGAACCGTGCATGATCATTCTCCTTCAGAGAGTGTTCCGCTTGGGAGATGAGTGATGCTGACCGCTCAATGCACTGTTTGCAGTTTGCAATCTGCTGAGCCAGCTTGCGAAGCCTCATCACCTTGAACAAAAGCATGGAGATGGTTACACAGGTGGACTCGCTTCGTGAAAATGCATCAGGCTGGATCATTCTGATGTGTGCGTTTTGTTGTATGTAAGCTGTCCTTCAATAAAAGTTAAAAAAGCAAGCATAGAGAGAAATCAAAATATGGAAATCTCAGTTATGGAACTCTTGTCTTAGACTTTCTTTACATCTTGGAGAAGTGTTGCTAATTTGTTTTATGAGGAAGCACTGAATTGTGAATTGCTTCCCTACCACTTGATGGGGGAGAAAGGTGTTGCCTAAGTTACAGAGGGTTATCGGACCTTTTCCCTTGACTATTACACACAATGACTATAAGATCATGAGAAATCCGGGAACTTGATCTCAGTATTTTGGCTGTGCCATCAAGAAAATAAAACATCTCTATCGGCACAAATATGTGGCTTCCAGTAAAAACCATTTTCTAAAAAGTTCTTTGTGATCCATGTAATAAAACTGTGATATAAAACATTAGGTATTACTATTTCCCACACTATCTAAAGCTCACATGTAAAATTAACAGACAGGGAGCATTTTTCCATTGATTAATATTTTTCCTGTTGAGCGGATGAGAGAAAGCCAAAAAAAGCACAGCTGGGCCATTTCCCCTCATCGGGAACGTCATTTCCAGGCACTTTGTGCTTACTTGATAACTATTTTGATAAGCATTTCCCAATTGGGATAAAAATGCATGTTTGGTTCCAACCTCCTTTCCAATGCCTGATTCTGTCTTGCTTGAAAATGACCCTCAGATGTAATTGACCATAACCTCTGGAGCAGGCCAAGATGAGTCCACAGTAACCCACTTGACCATTCGCTTTGGTGTTTGAAATGTGCTGTGAGATGAAGGCCTCTGGCCAGAAGCCAAGATAAAATTAGACCGCTCATTGGAATTGCCATGTGCCTAGTACCCCCATCCACACAACTTGGGACAGGGCTTGGCCTGCTTTGTGATCATTCCAGGACGGAAAGCAGCTCTGTCCGAAAGGGTAGGGAGGAGGCCTGTGCATCTGTCACAGAGACCAGGCTGGCTCAGGCTCCCTCCAGAATTCCTGCTAACTCCAAGAAATTCCTTCTTTCTCCAAGTCATCATTATCATCCTCATGCAACTCTAATCGAATAAAAGGAAGGAAGGAGATGTCAGAGCTTGAAGTCTCTGAGGATCGTCCAATTCCAGCTTCATCGTCCTAGTGCAAAGAAAGGAAATTAATGCTGAATCGAGAGAGGCAGCAGACACAAGATTTCAGGCAAGAGTGAGAAAAATTCTTGAAAGCAGAGTTAGAGAATAAAGTGTCAAACTTTGAGGCAAACAGTGTGTGATTTTAAGCCTGGTAAAAGGCTTAACTCATTATTTAAAGTGACCATCTGCAGCAGATTAACTGTGTTCATTAGTTGAATAAAATAACACTTATTTTACACCAAAAAAGAATTTAGCTTCTAACATTATTGTATCCAGAGGTAAAGCTAAAAAAGGCAGGGTCCAATCCAAGATATTAGAACATATCCATAAAAAATTGTCAGAGGAAGGAAAAAATAAGACTCTCTAGAACAAAACCAAGTGAATGAAATATTTAATCATATAATATAAGGAATACTTTAAATTACACGACAAACTTGAAGATGTTTAATATGATTCTAACTATAAGGTCAAAATATTCCCTTAGAATAATTTCATGTCAATCTCTTATCCTTTCTGTATACCTATTAACTACTGCACAGATTACAAATGTAACAATGCTTGAAGTCCATTTTCTCCTTTTTCTTCTATGACACTGGAAATTAAAAGTGACATAAGAGGAAAAGAAAAAAAGGCCCCAAATCATGCATAAATTGAAGGAAGTCAAAAAAAGAGCCTCCTTTGAAAACATGGGAACGTTTCACAGAAAAGTTGTTAGCATAATTTAAATTTTAGTTCAGTGTACGATTCCATCCAGTACACCAGATTGGAGCTTTTCAAATCTGGTGAGTGCAAGAATCAGCTGGCGATCATTTTTTAAAAAGAAAAATTAGTTGTTTGGGGTCACTCTGCAATATCCTCAGTAAGAAGCTGTAATTGGCAGAGCAGCAGGAATCAGCACTTTAACAAGCAATGAATGTGTTTTGATCTGTAGGTGATGAATCATTAGTATGGTCAGTACTAGCAGTTACAAAACTAAATAAAAGAAAAGTGGAGAGGAGAAAAGAAATTAGCAGAGTGCATTCCTGGCACAAAAGGTGAGTTACATTTTCTAATATTTTTTTCTTGTGTATGTATGTGTGTCTGGCTATCTGTCCTGAATCTGATGTCATATATATTTCTTAGTGTGGGTTTCACTAAAAAAACAAAACAAAAAGGAAAAGAGAAAAGAAAAACACCGCTCTAAATTAGGTGTTCACAAAATATGGTCTGTGGGCCATACCCAGCACACAACCTGTTTGTGTAAATAAAGTTTTATTGGCACACTGCCACATTCATTCATTTATGAGTCATCTATGGCTGCTTTCACACTACAAAGTTGGGCAGAGGTGAGCTCTTGCAACAGAGACCATTATGGCAAAGCCTAAAATATTATCTGGCTCAGCCCTTTTCAGAAAAAGTTTGACACATGGTTCTGATCAGATGGCTCTGATTTAAATCAAACTGTGAAACACTATCCTGCATGGTACAGCACTTCAGAATCAGACACTAAACATTTACTAAAATACTAATTCCTTCATTAGAAACTAGTTTTTAATGTATTAGTTTAGAAATCTGATGAGATGAATAAAATTCGATTAAAAAAATAACTAGATACTGACACATAAAATTCTCTATATGTAAGTGCAACTGCTGCAGGGGAAGTTCTTCTGAGTTGGCAATTTTTTTTTTTTTGTCCTTTGGGAAGTACAATTGCCACACTGTAATTTTTAGAATTCGCTCCATACCCATCATGGAAATATTCTCTGTTGGAATCTCCATTTAGTGAGGACATAGGCCTATTTATTCATTTTATTTGCTATTTACACATGCTTTTAAAAGTAGCCCTTTATTTTTCTCAAAGTGCATTTTCAATGCTTTTATGTAGATGTAGGATTCTTACTGCCAAATTGCTACGTCCAAACAATTGATCCTCAAGTAACACAACATATCTGAATTGACAGTGAAGCCTGTACTCAGCATCTCTATAAAGCTATAGAAGAGCTTGAACATTTAGTTTAAGCTTGCTAAGCTCACTTAAATTTTAGAGATTTCGAGGATTTAAAAGCAGAGAAGAAAAGGACCCTTTTGCTCTCAGCTGTGGGCTCTGATCTGTCTGAACATAAAATGCATGACTTGCTTATCTGGAGCTTGCCATCAGCTTTTCTTGTGTTGGCATGAAATTTATCCCCTACTACTAAAGAAATAAGACAATTCTTTCCCATGGAGTCTCATGGCTTGAGACTCTGCAGTTCATCCAAGTATAAAGACGGTTAAGCTATTTATTTCAAAGAATACACAATGTTCTGAGAGTAGGAATGACCAACATGTACTAATGTTTAACAACATCACCTGCAAGGCAACCTCCCCAGTGAGAGGATTTGTGGTGAACTTGTTCCTGCCAAGTCTAACTGCCTTGTGATCAGCACCAGAAACGGATGGAGGCCAAGTCATGAAGCAGATAAAATCCACCTTTATGGTCTCCATGATCCTGCCAGTTCTTCCTCTAGTTCTCCACTTCCAAGTGCTGGTCAGAGGGCCCCACTGTCCCTTCTCTGAAGTCAGTGTTCTTAGGCTGTCTAGCCACCACCCTGGGCATCCTCATTGGGTTACCAAGTCCATACTTGTTCTCCCTGCCCAGCACCTCTGATTGCCAGGGTGTTGGCACCTATGCTCTTCTTCAAAGTGTATTTCTGACACCACATACCCTGGAAAAGGGTTTGGGATTTCCAGGATTTGGGATCAACTAGTCTTTGGTCATGTGCCAAAGTAGTAACTCAAGAGAAAGCTAGACTGGGCTTTCATCTTTTACAAATCACATCTGCTTTCTAATATTGCCTTCTGATATAATGTCCCTAAGCAAATGTGTACTTTTAAAAAAGTGATCTGTTTCAAACAGGCAATTTTAAATGTAATATGGTCAACTTTCCTGCACACAGTACCAGCTTTACCAAATCTCAATATTTTCATAATAGCATCAGATTTTTCAAAATGAAGTGAAATGTTGTTGATACCACTGAAGCCCCTGTGTGTCCCTTCCTGATTTCATTCATGTCCCTCTCCAAAGAAAAACACCTTCATGAATTCAGGGTTGAATGGGATAACATCAAACTGAAAAGCTTCTGCACAGCAAAAGAAACCATCAACAATACAATGAGGCAGCAAACTGAATGGGAAAAGATATTTGCAAATGACACATCTGATAAGGGACTAATATCCAAAATATATAAAGAACTCATACAACTCCACAACAACAAAACAATCTGATTAAAAACTAGGCAGAAGACCTGAATAGACACTTTTCTAAGGAAAACATACAGATGGCCAGCAGACCCATGAAAAGATGTTCAACATCACTATTTACAAGGGAAATGCAAATTAAAATAACAATGAGATAGCACCTCACACTTGTTATAATGACTGTAATCAATAAGACAAGAAATAACAAGTGCTGGAGAGGTTGTGAGGAAAAGGGAACCCTTCTCACATGCTGCTAGTGGGAATGTAAATTGGTATAGCCACTATGGAAAACAGTATGGGGGTTCCTCAAAAAATAGTAATATGATCCAGCAATTCCTTTTCTGGCTATCTACCCCCCCCAACTTGAAAATACTTATATATAAAGATCTATTTACCCCTATGTTCATTACAGCATTATTCACAATAGTCAAGACATGGAGACAATGAAGATGTGGTACAATAGAATACTACTTATCCATGAAAAGATGAAATATTGCTATTTGCAACAACATGGAATAATCTTGAGAGTATCATGCTAACAGAAATAAGTCAGATGGAAAAGAACAAGAATCATATGATTTCGCTTGTATGTGTTATGTAAAATAAAAAGCAACAAATGAACAAACAAAAAAACCCAACTCATAGATATAGACAACAGAATGATGATTACCAGAGGGGAAGGGGAGTGGGAAGGACAAAGGGTAAAGGGGGTCAAATAAAAGGTGACAGAAGGAGACTAGCCTTCAGGTGGTAAGCACACAATAGTGTATACAGATGTTGTATTAGAAAGCTGTATACCTGAAATTTACTTTATTAATAAACAATGTTATCCCAATAAATTTAACATAAAATAATGAACAAAAAGAACCAAAAATCATATATATATATATATATACATATATATATATATATGTATATATATATATATATATATATATATATATATATATATTACCTTACATGACAAAAGGGACATTGCAAATGTTATTAAATTAAGGCTCTTGAGATGGGGGATACTGTCCTGGATTGTCTGGACAATCCCAATGTAATTATAAGGATCCATACGAAAGAATATCAGGAGAATCTGTGTCAAAGAAGGAGATTTTGAGGATAGACATAAATGTCAGAGTGAAGTGAAGAAAAAACCATGAGTTGAGGAATGTGGGTGGCCTCTAAAAGCTGGAAAAGGCAAGAGATGGATTCAGCCCTAGAGATTCCAGAAATAAACAGCTCTTGCCAGAATCTTGACTTTAGCCCAGTGAGACTGATTTTCAACTTCTGATCTCTAGAAGGTCAGATAATCATATAATAAATCTGTGTTGTGTCAAGCCACTGTGTTTGTGGTCATCTGTTACAGCATCAATAAGAAATGAATATGAGTGTATTGAGAACTGAACCTTGCACATGACCATGTAAAGGCAACAAATTCCCTTCCATATGTATATCAATCATTAATTGCAGGTATATTTCAGGCAATCATGTGTCTGAGAACCTAGAAGAGGCCAGGTATTAAGAGATGTGCACATGTGGTGCATGATGATGGAAGAAGAACTGTATCTTATAAGGATTCCAGGATGACACTCAGTGCTCTTCTAAGTTGTACAATTTGTATGTGTGTAAAGGAACTTTTCAACACATCAGAGTCAGTTGTTGGCCAGGGAATAATTTCATATTAATTTGTTGATTCACTGTAACAGCTTCAACAACTATTAGATTTGACTTTAACTTTTCTGATCACCATCACAATGTACATGTGTAAATATTTTTCAATCTATATAGACAAAGTAATTTAAACATTATACAATATTAAAAGTACCTTTTAAATTTTGCAGAAAACAGGAGAGCACATGTTTAGCTATTGTAATCTATGTACTACTTAATATCTGCTAATTTGACTTAATTATACATATTTTATTATAGTTATGAGCAGTAATAAAAGAAATACATGAGTTTATTGCATCTTGAATGAATGTTTCTACTTTAAAAATATTTACAAAATTATCTTTTGAGGATGGTAGAGAAATCGGTAAAATAAAATGGATCCTAGGTATTTCAATATCAATGTGACTAATTTAAAAATAGAATAAAGTGATGGATTCTAAAGTTACCAACAGTTTCTGAATGAATTTTGAATAAATAAGAATGACTACAAAATTATAAAATAAATTTATAAATTACTTTTTGAATATAGTTTATTATAAAACCATAGGAATATTAGAAACATTATAGAAAAGAAGTCCTATTAATATATCCAGAGAGTGATATATGATAGAATGAAACTACAGTTTTGCCACCATGAAATTATACATGTCTAAATTCCCTCAGTGGAAAAAACTTCATCATTTCTATATATAAAGTTTCATTCACTTAAACATTTATTTAACACTGTTTTAATTGCTAGGATATAGCAATAAATATGAAATGAAGTCTTCTTTGAGAAGAGAGATGGAAAAGAATGGCTATAACAGACCAGAACTCCATGCTGCTTCCTGGAGTTGGGTAATAGAGCAGCCCTTGTATTACAGGTGTTCATGACAATAGGGATGGAGAAAAAAATGGCCAACCAAGGGGCTTTGAACTGTTTTTTTTTTACAATTAGAGTTAACTTTCAATATTATTTTATATTTGCCTCAGTTGTACAGCATAGTGGTTAGACATTTATATAATTTACAAAGTGATTCTCCCAATTAGGAGACCTGGCACAAATGAAATGATTATATCTTAAAGACTTAAGAGGAGATTATAGAAAATATAGAAAAAGGGGGCATTAATATTTCCTAAGCTATTAGAGTACACAAGAAGTATGATATTTTTTCCAGATAGAGAATATGAATTCTTCTGTCCTAGGAATTTTACCTTCCCTTCTTTGATCTTGGTTCCAATAATTTGTCGTCTTTGCTGAATGATCTCAATGAGAAGATCACACTCCTCCATCAGTTTGGCTTCTTGACGTGATGCATTGACCTACAGGATAGATAAAATGGTAAGCATTAATTTGGCATTTTTTAGTTAAATGCTCTTTTTAATGTAGACTAGTATGTTTCTGGTAATCACCAAATACGTATTTTAGATATTAACTCTTTTTCCAATTATGCAAGGATGACAAACATAGCACTTACATGTCCACTCCCTATGTTGCATTCCTGGAAAACATTATTATCCAATGATAGCAGTTTTTCTGCTAAGCCAGACTAAGCCTCAGAATCTTTCTTAATACAACATGCATATATATAGCAATTACGGATTACTTAGAAATTGACACTTGAAATATATTTGCAATTCCTGCTTTTATATTTTGAAAGTATAATTTTGGCCTGTTAAACATAAAAAATAGTTTAAAAAAACAAATATTATTCTTTTATGGGGGACAGATTACTATCAATGTCTTTTGGGCAAATTTTCCAAAAGCAAGGTAGCAATGTTACATCACATTTATTTCACTTTTCTTTGAAATACAGACACCAACTTTGTATTTAATCACTATAAAAATCAAACAAAGGATAAATATTTTACTAATCTATTTTAAAATTTTACTTCTGGTATACTTCTGAAAGACCAAGGTTCTACAATGAAAACATGCCATTCTCCTTGAAAGATAGGTAGATCATTATAGAATGGCTTGTATTTGAAGATTTTGACTCATTGTAAGGGAGGGTTAGAATTAGCTCATTCTTGGCAACTGGGCTTGCTATTTCCTCCGACTCATGACAATTCTAAAATGCTTATTCAGAAAAAGAGACCCAGAAATCACAGCTGTGGAAAATGGAGATAGCATGCATAAATTTTATGATTTGAACACAGCACGGGAGAAGCTGTGATGTTACAAAGAATGACAACAGCATTGATTACTGTAGCATATCACAGGGAGGAGACATGGCCCAGTCATTAAGCCCTTTTGATTTGGGATACTTTATTTAACTGGAGTAATTTCATTCTCTATGAATGAGATAAGCTGAAGTAGGGTCAGGAGTTCAGGATAAAAATCCATTGATGGCTCGTTCAGAGAAATCATGTCCTGTTTCTAGAGGCCAGAATTCCTTGAGTTTTATTCCTGATCATTATAAGACACGGCAAAGAGACTACTGGAGACATCTTCTTGTTGAGAAGATGATGGTCACTGGCCATTTGGAGCAAACCATGAGATCGTGTCCTATGTCAGATTAGCACACAGACATATTTGCCAAATGTTTAATGAACAAAAGACAAAATTCAAAATGCATTGATGGACAAATACAGAATGTGGAACTCAGGCTAATATTTCAAGGAAGTTAGTCACTGGGCTCAATTTCCCTTACTATTAGTACTTTCATGCCATCAATTCTAGTTGCCTTTGAGGCTTTCCAAATAAATGTAGCTCTATCTACGGAAACATTTACCTGAAACTCCAAAAATTCTCAAGAAACTTTTGTCTTTCCTTTTGACCCCAAACTGAATTTAATAACTGAAGACAACCAAGCTGTGAAAAGAATGGGATCATATTGGAACCATGGGCACATTATGATGGAGAAAGTGAAATTGTTGGGAAGTAGCATCTTACACTTGAAAAGTATCCTCTAGAATGAGCCCTAAGAACTAAGGTGTACTTAAGCACACAATTGAGACACATTTAATAGGATGCAAGCTCCATATGGGCAGGGATCTTTGGCTGCTGTATTAAATGAGGCATCTATCATAAGCACCTGGCACCATATCTGACACAGAATACGCATTCAAAAACTACTTGTTGAATAAATAAATCGTCAAAATGACCTTCCAAGAAGAGACAAGGTAAAATATAATGAAGCAAGTAGCTGTCATGATATACTGCAACCACACAATAGGCAGGTATTGGATTTAATAGTTTTCTAGGACTGTGTAGACGCAAAATTATCTCCTAAGGATTTGTGGGGGGACACTGACTTTTTTTACAGGCTTATTGAAATGTATTTCACATATCATAAAATTCATCCATTTATAAAGTGTATAGCTTTGTGGCTTTTAGTGTATTCAGAGTTATACAGTCATGATCACAATCTAATTTTAGAATATGTTCAACATTCCAAAGAAATCTCATACCCATTTGTAGTAACTCCACATTCTCACTACTCACCTGTCTTCAGGCTTTGGGGAACCACTAATCTATGTTCTGTCTCTGAATGGATGTGCCTGTTCTGGACATTTCATATAAATGGGATTGAACAATATGTGATCCTTTTTGTCTGGCTTATTCACTTAGCATAATGCTCTCTTTGTCCCTCTACGTGGTAGCATGGGTCAGTACTTCATTCATTTTATGCCAAATAACATTCCATTTTAGGGCTATACCACATTTTATCTATTCCTTAGTAGACGGACCTTTGGGTTATTTCTATGTTTTGGTTACTATAAATACTATTGCTATGAACATTCATGTGTAAATTTTGTGTGCACATATGTATTCATTTTCCTTGAATATAGCAATAGAATTACTGGGTCACACGTCAACTCCATGTTTAATTTTTTGAGGAACTGCCAAACTGTTTTCCAAAGTTCCTGCATTGTTTTATATTTCAGTGAGAAGTATACAAAGTTTTCAAGTTCTCAGCATCCTGGTCATCACTTGATATTGTCTTTTAAAAGAAATTCATCCTAGTGAGTGTGGAGTCGTATCCCACTGTGGGTTTGATTTGCATTTCTTTAATGGCTAATGATGTTGAGCATCTTCTCATGTGCTTATTATCCATTTGTATATCTAAGTTGGAGATGATGACTATTCAGATCCTTTGTTCATCTTGTAATTAGGTCACTTGTCTTCTAATTATTGAATTGTATGATGTACTTATATATTAATCAAGTTCCTTATCATTATGTGATTTGCAAATATTTTCTCTCATTCTGTGTTGGCGCCTTTTGAAGCACAAAAGTTTTTGTTTTCATGAAATCCAATTTATCTACTTTTCTATTGTCATTTGAGCTTTCAGGTGTTGCTAAGAAACATAATCCAAGGTCATGAAGATTCACTCCCGTTTCCTCTAGAGGTTTATCCCTTACCTTTAGACCTATAGGCCATTTTGAGTAAAGTTTTGTGTATAAGGCAAAGTAGGAGTCCAACTTTATTCTTTTATTTTTGGATATCCAGTTACCTAAGCACTATTTATTGAAAAAAACTATTCACTGCTCCATTGAAGTGTCTTAGCACTTCTGTCAAAAATCAATTGAACATATTGTGAGAGCCTCAGGTTTCAATATTGTTACTAACATATTCTGTGGTTAACAATATTCTGGTTTTGACTAGACCTGATGAGACTGCACTAGTAATCCTAGAGTAGGTGCCATAAAATCTAGTGTGGAGTACTAGCTCTACTCATACAATATTAGAAAAGTCAAGGAATATTTCCATTTCTATTTTGTAAAATCAGGTGAATAATATCTTGTAAAATCAGGTGAATAATATCTGTTTGTTCAGCTATGGGGGATTATTGTGGTAAATATATAAAATAATATGTGGGGAAATAACTAACACCATGAAGCCATGGACAAATCTGAAGTGGTATTGTTTACACTGAGAAGTAGTTTTGTTAATAGGCTATGATTTAGTTTGGGATCCATTTCACTTGAAAAATCACTGGGATTTTGGTTACACTGTGGTAGGAAAAGTGTCCTAGTTGCCACTGTAATATGGATTAGATTTAATCCAAATTCTAAATATTCGATATTTACAATAAATAGGTTTGTTTTACAAAAAAAGTGGACTGAGATCTACTTTGTTGAGCCAAATATGTTTTGAGAAAGCTCATACCGAAACCACCATTGCTCCAAATTATAAATTCCCAGAAATTCAGAAACATGATCTGTTAATTTTAGGCCAACTATTTTCCTTAGATCCTTCAAAGAATACAGAGTTGACTTTCCTTTGAAACCAGGAAAGTTGAATAATTTTTTTTTCTACTCTGATGAAGCTTCCAAACTTTTGTAACTCTAGCATTCTTATATTCCAAAAGGTATAATAAAATAAGTTGAATGCTATCCTATATTTCTAAAATTCTTCTACTACAGAGAAGTTTTCCACACTCTTGCTGTTTCATATGTCACTTTAAAAAAGTTAATGATTTGATTGGACTCCATTTCTTATATGGGCTATTAATTCAAATATGGCAGGGTATATTGGTTACTTGCAGTGTGTTCAGGTGTTTCTAGATCCCAGCTTTGGTTTGGAAGCTGGCAGCCCCAGTTCTGATTTTAGCTTACATTTTTGATTCGCATCTTAGTGATTCAAAAAGCACTAAGGCTGATGGAAGTGCTCTGAGTAGGAGCCATTTAAACATGTAAGAAGCAACCCTCAACTCTACTTTCATAGACCGACCCTTCCCTCCACCTTTGTGTCTCAAGTCTCCTTTTGGTCCCTAATGAAAGAATTAAAAATGGTGGCCAGTGGTAAGTGACTACTGTATGGCACCTCTGGATGACAGTGGAAATGGGACACTTATCCTTCAGAGCCCTTGACATGGCAGGACAAAATATAGCTTAAAATTGAGCCCTTTTCCCCATTCCAGGCTCCTCACTGCTACTTTTTTTTCTTATTTCAATTATACTGATGAGTAAACTTCACTTCAGGCCCTCACAAGGAGAAACTCAGTTGCTTTCCCCTCACCTCTTTTTTGGCCTCACCCATGTGTGCAGCATGCTTCTCCTGAATATCTAGAGGTATAGCCTCCTTTCTCATCTGAAATGTGTCTTTTCCCCCACATCATTGTCTTCTACTCCTTAGTACTAATTTCGTTAGTCTCTTTGCAAAATATTCTAAATTAATTCTTCTAAAGTTATAGCCCATCTCAATTCTTTCAGAATTTATTTCTTCTTTCAGGAGTCATTATCACATCTTATTGAGGCTGTAAGTGTCACAGCCAATGTCACGCAAGCTCAAACCTGGCTACTCTTATATAAAAAAAAAATACTTGAAAGTCTATAGCCATGCTGGCCTAAACAAAACAGATCCTGTCTGATCTAGGAAGCTAAGCAGCGTTGGGCCTGGTTAGTACTAGGATTGGAGACCATCTAGGAAGACCAGATGCTGTAGGCATAAACAATAAAAAAAAATAAGGGATTGTAAGCTGACAAGGTCCTTGCAATCTGTGAAGTCAACCAAGGGTTGCCTTGCCCCAAACAAAATAAAACAAAACAAAATAAAAAAATCATTTGTAGCCTTCACTCTTAAAGAGCTACATGCAACTATTCATTCATTCATCTATTTACTCATTTATTCATTCAAATAATAGCAACTGGATTCCCATAGTGCATCAGACAGCATTCCAAGTGCTGGGCATACATACAGTGGGGTCCAAAAGAGACAAAGTTCTCATTATTGCAGTTTACACATAAGCATAGAAGAACAGGCTGATCGATTCAATGAATCAACACAAATTTCAGATCATAAATACACATGGCTAAGAGTAGGATCCTTTTTCAGGAGGTCAGACGAAAACTCCCTCACAAATCTCTAAGGGATAAAAACGAACCAGTTAAAGAATGTGAAAAGGATGTTTGCAGCCACTCCTGACTCTGCTTTTAACAGGCTGTGCCTCCTCACAAATTATACAGTCTCCCCTCATTATTTGCAGATTCTGTATTTGTGGGTTTGCTGACCCGCTAAAATTTAGATATTAATTTGTAACCCCAGAATCAGTACTTAGGGCCTTTTCACATCCATTTACAGATATGTTCAGAGCATGGGAAAATTTGAGTCAGCCTATCAGCACCCAGCTGTGACTGAACAGGGACAGGCTCCACCTTCTTGTTTCAGCTGTCCTATAACCAGAGGATGGGGACAAGAGGGCCAGCAGGATGGCATCTGCTAGTGAGGCAGCCTTGGGCAAGTCATTCAACACTTCAGAACTTTCTTTTCTCTTTTATAAAATAAAGAAAATAGAATCTACCAGGATGACTTACTTTTAGGATTTAGGATTATAATCTATGTGAGGTGTGTGTGTGTGTGTGTGTGTGTGTGTGTGTGTGTGTGTGTGTGTGTTGTGTTTCCTCTAACAGCAATGGTTCAGTATTGGCAAGTCAGTGCTTCTGGTGACTTTATAGAGCATAAATACCATAGATAATCTAGTGTGTCCATAATTGTTCTAAGTATTTGAGGAGCAGGAAGAGTAGAATGGGAAGGGAAATCATGTAATGGGAAGGGAAATCATGTAAGACACAGAAACAGTCTTGCTTACAGGGACCCACTCTCTCCTATTCCTAGAGGACTTTTGCTGCTTCTCTTTGACAGATGATGACTTTCTCAACCTGTTACAGCCTGATGAAAGAGAAATTAGAAAGTTGAATAATGAAGTGAGCATAGAAGGTCATGTCTTGCCCTCCCAGCCCTGAGATCTAATTCAGCACTGAGGGCCGCTTGGCCACATTAACACTCATATCAGATCGCAATTATCAGATGCCGTCCTGTGTAAGTTGCCACTGGGTGCACTGTTTATCTGATGTTTCTAAAAATGCAGTTACATGTACTCATTCCCCAGACTAGTTAATGATAACATAAAGGAGTTGGCTATTTTCTCCAGAGCTCTTGGTTAGTGATGCCCAGTAAAAAGTCCCACTGCTAAATTTTCTGGTAGAATGGTGTTACAGTATCTCACAGAAGGGGTGGAGTGAAGCAGACAATTTATTATTTTGTTCTTGTCATATATGTACAAACACTAAAGAGATTTGATTACATATACACACTAAAAATTGGACTATGTGTCTGTGAAATGTTCTTTAGCAGTCTGTAAACCATTTCTAAGTATTTCTAAAAATTTGCTCTTTTAATTTGACTTGTAGTCAACTGCAAAATGAGATGTTCGGTGCGGAGTATAAACATCATTAGATTTCAGATATGTGTGGCCTTAACATCTTTAGAAATATTTTATGGAACTCTTAGAAGGAAAAGTCAGTGGGGGAAAAAATATCTGGCTAGTTCTCACAGTGAAATTCAGCTTATTAATATGCATTTTACAAAGCCTCGTTTTCTCATTTTGCAATGCTTTCTTAAAATGAGTTAGCCATCTCTAAATTTTCAGAATAAAACTTTTTAATACCTCTTGTTAAAAGCATATGCTGATTTGACAGATCACTCCCTATTCATACACAGATACAAACACTGAAGTGAGCTTAGGAGATAGCTCTAATGTGTTGGAGAAAGAAAATTTTGTTTCAGGGTGATGAGGCAAGAGGGGTGCTGGCATTGCACAATCCCAGGGGCCACCATTCACTTTGAATTCCATGAGAATGGTGCCTGCACCTCAACTTGTGCAGCCCAGGGGAGCTCCCTACCACATTGGCCCACCATTAGTGCACTCTTGAAATCAAACCATCAAACCATAACGCTTTTGGTTTAAGACTCTAAACTCTGCTATCCTTGAAATCACTACCAACAATATTAGGAGTTTAACAGACAGATGTTTACTTTATGATTTTGCCTATAATCAGCCCTCTTGGTAAAAAGCAAAGCCGTACCATGATTCCAACTAAAGTGACCTTGAGAAAGGTTAAACCTCTTTTTAATCTGATGCTATGTTGATGCTGTTGCTACTGTTTCAGTTTGACAGTGCTTTTCTCTATTAATAAGAATATGTTGATTCCAGTCTGCATACAAATATAAAGGGGTTAGTGTCATTCTATTTTAATATCATCATTATTTCATATTGTTATATATTATAATGTCCATAAAGATCCCATCACACTGAAAAATACAAACACTGGAAGACTTAATTCTAATCTGCCCAGGGCTAGAATAACCGAAACACAGCTGAGCTGCGGATAAGCTGAACATTTGGCCAGAAAGATGAGGGTGCAGGGAAAACCTGAATATAAGTGGGCTCTATGCCCTGCCATGGACTGTTGACCAGGTGCAAAGAGAAATATGAGGATCTGAGGGTACTTGGGCTTTTATTGCCAAAGGCAGCTGTGAAGGACATTCCAGACCCTGGTGCAGAACATAGAGCTGCCAGAAGGAACAATGAAAGGGACTCTAATACTTGAGTTTGTATATAAAACTGAGCCAAGCAGAATTGAGTAAGAGCAGACTGTATTACTGTAATTCATCTAATATGTTTATATGTAATCTTCACCCTGAAACTCTCTCACCCCAAAGTCAAATATTTGTTGATCTAGCTCAAGTGGATGAGACAGAGAAGAAGGGCCAAGTTCCCAGGGTCCCTGTCTTTGGAGAAGAAGGTAAAGTATAGGACAATATTTTTTAAGATTTAATATGTTAATACTGAACATTTTGGACTAAAACGTTTTAAAGCTCAAGAAAGGCTTTTCAGAAAAATAAAAAATGGAATCCCTTCATAAAGTGCTTTTGGTGAGAATAACAGTAGTGATGGTATGGACAGGCACCATATGCAATCCGGCCTTTATCATAGTGACATGTTGGAAAACGATTTGGCCCAGAGGAGACCAAGTCTACATACTGATTAATTATCCAGATGGAGTTTTGCTATATTTCTGCTTTAAGATCAAGAAAACCATTTTCCAGGAACCTCATGATAAATCTTCTTTTCTTGAGGTTCCTAAGATTATGAAGCTTAAATGTTGGATAAGGAAGCAATATGCTATTAAAATGGCAACACACTGTGCTGAGCTGGGCAATAAAAGTCTTCTTATAAATGAAACACAACCATAAAAATACGATAAAACTATCTAACAAGAATGCTACTGCTAATGCCTAAAACTTTGAAGCCTTGTGGACCATATGGTCTCGGTTGTAACTACTTGATGCCACTGTTTTAAGAAGAAAGCGGCCCTTGACAATATGTCATTGAATGGGCATCACTGTGTTCCAATAAAACTTTATTTATAAAAACAGGTGACAAGTCAGATTTGGCTCTAGGGTCATAGTTTACCAGTCGCTAGCAGAGAGGAAAAGATCATGGACTTTGCGGTCAAAAAACTGTAGGCATGAAAAATGTGTTGAATTCTTGTGAAAATTTTTCCTCATATGCACCCTTTCCATGAAAACATCTGTTAACTACCTGGCACATAGTCAATAAATATTAGTTTTCTTCCTTCGAGGCATGAATAGTTGCAATTGCTGAACTCACAGAATTTTGATTTGATAATGAAAATATACTAGTAGCATGGTTTTTACTTTCTCCACCATGTCCTGCTGACTTGTGTCACAGTTGTAATAAATGCTGCTCTTCCCAGGATGTTTTTCTCAGAGTACACTCAATGACTTCAATCTTAAATTCTTGGCATTAATGCCACAGACTTTTCTTTTTGTGTTTAATGGTAACTCTGTCCAGAGCAGTTCTAAAAAGCAGCAGCAGAATGTAAGGTGTTGCTCATAATTCATTCAAAAACAATAAACTCTCCCCTTCCTTTCTCTTATTAATTACATGCTTTATAAATCAAATGTTCCACACCCTTCCATTTGGGTTGAGCACACACAAAAAAGTTAACTTGTCCTGAGCCCTTGTCTCTACTGAATCTTTTTCATAAAGTTTCTGAAAAGTGATGCTTTCTATCAAGTAATTTTCAACAAACATTTTGCAAAAAAATTGCCTTTTTACATCGTGATTAAAAGCTAAAAAATAACTTACAGAGGAGGCTGGTTAAATGAGTACCAGGGTGGATGGGGGTGATGCGCTTCAGGGAAGGGAAGTCGTTTCTAATGGAAAGAGGAAGCTTCTATCCCATGACTTTCCATTACTCATTTTCAATATCTTGCATGCCATTTTTCACTAAGTGGCATTCTTTGTAGTTGTTTGCCATGATTCCTGAATAGAGATGTATTGGAAAAATACAAAGTTGAGCTTCTATTCAGGCTTGAGTTACTCAAGTACAGATGTCATCTGCTCCCTGAAAAGTAATGAAGAATGAAGACTGGATCCCTGCTCTTTGACATTTGTTACAGTGATTGGAATATACTTGATTATATCTCTGATAAGACTCTCACTTGGAAGTACAACTGGAAACTGTTAAGCTCTGTTCTCTTTCTGATGCATCCACAAGTAATATCTATGAAATCTCTTGTCTGCTTGTTGTCACTCTAGGAGACCAGCAGAAGCTGGTAGACTGATTTCTAAAGAGCTTTGATGTCCAGTGATTCATATTCACATTTATTCAAATACATGAATAAGAAGAGAGTTTAGGAAAATTAAACACATGAGCTATGCTCACTTTGGGGAAAATGGGTTTGTGCATTTTAGAGGAGGTCTGTGGAGGTAAATTCCAATGAGTGACTTTGGGAAACAGTGCAGAACACTGTAGCCGATGGGAAGGGTGCTACTTATCTAATATCTCCCATCAGTGGCTGGTTGAGGCCTGTTGAGGGTGGAAGGTCATTAGCTCCCCTTTGTGATTAACTGGTGGGGGCAGAAAAAGCCCCTAGGCAGAGTCTTAGCTGCTAGCAGCTGGAAGCTCTCAGGCCAGTGGACATAGGACCATGGGCATGGCACTGACAGTCACAGACAGGAGCGCTTACATGAGAGGGGAACCACAGTATGGACATTTCTTAAGAAGGGCTCTAGTAGGTCAGAGGGCACTGGGGTTACATGTGGCCAGCTTGTTCTAAAGTTCCAATGACTTAGGACTAACTGCAGGGCTGAAATGAGTTTGCATTTGAGTGTTTTCTATCCTAACCTTGGTCATTCCTGACTTCGTGGCCACAATATACCTACAAATGTTCATTTGCAACTGGCCACGAATGGGTCCAAATCTGAGCAAAGGCAGGCAAAGCTGCCTGGGAAAGAAAACATAAAATCTTGTGAGTCAGACTAAATTATGTATATTTCTTTATCTTACTGCTTTTCCATCATTTCAACTCATTGTGAAATTGCTATTGTCTTTCTGAAACAATGGCTTCATACATTTAAGCCTCAATATGTACAGTTTCTACAGTAAAACTGAATTAAAAAAAAACTTCAGGTAGGGATTATTCCATTATCTGAAAGGTCAACTATATTTCTATATACAAACCTGACAGATGGTGCCTTCTCACCTTTCTACCTGGGAAACAGAATGCTCTGTTTATGATTGTCAGGATCAGGGGATGGCAGGTACTTGGCATCCTGCCAGGTAATGGAAACACTGCTTGCTTTAATTTTATTACCAAGAACAAAGGCTTCTTATTGTTTAATAGAACCTTTAAAGGCTGGCCCCATGGGCATAGTTCTAATTTTTTTGAGACCACAAACAAGAGGAATTCTTTAAGGCCATTTCATGAAAAACAGAAGGAAAATACTTTATTCTGCAAAAATTAAAGCAAGCCTTTGTTTAAGCAGCCAGAGCTTGATTCCAGGTTAGCATGGGCATGTGTTCTCTTTATATGGGCATTAGTTGGCATTGTTGACCCAGGCACCCATTCCTTCATTAAGATTAGCTTAAGGCTCTATCAGGGATATAAAAGAAACCACCTTCCTTTAGGACATCACCCTTTTGGCATCATTATTTTCAGAAAACATGCTAAAAGAAGAAACATTTTGCACCCAAAGGAAACAAGCCAACACTCTCCTCTTACAAATCCTATTTATAAAACTGGTAACTACACAAATTTTAATTCGGTGCTTATTATGATTCTGCCAGCAAACTAAACTTTCTATGCAGACCCTGCTTCTCAGTGTCAAGTTTTACTTCTTTCATCATTTACAGCATAGGTGGCTAAAGCTACTGGTTTCCAGATATCTTTGGAATAGTCTCAGTAGCTAAGAAATGAAAGTAAAAGGAAATGAGGATGCTCTTATTTCTCCATGAATAGGCAGGATGTTACCAGGGACATAAATAATACATGAAGGAATCCTACATTCTTGTTGAGTGCCCATGATGTTCAAAGCACCAAGCTAGGACCTGTGGTAGAAACAAAACTTGGTCCCCTAGAGAGAATTATTTCACTAGAGAACAATGAGAAACATGCCAACTGCACACATAATTAACTGCTAAATCATGGACTACAGAAGTTCTAGAGCTGTGTGGTCCAATATGGCAGTCACTAGCCACTTGTGGTTTAAAAAAATGTTTTTTTTTAAATTAAAGTATAGTTGGCATACAATATTATATTAGTTTCAGGTGTACAACATAGTGATTTGCCATTTATATACCTTATGATGTGATCACCACACTAAGTCTAGCAACCATCTGTCACTATGTATAATATAACATTATTGATTGCATCTTTTGTGCTGTACATTACATCTATATAGTATATACATGTGTGTGTGTGTATATATATATACACACACACACACACATATATACATACACAATGGAATATTACTAAGCAATAAAAAAGAATGAAATCTTGCCATTTGCAACAACATGTTTGGACCTCAAGAGTATTATGCAAAATGAAATAAGACAGAGAAAGACAACTACAGTATGATTTCATTTATATGTGGAATCTAAAAAAAAAAAACCAATGCAAACCAAGAAAAGAAAAACAGACTCCTAGAAACAGAGAACAAACTGATGGTTACCAGGGGCGGGGTTGGGAAATAGGTGAAAATGGTGAAGGAAAATAAGAGGTACAGATTTCCAGTTATAAAATAAACAAGCCACTCGTCATTTCTGAGCACTTGAAATATGGCTAGTCTGAACTGAGATATACTGTGAATATGAAATGCATACATAAGTCATTTTTGTATCGATTACATGTTGAAATGATGATGTTTTGAATGTATCGGGTCAAAAAATGTAGTAGTATAATTAACTTTACTAATTGTTTTTACATTTTTTAAATGTGGTTACTTGGAAATTTTAAATTAGATACGTGGTTTCCATTATATTTCAATTGCATGGTGTGGTTCCAGAGGGTTTTAGAAATGGGACAATTGGTATATGTGAGTCACTGGGGAAGGTTTGCTGCCGAATATGGAAGTAGGACTGGTCTTTGGAGATCAAAGAATACAAGAAAGGAATTAGGAAACACGGAGATGAGGAAGATGGGACAGGCAACCAGAGCAGAGAAGAAAGAGCATGTCTATAAGACAGCAGAGAGCTACAACAATATTTGGGGTACAGTGGGCATGTATCTTGAATTGGTGATCTGTGAATGGAGAGAGAAATCTCAGAGCCAGTTATATCTTATTGCCTCTTGTGAAAAGCCCTATTGGGGTCAATGGCAGAGTGCTGGCTATGGCTGATCTCACACAGTTCCCAGGTAAGGCAAAAAAGTGAACTGGTTTGGGAGACTTATGTTTAGAGAAGAGGGTAGTCTTTCCTTGACCTCACTTTCTTTTAATTGACCCCCTTTGTATCTTTGACTTAGTGGGCCTGCACCATCTCCCATGGAAGCTACCCATGTTTACTTGCTTTCTTTGGGTTTTCTTCAGAAATTGTGGTAGTAGTGCTGGTGAAAGTTACAAGGGCAGTGGGAGGGGAGATGGGAGGGAATTGGAGAGCACTGTTACTGTACAAGCCAGGCTTGGTCAAAAGGACAGTGAAAATCAAATCTAACCTGGCCTAAAAGAGAAGAAAAAAACATTGCATTCAAATGTCTGTCAGTTGCTGTTTTGAGGTTGTGGTGTGTGTGTGTGTTTGGGAATCAAGAGAGTCTAAAATTGAAAACATCACCTTCTAAGACATTTTTAGATCTAGGTTAATTAGCTATCCTACACACCTGGAAGCATTTAAGTGTTTCTTCCCCCAACTTGATTCAAAGTGTCTTTTTGGTTATTTTTCTTTTAAAAACAAAAAGGGATGGAAAGGGTATCCCAGAGAGTCAAAAGGAAAAAGATAGGTTTATAATGAGGGGATGGGAAAGACCCGCTGTGACCTCCCCTGGAGGGCTCAGCAATGACCCGATAGACAGATCTCATCCTTCATTTCCCTCTGTCAACCCCATTTTCTTAGCCCTCATCCAGTGACACCAGTTCATGCTGGGTGGAGCTCCCTGTGTGCATCACCCATCTGAAACTGCTTCCAGAGATTTGCGGCTGCTGAGATATGCCATCACAGAGACTATCCTGTGTACAGGCTGCTCGAAAAGGGTACTCTGTCCTTTAGGATGGGAATTTATCAGACATGCTGATCTATGCAAAGGTGCTAGTGACAGAGGGAGGACAGAAGGAGGCAGTTAGGATGCCTGGAAGAGTCTCATTTTCTCACCAGTAGCCATGTGCTGTGTGCTAAATGAGGGAGATACTAGGAAAGAAAGATACCGTCCTGCTTCTCAAAGCATCCAACCAACCTGGAGAAGGAGCAGACATGCACTTAAAGACCATGAGGATTTTTACCCAGAGACTGTTATCTATATATCAACAAATCACTATTAATCTTCCTTAAGCTTTAATTTCAAATTATGAATCTCATTCTTCTACTCATAAATCCAAGAAATTTTATACAACCATGAATAATCACTCTCAGGGGTCCTTGAAACAATGTTTGATTAACTCAAGTTAAACAGAGTCAACTCCATTAAACAACCAATTTCATCTATAAATTAGTTGATTAAGTTCCTGTATGGATTTCTTTGAGGAAAAATTTACATAGAGGGAAATGCATAAATCTTAAGGGGCAATTCAATGGATTTTGATAACTCACATAACCAACAGCTTAACCAAGATATAAAATATTTCTATCACTCCAAAAGGTACCTTCGAGCCCCTCTTCCAGTCAATTCTCACCCCCCGGGTACTCATTATTCAGATTTTCATCACCAAATTCCTGTAATATTCTAAATTGCATTTATAAATGTAACATATTCAACTGACTTTGTAAGTACTTTAAATGCCTAAAGGGGTAAAAATAAAATTTTAACAATGTAAATCTTCTCAAGGTCTTAAGTAGATCTTAGAAATCTAATAAATTAGAAATGTAGTGAAACTCAAGTTTTATTGAACATTGCAATTTTGGTTTAGAATGAACTATTTTATGCTTATAACTTAAAATCACATAGGAAGCCAACTGGTCATCTCAAAGAAGTTGTGATTATCGGGTGAAGGATTAATGGCCAAACGTTTGAGAATAATTCACAAGACCTGAAGACTCACTGGTTCTACTGGTTCCACCGAGGTATTCTCATCAGGCCCCTGTTATGGTGGGTTGGACAGGGTTTCCAATTCCCTAGAACATGAAATTATTTCTTGCCATGAGAATTCCCCTAGGAATCTAAATTTTTAATCATCTCTTTCAACTATATCACCTGGTTTGGGTATGTGACATTCAATTATCACTCCAGTTGCCTTACTAGATTGGATTCAATCCATTTTTTTACTGGCTGATTCTTGTTACATCTGGCTTCAAGTCATATTCCTATGGTCATAGAATGTCATTTACCTCAAAGGGTGATGATAGAAAGTGATGATAGGAACTTGGTCTTTGTTTTTTGTGTACATTTACATAAGTCATACCACTTTTGCTTTCCCTACACTATAGACCATACCTTGTTGTGGATCTCTAACCACTTGATACAACATCATCTCCTTCTAACACCTGCATGGATGAACGAGGCACCATCTTCCCAATCTAGATAAACAGATGGAAGGCTTCCTTGGACTTTATCACAGACGGATAATTGGAGCTTGCCTAGTCAGAGAATCAGGCCCCTATGATAATTTTCATCACCTCATATATATGAACTTGATGTTATATCTACTGAAAATACTTTTAAAAGCATAGGAAAAGCTTTATCATCAATTCCTAGGCTGGGAAGTTAACTCAGTGGCTGTAAATATCTTTATTTGTGCTGCTCCTCACGAAAAGCCCTTTACATTCAGTGGTAGCCTCGGGCTTTTTAAATAGCTGAATTTAAAATTTCATCTTTCTGTTTCAAACAAAAATAACCAGTGCTACAATTGTGCTCTTGTTAACGAACATTTTATATGCATGACTCAATTATTTTGCTGGGGAATTTTAAAATTAGAACAAAGCTCTTCAGTTTCCCTACAACATTCAGCAATTAAAAATAGAAGTCAATCAAACAAAGGTAAAAGATGATGTGTCCCATTTCTCTCATAATCTGTAAGGAAGATAATTTTTCATCTTGATTATCATAAAAAGCAATTTCATATTCATTTATTCAGAAAAAAATAATTTAAACAATATATTAAGAACCAGAAACAAAAGAAGTTGGTTCAGTAGCAAAATGATAAATGGTTGGGATCATGTTCGTTTGTGAATGGCATGTATAGGAGCAATAACGGGACCCAAACTTCTACCTGACAGTCACCTTCTCACCTGGGGTCATTCCTCTTGCACCTCTGACTATCTCACCAGAATCTATCCAACTACCACCATTTCATGTGAAAACTGAGTTAGAACTACAAGGGCTATTTTCTAAACTTGTCACAACTCATTCTTACTGTTTTTTATACTGTGCCAGAAACACGTCTCTGCTGTTCTAGTCAAACATCTAAATATTTCAAGACAAGGAGGTTGTGTGTGGAATAGTGTAAGGGAGATGTGATCAAGATTTCCTGTATTATGGGGAGAAACCATATTAACATACATCAATAAAACCATGTCTTCTCTTTTCATTCCTACAGTTCATCCACTGGGCTCCCAATTAAGGCCAATTATTTCACATCTAAGTATTAGCATGGAAATCTGCATTACAAAATTCAAATACGTCAGAAGGACTCTCTTAAGAGACATGTAGATGTAATCATACTCCAATCTGAGCCACCTGGTAGGATTCTGAATATGACGAAACAGTTCATTACATCTAAAGTGGACAGATTAGCAGATAATGAAATGTTTGGATCCCGTTTAAAAAAATGTTTCAAAGTTGAAACTTGAAAGTGTTATTCTTAAAGGAATACTAAACTAACTAAGCCTTATATTCATTCACTCACAAGATTAATCTCTTATTCTAAAATACTAGAAGACTTTCTACTGATGTCTTCTTATTCTTTCTCATGACTATACCTAAGAAGTAACGGGAATGTCTAAGGGGAGACATTCCAGTATGTGCTACAGACAACTTAAATAAACAGTTAAATTTAATTTACACTGAGAAAAGCTAAATTTGTTTCATGAGTTGTCAGTTTTAGCAAATTTGGAGTAAACTGGATACACAGCCATTATTCGCATGAAGGAGTCAAAACATGAACCTTCTCCTTAGAAGATGAATTTCTGAATTTCTGTGCAGCCCAAGAGTTCATCTCCTTTGCTCTGGGAAACCTAAGACTTGAACTTGGGAGATCGGCTTTTACCACAGTGGTTCATCATAATCCAGTTTCTGAATACCAGAAGATTGGCACTG
The DNA here is from genome assembly GCA_030015415.1 of Cynopterus sphinx. Lineage (NCBI taxonomy): Eukaryota > Metazoa > Chordata > Mammalia > Chiroptera > Pteropodidae > Cynopterus > Cynopterus sphinx. The sequence continues at coordinate 2,852,151 of CM057388.1, forward strand.
TTATCATCATTCTAGAGCCATTTACACAGAAAGCCACGAATGACTGTGGGTTACCTGAGTTTAATGAGGCCCATAATCTGACTCTAACTATACCTTGAGAGCTTTCTTACAAAGGCTCAAATGTGGTGGGAATCTAACCCTTATCTATGGTGACAATGGATTACAACTATGGACAGTCAAGTTGGCCCTTAACAGGATACGCATCATCCAAGATCAGATATCTGTCCAGAAGACACAAACAGCACTGGTGTTTCGGTGTTAATCTTCATCCAGTGGTTCTAGATGAAGTAATTGCCAAGGTCTCCATAGAGAGAGAATGCTTTGACATAAAACTACACAACAAAATTAACTTAAACATAAAAGCTCATCTTCCTTTTTAACCCAGTGATGTTTTCCTTATTTCAAAGTTTACAATTGAATGCTTTTAGGGCTTGGTGAATAACTGAAAAAGTCTTTTAGAGACCCCATTTGTTATCTCAAATCAATTTTTGTCATTTCTTACAAGCTGCCATAATACATCCTCTTCTCTCTCAATTTATAGGGCCCAACATCAGAGCAAAAATTGAATTAAATGGCACTTAATTTATCTACAAGAAGTTTGTCACTCCACAAGCCATCTAACACAAGAAAAACTCAGAAAAAAGCCAGTAAGAGAGCAAACTTTCCAGGCAGCATTATTCACAGAGGACAGGACATGGAAACAATTAAAGTGTCCTATGATATGTGATTGGCTAAAGAAGCTGTGGTACATATATACAATGGAATATTACTCAGCCATAAGAAGAGATGAAATACTGCCATTTGCAATGACATGGATGGACCTTGAAATAATCATACTAAGTGAAATAAGTCAGACAGAAAAGATTGAAAATCACATATCACATATGTAGAATATAAACCTAAAAGGAACAAATGAACAGAACAAATAGAGACTCATGGACATGGACAATGAACTAGTGGTTACCAGAAGGGAGGGGGATGCTGGTTTAGAGGATGCCCTTCTAGGATGAGCTTGGGCAAGGACCATGAGGTGAGCTGAGCTCTTATCTTCCCCAGATTGCTATCATAATTTGTCACCCTTTTTCAGTTTTTCTTTACCATCTCACTATGAATTTAGTCATTGGTCACTGGTAATTCCACGATGAACATCTATTGTGTGTCCAGGCATTATAATCCCTGTGAAAGAACTTGATTCTCAGAATATATGGAGAATTTGACTCCCATCAGTGATCCTAAGTACTTGCTTAACTATGAAACTAGGTCCTCTGATTTTTTTAAAAGAAATAAAAGACAAGATGATGAAGAGGAATAGTCCATATTTGTTCTAGAAGTGCTAAGCCCTGCAGCTGACCCAAACTTTGATCACTTCTCATTAGGCTTGTCCTACACCGTATATATAACTGACTCCAAACCCACAGGGTTTTACAATCCTAGCCACCAGATTACACAAACATTTCTTGGGAGTCTCACTGATATTGCTTTCAATATTGCCTCTACCTCCTGAGTCCTAAAGCGCCTTGGCCTTCACACCCTCCATACTCTAGTTTTAAAAAGATTTAGTACTTACTATCAAAAAGCCATTTCATTTGCTTACTTCCATTTTACAAACAAGTTATAAAAACAATGGGGATGGGGGGAGACCTTCAAACCCTTTTCATTTTAAAGAAAAGCAGAAGTGAATCCCAGGAAGGAGGTGTGGACTTATAAGGATGTGGCATTTCCTCAGGATTCTGTGGGAACTCATTGACTTCATTTACAACAATTGAGAGCTGCCTCTATGCTTCATGTTTTTTAGCTTTGGCTGGCATGGGGATTATTTTCCCCAGGAATGCTCAGACCCAAATATAAGGGCACCTTCAGGAAGAGGAAAAGGAAGAAATATGGTCTAGGATTTGAACTAGGAAATGCTACTGCACTGATTTAAAAGACTATCATGCTGGTGCCTAGAAAATTCTACTACCTTTGGGGAGTTTACTAGAGCTGTGACATTTTCCCTTGGACACGAGATTGTTTTGCACTAAGACATCCATATTACTTTCCTAATAACCCCAAATGACATTTCCTGAAAAATGGCAGGAATGCTGATTGCAACTGAAAATGACACAGAGCTTTGTGTTCCTCAAACCCTCACTAAAACCTTCAAGACCAAATAAAGTTCAAACTCAAAAACAATATTAAAATCCATCCTGAGCTCATCTTTCCAAAGCCACTTTCCACTTATCCCCCCTCGCACACCTTCTGTTGCTACAGAATGAACTACTTGCTTTGTGTATATTCATTCTTCATTTTTCCATCTCCATGCCTTGGTTTGCCCTGCAAGCTGTGCCCTTCCCATCCCTCCATATGCTCAAATGGTACCGACCCTTGAAGGCAGGCTCAGATTGTGCGCTACCTCCCCCATCCCCCAGTTGGAAGAAATTCCTCACTTCTCTGAAAGTCTCAAGTATTTAATCCACACCTTTCCCATGACAGTTAGTTTTCTATTTTGTATGTATCTAGTTGCTCTTTTGTCTTAGTCAAGATAGTAAGCTCCCTGTGGGCAGGGTCCTTGGCATCCAGCACAGAGCAGCACACACAGGGATGCTCCTTACACACAAATGGAATGAACAAACTAGGATGACACATTAGCAAACCAAAATAACTGACCAAAGGAAAAAATTTACACCTTCATGCGGAAATATTTGTTTAGTACACATGGCTCATAGATTAACAGTGTCCAGAAATAAGGCAAAAACAAGGCTGTGAGCACTTTTGGTGTCATACTAGAACATACTTTATCAAGCCAGCCTAAGCAAGTGTTATCTGACTCTCTAGGATGGGATATAACAGAGATTGACTTTCTAGTTATTATTGATTAGGGCTTAGTCTCTGCAAAATTAAAAGTTAACCTAGAGAAAACTGAGAATAGGCAACTTATTTTGTCCAAATGTGATTTTATTGCTCTTCAGGTCGCTAACCATTTTTGCATCTAATTTAGCTTTCTTATTCTAGCATTCTTTTCCCCCCTACTAACCACCTTTCCCCAAAGTTTGTATGTATCATTTTCTGCTGTTTTCCTTTTACCCAGCTTTATCATTTTGCTTGTTCCTTCATCAATGAGTAAATAAATCTTCAATGTAGGCTCATTTGATTATTATATGAGAATTAGACACTAAATTTTTTGAAAATTATACTTTGAGAATATTAATAATTATAATTAAGGAAGCACATGTAAACATAGGTACTGCTAGTGTCATGACTATTTTTCTGCTTGTAATTTTCTTTAACTTTTATCTAGAATAAATTTCCCAAGTACCAAATTTATTCACCCATAAACATCTTTCCATTCCACAGGATATATACAAAAACAACAGTGAAAGGAATGAATATTCTTTACTCCTTGTCTAGAATAACTTAATTTTAGTTGGCATATAATTTTGTGTTAGATATATTAATTTCAGGTGTACAATATAGTGATTCGACATTTTTATACCTTACAATGTGGTCATCCCACTAATTCTAGTAATCATCTGTCACCATGCAAACTTATCACAGTATCCTAATGGCAGGTATGTGTCTATTTGCAAGTGTGCTACAATTGACTCAGTAATAGCTTTATTTTAAAAGCCTATATCTCAAGTAAATATCTAATCTTTTGAAATGAAATGAAATCTGCTTATACATTTCTTGAATAACACATCTATTTATTGCCAGAAATTTCTGAACATTTTAGAATGCAATTTTACACGTTCAGATGACTAGCATTTTGTAAATTCAAGCCATATTAATATGCATTAGAAACAAGACAGTTGTTCTGAAATCATTACAGGCCATAATGGAAACCAGACACTAATGCTCTAAGAAGTAACTAGCTAAAATTGAATAAAATAGTCACCCAATCCATAAAGCATTTGTGAGATTTCCCCATAAAACACAGGTATTTTTTTTAACTGAAGAGAAATAATTCTTTCTTATTGTCCTAAACATCAAATGCCATCACATCATAAAAATAAAATATAGCCCCTGGAACAAAATGGATATTTTGTTCATCCATTTATTCCCGTAATACATATTCGCTTAACTCTACAATAATGAAAACATTATGCTTGTTCACTCTTATTTACAATGTTGTTCAATCAACAAGGCTCAGCATGTTCTCTGGAGAGACAGTGCCAAAAGCAAATCCACTCAAAGCAGGGGGTTGGAAAGATCTGGGTCTTGCAACGTGCCCTTGCTGTCACTGCTGCCTGTACACTCTTTGATCCCAACATGTCACAATTATGGTTGATTTCATGGAAACATATCTGACAACTTAGAAGTATTTAATATACACCTGTAGTGAACTGAATCGGGTCCCCCAAAAAGATATGTCCCAGGCCTAATCCCTAGTACCTGTGAATATACCAGGGATTAGACCTGGGACAGAACTTGATTGCAGCTATAATCAAGTTAAAGTGAGTTCATACTGGTGTAGGGTGGCCCCTAATCCAATGACTGGCATCCTTATGCGAAGAAGGCTATTTGGACAGAGACATGCACGGAGAAGGACATGTGAGGACAGAGGCAGAGATGAGAGTGTTGCAGTGACAAACTAAGAAACTCCAAGAATTTCCTGGAACTCCTAGAAAGTGGGAAGACGCAGGAAGGATGCTCCCTTAGCACCTCCAGAGGGAGCAAGGCCCTAATGACACCTTGATTTCAGACTTCAGGCCTCCAGAACTACGAGAGAAAAAATTCTGTTGTTTTACACCATCCAAGTTTGTGGCAATTTGTTATGGCAGCCAATACAATGCCTTTTAAATAGTGCTTTTTGTTTCGTTTTCTTTTTATTATTTTACTGTTCTTTGTAAGGGTGATTATAATCTACAGTATTAGGGAGGCACAGTTAGGCTGCATCAGGGAGAGCTGGGATGGGAGCGGAGGGGGCAGGACAAAGCAAAAGATGGGATTCTAGTTCCTTCCAACTTCATCCATCTTATATATTCTAGTTACTTCCAACTTTATTCATCTTATATATTCAGTGTCTGCAAAAGATCTAATTTTAGGAAGATTCCTGTGTTAAAAGTATAAAGGGTGAGGATACAAAAACTGTCATGTAGCAGTTTTCACATGAAACATACCACACAGAGATACTCACCTCAACATGTTGACAGGTTTGAATGAGTTTAGCCAAAAGGGTCTCCAGTTCCGTGTTCCTCTTAATAAGGTTGGTGAGGTTGCTCTCTAAGTTTTGCTGTTCAAAGAAGAGAGAAAATATTATTCTGCATACTTTTAATACTTTACTATATACAAAATTACTCATGTTCAGGAAAAACATCGTTTTATTTTTCAGAAACCTCAATGAGATCTATGCAGTTTCAAATTTATTGATTTAAACTGGATTTTGAAAAGTCACATTTAAAAGAAGCTTTTCAAAATGTTCAAATTTCATTATTTTTGTTCCTGCTTCATGCACTAATTCAGGCATATTTACCCGAATAATTGGTTATAGGTTACTTCTAGGTCATGAACTAGGGAGAAAGGAGGTAATACAATTTCTATTCTTTTACCTGAATCAGAGATGGCAATAATATAAAGAATCTATTCCCATATCAAATCAACTATTAGATTTTTAGGATTTACCATCTTGTGGGCTAGCTGAGCATCAATCCCTTGGAGGAAGGTATGAATTGTTAAGATATTGCTGACATTATGACCATTTTATAGGCATTTATATGAAGTCCTCATCACACACATTTACTCACTCATAGTGTGATAACTGTATGTCTTTTTATTCTTTGCCTATCAAACTATCGATGCCAGATCAAATTTCCTTGAATGCTACATTTTTCATATCACTATCCTGCTGAAGAATCTAGAATTAGTCCTTATTACTTTAGAATGTGAAATTTAGTTTTACACAATGACTATTAAATCTTATTTTCAACCACAATAACCCTCTGTTCTGGATAAGATTCATTAAGGGATCTCCATTGCTTCTCATTTTGTATGCTCTTCATTTATACCATTCATTCATTTACTTATCCATTCATTCATTTATTTATCCATTCATGAGTATGCATTGAGATTTTACTATATGCCAGACTCTGAGATACTGGAGAAACAAATAAAAACATGCACTCCATGTCCACAAAGAGATGGTTATGTACTAGGAGAAAGATTCTGTAAATAGAGAAGGGAAAGAGTCAGGGATGCCTTGAGAAGATTTCCAAAAGGATAGTCTTTCCAATGAGGCTAGAAAGATGAGCGGAGAGCTTTTGGTGGACCGGTATGGGAATTTTTGGGGAAGACAGAATGAAGTGGGAGGTGAGCACAGAGAAGTGTATTCCATGGGCAGGGAATAGAACAATGTCAAATACCAAGAAAAGAGAGGTGTGAGAGGGAAAGGATTAGGGCACCTATGTGTTAACATATAGACAATTCCACAAATACAATGCAGATACGAAATGAAAGGAAATTCATGAAAAAGAGAATAGCACTAGGATTTATAACACCATCTGAGAAAAAAGATTTGAAAAGAGTATGAGGATTTTGAAAATTAACCATTTCATAAAGGTGATGATAGTTCATTATGCTGTGAAATTTATTTCTGAAAATGTTTACTCATTCTGGTTTCCTAAATTTTAAATTTGAAAAGGTATATTCAGGAAATGAATCACTTTTATTTCACTTTTATAATGTATAAGTCAGAAGCAGAAATCTCTTTGGTCATCTTTATAAACTTATACTTTTCAATTAATCTGGTGCTTATCCTGTTAACTGATTTCTTTCTTTTAATGACCACATTTTTGATTTCTACTACATTCTTCATCCATCTATTTCTTGTTGAATTACTTTCTGTTCCTGTTCCCAGGATGCAATTCTCTCCTTCATGATTTCAAGAAAACTAAACATACTTATCCTTAAGCTCTTTTGAGAAAAGGCAAGTCCTATTTTCCTGTGTTTGCATAACATTTCCCAAGAATCTTATTTTACCTTGTGTCTTATAATTTTTGTGTGACAGCTCATCTGATGTGAACTTTGTTCCCTATGTTGTGATTTGGGGATTGACATAGCCCAGCCAGGTGAGGTGCCTACTCTCCTGTTAGGGCCTAAGATTCTTTCCCCAGAGGGGAAACTCCCACAAGACACTGACATGCCATGGAAGCACAGATCCTGGTTTGGCTCAGGGCTTTTTCTTCCTTCCATGAGAATTCTGTCTGGCTCCAATTCCAGAGAAGGTGGGAGGTATCCTTTGAGACCTGTGTGTTGATAAGGAGTGCTGGCCTCACGCATACAGGGCAGTCTGAGGCACCTGACACATGCAGGATACATCCCACCATGTTTTCCCTTCAGGGCCTTACTGGCCCACGTCACCTCCATTTCTCAAGAGCATCCCAGCTTCAGTCTCTCCTCATCATTCTGCATTTTTCTTTCATTTCCAGTCTTTGGAGGCCTTCCACTTATGTGTAAGCTTGGTTCTTATCTTTAAAATTAATTTTTAAATATTTCAGAGGGAGGTTTTGTGCATATTTCATCTGGACTTAAAGACTAATAAGAAGTCTTAAATTTTGGCTTTGAAACACTCAAAGCATTTCAAATATAATAAATATTTTAAAGGAGAAAAATGACCGTTTCTCAAAGGATGAGATACCTCAAAAAGTCAAGGAATGAATTAGAGTGATTTAGATGCAACTTAATGAGCTCATATTTGCTCCAAAGAAAAACCTGCTTTCAAAGCTTTTAATAAGAACAACAAAAGCCATGTTTTCCCACTCTTTGGATTACATAAATTGCAACCACTAATCACTTTATTATCAGAGACCAGAGAATAATTTTGAGGCATTCCATTATTCAGTGTACTTGACTTGGATATGACTACTTTATGGTATATTTGTCAACTTCTTTTGGTATGGTAATCTTAGGGAATCCTCTTACTTTTCTTTTTGGCTGACCTTTCACAGCAGGAAATTTCTAGGGAAATACATCATCTGTTTATAGTTCAATTGTCATAGGTATGACTTTTCTAAAGCTAGTCAGCAAAAGAGAGCCAAATAAATATAGCCTAACACATTTAGATTTTACAAAACACCTGCTTGCTTCCCCCTCCCTTTATTAAGTATATATCATGTAAAAATGTGTTTTTAATCAACTAATATGTAGACTAAAGCCTGCAGTTTAAATATGTCAACCTATCTAGATCCTTTGGGGTTATTCAAATTTAAATAGTTCAAGTCTTACTGAAGTCCACAAAGACTACTGAGTCAGTTAGAAGTTTAATAAAGGGAAATGAAACTGGGAAAGAAACTATTTCCAAGAGGTACCAAAGGGACTGACAATACTTTTGAAGAGAGCCCAGGTAATGGAAAGGTAACAAAATGCAGTCCTCAGTGAACTATGTCCATAAGCTTCCACTGCAGGGACTTCTGTGAAGTTTTCTAGAATTTTACTGTAATAACTAACGTTCTTTGTGGCAGTCAGCAGGTCCTATATCCGCTGGATTTTGACTGTGCTTTGTGCAATAGAGAGATAATATTTTTTTGGCATAAGAATCTCGGGAGTAGGTGAATATAAGTATCTACTTCCCTATGGATGTCTAAGGAATTCCACAGATACCCCCCAAAATTTGTTTCCTGTTCTCACCTAAAAACTGTTACTATATTTACATCTCCTTATGGAGCTGAGCTCTGTAGAAATCCAAGGATTCAGGCACGAGTGACCACACATGCGGAGTGAGGAGACCAGAGCTACCATCCCAGCTGAAGTCTCCTAAACAAATGACTCTTGGGCTCAGCTTTCCCATCCATAATGTATGGATAAATGATAAATCTACCTATGTGTGCTATTGTTAAGATAAGAGGAGAAAATGAACACATACTGCAGGGACAATACAAATGTTTGTTGAAACCATAAATTCCAGGATTAAACATTCAGTTTGGCATAAGTACCAGTAACTATAAGGATCTAATATTATGCCTCAGGCAGTCACATTCTCAAGCTTGGTGATGGCTTTTTGTTCCTTTCAGTTCCTGGGCTTCGTCTGGCACGAGGCAGGGCAGGCTAGGGTGCTGAGAACAAGAGGAGGCTGATGTCCCCAAGAGCATCCCTCAACCAGCAACTACTAGCAGCTGGTACATAAACAGCCCAGGTTCCTCACCCCCTGGGTGGGACCACTCTGAGTCATGTTCCATCAAATTTCCCAGAGAGCCTCACTGGGAGGAGCCCAGTTGCCCATAGCAACACCCTGCTCATGACCACACCCTCTCTCCTTCCCTCCTGTCCCACTTCCCTTTTCCCCTATGGATGCTTCCCAGATCTCCTCCCAATTTAAGTTCTGAATCAAGGTTTTCTTCTGGGGGGACTCAAGTAAAACTTTGTCCACAGACATCCTAATCCATTATTTTTAAGTATTCCTCCTTATAAGGAATAGCCAAATAGAAGATTTTATTGCTTTTGAAAGATATTTGCAAATATAAGAGATTGTTTTCTCCCATTTTCCCTCTAACTTTTTTTCTAGAGGTCATATATCTTCTAAATTCCAGGCTCTAAACCAGAACTGTCACTAGAACCATAATGTGAGCCACAAATGCAAGTCAATTTTAAATTTTCTAATAGTCATGTGAAAAAAAAGTAAAAAGAAACAGGTAAAATTAATTCTACTAATATACTTTACTCAATATCTAAAATATTATTATTTCAACATGCAATACATATCTAAAAACTGATGAGCTGTTTTACATTCTTTTTTTTCTTTTTACTAAGTCTTTGGAATATAGTGTTTTACACACATAACACATCTCAGTTCCATCAGCCACATTTCAAACACTCAGCTGCTACCTGAAACTGCTGGCTACATTATTGGACAGCACAGCATCTGAGTGTAGAATGGGGCTCAGCAAACTTTTTCTGTAAAGGGCCAGGAAGCAAATATTTTCGGCTTTGTTGGTCATATGCTGTCTGTCACAGCTACTCAATTATGCTGTTGTTTTAGTGAGAAAGAAGCCATAGACAAATTGTAAATGGTTGGTAGGGCTGTGTTTCAATAAAACTTTATTTGCAAAAACAGATGGTAAATGACATTTGGCTTGCAGGCCAAGCTCCTTCCCTGGCCAAGGCACATGCTCTTCCCTCTGGAATGCATCTGCATGGCAGGAAATAATTCTATGACCAAGGAGAGGGCATAATGAAACCATAGTATGTATTCAGTACCTTCTGTATACCTATTACCACTTAGTCCTGTCTCATGATAAATCCTCAAATAGCCATTGAGGGAACAATTAGCATGAAAACTGAATATTCATTGGACAATCCTTCTGAAATCTAATGTAGTAAATCAACTAACTAGTTAATTCATTTAAGAACTACTATAGATTGTTAAAGCAATGCTTTCTACCCTTTTCTTATTGGTACTATTGAGTCTGAACCCAAGAATAGGGGCTTGACAGTTGAGAAACATTCTAAATATTATATAAGTCCATCAGACCACAAGATTTCTGGGAAGACAACTTCTACATTGTTGAACAAAATTTTATAAACATGGGTTTATATAATTTGTCTAGCAATTATCATTAACCTATCTATTTCAAATTCTATTGCACCCCATGTTCGTGGCAGCACAATTGACAATAACCAAGATATAGAAGCAAACTAAATGCCCATCAACAGATGATTGAATAAAGAAGTTATGGTTCATATATACAATGGAATATTATTCAGCCATTAAAAAATGAAATCCTACCATTTGCAACGACATGGGTGGACCTAGAGGTTATTATGCTGAGTGATATAAGTCAGATAGAGAAAGATAAATACCATACGATTTCGCTTATATGTAGAATCTAAGGAACAAAAAGAACAAACTAATTTAAAAAAGACTCGCAAATATAGAGGACAATCTGATGTGGACAGAGGGGAGTGGGGTTGGGGACTGGGAGAAAGGAGTGAAGGGTTAAAGAAGTACAAATTAGTAGTAGATAGTCACAGGGATAGGGAGAATGGCATAGGGAATGCAGTTAGCATTAATGTAATGGCTGTGTGTAGAACCAGAGGAGAGAAAGAGCAATTAGGGGGATCATTCCATAAACTATATAAATGTCTAACCAACCAATGTACTGTATACTTGAAACTAATAAAATGAAATTAAAAAATAAAATAAAATAAATAAAACCAAAGCCATACTGCTCATAACCCTTACTTTGTTACCTCTTCATCAGGAAAAAGATGTAAGAATGAGGCTTTTGTAAGTGTATAGCTATCTGATGGAATTCAACATACCCCTCCAACCACCACTAAAGCAGAGAATTATAAGTAATTAAAGATGATCTTTATAAAGATAAAGATGCAACAAGGCCGATTTAGCTTCTTAATACTAAGCAGAAGACTGGGTACAAGTCAAATTTGTGAAAGACAAAGTTGTCAAATACATGTTGCTTAAAGAATGAGGCTCCCCTGTATACTTTACACAGAAAAGATTAATTTTTCCTATAATTTTTGTTCTTGATGCATACACTTCTATGTAGTTCTTAGTGAGGCTTATTTGAATTGATAATTTAACAATCCGTGGCAGGACAGCTGATTGTACACCAATCTCAATATGAGCCTTTAGGCATGAATATGGACGCCAGCTGAGAATAGTAAATTCAACTTAACAGATGAGCTTTGTACTTCTACATATGCTGATACTCAATCAAATAACAAGGTAAGCAGACCAAATAACCCTAATTTTAGCCTTTGGAGACCTATACCTAAGAGTCAGGTTGCAGGGAATTAACGACTTGTCACTGAGCACTACTATTAAAATGTATGCCTGAAACAGGAGATTTCAGTAATTCCTTTTGGGTTTTCTAGGCCTTAAAGAATGTTTGCTCTTATTCCGAAGTCAATGCTTCAGAATGTCTTTAAAGTATAATATTAAGTCTGGATACCTTTCAAGGCAAACACAGATCTGGCTTGTTTCACTCCATAATATTCACAGCGACATTCAGGAACTGTGCTCGGAGTCCTGACACCCAACACCACCACTCCAGCATGATCAGGATATGAACATGTTGAGTGCCACAATCAGTGTATTTTCTTCTGAGCAACTTTAATCACGATCCTTAATATGAAAACACACCCGTATTAACACATGCCACCTGCATAAAAGCATAAATTCTTTATATGTAACTAAATGCTTAAGATGTTTTAATTACATTGCAGGAGTTTAAGGCTATCTGCAGGTTCAACCCCTGACAGACCACAAATACGTGTGATTTATGCTGGTTTTAGTTTTTAATGCCTTTTCTCATTGGTTGTGATAGTTAACATTTGCAAATGTCCTGGCAAGACAGGTCGCCCAGGGAACTTCAAAAACATAATAAAAACCAATCTGCATGCAAATTTAAGTCTAGTGTTCCATGGACTACAATTTAAGCCATTTTGATATGTGATACTGTATTTACCTTGTCAGGTTTTATTTGATATTTCTACATTAATTTCACAGAATTTGCTCCATATACTTATAAATTCTATCATCAGGAGCTCAGTGTTTATTATTCTAATCTGGTAGTCAACAATGCACAGTGAACAATTTTTAAATATCATTTATGGTCTAGAAGAGCTTTCAGATTTTAATGAAATATCTTAGTATAGTTATATTCATTTAGTTATAATTTTAGCAGCTCCAGTGACAACTACTAATTTACAGATATTAGAGATGTGAATGGTCCTTCTTGTTCACTCCTCATCCCAGGTTCTATTTCTGCCAATAATAGGAGAGGTGAGCACCTGACCAATAAACACATTTGTCAGTTTTGAGAATCAATATTGAACGAAGGAAGCTAACCACTAGGAACCTTTGAAAATCTCTAACTTAAAAATAATGATCTCCACTGCAAAATTTATGCCTGGAGAGAAACGTTTCAGAGAAAATGACAACTTGTATCAATGGAACATATAGGAAGCAGTTCATAGATTATAGCATGTGTATAAGAGCCATGAAGGCCAAATTGGCAGCTCTCCCTGCTGCTTTTCTCTGCTCATTTGCCCCTGTTCATGTTCTTAAATCCTCCTCAACACGGTACTCTGGGCTGCCACAGCAGATCCAGGAGGTTGACTCTAGAGAAGCAACCAATTTGTCAGTCTAGAATTAGATGGTGAAAGGATAATGGGAATATTGGAAAACAGACTAATAGAAGTTTCTTGTTTTTGCTCAAAGGAAAGCTTGCAAGCTGGGGAAATGTTTAATCTTCTAAACCAGGGGTCTGCAGACCACAGCCCACAGGCCAAATCCTGCCCACCACCTGCTTTTGTATAGCTAGTTAGCTAAGAATGTTTTTTACATTTTTTATATGACTTTAAAAAATGAAAAGGATAAAATTTTGTGATATATGAAAAGTATGTGGAATTCAAATTCCTGTGTTCATAAAGTTTTATGGGGACACAGACGCTCCCCTTTTTTTATAGATTGTTGCTGCTTCTGAGCAGCCATGACAGAGCTGAGTGCTGGCCCTTTACAGAAAATTTCTGTCCCCTTAAAAAAAGATAATATATTTTTAAAAAATTATCCAAATACTTTTTATTAATATAGAATATGTAAAAATTTCAATATAATTTAATACACTTAATATTTTCAACCCATGCTATGAGAGTATAGGAATATGCCTAGAATTTCAATCATTCAGGTACTGGAAATTATAAAAGAGAAGGCCCTTTTTGTATTTTTTGTTGGCTACCTCAATAACTTTTAATTCATTAAAAAAAAAGATAGAATTAATCATGGGAAAATACAAAGTCTGAATAAATTTCCCTGTCAATTTTTGTTCAGAGAAGCAGAACATTCAGACTGGGAAAGGTTAAGGAAGGATCTTAAATTGGATAAAGGTTGCTATAGCAAGAACATGGTCAAGAGTGAGTAAAGAAGTCATGCCATAAGGAATAGTCAGTATTTTCCATTCTGTAAATGAGTATAAAGTGTTGGCTTGTGAGTGCACACTGAATATTGAATTACTCACTGATGGCTTCCATCAATTCTATTCTCCTTTGTTCTTAATCATAAAATAAACCTCAAGGCCGGGGGAGGGGGGAGAGCCTTAGAACACTAGATAATTAATGTCTATAAAATCCCCTGATATTGATGGATGTCATACACGTTGTTTGTATGTCACTTCAAGCTTTACTTCCTCCATCACTCAGAGATTGAATAATTTTGATCTTATCCCCTTTTCCTCTGTCTTAAGTAGATGATGGCATTGCCAGATACTCATTAATGAACATGTTCTGGCCTTTCTACTTAAATAGTGTTTTAACTGATACCATCAAACATTTTTTACAAGACCTGAATGTCTCATGGTAGATGTTTATGGTAAATGGAAATACATTTTTGTTTTTAATATACTGTGGGAAGACCATATCTTTTTCTAGACAGTACTTCACTCTGCAGATACTTTATGCTGGTTGAAATGAATATATTGAATACATTGCAAGATGAAACAGTTGAGTCTTTGATATAATAATTTTGCATAGGTAACTATATTTGCTTTGTTTCTATAGCAATATTTATCTCCTCAAATTTTTGGTTTTAAAAGAAGATCCCTTTTCTGGGCCAGCTGCTAAAAATGATTATTAAAATTCAATACATGGTCTGCTTTCCTCCTGAATTTGTGGCATTCCCAGGAAGGGTTCATGTTGTTGAGAAAATTCAAATACCCAATCTGGGTGGTGTAAAATGTATTAAAGCCAAGGGAGGTTACAGTCTTTAGCTCAAAAAAGATTAAAGTTCCATTCCATCCAAAGTAGGTCTGGTCTGTTAAGAATTTACAAAATCAATGTTATATAAAAAAATTCCCCATTTGGGAGAGCCTTGAGAATCAAAGAAAAATATGACAGTATGAGCAACTGTCAAAGACAGAACCTTTTTTGGGTTTTAGATGTTTGAATCTCAAATTCTTTGAATTTACTGCACCCTTTGTCCCTGACTTCACCACCTTTGCTCAGACATTTCCATCACATTTAATAGTAGCACTGATGCTGTCTTTGTCCAATCATGTTTTGGGAGGAAGCAAGATGATGACAGTCCACTAGGTGAATGGATCCCACACGGGCCTGCAAACTGTGATCACCTGGGGAAACTAAAAATATCATGCTCAGTCTATACCCATTTCTCAGCCACAGCATCTGAATTACTTAGACTGGGGTGAGGTCCAGGGATTGGAATCTTTAACATTCCTTGGGAGAGTTTAATATGTAGCCAAAGGCCAGGATTACTGCTCAAAATTGGAGAATCAGGTTGCTAAGTTGTTGGATCTGTGATACAGTGAACAAAAATTAGTAATTTATTCAATTTACTGATTTTACATTTAAGGTTTATAACAGACTCAAAGGAATATTTTTTTTACTATAGCATGTGTACATAATAAGTGCAGGACTAAAATTATATAGAGATGTAGCTAGAAGTGTGAATTTATGGGAATTTATCAAAGGAAATCCCGGGAACTTTACAAAACAGCTTGTAGCAGAGAACACTGATTATTATTGTTAAGCAATTCCAAGGGGTTTTTTGACTTGAAAATATAGGGAAATGCTTTGTTGAGTCATTGAAGCATTCCTCTTGTCCAGAAAGAACTCCTAGTTACCTCAACTTACCCTTTTCAATATTATTAGTATCACACAAATTTGGTTTGCTGATTTTAACAGAAATTATTTCACTATAAATGTAACAGAGGTAGGCTATAGATGTTTATAATTCAACAAGATTTTTTTATACAGTAAATCGCAAAGATCTAGGGGAAAAAATTTAAGAACTTTGTTGATAAAAAAATATATATATTCACTGCCCTATCCAGATTCTTTAAAAAGTCAACTCCGGCAACATAACTGTCCTGAAGACTAGAGACTCCTCTGTCATCTAAAAGGCAAAATGCAAAGATCAGCAATGATGGAAACCACAGTGGTCACATTTCATTCCTTCCATCTTTGTCCATAAAATTCTGTTGCTTTGATAGATGGCCACCTGTCTGTTTCAAGAAAAGAAAAAAAAATCTGGAGAGTTAATTATTTGATCTGTGGTGCTTTGCAAAATAGTAAGTCATTTTCCTAGAGTTGGTTCCTGTATGCACGACTAAAGACAATTTAAGGGTCGATGTATTTTGGAAATGAACTCACTCTCATTTCCCTGGAATATATTTGAGTTTGCATATACAATGTTTTGCTAAAGGGAAAATCAAATAAAAAAAATGTTGCTCAGAAAAAAAAAATGTTAAGCCATTTGATTTTAACCTACTGAGAGAAAACTGCTCGATAGTCAGAGAACTGAAAGGAGACTTGCCAGTTCTAACAATTCTGAATGACAAAGTCTCATCCTGTCCTGTCTGTAGAGTCTAGAATAGAGAGGAGGAGTTCTCAAAAGGCAAGGTGGCCCAGCGGGAGCTGGTTGGAAAGGCAAATTCTTGGGCCTCGCCCCAGACGTGCCCAATCAGAAATTATAGAGGTGGGGCCCAGTGAATTAATAAGCCCTCCAGGGGATTCTCATGAGTGCTAAAGTTTAGGAACCACTTACAGGAATGTCATAACATCCTCCAATATGTGAGTGGTGGGGGAGCAGGTAAAAATTTTAATGAGAAGGGAAGCTAAGTCAGGGGTAAGTGATCCCTGAGTTGCTCTTTCCATCTCCCTTTCTCATGGATACCTTTTGATCCTATTACTCACTCTTCCTCCTCATCATAAAAGTCATCAGGCCCTATTCTAGGGCCTTTCCCTAGTTCCTTCAGCTTCCATTGGTTAAAGGAAAGCAAAATGAAAGAGAGTCCTGGCTAAGGCATAGAAGGAAAAGGGAGGAGCTGGAGAATCTGGGAGATGGGAGGATATGACTCAACGTCATGGTGGAGGGAAGGTTTGGGAATGGATGTGCACTTCAGCCAATCATACTTTTTACCCTATCACCACTGGCAATTCTGAATTTCTTTTTCTAATAAAAACGTAGATAGAACTCAGATGTTCAGAATGTTCCAGGAAAAAAAAAAAAAAAGAATCAGTCTTGAAGTTGACCTAGCGTATTTGCGAATATTTATAAATGCTATTTTTAAAAAATGTAAGTGGCATTGAAAGGGGGAGAGGGCAGTCAGCCAGCAGAGGACCCAAACCCATCTGTTTATGATGAAAAAAATAATGTCTCCCCTCCCCCCACTGTCTGGACTCAGTACACCTCTTTAAGATTTGGCCTGACACAAGATGCATAAAGCTGAAAGCACACATGTTAAACTTAGCTCTCAGGACTTTCCAGTGTGACTTTTGTCATCTGATTTTCAAATGTCTGTGACTTTGGTGGACTACTGTGACAGGAAGCTTCAGTGAGGCAGAATATTAACTATGACATTAGAGACAGCTCAATAATTAAATGGTGATAGTAAATCATATACTGGCCTTCCACTAGCCATTGTCTTTCTCCAATATGTTGTTTTTTAAAATGAAGTATCACTTATATAGCTAACAAATACATTTTTGAGTCAAACACATTTACTTTAATTAAAGACAGACTGTCAGCACTGAATAATTTCAACTGCAAGTGAGTTTTTTCTTCAGAACATGTTCTTTCCATCTGTAAATAATTATGACAAAACAGTGACTTCATATATACATATTCTCGCAGCAAAAGGACCTCTTTTACAGCTTTGACTTTCTCCTCCACCATGACAATATTCAAATTTTGATCTCAGACCTCAACTCAGACCTAAACTTTGGCCTCTGATTCCCACCTCTACACCAACTTTTAGCTTTGATGATCCCCTGTTATTTTAAACTCAACTTTGCAAAACTGCATCACTTGTTCCTTTGAAATTTCTTGCCACTTTCTAGTCTTTACAAGGGATGTTCCCATTCTCCAGGTTAAAACTTCAACATAACCTTGGTCTCTACCTCTCTTTCATGTCTTGTATTAATCACTCTCTAAGGCTGTTTGGTTGTTCACTAAAAGACCCTTTGGCTTCAGCCTTCCTTTTCTTCCCAAGGTTACCATACTAACCATCTTCTTCCATGAACTGCTGGTGTTCATTCCTTTCATTTTTGCCCAGCCAACTGGCTTCCATGGGTGGCCACAAAAGTAACCTTCCCAGTAAGCTTGTATTACTATCCCATTACATTCTCAAAAGTTCAAAAGCTGTCCGTTCTTAAAGGATCAAGTTCAAACTCCTAAGTTGGCATGCTAAGTCTTCAAAACTATGGTAGGTTTAGAATTTTCTTAGTAGAAGCCAGCGATAATTACCACCGCCCTGCAGAATGAACACTCAACTTCAGTTACACTGAATTCCTTATTGACCAATAAGTTCCATGTCGGTCTCTCCTTCTGAGCCCTTGGCTCTGTCTTTCCACTAATCTAGAATTTTTTTTTCATTTTCCAATAGCATTTCAGAATCTAGCAGAGGCTAGTTGTACAAATAGAGGCACCAATAAAGCTTGCTCGATAAATATGAATAATATTAATGCAACTAATGATTTCCTGTCTATAATAGAAATCACATAAAGCCAAATCTTATTTCTATTTCAAAAACGAATAGGATTAAATCATACCTTTCTGGAGACATCAATACATATTTGAGACATCAAGCCAGAGTTCATCATAGTATAAAAACACTGATTAAATTAGTTTCAGAATTTGCTCTCCAGCCAAAGAGCTATCTACTATTCAATGGATCAGGCAATAAATCTTAGCCCATAGGTGCTGACAGGTGCAAGATGATTTATTAAATTGTAAGACAAGGAATTGTGAAGCATAACTAAGAAAATACACACTCCCTTCCAATGCAACATTATTTTACTTAACAAAAGCAATTTAGAAGGAAACTGTACTATTAAAATAATAGCAAATGCTTCCCATATATCTCTAATTCTATATATTAAAAATAATCCAGGAATGAAATCATTAGATCGACTTGCTGGCTCTAGATCAGAGAGATGACTTAATAATGATCTATCTCCCTAAAACAAAGATCATCTCTGGTAATAATCAGAGAATTTACACTACCTGTGACCTCCAATACTGCTTTAACCACATGTTAGCACTGTGATTTTTATTCTTTCATCTGATTTTTCTTTGCAATGTTATTCTATTTTATATAAGAATAACTAAAGAAACTGAGCCATATATTTAACTTTCTCTTCATGACTAAACTTGATTATAATGGTTTCCTGAATTTTACCATTTAACCAGTTTCTTGAAAACTGACACGATTTGTAACTATAGTTTCCCCAATAATCAATCAAAAAGTTTAATATTTAAAAAAAATGAATCTAAGGAGACATTGCTATTGCTAGAGAATTTGATATTCTTACTCTTGATGTGTAGCTCCCAAAGAGTAGTTTAGTTCTAGACAAAATCCTTGGTCTGGAAAAGGGACCTCCTAACAAGCCCACTCTAGGATGGGATACCCAAGAGGTCAGAGGGAAGCTGAATGATAGTGGACAGGAGAGTTCCTGGCTCCTTGTGGAATCCAGATCTGTTGCATGGATCTAAATGACTTTTTAGTTCCTGAGTCTTGACAGAGGAAATCAGATCCAGCAATTACTGGACATAGAAACACCAGAAGTGGCTCTATTATACTCCTGTCATATGAATGATTGGGGCTCTGTTCACCACCATCATGCAAGTGCTTTATAAGATGGGAATGGGAGCTCAGATGGAGGCAGACTCCTGCACATGGCCTAAAAACCTTTGGAGAGTAGGCCCCATTAGAGGGCCTTTGAGAGGTTCTATGATCTGTGAAATTCCCAAATTCTTCACAGCACCAAGAACTTATAAAATAAGTCCAAAGAGTTCTGCCTATGACCTTAGTCTGTTTCCTGGGCTTTTAGTATTCCACATGAATGGTTCTAGCTGTTGTCCACATAATGCTCTGTAGTCCTTAGAAAGAGATTCAGAGGTAAACTAGCTCAATTACAGAGTCTAATGCATTGCTTTAAAGTATGAAAATCTGTTCTAGATCATCTGAGACTCGGTATGTCATCCTTGGAGTCACAAATCCTGAAGGTCTATTAGTTCCAATTTAGATGGTTTCATACAAGTTGAATATATGGTTTGGGTAATGAGGATCCACCTAGTCACTTTGGTGAATGTTAAGTCAACCAGTTCTCTAGCAACATATACTGAGACTCTCCCTGCCTCTCCTTAAAGTTAGAAGACTTCAGACAGAAAAGACTCATGAACCCCACCTAGTGAAAGCATCTTTAGGACAGGACTCTCTCTTTTTTCCCATTGGGTTCAAAGTACCCAATGCCATGATTGCTGCATAGTAAATTCTTAACATATATTGACTAAAAAAATGGTGGGAGGGTGGGTGAATGAGTGAGTGGGTGAGTGGGCAGATGGATGGAACAGTAGGTGAATTAGAACTCCTACAGAGTTTGGGAAAATAATTCCACATTTTAGTCCTAAATCCTGAGAATGAATTTAGGTGATGCAGAAAGTTCTCAGATTACAGAACTATGCTGGTGCTGCCTGGGAGTTGAAAGTTTTTTCCAGTTTTCTTAAATTGGCACATCTGATTCTATTGAGAGCTTTCAGGAAGGCTCTAACTACTTGGCATTCTCATATTCTATGGAAGATATGAAAGACAATAGGCTTATCAGTCTCATTTTTGGCCCCAAATCTTTCTCTCCTGTACATGTACTGAAAACGAGGGCCTTGCCCCCATGGCTGCATCTTCCATTTTTCTCCTAGAAGGCTGCCTTTGCACATTAGCAGATGAAATAAGTTTCTAATCCACTTGTTTTTGGGTTACACACATGCAGAAAACACTAAGTTCAGGTGCTGGTAAGATGTCTTCCCTCCAGTAATTCACAGCTGGTTATTACAACTTCTTAGTATCTGAAACCACTAACTTTAAAACTTGAAGCTGAGGAAAATATCCTTCGGTGTACTGTGAAGCAGGCCATGTACATGCCATCCCTTTTGATAACCAATTACATATAAGAGACTGAAAAAACAAGAAGTTATAACCTGACAAGTATTTTCTTCCCGTCCTGAAGTACACTGAAGGTTTAAAAAGAAGATAATAATGTAGTTTTACATTATTCACATTTTATACTATAATAAAGTATCTCCTAAACACAGAAGCTTTGAATTATAGTTTGGTGTCCATTTCAAGAAGTATTCTAGATATGTAACAGGAAATTCTGAAAAATGAGTTCAAATAAAAAAAATAAAAATCCCAAGCATGAAT
Source organism: Cynopterus sphinx (assembly GCA_030015415.1). NCBI lineage: Eukaryota > Metazoa > Chordata > Mammalia > Chiroptera > Pteropodidae > Cynopterus > Cynopterus sphinx. The sequence goes on from CM057388.1 coordinate 2,873,297, forward strand.
TTTCTGAGTACAGCTAGAGTAAAGGAAAAGCTGGATAGAGGAATTTGGGAGGTAGATGAGAAGGGAGGGACTTTAATGGAGAAACACCCAACTGCAGACTTTTGGGACCCCCCTGGATATGTATTTTCACTAGATTTTCCAAGCATAATCAGACTCCCCAGGACTGTGGTTCACTTATTTTCAGACAGCCATTTTACCATTTGGCTCAAGAGTCAAATCTATCAAGGAGAGTTTTATCACCACTAATAGAACCTAGTGTAGACAATGTTCTTATGATAGAGCAAAATTTGGCAAAAATCACCGGCCACTTAAAATAGTTAACAAACTTCTGGATCATATAAATTAACTCCTTCATAGAATTTTCGCCTAAATTAAACACTACAAATGTACAGCTGAAAGGCATGTTTAAAAAAAAACTCAACTGTATACATTACAACCATTAATGTGTTTTGCAGATTTTTTTTAAAGGCTGGGACAAATCCAAATTGACCATGTGTATGCTGTCTTTGGCAATCATATGGTTTTCCAAAACAATTATAAAAATAAAAGAAACATTTGCTCATTGCTACTAGTGTATGCAATGTCTCCATAGGGCACTTTGTGCTGTTGGAATAAATGCTCAAGACCTTTAAAAATGTTGTAGCTCATTATTTACCAAAGTCTGCCAGTTGTAAGAAATGAAAATTCATGAGTGCTGGGGTGGGAAACTGAAGAATTAATGTGGTGATTAACACCGGAAATAGTATCTAAACAAAAAGCTGAAGAATAAAAAGATTGAAGTTGAACCTTGCTGCTCTAAAAGATTTTCTTTCCTTCACCTATTATAGGTTTGTAATGAATAGTAAAATTTTAAAAATGATCATAGATTAAATATAGCAGCTGGGTCTACAGAATAGTAACCTCCTTTATGATAAAGGTATATTTGTCCTGTTCATTACATGGAAGTTCAACTATCATGTACCAAACAAAATAATCTTCCCTGTATGACACACTCATTGCTATAAAAATGTTCACAATAATATTTACACAACAAGGCACATCCATCTATCTAGTCCATTTTGAAGTCTGTAAAGTATCTGTCAGTCAGAAAGATCAAATATTGACCATGAGATAAACTCAATATCTTTGACAATATTCAATTTTCGAAAAACAATTTTCACAGCTACACAAACTCAGCATTGGGAGCGTACTCATGTTCTCATGTTGTCTGTGGTCCTATTATTCTCCATGTTTCCCTTGAGTTTATCTGGTTACAAAGTACTCGGTCATTGTCCAACCCATGCTGGAAAGGTGGGCTGGGATGAAGTAATAACTCATTTGTTTAGAACTGAAAGAGATGATTCCTTTATCCATATAGCCTTCCTCACTAAATAGGAGTCATAATAGTAATAATAATAATAATAGTAGTATATGAGTAGTAGCAGCCATAATAGCAGCCTAGAAAAGTAATATAATAGTAGTAGTAATGATAATAGCAGCTACCATTTACTGGATGTAAACTATATGCCAACTAATTTGCATATTTTATTTCTCATCCTCTTAATAATGCAGTAAGGAATGTATTATTACTCTAATCTTTATTAATGAAGAAACATACTCAGGCTCACTCTCTCAATCAAGTTCACACAGCTAGTGAATGCTTGAGCATGGCATCCAAGTTCAGTTCCAGTTGATTCCAAAGCCTGTTCTCCCCCGACACCATATGACTTCTGGAGTAGATTTGTCTTGATTCTTACAGCGACATTCTCTAAAAATTAGTCATCTCATTTGATTCATTTAGTTTGTTCCCTGGTAACATCTCCAGAGAATGCCTCTTATGAGGATGACATACTGCACTGGTTTTACAAATTGAGATGCCAAAGAAAGACAGTCAGCACTTCAAAGGGAAGGTTGGGATTTGCAAGGTTACAATTAAGGGAGAAAAGCAAATAAGTGAGATTCTTCATCTCGCTGACACTGGTTGGAATGCAGAAGATCTGAAACCTCAGTCAACACTGACTGCACCATGTGGGAGAGCCTCTTCTGGGAAGAGACATGTTTGGGACTGCTTGCCAGGATGTAATTAAAAGACTAATTTGGAAAATGCTTTTCTACCATGAATTGAAATCTTTAGCAGAAAAGTTTTCAGAAGAAGGGATATGTTCCATTTTAATGTCCAACTCATTCAAAATAAAACCAGTTCTGGGCCACTGACCTAACTTAGAGTTCCACAAACAATGATATAACTGAATCCAACTTAAGAGTAGAAATATATATAGTATTCCCTGTCACAGTCCCTTAACATCACAGGGCTTCTCACAAAATTTTACTACATGTTAATTTTTATTTAGATCTCTGTAAATTATAGGGAAATCTATTTAGCCTGATGAAGGTTAGGATTCAAATTTATAAGGAAAGGATGACAGACAAATTTAGACCAGGTAAAAAAAGGTGCTGTCCTACATAGTTAAAATGCAGCCTAATTATAAAGTCTAATTTGTCAAATACAGGCTGTCTTTTCCAAGATGAGTGATAGATCATTACATATATACACCTTGACTTACTTCAGGATTGTAACAGAAAAAAATATCTTGATGTAAATTTGTGAAACTGAAGGTAGAGAACATTATGTAGTTTCAGTCCTTCTTTCTTAAAAAAATGTGGTATCTTGAGCCCAGATGAATGTTCAACACTTAGTAGGTTATGATAGCAGCTGATGAACTCTGAAGATAATTTTGGGAGTGTGTGTCTTGTGTCTTATGTTATTGAAATAAGAAGATAAAATACTATTCTTCAGTCTTTGCTCAGTCTACAATCATAGAAAGGGTCATATTTTCCTTCAGTGCATCTATTCACCCCTTTGTCTTCCAAAGGATGAAAGTCACACCAATACTCAGGTCACAAATTAAAAGGGAGGAAAAGGCCCCTGGTAAACATCTTCAAAATGGGAAGTGCCTCTGTGTGACATTATGATTAATTATTTCTGGATGAAGAAGATTGGAGGAGAGGATGAAGAGGAAAAAGCAACTTTTCCTAAATAATGCTACTGTAATGCCCCCAAACAATGCTGGGGTTGTTTTTTCATTTTGTTGCTATTTAATTTTTTTTTTTTACCATTTACAGTAGTTAGTGATTCTCCTATTTAATTCTTTTTATTTTTCTTTAGTTCTGTCTGGCAGTGTTGACTGCTGGAATAACTAATAAATTTGAATAAGCTTAAAGTTTAGATATCCAATACAAAACATTGAATATTGACAATGTATTTTAAATGGAACTTTTGAACAACAGCATGTCCTACAGGAACATCCCATGGTAGCTTAAGACTTTACAAGATAAATGACCAGGCACCATGAAGTTATATCCTTCTTCCTGCCATGGCATTTGGGGCATGCCTGAAATGTTCTGGTATCACACTCTCTGCTTGTTATCTTTTATTACATGGAATTTATTACTGAGGAAAATTTTTAAAATATATATAAAGGTAATAATTGTTATTTAAGCAATAATGACCATGTTCTGTCTTCTTTACAGCTGTTTTTCAATAATGGTGTGAAACAAACAAACCTACTTGTTACATTTTCTATGCCTATCACCCATTCTACAAAGACAACCTCAAGAGCAGAGCTTCCCTAGATAAGGATCAGTTCAACCTTCAGCATCTCTTATCACCCTAACACTTTCTGTCAGAAGAAACACTTGGTATTTATTCATATCACTCATCTTCTCGAACACTCCTTTGAAACACTGTCTTTCATGAGATCACTTAGGGCTGGCTATATAACTCTCAGCAGCACTGGAAAAATGACTCTTCCCCTGAGTCTCAAAAATCAAAGATTAAGGTAGCAGTGAAGTTTGACTAGAGTGGAGTGAATGAAGTGGAGAAAGCAAACTAAGATACAGCTGTCTTCACATTCATGGGGGGATAAATCCATCTTCCAGTGTATTCTTCTCTCTTGCGTTTCTCCTAACCTTAGACACATCTGTAATGAAGCCCCAGCTTGCAACCTAGGCTATGTTGTGCTGAAGGATAAAATAATATCATAGCACTAAAGATAATTTTCCCCTGTCTGTTTAAGGTTTCTGGAGTACCAGGCATTCGACTCAACACTTGAGACACGATCTATGCATTCCTCACATAAATTGTGAGAGGCAGTTATTAAATGGACCATTTTTGTACTTTGGAAACTTGGGTTTAGAGATGTTTAGAAACCCTCTCAAGAGCAAACTTACCTGACGCAGAGACAAAACTCAAATAAGGTCACTGAGGCTACAAATTGTCTCTGGCCAAATGTGATTAAGGAAAACTTAATCATGCTGGGAGAGTTAGTGCACAAAGCCTCAGAGAAACAGGTCATCACAACTACTTTCCAGGATCTTCTAAAACCTGTAAGCCAATGACAATGTATATCATAGAAATAGGCAAGAAGGGGGAAAATAGCATGATATAAGCATAAAAAGATGAAAATGACCTATTGTTTTATGCATATTATAATTAGCATGGCCAGGCCTCATAAATCATAATCACTATTATTTATGTGATCAAATTGAGTTCTGAATTACTTGAATCTCTCATGTCCCCTCTAGGAGGTCCCTCTGTATGTTGCTATTATCCACGATGCCTCTTTCTATAATGTCATTATCTATGATATCCTTCTATAATGCCTTTCTCTATAATGTCCCTTCAGTAAACCCAGTTAAATGATGGTGTACAGAGGGGAAGGCAACATAAAGAGGGGGATCCCTGTGGGGGACAAATTGCTTTCGTCTCACCATCCATCTCTAGTGTTTACCCATTATAAGAAATCATTGACAGAAAGCAATTTGATCCTTGTAAATATGACAGTGATTTTTTTTTCAGAACAGGAAGCACTTTTATCAAATGTATTGTTTAAGCACAAAATGGAAGAGAGAGATCTTCTCTGAAAAATATAGACACGTAGGTAACTACCGAATGTGGATAAATCAATCTCCAAGGAAAATGACCAGATTCAATGGCTTTTTAACCTTCCAAGAAACCTATTTCTGTAAGTGCATTTTGGAGGAAGGGCTATACAAACAGTGACTAAGAGCCAAATATATAATTCTCCACAATAATTGTGATGGTTTCGTTTCAACCACTTTACCCCATGGTCACTCCCAAGGACTCCTAAGAGGCATATGTAACTGTTAGAAATAACATTCAAATTTGCTCAGATTTATTCAAAGGAAATCTAAATAAAATATCCCCTCATAGGTCATCAGCACAATGATAAAGAATTAGATATTTACAACTGATTTCTTTCTTTACTGGTTGAAAAGAAAATCAGATATCATTTTCCTTAGCTGCATGTTTCTTTTTTTCTTCTTGCTTCGGTATTCTGATCACATCCTCTGATTTTCCACTTGAAAAAAATCTCTTGGACAGAAATATTATTGACTGGCTCATAACTTTAGTAAACAGAGACATTGTGCTGATTATTATTATCTTAAATTTGATAAATATCTTCAAATGGTGACCTCTTGTAAGAACACAGATAATAATGCTCTAGACTATGAGTATCTACACTAAGACACTTGTCTTAACTTAGATAAAGGTATTTATTTAACTTTTATAGAAACTGTGTATATTACAGACACTGCCTCAAATAGAAAGACCAAATTCAAGTGGAAGAACATTTTTTGAAGGTTGGTGTATTTTTTGTCCACCATATGGGTTTCCACTAACCAGTTTTGAGACCTAAACCAGGGGGTGGCAAACTATGGCCCACTGGCCAAACCAACCAACCAGCCACCTGTTTTATATAGTTTCACTGGCATGCTCTCACACGCATTTATCTATGTGTCATTTATAGCTGCTTTCATGCTAGGGCAGAGTTGAATAGTTCCAGCAGAAATCATAAGGCCTATGAAGCTGACAAGTTTTAGTAGCTGGCTGTTACAATGTTTGCTGACTCCTGCCTTTGTGAATTAATCTGGGCCTCTGTTTCCTCATTTGTAATTGAGAGGTTTGGTTAGATTGAAGTTTTCAACCAAGATTGTACATTCGAATCACTTGAGTTTTGGGGAAATAGTCATCCTCTGAGATGCAGCCCAGAGGATAAGTTCCACTGGGCAGCTGGGACCCTGTTCAAGGTGATCTGCATGCAGCCAAGGTGAGAACCACTGGACTAGACAATGACAAAGGTCCTTCCAGCTCACACAAACCTCTTGTGAAATACACAGTATCTGCCTGTAGGAACAAACACTAGGAAATTATGCCTAGATAATTCAGCCTTAGCTCACATTTGATTTATGCCATTCCAAGTCTTCGACTTCAGGAGTTTCCAATCTACAGTGTTGCACAGGCAGAGCTACAGAAATATAAATGGTTCCTTTGGAAGACAGATTTTTAAATAGCCTAAGGGATTGAATGAAGAACTTTTGATCTATGGAAATAATTCACTTTGACTATATCACAATTAAAACTATCATACATCAAATATAAGCCATTGTGGTGAACATCTCAGCTGCCAGCCTGTTCTCTGCAGACTTCCCACTTGGTAGAAAGCCCCAGGCTGTCTCTGATACAGACAGCTACACCTGGAAGGTAGTCCTGAACATGATCCATAATAACTAGGAAATCTGGGGGATAGCAGATAATATCAACTGCATCGAAACCATGTTTTGGGAAGGGATTAAAGAATGTTTAATAAGCCTTTGGTGGTTAGAGCACTGCTGAAACAGCCTAAAGGATGGCATGGACGGGCCCAGACTGCTCAAGATGGGCTGGGTGCCTAGGGTGGGAGAAGTCTGCCATGCAAAGAGCCTTGGGGCAGCTACCAACTTGCCACTCAGGGTGTCTGCAGATGGCAGGAGAGAGAATCTGCAAGGGTTGAGCTTTCTAGCTCTCAAAATAGACTTGGTTTTGGAGGTTACACAAACAAGTAAATGCCTCTGAGAGTGAAGATGAACATTTCCCTTTGTGTTGCTGGCAACCAAATGCTTCGGTTCAATTCAGGATGTCTCAGCTTTGGCACCACCGGCATTTAGGGTGAAACGATTCTCCCTGCCATGGGGGCTGTCCCGTGCCCTTAGGATATGTAGCAGCACCCCTGGCCTTGATCCACTAGATGCCAATATCAACCCTCTTGACCCTCAACTTGTGTTAATAAGGCAATTGTGGACCCTAAGGTCTTCTTGATTTCTTATCATCCTGCCTCAAAGTGGAATTAAACATAACTCTGTTCTGAGGCAGCAGGGAACAAAACATATCCACAAAAAGTATACATGTATGTATGCCTATGTATATTAGTTTATATTCCCCCTTGTAAATTGGCAAATGTTTCATCACCACCGCCTGAACCAAAGTTTTTAAAAAATCAAATAGTCTCCTCATAATCATAGGGGAGCAATTTGTAGATTCAGAAATGAATACAGAGACCTGAAAGGCATGTTTTGCTTGCTTATGTCTCCAAAATTCCAAAGAATGGTTGATGGGCTCTGGTTTCCCTTTTTTATCTGATGGGCAAATTCTACTGACACAGTAGAGATGACAATCTGATTAAATTATTATGGGCTGTTTCATTTGTTTCGATAAGTGTTTACTACTGATAAAATACCTTGTAGCTTTTTAAAATGTTGTAGTCATTGAAAAATTGGTAATCAGATACAAAAGAATGACAAAATGCAATCACTGATCTTGAGAAATGAACACATCTTTGAGGCGGGAAGGTTTGTGCTCAAAGGACATTTATAAAATATGGAATACTCTAATTATAAAAGGAGTGGTAAAGGCCATTTGGAATGTCTGAGTTTAGAGACTTCTACTGAAGCTAAGCTAGAGGAGCTCCTGGTGAGCCTAGAATTAATAAACTTAACAATCTGGAGTTATTAGAGGAGAGGATAGGAGGATTGAGAAGGGAGATTGTTCACTTTTACTTATATAAACTTTAGATTGACTTCTTAGAAGAACCTCTATTGCCTTTATTAGTACAGAAAAAGCTTCAAATTTGGAAGAAAGGGAGGAAGAAATGGAAGCCTTCAGGAGATTTATTGTAATTAAATAAACTGATTTATTTAAATCTGCAGATTTACAATAATTTGATCAGATGGGGAGAGAAGCCACTATCCTTTGTCCAGGGCTTCCCAAGGGTCAAGCATTACAGGGTTTAATCCTGAATTCTTACCTCTGTTTTACGGATGAGGAAATGAGGCTTAGGGAAGTTAGTTTTGTTTTTTCCTTAACCTACATTCATAGAACTCTAAAAGGGCAAGGCCCAGGCATAAGTTGAAATTAGAATCCAGGCCCATCTCAGATCTGCTGAATCAGAATCTACATTTTAACAAGACCCCCGAGTGGTTCCTGTGTGCATTTATATTTGAGACATTCTGGTCTAAGAAATGAATTTAAACTTACAATTCTGACTGATAGTCCTAAGAAAGAAGAATGAATAACAGATCAAAAAGCTTCGTTATTGGCTAACACATAGTGACCATTTTTATTTGTATCTATGCTTTGCCAAAAATAAGTAAATAAGAATAAGAACTCGTTTAGATCTCTTAAGAGACTGGAAATGTCAAATGCATAGACCAAGACTCTACCTTTACGTTTTTGACCAGAGCAAACAGATAATCACATTTCAAGTGATGAAAGAAATTTAAGGATCATCAGAGATCCATTCATTCCTTTATTTAACACTTACGTATAGAGTAGCTGAGGAATATTAAATAATTCAACATTACTGTAAGTAAAGAAAAATAATTCCACATGGATCACCATATTGTACCTTTGTATTTTTACTTCTTTATTTAAATTAGAACAGAAAATAGATCATCTTCAATCATAGTCAGCACTTGAAAGGAAATTTTTTGCTCAATCCAGGGAGCCTTTGTGTCAAAAGTTAAGACAAAAGTATTTTGTCTCTCTGTCACCCAAACTCTTTTTCCTTCTGGGTAATGTTTTGAAGTGTGGCATGTTTGAGTCATAGTTCCTTCTGCCTTAATCATAGGTAATGATGAGTTAGGGGTACGATGGTGGCCCTGGGGCTGCTATTTAATTTCCCAGGGCCTCATGTTCTGCATGGTTAAGAATGTTGTGATTTACTGAGCTTCTTTCACCCACCAGATGCTGGGTTAGACACTTAGACCTATATATTATCTCATTTAATCCTCCCAAGATCCCTAATAAGCATATATTATCATTTCCATATTTTTGCAGGGCATACATGGTTGTTCCAAGGATCACATAATACTTGAAAGTGCTTTGCAAACTGTAAATCTGGAGATTTACAAATGCTAGTTATTACTCTTGGTAATAGCTGGTTCTTGGTGTTGAATCCACAAATACCCTTGAACCACATCTCTAACAACTTAAAGCATCATCTTGAAAGATAACTCTCCCTCCCTTTATTACCACCCAGTCGGGGGCGACAACATGTTTTTCTAGAAGTTTGGAGGCAGCATGATGGCCTTGCCTAGTATGTTTCCAGATGAATTATCAGAATAAAAAGAGAAACTGGAACCAGTTTGCTTAACGAGCTGAACACTATAAATGGGTGAGACCCTTGCAATCCAGGGGCAAGAAAAGCAGCTCCCTCTATGCTCCTTGGATGTGGTTTGAATGAGTACCCTAGGTCTCCTACATCTTCCAGAAGAAAGAGGTCATACTAATAAGCCTGAGTCTGAAAGCCTACCCATTTCATGCCTGTCAGCCTCAAATCTGACATCAACTGAGAGCAACTGAGCTCTGAACAGCCATGGCAAGGGTCAAAGGAGGGGAAAATAAACCTCTCCAGCAGGCCAGGATATTCATCTTAACACTTAAGTTTGTAAAAAGTTCCATAGTAGATAAAGCAAGCCTCCCAGCTGGCTTGGCAACACAATAGCATTTCCTCCAGTTGCCTCTTGCAATGTCTTTCTAGAGATGGATCCTTCCAGAGTGGAAATGACATAAATTGCTTCTGAGCCTGGATATTTACCTGACCTATCAGCCTGGTTCAGGAAGGAAGCAGAGATCTCTGGGGGAAAAGCACGTGGGAGAGCTAACTGTCCAGCCCATGAGCAGGGGACCTTTAAGAGGAAAGAGTCTGGCCCAGATTTTATCATGGATTGGAAGCCTCATATTTTATCCTTCATTTCTACCTCAAAGGCATGTGCAGTGTGAATGTCACCGTTTTGTCGTCTCTGAACATTGCTTTTCATCAGAATGTGTTTTTCACTTCTGTTTTTGGAATTAGGCAATTTCCAGAGAGCAACACCTAAATCAGCAATTTTTTTTACTATTATTCATATTGAAAACTATCTCATGGATTGTGTTTCATGGAACTCTTTCCATGGCCCTTTTAAATACTCTTATCACAAGTTATAATTACGTCTAGACCATGGAAGCAATGACTTATCTCTGTTATTCATTTCTGCATTCCCAGAGTTTACCCAGCGCTTATCTCATTAGCTACACACAAACATTCCTTGGGTGAACAAATAAGAGTTTCTTTTCCTTTTATTTTTTTTAAAGCAGAATTTGATAAAGCAGATGGGGGAAAAGGCATTTATAAAAGCACAAAGAGGACAGAAGCTTTTCACGCTTACTCTATTGCTTCAGTAATAAGGACCTAGTCTAACCAAATGCAAATAAAAACCATTATTTTCCTGATTTTTTCCCCCTAAGAAGCAGTAAAGGAGATCTGATGGAGCAGGGTGGATGATAACATTGCTGTTCTATGCATTCTGTCCTGATGACACAGAAGAGAGCATGGAGAACAAGACACCCCAGGGCCATGGCAATGGAGGGGCTGGAAGTCTCCTTCTGCAAGCTCCTTGACTGCACAGTTCTCCTCCTCTACCTCCAGACTATAGTGAAATTTCTCCTTTCTATTCTAAGGGAGACAACTGCTAACACACAGCTCAAGTGCACTAACATGCACCAAAAGCAATCTCCAACAACAAAAAAAGCTGGACTGCTGAGCTTGTGACTGGTCCAGGCTGCCTATGCCATGTCACCTATATTCATCTCATCTGTCTGAACGTGACAATGAGAGCATAAACCCAAATATCAGCTTCTCTTTCCTGGGAAACGGTCATAGGTCCTCCATCAACACCTATGGTATTGATTCCAAGGGATAAACCAGGACCCTGAAAGGCTAGCCTGTCCCCCTTTAACTTCAAAATGGTGCTTGTTTTTAAAGCCATTTCTTTCAGTCCACCACTCACTGCTTCTTAAAAGTCCATTTTACTACTTAGCTTGGTTTAGAAAGAAGGACAAATCAAAGTTTCCATCCAATTATAATTCCCCCAAGGGTTGTTCAAAGTCAGCCAGAAACACAAATCGACCCCATAACCACTGAGTAATTTATGATACTGTCAGGAAATTCACGATTGGATTACACCCATGAAGTCTTTACTGTAACAGTAAATGCCCAGATATAATAATACCTTGTGTTCATGGAACGCTTACTACGTGCCAATCACCATGCTAAGCATTTTACAAGTATTTTCTTTTGTGATGAGAAATGCAAAACGTATTTTCCTCTATCAGTTTAAAAGCTCTCCTCACGGGTATGCAAAAGACTTTAAGTAGTATGCCCAAAAGTCCAACACACAAAGTGAATAAGTTTGAAGTAGATCTTGTAAGTACAGTTTTATCAGATTTTTGCCAGAATGTTTATGTCACATACTGAGAATAAATCAAATCTTTAGCCACCTTCACTTTCTGAGGCCACTCATACCTGCTTTATTAACCTTTCCAGTGTCAAAAAACCCACCAGTCTGTCTTAGAATCACCTGATTAATGATTTGTCAATAGCATAGAATGATAGAGAATTTAGAATATCACAGTCTTAAAAATAAAATATTTAGTTAATGTAATTTCAGCAAATTGTACTAGGTTTAACTTTGTAACTCGTCAGGATGAACTGTGTCCTTTCAAGCATTTCAACTTAAATTCAAAGACCACACACGAATAGACACTCCTCACTTACGTTTACTTACTTTATATATTTAAATAAATTTAATAGTCATCTGTATATGAAGACATTCAGGAAAATATTGCCCTAAGAGAGAAATTAGTGAGCCTGTTTAAGCTGCCACTATGATTCATTTGTTTCCATATGAGCATCTCCTTTCCTCTGTGGTGTCCCTGAGGTCCTCTGGTCTGTCTATGTGAACCCAGCTCCTGGCCTGAGGTGTAGACCTTCAGGACAACCCATCCTACACTGGCTTGACTGGGCAACATCGACATGGGAGATATCTTAGGGCAGCATTTTTAGAGGCCCTAGAGGAGTCATCCTACATCCATGATGGTGGCCTATGGCCAAGCCAGTTGTATTTTTCAAATCACATAAAATCACTGGATTTAGTCTCAAATTTCACAAGCAATCTTAGAAATGACTGGATCACTCGAAAGGCGAGGGTATCCAAGCTAGCACTGTTGGCTAAAGAGACACAGAGCAAATTGTGCAGCAGGGGAACTGTGTTCTAGTCCCAGTCCAGAGACATCTGGATGCATGATTTGGGGCAAATCCTTTTATCACTCTCAGCCTTAATTTCCTCATCTGAGGAATGGGGGTGAAACAACATGAGCTGCAAAATTGCTTCTGGCTCTAAAACATTACTTAGGTTTGCAGTAGGCATTCACAGTTGTTAACAGAATCCTCCTTATGGTGAATCAAAAAGCCAGAAGACATAAGCACAGACCATTTTCCTAGTTGCACTAGGAAAGCAGGAAAAGAAATCACATTTATGCATGGATCCAAGGGCCAATCGAAATAACATCTATCTCTTCTTGGTCTTCATGGGCAAGACACTGAATCTCACACCCTTGCATGTATCTGTTGACAGTGTGGTGGGTTCATTCAAAACGAGAGAGCATGAAAATCTAAAGTAATATGAATATCTGTCTGTTCTCCCTTCTATTTCTTCTGTGTACATATTAACCGTAATCCTTCTGATGGCCTCATTTGACCTTACCTTCAGAAAATATACATTGCATCAGACTCTCTCAAAAACAAAATTATTCCGCGTTACCCTATAGAGAAGAGTAAAAATGCCCCAAACCCTTACTTAACCTGGCATTTAAAGACTCCAAATCTTCTCCCAACATTCTCCCTTGGCTCCTCAATCAGCACGCTGTGCTTTAGCCAGCATTGTCTAGAATCCCTACACTGTCTTGCAGACTCCTGCCAACACGTCTCTGCTGGCCTCACTCCGAAGAAACACCTCACTCTTCTTCTTTGATGCATAATCCAGCGATCTGTTGTGGCAGCTAAATCCCACCACCCCGAAGTAAAGTTTCTTGTCTGCTCAGAACCAAAGTCATCTCTTCCTCCTCTGAATCCCGAAACACTGTTCTAACCCATCAATTTTGCACGTGTTCATCAACAAGTATTTATTCATTGTTGTGCCTCTGCTTTTTGCCAGGTGCTTTGGAAATAAAAGTACAAAAAAAAAAAAACCATTAAAGCGACAGCATGGACCCTTATCTCACACACAAATAATATAGGCAGGGGTTAAAAAAATAATTGGCAAGCAGTCTACCTCCAAAGTCCATACCTTAACTACTGTGCCATTCCACCCCTTGGTTGCTAACATATATTGTTATGTTCTAACACATACTATAAGTTTCTTCTGTGCCAGGCTCAATATTTTATTTTGTTATGAAATATTTTATTTTGTTCTCCCATGTTTCTATGTAAGCAAGTGCACCATTGGCCCTGTTTTTACAGATGAGTAAAATGGGGCACCGAAACTTTAAGCAACACACCCAAGATTTATGTTTGTTTACACAGCCACATGACTAAAACGTACCTTGTGTACTTGTCTGTGTATTTTCCAGAACTCTCTGAGCTTATCAAAAATGATTCCAACAACAATAAATCATCAGGCAATAACACAGCCCTCTCCTCTGGTGAAGGGTGAGGGCTCATGAGGGGGAACAGATAGGTAAGAAGGAGGAGGGGAAAGATGTGGCCTTGAGCTTCCTGTTAAAAACATATCCCTGGAGGTGTTTTCTTTTAAGCCCTATGTCATAAATAATTCTGTACAAAACTAAAAAACTTAAAATATACATTTAACAATTTTACGAATGTTTGGAAACATTATTTTCATCGTATGGGAATTTTAGAAACATATATAGTGCAGACTAAAGAAATGTTCTCATAAAATAAGCACAAGCAGAACTGAATTTTGAAGAACCCAGTTGGAACTGGTGAGACCTCATATAATCAAAGTAGTTTAGAACACATACGACTGACTCATTCGTGTATCCTAATGGCGCCATGTGGTGAAATGTCATAAGGTGCCTCTACATTTTAGATTAAAATCTAGCCTGGAATTGTTGTGAACTGGTTTCAAGAAGTATATAGGGCTACACAAAGGATGTCATATGTGAAAAAAATAAAATAAAAACGAATGACTGTTACTGGGGAATTTATGGATATCTAGTAATTTGACATCGTTTTTTAATAAAAGGTTTGGAAATAGTAGGTGTAATGGTCCTTTTTCTAAGAAGCCTTGCTCCACCTCTCAGGCCTGGGGTTGGTACCTCTGCTTTGGGCATGGGGTGCCTCTCTCCATCACCTACAGAAAAAATATTACCTGTTGGAATTCCCTGTTAGACTATAAGCTCCATAAAGGAGGGAGATTGTATCTGTTCCGATTGCCTTCGCTTGTTAAGCATGTATTAATTTACTTATTCATTAATCTCTCAAAAAAAAAAACATGTGCCAGATATGGTTGATGGAAAGATAAATAAAATAATAGGTATAAAAGGGCTATCAAGTGTCTATCACATATTAGCATGAAACAAATGTGAATTCTTCTATAATCATTTGAGATCGTTTACCAAAATTCACACCATTAAATTTAAGCCAACCAAATGCAATATAAATGAAAATAATGGTTTATATCCAATTGCATAAAATATAATGTAATATGTGGCTCTGCTCTTATTTAGAAATTATCTTACAGAATGCTTAGTCATATATATGAATGAATATCTCTAATAATATTACAAATTTAAACTTTCATGTAGGTTTAATAGTTGATCATCAATGAAGCAGCTGACAAGTATTTATTGAGAATTATCAATTATGATAATTATTGATAATTATGATAATTAATCATAATGTGGTGAGTCTCAGGTGAGTGATGGAGCAGCGTGAGCTGAAGGTCTCTACCTACCTGAAGGCAATTAAATCCTTGATAGAGACATAACATATGTTCAAATGACTAGACACTAAAGTTTACACTGGACTAAGTGACCGATGTAGGATGAATTGTGTCCCTCCAAATTCGTATGTTGAATTCCTAACCCCCAATACTTCAGAATGTGACCTTATTTAAAGATAGGGTCACTGCAGATGTAATCAGTTATGATGGGGTCATACTAGAGGAGAGTGGGCCCTTAATCTAACATGACTGATGTCCTTATAAAAAGGGGAAATTTAGACACAAATTCAAGCACACAAGGAGAACATCATGCGAAGAGACACAGGAAGAAGATAGCCACCACCTACAGTCCAAGGAGAGAAGCCTGAAATGTATCCTTTCCACAGTACTCAGGAAGAATGGGTCCTGCCAATTGGACTTCTGGTCTCCAGAACGGTGAGACAATAAATTTCTGTCATTGAGGTCACCTAGTTTGTGGTCTCCTGTTACAGCAAATTAATATAGTGATGAACACTAAATTCTTCTCACAGATGAGGATTTCTCAACCTGGGCCCTATTGATATTTGGGGCCAGATAATTCTATGTGGTGAAGGTTCAACCTTCACATTGTAAAATGCAGCAGCGTCCCTGGCCTCTCTCTAGCTTCTCTTTCTCTCTCTCTCTCTCTCTCTCTCTCTCTCTCTCTCTCACTCACTCACACACACACACACACACACACACACACCTCTTTCACTGAAACCTGCACTATACCTACTACTATCTTCAAAGAAAAAACAAGTTAGAGAAATTCTAAGGAAAATTAAAAAAAAAAGTCTAGCTCAGTCCACTACAACTTTCCCAAGGGCAAATAAAGCATAAGACTTTCAAAAATGGAAAAACTTACAATCTGTAAATGAAAGGCAGAAATGAAACCCCAAGTCTTCACCTCCAGATGAGAAGAGCTACATAGGAAAGCTGAGCTTTAATTGGAACCTTTATCAAACTATTACAAAATTCCAATGATATGACCCATTTAGAGAGGCATTACACAAATACACTCCCTTAGCCAACTTTTGGAGTCAGACTAGCAAGACAATGGTTTGGAACTTCAGCGTCAACAAACTTGAAGTGGGGCTATGCTGAAATGGAAGGGCAAGGAAAGGTCGACTTTTCTCAGTTTGTATATTTTTATAGGTCTAACTAGAGAAAAGAAACTAAAGCTCCAACATTGTATGTTGGAACAGAAGAAAAGGAATTACCAAATTGTAATTCCTTGAAAACTCTGGAATGCATTATATTAAATTTTCTTCTATGTTATGTGGTTCACGAACTAAACTTTTAATCCAAGTTTGGAGGACTGAGAGGCTTCTCAAAATTCAATTAAAATGATGTAAAAAGGTCCACATTATGATATGCTCCATTTAGAGACTTATGCATTTGGCAGAAAGAGTTTTCTCTTTGTATCTTAAAACAGAGTTCAGGAAATGCTGGTTTAATTTTCTCTTTGCTGCAATGTTTTATGAGGGCTTTCCAATGCACAGTCTCTGAAAGCATTAGATTCCTGACATGATGCTATTTCAGATGATGTGGAAGATTTAATGTGCATGAATTCTACATGTTGGAATTTTTATGTTTTTTTTTCTTTTATGCCTAGAAAAAAATGTAACGTACAAAAGTAAATTCCAATTCCTTATATAAACACATGTACGCTGAGATCTCATATGAGTAAAAATGTCCACCAAAGTTTAGTGTCATTGCAAGAAATAATTAGCTTCATAATCATTGCAGAATTCCCTTATTCGAATAATGGACTTTTACTAACAGAAGGACAAAAATATTTTCAAACAGGAGACACTTGAGTCTTTACATATCCAAATTAGTAAAGCAAATTTATCATGTAGTCAATGAAAGCATCCTCAAATTTCTCCATGCTTTCTTTGTGTCTCCACATCATCATAAACCCATTTCTGTATGAAATGCTCAAGCCTCAGAAAAATATACTGATGGAATACATTTACTTTTTCAGACCAAAATAATAATTAACAAAAATACACTCCCTTGGTTGTGGTCCTTTCGTGATACCATTACTTTCTTCAAAAATTAATGTTTATGTTATCCTAGGTTTTCAACAAACCAAGGAAGCACATATGTTCATAAAAACATGATAACTAAAATACCATAGATGCCCAAATGTCATCTATGCCCATGGCTTTTTTTTTATTCTGACATAACTGGCATGTTTTAAAACAAACATGCTATGGTAGCCTGTTATTTGTTTAAATGCTTATAAGCACATTTTGTGAAAGGGCTGTGAATAAATGCTCACATTCTGAGTGGCTGGAAATGCATTTCAGTGCACTGGATGCTGTTTACATGCTTATATTTCTGTAATTAGAAGACAAAATATACTACATTGTAATTGTCAGGCCCCCCCCCCCATCCTCTAGTGACAGTATCAATGATCGCTAACCTACTGGTTTGATTAGACAAATGTATAGGGCTCATAATTGAAGAGTTTCATTTTCATCACAGAAAGCAAAGCACGACAGTATCACTTCATACATTTGGAGATGCTATATAATTAATTAATTATATAGCTGTGACATTACACAATTAATGAGAAAAACCTATTGGGTTTAAATATCAAATCTGGGAGTTGATGACTATCGAATATCACTATGAAATATTAACAAATGATCGTTCAAAACACGGTATTAATCCTATTAGAGGAAAATTTTTGATAAAGAAAAGAAGATCTGGCATGTTTACATTTTGGAAAAGAAACACACCTTTTATGTCCAATCATCCTAAACATTTTGTCTCAAACCAAAAATGAGCAGGGGCAGGGGGTGGATTATCTTGGTTTCTAAAATTTGATAGCCATATCAATTTCTAAGGAATCTGTTTTCGGGGCACAATTCATACATGCACTGCCTTTTGCTATTATTGACTTTCGAGGTGTGTTTTTGGTGACTGTTGCACTTCACTAGAAAACCAGTCACCGTCTATCTCTCCTTGTCTGCATCACTAAATCCTTAGGCTAAAATTCTCTCCATATTTTAAAGGTGGACTTGCACCAGTGGTCATTGGACACTTTGAGGCATGCTGCCCTTTTGTTCCCCAAGTGACATATGGAAGCAAAGATTCACTTTAGCATGTCAACTTCCTTCAGCATATCAAAAACACAGACAAACGCAAACACAGATGTGGTCAGTTAATCCTAGCATCACCAAATAAAACTGTGAGGTCACAGTGGACACAGCCACCCATGTGCACTGAGGAGAAGGGACAGGAATCATTTGTGAAAGGTGAGGATGTACCTACCCTAAGTGACGGTCATACTTCTTTTTGATCATGTGATTCATTTTTTGTTTGCTCAACAAAACAGTGTGTGTTTTTCCTGAGAGGAAGGACTTCGATATATATTTACTCAGAGCTCTTAATTTATACTTCCTTTCCTTTTAATTGACATCTTGTGAACTCCAATTAGCTGGTGAACATAGTATCTCACTATCAGAGAGAACTCTCTTAGCTGAGGTTGCAATCATTAGACCCACCGTCGTCTGAAGTTGCACAGACATCTGGAGACTTGGCTTATTTCCTCCCTAGTGTATTCTATCTGCATTAAGAGAGAGATTTTTTAAAGTTGACATACGGTCGTATTAATTATCATTCCCTGTGCTGGAGTGAAATGAATAATTTCACGTTAAAAGTGAAGTTCAAACAGTTTGGCCCATAACATCACGGAAGAAAAAGCCTACGTGAGAAAGAATTTGTTCGTGAAACCTGAGATGATCAGAGCATTCTAGATCACCAATAAGTTGGGTATCATTGACCCAAGGAATAAAAAGGTCACAGGCCCTCTAAAACCCCACATTTGCTCCAGGCATTCCTTCTCTATTCTTTTGTTTGTGCAGTAACTAGATACAGGTACGATGCCAGTGAAATCAGTTTTCCCTGATGAGTGAGGAAAATCAATGCCCCACAAATGCCCAAAGCCACATTTTACCTGCTGCCATTCTGTGTTTTTTTCTCTCTCTCTCTCCCTCCCACAAGGACTGAAAAGGCTCCAGATTTTCCCAATGCACCTTCCCCTTGACGATGCAAAAATTACAAGCGACTTTGACAAGATGCCCTTCTTGTGTAACCTACAGAGGCTGCCCCCCAAAACATGCCACAACGAATCTGTTAACAAAGGCGAAGAGAAAAGCTGCACCTGCCAGGTCGCTAGCAGTGAACACACTTTTGATTTTCCATGACATTTACTGGTGGAAAGGGGTTGGCTTAAGGCAGATTGGACTAACCTTCAATTTGTCATAGCGCTCACTCAAAGCTGCCACCTGATGATCTCGGTGCCGCCCAACCAGTTTACACAAGGCACAGATTAACTGGTCATCGGTCACACAGTACATATTCACCTTCTCATCCTCGTGTTCCAGGCACATCAGCCCTCGGATGTGTGAGTCTGGGATTGGCTCAATCAGACGATGGCCTGTAAAGGGCTTCTTGTTTGGGTGAGTGGCTTTCAGGCACTCGTCACAGTAGGACACTTCACAAGTGACACAGGTCTTCACAGCGTCCTGGGCGGGATCCTGGTCACAGAACTGACAGAGGACCTTCTCGGCGGATGTCATGGCGTTGGCGTCGAATGCCCTCTCTCGGCGGGTCTCACTGGGGGAATTGGGGCCGCTCACGGATGCCTTTTGGAACCGATCGATGATGTTCTGCAGGGTGACGTTGCGTTTGAGCCCGTCTAGACCTCGCTGGCTGAGAGTGATGACATGTCTGCAGGTGGGGCACTGGAAGGCGGTGATAGACTCCACGGATTCGTTGGTGGCGCAGTGTGACACCAGGATGCGGTGGGCGCAGTTGAAGCAGAGGCTGTGGGCACAGGGTAGCAGAAGAGGGTCCTCAAAGAGCTCCAGACAGATAGGGCAGGTCAGCTCCGACTCCAGTGTTTCCATCTTCAGGCAAAGCTCTCTTGGGTCATCAGCAAATTCCAAGGAAGCTGATCAAGTATCTGGAAAGGGAACATGAGAGCTGATTAGGCATGAGGGGCCCAGCCATGGGGACTGTCAGCTTAGAAAGCATCTCAGAATCATTCCAAACACAGCTCACAGAAGGGTAAATCTGTGTCCATTCCAAAAAATTCTCTTTCTATTCACTAGAGAATTAAGGAGGTGGGGAAAGACACCCTTAGCCAGCCTATCAGCTAATATTTTCTCAAAGTTCTTGTCACCAAAAGCAACAGTGGGGGGCGGGGCGGGGCAATTTTATTCTTTCAAAGGTCTTACTCCAAATTGGCAAGTGATTGAAACTATAATTTTCATCACTGGTATCTAATCACAATAATCTTATTGTGTCACAGCCAAGTTTTACCCTCCGTTAAAAATTAAAATGTAGAGATGTTCCTTAATGAACTGGAGAGTCTTTCAGACCTGTGAATTTACAAACTTGCATGCTCATAGATATGTTGTAAGGACATTTTACCCTGCAATACATAACCAGGCTTCAGGGAAGTAGAAAGGCACTTATTGTAGAAATGGGTATGGAAGGTATATGAAATCAAATGCATGATTTCAGCAGAAATTATGCTTAAATATAGCATGTCAATTTTCCAAATATATTCCTGAGGGGGGAAAAATAAAACATAGACTTGCACAAAGATGATCATGACAGAGGCAATGTTTTTGGCATATGTTTGCTACTCTACTGAATAATTTTATTGTTTAATCCAGGCAATGGGGATGTGGGTGGGCAGAACGATGTGGAGAATAATATCTCAGGGCCTTTTTAGTGGCTGCGGTGAGCTAGGGTACCAATGACTAATACCGATTTAGTCAATTAGAATGAGAATTTTCATGGCTATGATATCCATTTGTAATAATTACAGTTTAGAAAGCAGTTGAAGGTAGTCCAATTACTCCATTGTGGCTTGCAAGGGCTTCTGAGGGACCCTGAACATCCATCCTGGCCTAAAAACTCCCATCAAGGGCTTGTCACTGTAGCCAGCGAGCTGGCAGGAGGTCCAGTCTCATCCTCAGAGCCTGACCTCCAGCAGCCTCGCCACTTCCCTCCAGGCCACCTTTGGGTGGCCCAACTTCATGCTCCCCTTGCCATGAAGTCTTGCAGCTTTTGTGAACTCTCGCCTGTCTGCCCTCTCTTCAAAAAGGGTAGGGGTGGGAGGAAAATCCCACATCAGCTCCAGTTCATTAAGGGGGAAGAGGCTCATGCTCATTAGCAGGCCTGGGAACCGAGCCTCTTTGAACCTTCTCCCTTTCAAGACCATTAGCAGAGGTCTGTGGAACAGTACCAGGCATATTAGTTGCAGCCCAGTGCTGGCTGTGGGAGAATAGTGTGGTTCCCCGGGTGGGCCCAAGGTTCAAATCACTCCCCAGGGGGTTTTCTCAGCCAGATTTCTGGGAAGGCTTCACATCCAGGGCAAAGTTCAGTGATTCCAACAATCAGCCTTTTTGTATTCACACCTCCGTTTATGTACACAATCCTCAATTTCTGGAATCCCCCGACTCTGTCTGAAACAGCATCCCTCAGAAATAGCATGTGGTGCTTGGGTTAAATTAATGCTCATCTTGCTACCAACTGAATGGGAACTGATCATTAAAAGTGTAGAGTTCGGGGCTGAGCTTGTTAAAAATTAAAGAGCTGCTGGCTTCACAGAAGGCTGATATCTAAAATAATCATCATCATCATCATCATCATCATCATCATCATCATCATAATAAAACACCTTCAACCATTTGCTAATATTAACTACATAAGAAAAAAATAAATGGGCAGCCGAACTGGACATATTAAAGCTTGCTCATCTTTCCACAGTCTGCAATGGAACTCAATCCCAGGGCTGCTATTGCAAGAAACTTCTCATCCCTTCTTCTTTCCAGGCCACTCAACGTACAGGTGGATTGGAAGCAATTGAAAGGTTTTACCTACTCATCATTATTTTGGTTAAGCACAGAAAAATAGAATTATCTCTCAATCTAATGTCTTCTCTCTTCCCATCACAAGAATGGAAATTAAAGTAAAAATGTAGCCCTTGTAGTCTGCTTTGTCATCAGGTGTGATGAGGAGAACACTTACTGAAGGACCTCAACAGAGGGATGAGTGTCAATGACATCTGGAGAGCTATGATGATAGTGTTTTTAAGTAGATGACAGGATTCCATCCCTTCTAGAATGGCATGGCCTTTCTAAAAGTGGTTCCATTGCTGACCACAATGGAAACTCACATTTTATTCAACAGACATTTACTGAATGCCAGACACTGACTGTGCTGGCTCAAGAAGACAGAATCCGGCATCCTCATCGTCCCACCTCTATGATCATGGGCGAAGTGAACATCATCTCTGTCCTTGATTATCGTGGTGCCTTTCTATACAATTTACTGTCTCCCCTCACTCTTGCACATCCCTCCATAATCTATCCTCCACTCAGAAGCCAGAAATCCTGTTCAAACACGATGGAACCCGCCTCTCTTCTGCTCTAAACTCCAGGGGCTTCCCATCTTACTCAGAGAGAAATCCACCAGAATGAAACCAGGCCCAGAAAACAGAGATTCAGATGGTGACCTTATTTCCTCCCATGCTACCCCTTGTTCTGCTCTGGGCACATGGCCCTGTGGTTCCTGAAACATGCCAAACAGTCCTGTCTCCCCTTCATAAGACCTTGGATTCCACATAACTGTCTTCTCCAGTGTCACCTTCTACATGAACCCACATAAAACCAATACTCCTGCAACCACCCGTCCATCTCCCATGGCAATCTTCTCCATCTTGGTTTGTTTTCCTTTCTGTTACATTTATCACCAACATATTCTATTAGTTTGTTCACAGTTCCATCTCTCCCTGCTGTCACACCACTAGAATACAAGCTCTGCAAGAGCTGAGACTTTGCTTTGCTCTTGAGGGATGTACCTCCTCCAGTGCCTTGCACCTAGTAGGACTCAAATATTCACTGATTGAATTAATACATGCACTGAAGTTGGAGTTCAAACCAAAAAAGGATAAAACATAACCACTGCCTTTAAGGATCTCTCAATATATTAAAACAGAGGTCGGCAAACCTTTTCTAGAATGGGCAGGATAGTAAATATTTTTGGCATGTCAGGCCATAGAGTCTCTGTTGCAACTGCTTGACTCTCATAATATCAGATAAAAGGAGTCCCATATAATATGCAAATAAATGAGTGTGCTTATCCAATACAATCGCATTTACAAAAAGGGGTAGGAAGTTGGATTGGGCCTGCTGATCTTATTCTGCTGACCCACATATTAGAAGATAGAGACACGGAGAGCTAGCCAGAACATAAATCAAAATCACTCTCAGAGAGGTATGAATAACATGCTGTGTGGGCAACAATGGCCATGATGGTAGATTAAGACTGACAAGAACATACAAGTTTCAAGTGCTAACGGGAAATGATATGCAATGGGATTTCACCCTGACATCAAGGGAAAGAAATGATGTGAGTTGAGTGCTTAGGGGAAATTCATGGAAGATTTAATTGCAGCTGCTCAGAACTGGATCCTTCTCTTTTGCCATGGCACCTGGCGTGGTGCCTTGTGCAAGTGTCTACGCTGTAAATGATGCAAAGTGAGGTTTGGCCAGTTTTCTGAATCTTTTGCCTACATCCTGCCCTAAAGGAAGAAGATTTTCGACCTGACATCTCTAACGGATCCCATTTTTTCTACTTTTGTCCCGATTTTGCCATGATGTAGACATCATTCTTGTTAAATGACTCAACAGTACGTTACTAGTGAGCATGCATGCCTTTCCTCTGCCTTAAAAGTTAACATGGTTTGTTTTCCAGCTTCCTTGAAAGTATCTCTTTTAATAAATAAAAATGCCATTCATTCTTGCACCAAATACTGAAGTTTCTCTAGGTGCCTGGTCCTGGGACAAGGTATGATAACATCGGGCCCCTCCCTCAATGACCTTACAGTCCACTAGAGGAGAAGGAATATGAACAACTTGTCATGCAACATAACAAAAGACACATGCCAAAGATTGGGGGAAGAGGAAGGGGAAGCTTCCTGAAGTAGGCAGCATGTGAGGTGGGTTCTAGAAGATGAACAGGGGTTCACTGAGAACATAGAGGTAGGTAGGTGGGGTTAGATTCTGAACATGTTATCTTTTCTGAACGCCCATAATTTAATGTGCAAGCCTAAGGGGGAGGGGGAGCACACCCACAAGCTGCTTAGCTGTCACTACAATGGAAGGAAATCACACTTGCATATCATTGCCAGGAAATCCTATAGGTCAACATTTTTCTGAATGGGCTGACCGGTCCTCATTCAGAGGAGGATGTGGGAGACCACGGGAACCCCTTGCAATGAACTGGGAATGGCAACGACTCACAACTCACACCTCTGCTTGTCCAGGGTTTGTAGTCTAGAGCAGGGCACAGAATTGTGAGTGAAAGGAAAGAGCTGGAGGGGTGACCAGGCGATCTAGAATGGTCTGTGGCTCAGCTATTTATTAGCTGTATGTCCCTAAGTGAGTGTTCACAGATGTTCCTTGCAGCACTCACAGTGATCACATCCCTAAGCAGGAGAGTCTTTGGTCACAAGTCACCCTTAGTTCTGTATCCTGGGATACACTGAATGCAAGGTGTCTTTCAAGAAAATTCCTTACAGATTCAAGGCTTATGAGGAAAGCAGTTCTTTAAAATGGAAAATTCATAGATGGATATTTCAGAGGAAAACAATGACTATGTATTTTTACACTTCTCCCTCTTTCCTTCCCTCTCTCATGCTATGTATCACCAAAATTATGCTTTTCTGGTTTTCCTCTCTAACCACTGGTGACTTCTTGCAGCTAACCCAAGTCAAGGTGCTTTCTAAAGGTCCAGCTTTCCTTCAAAAGGCCAGGTAGTTTGCTCATTTCATGTTCTGCCTCTGATAATGACTCCTAGGCATGAACCTCAAATGCCACCTCTTTCCAGAATCCCAGTTCAGCACTGACAGTTCTTTGCTTCATTTCCTATAAGTGCCCCAACTCAGAGTGTGCATCTCATGGGAGTTCTCAGCTTCTATCCCAAACCTGTCTGCACTCCAGGAGTCCAGGTGTCTCAGACTTTCCACTGCCAGTCTCCTGACCACCACGAGTCATAAACCCACCACATTTTCTATGTCTCTCTCTCTTTCTCTGGGAGAGGCAGAATAATGGCCCCCAAAGATGTTCACACCCTAATTACCAGAACATGTGAGCCTATTAGGTTATAAGGCAAAGGAATTCAGGTTGCAGATGGAATTAAGATTGCTAAACAGCTGACTTTGAGACCAACATATGAGACGAGATATTCCCGGTGTACCCGATGTCATCACAAGGGTCCTTAAATGTGGAAATGGGAGGCAAAAGAGTAGTGTTAGATGATGCAATGTGAAAAAAAAAAAACTCGAGGGGACATTGCTGGCTCGGAAGATGGAAGGAGTCCACAAGCCATGGGATGTGGGCAGCCTCTGGAGGCTGAAAAAGGTAAAGAAACATATTCTTCCCTAGAACCTCCAGAAAGGACTTCAGCCCAGCAGAAGGCCTTGATTATAGTTTAGTGAGACCTGTGTCAGACTTCTGACCTCCAGTGTTGTTTAAAGCCATCAAGTGTCATGGTCATTTGCTACATTATCAATAAGAAACTCTGCACTCTCTGCCCCCCCAAAAGCAAATCATTAGCCAATACATATAAGTGTCAATCCTTAGGAGTTCTTTGGTTTCCTTCCCTCTGTTCTCACCGCCTCTGTGTTGATCTAGATCTTCTTTACTGCATTCCTAGACTATTAAAAAAAAACGAATCCTAATTTGCTATTTTACCTCCAATCTTACATCCTTTAGTTTCATCTTTGCAACATGCTTCTGGCACCAAAGCTTTTTTTCTGTCTTGCTTCCAAAAGGGTTTTCCTTTTTTTTAAAAAAGGAAAACATTGTGCAGCTCCCTGCCACCCAAAGTAGGAGTCCTGACGCCTTATCTCCTTTTTCAAAGCCTTGCCCAAGTTTCTCCCAAACTGCTTTTTCAACCTTATTCCCCTCATCTCCTATACCAGTCAGTGAGACCATCTCCTGCTCTTAGCAATTGCCTTTCCTCTTTTTCCTAGCACAAACCATTTTTTTTCTTTTGTGAAGTAGTTTTTGGTTTTATGTTTCTTTTCTCTTTTGCTTTTTTTTTTTTTTTTAAAGATGAGATTAGAACATCCAGAGGCCCAAAGATTCCCTGGTCAGTATTGTGTTTGGTGATTTCATACTGAACAAAGAAGCATTGTTTTAAAATCTGGCTCTAAATAGTGTGACATGTCTTCAATGTTTACATTTAGCAAAGTAAAGCTTTTCAATGAAAAACACAAAGCAATATAATTATCCTAGTCACACAATAACTGAAGTATTTATTGAAAAATACTACTTCCTAGTACACAACAGAATGGGACCCGAGTTTAAAGTTCTATAATTCACCTCATTCTTTCACTATAGTCAGATGAGCTCAGGCATGCACACACGAGCACACGCACAAACACAAATCTTATATGGAGATAATATTCAGCCTAAATTTGAGGCCAATCATGAATGGGTGGCCTTAGCCAAAAGACCACCTTCCCCTGAAAACTCCTCATGATCAACCAGGATGTAAGAGGCTCGTGCCTTTGGGGGTTAAAGAAACTCAATTAATAGAGAGGTGGAGAACTAGGGGTGAGGGCTGTAGGGATGATGGAACCTTGGCACCCAAGCGATGGTCAAGGTCATCTGGCTGATCCAGTTGCCTTGGCAGATGGCCCCATGTTCCTTCCCTCTGGGCTCTAGGTATCATCATCCTGAGATAGCACTCATCCCAGGCGGTGACTTTCCCAGAGGGAGGAGGGTTTCTTTTGTCCAAGATATAGGATGTGGAAGCAAGACTGAGAGAGAGTTCCCAGTGGAAGAGAAAGGACATCAGAACTTAAGAGTTCAGATACATGGTTTGGTCTAGAGAAGGGAGGTGCAGAACTCAGGATAGGGGCCTTTATGAATTATTGTTATAGGCCAAGGAGATAGAAGTTTGAAGGGTTCATGTTTGTTGGATTCATTTTTTTTTTTTGCTCCCTCTTTTGAAATAGGAGGCAAAACTACTGACCGGGCAAGTCAATGCAGAGAACACATTTAAAACCCAGCCTATGTTGTCACAACCCCGGCTACCATCCTGCTTAGTAACTTATTTTAGAATTTTACAACTTTATTCCTTGGATCTCCTGGCCTCTGCTATGAGGCAATAAAGATAATCTGCACCTTGAAGAAACACCTAGGATCCCCATGAAGTAAGGTAGAGCCTGCATTGCAAGGGTTAATCCATGGCCAAAGTCAATGAGCAGGCTTTCTGGTTCAAAATCCTAAGAATATGGAAATTTGACCCATATATTCAATAAGTGACTGAGAATTAGTCACTTATTATGAGTTCAATCACCTACTAGAATTAAGGAGATATTTGATTGTAAGCATTTCATCCATGAGCTTTTTAATTCCAAATTTCTCTTAATAAAGGAACCTCTATTTTAACCATAAAATATACCCATTTCTCAGTGCTTCCCTACATGTCATGTCTGCACAGTCTACGAAAAACAATCATTTTTTTTTTAATTTGGAGTATATGAAACAAGAGCACACATCCAGCCACCAATAATTTTACTTTCAATCCCTCACTTTGTACCCTTCTGAAAGCCATCACTAGGAGGGAAATTAATGAGTCACTAGACAAAGGAATAAACTTGGATACCAACACTAGATGGCCTGTGATCAATTATTGGTATCGGGTGGCTCTCAGCCACTGCCTGGATGATTCCCAAGGCACTTCTTCTGTTTCCACTCTCCCAAATATCCTCTGGGGTATGGGTATGGGAACTAAGCTTGATGTTAAATTTACCAAAACGCAACCGAGGTGACAAACACACTGTAAAAAGTGCACAATGTTACACCAAGCCACATAAAAATGGTTTGGAAAAAGAAACTCCTAAAAGTGTCCTGAAAAGGGGACAGCATGGGAAATGTTCTGATTAAAATAAATTTCATTCTCTATGACTCCCAAATTTCAGAAACATGATCAAATCCATTTCCTACCTCATCTCTTTACATGGGTAATTAAGATTTAGTTGATTTACTGTCATCCAGGTTTTTGCTATGAGATTATACCTCTTATAGAACCACACGTGGAGTGATTTTTTAAAGACTGTGGAATGATGTTTTGAGCTTGGATGAGCAGAAATACAGATTTTCAGCAGCCTCACAACTTCAGAACTGTAAAACCTTAGAAGTTAACCTTGGTGTCTGAGGCAGAAATTGCAACAGGGACTAAACTCAGAAGGGACTTGCTCTCATCTCTACACCCAAGATGAATTCACCACATACAGAGTATTTTAAATAACATCGCACAAGCCCTCCATGGCTGCATATTCGGTCACGGTTGCATTTAACTTTGAGTATAAAAACCACAGAATAAATGTACTCCCCAAATGCTACTTTGCTGCTAAGTCCCCTGGCTGATCTGAGACATGAGTGAATCTGTAAATGCACAACAAAACAGGGCCATGAAGTGAGGGGGAGAGGTGACAGGGAGATCCACTGAAATCTCATGACATTCTGAAAGACTGGAAATGGATATCACAACATAGGCTATATTCCACTCCCAGATTACAGCAGAAAGCAGGAAAAATGCCAAGTGGTTCTTAAAGCGACAGTACAAATAATACATTGAGCAGGAACAGGTGAACAAAAAAAGTCATCTTGTAACATCCTATAGGTAATGCCTCTGAAATGTCATTGTGGTTCACCTCTGACTGTCAGCACACTCAAACTCGTTCACTTAATCAGTGACAGATGACTGAGAATTTCTGCCAACCAAATTTTAGGGCACCAGAGGGACTGATTGAAAAAAAAAAAGTGGCAAGCAGATAAGCGCTGAGGCACTAGCCTCAACTTTTAAAATAACTGATCAGTACAAGATTTTTAAGAACTTGTAATTGCATCTTTATTCTCAGAAGTGTTAAAAAGTTAAAATGTTTGACCTGATACCTAAAGCCAGAACCAGGGAAGATTTTTAATATCACCAAACGACCACCTGGTGGATTGCATGCAAATTGAATTAAACTATTCACAAAACCTTTCCTGTCCTTCCACATCTGTCTCTAACATGCTCATTTTTTTTTTAGTAATTACATCTCTAGGACATTCTTTAAAATAATCACATACCCTTCTTGACCATGCAACCTGATTAATAATGAATGAACATTCCTGAAAAGAATCCCTTGAAAGCATGGCAGATGTCTTTAGGGATACCAAGGCTTTAATGATAAAAATTAAGGAGAAATGGGAGCTAGGTCACACTGTCTGGTTATTTTCATTGAAACCTACTCTCCCGAATTCACTTCACAGAACGCTTCAACACACCTTCTGGAGTTCACTTATGCAAGCAGACAACACAAAGACACAAATGACAATGCCAAAAAGCAATCCAGATTTCTCTGGGGACAACTAACTGATCCTGCCTGGTCTTAATAGTGAAGAAACCCCCCTCAGACAGTCTTAGAAATGCAATTTGTTGTACTGAAAAGCTGAGAAAACAGGTTCAAAACAGGAAACAGCACATTCGCCCTGAGCAGTCAGTCCTTCTAGCATCTCTCCAGATTCTTACAAACAGATCGCCTTGAATACCCACCAATGGACTGCACCCTAGTTCTTTTTGAAGCAACATCGCCGTAGGCAGAGGATGGGAACTCACGAGATGACAGACAAGCCACCAAGACCAGATGGTGGGTGGCAGGCAGTGCTGGAGCGGTCCTGTGTGTCTGTGAGCGCGTCAACAGTGAAACACAACAGGAAAATCGACGCGACAATTCCAGGAAGGCCAGCTCCACCTCATCCACCCTGCCAGGGTTGCTGAGTTGAAAAATTCCAACCTCCCTCTGACTTTTCCACATGCCTTTTACACGGACCCCGTCGTGGCTCCCCTATGCCCTCACCAACATTCAAAACTGAAACCAGATGAAAAGCCAGCTCACTGCCTTATCCCCTGCCTCCCCCCCGCAAATGATAACTTGGCACCAGGATCTGTACCCCCTCTTTCCTCATAGGGAGCAGCAGTGGGTCAGTATCCTATATAGCTGAGCACTAGATGCCAGCTTTGCCCACTGCCAATGGGAGCCACCCTGCCAGGCTCCCACGGTCAGCGACCACTGGTGGCCTTGCTTGCATTGTGGTCCTTTCAGTGTCCTACTGAGTACATCATCGCATTGTGATCTGGATGCTGCTTTTCTTTGATAATATGCTTATTATTTTGTGTCTAGTTAACCAATGCCACCATGATATCTATATCTATATCATCTATATCTATCTATCTATCTATCTATCTATCTATCTATCTATCTATCTATCTATATCTATATCTACATCCACCATATCTATATCTACATCATCTATATCTATCTATCTATCTATCTATCTATCTATCTATCTATCTATCTATCTATCTACCTACCTACCTACCTACCTACCTACCTATCTAGAGGAAGTCTTTTAAAATGTTACATCAGGAAAAATGATCTCCTGTACAGACAGGACAAAGCAGAGTAATTTGTTCTTCCAAAAATAAAGATCTAAGTCACTATCTACCATCCTGATAAACGACTGAAAATATGTGTTCAAAATATGTACATATGTAAGTACACACAAATAAGTTCACATGCATACATATATATAATGTTCACACACAGCACCTCATATATATAAATCATATATACACACACACACACACACACAAAATATGTGTGCACTTACATATCACACATACATAAACACACACACATACACAGCAAAGTTGTGATGGGTGTCCAAAATTGCAGTCTCCAGAATGGCAAAGAAAGAGTGAACTGAGGATGGAGAGTAATCTTGTCAAAACTGATTGTCTAAAGGAAGAAGGGGAAGCTGTCTTCCCCAAAGCAAAAAAAAAAAAAAAAAAAAGAAAAACAATGTGTCCTGCTCTGTGGTTCTTTCAAGGACATTACTTATCACCATGCAAGACAAGAACTGCCACTAAAGTAAATCATCAGGAAAGTGTAAAAATACCAAACCAAACCAAAATAAACACGCTGACTATAAACTTGTGCGGATCCCTTTATACACCAGACATCTGGACTCCACCAAAGGTGTTTAAAGAACATTCTTGATAAAGGGCGAACAGGAGGCAACAGGTACTTCCTCATGTTGCACCATTTGCACATGGCAAGGCCTACTTTTCATGGCATTGCGACACCTTACAGTAAGCCAAAGGGTGCTTCACACGCTCGGACATTAAAATGCAAGCATATATTTTCTTGGCTTATGTCTCTATGAATTATAATTTCATTTGTCTCCTGACAATAAACAAAGGGATTACTCAATTTCACATACAGATGACTTCCCTAAGAAGTCCTCACTGTCCATGGAAGAGACTCATGTATGTCATCAAATAGAATTTGAAAGAACTTTTAATCGAGAGGTTCAAAAGCATCGTTTCTGTTAAAACAACATTAAAATGGTCAAAATTGCTGAGACATTTTGGCGTTGTGGCACATTCACTTGAACACCTCAAGTGGAAACATCAGGAAACACATTTACTCCACCCCTCAAAAAGAAAAGGAAATGATCAACAACAACAAATTTTAAAATCTTCTAAAGAGCATAGTCTGACAACTTTTACAGGAAATTTTATACTATCAGAGGGTCTCAGACACTTCATATCTTTTACAGTTTATGTTAAGGAATAAAGCATCCAATTTTAAAGGCCAATGGAACCTATTTTATGTTATATTGAAAACGACTGCTATTTTCCAGATCTGTCCTGTACCAGGTCCCAGGGAAGAACTGGGTTCTGACGCTGGAAGAAATGGAAGCCACTGATTGCTGTGAAACCACCCACAGGTAAAAAGTGCTTAAATACAGCCTTCCCTGAATGCTTTTCCAAGTGCATTTCAAATTTGAGAGGAATTTCTATATATATCCATAGAGCTATTTCTGTGTCTATATAAAATCCTACATATGCCTACAATGTAATTTATTTTTGTTGCCATATACAAATATGTCTGTGTATATATGTGTACACACACACACACACACACACACACAGATGAAAGCATCTTTGCAAAATTACTTGGGACTTACAGAATTCACTCTTCAGACCTCCTGAATGAGAGGACATTTCCTTCCTCTGTGTAAAAACAGAAACTTGCAAATCATTTATGCACTAAAAAAGAAAAAAAAACACCCACTCATTTCTGAGAAGGGTAGCCTGGAAATTAGCAAAATGACCTAAGAGGTCTAGTCTCTGAAGGAAAGGCCACTTGAGGTAGATTTTTGCAGCAAGCAGATTCCACCTGAAAAAACACTTGGCACTTGGGGAAACTTTTCCTGACTTCTTTTATAAAATACTCCTCGAGAAGGCAGAACAAGTACATACTCTGCCCACTTCCCACTTATCATCCACCAGGAGAAAAATGCATCAATAAATAGTCGCTGATGATGGCCAATATGGCATAACACAATCGTGCTCTGAGCTCTGGAAAACTTAAATTCAGCAATGGAATCCACCAATCTGGTCCCATGACTCCCAAGATAATGGCAATGTCACATAGTAACGGATTCCTATTGTCTGAAAGGACTGGGGAATTCTCTCGAATATATATGATAGCTCCTTTTCTCAAAGGAAATTGCTTTTTCTCTCAGCTTCAAAGTGAGCCACACACAAAAACCTCAGGCTCACAATACCCTGAAGCTACTTTGGGATCTTACAAAATAAAGCAAAGTAACCCTTATTCACAACTCCTGGTTAACTATTATGAAGAACATGCTTTAATCACTTTCCATGATCGCTGAAGCCCGACCATCAGGGGCTGAAGTCTTTTTTTTTTAAGGCCCAGAGAGAGGAGTGACTCTTTTTGTCCTGAACTGTTATTGTAAAGCACCACATGAGTGAAGGGGACGATGGGAACATGGCAATGAAAAGGACAACGGGGCTGACAAACGAAAACAGGATATTAAGAATGGAGTTGGACTATGTGTCCCTGAAGAACAAAGGCGGGAGCTTCTTGGGAGAAATGCGAGCAAAAGTACTTTGAACAGATTTAAATGCTAACAGATGAACTCATTTTTCAGGCAGCAAGAGATCTTGAAGTCCAGGGTGGTGTGATTAGGTTACTGTTAAAATCTGCACATACACATACAGCTTAAAACAGGCCTAAAATGAAAACTGGTTTCAAATCACATTAAATCATCCACTTTTCAATCCATGATCCACTTCTTGACATTTCTAGATCTGTCTTTTGCCCCCATTTAAACTAAGATACTGTTTTTTTTTAATCAAATAACTGAGCTAACTTTGTACATATTACTAAAAACAGTGAATTGTTTACAAAAAGAAAAAAAAAAACCTCTCCCATTTAGAGCATACTCTAACTTCCACTTTAATAAAACCTTTAAATAGAGCTTTCGAGAACTCCCAGAGGAGCTATGGAATGCATTCTGCGCTGAGAAACAATCAGCACAACTAGCTAACATTCACATAACAGATTGATTTTGTCAAGTCGCACTTGTATCATTTCTACTTTTCTTCTGATGCAAATTCTTCTAAAGCTGCTAGTATGACAATATATTCAATAAGATTGTCAGAGTTCCTCAGTTTACTGGTCTTATCACATAATAATAATAATAATAATAATAATAATAATAATTTATTATTATTATTATTACTATTATTATTACAGTCCCTAAGCTAACAGGGTTTAGAAAAGTAAATAATATAGCCTACCTTGTATTGCATCTAAAATTGCAGGGTTTTCCCCTCTTTTTTAAATTCTGATACTATTCTTTTTTTCCCTTCCCCTGGCCTTTCCTTCTATTATGCAATAAGAGATGGCCTGAGGGGCTCTCTTCGTTAAGATAATGCATTTAATTCAGTTTTCTCTTTGACATGCTGTCAGAAAACTTGAGGTTAAGCCCTGAGCTCAACTGACCCAACTGTCCGTGGTTTAGTTTGGGGGTGAGACCATCATTATGGTGGTATCGTGCAAAGAAACATGTACCTTGAACCCAGATAAACCTGAGTTCAAACCCTGACCCTGCCATTTCCCAGCAAAGGCGGATGGATAGGAGCCAGCTACTCCACATATGTTACACTCACAGATACTCAGCATACTTATAGTTTCCTTATCTGTCAAATGTGACAGTGAGAGCAAGCTCAACAGGTCTTTTAGGATTAAGTCAAGTTTTAATAGTGCCTGGCAAACTGGTAGCTCTCATATCCTTCTTTCACCTCTAGTCCCAAATCGCTTCTTCTCACTCTTCTTTGAATATATTAATTATCTGTATTTTTTATTGGAAACATCTTCAAACCAGTTTTGGAAATAGGAAGGTTATAAATCCATTTATTTATTCAATAATGATCATGGAGTATCTTATGTGAAGGAATGGTAATATGATCAATTAGTAAACCAACATTCCTATTATTAACATTAAGTACTCTTTAATAAATGTCTTCACATAGGCAATTTCATTTAGTTCCTAGACTTCAAAATATCTTATTAATTACCACTGGGTCTCCCACCACAATCTTGAGGCTTCAGTTGTCTGCAATCTGTCCCATACGAATCCTTTGCCAGAATTTTTTATTTTGCAGGACATAAGGGACCCTGGTAGGGGTGGGGCAAGCGAGACTATCAAAAAGTAAAAGGTTTCAGATTTTTCCTACTTACAAGCTCTTCAGTTAAACTACCAGTTTTATGGATGCTGGAAGAAGATGAGAGACCTCTGAATTGGAGACTAAGGATGCTTTTAGTCAGGAAAGCAAACACCATGTGTTTCATGTTCATATCAGTCCCCTGCCCCCTCAAGTCCCAAAGAGCATCCCAGGCACACAGGTTCATGCTGCATATGCAGAGCTGAGCAGCCCCAGTCTTAGGACACCTGGGGCTCTTTCATTCTGGGCTGACTGCAAGCAAACCTTCCCAACCCTTTGTCCCGGAGAGACACACGATGTTAATTATAATGGACAACAAACCAACCTGCCTTCTACTCTGGATGGAGGCATTCTATCTCCATCTTCCAAGGCTGTTCACAATACAAACATCCTTAAAAAGATAATCTGGAACAAAGGCCATCAGTATGTCAGCTCACAACAGGTAAAGGAACTTTGGAGATGTGTGGAGAACTATTTCCCACTAGACACAGCCTGTTTCCTCCTGGAAATCTGATCAATAGTGATCACTAGGGATCAGATCACTACTAGGCTTTCTAGCAGTTACAGTAGAGCAGTTAAGTGGCATTGAATGATTCTTGAGCCATGAAGACCAGAGAAAGTACACCATGCTCCTTATCCCCACCATCCTCTAAAGACAGCTGATGAACCACGGAAATGGGCAGAGAGCAGGTAGGCCCCCCACATATACTTTGCCCAAATAAACAGCCCTTAATAACTTCATTATTTGTCCCAAATCAGAATGCATCTGGTCTGTAACTTCTTAACCTAAATTCATTTTAAGAGTTTGGAAGACTAAGCTAGTTTCCTTACTTTTATGACATTAGGATTCCTATATGTACATTAGTTTGGCTTTTTTTTTTTTAATTTTAGAATTACTTTTGGCATAATACCAGGAAGAAAGTCATTTCTCTGATCAGTCTTTCATCCAACAGGTACTTTTGAGGTCTTGCTGTGTGCTAGGTTATGCTCTGGGCTCCAGGAATGCACCGGTGAACATGACAGCAAAGGCTTGTCCTGGAAGAGCTTAGGTTTTAATAAGGGAAATATAAATTAATCCCGGAAATGGGTGAGAAAACACGATAATTTCAAAGAACCATACGTAAAATGAAAAATAAAAAGGATGGCATGAAAGAAGACAGAGGGGTGGGTATAGGTCTGCTTTAGCTGAGAAGATATTTCTACTCATATCTGTGCAGTCTCTCTTGATATTGTTTTTTTTTTTTTGCCCCCTGCCAATAAACAAGCAAAGAACATATTAATTTCAGGATAAATTAATAAATTCAGGATAATTTGCCAGCATTAGGCAAAGAGTTATAATTAACTTCTCAAATTGTTAAATTTTAGTTTCAGCTTTACTAAAGAAATGATTTCTTTTTCAAGGATATTAAAATCCAACTTTTACTATTTCTTCCGTGACAGAGTGATGAATCATTGGAACACAGTGACCTCTTTATTTATTTTAGCAATGAAATTTGAGAAAGAAAAGCCACGATCACACAGTGGACCCAAAAAACAGGAACTGTGGTACTTAGAATTCCCTGAATGTCTGAGTGTTTGATGGCAGGAAGTTAAATTAAAGTTGAAAGTAACCATGGACATGCAGTTAAGGGTGCAGGGAAGGGTGTGAAGGAAATGAACAGAGACATTTCAAGAGTCATTGGTTTTGCTTTTGCCTCTCTAGGAGAAGAAACTTCAGGAAGGAAAAGGAAAGAAGTGAAGAAATGGTGTGGGAGGGAAATGAACAAGTACAGCCAGGGCTTCGTGCCTGAAGGATCAAAGATGAATTAAAACTAGAAGATCTCATTGGCTGAGAGATCTGCTGTTGTTTTATTGACAATGAAAACAATAAAAAGTATCTCTAAATGAATGAATGATTGAATTCACCATGTAGGTAAAATTGCAGTAGCAGCCAAATCATGATCTTTAGAGCCCATTTCTTTAAGAAGGGGCTAGCTAGCTAGAAGGAAGGTGACCACAGAGGGAATTGTTCTGGAAGAATAAAGGGTTACCACTGCAGTTGCAGTAGAGGCCGAGGGAAATGCTTGGGAAGTCTGGCTGGTGGGTGCCAGCTACTCCCCCGTGAAATAAATAAGGTTTAGGAGAATATGGAGTGGCAGGCATAGAGAGGGGTGATAAATCAAGTAATTCTCAGAGAGTGAGTTATCTCCAATGCAAAGAGTTTTTGGCCTAAAAACCAAAATTTAAAATGTTTCTTTAGAGGCAAATGATATAATATTTATTAATAATAATTCTTATTATTATTAATATACCAACCATCATTAATAATAATTATTAATATATTTTATTATTATATTATGAAAACAAATCTACATGAATCTATATAAAAACAAATCTCATAAATGCCATGAGGTTTCATTAATGTCTTTAAAAATATACTCTAGAGACAGGCTAAACTCAGAGATTTTTCTTGCATTATCCAAATGTTTCCTTGTTGTATCTTTGAGAACATTTATAATTTATAAAACAGAAAATCAAGACATTGCCTTGAAATTAATATATAAAAAAGTATAATCATATGGACTTGACTAAGCATTTGTTGGTGGATGTTTTCTTTGTTCCTTATTTGTTTGTTGTTTAGGATTGCTGAGCCTTAAAGAAAAAAAGTTTTTTTAAGGCAGTAAGTGTTCATTTCATCTCGTATATTTTATCCTTTCATTGAACTGAATTATATAAGAAGCTAGCTTTTTAAATATAAGGTGAAACTGAAAAGATTTAGTACTTGAGATGCAATCTATGAAAAGCTATCTGGCTTTAGGGAGCCTTCAAGGTAGCTGTGCTACCTTAAAGTGGATATACTTATTTTGATAATAAATATGTTAATTGGAGAAAGAATCACGATTATATGAGAAAGCACTACATTAAAAAGGAACTCTTCAATGCCTGACTTATCACCTTTATGGTAAAGATTGGTGGGTGACCTATCCCTTGTTCCAAAGCTTCTTCAGCTTGTCCTCATTTAAATCACCAGGCACTTGATTCAGGGCACGATTCCAACAGTTCTGCCAGTTGTCTAGATCTATACTTTCCATTACAAATTCCTCCAAGTGACTCTTTCTTGTGAACAGATGCAAATATTCCAGTTCACAACTCAATTCATTTTGTTCCTTAAAACACAGACTGAGAAATTGCTCACTCCTGTGGCGCTGGGCAAAGAGTACAAGCCCATGGCCTGGTGGCTTCCCAGAAGGGAGCTCTGTTGTGCCTGAGCCACAGCTAGTCAACCCCCCCTCCTCAGAATATCAACTGCCAAAACATCATGGTCCAAACAGGGGTGCACTGATCCCCCTTCCCACCCCCACTCCCGGCTTCCAGAAGCAATTCTTTGCATGGGTGCTTCTTCATCATGATCCTGACTGGCAGCTCTGAGGATTAAACTCGGGGGCCTTTATGCACATTAGCCCCCCGGAGTGTTGAACTCCAAAACCTCTATTTTCTCCCTGGAGTCTACCCTGGATCTCACAAAACCCTAGTTAGCCACTGTAGTACACAGCCTTTCTTCCATTCTGGGTTATCCAAAGAAAACAAAACAAAACACCAGACCCTACAACAATATGGTGGAGATGGTAATGATCGAGGGTCTGTAGGGGAGTGGGCAGATTCTGAGCTCGTTCATAGCTGACTGGGGAACACATTTACTTCTTTACCATTAAGACGTCACATTCTCATCAGCACACTCTGGCATACAAATGATCGACTGGCTGAATAAAAATTGTGTGCTGTGTGTTAAATAGATTCATTAAAAAAAAAAACAGCCCTCAAAACTGCCGAATGAAAATCAAGACCAGGGTCTTCTTAAATCAAGCAAAATTTCCCACTTTGTGACTGCACACACAAAAAAAAAAAGAGAGAGAGAGAGAAAGAAACACACACACACACACACACACACACACACACACACACACACACACACACAACCCCAGATCGACCATCTGGCCTCTCTGCTAATTGAGGGGTTTTGCTCCTCATTTCCTGGTTATCTTTAGCAAAAACATTATAATTTCACTTATAAATTATTTTGACTACAGTGCATTTCCTTGTGTGCACTACTTTGAGAAACAGAGTAGAAGGAAAATACTTCTCAATTCTAAAGAGCAGGTGGAAAAGGAGAAAGGTGTACTTGAAAGAGGCGGGTGAAAGTCAAATCACAATGAGAGCATTAACCGCTCATACCTCTTTAAACATTCACGCCTCTGCCTGTGAGCTTTCTCCATCTCTATATTTATAGATCTATAGATATGAATATATATATACATATATATATAGCTCAATATTTAAAATCCCAAAACAAAGAGCCACCTTGCTCATTCAAGGTATTCATTGTGCTAGGCACTCTCCAAGAAATCAGTCAGAAAATGAAATTCATTTCTGTGGGAACTAAGCTTACAATAAAAGTACAGTCATACTTCAATTAATTGAAATTCTCTGGAAATGGGAGAGTTCTGGTTAATTTAATTTTCTGGTTAACTGAACCCCAAACAGAAAATATTTTTTTTTAAATCCCCATTGAAACGTTCCTAAAATGCCTGAGTCCACTTTACTTGCATAACTACAAACCACATACTGGATCTAATTGAAAGGTTTTTAGGTAATTCCAAATTTTATTGTTCCTTGAGATTATCATTATAAAGATCTTTTTTCTCTTGCATCATTAATAGAGGAGATTTAAGAGATCGAGTTGAATGTATGTATGATCAGCAATGTTTACATTAATTCATAACATCATCATCTTCCTTGTATTTCACAAAGCTCTTGAAACAGTATAATGAAGAAAACTGTGGTTAATGAGGAGGTCTGATTCTTTTGGCAAAATTCAGGGAAACTGAGGTTTTTATAAGTTTCTGTATTAAAGGAAACACAACACTTCCTTCTTCCCTACGTGATGTTTGATAAGAGTAAAAAAATGAAGAATTTTCATATAGTGCTTCCAATCAATTTGAACACAAATTAAAGACCATGTAAATAAATGCCTTTGATGTATATATTTAAACTCACTAAGGAAGCAATAGAATTTAGGCTTCATGGTGGAACATAATGGTGACTCAGAACTGGCCCCTAATGTCCTCCCTCCCACAGTGTGGTCACAATCAGTCCAGTTCTCACTTGGGCTCCATGTTGCAGTTTCTCACATGAGCCACCTTGAGCTACCAAATAATAAGACCATATTGGATCAAATCATTGTCCAACAGAAAGAGGCCTCTAGTCTTATGTCAGGCTTCCTGCCCTTTGGTGACGATTATTGTAGAAAGAATTCCTGCATTGGGTAGGAGATTAGAAAACTGTCAGCTGAGATCATTTCCAATTCTAAATACTTTGCACTATGTGTAAAAAGGTAACACTGAGGCTTCTGCATGCGTGCACTCTCTCTCTCTCTCTCTCTCTCTCTCTCTCTCTCTCACACACACACACACACACACACTCACACACCCCTCTTTTTCTGGGGCTGAGGGGTCTTACCATGCACTAACCCTCACAGCAGCACTAGGCAAAATCTAATGCATATTGAGGTCCTATTATATGCCAGGAACTCTTTTGGCTATTGAGCACATAGTAGGATTTTCATAAAGCTTTCTATAAAGGTCTAAATGCAGCTGAAGAGATCGGCTATATCTCACTTATGGACCTATATAAGATTCCTTATAGGTAGATCGATGATGGCAAATTTAGTGGCAGTGTTGGTGTTTCTGGATAATGACCATTTTGAAAATGGTACAGTTATTACACCCTAAAATAGGACTTTATAGTAAGGCATAAACATACCCATTTTACATATTAATTTTTTTCAACTAATATGCTTTTGGCACAAATGTATCGAGAATATGTGAACTAAAAAGATATTTTAGGTCTCAGTGTACAACTCAATGTAGATCTTTCCCATGATCAATGGGTGTTCCTTCTTGCTAATTTTGTCCTTCTGTTTGTACTGTTTTCTTTCAGTATCCTTTCACCAAGTCTTGCCCAGAAGAAAGGTGAGGACACCCTTAACACAGGCATTTATTTTTTCCCTTAAGGACCCCCTTCAGGGGATACTATAGATCTAAACCCCCAGAGAGTTCTGCAGAGACTTCCTAAGCTGGGATACTCAAAGGTGGTGTGGGATACAAGGATGATTCAGCTCCAACATCTGTCACCAGTGATTTCCAGCTTGATTTAGATGTGACATATTTGGTCAAGGGTCTGGAAAAGTAGCCCCATCCCATTTATAACCGCCAAACATTCTTCTGGTTCATTTGTAGAATCAGAAAGTACTATAGATTGGTACCTGCTAATTCCATGTAAAGATGCACTTCCATTAAATACTTAAAATTTCCTTAGAATAGGGCAAAAAGATCTCATGATATGTTACTTAGTTAACTATTATACCCTGATGAGTGTGCTTATATTGATTCTTCGCTGTTCAAAATAAAGAATATGTACAAAAATAATTATTAACTTTGTGGAAATAATATTTATTTTGGGAAGGTGGAGACTTCTAGGCAAGAATAAAGAATGCATCAATATACCTAACATCCAAATGATTGACATATAATGCAATTTACATAAGGCATCCTTTAATTTCCTTTTTTTAAATTTTTGAGCATTCCTTCATACACTCATAGCTGACTTTTTCTTTTTTTCCCCATATCTGTAGCTTGTCAGGCCCTTTATATAAATTGTCTCTAATCCCTACCAAAACCCTAAAAAGTAGGTGTCATTTTCCCCATTCTGTAGACAAGAAAACCTAGGCTCATGGTTAAGGCATCTTTGCCCAGGGCCACACAGCTAGCACGTGGCAAAGTCAGTTTTTAGAATCTGGGTTTTTCTGACTCAAAGGTCTCTTTCCTCAGCAACAGGGTTGCTGCTACATCTGCAAGGAATTGGAAATTTCTGATGTATGAACGTAAAGAAAAATTGGACGCTGGTTAGATTCCGGCTGTGCTCAACTACTTCTAAATGTTAATTAAAAAAAAAAAAGACTACTAGTTAAGCATTGGTCATGCGTCTCCACCAGGATCCATTCAGGAATTTCACAAGCTAAGCACTCCCCAATCTCACTTAGAAGAACTGACATCTGGATCATATTGGCAAGTGGGTGCTTTAAACATGAGAGAAAATTAGGCGAAAAACCTAAGACTGGATTGCTTCCACGAGTTCACTCACCAATACCTCCCCAAGTCCTCTTTTGTAAAAATATAACTAGCTTGTCATTCCACCTTTCTACTTAGTGAACAATGGCTTGTGACCCCCCAGTTAGCAAGTTCACAGGAGAAATATATCAGTTATAATTAATGTTTACTAGAATAAATGTAAATATTTTAAAACACACAACAGCTCCAAGCACATGTGATTTCCATTTTATTTTATGAAACACTAAAAATCCACTTGTCCACCCCATTAATTATAACCTGCTCTCAGCCCTGACCTGTATATAATTCCCTCTGACGTAAATTGGAACAAGGTGCTCCGAATGGAAGCAGCCTACACTCCAACTGGGCTACAAAACGTCAAGTTCCCAAACCACTCAAAAGTGTAACGTGACATTTTTCTAAGATTAGAGGCAGTTTGTGAATTTAAAAAGAGGGTTTAAAGACTCACCACAGTTAAATCCTACAGTAACTCCTGAAATATCCAAAGTAAACAGGACTAAGGGAGCTCTGGGGACACCAAAACCTTGCTAGAACAGAAGAAACACTCTTTAGTAGGTGGTATTTCTTTGCAGAAAATAATGTACAGGCACTCAAGCAGAATTAAGAAGAATGCAACAATAAACTTTGAGGCAGGAAGCCCTCCAGAGATCTGAAGAAGTCATGAATGAGCCATGCAAAATACTTCTTTTGCTACTTGTGAGTGACTGAGTTTACGCTGCCCATTAATCCTAAATGTTGATGGCAAAAAAAGAGAGAATGGTTAACCTTTCTAATAGTATTTTTCTTGACACAAGTGTCATATGTATTCATTTATAACATTCCCCCAAAGCGAAATGCCTGGAGAAGAATCTAACCA
This sequence comes from Cynopterus sphinx, assembly GCA_030015415.1. Taxonomy (NCBI): domain Eukaryota; kingdom Metazoa; phylum Chordata; class Mammalia; order Chiroptera; family Pteropodidae; genus Cynopterus; species Cynopterus sphinx. The sequence goes on from CM057388.1 coordinate 2,916,131, forward strand.
CTAAGAAGTAGCATTTGGTAGATTGATCTTTCTAGACATTTTTCTGTACAAGTTATCCACAAAAATGGGCCCATGCTTTACGTTTTGTTTTGTAAGTTGTCATTTTAAATATATTAGGTGATTTTTCATGTTCAAAGACTCTTCGGATTTCCCAGGATTAATCTTAAGTACCTTTTAGTACAACTGAAGTATTACTGCCACTTGTGAAATCAAATAGATCATGTAAGCTGAAGATTTAATAAATATCAAAATGTGAGCTATTTCTTTTTTTCCATGACAACACGTTGTACTGTCAATGAGGGCGATATTGCCCCAAGGGGGAGAAAATGATTTTTTCATAAAAAATTTTTTACTTTTTTTTTATGTAGAAACCACAGATATACATAAATCAATAACCAATATAGTTGGAGCATTAATATTCTATGGAGGGGATCGGTAATGAAAATAGGTTGTGAAATACTATGCTACAGCATCAGACTTGTCAATAACGGCCTTTACATAGCTGGAATTCAAAAGATGAAGTCTGCATTTTAAATGTCTCCTCCTTGAATGTCAGCCCATTTCTGAGTCTGAGAAACTGAGGTTCCAAGAAGCAGATCTTTAGTGAGTTGATGTTTTAGGATGTGCCCATGGTCAGCACATGTGATACCTGCCATGTTCTTACTAAAGACTCAGTGAGGTCTGGATGAGGAGGCACATGTTGGGTAAGAAGATGCTTTGAAGACAGATGAACAGATCATCTCCGAAAGTTCTAGAACCAGTGAGTGTGCATTTCAACATTGACCAGCTCTTGCTCTGTGCTGCCCTCTAGTGCTTTCTTGACTTCCAGCATGCCTCTTCTCAACAACCTTAAATTGTCCTAACCTGATGGACCATCTGCCCTCAAGTTTCTTGGCACCAACATCCAGGAGGTGGTCACAGAGAGAAGAGAATGCCCAAAGATACAGATTTCCTTACAGGAAGAAACAAGTGTCAGGAGGAAGGAAATGCTATAGAGTTTCCCATCTGCCCTTTAACCCTTGGAGAGAATGGACCAACTGCCCACAAAGCTATTGTTATCATAAGCAAAACAGCTCACAAAGGAGCAAGGCAACAGCTGAAGACCATCATTTTCTGTGTTAGGCAGAATTATTAAAATGGGGACCCAAAGATATCTGCCTTTATCCCCAGAATCTATGAATGGGAGATATCAGTCCTTTAATTGTATTGTGTGATATAGCACAGTAGACCTCATGGGAGAAAAATAACCCAGAGCCTGGCCTGACCACATGGGCCCTGAAAAGCTGAGAGCTTTTCCAACCTGATGGCAAAAGAGAAATTTAGGGAGACACTATGTGTGTGAAAGGCACAATGAGCCCTTGTTACTTTGAGGATGCACGTGGCCACATGAGAAGGAACACAGATGGCCGGCCCCTAGGAGAAAAGAGTAGGCCCCAGCTATCAAGGAAATGGAGACTTCAGTCCTAAAAATGCAAGAAAATAAATTCTGCAACAAGCAGAGTGACCTTGGCAGCAGATGCTTCCCTTGGACCTCCACATCAGAGTCTAGCCTGGCTGACACCTTGATTTTGGCTTCATGAGACCCTGAGCAGAGAACACAGTGGGCCACCCAGACTTGTGACCTACTAATAAATGTATGTGGTTTTAACCTGTAAGTTTACGGTAATTTGTTACGCAGCAATAGTAAACTAATACACTTTCCCTTCTCTATGATCACACCAATGAGTGGCATTGCTTGTCTCCTAGGTCACAGACTCTGGTCAGTGACAATCAGTTCAAATCAAGTTTTCCAATCTTGGGCCTCTCGCTGATCTTCTCAACCCTGTGAGAACCTACAGTCAATCCCGGCCACTCAACTCCTAGCTCTCAACCTCTGCTCTGATCAACTGTCCCTTACAAGGAGTTTCATCACCTTCACTTAAATAATCAAGGTCTCAGTGCTCCCCATCTTCCTGCCCTCCGCCATCTGGTTGACTAGTGCTCACCATCTTCCCCAGCCCATGTGTCCATCTGATATATTTCATTCAAATTGTCCTTTTTCCACTTAGAAACTTGTCTTTCTACATCTAAAACACTTCATCTGCCTAAGTCCCCATGCCTTCATTCTCCTATAACGGGCTGCTCGAAGGATTATGTTAGAAGATAAGTGAAGTTGGAATCCTCTTCCATGCCTTAATTTTCCTAAATTTTCTGTCAGGAAGTAGAAGCAGGAATTGCTAAGTTATAGGCTAAGGCACAAAGAGAAGGAAGGGGATTATTAGGTATTAGATGTGGCTGAACTTGAAGCTTTTCCAGTATTTTGTCAACTCTGGTACCTGCTGCGAGGTTTAAATATTTCTGGGCCTCATTTTTCTCATGTGTAAAAGAGTACTTGTCATATTTAACTCGTAGAGTTGCAAGGAGGAATAAAAATCATAAAGGCCCAAATAACAGAAACTGGAATATCATTGTGAGAAGAATTCAGATAATCATATGCATAAAATGCTTTCTATTTTTCAGGAGAGAGTTTTGTATATAATCTCTATCTCTTCTGTTATCAGAAGAGCAAAGCCACAGTTCACCTTCTTTAAGGCAGACTTTAGCCTTGACACTTAGAGCATTGTATGATGTGGAAACAATCATTTGGCATTAAGATGCTGTATTCATTACTTTATGCATACATTATGTGTATACTTTAGGTATATTATGTGTATATGTATTATATATACTATGTACATACTTTGTTTATACACGTTATACACATTATGAATATAAATTTATATATATTATATTATGCTTTATCTACTTTATATACTTTATATATACTTTATGTATATATACATATAAACAGATGGAAAAGTTTTAGAATTAGGAAGAAAGTTTTGCATTTGCCATATTCGTTAGGATATTTCTGCTGGTTTTTCTATAAAGTCGAATAAACCATAAGTCCCCTGAGGACATGGCACATATTTAATTCATCTTGGATATCTATAAGGTCTGCTGGGATCTGTGGCCTCAGTGGGCACTTAACTTATTTATGCATCAAAAAAATCAGTTAAACAGTGAAGTTTATGCTGAAAACTGTGGTGAGTTCAACATTTGATTTTTTCCCCCCTGAATTCTCTTACGATCCTAGTAAACACAGGTTGAATTTTTCTTTGAATTAAGAGATCTAAATATTTGTATGACAGAAGGAAGGAGGATATTTAGGGGTTACAGGGAGTAGGCCAGACCTCCCCCAAATCTCCACGTTTCTCAACTTCTGACTTCGACTCAGATTGAAAAAGAAACCCGAAGGGCCTAATAGAAAACGGTCAACATATTTCAAACTTTTCTTTCTTCTGCATTTCCGGCTCGTTACCCAAGCAGTATTGCCAAGGTCTTAGAGGCTGGACCCTGTAGAAGCCATCTAACACCAGCTGCTCCCTCATGGATTGGAACATCATAGCCTTTTACTTCCAGAGATGAGACAGGCTTGCTGGAGTTTTCTTTCTGTAAATTACTTGTCATTAAAATAACAATAGATGCACTCATTAGTCAAATTAAAGATCATCTTTCTGGAAGTGTATCAAATGCAGACAAAGTATAAAGAAGTATTGTTGGTAGTTTTTTTTTTTTTTAATGTGAACTTAATGAATAACTTTGCTGTTAAAATTCAGCAGCCAGGGGCAATGAAAAATTCCCAAGGCTTTAAATTCATGGCCTTGGCAGACTTCTTAATGGCCTATATTCAAGATATCCTAGTTTTCCTGACTTAAAAATAAAATCTCAAAACCACAGAAGGTAGCATATTATACTCAAAATACTCTTTAGAAAATATCCTATTAGTTGATGTTTCATAATTTGCTAAAAAGTTGACTGTTGCAATGTAGTTTCTCACTAGCTCCGCCTTTAAACATAATGTAGCATTATTTACTGCTTTGACCTGTACAGTGACTTGAGGAATTTAGCATGCTTCACCACAACCTGCTGATTAGCTGAGTACCTGCCTAAGCCATTAGTGCACAGCTGAGGTCGACAAACTATGGCCCCTCTGCCTGTTGTGTGTGGCCTGCAAGTTACAGATGCTTTGTATATTTTAAGAGTTGTAAGAAAAAGCAAAAGTAATATTTTGCAACATGTGAAAATTATATGAAATTCAAATCTCAGTGCCCACAGATAAGGCATTTTTGGGAGCAGCACGGTCACCTCCAACTGTTTACCTATTGGTTAGGGCTGAGTTGGGTAGTTTCAACAGTGACTGTATGGCCCACAAAGCCCCAAATATTTACTATCTGGCATTTACAAAGAAATTTGCTAATCACTGGCCTAGATTCATGTGGTATAAGAATGGTGCAAACTGCTTGAAACTCTCCCTACTCTCCCAGAGCACAGAGTTGCCCACAGATCCTGGAAGTCTCGTGACCTAGGCTCTGGGCACTGTCCTTGTTCCTCTTCCACACTTTTTCCTAATTGCTGGGGCCAAGGAAGGAGGGATGTCACCAGCAGCAGAGCCCACCTCCACTCTCTTTGGCTGTAGGAATATTCTGCTTGTTCCCTTTAGAGATGGAAGAGAAGTATTTTAATATGTGAGAAAATCTACATAAAATTAGCAAGTGGTTCCTGACTGGTTAACCACTAAGGAAACTCCCCCCCCCCGCCCCACTTTTAAAATGCCAGTGCTGTGCTTATCACCAAAATAAGAAAAAAAAAAAAAAGAAAAGAAAAAATAGCTTTACTGAAGTATAATTTACATATCAGAAACTCACACATTTCAAGTCTACAATTCGGTAGTTCTCAGTACACTCACAAGGTTGTGTAACCATCAGCACTGTCTAATTCCAGAACATATTCATCACTCCAAAAAGGAATGCCACACCCACTAGCAGTCACTCCCCATTTTCCACTCCTCCCAGTTCCTGGAGACTACTGATCTACTTTCTGTTTCTATGAAATTTACTTTTCTCAGAACATTTTATATAAACAGATCATATAATATAGGGCCCTTTATGGCTGCTTCTTTCACTTAATATTTTCTAAAACCTCTTTAACTTCGCAAAGCCCCGCGTTTAGAAGTATCTGATGAAAATAATGATTTAAAAATGATGACTGTACAATTTCTGTTGAGTTTTTTAAAACGATGAAGATAGCCTACAAACTTTTCTTACAGACTCAGGGCATCACTCTGCCACCATATGCTCATTCTATCATTTACTCAACAAATATTTATAGAGCGCCTGGTATATGCCAAGAACTGTGGAAGAGAGGGAACAAGACATGCCTGAGTTTCAGATCTAGCTCTTCACTATATTACTTTTCATTAGATACTGGCTCGATCTGTCAACCCCTAAATATCTTATTGCCAACACATTGTGTGTATGTTCCAGAGTTCTAGTCTTTTATGTAAAAATGATGTCATTTCTTAAAATGTTCAAATCATTTAAGTTGCCTTCTAGATATCTGAAGAAAGCCCCTGATTACTCATCCCCTTATTTTCCCACTTACCTAACCCTATTTTCTTCTCTTCCATCTTAGGACTCCTTTATTTGATTAATATTTTGAGTCCTATAACACACACCAACAAGATACTGTGAATATCCATGGAATATCAGACAGGCAAAGGGAACAAAATTTAAACCTTGTCCATGAATCATTTTTTCACAGGACCTATATCCCTGCCAGCATGTTATTGCTCACTCACTAGCAAAGATTCAAAATTTCCATTCACAAAGTAAGCTAGGCAAAGTCTATATAATTCAGGCAGTGAGAACTTAAAATAGTGGCTTTAAGATCATTGGATATTAGAAGCCAAATGGTATCTCTTTCCTCCAATCAGGTGAGTCTCTCTCACGGATAGATCATTTAACTGTTGGACATTTGTACTTACTAACATTGCTTTATCCTAAAGTATAGAGTCCAAATCAAACACATCTGGGCATATTTAACCTGGAAAAATGCCCCCAGAAGGCCCTGTTAGCTTTTTCTTTGAAGTGCTGTCAGGGAACAGAGTAACTGCATGTGTTCTGTGCTATGTAAAGGGGGCAAAACATGGGTAAAAGCAATAGGGAGACACACAGAGATTTTATTTAAGGATAAACTTTGTACCTGCAAATGATGTCCCAAATAGGAATGGGCCTTGTGAGAATCCCCTGCTATGCTAGCATTTCTGGAGTTGCTGGTGACAGTATAGGACTCAAACAAGACCAGGTACAAAAAAATGAACCAAAGACCTTTGACTTTCAGTGATGTAGTCGGTGGCAGAAGTGGTGATAAGAAACTAGTTGGGAAGATTTTTAATTTAAAGCAGCTATGATGGTTCAACCCCAGAGAGTCGTATGTTTTTGAAAGTTTAAAAATATGACGTCTCAATATCAATGGTAACATAATTGTAAAAGCATTTATGTAGCAATTTAGCAGATAAAAAGAAAGCATGAGTTAACATTTATAAGTAGATGTTACAGATTTTTAACCTGCCCAGATATTTAATTTTGTATCCTTAAAAAAAAAAAAAAAGAAAAAGATATTTGGGCAAAAGGCCAAAAGTAGTCTTTGGAATTAAAAAGAAAAATATATATCCATATATATGTAAATTTGAATGGTAAATACTTTACCTTTTAGAGATTTTTAAAATGATCATTAGACAAGAGCTCTATGAGAAAACCTGAAATTTAAAAACACAAGGCAGCATGTATTTTTTATAAGAAAACCATGAACCATAGGGATTCTTGACATTATCGAGTACACAATAATTTAAAACCTAGACACATTCCATTCCCCTAGGCTGGATCTAATCAGAAGTATTCTTCATTTATTGAAATTACATTTTCTACACTTGGTTCAAAGTTTAATATCTCGAAGCTAATGCACAGCTTGAAATGCTCTCAGAAGGCTTTGGGATCAGAAAAAAAGCATGAATTGCCTCCGCTGTATACATTTTTAAGACTGAAAAATCTTTTCTTAGACTGAATATTGCTTTCCTATCATGTTTTAACTTGAGAGGCACCAACGAGATCTAGTACCAGCTAGAGTATTTGAGAAACACTACAGCTTCAATTATGATGTTCCATTACATGGAAGTGACATTTTATCCCAAAGAACCAATGTTATATTTGAAAATTCACTTTCCATTAATTAATTTGGTAATCCATACATTCAGCAGATAAGTAAGTAGGTTGTGTGCCAGGCATTGAGAAAAATTCAGACCATCTACTACTGCCCACTGCACAGGTTTCAAGGACTTATTCAGAGTTGTTTGAAAGCACACCAAAAATCTGAAGTCCTTTTTTTCTTTACTGACAATTTATGATTTTGTGTGAATGTTCAGCTGCCATTATAACCTCAGCCAATAATCCCAATTTGGAAGACAATATTGTAACTCTTATGGGTCACCTCATTCATACAATCCCTGCATATAAAAGAGTAAAGGAAGGCAAAGAGATAGTCCAGGACAGTTGGGGACCAAGGTGACATCATTAGGTTTAAATCATGACACTGTATCATAAAATAAAGCTTGCCAGGCCATGTTGGAAATCAGAAGTATGTTATTTTGGGTACTGCAACCTTTTGCTATATAACTCCAAAAATAAATGAACCTCTTACCCTGCCCATAAGGACTATATAGGAAATGAAAGTGTGCATGACTTCTTATAACACAGATCTTAAAGGAAGTCACATAAAGGATATATTAAGTTATAATGTTATAACTTCATAGAGACTTTCTGGAAGAACATTACATTAAGAAAAGTGGTATAATTTCCTACAAGAAGGGCAATTGTAACCTATGAAGTTATAGGTATTCTTAGTTTAGAAGCAAAGATTCCTCTGTATAAACAAAGGAGGAACATTTCCTTGGTTCATATGGATATAATATTTCTTTCTTCAAGGCATTCTCTAAACATAGTCTATGAATCCCCTTGGACACTTTTTAAATGGAGTCAAGCATTTTCAAGTATTTTTGAGATTATTTGTCATTCTATGAAACTACTACATTTACAAATGTATTCTATTATTTTAGGAGCCAATCTATATTTCAACATATTTGTTCTTGGCTAATTTTCTTATTAGAACCCATCCACTCCCAAGAGCCTTTGCTGTATTTAAGTGTCACTTGAGTTTAGTCTGCTGGGAACACAAGCTGGGAAAGAACAAAAACACTTCAGGAAGCACCTTTGTCTAGAAATATAGATACCTCAAGAAGTTTATAAATCTCTATTTCTGAGAAAAAAAGACTTCACTCGCTCTGGATTGGCTTAGCAGTGCTGGGGGATTTGTATTATAATACAATTCAATGTTTTATTTACAGACAGGGCCATTATAGCTGTGAATTAATGATAATTATTGTCAGAATCTTCGAGCACACTGTAACAACTTAGATTCTGTTACTAATAAAATGAGTAAGGATAGGGATGAAAACAAAAGTGGAATTTAAATTGTGTAACTGATATAGGGATATTTAATTTTTACATGAGGTTATACTTTATTCTTGTCTCAGGTAATCTGTAATTTATATGTAAATATAAGATACATATTTTAATTCTAATACCAATAAGAATATACTATTCTCAGTATTTCAAATAATTATTTTCTCCCCTTTAATTCTAAAATAGAAAAATATATTTATATAATATCTTAAGATTCAATAAATATAAAATATACCCTGTAAACGCAATTTAAGGTTAAAAAATGTAGTATTTTATGATAAAATAATCATTTTTACCATGTAAGTATAATTTAAATTTAAAAAACTGATTGTGTTTTCTCTTGCTGTTTTGGAGCTCTTTAAATGTCTTAAAACCTCTACCATTAGAGAATGCAGCAAAACAAGCTAAAAAAGAAAAGCCAACATTCTGCCAATTTCTCTATAAAATTCTCTATGCATTACAGATATACCTCATTTAATAGATATTTTATATCTTTTCAATTTTATACCTGTTAAAATAATCATATCTAATATGTCATAAACTCAATACAAAGTAAAATAAAACCATGCTTACTTGAAATTTTGTTCTTAATTATGTGTGTTCAATTTGTTTTTTTAAAGTATTGAGTACATACTCTTTAAGAAACAAGGGCTGATATCTTTCTCCATTAACCACTAACCTTCAGTCATATTGGGCAAAAGCAAATTTACAGGGACTGGGATTTATCAGAAGTAATCAGGTGGGCACCCGAACACATCTCATGGTAAGAAGATGCTTGTCACGTTTTGGCAATGTCTGGAGATATTTTTGGTTGTCAAAAGTTGAGCGAGGGGAGGGTGTGGAGGGGTTGCTACTGACATCTAAAGGGTAGAGGCCAGGGATGCTGATAAACATCTTTGCATGTACAGAACAGCCCCACAGGAAGTTATCTAACCACAAATTTCAATAGGAGCAAAGCTGAGAAACTCTGACCTGGAATAATCTAGACTGGGTGTTGGGGAACACGTAAGAAGAAAGTCCAAAGAGCCTGTGAATATGTGTTTATGTATATATACCTATCTATCTATATATTGATAATGGAGATAGATCACGCTCCCAGTTAACTTATGCAAATACAAAGGCAAGGGAATATGTTTGGGGGAGGGGGAAGAGAGAAATTTTATATAGTTTTGGCAATTTGGCAATTCTTTCTAATATTAAATGTGTCTACTATCCAAAGTGAATATGCATGAAGTATGGGTCTGCCACATCTTGAGTATCAGATCTCTGTATAATGTTTAAAGATGTGTTTTGCATAGCATCATTTCCTTTTTGTTCAATGACATTTTAGCCAGGGCTCAACTGAAGAACCAGCAGTCATGGGGAATTTTAACAACCCCATCATGCACCAAGTTAGGCTCATCTGGATGTGAGCATTGTACCTAGGAGGTACTGAACACACCTATATTGAATCTGGAACCAGTCCTTCACCTGTTAAAACCCAATGTAAACGAGAAACCATTACACACCTACCAGAATGGCTAAAATAAAAATGGTGACAACATCAAATATTGGGGAGGATGCAGAGGAACTGGATCACCAATACATTGCTTGTGGAAATAGTCAATGGTCCAGCCATTCTGGAAGATTTCTGGGCAGTTCACTGCAAACTAAACACGCACTGACTACATGACCCAACAATGGCACTCCTGGGCATTTATCCCTGAGAAATAGAAATTCACGATCACACAACTTCCTGTACACAAATGCTCATAGAAATTTTACTGTAATAGCCCAAACTGGAAACAACTCATACCATGAAATACCACTGGTTAATGAAAAGGATCAAACTGCTGATACATGTGATAACTTGGATGAACCTCCAGAGAATCATGCTGAGTTTTAAAAGATATCAATCTCAAAAGGTTGTATACTGTACGATTACATTTATATAATATTCTTGAAGTGACAAAATTATAGAGATGAAGAATTGATTACCGGTTGCTAGGGGTTAAGGAAGGAAGATGAGGGTGGGCAAAGGGTGCCTGGGACCTCCTTGTATATTGTTTTGCAGCTTCCCATAGATCTATCATTATTTCAAAATGGAAAAACTTTTTAAAAACCACTATTTCTCTATATCAAAAGAGCCCTGGAAAACAAGAGCATCCAAATGGCTGCATTCATTGTTGTAGAGTTGCTCAATGTTATATTCTTAGCTCTTTATAGTAGCAACCCTATGGACCTCTAAAATACATTCTTTTCCAATTCTACCTTTTACATTTACTGCTCTGCTTAGTATTTTTATTTTTGCTTTAAGGACATAAATATGTGTGCACAAGTAGAAATAAAATTACATTTCTGAGTATAGTTTTAAATACAAGGTATGTGATATTGTAAAATAATTTAATTGTCATAAAGAATAAAATGGGTAAAACAGAAATGTTTTCTTGGATTATGCTAATTGATATAGACCCCTTCCTTAACCAAACTTTAGTCAGGCTCCTCTGAGCCCTTCTCTTGACTAGGCCTTGACCTTGGTCTCTGTCCTTGCTGGGCCTGCACAGCCCAATGTTAGCAATAATGTACAACGTGATGACTATCATTACCACTACGGTACGGTACATACAAAAGGGGTTAAGACCATAAATCATAAGAGTTCTCATTACAAGGACAAACATTTCTTTCTTTTTTGTTGATTTTTATTTAAAGTTTTTTTCTAGGGTGTTATATCTATATAGATGGTAGATGTTAACTAACATCGTGGTAATCATTTCACAATATATATAAGTCGAATTATTATGTTGTACACCTTAACCTTATACAGTGCTATATGTCAATTATATTTTAATAAAACTAGGAAAAAAGAAAACTTGGTATCCACATAAAAAAATAATGCTGCTAAGTCAGTTTAAAGAGAATCGGCCATCCATGATATCGGATCACTAGGCTTGTCTTCAGTAAGAATCCTGTGAATTCGGCTCAGCAAGAATCCCTCTACCCTTGATGTCTCATTTTATTAATTTTCCAGCACTCTCTAAATTCCTGGCTGTCTGGGCTATAATCAGAGTTGAGTCAGCTCTCCCTCCCCTATTGCTATCACAATAGTCCTTAGTGTTCCTTACTGTTTTAACAAGTGTCAGAATAATTTTTTCCTTAACATATGAAAACTAATGATAAGTGATCATATCCATCGATAAGATTGGGTATTGTTTGAGCAAATTAGGAGAATTTGTTCTACAGAGGTATACTTTTAGCAACAAACTACAGTTTCCTTATACTTTATATATATATATGTATATATATATATGTATATATATATACATATATATATATATATACACACACACAAACATATGCATTTGTGCATATGCACATGCACATAGATATCTGCCTGAACAGAAGCCTTAATATCATTATATCCATGTAATACATTACTCCACTGTGCGTACATAGGTGCAGATACACACACCTCTATGTGTGTGTGGGTGTACATTTATCAGAGGCCAACAAGCAGAAATGTCCATAAAACCCAGCTTCTCTGAAACTAAAGTTTATTTTCAGAAAACTAAAAGGTAATCTAACATTTTATAATGCCTGATGTGTAACCAATACTGTTAAGTGCTTTATATTTCATCTTTTATATATAGTTCTTCGTTTCATCATTACATAACTCTATGAGTTGCTGGCAGCATCCCCATCTCACAGATAAGAAAACTTAGAAGGCTTAAGGAATCAACCCAAGGTCACAGAGCTGAGAAGTGGCACATCAGCATCCTCACCCAAGGGTCTCTGACATTGTGCTTTCAAATCTACTGCCTGGAGTGATTCTCTTAACTAAACAGTAGTGTTATTGCTGTCAAAATAATGTCAAACATCATTGTACTAGACCTGGCATTTTCATTTTTCTCCGGAAAGAAAGATGTCTTTGTTCAAATGAAATCTCAATCAGAAGTCTAATATTTTAGAAGAGCAGAAAAGCAGAATAAAACATATGAGCTCTTATTGAAATGGCGGGGATCTAGAGGATGGGTCTAGTTCCCTCATCTCTTCCCTCTTCTTGTGTCTGTGGAAAAAAACACTCTCCTCCTGCCCCAAGCAGTTCTCCTCTGTGGAACTCTTAGGGCTCTGAGGAGCAAAGGTCAAAAAATACTTGCTGTGTCATAAATGGTAAGATCCTTTGTCTCTGACCCAGGAGTCTCATGTCCTCTGCTAATATCCAAGAAATAGCAGCAGGCTAAATTGCTGGCTTGCAAGTAAAGTCTCAGACCCTTCACATTTTTGGATAAACACCATTCTATAACTTATTTAACACACACTTACATAGTACTGACTCTGTATCAGGTGTTACTCTAAGTGGTGAACAAATACTAACTCATCGAATCTTCCCAACAACCCTATAATGTAGGTATTGTGATTATTATTTCCATTTTACAGGGGAGGTAATTGCAATCACACAATTAAGTAGTTGGATCAGGCCCATAAAATGATAAGTGCTTGTGCATATTTAAAAGCACTAAATGATTTTCCTTATTAAAAGAATATACACTGAAACCTCAGACCCATGCAACTGCTCTCCTCTAGCTGGTCTTCATCATCAAGCCCCAGTCTTCAAAAAGGCTGACCCAGAACCATCCAAATATGTAGAAATATTAAAATCGCTCTTATAAATGATGCATGCTGACATTTGTTTTCTGATAGGAATAGTACAGAGTATTTCCTTAAAGACTTTTCCAGGGTCTTGAGTATTTAATGTAGAACCTCTTGCTTGGAAAATGGTCGCCATTCCAACAAACTGGGTATTAACAACATAAACATCCTCCCAGAATTAGACCCTTAGGAGCAAGCTTTCAACACTTTGGAAGTTATTTTTAATTTATAAAGCTCAGTCCCTTGGTATCTGCTGGCTAGAGAATAGAAGAGAAAGTTATAAATGGGCCAGGAATTCTAGACTCACACATGAATGTTTACTGTGAAGCAGCTCCACCTCCATTCATACAAAATCTTTAGAATTAGCTATATCACTACAGGCATCCCTTTTGGATTATTTCCAATATACTTGGGGACAGTCCACAAGATATAGCACTCTGGTGAATGATTTTTATAAAGACAGCCTAAAAATGAATATCTAGAATAATCTAAAAAAGGAGAATGTGAACAGACACTGCATAAGAAATGAATGGCCTTTAAATATATGCAAAGATGCTTACCATCACTTATGAGATAAATGTGAAACTACACAGTAATACCTCTGTTCATGTGACAAGTAGGCAAAGATGTACAAGTTGGACAATGCACTCTCTTGGGAGGCTCTGGGGGAGCACTCGCACACTGGGTAGGCAATTTTACTTATTCATCAAAATTAGAAACTGCATACACCCTTTGACCCAGCAATTCCACTTCTGGGATTTATAATACAGACACACCTGCCTTACACAAACTAATGAATGCCCGAGGCTTTTCTATGCACAGAGTTTTAATGACAAAAAATTGCACACGACCCTGTGACCAGTAGGGGAAGGGTCAAATAAATTAAATGCTATGTAGTTGTTTTTTAAAAAAGAGAGTGGGGAAGCTCTGTGTACTGTTATGGAAAGATCTCCAGGATATATTGCAAAGTGGGGAGAAAATAGAGTGCAAATAGTAAATATGGAAGGCCACTATCTATGTAAGAAAAGAGAACTAGGTTTGTATCTGCCTCCAATAAGCAGAAAAACTGCTGGGAGTCTGCCATCAATACCTAGAAATAGATATCACTACAGTTGTAAGACTTTGGGCAGCTTAGGAATGACAATGTTTATGTACCAACTAGGGATTCCAGAAATCCGCTAAAGAAGTTTTTCTTCAGGATGCTAGTATTCAAATTAGCATGAGGATCAGGCATGGAATATAATACTCTGAGTTGACATCATCAAGCAACAGCTGAAGCCTCTGGGACTTGCAGCTATCCCAATTATTTTCATCCTGTTTCTTTAAATGATCCACAGCTCATCAGCAACTTACCTGGTGAAAATTCAGTTGGTTTAGTAGTGCTTAGGTTTTCTGCATTCAGACAGAGGATGTGCAAAAAAGCTAACGACAAAGGAATGGAATTAGAAAACAAGAGCAAACAGTCGATTTTTGAAGGGGGAACCACAAATACATATTCTTGTGGGCTTTTGCCTGATTACATTTGTTAATAAGGAAGGCTAAAACGTGTGCGCCCAAAACCGTTCAAGGTCTTTCGGTAGCAAATTATACTTGTAAATTTGATGGGAGTTGATCATTGGAAGAACTCCTACTCTTTGAAGATAGGAATTCATAAATGTATGAAAGAATTAAATGGTTCTTTTCCCTGGTGATATAAAGTATTAAATGGCAGGAAAAAATGTGTTCGAAATCAAGTAAGAAAATAATTCATTTTGAAAATTATTCAATAAAAATGTTAAATAGGAAAAATATGCTGGGCCAGTTTCTACTGGATGAATAAAGCAGAAATATGCAATGGGCATATTTAAGGATGATGAGCTGGGAAATGTCCCATCTACCCCTTTGTCTTATTTGTTTGTTTTGTCATTCAACTATGGCAATCTTAGGCACAGGAATTTATTCCCACCCCATAAGACAAAGAAAAGAGGACTAATTCTAATTAGGAGAAAACGGGCTGGCCTCTTGGAGTCTTCAAGAGGACAGTGGCTCCCGGTCAAGGAGAAATGAATGTCTTTGAAGATTGCATGTTAGCTTGTTTTATTAATACATGAAATCCTCTCAAATATGCATAAGACTCATTTGAAATGGGAAATGCAAGTCAGTGATGATTCGTTTGGCTTCTTGGAGGTCAGAGCTAAA
Source organism: Cynopterus sphinx (assembly GCA_030015415.1). NCBI lineage: Eukaryota > Metazoa > Chordata > Mammalia > Chiroptera > Pteropodidae > Cynopterus > Cynopterus sphinx. The sequence goes on from CM057388.1 coordinate 2,931,313, forward strand.
TATATAGAACTAATAAAATGATGCTGAAATAAATAAGAATGTGAAATCGCTCATCCTCAGGGATGATGTAACTAATACTGACATAATTTCCAAGCAGAAAAGCCAAACTAGGTCAAAACACATTGGCCTAACATAATAAGCATTTTTGCTCCCAGAATTTTACCATGTAGGCTGTGTCTGCAGGCATTAATGTCTTCTGTTATCAGTGTTCGGGGCTGTCACAAACAATTCATGTCTTATCACTCTCTTTGTTAGTTAAACCAAAACAATGTAGTTTACATGTGAACCATTCAATTCTGACAGCTGAAATGTTAGAAAGGAGAAATGTGAAAAATATTCTGAAAGTGTCTCCTCCAGGCTGGGAAGCATGAAGCAATAAATATTCATTATTTAATAGTCTCCTATCATGTTTTTCTCTGTTCGGAAAGCCTAACCTCTCTCAATAAGTTCTTAGGACTTTTTTTTTTCTTTCTTTCACTCAGCAATACATAAAGGGTGACAGCATCAGCATCTCTTTAGAAACCCGCTTTAAATTAAACACTGACCAAGGGGACAAAAACTCAACTGAGTCACTCACTGAAGAGCTAGTTTTCAAGCCTGCTTTCCCCACATGTTGACTAAAAGAACTCACACTTTCTTCTCCCTTCTATCTGTTCCATTCCATTTTCTTGCACAATTTCCACAAAGCGCGGCTGATTAATTCATAGAGAAAAGGACTCATCTCGCTCTTTAAATTTTCTTCTATATACAACATAATCTTCCTAGTTTTTACTCTGACACTTTCACACTTACCTAAAGTCAGAGCAAAAGATCTATAGACAAAAGCAGCACAAAACGCAAACATAAGACTATTTGGCTACCTGGATTTTTCAGAGTATTTTCTCCTAAAAGGTAATCAGTCTTTCCTGACTCTTGACTTATTATAAACCATCAATCCATTGGACTTGTCTTGGAATTTATTAGCAAATTAAATTATCATGTGGCCTGAAACCATCCAAATCATATCTTACTAGAAGGCACATGGTACAGTCAAAAGAGAACAAGATGAGGCCTCTAGAAGACTCAGGTTCTGGATGTAAGCTTGCTCATACCTTTGCTCCTGATGATGCAAAGCTTTCCTCTATGCTAAAATTTCAACCCGCACATACTAAACTTTCAGCTAGGACTGTCTGAATTCTTAATGCATCTCCTATAGAAGACTTGATCCTGTGTAAATAAGTAGATTTGTAATATTTGGTGATGTCTTCCATTGATATATTGCTTTATCTGGCCATTCATCTAGTTATTGGTAATTCGGCAGGGCATTCATCGAATTCTATTTGTCCATAAACAGCTCCTTTCCTCTTAATTGTCTGGGGAAGACCACTTCAAAGTCCTTACAACTGAAGTCACACTCTATAACTTGACATATGACAGATAACACAGTCTACTTCGTGATTCCTTTAAAAATGTATTACTCTTATTGTCTCCCTAAACCCTAAAAGTCGCAGAAATTTTTTATTTCATCATTTTAACCATAATACTCAGACGGTTTGTCACATCCAGAAGCAGTGAAAATGCTTTGTCCAGCATGTTTTGAATTTCACCACAGAAAACGTGGCTGCCATATGCATGAACAGAGTGGACGACTTTGGTCTTCTCCTAAAAAAAATCTCTCAGTTGCTGAGTGACCTTGGGCGTGCCCTTCACCAGGCAAAATAAACCAACTGCACATGGACCAAAGGCCTAAAACATTGGGTTGGGCTTAATAAGAGCAAACAGCAGATCCTATCTTTGCTTTTAGGTCTCGAGTCATTGGAGGGCAAATCCCATTTCTTAACCATTTCTGTAGCCCCATCATGAGGAATATGAGCCAAGGTGCCTGCCACATTCTGGGTTGTGTCCTCACCCAGTACACAATCAAATAGACTAGATGGTTAAGCGATCGCAACATATTTTAATTTTTTTTCTCTAATTTCAATCTATTTAGTCCTTGCCATTCCCTCAACCTTTCTAATACCCTTTCTTCCTCATATCCCCTCTGATCTTAAGAAGCATTTTCCATTCTCTTTCCTCCTAAACTGCTAAAATCCACCCAGTATGTGCCTATAAAATAGTTAATAATCTTTATGGTGTGCCAGGCAGTGTGTTGGACTTAGGGATTTAAAGGTAATTAAGATGCAACTCTTTCTCTTGAGTAACTCAGTTCCAAGATAAGCAAATGATTAATTGAAAACATATACACCATTTCAATTACTTGTGTGGCTAAGAGGAAGCTCCAGTCATTTCTTTCCCATGTATTCTAATCCAAACAGACAGTGCTCAGCTTACACAGAGTATACTTACAAATAACCCGAACCCACAAATGCCATCGCTTCCCTCACATAACCCCCTGTGGTTCCCCGGCTGTCACTCACAAAGACCTCAGTGAATCTAGAAGTTCAGGCAGGATGCTGAGAGAAAAACAAGTGAAGAAGTCTGACCCCACTGGCAGACACACCAGTAAGTCCTGTCAGCTAAAGGCACGACCTTGCCCACAAATGTTGTCCTTGAAAGGGCAATCATGATTTTAGCAGCTCCAGGCTCTACTGTCTGCTATTTCTCAACTTAAAGATTCATCCTGAGGGTTAAAGGACTAAGAGTCATGAGCTTTTGCTTATCTGTATTGCTTCTCTCCCAACATCTAATTTTCTAGAGGAAACAGGAGTGTGGTTTGGAGGTTAGGGGAGGAAAAGGAGGGAAGATGGGCAATTATGAAAACTCGATTCATTGTACTCTTCGGATGGGTCTGGGAGGAGACACCCCAGTAGGACCCAAAGAAAGGGGAAAACTAGTGTAAACCTTTCCCATTTCAAATATTGTCAAGACTGGCCTGTTAACAAAAGTATGACAACTCTTTCTCCTTATGTGCTCCATCCTGTGTTAACATGGAGGCATGGTCTCAAAACTCAGATGTTAACCTGACATTAAGCAAATCAGTTATTTTTTTAAATAGTGTTTCGAGATTATCCTAATCATGACACCATTTCTCACTGGAAAATATTTTGCGTTTCAAACAACACACTTTTAGAGCCCAAAGCATTCCTAGATTGGGGACTGCTTAGGAGTTATTTTTCTCTTTTAAGAAAAGTTAATTAAATTAGTATTTCATAAGTATGATAAATGTATTTTAACTAGGAATTCATAAATGTCTACAAATGAATCTATGGGTAAAAATTAACTGAATTTCATAATTACAAATCATTTCTCGGGTCTCCTAAGTTCAGTAAATTTTTGGCTACCATCAATTTATCAAGCGGATTCTTATCCATACAAATATAGTTATTAATGAGCAGGCATTTTGCCCATGGATAACTTACATTGTGCTATTGACACAATAATCTGTATGCCAGAAGAGAAGTTCATTGAGGGGAGGGGCCACATAAAAATCACATTCATAGCCCAAAGTGACCTGGTTAAATGATAATAATCATTTAAGGTAGTTTTATTGAATGAACTTCTGAATATATTAATTCTATAAGTAAGTACTCAGTATACATCCTTGAATGATATAAGAAATAAAGAACCTATGTATTATATGCATCATAAACAGCTGACTGTACATAAAACCTTCAAATCTGCTTATACTATGAATTATCAGCACCTCTCCCCCTCCTTCTTCTTTTTTTTATTTTTTTTTTGCCTTTTTTTATAGCACTTATTTTTCATAGCACAAAGCAGATAAGTTCTTAGGGGTTTTTTGCTATTGCTATTTTTAGGAAAGTCCCCTCTAAGTGTCTTTTTCAGGACCTGAGCAGTCTGAGCTCCTTACCACCACCTGATCTCCAGTAGGCCATTAACCACCCTGATCTGTGTCCATGGAATATTTTCTTCTGGAGGGGGAAAAAAAATGTGTGGATCTGGAAGGGTCCCCAATATTTTGTCCTTGCATCTAAAGAAATTTCTAGAACATGATAGTCATAAAACTAGGCAAAAAACCTTGTAGAACTAAACCCCTGAGATGAGTTTCAATGTGAAATAAAAGGAGCTGACAACGAACCAGAGAGAATCATACTGATAAACTATCCCATATCTAAATGGAGATTAGATTCCTGTTTGACCTGGCTTTGTAGCCCTTTTTTGAATCACAGTGCATTTGATATTTTCTTTCTTGAATGAACTCGTTTTCATCGTGGCTTTGGCCACAGGATTAAAGAATTGCTAACTAATTGTTCCAAATAAGCAGAGCAATTCTCTTCTCTGATCTCAGCTCCCAGCAGTGGCGTCCCCCGCCTGGCCTGGCATCATAGACACTTCAAGCCTGACCTCTGCAGGTGGATAACTGAAATGCAAACTGCCCCATCGGATCGTGGTCTTTTGAAAATCCCACCAAGTTCTGCAAATCCATTCAATCATTCACACTAAGTACAACAGCGATACTCGCATATTTTGTTGGACTTCTTCTAACTTATAAGTTGCTTTTGAAAGTAGCAACCACTTGATTAAAAAGGATTTAAAATAAATAACATCTGTAAAATGCTCTCGTTGTGGCTAGCCATGAATTCTTTTGGCCTATGGAGAAAAATCTAGATAATTTGGATTAACGGGAACCCTCAAATCATGCGGGCTTAAAAATGTCCTGATCGGGCACACCTTTTTCTAATCAAACAAATTATTCTTTGTCCAGTGACCAAATCCCCTCCTTTCACCAACACACAGCCCAGGTTGCCATAGCTACCTTGGATGTCTATTTACCACACAAGGGATCAAAGCCAGGAGACATCTACATACACGCTCAGCCTTAAATCTTGCTGGAATGTCTGTGGATAACATGCAACTACCAATTAAAGGATTTGCTTGCAGCCTATGCTGTCTCTAGCCAAGCAAACTCCAAGCAAACGTCACAAGGAATGGCAAGAAAAAGCCAACTCAAAAAAAAAAAAAAAAGATTCAAAATGACCAATAAGAATTTTTAATCTGACAGAAAGCTTTATGGTTATAACATTCCCTATGAAGGAAAGATAACAGGGAAGAAATGAAAATTCTAATAGATGTTGAAGATATTCCACATCCAAACCACGCACCAAAATTTAGACATCTGCTGAAAGAGAAGCTTTCTCAGATACCTACTTTACATTCCAGTCAGTATCTTTCTATTTGATGTCACGAAAGCTGCCTGATCTCAGTTTTGGGAAAAATGAGAAGAGGAATGTCTTTTCAACTTTTTTTTTTTCCATTTGAAGGCCTGACTTTCAAATGAAAGAAACCATACAACATACTTGGGATACCACATGCTGGGTCGAGAATGAAGAAAAGGAGAGTTGTTTTAAGCCCTAGACTGGTGATCCTGAGCCTGTGCAGGTAGTGTGTCTCTCCAGGTGGGTAGCCTTCATCCTGGGACTTGCACCTAACTCGCTGCCTATCTTTATATTTCACCTTTCTCTGCCTTCGCCTTGCCATTTGTTGAATGAGGATCAAATTGCCACCTCATTCTCTTCTGGGGATGCGGCAGAGAATAAATAGAGCATGTTTGTAAAGGACTTTCGAATCCTCAAAGGAACGATTAATACAAAGACATTCATTATTAAACCAGATGTCCTTGGGCATTTTAATTCCAATCTCAAGAATGCGAAATGGGCTAATCAAACTGAGTCACAGCTTCCTTGTCATACCACGGTCCTAGCCCTGCAAGAATTCAGCAGCTGCTGAAAGCGTTGGCTGACTTATTTTTTCCTTCACACTAGGACTGCAGTAACTTCTTTTAGTTCATCAGAAATAGAGTGTGCACCTTCTTCTCTTTCTAAAGTCATCAGGATATTAAAAACACAAATTGCGTCTGGTAGGCAATTTTGTCTGAAGAACCTGATTTTCTTTTTTTCAGCTCGAGAAAGAATTATTTGTTCTTCTCATGTGTAGGGACAATGGGTGGCGTGCTGTTTGGGGAGGATATTTGCAGTTGTGGGAATGCCACAGGCAAACCTGTTGTTTTTGGCTGGGCTTCTAGAACAGGTGGCCATGCCTTTCCTTTTGCCTGGGAACAGAGCAAATTCCTTCTCAAGGAAGTTGCAGGAAAGTTTCCCAGTTATGATCAGAGTGCAGAGAAAGGTTGGCACAACAGTGAAAGGCTGTTTCCTGATAAAGGCAAACAGGGTTCGCACTTTTCTCTTGGCCTTACTCAGCATGACGTCAGGACTCTGCAGAGAACTATCCCCCTGTGGCTCACTCTTTCCACAAACCTGGCAAAATCCCTCTGAATCTCAATCGCCAGTCAGGCAGCCTTCTAATTCTGCTGGCAATTTCTGATTACCTATTGTGGCTAATCGGTGGCAGGGGGCTCTTGGCTGCCACACCATTGTTCAGCATTTGTGCCACCCTAGGGACGGATCACTCCTCTGCAAAGAGATTGGATTTCATTGCTGAGCTGATGACACAAGGACCTGTTTGATAGTTAACCCTGCAAACCCAGGAGGGCTGCAGGGCTGAGATGACAAATGAGCTGGTGGGTGTGATTCGTCCCACCTGGATGCATCAGTCAGTTTCCACCCCCACCCCCACCCCCAAGAAAAACTCAAATAAAGTTAGGATTAATCCACACCAACTCCATCATCTCACGCCCCTCTATGTTCTCATTCGAGCTGCTGTGGAAAAATGTGTCAGATTCCTGAAATGTTGGCCTCTCCAAATATGTGGATGAGTGAGTGACGACTCTCTTACTCTCCTTTTTCTCCTGCATCCCACCCCATCCCGCTCTCTTTTCAAGTACTGAATAGACCAAAAGTTTTTTTGATATACAGAGTGGTGGGATAAAAAGCTGCCCATTCATTAAATAACTAAGGAGTTACTACATGTGTACGCTTAACACTTCAATACTGGGCTGAACTCCAATTCACATGAATGCCACAATGGGCCAGCATGGGAAACATCATGCCAAGCTCGGGACAGCATGCCTTTGGCATCAGGCATGGGGAATGCCACTCATTACTCCAGAGGAACTGTGTGGGAACAGGGATTCTGAAAATTGAGCTCAGGCACCATCAAGGAGAGGACAGGTGGCTCCACATAGGATCAAATGACTTCTTTGTTCCATCCAAGGATCTTTGTCAAAAATGTTTTGCGTTACTCATTTTCCTTATAAATCCTTTCCATTTGGGCTACTTGCTCCTTTTCCCCATCCCGATCGCTCAACAGAAAAAGGGGGTCGGACTGTGAGTTTGCAAAACTTAAACCAAGCCTCGGCCTCACAGTAGTCAGCAGGACAAGGGCTGAAATTCATTGAACACACACGCTCTTGCTCTTGTTGAGCAAGCGAGGGGGCACGAAAGCAGAGGTTCCTTGCCCCTGGAGTTGGGTGGGGGCTCTGCTTTATCTCCGAGGCTGTAAGAAAAGGTCAGGAAGTTCCAAACCCCTCACCCCAGTCCCTTAAATGGAAAGTTTGCTTCTTAGGCAAACCACTTTCCCCAAAGTGTGCAAAGTACTGGGTGCCTAATCCACTTAAAAGAAAAAAGTGAAGATGCTAACTTTTCCTACCCAGATTTATTCATAGTTGGCAAAAGCAATTACTAATCTTGTAATTCTCAGGCCTTGCCCAGCTACTGGTATGTTTTTCCTGTCTTGTCTTTGCCTCATATGAGTATTGATCTGGATATTTAAATATTGACATAAGATTTTCCCATAACTTGGAGTTGTAAATTACACCCTTCTCTTGGCTTCCTACATTCACTTTTTCTTTCCTTAACTGCAAAGCTGTAAACCTCTGCCTGGGCTGATAAGGGATTTTATCATCACTCCCCAGAGCCACGGAAGACGTTGCTGGTTAAGAATACTTTTCAAAGATTCATTTAAGTAATCCTCGAGCCCTTTCTCAGTTCACTACTTCCAAGGTTTTCTCCTCATGACCAGAAACAACAGGGTTTTAAAACTACTAGAACAGAAAAACAAATCTGCATTTTTCTGGAAGGACTGTCTCTGCTCACTCCGAGCTGGTTCCCCCTTCTGAGCCATAAACACAGTAAGTGCTGAGACTGGGAAGGCGAAATGAGATAAGAGGCCCCCGTGTAATTCTTTTTCAGGATATTCAGTTGTCTTTATCCTCACCCGAAGCCCAGGATAGAGGCGAAAAGCTCCAGATAGATCCGGCACAATACATTCCAGCGACTGCAAACTGGAGTTGATTTACATATTGTACAAACCCGCTTTTAAGCCCTTTACAATGACTGCCTGACATCACCAATCACCAGTAGAGGAAAAAGTGGGAAAGGGTGGCGGTGGGGGGGAGGGAAGGAGGGGAACCTCAGAAAATCTGCTTCTTTCGTTCCCTTAGGAACATGCAGCCCCGTCTTTACACCAAACGGACTGACTCGGCCGGGCATGTGCGAATCCAGCAAGCTCTCGGGGTAACATCCCGGGGTCCCAAGCTGCACCCTCCCTCTCCAACCGCCTGTGCAGCCCCTGGAGCCTACCTGCCTCATGTTTAGAATCCCATGACCCATCCGGCAAGGGAGCGATCTGCCTCGAAGCGCACGCCGCGGTCCTCGGAGGGGAAACAGCAAGCCAAGCAGAAGCCCCGCAAGACAAAAGCAACTCAGCGAGATCCACAGGCAGCCAAGAGCACGTTTTCTTCCGCTTTTTCTTTGATCTGTTGCTACACGCACTCTGCCCAAGACAATGTCAAGTTTCGCAAGCTTTTCTCCCCCCAGCCTATGGAAAGTCGGGAGCAGGGACGCGAGGACCGCCTGGCTCTTATTTCAAATCGGGTCTCAGAGACGTCGTAGGCGGGCTGCGTGGGCCCCAGAGGAGCCTGGCCAATCAGGAGGAAGGGGCGTGGGCCCCAAAGAAACCTGGCCAATCAGGAGGAAGGGGCGTGAGCCTCAAGAGGAGCCTAGCCAATCAGGAGAAAGGGGAGGGCCCTGGGAGCCGGAGATGCTGCCTCCGTGAGGATGAGAGAGCGAGAAGGATTTAAATGACTGGAAGCAGCTGGAAACTTAGTCCAGAGCTCCGAAAGGAAAAGACGAGCTCTATTGTGATCTCACAGCCCCGGGTCTGCTCCGAGCTTAAGTGGCTTCGGCCCTTAAGGCCTTGCCCTTTAAGACCTCCCGAAAAGCAGGAAAGCATTGCGAAGGTGCGCAGAGTCATTTCAGCCAGAGCTCTTAGGACCCAACCCTATTTTTGAAAATGTTGCACCGAAGTCCCACTTTGGCAAAGACACAGGGGAAAACAACAAATTGTTATGGAGAACACCTGAACTGAAACAAGCCATCAAGGGAAAAGCAATCAACGTGTCACCTGCATCTTTTCCACATAGATGAACTGTATCTCCATGGAAGAAAAACAAATCTCAATGGGAACGGGCACACATACCTGTTGAAATGTGCGGCAAATGAACAAGAATCTTTGTTGAGGGCCCAAGACAGAATTTTAGATAATAAAATTGTTATTAGTAAAATAAACACTGATGGTTGGTTAAGAAGATAGTTTTTTTTTTTTTTTAAAGAAATAAGTACGTTTCACTGTGGTTCGCCTTATCTACAGGATTGATCTGGGGAATTTGTTAACATCGTCTCAGCAGGATGGTAGGGAAGCTAACTGTTTTCTTATAAATTCAAACCCAGATTTCAGAAAAAATTCCAATATTTGTTTTCTTAACTCCATATAAACAACAACTTTAATCAACTGTTAGCCAATATAATTTCCATGCAAATCTATCTTTTGGATTCCAAAAAAAAAAAAAAAAAATGCAAGCAGAGCAAAGACTACTTGGTGTAGCCACAGTTGACACATTGTTTTCCCCAAGAAGTGGCCAAAATTTTGTGAGGATAATTCAATAAATATTTTTAAATTTTGGTATTGGAAAGCAAAAACCAACTTAGCAAATGATGAATCAGCCACTTCAGAAGTATCATCTGCATGGGTTCAAGAGCTGTGAACCCTGCCTAGGTCTCTGAAAATCTGGCAGCCCAGTATCTGGACCTGGAGGTCCATAACCTCATCACAGCCCCTACCTTCATAAACTAAAGACCCATCTAGTGACACAAGCTGACTTCAGTCCTCTTTTGGTACTTACTTCAGAGCCCTTTACTGTGTCCTTGACCTGAGTATCTCAACCTTGGCACTACTGGCATCTGAGGTCGTATCATTCTCTGTGGTGAATCATTCAGTGTGTGGTGTTTAGCAGCATCCCTGGCCTTGGCCCACTAGTACCCCACAACAGTCATGACAATAAACAATAATGAATTACCAAATGTCCCCTGGGGGGCAAAATCCTACGCCACAGAAGTACACAAAATCTTGTCAGCTTTGAAATACTGGTTCTCAAAATTCAATGTGCAGGGATAAACTTCTGGGGAGATTGTTAAATATGCAAATCCCTAAGCTTCTGCCCTTGCCCCTGGCTCCCCAGGAATCGGGGCAGTAGGTTTGAAGAGGTGCCTGGGAATCAGCATTTTGTCCCACTGCCAAAGGACTTTGATCCACTTTGAGACATACTACACTTATTCTTGCCCTAGGTATGCCCTAAGCCCCATGACACAGGATGCTACCCAGAGCTGTTGACGTTAAAGATAACTGGAGTTAAATTCCAAAACACATCTATTTATCACCTTATCAACAGAAGCTTCTCATGACTGTGTATGCCTTCTGCTTTCATCGCCTCAAAGGTCAATATGAGCTGGGATTGTCTCTCGCACTCACTGTGCCCTTTCAAAGTTTCCTCCATTTTTCTTCTCCTTTGGCCCACTCCCCACCATCTTACAAGGTCAAATGCCACCACTCTTTTGTGGTTTCCCTGAATGCCCCAGGATAAATTAATCTCATCCATCCTCCATGCTCATAAAACATGTTTATAGGCACCCAGTGGTGTGCTGGTAAATGCTTAACAACCAGTTCTCGAAAAAGCAAAATGTAAGGCCAACAGCTGTTATAGCCTTTGCCAGTTTCCATGGTGTAAATGTTCGCTCCCTTCCCCCAGTGAGGATCCTGAATGCAGAGGTGGAAAGAGTTGCGCTGAATCAGGAGATGGTAAGCACCAGCTTGAGCAAACCATGCTTCACCTCTGCTGTTTCACTGCTGTGCTGTGCTGTAACCTTACATTCTTGAGTCTGTCTCTCCAGCCAATCTATAAAACTCTCAAGGTCAAAGTCTACAGCCATGCTACCTGAACAAGCCTGATCCCGTTCGATCTCAGAAGCTAAGCAGGGTTGGGCCTGGTTAGTATTTGGATGGGAGACCACCTAGGAAGACCAGGTACTGTAGGTGTAAAAAATTTAAAAAATAAGGGATTGTAAATTCTGACAAGGTCCTTGCAATCTGTGAGGTCAACCAAGGGTTGCCTCCTCTAAAAATAAAAAAAAAAAAAACCTCTCAAGGTCAAGAATGGTGTCCCATTCACCTTAGCAACAGTAGCCACCTTCATTGGGCCTACTGTGCAGTAGGTGGTCAACAAACGTGTGAAAAGAAAACAAAATGCCTGAGACATGGAGATCAATCCTACTGCTGCCACTGCCATGTTAAAAAAGGGAAAAGAACTTCGCAAATGTGCACCATTTTGAGCTCGACCAAAATACCCAAAAGTAGACATCACAATTGTCAGGCTAAGAATGAAAAGACAGGACCACTGAAGCAAAGTAAATAACCCAAGGTCTTACCGTTATAATTCACCATACCAGGAATCAAACCTAAGGGTTTAGGATTAGAATTACTCTATTTTGTCATAAAATATGCTGTCTGAGAAAGGATGCAGAAACTCCTAAGAAAAGTACACAATATGAATAAATGAACTTTTTCTTTTATGAATGAACAAATAACTTTTTAAACATTTTAAATTAAAGAAATGGCCCTCTAGGGGCTGTCTATTAAGTGAGATCCACTTATTGGAAACAGAGTTAGCAAGCACACCAAAGAGTCAGATGTTCTGTTCTCCAGACTGTGATTAGCTGCATTTGCAAATGTCAGCTGAAGGAACATTGTAGTATTGACACATCTTCCTTTAAAAAGCAGCCTTGATGATAATCCTGGGTAGCTAAGTGCAAGTTTGGTTGTAAACAGCTCTCCACCTCAAATGTAACACGGGTTCTGGGCCAGGTGGTCCTGGAGAGGCCCAACTGGACATGGGTGGACATTGGTATGGTGCCCTAGGGGACAACTAGCAGCACCTGTGGCACCTCTTTCAGCATTCTATTAGGTCAAAGCATATGGGATTAGTATTTATGTAAGTTAAAAAAATGGTATTAGTAACTTCATGCAGCTTATGGAAATATGTGTCAGGGTACATCATTAAAATCAATGAAAACCAAGCTGAACTTGACTACTCAGCCACCTGGAAAGTGTGCCTGGTGCACATACACAGTCTTTGGGGGCTATGAAAACAGTATATTTATTCTCCTTCAGCAGTTCCAGAAACCCAGTTGTTTTATCCTTACAGTGGCAGAGGAAAATTTAAGGAATACTACATTTGAGGTGATTAGTGAAGGTAATTTAAGTTGACAACAACACAAGTCCCTGCTTAAAAAAAAAAAGTAAATTTCACCTATAATTCTTAGAGAATGTCACAAAAAGGAAACAAGATTTTATTCACTGATTACAGGTACTCATTGTTTTTTTCCAGGTTAATGAAAGCAATGTGGCATACCAGAGCATGGGTTACAAATGCAATTTGGAGTTCATTTTCAGTGTTGATGTGGCCAGTAAAATAGCTGATGAATCTCAGATAAACCAATTGACATTTTCAAGCCCAAGATTTTTTCAGGAGATGGTGGGAAAATTATGGACCAAATGTTTGTGTCCCACCAAAATTCATAGGTTGAGATCCTAACCTCCCAGTAGAATGGTGTTAGAAGTTGGTATCTAGGGTCATGAGGGTGGAGCCCTCATGAATGAGATTTCCCGGTGCCTTTACAAAAAAGACCCCAGAGAGCTCTCTGACCCACTTCTGCCATGTGCATACACAGCAGGAAGACATCTGTCAGAAGCTGGAAGTAGGTTTTCACCACACACCGAACCTGTTGAAGCCTGAATTTGGGAACCCCCAGCCTCCAGAATTGTGAGAAATAAAATTCCATTGTTCAGAAGCTACGTGGCCTGTGGTGCTTTGTTGTAGCATCCCTCACAGACTAAGATGAATGAAATCATAAATAGGAATTTTTTTCTGTAATTGTTGCTTGTTGTATGAAAGACCTGCAAAGAAGGGAAGAAACCTCCAAATGCAGAAACAGAGCAAACAGACACATCATGAGAAATCATTTAGGAGAATGTACTCCAAGGGTTGACTTTCAGACAAGAAAGAACTGATTGGTCATCAATCAGGGTTTTAAATAAACTGAGCTTGATATTTCCTCACTTGAAAATTAAGAAATTAAAACAAATCACTTATTTTAAATTTTAACTTACTATTTAATAATTCACTGTTTTCAGAGGTGAACTATTTTGACATTTTCTAGTTTTTATTGACTACTTAAATGTGGTTGATCCCTCATTATCTTCCTCTAAGGAATCTAGTAAAGGTTTATGCATGAACTTAACAATGGTTTTTGTCTTCTACTGTCAAATATTCTCTACACTCCCAATTGAACTTTCTGCTTCATGTCAATACAATAATATCCTAATTCCCAAGAGTAATTCATCAATTTCTAAATCATCTACTTTTTCGCTATAATTTTGTATTTAAATTTAAGAGAAAAATTATTATAATGATTTGTTTTTTACTTGTCTAATTAACCCCTTTGCTAGATTCTGAGATCATTGAGGCCTGTATCAGTCAGGGTTCTCCAGAGTAACAGAACCAGAAAGATATATAACATATATATTGAGCTTTATTTTAAGGACTTGGCTGACATGACTGCGAGGACTGGTAAGTCGGACATCCACAGTTTTGAGGTAAAATTTCTTCTTCCTCAGGGAAACCTCACTTTTCCTCTTAAAGCCTTCAACTGATTGGGTGATGCCCACCCACATTATCAGATATACTTTCCTTTACTTAAAGTCAACAGATTATAGATATTAACCACATCTAAAAAATGCCTTTGTAGTGACATCTAGATTAGAGTTTGAATCACTGGATACTACAGCCAAACCATGGAACTACTGTATATCCCTCATAAGAGCAAGCATATAGTATATGGTCAATTAGTCAATAACTGTCTATTGAATTATTGTAACTAATAATAATAATAATATTAATAACTTCAAAGCCTCTATTAGTAAAAGGCTCTCTTCTTGATAAATAATAAAATTTTGCTAATAGATTTGTTATGTGTTTTTCAACTGCAACACTGAAAGGTAGGAGCTATTAAATTTGAGATGAAATGATTTCTAACTGACAATTCCATACGAAGTCATACTATTCATCAAATGTCATGGTAGAATGCAACCATTTTTATACAAAGACTCAAAATTTTGCATCCCACATACTCTTGCTTTGGAATCCACTCAAAGATGTGTTTTAGCAAAAGGATGGACTTAAACCAAAAAAGGTAAGCCCATGGGGCTCAGAAAACAGAAAAACCAACATAAAGAGAAGAAAGTTCAAGGTGATAAATGCAGCAATTTTAAAAAGCCCTGCTTTCAATTATAGCAGAAAATAGAGGACTCCTGGAGGAATCATATTTGAGGATAAACAGTACACGTACATGTAAGTGAGGCTACTATTAACTCTAGGAAAAACGAAAGAATGCACAAAAAAGGAAGCACAGTCATAGAACACTCCTTAAATTGGCAGTGTCTCTGATACAGATACTGTGGCAAAGACGACCAGTAGCCAATCCAATATTCATGTTCCCCTTGAATATTTATTTATCAATTTATTTATCGATTTATTTGGAGGCAGAAATGTGCCCAGCTAAAGAACATTTTCCAGACTCCCTTGCAGGTATGGGCAGCCATGTGAAACTATTGTGGCCTATGGAATATTAATAGAAGCTGCTGTGTAGGGTTTCTGGGAATGCCCTTAAAGGAGACACACAGTTTGCCCTTTTCCCTTCTTGGATTTTTCCACCAGGGATATGGTTGCAATGCCTGAGGGACTGGGGCCACTCAGTAACCATGAGAAGGATGGAACACATGGTAGAGCTGAAAACAGGAGAAGTAGAGGGATCCCTGGATTATTGATGACACCTTAGAGCCTCTTAATGAGCTCTGAACTCCATGTTCTGTGAGAAAAATTGCTAATTTTCATGAGCCAATGGTTTGGAATTTGTCTTCGTAGAGGAACAGAATTCCTAATTGACACGATTGCATTGGAAAGATGTGGGGTGAGGATGAGGAGGGCAGTGTAAGAGAGGTAATTCCTTTTTGATCATATGTAAAATGTTAAAGATAATGTCTGAAATCATGAACTGAGAAATAGTAGTAAAAGCATTATAGGAAATATGAAAGGACATATCAGAGAAAATATTTACAAATTGAAAGTGATCGTTCCTTGAATAAAGTAGGAGATGGGATTGTTGTTTGTCATTACAAGTCTTTAATATGTTTGTACTTCAAACATGTGTGTATAACTTTGATAAAAATTTATATTAATTAAAAATAAACAAAAATACTCACTGGTTATTAAATCAATTTCTTGTCCTTAAATCCACTTCCTATAAACTAGTAGTATTTTATGATTATCTGGCCCATAGTTGACCAATGAATCATTAGAGAAATTACATGCCTGATGGCCCATTCTGAAAGCAAAGGGCAATGTCACCATGTCATGAACATATGATCTGATTGGCATTTCCTCTTTCCCCCATCACAGATTTAATTTGCTCAGAGTTTATGACTTATTTGCCATGTGTAGAGAGAAATACAGGTATTAGAAAGCTCTGATCTAAACTTTTTTTAGACAAACATTTCTAGATCTCCAGGAATGAAGATTCTACAATCCATCTGCCTGAATAATTTGTTAGACTAATCAAAGACCCCATTTTCTTCTTATTCCTACTTGGCATTATTCTTGATTTAAATTATTTTTTGTGGGCTTAAATATGGCTAGGAATAGCTGGTTATTGTCTTCATGTTATAACCATTTATTTTATTTCTTATCCTTATTTTTGAAATCTCTCTTACTTTTCTTATATATGAAAGATTTAATCTCTCAAAACTTTAATATTTTAATGCTGAAAGCTGATTTTTAAACTAGCCTTAGAGATTAAAAAAATTAAATTTTGTAAATCAGATCTCAGTTTTTATATGTTAGAAAGGAGCAAATCAGCCTGGTTCATTGATAATCACATGGACAGAAGGTAAATAGAAATTTTAATCAAAAGAAGCTTTCAACAGGATTTATGCTCCTTGCTTATAAAAAAAGACAATGCTTTGTCCTTTAGATTGGCACTTCTCAAACACACAGAAAGATTGCTGAAGTGGCTGTATTTCTTTTCTGATTTGAGAAAACCCTCCTCCACTTTACAAATAATATCTATACTTGGATTTAAGATGGTGGTAAAGATAAAAACTACTTCAGAATCACGGCTTACATGTCTCTTTCCTTTGCTAGACACAAGTCAGAGTGTTTTTTACTCTCTTTTAATAGTCATGGAAATAGTATCTGCCTTTATTTCCTTATAGCTATGTGGCTCATCATGAGCTTTTCCTCTCTTGGGAACCGTTTTTGAAAATTCACACACACTAGGGTGGGTTTTCCTATACTATTCTCCTGATTCAAGATACAGAATAAACATATTGAATTCCAGCAAGAAAAAAAATGCAAACGCTGAGTACCAGAGCCTTAGCTTTCTCCACATTTATTAAAGAGCTGTAGATATCTGAGAAACTGCTTTCAAAGGAGGCTTCATTTTATTTCTCCTTTGATTTATTAATTTACAAAAGGAAAAATTTGTATTGTCTGTCTGCTTTACTTTCTAAATAGTGTTGCTAATTAAACTTATTTTAATGTGAGTAATTTAAATAACATCATACCATGAAAAGATAACTGTACTCTTATTCAGAGCCTTATCTATGTTGTAGCAAAAAGCCCTTCTGATATTTCTCCTAAACTGTATCCATGGGGAAGGGAAGGAGGAAGATAACTTTATTATGGTCATCTTTAGAAACCAACAAATTGAGGATACTTATCTTCAACTGGGCAATGTAATCTAATCTACTTAAAGAAAATCACCTATATGCAGAATCTGAGGAACAAAAGAACTAATAAAAAACAGATTCATGAATATAGAGGACAATCTGGTGATGGCCAGAGGGAGGTGAAGGGTTACAGAGGTACAAACTAGGAGTTAATAAGATGGTCATGGGGATGGGGAGCATAGCATAGAGAATGTAGTCAGCATTAATGTAATGGCTAGGAGGAGGGTCAGAGGAAAAAAAGAGCGATCAGGGGAATTGTTTTATAAACTCTGCAAATGTCTAACCAATGTACTATATATTTGAGACTATA
Source organism: Cynopterus sphinx (assembly GCA_030015415.1). Taxonomy (NCBI): domain Eukaryota; kingdom Metazoa; phylum Chordata; class Mammalia; order Chiroptera; family Pteropodidae; genus Cynopterus; species Cynopterus sphinx. The sequence continues at coordinate 2,948,636 of CM057388.1, forward strand.
ATAAAATAAAATAAAATTAAATTAAATTAAAAAAAATCAAAACCATCCCATACACCATACTGAGAGGTCTTAGTTAATCCTTAAATTAAAAAGTAGATGCCTGCACTAGAGAGGTGTGCTATAATAAAACCTACCAGGAGGTATACATCAGGCCCTCTGGAAGATGCAGCAAGTTCATGGTTTGTACAGTAGATGTGCAACTGGAACCCATCTCTCTGACCCCAAAACCCATGCTCTTTCCAGCATGTGGTGTTGCCACCTCATTCCAGATGCAGCATTTCCTTGGAAAGAGGCATCTAAACCCAGCACACCCATGACTCACCTAATGCTCCCTCATCCCCCAGGCCTCAGACAGGGGTGCTTGGGATGTGTACTACTTAGCTTCTGATTTGGTTCTGAAATCTTCAACATCAATCCACCTCCCAAAGTATCTCACACTGCACCTTCAAGCTAAGCCAGGAGTTTACCATTATATTTGAAAACAAATTGAAGCACTTCAGTGATTTTTATTTACCTTTAATGATTCTCCAAATTTGAGCTGTGTTCATCTTATCATTTGTAGGTGAAGGAAAAACCACACATATGCCTTTTGATGGGGTATTCCTCATGGAAAAAGATATTGCTGTCATGCTATGTAGGGAACGATGCAGATTTCAGGGCTATTTTTCTAGGACTATCATGAGGTTTTCCTTCTCTATTCAGAATTTCTCAACTGCTGTTCCAATCAAACACATGCCTGAATCATTTCCACATTTAGGAATGTAGTCCATGGAGGTTTTTCCCTACTCAAAATTGGTGAATTGGTGATTTAATCATTGATTTCATTGACAACATATAGATATCCATAGATCTCTAGGAATTGACTTTCATCACTCCCAGGTCATCTAAAGTTCTCAAGTATAAAGCCAAGTGTCGAGAAAAGAAGACTGAAGAGTTCTCATGCTTTACCCTTGTGCTAAAAGATGCGATAGTGTACCCTTCTCATGCTGGAATGGCCAATCACTCATTCAACAAGTATTTATTGAGTGCTTGCTATGTGCCAGGCATTGTTCTAAGTGTTGGAGAGGTAGGCAGGCAGGTATAAACAGGCCGAGGGCTACCCTCATGAGCATACCCACTAGTGGAGGGAGATAAATAACAAATCAATGAATAAATACAGAGTGGATCTGATGGTGGGCTAGCGAGGTTGATATTTTGATATTTCTATTTATAGGGTGACCTTTCATCAGAGTGCTAAAGAAGTGAGGAAGTGTAACCACAGAACCAGCTCCAAATGGTCCTATCAGGCTTAAAGAGATACCGAATTGCTTTTGAGAAACAACAGACTAAAACCACAGGTCATGTAGCCAAAGCATGTGCAGGAGAGAATTCCAGCTGTACCTGGAACCAAAGTCTCTGCCCCCTGTCCGGAAACCAAAAGAGCAGGAAATAACTGGAATTTGGACACTGGAACTCTTTGAGAAGCAAAGGGTCTGTTGTCTAGGAAGATCCAATGTTGACACCCCTTTACCATGAATGGCCAGGTTCCAAGGACCTCCAATTAAAACTTGCCCCACTTACACATACCTGCTCCCTCTAACTCCTTAAAAAAAAACTCTTAACCTAGTCCAGAGAACAAGATGGATTTGAGGCTCTATTAGGTCTCCCATCTTCTCGATTGGCACCTATTTGATCAATAAACCTTTCCTCACTCCAAACTCTGATATTTTGAGTTTTGGCCTTTTGAAGTGCTGGGCACAAGGACCAGAGTTTGGTAATGGAAGTGAGACTTTCAGCTATGCTGATGGATGGAGCTGAGTTATCCAGGTGGAGGAAACAGTAATTACAAAAGCTCTAGGGCCAGGGCCAGGAGCTGTGAGTGAGTAAGAGCGACAGAAGTAGAAGCTAGTGTCTCAGGAATGTGAGTGTGTGAATGTGTGAGTGTGTGTGTGTGTGTGTGTGTGTGTGTGTGTGTGTGTGTGTGTCGAGCGGCAGTGTAAGGACTAGTAGATCACTGGAAGAGCTTTGGGTTTTCCTTGGAATGAGACAGGGGAGATTCAGAAGCATTGGAACTGAAGAGTGACAATGGCCAATTGACTTTTTAGAGTTCATTGTGGTTGCTGGGCAGACAGCAACCTGATGGGTGGAAGGCAGGTCACTAAGGAGGCTCTTCTGGTCAACCAGGTCAACCAGGTAAGAGATAGTAGTGGATCAGGAAAGGGGTGACAGCAGAGGTAGAGAGACTTGGGTAAATTCTGGATATATTGTGATAATAGAGCCAGCGTGATTTGCCAATGAAGTGAATGTGTCAGATAACGAGAGGAGACTAGGATGATTTTCAAGTTCTTTGCTCGAACAGCTGGAAAAATGGAGTCACCATTTACCGAGATGGGGACAAACACAGGGGGATGTGTTAAGAGGAGGGGCCACTTCCCTGCTTCAGTCTCCTGTGGAAAGAGGAGTCTAGAGGCATTATAAAAACATCTAGGGAAAAAGGTCCAGGGACATGTGGACCAAACCAAAAAGTTTATACTATACATGAAAAAAAAATATTCCCCACAAATACTTGATTTATTATTCCCAATCAATGAAGCATAGCACTGTGGCTAAGAGCAATAAATCCCGAAACAGCCTCAGTCCAAATATCAACTCAGCCACTTAATACCTGCATGAACATGGCCCATCTGCTTATTCTCCCTCAAAGCTGTTCTGATTTGAACCCAATAATCTGTTTAAAAATAATATTATTTAACAGGTACTGAGTGGTGCTTATTAGATGCCAGCCACTTGTAAACACATTTAATTGTCCTTTACCTCCATGAGAATAGGTACCACTATTACCCTCATTTTCCAGAAGAGAAAACTGAGGCAATGAGAGGCAAAGTGGCTTGTCAAGGTCACAAAGCTGGGAGACTGCAGACCCTGGTTTATGCACTTAGGCTTACTGGCCCCAGAAAACATGCTCTTAACCATGGAACTGTGAGAACACGGCACCCAATAAATGCTCACAAATCGTAGCTTGTACTATGATCAGGTAACTACTAAAGCTGTAAAAGCATCCAATGGTCAGTTGTATGTCTGTACAATTGCACTGTAATCATCATATGACTCAGTTTCCATTTGTGCCTCACTTTGTCTCCAGCTCTACTTTGGATATACAGCCTGTATTCTTCTTTTTGAGGAATGCAAAGACATGGTGATAAGCCTTTGCTGAGAAAATCAGAACACAGCATTCATCCTTTGAAAGTTCCCCTTAAAAATGCCCACAGCACAGGTGTCCTCAACAGTTAGAAAAGCCATCACAAGTTTGCAAATGTTGGTTTCTCACTGTCATTAATGACATTCAAGACTGTGACTTACTTGTGTGTGCCAGATACAGAACAGGAAGCAATTGCTCAAATACACTGGCAAGCAGCTTTAGGGTAGGTACCGACTTCCACTGGTTCTCAGGTTTTTGTCTCCCATCCCAGTCTTGGAGGTCTTGCCTCAGCCCCCAAGTGCCTGCAGATGGGACCCTCCTGAGCCTCTACACCTTATTTCTTCCAATTATAGTCACATCGGTCTGGCCTAAAGAATTTCTAATTTTCATTTTATTTAGGGCATGTTCCCAGATGTGTTTTTAATTAATCAGCGCTAGTGCTAAAGATAACATGACCCCTGAAGCTTCTAGCAAACACATTCCATAACCAAACGTAGTACTTGAATCCTCATGTATCTAAAAAAAAAGTGTAAGTTGCCGATGCCATACCTGTTTTTTCTCCTTGTGTATCTGGAGCAAGTCACTTAAAGTCTCTGAGCTTTGGTTTCCTTATTTGTACAATAAAAGCATTAGTTGCCTTGTCTGCCCATTGAAATCACTTGGAGGAGATTTAAAAGATACCAGTGTCTGGGGCCCACCCCTAGAGACTCTGGTTTAATTGGTCTGGGCTGGACCTGGGCAGTGAGATTTTTTTAAAGGTTCCCTAAGGAATTAGAAGGACAGTGAAGACTGAGAACCACAGGTCAGCCTAGATCAGTGGTTCTCAAATTGAGGAGCATCAGAATTCCCTGGAGGGCTTGTTACACCCTGATTTACATGCCCGATCCCAGAGTTTCTGATTCAGCAGGTCTGGAGTGGGGCCTGGAAATTTGAGTTTCTGATAAGCTCCCTTGTGGGGTTGATGTTGCTGGTGTGAGAACCCCTTCTCTAGATCGGGGATCTGCAATGTCTAGCCCTCAGGCCAATTCCTGCCCACCGCCTGTTATTGTGTGGTCCACACATTATAACATTTTCAAATGGTTGAAAAAAAAATCAAAAGAATTCTATTTCATGTCACATGAAAACTGTATGAATAGATCATACTTTCAGTGTCCACAAGTAAAGTTTCATTGGAAGACAGCCACATCCATTCAAACACTAAACCAAGCTCAGGGCCTTGCTTGCCTATGAAGCCAGCTAGCCCTGATGGATTCTGGCCAATGCTTCAAGTTTGAGGTGTTTACCTCCTGAAGTAGATCAGAATGTGCCATCCCAAAATATGCCACTTTGACATTTGAATTAACTTGAGCTAATGGCAACTGAGAACCAACAGATGTAGGAAGAGTTTTCTGCCCTCTTCTTGTCTGCCTGAAATCAAGGTAGAAATTTCCCTTTGAAGAAGGTGCCACAGAGAGTAGAGTGACTCTTATCTTTGAAGATGGGGGATGAGCACCAAGATGAGTTTGCATAGACAGAACTTACTATGCTAGCCTTTACCTTCCATTAGTTTCTTCTCATATCTCCTAGATACTCCCCCACATATAATCAACCCTTGAAGCCCAAACCCTCTTTTCTTTGTGAAAAGGCCACATAAGCCCTTGAGTCTAACAACTTCTTTAAGTTTCACCACTTTTCTAGGAACTCTTACGCATATATATATATATATATATATATATATATATATATATATATATTTAAATTGAGTGCCTTTTATCCTGTTAATTTGGTTTTTGTTAATTTACAGACCCCAGTGACTAAACCTAAGAGAGTAGAAGAAAAAAAGTTTCCATTCTGACAGTCCTTACCTAAGAGATGGGAAAAGCAGAGATTTGCAGGCTCCTCAGTTCCGAAGTCACCCTTTACCTTACTTCAATTTGTCACCAGATATTATCAAAAGCCCAACTCTGGGTTTGCCCCTGCAGCCTATGTCATAAAACATGACCTAACAGAGGGTTACTTCATCATAGAGCCTCTTGGAAACAGGATGACTCAAGTCAGGTCACCACATGACAGAAATACTGTGGACTTGTCCATGATCCTGTGCCCTGTCTGGTAACAAACACATCTGAAATGACTGCCAAAGATCCATATACGGCAGAAAACTCAGGATAAGACCCACCATGTATGCTAAATGAAGGATCCATCTAAGAAAATGGTAAGTATGTTATGGGTAGGAGGATGAGGAGGGCTGCTATTTATGCTTACCTATCTGAAACTCAAAATTATTTCATGGTATTTTAATAGAAGTCCCACACACAGGAACACTTCGGTGATAAAGAAGACATGAAAACACATTCTACCGGCAATAAGCACATAAGTTGTAAAGCTTTCTTAAAAGCCCCTTGTCCTCTGACATCATGCCCCTAATTAAATTGAAATCCAGGTAATATCACCCACAGTTAACTAATATGGTTTTATTTCTCCCTGTTTCTTTGAAAAGATGTGTATCCTTTCAGGCAACTATTCCCTTGACAAAGAGGTTGCTATGGATACATTTTTTTTTTTAAATTGAGTGCTGGTGTTTTAAAGCCTGTGCAATTTAGTGAAGTATAACTGGCCTGAGGGTTATACTAATTTAAGTGCCTGTCTTTAATGCTGACAATTTTATCTCAATACAGTTTCTCTGGGCATTTGACATGTGGTATTCAGGGACGGTTGGAAATGGCGTGGGAGTTCCTTGAGGAAAAGCGAGTCAGACAAATATCACACGACCCACCTAACTGCAGTTGGATCAGTGGATGCTTCACTTGCCTGGAATTTGTTTGTTCTCGGCATGTTTAATAATGAGTCATGCAATGCATCTGTGGGGCTCCCAAGGCCAAGGCCACATGATGATTTTCTATGCCTAAGTCCTTCATCTTTGTTCAGACAGGCCTCTAGTGCATCCTGCAAAGCTGACCTAATGTTACTTTGGTGGTTTTTTTTTTTTATTTTCTATTTTTTTAGCTTAGCTCAGACATGGTATTTAGGAAGTCGATTGTCAGGCATAGAAATAGAAAACTATGCCACATTAAACAATGAGAGTTGAATAAGATATTACTTATGAGCAAATGACTTCTGGGTCTCAACTTAGTCGGGGCAAGCTGAAAAGCAGAACTTGCTACAGAGAAGGAATCTAGCACTTTCACTGACATTCCATATTTGTCAGAGCATTTAGTGAAATATGCCATAATTTACATATTATGGTGGCCATTATTTTACCTGAAAATATAAATGATCATGTATCCCTACTTTAATCATCAATTTTGGGGGGTAAGAATCTCTACCATTATGATTACACTGGAGGTGAAATAGGAAACATTTCAAATGCTTGTAATAATCATTCTACTCTATCAGTATAACAGCACCAAACATTTAAGAGTGTTTCATGGTCTCTCAACAATTTCTTTCCAGAGCAAAAGAAATCTTGAAATTTTCATCTTTTACTATAAATAGAAATTAAGAAAATACATATTCATTTTCATTTGATTTCAATTGATTTTTTCTATAATCTATAGAAAATATAGCATATTTAAAAAGATGAATACTTAAATTTTACCTCTTTCAATCAGAGATGGACTTTTCCAAAAGCCTAGAATTCAAGATATGCAGTGTTGAAACTCTCCAGATTATTTATACATTGATGACTTTGTCTGCTATGAAACTATTAATTTGGTATTTTTCATGGCTCTCAAACTTTGCATTTTTATGTAGTAACTTATTTTCATTAAAATATACTACTTAGGGTGACATATTTAACAATAACATAAAACCAGTTATTTTCCATGGCTGATCATTGTCTACCCCAATCATGCCATTGCTCAAGAAGACTAAAAGCAATTTTACATGAAAAAACTAGCTTCATTCTTCAATTAACAATTTAAATCAGCGCTTTGCTATCCAAGATTAAATACAAAATATCTTACAGGCATCAAAACCATTTTTAATCCTTCTTACTTAATTACAGGTACTCCTCTGTTTAATACTTGCTTTGTTTTGTTAGGTAGAGACTTAAAGGAAGAAGATGAAGATTTAAAAAAATACAACAGAGGGAACAGAATGAAAGCAATTAAAATCCTGGGAAAATGTGGAAGAATAGAACTCATGTGAAAGTAAGTATTACAGAATAAAGTTTTTAAAAAAATCTTCAGGAATCTTCGTTGAAAATACAGTAACAGAAAAAAAGAATAATGAAAAATTAGCCAATGCCAGTAAGAAAGACTTGCCCAATTCTCTTTTCCTTAAAATACAACAGGATTAAGAGTTTAAAAACAGAGGATGGCAAAGCAATAATGTGTAGTTTTGTCTTCTTTTAGACCTGCTCTTTAATTAATCATTTACTCTGACAGCAGACCACCAGGGAACTGCACTGAGCGAAGACAATTCTAAGTATTGGAAGCCAGATCAGTCCTTATAGGTTTTCCCACTGGGATTTGGACAGACAGTGAAAGGAAAATAATGGTCTCAGAGCAGCCTCTGGTGGCTGAATGTCAAAAGCTCAAGAAGTCACAGGCCACCTTACTGGTGTTCTTAAGATTTTGTGCAAATAAAAGTTACTTCTTAAACAACTTCAAAGCAGTAGCCCAGAACTGACTTAGTTGGAATTAAAATTAATTCATTAACTGCAAATCACATCACAGATCAAATCACAGATGATGTGGAGATTTGATGCTGACAAATTGGGCTATTCTGACAACAGATAGAGTTTTTCTTGTGCTTGCTCACTAATTAAGCAGTGTTAAAGACAAAATTATCTCCAGCTTTCCAATTACCAAATGATGGGCCAGTTGTGACTGACACCTGAACTTCTCATTCTAATTCTTAAGCAATGGATATTTTTAAGCAATCCAAATATTTTCAAACACGTTCTGGCAGGGAGGGGGGTGGAATCTGTCCATTAGAAGCATTTGGGTACATTTTCTTGTCATAGCTTTCCCAGCTGGAAAACATCTGTTGAGGACAGAGGCCCGTAAATTCCATCTGGTAGGTTCCCCATCGAGCCACCTCATTTGAGATGTTTCCAAGGGCCCCTTTTCAAAATCTGGGATCTTAAAATGTCACCCGTGTCAAACATCATGTCTAAAGAAGCTCTGCCTTCTACAGCGTCATGTTTCTGAGTACTTCTCATTTACACAGCAGGTTAGAATGTTTTGTTCAAAAAGATATATATATATATATATATATATATATATATATCTACATATCTATATATATAGATATATAGATATGTAGATATATATAAAACTATGTTTTCAGAAAAGACTTGAAGCTTTCAAATAGAGTTATGGAGAACGTTCAAACATTGAAAAATTGGTTTCAATAGGAGACAGCTTTACTTCTAGTCATTAACCACCAGTTTTCCAGGGCTGCTAGAAGCCATGGAGTTCTTATAGGGGCACATCCACCTGACCAAAGATCCATGGAAATTTCTGTGGATACATGTTGAAATTATGAAGTCTACTTATTGTTCATTCACAAAGTACCAACCAAATATCAACATCAGAATAATTTGGGTTCCTAATTAATGCTTAAAAATAGAGAGCATTTGTTGAAAAGTACAAAGAATGAATAGTAATGCACCAATATTAATTTCTTAGTCCCAACAAATGTACCACAGTAAGATGTTACTGTCAGGGGTTATTGCAGGAAGGGAATGTGGGAACTCTCTGTACTAGCTTTGGAACTTTTCTGTAAATCTAAAAATGTTCTGAAACCAAAAACGTATTTTTGAAAAAAAAATACAAAAAATAATGAGTAAATACACGAAGGGGAGTGGGAAAAGATGAACAAAGTTCTCTTATAGAAAAAAGGATTATTAACAGGCAGTCAGTTATTATATCACAGACACTTAAATATAGACCATAACAACATTAAGTCATTAAAATGGTGCCCTTTAAGTGCATTGGTAAAGGAATACTGTTGCCTACTCTGATTAACAAACAAACAAAAAAACAATTCTTTCAGGGAAAAAGAACACCTGACATGTGGTGCTAACATGTCAGTAAGAGAAACTTCCTTTATCTTTCTTCTCAGTTATCTGCCTGTTTTCTCCTTCCCAAGGGTCTAAGGCCCACTTCAAACCCTATCTTTTTTCCTGCCCTCCATGATGTTTCTTTGTCATTACTCATGTTTCAGTGTCAGAATAATTGAATACACAATATTTAAATTTAAAGGTCAATACATTCTGATCGTAAAGATTTAAAATTAGAATTTTCTAGCACTTCATATTATCTTCCAAATAAGAATGTGAGAGGTGTTCTGTGTGTCTGTGACAACACAAGAACCCCAGTTAAAGCCAACCTTGATCCAGCCATGAGGTACATGGTCCCGCTGTGAATTCTCTGGCCTTGATGAGTTCCTCTCAAACATTTATTAAGTAACCTAATTAGTATCTCAGCTATTCTTAGTTCCAGAACAGGGTCCAAAGTTCCCACGACACTCATACAGCACAATTTCCAAGCGTGACACAAAAATGTTACTTCGTTCCAAACTCAGAAAGTGTGAGACACACAGACTCCAAGTGTAAATAGTAGGTCTCCAAGCTCAGTTTCCTTTCAAACCTCTCTTGCCCTCCATCTAATTCCACTCACTGTAGCACTCACTTAATTATTGATCCTGTTTTATCTTGCACTAGCTTCTCTGTTGTTATTATCATTATGGAAGATGGGCATCTCTTTTGAACTTCTTCCCAAACTCCATGGATACAACCATGTGGCACCTTGCTCTCATGCTTTAGGACTACAGCAAGTAGGGCAATGAGGCTGAAAGCCCCAGGGAACAGTCAGGAGACCTGTCTCTGATTCTGCCACCAGTGAGTTTGTATCCTGAGCCAACCCCATTACCTTCTCAGGATCTCAGAGTCCTCAGGGAGGCATGAAGGGCTGGACTTCATTCAGATACAACTAGTCTTTACTGAGCACCATACCAGATGCCTTTTAGGCACCACATCAAAGTCCCCTCATCGCCATCTCTTCCTCCAGCCACTGCCATGGTGACCACTTCTACATGGGCTTCAGCTGTTTTTTTTTGGGGGGCGGGTAGAACTGTTGGTGCCTTGCTTCTGGGTATAACAAGGACCTCTGTATTCCTGATTTGGGACTTTGCTGACAGGACATGGGATTCATATCTCTATTCTCCTGGACACGCTTTCCAGAAGCTCAGGTACTTGACTCTCATGGGGCCACCTAAGACTGGTGGGGCAAAGGAGCCTCTAGTCCATGAGATGAGTTCAGAGACATATTTGGTAAGCTACTCAGAACACTCCCTGGAATGAACTCCCTTTGCTCACAGGAGGAGCCAATTTGATAATGCCCTTGCTCAGGCCTTCCCACTGTCTGTGTCACCACTTCCCCATCCCACACCGCTCACTGCTCCTTGAGACCACTCCCCATACAGACTTATTGCATGGAGGCTGCTCTTCAGGAACTGATCAGGATCCAGGCTAAGATCAGCACCTGCTCTATATCAGACATTTTCATCTTTTTCTGCTCTAAATCTGGATGGTTCTGCAATTGCTTGCTTGCAGAGTTCAGTTCTGCCCAGTGGTCCTTGTAATAAGAACAGGCGGGAAGAGGCTGAGTGGCCAGGATAACTGAAAATTACTTCCAGCTTTTCCCCTGATTTCAAGAGGCCACTGAGCATAAGGTTTTGGTACAGTCCCAGGGTGTTTAGCTACATCACAAGGTGACCTAATATAACTGGAAAGGACATATAACAGGGTGTAATTTAAACAAAAATAGGCTAATGAGAAAGACCCAGAAACTGCTCTTCTTTTCCCCCCACTCTCTAAGGTTAAGGAAGGTGGAAAGGGAAGGATGTTTTCACTTTCATTTCTGCTCAAAACAGGAGTTTTAAAGTTCAGAAGAAAAATTTCTAAAAACACATTTTTTGCCCATTGCAGAAGAAGAAATGTGTTATCTCTCCCTTTGGAACAGAACCAAGGGACAGCAATGATTATGTATGGGGAGAGTATTCGTTGTTAATTAAGTTTGGAAAATAAGTTAAGCTGACTTTTTTATAAAAGGCAAGTTTTTTTTTTCTGAGCCTTTAAAATATGAAAATTAGATCGAGGTTCTTTGAGAGAAAGATTCAAAAAGCAGCATTTCCCTAGTATATTTTTCCACAGGCCATTTTGCAGAATAAGAAGATGTGAAATAGGATTAGAGTAATGAAAAGAAAGCTGTCTTTTTTTTTTTTTGCATGATTTGAATAATGTCTTACTTGGAGGATGTAATAGGTAAATACTAGAGGTTTCTTCTCTCACTATGATCCTAATAGAATACGACTGGATACAATATACAAAGAACTTGACTGTTACCTAGTAAATTAGGGTTTATATGGCATTCCCATCTCACCCATGCCTTCAAACTATACAACAGTACAGGAGGTAAGTAGAATAGAAATCCTTACTCTTCAGTGGAGGAAAACAAGAGTCAGCATTTCCCTACATTTAAACGATGGAGGAGGCAGAGCCAGGAAATAAGATCTGAGTCTTCTATTTCCTGACCTGGGATTTTTACCACCACCATATCTATATTTTGACATTTTTATTAGTTTGTTTGTTTAGCTTACCATTTCTACAAAAGAGGAATAACTTTATATTTTTAATTGTTCTTTGGTCTTCTCCCAATACTACTCCCATAAAATGAAATAGATGAGGTTGGGAAGGGTCAAAATCATTTTTGTAAAACTGTTAAGAGGATTGTGTGTCTTGTAAATCTAACTTCAAATGAAGAATTAGACACTGGAAGGGTTGATCTAAAAACATAAGTGCTAACCTTAAAAAAATTCTGAAAGGTAACAAGTGATAGCTTGGAAATGGAAGAATAAAAGTCATGTACTACTTATGGTACCAAAAACAAATAGATAGGTTATAATTTGGGGGATGGTTGTGTGTTTAAGGATGCATCTGATTCCATGTATCCAAAGTATATAGTGGGCCTCATCAGAACAATTCCATGCCATTGTGAGAATAACCAAGGAAAATACAGTCATCGCCACTCAAGTGTGGTCCTGCGTGAAATCACTGAGCATCCAAATGGTCTAACATGTAGACAAAAGAGAAGTGGAACTACCACCAATTCTTCAGCCACATTTTTCATTCCTCATTTTAGGGACTTCCTCCAGTTGTCAAAATTTAATTTTCTTTTCATCTCATACACATCACTGTGTGCCTCTTATCTTTATGAAAAAGTATTGAACAAAATTCCTCAATAATCTCTAGCCACAGGCTTTATTTTAATTTTGGTGTTTTATCTTCCCTTCTGGCAGAAAAAATATGAGATTCTACTGCTATAAGCCGAGTCTTTAAATATTTCATAACTGTACACATGAGCAGCAACAGCAAGAAAGACTTCTCTAAGGCTTTGCCTCTATCTGTATATTTTAGCATTTGTTTTTGCAGCTATGTTATTGTCATGATGCTTTGGTGACTAACTTTCAGTAAGCTTCTGCTTCAGTTTCTTCACCTACCTATAGGCTTATGGTGTGAATTAAATGCATCCAATCATCAAACACTATACAAACCTGAAGTGTACTGTTCTTGTATATAGAATGCTATGCTAAGTACTAGAGATTCAACATTCAATAAGATGTTCTTTTCCCTTCAAGAGTTCATAAGTCACTGGGTGAAAACTAAAACCCAAATGAGCAAGTATAATGTATCATCATATTGTGATCGACATTCTGTTGACTACTAATCAATGCTATCTATAGACATACACTAAATTGGCCAATAGAAAATTCACTTTTAAACTCACTTGCACCCTTGTCTAGTTGCACAACCTGGAAAAGCCAATTAACCTGTTTGAGACTCAGTTTAGCCATCTGTAAAGTGAGGGTTGAATTAAATATTTCCATAAGCCCTTTGATTTAAACCTGTGCTCTAGTGTTTCTCATTTTATTGCTCATTTCTAATATTTATTAAAAGGTAAGCTTACATCTGGCAGACATTCTTGGTTGACCACCCTATAGCCATGGCCCCTTTATCTTTGCTAACAGCACCCTCCCAAAGTATTGTCAGATTTAGGGCAGCAATACATTTGGGGAGATATGCTCTCCTCAACCCCAAGGGGCAAAATGAGATTGTCACAGCCAATCATGGTGATCCCATGACTTTTGCCAGTGATTGGTTTAGGCATGGGCATGTAAACCATTTTGGACCAATGAGAAAATAAAGGGAGTCTGCAAGTAGGGTTCTAGGAAAGGTTTTAATATCTGATTAAAAGGGGAAAAGGGATGCGTGAAGAATAATTCTGCCTCTCACCTTTGGATATGGGAAAGTGATACCTGGACTAGGACAGCCACATGCTAGTATAAGCTGATTCACTGAGGATGGCAGGGTAGAAAACTGAGACATACCAGATTCTTGATGACACTGTTATGCCAAAGAATTAATCCATCCTGGAACTAAGCATGTGAGATTTTTTTTTAAAGGAAAAGAAAATCTGTGTTCTTCAAGTCACCAAAAGTAGCCAGTTAAAGCACTCAATGTGAAAAGCTGAATAATGGTACTTCGAAATGTTTACTAACTTACCCACAAGCCAAATTTAATATTGTGAAAAAACCAGTTCATTACAAATCAACAAGAGGATAAAATGAGTGATTCAGGGAGAGAAAAAGTTGCTTAACAGATCTGATCTTCAATTTCCTCACCTGCAAAACAGAATTCAAAGTCATATCTGCTTTATTGAGCTGGTAAGTGCATAGCAAGCACACACCAGTTACTGCTAACTGTTGTATTACTACACATAAGACTGGTATGGCAGAGACAATGCTCTACGGCCATCATATTCTGTTATATTTTGTTTTTCTTCCTGGACGCACAGGAAGACCATTATGTCCCAGTTTCCCACGTGAATAGGTTTTGATCATGTGACTGAGTACTGAGTTGTGGGAAAGAGTGATGCAATCCACTTGTGGACTAGCTCTTATTGCTATTCCACATGATCCTCCTGCTGGTTCTTTCAGTGTCACATTATTATGAAATTTCAAGGCATGAGACCAAGTTTCCATATTGGCTGCTAGATGGACATCAAATAGCTTTATTTCATTGAAATATGTAATAAGATTTACTTAAATTTACAATAATCTTCCTTCACTCATGTTTCCTGCTTTTATTTTAAAATGAAAGGTAAATTAATAATTCAGAAAGGTAGCTCAAAAATCTGTAGCAAAATAAATATGGGGAAATGGCTTTAAAATATCAGATAAAGTTTATAAAATGCGTGGAGAAATTCTCCCCAAGGAAGCAAAGCAGCTACTGCTTGTAGAACAGGTCTGGCCCCTCTAAGGAGGTGCATGTAAGTAGGTGTTATTTATGCCTACAACATCGACTAGAAAGAATGCCTGTAAAGAAAATGATGTCCTCAGGCGCATGCATTTTTTTTCCTTGTCTCTAGTAAAGTCTAGACATCTTATCTGCTCCTGCAGCTTCTGCTACACTCTCTGCGTTTGCAGTCCATCTGGCAGGGCTGGTTTGAAGGAAGATGTGGGATTCTGGGAAAAAGCTGAAGGAGAAACCCACCTCTTCTCCTAGTTGGATCATATTACAACAAGATGTGAACAAGTAAAACGCATGTGCTTGCTAATGTCAACAAAGTTGTTTTATGACTAGTATTATGTTTATAGCAACTTTTTTTATAAGCAGGTGCAATAGGAGTTATAATTTTTATGCATCTAAGTAAAAACAATGCCAAGAATACAGAAACTATCTTCATGTTTAAGATAAGATTATGAAAATGAAAGACTTCAAAGACAGTTTACTGGAAACTACATACCCCTTCACTTGGGGGTAAAAGGTCCTAACTTTCTGTTGATAGGGATAACTTCATGAAAAATTTTCAAATGTACTGTTAAGTTATTTGGTCAAGTCACTTATCTCCTTCTTGATTTTGCCTCAAGAGTTTTACATCTAAGCTGGTGTTCTTAAATATATCCCTGGACAGAAAACTCATTCCCTTCCTTGTGATCTCCTCCAGTTGAATAGCTTGATAAGTTAGAAGGTATATTAACCTGGGTAAGTCAATCTGGCTGTTCTAACAACAGCCCCACCCCCAAAAATCCATGGCTTGACACAATAAGAGTTTATTTCATGTTCATTATCAATATCCTGCATGGAATTCCTATACCATCTCTTCTTATGCATCCAAACTCCTTCTACCCATTATCTGCTAGGGCCTCGGAGTTTTCCCCTGGGTCCTCTGCATCTGGCCAGCAGGCAAAGGAACAGAAAGCAAGTGAACAATCTTGAAGGAGGCTTTAGGGGTCAGACCTAGAAGTAGTGAACATCAATCTCTTCCACATTTTATTGGCCTGACATAGGCATGTGGCCCCACCTAGCGAACAAGGCAGATGGGACATAGAGTATATCAGCGCCCAAAGGATGGAGATGAGCTCACAGATGCTGGAGAGCACTAGCAGTGTCTGTTATGGAAAGCTATCCTTCCACTGAGCTAAAGTGTTTCTTGCAATAGCTTTTAGCTATAGGATCCAGCTTAACTTTAGGTTATACTGACTAAATTTCATTCAGCTTTTGAACAACAGCCCTGCAGATATTTGAAGACAGCCGTTATGTCTCTTGGTTCATTTGCTTCTGGGCTATTCATCCAATTAGTCAACTTGTTCTCATATGACCTGTTTTTATGTCCCCTCATGATCTTTCATCTTTCTTAGTGCCAACTGATCTACAGTTTGAAAACTAAATGAGATACTGCAATAGTGATCCCACCTTGAGATATTACAAATTTATTACTGCAAATTAATGATAATTAGGTTCTATTGACTCATGTTCAACTTACTCCTTCTAGCGAAGGGGTTTTACCTATGACTGCTAAGCTATATTTCTTCCTTTTTGGCACGTATTTTCTGATGAAAGCCTTGATATTCTTTTTATCCCATGTTATTGAATTTGAATACTACTATGACTAGTCTGGGAACACTTTTGCTCCTATCAGTTCCATCTTTGGCCCTTTGAGCACATATGACCAGCCCTAAAAGCAAGTGGGTATTTAAAAGCCAGCCATAAACACGGCCAGATGTTTGGACCAAAATCTTTATAGTTACCTGTGTTTTTTCTTTTTCTCACAAATCCAACATATGATTCAACAGGAAATCCTGTCAATTTCACCTTCAAAACACACCCAAAATCTGATGGCTTCTCATCATGTCCTCCTCTTCTGGTCTAAGCCATCACCATCTTCTAATTGTATTTTTGCTGAAGTTCCTAACCGACTTGCCTGCTTCTACCCCCACTTGCCCTGCCCCCCACTTTGGCCAACTAAAAATCTGGGTTTCTTTTGAATTCCTCTGCTCAAAACGCTTCAGTGTCTCCCATCTCACACTGAGTATGAGCCAAAGGCCATGCAATACCTGCAGGGCTCTAAAAAGCTATCAATGCTGTGACCTCCTCTTTTCCCAGTCTCCCCTGATTCACACTGCTCTAGCCACTCTGAGCTCCCATTGGTCCATGAGACACACCACAAGCTTCTGTATCAGAGCCTTTGTACTTTCTGCCTGGGGTGTTCGTCCCTGGGATAACAGCATAATTTTCACCCTTACTTCTTTCAGGTCTCTGCTCAACCATTATCTTTTTGAAAGGTTTGCCTAGACACCATATGGCAGGATGACCTCATTCCTCTGTCTAGAACCCCAAACTCCTGTACCCTGCTTTATTTGTCTTTATAGCGCCTCTTATCTGATACTTACTGGTTTATCATTTGTCTTCCTCCATTAGAATATAAGTTCAATGAGGACAGGAACTTGTTTAATTAACTTCTATAGCCTCAGCATCCAGAAGAAACTTACACATGTTGTTGATGCTCAGTAAAGCTTTACAGAGGGAGGAACAAGTGCTTTACTGTCTGCAGCTTCCTCCTTCACTCAGGCCTGCCAGTACTGCCCACACCTCCCTCACCCCTGGTTTTGTTTTCTCAGCCTTATAAATTACCATTCAATCATGTAAATCAATAAATAAAATATAAGCTTAATTAAGGCACTATCTAGTTCAGACTCTAAGTTAACTTAGGCAATACCAATTCAGTAATGCCCACATCTTGTTTTTTATTCCTGTCTTCTAACTTAGAAATCAAGTCCCATGCAATAACCAAAGTTTTCTGTAAAACAATATTGTCGGCACTAGGTATTGTTAATGCAAAAATCATCAGAGCACATTTCTCAGAAAATTGCTCCTAACAATTGGAGATAAGGTCTATGCCTGCCTTAAACTTCCTTAAACATTAGTGATCAAAAAGGTAAAAATAAAAACCTACACATTCCATTTTTGAAAAAGGAAAACATTATTTTTCTCATAAAAAAATCAAAGAATTAAGATATGAAAAAGAAAATTGTCAGAAAAATACCCCCTAATTTGAAAACAACAAAATTTGATTATTTGGTTGATGGAGGTTTCTTAAAAAAGATGATGGTAAGTATTATGGTCTTTTGCCAAAATCTAGTATCGCTTTTGGAAAAGAAAATACTTTCCAGCCATACCTTTCAAATTTTTGTTTGTAGGAATGCAAAAGAAAATTGATGAAAAATTTATATTGTGCAATTTGTTCTTGTCAAGTATTTCACTTGCATAACAGACAACTCTATCAATATTTTAATAGAACTGTTCTTTAGCTTCAATTAACTAAACCCTTTAGTGAAGCATTAGAAAGATCTAAGTATCATTTCTATGGTCATTCAGACAGCAAATATTTATGGAGGGAATGCATTATACACAGGATTTGAGAAGAGAAAATGATTATTGTCAGCAGAGACATGGAATTTCTGCTGGGTTAACTGAATCTTTAACTAGGTCAACTGGATCTAGACATTATAATTACATGTAGATATAAACATGGCAACCAAAAGGAATTTTGTCTTATGCTATATAATACATTTATTCATGTACTTCCTCTACTTTGAAAATATAATTTAAAAAGAGAAAAAACTTTTGCCATGAGAAAAACTTGCTGTTCCAATAGCATTAGCTACTTTTTCTTTCTCTGCTAAGACAGTTACTTATTTAAAACAATTTATGGAGCTCCTACTCATGCCAGAATGCATAGGACACTGGAGATATAAAAATGCATAGTCCTCAAAACCCCACAGTAGAGTGGGGGGCAGTCAAAGGACAAGAATAGAAGCATGTGACACAGAAGATCATTCTGATGCATTCATTCATTCATTCAACATTTATTCAGTGCCTGCTATGTGCCAGGCACTGTTCTAGGTGCTCAAGAGAAATCAATGAAATAAACTAACAAAATTACTGACTTTGATGTGCTTCAATAGTAGGATAGAAAGAAAACATACAAAAAAACCCCAATAAGTAAGTGAATTACATAATATCTTAGAAGATAAGCCCTATGGGGAAATAGAATATGGTAAGGGCATTGAGAGTATTGGTGGGGAAATATGGGACTTATAATTTACATGAGAAGTTGGAGAGGACCTTGTGGGAAGGTAACATGATTCTCTCAAGTCACAGAACATGCATTTCTGGGGTGACACCAGTATATTGTGGAAATACCTTGATTTTTAGAGTACGATTGGCTTCAATCAAAATCTATTCCATGTTATTTAAAAATCTGAGCCTAAATTTCCTCCTCAAAAAAAAATGGAAACAATAATACTTGACATCACAAATTGTTGGGAAGATGGAAATATTTGCCAAAACATTTTTCCCTTACATATACTTGATGTATAGTAAGTACTCAATCAATTTAGACCCTGGACTGTCTTAAGCTAAGAGCTATGAGATAGCAGGCCCTGTATGGTTTCCATCTGTGGAAATCCATCTGTGGGAAGAGCCACATATTTTCATCCCTGAACATGCAGGTCAGGCCAATCATCTTTATTCTCAGAATTGTCTTAATTGGACCTAAAATAAGAGAGCACTTGCTTCTCAGGTTATGATGCAGTGAGGATGTGAGCTGAAGAGCTGAAAGTGGCCAGAGCATCTCTCTTGTCAAGACAGCTGGCCTAAGACTGAAGTGGGTAGAGAGAATTAAAAAGATGAGAAGCACAGAAGGTGTTCTATCATTGTGGTATTCCTGATTCTGTGTGTCCTTCACTTCCATCCTCCAATAGATTGCAAAATGTGGCCACAAATTCCATCAAAAAGTAGAATCTATCTACTTCTTGAATCTGGGTGTAGTTATACAGCTATTGTTGGCCAATGGGATATTAGCAAACATGAAGCAAATAGAGGCTTAAAAAGCACTTGTGCTTTGGAGCTTGCCCTGTCTTCCTGCTTGGAACCTTTCCATTAACATATAAAATGATTCAGGCTAGCCATCTGGAAGATGAAAGATATGTAGAGCACAGATCATATACACCATGTAGAAACATCTTAGCTTATGCTTCCTAGACCAACCAGTCTCCAGATGACCTGCCAGCTGAGCACAGACACATGAATCAACCCAGGTGAGAACAGTAGAAGAATCATCCTGCTGAGCCCAGCCAATTGCTGACTTCATTGCTAATGACTGTCATTTTAAGCCAATAAGTTCTATGGTGGCTTGTTATGCAGATTAGACAACTGATTCACTCCTCTTACACACACACACCCAATGCAAACTTTTGATTTTTTTCTTTAAAAACTCTTTTACCATTTACAACCAAAAGTACTGACTAAAATGACAGGGCTTCCTGTGCTTGTGTCACTGACTTGGTGCCCTGCCTATTAATTTTGTTTATGCTGGTATTTGAACTATTCCCCTAAATCCCAAGCTTCTCCTTCCAACCCACATATTGCCATTACACACCTATGCTCTGTCCTCACAAACTGCTGAAGAATTGTCTCTTCCCTTCTCCCCATGCCTGGCACCTGCAGGTTGGACCTCTTCCCATGGCCTTTGCCAAGGGTCGGTACCTGCCACTTCCTGTTGGCTCTTCTCAGTGCCAACTGCTTGACGATGTGACTCTCCATCTGTTACCAATCATCATATCTAATACCACAACTCTTTACTTGTATGTGCAGACTCCCTCCTGCGAATAGGAGAAGTATCCACCTGCCGAATGCTGAGAGCCAGCTTCCTCCCTGGATGTTCTGTTCCATTAGGCCCAGATTCCCACACTCTTATTCTTCTGGTTTATCCTCTGTATGACATAGAGCTGGGCCTGGGAAGTTAGGTGAATCTCTACGAGCTCTCATATCCAGATGACAAATTGCATAAAGGAGAAGGAGAAGGTGGGTTTTTGTTTGTTTGTTTTTGCTTTTGCTTTTTTTTTTTTTAAAGACAAGCTGTGAGGAAATTATATCTCTTCTTGGTAGAAGAATATTGACTAGGCCATCTCAGGGACATGGAATGTGTGTGCTGCCTTTAGTGTTGGTAGAGAGTGAAGTTGTTTCTCAACAGGATAAACCAGATAGGCCTAAGCTCTACTCATATTTACCTAAGACTTTCCATTTCTAAGTCTGGCTGCTTGACATCAACTGCCAGCCTCGACATCTTTTAGCAAGAGAGAATTCTCTGGTGCTGGAGGCAACCTTTCTTGCTCTGGCAGGCCAGAGGTGCTGTAGAATTAAAGTCTCCCACCTCTGAGCCAATGCAGTCCTCATCCAGTGACTGACCAGGGTGGTACATAAATACCCCAACTCACTTGTCACTTTGATGGGCTATCTCTGAGGGGTAGTTTTACAGTGGTCCCCAGAGTTTCCCAATAGGATTAAGTTTTAGTCACCTACAGTGATAATTTACTTGATATCACATTTTTTATTGGTTTCTTTCCCTCCCCTGTCTCTCTCCTCCAAATAAATTACTTGCACTTGAAATTTTGTTTCAAGATCTACACCCAGAAGAATGCATCAGAGACAACAGGAACTGGATCTATGAAGGCTATGGTAGCAATTTAGTGGAAAGAGTGTGACAATGTGATGATGAAAAGAAACAGCCACCTGGATGGTAAGAGGGTAATAATTGCCACTGGGCCCTGTTTGCTCACTGTCAAAGAGTTTGGGTGATTTTCTTGATAGGATAGTAACTGAAACAAAGATGAATATAATGGAAACTTTGGGTTAAAACTGGATTCATCTATAACATGGGCATCAATCACTTTGCCCAGTATTCATAGGGTAATGCACTTTTGGAATTTAATTTCTTTTCAGGTGAAGCTATTTATGCATTATTTTGTGGATTTTTATGGGTGAATAATACTCTGATATGGTTCTTTGTCTAAGAGCAAATTACAACTTAAAAATCTAACCAGGGGTGTTCCAATAACTATGTTCAACTATTTATGAAACATTGACTTTCTGGTCCTAGGCTAAAGCATGCACTTTAAATTGGTTAGTTCTATTGCCAAATGCCTTCAGCCTTCATTGACTTTTTTGGAATTAGTACAAAAGCAGAGATTAGATCCAAAACTTGTACAAAGATTCTGTGTGGTCCAGAAAATTATGAGTCTTAACTTGTACATATGAATTAAATATTGAATATGTTATATCTTTGGGGACAGTGAGCAATCAAGGTGTATGAACTGATTGGAGGAAATGACTCCATAAAAATCTAATCTATGACCTATTCTTGTAACAAAGAGTGGAAAAAGTCTCAATAATTCTAAATGATAAACTTTCTAAGGAAAAAAAGTGATTTTGGCAAATGAGAGGCAATGCCGACCAACTGATGAAGGCTCCCTTTGCTTGCAGCCAGTATTGCAGTCATTACTTTGTCAAGGACTCTGAGATTCTTCAAGCATGAAAGGAAGGATGGGGAATCAAATCTCTCTATTTAATCAGGAATGTATTAGAACTGCTTCAAAATTAGCCTTGGCTCTCAGCTTAATGAAATTTCCCATTGTTCAGCACCAAATCCATGGCATTCAAATGGCAGCCCTTTTGACTGTAAAAAGCCTCAAAAATTCAAGAACTTACAAAACAAAACTGATTATTCCTCTTCCCAAGTTCACAAAAAGAATCAAAAGTGCTCTGCCTTTGGAGTAGGCAAAATGTTGGAGACATCCTGACCCTGCTGGACACACCTCATTCTCACAGGGCACAATTGACCACAGAAAATGCCTATGTGCAGAGCTAGAAGTTTCTGCAATGAAACTCACCAGCCTTGCTGTGCTCAAGGAATCATTTTAGAGGATGGCAGAGTAACCAAGAGACGTGAATTAGAGCCACTCCTGTCTGGTGTCACTAAACTTTCTCCATGGGGTTTTACATGGAAGGCCTTCCCCTTTGAGACTTTTCACCAGCTCTGTTTAAATGAATTTGTCTTCACTGGTCTGAAATAAGAAAATTAGAATGGCTTCTCCATCCCCTCATTCCTTGCACTCTGCACCCACATACAATCTTGGTGATTTTAAAACTCCTTTAAAATATCACTGTGATATCCAACATTACTTGATGAAATCAATACGTGCAAAAAATCTGACACTCGAAGCTTACCTTTCATCACCCATTCTCTGTCTATTCATCTCCCTTTGGCCTGAACTACAGTGAGCCCACACTTAGTCTTCAGAGTGCGAATCGGTGTAGCAAACAAAGGATCTCCTGATTCAAATGAGTCTAATTGCAAGTGCTGATGTGTGTAAATAATTAATTTTGTTTTCACTGGTGAGTCCAGTTTGATCTTTCATTGCTTGGTGACCCCTGGGGTCTGCAGCTCCCTGAGAAGCAGGGACATTTAGGATTTTTTATTACCAGCTCATAAGTAATTTATAGATTACTATGGAGTCAGGTGCACAGACTCAGCATCTCATCTATCACTATAAGCAGCTCCTGTGTTAAGGGATGGCTACTTCCCAGAAATCAATGAAGGGGAACAGAGATCAGGCAAAGGGACAAGGCACATATGCCATAGAAGGCATCTCTTTCAGATGAAGCACGAATGTCTCAAGGTAATGATTCACCAAGCCAACAAACGATAAAGTTCTCCAATTATCTCTTGTACAATTAGAGAGCCCCACTGTATGTTGCATAGCAAAAATATATCCAACTGTTATCAGGGATCATTAAAATTCTTTATCTGCTTTTCCTCTCTGATTTGCCTTCTTCAGTAAAATTTTTTTATCAGAAAAACTGCATTAAAGTCAAAAGTTCTATTGTTAGAAAGAAAGAAAGAAAGAAAGAAAGAAAGAAAAAAAGAAAAAAGAAAAGAAAAGAAAGAAGAAAGGAAAGGAAGGAAAGGAAAGGAAAGGAAAGCAAAGCAAAGGAAAAGAAAGGAAAGGGAAGAGAAGGGAAGGAAAGAAAGGGGAAAAGAGAAAAAGGAAGACAAGACTTTACTACCAGGAAATTTTATCATGCCAAGAAATGATCTTGAAAGAAGAGGCAAATAGTGGAGTTACTCACAGCTTTGCTAACACATGTGCCGTGCCTTTTGGACAACAGCATAGGGTGTGGAGTTCATTTCCTCATGATTTTCTGAAATGTGTTGTATCATATGCACATGTGGATATGCGACAGAAGGGAAAAGTGCAAACACTAGTAGGGCCATTTACTCTGTCCCTTCAAAGACACCAACTTGGGCATGTACATCACATTCCTGAGTTGTATACAGTGTCCTGGATGGCATTCAGAGTTTGCTGTGAATGCACTCAAGAATTCCATTTCCACCACAGCCAAGGATGTATTGCCACCCTCTGACCCCTCAGCTGTGTCCCCAACTTCTACACAAAGCACGTTCTCACCAAGCAAAGGAAAGATGGGCTGCGTACATAAAACCTCAGCCCGGAGGACTCCAACCCAAGGAGCAGCAGAATAAAGAAATCTCTGAACATATTCATAAGGAATGTTTCTTTATGGTACTTTTTTTCTATTCTCAGGGACAGCACCAAAGCTGTGCCACATTCTGAAACTGTTGCTATGGCAAAGCGTCTTGTTTGATTGACTATGGAGCGCATTGTGGTGTTGGAGCCATGTAAATGATCAGGGCACAAAGGAAAGGGCCTGCGGCAGCCCCTTGCTCAATCACGACAGTGCTGGGGTCTGTACCCCTTGACACATGCCATTTACTCAGCATGGGAAGGCATTTCTCTGAGAAAGCCTTACTCCCTGGGTGCTGCGGACTGGTCTTTGGAGACATTTACGACATCTCCACATGTTGCAGAATCCATTCTGTGGGGGGGGGGGGGGGAGAACACACAATGATGAAGCCCTTGCTTTGGTTTTAAGGCCAAGACATTTCTATAGAAATTTTGCATCCTCTACCTATTAACACATTTTTTTTTGTTGTTTCCAGGCTGCTGGTTTCATCTAATATTTCAACTTTACATCAGTTTCTGTCACTTAGAAGCAAAGTAGCCAAGTCTGTCCTTTGCTTCCCACTTATATCTCAAAGACGTGTTTTTAATTAAGTATTTTACCACAGCATCAATTCACACTGATTAGACATAATTACAGAAACAAAATATGCAGAATACATTTTAATAACGCCTGCCACCTCGAAGGGAACAATGAGGATCTAATTTAATGATCTAAGTGTTATTTGAAAGCAATGCAGAGTTTCAAAAAAATAGGCATATATTTTGAAATAGAGCTTATTAGTATTTTTGGATACAGATGGAAGATAAAATGCACTATTATCTGAGTTTCGATACTTGTAATTAAAATAAAATAAAACAACAACACTAGGGCAACATTCGTTTACATAAAGAATCAAACGACACCCTTGAATAATAAAAGCTTGATCCAAAGAAAACAGTTTCACTGGAGACTTAAAATACTGTGAGAATCTGTAGCCCACTTCTAAGGGAAATTTCGTCACCAAGATAGTATTGTGTCAATGTCAATTTTCAGGTTTTGACATCATGTTTACTTTCAGAGATGCTGCATAAAGGGTGCAGGGAACTCTCTGGACTAGTTTTGCAGCCTCTTGTGTGTCTTAAATGATTTCAAAAAACAACAAAAGTTATAGCCACAATCTATTTTTGACACAGAATAAAAAAATATTTTTTTCCCGACTTGTAGAGACATGTGATGTCTCAGCGGAGCTTTTGGAATCACAATTACAGAACCATATGATGTATTATTTCTGGCACTTATGTGGGCATTTAAAGTCAAAGGAGTTTTGGACAATGAGTTAATGTTCTTGCTGAAAATTCTATTTACCCCACAGTTTCAATTCATTCAGAAAAAAAAAAAATTCTGTAAGCAATTAGGAATGAGAGATCTATTTGCTTTTACTGCTTCAGATGATCTTCCAGTAGTTATTAAAACAGTATTTACAATTCTCATAAACCTGGTTGTGTCTTTGGTCACTGATTTTTTTTAACTTTCTCTTTTTTATTCTCTTTTTAAAAACTTAGTAGCTAAAACCGTTGCATTCTGCCCCCTTCATTAGCAAAGTGCGGAGATTTAAAAAAAAGAATAAAAAACATTCCTTTGGTTTTCACAAACCAAAATCATATCTAATGTAAATGTCCATATTTCATTTGGGTGTCTTTGTGTGGATCAGGGAGGTGTATGATCATACAATGTCATGATGAGGGGGTCTATAGGAATCACCCAACTCATCCAAAATCCTAACATATTAAACATGCATATATTAATATGTATTAATAATACATAATAATATTAATATTAATAATACATACTGGTGGTTATGTAATAAGGCTTTGCATTTCCATGGTATCCCTTAAGGAGCCATGATAGCATGCAGCTAATTTTATCCTAATAAAACTCCGTGAGCTTGCTAGAGGTCTTTACCATTATTCTCACTGAGAAAATGGGTGGCTAACTTCCAAAGAGTCCAGACTTTTGCTTATTCTTTGTAAGGCTTGCTAATGGTGAGGTTGTGGATTAAAGTCCAGATTAAACATCTTTGCTGGAGGTACTTCATTCTGGGATACAGTCTCTAAAGCTACAACCCTGCTTAAGTGGTCTTGTTTGATACCTGTGACATGGCACCATTTTACATCCCAACCAATAACTCCTTTTCTTAATCTGAGTTGACAAAGTCACTCTGATGGTTCCTGTCATTACTGGAATTAGAAAACTCCAATGTCCCTTCTCTTCTATACTTCATGGTCTGGTCAGGTGAAAGGTGGGAGAGTGTATTTGCCTCACCATGATTTCAGGAAAGTGATCAGAAATTAGAATGGGAAACAAGGAAATTAAGGATGTGTTTCATTAGGGATGTGTTTATCAATTCTACATTTGGAGTGTGAACCACTTTTAGAGAGAAAATTTAAAATTTAAGGTTTCAACAAATACATACACACAAAAATTTCAACTGGCCTTAAGAAAATAAAAATGAAAAACAAACTAAATCAACCAACCAGTCAAACAGTAACTCCCAATGTAGGTGTTTGCTCTTCTATCAGTAACCCCTAAAGAAGTTGGAGATATTTGAACTGTTTTTCCAGTTTTGCAGTTTTCAATAGAAGAGATCATTTTGGCTATAAAGACATCTATGCAAAAGCCCTCACACCTGCTTCTTGACCACAGACACACAACTATTTAAAAAATCTCCAAAGATGTATGAATAAACCTTTTATAATCTCGAGGATTCTTAAGTTTCTAGACAGAGATCAATACAAACCCTGGCTTTTAAGGCAAGCTGGAACACCTTCTGGAATTTAAAACATGTGCTTGGCCCCAGACAAATCAAGCAAGAGTCAGGACGTGAATTAGATCAGTTCTTTTATGCACACACCTAGCAACACTCTGACTAGCTCTTTTTGTGGGACCAGAAACGTGTGCACCAGAAAAGGAATATGAATATTTCCTGGCCTGACACTGTCAGGGGGCTGAAGTGGCCACCTTTTCCTCTTCTCCTTGCTTTTTATAATATCCATCAGTTGGTACTTTTGACTTGTTCTTATCTGTGTCCTACATGGCCCAATTCCAGCTAAGCCAGTATAAAACTACAAAGGAAATTGTGTGGGATGTTTCTCTTATTCTATGATTTCCTCATGTATCACTCTCCACCATGATAACCAAATTTTCTGGCTGGGGGCCGATCTCAAGCAGGGATAGCTGGAAGGTGTTGAGTGAAAATAGAAGAGATGATGAAGAAGAAGGAATGAGTAAAAAGAAAAAAAGACAGGAAAGAGAGAGTAAAATAAGGAATGAGTATGTCATGACACAAAGGTCAAAAGCAGGGAGGGTGACAGAGACCAAAAAAGGTGCTTTGATATCCTCCTGGGATCATCCCAGTTCCCAGTGAGGTCGTCATGCCCTTGGTTTGTGCAATAATTCATTGGCAATGCTCAAATTGAGTTTGCAAATGACTTGAGACCTCAGCAGGAGCTACCAGTGGTTTATAGCTTCACAAATTGAAATTGAAACTCAAAACACCCTTGATAAACTGCAATAAAATATTACAAAGACAACAGAAATCTCCTCTAGGTTACAGAATAACACATAATAGAAAAATAAAAAAAAATTTAATGGGAGAGGAATAAACAAAGCTAGCCAGCTAACTAATAACAAGCAGATTACAGAAGCAAGTCAAATATGGAGGTACACTAAGGTTTTCAATACCTATCCTGAGGAAATCTGGCCATTCAAACGATTTCAAAGGTACTCCGCCTAGTTCTGAGCTCCACAATTAAAGAGGGGTGTGGAGAACTTGGAAAGAGTTCAGAGGAAAACCACAAAGACAATCAAAGAGTTGAAGAAAAGGACTTGAGAGGAAAGAGTCAGGGAGCTGAAAAAATTCAACCTGAAGAAGAGAAAGTTAAGGAGATAATTTAATTATGGTCCTCAACTACATAAGGTGCTTTTCCATAGTTCTCTTTTTCCACTATAGATGGACAGAGAGGCAAGAAGGGGCTTAAACATGCAACATGGTGGGGAGGGGTGTGTGTGTGTGGGGGGGGCAGTGTCTCAGCTAAGTGTAAGAAATGTCCTGACATGAGAGATGGTGAATGATGAAATGGGCTCCTGATCATGGTTGGGGATAAGGACTATCTTTCTTTAGTGTCTTAAAAAATAGAGAAGATTCTCATAGATTTAGGGTGACTTGTACACCTTGCTAAAGAGCACTGGCAATATCTTTTGAAGAGTGGGAATTTGTGGAAGAAAAAAAGTCAGCTAAACAAGACCCACAGGGGTAGGGGTGGGGGTGGGGTAAGACACCTCAGAGTGCATGCTGGGATTTGGGCTAATTAAGATGTTGACTGAATCTATGCTAATCATGTCCCACCAGACTCTGCTGGATTAGTATGTAAATTGGTAAACTCTGTTCTGAAATTGCCCTACCAGCTGAGGTCTAATTACTGACTAGACATAACAAATAATAATGGGATTTGTATTTTAGAATGTTTAATTATAGAAATACACGTCTCGAAAAAAAAAATACCAGTTGTATCGCACAGAGAGAGACTTCAAAATGTTTGAGCAAAGGTTTATGAATTTTTACACCTTTAATAAGAGCTCTGCGAAGTGGGATGGGTGGGGGAATCCTTTCCAAGATCTAGCATGGGTGAAGGGAGACCAGAATCACAATGATGAATTCACTGCTTGAATGATTTTCCCCCAAAGCTTCTCAAAGACTAATTGTTTCATTTGCTGATACACAGCATTTTGTGAGCTCTTAGTTATATCACCGAAAGAACTGGAACTCACCCATAAAGAATAACCAAGATGCGATGGATTTAACCCAATGCCTCCACAGCAAGCATTCAAATAAAATTTAAAGCAACAGGCCGCTATTTGTAGGAAAGC
Organism: Cynopterus sphinx; assembly: GCA_030015415.1. NCBI lineage: Eukaryota > Metazoa > Chordata > Mammalia > Chiroptera > Pteropodidae > Cynopterus > Cynopterus sphinx. Next base: position 2,977,435 of record CM057388.1, read on the forward strand.
CCCTAAAATGGTTTTTCTACGCCAAAATTATTTGATGCTATTGAGATTATTAAATTTATGCATCAGAAATGGTCAGGCCCATTCCCAAGCAAGAGTTTATTTTACGGTTTTAGAGCAAAGTAGCTTGAGCTCTAGCATTCACTGAATGGCTATCTCAGAACACAAATGTTTTTGCAACCATTCATCGCATCATCCTGTAACCCACCCTTTCTAAAAAAGGAATCTACATAGAAAGAGTTATAAATTGCATTTTGAACACAGTCGTAATAGCTGGCTATATGTGCCCATCGTATTGCTATTTCTCACACAATTTTAAAGGCATATGGGTGGTCATTAAATCTTTATTAGGTTTTACATCATAAAATCAATTATTCAAGTTGTTCTAATACATACTGATATCTTTGTGGCCCTTCTGTCCATATTTAGCCACACAAATCCCATTTGCACATCACTTTTATTTTAATTTAGGACGGTTTTGTTCCCAAAAATATAAGGCTTAAAAGCCTATTATGTCCCAATTATGTGCTAATTTCCCACATTTTTCTTAGGTCCACACAGTGGATTACTAATGAGGAAAAGTTCACATAATTAACAAAGATGGAGCATTTCTTTTCACTTATACGACATTGCAGAAGGTTCACTCTTGCTGTTAGATGGGAAGGAAATAGGTATTGTCAAATAAAATTCAGTGAGCAAGCTTGTGTGTGCAGTAGCTTCAAGCCTCTATATATTTGAAGTTACACAAGTATATAAAAGTTAAATTTGTTGATCACCTTAATTTGAATTAGTGAAAATAAAGCATTCAGCTACCTTTGTGGTGCAGAGCCATAAAGAAGAATAATACAGTATTACTGTGACCTGGGGATATTCTAACATTATAATTGAAATTCACTGAATAAAATAATTTTTAATTGAGGGCTCAGGTTATTTGTCTTTGCTGATCTTACTGCCATAGTAATAACTGTATTTCTTTAGGTGTTAACTGTAGATTTGAGTTTCTTTTTTCATTAGTTTTATAAATATAAGATACATGAGGAGATGTTTGATTCCCTGACAGTGGCTGAAAAAATCTGAACAAACTTTCCCTTTCGATATGATACCGAGTTCTCTGTTAAGCTGGCATGATGGCATCTTCTTGGAGATAATATATCACTGAAAACATTATGTTAAGTGCTATTTCTCAATGCCCAAAGGCACCTGTCAGCAATTATGTATTATTTACTCTTAAAAATAATCACAACCTACTCTGAGTGTTGAACCCAGGGTCAGATACTCTGAGATGATTACTCTACCTCTGTCTCCTTCTTGTCATGAGTTTTGGGAGAAGCCAACCTGAAGTCAGAACATTTGGAAGCTTCATAGAAAGTGTTTTGCCAACACATACGTAAGCAGAGTAGTAAGCCTGAACAGACAGCATCTTGGATATAAATCTCTCTGTGACTGGTTAGCAAGCTATTAGGTAAACCTCATTTTTTTTTTTTTTTTTTGGAATTCTCACATCGAAGCAAATTATATAACTGCAAAGAGTTATCCTTTCAACACATGGGTTTTGCAATCCTCTTTCATCAAAGTGAGGTGCAGATTATCACAATAAATAGAAATATTGATGCCCAAATGTGTCTAACTTTGGTTGTGGAGATATAATCAAATTCTCCTAGTTTGTGTTTTCCCCATGGCGATATATCATGAAGTCTTTCTCCAAAAGCTCTGAGCACTCATTTTAGCTAAGTAGGTTAAGGGGCATGTGACCAAGTTTTCTGGGCTATGGGGCAGAAAGCAGGATTTCAAGCCTGGCTGTGCCATTTTCTGAGACTTTTCTTCTTCCACTGTAAAGAGGAAGCTTCTTAACAAGAACTGCCAGGAACAAATGAAATTAAATGTGTGCCTAACACACAGTGAATATACCAAATAATATTTGTTAAATAAGCATCTATTAGAAAAGGTTAAACAAATTTAAATTTTCCTCTTCCATAAATTAAGAAGCAAACATAAGGGGCAATGTCCCATATCTTCATAGTGACTATTTATAAAAGAAAAAAAGTACCACATTCCTATCACATTCCTATAAAAAAAGTACCACATTCCTATAAATCATATATATGATTTACATATGTAAATCATATATATGATTTATATATATAGTCATAATATTTTTTTAAATAATATATTTTAAGAGTTCTATAATTTCACATTATAACATCTACAAGGATTACAGAACACTTTAAAGAAGATTAAGAGATGTGAAAATCATGTTTACATATACCTTTCTTAGCAAAGATGATTTTTAAAAAAAGGCTACCTACACTCACACTCAGATCATTACACAGGGCATCTCCACTCAACAGATTCGTCAATGATAATGATAATGAAGAACAACCATATCAAAATACCAGGACCTTGAAAACCAGAAATATTATTTTAGGATTCCTGAGGCATTTAAGATTTCAATTAAAAATGATTCTGTCTGGTACAGTGAACCCACATCCTTTAAACACACAGGTAGCAGAGTGAGAAATGAGATCTTGGGGTTCAAATTTTACCCTGTGGATCATCACATTGTGACCTCAGGCAAGTTCCTTAACTTAACCTCTTTGCGATTCCTCCATCTATAAGGCTTCACATCCCACTGTAATAAGGATTATATGGTTTTCTCCATGTGGATATAAATTCTTAGAGAGCAGGGAAATGAGTTTTCTCTACTTGTGTCCCTGTGCCCAGCCCAGTGCTCCATACAAATGTTTTGTTTTATCATGGGTCACATCCTCCTGATGGCAAGAAATCTGTAGGAATTTGCCTCAGAAAGATTCATAGTGCATCTTGACAGCAGGAATTGCTATCCCTGTGGTCCTCCCTTGGAAAGATACAGGTCATTCTCATGCTAAATATCCTATAAAATTATAATAAATTGTTAATTGAGGTGTAGAGTATAAGAATTAAAATCATGGACCCTGGGACCAGACTACTTACTTGGCTTCAAATGCCTTCCCTCCACTTGCAAATTGCTTGAATTTGGGCCAATCATATAATCTCCCTTTGCCTCAGTTTCTTCATCTGAAAACTGGGATGACAGTGATACTAATAGCTACTTAATAGGGATGGTATAAATATTAAATAAGTGTGCTTGGGGTAAGATGAAGTACTCAATAAATATGTTATTGCTATTATCATTATCTAGGTCTTCACAGATGGGTTTTGGGCTACATGAGTGAAGAGGTATTTCTGGCTACTGTTGTGTCCTTGGGTCCTATGGCAGTGTACGTACACCTTCTCAGTGTCATCATCCATTGTCTCTACCTCTCCTTTATCTACCTGAGTTACCCATGTCACAAACCCTCTCTGAGTTGTTCCACCAATGAACTCTTTTTAATATCTTTCAAACTCATCTACAGACAGTCGCTAGTCATGTTCTCAACGTCTCTCTCCTGCTTTCTAGTGGGTGTCCTAGTTGGGCCTCTAGGTCAATAAGGTTCACTCTGAAAGCTTTCTAACATGAACACCTGATTATTTCATTTCTCCACTTGATATCTTTCATGGCCCTCCATTACTTACAAGATCATGGAATAAATAAATATCATGTGGATCTGAAGAAACATGTACAAAGGTATGGTTGTCAGAATCACGCCCCCCAAAGATGTCCATGTTCTAATTCCCCAAATCTGTAAATATGTTATGTAACATGGCAAAAGGGACATTGCAGACGTGCTTAAGGATGTTGGGATTTCCTTAGATTAGTCTGGTGGGTCCAATGTAATCACAAACATCCTTGCAAGGGAAGGAGTCATAAAGAAGGTGAGATGATGATGAAAGCAGAGGTCAGAGTGATGCAGGGTCCCAAGTCAAGAGCCAAGGCATGCAGGCAGCCTGGAGAAGCTGGAAAAGCAAGAAACAGATTCTTCTCTTGAGCCTCCAGAATGGACGTGACCCTGCTGACAGTTTGGTTTTAGACCCATTTCGGGCTTCAGACATCCAGGACTATAAGAAAATAAACTTGAGTTGTTTTAAGACACTAAGTTTGTGGTGATTTGTTACAGCAGTGATAGAAAAACCAATACACAAAGCAATTGGATAGACAGTGCTGACTGAATGAATGTGTTGAGGTCAATCAGTGATTATACTAGGAATATTATGGACTAGAGCATTGACACATTTAGAAGTCTTTTTTTTTAATTTTATTTATGACATGCCATTGCTTCCTTTCTCTCAACTAGGAGCTTCAGAAGAGGGCAGGGATGCTTTTTCCAGGTTTCTACAACCCCATCTTTTCTTCTACTCCCCTGCTGGAGACAGGAATTGAGGCGAGAGTGGATAGAAAACCACATCTCTATACAAATAGGGGAGGAAACACAATTGCATCTCAGTTTGCTTGCAGATTGGGGCCTCCTACTAGATACATGGTGAAAACTGGGGCAGGCATGGCCAAAAAGCAAACCAAATTTACTTCTCACTTCCCCTAACCAAGCAAATCTAATATGCCACATTCTTCCCCTCCCCTAGTTTCACTGAGAAATAATTGACATAGGTCACTGTATACGTTTAAGGTGTACAGCATAACTTAATTTACATATATTTTGAAATAATTATCCAATAGTCTTAGCTATCATCCACCATCTCATATAGACACAATACAAATAAATAAAAGAATTTTTCTCCTTGTGATGAAACTTACTCCCTTAACAACTTTCCTATATATCATACAGCAGTGTCAGCTACAGTGCTGCCTTCTATATTTTAATCTAATATGTTGTTTCTACCTTGACGTATGAAAGCAAGTGTTACACATAAACATGTACAGCACCTGTCCAATACAATCCGTACTTACAGATGTTGGTTGTCAGTTCCTAAAGGAAGTTAAGGAACAAGCTGAAACTGTCCAGGGAGAGACTCTGGAAGCATTAAGATAAACTGTAGGGAATTAACAATTGATATGGGATCTGGGAAGAAAGTTGTGGGTATTGAGAGCAATATAGAAGTGGCTAAAAAGAGTAGGGGACAGATCTGGATTTTCTGCCTTACTAGTCACAGGTCATGATTGCATTCTTAAATCCTCTGGGCCTCACTGTCCTCATCTCTGAAATGGGCATTTGAATACTCATTCTGGAGTACTGTTGAGATTAAGTGATGCCATTCTTGTGAAGAGGGCAGGGTGGTGTCTGCCACCTGGTGGATTCAAGAAACATTCATTTCTTTCCTATGATGTCATTTTTTCTATTGGTAATATTATAAATTATGTACATCATTGTGCTAAATCATCTAACAAAAACATTTCACAAAAACCATCTAACAGAAAAAAAAACTAATATATCAAGGGAAAAATTTGAATAGCAATTATAAGCTGTAAAGATTAAACTTGCTGAACCATGTTGGTCCATATTTTCCTAACTTGTGTAATGGCCAGAGAAATTCATGAGAAACCTTACCTTTGAATTATTTAAATGCCCAGTGAAGAGAATAACACCCAGGGGGCTTGTGCGATGTGAGAGGATTATTGATTACCTCAACTGCCAGGTTCTAAGCAGCCAGCAACATATTTTAATGTATCAATAATTCAGAAGAATGAGCATTTTTTTGTTGTCATTGCTGAAACCACATTTACAGCTGAACCTTGTGAACATGCAAAAGATTGTTTGACACGTAAAAGTTGGTCTTTCTCCTTCCAGCCTTGGCTGTCTCTGCAGGGAGTGCCACCAAAAACTAGTGTTCATGTCTAACAACAAACGTGGGCCACACTGGTGACATCCAGGCACTCAATAAATACATGCCAGATGAATGAAAATCTCATAAGGTGGGAGTGAAAAATGACCAGCAAAAGTATTTTAAAAGATCAACCTGGAAAGAAATCAATTCTAATAAACTCGATGCTCTCGGGCTCAAATATTAGGGAGGTAAATAGTCTTTGGAACGAGCATGAGCATGCAGCAGAGAATAGTAAATAACATTGATCAGAACTGGAAAACCTCCCAGGAGTCCTCAGAGTTAAGAGAGAAATTGATTAACTGTTATGTCACACTCAGGACCCCCAAATTAACCGCCTGCATTCCGTAAACAATTCCTCAAGGCAGAGAAAAACCATTGGGTTGAATTAGCATTTTAGTTGAAGAAGAATGGAAATGGAAATTGAAAGGGAATTGGCTTTCCTCTTTTTTTTTTTTTTTTGCAAAGGATACCGTAGGCAACGAATTAGTTCATTTTAAAGAGCACATATATTTTTCAGGTGTTTATATTAATATCCATGCAAAGAAACCATTTAAAGAGTTATGTAATTTTTTTAAAAGACCTGATTGGTATCAATAAAATAAATGCCACACACTTTAAATTTTTGAAGATTCTAATAATCAGGTCACGTTAAAACTGCAATATTAAGTGGGAAAAACTCTCTCTGGGCCTAATTTCAATTGAAGTGAAAGTTGCAGGCCTAGGTAATTAGTTGGTGTTGGACCGTTTTACTTGATCATTGTTTTCATCATGCACGGATTCGACTGGAATCATAAGTACATCATTGGGCATATGTTAAGTTTAGAAACTAAACAACCATCATCAGAACTTTGCCTAGAGCAAGGCTCTTAGTTTTATTTTAATGGGGAAGAAAGAAATGCAGAGAGTCACCTCCACTGGGCAGCATCCAAACTTTCTCCGAGAAAAACCAGCACAACAGAGATTACCGGCCCCTCCCCTGGGGTGGGGGAAGGGTGGGTAGGGGTTTGCTGGAATTTAGTAGTTCTCAGCTCTGAGGACAGGCTTCTTTCTGGACTTGTCCATCACAGGAACAACAGAAGTCTGTCACAAATATTCACACATACTCCAACTCACAAGGACTTTAGTAATTCGCTGGAGGGCTAATTTGCCTCCAACTGTATTAATATCTTTCTAAACTAGGCAGGCTCAAGTTTCCCAGAATATATACCAAAGTCAATTCTAAAAATAACAGAATGGAGTTAGGGAGTAAGAAGTCACATTTGCCAAACAAGGCTGGGTGAGCCAGCTGATTCCTTGAAAATGCTGAAGGAGATGTGGTACCTTTCTCAATCTGCTCAGATTAGAACAATCGCTGAGTAATAATAAACAGAATCTGAAGTTCTTCAGGACTAACTCAAAATTCCATTTCTCTCATTTGTAGTGGGACTCTGCTCTCCCCTTATCTCATGCTGTCTGGAACTTACTCTTGGGACTATTTGCTTTTATCAGCAGTGGCTTCAGTCCCCACCACCCCAGTTATAAAACAGGTGAAACCTACATGGTAAGTACATCCTCACAGGAAATAGACCACTTAGAATTTTCTAGAAGGGCCTAATTTACTCCTACCCCCATGCAGTTGTACCCCCCCAAACTTACCACATTTAGATCTATATGCTTTAAAACATGAGCATCCTATACAATAAGTACATTCCTATATGGAGTATAGTTTCTGCATGTGCATATGTTTTGTTTAAGTCGCTTGCTCAAATGTGATGCTGATCAAGTTTGGGAAAAGTAAAATTATGCTCCGGCTACCAAACCCTTTGTGCAGGAAACAGCGCCTTTCTCATACGTTAGGCAGAGACAATGCAGGATGTCCCCAGAATCACTAACCGATTTCCCATCCTTGTAACACTGGTGCTTTCCAGAAGCAATTACAGTAGCAGGAGAAAAAAAAATGAGCCTTACCAGTTACTCTACTGTAGTCCAAGAAAAATAAGCATCCAGCTGCTCCAGGCCAGGCAATTGGGTGTCTCAGAGTCACTTTACTGAGAGGGACCACGAAAGCTGAAGTCTTCCTGCCCTCCGTTTGGTTCCTCCCAGGCTTTTTTTCTCACAAAGCCCTCTCCTATTCTCTCTAATCCCCTCACTGGGAAAACCAGCACACACACACCAAATGACTTCTGCAGAAGCGCCCCTCCTGGGGAGTGGGAAGGGAGGGGGAAGGGGGTGTTTGCTGGCATTAATTCCTGCAAGGCCAGTCCTCAGGCATCAACCGGCCCTCTGCACCCCTCAGGAACAGGACACAAAGTCCCAAGCCAGGGTGTGAGGAAGGCAGGGGGCAGGAGGGTTTCTAGCAAGGCATGGAGATGCACATTTGCTCTTCCTGCACCCCCTGAAACTCCAGTTGGTACCTCTCAGGGATGGGAAAGGTGGCTCAGCCTAAAACATCATCTGAGTTTGGTACCCTTTATACTCTCTCCTGGAACAGAACAATTTCCAACAAGTTTCATAACATTCACTAAGAAGCTGCCCAAATGGATCTAGGATTTTAGGAGGCCTCGACGATTTCTAGCAGTGGTTTGTTTTTAATTTAGAAATTAAAATAAACTGAAAACATCAAGGCAGGATATCAAATACGAAAATGTGGTTCTACATGGCTCGATCAAAGATGTTGAAAATTACTGTTTTTACAAAGAAAATTCATTTTAAAACATCACGTTTTTAAGATATTGAATAAAAGAAAATTGCTAAATTGAAGGCATGATCTTTTTTTTGGAACTGAAGTGTCCCTCATCCTCCCAGAGGGACACTTGATATTGATATTTCCTAACAATATCCCCACCTTATAAATCTAAACCCCCTTCTAACTTAAGACAGATATCTGACGTATATTTCAGGGATGCTATAATCAGTCTGGAAAATCCCCCTTTCCCCTCGAATTTTTAAAAAGAAGACTTACCTTTCGATGACATCATTTAAATCCCCCAAATGAGTAAATCAAAGAGGAGACAAGCAGATGGCACAGTTCTAGATTTTGCAATGCGGGCTGTTTGCCTTGGAGTCATTATTGCTAAGGAGAAACTGCTAGGCTTGTGCCTGTGTTTGGCAGCTTGCCATTTGGGCCTTTGAAACAAATAAATCGGCTTCACACCACCAGCTCCACTACATACTAACACTTCAAATGCCCAAACTGGGACATGCCGCCTCTTTCCATATGACCCTGCATAGAATCAGAGGTGATGGTTTGATGGATGAGTTTTTTCCCAAGAGACAATGTAATCTGTAACATCATGGTTCTGGCTGTATCCCCTACCCCAGGAACACCATCCAGTCTCTCCTTTCTGGAAAGAAAATCACTCCTGCTTGGTGACAGTGTCACCTCAATAGAGAGAATGAGCCCAGGGTGCAGAGCAAATGCTGTAACTTATTTCCTTCTTAACTTTGATTTTTCTGACTCTCCTTTGCCGGGCTAATGGAAGTAGGATGAGATGAGAATGTAGTGGGGAGAGAATTCAGACCAGACCAAGCAAAAGCGCAGATCTCAATAGTCTAAAGGTTTATCACTGACAGCAAAATAGTGAGCTTCAAAAAGAATATTTGGGTTTTTAAAAATATCACTACCAAATATTTGCATGATACTAATAATGTCTTTCTGTTACATGCAATTTATAATACAACTCTACATTAGAGATTGCAGAGATATTTAAAGTATCTATTTACTTTCAGATTTAAATGGAACTCATTTAATATTACATTTTTCTACATTATATTTTTCTTTTTCTCATTATCAAGTCACATATAGGTCTCGAATGAACCTTGGCCATTTTGCTCTATTCTATGTCTTAGTCGTTCTCTGTTCCAGTATGTATCATTAGTCTTAATATTTAAAATAATTCTTGGTTAATCCATTTGAACTTCTAATATAAACTGACTTGCAAATAAAAGAGCTAATATCTTTACAACTCTCATCATCACCTCTATCTTTTTCACCTATTTAAATCTCAGATGTCCAGTACAAGGAAAATATGAAATATAGATCTCTCTCTCTCTCTCTCTCTCTCTCTCTCTTTCTCTCTCTCCATCATCTTTATCCATAGTATCATCTATATCACCTATCATCTACCATCTATCTTTCTATCCATCCATTTGCAATCAATCATCTATCTATCATCAATCTATCATCTACTTATATCCATCTATGTACCTATCTATGTATCTCTGTATCTATCTATCTATGGTAGATTTATCTACATAAAAATATAATATTTAAATGGCAGAAAACCACATAAGCCAAGTCAAAAGAAATGATGAATGGGGACAGAGGGCCCATCTCTTTCACGTTTAAGGAGCACCTTTGAAAAGAGAAAAACATACCACCCAAAAGAAAAATGGGTAGCAATTATAAAACAGAGAAGACATAGAATTGGTCCTTAAGCACATGGAAAGATGCTTTCTCACTTGCAGTAAAGTAAGTGCAAATTAAAACTACACTGAGATACCATTTCTTACCTAACAGAGTAGATGAAATTCAAAGATTTGGTCCCATACGCTATTGATGAGGCTCTGGGGAAGCAGGTATTCTCGCAGGCTGCTGGTGGGAGTACAAAATACTACCACAAATATGGAGAAGATATGGCAATAAATAATACATTTACAGGTGCATGTACTCTTCCATCCAGCAATACCACTTGTAGGCATCTTCCACAGAATCACCAGTAGAAGCATAAAACATCACATGTTCAAGCAAAATAATGAAAACCACACAAATTCCCAGCAGTAGATTGATTAATCTATGGTATATCTACATAGTAAAGTACTGCAGAACTGCAAAAAGGAATCATATATCTATGTACTGATTTGGACAAATGCCTAGGTAATGAAAACAAAGGGCATGGTGCTGAGAAAAATCAAGAAAAGGTACAGTGAAAGGACTAAAGGTCTCTATATACATGTGCCTGTATTTATAAAAATAAAAGGACCTCTGGAAGGATAAACAAAAATCCAATAAAAACAGCTTCTTATCGAGAGAAGGAATAAATGAGGTAGAAAAGGGAAAAAATGGACATGAGCTTCCTCTGTGTTTACTCATCTTTTTACATCAGTGGCTGACAAACTATGGCCTGAAGATCAAAAAGTCCCTCTGTTTTTTGTAAATAAAGTTTTATTAGAACACAGAGCCACATGCATTCATTGCATATTGTCCATGGCTGCTTTTGTGCTTTAGTGGCAGAGCTAGACAGTTGTAATCCTGGGCTGCATAGCTCACAAAGCCAAAAGTGTTTACTACCTGACCCTTTATACAAAAAATTTGCTGATCCCTACATGGTACAATGAGTTTCAGCATAATTCAGAGACAGTCTTAAGAAGATGGGGTAGATATCCCTGGTTCCTACTTTAAAAGATGCTAATTTGAGATCAGAGTACTTGTGTTTAAGACATGGCTGTCTCTGTCTGGTTACTTAACTTTGCTGGACTTAACTTTCATCATCTAGAAAGTAAGGACACCTTGGCTTTGCTATGAAGGTTAAATAAAACAATAAAAACAAATATAGAAATACCTTGTAAACTCTAAGCTACTATACAAACCTAAAAAATTATTATTATATTGGAAGGTGATAAGTAATACACAAACACACACACTCACACATAATTAGTAAAGATAATTGATATTAGAATAGCCATGACACCAAAAATTTATAGCACTTAACAAAAAAACATTGCCTTTAAACTTTTCTCCACCCAACATTTTTAGGTAATAATTATATTGGCTATGGTCACAGGGTAACTCAGCTCTTATCCCTTCTGCACAACCAGTTCAGCCATTACATCTAGTCATCTGACAACATTGACTCACAGGTAAAACCCTACTCAGGACAAGGTCTTCAGAATGTACTAGAATTATTTAGTCTTTAGAAAGCTTCTCGACTTCAAGATATCTTTAAATTATAGTAGTTAAAACTCATCTAATAAAGGTTATATTATTATGAAGCATGGTGTATGAAGCAACTAAGTGTATTTGGGATCTATCTGGGGATTATATGTGACAAATATTTAATCAGACTTGAGTAAGAGAGTCTCGCCCTCAAAATTCATGTTTGCATAATCACCTTTTCTTCTTGATTTAAATATTTGAATTTATTATCTTTAATTTAACTCCTTTTTGATAGAAATATTAGTGATTTTTCCTGTACTCAGTAATCTTCACTTTTGGTTAACGAATTTCTAGTGATTGATCTTACCAAAGTATTTTAACTGTTCCTAAACCATACTTATCTGTGAGCCTCTGAACTACATTAAAGTGAACTGCCCCAAACTTGCATCAGAATCCCTTAGAATATGCATATCTCTTGACTTGCACTTCTACTTTTGGGAAATAATATTGAGGAAATAATGCTATGTTCAGATATATACATGCAAGTGATGTTTATAGTAGCAAAGCAACAATACCACCACCACTAAAACACTAGTAACAATAGAAATGTCCAAAAGTACAAAAAATGGCTACAAAAGCTGTGGTATGATCATTCAAAGGAATATTGCTATTCCCATTATCTACTGCTCTGTAACAAACCACCTGGATACTTAGTGGCTTAAGCCACATGTATTTTGCTCATTAATCTGTGATTTTGGAAGGGCTTAGCGGGAACAGCCACCTCTGTTCTACTTGGCATCAGCTGCTGTGGCTTAAAGGCTGGAGTCATCTGAAGACTCGCTCATCACACAGCTGGCTGAGACCTTAGCTAGGGCTGCTGGCTATAACACCTACACATAGCCTCTTCCACATGGCATGGGCCTCCTCAGAACATGGTAGCTGTGTTCCAAAGACAGGGGTAGGCAGAAGCCATATCACCTGTGACAATCTCTCTTGGAAGTCATGTCACATCACTTCTTGTCAATTGAGGCAGTCATCAGACTTCACCCAGGTTCAGGGTAAGGGGACATGGATTCTGCTTTTTGGTGGTGTATGACAATGTTCAGAAAGGGAGGGGGTGAATGGAAAGGTCATTGTCTCCATTTTACAAAGTAAAATCTGCCGTAATTATGCAGCCATTAAACTAATATAACAGATCCCAATTTACCGATGTGAAAAGACATTCAAATGACAGTGGATGCTGAATTGACAAAGCAGAAATATGGTGCCATCCAGTAGAAATAATATGGGCACATAGAGACACTCAACATTTGTTGAACAAATCTTGTATAGAAATGGATTATATGTTATGTTTGTGTCTATATTGAAAACATTCAAAGAAAGGCCACATCAAAATGTAGATATTGGTTATTTCTGTAATAGGACTGTGGTTCAACTTTTTTAAGATCATGAATTTATAATATTCGTACAATGAACGTTCATAGAAAATTAAAAGTTATTTCAAAATGAACCTCAGAGGACAATAATCTGAGTTGATTGTCAGAAAGGTTGACCTAATTTTTTTTTACATAATTGAAAGCTAATTAGAATGCTCCCTGACAAAATACTTTTCCCTTTTTCTGCTTATTGGAAGAATTTATTGTTTAGCTATCTGTAAGCATTTAATTGATATAAAATATTTAAAGCATTCAACAGCTATAAAAACAAGAACTTTCTCTTCTATTTGTAATAAAAAGAGCACCAGCAACATAAAATACATTAAAAAAATAAGAAGATATATCATTAAAGCATATATAATTTATCTCTAAATTAGTCATGAATAAGAGTAATAATATTCACATTTTAATCACTGAAATAGTAGGATATAGTTAAATGGAAAGCAGGATATCAGGAAGAAAAACTGCAATCTGTATATAATGCACCGTTTACACTATCAGCAACTTTTCCCTGAACACTAATATTGGAAAAAAAAATATTAAAATACAAGTTATTTTTGGAAGCAAAGTTGCTAACTTCTCATATGACAAATACTTTTAAAGCGATGTTTAACCAAGATTTTACAAATGACACATGGACAAATTTGTAGAATTTCCTCTTGTGGTAAGAAAGCAACAGTCAGAGTCTCAAATTTCAGTTACTGCATGAAGCTGGATTAAACAATCCTGATATAATGAGAGTCATTTGCGTGACACGAGGAGATTATACTGTATTTATTTATTTAATCTGTTTTTGATGGTGACATCGGTTAACGAAATCCAATAAGTTTCAGCTGTACACTTTAGCAGTAAGGCATATATGTATTTACATTGTGTGTTCATCTCCCACAGTTAGATTTCTTTCTGTCACCACATATCTGACCCCCTTTACTCCGTCTACAGGAGAATATAGTTTTAACTGAATTCATAAACTGGTTTAACAGGAATCAGCTTTTAGTAAATTTTGTCATGTTTGTATTTAATTGGCATGTCCTTTTACTTGACCCCAATTGAAGTCTCTCATACTTTTGGCTCTTCCTTCAACCCTTGAAAGGTCACTCTAAAAGAATGCATGAGTGAACTCAGCCCTGATCCTCCAGAAACAAAGAGTTTCACTATTCACTTTTAATGACAAAGTCATTAACATCCCAAATAAATAAATACAGTTCCTCTTGTTAGTGGAAGCTACTTATCTCTGGTCCTCCTCTTCGGACTTGGATTATTGTTCACTTGAATTGTGTGCATGTGTGAACACACGCATAAAGTTTATTCATCCAAGGAGTCAATCATTCAATCATAAACTTAATCTCTCATAAGTCAGTACTACTCTATGATATGACATGTGCTGCAGGAGCATTGAACCCCAAGTTCCAGCCTTTCTGGAAGGCAAGCATATTCTCCACAGAAGAGGGACTTCACTTTGTCTTTTTAAAATTTTTTTCTGTTTGTAAATTAATTGCATTAAGTAATAAATGCTCAATATATAAAAGATGGATATTTAAAAAATCTAATAAAAATCACTTATAATTCAAAAAACAAAGTGATAACCACTATAACAGTTTTATAGATAGATAGATAGATAGATAGATAGATAGATAGATAGATAGATAGGACATTCAACTAGTTGAATTGGATGCGTATACATTTTTACATCATGTCTTTTTAAAAGTGTCGTTATTTTTTAATCTTTAACAACTTCATTCAGGTATAGCTTTATATCATAAAATTCATCCATTTTAAATGACTTTTAGTAAATTTACCAAGTTCGGCAATCATCACCAAAATCCAGTTTTAGAACACTTCCATCACCCCACTAAGACCCCTGTACTTGTTGACAGCTTATCCCCATTCCCATCTCCAGCCCTAGACAACTCTTTCTTGTCTTTATAGCTTTGTCTGTTCTGGAAATTTCATTTAACTGAATACATAGTTTTTATGTGTGGCTTTTTTTCACTAAATAAGTTGTTTTTGAGTGTCAATCATGTAGTAACATATATTGTTACTCCATTGGTCTCTATTGCTAAATAATATTTGTAGCTCTTTGTCAAGCTTAGTATTAAAAACTTGTAGATTTAACCACTTCTTTGGGTCTTCCTTTCTTTATGAAGGCTCCTGTGTCATGTACAACTTATATTAAACAAATGTATATGTTTTTCTCTTATTAATATGTTTTCTTTTTTTGTTACACAGGTCCCAGCTGGAAATTTAGAAGGGTAGAAGATATTTTTCTTCTTTTCCCAGAGTATTTATATTAGGTTGATTCATTCCACAAATATTGATCAAGTGTCTATTATGTGCTAGTCTACTGTCCTAGTCAATGAGTTCACATTAACACACAGGAAATGCAGAGCGGGTTCTGCCTTCACAGGGGTTCTAGTCTATTTGGAAAGAAGGACACTAAACTTGAAGGGATAATAAAACGAATGAGAACTATTAAATTAGAGGTATAAGCAGCATTAAAGCATGGAGTAGCAGAACCTAACATTTTCTATGGCTCTGTGGGCACCCACTTGGAACTCCAGAGTTGCTATAAAGATTATTTTAGGTTGAAGACGTTGGAGCATCAACAGATGCAGAAAAAGGTCTTCTAAGTACTTTCCTTTTCTGACTATAAGCAGAAACTTCTGAGAAATTAGGACTGCCGCAAATTCACTCTCCAATTCACTCTCCAGGTTGGCTTCTACGCCTAGGACAGAGACCAACAGTAAGCATACTGTAAATCCCATTTCTGGAAGAACTGTAATTTCATGAAAAAACAGAAAGACTACTTGCACTGGCATAAACAAACATTATCATAATTTTTTTTTTTTATCTCCCATTTGGTCTCCTAAAAATCCATTTGACTTTCCTAAAGATATCTACTTGTTCCTCCCATGGAAGTCTTTTCTCCCCACTCCATTTCCCTACTAAGTTAGGTAGCTGAGGCCCAAATTCTAATCACACCTTTGAGTTACTCATCACCCAGCACTCCCATGTGTTTGTGCATTGCACACATCAATTAATTGTTCTCTCACTAATCTCTTTTGTCAGTTTAAATTCATAGCCCCCTTCCCCAATCATTAAACCAAAGAGAGTAAAAGTTTTTCTTTCCCAATAGTTTTTTTTTTTCTAGAAGAGAGACCTTTTGTTAAGAATAAATAGGAACTCAGCAGGTATGGGTGGGAAGGATGGTAGAAAGACTCGAAAGAAGACCAAGAAATGAGAAAGAACAACAATTGGGGCAAAGGAGTTGAAAGAAGTTCACCAAGGCTGAAATGTAAATTTTATAAGGGAGAGTGAGGAAATAGATAGACATGGAGAAATAGGCTGGGGATTCTGGGGCTTGGCTGTCCAATGTGCTGTCACCAGCTCCACGTGGTTATTGATCACTTGAAATGTAGCAAGTCTGACTGAGATGTACAGTAAATATAAAATTACACACCAGAGTTCAAAAACTTAGTATGAAAAAAGAAGGTAAAATATTTCAATAATTTTAAAGATACCGATTGCATGTTGAAATGATAACTTGGATATATTGGGTTAAATAAAATATAAAATTACAATTAGTTTAATCTATTTTTTTCTTTTATTTTCAATTTTGCTACCTAAAAATTTTTAATTACCTATTTAATTTGCATTATATTTCTATTGGACAGTGCTGCTCTAGCCCACGGAGGGCCTTGGAAGTTAAGTTAGGATTTGTTTGTAGGAAAACGATGCATCCAAAAATAACATTGACTGTATAAGGGGCCTCTATCAACAATTTCACCCAACTTCATCCTGGCTAATAATTGCATTGTCTCAAACAAACAGGAGGCCGACCTATGTCCATAATTAACCCACATGTTTCTTTTAAAACAGTTTTTTGAGATATCATTACTAGATTAATTCTCATCTACTTTTACTTTCTTATACATTTGCTACCATCTACCCACACTTCAAGAAACAGGGTGCAGGAACACCCTAGGTTCTCACTACCATTAATTCCATTTATAAAAGAACTAGGGGATTGGAGACTCTATTTGTTTCAGAAATCTACCAGGTGGTTTTTGCTTTCAGTTACAAAAATCTATCCCCCCCCCCCAGAAAATAGAAACAATGGAATAATAGGGATACTCTCTGCGGGTGTGAATGCTGACTTCATTCTACAAAGGGACACCACTGCCCATTCTTAATGACTCTCTAATGATCCATCTAAGGATCAACATTCAAAGTACAGGATCCCACTCCACCAGGAGGCATTCCCCAAACTCAAATCAGAGTCCAAAAAAACCTAAAAAGAAACACAGAGAAAATGAAAAAGGTTGGAACAGGGGAATATAGAAATGAGAACTGTCTTTCAGTTAGCAGGAACTTTCAAAATAAGGAGAAAGAGATGATTTATACAGGGCTGCCCATGTCCACTCATCATGGATGACTTTTTCCCCCATGAAATATCTACTTTAAGTCTAAAAAAATGAAAAGCTCAAATATCATTACTGATGATTCAATGTGTTTGTTTAAAAACACATAAGACTCTTATGAATTGATTGAAGACTTTGGTTTCTTTCTAAAGATCTGGTGTGGTGTCTGCGAGGGTTCTGTGGTGGGGGTTTGTTTTTGGCAAGAGGTAGAAGCACACTGACATGCAGTGTATGGTGATGTAAAGTGAATTTTCTCCATCGTGGCACTATTTACATTTGAGGTTGTTGTGGGGGCTGTCCTGTGCATTATATGATGTTTAGAAGCATCCTTAGACTCTGCTCATTGGATGCCAGTAGCGCTCCCCACATCTCATTTCTAACAACCAAAAATGTGTCCAGACTTTGCCAAATGTCCCCTGGAGGGCAGAATTCCCTTCCTCCTCCTCTTGAGAACATTACTGTAATTGCTCAAAATACAGTATTTATATATACATAGACTTCAAAGTATGAATGTGGCTTTTCCCAGTTGTTTCTTATGCCTAAGTGCCTTGACATGTGTTTCTAAAACCCTTCTAACTAATTGGACAATGATGGAGAGAACTTATTTTCCCCTGAGCCATGACCCTGCCAGGAAGGCTAATTCTAGCTGTAGTCTGGAGGGGTCATTAACTGGGGAGGCTCTGGTCACATGATGACATTCTGATGTGGTGAGTCCCACCCTCATCCTCTGCAACCATCAAAAAGAAACAGAGAAATGAGACAGTCTCACAACACTGATTTCTGTTTACTCTTAAATGCAATAAAATGTAAACGCTGGTCCATCTTAGTTTTTCACAGCTATGTCTTGACAACCACACAGTTCTGGGCAGAGAGTACACATTTTCTAGTAAGGTAGACTGGATTTATATGGTGTGCTAATCTGAATGTTGTACTAAAAGTGATTCAGAAAGGGTAGTGGGTGCCATTTGATAGTGAGGGGATCAACATCCTGAGTGTCCCCACTTTTCACTTCTACAATCATATACTCATTGAAGGGGATCAGAATATGCTATCCCCAAATATGTCATTTTGGCATAATGATTAATCTGAGCTGAAGGCAACTGAGAAACAGCAGATACAGAAAAAGCTCTCTACCCTTCCCCGTTGCCTAAAAGCAGGGTGTAAATTTTCCTTTGTAAATGTGTCCCCTCTCCACTCTCCCATGTCAAGAGGAGACAACTCATCACTGGAGATGGCACTCACTGAAATCTGCATAAACACATCTAACTGAAATAATCCTTATCTTCCAATAGTTTCCCCCCACATGTTTATCTTCTCACAATTTACTGCCCCTAGAAGCCTGAAACCATTTTCCGTTGTATTTACAATTCACTAATTTATAAGCTTTTGTTAAAATAGTATATAAGTCTCCAGATCTGATTGCCTCTTTGGGGTTTTCACTTTATTTCTGTGAGACATCCCCCTCCTCACCCCCGACATCCATATTAAATAAACTTTTTTTCTCCTGTTAGTCTGTCTTTTGCCAGTTTATTTTTCAGGTCCTGGTCACTGAACCTAAGAGGATGGAGGAAAAAGCTCTTCTCCCTCCTTGACTTCATGTTGGCACCTGGAAAAGGCCTCCCATGTGAACACAGAACAGAACAAATTGACAGGTTGTGATTGTCAAAGATGTGGAACCAACATTTCCCATCTAGATGGAACTTAACCAGTTTTAACCATCACTGAAGAGCAATCTGTCACAACCCTCCCCCTAACCCCCTACAGAGATAGCCCTTTAGAGAAGCAGCTCCATTGCTAACTGAAGGCTGTAACTTAGAGCTCTGCACCTGTGACTTAAGCTTAGAGGCTCACATTAAACCCCTCATTTGTTTACTGGAGCCCTGTTTTGATCTGTGTGGCTCTGCTCTTTTCCCAGAGCAGTTACTGATGTTTGGCCCTTCCTCCTGAATAATTACGTTGTGCTTCTTGGTGATGCCACATTTCTGGATATCACAGAGTTTATAATTTAAGTCAGACGATCACAAATATACTCTTTGAATATGTTAAAGAAGTGCTTAGATCTTTTTCACTTAACATCCTGCAGTTTTTAGATAGATACCTATTTGTAGATTAGCTGGGTACTTTAACCGTAACGAGCTGAAAAGTAAATTTATCCTATGCTGTAGCAAAAATTGTTATAATTTTCCTCATATTTAAAATATTTTATATCTCAGGGACTGTGGAAAATATGAATATAGAAAAGAGGGTAAAAAGAAAAATGTAAAAAGTTCTTTATATTTAGGAAAGCAGGATTTTAAATAATAGATTAAGGGGGGGGAATCTTAAATAGCAGCGGGCAAGGAATGAAGGCAAAAGCTTTGAGATATCTATCTTAACGACAGAACTGAATTTGCCTTAGATAAAATTAAAGGAGAAACAATATTTTTGACCAAATGGTTAAGAGAAAAACAAAACAAAACAGGTCGGCGTTACTCTGTGATGATGTGAAGTCTACATATGCAACAGTAATGTGTTTTTTTTTCCCAATATAAGTGGGAAAAATAAATTTGTAGATTTTAGCATTACTTTTAATGCCTTCTACAAACTTCGTTGAAATTTTAAATACAAAAAAACCATTTCTTTAGATAACTAAATAATAGCTTGAAGGCCTGAACACAAACCACTGAGAATGGAGTCCTGGAAATTCCTTTTTTTAAAAAATGTAAAATCCAGAACAGGCAAACCATTAAGCTGAAAAAGAAATTAATATAACCTCAAAGGCCAGAAGAAAAGCAAACACTCTTTCTAAAGCAGCTGCTGCCGATGCAAGCAAAGGTTAGAGCAACAAGGCTGTTTTCTAACTAAGTGTGAATCCCATTAGTGCTGAAGTGTTATCCCCTTCTTAGTCCTCACATCTCAGCCAGAACAGATTTAGCATTTTACCTCCATCTGCATCTCAAAACTGGTAAACAGGACCCACAGAGACAAGCAAACACCGGTGAAGCCATTCAAAAGGCATCTTCACCTTCCTGTAAGGCTTTGACATACGCACAATAGGCAGTAGTCAAAGTCTGCCCAAATACCCGTTTAGCATACTTAGGTGAACAAAATAGGGAACTGGCCTCCCCCAGTTTCTCAGCTTCCCCTGTGGCCCCATTGTCTCTTTCCAAATACACAATGATGCTTTTTTTTGTGATTGGTCCATTAGAAATGGAGCTCTTGGGAAAGTTTCTTTGGAAGCTCAGAAATTAAACTTGCTCCATTTAAAGAAGAAGAAGGAGAAAGAAGAGGGAATGAGGCAGCAGCTAAAAAAGTAAAACATCTGGGAGTTATCAATGACTTATTTGCATGCCCAATACCAAGGTGATTCGTTAACTTTGACATTGTAGTCCAACGGACATTGATTGTTTATTATGGCAGTTCATCTGCAAACATCTGTAATCCAAACCCCTGCATTTTTTTTTCAATATCAAAAGCTGTCAAGTATGTCTCTTAAGCCAGATTGTGTCATTGAGAAAAAACCAAATGAAATCACAAAATGAAGTCACCTATTCTCATAAAGAAAAACTCCAACGCAAGAGAAGCTCATACCTTGGCAAAGATTTTCAACGTGGTTGTAATCAGGTCATTTTCCAATTATATAAGTAAATAATATCGACTACATGAAATATTCTGCTGGAAGTACATAGTTGCTATGATATTTTTTTTAAAATTAAAAGTGTAAAACTAAGCGTTTAAATTAGAAATTATTGAACTTGGGTTCAATATGGAAATTATCAAGCTGAATGCATATGGTGAATGTGTAGGGTAAATTACAGCACTATATGGGTTTAACAAAAAGAGTATTCTGATCTCAAGGAAAAAGTTTCTGATTCCCAAATGCACAAAGCTGTACCAACTTGCCAAGAATGAGGAAATAAAAAATCCACTGGAAATAACATTTGGTTGTTCACGTTAGCATCGAAGACTGTTGTTCAGAAATTTCCCCCTTTTTAATTACAGCAAGTAAAGTATTTTTGCCAACTCTCTTTGGGAAGCTCATTTTTCAACCTAGCTGACTGGTCTGAAAATGAAGTTGTCAAGAGTCCTAGGTTGAAATTGTTTTTCTAAAAAGAATATTTGTTATAGTATGTCTCCAAAACCTGTAGAGAATCTGCTCAGAAAGATATATCTTCAAACTGAGCTTGCTGCATAGTTTGATTAATTAAAGAAGATCCAAATGAAAAATTGTTTTAAATAACCATATATACATCAAGACTTATTTTAGTTATCTTGTTTGCCTATACGTGCACACCATTTGCAGAATCCATGACTAAGCTGAATGAATATCACTGTGTTTTTTGAAGGCAAACTCAGGTTTGTGCCAATACAAGTTCTATCCCGACACTCATTTAACCACAAGGAAAGTTCATTGATAGTTAGCAAAAATTCTACTCTTTTCTTCAGTTAATGAATGTTATGGACTAAATGTTTGCATCTCTCCAAAATTCACATATTGATGACTTAACCCATAATGTGACTATGTTTGGAGATTGGGCCTTTATGGAAGTAAAATTCAATGAGGTCATAAGGGTGGGGTCCTGATCTAATAAGGTTAGTGTCCTTATAAGAGATACCAGAAAGCTTGCTCTCTCTCTAGTACATGCACCAAGGAAAGACCATGTGAAGACACAAAGAAAAAGCAGCAGTCTAGGAAAAGGCAAGAAAAGTCCTTTTATCAGAAACTGAATCAGGTGGCACCTTGATCTTGGACTTCCCAGATTCCAGAACCATGAGAAAATTAATTTATGTTGTTTAAGTCACCCATTCTGTCATATTTTGTTATGGTAGCCCAAGATGACTAATACAGTGAACAACACAATTTAGTAGTTTTAGTAGTACAAATATATTTTAGTTTGAAACATCACTACAGTAGGATTGCTGGAGCAGACACAAAGTATACTGAGATTAAAGAAGAAAAAATAGTCAAAAATCACATCATCAGTATCTTCAGCCTTTAAGTATTTTTACTATTTCTTGCTAAAATGGTACAGTTTGCAATATCCACACAATTAAATGTGATATTTAGCTACCAGCACATATGATCTCACTAAATAACAGCCAAACATAAGACACTACTCATAAGTACATTATATCTAAAGTCAGATTTTTTTAGCTATCAAAGGCAATGTTTAATATATCCTTTTTTTTTTCCAAAACAAAATAAAGGCAATGGGCAATTCACAAAATAAAATAAGATGTGTCCTAAGAATTTTAGAGGTGCTTTGAATCTTCTCTTCCAATTCAATTTTCTAATTTTAAAAATGAGAAAGACAAAAAAAGCGAAAACAACCTAAACGTCCAACAGCTTGTGAGTGGAGAAATAAAATGTGGTCTCTCCATGCAATGGATTCTTATTCAGTAATAAAAAAAAGGAACAAATTACAGTTATAGACAACAACATGGATGAACATTGAAAACATTAGGCTAAGTAAAAGAAGCCAGTTAAAAAGGGCCACATAGTATATGATTCCATGAATAGGAAATGTCCCCAAAAGGCAAATCTATAGAAGCAGCAAATAGATTAGTGGTTGCCAGGGTTTGGGAGTGGTAACAGGGGGCAACTGTCAGTGGGCAAAAGGGATCTTTATGGGTGATGGAAATGTTCTACATCTGGATTGTGATGAAAGTTTCACAGCTCTGTAAGTTTCCTAAACTTATTGAATTGCACACATAAAATGAGTAAAATTTATGGTATTCAAATTATATCTCAATAAATCTGTTTTATAAAAAATAAAGGGAGTCATTTTGAATGCTGAAAAATACAATCAAGGTCCCCCAACCAGCCTAATCAAAAACCCAGGAAATTTCAGTTGGGTTTGGTAGCATCATGAGGTCACAACCTCAGAAGACTCAGATCTTTATTCAGATTCATCAAAACTTTAGATGGATTTAGATCTAATCTATTAACACACATTCCTTATCTTTCTACTTTTCAACAGGAAATTGAGTAAAGGAAAAACAGTGGGTGATTTCTCTAACTTTGCCTTTGAGTTTTCATCCAGTAACTCTGGCCTATGTAACATAATTTTTTTCTGAATTATAGTAAACTTATTTTTTTTAATGGCAAAATCAGGATGACAGTGTTCTGTGAAGAGATTGCTGATATAAGTAGATTACCATATATATATGGTGTGTGTGTATATATATATATATATATATATATATATATATATATATATATATATATTTACAAAGAATGTAATGTACATTACTTTAAGATTCCCAGACTGAATAATTTGTGGATTGCCTAGGCTTTTGAAATATCCATTACTACTTACATGAAAAGCAATGCCACTTGCTGTTTCTTTCTTTATACTGAGGTGACACCAAGCTGCTTATAGAGCACTCTCACCCCTGTTGCCATGTGTGTGTGTGTGTGTCTCCTCATCCCCCCCCCAACACACACAATACATCACACACTAACTTTTATCCTCAAACCTTGGCTAGCCCTTTTCTTTGAAAGTTATAACCACCCTCTCCCAACCACATTTTCCTCCTTCTTTATGAGAAAACCTGACTTTTCAGATTCGGATATGATATTGCCTTCTTTGAAACTCCTGTTCCTGTTTCCCACCACCAACCTCACCTTTCTTCCTTGTAGTACATTAAGCATCTCTCTCTGGGAACGTCTCTCTCTAGCTGTACTATTCACACTGGTCTGTAATTACGTATGGAGCTGTCTCTGTTTCTAGATTGGGAAGTGCAGGGATAACAAGATCTTATTCATACACATTCTTTAGGATTCAGGATTCTTTAGGCACATCCTGAATTTAGCCCAATTTCCCTAGATCCTAATGGATAACCCCAGTGGGTGGGGAATCATGATTAGTATTATCGTAATGGTAATATTAATAGATAGCTCTTGCTACAAATAATGTAAAGGTTTCACATATCTTGTCTCATTGAATCACCCAGAATAAATGTAATTTTTGGTACAATTTGTTCTCATTTTAACGATAGAGACATAGATTCATGTAGGAGGTGTAACCTGCCCAAAGTAATAGATTCAGCAAGTGATATTTTGGACTCTCTTCCCCAAGCACCTGCTCCCTCACCCACTTTCCTTCTGATCCTCCCAACTGTCTTCTTTCTATGAGGCCTTCCTGATCTTCTTATTCAAGGTTACTGCCTTTCCTAAACCTCTTTGTTTATTTTTCTTTGTTGCAGTGACCACCTTCTAATTATTATGGAGCTTATACATTTATTTTTATATTGTACATCCAACAACATTCCCTTTTTCCAGATACAAATTTCACAAGGACAGTCATTTCTTTCTCTCTCTCTCTCTCTCTCTCTCTCTCTCTCTCTCTCTCTCTCTCCCCCTCTCCCTCCCTCCCTCTCAGGGCTCCGCACCTATATCTAGCATACAAAAATTCCTCATCAATATCAGTTGAATAAATTAATAATTCAACAAGGACTCTGATGCCAGGGTCTGTGGCTTCTCAATTATTTTTCCAAAAGATACGACGCCATTTTATACTCAACTTGTTAATTATATTCTACTGTCTGGGTTTTACCAGTTTTAAATGTTTAATTTTAGTATCCTACAAAGAAGTTCACTAAGAACTTCTGCCTTTAGAACATTAAATTTGCAGAGAAGTTAGTGTAAAAATAATTGGTAAAGCTTGAAATAATATTTCATATTACATATGCATGAATATTATCAAATGTGAATTTTCCTTTTGGTGAGTTAGAAATGGATATACTTAATCTAATTTAAATAGATACTCATCTATATATGTAATTATATATTTAAGGAGCTATCTCCATTGAAAAATGATGTTTGTTTATCTATAATTATATATCAATTTTAGGCACAATGATCAGGCACCAGAGTAAAGAGCTCTCTAAAGGGGAGACATATCTGCCCTCCAATTTTTACCAGCTCTTTCTAAAGTATTTTCCTTTGAGATGCTTTCCATTCAGAATGTCATGAGACCAAGAAAGTACCATGAGAGGTCCTATTTAAGACACCTGTATAATTCTCTTCAAGTGTTTCCTCAATGTAGTGAACATGGTACTATGTGTAGACATCTGGAATAACTCACTTTGACAAAGGTAATTAAAAGTAATTACTTAAAATTCCTTTAGTATACCACACATTAAATATCCCAACCATTTTCACCTTTGAGGTATGAAGGGAGACAGAGACAGTAGGAGGGATAAAAGAGAGGAGAGGAAGAAGATAGATTAAAGTAAGTCAAGATTTGTTCATAATGATTTCTTCTTTCCCTTTAGTGGGTTCAAAATAGTTCTTTTTTCTTTTAATATAAATACTTAAAGACAAAATGCCAGTTTTATTTCATCTCCAAGGTCTGACAAATAGAAATGAGATTTATAGTAATATGAATCACTAAAACAAATCTATTGCCAAAACATCTTTTAAATCTATTTTGGAAAGCTGCTTTAATATAACTTTTGCTGATAGACTAGTTATTGCTGTTGCACCAAAACCATATGGTGTTAGTTTGACATGAAAGGAGATATAAATGAATGCTTTAAAAGCAGTCCCTAGTGAAATACTTAGCCCAACCGCTTTCTCCACCCGGTGCTTTGTCCAGTAGGCACAGTAACCTTTCTATTAGTCACCTCACTTTTTGAAGTGGTTACAAAGTCTTTCCTAACTGTTAATACTTTAGTTCTTCCACTTAACTGTGACATTTTAAAGGCATATTTAGCTCTAAGCTTCACTTATTATTTCATTAGCACGTCAAAAGTTTCCTATGCATTTTTTTTCTAAAGAAAAACAGTTCAATGAGAACCCAGGGATCACTGCACCGCTACTGAGTGTGGTGGTTGCTAGCGATGCATTAAAAGGAACAGCCATATTCAAAATAGCCCATCATTCCCATCACTAGTAGCCCTGCCCCTTAGCATTTATGAGCATCCAGACCCTTCTAAATGTTGTTCCAATTTGCTTTTGTGAAGCCAACAAAACCCCATCAAACTGATATAGTGTGTGAATATCAATAAAAGTTAGAATACAAAATGTAGTAGTAGGTAAATTCTGTGCTTGCCTCCTCCCATGACCACATTAAAGTTACAACTAAATTATAGATCAAACTAGACAGCCATCTGAACACTAGCTGAACAGTGTACTATACCTAAGGATATAAAGAAGAAGCCTGTTGAGACTGGAAGGAGGGAAGGAGATGCAAAACAGGCTGGTCCCACACCCATGTGTGGTGGTTAAGAATGGGAGGGATATCTCAGCTGTATAGGTTCCTCCAGAGAAGAGAGCATCCAGCCCCACACTGGACTCCTCATGCCGGAGCACCAGGGCTAGAAAGAGAAGTCTCCACAACCTCTGGCTGTGAAAACCAGTAAGGATCCCATCCATATTGGTGAGACAGAGGGCGGCTGTAAACTCAGGTAACAAATAACAAGCATTGGCAAGGATGTAGACAAATGAGAGTCCTTGTGCACTGCTGATAGGACTGAGAATTGGTGAAGTCACTATGGAAGATAGTTTGGAGGTTCCTCAAAAAATTAAAAATAGAACTACCAAATGACTCAGCAATTTCACTTCTGGGTATTTATCTGAAGAATCCCAAAATACCAATTCAAAAAATTATATGCACCTTTATGTTCACTTCAGCACTATTTAAAATAGCCAAGACAACCTAAGTGCCCATCAATAGACAACTAGATAAAGAAGAAGCTGGTACATATGTACAATGGAATATTACTTAGCTATAAAAAAAAGAATAAAATCTTACCATTTATAACAACATGGATGGACCTAGAGGATATCATGCTAAGTGAAATATGTCAAACATGGAAATACAAATACCATGTGATTTTATTTATATGTGGAATTTAAAGGGTAAAATAAATGAACAAACAATAAAGAAATAGACTCATAGATACAGAGAACAAACTGATTGCTTCCAGATGGGAGGAGGGTGGAGGGGTTGAGTGAAAATAGTGAAGAGATTAAGAAGTACAAACTGGTAGTTAAGAAATAGTCACAGGGATGTAAAGCACAGCATAGGAAATATAACCAGTAATATTATAATAACTATGTATATGCCAGGTGGGTACTAGACTAATCCAGGGGATCACTTTGTAAATCATATAAATGTCTAACCACTGTGCTGTACACCTGAAACTAATATAAAATAATAGCGAATGTCAACTGTAATTGAAAAATAAAATAAGTTTTAAAAAGTTAAAACAAAACCCAAATGTTGTTGTCCCAACGAATATTACTGAAAAAGAAGATGAATTGAGAAATATTAGTCAAAGAATGAGAGAAAGAAATAAAAAAAAGATTATAATCACATAG
Source organism: Cynopterus sphinx (assembly GCA_030015415.1). Classification (NCBI taxonomy): domain Eukaryota; kingdom Metazoa; phylum Chordata; class Mammalia; order Chiroptera; family Pteropodidae; genus Cynopterus; species Cynopterus sphinx. The sequence continues at coordinate 3,005,149 of CM057388.1, forward strand.
CCTTCTTTATGATTTCATTTTGTTGTGATTCTCAAAAAAATTCTAATTTAATTTGCTAAGTCTTGTTAAACGTTGGATGTATGTTGGATAAGCATTAATAAGAAATTTGAGGCTTTATTATGTTACTATGAAGTCAATGTCAGTTTTCCAGCACTCTGGGGTGACTTTTTTGCACCTTAAAAATTGAGATGACCATGAAAACTGTATCTAGGTGAATAAACTTGATTCCTCCCAGGCAATATGGCTGTAGGCTGCCTCTGAGAAATCCATACTACACTTTTTGGGAGCATTGGGTCAGGTATTACCACAAAACAAACAGAATACAGTGCATAGTTAAGAGAAGCTGAGAATCCAATAGATAAAACAGGGCAGGCACAAAGTTACAGATGAATATAGGTATTCCTTCTTTCTAGTAAATATTTAATATTTACCGCTTTGCTTTTTAAGGCTTGGTATAGTATGGGGCCAATGATTTTGTAGCCTTCTGAATGTGTTGGCCAGAGTACATCATTAGATGAAAGCTCAGGAAAGTAGTATATTGTTACCTAGCTCAATAAACACTGTCGATACCACATAAAAGGAGCTCTGTAAAGCCAAAAGAAATCACCTTCCAACCTTTTGATTTTATGGAAGATAGTGAAGTTTCAAGAGTTTTGTAGAGAAGCCAGTGTGTTATGATGGAGGGAGCCTGGGCTTTGGGGTTTTATGATTCTCACACTCTTTGTGCCTCTCTATAGCTGTGTGATCTTGGGCAGGTTGCTTAACATCTCTAAAATCCAGTTTCCTCTTCTATGAAATGAAAACAAAAAGTCTTATTCCATAGATATTGTTGAGAAGATTAAATGAGATGGAAAGCATCCTTAACTTTGTACCTGGAACATGATAAAAGCCCAGAAAACGTTGATTCCTTTTTTTTTAGTAATAATAAAAATTAATATTTATTGAGGACATCTCAGCCATTGTGGTGAGTATCTAAATTCTTCATTTCATTTACTCTTTATCACAGCTCCATGAAGATGGTACTATTATTATCCCCACTTTACAGATAAGGAGACTGAGAACTACAAAGCAATAGTAACTTGCTCAAGAACATATTCCTACCGAGCAGTAAAGCTAAGCTTTTATACCAAATCCTGCTTTACCCTCTGGCCAAGCATAGCCCTGCTAACTGATCTGCTAATTGAGAAGGGCTCAGTCCATTTATCTATTGAACAAATATTACATATTTATTATGTTTCAGGCACTTTACAAATTGCTAAAGATGCAATGACAAGACAAGCATACATGGCCCTTGCCCTCAGCAAGCTCACAACCTAGCAGGAGTTTCTCAAATTCTGTGCTGCTGGCATTTGAAGCTGGACAATTCTTTGCTACGAAGGGCTGTCCTGTGTGCATTAGGATGCTGAGCAGCATCCCTAGCCTACACACACACACACACACACACACACACACACACACACACACACACACAGACATGCACATGTTGTGATGGTCAGAAATGTCTCCAGACTTTGCCAAATATCTCCTGGAGAGGAAATTGCCCTGAATAAGAACCTCTGCTCTCGTGAAAACGATATCAAGAGTCTTGTGCTTCAGGAATTAAGAGAACTACTCATCCTGAGACTCTTCTAAGGTACACAGCTTCACTTCAACAAACAAAAACCCAATCATCTGCCATGATGTAGACCCCGGCATGTAACTACCACCTCACAAAATGATTTCACATCATCCTTGAAAAGCTTTTCTGGTGGAACTATCTCTAATTTGGAAAAGGAAGTCAAAAAAAGTTGCTCCATAGAAATATGTGTTATAGTCAACTTACCTGAAAAATGGTATACCATAAATTACTGTGCTTTCAAAAACTATTAAAGGAATATAAAGACATAGTGACTTATAAATTAGCTGGGGCTAATAAGAGCTCTATAATTGGGTGGGTGAAGAAAGCACTGAATTTGGGGAGGCTAGAATCAAGGGTTGCTAGGTCAACACTTCTAGGCTTATTACAGTATTTTCAGGTAACTGGTGGCATTAGTCCTGGCAGGTGAACTGAGGCAATCCAAAAATCACAAAATAGTCCTACATGGATGATCCTGGTTTATCAGGTCTTCTGGGATGCTCCTCTCTACACTGAGACTCGGGGACTTCAATAACCTGATAGTTCTGCTTCCAGTTAGGCATTTGGAGCTCTCCTCTTCACCACTGATAAGAGGGAAGAGAGTCTGTGCAGACTGTAATGGAGGTTTTTATAGACCACAAGTAGAAATCTGCTATTTCATTAATAAGAACTCAGTTACATGACTATTGCTAACTATAAGGGAGGCTGGGAAGTAGAGTCCAGCCACTTGTCCATGAGGGAAAGGAGATTTGTTTGAACATATAGCCACACTTTGCAAATATGGTCAAAATCATTTTCATTGCCCAAGAGCCACAAGGTATCTAATTTTCTGGTTTATAAAATCAGGATATTATATACTTTATAAAGATTCTGTGAGGACTAATGAAAGATGTGTGAGCTCCATCCTTTCCAAAAACTTTGTGCTCAATATGTATCTGATATCTGGAGAATAATACACTATGCTAATTTACAGCCCCATTATGAAAAGACACGTTCTTAATCCCTGGCAGACATCCTGATGTGGTCAATCCATTATCATTCATTAAGAAAAGGCGAATGTGCTACGCAGTACAAGTTCATGTCCCTCAGCGATGGTGTAATATTTTCTTTTGCTCACAATGTGTGAATTATTAAAAAATAAACTAGCTACAATGTCATCATTTTTGATTATATCAAAAATGAAGGCACAGACAGGACTGCTTCCAATTTCTGAAGTTATTTAGCATTTAATATTCCCTTTGGGAAATCAATATGGTTTAGGGGAGGCTATTTATATACCACTAGTCAAGTGTGGTTTAAATAAATGTACCATGTTGCTAGAGCTATGTGAATGAATCTTTCAACGTCAAGACCTTACTGTTGAATAAAGAGATAGAATCACAAATCAGCTAACTGGAAAATAGTGAGTAGAAATTATCTGGTCATTTTACTGATGTAAATGTCTTAGGTTTTTGTTTTACTAGTATCTATACAAATCATAAAAATAAATATCTGGGCATTCTATGTTAAGATATTAACATATAGTAATTTCTTAAAATGTATATTCTCTGAAACTAGTTTTTATTTTAGAGGAGTGAAATGTGGGCTAGTGAGGTTAAAAAAAGGAGTAACTGAATGTCAACAATATAACCCCTACTTTTAAGTAGTGGGCATGCATCCCTCATAATTCAGGATTCAGATCAGTTCCTTCCATGCTTGACGAAAGTTTGGAGCAGAGGAGGATGGTTATCAGGTTAGAAAGAAGGGAAATGGAGAGAAGTCTAGGTTCTCTGGGCTAAACCACACATCAGTTGGTTACTCCTTAGGCCACTTGACTCCTATTAGGAAGAAAACAGAAATTCCTGGGAGAAACAAGAAGAATTGACTAAAGGAATTGACTTCTCCAAAGCATTCCTGGAGGTATTTTGAGAGTGAGAATTGACAGGCCTCACTTTGAACAAAGGGCCAACACTGGTTTTCATTTTCTCCATTTAGCAATCTCTCATACAACAGGTATGCCCTGCTTTAAGTAAATAGAGTATGGAGCCAGAGGGATAAAGTAATTTGTCCTATGAAATGTACAAAGGGATCCCATAATTTACCCTGACATTCATTGTAAAATGTATTTAACTGGTGACTTCCTGGAGCCAATAGAAAACATTTTGGTTTCATAAAAATTATATTCACATATTTTGATTTAACATTATGAAATTGGTAATCTGACTATTTTTGAATGGCAAAATGGCAGTTTCTTAAGGTTAACCTGAAGGTTTAGCTTTCTAGGAATGTATCTCTAAAGTACGTCCTATGAGAAATTCTCCAATAAATCAGGTGGGGAAACAATTGAGTAAAATAATTTGAAGGATATTATTTTGAGGTAACTTGAAACCTCCACTGTTTAGACATCCAACACTCTTAAATATGAGTACTCAAGAAATGTTTAACCTAAAAACTGACACTGTCTAACAATTAATAGATTGTGCCAATTTGTAACAATAGCAATAACCGAAAAGGTAGAGCAGTCATTGGCTTCACGAAAGAAAATGAAGTTATTGGCTAACAGCCTCTTTCCCCTTCCATGTGTGCAATGAACTGTGTGGTTGATACCATAGAGTTCTGACTTTTTTAAAACCTGAGAGAGACAGAACAGCAGGCTTCAGGCGGGTTAGGCGAGTTTTGCCCTTCCTGGCTCATTTATCTAAGAAAGAATTTGGTGAGTTGACAAGTTTCTGAAAGTGGAGGAAAATTATTTGAGTGAAGGCAGCCAGAGGCACTTAGCAAATTCTGACCACCATCATAGTTGTCACCCACTGAAATTTAAACTCGAGTCCAAATTTATACAAGTGGATTCACTTACATGGCGCAGAATTCACATGCTATTTATTAACTATCACTGGGTCCTTTCTTCTGAGTCGTGTACTTTTTTAGATATAATGACATTTTGGAAGCTGTAATCCTCTTGTGACAGGTTATAAGAGCCAGGTCAAACTTTCTTATTTTGTTCTAACTTAGTATACTCATCTTTAATTACAATGACAATTTGGATTCAAAAGATAAATTCAGGAAAGGAAGTGAAAAAGTCAGAAAGTCTGAAAAAGGTTGGAGAAGGGAGTGTGTGGGATGTGAGGAGAGAGGAAGACAGCAGATTCTTCCTTTTTTTTTACAAGTTATTATTCACTTCTAAATGAGACAGCACAATTTAACTGCCCTGAATTTATGGGTCCAACTGTTGGGGAAGATGCTGTGTCTGAAGTCCTCTGGAGAAAGAGACTACCTGACAGTCCCACATTTGTGGTCAGTTGTTATTACAGGTGTGGGAACTCATAACTGGTGATGAGAAAATTCCTAGGGCAGGAAATTCAGGTGGGGTTCATTGCTGGGGCGGTCAGGAGGTAGCCAAAACCATATGCCAGTAAAAGGTCTAGGCAGCTACTGGAGCTGGAATTTTCTGCTCTGTTCTTTAGAAGAATGGTGCAAGCCATCCTTTATAAAAAGGCATGACCAATTTTATGTGTCCATTGACTTTATTTTGCCCAGAATTACACTAAAATAAGCAACAGCCAACATTTTCCTCTTTCTAGAGTGATAAGATTATTTGTATTGTATTAATTAATAAGTTACATAAATTACACAATCATATAATTAATAAGTTACATAAATTAATAAGTAATGGGCAACAATTATGTCTTTGTAACCAAAACCTGTGTATACCTGTGAAATGACATACCTAGCAATGCATGAATCCCTTAAAATAGCTCTTGAGAAAAAGCTATTACTACATTAACCAGAGATCAGGACAAATGGATGAGGTATGTACACAATTATTTTATTTTATTTTTAAAAATTATTTTTAAATACTTTATTTAAAAAAATTATTAAAGTAATTCATGGTCATTGTTAAATTATTAGAAAATCCAGGAATAAAAATCAAAACAACTTATGAACTAGAACACCTTCAAAAGTCAGTCACTGGTAGCAATACTAAATATATCATATATAATAATTATAAATATATCATATATAGTATAGTATATATACCATGGAATATATACCATGTAAATATACCATACCATACCATACCATACCATACCATACCATACCATACCATACTATACTACAATATAAATATTTTAAGTGGGATTATTCTCTATATACCACTCTATAATCTCCTCTTTAAATATTTTCACTGCTATATAATATTCCATTGTATGGCTACACCAATTCACTTTTGTTGGTCCCTTAGCTCATTTACAATCTTTTGGCTATAATATAGGTCGTTATTATCAATATCCTTTTATACCCATGTTAGCAGATTTGACCAATTACTTCCTTAGGATAAATTCCTAGAAGTAGGATTGACTACTAATAGGATATAATTTTTTTGTGGAGGTTTTAATGCAGATGAGGAAGCACTTTGCTTAAAACTTGTATTTATTTTCAATTCCACCAACCATTGAGAGTTATTAGTTTGTTTTAAGAGTTTATTTCCAGCCAGGCCATTCTCTACTTTGGAGGAGACCAGGGTCTATTACTCAACTTTCTTCTTTCCTTTTCTCCCTATGACAAACAATGATTGATCACCTACTACGTTCAGGCATTGGACACAAGTCTCCAATCGCATTAGCCAGCACGTATGGGAGAGTAATGATTTTGTATATTCACTTCTTTTGTCCTCTTACATAATCCATGTAATTATCATGGGAAATTTCAATATGTTGACTTCTAATCCCCCTTTCTTAGACGCTTTTCACATCTGGAAGTAACACAAATTCTGTGTCAAACCGTGCTCCTTGATTTTGCCCTGGAAATATTGTCATTGTAATTGTGGGAGACGGAAACCAGCCATATCCCATCTTCAGGCTGAGTGCTGAACTCATGAAATAGCTTTTCCTATTTTCTCCTCCTCAGTGATGATACTCTGGTACCTCATCCCCCCCATCCCCATCCCTAGCCCCAGGTCCAAAGCAGTGAAGATAGGAGAGTGCACAGGTTATTCAGAGGAACCTTTCAGTGTCCTTCCTCCATTACATCAGACTCTCTATTATATTAATGGGCTATTTTCATGATACTCAAAGAAGCCAGGATGAACAAGTCTTCTTGTTAATGAAAGTGATAGTTAATTAATGAGTCTTCTGTATTGTGGCAAGTGGAAAGCCCCGACTAGCTTTTAAACTACTGAGAGGGACTTCAAAAGTCACCCTAGCCCCAGAATAGTCTGACAAGTTTCAAATTGTTAATGGACCTCTTTTGAGCCCCTGTAAGGTTTGGGCTTTTAACAGTCACCTCTAAAGTCAAACAAACCACTCCAATAATTATAAATTATTAGAACACATTGAGGTGTACATGACACAAAACATGATTAAAATGCTCCCAGCCATATTGATCACATATACAGTATTAGGCATTTAGAAATTCTGGCCATACCTCTTTCAAGTGGTCCAAAGTAAAATTACACTATATTTAAATTGTGGTTTTCTTCTCTTTTCATGTATTTCCCCTCTTGGACAGAAAGAGAAGGAGCAAATGTTAGAATTATTGAGTCAATGGAACATAGGGTGAATATTCAGTAGGCAGTGTATGAAGGTTTGTGTCAGGCAAATGTTGAAAGTGAAGTTCAAGTGAGTTATGGTAGCATGTTCTTATGAATGTACCTTAAAATTTTTTTATTCATTTCAGTGATCTTGTGAATGATTCAATGGAGTGGTTCCCAACCAGGGATAATTTTGTCCTGCAGGGGACATTTGGCAATGTTTGGAACACTTTTGGTTGTCGAAACTGGGCTAAAGTTCTAGTGGCACCTAATGAGTAGAGACAGGGATGCTTCTAAATATCCTGTAAGGGCCAGGAAACCTCGCACACTAAAGAATGACTGTCCCTAAGTGTCAAGTGCCAGGTTTGAGAAACCCTGATTTAATTTACTTCAAAGTCAGTTTGTTGGATTCAAAATTGACATTCGAATAGTTATTTCAAGCATTATCAACTGTGACAACATTAGAGCTTAACAAGATTCAACTCCAGCTTAAGTTATAGGGAGAAATCTTTTTCATATCAGGAAAACTCTATAGATGGGCAGTGCCTCAGTAACATTCAAGTTCAATTCAAGGATGGTAGTTGATGAAAAAATTATGAAGAGGGTTAATGAGAAATGTATCTTTTCTCTTTAAGGAACCACTGGATACATCTTTGGGTTCTAGAAAAAGTGAAGAAAGGTTTGTTTCCTTTCCTTCATAAATTCATTCTAATTATCAAATGAGAGGTAAGGAGTATTCCTACTGTAAGTAATTCCTTCAGACCAGCCAGAATCTTCCAAAAAGGACCTGAAAGAGCAAGAAACCCCATTACAATGAGACTGTAACCTGGTAGTTCTCAAAGTGTGGTCCTTGGACCAGCAGTATCTGCTCACCTGGGAACTTATTAGAAATTCCAATTCCGAGGCCCTAACCCATAGCTAAATGAGCCAGAAACTAGTGCTGGGCTCACTGGACTTTAAAAAGTCTTTTAGGTGATGCTGATAATATGCCTGAGTTCAAAATCACTGCTTTAGCAAAAAAAAAAAAAAAAAAAAAAAAAAAAAAAAAAAAAGGCGGAGTAATAGAGAGCCAGAGAAACAGAGAAAAATTCTTAAGGAAGTTCCAGGTTTTTATTACTCAAGAACAGATCAAGATATTTCCTTATCCTCAACAATTTAAATTAAAAATATAAAATGTGGGTTGGGATTTTCATGTAAAATCCTATTTCCAGTGTAGCCTGTGATCTCATGGATATGTAGACTTACAGCCCACTGGTTGACATGGCCCAGAGATTTTTAGAACCTAAGCGTTGCTATTGTGAGTTTCAGGCCAGGATGCAATGGGGTACCTTCTTTTGATGAAGTTTCCTAGGCATTTTCAGCCTTTTTATAATAAAGAGGGCAATAGTTAATTCTTCCTATCACCCCTGCATTCATCTCAATTTCAAGACTTAAAAGAATCATCATCATTCAGGTTTGCATTTTCACGCCCTGTGACAATGGGATCCAGAACTCAGAGGCAAAGAAACATCATTTCCAGTTACTTTTATAGCACTGCCCTGGTTTAATTATCTATTCTTCCCAAGGGCACTGCTGTACTGAGAACACTTGGAATTTTCTGCTCTGGCAAAATTCCCTGTTACAGATTCCATAGCAAGATAAGGAGTTGACATCCAAAATATATAAGAAACTTGTACATTCAATAACAAAAAAATAAAGAATCTGACTGAATAATAGGTAGAGGATATGAAAAGGCATTTCTCCAAAGAAGACACACACATAGCCAATAGACATATGAAAAGATGCTCAGCATCACTAATCACCAGAGAAATGCAAATCAAAACCACAAGGAGATACCACCAACACCAATCAGAATGGCTATTATCGAAAAGTCAACAAATAACATCTGTTATCGAGGATTTGAAGAAAAGGGGACCCTCATCCACTGTTGGTGGGACTGCAAACTGGTGTAGCCCCTATGGAGAACCATATGGAGATTCTCCAAAAAACTAAAAATAGACATACCATATGACCCAGCAATTCTACTCCTGGGTATTTATTCAAAGAAAACAAAAACACTAATTTGAAAGATATATGCACCCCCATTTCCATTACAGCATTATTTACAATAGCCAAGATATGGGAGCAACCTAGGTATCCATCAATAGATAAATGAATAAAGAAGCTGTGAGATTATACACACACACACATATACATACACATATGTATATATATATGTATGTATATACATATATATTATGTATAATGGAGTATTATACAGCAATAAAAGAGAATGAAATCTTGCCATCTGTGACAACATGGATAGATCTAGAGAATACTGTGCTAAGTGAAACAAGTCAGGCAGAGAAAGACAAATACCATATGGTTTCACTTATATGCGACTCTAAAAGCAAAGCAAAACAAACAAAACACAATGAAAACAGACTCAGAGAAGCAGAGACCAAGGGATGGTTACCAGAAGGGAGGGGGTGGGAGATGGGTGAAAAAGGGAGGGGAATATAGTCCATAACATTGTGATAACTTCACATGGTGACAGATGATGACTAGAATTACTGGGTGATTACACTGTAGGGTATAAAAATGTCGAATCACTTATTATACACCTGAAACTAAAATACAATCAATATGAGATTGCATACTAACCATACTTTAAAAAAGGAGGGAAAAAAGATGCTTTCTCTTTGCATTTGGAAAAGACTACTCTTAAAAGAAAATGAAAATACAATTAAAGAGTGAGGGGAAGCCTCCTTCTGTCCCAATCCTCGGTTACCCACAACCAGAAAACGTTCATTGGCACATCAGCAGCTCAGGCCCAGGGAAGACGTGTGTATTCCTGAAGTACAGCTTAAAGGGAAGCTCAGGTTTTGGCTGAGGGGGACAGGGGATGGATGACTGTCAATGCCAGGGGTCCCTAAGTGATGAAGCTGTTGAGCCCAGAAATCTATAGAGCGCACAGGGCCTTCATACCCAAATCAGGATTTCTTCTTTCAGAAAAAGTGCCAAAAATTCATCTTTGACAGCCACTGATCCTGTATAGAACCAGAGCAGCCCCTTTAAAACCTGAGAACCACCTTTTCGTGAATCAAATCTGGAACATTCTAACATGGTTTGTGTTTCAATTGTATTAGTGGTATTGCTTATCTAACTATAGCTCATGCTTCCAGATAATCATGGATAAAAGTAAGTCACATGTGACATGACAATGGCCTCATTTATAATACTCCAGACATAATGAAAAGAGAATGAAAATGAAGCCATATCTGGTTGAGCTTGAAAAGATTTTACAACCAAGGAGCCTGTTAAGATGTTAACATCAGAGAACAATATCATTAGACAAAAGGAACAAAAATAACTACTAAAGCAATTAGTGATAATATGTAGAATGCCAAGCTTTGTGTAAACAAAATAAAATTCTGTCATCAAAATATGACGATTTCAAATATGTGTTTATTGTTCTAATATCATTTCAATCAAGACATAATATTCTCTTTTGTATACTGTACATATTGCAGTTTTTAAAGAAATAATTTAATTGGCATGCATTAGAGAGTTGGTCTTTAGTTGGACTTAATTTACGCATTAAGAATTTTTTTTTTGTGTTAAATAGGACATTTTCCATACACATGTGTGCATGTGAATAGATAGAATTCTCTGTAATTAGAATGAAAGGACAGCTTTCTGCAGTGTAAATTAAAGGGTAATTAATCCAATACCATATCCACAGGACTGAGTAATAACAGATACAAAAGGTTTATATGTTTCAAACTCAGACACAAATTCATAGTAAGTATAATTTTGTAAGTTGCTGGCTTATCAGATATAAAAGTATAGCATTCTTTGCTAATGTTTCAGCAACATCAATCTGTCAACAAATATTTTCCATGGTCATTCTGTGCCTAAAACAGAGAATCAAGTTTCCCCCATTCAAAGATCAACTTGGAATATAAGGATTATGGGGACAGAAAACTTCCTTAACAAATGGTGCTGGCTAAAACAACAATGGTTTCCTTGGGCAAAAGAGATGAAATCTAAAAACATACCTTTCTGAAAAATAAGGCCTTGCACTCCAAATAGCATACTTTCTTTTTGTAGGGCAAAGGCTATTTTGGGATCATGCATAGAAATATTTTCAAAATGCCACCCACACAGTTATTTTGCTATCTGCTTGTATGTCTGAGTAGTTGTATGGTTAGAAAAAAATCATTTTGATGTTATCCTATGCCAAGTACAGTTTTAAAAGTAAGCATCTAACTGTGTAAAAATCACATCATAGATGACGCTTCTTGTCCAGAGTTGGAAGACAGGGGATGTACATTTCTCAAAAGTTCCTTCTAGTTCTAATATTGTCTTTAGCCACGTAAAAGGATCCAGCACACCGGCTTCACCCACTGAAGTACATGTTGTTATTATAAATGCATAGCAAATTACACAAACAAATGTGAATTTGGAGTCTCAATCCCTTTATGTATGTATTACATGATCTGGATATTTAGCAATGTTGCCTACCTATTTATCACTAATCAATAGGAGACCATGAATCTTTAAATAGTCCCCAAGGTCACAAATGACCATTCTACTGGGGGGAGGGGAAAGAAAACTAAGACAAACAGTTAAGTCAATTGTTCTCCCATACCAAAGCCACCATGAAAGCAGCAAAAATACCTTCCCTGGTTGAGCTGTCATTTCAGTTGCAATTAATGAAAACCAGCTTTCAAGAGGAAAACCGAAATTTATCTTATCATATACTAGTTCATATTTATTATTTACTTACTGGTTTATTTAAGCAGAAGAGAAATTTCTGAGGTGACCAAAAGTCTAGCTCAGAAAATGGACATGAGGAAAGGGAGGTCCCTCAAATAGAAATCCAGTCTCAATCATGTCTCAGAATTAAGTTTTTATTTTTGAGTAGAAACCTCTAAAAACCTCTGACACTAAAAGTACCGTTAGGACTGCAGAAACTGCTGCCTCTGGAAAGTAAAACTGTCTTTTCTGTGCTAGTTTCATTTGCGCTTTATCAGTGAGATTGTGTGTCCAGGTTGAGGGGTTTGCTGGAGGTATGGGGCCCTCAAGAATGGATGGAGGTGTACTGGTGCCCTCTGCTGGAAAAAAATCAGTAATGCTGCCCAGTAAGTTGATGGAGAATGATGTAAAAAATATATATTTTTTTCTTTTGGTGGGGGATTTCTGGAACAAAAAATCCCAAGAGGTACACTACAAAAAAGGAGTTGGAAAACCCCAAAGCACATGAAATTAGGTTGATTCTGAGTTGACAGTGGAATTGGAAACCAGCTGTATTTCATCCTAAAATGTTAGCACTATAAACCCTTCATCAAACCTGGAGGCAATTATTTTCTCACTATCTGGGCAAGACCACGTTTCTAGCAGCTGAATTTTTCCAGGGCAGACTTTCCTCTCCCGTTTTGGTTTTGTAGAGCTCCCCTCTCGCAGACTTGCATTTAAAAAAAAAGCCTCATTAAAGAAGAAAGGATGCTACGAGGTCCAGCCCCAGCCATTCTGTGATTCCGATATTAAAAATCATAAAAAAAATTTGTCCCCAAAAGCACGCACCGCATTGGCATTACCAGGCTTCTTAGAAATACATAGTGAGGCCAAAAACAGATTTAAAAAGTCATTAGATAAACTTCAAGAAGACTGGCATTTCATGAAGGCATAGTTTCTTTACTTAGTTTCCCAGTTCTGAAATTGAAATTCTTAATAATTGGCACATATGCTTATTTAGTGTGTAGTTTGGGGCGCTGTCAGAGTCAGATCCTGGAGAACACAGACATGTCTAAAGTCTGATGCTCACGATGAAGGAGCTTAGAGTTGAAGAAAGGAGACAAGACATGTAAGAGGACAATGAACATGCAGCCGAATACAATAATCCAATCAAAAAGGTCTGGGTGCTCTGTAGTTCAGAGGATGATGGAAAGATCATTTCTAGCAGGGAAAATCACAAATGTCTCATGAATGGGGTGTCATCTGAGCTGAGACTTTCAAATACATTCTTTAGTATCTATTTCTCTGCAGGAAAATAGAAAAACAAAGAAAATAAATAGAGGACCTTTTCCTTTATTGCCATCTGGTCCGCATTGTGGTTTTACTTTTTCTTAATCACCTTAGTTGACTTTGGAGTTTGAATCACAGGCGTCCAATGTTCTTTTAACTCATAAAGTGCAGTCTTCCCCAGAGAAAATAGTTTTAATTGTTAAAAATCGAGGATGAGTTGGATTTGCATGCCTGTCAGCAAGCTTCCTTGGAGATGTCAGGGGAAACCAGTGGGGTGCTGCCTTTTCTAAGGGGGTTGCTCCCTTAGATGAGAGCCTCAGGGCTCTGAGACAATGGCTGTGAGCTCAAAATCTGTAGCATTGTGTAAGCCCTTCGGGGCACACGTCCCTGCTGGGTGGGTCAATCATACCATTTACTACAAAGAAAAGCAGCACTCTTTTTCCTCCTAGGGATGATGTCACTATGACACTGAGGGTGCCAAACCCCTATCTAGAAATCCATCTGTGTCTATTTTAGAGAGTTCACAAGAAGATCAATGAATAAAATCAAGCACCAAAGCTGTAATTAATTCATTGTACCTGGAGGTCTAGATGGCATCTTTCTCAACTTCCACGGATGCCTTCCCAGCAAGCACTCTGCTTAGGATCTGGTGTAAAAATTACTTAATAGGGATAAAGCTGCAAATAACCAGTCTTTAAAAGATATTTCTTCTTATTGGCCATGTTAAATATTCAATATGAAAAGAACAGAGAATTTTGAAAATTTTTGTATATTGATGGACATAACCACATACTATATACTTAGGATTAATGTTCTTAGAAAAAGGAGAACGCACTGCACAAAAGAAATAATATAGCAGAGGAATTTTACAAAGGACGCAAATATTTTTTTCTTTCCTGCACTGTCTTATAGCTACTCTTAATATGCTCTATATTTCTAGAACTTGGCCTCCTTAATTCTTAATGGAACAAGGTAGACATTTTAAAAAACCCACTATGTATTTTTAAGCCTCTGATTGTGGATAAAGCTATACAAGCAAGGTATACGATAAATTATATATTGTGAGATTTTTCTTTTAGCCTTGCCTTATCTAAGCCTGATTTCAACTAGATATCTAACCCAGAACCAGCAAGTAGATCCTCTCTGGATATCAACTAAGCTGTATTTGTCATTTCTTACAAATTGACAATTTTGGCATGTCTCATAAAATACATTTAATAGAAATCTCATTATTTCGGGAAGCTAAGAATCTAATTCCCCAAAGGGGGAAAATAATACACATTTAAATAGAATTATTTCTTGCACATTGTAACAGAATCAAAACAGAGAAGGAGGCATTTCTAATATTATAGGTTGTATGACAGGCTAGAATCAAAAGCTGGGGATTTTAGGTATTAGTTTGTAATAGAAAGTTGAGTTGACCATTTCTTCTCCAAGAAAAGAACAGAATAATAAAGATACATCAGACTACAATTCAACAGCCAAGCTTGGTTGAATGAAACCACCATCTGGCAGAATTTATGAGAGAAAAATCAAATTGTGTTAAGTGGCAATTGGCTTTAGAAACGGATGGAGTCACAGAATCAAGTCCAAGAACAGCAGGCGTTACCTTTGCCCTCATTTCCCATCTTAAGAACTGTGGCTGCCTCACATGTTTCCAACGTGAGTGTTTTGGTCTTTATAACCAGTACACTTCAGCATTCTGGCAACTTGCTGACCCACATTTTTGGTGGGGTGGCCAGAGAGCCAGAAACTGCTGAGCAAACTCTTTCTGAAGTTTGTGGCTACACAGGAATCAGTAGACAATGCATAGATTCCTCTTCTGTGCCTGGAGCACATGACAAAGTGGGACTGAGAAGAAATAGGATTAGCAAATGGTACAAGACCACTTTCCTGAAGCAAAGAACACCTAAGTCTGCATGCAAATCTCCATGTATGTGAAGTATCTGTTATGTGGCAGAATACAGATTCGTGCTGTGTCTGTTTCATAATTATTATCTTTAAACTCAGCATTTTGAATTATGAGGGACTAGCTCAACAGAGTCACATGTGGATTCTAATTACATGAAAAATTTGTCTTAATTCTGCTAAAGTAGAGGGGATTTGGCAACTCCTTTCAAGACCTGAGAGCAGTATCATTCTGTCTAATGTAGTGGTTCTCAAAGTGGGGTCCCCTGATCAGCAGCATCAGCATGGAGGAGGGACAGACTAATGGACATGCAGATTCTCAGGCGTCATCTCAGTCCTACTGAATCAGAACTCTGGAGGTTGCTCCCAGCGACCTGTATTCTACCAAGCCTTCCAAGTGATTCTGTTGTGTACTTACTCAACACTAGAATCCTAGATCTAAGGAATTGTTGCAGAAGTGACTTTGTTGAGAGTAAACAGTGGCTGCCTTCCCTGGGAAATGGGTTGTTCACTAATATGTTACTAGGGACACTTCAAAACTTTGTATTTCGTCCATGAAGTCGGACCACTCTAGTTTAGTTGAAGAAAACCAGCCATCTGCTCCCTCAAATTCTATGATCTGACTTGTTCCAATTTGAATTCCCAAAGATCTTCCTAAAACCCTCAGACACAAAATACAGTGTGTATCATCGAAGCATGATTATTTGGACCCTTCTCTGGATATTGTAATTGGTTTTTGTGCCAGTGGAATGTCTATTTTCTCTTTGAACTAAAAGTTGTCAGAATTGATAGGCTCCAAGAATTTGAGAGCTGAAATAGATCTTTAAAAATCATCAACATATATATTTTCTTAACCCAGGAAGAAATTCAGGTCACGAGATGGTGAGTAGGAGAGTTTCTACATGGAAATCTTCATGGGTTACATGGGAGTAGGTGGCCAGCTGCTGAGCTATGAATTCCTCTTTTAGAATCTGAAAGCGAGGGCTACATCTTATTTATCTTTTCTTCCTTTCCACAGCACAGTTTCTTGAAACAGTGCTGGCACAGTTCAACAAACGTTTCTTGAATAATGATATGAAATAAAATGTGTGTGCCTTTTCCCTTGCTCCAATAAGAGAGAAAAGGGCATTTTCTTCCAGTCCGCCAGAAGGGATGAATGAAGATGAAATATTACTTTAACTTCTATTAAATAATAGGCTACTTCTTTTAAGCTACCGACCTAGTAGCCTATGATCATATAAATGAATTCTATTAACAAGAGGCCCAGGACAACGAATGGCAATTATCAGGACTGAGATCTGTTGGAAAGGCTATTTGGAGATGTTTGTGTAGCACATGCTCATTACTGTGTCTGGCTCAAGTCAATTTTATTTAGCGCCATAAAAACAGACTTAGCTTATGATATTTTAAGCATCTTAAACAAAGCAAGATTTATGCTATTGGGTGTGACTTTGGACCTTCCACTGTACTGGGTTTTCCACAGGTCTAGAGAGGCAAGAAACTGTTTCTTTATACATTGCGAGTGCAAAGTAGGAAGCCCCCTCCTTCTCGCTTCTAATATCACCAGGAATGAATAGGCAGCGTGTTTCTCATAATTCAGCAATAACTGGGCTATTATTCTTTAATGCTTCAGTTTATTAATGTAACCACTGTGTCATTCTTACCATGCCCATGTAATTAAATTACCTGATGGACATTTGATATGAAGCTCTCAATCTCTACAAAGGCCCAGAATTTCTATATCCCTTTGTGGGTCCCTAATGAATGAGTGGCATAGACACTTCTGTCATCCATGTTCACTCACTGTCTCTCTGACTGCTCTCCTATGACATAGGGGCTTGCTCCTGCAGACAAACTGGAAACTGTTCAAAAGTAGAGGGTCACATTTCCAACAACAACAAGCACAGTCAGGCTATCACCTTCCTCTCTCTTTGTCCAGCTAAAGCGGAGGCTGACCAAATTAAATTCCAAAACCACATCTGCCTGGGTGGATCAATGATACATTCTTACATCTTGGCTACCGAATGCTAATCCTTCCTTAAGTCATGAGTATATCAGGAAAATAAACTGAAAAAAATTTAAAGCGATCACTGTGTTGATCCAAGTATATGTCATCATGTGACTTTCTGAAAAAGAAAAAAAATTCACTTAAAAGTTAAGTGTTTAACTTTTTAATTTTGTAAACGGAGCTATAGTAATGATGCCTCATTCAGGTGCTATCCTAATCCAGCTTGGGAAAAGATACCTGTGATTATTAATACAATAATGGACTTTTTCTTAAACCACTCAACTGTATATTCCAAGCTATTAATTTCAAAACATGCTTCACTCTAAATATTGTAGAACTTGGATATAAGCGCTTTAATCAATATAGATTGATTAGTAAAATAGATTGTACAGTAGGAATTCCTTTATTTCTAGAAATGGCACTTTAAAATCTCTAGACATTTCTGCACATTTTTTAAAAACATATTTTCCCTGAATAAAATGTAATATGATTAGCTCAGCTTATATTAGTTATGAGGATAGAGGGCATGCAAACCTTGCTCGATTTTTAAATATTTAGATTACATGCTTTATATATGGCAGAAAGAATATGAGGAAATGTAAGTGTATAGGAATAAAAAAATTGAGGTATAATTTAAAAAAATGATTACTCTGTTTCATAACAAAAAGCATCAAATCAAATATATGATGCCCAAATCAAGATTGGAAATATTTCCAGCCAAACAACCAACATTTTAGATCAGATATCTTAGAGAAGAAATCATGTGCTACTGGAATCCAGATCATTTAAATGTGACTAAAATCTGAATAACAATTATTCTATTACCACGACTGCTCCTTAATATTGAAATTTATGTTATCTTCATGTAATTAACATAAATTTAATTTATGTGATATCTTGAGAGCCCAGGTACACAAAAAATATTGAATTTAAATCCTGAAAATATTTGAGATGAAAAGAACATTTGTAGTTATTAGCAACTATTCTGTTAGTCTCAAAAGAAGGCAATAAAGGCACAAGTATGTATCTAAAACAGAGGGGACAAATAGAAAACAAAGAGCTTGGTATTAGACTTGATCTTAACAATGCCAATAATTACATTAAACATAAAGAGACCAAGCATTGCAATGAAAGGGCACAGAGTATCAGACTGGTGTGAAAAAGAAAAGATCTAATTATATGCTGTGTAGAAGAGATGGAGTTTAAGTAACTCAAACATAAATAGGTTAAATGTAAGAAGTTAGAAAAACATGTAACCATGAAAATAATCAGCATTAAAAAAACTGGCTGGGCTATATAAATATCAGGTAAGATAGTCAAAGAATATTGCCAGAGACAGATAGGAAAGTTTTATAATGATGAAAGGGCAAATCACCAGGGTGACAAACCAATAATAAATGTACATGTACTTAATAACAGAGCTTCAGTTTAAAGGAAGAAAAACTGCCAGAACTAAAGAAGAAAACACAAATCTATACTTAGAGTTATAGTTTTTTATGCCTCCTTTTAAGTAACAGCTAAAATAGCTGGACCAAAAACATCAGGTCTTTTAAAAAGCCCAATATTTGAAAGGTAAGTGACATGCTGCTAAATAATCCATGAGCAAAAGAAGAAATCACAAGGGAAATTAAAAAAAAAATAATTTGAACTAAATGAAAAAGAAAGATTAATATAGTAAAATTTGTGAGACATAGCTAAAGCACTGCTCAGAGGGAAATTTGTAGAGTTAAATGTATATAAAAGAAGCAAAAGTTAAAATAAGTGATTTAAGTTTATACCTTGGGTAGCCAGAAAAAGAACAAATTAAACCCTAAGTAATAGAAGGATGGAAAAATAAAGATAAAAGTAATAATATATACGATGTATTATTGAATTGTACACCTGAAACCTATATAACTTTATTAATTAATGTCACCCCAGTAAATTTAATTTAGAAAGATAAAAGCAGTAAACAATGAAATAAAAAGCCAATAAATAATAGCCATTTAACAAAGCCAAAAGTTGATTCTTTGAACTCATTAATAAAATTGACAAACTTTTGGCAACACCACTCAAATAAAGAGAGAGAAAACATGTATTGCCTATATTAGGATATAACATATTTTTCAGGCATCAAAGAAATAAGGTACTATTATAAATAATTTATGCCAGTGGTTTCAACAATTTTGTTGGAAGGAACAAATTTGTAGAAAAATACAAGTTACCAAAACTGACACAAGATAAAATAGAAAAGGTTATTAGTCTTATATCTATTTAATAAATTGAATTTAAATGAAAATTCTTTCCCAAAAGAAAACACCAGGCCCAGAGGGTTTTATCAGTGAAGGCTACCCTATATTTAAAGAAGAAATACTGCCAATTTATACAAACTCTTCCAGAAAATAAAGAAAGCAAAGTTTCCCAACTCATTTTATGAAGCTAGCATAAATCTGATAAAAATATGATAAAGCAAATACAGTATAAGAAAAGAAAATCACAAATCGATATCCTTCACAAAAACACAAAAGCCTTTAAATGTTAGCAAATCAAGTCCAGTAACATGTAAAAAGTGTAAAATACATCATCACCTGTAATAGAAGGTTAGCTGAACATTCAAAATCAATCAACCAATTTAATTCACCACATTATTAGCACAAAGGAGACAAACTGTATGTCCCCTTTTTAATAAAGCAGAAAAATAATTTTTAAAATTTCAATATCCATTCATTGACCTATAACTCTGTAAATTAGGAATTGAAGGAAACTTTATAAATCTAATAAAAAGCATCTGTAGAAAACTTATAGTTCACACTATACATTATTGAGAAATAATGAATGCCTTCTCTCAAGATCAGGAACAGGCAAAGATGTCTGCTCTAACCACTAATATTCAGCACTGTACTGGAAACTATAGCCAGTACAATTAAACAAGAAAATTAACTAAAAGACACAAAGATTTAAAAGTAAGTAAATCTGTTTTTCCAAAAATTGCAAGATTATTTATATGAAAATTTCTGAGAAATCTGTAAAACAATTGTTCAAACTAATAATTACATTTAACAATGTCATAGAATATAAGATGAATAGAAAAATCAATTATATTTTTATATAATTGTGGTAGGCTAAAATACTGAGGAATTGATTTACCCAAGACTGAGGTTATAAAAGACTATAAAATATCACTGAGAGAAATGTAAAAGGATAGAAATAAATGGAGAGATATGTCATGATTATGGTTTGGAAGATTCAATGCTGTTAAGATGTTAATTCTCTTCTAATTGATCTATAGAGTCAATACGACTTCTATTGCTTCAAGGTTGTTTTGTAGAAACAGACAATTTGATTTCAACACTTATATAAAAATGCAAAGGAACTAGAACAACTAAACAACTTTTAAAAGAATTGGTAAAAGGGGTCAAATATGTAGTGACAGAAAGAAATCTAACTATAAGAGGTGCACACACAATGCAATATATATGCATGCCTTATTATTAAATTGTACCCTTGAAACTTACTGGATTTTGTTAACCAATGTCACCATAATAAAAATTGATTTAAAAATTAAAAAAAAAAAAAAGAATAACAAAGTTGTAGAACCCATGCTACTTTATTTAAAAGCTAGCTATAAAACTACAGTAGTCAGGCCAATTTGTGTCTTAAGAACAGACTGTGACCAATGAAATAATATAGTCTAGAAATGTATTCACATATAGATGGTCAGCTGACTTTCAACAAAAAGGGCCAATGTAATTAAAAGGGAGAAAGGAACCATTTTTTCAATAAATTATGCTGGAATAACTGGAAATATACATGAGAAAAAAATGAACCTTGTCCTCTACCTCACATTACACACAGTCATTAAATAGAGAGATGGGTCATAGAACTAAACTTGAAAGCTAAAACTGGAAAGCTGCTAGAAAAAATCGGGCAAACATCTCATAAGCATTGGGTAGGAAGGTATTTTTTAGAGGGGATCCAAAAATTTATACTTCTAAAAGAAAAAGTGAAAACTTGTGTCTTATCTAAATTAAGAAGTTCTGTTCATTAAGAGACATCGTTAAGAAAGTGAAAAGGCAAGATATAGACAAGGAAAAATATTATATGTATGTATATGTATGTAGATATGTATACACATGTATCTGACACAGTAACTGTATTTAGAATATACAAAGCACGCTTACAATTTGATAATAAAAAGACAATCGACCTTCCAAAATGGGTAAAACATATGAGGAGAAACTTTACAATGGAAAGTATATAAATTACCAATAAGCACAGAAAACAACATTCAACATCATCATTTGTCATCAGGAAGATGGAAATTAAACCACAATAAGGTATCATTACATACTCACTGTAATGATAAAGATTAAAAAGGCTAACAGTGCTGAATGTTGGGGAGGATGTGAAACAACCAGAAGAATCCTCATACATTACTGGTGAGAGTGTAAAATGGTACCAGCACTTGAGAAAATTGTTTTTGCAGTTTCTAGTACATTGAAACATACATTTATCCTGTTCCCAGCAATTCCGCTCTTAGGTAGTAACCTATGGGAAATGAAAACACATGTCCTCACAAAGACTTATATACAAATGTTTAAAGAAGCTTTATTCACAATAGCTCCAAACTGTGTGTAACCCACACGTCCATCAAAAGGTGAACAGGTTAACAAATCATGGTAGGTTCGTGCAACAGAATACTACTCGGCCATCAAAAGGAGCAAAAAATTGATGCAGGCAACAATGTAGATGAATCTCAAAATATTATGCCCAAATGAAAGAAACCAGGCACAAAGGGTACACAAGGCATGATTTCACTTACACAGTTGTGAAGATGAGAACAGCCATTGCCTATGGAAAGGGGCCTGAAGGAACATTTCTGGGCTGACAACAATGTTCTAGTGGTTGGAGTTGTGCTTATAGGCATAAAGGTTGATTAAAACTCATTAAATTGTGCCCTTATGACCCGTGCACACCACCTTATGTCAACTTTACCTCCTTTAATAAGTAGGAGTGATTCCTAAACCCTCCACTCTCCTGAGCTTAGAGCTAGCTGTGGCTGCATCTTCCTCATAGCAGTGGCTCATTGGTCACTGTCTGCTAATTTGAATTCAACACAGCAAGTTCAGGGGTCGCTGCTAATGAAGGCCACTTCCATTTGGTATCTATTGTCCACCAAGAGTCCATCAGACATGGTAGGGATTTTGAAACACAAGCAGTACACACTAAAGTAGTCGCTTCCAATTAAAGCATAGCTTCTCTCTGTTTTTATTTTTCTTGGTATTTGTACTGTATGCCTTCCCCCCCCCCCCTGCACTAAAAGAAAATCTATTATCTGTTCTTTATAAACAAGGTTAGGAAATTTTTGTTGAATTCTTTGTATAGGCATGAAGTTGAAGTTCTGTTTAAATTTCTCATTCTTCAAACTTCAAACCAATCTGCCTTTAAAGACAAGGAATTCCTACATATGATTCCATATATTCATTTACAATTTTTGAGGTACATAGTCAGGATGTGTGACCTTCTAATATCTTTCTAACCTCTGCCATGGAGTAAAAATTGTAAATCGATTAAAATTGGTTGTCAAGGGTTAGCTATGATATCCTTAATCTAAAATTCTTGTCTTTAATTACCATTCTTACACGGAGCTTGAAATCAGAGGGTTTTTTGAGAGATGGGTGGGAGGAGTCGTTTTTAAAGCCACACTTCAAAGTGGCTTTATTATTGAGTTTTTCTTTGGAAAGAGCAGAGAAACATTTTGCCCATGATGTTCTTAAGACATATTTTTGTTGTTGTTGTTCAAGACTCTAAGTCCTCCTCCCCAAACATAGGTGAGGGTATGGCTATTCGCACACATTGGGGTTTGGTGATGGGGGCTGAGTGTCATTCCCAAGGTCATCAAGCTGTCTTCAGTTCCTGGATATGTGGCAGAGAGCAGAAGAGATGCATTTTCCATGTGGACTGAGAACATTGAACTTCTGAATTCACAGTTTGGCTTTTGCCAGGGCAGCCCTCCACTCCTTGCTACCTAGGGGTTCTTTGATCTGGGGCTCATTTCCTTTTAGTGTATTTGTGAGAGCTGGCCATCTTTTTTTTTTTTTTTTTAATGAAAGCGCTTAAACCTAATTTAAATGCAAACTAAGAAGTGGTATAGTATCTTTAAGTAAAATCAGAAATCCCAAGTTCCTCATTCTTTCATCCCTAACCATGGTTCATGATAACATAGTAAACATTCTCTTTATATAATTAGGCATTTATACTCAACCATGGGCATTAGAGGATTTGAATGTGTATATGCACAGTATAGGTTCATATTCATACACACACACACATTTTTTTGGAGGAAATACATGTATAGTCATTATATTTACACTGTGTGTGTATATATATATATATGTACATATATATATATATTCACAGACATATATATATATACACATATATACACACACACACACACACACACACACACACATATATATATATATATATTTTTTTTCTCTCACACAAATATATGTGCACATTCTTATTGTTATTACAAAATACTCCCTGCATTTCCCTTCCAGATCTGGGAAATAAAGAGTCTTAGAATGTTGCTTTTCATTCTCAACAAAGAAGTTGAAAAGAGCTTAGGAAAACCTTATTTTGATCCCTTCGAAAATATGCTTAGGAACAAACATAAGCTCCAAGGATAAGAGTGATTTGATAGATAGTCTCATAATTCTTGCAAAACTGGTTTCTGCAGAAACTAGCAAATGTGTCTCACATGTGCATGTACACACACACACACACACACACACACACGCACGCGCGTACACACACACACACACACACACATGAGGGCCCTTGGAAACTAGGCCCTGTCAATGCTCCAAGGCTGCCGTAAAACACTGTACTTTGTTTCAATAAATCTACCCTGTGGATGAATCTTGCTGCCCAATTAAGCAGTCCTGGCACATAGATTTGGGCCAACTTCATCTTGAACATATTGCTGTGGCCAATGGCAGAACCTAGAAAGACAAATATCACGGGAGATCCCTGCCACAGTCTCAGAAATGCCACCTCTGTTGTGAAACCGATGGGAATGCATGAGACAGATGGGAAAGAGAGGGAGAAAGGAAAAAAGTGGGTGAGGGTGGGAGGAAGGGACAAAGAAGGGAGGAGGAGAAAAGGGGTAATGGAATGCAGGGGAGAGTCAGAGCAGAGGGAGTAAAGTGAGCGCTGGAGAAGACAAAAGGAGGGAAAGACTTGACAAACAGATAGGAGGGGAGGAGTGCAAGAGAGCAGGAGAAGGAGACAGAGACAGCCTGGCAGAGACTAAAGAGAGACAGCAATAAAACAGAAGGAAGGGATGGAGAGACAAGGGCAGTCTTAAAAGAGAGGGAGATAGAAAGCAAAGGGGGAGGAGAGATGCAGGTCGGCAGAGACAAAGGGAGGGATAGAAAAGGAGCAACAGGGAGGCTGTACTCATCTATTGGGACTGTGCTGGGAGCCAAACCACTGGCTGGGCAGCAGCTAGGAGCAGGATTGGTGTGGTCCAGCTGTGCAGTTGGACAGCCCTGTGATTTTCCTCTGGGGCTGCTTTTGTCCTGAAATGTGAATGTCTGAAGGTCAAGTTCAAGAAGCTCTGATTGCCTCTCTAATCACCAGGCAGTCTTGAGCTCAGTGCAAATAGAGAGATCACTGCTCCAGCCTCCTCACTGTCTTGATGACTTACACAGAGTATCATCTTTCCCCTCCTGGGTTTAGGCTCAGAAGAGCAGACACACAACAGGAAACGGTACAATGAAGCCAAGGATCGCTGGAGTGGGAAGCAGAAGTTGGTACCCTAAAGTAGAACCACCCACAGCAGTTCTTACTGTCTTTCACAAGGTCATGGGCAGATTTCACCAGTCAGACCATCTGCTCTTGGTAAACAGAGGGAAGACCTGCCCAGGAAGGAGTGGGATTCAGACCTGAAAAGCAAATGACAACGGCTCTGGTATCAGGACACTTTGTCCCAAACCTTCCTTCTCCAGGAAGTCGGTGGAAATTTACACATACAGTTTCTTCTATTTCAATTTCTGATAAACCATGAATAATATATTAGTAGGAGTGATACTTTTTTTTAAGGATAAATATATCCTATGGAGAGTGAGGGAGTGACAAGACACTTTGGAAAGGAGGGTGAAGTGGGAAAGGGGAGGAGAGAGACAGTGGCAGAGACAAAGAGACACATGTGATATTTGGGACATAGTCATACTAGAAAGTTATTTGTCATTTGTCTGAAATACAAATTGAGCTGGACATCCTGTATTTGCTCTGACAGTTCTAGTTTCAGGTCTGTCTACACCCCCACCCCAAGTTATTTTCCTAACTTATTTTCACTAAAGAATTCCACTGTCTCATCCTCTTTTTAAATATTTACCAGTTATTGACAAATATTAGAATACACCTTCATAGTATAGCAGTTTTCTACTAAATGCAAAAAATTTCCTAAACTTTTGTCCTATGTACCAGGATTTTTCTATGTTTTATTTTACTATTAATTCTAGTATCTCTTTTGATTCAAGTAATATTTTGTCAGGCAAAAAAGTGATGTGCTTGCTTCTTTAAATAGCAGAGAACTTGGTATGTGTTGGCAAGGGTGGTGACTGGTTGGCTAAATTGAGTGAATATTCAGAGAACAGAAATAAGGTTGGGGAGGGGCAGATGAGGAGATGAAATAGTATAATTATACATCCTGTTCCTGTGTGTGGGTAGCATACAGTTTCTGTCTTTGAAAATGTTCAACAGGAGCTATATTATTGCCTTCCTGTAGTAGTAGTGGATGGAAATGAGAATAAATAGCCCCAAAGATTCCATCTAAATGACATTTTTCAGGCATTGATTTTTTTAAAAGGTCCATGTATATTCTTAAGAGCCTTCCCTCTAATTCAATAATAAACTATCACAGAGCCTCATTATTTTGTGAAATCCTTCCTATTTGCCTCTAGAAGGAATTAGCATAGGAAACTTGGGAATGAAAAAAATGATTATGCTAAAATGTTATACTTCCCATCAAATATTCTCAAAGAATATTGGGGCACTATACAGTCTTTGGAACAATTCAGTATGTCTCAGTGAAGTGCCAGTGGGTTGAATGGAATGTGGAGGCTACAAGTAGGAGGATAAAGTTATGGAAATGGGTCAGTGTAAGAGTGAGAATGTAAAATGTAGAAACAGTAAGTGGGGCAAAGCATTCTGGCCATGGAGAAAGAGAAAACATATTCAAATTGAATGGGGCATGAGCTGCCCCCTCTACCTAAAATATAGACTCTCTTTGCTGAACATGTAGGCACAGCGTTTTAAACTCAGGAAAGAATTGGATGCTAGAGCTTAGAGCAACAGGCTGCATCTGTTTTGAATACTTTCATGTCCCATGTGTGGGCATTGACCTCCGGTAAGAGAGGGCTTCAAAATGCAACCCAAGAAGATGTGTAGATCTAGGAAATGTTTATACGAATGCTTACAGACTCAAAAATAGATCTTCTGTGCCTTTGGCACGTAAGTTAAAGATATTTTAGAACCAGACCAGCATCACATTTTCTTTCTTTCCTATTTTTGAGAACTGGGATGCCATGTGTCATTTGGGGGACAGTTAAATGGATATAATCCAATCCATGGATAGGTATCACCTTATGTTTATGCGGCACTTTACACAGACTACATGTTCACATGGGATCCTCCCAATACTGCCATGAGGCAGTATTATCAATGGCATTTTAGAGACAAAGAAATAGTAATTCAAGCAGTGAAGGCCTGGCCAAGGACCAATATCAGGGCTTCTAATTTTCAAATTCCATGCTTTTCTCACTCCACCAGAGGTATCTTCTACAATGTCATATGATTGATACAAAGTGAATTGACCTTTATGACCTTTATTTGTGCCCAGAGAACTTACAGAGGTTAATGAAAAGGAGAAAGAAATGTGATTAATTACTGACTCCTGAAATAAAATCTCTCTTTCATGATTTACTAGCTATATGTCTGTGGCAAGCTTCTTTCCTTTCTCAATCTTAGTTTTTCTAACTCTAGAATGGGTTTAATAATAATACTTTTCTCTTTGAGTTTCTGTGAAGATTAAATTAATCCAAATATGTAAAGTTCTTAACACACAAAATGTTGCTACCTACATTTATGGTTTTTAGTATTATTATTTGAAGGTGTGGATTATCAGTCTTTCTTTCAATGTTGCACATTAGTCTAGGATATTGTTTGTGGGCTCTTATTTTGTGGGCTTGATGTAAGAAAACCAGGAATTTTGAAAGAAGGGAGTAAGAATTTCACTAAAATGTAACTTATCTAAAAGTCTAGTCAAAGAAATCCATAGACATATTTCTTAACCACTTTTGAGAATGGGAAAATTAATCAAAAATCAGTTGTGAGATATGGAACCAAGCATATTAATAACTAAAGAAACTTGGCTTGGAGGAAATGCAGGAAAAAGGGGAAATGTTCATTGTGATTCTACAAGGAGTGTCTGTGCTTTGTCAACGTCATTTTTGCTTAAATATCTCCAAATGTCTGAAGCCCAGAAGATAACCTTGGACTTTTAAAGCTAGGGTTTTGCTGATAGGATATTAGAAGATGAAGCATTTCACGATACCATCATTTGATTGGGGGAGGAAGTATAGACTTTGGAAATAAATTTAGACTACCAAGTTCAACACTAAGAGGGTCAAAGGATGGAGGAATTCTAAAAATGCTTTGAGATGGTGAGAAACCAATATGCTAGGGATCTGTGTGCAGTAGGATATGCAGATCAAGGCTGGGCTCTCAGCTGAACCCTGAATAAATGTAACTGATAACAAGGTAGGGTGAGAACATGTTTTTTTTTTTTTTCTTATATATTTTTTTTCTAGTAGTCTTTCCTTCTTAGGTTAAAAAAAATATTTCAGTCTTTGAACATACTCTTTGTTCCTTTTAAGAACCCAGAGAAAGGTAGCTGCTCCAAGGCCATCCACTAGGGAACAGAGACAATTTCCTGAGCTCGCATAGGAACACTATAAAATATTATTCATAAAAATATATGCATCCTTAAGTTCATAGCAACACTATTCACAGTGGCCAGGACATGGAAGCGACTGAAGTTTCCTACAACAGATGATTGGCTAAAGAAGCTGTGGTGCATATATACAACGGAATATGACTCAGTCATAGGAAGAGATGAAATCCTGCCATTTGCGACTATATGGATCTTGAGAATATCATGCTAAGAGAAATAAGTCAGATGGGAAAAGTTAAGAACCATATGATTGCACTCATATGTGGGATACAAAACTGAAAGCAACAAACAAACAGAAAAAAAAAAAACTCATAGGCGCAAACAACAGTTCAATGGTTACCTGAGAAAAAGGGGGGAGAGAGGAGGTAGAAAAGGGTAACAGGTGAGATATATGGTGACAGAAGGAGATTGGACTTTCACTGGTGAACACACAATGCAAAATACAGATGATGCATTATAGAATTGCACACTTGAAACCTATATAATTTTATAAACCAATGTCACCCCAATAAATTTAATAAAAAATATAAAATAAACTAGAAGATTGATTCCACTGCTGGGGTTAGGGAGACATTCTATTAAATGAGCAACTTGTAAAATGAATCATGTAAAATCATGTCTCAAGAAGAAAGGGGATTTAGGAAGAAAAATAATATATGACATTGAATTTAAATGCTTAGTCTTTCTAGGAATATTAGTTTATGAATAAGTGACCCTCAAGGTTATAATCGAGTAGATTACTGGAGGAATAAGTGGCTAAAACTAGCTATATTCAAGAGTATAAAGAATCTGTTATGCTTCCATAAAGCTCTTGGTAAAACGTCAGGAATAAGCAAACCTAGGAAACATTTTGAAATAAAATGAATTTGACATAGAGTCCTCACTCTTCTAATTTAGTTCCTTTTTTTCCCTTTTTGGCTCATGTTGCTACCATTGACACTCCCTCACCGCTCTCTCTTTGTGGCCCAATGCCTTCATTTTATTCTTCCCTCTGTATTCATTATTAATTCCTGGCTTCAGGTGAAAGTCTGAGACTCTGGCATTTAAAGTTGTGAAAACTGATACGAGATGACCATATTTTATCTCCCATTTTCTGGAATTGTATTTTAATAAGAACGAAAGATTAATGCTAAAGTATTGATTTTACATGGCCAGAAAGTGGGAAGGTGGAATAAAGGAAGTTTGAGGAAGATAGGACCAACAGAAGGGTCTTCATGAAAATTACACTATATTAAAAAATCACTTTTCTATATATTTGGATTGTTGACCTGCCAAAGGCAATATGGACTTACTGCAAAAGGAAGAATTCAGTCCTAACAACCGACCAAACTAAATCTTCCTTTCTCAAATAGCAAAGAAAGGGAATTTTCTATAATACCTTATTAGGACTTTTCTTTGTTAGTACCTTGAAAATATTTTAAATGATGAAAGACAAATTGCTTGTGGTTTAAACAGCCAGAGGGCAAGATACTTTATCCTTGACTTCTTGATTTCTTCAAATAATTACAAATTATTCTCTGTAGAAAAATTAGACTCATTTTCTTCACAAGTCTATGAGATTTTCATGTCCCCGCCCTAACATAAGTGGCCCTGTGGCATTTCAAATCTCCAGTCATTGGAACAATTGGTTGATTTTGGCAGTCTCTATGACTAATGTGTTAACTCCGACCTATCAAATGAACTAAAACTGAGTGTGTTTGAATATTTGGTCTACAGATAAGCCTATTGGGGGCATTCAAACAAATGAGGTGAACTTGACTTTTCTGGTCCTTTCAGATTATGTTCAGGGGAAAGGTTACACAACAGTGTAATAGAGCCAAGCCAAAAACATCTATTCCAAAGGCTTCCTTTGAACAATATATTGTCTTTGCATTTTGCTCAATTTTGTTACTTGGAATTAAAGGCTTATTAGAAGCAAGTCTTCCTTGCAAACTGACATATTCGATTACAGTCATCTGTTCTAGAGAACAGACTGTGTCTAGACAGAAGAATACCACTGTGGCTTAGAAGGAACATGATGTGTTACGGAGGCTGGGTCTAGGGCTGGGTGACTTTTTTATTATGATTTGTGCTGGGAACACCATCTGATAAACTATTTCACAGCTCCCCAAACATGTGTAGGTACAAACAACCTAAAGGGCTACATCTGAGAACAACAACAAAAGTAGGAGGATAAACTATGGAGATGTGGTGATGATGGGAGAAGAACACATAAGCCAAAGATAGATATGAAACAGCAGTATTAAAAATGCAAACTAAAAGTAGATGAACAAAACCAGATTAATACAAATGAAAGCCAAAATTCCAAGCTTTGTGAGAGAAAGAATTCTAGTCTTTGCTCCATGTTCCAGAATCTTAACAATGGTGTTTAAGGCGGGGTGTGTGGAATTATTTATTCTCATGTATGTGAAATAAGAAAAAGTAGTTGGCCAGCTATAAGAATTTAAGCATCTGTCCTAGGAAGGTTCCTCCCAAACAGAACCACACCTAGTACATACCATACAGAGAGGAATAAGCTATGGAAACTGGCTGTTATTGATAGAAAGTTGTAAGAAAGCAGTCTTCGTGTTTTGAGATGTTTTGGCTTAAATGCATGTCTAACACTTCAGCAAGTTACAACACAGTAGACATGTTTAATCTTCTGAAGAATCCCACTTTAAATCAATTCCCCTAAAGATGAGTTTACTCTGCTATAAATCACACGTGCTTTGCAAAGCCATTGCCAATAGTAAGAAAGGGATCCTGCTCCCCCCCACACCCTCCCCAGCCCATGAAATTGGTCATCATTTTGAGAGACTGAAAATGCAATCATTGTCAATTTTCTGGTTTTCATGGCTTAGAAATCTGAGAAGGTAGGGGTTCGTTTCTTACTAAATTTGCCCCCTAGGTTAGAGGAGGAAAACGCAAATGAAAGGAGAGGACATGATGTATAGTGGTTGCTAAGAAACATGCAACTGAACACAGGCTGCCACTTAATAATGGCCAGAGCGGGTGAGAGCTGTGATAACATCAGCCAGGATAGCTCTGCCTCTTAGCCCAGCAGGGGCCATTGCTGTGGGGAAAATGAAAAGGAAGGCAGTCTTGTTAGGGAAAATGTAAGAAGATCTGGAAAGGGAAATGAAAGCCTGAGGCCCTTCTCATATTGGATGGTACTATAGGCGCCTTGTGGGAAGAGGTATGCTTTTGTGTTATTTTCTACTAATAATGAAGGCGAATGGGGTTAGGATACATTCACATTCTGTTACTTACTCACCTGGTAGCCCATAGCTCTTCTTTGAAAGATCTGGGTCCTGTGAGTTCGTTTATCAGGACTCCATGAACCAACCCATGCTTCTGACTTGATCAGCCCCATCAAAAAAAGAACAGACATTAACCCTGAACTAATTTAGCTAACTAGCTCCTAAGAGCCATAAAACAGATATATTATACCATTGGCATGATCAGAAATCCAGAGTGCAGCCTCTGGGTTCTGGCTAACTTGGGTTCAAATTCTGTTCCTTCTACCTGGTGACCTTGGGAAAGTGACATAAGCTCCTTAAGTCTCAGAATTCTCACTGGGTTTAACAGGGACATGACAATATAGCTTCAATATATGCTTGTTGTCAGCACAGCATCACTTTCTATGTTTCTTCCCCAGTCTTATTTTGGGGAAATCCCGGCCAATATAGATTCTAGTGGGGGTTACAAATAAGAATACAAACACCTCCCAAACCACAACCCCTCAGCAATGGTGATTGGTCCAAGGATTTGGCCAATGAATCAAACCAGGCTGACCAGAACCCAGCCATTGGGATTTAAAAACTATATCAGGGTAGGGGTTCGCCTATGTCCAGGGCAAACCCTTTCCAGTAGTGAAGCTGGTAAGGGTACTGGGCAGTCACTCACATTTCCCATAGTGTAGCTAAAGCTTGTGTACTGAAGAAAAGAATGGCATTGAAAAGCAAAAGCATGCAGAGACTAGAGGTCTCAGATCGTTCAGATACCTGGCTCTAGTTCAGGAGTTCCCCAATACTGCCCTGGTCTCCAATTTCCAAAGATCTAGGTAACAATTAGATGAGAAAATGCATGTAAAGCCGTTAGCACAGTGCTTGACAACACACAGTACTTAATAAATGTTTATGTTATTACTCATAAGTAGGGAAGAATCATTCTTCCTCTCTCATGCTGGAGTAAAGAAATTTTGTTGAAACAGTTGCTTCTCACCCCCTTTGTTAATTGAGCCCCACAGAAAGTGACCTGTCCATGGTGGAGGAAAGGGGACAGGATGTGCCTGCAGACTGGTTGATGATCTGTTTTCAAGTGGCACTACTGACAGAGATCACTCCCATCATCCCATGTAATTTATGGAAGCGAGTTGCTGCAACTGTCCTGATGTTCTCACCTCCATATGGACTTAGTGAGAAAGAATTCTTGGTTTTCACTTAATTAAATGTAAATGGCAAAATGCAAAGGGCTGGACAGAGGCATGACAAAGACTAAGTCCTGGCCCTGATTCTGCCACTTGTCAGTTCAAGGTTAAGCATCACTTTGGGAAGGGGTGGAAACTAGGTCTGCCCTATGTGTCTATAGCACTACTGAGAAGATCCCATCTTTTCATAAGCATAAACTCTAGAGAGCTTGTGAATATATGGAAGAATTATTAATATTTTCTTAGAGGGCAAGAAAGCAATTGGCGTTGTGACAAAGGCCATCACTATAGGTCTGAGGCAGAGGGATGAAGCAAAGATTTATTCTCCTTTTGATGGGGCTGATCAATGAATATACTAAGCATCTTCTGTGTGTTTACCTTGAGGTTAGAGAAATAAAGCAGAGACAAAGACTAACAGAGCAGTGAAATCTCAGAGGAAGAAGCAATGATTTATGTCTGAGAGGAGGCCACGGAATGAGACACAAAAGCTATAATATTCGATGTGAGCTTTGTTGTTCTCTAGGCAGAGCAGAGCCAGGAGATGCTCCTGAGCAGAGAGGGTTGTCCTCATGGAGTTGGGGTGGCAGGACAGTGCGAGGCATGCTTAGAGAGAGCCACAGAGGCAACAAGGACTGTGGCTAGAACACGAGACAGACAGCAGCCTTAATATTTTTTTCTGAAATGAACTAGTTGTAGCTGACACCATGAGATCTCAATATGATTGATTTGATACCCCAGGCCCACAGCCAGCTTTTCACCTTGTGCGAATCCAAAGCCAAATTTTCGGGTAATTTCTGATGGGTTACCATTTCCAAGGTTTTTCAGCTTCTTGGATCCTGCATATTTGACCATCATCTCTTTGATTTTGACATGAAATTCTGCCCCTTCAGTTTCCATCCAAACAAAATCATTCACACACCTCAACACATATTCCTGAGTTTAGGAATCTTTACTGAAGGTTTTGGTTAGGCAAATTGCAGAGTCTTCTACCATCTTTCTAGGCACGTGCTCTCTCTTCCATTACACAGTGCTTTAGGAATCCAAATTATTCTTTCTGTATGAGGCAGAGCAATTATCTTCCCTCCATTGAAGGGTGAAACCTATTTCCCTACTTGGTTCATGCGCAGTGGGCATTTTAGATTTCATTTTCCATCCTATGTGGCTTATTAACAAATACTTCTCTAAGAAGAATTCTGATATCAGCTACAAAGGTAATAATATCTTTTCCCATCACTTTACAGATATAAGTCATAAGTTACTAAATAAAAATAATGAAAGTTGCTATGCAGAGGGCAAAAACTGATGGGAAGAGGGAAGAAAGGGCGTGGAGAGAGAGCTGTGCTTGTGCTGTCAATGCCACTGATCTCTGGCTAAGTAGATGGTGGGGGTCCATCAAAGGCTTTGGAGTTTGGAAGTCAGATGTGAAATCTGGTGTTAGGCTCAGCTTGGGGACAGAGTGAAAGGCGGATGTGATGGGGGAGACTAGAGGAAGGAAGAGGCATCAAAATAGTTGAGGACAGAGTTGATGAGGATTAGCCTGACAGTGGGAGTTAATGCAGTGGCAGCTGGGACAGAGGTTTTTTTTTTTTTTTTTTTTTTTTTTTTTGTTGTTGTTGTTGTTGTTTTAAGAAATCTGTGAGTCAGAGGATTTGAAAGCATTCATAGCTTGTTTTAAAATTCAACTATTTGTGACTTTCAAAGGGAGGGCAACTCTTTAAAAATCATAACATGGTGACCTTATTTACCTGATGTATGAATTTTCCTAAGTAAGGCCAGGGATTGGCTAATAAAAAAATAAAATGATAATGTGTATGTGTGTTTTAAATTTTTTTTCTCTAGGCTTTCAACTCATTTCTTCGTGGAAGTCTTTCTATCTCGTTAACTTTTCTCTTGTGTGCATTTGGAAGTGACCCATTAAGTATCCCCTCCTTCAAACCCCAAATTTCTGAATTATTTCATGAGAAGACATGTTTATGCATTTCAGATCTGTACACACTTTCTTAAATATAATATCTATGTCCCTTCAAAACCAAAAGCCACAAACATTAGCCTTGATCTTGCAGGAGAAAATGTAAAAATGTATTTTTTAAGGTGTGTCAATTCTTTAAGGTTCTGGGATCTATTTGGTGAGCTGGAGATGAGATTCTAGTGACCTGAGTCACTAGGAACTAGGACAGCCTTGCTGTCCCCAGGACTAATATGTTTCCATTGACAACTAGCTCTACTTCCTCCCACCTGACCTGGCTGGCTTCTCCCCTGCTTGCTGTCCACAGGGCCCTCTTTCAAACAGTCCCATTGTCCTTTGGCCCCACCCATCCAGCAGGCTGTCACCATGCTGAGAGCTGGCGGCAGGGCCATGGCTTCCCTGTCGCAGGCCCAGGTTAAATTTCTAGCATTCCCCTATGGGACAGAGAACAATTAAACATGAAAACTCACTTTTGATTTACGAGGCACACTTTGTAAAGTCTGAAATTAAACAACACGCAAGTCGAGGTCACACAAGTCAATATTGTTAACATTCAACTTACATTCTATCCTGAACAACTCAGAAGGAGGTTGGCACTATAAACAAATGTGTATTTACAGATTATTAATGCCTTTACATTAAGATAACTCTTAATTTACATGAATTGACTATGATATTGGGTAGTTATCACCTGAGTAATTTATTGTTATGCGTTAGCCCATCCCTGAAACCTACTGGGAACTATAATCATTATATTAAGATGAATGAATGGAAAACAAAACTAGGGTTTAGGAAAATGTCAAACCAATTTTGAGGTTATCAATACATGTGTTGGTGGTCATAGAGCATGTATGCGACGTTGCCACAAAGAATGGCCTCATCTACAATGTGCAGCAGAGACTGGGTTAAAAGCTAAGCAGAGGTCTGATCCTGGGCACTTTCAGTCTCCTTAATTAAATGTGCTAGAGAAACCTGTGACAGGGCATGTCATGTTGATACTGTAGGGGGTGGCGGGAGGGACACTCAGGAGCTGTCATAAGTCAGGACTGTTTCTCCTGCTGCTATTGCAAGGATCCCTTCTTTCTACCGCTCCTCTGCAGTCAGCTCTTAGATCATGCATATTTTTCATCTTTGCAGAGCAGATTATTTCTGGAAGGTTCTAAGGCTATCCTTGCACATAGCCACACTATGTAATGTGGAGCGCTTTGTATCTCTTCACTGCCAGAAATGCATCTGCTTATATAATAGTCCACTCTTTCCTCATCCTCTTTCAACTTTTCTGAAATTTCCATCACAGGGGCCCTTCCTCAATATTTGGCTAAACCCAAACGACCTCTGTCTCCACAGGACACTGATAAATTGCAGGCATTATGTGGAAGAAGAAAGCACAAAGGGACCGAGCAGAGATGTCATCACTAGAAAGAAATGAGCCTGAAGACCAAACCAGAACCTCGTTACTCAAAGTGTGGTCTGTACACCAGCAGCAGTGTCATCTTCTGGGAGTCTGGTAGAAAAGCAGGATCTCAGGCCCACCTCAGACCTGCCAAGTCAGAGTCTGCATTTTAATAGAATGACTTGTATGCACGTTACAGTTTGCACTGACTTTGAAGAGAGGAGAGCAGTGTTGCTAGCAACAAGAATGGCAAATCAAGATGACTGAAGAGATGACCAAAGATAAACTGGCTCTTTTGCCAAGGCCTCTTCTACAGCAATATTCTAGTCATTGATTCCCAAAGCCGGTCAGGCATCTGACTTACTATTTACAAAAACACATTTCCAGATCAAACTACAGATTCAGATTCCACTGATATGAGGAGGGACCCAAGAATCTCCATTTTCAGCAAGTACCTGTCTGACATTCCTGGTTGGTATTTGCATGTCCTACAGATCACTCTGCGTCCCTACTGATTACTACCTACAACTGGTTCTAAGCTACCATTATAATTTTGTGGCTGTCAATGTCAAGATCTGGTTGTTGAGTAACCCCAAAACATTCTCCAATGCATGGCCATCTTCAGACTTACTGACCATGAAGGTTGAAATTAGAGACCTACAATTGCTGTTGGCCTGACTGGAGTTATCCAAGACAGCTGATGAAACATGAGTCTTAATTTAGAAGCACATTTGTGAATACACATTTGCTGAGTAGAAATGTCAATGATTCAGAGTGTGGGGTGAGCATCAGGCGATGCCCTCCATCTCATAGTCACGCTTGCTCATGATGCTGTCACTTGAGCAGCAAACTATAAAATGTCAATGCGGGTTGCATGATTTCTCACAATCTTCACACTTAAAACAAGGATCTTTATTGCCTAAAATACAAAAGGAACTTCAGGCCCCATGCTTGACCTGCTGTCACCATTTGCCCTCTTTGTCCCTTCCTGAAACTGCAGGAAAAACACCTAAGTCTCCACACAGTGGCCACTGCTGTTCTTGAGTCATGGGAAGCCAGTTGGCTTCTCTTGCGAAGGATTTTGCTTTCCATAGCAGCAGAGTTGAGAAATAATCTTTCCTTCCAAATGCCACCATAAGGAGTATAGTGTAGGGACCAAGAGTGTGAACTAACTGGTGAGTCTGCCCACTTCAAATCCTGCTCGCCTCTTGCAAACTGTGAGACCTTGGGAAAGTTACCCAGAGTCCCTGTGACTCAGCTTGGAACTTAGCAACTAGGATAATCATAATCCCCATGCCACAGAGCTGTTGAGAGGATTAAACGAGGAAATGCACTGTCAATCTGCTCCTCAAACAGGCCTTCCACCTAGAAACCTGTGAGAGGACATGCAGGCCGGATGCCCAGATCTCTCCCTCCTTGGCCTCCTGGGGACCCAAGTTTCTTCCTCCTCTATAAGAAAACTGGCACCCGAGTGGGGACATAGCTTTGTAGTATAGCCCATTAGATGAGCATGTGGTTTTCTGCCTTCCTCTTGCTTAACCTCACTTTTCAGAGTCCAGAGTCCACTACACTTTTCTCCATTTTCTTTTTGAAAGAAAATTCTGTAAGATCTTTACTCTCACACATCCAATCAAAATGCATCTGAACTTCCAAAGGCCCTGCCCCTACTTGCCTCCCGAGTCCCCTGTCATCTGGTGGTCTCTGACCTAAACCAGCTGGCATGGCCCTTCTCCTTTGTGAATTCTGCCCCGTTCTGTCGATGCCTACTAAATCTGGCCTCTGTTGCCCCTGTTTGCTCAAATGGCTTTTGCAGTTTTAAGGGGAAATGAGAAAAGGACATATAGAAGGGATGGGTAGGTGGAAACAGAAATCTTAAAAGGCAAAACGAATGAGTGCTGAGCCCCCAGCCTCCACGTATGACATCTGTGGGAGTCCCAAGATTGCAGAACAGTGGCGGTAGCTGGCTGACTGGAAGGGTGAATAGTATACTTGCTGTTTAGGTTGAAAAGATTGTCTTCCCTAGTAAGCAAATTATTGATTATAAACTGTTATGATTCCTTCGGAGCCATTGTGGCCAATTGTATTATTCCATCTGCCTTAAATGTCTGCTGTGTTCCCATGCCAAAACCCTTATGAAATTTCCACTGTAAAAAAAATGAGTAGCAAATTCGGGTCTCAGTGCTCATATATAATTTCAGATTTCATTAATGGTTATTAAATACATGCCCCGAGGAAGGATAAAGTTCCTCGTATGAATGGAAAGAGAATTGAATTTATAAATAAGGTGACTCTGTTTTCAAGGACTATTCATTAGACATATCCAGGACACACTTTGAAAAGAAACTTTTAAATGAAAGGTGTTTAAAATCTCAGAGGATAAAAATGCAATTTTGGGGAAAATACAGCCCTGCTCAAAAAATTCTGAAAACCTTACATCTGACAATATTTTTCTTTTCCTGAAATTTGAAAATAAATTTTGAGGAAAAATTTTAAAAGTTATAAAATGAATATTTTCATATGGTAGCCAAAAATATTTGCATTTAGAAAATATGAATATATCTATTGGTGGGTAAAAAACTGAATGCTATAAATAATGTTGAAAAATTTTTCTTAATCTCCTTTTAAGAACCACAATTACAAAAAGACTAAAAGAGGCTATTTAAGTAATTTTGACTAAGAAAAAGCCCTTTGAAGTTTTAGACTACTATACCACATAACCTGGATAATATATTCTTAGTAGGAGTTGTCAAAATTCCAAGTAAGAAATTCAAATCCTTTTCAGACCTGCTGCAAATCTCCCCCAAAGCTGTACAAATGATATAATTTTAGCTTAATGTGAACAAGAAGATGGAAAATGTTTGAAAGAGATATCTATCTCTTTCATAAATTGTCAAAAGTTTAGAAGAACCAAGCAGTTTTTTTTTTCTTTTAATGTTTTGAAGGCAATTGAAATATTTGCCTGAGTGCCGAATTCCTAATGAAAGATATCATCGAACTCAAGGCATTTTTGTATCAGGTGAGTTTTCTGACATCTATTTACACTGAACTTTATTAGAAATGGAGAGACAGGGTAATTTTGTTGTCATCTGCTGGCCTGTTGCTGCTACATGAGCCACTATTAGAGATGAAATGCACAGAATGACTCCAGGAGTCAGGAGTTCAAATATTCAGCTTTTCTCAATAAAAAAATGAACTTAGTGATTTTTTAGCCAAAAAATGCTTTTATAAATAACCTCAATACCAATAAATGGCTAAGCAATAAAGACAATATTTCTATTGACATTTTATCTCATAAGAACCCTTGAAATAAATTTTATCTTTTAAAACAAATCGTTCCCAAACAGAGAGGGGCTGAGATGACTAAAACTTTCCTCCTTCTCTATCTGGGTTCATTTCTCAAGTGCGGGAAAATGCGATTGGGGCGGATGTCATCAGCCCGACCTGTGGGACCAGAAGGCCATTTTCTATTGACCCTGTAATCTCCACCATCAGTCTTAGATCTGGGGAAAGTCACTTTCAGAAAGTTCACATCATCACAAATAAAAAGTCTCATTATTCAAAAACAGTAATTATTCAGTTGCAGAAGACATCAAACATAATTCTTATTTTGATTATTCTCTAGGAAACCAAATTCAAAGAAGTGGGCCCCAAACATATAAAAATGTTGAGATGTACATTATCCTAAAAATATTTTTTTTATAAGTTAGATTCTGAGATATGTGGGATTTTTTTAGCCAGGCTGTTTCTCATACCAAAAAATGCAATGGCAGAGAACATACAGAAGAAGTTTGAATAAGCCATCATAAAGTGATATTTATGTAAGGAGATAAGCTTGAAAATGCTAGTGTAAATCCTTTTCTGCTGGGTTATAAGGTGAATTGTGGTTGGAGTTTGTAGATTGATAAACAGGGATGCTTTGGAAAAACAAGGGAAAAGCCACATGAATCCAAATATATCTTCCATTAGGCTATAGGGCTGTAAAAGGGATTCATAAAGAAGACTGTAGGAGAAAATTCCACTTTCCTCCCTGAAACAACAATAAAAAGTAGAAAACAAATAGAGAATATTGAATCATTTCCATTGTCCAGGGTACAGATTTTTTTCAAGAGTTGCTGATGAGAGACAGTAACTAACCTGGCAATGACCATGGAAAAACTGAATTCTGAAAACGAACAAACTAAATGTCAACTGATGCTTTCATGGAGCAAGGGGAGCTACCTGTCATTTCATGGGGAGCATAAGAAAAAGAACAGATTTATCCATTTCTTAGCAAAGGCACTTGGTAAAAAGCAGACTGCAGCCGGGCTAAACCAGAATCTCACCAACCCCCAAGCTGGGGTCCTTATCGACAGCATGAAAGCTCAGGTGGCAGCTGTGGAATTTCAGATGAACTAATAAATATGGAGCAAGCTAGCAGAGTTCATCAGGAAAGAATGTCAGCAATTTACCAGTGGATGCCTAGGAGAGCGTTTTGAGTGCATCTTGTTATGGTTTTCCAAGAAACAAAGTTCCAGAAATTTCAGAATGGCAGAGATCATCCGTCCGCTGAGGATAAAATTAGGATGGGGCAGCTGATGAAAAGAGGATGTGGCCTGTTTCTATTCTCTGTTACTAAATGCTTTCCCATGCATGTACATCCACACACCCAAAACTAACTATGAGAAAGCAGAAAAAAAAAAGGTGCACTTTATAAAAATAAAAAATTTAATTAATAGAGTTCTACTCTATGATGTGAATCTGTCACTAATTTTCCTTGGTGACATGACATCATCTTAAGAAATGAATGAGACATCAAAGAGACAACCCGGTTTATCTGTGTATGCACATCACATGCATACAGGCTCAGGGGAAGAAGAAAAATGAAAAGCATAAAGCAAACATAAAAGGTTTCTGTAGCCCACATCAATCAAGCTCCACTGGAAGGAAAAAAATCCCATGCTATTTATTTATATACATGTTTTCAAACAAGATTATTTCATAAGTATAACACAATCATTTATAAGCGAGCAATAAAATGAACCATTAGGATGTAGGGTGTTTGGAGCAAAGTAGAGAAACTTTATATGGAGCTTTTCCTATCAGAATGAACATTTTGAATAGAGTATAAAAATTAATTATATCTACTGAAAATGCTAAATCATAGAGTGAGCAAAGAAAGACAAGTGAAAACACATAGGGTCTGTAGACTCAGAGCAAGGAGGGCCTTTGGGATTCCTCAGTCCAGCTTCCTCCCTTCACAGACAAGGAGTCTCAGATCCAGGACATTCCTAGTACATGAAATCACACACACACGCTCGGGTCAAGGCTGTGTGTCCAGTCATTTATGCAGATATCAGAAGGGGGAGGTATACACACACTCAAACACACAGAGAAAGGAAGAATGTGACAACAATGCAGCGTGCATTGTGGCAATGCATCATAATCCTCCAGGAAGAAAACACACACACACTGTGCATCAAAAAGAAATCCATCAAAGGTAAAGTCAAGCTTTCCTGTTGTGGGCTGAAAGCTCCGGTGGCAGATAAGGACTTTCAGATCAAGTTAAAATGAGAGGAGGCTCAATTCGCTTCTAAAGAATAATAGCAACTTCCCAGGGGTCTGGACCCAAATTGCATTGTAAGGTTAACTCTGTGTTATCCGCAGGAATCAGAGATGTTCTCACCTTATTTAAAAATCACTTCTTCCCTTAGGCCCCCAGACTAAAAAAAAAAAAAAAAATCACCTCATTGCTATGGATACCAAGAGCATTCAGTCCCACTCTTAATATTTTCACTGCCTCCTGGATGCACCCAGACATCCTAGCATGGTGGTTCTCAGATGAATGAGGGTTCATCAGCATCCACAGGAGGGTTTGTGAAGTCAGAGTGTCAGGTCCCACCTCCAGAGGTCCTGACTCAGTAAGGGTGGGTGGGGCCCGAGAACTTGCATTTCTCACAAGTGTCTGGGTGGTGCTAAAGTTGCCAGAGTGTGGACCACACTGGCATCTAGTGCACTGCACTAGTGTAATTGAGGTTGGTTGAAATTGAAATACTGAATTGATGGATGAAAATCATGCTTTTATTGGACCACATAAAATATAGTGTGTGCACCTATTACTTACAGATGAAAGCAGTGACAAAGCCTGAGGTTTTGAGCATTGCCATCAGGAAAATATTGACAGGCATCCATTCGAAGAATTTTCCAAAGAGGGATTGAAATGATCTCCGTATGCAAGATCAATGAGATGGAATTAAAAAAAAAAAAAAGTTGTCTCGGTCATAAAGCTCAATGAGTAATTACTGTAATGGTTGAGATTTGTGCATGCAGTTCCAAAAAGTGTGGGGGGATTTTTACAAGTCATTTTGGGGTTAAATGTAATATTTCAGAAACTACGTCATTAGAATAGAACTTTTTAATTATTGAAACTTTACATCTGAACTCTTCCTTTTCAAAGGAAAGTATTAATAGTCGAAGCTGGATGCTCTTACGACTGGATTTTATTTTACAGCAGAAAATGGAACTCTATTAAAATGAGGACAGAAAGGTTCTGCTCAAGCTTGCTATTCA
Source organism: Cynopterus sphinx (assembly GCA_030015415.1). Taxonomy (NCBI): domain Eukaryota; kingdom Metazoa; phylum Chordata; class Mammalia; order Chiroptera; family Pteropodidae; genus Cynopterus; species Cynopterus sphinx. The sequence continues at coordinate 3,047,516 of CM057388.1, forward strand.
GAACAGTAATTTGTGAAGCAAGTTTTCTATTTCGGTTAACTTAATATGTGCGAGAATGAAAAAAATAATTTAAATACAGATTTGAGGGCAACTCAGAATTTTATTTATTAATCCTGTTAATAGTTTCAAACCATATTAACGTCCATCCATTGCTCTTGTAATTCACTTTATATCTTGCATCAAGGACTAGTTTATCTATCAAGACAAGATAAAAGCTTCTTCATCCTGAATCACTTTATTTATTCTCTTTATTAACCCTCATCTGAAACTGCAGGCCTCTGAGAGAGTTTTATCAGGCCTCCAAATGGCTCCATGCCCTTTTCAAAACCACCTTTAATAGTACTTTTTACTACGTCGCTCTCTTCCAAATGGAATTCAAATAGATTTAACATTTTGTTTCTCAAGCTTTAAGAAAAAGCTGAAAACATCTAAAGAATGCAAATCACAAATATCTGTATCACAAGCAGATGAAGTGGACAATTTAGAATCTGTACACAGTTAATTCATTTGGCACTGGCAGGCAAATGATTACAGATGTTCCCCCACATGTAACCTTTCCTGTTTTGCATCTTTTATCCTGTAAAACACTCGTTTTTTTTTTTTTTTTTTTTTTTTTTTTTGGTCAGAAGCTCCCAAGTAGAAAATACTCTATTTTCCAGGGGTGTTGACAACCAATGTGCATGATATTCTAATTGAGCACTGTGGAAGGTGGCTGAAATCATGCAGTTTCTCTAGAAATTTACCTTGGAGATAGATGACAAGGGACTCCCACAGAGTGATCCCTGAAATGTTTCCTTCTTTGTTTGGGACCAGGGTACATTGGAAGAAGATGGGTGGTGGTGAGGGTGGGGGAGGTCCCACTTGCATGTGGCACCTCTAGGCTGCAGAGCCAATGGCTCTAATGATTTTCAGAACTTTCTCATGTGGTGTGAAAGGGCTAGAAACATGGACACACTCCATCTCATTTCCAAGATGATGTGAGATAAGAAAGGCTCCTGGTGACCTACAGCCACTGGCAAGTCACTGTCCTCTCCTTCTGCTAAGCCATCTTGCTTTACCTTCTCCCCTGGGGTACCCCTGCTTTCTCCATCTTCCAGAGAGTGCTCTAATCAGCTTTCTACTGCCTCCCCGGTCTGTCCTGGCTTTTCCTCAATCACCTTTGTCATTGATGTCACTGTGTTGCCCACTCGATATATGATTCTCTGCGTCTAGTTCATCTGAACAAGTTTCCATTTTTGACTTCTCTCTTCAGGGCCAACTCGGCACTCAGTTCTCTAGCATAAGAAATGTGGGTAGCATGTGGTTTAAGACAGATAGCAAAATTATTCTAAGCAAGTGACTTCAGCTGCCAGGCATGTTAGGCAAGAGGAGGCCCAACAGGAACCCCCAGAGGCACAAGTCCTTTCCTTGGGAGCTCCCCCAGGTCTCTGCTCACCTCACACAGGCCTCCCTTCAAGCACACGAAGCTTTTGTGGGGGACACAGTCCTATCATTCTGGGGAGCACGTTTCCAAATTAATGTATTTTCAGAGTTTGCAGCAAATCAACTGCCAACCACACCTCTGACAGGTCAATACTCACTATTCACTGATGACATGAGTCCTGGATAGTCTAGAGCAGGTGAAGGGTTTAATTCCAGGGGAAATAAAAGCATATACTGTCTTTGATCAATCTACAATTGCACCATTTCCACAATGGTTACTGTAAATAGTGCTCGCTTTTCTCTTTTCATGCTTCTGCTGGCTTACTTAGTTAAGTCCCCCTCTCCCTAAAGGTATGAAAAGAATGTAATATCACTTACATTCTTCATTCCAAAACTGTAAAGTAAATTTTATTTTCTTGGATAGGCCTCAGCAAAGAAAATGAAAAAAATTATATTACCTTTTTATACTGTCCCCATAAATCTCTCATAAATTATATGTGCTTTTGTAGCTCTATTATTTGGGGAGGAGGAGTTAATATGAAGCTGTCTTTGCCTTGTCAAAAAACAAAACAAAACAAAAAATGCACTCATCTTGAAAAATCTGCGTTGCCTTAACCTTTAGTTAATCACTGGGGAAAATCCATAATTGTTTTGCCTGCTCTTCAGGCATAAAGAGAATCTACAGAATAACGACACCGAGCAATACCTCCTGCCTTGAAACTAATTGTCTAAACTTCGCTATCACTTTTCTTTTTCTATTAATGACTAGATAAGTACCTGAGAAGGGCAGAAAGTTATCTTATCACACAACTGAGCTGGGATCAACCATTATTTCTTACTCAGAACAAGCGACAGTAAGAAAATGATTCCTTTTATCAAATGTAGACTAGCACTTTCAAGTAAATTGTTACAGGCCTAATTATATGGAACCTATGTTAAGTCCCATCATTACACACACACACACGCACACACACACAGCTAACTGTGCACTTTTGAACCTTCTATAGGAGAAGATGTTGCTTGTCTTAATTGATACAGACATTTATCTAATCAACGATAATGTACTCTACCAGGTACCAAGTATGGGCAGACCTCAGAGATATTGTGGGTTTGGTTCCAGACCACTGCAATAAAGCAAATCAAAATCTTTTTGGACAGTCGTGCCTCCAATTTGTAAAAAATATAACATTTGTGAAGTGCAATAAAGCAAAGCACAGTAAGACCAAATATACCTGTATTCTAATGTGCTGGCTACTTTCAGGGCAGTGTTTAGGATAAAGCAGAAAAGGGTCCAAGGAACTCTGTGAGGTCATGTGTCCAGGAGCCCCCATGTGGCCCTCAGATGTCACTTTCGTAAAGTTTTGATGGAGCATGATGGCTGTCTGCCTCTTTAGTAACAGGGTGATGACAGCAACAAAGAAGCACAGTTCTGGGCCTGGCTTTCAGATAATCCAAATTTATAACATTTGGAGTAAAGCACTTTTAACTTTACTTAACCTGGGAGTGAAAACTTGTTCCCAACCCTTCCCTTCTCCCTGTGTCTCAGCCCTCTGCTATAGTCCACTGTGGGTAGGACATACTTCTCTGCCTCTTGACTTAGCCACATGAATTGTTCAGGCCCATGGCATGAGGCAGAGGTGGTGCTTTGCTAGTTAAAAGCCAGGATTCAAGAGGCCTTGAGTGTTTCCACTTGTTCTCTTGAAACTCTGCTGTTTGCATGAGAATGACATGTCTGGGCCTGCTTGCTGGTCCCCAAAAAGTATGGCGAGGGGGCTTGCAGGAGAGCTGTCCCCAAGCCAAGACCAGATAAGCCAACACCCAGCTGATCTGCAGACTTAGGAGACATAATAAATGAAAATGCTTTTCAGCCACTACATGTGGGGGTGGTTTGTTACGCAGTGTTAACTGACAATGTTATTAAATTACTACCAAGCAGGCTTAGTTTATAGCACTGATTGCTGGGGATTCATTTGATTAGTTTATTTTTCAATTTGATAGAACAATATAATAACATGACTTAGATCATCTCAAGAGAATCCTAACAGAAACACATTGGCTTCTGAGTTAGATGGCTGTATAGTCATACAGAGCGAAAGTTTCCTCATCTTTCAGAGCTTCAGTTTGTGTCTCTGTAAAACAGTCATCATCATATTTATCTTAAAAAGTAGGAATCAATGGATAAATTATGCCATTTATCCAGCATATGGGAGAACAATAAATGTTAGCTATTGCTTTTATTCGGTACAAAGTGCAAGAGAAAGTCTATTTGAGTCATTATTTGTATCCCATCATTTTTTTCTTCTTTTAATTTTTTGCTCATTGTCTTCTGGTTTCACTTATGTAACCCTTCTCTTTTCCTTGCCTTAGGTCTTTTGAACAATTCAAGTATGAAGTCTGCCGTTCTTTCTGCCCAGTGCCCCAAAAGGATGATTTACCAAAAGTGGTGAGGCCCACTGAGCTATTTATATTGCACTGGACACAAGTTTCACATTATGGACAAATTTACAAAGTTCTTTTGAAAAAAAAAATCAAGCATAGCAGGTCATTAAATAGCATCCTTAAAAAGTGAATGTTCTTTTCTCTCCCCTGTCTTCCATAAATTCCCTCAAATAATTATTGAATAAAGTGATATGTTTTCTAATTGAACCCATGACTCATTATTATAAAGTAATGACAATGATAAAGTGCTTGTCTTCCTTTCTATTGTAGCTATAGAAGTAATTTCAGTTTGGAAAGAATTGTCAAATGATTTTTCCAGGGGTGAGCAAACTTTTTCTGAAAAGGGCCAGATAGTACATATTTTTTGCTTTGTGGGCCACATGGTCTGTGTTGCAACTAATCAAGTCTTCCTTTGTAGTACAAAAGTGACTACAGGCCATACGTAAAGAAATAGTTATGGCTGCATTCCAATAAAACTTTGTATACCAAGTCAGGTGGGCCATGGTTCGCAGGCAGCTACCATAAAAATTAAACTGAGAGATAAAAGTCATGATGATATTAATGCAAAATTAGCCACATTCAAGGTCAAATATTTTCTTTAGTATAATACCCACACTATATATAAATGTCTCTTTGGCTTGTTTTTAAATATTCAATATATTTTTGGGTTCTGTGTAGGACAATTTACAAGTTGGGTTTTATTCATTGTATCTAACCTTATGGTCCAAGTTTCCCAACATTTATGGTACAGAAAATTTTAGTACAAATCCTTTGGGCTGATTTAATTCCATTTCTATTTAATTACTGTGTTTAGGACATTCATTCTGCTATTCCCACACATATAAACAATGGGTCTATGCAGCACCATTGTCATAGGATTTCCACCTATTTGCATTTTCTCAAACCTGCTTTGAAGGTGACTCTACTGGACATTACACTTCTTGTTTTTCCAAATAGGAGCCAACAGGAATATTAATGGAAATACAGATTTTCCCCAAAGACTTTGATGTGGAATCTCCTCAGCTTCTGAAAGCTCATTACTAACATGTAGTTTAACACCATTTTTATTTAGCCACTCCTCATGTTAACAGGGTGCCACATTAACCCAGTAATCACCGTGGTTCACCCTTGTGAAGATGGGTGAACTAACATGCTCAGCCCATAAGAAACATGTTGGGAAAAGGCATGCAGGTCCACGAAGTTCACACTTGCATTCATGTGCAAGCTGAGTTTGGTGTGTACATGTTGGTAAATGGTCCAGGAAGACCTCCATGATAGCATCAAATCTGCTGCAGAGTAAACTAGTTAGAGATAATTTTTTTTCAGGTTTCCATCATTGAAAATGTTTCATTTACTAAGATGGGTTTCAGCAATCTCACTTCTTTGACCCAGTGATCTAATCTGCCCTTAATTTCAAAGGATGGTATTTGGAGATAAAGCAAGACTGAGTAATATAGTCCTCTTGTGAGGTGAGATACAGCTTCCTCTGGCCTTCGAGAAGAAATAATTTATCATGCAGCATGTAAGAGATCAGGCCATAGGAGTCCCTCTCATCTCTGAGCCTGTCTGTAGTCCCAGGATTTTAGACTTTGAGTTTTCTTTCACTGGCCAAATTTTGATTATTTTTGGTTTCCAAACATTATAACCAAAAACTGTTGCTAATGTGGGCTTTACAGAAAAATTCCCGTTCGTCACTGTTAATTTTAAAAAAAGACAGTCAGGAAATTCATGTGAAACTGGAATCCTGGTTTGGACAATGAACATGTATAGAAACATCAGTGTTTTTAAGAGCTCACTTCCTGAGGCCATATGAAAATAAACTGATGCTTTTAATAGAAGAATTTGTGTAACAATTGTTAATACAAAGCTAAAAGCTGCCACAGAATCCTTTTATCTAGGAAGCATGTTATCTAATGTGTACTTTAGGCTGAAAGACAAAGAGAATAAAAAAAATAAAAAACAAAAAACAGTGCTCAATTCCCAGAAGCAGAGTGTCTTGCTTTAAAGTCTGGGTCGAGTGCTACAGCCAAACGCCCGGGGAAGTCAGGCAGGGAGCAGACCTGGGCCATTGGTGGCGTAGAAGACAAAGAATGACACGGTCATGCCACAGATTGTCCTATTGCTCTGCCTCTGTGTCTGCTGGACACTCAGTCGCCCCGGCTAATAGTTCTCAATGATGTGTGTGTGTGTGTGTGTGTGTGCTGGGGGTGGGGACAGGGGATTGGGGGAATGATTTTGCTCACCAGAGGACACCTGGTAATGTCTAGAAACATTTTTGGTTGTCACAACTGAAAGGAGGGCTGCTACTGGCATCTAGTGGGTAGAGGATGTGTAAGAGGCCACTAGGTATCCTACAGTATACAAGGGCCCCCAAACAAGAAATGATCTGGTCCCAGATGCAGATGGTGCCAAGGCTGAGAAACCCTATTCAGCCTGGGAGGAGGCCTTGGGGGTGAGTCTATGGGAGACTCATTCAGGATGCGATGGAATGACTGCAAATCATCCTCAGAGCCAGATGAGAATGAAGGCGCGCCAGCATCCCTTCCCAGCAAAGCCCTCCCAAGTCTCTTGCTTGCAAGAAACCAGACCCAAGTCCCCTTTCCTCACATTCACCTAAGTCAACTTTCTCAGACATAAATCAGGATCTTGGGGGCACTAGTCCCCCCTCTGGAATCACAGATAACATACTGACATACACCTTGAGCTGTTTTACAGGAACCAGAATCCCCCATAAGATAGAAAACTGCTGATTGTCCCTGACCACAGTCATGTAAACCCCAGACTAGATGGCGCCGCAGGGCTGATGACCCAAAATCCTAAAACATCTCTTTGTAACTCCAGCTCCAGCCAATCAGAAGACACCCATCAAGAGCTAGCTGACCACACACTGAAGACCCCTACTCCCCATTTCACCCTTTAAAGCCAATAAGCAGACAGGGGGTTCGGATTTTTTTCCCAGTGCAAACTGCCCATTCTCCATTGTTTAGCGCTTTATGATTAAATCGTTTTTTTTCCCTTCACTACAACCCAGTGTCAGTGGATTGGCTTTGCTGAAAGGGGTGCCAGGTGAGTGGACCCTGTTTTCATTCAGTCTGGTAACAACATGAATAAAAATGGTTAACAGTTTTTGCCAGAAAGACAATACAAATAAAGTCAACTTCTTTTGACCAAAATCAGATTAAATAATTGGGTAAACATAGATTTAGGGTCACATGTTGACACGGTGATTTTTTAAAAAAAGAATGTCCTTTGAGGTTCAGAGCTTGTGCCCTGAATGACAGCACTCTCGGGTCCTGTATCCTGGGTCAGATCTTTAACCCTTAAGCCATGGTGTTAGCATCCTCAGTTAACCCAGTATGAAAACTCAATTGAGTTAATTAATGAATTTTAGAGAGTTAATTCTTCTGCTTTAAATTTAGGAATACATTCAGTAATTGTAGTGCCAATCTGGGTATGTGGCTGAAGACATTCTAAATATTTAAGAGATTTTGGCATATTAGAAAATAGACATAAGTATTTAGTATTTATCAAATGATTAAATGTATTAGCCTTTTGATTCCAATTTGAAATGTGAAATTGATTTCAGAATGGTGATTGTAAGTTGAAAGTATAACAGAATTTATCACTTGGTAAATAATATTGGACACTTCAGGTGAACTTTCAATTCTCTAAATAAGTATGGATATTCTAAAAGTTTAATAAACTTAAATATTGAAAAGTTTAAATGGTGACAGTCTAAATATTTTAAAGTATTAATGGCAATAAGTTGATATATTTAAAGTTTAAATGGTGATGAACCTAAATATACATATTTGTTGAAAAATGAATGTCTGTATTAGATTTATAAAAGTTGTTTCAATTTTTAGAAGAGATTCTGCCTGTTAGAGTTGTAAGTTTGCCCAGTTAGATAGATACTCGAACAGTTAAACAGAAAATGGAATATATTAACTTTATAAATGCAGATTAAAATGTATAAAGAATTTCAGCTAATTAAGTTTAGAAATGAGAGCAATTGTTTGAGTTCAGATTGTTCAACATAAATTGATTCAATACTAACCAAAACCCTCTGTGAAACTATTTGTTCTTATTATATACAAAAAGTGACTAGAATTATAAGCAGAAAAATAAGATTTGTAAGTTGAACTTAAAAGCTGGAAAAATATTTTGTTTTTTGGAACTGCAATAATTTAATATCAATTGAAAGCTTACATAATTGGAAATAGCCCTTTCTGCACCAAGAGAAAGAAAGAAAGAAAGAAAGAAAGAAAGAAAGAAAGAAAGAAAGAAAGGAAGGAAGGAAGGAAGGAAGGAAGGAAGGAAGGAAGGAAGGAAGGAAGGAAGGAAGGAAGGAAGGAAGGAAGGAAAAGGGCCAAAGAAAAAGAAACTGCCAGCCTTAGACTTCAGAAAATCATCAATAACAGCCAAACTTGTCTTTTAGTTCTGGAAGGATCCTTCAAGATCACAGGCCTCGGCCTCTTTCTTAGTTTACCCCAGAGTAAAACGCCCAGGACTGGTCCTGGGGACCAGAGCCAAATCTTCATCCAGGTTGCCAACTTCAGGGGTTGTTTCCGATGGGGTTACTCACACACTCTTCAGATGAGCAATGAGGTGCCATGGAACAAAGTATAAGGAGACAACACACTTCTGAGAAATGTCCACCAGTGATGTGTGAGTGTGTGTATGTGTGTATGCGTGCATTTGTGTACAGGAGGTGAAAGTGAAAGGTGGCAGCTTCTCTTCTTTCTAATCTTCTATCATTTTCACCAAGTGGAAAATGATACCAACACTGTGCTACACAATATTGTGACATGCAGCAATTAGGAGAGGCATGTTTTTTTTTTCTTTATTTCTGGAATTTAGAAAATGTAACTGAGTGACCTATGATGACACTTTATGACAGCTGGGATTATTATTTAGACAGATCTATGAAAGTAGGATGCTGAAAATAAATGCTAAACCCTCTTTATGCTACTACTTCCTTAAAACACACACACACACACACACACACACACACACACACACACACAAACAAAACAAAAAAATCAAAATAAAGCAACAAAACCAAATAGCACCATCTGCTGGCTATTTGCAAATAGGTGTTTTCTAATTAAGGCCACCGAACAAAGGTAAATTGAGAGGCAAAAAGCAGCATTCTCCCTCCTCACTCTTTCCTCTGTGCCCTGGGACTGGCAGTCACACGCCCTCTGAAACAAAGATGACAAGTCTCCCTTCTAAGAGAAAGCATTCCTATTTCCACTGGGGCCCATTTTTCTCCTTTCTTTCAAAGAAGCACACAAGAACCAAAAATACCTTGGATTGGGCTTGGCCATCAACAAATACACTTCTAAGCAAACAAAGATTGTGTCTAACTCCCTCATTTTCTTTTTCCACTCCTGTTCTTTTCAATAAGGAGATTAACTACATGCTTGCCAACCAATCCACACAGATAGGTGGAGATTTTAAATCTTTCACCAAAGCTCCACAAGGCCTGGACAGAAGGCGGCAAAGATAATTGAGTTAAACTACTCTAGCATGAGGTATGCTGTTTGTTTCTACTTGCTGGCTTCATGTTTCGATTCACTGTGGCATCAGGGCAAACCGATTTTTGTGTAAACTCTTAGCTGAGGTGATACAGCTGGGCTTTTGACTGTCTTGCCATTACCACAGATGAGTTGGCATAAAAAATATTTATATTTTAATCAAATACAAATACACATGCAGCAATCTCTTTAGGGGTTTCGTTTCCTGTGTAACGAAGTGAAATGAGGAAAAACACTGAACTGACTAATCAAATTCACCACTGCAAAGCAGCTCAAATGTCATCACTATGGCAACGTGTCAGCCAGGTCCACCCTCATCTTTTCCTTCAGATTGGAACTGCAAATTGCCCTTGATAATGAATTAACCTGGTAAACACACTAAAAAGAGTGAGTTTGGGGCTTTGAGGAAAGGTCTTAAGATGATACCATTCATGAAGCAGTGTAGCCTAGCTTTAGTTTTGTCTCTCCAAATTTAATTAGCCTCTGAGGATCTGCTTTGCACAATGGATTCTCCCCTTTGCAGGCCCATTCTGGGCTTTCAGAGAGATCTCGTGTCCTTAGCCCTTCGGTCTGGGAAATGACAATGATCACTCCCAGTTTGGACCAAACTGAGCAAATGTCAGGTATGTAATGCAGAAGGTGAGTCTAGTATATATACCAGGAGGTCAATTTTAACATATTAAGAAGATATGCAAGAAATTCCCTATTCATTGGAAGATCACTTATTGAAAAATCTGAATGAGTTTCTGACTAAACTTTCCAAGGCCAGTATTTATGTAGGCAACCAATTAGTTTTAAAACTCAGGAGAAATAAACCCTTTCATCAATTATGTGTCTGATATTCATGTTTCTTGTAAGAGAAAATTAATCTGCACAGCTAATCTAAATCCTTCATTTATCATAATTAACCATTTTTTAAATCTGTTTTTAAATTTGTAGAAAATGACTTAACACCATTTCCCTTAAGATACTCTTTACACTTCAAAAACTTAAATGAGGATCTCAACCTAGCTTTCATGCAGGGAGGCCAAATAGCCAAAAGCTAATCTTCCAAGAGGACAAGTACGTCAAATTTACCTACTGTAGGTTTAATCAATTTAATAGTTTTAAACAGAATGTTGTATTTTAGTGACTGGTATATATTTTCTGAAAGTTAAGCAAACTAAGAGTAACAGAAGAATTCTAAAAATGCTAAAAGTCTGGCAAAAGATAAGTCAATATAAACTTACCACATGGAAAACCATTTTTCATTAAAAAATTGGCATTTTATATGTAACAGGATAGTTTTAGCTACTTCAGATTTCAGTCTGGTTGCTTTCAAATGACACTCCCTGCTTTTTTCTACTTTCAATGATTGATCTAAAGTTTTAATGGATGATCAGTCTTTCCTTACTATATTGAGCAATTAAAAATTAAATTGAAACTAAATAGAAATAAAATTAAAATTTAAATAAATACTAGTGAAATTTTAAATACAAATCAAAAACAGATCAGATAAATCAGCACTGAAAATTTAGAATTAAATTCAAATTTATTTCAAATTATTTAAAATCAAAAGCAAAAATTCATAAATTGCCCCAACAATTCATGATATGGTTTGATGATATATATCTTCATTAAACTATTTTTTAACATATTTGAGATTTATTGAAAGATTTCATATGAGAGATAAAGTCATATAAAGGACCGAAAAGAGAGAATGGAAGCCCAGAGGGGACATATGAAATGTTGAATGAATGGTAGCTCAATTTTAAAATGTATTAATTATAAATATGTAACTGTACATAAGGGATTACAAAACTAAATTGGTTAAAACTCCTAAACACGCTGAAAGGTGACTGCAAAACCAAAGCACACTAAAAAGTCTTTAATTTAAACTGAAGAACAATTGAACAAGCACTTCTGATATTTTGATGACTGATAATGCAGCCATGTATTTCTGAATGGATTTAAAATGCTTTATTAATTGTTAAATCAATTTTATAGAAAATGTACAGGTAATCCGTAATCACACGCTAAGGAGGAATAGATCTATTAAAGCTATTTAGATACTCTTTGAAATGTGCTAATGCCATTTTTTAATAAGTGAGGATGTGTATGTGTTAGGTTTTGCTGAATTGACTGAGAGCCAGTATGTGTGTTTGCGTGTGCATGTGCGTGTGTTATGTCTGGCTATTTCCTACCTCCCCTCCCTTAATCACTGTGTTCTGACAAGTGCAGAGAGCAGCAGCTCTCATGACTATTCCATTGTAGAAACTATGATTCTATTAACGAAGCCTCAGTACATTGTTTGGTCCCCACGTCACACGATATCTCATGTTAGAGCTTTTAGTCAACTGATATTGCCAAGAATTTTCCCCTAGAACCGATGTTAATCCAAATCTTCCTGATTCTGCTGTAGTGTAGATGATCGTTTTAGAACTTAAATACTGGATTTTAGTCCTGGTTACATTTTACCTTGATTTATATAATATGTTTATGTTGTATTGTTTGTAGCTAAGTCTGCTCAGCTTTATTGGAAACCTCTTGACAATTTAGGATGTGCCTTCTACCTCCCCCATAGTCCTTTGCTTCATTTTGGCACAAGGTGGGCTACATAACATCGCTGAGGAGTGATACCTAACTGCTGAAGACCTGTTCTGACCCAGAGCATACACTTCTAAGTCCTTCAAAGATTTCATTGACCCAACCCTTTAAATTTAATATTTTCACCTCTCCTGCCCTCACTAATATGACATGGAGCTATCAAAATGTACGAAAAATATACTCACAAATAATATTTGAGTAAAAAAATTAACCAATCATGCCAAGTTAATTAAAAATTGAGATGAAAACAATCTGATAAATTCATTAATCTTCCTGAAAGTATTTAATTAAAACAAAGTATATCTTCATTAACATGAATGTCATAAATATCTTAGTTACAGTGATATCCACATAATTAACTCTAAGTTTTATGCAGCTATCTAAAATAACAGAAAGTTAAAATTACTTATATTTTATTGGGGATTTGAGTCTATTTCAACGGTGCATATACAAAGCATTTTGAGAACTAAACATAACTCAAAACAAGATAAGAATAAAGAATTAAACAATCAAGAGAAGAAAACCTCAACAATTGAGAGAAGAAAACCTCTCATTCAATGACTGAGAGAAGAAATTAACAGTTTTAAGTAGCCTTCCCCATCCCAAACTTCACTGTAAAGAACACCAAGAAATTATTGGATTTCTTTGTGAACACTTCTGAAATCTCTTGAGTAACTATTCCTCATGCTAACAAGACCCTTCTTGGAGAAAATTATGGCCTCAATTCTAAAACCTGATAAATTTAAGAAAAAGTTCTAGTGACTAATATCACACCTGAATTTAGCTGAATAAATGGAAACCCACCAGTATAGCATTCTCTGCTCTACTAAGAAAGATCATTTGAACATTTTAAGAGATAACAAAAGATATTTGATAAAACGAATGCACTTTCTTAAAGAATTAAATAAGAATAGAAAGTGTTCCTTAATGTGTCACTACAGACCCATCTTACACTGAGAGCCAGTAGTAACACTCTAGTACATTGCTGTCTAGTAGAACTTTCTGTGATGACCAAAAAGGTGTCTATTTGCACTGTCCCATATAGTAGCCACTAGCCACATGAGTACTGGATATGTGGCTGCCGTGGCTGCAGAGCTGAATATTTTAAACTTTATTTAATTTTTATTCACTTAAATTTTAAAAGCCACATGTGGCTAATGGCCAATATAAAGCACAAGATAGACCGAGAGGGTGTTTCTTTATTCAAGGTGAAGAGAGGGCAAGTATGTACATTTTAACCATGACTTTTGATGGTTTAGTAGGTGCTAATATCAATTACTAAGAAATTTTAAAAATAATTTTAAAAAAGCGATTACTTATTTTTCACTCCATTTTTATAGGTAAGGAAACTGAAGCACAAAAAAGTAAAATTGCCTAAGACACAGCTACCCATGGCCTTGAAACAAAAGTTTGTGTGTGTCCCCTTCCTCACCTTTTTTTTTTTTCTAATTCATATCCGTCCTGTTTATTTCAGGCATCTATCTGCATGTCTGATACAAAATGCCTCATTGGGATCACAGAGGTCACAGAAGGCATAAAACTAAAAGAAAATCTTGCTCACCATTATGAAAATTAGTTGAAGAATTTAGAGTTGATGCAGGATGTAAGCAGTCCCAGCTCATGGGAAGGCCAAAACCCAATGTTTAAGTTGGTTGTTTAGAGCCTGGAGCACATGTTCCATAAAACACAAATAATAATAAAGATGGAGAACTCAGAGAGTGATTATTAACGGACATGTGGAAACCTACATGTCTAAATGAGCACGGGTCTTTGGGAATGAGCCATCTTGGAAGTGTAAATGTAAATTCTAATTAAGCTAAACTTGTTCAAGAATTTCAAAATCACTGTTTTAAAAGTTTCTCCGAAGAGAGTTTACAAGTAACAGTAAAATTAGCCTTTTGATTTTCTGTGAGAAAATAACAAAAAAGCAATATTGTGAAAAAAATAAAAAAATAAAACTTATTAGGAATACTTTAAAACATTCATTTAACTTGAATCCTGATACTTCAAGAAAAGCTGTTTTGATTAAGAGAATAAGGAAGTGGTCAAAGGCTTTTGTCCAATTTTCAAGGGGCTTCTAAGCACTGTCAAGGGCTTTAGAGATTGGCATCTTTGGCTCTTTATTACATCTAAATCCACTTCAAAACTCAATGACATTTGTTTAGCTAAAGTGTTATAATTCTAACTCCTCTTCTATTTGGCACAGACGATCTTAAAAACGGTCCAGCTCCGGAATGTTTTGTTTTTGTAACAAGAAGTGAATTGCAGCAGGATTTTTTGGACGTCTTAAATGGCATTGGGCAATGGGGCATGGGATGGGGATGGAAGTGAGGAGTGTGTGTGTGTGTGTGTGTGTGTGTGTGAGAGAGAGAGAGAGAGAGAGAGAGAGAGAGAGAGAGAGAGAGAGAACACCAAAGAAGATTTCACCAAGGTCACCAGGCAGGTGTTGGGAGTGAGGAAAGATAGAAAATGCAGATTACAGAGCTTGCTTATGAGAAGAGATTACCTATAATTAACTGAGATGCAAGAAGGGCTATTTGGGTAGGAAGGAAAAAGCAAGGCAGGTTGGAAAGAAAAAAAGGAAAAGGGAGAATTTGGCTCAAGGAAGCTCACATTAGACATTTCTCCACGTTGGATGCCAAAGACCATACAATTCAGATGTGCTTTAGCAGCTCCCTAGCATGGGAGAGGGGAGGGGAAGGGAGGCAAGGAGACAGGGAGTAGCCATGCATTTTTATACACTGGTCAAGTCCAATGTTCATTAATGGAATCATGAATGAATGATTTGTTTTGAGATTTCACATTGAGAAACCTAATGATGGAAGTGTAGGCATGAACTTGCATCAGACAGAGACACTATAAATTTCTTTCCACCTGTAAAGGGATTGTATCACGTGGGACCCTGCGAGCTAGCCTTGGCCTTTCTGAAATACCTTGGATTCCCTGCTGTAGGTAACGTAACCCAAAATGTCAGCCTGTATATTCAGGTTGATCCCCAAGGAGAAAGGCAGTTTTGTTCTGTTAATTTAATCAGGATAGCTTCGAAGGTTCTTAAACCTCAGGTTGCTATACAAACAGTTCCTGACAGGTAGATAATGAAGGAAGTCTGTTTTCTTTTGAATACTTAGTCATGAGTTAGAAGGGCCAGATAGAAAGAGATTAAATTCCTCCAGTAACTGTCCAGATTCTGTAAAGGCATTAAGGCTTGTCCTCTATTCCTTCTACATCAACACGAAGAAGGATTTCCAAGAGCCTTAACCCACAAGATAAAGCAAAAGCTTTATGTCTTTCCAAAGCAAAACCAAAACAATAAATTGTGCTCATATAGCAATTTGTGTCTTTTTTTTTCCCTTCAGGATGCCTTCCTATTATTCTGTTTGATCTTGATACTATTATGGGGTAAGAACAGACAAGTTTTCCAAATGAGGAAACAAAAATTCTAAAAGGTGAAGTAAGGAATCACAGGCCACCCCAAACAAGTTAGTGACAGATTCCAGACAGAGCTAGGAAGATTTAATGTCTACTCCAGTATTCAGAACAGCCAGAATTTCCAAATCCAGGCTTGTCACCTGAATTAAACTTTGACTTAACTTCATTTGAATTAAGTTCTTACAGTCACAATGAAAAAAGAGAATCCAATTCAGCCGCACGAAATTATTGAGTATCTAAAATGTTCTAGATACTATTTTTGTGGTTAGATTACAATAAACCCGATGCAGTTCCTACCTTTCAGCATACTGTCCAGCTTGAGAGATAAGAACACCGGAAAAGACACAGTTAAATGAGTTAGGTTTTCCCAGGTAGAGAAGGTGGCAACAGACATACCTGCTTATTCACTTATTTTCAATGATTTATTTAATAAACATATTTTCAGCAGCTACTACGTGCTATTCACTGTGCTGCCATATGTGGGGGACACATAAATGGAAAGATATATGTGTCCTTTCTTCCAGAATCTGTAGGAAATAAATATATAAGTAATAGCCAAATGCTACCCGATGAGGATATTTCTAGGGCAAAGAGATGCGCAAATATAAGGAGCCATGGGATTCCAGAGAAAAGGGCTGAAAGTCGACCTGGGGAGTGAAAGAAGGTTTCATTGAGGAGGAATCTGACCGAGAAATCATATAACATCTCTTCTTGTCCTTATGAAACTTATCATATAGTCAGAACAATAGCCCTAGAAATAGAGAATGACAATAAACGGTGATAAGCACCACTGTGTTTATCAACACAAGATCTGTGCTAGCACATCCTCTGGCGACTCCCTCTGTGTGAGTATGTGAGGGAGCATTGCAGTGCTGAGGACTGAGCTATCACTTGGAGCAGGAACAAAGTCTAGCAGGTACAGAAGAGAGAGAGAGCTGATGAAGGAGGCAGATAAGAACATGCAAACGAAGTCACGAAGCACAAATGTACATGGTTAATGGAACTGGCAATAGTGAGGCCTAGAGTTTGGAAACAGGATCTGAGATTAGATGAAACAGAAGCACAGGACAGGAGGCAGCAAAGCAAATTTGGATGGTATTTTATGAGTCTAGGGTAGAAAAGTAGAGGCAGTGAGGATGAAAAGGAAGAGATTGCATATTTATGAGGAGGTTTGGATGCAGAGCACAGAGGACCTGGGAAACTGTCAACATAAGAAGAAAGAGAGAAGCAGAAGATGGCTGAGAAGTCCCCAGCTTCACTGGCTGAGTGGCTGGAGACGCATTCACTTAGATAAAAGACATAGAGGAATGGTTTGTGAGTGTAGCAGGCAGAATCATGGCCTCCAAAGATGTCCATGTCCCAATCCCTAGAAACTGTGACTATGTTCCCTTACATGGCAAAAAGGGTTTTTGCAGACATGATGACGTTAAGGGTCTTGAGATAGGAGATTATTCTGGAGACTATTCAAGTAGATCCAGTGTAATCACAAAGGTCTTTTAAGAGAGAGGTAGGAGGGTCAGAGGCAGAGAAGTGAAGGAGGATGACAGGGAAAGGGTGAGGGTAGGAGGGATGGGGGGGAGAGAGAGAGAGAGGTTTGAAGATGCTTCATTGTTGCCTTTGAAGATGAAGGAAGGGGAAAAGGCAAGGAAACAGATTTTCCCCTAGAGCCTCCAGGAGGAATGCACACCATTTTGGACTTTCTGCATAGGTTTCAGGGAGAAGTATTTTAGTACTTGTTTGTATACTAGTTTTTGAACTGGGGGGTTAACTGAGCATGTTGTAGTCTGAGGGGTAAAAATATTAAAGCATAAGAAAGAAGGGAGAATGGTGGATAAAGGCTGGATTCTCTGGAAGCTTCGATTCTCAGAGTAACAATTTTGAGAGAGCCAACCTTTATTCATGCATTTCATGTAAACATATAACATGAGCCTAGCTTCCAGTAGCCTCTCAAGTGTCCATCAGCTGAGAAAATTAGATGTCTTCTCGATCCTGTGGCTTTCACAATTTATGTAATTAAGTTTTTAGACATCACCAGGGCTCTAATGGTGGAAGAGGTGTGGATGGGTGGAGAATTGAAAGTAGAAACTATATTTGTGTAAATTGCGGGGAGCATCCGAAAGAAGTAAAAAACTTAATCCAGGCACTTGGTCGTAAATAGAGAGGTAAATCCCTTAATTCGTTTTGGGAGTTAAACTAAACTAATTGTTGAAACATTAATTTCAGCCAGGAGCATATTTTTAAATATAGTTCAAGGGGAGAAAAGCAATGAATCCAACTAGATTCAAAGAACCATGGATGAAGAAAGTGACAATGAATCCCTGAGTTCCTTTACATGGGCTGATTAAGCTGAGGATGGAGTAAGTCAGAAAAAAAAAACATGGTTTTGCTTGATTTAAGCAAAACATCTTTTTTAAACATCAAATTTCCTTTAGTCTGTGAACATAAGAGCTTTGAGTGATAGAAGAAATAATGCATTTTCCACTTTTTTGGAAAAGATATGAAATAAGAGTTATGTTTGAAAATCAAATCTCCTTGCCTGGCATCATGGAAATTTGTCCCCAAACACCTAGGACATGGATACGCCTGACATATATCCTGTGATGTATCAGTCTCTTGAAAATAATACTCACTAGATGGTCACACTGCTGTTTGTAGGTTTAAATCTGGTAGATGTGTTATGGATATTGAATGAGAAAGAAAACCATCAAATTCCTTTTAGTGACAGGAGATTTTCCAGAGCCTTTCTAGTCTAGTGCATTGTATGACATCAGTTTATTGTTGCTAAAGTCCTCAAAGATTTCATAACTCTTGTTAAATGCAAAAGTAACTTCACCATTTGCTTTTCTGAGATTAAAACAGTACCTATCTAATGACTTCCATCAATGGACCTCCATGTGTAATTAAGTGGCATTTAGGATGATCTTTTGGATAATTAGTAAGACATTCCAGCAAGTTTGATCACTGTAATCCATTGTTCTTGGAGATGTGACTTATATATATATAAAGCAACAATATACTTTTCTAAATATTAAGAGATTAAGTTGTATAAATCCTTCGAGGTGTTTTAAGAACTATGGACCACTTCTAAATCTGCAAGCTGTCCAGTACTTTTCTTAGGTGCTTTGGATCACCAGGATATTGTTTATCTGTGCCATTTTAAATGTCCATCTCACTCACAAATAATCTTCATGAGTCGCTCACCCAACAGGATGCTTTTCTGATGTGTGTACTAATAATGACTTATAAAGTAAATCTCTAAAACGACAGTCCACTAAGAACCTAAAGAAAAACCACACAGATGAATGAAGCTTCAATCTGATGTGAGGAATAACAAAAAGGGTTTGGATCTGCTCCTCAGCATAGAGTGAGTGACTCAGGTAGCACTTGAGTTTCCTATGAATGCCATTTCCAGTGAATGCCATTGCCACCCTTCCAGTTGCTCAGGATCAAAACCTCAAAGTCATCATTACACCACTCCTCTTCCTCACACCCCACATCTGATTACCTGTGCCATCCTGTTGATCCTATGACCTCAATGTGTTTGGCATCTGACCCCTCCTGTCTGTCACCCTTAGTTCCTTCTGCTTGGATTCTGTCGTGACCTTGGACTTGGTCTCCGCAGCTTTGGCTGTGAACCTTCTCCATTACACCTCTTCATTGCCACCACATTCCTCTTCCTATGATTTGAATTATATCATTTCCTTGCCCCAAAGCCATGAGAAATCACTATTACATACAATATAAAGTTCAGGATCCTCAAGCCAATATTCAAACCACAACGGTATGGCATGGTCTATGCATCTTTTGGTGTGTCTCACCATGGATATACAAAGACAAACAGGGAACAGTTATTTAGAAACCTCTCTACACAGTCTTTCCTTCTTTCCTCTATTTGTTCTGATTACATTCATTGAAATATAATTACACATCTGTCGAATCCACTAATATAGTTTTCCATTTGGTAAGTTTAAAAACATTTCAATATCTCTTTTCTGGTGATTCATTTTTACTGTTGAAAATATGTGTATCAGTATCCCAAACACGGGAAAATTAAAACAATGATCATTTGAGAAGCACTGAACAGTGCTATATATATACCAAGTGTGGTCCCTGGGTTGGCAGCATCTACATCTATTAGGAGCTTGTTAGAAAAGCAGAATTTCAGGTCCCATTCCAAACCTATGGATTCAAAATCTTAGGGGTAGGGTCCCAGCAATCCGTGTTTGAACAACCCTTGCAGGTGTTCATTGAAGTTTGAGATACACTGATTAACAATCTTCCCACTGGTCTTTCAACCCCCTGTGGCCCCTGGTGGCTACTGAGCACTTGAAATATTGCTAGTAGGATGGAGAATTTTTAACTTAATTTAGTTTAATTTAAATCTAAATAGCTACATGTGGCTGGTGGCTGTCACATTAGAAAGCACTTCTCTGTTCCCTATACTACACCCTAAGTAGACAGTTACGGTGTCATCTGTGCACTGTACTCTCAGCTTTTCAGTCCACATGGGGATATTTTTTTCCCCAACTTCAGTAATCTATTAAATTTCATCCATCCTTCAATATTTTACCCTCTTCTAAGAAGACCCTCAGGATTTTCTTTATTTAAATTAACTTTCCTCCTTGTTTTCCTTGACAGTGTTTTTCTTACTACTCTCTGCTTTGTGCCCAAGTTACTTAGGGATGGGTTTGTCCTTCGTCAGGTGGAGAGCTGTTGGTTTAATCATCTTTTATCCCACGACAGCACCTACCTGATACTTTGCAAATGACAGACATTCATAAACCATGTAATTAACTCAAACCTACATGAAACCAGAAAGAAAAGTTAACATACACAATTTAGTTTAGAAGAGGAAAAACGTTAGAGCCACGGTGAAACATTTTTCACAGGATCAAAACACATTGTTATAAAAATAAACAGAGTGCCTGCCTCATCGTTTCTTTAGCAGTGGGAAAGCATTTTCCTTTGGCAATCTTCTACCTCCATCAGAAGTGTTTCTTAACTAAATTTGAGATTAAAAACAGACTTGCTGCTTTTTAAAATAATGGCACTCCTATTAGAGAAATGTATTTTCTGTGATACAAAAGCACTTTTCCCATCAATTTCAAGAAAGGTATTAGACTTCCAAATGGATCAATATTTTGTTACAAATGAGAAAAAAACTATTTTTTACAAAAAAGGTGAGAAGAAAACATGATTCATTCTACTTTATTTCAGAGTTCTATGCTTGCTCCTATTTTTACAAAGCTATAAAATTAAAAGACATGAAATTAACCACACCAAACCAAACATTAAGGTGGTTAATAATTAAGTATATTCGGCCATCGATGTAATAAACCTCATTAGACTTTTATAGGGATTATGTACCCACACTGACTCACAAATACTGGGCTCTAAAGAACTTACACTTCACAACGCCTTCACACAGAAGTGAATGGGAAACGTATGTTACTTTCCAACAATGTGCAATGGCAGCATTCACATTGGATTTGAAAACCTGAATGTCAAATACAATTGACAGTTTTTTGTGTGCCTTTCATTATGGGAACTCACCAACTACCATCGATGCCAACTCACCTTCCAAGTTCTATTTTCAAAACTTTTAGGTTGTCTAATTGTGCCATGGTGGAAAAGCACATGATTTAACAAGCTTCTAGCATCCGCACATGATATATTTAATGTTCTTCTCACTCTGTTCTGAGAAGTTTGGAAAGATGCAGGTTTCTAGGCAATGCTTTCTAATTTATTGTGAGTACTTAATTTCGATGAAGAATAGGCTGGTAGTCCAAAATGAGACAATATATTTATCACAAGAATCCACCATTTGTTAGAAAATAATGGCAGAAATATTTTTTAAACATATGGATAACTGAAATAAAAAATGTCACAGCACAAAATATATCATCTTAGTTATGTAAAAAAATAAAGTAATATATGTGAAAACATACAATAACAATGTCAATACCAAACAGTTAAGACTGGTTTCTCCTGAGTAAGTAATGATGGTGGGGGTAATGAGAAATATATTTTTTATAAAATTACTTTATGAATTTCTGCTAGTTTGAATGTTTTATAACAAGAATGTTTCCATGTACTACTTGTGTAACCAAAAGTCAGAATTATTTTAGGAAAACAAAACAAAACAAAAAAGCATTTTATTTAAAGAAAAGCAAAATAAATCTTTTTTCCTGACAGAGAATTTTTTTTTTTAATATAAGCAACTTAAATTTTTTTTTAGGAAAACATTACAAAAAATTACACAGGGCTCATTAATGATTATATCATACTTTAAAATTTAGAAATTGCACTTTACATTCATGATCATGTTTATTAATTTAATGATGAGACAGGTTTCACCATCATCATTTTACAGAAGAGGAAACAGAAACTCAGGCGTGCTAAATCATTTGGGTAATATCATCCAGGTAGTAAATGGCAGGGCCAGAATTTGATCCAGATTCTGATTCCAAAGCTGAGGGGTCAGCCACCACATTCCCTAAATTCAAGGAGATGCAGCTCAGAGAAATTGATTAAATTAATCTGACTGGAGAAATTAAACAATCCAATCTAGACAAATTAATAGCCTTGTAAAGTTTAATGAGTTTATTTGAAATAATTATATATGAAATAGTAATATTTTATCCTGTGTAGGAGGTCTCTAACAACTGCCTTCCACTCTTTCTGGTGATCTTTTCTTTAATTAGAAGAGCCAGCAGTAGGAGAAAATGACCCAAGTTCCCTTGAATCCCAATCTCATGCTCACAGTTATATCACATTTAGGGTTCAATTCATTGTTCATTCACTTGTTCCACAAACATGTATCAATTTCTCAATATGTTTCTGATTGTGTGCATAGGAAATGGCGTCAGGGAGAGGACTGAGGCATCATCCTTGCTTTCAGGGAACCCCAAATCACTGAGGAAATAGGTATAAAAGAATAACCCCATGTCAAAGAAAGAAGAGCGGCACCATAATATGTGCTAAGCTGAAGTGGTTCTCATCCAGGAGTGACTGTGTCACCCAGGGGATGTTCAGCAATATCTGGAGACATGTTAGTTGTCACAACTTGGCAGGGGGTGGGGTGGGGTAGCTTGTAGTGGGTAGATGTTGGAGATGCTGCTAAATATCCTACAGTGCACATAACAGCCTCCACAGCATGATGATCTGGCCCAAAATGCTAATAGTGCCAAGGTTTAGAAGTCCTTTGCTAAGGCATATGACTCTTTCTAGATTTTAAATGGGGAAATTTATACCAGCTAAATTAGAGAATTTACAATTCCATGATAATGAATGGATTAAAAATATAAATGATCTACACTTAAAGAAATGCTCTAGTCCTCCTTTTATGATTCTGTGAGATTAAGACACAATATAACTTTCCTAAAAGTGTGCTAATAGTACATAATTAGAAAGGGCGGAGGATTCTCTACTTTTAAGGGAATGAAGTCTCATTCTTCTGCCTCACCCTTGGCCAAGTTCTCATCACCTCTCCCTCCGTAGAGTGCTGCACACCAAGATAAGATTGTCCCTCTTAACAAATCCACAGTGTGTTGGGGATAACTTTCAACCTTGCTTCGACACCTACAAGGTGCCCACCTCACCTCATTTCACTCTGCTTTAGCTACCATAATCCTACATTCTTTTCCCAATGTAAAGGCTTCACACATTCCATTTCCTCTAATTGGAAATCTTCCCCCACCCCACCACTAAATCCTTGTGTTTCATATTGTAACTTAAATATCATGCTCTAGAAAAAGCTTTCCCTTTTATCTCCCAGTTCCTTAGCTATTCTACATCTTTGTCTACTCTGCTCTTTGCCCCACAACACCCCCATGTGTCAGTAAGACTTAAGTACTCTTACTAGTTGGCTCCTGGTTGGATTTAGCCAATGAAAAGCATGGTAAGAGATCTGAGGGCTGGAGGAGATGCACATTTTGGTATTTCCACCCTCTTTCCTATGTGGGTACCATTCTGGGAGAGACTTCCTCCTACTAGCACCAGAGCTACAGCTCTCATTAAGCCCTGGTGTCACATTCTGTCCCCTTGTCTCTCCAGCTAATACTACCCTCTGGTTAAGCTAGCATCTCACCTGTGTTCTTTTAACCTTCATCCATCTCTGGAAGTAACCCCTTCATTAACAAACTTTCATTTGAATCGTTTAAAGTGAATTTTGTTTCTGGCCAACACCTCAATCTAAATTAGAATAGATTCTTTGTATTATTCTTCATATAGATTCTTCTACAGCTCTCAATCATTTTTCTCCTGAGCTCTGATCATATTTTATAAATGTGTGTTTATATGTGTGTTTATATTTTAATTCTTTGTGTAATATCTGTCATCTGACCAAGCACAATTATGTATGTTCTACAGAGATCATGGCTGTTTTGTCAATGATAGTTGAATGGATGGACTCAAAGCGTAGACAATGTCATTGTTGAAGATAGACACCTGAATTTAAATGAAAGAAATCATTATTAAAAGACAATATTAATATAAAAATTTATGGATGATGAAAATGACATATGTGAAAGAAAATGCTAGAAGCTTTAAGTGCATGCCTGCATGTATTCAACTGACATTTGTTCAGCACCTTGCAGAACCACATTCTTCATTAAGCATTAAGAGTAGAGGCATGAAAAGGAAACAGGTTCTTTCCTCAAAGGCTCATAGGCCAGTGAGCAAGATAGAAATATAGAGATAATAGGGCATTTGAGAGACTTAATCCAGAAGCATGATGGGATCAAGAAAAAGACTGCTATCAAAGGGAGAAGATTTATAACAGGCATCTATAAATTAAAAAGAAAAGAGCATGTTTCAATTTTGTTCAGAAAACACAGGGCTAATATGACTGTGGATTCTTTATTGTCCTTCAACTTCATGGAAGACAAGAATGAAGGAACATCCAAGCCAAATAGGTTGCTTTGGGCTGGAATGTCTCAGCCCAGATATAGGGGTCCAGATGGCATTGGCAGGCAGAAAGCAAGGACATGAAAATTGCTCAGGTTTTACTGTAAGAATCCGGACATGTGGGTCCTGATCATAATGGGAGCCCAAGTGGTACAATTGTGGAGGCCTCCAGCTCGAGTTCCTAGGAAACCTGTCTTTTCTGAGTTCAGGAAGGTTTAAGTCATTCACCTGCTGTCAAGTTTGATACATATGTATATGCCACTGGGTGGTATGTATGATTGTGTGTGATTATAATATGACATTTATAACCCTCAAGGTAACAGTTATGTTCAACAACATTCTTTCTGTCTTGAAATATTAAGAAATATTTTAACATCTTTTTTTCATTGAAATAATGTGTTTTTTTTTTGCCTTCCTGTGTGGAGGAAAACAGTTATTTCAACAAATGCTTTTATCACCTTCATGATTTTGTCGATGAGTTGCCCCAGCCCAAAGAGGTCACGATGAATTACAAATCATTCTGATTAGAACCAAATAAACACTGAGGTCCTGTCTTCAGTCACACATTAGATTGGGGTCAGCAAGCTTTTGCTACAAAGGGCAGCTAGTAAATATTTTAGGCTTTGTGGGCCATATGGTCTCTCTTGTGACAACTCAACATTGTCATCATAAAGTGAAAGCAGCCATAGACAATATGTAAATGATGGGCACAGCCATGTTCCAATCAAACTGTTTACAAAAATAGATGGCAAGCCAGGTTTGGCTCATGGGCTATAGATTGCCAGCGCTGCACCAGACTATAGAGAAGGAAAGGGAAAAAATGTACTGAGAACAAGGGCAACAGCTCCAAAGAAAGTGGGAAAAATAAAACCAGTGATTTAAACACTGCAATGGTATCAAGAGAAAAATATTCTAATTGTAAGATATACTAAGGTAATGAAAATAACTCAATAAACTATGACTAACTGAGCATATAATCTGTCTGGTGGTGAAATAAAACTTATTGGTAGAATTTTCTATCAACTATAACTACTATGCTAAAAATTATAAATTTTGAAAAATATAAAAAGATGTAAATAAATATACAGCTCAGAAATAGGAGCTAACTCTAACATGGAGGAAGCCAGACACATAAGGCCACATGTTGTATCATCTCACTTATATGAAAGGTCCAGAATAGGCAAATCCACAGAGAATGAAATCAGATTACTGGTTGTCAAGGGCTGGAGAGGAGGAAATGGGGAGTGACTGCTCCTGGGCACAGGGTTTCTTTGGGGGGGCGATGAAAATGTCCTGAATTAGATAGTGGTGATAGTTGCACAACTCTATGAATGTACTAAAAGCCACTGAATTGCTTTAAAAGAGTAAATTTTATGAAATATAAATTATATCTCATTTTTAAAAAAAAGATTAGGACATTCTCAAACAATGCTTCCATCTTTCTGGAAGGCAATTTGAGGCAATACATATTAAAAGTCCTACAAATGTGGGAAACAAAAGAGAAACATGAGCTGAGAAGATGTGAAAATAGAAGAGGAGCAAAAAAAAAATAATAATTAAAAAACAAATAAGCAATTCAGCAACTGAAATGTTCCGTATACATCAATGTGAACACAAAAGGGGTTCTATTATGTCTTGAGAGTAATTAAAAGTAACACTTTCTTTTTTCACATCCCTGGAAAATGGCCCTGGCTACTTGATCAGTTTATATGAGTTAACAGATTTGCCTGGACATAAAATTATCATCACTGGGCACCAGGCTAGGAGCTTTTTATACTTTGCTGATCCTTCCCAAAGTTCTGCCGATTATGCATTATAAATCCTATTTTACAGATGAACAAACTGATGTCAAAAGCCAGGCTCTTTCCCCGATCCCTCCTGATTTCACAGATCTCACATGGATGGTTCCTCTAGCAGAAAGTGGTTGTCAGCCTGCACCTGACTTCCTGAACATCCCTCAGCTGGATTCTTTCCCTGAATCCATATGAGGCCCTGCCAACAAGTTCACAGTATCACTATCTGGACTTCAACAGCAGTCTCTCAGCTGGTCTCCCTGCTCTTTCTACGTGCAACTGTCAGAAAGATCTATTTAGAACTTCAATCAGTTCATGCACACCACACCCTTAAAAAAGGCCAAGCCCCTCACCTAGATTTAGCACGGCCTCTGTGCCTCAGCTCACTGGCTATCACATGTACTGCATCTTGCCTTTACCCTTCTTGCATTAACCTTTGGGCATTCCTTCACATCAAGCCTTGGAGTCTTATTCTGGTCTCCCTGTCTGGAATGCCCTTCACATGGCTCACTCCTTACTCAGGCCACTTCCTACAGAGGCTGTCCTTGTCTACTGTCCTAAAGTAACAATAATTCACCCTATTTTAATCTTCTGCCAAGCTCTTACCATCTGATATTTTCCCCTCCTTTCCTCACTCTCTCCTTCCCTCCTTTCTTCTTTCCTCCCTGCCTTTATCCTCTCCCTTCCTCCCTCCCTTCCTCTTCTCCATCCACTAGAATATAAGCTCTATGAGAATACAAACTCTGTGCTATTCACTGAAGGATCAACCGCCCCAGCTCATTTTAGGCACTCAAATATTTGTTGAAAGAATTAATGAATGTGGATGAAACTTGGCAAAGGTCCTATGTTTAGCTAAACGATTAAAGATCTAAATCCCACAGCACACAGTCTTGGCTCTGCAGAGGGCTACCCAATAAATGGCAGTTCTAATGACCACAAACTTCAGAAGGTCCTAACCAATACTGACCAATTACAACTGCCCCCACCCCCAAAGTTCCATGTCTAAGACAAGTTTCTGCCTGGAGAGAGTTTTTATTACCTACTCATAAAGCCCTGAATCATGTGGTTTACAGGGCAAGTGCTAATGTAGTCATAATTATATTGGTGTGAACACATTGTCATAGATATGTAGCAAACATAGACACAGGCATTTAAGAGAAACCAGCTGCTCCCAACACAAGATCAACCGTCGCATAGAAACCAGTCAGCAGGCACTGAGCTAAGGAACTTGAACTGAGTGACTGAAGGTGACACACCCTATAAATCACAGAGTAAAATGACAGCTTGCACCAGTACCTCAGAGTAACAAACTCACTATCCAGAGAGCAATGCATTTTGGGGAAAATCTATATTGAAGACACGGATACCACTTTCCCCCAAAAGGTGAATTGCATTTATTATTTTCTGTTTAATTAACCCAAGCATAAAATGAGTGTAAACTTTAGTCAGTGGTTGATTTTATTTCTTTTCTCTTTGGAAGCAGATCAAGAAACAAGAAGGGACATGATTTCATTATAAATTCAGCACTTACCTAGGTATTTTTTTTCTTTTTTAATCTTTGAAATAACGATCCATTAAGAGACTGGAAGGTGAAAAATGTCAAGCCTTTGACCTTTTCTTAATTCACACACATACTGAGCCAATCTAAACATACCCATACCCACCCACCTACCCACTCCATCCCCTCACAATTCTCACAATTAGTGCTTTCCATGAACTCAGCGATGATTCTAAAGCAAGATTTCTCAGCCTAGGCACTACTGACATCTTAGATCACATCATCCTTTGTGGTGGGGGCTGTCCTGTGCACTGTAGGATGATTAGATGCCAGGAGCACCCACCCCTCAGCTGTGACAACCAAAAATGCCTCCAGACATTGTCAAGTGTTCCCTGGTAGGCAAAACCACCCCAGGTTGAAAACCACTGTTCAAGACACTGTACATAAAAACAAAACAAAACAAAACAAAACAAAACAAAACTTGAAGAAAAAAGATCAGCTAATACTCTCTAATTGCTTTCCTCTTTTAACATATGCTGACAAATTTATTTCTTGGACACTATAAATGTGTCAATCCAAAATATACATGTTGCCCCTGTAGTGTTAGTTGCTCTGTTTGAGTTGATGTTTCTCAGCATCTTTCTGAAATGCCATAAGGCCAGGACTGCTTTTGTAGGAAGACTCCCTGAAATTCAATGCAGGATTTTATGCCTTCATCAAGAATTGTATGCCAAGATTACACTTTTTAAAAACAACCAGGACCTATAAATGCCTCTGAGACTCAGCAATACTTGCAGTCGGAGGAAGGATCTTAAAACTGGTTTCAAACCAGACAGTTAAAGATCATAATATTTGTATGAAGAGCTCTTTAAAGGGAAAAAAGAGAGCTGGTTTTAGTTTGAAACCAACGAAAAAACAAGTCGTTTGTCTCTGCCTTTTGCTAAAATAACTAACCTTTCTTAATGATGATGTATTTAGATTAACAACAGAAAGAGCAAAACTAGCCCTGGTATTGGCCTTACAAGATTTTACAATCCTGCAAAGGCCATTAATCACAATCTATAAAGACGACCTAAAGAAAATGTGTTCCAACTGCCTCATTCCCTTCTCTTGGTTATAATCCAAGAGTAAATCCTCCAAGTCTAAATCTCAATACCCATAAAACTTCTTATCTGCTTTACTCGGTGAAGGCCATCAACCATATCTCCACACAATGGTTTCCCATGGAGGAATGAGGCTGTGAGTTTGTTCACCAAGAGGCACTAGGCGGGAAGAAAGAAAGAGCAAGAAGTCTAACACAAATCATCCTCAGCCATCTAAGTGTAAAACCGACACAGATTTAGAAAAAACTTTTCTTTGGGGTTTTCATCAATTTGGTTATTTGCCCAAATAATTTATTCTAATTGAAAAGGTGCACTTTAAAACCTGTCTACAATCATACATGGATTATTTCACATTACACGGGAAGCTGACCAACATAACACTCCTGTGGCTTAATCATAGCATTGTGTGATTTTGTTTGCTTTCACCATTTTCTTGTAAAATGTTCTATGGTTATGGATTTATCACAAGATGTATATGTGGCATGAATGGTATATATTTTTTCAAATGGTATCATTTCCGTTTACAGAGAGACATAAAAACAATTACTATCCATTTTTATCTCTCTCTTCTTTCTGATGAGTTCTTGAGTCGCTTTGTGTGAGCCCTACAATTTTCTTTGGGCTGAAGAGAAAAACATTTGACGTAGTCCATCTCAACCTACCTTGTGGTTTTGCTTTCAGCTCTCTGTGAGAAGCTTACATCTTGTGATCTATTTAATATCTTGCCTTTCTTATTAACGAAACCAAAACTAGGCCATGTCCAGGGTGATCAGCTGGAAAGAATGTGGCTCGTCTGAGAGGGCGGGTGTGTACCCAGCATTCTTCTCTATTAAGAGTGTGACTCGCCACAGATGTGAAGGCTGGGGTGTGTGGAAAGTCTGGGCCCCCAGTCAAACTCTTGATTAGGGAACTTTTGAGCTTTTATTAAAAACAACTTAAACACTCTTCCTTTCTGTAGGTCTCCCATCAACTAATTTACAGCTGCTTAGGGGAAGGGAGCATACTGACATGATGGATGCAGTTTTGGAGAAATCTAAAATGCTTCAAAATAATCTATATGTAATTTCTGAAACAACTGATCATAAAAAATGAACATCTTGTAGTTATACATCAAAGAAATTAATGGTTTGAATACTGCTGAAATAAAGCATGATGCTGTTTTTCCTCTCATCCTCCCAATAGATGCAATGAAGATACATCTATCAGCAGAGTCTCTTTATAGAAATTTGGTCACTACTTTTAAGGTGTCCTAATATTTAATCCATTTAAATACAGAGTGACTGTTTTGGAGGGCCAGGCATTCACTGTATTATAGCTCCTATTTTCAGATGTAAAAGATGATTTCAAAGCTAACTTTAAAAAGCATGAGGACAGTTGGTCTTGTATTTAGAGTGAGGCCTAATAAATCAGGTCTGCTCAGCAGAGCACTCCCTTTCAGCTCGCATAAGAGTTCACAGAGTGATCCCCAATGCCTACCAATCCCTCTGTAGTCTCCAAAGCTGATTTTAGCTCCCTTTACGAAAAGAGCCAAACTGACCATCAACACCAGAATAGAAACCCTGCAATGAGCACTGCTATTTACATTGTTTTATTTAGTCCTCTATTCATTTTATAGCATAGGTGCAACTTCTCTCATTTTGCTGAGAGTTTAGTAATTTGCTGGAGTCATATAGCCGGCTAGGGCTGAGACAGGCCTTGAAGCCAGCTAGGTCCAAGCATATCATCAATGTTTTTCCCATTCTACCTGGAAGAGGAAGTTATCACCTTGAGGTGGAGAGCTATTGGCTCTCATTGCAAGGAAATACTGAAGGGAACCACTGAAATGAGATCCAGGAATTGCTGGATAGATTTTTCTACACCCCTGATGCCACATCAGATGTATGTTTGATAGGCCACTAAACTGTTAAGGGCATTACCAGACAATACTAGTACTTGCTACTAAGTATCATTCCTATATGTTACTCCCTCTATGAGACAAACAAATACCCCCCAAACCCCACATTTGATGATTGATGTATTGCTACTCCTTCAAAATCTCACCAGTGCAGTCCAGTCAATCCCTCTTTCTCCCCAGCCTTTGCAATTAGCTGTCCCTTATTCTGCCAGCTCTTTAAATGAACAGAGAGCAGTCCCTGAGTATGGGGCTAACCTTTGAAAGCACCTTCAACTACAGTAAAAGAACTGCAAATCGAAGCTCTTGTGCTCTGAAACAGTACTTGCTCTGTCATTGCCAATGCCTAGACTACAGCCAGTATGGCAGGGTGTTGCCTTAGCAGCAGGCTTTGCTGATAGGGCCTGGCAAGCTGTGGCTGTGACCTCCTCATAGTCTCCTTTTAGAGCACTTTTTCTCTGCAGCTCCCCTCCCCAAAATGTGTTCCCTCACCTTGCATTAAAACATGTCCTGACTAGTCTGTCTTGTCCACAGGACTTGAAGACCCTAAAAAACCTATACGTTGCTCATTTTTGGATTGCCTAGGGGTCTGGAAACTGTGCCCAGCACACACTGGTGGCCCTCTCCCCTCTCCTACTTTGTTTTATATCCTCTGAAAGTTCTCATCTGAATAATTTAAATATCATTGATTCAAGTACTTACCCAGCTTTACAATAGCAATTTACCACTTTGATTCCTCCCTCTACTTTGCTCCTACTATTGATTTATGCTTTTTTTTAGATTTCTAGGGCAAGTCAGAAAGGTGAAGAAGAAACATTACAGACTTTGAAGTCGCTAGCCAGCTATGTGGTGAGGGGAGTCTTTGATCACTATGAGCTTATGAGGGTCCTCATTGGTATTTCTGAGAGAGTTGAGTCAGGAGAAGGGAGGGAAGGGAAGAAAGGGAAGGAAGGAAAAGAAAAGGGAAGGGAGGAAAGGAGAAAGCAAGAAAGTCAGTTGTATATGGTCATTGTAGGAATTTTAGAGAATGTGTTTTGTCTGGCATTTCATTGTCTTTTAGTAGCTAGCAACTATCTGTTTTTGTGTTCCTGAGTCTAACCTTAAATACTATGGGGCCAAATAGAAGACACACCACATATTGAAATAAAAGAAGATATGACTGATTTTTTGTCACCGTGATGGTGTTTGTGGGTGAATTTTTTCTTGTCGTTGAATCTCATTGGAACTTTTATTTATAAAGTGAATCCATATTATATTGAGTTGTTACTGGTATTAGAATCAACCTTCCAAGATGTCTAATATCAGCAAGTGGCACTGAGTTCAGGTCACCAGTGTTGACTGCATTGCGGGACAACCTTCTTTAAACCCCTTTCACCCACCAGGCCACCATACTGAGCAACAGAAGTTTTAGAAATCACTTGATTTAACCAGGCTGGGGTTAGAGAGGATTCCAACCTAAATTGAGGTTTAAAACTAGGGGATGGCTGAGTCATTCCTTTGGGAACCATTTTGGTGTCTTGGTTGCTTAGGCTAGCTCTGTTGGCCTTAGCTTCACCAACAGGGAACAATCCTTTACATTAGAAACTTTCCACGTTTTACAGAGCTTTTATTTTTTAATACAGGGATAGTTGAGACTCAAATTTAAAAAAAATTCTGGCCCAATTACATTAGAATATGAGAAATTATGTTATTTCCCTTGGCTTTAAAAATTAGTCAAAGCTCCTTTGGAATTTTAAAAATTCCTCCTTTTTGTTTCATTTTGTTTCTCTCTTCGTTTATAGATTGGCCTTGATGTTTAATATCAGTTCCTTTGTATAAATATTAGAAGTGACAATTTATGTTTGATGATTTCTATAGTAATGGGAAACCACAGCTCTAAATTTTATTAACAAAATGCAGAAATGTATGCCTTTCTGTTCTGAGGTCAACACTTATTATACTAAGTTATACCCCACTAGCACTATTTCTTAGTACTTACGACACAGCCTTTGGCATTAAGTAGCCCTGAGTTTGAATTCTGACCAATTCATTTCCTAACCAAGTAGCCTTAACCTTCCTGACTCTCAGCTTTATAATCTGTAAATGGGGATAAATAAAAAGTCCTTGAGATTGAGGTTTCCTTATAAATTAAATGACATAATGAAATTAAAATGTTTATATTATGCTTGGCACGTTATAAGTGGCTGTTACAATACTCTTAAGATTTTCTCCTAGTTTTTGGTTTTCTACAATTTGAATATAATATAGCTAGGTGTTGACTTTTACTATTTATCCTGTTTTGTGTTCTATGAAATTCCTTGATTTGTGGTTTGGTTTCTGTAATTAATATTGGAAAATTCTCAGCTGTTTTTAAGCAATTATTTTTTCTGTGCCTTTCTCCCTCTCTTCTTATTCTGGTATTCCCATTATGTGTATACCTTTAG
Organism: Cynopterus sphinx; assembly: GCA_030015415.1. NCBI lineage: Eukaryota > Metazoa > Chordata > Mammalia > Chiroptera > Pteropodidae > Cynopterus > Cynopterus sphinx. The sequence continues at coordinate 3,080,547 of CM057388.1, forward strand.
TAACTTTCTCACAGTCCTTGAATATTATGTTCCCTCTTTTCATTCTTTTTTTCCTCTTTGTATTTCAGCCTGGGGAAGTTTCTATTGGCATATTTTTCAGTTCACTGATTCTTTCCTTGGCCATGCACAGTCTACTAATGAGCCCATCAAAGTCATTCTTCATTTCCGTTATGGTATTTTTGATTTCCAGCATTTCCTTTCGATTCTTTCTCAGAGTTTCCATTTCTCCGCTTATGTTACCCATCTATTCTTGCATGTTGTCCATTTTTCCATTAGAACCATTAGCATATTAATCATAATTATTTTAAATCCTTGATCTGATAATTCTAGAATCTCTACCATATCTGAGTCTGCTTCTGATTCTTGTTTTGTCTCTTCAGACTGTGGTTTTTCTTGCTCGTTGGCATGCTTGGTAATTTTTTGTCCAAAGTTGGACATGATATATTGAGTAATAGGAAATGAGATAGGTTTTATGTTGCCCTATCTAGGTGTTAGGCTGTACTTGGTGGTTGTTTAGCTGTAGGTATCAGAGGTTTCAATTTCCTCAAGTACCCTTGTTTTGTTTTTCTTTCGTGTCCTCTTCATGTTTCCCTAGAAACTCCTTCTTAAATAGAGTCAGAGGATCGTAGTCATTTCACTTGTTAGAGCCCTATTAATATGCAATGTGGATGGGGGTAGGGAAACATTCTATAACCCTATGATTAGTTCTAATTTTTGGTATGCCTGTGTCCCTGGGCTGTAACCTTCACAAGTGCATCTCAGCTTTTAAGTTTCCCCTAGGTAAAACAAGAAGGCTAGAGGGGACTGGAATTAGGTAATTTCCCTTCTCTTGATTCAGATATGGCTCTGGTAAATACTTTTCCCTTGCTGTGGAGAATGCTCTGGGTTTGTTTCAAAGTAGTTAATTTTCCTATTGGCTTATTTCAAAATGGCTACTTTTGTAATTTCAAAATGATTACTTTTCTTCTCACCCTGCCCAAGAACTAGGGAATTTTTCTCTGATTTTCACCATGAGAATTTGGTGGAAATCCTAGGGGGTCACTCTCACAGAGGTGTGGAGCCCAAAGTAGTTTTTATCTCTCAAGCTAGTCCATACATAGCCATTAGGAAGTCACTGAATTTATGTTTCAAGTGTTACTACCACCTACTGGGTCAAGTGGCTTCTGCTTCAGGTAAACTGACCTAGATTTTCTGTATTTTCTTGTCTCTCCAGTTTTGGGGATGAAAGTTTGTCCTGTGAACTCAAATTCTCTGATGGAGCTAAGAAAAGTCATTGATTTTCAGTCTGTTCAGACTTTTTCTTGTTGAGAGGGCAGAAGTGATGGTTTCCAAGCTCTTTACATGCTGAAGTGCATACCAATTGTTTCTGCTGTTAATATAATTTAAATTTATGAACAAGTTACACTCTTCTCATCTACAGAGATCTATAAATCTAGAGGTCTGGAACTCCAATTGTCCAAATGTGTTTCTATCATGGCATTCAAGTTCCTCACATTATCAACCAGAATAGATCTTACTATATGAAACACAACAGAAATAGGCAAATAACTGCTTCTTTTTGGTTACTGCAGTTAATTCTGAAAATATTATTTTCAAGCAATCTAACTGGCAATTAATGATGAAGTTTCAAATGAGGATTACTCAAATGAGGAAAATGAGGACAACTTAATAATTTTTTCGTGAAGCTAAATTTACTTAATATAAATGATCGTTCTTCTAAGATTACATCCTACTTATGTTTTTTGATGGTAAAATATCCATTTTTTAAAAAATATTTTGTGTGTAAGAAGGTGTTTGGTTCTTTTTTTTTTCAAGTTAAGGTCATTAGTGACAAAATTTAAAGTTGGCAACTCATATCAGTTCCCTGCCATTAAAAAGAATCATACTGGTCCCTAAAATTTAAAGATCTGGGAAGCAATGCATAAGAAATGTGAGGACAAAGCAATGTAAAATATCGCAGAGAACTTAAGTATAGTAAGAGCTAAAGTACTGAGTGGATTTGGCCAAAAAGAGGTCATCAATGATATTACTGGGGGCAGTTTTGACAGTGTGATGAGGATGGAGCACAGGATACAGTGGGGATAGATAGTTCTCATTTATCTCCAGTCAACTAAACTTGAATGGCCACATAGAAAAAGTACATATGGGCTCATTACATACACGTAGTCACATTCTTCTGATTGTTAAATTATCATATATTTAAGACACACAGGGAAGTGGGGTGACATAAAGAAACTAAGTAATTTAAAACATAACTTGGAAGCAAAAAGAATGACAAACTCCAAAAATACTCATTGACTTAATCAAAACAAACAAACAAACAAACAAAAAAAACCTCACTCATCAGCTTTTTTAACCCCTGCCCTCTCTTTCAGTCATGCCAGTATCCTCCCAGACTGGAAAGTAGATAAACATCAGCATCCCAAAAAACTCCTTTCTGAGCATCTCTATGATGGATCCAAGTTATGATAGGAGATGCATGTCCCCATCAGCACTGGTGCCATTCCAGTCCTGCTCTGCCTGACCCAGAATGGGGAAGATACTTGAGACTGGATTTTATGTCCTTTCCAGAGTGTGTGTGTGGCTAGAACAAAGGTCTCCCAGCCAGCAGCCTGACTTTCCCTAGGAGAAGTTGCATGGCAAGCATACTCAACTCCCCACTGAACCAATGAGGAGAGTTCATCACAGGTCAGGGCACTTTGAAATGAATGTTCACCTATGAAGACCCGGCAAGCCGGTCTCCCTGTGCTTCCTCAGGCTGTATGATTTCAGTGAGAAGGTTGTCTTTATAACCTGAAGGCTGGAAACATTTTGAAACCTGAATCGGCTTAATTTTGGAGACTAGTGCTGAGCCCACTGGGATAACATCAATCTGCAGGTTTCCCCCAGCACTGAAGACATATTTTATCCTATAATTGAAAAATAGATTTGATTTATATTCCATTGTGTCAGAGCCTACACTTGGGGTCTCCCAGTGGAGAGGTCTGAGCAACAGGGAGATGATCTAGTTTTGAAAAAAGATACTCCACAGACACCTATGCAGAACACTGCAAAAATGGAGCCAGAGTGATGTTTGTAAAAGGATTCTGATATCTCTTTGTAGATTCTGGAGTTAGATCGAGGGATATGAGGCATGGAGAGCCCAGGCAAAAAAACAGAGCAACTGGTTGTCTCCCATCCTGGACTAGCATTGCTGAGTCCCACTACATGCCAGACACTTGTCATATGAGTTCATTGAATCTCCTCAACATCCTGGAGACTGTGTGTCACGATTTATATTTTATAGAAGAGTAAAGAAAGATCAGAAGGATAGGTAACATAGCTGGCAAATGACTGAATGGTAATTTGAACTTGAAGCCATGACCGTCTCGCTTTGAGACCACATTCTTTGCTGTGCTCCAAAGAGACCCTGTTTTCTCTCTCTAAACAGATGTCTGTTGTCCTATGGGTTGAGTTTGTAAAGTTGGGATGTTTCTGCTGGAAGAGCAGAGGATACAAGCAAAATAACCCAAGAATACATGCTATTGACTCAGGTAGTGACACACAGAGCATTTTCCTATGGAGTTTATGTTGTGAACTGTTAGCATTCTTTTCCTTATTTTTTTCTCAGGGAATGCCTAGAAACCACATGTCTCTTGTCAGGGCTACCTTAGGAAATCCAAATGACAATGGGAAGCCCTTCCAGACTAGCAAATCCTGGGCAATTATTCTGGGAGCACAGAGATGGACAAATGTTTGCTGTAAAGGGCCAGATAGTCAATGTTTTAGGCTTTATGAGTCAGGCAGTCTTTGTCACAACTACTCAACTGTGCCGTTGTAGCTAAAAGCTGCCATAGACAAAACATAAATGAATGAGTGTGCCAATAAAACTGCTTATGGAGACAAGTTTGAATTTCATATTGTTTTCACTTGTCACAAAATATTACTCTTCTTTTGAAATTGTTTTGAATTAAAAAATGTAAAAATCATCCTTAGCTTCTGGGCTGTGCAAAAGGAGGTGACAATCTGGATTTTGGCCAGTGGGCCAGTGTTTACCAATCCCCACTGTAGAGGATCATACTTTAGTTTTTCATGCATGCTCAATAGTGTACTTTCAGAAAGTTTACAGAAGTAGAAGAGAAGCTCCATTGATAAATAATTAGTAAAAACTACTGATTTATGATTTAAAATTACATTTCAAATCATATTAAGACTAGTTTTTGGTTACTAGGATGACTCTTAAAAAACAAAGTTCTGTATTACTTAAACTTTTTAATTGAAATTTTTATGGTGATAATTATAGATTCATATGCGGTTGTATAAAATAACACAAAGAAACTCTTGTATCCCTTGCCTAATTTCCCTCTTCATTAAGGTTATAAAACTATAGTATACTATCACGAGTAAGATATAGACATTGATACAATCTACAGAGCTTATACAGATTTTCCCAGATTTACTTGTACTGGTGTGTGTATATGCATGTGTGTATGTGTATTTAGTTCTATATAATTTTGTCACATATACAGACTTGTCTATCTACCACCAGGATCAAGATACAGAAGAGTTCCATCACCACAGGGATTCCTTGTGTCACCCTTCCACAACTATATCCTCCTCTCTTCTTTCTCCCCATCCCTGACCCCTGGTAACCACTAATCTGTTCTTCATTTCTAAAACTTTATTATCCCAAGAATGTTGTGTAAATGGAATCATATACTATATAATCTTTTGGGATTGGCTTTTCTGACTCAGAATGGCTCCCTGGAGATTAATCTGGGTGGTTAAATGTAGCAATAGTTCATTCCTTTCTATTGCTGTGTAGTATTCCATGGCATAGACATACCACAGCTTATTTAATCCTTTACCTGTGGAAGGGCATTTGGGTTCTTTCTAGGTTCAGGCTAAAATGCTTTTATGAATGTTCATGTGTGACTATTTCATTCTATGGGATAAATGTCTAAGAGTACAGTTTCTGGGCTATATGGTAATTTTATACTTATAACTTTTAAAAATTCCCTTTATACATATTTTAAAATAAGCACTTTTAACTTTAGCACAAAAATACTCAATAAAAAATGGTTAAAGAGGTACAAACTAGCAGTTGATAAATGGTCATGGGGATAAGGAGCATGGCATAGGGAATGCAGTCAGCAGTAATGTAATGGCCAGGTGGAAAGCCAGAGGAGAGAAAGAGTAATCAGGGGGATTGTTTTATAAACTATATACATGTCTAACCAATGTACTATATACATTTGAGACTAATAAAATAATTTTTTTAAAGTGATGCTATGGTAAAGGCCCTTTAAAAATCTCTGGCCATCATGCATTCTCATTTTGTAGACTCGAGAAAGTTCAGGCTAAAGACCTTAACTGACTCCAAAGGGTCACAAGTTAAGAACAGTCAGTATGAGGTGAGCCAGGATAAGAAATCACTTCTGTCTCACCATTTACTGCTCTCATCCTCTCACACCATACCAGTAAAATTACAGATGGAAACAGCCAAAGACAGGGTGTTTCTCTTCACAGAATAAAGGCCATAGTTTACTTGAGTCTTAGGGACATTGTGAGCTCACATCCATCTATTTGTCCCTGCCATAGCCTCCCTGCCCCCATGAGGTCTTGTGTGGCTTCTCCACTCCAAACTTGATACGGCTCATGGTGTGGGCCAATGATCAGGGACAGCAAAATGTGAACATGCAAACAATGTTTAATAATTCTCCAGAGTGGGTATGGAAACTGGAAACTCTAAAGCTCTGTGACTACAGAAAACAAATCCTTTTCATCAGGCCCCTGGGGCTGTGCAGTTGCAATGGTTAACAAGTTTACTATGCTCACTACAGAGGACTGAACTAGTTTTGATAAGCTACAAGTTCTCAAATCTAAAGCTTTACCAGACAAATCCTGAGATCCTGAAGAGTCCAAAGAAGAATTTATTTCATTTCTATATTAGATTGGGTAACTTTTCCCCATTCCACTGGTAATGACCTGAAGCACAGGTTTCCCATCATCTTTTGCTCTCTTCAGAATCATAGGGGCATTGAAACAATGCATCCATGTCTTAAATCTGGTTTACTCACCACAGGGCCTGAGTGCTAGCAGCACCAGCATCACCTGCAAATTTATTAGAAATGCAGACTCTTGGGCCCCACCCAAGACTGGGAGAAGCAGAATTTTGCAGGCGGGGCTCAGCAATCTGCGTCTTTACTAGCTCTCATCTGGAAATTCTGAAGCTCACTAAAGCTTGAGCAACATCTTCAACCACTTCAGAACTATTTCAAGTAGACAATGGAAACGTAAGTCATAGCTCGCAAATAAGTTGGGGGAAAAAAAGCCAACAAAACTGTGTCAGTCCTTTTCTGTCAATTATACAATCTTTATGAGGTCAGTATTGATATAAGTATAAGCCAGAGTTGTTATTTCTGACATTCAACAGATCATAGCTTTCTTCACACTTGCTATATTTAAGTTATGTTTCTAATGAAAATGTTGAGTTTGTGCTTCTACTTAGCACCTATTTAAAATTCTTTATCAAACTGTAATTTCCTTGAGGGCAAGAGACATGTGTCTCCATAGACTAATAAATAGGTGCCTAATAAATGGTAGTTGAACAAATGAATGGCTTGTGTTTTATATTATAGTTGCTTCGTCTTCTATTGAACTGTGCACTTTAAGGTTGTACAAGATGCTGAATTCTTGAAAATCTTCTATCTTAAGTATCCAGCAGATTTCCCCAAACACAACAGGTTAAATAAAAATTGTTAAATGAATAATAAAAACCAACTAAACTGCATCTTTGGTGCTACTGCACAGACTCCAAATAATTTTACTACGGATATAATTTCCATGTGCATGTGTAAAAAACTAATTTTGAATATTGTTTAACAAATATTACCTACAAAATAACACTTGTGAGCATGTCTGGGGAGGTTGTGGGTAAACAAAGGCATCCGTGACAAAGGTATCTTCTTTCAGAAGAGGTCCTCATGGGACAATAAAGGAGAAAAAGAGCAATGGAGACCCAGCCAGGGGAATCCGCAGACGCCAGCTTCTGTTTCAACCACAATTTTTGTAGTTAAGAAACCAAATGACAGTCTCACCAGACAATCCAAATTCTGACATTAAGGAAGAAGGGCTGTTTCAAGGCTTTTGACGTTGAGCTTTTGGGTTTTTCTGCTTTGCTGGTTATGCTGTAAGAATGGAAGTGACTGACCCTTGTAGAGAAAGGAGCTATGACAGATTAGCACTCTTGTAGGATCACATATGTGTGAAAGACAAGCCAATGTTTTTACCTAAGGCTCAGAGATAACTTAGCAAGGAAGACCTGTGCACTTGCATTTTCACATAACTCATTCAAGGGTCAGGAAATCCTATGTGGTCTCCTCAGTGGTCTTTGTTATAAAACACTACAGAGGGGTACAATTCTGTAATCTACCTTTCAGTAAAACAAGCAAATAAATCCTTCATCTGTGCCTTGGAATCTAAGAGGAGGAAAAGTAAAATTAAGTGTGTATGGTAAGTAGACTTCAGCAGTGAAGTACTCTGGAAAACTCCAACAAATATTCATAATTTTAGGATGGCTTTGACATGTTTTTTTTCCCCTCATCAAAAGAACATTTCCTTGAGATTGACAGAAAGGGGAAATTGCAATGGATACTAATTTCTTTCGTTCAACACTGCTGCCATATTTGCAAATTTATAGAAATAGAATTTTGTTGTTGATTAGCATTTGTGCCTTCTTGAAATGTGTCTTCAGGACATGTATATTTTAAAAAAGACTAACATGTTTCTGACCCAAGAGGAAACACAAAACCAGTCTGGGTAGAACATCATCTTCCAAACAAATTTTAACTTTGTATTTAATTTGTTCAAGTATTTCACAGAGAATTTGTCTGCAGGGAAAATTCTGAAAAGCTAGTTTTGAGCCAACAGATGTTACAACGGTTGCTTGCAATCACTAAATATTTTAGTACCATTAGTTCAAATTTGAGTAAAACATGAGTAATGTTTTACATGCAAAGCTCTAGGCTGACAGCATCTCGGAAACATTCTTTAAGGGTATAAAGCTGTCATTGTCAACTGAATGGACAGGGTGATAATGAATGTCCACCTTTGGCTCTGGCAGGTCACTGTCTCAACATGCTATCAATCCTTTTCAATCGCTATATTAACAAAGATCCTAAGTCCCACCTAAGTCTACAGACCTCTGAAGGAAGTCTAAACAATTTTGAGTGATTTGGAGTAAAAGTAGTATTAACCAGCCAATTCAAAAGCTTTTTAGTGGGTACCCTCTCCTCCAGAGGCAGTGTGTTTTGTATGATTCGCCCTTCAGAGTGACAGCTCCATAGCTCACATATCTATCAAGTATTGGGCCCTCACTCTCAAGGAACTTAGTGGGGATGGCACTTGCCAGCATTTATTGAGCGCTTACTCTATGCAGAGTACTGCATGTACATCTTCTAATCAACTCTTAGCAAATGACCCTGGAAAGCAGGTAACAAAAGAAACCAAGGTCATGGAGCTAGGTATTAAGAACAAGAAGTCCTGCTAGCCAGTGGCATGGGAGAAATTCTAATTCAGGTGCGCACAGCTCAGAATTTGTGCTCCAAATACCTAAGTCAGTCTGCACCTCCTTAGAGGACATTAAACAGCTAGTGGTGGTGGCTGTGGAAAACTGAGGGTCGTGAAAACAAAGTGAGTTCCTTTATACATCTTTCCTAGTTGGGATGGGAAGCAACCCACATGCACACGCGCGCACACACACATACACACACACACACATTAGTTTTATTTTGGTTTATTTGTGGGGCAATAATTTGCATCATGTGAGCATCTGAATGTGTGTGTCAGAGAAAGAGAGAGAGAAAGAGAGAAGGGGAGAGAGAGAGCGAGAGAGAAACACACTTAGAAATATTTAAAAAGTTCCAAGAGCACTGATCTAGTCTTTTCAACTAATTAAATGAAATTAATTTGAACTCTAACTTATTTCCCTTACTCATATATCTCCATTTGAGACTTATGGAACACTATATTCTTTTCTTAAACACTACACCGGAGGTCTTACCTTTACCCCATGTCATAGCCTCAGATTGTTCCACTCAGTTCTTTTTCTCTTCCCAGTCATGAGGCGGTTGGTGTGCTTCTCCCTACCACTAATTGCTTCCCTTTGGTACACACTCATTTCCTTCCATTTTTATAAAGTCAATATTTGGAACCAAGAGAGAGTAAGAAACAAATAGATGTTATGTAGAAATAAATCATTATAACCTAACATTTCCACATTTGTTCTGTCTTGTTTCTCGGAATTCTCAATTAGTCCTTGTCTTAATTCTTGGGCAAATTTCAGGAACTCTCATGATCCTTAAATTAGCATCTTCCAGTAGCCTTCCTTTGGGAATTCAATGGAAACATCCAGCCTCCATGCGATCCTAGGATCTGAGTGAAAACCATATTTTCTGGAATGTCATGAGAGTGCTCTTCTAGACCATCTATTTTGTAATATTCTACAAGTTAAAGGACATAGTATGTATAGATATGTCCTCCCAAACCTTTCTAATCAGTGGGCTGAGAAGACACATTCTACTATTCATTATACCTTTTGCCAACCCTTTCTCACATCTGGGATCATAACTGATGTTTTTCCCATAGGTAGAAACTTTGTTTTGTGGCTCTCATTTCCTTGAGCATCCCCATTGGTCCCAAACCCTTAATTGCCATAAAAGTGAAGATGCAGTGCCCACTGGGAGGCTCTGGAATACAACAGAGCATTGGAATTAAAATGATGCTCCCTGCTGCCCTGCATTTATCTGTGTGGGCATGCACACAGCCTGTGAGGCAAACACATTGCACTTGCCAGGGTAACATAAATATGTGGCGACAGAAATAGCGACCACTTGCAAGGTACACCGACCTAGGCACATCCATAAAGCTCTGACCAGTGAGTAAGCAAAAACCAGTGGGTTAACTCTCCCATATTTAGCAAGTGGCAATGTAAGGTTTCTTTTGATCTAATGCACTAACATGGCCCTATGTTTCACACAGTCTCAAAAGACATCAAATTCTGCAGCAGGCCAGGGGACTTTGGTCATAACGTCATTCTTGAAAAAGGAGAAAATGCAATCTTTATAATTTTTGTGTACCTAATGGGCCAATTATCTGCTAAACGATTATGAAGAATGAGCGTTTCAGAAAGCACTAAGAGAGTCTTGAAAAATAGTTGATTCTAGTGATTTACGTCATAAAGAAACAGACCATTTTCAATAACACATGGGCAATAAAAGCAAGCAGATGTTTGTGTTCTAACAAACATCTAATGGAGGTGCTATGGCACCGTATCAAAGTCAAGTTTGCCATCTTCAGGATTGCCCACTGGAGTTTGAAACACAGCTGCATAACTTTGTGTCAAACGATGAGTGTCCCCTGACCCCTCTCAGCCTCGTTCCCTGCCGCAGGTCAGAATTAGCAATTCACTGTCAATGTGCTGAGTCAACTGGGCCTTGAAACATGTGATTGATGGTAAGATTTGAACTTGCCATAAAAATGATTCTTTGAGATGCAGAATTACAGACATCAGTTATTAGGAGCAAAAATCAGTGAAGATAAATGAACAAGCCCAGACCCACAGGAGACGGGCCTTGGAAATTCATGGGTGGGCTCTAAGCCTGGCAGTGATGGAGCCGAACCTTGAGCACTTGGGTCAAGCTTGACAGTAGAAATGGGTTCGTAGACAACAAGCTCTCCCTTCCTCACTCTTTGGAAATTCAAAGCATTTACTAAATATTAAGCCAGATAATGCTAGCCAAATAAACGATTCCTGAGAATATAGAAAGCATTTGGAGGATAAATTCCTTAGGCCACCACTGAGTAATCATTTATTAAATCAGGAATAGCCAGCCTCCTTTGGAACACCTCATGATTTAGATGCCCACGATTCCCGCAACATATGCCTTTTGGAGTAGGACATTTAAAAAGCAAATTGCATTCACACTATTATGGCAGAATAAGACTAAGTACAGATTAGGCAAGCTCTGCCACCTTTGGGTGTCAGTTGTCTGGTGATGAACCTCACCAGGACACTATTATTATGCAGCCATCCTCTGGGACCTACTGCTCAGCTGGCTGTCTCCTGACATGGGCTAATGTCCCCTTCACCTTCGCCTTGCTCTCTTCTTGCTGTTTTCCACTTGGCCCCTTCACTTCTGCGCTGTCTAATTCATCAGGATGCCACAGAACAATGTCTTCTCGTCTACCCACCAGCTCCAGCATGATGACCATTTTTGTCTCATTTCATACTTGTTGATTTTTAATATCACCTCTTCATGTCTTACTTTCTTCTGTATTTTTCTTTTCTTTTTCTTTTGGCTCATTTGCTTTACTGTGCAAGCATTTCCCCTGAAGTTTCACTCTCACCCTTTCTTTTGTTATCTTTCTCTCTCTGTCTCTGTCTCCAGTCTTTTCTAGTGACTTGAGGCTTGCCCCTTCTTTTCTTAGTCTTCCACCTGTCTGATGGGCTTTTGTTTATATATGGAGTGTGGGCTTGGTTGGGGAAGGGAGAATAGATGTTGTTGCTTTGGGATCTCACTTCCTCTAACATCTCTTATTTCTCTCTTTTTTCCTTTTCTCTTTTTTTCTCTTCCTTTCTCCCTAACTTTTATGGACTTCCACTTATCTTCTAAATTGTTATACTTGGTCATAAAATATTGTGACATTTTCTTATATCTTTCATCTGAATTTGAAAAAAAATCAGTAAACAATGGCTATGGCTTATACTCTCCTAAATATAGAGAAACTTTGCATTTTTATATATGTAACACATATAGAAATGTACACAAGTACATATAGTGTTGCTTTATCATTGACAGTGACTCTAGTGGATAAACAAAAACTGAATGTACATGGAAATATTCTACTGGAACCACTTAAGACTGGAAAAGGTCTAGCAGGCAGCAATTAAGATTAATTTTATGAGAAAATATATTTTGGCATATAATAATATATGCATTTCATTGGAATCACTAGTATTATATATCAAGATCTAAAGTTAACTTTGAAATTTTGATCAACAGCAATAAATTATGTATAAGGCACAGATGCACACATACAATGCTGTGATTTTCCCCACAGAAGGAAGGTCATTTATAAATAAACTTTTGTACGATCTAAAACTCATATATTGACTTATGCTACCAAAATACGGCCTTGAGTAAGAAGAGAAACAAATAAATCAAATGTACGAGTATATATAAAATAGGCTGCTTCAGAGATAACACGGGACAGACTTTATTAACTAATTTATGACCTACAATCTGTTGGCAGAGGCCTTCCTCCTCTCTGATTTCAGTCTTTCTGTGCTAGATAAACAGCCCAGAAGGCCGGATGCTGTGTGAAGCTTACATCTTTATCTGTGCAAGAGCTTTAGCTGGCAGCCTGGAAACAGAAGTGCTCACCATTTTTCATCGATTGTAATGTTTAGTGTGTTTTCTCTTTGCTGCGACCTTCACTCTGGGCCATGTCACCAGGTTTCTTCATTATCTGTGGACTCTTGGCAAATGATTTATTGGCAAGTAACTACATTCATGGGCAGAGTAAACTCTCTCTGGTATGACACCATCTAGCCCTGGCCTCCTTCTATGGTATTGTCACTCCTAACACATGCAGGCCATGGAGCAGCTACTACTGCACATGCTAACTGACAGTTTCTGTGGGATGCTCCTGCTTTATACACTTAGCAAAACAAAAGCCAAATGGGTCTTTATGAAGTGAGGTGGTAATTCCTCTGTGAGATGCCACTCAGATTTAGATCTGCCTTCTTACACTGCCCTTATAGCTTGAAATGCATTTGTACCAAAATGGACCATGTAGAGAAAAGATTATGAAAACAGGGAAGGTAGTGGAAAGAGGAAGCTCTTTAAAAACGTACCTAAATCTTCTATTTCAGATAACTTCCATTCTACTTCCTTCTCCATTCCTCCCACACTCCCAAATCCCAGTAAAATCTCAAATATCCAGATGGAGAACCCAACACAATCTAGTTATTAGGAGATTCAAACAAACGTTTCACAATCTTCCACCCAAACAGTACACAAGTCAAAATGGGATGCTCTTACTCTCTCCCACATGGATTTACATATGAAAAAAAAAGTGTTTCTTGCATGGAAAAATAACTGAATGGGGTTTTGATAGGAAACTTAATCATGGTGATAATCCAGTGAGAAATAAATGAGGCTGTAAAATAAAGAGACTGAATAGCATGTGTCAAGAAAAAGGGGAAAGAAATGGGAAAAGGCAACAGGAAAATTCTGGTAGTGACCTGCATCCTGCTATGCGAGAACACCTGCAGAGAGGGAACCTAATACCTGGATTCCACAGGGCTTCAGCCCCTCCTCCCTGTACCCACTTATTCCAAGGTTTTCCTAACCTTGTGGCTGCAGCTTTCACTGCCTAATGGCTCCCTTTAATGAATGAATATTTTGAAGCCAGAAAGGAATTCGCTAAGGTCACTCGAGGGCAGTGGAATCCCAGGTCATATAAAATGCTCTTGCTAAATTGATGCTAGAAAAATAGAATGGTAAAACCTTCACCCGAGGCCTACAGGGAGTGTGAAGTTAATCAAGTGTGCTCATCTGTTAGTGCAAACTCTCAGGTTACATTTTCCTAAAACCTATAGTCCTCTTACAAGTGATAAGGGATCTCAGCTGAGAAAAGCAATGTAGCTTATTCCTGTATGGGGTTCCTTAATCCAGGTTGAGGGAGAGGAGGAAAGGGGGTTGGAATGAAATAGAAAAAAGTCGCCAGACAACTGAAGTTAATAGCTGCCCTGTCCATTATCAACAAGGAGAAAACTTCACTTAGGTGAACTTACAGAGTGTTGAGACTGCAGCTGTCAAGACTCTTCTGTACCACCCCACCCCCAGAAGTTATTGAAAATAGCTCTTCTTCTTCTGGGCTTCATTGCTGGCAGAGTCGTGAGTGATCATAGTAAATCATGTGTGTGGGACCTTTGACCACATATGAAGTTATTTTGATGATATTGACAACTCTGTGAGGTGGATGTTGATGGGCTCGTTTTAAAGATGGGAAAACGGAGACTCAGAGAAGCTTAGCATCACACAACTAGTAAATGAATGAGCTAAGACTTGAACCCACACCAAGATTTTTGGTCCCAGAGCTCTTGCATGTTCTGCTCCATCAGGTTACAAAAAAATTCCTCTCCCTACCCGCAAATGAGATCAGTTTTCATTGATCTCTATGTCATCAGTGATACTACCATCCTTCTGGGTGAATCAAATTCCTGGGACTCTCCCTTGACACTTCCTGGCCCCTAACCACTGCCTATGTCTCTTTCATCATCCACTCCTGTGTATTTCACCTTTTAAAAATAACTGAAATCCATCCACTTCTCTTCATCTCTACCACCATGATATCAGGACAAGGAGTCATCATCTTGCCCTGGACCCCTCTCCTAGGCTCTTGTCTGGTTCAACCAAATTCACTCTGATACCCCTCTGATCTACCTCCATGTCGGTCTCAATGTGGCCTTTCCCAAAGACAAATGTCATCCTTTGTTGAAAAGTCCCTGATACAGTCTGGTCATTCCTTACCCCTCCAAACACACTGAATCACACTCGTCTCCACTAGCTCTCAGTTTAAGCATCTCTTCCTTGGGGAAGCTTTCTCTGATTTCCCTCCCAAATAGCTAAATCCTCCCAGTATAGTCCATGGCAACATAGAACTGCACTATAAAGCTTTGGCCCCCTCTCCATTGCCATATTCTCATCCCTAGCCCATTTTTTGGGGTCTCATCTTCATGGATCTTGATCTCTTACATAGTCTTAACTGGAAAGAAATCCATGCCAAAGCAGAAAATACGGCAACTAGAGGTATTGCTCTCTCTAGGGACACTCTTGATGTTTAAAAGACAATGTTGAAAAGAAATCATTCCCTAATGCTGAGATTTTTGGCATCCCCTGGGATGGAGGAGATACACTCTATTTTCTGAGTTCTCAGGGGATGTTCCTTTCAGTTTAACATAGCTCTTATTGACATATATCTTATAATTGTTGCTGCTTAGGCTGCACTCATGATGTAATTGCCACTGCCCACTTACCCTTCTCAGTCACAGAAGTATATATTGTTGTCACTTCTGTTGAGTTCTGGCATTATTGAAACAAGCTCCACCCATTAGGAAAAAGTCACATGCCTGGCAAAGCCTCTAAGAAAAATGGAAAGAAGGAAAGGTTTCTTCCAGGTCAGAGAGAGAGGGATTGTCTCAGGGCTCAGGTGGGATGAGAGGAAAAGTGTCCAGATGAACACCCAGGCCATGAGTGGAACCTACCAAGAGTGTGGTCCTTAATGCATTTGTGGAAACATGTTCAGAAGGGAGGATTACCTCACTGACAAGGGCAGTAACTTGGTAGATATTCCTGGGGCTACAAATGGACAACTGCATTCCCAGGTAGGGCCATTTAAGAAAGAAATACAGTTCTGGTTGTCACCTTTTGGTAGAAACTCAGAGACAGTACAGAAGCTCTTTTAAAAGAAATGCTGTATTTTGGCACAAAGCATGATGGCATGATGTAGGAAGGCACACATATGACAACTGTAACTGAAAAGTAACTTAGAACAGTTGGAATCTTAACAAGTTTATATTGCCTATATTTTATGTTTTATGTATGCACAGGAGGAATATATAAATCTTAAAAAGTTAGTCTGAATAAGCCTAAATGTATTATTTCGATAAATGTAGCACACAATATTTAAATTTTAAGAAAATATCATGGTATAGTCTCATTGGAAGACTTTTTTTTCTCTTAGTGTTGAATCTAACAATAGGTGATATCTCAAGTTCAATGAAAAGAAGTCAGAAATAGTCACTTGGTCTATACTTCAATAAAGTCACTGCTATGAACTAAACCATGTTCCCCCACCACCAAGTTCACACGTTGAAGCCCTAACCCCCAACGTGATGGTATTTGGAGGTGGGTTTTTTGGAGGTAATTAGGGTTAGATGAGGTGATTATGAAGATGGAATTGCCACGATGGGATTTGTACCTTTATAAGAAGAGATGACAGATTGCTCCCTCTCCACCATGGGAGGACACAGTGAGAAAGTGGCTACCTGCAGGCCAGGCAGCGAGCTGTCACCCAACACTGAATCTGACCACATCTTGGTCTTGAACTTCCTAGACTTCAGAACTGTGAGAAATAAATGTCTGGTATTTAAGCCACTCAGTCTCTGGTGTTACATTATAGTGGCCTGAGCATCCTCATTGCACCTACACCACATGCTTCCCACTTGCCTTAGCAGGAGTGAACTCTTGTCAGGGCTCATCAGCCCACGACACACATTCTCTCCACATCGTAGCAGCCATATCAGATTAAATAGGAAATTCCACTGGGGTAGGACATGGTGGGTGAGGAGTGGGAGAAAGAGAGTGGTATCTGAGGGTGACCTTGGGGACATAACACCTTTAGTGAGGTCCATCCTCAAGAAAACCAGTTACAAACTGAAGCCAGACAGGTGTTCTCCTTGCTAATAAAACAAGTGGCTTTTATGAATAATTGAGTACCTGGCACAGTTCCTCCCATCATTGCTGTTGGAAAAGCTTTCAAGCTGTCAAATTAATAAGGACAAAGTGAGTATTTTTTGTTTTGTTTATAAAACAGTTTTTGGCAGGGAAACACCTTAAAAGGCGGGAAACTTATGTTTGAGATAACATAGATGGTTACAAAAGGAAGGAGCCTTTAGACCGAGGGTCTCAAACGCAAAACCTTACAGGGGACAAACAGGTAACAGAAATAAGTAAGGAGGACCTGGTAAAAGATATTAGAAAGTATAGCATGTTTCATTAAGAAGCAAATTTGAAATCACCATATGGGCAAATTTTCATCTGGGCCACCAGCGTGTGTCTGCTTCTCTGCTTCAACCCCTAAATTGTTTGTTCGAGATGTCTAATCCACTCCCACCCATTTCAGATCCAGCTAATGCTAATTAATTGACCTTATGCACAGCCTTATGCAAGGTGCTTTCACAGACACAAGCGTTTTCAATACTCATAACTGTACCATGAATTGTGTACATACATCTCTATTGATAGATGAGGAAATCAAATCCCAGAGAAGTGTAAGATGACTTGGCTAAACCCACCATCCACTGCTTTGGAAGAAACTTGGGAAATACCGCTATTCTTTTGTTTCTTAACTTGAAGCCAAATATATCAGTTCGAGTAAACTTGTTATCCATCCTCTAGTAGTTTATATACTGTTTTGTTCCCCAAGGCAATACATGATGAGTGTGTCAGCACAGATCTAAATAACTGCACAATTAGACACTCAGGGGGAAAAATAATTTAGGTCTAACTAACCAAGGCCTCTTTTGCAGAACAATCCCTATAAATAATGCAGCATTTCCTGGCCCAAGTTCTTTTGGCTAAAACTCCAATTCTGTCACGTGTTAAAACTCAAACTGTCAAATCGAGGAGGTTCTGCTTAATTTCATTTCTGTCTCAAGCTTAGACAAGTGAAGAGCAAGTCACAAGAGAGTGTGAGCATATGAGTACATGCAGCTTACAGCTACTCTTTAGACAGATCCAGCTATTAAGTACCAAGCATATCTGAGCATGCTTCACTCTACAAAGCACTGCTATCCATTTATACTTTCTTTTTAAATAAAAAAAATAAAATCAACCTAACCCTCAGCAATATATTCTCTAAAGTAACTCAATTTCTTTGACAGGTTCACTCACAGAAGAGTCCCTTACGTGTGATTGCAAGAAATTAATTAAAAAATGGAAATGTACTTTTACATTTAACTAGAGTCCTACCTAGTCTTGTCTATCACCTCTCCCACTAACCTTTCTTCAAATATAAATATAATTTAAATTGGTTTTGCCAGGGCCCTAGATATTTGAAAAATCCTACTGGCGCACACCAGTTATTAATTCGTGGTCCTTAATTCTAAGCCTTACACACACAGCCTTAGAAGCAACAGCAGCTTCTCTTGTCTGCTTCAAGAGACCTTGGACCTTTAATAATTTCCAGAGGTTAAAAGTAGAAAAAGCACCGTACTCTAGAAATATCTCTTCTTCATGTGGGGCCCCAAGACTCCTGACAACCTGAGAAAATGTGGTCTTGAAAACTACATGAATAAAATATAAAGGGGCATCATCCAGATTGCTGTCATTTATAGCTGATCTGCAGGGAGTAAGATGGCATCTTTCTTCTGGACATACATCAAGTTCAGTGGCCTCTCTGTGATGCGTTCTGATATGGAAATCCTCTGGTCACCAAAAGCACGCACACCTTGACCTGTGTGTTTACCTGCTTTGTTCCCACTAGTGAGAAGCTGCGACATGTCTTCATGTCCCTAAGAATGATCAGCAAAAAAATGAGTGTTCGAGAAAGTCTGTAGCAAATTGTGCTTCACGTGCCACACACCGCTCAGGTCATGAGATGTCTTTTCACAGAACTGCTATCGGTTGCATGAATATTTGGTTTAAATTCATCTGTCTCTTATATACCCGCTTTTCTTCCAGAGTACTTAGCATAGGACTTCAAAAGGCACTCAATAAATATTTGCTGAATGAATGTAACAGGAATTAATAATACAAAATGTTTTTGAAAAGGTAATTGATGTCAAATGGTAGGCAGAGAAAGCCAGAGAAAGTTCACCAGGGATAGAAATGCTGTATACAAATTTGGTACAGTGTCCAAGGAAAGAATTTACACTTAATAAATAACTTTGGAAACCAGGTTCTTTTATGTCATTGCCTCTGGACTAGGCCACACCGGTGGCCAGGGAATCCCAGACAAACAAACCCTGAGAGCAGCTTGAGAAAGGGAAGTATAAACAAGAACTAAATGTTAGAAAGGATCCTATGAAAAAACACTTTGCCATCAGCTTTTCAGAAGATCTTTAAGAACAGAACACACACACACTCACACACTCACATATTTCTTTAAATTCTGTATGGAATAAAAAGGGGCAAACACGATGACATACAGAGGGCCTTGACATCCTCACCATAGCATGTAAGACAATAAATATTAGTGTATTTTTCTTTACATTGCGCCTCAAGGCCCAGGTTAATATATTGCAGCAGAATTTTGACTTACACTATCTATATCCTGGGTCTGGATTGTCAAACACAAAGTCTTAGCTTTTACACATCATAACAGATACAGCAATTGATCCTATCTGTACGACACAGGGGGGCAAACTGAGGAAGCTATGCAGTCCAGATATAAACCTTCTGGGGGCTATACCCGGCCCAAGCATAGTGTGATGGCCCAGATGCCAAGAGAAATCAACATCTGGGCATATCTGTAACCCATTCATCATCTGACAGTGCCCTGTGCCCTGTCCATCGGGAAGCTTTGTCTTAAAGAATGTTCCTCGGGATAATCAGCCATCAGGTGTGTTTGCAGCAAATGATACTTCACATGCTGCACTTTGGTAGGGAGTCATGACGCACATTAGCAGATGAACAAATTAAGGCTCTGAGAAGACTGGTTTCTCTCTTTTTTTTCCCCAGTTGTTTTCAGTCTCCTTTAACTGGACCGCTTCTTTAACCTCTCACAGGTCTAAGCAGCTGCAGGATGGTTAAACCCTACATGAGAGCACACAGTACCACTGACTCCAAAGGGTTAATGCGACACCACCATGTTCTAACTGCTTTTCACTGGAGGATTAGTTCGGACACTGAACTAACTTGAACCATCAAGAAAAAATCCTCCTCTATTAATACCAAAGTGTGAAATAGAACAATCACCATGATTGCCCCCAAATGAGCTGCCGAGGAGCCAAGGAGAAGTGGACTCCCAGCCATCTACAATAATTCATATGCCACTGCGAGGAGAACTCTAAACATGAGATGCAAAACCCTTATGCTCACCCCTGGCCCTCCCCACCCCAGGAGACTTATCTATCTTGCTGGTTATATAGTCCCTAGCTGTCGATGTAATTAGTGCATAATAACTGTGTACATATCAACTCGCAAGAAAAACCCAGGACGTGCTGGTTGATTTGGCTTGAGGCCATCTCATCGGCAGGGCGAGACAACCCGGGACAAACATCTGTTATTAACTGTATATTTTAAAATAGTGTTTTGTGGTTCCTGGGTTACCTGATTCCCACTTAAAGCAACACAATATTGAGACTCCTGTTTTTCTGAGTCTCACCTAGGAGATAATAAGCTTTCAGACATTTGCACCAGTCTCCTCAGTTCTGCTGTTTGTGCCATGAAGAATTTAATTTACTAAAACGTCTACTGTCTCACACAAGCTGCTTTTCTAGGTTTCAGTCTCATAAAGTAGAGCAGGTTGTGTTTAAATGGCATCACTATGAGGAGTTCTGCTTTTTTCAAGTCAAGGGCCCTAAGTAAAACTGGCCATAGCTTTTGTTGTGATGAATAAGCAGTTGCCATTCCCCGTATTCAATTAACTGGGGATTGGACTATGACTTGCAATTTTTAAAAAAGGTTGTCGTTCTCTCAGATCGGCTTGCTTTTGCGCTGATTACTTTTCTGGGCTTTAATTTTTTAAAATTAACTTCTTAATATAAGAAATCTGAACTGGGGTCCTCATGCCACTTGCTGTAATCCGAAGCCCGATCTTGTTCCCTAAACACCTAGGATTAAGTCACTGTGTGTGACGGAAAATGACAATATTTCTTTGATAGGTGAGCAGTCCAATATTCAAAACATTTACCCACGCTAACTCAATTAAGAAACCACCTTGCTATGAAAAAACAACAAAAATGTGTCTCTGATTCTCAATCATTTTTTTCAGCTATCCTATAAACAAATCGACTTGCTTCAAAAGTTTTACCTGTGCCCCCAAACTGAGTTGGGACGATTTTTCCTCTCAGTTGTCTCTGATAATTGGCTGTCCCCTAGAGCTGGCTGTCCCTAAGTAGAACTAAAATCTCCCTGCAAGTCTGTTCAACCCTTTCACATTTCCATGTTTATCTACATTCAGATTGAGATCTTTGTATACATACAGAATAAAGCCACATTTTAACTCAACCGACCGCAACGCCTTTGACATAAAGTCTTTATTCATCACTCTCACCTTATATATAAATAGACATACGCTACTTGTCCAAAGGCAAGTGGGAGCTTCTTTATATATTGTCTAGAACAAAGAGCCCAGCTTGGCTTCTTTCTTTCCTCAGTGTCTCAGAAGGTGTCCTTTATTACATGGGTAGGATGCAAGGATTTGGCTGCTGCGTGAATGAAAAATCCTACCTTCCCACTGCCTTTTTAGTGACAAATGGCACTCCTGCACAACATCACACTGCCTGTGGTCGTACGAACCCCACTTATATTTACTATTACTTCCTTGGGGACTCAGCCTTCTCACAGAGCAGCCTAAGCAAGGCTCATTTCTAGGGTGTGAGAGCACAACAAAGATGAGAAAGTTTGCTCCTTGTGATAGTCTAGAAACTTGCCGAGTAAAAAAAAAAAAAACAACACCACTCTCTGGAATGTCTAAAGTGCTCAAAGCATTGCCTCTGTGGATTCTTGGGGTACAGATCAGGCAGGAAAAAAAGTTGTCTGGAGGTATCCGTGAAGCATTGTGTTTGTTCAGGAAGGAGCTGTGGGGGTGAGAGGCTGAGTTAAGCCTCTCCCTTTGCTTCCTGGGTGACAGCAGCCAGGCTGCCTGCCACTTAGCAGAAAGGAGCAGAAAGAGATTGGTAAGACTCACCGGCTTCCCCATTTTTTTCCCAGGATGGGGCTGTGTCCCACAGCTGTGATCTGGAAGAGGCAAACCTGTAGGTCCTCCAAGCAGGCTGCCTCGGATCAGCTGAATGTCTGGCTGGGGCGTTCAGGAAGCTTGCTCTGTCCAGCTCCGAATCACTCCCCCTTCTCCAGGCTGTGTGCTTACTCGCCTCCCAGTCAGCGCACAAGATCTGCCAAACTCAGGTCAGCTGAACAGGTTTCCTTATATAGGTAAACATGAATTGCATTCCTGGTGAGAGAAGTTAACTAGGAATCCGGTAACCTGGTTAACTCTACACAAGCCAGAATGGCTGGGAGTCAGTCAGCCCACAGAGGGTTTGGTTGCAGTACAAAGGGATTTGTGTGATTTAATTAAAATCATCTTTATCCTGGCAGTCTGTAAAATTGGCCCTTCTAGTGTAACTGTGAGTCAACAGCTAGTATTTTATATCGTGGGCTGTGACCAACCTTTTATTATCTGAAGGCACTGTAGGGAGAAAAACTGAAGTATGGGATATTATCATTTATGTTGCATGTTTTTCAAAACGGGGTGACTTGCCTGGAAATGATTTTCAAAGAAGCGAAGAGAACATGCGATAGGAAGAGAATGTGAAGCAACCTGTATCAAATCAGGCTCAAATGCCTCATTTGAGCATAGTAACTAATAGTTATCCAACTTTCCCAGGCCTTTAGTAGATAATGCAACGTGATCATTTTCAGTGTACTCCCTTTATATTGCAGTAATCACTACTGTATTATTCTTTGATGAGTGAAATGACATATAATGACATCTATTTATTTCCTGTAACAACCCTCCTGAGCCTACATATTGAAGTGTTATTTGATGGTTCCAGGAAAGAAATCTAAGACTCATGAATTTGCATAATTATAAGTAAAAGTTTTTAACCTACTTCCTGGACTTAAGAAGAAAATACATTTTTAAGAGAACTCTGGGGGAAGGCGTAACTCTAGGCTCAATACATAGTTTTTAAATGTAAGCATGTAACTTAGAACAATTGTCCAATATTTGGCTCTTTCCCCTACATTCATCTACCACCGAGTAAAGTAATAATTCTTTTGAATTCTAACCAATTCCACCAAAATCTTACTATAGAGACACAATACTTTCCAAGACCTGAGTGTTAGAGATGAAGACTGCCTGCTAAATAAAACCTATCTTAAAGTGAATCCTTTGTTCTTATTTCATCCACTGGTTCACTACTCTGTGAGTAGTGACAGTCTCAATAAAAATCCCTCAGTGCTGTGTTTTAGGTTTCTGCTCAGGAAAGAGGAGAAAATAAATGTTTACACACTCCCTGAGCCAGCACCAATACAAACCGATCGTGAAGAGTTTCTGTTAAGAGCAGTAAAGTGCACAAATCACACTGTCAAGAAGGGGAACTTATCTTTGAATAGCATTTTACACTGGGCAAAGATTTGCACGCACAATTTCTATTGCTATTGCCACGGGAAAGTGATGAAGTGTGCGTTATTATTTCTTTTCCATGATAACAAATTTGATTTGCAGAGATAAATTGATTGGTCCAGAGACTCCTGATCAGTTTGTGGAAGATCCAAGATCCCAGATCTTCTAGAATTCAACTCCGATAGAATTTCCAAAAATAGAGGCAAGTTAAAGAGGCAGAAGAACATTAAGATGGCAGTTTTCCATGGTCAAATATAATTTTTAATAATCATGTGTCCAGAGAGTTTAAATGCAATATACAAACTGATTAAAATACTCTTTATAAAGTCATAACTTACTGCTAAAATGACTGCCTTTAAGTGACTCCAGAATGGCCATAAAATGAGATAGGAAGTTTATTTTTATTGAATATAAATTGGGGTTATAAAATATTATGAAAATATAACTTTGCAAATATTGCACACATTTTTCTGCTCACAGTACACAGGTTTCTATTGTATCAAGTTAAGACTCATCTTGACTCCTTTACTGGAATGAATATTAGTGTTTTCTACTTATTGGGTTTTCATTAATCTCAAATAAAACTCCGTGTGCCTTGCTAGGTAAATGGCTTTCACTAATATAGTCCATTTATGATCCTGCACCTTTATGTTCTCCTAATTCCCACTGAAGCAAGTTCTGTTTGTGCAGGAACTTTAGACTTTATTAACATGTTGATGCAAGACAAAGAATGCATTTTTTTCTAGGGCAGGCTAAACCTTTAAGTGCCTTAACCTGGCCTTCAAATTTGTTCTTACAGTTTTAAGCAAACAACCATTTAGGTTTTAAACACAAAATATCTTGGGCATTAATTATTGAATTGAAAGGTCAAAATGAAATTTGGATCTCAAAGCAGCTTATTTAAAGAGGGAGTACAACCCTCTGCTAATTCCATTTGGATACCTCAAGAAATGGTTGGGGGAAGGCTGGTTCACTGAAGCAGCATGAATTCCACTTAACCATAGAAGACCCCAATGAGAGAGTACTTACAGCTGAATAATTACACTGTGCCAATAAAGAGCACTATGAGAAACTAAATAAAATACGAGACTTACTTAAGGGGAGAAAATATCATTGTGGTTTAAAGAAAACATCAGAGGACAGATTTTAGAAATTCCCAATGACATATGACTAATGAGCAGTTGAGCTATAATTCAAATCTTGGTCCAGCAGACTTCAGAACTCTTACCATTTCTACTGCATCCTAGGCTTACCACCCTATCCAAGAAAGAGCCAACACCTCAGAATCAGGAGATGCTTCCATTTCAGTTCCATCTCTTGGTCATTTGACCTTGGATAAATTATTTAACACTTCTGAGCCTCACCTCCAAAGTGGAAATAAAAATGGCTGCGCATCTCACAGATTACTGAAAGTTCCTAATGAGACTTTAAAAAATCAATCTGCATGTATTAATTGATGCTTTTGTATGGTGAAGGCATTTTGCTAGGTCCTAGGAATACAGCCAGGAGCAAGTTAGCTCCCCCCACCCCATCCATAGAGCTTTCAGGAAAGACTATGAAAATCCATATTATGGAATGTGAAACTCTAATATTTCCCCAAATTTCTCATAACACAAAAATGTTTGATCAAAGTTTTGCATCAATTTAGAAATATTAATAGAGAGATTTCCAAGCTAATGCTCTTACTGTAGTTAGTGCATGTTACTCTCACTGGCCAGAGGCCAGCTTTATCATGATTAGACTCGGTGGACATGGGCTGAGTGAAATAAAATACCAGGAAAAGGTAAAAACTGATGCATCTGTATATAATGACAACATCCTTTTATTGAACAATTGAAGAGGACCAGCACATTCGATTGAAAGGCATCTTGAAGATGCTCAGGAAGCTAGATGTTCATGGAGTTATTTTTATCATTGATTCTTTATGTGTAAAAAAAGTGATGAAAAACAAAGTCCCTTAAATATTGTAGTCAGTTATCTATCTACTAATCGATCATTAAATCACTTCCGTGCAATAAATATTTAATTGGTGCTATGGATCAGGGTCTATGAAAGATACATACAGAAAAGGATGCACAGAAAAAAGAGTGGTCTCCAGCTTTGATGGAGTTTTCTAGGAAAATGTTACAGTCCTCAATAGCTGTATCGGGCAGGATGGGTGAGGTTATGCTTTGGTAACAAGCAACCCCCAGATGACAGTGGCTTATAACAATAAAGGAGTGGCTCTTGCTCATGCTGCATGTTTACACAGATCCACAGGAAGGACTCTCCTATTTACAGCCATTCAGGTGACCAGACTGATGAAGGTTCCTTTTGGCACATATTTCCATGGTTGCTGAGGCAGGAAATGGACTTGGTGATTCATGCTCTCCCTTTCAAAACTTTACTCCATAAGAGACACTTAAACTAATGCTCATCTTTCATTGGCCAGAGCAAGTTTTCTGGATCCACTTAACTTCAAGGAAAGAGAGAGAACTAGAACACATGACAAATGAAAATGTGACAGAGATGGCAAATCATTTGGCTGAAGGAAAGGATTAGTTAAGTAGGCATATTCAGTACCCCTTCTGGCATAGACTAGCATTTTCAGTTTGGAAATTACTAACTAGATCCAGTTTCTATAGGAGTGTGAACATAAAGGTGAACACAGAGATTCCTAGTGCTTCAGGCTGAACCCTGAGGGACAATGGCATTTACAAATGATGTCCTGAGGTGGTCTCTTCCTAATCTTTCTATCAGTCACGAGTGATACAATAAAAAACACAGGTCGATTTAATTTGCAGATGGTGCCAAACTGGGTAGCTGACACCACAGAGGATTGTATCATAATTCGAAATGACCTTGAAGAGTAGCAGGGGGAAATGATGTTAAGAAAGAAGCTTGTGTTCATAGTGATAAATAGAGAATGAGAAGAAAAAGGTCTATAAAATAAATGGTAGAAAAACGATACTGAGCTATTGTTAGCCTGGGAAGTAAGTATACACTGGTGGCATGGCACGTTCACATGTAAAGCCTTTGGTGAGTGGTAATAAGCATGGAAACACTGGAACAGAGACATCATCAGTAAGCGATTGGGGATCCTGTTGTGAGAAATAAGGATCCAGAGCAAACGCAGAAACAAAAGCAGATACTTCCCAAAGACTAAATCAATGTCCTAGGTCAGGAGTTAGCAAACTTTCTGCAAAGGGCCAGATAACAAATATTTTTCACTCTGCCAGCCATAAGTTTCTCTGTTGCAACTTATGTACTCTGCTCTTGTGCTCCAAAACAGCCATAGACAATATACAAATGAATGGGCATGGCTGTTTCCCAGTAAACCTTTATTTAGAAAACCAGGCAGCCAACCTTGGGTCATACTTTGAAGACCTCTGCTCTCTACACTATGTGTCTCACAATGGCAAGGTACAAACTCGACTGCAAGTGCCTAGTAGGCAAGAGGGACCCTATTTTGGCCAGCTTTCTATTGTTCAAGTTCCTTTAATAGTGCTTTCCATACACGTACTAGTGAAAAATTTGATAAAATAAATTAGCCAAAAATGTTATTACACTAGCCTTCTTATTAAATATTAAGAAAGAATTAGAATATGTAATTCTTGAAAGCATCATGAAAATAAAATCCAAAATGTAATATACCTTCTAAATTTTTCAAATATTTAACAATCATATTGTCTTTCGGGTGCAAAAATAATTAATGATAAAAAGATATAATAAAACCTACAGAAGGATTACAATAATGAAATGAAAGGAAATAAAAGTTTGTGAAGCAGAAATATGCACATCAACTTTTAATTTTTTCCAAGTTCTTCACAACTAGTTGAAGTTGGTGAAGCAAGAGTTGTCTTTATTGGACAGAGATAAAATCAGAGACAAGGAGAGGTTAAGTCCATTGTCCAATGTTAACGAGCTAGTGATGATGAAGAAGGAAGTAGGACCCAGGTTCCCAGGATTCATAATTCTAGACCACGACAAACACCAAGGAGCTGGGAGAATGAAAAACCCATGTGGTATCTTTTTGGCTGCCTCAGGGAAAGCCTAGCTCTCAACACCCCATCTCTCCTTCTCTCCCCTATGTGCTCCTACTCCCCCTCCCATTCTGAGCTGTGGACAAAAATGAGGATATGTACAAGATCAGTGAGAAAGTAACCTCACAGGATGATCTGATCATAAATTCCTAACCAGGCAAGTTAGGGTGGGTAGTCATGCCCCAGGTCTATAATTTCTTTAGTGGAATGTCTGAAGGCAGCCCTGTCTGTGGTCCTTGTGCATCTAGCATACCTTTGCAATGCCAGAAGTAACATTCTTTTTCAGATCCCTCAGAGGAATAACCACCCTCAAGGAAGCACATAGTCTTGTTAATTGT
Source organism: Cynopterus sphinx (assembly GCA_030015415.1). Lineage (NCBI taxonomy): Eukaryota > Metazoa > Chordata > Mammalia > Chiroptera > Pteropodidae > Cynopterus > Cynopterus sphinx. The sequence goes on from CM057388.1 coordinate 3,108,031, forward strand.
TCTTTACCTTACTTTGTCCCACCTTCACATCATCTTCCTTACATTCCCTGCTTAATACAAATGGGTAGAAGACAAGCCAAAACCATCCTTTAAAAATATATTTCAGATTATGCCACTTCTCTGCTTAAAGCCTCTCGTGGTGGCCTCTCATAATTAGAATACAATCTATTTCTATACCATGGCCCACAGAACTTTGGTCCATAATACGATCTCTGCCAGTCTCTCCAAACTAATCTCATAGCACCCTGTCCAGCCACACTGGCCTTCTTTCTCTTTCTCCAATACACCCACCTTGTTCAGACCTCAGGACCTTTGCATGTGTTCTTTCTACTGCCTGAAACACCCTCCCTAGTGTGGTAGGAAGAATAGTGGCCTCCAAAAGATGTCCACAGCAGAGTCTCTGGAACCTGTGACTATGTTATGTTGAATAGCAATGAGAAATTAAGGTTGCAGATGGAATTAAGATTCCTAACAGACTGACTTTAATATCAAAAGATTATGTTGAACTATCCAAGTGGGCCCAACGTAATCACAAACTCTTTATAATGTAAGAGAAGGAGGCAGAAGAATCAGTGTCTGAGCCAAGTGATGTGTGAGGGACCTGACCAGATATCGGTGGCTCGAAAAATGTAGGGAGGAGACCATGACCCAAGGAATGTGAGCAGCCTCTAGAGATTGAGAACAGATTCTCCCCTAGAGCCTCTGGAAAGAATGCAGCCTTGTCCACACATTGATTTTAGCCCCATGAGACCTGTATTGGAACTTCTGATCTTGAGAACTATAAGATAATAAACTTGGGCCATTTCAAGCCATTGAACTCATGATAATTTGTTACAAAAGCAATATGAAACCAACACATGTGGCATCTTCACTGCTAACCCTTAAACCCTCAGAATTTATGCAAAAGCCTTTTCCATTGGGAGGCTACCCATGACAACCAGGGCTAACACCAGCCATCCCACCTCCAGAGCTTGCATGACAATTTACCCACTTTCTTTCCTTTGTAACTCTCTTTACTGCAAAGCAAAAAATAAAAACAAAACAAAATAAATAAAATTAAATAAAAAATAAGCCCCACTCTGACAAAGAGTAGAAAACAATGATAAACTTGAAAAAATAAATGTGGTGGTCATTTTATATCCCTCGAAACAGGAATGTTGGAGAAAGAACCAGTTTTGGATTAAGCAGAGAACATTTATGTTGGATGAAAAGACACTCTTGACGGTAGTTGGAGTAATTGCACGATGTAACAGGCTGCCAAGAAGGGCCATGGAGTCCTTGATTGTGGCAACACTCACAAAAGAGATTAGATAACTCAAGTCAAGAGAATAAGTGGAGCTCAGCCTAGAGCATTTACTTGATGACCTGCTTGTCCTTCCTCCAGCTTTAAATGTGTATAGCACAAAGCAATGAATCACAGGACAACATCTGCATGTAATTGCATTTCTGTTCCAATAATAAATGTTTCAACTGCTATGCTATTTACAAAAGCTGTTATCATAAAGAGCCAAGTGGGGGAAATTTGAAACACAAATGCTTATCTTAAGAAACATTTCCTTTGCAATTGAGTGTCCAAGTACCCTAACACCAAATTTGCTGTAGCATATGATTTTCCTGAGGAGTTTATTTATGAAATTCTATTTTAAACTGATATTTAGGTATTTGATTCCCTACATATATACAAAAAAAAACCCTTTTTTATTTTGGGGGTCACCCATGTTTTTCTTCATAGTTTTTGAACCCAAAGAAGAGCAAAGGCTAGAAATCGTTCATATTTCCCCCATGCACCTATCATCTGAATTTTAGACCCATTGTCAATGGGGGGGGTGGGGAGAGAAGATGTTTTTCACCTTCTTTTTTAGTCAAGAATGTTTACTCTTAAAACAGAGGAGATTGATTACACACACACTCCCCCCAACACACACTCCCATTCCCACAAACCATCCACACCTTCAGGGACTTCTGGCCTTTACATTGCTCGTGAAATGCCAGGACAGTTTAAAATGGTTAAAAACCAATGTAGAAAAGAATGAGACATAAAAGAAACTCCAGATCAGCCTTGACCCCTCACATCCCCATAAAAGAGGAGGATTCCTCTGCATACCTTGGCATAAGAGAAACCGACTTCTCCCCTCAATATTCCCCAAGCCACCTGTGCTACCAACTCTCATTTTGAAAGCCTTTTAAACTTAGCTTTGAGGGGATGCATGTTCCCCAAAATAAAGCAAGTTGAATTTTTAAACAATTGACTTTACTTTGCATCTTTCAGTTCTGTCTGTTGGCTGAGTAAAATTCACTGCTTTGAGTAAAGCCTGAAAACTCGGTCAGGCTACAAAAAAAATAAACCACAGCTCTTAGAAGCCTGCCTCTTTCCATTTGGCTAGGCAGGTGTTTCAAGATGATGTCGTTGAGTTTCTCTTTTAATGAGATGGCAAATAACCATGCAGGAGAGAAAAACCCGCACAGAGCAATGAAAACAAGTAATTTTACAATAATAATTCTAAACCACCTCTCCATTTCCCAAGGTCTGTATTTCTTCACTTCTCAATGCTTAGTTCTCACTTCATTAGCACTGTTTAAAACACCACAGTCGAATATCAAAAACAAATGAAAACTTAGAACACTTTTTTATGGAGATAAATATAAATCATAGTTTTCCAAAGTTATTTTTAATTAGCTCTTTAAAACCCAGATCGATAACAGTGGTTGGACTATCAAATGGTTAGCATCTAGGCTACCTAAGATTTTTCTTGTTTTCCACCCAGGGGCCCTAATCCATGGTATAGATGAGGATGGAAACAGATATATAGTCATTCATTCATTCATTCATTCATTCACTAAGTAATAATGGGTAAGTACTATATGTCAGATACACATTCGCATATTAGAATAGGAATAAAGGTTGGAAGAGTTTCAAAAGTTATGTTTTAGTGAAACATATAAAATGTTCCATTTCCTTGTTTTTAAATTAAGAGCAATGTGCATTTAGTGGTATTAAAAATCAACTGGAACACATTACCAGTGATAAGTGATGTTGAGAAGAACACATTACCAGTGATAAGTTATGATGTGATGAGAAGGGTACTTCGCCTCTGTGGTATTTTCCCCCAAAGCCACAACCCCAGTCTAATCATGAGAAAACAACAGGTAAACCTAATGTCTCAGTCCATTTGGGCTGCTATAAGAAGATCCCACAGCCCAGGTGGCTTATAAACAACAAGAATCCATTTCTCGGAGTTCTGGGGGCTAAAAAGCTCCAGATCAGGCTGCCAAAAAGAAGGCGTTTGTGAAGAAACTAGAGAAATCCAAATAAAGTCTAGAGTTTACTTAACAGTAACATACTGACATTCGTTTCTTCATTTTGACAAAAGTTCCCCAGTAATAGAAAACATTAATATCCAGAGGACCCGGATAAAAGGTCTATGTGATCTCTCTGTGTTTTCTTTGAAACTTTTTTGTTAATCTAAAATTATTCAAAAATTAAAAAAAAATTAAAAATAAAAACACCCCAAACAAGAACAACAAAACAATACAACACATTAGTTTTGAATTGTGGCCAAAGAAGGAAAACCAGGATGTTGAGAAGATTCATCCAAAAAGGACAGTAACACAGAGGCAAAGAGCAGCAGACAAATGTGGAAATAGCCTGGTGGGCTCAGGAGGGTGTTAGAGTCCCACTGCCTTATTATGTGGCTCCCTGCTATTCTGGTAAGCCACAGAGATCAGAGAAAAGGATCATTCTTGAAAAGAACGGAGAGACTTGACATAGGTTAGAAATATATTAGAGTAGTCAGAAACTTCCTTTTTCTATTTTTCAAATGTTCTGCATTTTTTTCTATATGATTCTGAAGGTTTTGCAGATGTATCCATGTTTGGCAAGTTTTTCAAGAACCTTGGAAAGAATGATCACCAAGCTTTTGCCACTGAAAGCTGTTGTGTGCCACAGAGTTGAGAGTTGAGAATCCCACACTCTCTAGTGTCCCAGTGCCAATGGGATACATTTAGAATTGGCCTTGACTTTTCCTAATAGGTATTTCTATTTAGGGAGCAGTCTAGTTTTTGGTCAACCTGGGAATAGATTTAATAAAAAGCAAAAAAAAAAAAAAAAAAAAAAGATACTCAAAATATAATCCCTAAGATATGAATAAGTTTTCAGTTACACATATTAAGTCTTTTGAGGTTCTCTTCTTAAAAGAAGAGCCCCAGTATTTCATAGAAGTTTTCTTGATCATTTAACCTCACAGTTTATCTGCAGTTAATTCATGCTAAAATTTCTTAAGACCAGTGTGCAATCACTTACACTTTCAGTTTTTTTTTCTTTTTTCTTTCTTTTTCTAAAAAGGACTTGAAACAGCACTAGCCACAACTCAGGATAGTCTTGACAAGGTTAAGTGTGAAATATGAACAGTCAATCAAAGGTATTTGATTAGTGTGTGCCTTAAATCAGTCCAAACATGTCTTTTAAGGTTAATGGATGGGCTACACACACCCAGGTCTCCAAATCTTTTATTGATATCGATGAGAGAATCCACATACCATAGTGCATGGAAGAAATCTCTAGAAACTGAGATTTTGGTAATGGTTGGCATGTTGGACGTGAGAGAGTAAGGAGAGAGATCTGGAAAGATTTCTCAGGGGACTGCATATTTCATCTTGAATTAGTTTTATATCACAAATGTGAAGTTCTCGTGAGCTTGGTTTTAAACTTTAATACGGCAAATTACATAAACTCTTTAACAAGAGCCAAAGTTCTAAAATACCCTCTTATATTTGTTTTCCTTTTCCACTGAAACAGCATACCAAAGCTGAATCTGATTAAGTCTGCTGAATTTGTTATCAGTGCTAGGAACTATGTATTCTATATAGAAAATTAGCTGCACCTAGAAATACATGTTTTGGTGGTTTTACTCCTAAAAAATGCTGATTAGAAATGCAATAAGTCCTGGGAGAGGCCAAACTTCATTTTTTCCCAGTCAAGAATTGGATTTCTACATAGACTGAAAACAAGGCTGGGAATTAGAGGTGTAAAGGCATAATGGTTTTATGTTAAGTTATGCTGGTCATTCTCTGCCGAGCACAATGTCTGGTATTTAGTATGTATCTAGGTTTATTCCTATGTCTGTCTGTCTGTCTGTCTGTCTGTCTGTTTCTGAAGCTCAACACTACTGACATTTTAGATCAGATAACTCTTTAGTGTGTGTGTGTGTGTGTGTGTGTGTGTGTGTGTATGTGTGTGTGTGTGTGAAGATGAGGCTGTCCTAGGCATTGCAGGATGTTGAGCAGCATCCCTGGCCTCTACCCACGAGATACCAGTAACTTCTCCCTCTCCCAGTAGTGATAACCAAATATGCACCCAGATATCACCAAATGTTCCAGGTGGGGACGAGGAGGATGCTCCCCCAGGTAGCAACTACTGATTGTCTCTATCTCTATGTATCTACATGCCTATAGAAGAAATAAATGAATGAAATGATTTTACTAAAACCTTCAGGATCCAACCTGGAATGATCATTGAAATAAGAAATATTAGTGAATCTATTGCACATGATAATATGCATAATACATAAGCATTTTAATAATAAAGTATAATACTAGGTAAGGAATGCAAGAAAACGTTTTGGAATTCCCCATGCTCCCCCCATGCTTCCTACCTATATTACTCTTTTCCTGCAGACCAGGTGGCAACATACTTTTTTGTGCACACCACTTTCAGATACTGCTTAGAAAACATTGTCAATCGATTTGCTAAATCAAGTTAGTAAAATTACAGAAGATCACAATAACCTGAAAATCAAAGGTCACTTAATATATACAAGTAGGCTTCTTGTGGAAAACATGAATATTTTTAAAATTTAAGAAGCTTTTCTTTAAATATCAAGAGCCAGAGCCCCAGCTGATTCAGTCCAAAGAAATGAAAAACAATGGGCCGAAGAGATTTGGTGCCTAAAAGCAAACAGAGTTGTATCTAACTTCCCATTAGGAGACAGAAAAAGACTGTTTTGTGGGATGCCCTGTCCCATGAGCCAGTGGCTTGCACACAACGAGTACTCAATCATTGCCATCTAAAATAAATCACAGCACATTTTTAAGGATACATAACTGGTATTCATACTAACTTTAATCATCGACAAGACCATAATTAGAATAACTTGGGTCACTTCCTTTGAATCAATATCCCTGAGTCTGCTTTCTCATTATATATCAGACTCTTCTGCACCACAGCTGAGTAGAACACAGGCATTCAACTAAGTAGTAGACAGATGATGACAGGTGTGCCATTATAAAATCTCTTTGAGGTTGTTTGATGCCATCATCTGCAAAAAGAGAGGGATCCTACCTCTTACGTGTTCTCTGAGGATCAAATGAGATGAACAAGAGTGAGTATCTTTTTATAAATATTTAGTCATTTGCTTAATGTCCCTGGAGACTGGCTCACAGGTCAACAGCTTCAAATGCAGTAGCAAAATTAATTTTTCCTCCATGCTGGAATCAAGAAAGTATAAGTGAAAGTCTGCTGAAAAGGTAAAACGTGATGTAACTGTAGTTGAAGTGGTGGTGGCATGTGCCCTACTCCTTCGAGGTAATTCTTCCACTTATCTCTCCTTAAATAGTAGCAGGATGCACTTGAAAATATCACCTTTTTTAAAACTAAATTTATTAAGGTGACATTAGGTAATAAAATAATATAGGTTTCGAGTGTACAATTCAATAATACATCACACGTATATTGCATCATGTGTTTGCCACCCAAAGTTAAATCTTTTGTCACCATATATTTGACCCCCTTTACCCTTATCTACCTCCCCTCTTCCCCTTTCCTTCTGGTAACCACTAAACTATTGTCTGTATCCATGAGTCTCTGTTTCTTTGTCTTGTTTGTTTATTGCTTTCAGTTTAATATCTCACATATCAGTGAAATCATATGGTTTTCAACTTTTTCTGTCTGACTTATTTTGCTCAGCATGATAATCTCAAGATCCATCCATGTGGTTGCAAATGGCAGTATTACACTTTTTATTATGGCTGAGTAATATTCCATTGTATATATGTACCACCTCTTCTTTATCAAGTCATCTATTGAAGGACACTTTGGTTGTTTCCATGTCTTGGCCCCTGGGAACGATGCCACTATGAACATTGGGGTGCATATATCTTTGCAGATAAATGTTTTTAAGTTTTTTTGGTAAATACTTAGAAGAGAGATTGCTGGGTGATATAGTAATTCTATTCTTAGTTTTTTGAGGAACCTCAATACTGCTTTCCACAGTGGATGTACCATTTTACATTCCCACCAGCAGTGTATGAGGGTTCCTTTCTCCCCACAACCTCTCCAACACTTTTAATTATTTGTCTTGTTGATAATAGCCATTCTTACAGGTGTGAAGTGATATCTCAATGTGGTTTTGATTTACATTATCCTAATAGTTGGTAAAGTTGAGTGTCTTTTCATATGTTTGTTGGCCATTTATATGTCTTCTTGAGAGAAGTGTTCAGGTCCTCCACCCATTTTTTAAATGCATTGTTTTTGTTGTTGTTGTTGTTGTTGTTGTTGGTCTGACTCCCTTTTAATCTTGATCATTACTCATGGACTCTCAGGTCACCTAATCCCAGGATGCTGACAGAGTAAAGACCAATGTCAGCCTAAAGTCCAGAGTGGCTCTGGGCTGACCTGGCTTACTGATCCTTATTTAACTTTCAAAACATGCTGGACTTGACCATTTCACCCTGGGTTGAGTGACCTCTATTGATTTGAACCCTGGTGTAAGTGACTTCTGTGGCCTCATTCACTCCCTTCCTCTTTCTTTCTTTTTCTTTCTTTCTTTCTTTCTTTCTTTCTTTCTTTCTTTCTTTCTTTCTTTCTTTCTTTCTTTCTTTCTTTCTTTCTTTCTCTCTTTCTTTCTCTCTTTCTTTCTCTCTTTCTTTCTCTCTTTCTCTCTCTCCTCTCTCTCTCTCTCTCTCTCTCTCTCTCTCTCTCTCTCTCTCTCTCTCTCTCTCCTTTTCCTAATGAACCACAGACAAATTAAACAGTGATACTGAGACTTGGAGATCAAAAGATAATTCAGGAATTTGCTATGTGTACAATGTGTGTGCGCACACACATATATAATACAGATGATGTGACATAAGAAGAATCCATCTACGATGTTCTAAGAGGTTGATGAGAAAAATATTACAAATCAGAAGCTTATGCAAGTCTTTGTTGAAGGACATTTAATCTGGTCTTTGAGGCATGAACAGAATTTGGACCTAAGGAGAGAGTGGCTTATATAGGTGTTCATTTTATAAACATTTGTTAAGCTGAACATATGTGCTTAACTTCAAAACATTTTGGCAGACACTTTAATCATCATGCTTCTAAAATTTGCACTAAATTCTCTGCTCCTCTGACTATTCCAAAATATGGTGTCTGAAATCTATATTTTAATTGGGCTAAGAAAATTATTTTGTCAAACCACATCTAACAATAATTGGAATATACTGATGAAATGGAAAACCAGGATTGGGATTCATCCATCTAAGTCATCTAAAACCCTGAAACCAAGATAATTTTCACAAAGAAATAGAATCTGTAGCTCTCTTTGCTTTTTTTGACTCAATATTTCCTCTTGTAACATATGGATAATATTATTTGTCTCCCTGAGGTGTGTGGCTATTATGGGAGTTACTAGGGCAATTTGTTCAAGTACTTTAATGAGCACAGTGCATTTGAGATCAGTTCAGAAGAACTTTCTTCCATGGGCAGGCTGACCAAGGGTTTAGAGACTAGTTCATCCATCACAGCATAAAGGGCCTTAGTAGAATCTGCTCACTCACAGTCCCCTGGGGGAAATTGACAACTAGATTGGTGAGTGGCTTGGAGGGCCAGGGATGGCTGTGGGAAGGACAAACAATGAGAGGCAGAGTAAGATTCAGACGAGACAAAGACCAAGTACCAAATGAGAAAATGTTTCACTGGCTGGTTGCCTCTGATGTAAGAGACTAGAAATGATGGGACCTAGCAGTTAAGATAAAATATGAGGATACATATATTCTAGTTATCTTTCAAATCAACTTATAAATGACACAGACAAGACAGAACCACTAAAATAAGGATAAAAGAGTAAGAACAAAATAATGAACTGAGGGAAGCAGTTGGATTAGAAAGCAAATCAGCAGAGTTATTATAACTGAACATAATTTTTAGCTCCAAGAGCCCTGGTAGCCTAGGCAGAAAAGGAAATAAGACTAGTTAATGTACAAGTGATAAAGGAAGAGACAAATATTTTACCAGCATCAAGACATAGATATTTTCTTCAATAGATCTTATGGTAAGTAGAATAAATGTGCTCCAAAGATGTTCATGTCCTAGTACCCAGACCCATGAATGTCACCTTATATTGCAAAAGGGACTTTGCAGACATTATCAGGTTAAGGGTTTTGAGATGGAAAGATTCTCCTCAATTATCCTGGTGAACCCAATGTAATCAAATGTGTCCTTATGTGAGAAAGAAAGAGTTAGGAAGGTCACAGTCAGAGAAGGAGATAGAAGCAGAGGTCTCAGGGATGCTATTGCTGGAATGGGGCCACAAGCCAAGGACTACAGATAGCCTCTAAAAGCTACAGAAGGCAAAGCAATATATTCTCCCCTAGAAACTTCAGAAAGAACTAACCCTATTGAAACCTTGATTTTAGCCCAATGAGAACATCTTCAGACAACTGATCTCCAGAACTGTAAGATAAATTTATGTTTTCCAAGCCACTAAATTTCTGGTAATTTATTACAGCAGCAATAGAAAGTGAATACAGATCTTTTAAAAATAATAAACCAAGAGAAAAATCATTGACATGTAACTTTTAGGTCACTTCTTATGGGAGGAAAAATAACAATGGCCAAGTTATATAACTTTCTGGTGAGGCTGACTAGATGTAAGAATAAAGATTAGAGAAAATTTAGAGTGATGATTTCTAACCCAGGTGCAACAGAATCATCTGAGGTGATAGTGAACACTTCAGATTCCCAAGTCCTTCTCCAGTCCTGCTAAACAGATCCTGTGGCTAGGACCTGTGAATTTGTATTTTTAACAAACACCTATATTAGCTCTTATTGCTGTGAACAAATTACCATACATTTAGCAGCTCAAAGCAACACACATTTATTTCTCAGTTCTTGTGGATGAGAAATCTGAGCATGCCTTAGCTGGTACTTCTTTTTCAGGGTCTTAGAAGGTTGTAGTTGATTTTCCAGCTGGGGCTGAATTCTCATCTAAAGGTCTGACTGGGGAAGAATCTACTTCCAAGCTCACACAGGTTTCTGGCAAAATTCAGTTGTTATTTAAGGGTTTGATTGTTTGATTGGGGTCCTACATTCCTTGTTTGCTATGCATGAGAGGATGCCCTCAGTTTCTTTTCAGATGGGCCTCTCCAACATGGCAGCTTGCCTTATCAAAGCCAGCAAGAGAGAGAGAGTCTGCTAGCAAGACAAGGATGATCATCTTAGTAATGTAATCATGGAAGTGACATCCCATCATATTTGCCATATTGTATTGGTTAAAAGCAAGCCATAGTCCCACCCCATTCAAGGGAGGGGATTACACCAAGGTGAGAACACCAGGAGGAGGGGGGGTCATTGGGGGTCTTTTTAGAGTCTTTTTACCATAGCACCCTGGCTGATTCTTGTGTAGAACCAAGATGTGGAGCACTAAAGAATAAATGATTAGAAAGAATCAACCATTTCAGTTGGGATTTTGACAGGAAGTGGCTATAAAGCAATTCAAGACTGTGAGCTTGGTGATGTCTCAGTTGTGTCCCTTCCATAACAAATACTGTGAGTTAGCATAGTGTCTGGAGCTTGGGAACAGTTATTGTTACTCCCAGGCCCCTCTCTGTTGCCTGCTCACTTGTTCCCTGTCCCTGAGCTGACCTCAGCATCTCAGGGTAGTAGCCCAAGCTGGAGAGAGAAGGTTGAAGACACAAAGGGAGATCAACTGACATGGTAAGAGTGGCTCTCTAAAATTCATGAGTTTTGATTATTTTTATTTTTTTGTCAAAAAAATGTAAATTTTTCCTTGTCACAATATAAAGAGAATCCATTTCACAATTTACACAGCTGATTTTAAATACTATCCTATTTCAAGCTCCATCACATTTTCCTCAGATATTGAAATGATACCCTGGCAGAAACACTGACATAGCTTACCCAGCCCTCCTGGGCACAAAACTAAACAACATTTCCCAGCCCCTTGCAGTTAAGTGAAGCCAGAAAATGGTGTTGGCCTGTGGCAAGGTAGCCTGACTCCTAAAGTCTCCATGTTTGCAATGTTTTGCAAAGGGCCATAAATATGCATCTCCTGCATCATCCAACAGAAAAGTCACGAGACTGTCTAAAACCAGAGCCTCCCATGCATTATAAAATAATATTAAAGACTATTTCTAGAATTCATTATATTGCTATATTTGAAATGTCTAGGTTAAAAAACAAACACATGATATCTCATACAACTAATTCATAACCTGTGGATTTTGTGAATATATATGGCAATTTTTAAAAGTGCAATTCTTAAGTTTTTTTGATATGGAGTGTTTAGAAATAGATAACAGCTTTAACTTAGCCTAACATATACAGAGCATTGGAATATCATCTGTATTGATTATAAAAAATTATTTGGTAAATGTGGACTTATGCAGAAAATGTTGTTAGTTGATATTCAACTAATGCTTACTTATTTACTGAATGAATAAATGAACAAATGAATGAATGACTGATACAAGAATCACACTATTAAACCTGAACGATAATTAAGGTTACGAAGGGTATGTCATACATTTTACTAAGTAAAACAAATCAGACCACACTATTGCCACAAATATGAGACAACTGTCAAGTTACCAAATGTTAACTGATGATCAACTTGGCATTTGGACTGAAATTGTGAATTAAATTCTGAAAGGGGTTCCGGTTGCATATTCCTTAGTTTGAGGAGTGTCTTATGTCAACTCAGGCTGCCATTAAAAATACCACAGACTAGATGATTAAAAAACAGAAATTTATTTCTAGAGGTCCAAGATCAGGGTTCCAGCATGGTCAGGTTCTGGGGACAATCCTCATGCTTGTTTATAGGTGGCTGCCTTCTCACTGTGTGCTCACATGCTTAAGAGAGAACAAGTTCTTTGCTCTCCAACTACCAGGGCACAAATCCCATCACGGGGGTCTCCCTTCATGACCTTATGTAAATCTAATATCCTCCCCAAAGGCCACATATCCAAATATCATCACATTGGGGGGTAGAGCATCAATATATGAATTTCGGGTGGGTGGGAGGGGAGACACAATTCTGTCCAGAGCAGGGACTATAGTAATGAGGTCTTGATCTGATTTTTAATGAATACTACTACTTTGGTAACATTTCTAGAATTTTGTTACCCTGACCTCAAATCGCAGCCCCTCACAGTCATGGCTGTGTAACAGGGTTTCTTGACTCTATCACTGTTGACATTTGGGGGTAGCAATGATTTGGTTGTAGAAATGTTCATGAAGTTTCTGCTATGTCATAATTCTGTGTAGGTGCTCACAGTTTGGGAGTTGAAAGGATGAAAAGCACAATTAATTAATGCTTGTATAGTAGAGACATCTGAACTCATAACCCCTAGGCATTAACCTAGAATTTACCAAAAAAATGAAGACTTAAAAAATGACCTATATGACTTAAGTGTAAGGATGAACTCAATTAAAAAAAAAGTCATTTGAGGACTACAAATTACAAAGTAAAAGCAGCTCACTATGTAGAAACCTAGTGAATAGAGTTTTGCCTGTGTATGAAAACTGTATCATTGTTATTCATTTAACAATTTCACCTCATTCACAATAGGATCTGTAATAATGTTCTTCCTAAGGTTACTATATACCTTGATTTCAAATTATACTACACATTATTCCTTATAGGTGAACTTTGAAAAACCTATTCTAGGTTCATAAAAATGGCACCTTTGACAAGGGGCAATTTCTACTCAGTCTCTGGTGACATTATTCCAAACTACTTTCTTCCAACAATCAAAAAATCTTATAAAATGTTTACTTTTAACATGACCTCTTTTCACCCAAAAGCATGGACACAGTTTGTTTTCTCCTGACTACTTGTATAGATGACTGGCAGCAATAAAAGAAAGATGAAAATTAAAAGGCGGCCAGTAAAATAAATGGATCAATTATACAGAAGAGATATTTGGCTCATGGCCATGAAAAAAAAGTCAATTAGGGTATATTAATCCAGACCTGGAGTCATTAGTGAATATGCTAAGAGGATGAAGCTGGTCCTATATGGTGAAGTGGGAATGCAGCATTATCACTGCATTCCATTCTTCATGTCAAATACTCTAAGCCATAGGAAATATGAGTTATATTTACAGTCCCAATTAGAACATGCTGACCACTTAACATTTTCAACAATTTACTGGGTTTAAAGTCATTTCTTTTACTCACACTATTTCTTGAGTCCTTTCTTATCAATCTAAGTGTATGACCAGTGTTATATTTGTTAAATGACAAGACATTTCTAAGGTTCAGTTGAAAATGGTATGAAAAGAATACCCATTTGTTTTGCCTGGAAAGATAGAAACCAAATGTAGAACTTTCTTAATAAGAAAAAGCTCAAAGTTTTTCTTCCCACCACCTCTGCCACATACGATTTCCAGAAGACCTCACTTTTAAGCTTGTTCTCCATGGCTTCACTAAGGAATGAAAACCAGAGAGCGAACAATTGAACTCAAGGGCATCTGGAGTTAAAAATGCAAGAAAATATTATCATGTGAGCAATGGTGCATGTTAATGAACCCAATTATTGTGCATAAGATTCTCCTTGATGAGGAGGGCTTTGGCACAGCAACTTGTCACACAGATCAGTTCCTTTGAGACCTGGGGTATTCTTACAGTTTAATTTGCAAACGAAATGTTTCTAACAAATTATTTTTAACCAAATTATATCTTAAAAACTATTTATATAGAAAACAGGGAAAAAGTGAACTGTTCACTGTGGAAGGCTTTAAATTACATTATTATGGTAGACAACACAGGAGGTAGGAGATATCTGAAAAGACTACTTAAAACACAGTTTTAGAAATGAAACTCAACATCTCTGGTCACCATAGTAAAAATAAAATTTGCCATGAAAGCCTTTATATGACATAGGGAGGTAGCAAGATGCAAGTACCAGGACACATGAGACATGATATTTTATCTGCAGCTCCTGCTTGCTTTACTGGAGGTGTAGTTTCAAAATTCAGTCACCTTCTTCAGCTTCAGACTCAGATTCTTCTTCGGCATTTGTGAGCCACTCTACAAACTTTGTCATTTTCCCAAGGAAGAAAGACACTTTTCCCCTTTGTCACACGTGTGTCTTTATACCACTTCAGAATGGGCTCTTCGCTCAGGACTTTGGCTTTATAAAAAGCACCACTCTCTTCTGGAAGGCTCTCATGAAATGAATATTGTCATTGCAATGGTCCTGAACCTTCTGGAAGGGAGTCAGCTCAGACTGACCTTAAGGATAGTAAAGGCGACAAGTAGAAGGCTGCTTTGCTTCGAATACTTGCTGGATGGCTGTGCTACAAGCTCCTCATTTTCATTCCATCCCATGGTGCTATTCTCATACTGTTCTAATGACAATGGGTTCTGTGATGTTGTTGCTTTTTTTCATCTCCTTGACATACAAAATTATATCCTTAAATGGATCACCACAAGACATCTGTTCCTGAAGTTTTTTCTGCAGTTCCTTACGAGCTCCTATGCTTTGCTGATTCCAAACATATTCTGAAAGCTCTTTAAAGCCTGCCCAGGTAAAGTACTTTGTGTGAAGTGTTCAACGCTTTGTTTTTTGGCAGGAAAAAGTTCCATCAGTCTGTTATCCATGCTGAATTTCCAATATCTGCAGCTACTGCATTGATATCCTTTTCATTCCTCCATGATTTAAAGAGTTTCATAGCAAAAGCTGCTGAAACCCATTCCTTAACAAAATTCTCATTCGAAATGCTATGGAAAATGGATGCATTAAGCATTCCATTAGCCAGAAGAACATCAATATATACATGTAGCCAGCTTGTTTCTCTCTGACTCGGAAAAACCTTTTAGAATAGCTGCAGCTTTTGTACTTGATCTTCAAACCCTTTCCCCAGATATTTGCAGCACCTGGTTAACTTGTTAAAACCCTGAGCAAATGCTTACATGCTTTCTAGGTCTTATGCTGTTAATACACAGACATTTGTAGGCATTGTGTCACCTGCCAGTGTACCACCTGTCGCCACCAGAATGTCAAAGGGTGTTTCTACATATTGGTGGTAATCAAGTTGTGCTTCAGAAGCATCAAGAAACTGCTACTGCTCCACTACCAGTACCAGTTTCAGTTAAGCCTTAAATAATACAGTCTTGAAACTGCATAGGGTCAAAGCTCTCTTTTTCATCCCTTTTTCTGGTTTTAAAACACTGGTCTGATAGCATTGGCTTTTGTGCTTTTGATTATTCATAAAAGACACCTGAATTTCAAGTGAAAAGAGCCAGAAATACCCGATGTGGTGACAACTGTGGCAGTCTCTCCGCTGTGACTGAAACTCTATCATTTCCTTGTGGTGAGGACAATTAAGATTGAGCCTCTCAACAACCTTGTAGTTCATAATACAGTATTAATGTCTATAATTATTGTGCTGTGAGCTAGATCTCCGGGACTTATTTATCTACCAGTTGCAAGTTTGTGCCCTTAAACGACATCTCCCAATTCCCCCACTCCACAGCTCCTGGTAACCGGCATTCTACTCTCTGTTTTCATAAGTCAAGCTTTTTTGGATTTCATATAGAAGCGATATCATCATCCAGTATCATTCTCCATCTGGCTTATCTCACTAAGCATAATGCCCTCAAGGTACATTTATGCTATTGAAAATGGGAGTATTTTCTTTCTCATGGCTGAATAATATTCCATTGTATGTGTGTACATGTGTATATACATATATACATATACATAAATCACATCTTTATCCATTCATCTATTGTCAGACACAAGCTGTCTCCACATCTTGGCTACTGTAAATGATGCTATAATGAATGTGGGAGTGCAGATATCTGTTTAAAATCCTGTTTGCATTTCCTTTGCATATATACTCAGGGGATTTCTGGGTTGTATGGCAGGTCTGTTTTTAATTTTTTGAGGAATCCTCATACTGTTTTTTACCCCCCCAAATTTGTGGCTGGACCAATTTATATTCCTACCCATTCATCCAGTTTAAATTCTGGCCATGTAGTTTTTTTTTTTTTTTCTTTCCTCATCAGAATAAGTAAAGCTTAAGGTTTGATTCTCACCTAACTCTCTTGGGATCTAGCAGAGTGACTTCAAAAAGAATGTGCTTCTCTATAGGCTACTTTAAAAATTGGAATAGATATGAAACATGATGCATTTCACTGTCTTGCTATCAATAGCCATTTACAAAAAAAAATCTGATGAATGTTAAAATCTGATGAAGGGCTCATCTGTTATTTTCTTTCCCAACAGAATCTCCCAAATAAACAATACCACTTGCCTACATTTAAATGAGATTTTAATCGTGTTTCACTAAATTTTTAATATGATTTGCAGCAATGTTTGCATTTTGCTTTTGGTGCTCTAGGAATCAATAGTTTTTCTTTGGGGAAACTAAGGCTTCCAAAAACACCTATTGCTTAAGAGAAACAGCTACAAATACTAAAGGCTAGTATTTCAGCCCAGAAATAAACTGAGGAACCTCTCTTCCCCTCAGAAATAAGTGGAGTTAAGTCCTGAATTTGCTACCAAAATGTATATATTTCCACTGATACTCCCTGTGAATAAAATGAAGTCTGAAATTCCACAAAAGCATCATGCAGTAAGTGGGCAGGGACAGTTTAAACAAAGAAATACAAACGATTGTGCTTCTACACAAAAAGAAAAGCTCTCTAAGTCACTCTCGAATGTTTGCTCACTGTGACTCAAGTTTAAGTTTCTGTGTCTAGATTTGCAAATACTAATGTCGACAAAGTCTTCTCAAAACCAGAACATTACATTCTATGCTTATTATCTCTCGGTAATTCTCTAATAAGTTCATTTGGAACCATGATATGTTATTTCAAGCTGCCAGGTCCTCGGCACAGCATGAGAAATCTGGGTTGTCTTCCATCTGCTTCTTAAGTCTTTTCTCTTAATGATGATCCAGTAATCCAATTTTAGCTTACACACAGTCAGTGCTATCAGCCAGCACAGAATTCGGTTTGTTCACTTGCTTCCCAGGTTCCCAGGCTGAAGAAAGTCTTGTTATTATGAAAATCTATGATGTGACTTGAAGACTTGTAAAGAACTAAAAGGATAAGAAAGAAATGAGGCCCTATTCCTTCAATATGTCATCTCTTAATTTTTATTATTAAAGGGGAGGCAGAACATAACTTTATTTTCATTATAAAGTAGAACTTAAAAAAAATCTTTTGCAGCGGCTCTATTTTTATATGTAGACATCTCCTGCCCTTTATTTTGTTTGTTCCTTATGCCTCATGGGAGGACATTAAGAGTCCCCTTTAATAACAATTTTGTGAAATATTAAATTTCGCTTAATACTTAAAAAAATCTTCTGTAAACAAGATATCTTCTCAGGTGCTCCGTGGAAGACTTTTAAGGGTACATGAATAGCATGTGATATTATAGAGAAAGTTCATTGATCAACAGTTAATACAAAAGCTTCCTCCTTGCCACCCTGATTTGCCCAGGTTAAGCCTCACAGCTAAAACCATGTCAGCATGCCAGGTTTCAGAGTCTGACACTTATCCTTCTCTGCATGGAATTCTTATCTTATATTGTTAGTTCAGATAATCTCCCTCCAGGTATTGTAATCAGAAGAAATATTTGGCTTTAAATCAAGTGTCCCAGGTCTCAGCTCCAAATCAGCAATCTATTGAGAACACATCCATCCGTGGGGCAGCGCTTCACTACATCTGCCTATCAGCTGCCCGAGATGTACATACCTAGAGCAAATTTTATATCAGAGGCAGATAATTTCAAACTCTTAGAAGAGAAAAGGCAACACAGAGAAAAAACTGCTGAAATCGACAGGAAATTCCCCTCCTTATCCTGGCCTAGACTACCCCCACCTCCATCCCAAGTTTTTAAAAGTCATCCTACAATGCAGAACTCCAAACTCAGACTTCTCATGTTCTTGTTGTGGCTTCTGACCTTTCAGCTGACCCACTGATAACCCAGAATAAGAGAGATTAACTAACCATATGCTGAAAGGTTTGAATATCCCTCGGGGGGTATTGAGCTACATGGAGAACTCTACGTCCTGGCAGGAGAAATGCAGTCTAACCCAATTTTCTTACCATTACATGCATTTCACGGGCCTGGGAAAGATGGATCTTCTTACTTGTTTTACCGAAGTCCATCAAAACAAGACTAGGTGTCACCCAAACAACTAATCATGGCCTGGATTTTATTGTGGCTTGAGGGGAAAGCAGAAAGATCATTGACATTTTCTTGGCTCTAAAGCTACATTAGGGGACTTCAGCACTCAAACATTCCTCAAGGGATACTGAATGTCACTATATTCGATGTGGAAAGGGGTATTAACTCAAGAACCCAGATCTCTTCATTCTTGTTTTGGAAAGTGAATGGACATACATGATGACAGTCATCCACAAAGACTTCGTGCTACACTTGTTCTTAGTGGCTTCTTAGAGTTTAAGTCCAAAATATTGAGCTAACTCTCAAAGATCCCCTTCTGATGCCAGAAAATTTGTATGTAAGAATTCTCCACATTATCATCAGCAGAAACTTCTGCTCAATCTAAAGGCATTGCCTTGTGGGTAATCTTCCTTCCAAACAAATTCTTTGTTGGAAGAATCTCTGTCTTCCAACAAAGCCAAGATCCAACACCAGGATGGCAAAGAGCCATAGTCCCTTTCTCAGAGCCTCTTGGTCAAGGTGCCAAATTTTCCAGTCATCTCTCCTAACCAGATGTGGCATTACCAGTTTCAATAAGTTCTCTACTTTGTATTCCCACCACCCCTATTTTAGTTCAGGCCACCATCTTGTCTCTCTTGCATTATCATAAAAGCCTGTTTGTTTTGTTTTGGTGAAAGTTTTTGAGTTATAATTTACATGTCCCAAGATTCACCCTGTTTATGTGTACATTTCAATAGTTTTTAGTAAGTTTTCTGAGTTTTACAACTACTATAATCTAGTTTTAGAACATTTCTATTCCCCATAGATCCCTCTTTGCTATTCACAGTTAATCCTTGTTCTCATCCACTAATCTTCTTCTCAATAGATTTGCCTTTTCTAGATATTTCATATAAATGAAACCATAAAATACGTGACTTATTGTAATTAGCTTCTTTTGCTTAGCTGTTTTCAAGGCTCATCCATGTGTAGCATAAATTAGTACTTCGTTTTTTTTTTTTTTTTATGGCTGAATAATATTCAACTGTATGGACAGACTATATATTGTTTATCAGTTTACCCACTGATGGATATTAGAGCTGTTTTCACTTTTGGGTTACTTTGAATAAAGTTGCTATGAACATTCAAATACAAGTCTTTAAGTGGATATAAGTTTCGTTTCTAAGATTGAAAGTATTGGGCTGTAAATTTTTGTGCAGCAGTCTCTAAACTGTCCTAATTACCTCATGTCTTACCTCACTTCAAGACCTTCTCTCTACTACAGTTTGAATATCGTTTGAAAGTGAAAATCCAGGCATTGTTTTACTTGGGTAAAACACTCCAGAAGTTTCCCATTGTTCTTAGATTCAAACCAAAACTGCTTCATTGTTTATGCAGTCTTGCCTAATCTCTTCTCACTTCGGCAGCCTCAAATCTTGTTTCTCTAATTCACGGGGCTCCTTTCCCTTCTCTATATGAACTGGATTAAATTTTAGTTTTCTGGACAGACTGTGATGATCTCTCAAGGCCTTAGCTTTGGCTTTTCCCCCTATCCAGAGCTTTCCTTACTTCTAGGGTCATGGTTAAGAGGGCAGTTCTGGAGTTAGATACCTGAATTCACCAATTAAAGCTGTGTGCTGATGGGCAAGTCACATTTATGTTAGAACCAGACTCATAGGGTCCTTGGAAGGGTTAAATGTGCTACAATGTGTGAAGCCCCTAGAACAGCTCTCATGGAGAGTTAGGGATAGCCAGTGAATGCTTCATGTTTTGGCTTAGATTTGACTCCCTTTCTGAAGCCTTTGCCAACCCTTTACGTATGCGCTTGCTCCTTTAACTGTTTCCATAATACTCTGTTCTTATTGTACCATATTACAATTGCCATCATATTGTCATTTACTTGTGTGTCTTCCCCTGGCTGTCTGAATTTTGTAAGGTAAACCAAACCACTTTCATCACATGAATCTCACACAGCATGGTTCACATAAGTAACCGTTAAAAAATTTGCTGAAATGAAAAACTGCACTAGCTAGTGTCTATGTTCCATCCATTCTCACCTCTCTTTCTCCACTTTGCTCTCTTGAGAGACCTCCACGTACTGTCTCATCCACACTACTAACCAGCTGCCATTTGGTTGGGTTTGACCAAGAGGAGGCTCTGGCAATAGATAGATGGTGGGTGGAAGAAGAGATCAGGTCACCCTACTTCCACAGCCCTAGCTTGCTCTGGTGCCACAAAGAACATTCTCTTCCCCTGCCCCTTCAGACCCAGGAGTGATACCAGGAGCTCCCCACTGTCGGTAATTTCTTGGTGCTCTGCTATCCCTCCATCAGTCGTTCAACCCTGCCTGACTCCCTGTAAAAAGTCCATTAATCACACTTTATGTAAATCCATTTGAGTGTGTCATCTGCTTCCTGTTGGTATAACGACTGAGCTTTGTCATTATCACACACTTCATATTTCTGCTCTAGACTTGGGTGGTAGATGGGTCGGGGTCAGGGATGCTTTGTTGTGTTTTTGTTGGGGAGGTAGTGGTGGAAAAAATATGATTTCACTATTAAAATAGCTTGTGATGTTTACAGTTCTTATTTTTATATGTATACATATCACTTGCCATATGCCGGATGTGTTATTGCCAATGGTTTCCATATGGGTTGTTCTTAAAGCATTTTACTGGTGGATCTTGCTTTCCAGTGCACTCTGTAGTGAATTCTGGGTAGCAGCACTTGACTTGATTAATGGAAAATCATAGTCCACCAAGAGTGCAAAGACTCTTCAAGTATTATGTTTCTTTCCAGTTCCAGCTAATGGTACACTTCCCAGGCTATTATTTATACTTCTATTTGAGAAACAATGCTGGATATGGGATACCATCAGTTCCATGACAGGAATAGGCAGTAGCCAAGTATCAGACTCTGAAACCAGTGAAGATCTGTAAGTCCAAAGATCACCTCCTGAACACCCATATCTTTTGTGTTACTGAACAACGTTTGCTGAGCACACGCTCCTTACAGAGTATGGTATCATATCTCAGTTCCCAAGAGATCAGAGGCTTGGACTGAATACTCAAATAGTTTATAACTCTTATTTTGTGTCAAATAGGTGTCTTTTTGCATATGAACTTAGAATTAGAAACAATCACTCACAAGGACTTGGCATTATTACCCAATGTGCATGATTTTAAAATGACTCTCTAATGTGGTCAAAGCTCAGATTTCAAGAGATCTAACTAAACTATATTGCTGCAACCATCAAAATTTGTCATGCACTAAATGTGCCAGGCTACATAGAAGAACCGATGAATTTTTAAAAGTGCATATTCTAGAAAGATAGCTGTGTTGGTTTCCTATGGCTGCTATTACAAATTACCACAAATTTAGTGGCTTAAAACAAAGCCAACTTATTATTTTACAGTTCTGGAGGTCAGAAATCCCAAGCGGGTTTTACTTGACTAAATACAAGGTGTCAGCAGGGCTGTGTTCTTTCTGGAAGTTCTGGGGAGAATCTGTTTGTTGTCCCGTCCATCTTCTGGAGGCCGCCTGCATTCCTTGGCTCATGGTTCCTTTTTCCATCTTCAAAGCTAGCTATGGCTGGCTGAATCTTTCTCACATCATATCACTTTAACACTGCTTCTATCCTCACATCTCCTTCTTTGCCTCTCCTGCCTCCCTCTTTCACCTACAGGACCCTTTAATTACATTGAACCAATCTGGAATAATCCAGGATAATCTTTCCATCTGAAGATGCTTAACTAAATCACATCTGCAAAGTCCCTTTTGCCATGTAAGATAACATACTCATAGATTCCAGAGATTAGGAATCTAATTGTGGGCCATGATTCTGTCTACTACATCTGATACATAATTATTTAATTATGAATTGTTAGAAACATTTGCCTTTGCTTTTATAAATAACAAAAAATGGAAAATAAAAACTATGTTATAAATATTTCTAGTTTTCTCTAGAGTCATAAAAAAAAACCCTGGACACATTCTGTTGCCCTGATGTCTTTACATGTTAAATGAGGATAAAAAACAACTACTTCAAAGGGTTTTAATTTCTGAATTTGACATTACTAAAATGAGTGAAATTACTGATGTAGAGAGAGTGCTCAAAAAATAGCCCCCTATCCATTACACACCATTTTTATACATATAAATATTTCAGTAGAAATTATTATAAATGTTTACATTTCACATGTTATTTTGTGATTTGGAAAGCTCCATGAAATAATTCCATAGTTTATAACTTTTCATCTTCAAAATTAATACATCGGAAATACATTTTTTGAGACTACATGTAATTTTTACTTAAGCAGTTTGGGTTTGGCTTTCTACAAGATAGGAATTTGAAAATTTTTTTGGTTTCTGTGGTGGAAGCTAGGAATTCTTCCCCAAGTTCACAAGCCAACCATCATATGTGATTATGCATCTTAATAACTGAGAAGGAAATTGGAAGATTTGAAGAAGGCACCATAAAGGTATCATGGCTGTGCCACTGAACTGACAACAGTGAAGTAAATGGCCACCAATAAAACTCTTGTTAATCAAAAGGGTAACTTATTTCCAGGTCAAGAGACAAGGGTAGTACAGAAAGACATGGCACCTATTTTTGTGGTGTTTACATCCTAATGGAGGATAAGAGGGAAATAATACACCAATCAATAAGTGAGCCAACATATACACAAGCAGCATAATTCCTAGAAGGGTAAATACTATGCTGATTTTAATATGCTGGGCTGTGTTTGTGCCAAAGGGGAAGCTACTCTATGGGAAGAGGTCCCTGGAGAGGAGACATTCGAGCTGTCATTTGATGATAAGTAGTTCATGTTGTATGTTCTTAAAAGCCCTGGCCCCTCTCCTCATCTCCAGAATGTGCATACTATCAAGGGGGAGCAATTTAATCAATGGGATCACAGGGAGAAAATATTAGAACTTATATTTGTATTTCATTTTACCTAGAAAATAAAAAAGATTACAATTTGCTAATATTTACATTTTTACATTGGCACCATATACTTGGTCCATATGACAGATAACCACCTTCACTCTGGAGTATTGAAATGTACTGCATTTTATAAAAATCCTGTTAAGTTTAGAGGTTATACTATCTAATTTTAACTAGAATAAACCTCACATAGTGGACCGATGGCTTTAAAAGTTTTCTGTAAGGATACCATGAGTTGAGGTAATACTATTATTGGCATCTCAAGTCAATAATAAGTCAGAAGTGACACTTTTCCTCATCCAGGTGGCCCATCATCAGCCATATTATGACTGTTCATAACCAAAGATAACTCAGCCACAAATATGTAACATTATCAAGAAATCCATGTGAAACATGTACTGACAACAACTCCCACTACAGATAAATCTTAACCAGCCTTCCCATAAGGTGAAGCCATCACACTGGGCAACACACTTAAAAATATTATTTACTTACTTCATCTTTATTCCATTATGTATGTTTTATAATACGTAAAATGTATTGGCTCCTGATCCATGTCTATGATTTATAAATTGTTGTGCATATATTTAGAATCCTTGTGCATTTATTGTTACTCCCAGGCTTGCATAATCAAACAGGCTTCATGATCACAGCTCTAAACTATTTAATAGTTTATGGCCCTTGTTAGGGACTGTCAGCAACCATAGATGGGACAACCCAGCTCTGAACTCTGAAATGAATTTTCAGGATAGTGTGAAGTTTTGAGCATAATTAAGGTGCCAAGAATCACATAATCCAGCAAAATCTGGGTGGAGTGGCAATCCCCTCGTGGTTTGGAAGGAACATTCCAGTTCCAGCTAGAAGCTGCAGGGAATCTGAGATGGTCCGTGAGGCAGCGCTCTAATTCCTGTGCCTTCACTTCATACAGGACAGTGGCCAAGATTCCTCTGCAAATCCATTCCTCAAAAATAGAGTTTCGTGAGTCTATAGGGTGTGATCAGTGATGAGTTTTATGTGAGTGAGTGAGTGAGATTGTATGTGTGTCTGTGTGTGCACGTGTGCATGCATATGCATACATGTGCACCAAAGTGACACCAACCAAGGTTTCCTTTGGCCCCTTGTGATCTCATCAAACACCTTTGAGTTGCTTTGATGCTTGCCTTAATTGAACATTGGAAAAAGTATTTCATGAAAGGGCTTGTTACTTTCTTTGGCCAATACCCAAGAAAATACAAAATATAACTATGGGCTCATTTAGAATTAAAAGAGTTAAATGTGTTTTTAAGTGTAAGTGTGAATTTGACTCTCATGGCATTGAAGAACTAATTTGCAATTTTGTTTGTCCTTAAGTATAGGCATTAGACGCATCAAGTTTTCAGATGTTCTAACATAATCCATTGCCTGTGGTAAAAAGTGACCAGTGATCTTTACAAATTTCCTGGTGATTAGATTGGGGATGCTTTGACGTGCACAGCAGAATGCACTCCCAGGAGAAAAGGGACAGTAGAAAGACAGTAGAAATTCGAAGGTGCCCCAGGCCTTCCATGTCCTATATTCCACATCCAACAAAGGAATAACTGTCTTGTCAAAGGATTTTTCACTCAATTACTTTTACTGCTCCCTTTGTCCCCTTTTCAGCTAGGCACATACACTCACTTCTTGGAACACAGACTAACTCATCCTAGAAATACGAATGGGGTAGCATTACTTAAGACTCAGACAATGATCAGTATTTTAAGAGATTTCGTGCATTTCACTCCCATTTTTCATCCATACCTATACCATCCCAGGCTTTAAAGTATAATACCACATGAAGAACACAAATAAAAGCATCTTGCATGTGTAAACATATGTGAGTGTGTTTGAGTTATGGTCCTCAGGATCTCTGAGGAGATAGTTAACTTCATGGAAGTTTCCCCAGGAAATCACTGCTCCAGGCATTGGAGCTTTGGTGGTGGTGGTGGTGGTGGTGGTGGTGGTGGTGGTGGTGGTGGTGTGTGTGTGTGTGTGAGGGAAAAGCCTTTCATGGCAAAATCTTTTCCTTACTATGAGAAAAAAGATAGGGTCAAAGTCTCTCAAATTACTAAAGAAATTCTACTTTAGAGCCCATACAAGGTGCCCAAAACTTATGAAAGTGGCTTAGATGATCCATGAAAACTCTACATTAGGACCTGGCTATTTATTTGTTCCTTGGAAAAATCTCTTCTATCCTTTTCTTATTAAATCTATCCTGAAGGCAGATTCCAGATTTAAGGTTCAGAGTATCTGTAAGTTCCCAATCTATTTTAATAAATATATTTCCATTTCTAAGCAATTTAGGGGTCAGTGACAAACTATCTGGGTAGGTGGCGGTTCAGTGGTTCAGGGTGGGACCTCACAGATTTGACCAGCTTTGAGAAGGAAAGGAGTAGGGATAGAGCCTCTCCATCACTTTGGCCTCCATGTCCCTCTTCCCCAGAGACCTACTTAGTCACTCTGATGTTTGAATACTGAGGTCCTAGTGGATTTCCTGTGCAGAGGACAACTTGCCAGAGGGCTCCAATGTCTTAAACCAAAAACACTGAAATCCAAGGTCCCCCTCTCTTGTCATCACAGTAAACATGTGCCACAATAGGATGGTTTAATTTCTTTTCCATGTGGAAGATTTTATGAAGTTTAAAGCAGACTGAGGTACACAGTTCTTTCCTGCAGCTGCAGTTTCTGACTAAGGTAACCCAAAACACATGACCACATGATAAAACAATGTAATACAGCGCTTTGGGAATTCCTAGTGGACAGAAGGTTGGAAAGTGATCCTTTGTGTAAATAAGAGCTGGCCCCACATAATGGTAGATGCTTTAAGATTTAAAAATCCAAAGAAGCGTGTACTTTTCCAAGGATGTCATCATGATTCCAAAGGCTTTTACACAAATATTGTCACATGAGGAGCCTGGATGTCCATCATCCTCCAGCGTCATGTATATGAATGTAAATCTGGAAATCTCTGGAGGGACTTTTGGTTTTTATGAAGGTGAATCAGAAGAAGATTCCAGCATTTCTCATCTCGATCTTGCTGTCAGGTCACCAACTGACTTGCTCTTTCTAATATTAACCCAAGTGGAAGAAATTTCTTAGATGGCATTTGCGGGGTCCTCATTTCCCGGTCGCAGCCCATTGCCTCTGCTCCTAGCCAGTCCAAACACACATCTCCAGGTCCTCCAGGGGAGAGAACATAGCACTGCCCCCTCCACGACCACCAGAGACCTGATCCAGCACTTGGGAAAACTACAGAGTGTTCTTTCTTGCTCACAAGTATAATCCTCACATAACCATGAAATAGTAACAGATAAAAATAGCATTTTGGAAAACGTTTTGGATGATAGATGCCAGAATTGGACTAAGTATGAAATCGTGCAATTTACTGGAAGGAGAGCATGCTTTTCAGTTAGAAGGCTTGATTCACAGTCCTCGCTCTGCCATTCACCAGTTGGGGAGACCTGGGGAACTTTGTCTAAGATTCATGATCCTTCTAATCTTAAAAAGGACAAAGAATATCTCCCGTACCTATTCACAGTGTGTCTGTAAAAACTGAATTATTTGTAATAAATTTTGCATAGAACCTCAAAATTGGCCAGAGGTGAGAGTTTAGTGCCTCTTTTTCAGGTCTTTTTTGAGCATCTATGTGACCCTGGGCATGCACACAACTTTACACCTGTAGGTAGCGCTCCAGATTCCTAATAATGTGTTGGAGTGTTTCCAATCTCCCTACAAACTTCTCATTCTCTATCTTGTCTCTTAAAGCCTTTTTTTTGGTTAGTCTGTTATATGCCCCAACTGTTATCTACTGCCTGAGGTAGCTGAGATGTTCAACGAATGCCTCGAATTTTTTTATACAAACACCCTCAGTGTGAGGACTGTTAGAACTACATAAGCTCTGAGTCAGGGAAAATATAGACAGCCATTTGAGTGGGGTCTTCTAGGCAAACAACAGACAGGTCAAATAGTTCTATAGAAAAGAGGCTCTGAAGGAGATCTAACTCTCGTCTTCTCCCTACGCTAGCCACCACCTACTGTAACTACCAGGATGCTGTTTTTTCCCATGCTTGTGGGCTGTTCAAAGCTAAAGAGGCAGGAATACGAACAGTGTCAATCAAAATGCCACAAAGCTCACTGTTCTTACTAACATGAAGTCATTTTTCTTGAAAAAATGCTCTTGCATCTCTGCAACCCTTTGGTTAATTTTCAGGATTCTAAAAAAGTTGATTCTAACCATATTTTGCTAGTGTTATCATTTGTCTTATGGAGGAAAGAAATTTTGGAGGTCCTTTCTTTGCAATTTTCAGTGACATCCAATTCGCTCTTGGGGTCTTTAGCAGTAACTCTGACACAAGAGAAATGGACCCCTTCAATAGCCTATTACATATGCTGAGCATACATCCAGTTCCATTATGTTATTCAAATGCAAATGACCCTCTTTGACTTCATTCATAAGGCCCAGAGAGATAGCAGCTTATGGTCATAGGTAAAAAGAAATAATGATTAGCAAATACACTAATTAGTGTTGTATTTATACTTCAGCAGTCAACCAGTAGAATCGTTTCAAATTGTAGTTTTCTTGCTATATACTAAACTTGCCACTCTTGGAAATGAATTCACTTTGTATTTCCAGTATAGGTCTAGACTTAGTCAAAGTCTTCTTCTGGATCTTCCCAAAGTAGTCCCTGGCTCCTGATGACCAATGACAGAACCAAGGTCCTGGTGTGGCACCTCTAAAATAACAGCTGTCACACTCTCCCTCTTAGACATTGTCAGCTTTTGGCCTAACAGAGATTCTACGTCTACACTTATATCTACATCTGTCTATATCATTGGGTCTAATTCCCCCACTAATATTTGTTTCCCTGGATAACTTATTTCCTTCTTGTACTTTGACAGAGTATGAGAAAAGTAAATAGAGCTCTATGCCAACCTGTGTGTCTAGTACAAATGTTCTAGGGATCTCAAAGTTCAGTGGTAAGGATTGCTCTCTAAATCAAAAACTTAGTCCAAGAACCAAATTTTTCTTAGGTCCTAGAGGATGACTCCAAGGTGGAGAGATCACACGGGCTGTCATCCCATCAGATCCCAGCTCACTCTTCTTCCTTCCTGCCTTTGCTTTCATTTAGGTGTTCATGCATATCTGGGTCTCCTCTCCCCTAGAACTGTGGGAGAATACATACTTAACAAACTTTCTTGCCATTCGACAGAGTCATGTGACTAATAATAGGCTGAGGGCAGAAGTAATTTGTATCATTTCCCAGCCGGGGAATTTTATTGCTTTTGTGAGACCCTGCAACACTTTATTCCCACTGCTGTCAGGACTGGTGATGTCCCATCTATTGGTAAAACTATTAGCCTGGGGTCCAGAGAAAGAATGACATAGAGAAGCACCCTCCACAGAAATCTGCTATTTATCAGGTGTGACCAAAAAATATCTTACCTAATTTCATAATTTTAAGCTTGACCCACCTACAGTCCTCTGCCTTAGCCATCTGCACCATTTTTACCACATATGTCACATTCATCAGCATCATCATGCTTATTTGAGACAATGAAGGGAGGCGAGGGGCTCATAAATTTTTTCTCTTCCTCTGAGCCTCCCACTAACATATGAAGCTACAACACAAACCATGCAAACAACTCTCTGCTCTACATTCAACTAACATTTTCTTTCTCTCCCTAAGAGATAGATTTGACATGGAACTCAACTATCTAAAATCAAATGATGAGAATATACACATACTCTGAGTTCCAATGCCTCTTAGTAACTGCAGCAAACCACCATCGTCTTGGGTTTCCCTTTGCTGCTCTGTAAAGCAAGGACAAGAGTGATATTTCCCAAGGTGGTTATGAGAATGAGTGTGTGTGGGTGTGTGGGGGAGTGTTAGGGGAAATGTGGTGTATTTTGCATAACGTGAGCTATAATTGAAAAAGGCACTCCATTCTAAGGGAGTAGTCAGGAGAACTACAGACCTCCAGAGCATGTTGGAATCTGTTTTCTATTTTCCCACGTTTGTTACATGCTAAACTGTTTGGATCCCCATTCTCTATTGAGATATCTGGCCCCAGCCAAACATGGAATTGCTACATTTAGTTACTGATTTAAGAATAGTAGCCAATCCAATAAGAAAACAGATCATTCTTCTATCAGCCTGAAGGGGTAATGAAAAATTGTGTTTCTGCAAATTCTAAATGCTTTATTTTTTAACGTGTTCTTATTTATAAAATAACTGGCCACTTTTCATTAAAACGTTAATACATTAACACAATATGAAAAATAATTAAGCCTTATAAAAGGACATGCAGAAAGAGCTATATTTAATTTTTACCCCTGGCATCTAGGTTCCAGTCCTTTCCAGAAGCAACTCTTGTTACTACTATTCCATTTTCTATGCATATAATATATGACATATACAATGTATAAAACCTAAAACCTACCCCCTTGTCCATATTTATTAACATAAATGGGAGTAGAGCATGCACACTGATTTTAAACTTGAATTTGTTTACTTAACAATGTTATCTTAGCCATGATTCCTTTTTGGTCCACATAGGCATTCACGTTTTTTCCTAGAGCTAAATAATATTTCATTATACATTTAGGACTTGACTTAATGGTGCAAAACTAGAATTTGGCCCAAGTGGAGGGCTGTAGGTGGGTCTAGCTCAAAATAATGAGATGCAGTAGAATATCTGTTCTGATAGCACAGGTTATGCTGCATTAACAGACAATCCCCAGAGGATGCATATTTATATTGTTTTCTAAATTTAAGGCAATTGCAGACAATGCTGTGAAGACTGTTTTATCTTTGCACACATGTGCAAGTATACCTTCTAGCAATACAGTTGTTGACATAAAGGGCATATATATTCTTTCATTTTTAGTAAATTGTATTTATATACAGTCAAATGCACCCTTTTTAAAAGTGCAGTTTGTGTAGACCCGTGTTATTGCCAACATAATTAAGATATAGAACATTTCTGTTCTAATAAGCTTTAATACTATTGAGGTTTGATAAGGCCAATGGATCAAGAGATGACTGCTATTGAAAGAATGGTTTATTATGCTCACAGCTGTCCAGAGAAGGAGCACATATCATACCACAAGTCACCATAAGGGGACTCGCCAAAGATGGGACAGTGAAGTTGGTGGGCAAGAGAGAGAGGAACTGTAGGCCCAGCCTTTCTTTTGGTTTCCACAGGAAGCACTGGGGAAGAGAGATGGCTGTTACCAGTTACTAGAGAGTGGGTGTAGATTCTGGATTGGTCGGTTTATATTTGAGATGACTCAAATCAGACTGGCCAGAACAATGTATAACTGAATCTGCATATAAGGCAGATGTCCAAGCGTCAATTTTACTGGATATAGAAATACAGTTCATACAATTTCTATGACTGCAAATGTTCCCCCACAATCCTTTGCAAAAACTCCCTCCCTACATTCTGGTTCCAGGCAACCACTTGATTGCTTTCAATCACCATAGTTATAAATGGGATCAAACAGTATACATGTTTTTGTGCTTGACTTCTGTTGCTCAAAATAATATTTTAAAAATTCATTTAAGTGGTTTTGTGTGTATGTTCTCTCTCTCTCTCTCTCTCTCTCTCTCTCTCTCTCTCTCTCTCTCTTTCTCATTGATGAGCAGTGTTCCATTGTATGGATATACTCCAATTTGTTTATTCATTCATCTTTGAGAGACATTTGAGTTGTTTCTAGTTTGGGGCTATTATGAATACTTCAGCTTTGAATATTTTTTCAAATGCCTTTCATGGGTATAAATGTATATCTATCTTGGGAAAATACCTAGAGGTGGAATGTCTAGGTGTGTGTATGTGTAACTTTATAAGAAACTGCCAAATGGTTTTGCAAAGTGGTTGTGCCATTTTCTACTCAAGATGGTGTGTAAGAGTCTGAGTATCCCTGCCAGTACTTGATATGGTCAGTCGGGATGTACGTTTTGATAAATATTGCTCTCCAAATGTGTAGCAGAGACTGCTAGTTGTCTGAACCAACAACTGCTCCTGTCTTCCTTCTCCCTCGCCTCACATCATTAAGCTAAGACTTTCCCATTGTCCTTGCAGCTCTGTGTATTCAATATATCACATTTCCAGTCAGTATGGCATAAACCAAAGTCTGCTAGAAGTGAACTAGGTAAGCTTTTATTTACCTAATAAAGGAACAGATGTGTCAGCACTACTCCCTTGCTTCCTCCTTGCTCCCTACTGACTTGACTACAGACACGGTTCCTGGTGCTGCAGAAGGCATCACACCAGCCACCATGAAGAGAAGACAAAGGGTACCATAGCAAATTGCAACCCAGAGCCTCTGAACCAGCAGCCACCTATATCCAAACTTCAAATTATGTCAGAAGAGTAAATCTGGACTTATTTAAGCCATTATGCTCCACGTAGTCTCTTATTTGTAGAATATCAGCTAACATTCCTCACATTCTTATCATTCATTTGAGCAATGCCAAAGGGGATCTCCAGTTGATACCCCTAGTGAAGGAGAATGCCTGTTTCTCGACACTTCTCACAACATATGGCATGGTTTTAACATTTAGTATTTTGTTATTTTAATATACATTTCCTTGATTATGGTTTAAATCAGAACTTCATTAACTTAAAAACTAGACATTGTCCTTTCTGTGACTTACTTGTATATGTCATTAGCGTATCGATCTATAAAAACTCTTTACATCTTAATAAAACCACCTCTTTATGTGCCATATTTGTCATTTGTCTCTCAACTTTGTCAATGGGAGGCTTTTTGTCAAAAATTTTGAGTGTTTATATCATTGTCAGCGCTGAGCTGATCAAGAAGGGAAAGTTTCAATGGTGAGATGCCCAGATGAAAGAACGTGCAAGGAATCGACATGAGAATGAAAAGGCAGGCACCATCTTTATTGCAGGGAGTGTGCACTCCTGCACTAGGGGACCACATGAGCTCTATATATGTCAGAGAACAACAGTGACAATCTGTCACACATGCATGATAAACAATAAGCTGAATCACACAGAAGTTAGGTGCGGGCACCCTACTACATTAATGTAACATTCTAAATCTGGAGTCCTATCCCTAGTCGTGAGCCTGGATCAAAGCCAGACCTGAGACCCATAATATAATGTATTTTGAAGTGAGATGTCCTGTATTTAAATGCTTGTTTTGTTCCTTACCAGTTCCATGATCTAGGGGCTACTCTACATTCAATTACCTATGTTTGATCTGTTTTATATATTGCTATTATAAGTTGTTCTGAGATTTGAACTCAGTTCTCTCTTAATCCAAAACTCATGATCTTTTTAATATTTATAAAAGTATTTTAAATCCTACAGATTTTACATTGTCTCGGCCCATTGATATGCACAATATTTAGGCCACCATTCTAATGGAAAACCACAGCTGAAGTCGCAGGGAAGACTGGCTTTCTTACATATGCACACTTCCAATCTTTATGAAAATGCAGCTCCCCTATGCCTTTATGGGTAGGTTATGAACAGATATGTGGCTCATCGTTCTAAGTAAAATTACACCTAAAGCACTGAAGAAACACTGGCTTTCTTTGGTTTATGGAAAGGCTGTACTTATACCTCTAATATTTTCTAAAAATGTGGCTCCTCTATGACTTCATCTGCAGGATATATATATAGATATGTGGTAGGTCCAAGTTGGTCTCCCAAGATAGAATTGAATCTCTCTTTTGATCATCTCTAATAAAATAATTTGTTCAGTTTGTGAAATTTGCCAATGCCATTATCAATTGAACCCAAAAATGTTATCAAAAATTTAAATTATTATTAACATACAAATGTAAGAACCATGGACAATCTGGTTAGTGTGGGCTTGTCTTTCCCTCTATGGCTATAGAAGGGTGGGCATTTCATTTTTTTAATCTACATGAAATTAGAATTTTACAGTACATGCCAAACAAAATCGGTCTTTTCCTCAATCCCATTTCTATTTTAGACTGTGATTTTGCTTTGGCTTACATTTTAATAAAGTTGGCATTTTTACCTCTTCTGCATCTGGAAATTCCCAATTGGCTTTGTCACATTGTAAAATGTAGTAATTCAGTTGGACTGAATTCTTTTTGAGGAATAAACCACCGCTTTTTACATTTTCTCCCTTATGATATATTGATTTGCAAGATATGGCATGAAATATATACTTGTGCAGGTATGTCTGTGTGCGTGCACTCACACACACACACACATGCACACACGCACACACACACGCACACACACATACACAAACTAAAGTTAAAAAAAGAGAAAGAATCTCATGCATGGTTCAGCTTACTGTTAATTAGATTACTTCATTTAGGGTAACTCCAAGGAGTTAGAAGCTGAATAAAAGCAAACTCAAGAGAAAGGACAAACAGGAAATATATATGTAGATTGTTAAAAATACAATTGTTCCCATCCCCTTGTTGCTTTTAGAAAAATAAGCAGTATTTTTTTGATGTGTGCAGTATTTAATTTTAAGAAGAACACACTCTGATAAATCAATAAATACAAATAAACCTGCTAGATTCCCTATATCATGTAACTCTTAAATGTCTGAAACGATGTGACAGCAATCAAAGATGTCTATAAGACCTTGCTTTCCCACCACCTTTGAAAGTAAACAAGACTGTATTTTGCCAGCCAAGAATGCCCACCTTGCTGATGACACTTTCTTCTTTTCTTTGAGGGTAAGAGTAGGGTAGGGTGACTAATCATTCCATTTACCCAGAATTTGAGAGGTTACCAAGATGTGGGACTTTCAGTGCCCAGGAAAGTCCTGGGAAACGACGACGAGTCGGTCAGCCCAGAGCAGGGAAACCTGTCATGAATGTTACAAATTGCACCATCTGGGTTTGATATTGGAACACATGACTGTCCTTTATGTTCCTGGAACTGAGATCATCCCTGGAAATGCTCACAGTTGTCTAAATGGAAGACGAAATTCTGAAACCACAGTAAAACCTGAAATGCTTTAAATAAAGTTTAAAATGAGTGTTATTTTTTGTAGTTCAATGTCTCCAGAGTAATAAGGGTATTGATATGAATACAATATATCCTAAAACAAATTCAATTGGAGAAAAACAACCCTCTCTGAGATAAACAGCAAGTCTAAGATGCATATCAGCTTAATGCTTGGCTATGAGGGAAAAAGGGACATTGATGGTATGGGTCAAAATGCATTATAATATTTAGAAAGCCATTTAGAAAGTAACTTCTTTTATTGTTATAAGTATTGAATTTTCCAAGATAATGAAATGCCCATTTTATGTGAATAAGTCGTCAGTGCCTGATATCCTGGTGGCAACTTTCAAAAAACTATATTTGTATCGGGCACTGTCACCCACATTTAACTATGTCCAGAATTGGGGACTATGTCTAAAGGTATCTGGTGTGAAACAAAGATCTCTGAAAAGATTAAATATTATGTACTTTGAAAACAACTAGACGCCTGTCAATTCCTCCTTCACAGTTGTTCATTTTGTGGGAAGTGTTTGGGTTGAGAACTTTTCCACCTACTTTTTAGTTGGTGATACTGCTAGACAATATGCACAGATGAGTGATAAAAGGACCTGGCTGAACTGTTCCTGTTTTGCTCTCTAAGAAGAGTCAGGGTGTAACATTTCTTATCAGCCCAACCATGTCTTCCCTTTTGATTCTCATTGACTTGGTCCTATCTTCATCCTGACTGTAGTATAGACTCCCCTGTGATTCATGGGGGTGGGTAGGGCTTGCAGTTCTCATTGATTCTGACTCCAGTTCCTGCTTCTGATGAGTTAGTGTTTGGACCACCTCCCCCTTCTAGCTTACCCTTCTTAGTGGTTGGGGGATTGCAGCACTCAGGCCTCCCTTCAATAAAATCTGCTGCCAAGAGTGTGGTTAGCAGACAGCTGCCAGCTGCTGTACCTAGAGATCTACCATGGCAGTTATGCCAAGGCTACACTGCCTCAGAGCTGAACCAAAGACTGAGCATGAAAAGGGACTAGATCCAGGCCTCTGTTTGATGTGGATTTTTGAATGTGCAAGCTTTGCTCAGGGGCTCCCATCAGCCAGGCCACCATGGTCTCAGAGGTGCACTGCAGCCTAGGAGGCTTCTGTCCCAATCTTCTTTCCTTCCTTCTTGCCCCTCACTGGTATTAGAGTGCTAAAGGCTCTCCTGGCCTACTCCTGTTCTCTCTCTCCCTTATCGTTCATTGGCATTTTCTCCATCTGTGTGTCTGCTTCGTAGAGGACCTGAATTAACACATAGTTCTTCTTATTGTCTTATGCTTCTAGATGCCACTAAAAGTACCAGTGACACAAGGCTCTGTGTGTAGCAGGTTTTTTATTGAAAGTAGGAGGCAAAGGATGGTGTTTACTCTGTGGCACACCAAATGATATAAAACTATCTTCAGTATCCTCATCCTTAAAATCTTTTGTTCACACTCATATCTCAGAATTCCCGTAAACTCTTTTTCCATAGGTTCTGACCTCTTGTCACATCTTTCACATGCCCAGCCTTGCCTCATTTCTTTGATCTTTACTCTGCACTCAATATTTGCCACACCTCCCCAGATTCTTGTTAACTTCCCTTTTTACAAACCATGTCATTGGATATCACCTGCTCAAGTGGTCTATAATTTTTCTTCCTAAAAGGAACTGTTGTTCAGGATAAAGATAACATTTTTTTTTCAAACCCCACTATGCATACTACACATGATTGAGGATACAGACCACAATTCTCATATTAACAGATTAAAAAGAATAGACATATCCATAACTGTATCCAACAAGAAAGAATATTTGTTTACTGCTATGAAGTCACGAATAAAAAAGGAAGGGAAAAAGAGCTAAATTGATGGTCAAACCAATGGCATCATGGTACTGATTTTATACATTTAGGATTTACTGTAGAATATTCTCTTATTTGCCATAAAATCACCTTTAATCAGCTAGTGATAATTGATCATTCAAATGATGTGGAATGTGGAAGAGATTAACTAGCTGTTCGCTAAACCCATCTCCCTGTTTTGTCGAGCAGGTCTGTGCGATTCCATGACTTAGTTGTGGCAAATGAAATGTGGGCAGGAGTGATGTACACCACACTCCACCAGGATTGGCTCATAAATTTCCCAATTCATGGATCCTCCATGCTCTTTTCTCCTCTTTGACAATTGTTGAAGATGACAAATGCACAGCATGGAAGGATCATGGGTCTCTGAAATTAGTCATGGAGAAGAGCATCTTACTAATCAAAAATTTTTCCAATATTTTATTGGGTGGCTGGTTTACTTATTATTAAGTTTTGAGAGTTGTTTATAAATTCTGGATATAAGTCCTTTATCAGGTATATGATTTGCAAATATTTTGTCTCAGTCTGTGCTTGTCTTTTGATTCTCTATTTTGGTTCTCGCTGTTAAGTGACTTTCAAAGAGTAGATTTTTTTTTTTATTTGATGAAGTCCAATTATCAGTGTATTATTTATAGATCATATTTTGGTATTGTATATAAGGACTCTTTGTCTAATCCAAGACAAAAGGTTTTTTTTAACATTTTCTTATAGAAGGTTTATAGTTTTAGGCTTTTTGTTTTGATTATAGATCAAATATAGTGTGAATGTGGTATGAAATACAGATCAAGGTTAATTTTTTTTGTATATGGACATCCAATTGTTCTGTCACCTTTTTTTTGAGAAGTCTATGCATTCTCTACTGATTTCTTTTTTGCACCTATGTCAAAATTCAGTCATCTATACAAATGTAGGTCTATCATTAGATTCTCTATGCCATTAATATCTATCTTTATGTCAGTACCACACTATTTTGATTACAGTAGCTTAATAATAATTTTTGAAATTTAGTAATGTTAGCTCATCTTTGTTATACTTTTAAAAAGTTGTTTTGGCTATTTTAGGTTCTTCACATTTCCATACAAATTTTAGAATTATTTTGTCAATTTATAGATATAAAAAGCCTGCTAGGATTTTGATTAGGAGTTCATTTAATCTGTTGATAAACTTGGGGAGAAGTAACATCTTAACAATATCGAGTTTACTGGCCCTTGAATAAGGCATATCTGACCAATTATGTTGGTAAGTATTTATTTTTTCCCCAGGAATGTTTTATACTTTTAACCATACATATCTTTTATGTATTTTGTTCAGTTTATCCCTAAGGATTTTATACTTTTTTGCTATTATAAAGGATATTTGAATTTCAATTTCCTATTGTTCCATGACAGTATATAGAAGTACAATTATTTTTGTATATTGATCTTTTATCTCACAACTTTGCTAAACTCATTTATTAGCTCTAGCAACTTTTTTCTAGGTCCATCAGATTTTCTACATGGGCCATAAGGTCATTTGCAAATACAGAGTTTTACTTTTTCTTTTCCAATTGTTATTTCTTTTCCTTAAGTAATTTCTCCGTCTAGAATCTCAAGTACAATGCTATCTGAAGGTAATGAAAATAGACATCCAAGTCGTGTTTCTGATTTTAGAGAAAAAAGTTTTTATTTCACCAAAAGTATGATATTAGCTCTGGTTTTTCATAGATGCCCATTATCAGGTTGAGGAAGTTCCATTCTATTCCTATTTGCTGAGAGGTTTTGTCAGAAATGGATGTTGGATTGTGACGAATGCTTTTTCTGTGGACATTAAGATTACTATATAGTTTTTTCCTTTATAGTTTGTTAATATAGTGAATTATATTGATTGACTTTCCTGTTTTATGCCAACCTGTATTCCTGGGGTTAATCTCATATGGTCATGACGTATTATCTTGTTTATATATTGTTGGATTTGATTCGCCAAAATTCGCTAAAATTTTATTTAGAATTTGTTTTTGGAAAGCGCCAGTCTATCACATATTAAGTATTCAAGAAATACTAATGATGCCTCCCCTCTTCTTCAGTTGTTTTTCTGGAGAGTGATAAACAGAAGTATAAAAAAATATGCCCAGTAGTGCATTTAAGCACCTGGGCAAATTTAATTAACCAATTATAAGTCGTCATAGAAATTTAGGTTAAATTACATGTAAACAGTTTAATTTGCATTTCTTATCACATGAAAATAGTGAGCATACGCCCCTTCCTATCTGTAACAAAGAGTCTATGCAATCTCAAATTTCTTTCTGCCTTTCTATCTTCAGTTTCAGACATATACAAGTAAAACCAGAGACAACCAGATGCAAGAGCAGACAATTGGTTTTCAGTTTGAATCCTATGTGTCATTACCTTCCAACATTTCTGGGGTTAGAGTCATGAGCTGTTTAACACAGCCATTCATACTGTCTGAGCCCAAAGGAAAAGTATTCCTTTGTTATCAACTACAGGCTGTTTATGCAACAGCTAGACAGACCCACTGGTAGCAACTAAATATTAGGAGGTCTGGGGGAACTGATATAGAAAAAGAATCAGCAGATGTATTTGGGTACAGTTAGAGCTGTCTATTGCGTCAGAACATATAATGTAATGTAATCTAAAATCTCTGTACAGAAAACAATGTTCAAGCTTAGCACATTTGCATCTAAGAAACTTGAATGTTTACAGTTTCATTCAACACTAGGCTGAATTTAGGGTGTGACAGCAATTTAATCCCAGTGGTATCAAGTACCTGTAAGGCAGGCTTGGTTGGTCTTCCAATTTGTCTTCTGACCATATTCTGAATGATCCCATTTGGGGTTCAAAAGAGACTATAATTTCATCTAATATTTTATAATAAACTTCAGGCATGGTTGAGTAGAAGTAAATTTCTTAAATGAATCAATGGCCCTACCGTTTGCCTAATTTCTTTTCCCTTTTCTTGGTCTCTATTTACTATTATATCCTAGGCAAAGATAGAATGGTAAATTAGTATAAGTTTTACTGACTGGGATATATTGCTAAGAAAGCTCTGAGGTATTTCTCATGACCAAATATTTCTAAATTTATATTGGTTCTGGCATTAAATGAAAATGAAGCATTTTCCTCCATTTCTTACAACCAACAGAATTTGAATGCATATTCTTTCTGACTGCATGTTTTTTCTTTTGAATGCCAAATACAAAGTTTCTGGGTGCCCAATGCAAAGTGTCTGCTTTTTAAAAGAGTATGTCCTTTGTTTGCAAAGATAATCTCTTATAGATTCTTTGACTCCAGTATACCTAGGACAGTACAAGGCACATTATAAAACTTCCATAAATACTTAAACAAAATTAGAAAAATTGTGTGTTTAGGGCAACACTCTTTGTTGTTTGGACATTTGGTCTCCTGGTTTCCTTAACTTTCTTATTTTCCCTGATTTTTAACATAGACAAATCTTCCTTTCACTAGCAAGAAGTAGATTTTCTTTTAAATAAATAAATGAATACATAAATAAAAATTTTATGAATTTGTATATTATAGAGTGTATATTTTTGAATTTATTAATGTAATGATGTATTTATTTCCTTCTGAGAACATAATTGGCCATAATCGTGAAAGAAAGACATTGCCAGAGACCACACTCTGTGTTGAACATTACTTTGGCAGAACTTTCTAAGCTATGACCTCCCTGAAAGGAGGAAACACAGAACAGCAGAAATGCTGAGCTGACATGTCTATAGATGATCCTCTCCTTGCATGTGGAAGACAGGTTGAACCATGCAAACACATTATTTTCAACCAGAAGAGTTGGGGCTACATGAAGTGGGAGAGAATGAGATATAGACCATTCCAGCAGATGAGGTTTAGAGGGAGGATTTCAGGAGAAGTAATCTGGACAACTTGCCCAGTGCCTCGGTCCAGTGTTTAAACACCCCTGGTGTTTGAGGTATGGATGTTTGGAAGATCAAAGAGCTCACATTCAAAGTTCACAGTGAAGGAAGCACTCTGAAGCCATATGAAAATATCATGTTTAGGTATCTGGATTGTGTGAGATTCTGCTCCTCTCCATTCCAGAGTAATAAGGAGCAAACAGAACTAGTCTTTCTGCCCTTAGTCACCTAAACGCTGCCTCTCCCCTTGCATTATTTATTATCTTTCGAAGCAACAAGTGTTACCAATCTTATGGCTCTATAGAGCCTGACCAGTCTCCTGGGAAATACTCCCAAGGTTAGAGTCTGCCAATACTAGACTAGTTTTAATAATCTACAATTGGCAGGTCATTTATTTTAGATATCAACCAAGATGAGCAAGACATGAGCACAAATAGGCACACTTGTTACAACCTCAAGGAAGTAGGAGGGAAAGAAGAGCAGCATCTGTTGAAATTGTTGGAGGAAACATCAAATACAAAAGAAGGACATGCACCGGGTAAAACAATTCAAGTTGAAAAGGAAGAAGAATATCAGAGATTCCCAGAAGGAGCTGAGCCAGAATCAACAGTCAGGAGGAAAGAGAAGAGACTGCATATTGAAAGTGCTGAGAGAAAACATGACTTAGTGAATGACCCTGGACTCAAGTCCCTTAATCTCTTCGGGTCTCAACATCCTTCTTTGTAGTCCCTCCCAGGGAGTTACATTGGCACACTGATGTCTGTAAGTCTAGGAATTGAAGTACAGATGGAGCCTGACTTACGATGTTTCAACTTATGATTTTTCAATTTTATGATGGGATGAAAGTGATATGTATTCAGTAGCAGTGGTACTTCAATTTTTTTTTTTTTTAGGCGAGGCAACCCTTGGTTGACCTCACAGATTGCAAGGACCTTGTCAGAATTTACAATCCCTTAATTTTATTTTTTTATGCCTACAGCACTTGGTCTTCCTAGGTGGTCTCCCATTCAAGTACTAACCAGGCCCAACCCTGCTTAGCTTCCAAGATCAGACAGAATCGGGCTTGTTCAGGGTAGCATGGCCAGAGACTTAAATTTTGAATTTTGATCTTTCCCAGGCCAGTAATCCAATGCTCTCTCATGATGCTGGGCAAAGCAGCAAGTTACAGCTCCCAGTCAGCCACATAGTCATGAGGGTAAATGTCTGATACTTTACAGAGTAGTATTAAATGCATTGCCAACTTACAATATCTTCAACTTACAATTGGTTTATTGGGACAGAACCCAATCATAAGGCGAGGAGCATCTGTACATACATGAATATCTTTAATAACATCAGTGCCTTATCCAAACTAAATTTAACATAGCACCCTTTACAGTCACATGCCTTGTGTTTTATTTCACTATTTTCTTCATGAAAAAATATTTCATTTGGAAACCAACTAGTGAGCATAAAATAAAATGAATGTGGTGAAAGTTGTCAGTAGATTTCCACATATGTGTCAATAGGTGTGAAAGGGATTGTCTGATTTGTTAACACCTCATTTTTGGATCAGTCCCTCCATAAATACCTTTCTCACACCTTGGAAAGAATGAGAACAGAATATATTTAAACTGGGCTTACTGGATGAGTCCAGAGACTTGCTGGAAGATCTGAAGCCTTGAGAAAACAGGTTCTCAGTATATGAGTAAAATGACAGTTACATTTATTTCAATTCTGCGGTCTTTTATTTAAAGGAACCATGCTCTTATCTCTTCTGGGTTTTACTTATTTGTTGTATTTCAATTTATTGAAATTACTTCATACCTGTCAAACGTCTGTATGGTAGAGGGGAGAGGGAAGGAGATGGACTGGGAAGAAGGAAATAATCTTGAGATGGGTGGAGGGGAGTTCTAGAAATTTTTTTCCTGATTTCCATACCAAGCCAATCGTAATAAGGACTTGCTCCATGCCGGGCACTCAGTGAGGCATACAAGGCACTATGCTAGATGGACATCAAAGAGAGAGCAAAGAAACACAACAGCTTGGCAGACACACTGACTTAAAAATTCATTTGCATCGGCTTGAGAGAGCCTATTGTCTCCTGGGGAGGCTTTGGCATGGCCAGGAGAAAACATCAAAGACACTCCAAACTTCAAATCCCTGATCAGCAGGACAGGAAATGGGAAAGTCATCCTAGAAGGGATTTGGAAAGGAAGGGGCTTATCTAAGGATGCCCCCCTGGACCCTGAACATGAGCTCTCACCATGTGTACATTCGACAGACGTGATATGGTGAACAGCTTGGCACCCAGTCAGTAGCAAGTCTTGCCCTAGCCCCCCACCAAGAAACTGCAGGGAATAAGACAAAACAAGAAAAGATAATTCAATAGGAGTATTTTGTCATCTTCATGGTCAACTTAACATTTTCAAAGGATCCCATTGAACAAGAAAGCCTGCATTCTGAAACGACAGAAGTATAAATAAATATCCAAAAATAGAAGCCCAAAGGGACAGGAGAAAACCAAATTCAACCAAAACAAAGTGAACAAGAAGGGTTTGCCTGAAATGCTAGCTGGCATGCTGGACTCAAACTCCTGGTGGCCCAGTGGGGGCGCTTCATGCTTAGAGTGTCTCAGTATGACCGAGGGACCAAAAGTTGCCAACAAACCCAAGGAAAGGCCTTTAATTCCATGTTGTTGGGAAATAATGACAGACTCTGAAATCTGCCCATGTGCAGAGCTCAGACAAGGCTGAAATTTCACATGTGGCCTGCTACCAAAGTAGGACGGTCAAAACGAACCTGGCCAAGCTTTATCCCAAACACAAAGTTCCTATAAAAGCAATAGATAAGAGGTTTCTTGAAGAGACAGGAACATTAAATTAAATATATGTGATACACTAGATGTATATTGATGGTATATATTATGTGTATGTTGATTAAACTAATAATACAGATTCTATACATACATATATAGTGTATTTACATATTTTTAAATAACTTAAAATATAAATTTTACAACATATACTTTAAGTTGAACAAAGCTGAGATTTTAAAGTAAGGCCATAGCAAGTGGGAAATTTTTAAATGACCCCCAAGCCCAGTAATCCTTTCTTCTGCGTGCCTAGTTAGGATGCATGCATCCAGTTTGGAGGCTGTGTACTATAATGGTCAAGTTTGAAGTTTCTGGAGTGAAATATCCAAGCCTTAGATACAAGCTTCACTACTATTAGTGTGACTTAGAATAAGTTCTTGAACCAGAACTCAGAAAACATGGACATAATATCAGTACCTACCTTATGTGGCTATTGTGGGGAATAAGCAAGATATATACATAAAGGACTAGACTGGACCCTGATACATACCAACAACTCAATAAACACTCACTATTAATATCACAAATCTATTATAAGCTCTGTGTCCCAAACCCTTCGTAGTATCCACAGCAACTAACAGGGCAAAGAGCAACCAGTAGAATTCAGTACATGCCTATGGCTTGACTTAGAAGTTAGGGTTCCATACTTGTTTGATTCCTTAAATCCCACAGTGTAAACAAAATATAGAACAGAGAATTTCTTTTCTTTTTTTCATGTGGCTATTTCCACCAGTTATT
The DNA here is from genome assembly GCA_030015415.1 of Cynopterus sphinx. Classification (NCBI taxonomy): domain Eukaryota; kingdom Metazoa; phylum Chordata; class Mammalia; order Chiroptera; family Pteropodidae; genus Cynopterus; species Cynopterus sphinx. The sequence continues at coordinate 3,151,704 of CM057388.1, forward strand.
GTTTTCAACAGATATTGAATGAACACATTTTTTCTGTGACCTATTTTTTTTTATCTTTGAACAGATTAAATGCCTGTTCCTTGTCATCTGTATTAGAGTCCTCATAAATAATCTTCCTAGATGTCAGTACAATATTCATACTTTAGAAATCCTCAAGGTTTATCCAAGGAGCAGTTTCTTCAGATGCAAATAGGTAGCCCTATTGAAAACAAAACAAAACAAAACAAAACAAAACAAAACAAAACATTTCTATATTAAAGCTAACTGAAAAACCTTGGAATGAACAATGCTAACCAGGCATGCAGGATTTATCAGTCTTAAATACACTAGTGTGTGCTATGGATCTCTAAGAGATGAATATAAAATGCCATGTTTCCCAAATCACTTGTTTACACAACTTTCTTTTCCATGAAATTACCTCTTTCACAGAACTATGACCATCAACAGAACTAGTGCTCTATGATAGGCACTTTGGGACACCCTATCTTAGAGAAACCACTTGAAATCTACTGATTTTACCCTGGAAAGTGGGGTCACAATCTCATGAGAACACAATCACTTCTCCTCTTAGATGGTCCACACATCAAGCAAGGGTAGTTATAAAATATCATTGCCCTAATTCCCTAGGGTCGATCATGATGATATTGCTGGTTGGGAAGGTGTCTCCTTTCTCTTATACTACTTTTTATATTGGCTCCTCCTGCCTCTATAAGCTCAGAAGAGTCAAATTCTTCATAAGATGAATGTGGTAGTGTTTCCAATCAAGGCCATCACTTGTCCTGAAAGTATGTCATGCAAACATATCGTTGGTGGATACACTAAAAGATGACAAAATCTACATTTGTATTATACTTTCCACAGTTACTTAAGCCTACATTCCAATTTATCTCTTGATCAGTGTTTCCCAAACTTTAGGATTCTAATAATCACCCATGGTACTTAGGGTACTTTAGGATTCTTGGGTTGTACCATCCCATGTTTTGGAAATGCTTCTCTGATGAGGCTTATGGTCAAGTATCCTTGAGAATTTCAAACCCGGCTGCACAGTATAATTCATTCTCTCTCCCTCCCCCTCCCCCCTCCCTTCCTCTCTCCCTCCCTCCTTCCCTCCCTCTCTCTCTCTCCCTCCCTCCCTCCTGCCCTCTCTCTCATACCAGGATCCTAAACAAAATCTACTGAATCAAAATCTACATTTTTAAAACATCTAACAAATTTGGAAATCCAGTTCTCTGTGCAGAATGGTGGCTCCAAACCTCAGGTTCATCTAACGACAGAGCTAGAGATGATTGCATGAAATCCCAGGAGGTAATGACTAGCATGGCACTCTAGACAGCCCACATACATACAGAATGAGGAAGGAGGGGATGTCAATAATAATGCCTAAAAATACACAAATAATTTTCTTTGAAAATAGGCACAGTTGAGAACAGCAAATCTGTCCCAAAAGCCCCAATGTGGTTTGATCCAGAGAGTCTTCTCTAGAAGATATGATCATTCTACTTTACCTTCCAGTATTTCCTACAGTGTAAAATAGCTCTTTAGGCTTTCTGTATATGACATGAATACCTCCCCAAACATTATCAAGAAGTTTTCTGACTGGTGATGTGGTTTCTCAATATATTTCAATTTTCATTTGGTCCCCTACTCCCTTGATCCTGAGTCTGTTTCGAATGAACTCTCTGAGGAAAATGTATGAACCTTGCTAAAAAGAAATCTCATAACTGGCTATTGAGCATGGGACACTTCAAGCAACCACAGCGCAGCTTATGGAACTAATTCATCATTCTGTCAAACTTGAGGATCCTTTAATTGGAGAATTAGCTAAAATGGTGGAAGTATTGGGAAGTAAAAAAAGATTAAAAGGGAACTTCTGGAGCTGGTCTTCTTAACATAATTTTACAAGACATCTTTCAGGAATGAAGATGAAATTTCTTTTTAACAGTTCATCCTTTCTTTTGGAGATAACTATAGACTTACAGAAGAGTTTCAAGGATATTACAGAGAGATTCCATATACCATCTACTTAGCTTCCCTTATCTTTAACATCTTATGTAACCATAGAAATTTTTATAAAAAACTAAGAAATTAACTTTAGCATAACACTATTAGCAAAAGCACAGAACTTACTGATTTCTTTTACTTCCCCCAGGGTTCTACCAGGATCCCACATTGCATTAAATTGTCATGTCTCCTTAGTCTCTTCTGATCTATGAGAGTTCTTTCTTTCCAGACCTTGACACTTTTGAAGAGTACCGATTGCTTGTTTTGTAGAATGCTCCTCAATTTGGGTTTGTATGCTGTTGTCTCATGATTAGACTGAGGTTATGTATTTGGAGCAAGAATACTGCAGAAGTGATGAGCCCTTTTCAGTGTATCATGTCTGGGGGTACATGGTATCCATAGGTATTATTGGTGATGCTCAATTTGATCACCTTGCTAAGGTAGTATCTGCCAGAATTGTCCACTGTAAACTTATTATTTTTCCCTTTGTAATGACAAAGTATCCTGGGATAGATACTATTTAAGCAAATATCCTATTCCTTCTTAGACTATTACCTGCTCATTTTAACAACCATTGGTGGATTTTTTCTGAGATAATTATCTCTGTGGGTTTCTAATTCTATTTTATTTCATTTAGAAATTCTATTTTCTATTTTTATCATTCTTGCTACTTTTAATTGTAATTCTCCTACAAGGAAGACATGTTCCTTCTTCCCCATTTTAAGACAAGAGATTGAAAGGACAGAAACAGGCTCCATAATTTCAGGTAGACCAGTAGGACAGCATGCATAGTTGATTGGGTCTTCAGAACATGACACGATTCCACCCCACCAACCCCATGGGTTCCTACCCAAAAGACAAGCAAAACATGTACTAGATAAAAAATCCTAGAGTTTTAACCTAAATGTAGAGCTAGGGAAGGGTTGACAAGGTGGAGATGATGTGAGGAAGGGTTATTCCTGGTGGTGTCTACCTGAGGAAGATGGAAATGCTAACTAGGAACAAAAGAATTTGTGGGGTTCAGAGAGCAATGGCAGAAAAGGTTAAACAAGTTGATGGCAGTTGGATGCTTGGTCAAAAAAAAACAAGTCACTACAAAAAGAGTTCAGACAAAAGGTGGTAAGGCCTATGAAAACAGTCTAGAAAAAACATAGGCCAAGATGTCACAGGGATTAGGACTGAGGGCTCAGGAGTCTGGGTAAAAGCAAGGACACTAGGGAAATGTGATAGAGCCAGAAAATAGACAATATTAGCAGGTAAAGTCAGAATTGCTCTTTGTGAAAGGCCAGAGAATAAATATTTTGGGCTTGTGGGCTGTATGGTCTCTGTCCAACAACTCAGTTCTGTAGTTATGGTGTGAATGCAGCCACGGACAGTATGTAAAGGAATGGGCATGGCAGGATTTGGTTCACAATGAGTCAAACTTGGCTTGTGAATAGTAATTGACCAATTCTGAAGCCAATGAAGTCAATAATGCATGCAGGGACAGAATATCCTTTGGGCTCTCTATCCAGTACTTCTTGGTTGGTTCTGTTTTGACTTAAAAATCTGACAAAGGGACAGAGAACTAAAATTGACCACAGTCACTTCAAATAAGGCCTAACAATTTGGGGATTCTTGATAATGGGAGGCCTTAGAATTACCTTAGTTATTGCCCTATGTCTAGATAGAGGGGTAAGCATTACTTTAGAATTTAACCAAATTACTTATATTTATAATACATTCTCCCAAATTTTATACAGTATATACTTTTATTTGGAATTAGAATTTTAGAAATATTTTACGTTGCATTTTCTTGCGATATTTTGAAACAAAATCAATTTTAAGCCACTATTATTATTAAATGGCCTCTTGGAATTTTGTGATATGAGTAATCTGAACCAAATTCTTGCCTTAAATTATTTCAGTAAGTTGAAATAAAGGAAACACTAACATTCTCTCCATTCTCTGATTCATCTTTGGCTTGGTGTTTTGTTTAATGTTCTCCTTAAACATTATACCTTTGAAATATAAGCTTTTTAAACATAACGGTGGTTAAAGAGAGGAGGATGAACCAGAGGAGAACTTCAAACTATTTCACTCTAGGAGAGGTAGAACATATAGAAAACGTTAAACTAACCCTTTTCAGAGTGAGATATCAATTCTATTTTCCTTGTACCCTCTGGGCATTTCTTAAATGTTTGCAATCCCTTCTCTATGACTGGAATCCCTGTGAAGATATTTCTGTGTATTTATTCTCAAGTAGCATAAAAACATTTTGAAATTCTTTGCTAACTTTATGATATTTTATAATTTTAACAGTTTTGGATGTTACATAGATGCAAACATAATGCAGGATAGTGAAAATGCATGGCCATTCATCCGAAATATGAATAAAAAGAGAAAAATACTTTTCAATATTTTCAGTTTCCATAATGTCTTATTAGTTCTCTGGAAATCTAATTTCAAACCCAAGACATACTTTGCAGATTTGATTTGAAGTAAAAGAGTCCATTTCAGTAAAATATCAAAAAAGATGTTTGCACGTTTTAAATTTCATTAGATTGAATATTGGTGTAAGATCCACGTCTCAATCTACTATTTTGTAATACTGGAGTTGAACTATTTAAAAAAATTGTATTTTGTGTAAGAAACTTGTCAGCAATTTATTTTTACCTTGTGAAAAAAATAAAAGTTTTACAGACCAAAACCAGTAAACACAGTGTAGAATTATTTGAATCTTAGGACTACGAATACTCTGATTATTATATTCATGCATTCTTTTGGGCATAAATTAAGTAAGCCACGGGGCAGTTGGAGGGTGACCACAGCTCAACAAACCTATGGTTCAGCAGATGTGGTTGTAAGATATGGCTTCACTGAAAAATATTCACCACTAAGCAATTTTAGGACTCCATTCTGAGGTTTTGATTGAAAAACTTAAAATTTCCAATAGAAGAGGGATGGGTTTACCATCATATTGTTCATGAGATACAAAAATATTTGGTTGCTTCAAGTAAGCAATAATGTGAACCATCAGAGTATTTCAAATTGCAATATTTCTATAGATCTGCAAGTCATGAGTGAGAAAGGTTTTCAGTACATGCAATGACCCTATTTCAGTTTCTTTTTTTCTTGACTTCCAGACACCCAGGGGCTTTTCTTGGTGTATATATGAGAAGCTTTCATGGGGGTCAGTCATTCTGACGGATTGTCTTGATATTTGAGTATATTATTTGAACAATATTTTTTCTCTGATTTGAAGAATAATATGTATATTTTCCAGTAGATATACAATTATTGAACTGTTCCAAGATTTTAGAGGAAATATCACAGCCACAATCATTTCCTGGGCTGTGGAGCTGAACGCCGTCATTTATAATTTGCATTGGGAAATTCCATAAAATCATGAAATACACAGGAATTGAGTAAGCGCCCAGACATGAGGAAGAATAGGAAAGAAGGGGCTTCAGAAACAACCTAATGTCAACCTCATGCTTCAAAGTTTCAAGTTAATAAAAATTGAGTCAGAGCAGCAGTACGACTTTGATCTAGATCAAAACTTCCCACTCTAATTCCTTGGCTGTGAGAGGAAAGTGAATTTCCAGATTTCTCTTTGTAAAGGAAAAAATAATAATAAATGTGAAATATGCTGACATAATTCTTCAATGGTTTTAGAACTTGTGGTTAAATTTATGAAACCCTCTGTGTTACAATCTAACATTTACATAAAATAGGATGGGGGGCTGATGAAATTAACATGTCTATAAGTTTCAAAGGAAACTCTAAAATCAAGCAGGATTGCAGTATCTTTCCCTCAAGGGGTGCTGGTTCTCCACTGGCAGAGTTAATTCCTACTGGGTATAATACTTAGTCCACAGAACTTCTTGATTTGTTCCAGTTTCTCATTTACCTTCCCAAGGAAATTCATAGTATCACTTAGAGTTTTTTTTAATCTATCAATTTTGTTTTTTTTTTCAATTACAGTTGACATTCAATATTATTTTATATTAGTTTCAGGTGTACAGCATACCGGTTCGACATTTATATAACTTACAAAGTGATCTCCCTGATTAGTCTAGTACCCACCTGACACCATACATACTTATTACAATATTATTAACCATATTCCCTGTGCTGCACTTCACATCCCCGTGACTAGTCTGTAACTACCAATTTGTACTTCTTAATCTCGTCACTTTTTTCACCCACTCCCCAGCTCCCTCTGATCTGGCAACCACCAGTTTGTTCTCTGTATCTGAATCTGTTCTTGTTTTATTTGTTCATTTTGTTCTGTATTAGTCAGGACTCTTTGATTGCCTGATCATGACAATATTTATTTTAAATTATTCCTGTTGGCTCATAGTGTCCTTGAAAATGACATATAAACTTCATGCACTTATTCACACAGATGAATGAAGACCAAAAAAAAAAAAAAAAAAAAGAAAGAAAGAAAAAGAAAAAAGAAAAAGAAAATCTGTGTTCCCACTGCCTAGGAAGCTGGCTGTGCTCCCTCACTAGAGTATAAGCTCTGTGAAGGTAGAAATATTGACTACTTGCCCTTCAGGTGTCATCAGCACTCATGTGGTGGTTTGCACATAAAATAGCAACTCAACAAGTATTTCAGGCCCTGTGCAATGTGTTTCCTCTACTTATCATCGATTACACTTCACAATGACTTTTCTATTTAGGCAATATTATCTTCATTTTATCAAGTCCAAAGGTTATGTAGCAGGAAAGCAAAAGAGTTGGGATTAGAACTCAGGTTTTCTCATTTCAAATTATTACTCCTACCAATATCAGCTGCATGAAACAATATTTAGTGGACAGAAACAATTTCAAAATCTTTTCTCACCCTAGAACATAAAGAATAATATGTGTTCCTTCTCATTTTTACCTAAATACCTGCTATAGGAATCCTTCCCTAATCACAGAAAAAAAGAGTTTTGAGATCCATTATTTCTTTCAATTTTGAAGGAACAGAAAAGTCTTCAGCTAATTATTTAAAGAAAATGCTTCCCAATCCCCATAGCAATATTTTTCTAATCACATTCCTGGTTGGAACAAAGGCACTGAATTTGGAACCTGAAGCTCATTTCCTGTCTAAAATGGTTTTCATTCATTGAATGTGAATACTTGTTTTTTATTGCAAAGTTGTTTACAAGGCTGAGCTGCTGGAATTAATTTCTTTTAATGAACAAAAGAGTGATGGAATATTTAGCTGGAAGGAATTCACAGAGAGCTGCATGTAACTGGCAAAGAGTTTTAAGAAAAAGTTTTTAGTTCTAATGAAGTCTACACACTCCAAATTGGAGGAACGTTCAGGTATAATTCTTTTAATGAAACATCTGAATAACTGAGAGAAAGAAATTCAATAATCTCTTAAAACTAAACAGAGTTTGTTCTCATTCAAGAGAATAATTTGTTCAGGAAATGTTAATGAACATAAAATCCTTGCTACATGACAGATATCAGGATAAGTTCACCAAGATTGATCTGTACCCACAAAAGATAACCAATAGTTTTACGTGTTCATGCAAAGTGACAAATGAGTGCTATTCTTAATGGCAATTCATTGAAGTGAGAGCAAATTGTATTCAGAACTCCAACAGACAGAACAATAAAACCAACACATAAGGCTGAGATCAGCAGCATATATATGTCACCCTGAAAACCAAAATTTGATTGATACTTGAGCTGGAGAATACATATATATCAAAATAAAGTGCTCCTTTTATTATTGGTGAAGCTTCAGTCTTTTTATTGAAATTGAGATATAATGCACATACTATGAAATTCACCATTTTAAAGTGAAAAATTCAGTAGTTTTCACTATATTCACAGAGTTGGCCAGTCATCACCACAATCTAATTCCAAAACACTTGCATTGGCCCAATTAAAAAGAACTCTGTACTCTCTAAGAAGTTACTCACCAGTCCCTCCTCACAGTCCTGAAAACTACTTATTTGCTTTCTGTCTATGGATTTGCCTACTTGGGACATTTCATAAAAATGGAATCATGTAATATGCGGTCTTTTGTGATTTACTCCTTTCTCTTAGCATAATGTTTTTGAGATTCATCCACATTGTCACATGGATCACTTTAAAGATTCTTCTCTATAGTGGAATATTATTCCATTGTTTGGAAAGAACACATTTATCTATTCAGTTGATGAACATTTGGGTTGTTCGCATCTTCTGGCTATTATGAATGATTCTGCAATGACCATTCACGTACATGTTTTTGTGTTTTTATGTTCCTTTGACATAGTCAACTTAGAAACAAAAAAAGCAAGAGTCAGAAAGGTACCTTACACTGTGCCAAAGACAGGGAATGAATGTATCAGTAGTCTGTTCCTTTTTTTTTGTTGCTGAATAATATTCCATTGTATGAAGATACCATTTTTTTCTTTATTCATTACCAGTTGTAGGATATTTGGGTTATTTCTAGTTTTTGATAATTATGAATAAAATCCCTATAAACATTCACATACAGGTTTTTCTTTCAATATAAATTTTAAATTCTCTTAGGTAAATACCTAGGGGTGAGATAGCTGCATCATATGATAATTCTGTGTTTAACTTTATAAGAAATTGCTAAACTCTTTTCAAGGAGACCTGATCATTTTGCATTTCTACCAGCAGTGTGTGACTTCGAGGTGCTTGACATCTTTGCCAACACTTGATATTGTCAGATTTTTTGTTTGTGTGTTTCTTTTGTTTTTAGCCATTTAATAAGTATGTGGCGGTATGTCATTGTGATCCCTTTCAATTTTGATATTCTAAATTATCCTAGGTAGGTTTTTTAACATTGTTTTTTTTTCATAGAGACTTTTAAATTTTTGATTTTGCATTATAAATTTTTAAAATTCTTTCTTTTTTACTTATTTTTAATGCCTATAGCACCAATTATTCCGAGGTAGTCTCCCATCTAAGTACTAACCAGAACTGACCGTGCTTAGCTTCAGAGATCAGATGAGATCAGGCGTGTTCAGGGTGGCACAGCCGTGGTTTACATTATTTTTTATCCAACAAGTAACTTGTTTTGCTACTACTATTCTTTGTTTTCCAGAAATTTTAAAACTTACACAGAAGAGAGAATATATAATGAATCTGTATAAACTGACCACCCAGCTTTGATAATTATCATCATCTTGCCAATTAATTTCATCAAGCATTACGACCATTTTTTGATTGTTTTCTGAAGTCCTTTCAAGCAAATCTCATATATTATTTCATTTCGCTGTTAAATATTTCAATATGAATCTCCCTAATGACTTATAAACAAATATAATCACAACAAAACTAAGAAAAATTCATTAACGTTTTCTAATATTTAGTCTATGTTTAAATAAAATCAATTGTTTCAAAAGTATCTTTTTAAAAGCTGCATTGTTTAACTTTAATTTGCTTCTGACACAAAGTGGAAGCCAAACGATCTAAGGTCTTACTTTCTCCAAATGATTGAGGTTCCACTCAATTTTCAGAAATAGTTTGAAGTTAGTTCAGATTTGACTCAAGTTATAGCTTTGCTATTCCAAATCATATTTTTATTACACAGCAGCAATTTGGGGTTATAAGGCAGATATTAAGAATACAGAATTGGCATATCATTTAGCCCACAGATCAAAACACTTAAAAGATGCCTGCCACTATTGTACAATGTAGCCAAGTGATCCTGTTGGCACTGAATACATGAGTTGGCACTAACAGCCCAGGGTAGGGTGGAAAGGGCAAATAAAGTGGTGGCAACAGAGAAAGGGGTTCTTTATTAGGCTACCAGACAGGAAAGCTTGCTTCTCTTACCTGACATTGTTTCAAACAAGGCTTGTTCATAGTAGGCCCTCACCATAACTGGAGAATTAATATAAGACATCCTATCAAGAGATGTGTGTGTGTGTGTGTGTGTGTGTGTGTGTGTGTGTGTGTGTGTGTGTGTGTGTGTGTTTCGCATCAGGGACTTCAGCCAAGTAAAATTTGGGTTTGATTTTGGAACAAAACCCAAATAAGAATTTTTTTGTCATGCTAGTTTTAACTTTCAGTTTATTTAGTAAATAGAGAAGACTTTATTTGGAATTGGTTCCATTTTAGTTCACAGTTGAGTCATATAAAAATCCAGAAATTAAAATGCAGATTTGAAGATAGGCAACTTGGTGTGTTCTGCTTTAATTTTTTAAAATTAATATCGCAGTTTAAATTCCTGGCTGTAACAAGATTTCCCTTCAATCCAAACCAGAGTGCTGTGTTGTATGGCTCTTTACAGCCCCTGAGCTCTATTTCAACGTTTGCACAAATGTCTTTGCTTGCTCTATTACCATTTAGCCCAGATAACAAGGCTCAAGTAAATGTAGCCTGCACAATAAGGATATAATCACTGTTTAAAATCAAACTTCAGAGCGGGTCAACATGGCATAATCTCCTGTCTAAGTGATCTGTAATTTGCCTCTCCAGATAGTCATCTTGGCCCAGAGCAGTTTAAAAGGTAGTAGCTGCCAAAAATTGTTAACCATTAAACAAAGGTTTGCTTTTCTTTTATGTGGCAGGAACAAAGGTGCACTTTTAAATCTGTGTCTGAAAACTGTGTAGGTTTTGAAGAGTCCAATCCACCCTACAACTGTTGCCTTTGGTATCCAGAAGGAACTTTTTAAAAGTGTTCTGAGGTTTTGGTTTGTTTTTTGTTTTGCCTTGGTTGGGTGATCTGAGCCAAGGTATGTGGGTTTTATTTCTGGGGGCAGAGTTGACATAAAGAAAGCCCAGAGAACCCAAGAGTCCTGAAAGGAAGGTGTATTACAGTGGAATATATTCTGTCAATTGCCAGAATATTTAAGAACATGCAGCCATCATCATGGGGAATGTCCTCTTTGTGAGTGAAAGGTAAGTTTTCATCATGGAGAATGTTCATCTCTCTTGTTGAACCACGCTGCAATTTGGCAGTCCACATATTTGCCTTTCATGGTAGCTAAAAAGTAAACATTAGCATTTTTGCTCAGTTTTCAACTTCAGAAAGTTAGCCCACAGAGTTACTTCCTACTTTGAAGAATTCCATAACTTCATTTTCAAGGCGACTCAAGAAGACATGGCATTTTAAGCACCAGGAGACTGGAGACTCCACACACAGCCTCTCGTGAGTTCAATTAATCACCATTAGAACCTCAAGATCTAAGTTTCTACTCAATGACTGTGCCCAAGGCAAGTTTCTCCCTGGGTACTTACTGCATCTGTTCACAGTTACATTTGGTTTCTGACAAGTTCTCCTTTTGGAACTTAGAATGTCTTTTTAGGCCTTCACGTGGAAGAACAAGGCCAAGTTTTTCATTAGTATAATGGACCCATTTGCCAAAGTCATTGGCATATCATGTTACATATCAAATTCCTTAGAGTAAACATGTTGGCAAAGTCATCGCTTCATTCTATGTATTAGAACTGTGCTTTTATGTAACTGACAGAAGAAAGGGGCAAAGATACTCGAAGCGATGTTTTATAACCAGGGTTTTTCATCCTCCTTGGTGCTATGAACATTTGGGGCCAGAAAATTCTTTGTTGAGTTGGCTGTCCTGTTCATTGCAGGATGTTTAGCAACATCCCTGGCCTCTACCCACTAGATGCCAGGAGCCCTCCCAATCCCAGTTATGACAACCACAAACAGACATTGCCAATTGCCCTTTGGGAAACAAAATCTCCCCATGTTGAGAAATGTTTTATAACTAGCAAGATAGGTTTTCAATTTCTGTCTTTTAAATTATTTATTCATTAATATGTTCCACAGTCAGCTACCAAGTAGGAAGTGGTGCTGGACACAAGGTGGTACTAGACATAATTCTTGCACAATACTTGTCCTCCTAGAGCTTAGGTATTATCCTGGGAAGCCCACATTGGCTCATGACTTCTCTATTCTCCCCTAAATCCCCAAATCAGAGCACCTGTGTGAACTAGGTGGCCCTCCAAAGGATGATTCCACTCTCTTTTGAGCTTTCAGGGAACTGGGTTTGTACTGTTCATTACATACTGCCTTGTTTATAGATGCTATGTACAGCTCATCATTTTCTTATTCCGAGTGACTAGCATCTCCCTAACACAGATGCCTGCCTGTCTGGTTGCCTGGATGGATGACTGGATCAATTATTGTGGAGTACCTTGGCAGCCAAATTAAAGAGTTTGGAAGCAGTTTTGTTTTTGAGTATGAGAATGACATGACAAAAACAATTGCTTAGAAACATCATCCATGTGACATTGCACTGGAGAAGGAAAAACCTGAAGCTATAAAAATAGTAATAAAATTATTTTATATTCTTCCTGTGGATCAATAAATTATATCAGCAGAATAATGGCAACATGAATGAGGAACAAAGGAAGAAAAAGGAGAACAATTTCAAAGAAAAATGAATAAGACTTTGGAACAGGAAGTGATATTACAAAGGAAATAAAAGTCAAAGGACCCTGAAGTTCACAGTATGAAAATCTGAAAATATAGTTTCTCCAAAAAGAAGTATTGAGACAAGTCTGGGATGTTCTGATATACTGAGGTCATCATTCTTCATTAACTCTCCTCATTTGAAAGTAATATTCTTATGAATTTCCTATTCTTACATTAAGTTCAGCAGTAATCTAAGAGCAACCAAATTAGGGAATCAGATAATTAATTCACTTTGTGAACAATATTACATGAAAAAAAACAATGATGAGAAAAGCAATGGTGATATGGATGAAAGACTCACAATCTCCCTACTGTTTTGAGGAGAACAGACTGTGGCATGGCTAGGGTAGAAGCAGGGATATCATTTAATATTTGGTTACACTAGACCCAGTGTCAGGGGTGGGGACTATGAGAAGTGGTCAGATTTAGGATACGTTGTGAAGACCGAGCCAACAAACTTTGTAGATGAATTTGGTATAAGAAGTGACTCAAAAAAGACACCAAGTTTTATGGCATGAGATGAGGAATTCAGGGAAGTAGTCAGTTTAGTAGGGTATTAAAAAATTCATTGTCCACATGGTAACACTGAGGAACTTGTTGGCTACCCGAGCATAGATGGCAAGTAGCCAGTTGGAAAAGTGAATATAAAATTAGGTGCTTGGCTGGACATAAAAACCTTGGGAATGATATTGCACAGGTTCTTACCTATAGACAACAGAATCCACTCTAGCCATTTTAAATAGAAATGGGATATTACATAGTTCCAAGAATTTCTGAGTGAGGGAGAAAAAGACCTGGATGTTATGCAGTCAGAAACAATGCAACCATGGCAAATGTCCAACCACTCCATGGGACAGTTCTAATGGAAATATCATTGTCGCTATCACCCATTTTGACATTAGGGACTGAACACTAGAAATTTAACTTGCCTCAGATGAGGCACATGCCTCAGCCATCATGAAAAGTGACCCTATCTCTCCCAGTCATGACTTCACCCAAATTCTGCACCTGTGCATATGAGCCAAGAAAATTCAGTCAGAGATTTCTACTCTAACTACAAGGAAAACATACAAGTTGAGCTTTACAACCTCTCCTGTATCAGAAGGCAAGCTAGTCAGAAGGCAAGCTAGAGGGCGTTTGAATGAGTGTTGAATGAGTCAACTTGCTATTATCTGCTTCAGGGAGCCATTCATGTGTAGATGGAATTTATAGTGATGGTACCAAATGAGGTCACCTGCGGAGAGAAGAGGGACAATCACTAGAATGAACTCTTAGGCACCCCAATACTTAGATGGCCAGGAAAAAGACTGAGAAGCATCAGCTGGTGAGAAGAAGAAAAACCATGGAGGTGTAGTGCCCTAGAAGCTCAAGGTTTAAGTGATCAACTATACTAAATGGGGCTTTGAGAGAAATTAAGGATGGAGAACTGACTGCTGGATTTCAGAACGCTGAGATCAGTCATGACTTTAATAAGAGGGATTTCAACGAAGTGATTAGAAAGGGTGCAGACGAGATTTGGAGAGGGTGAAGCAGAGAAATGTGTATAAAGAGGCAAAGATATGGTCTGGGACTTGGGGGCTGGGGAGAAAACCAAGGGAAGATCTTTCAAATGGGAGATATTTAAAAATTAAAGATTAAAAAAGGCATAACATAACCACATTTTAAAACAACAAAACCAAGTTGTATATTTTAAATTGTCTCTTTCACAGAACTTGGTTTCTTTCCTGATCTTTACAATGACTATGTATTTAAAATTTTTTCCTAACCAGTTTAACATTCCCATGGGGAATGTCAAGGGGTTTCTATTCATCAGCTCATTGTGCTTTAAGTCTTGACAGTCAAAGACAATCATACTTTCACAACTAGAGATATGGTCTCTGATCTTGTTCACACTTCTCGTGAAGCAACCCTCATTTCAGCTTTCGCTACCATTAACAAATTTATCAGAAAAATATGACCTTTGTGTTATCCAGAAGAGGAGGTGTTTACTTTATAAAGTGCTAGAATATGAAGGTCTTGCTATAAATCAGATGTATCTCTTCATCTACCGGAAGCCACCTACCATGAAAACAGAATGAGTAACTGGTTCCATTCAATATTCTCAGGCTCCACTTTAGGAAGACAACTGAAGGCTTAAGTGATTTGGTCAATTTTAATACATTTTAATTTTTATAATATGCTCTTGACATATCAGGTACCACAAGTTCCTCCATTCAAGTCATCCATTGGGCATCTCTATCTTTTCACAAACTGTTTTTTAGTTAGCATTGCTTCATCTATGAAGATTAGCTTCACTGCTATGACAAATCAGAGAGGATTTTAAAAGATGGCATTAATTTGGCAATTTTACAAACATTCACTCATACCTTTAAATACTGAAAGGATCAGAACAGTCATTTGGTTTTTTCATCTTTGTTATTAAAAGGAAAAATAAAGACTAGTTTGCTTTTCTTTCACTGTCTAACAGAATTTGTGGCTTAGCTCACTTTATAACTCCATTCCCTGTTCCCCACCACCCCAAATCGTTCTCTTTCATCCATAATCCCTAGACCCTGGCAGGTGCTGAGCTGGACTCTGATCTTATAGTTTTGCTTTTTCTGGAAGGCCATATAAATTGAATCATGGAGTATACAGCCATTTGAGACTATCTTCTTCTACTCAGTATAATGCTTTTGAAATGCATCTGTGTTGTAAATATCAAGTTTGTTCCTTTTTATTTCTGAGCAGTATTCTATTTTATGGATGTACCACTACTTATTTATCCATTCACCAATTAGTGAACATTTGAATTGTTTCCATCTTAGGTGATTATGAATAAAATTGCTAAATACTTTCATATTCAGTTTTTTATGTGGACAAATGAGAAAGATGTCTCTTGGGAAGTATGGAGTAGGACTGCTGAACCATAAAATAAGTATGTGATTAACTTTTCTCTATACATTTTATTCCAACCAGCAATTTGTCTTGTATTTTGAAAACTTGCTAGAGTCACTTATTAGTTATAAAAGGTTTTTTGTAGGTTCTTTGTGATTTTCTACATAGTCAATCATGTTGCTGAGAAAAAGAAACTTTTATTTATTCCTTTCCAATCTGTGTCCTTTTAAAGTTGCCTTATTTCACTAGCTAGAAATTGATATTAACTTGATATTAAATTGATAGAAGTGGTGAGAATAAACATCCTTTCCTTATTCCTAATCTCGGGGAGAAAAAAATTTAGTCTTTAACAGGAAAGCATGACATTAGCTATACAATTGCTTTTGTTGATGCCCTTTATCAGAATGAGGAAGTTCTTTTTTCCCTTAGACTGTTTTACTGATGAATAGATGTTACACTTTGTCACAATTTTTCTTCAAGATGATCATGATGAATTTCATTAATGTATGAATATTGAACCAACCTTGGATTCTTCAGATAAAGTCCATTTGGTCATAATTTTTTTATTCCTGTATTTTATCTGCTAACACTTTGTCTAAAAGTTTTGTGTTTATGCTTATGAAGCATATCAGTCTATAATTTTCTATCTTTTAAATATCTTTGTCTGGTCTTAGTATCTTGGTAATATTAACCTCATAGTTTGAGTAAAAATATGTTTCTTTGTTGGAAGGTATTTAACTACAAATTTAATTTCATTATTGGTATGAGATTATTCAGGTTACCCATTTCTTTTTGATTGAGCTTGAGTGGTGGGCTCATGACTTTTGAGCAATTTTTCTCATTGCATTGAAGTTATCAAATTTATTAGCATAAAGTTGTTCATTAAAATCCCTGATTTCTCTTTTGATGTCATTAGGATCTTTAGTGATGTTTCCTCTTTCATTCCTGATCTTGCTAATTTTTGAGTTCTCTCTTTTTTTGTTAGCAGTTTGGCTAAAATTTTATTAGTTTTACTGATTTTTTCCAAAGAAACAGATTTTGCTTTCATTGGTTTTCTCTCTTTTCTGTTTTTAATTCCATTGATCTCCAGTCTTATCTTTATTGTTTACCTTTTTATTTATTGTTTTTAGTTAAATTTACTCTATTTTTTTCTTATTTCTTCACATAGAAATTTAGGAAATAGGTTTTAGACCTTTCTTTTTAAACATTTAGTGCTATAAATTTTCCTCTTAGTGTTGCTTTAGGAACACAAATTTTATGTTATCTATTAATTTAATTCAGAATATTTTCTAATCTCCTGTGGCTTTCTCTTGACTCATAGATTATTTAGAAGTATGATATTTCATTTCCAAATGCTAGGGGAGATTTTCCAGATAGCTTTTCTTTATGGATTTCTAGTCTACTAACATTTTGGTTAGAGACATAGTTTTATATTTTAAATTATTTTAAATTTATTGAGGCTTATTTTATGGCCTAGAATATGGTCTACTCATATTCTATGTTTATCACACTTAGAGTCACATTTTCACTACAGAAATAGCCATATGATTGATATTTAGAATTTCCCAAGCCTCCACTGTGGGTGTTATATAATATAATACATGCACCACACGATCTTCCTAAATTCTGAAAAATTGTGAATTTTATAACACATCTGGATTTGGGGATTTGGAATAAGAAACTGTGGACTGGTTTATTAGTTATATTATCACCTATGTGATTTGAAATATGTTTATATTGTTTTCAGATTATCAGAGACATGAAAACACATAAATAAAAATTTCATAGAAGAACTTAAGAACCAAAAGAATATTTCCCTAGACCATGGAAACCATCATTCACAAACAACAGAAAAACATAGCAATAATAAATTTATGATATGATAGTGCTGAGTTTTCTTTGGCTGTAGCCGCTTTTCCTAGCAGAGACCTCCTTTGAAATACTAAACTATCTGACAGGCAAACTTGGGTAACACTTCTTATTTTGGATTTTCTTGAACATAATCAGAATTGTCAGAGTTAATCTTACTGTTTTTCTATGATGAGTACTAAAAATTCCAAGGAAATCCCTGAAGAAAGAGAGAAGATAACAGTTCATGACAAATATCAACCTCATTCTAGATCAGAGCTATCTTACTTATTGAAATCTTAAAATTGCCTATTGAAAGTAAGAAAATTGTTTATTGAAACCAAGAAAGTTGGCAATTTTAGAAGAAATTATTGCTAACGCTATTCCTAAATCTGTAGTAATGAACCAGAGGCAAAGATTACATTTAAATGCCCTTATAATTGCCAACCTTAGCCCAGACTTAAATGATGCCAATCTTTATTAAAAATAACGTTGAGTGTAAATAATAAATAAAGGGGACCTCAATTGGGTAGGATGAGGAGAAAACCCTGAGATTGGCCAATAGGAATTAAATTAGTAAATTCAATTCATATTGTGTAGGTCAGCCAAACCGATGGGCAGGAGGAAAACAACACAGGGAGAGAAAGCAGACAAAGCTATGGCATGTTTTCTATTCTTTTAACCACAAGAATTCAAAGAGCCAAGAGTTTTGTGAGAAACTGACTAGATATCATAAAGGTTGATGCCACAACTGCTTTGCACATTTTCCATTCCTGGTTTCCCAGGAACTAAGACCCCCATCTTATTTCAATGGCATTATAAAGAGAAAAATCTCATGCTGCTAAGGAGAACAGTAATTGGGGGTGGAGCTCTAGCTCAATAAAGTCTTGAATAGTAGGTTGGGTTTGATATTAGTAAAGGGAAGAATATTAAAAGTTACTTTTAACTGAGTGTTGCTCATGTATTGCTTTTTTTCATGGGATCTGGGTGGACTCCATGCTAAATAACAGAAGTGATGTGGTTATGTATTTAGGTTAAATGACATTGTCACTCTTGGATCCTTGCTTAGAAGGAAAAAGTCCAGGAAGCTAAGATACAGGATCATAACCAGATAGATGCCACATCTCCTGGTGCTCTGTGCTGGGCGGGTAGTGGGTGCCAGTGACTCTATTGTTGGAATGGCTCCTTCTCTTTATCCTTGGGGAAGAAGGGATGGCAAAAGTGAACAGGAAAACACAGCCTTCTTGACGAGATGCTTATTTTTCATTTACCCTGCACCTAGACTTTTCTTTAAAAATTTGATGAAGGCTTTCAAGAACAAGTGACTACATTCAACATTTAGTGGGGATGTGACTTAGAATATCCTGTTCTGTTCCCCTTTTATTTCAAATTTAGGAAACATGCATACTCATCTGCCTCAGTCTTTTACACATATGAATTAAACTTCTGGGGCAGAACAGAGGTTTGTTTAAGTAAAAGGTAGGAATGCATAACATGCTTTGAAGAGAGAAAAAGGGCAAGCTCATGCTGCAGGCAGTCATGGGTAGAATTCTTAAGCCCTGTGGGAAATCAAGCTGTGCATGATTCTGTTCTAGCACTGGCTACTCTTGGTTGCATTAAGTGACCACTTCGAGTGAAAGAAAAGTTTAGCTTTGCAAGTTGAGCTGTACACCTGAATGTTCTTGAAAGTTGTCCTTTTATTATTTTCTTTCAAAACTCTACAGCCTGCTGACCAGGTAAAATAATAGAACATATGGTCTTTATTTAATTCCTTCATGCTTACCACAAAGACAAGAGGAGTGAAGATCTCTTGGCTGTCTCCAATGCTTTCCTTTAATCTTACTTTATTTACTAAGAGCTAATAAAAAATCTGAAGTGCTTAACTCTCAAGTGTTGTTTTTCTTCTGGGCACTGGTATTTGATTTGTTCCTTGGCCTGACCCCCACCCCCATCGCACTCTTTTTACTGCTGAATATGCCGCTGTGAACCTTTTTAATGCTGCGTTCATTCTCCTTAATCTTTTTGCATTTATTTTTTTACTGACAAGTTAACTATCTCTTTGATATATTTTTTCAGCTTCTAAAAGTTTGTCTTTTTCCACTTTCCAATTACTCTAAGTTATTTTAAAACATAATTATATTGGATTTATACAAGTAAAATTATTTAATTATAAAAGTAATAGTTATATGAATAATTTTGGAAAAGAGAAGAAAGTCATTTAAAAATTGTACTACCCAATTGCCATAGCTCTTTATTTATTCTTTCTTAATATAAGTATTGCTTTTTGTATACTGAGAGTTAGAGTGTATGGAATTCTTTCCTAAATGGCTTTCATGCCACATTATCCTATCAACATGGTTCCATGTTTGCTAATTCTGTTCTGTAATTATTACGTTGGATATTTGAGTTACATATCCTCAATTTACTCAGACATCCATCCTATCAATGGGACATTGAGAGTGATAATATCTGATTTTAAGGCTGTGTTAACAATGAGAGGAACTTCATAAAGCAATCAAACCTGCACAGAATTAATGTGTAAGAGTTAATAATGTGTGAGACTTCAGATATGAAAATGACAAGTTATAAAAGCTTTGTGACAAATAATTCACCAAGAACAACTCTCTTTTTTTGTATCTTTCAAGACATAGAACTGTAGATTGGGGAAGTAAGCACAGATATGACTGGAATATCAACAACCATTAAACACTCGACACATGCACACAAATGCACATGCACATTGGATTGCTAATATAATCATCCATTCTCATACAGTCAATTCCTGCCATATCTTTTCTAAGATTTATCCTTAAAAATGTGATTCCTGATATATCCAACTCCCAGGTCAAAGTAATTATATCAAAATATCAAAACATTTAATATTGTATAACTTAATCTTTTATTTCCTTATTAATTATAGAGTAACAATTTTAGTAACTTCCCACATTCTAATATTCACATATTCCAATATTTTTGGAGTTCTTTAAAATTGAATTACTCTTCTAAGAGACTTACATTTCTTTATAAACAAAAACTGAGAATAAGAGCTTAATAAATCTGGATGCCTCATTGATCAAGTTTGATTACCTTGTTTTTTGATAACCAGGAAATTGAAAAATAGATAAAAACATTTTCTTACCTTTGCAAATTACTCATTGCACTACCTCTTTTTAAACATTGTGTTTCTTACTCTGTGTATGAATTATTTTCTTTTGAAAATGCTTTGAATTCGTTAATATTTAAAATACACAGAAATCCTCAAGACTCTTGATATAATCAACTCCTAGTTGAACACATTTTACCAATATCAAAACCCTTTAATCATCTTACTAAATCATTCTTTTTTCTTTACTCATTTTGTTTGTAATATCTCCCTTTTAATACATTTTTCCTGAAATTTTATTTTATTATATAATACATTAGTATATCTATTTTGCTTCTATGAATTGGTGTTTCCCTAGATATCATTTTCTAAATCCCTGATTTAAAAATATTTTGTGTCACTTTGTTTTATGTGTTTCTCTTATGTGCAAGCATTGGGTATATTTTATTTTTTTGTGCAATCTCATAATCTTCACGTTTAATTATATATGAATCTTTTTACATTTATTTTTACTGACAAGTTAAATTTATTTACATTGTCTTTTTCTTTCTATTTTCTTCGCAATTGTTTTTGTTTACATTTTCTGACTTCTGTGGGATTAACAACTTTTTAATATGTTCTTCTTTTAAAAAGATATACTTTTCATTTCTATAACTTCAGTGGCTATTCATACATATTAGCATACATAGCAATTGTAAATTTTCCTAACAACTTTAAGGTTATTTGGTAGTCCCAGCATTTTCTAGGATGCAGCAAGATTTTTTTTTAATGCCTACAGCACCTGGTCTTCCTAGGTGGTCTCTCATCTAAGTACTAGCCAGGCCCAACCCTGCTTAGCTTCCAAGATTAGACGAGATTGGGCAAGTTCAGGATGGCATGGCCATAGACTCAGCAAGAAATTCAATGCTTTAAGTACCCCTCCAAACTCCCACTCCCTCTCTTTTTATTATTTTTCATAATTTTACTTATATCTTTTTCAAAAATAAAAACAACATTATTTCTTATCAGAGTTAATTCTGTCCATTTATATATTTTACTTATTTTATGTTACCCATTGTTTCTTACACCCTGTACTTTTTTCTGGTTTGCATTTGTTTGTAGAGAAACCCCTCACTCCTTGTTACTTTAGTGAGAGTCTCTGGGGTGGGGGGAGGTGGTAAATTCACTTAGTCATTATGTAACTGAAAAAGTCTTTATTTTTCTTTTGCTTTTGAATGATAGTTAACTGGGTATAAAATCTTAGGTTGACATTTACCATCAGCACTTTGAGGCTAATAATCCATTATCTTCTGGTATCTATTTCCACTGATGAAGAAATGTGCAAGTCTAACAGACAACAGTCCAATATGTCTTTTCTCTCCAGCAGCTCTTAAGATATTTTGTATAGTATCCTTCATGTTTTGTAGTTTAATTACAATGTGTCTAGTTGTGGTTGTGGATTTATTTCCATTCATCTTGGTAATGGGGACATTCTTTTAAATTGAGAAATCATATTCTTTAACTTAGATATTTTCACCTGTTATTCATTTCCTCAATTCTAATTCCTCATTTTCTGACACAACTCTGACAGAATTGCGGGGATTGTGATACCTTGTTATAGCCTGATGAGGGTGGAAGTCTAAACTTTGTACCTTGCCTTTGCTTTTATGGGTTGTTCTGCAGCTGCAGTCTTTTCTATAATGTTTGGCTAGAGTACAGTGCTTAGTGTCTGAAAGTTCTTTATGTTTCCACTCTTATTTTTTCCTCGTTCTTTGGCTTGGGAGACGGCTTTTCTTAGGTGTTTCTGTCTATGCCTATTGGCATTTCTAGGTATTCAGTCTGGACTGTACAATGCAAAAATAAAACTCAGGTTCTGAGCTCCCTAGTTGGTCTGCTTTCTTTCTTCTACCTTTCAAAATGTTGTGCCTGTTTTATGTGTAATGTTCAGTTTTTTCCTTAAGCATTTTGGATTAATTTTGGAGAAATAGGGAAATGTGTGTCTCTTCCACCTTCCTGGAAATAAAACCTATGTATTCTAGTCTTTGTCAGACTTCTCTACAAATTAATTTTAAGTAGGATGAACTTAGAAAATATCATTATTTTTGGCTATGTTCCTTGTATTAGATTTCTTCACCTGTTTTTACATTTTTAGTTTGCAAGCTCATTTGAAGAGGAAGATTTTGCTTTCTTTCCCTCTCTTTCTTTCAATGATCACCCAACTCAAGCAATTTTGTTGTTTCTCCAGACCCTAAACCCTATTTCTAGAATTGTTTTAAATGAAAATCAGGGACTATGCCCTTTGCAACAAGCAAAAGTTATCAGAGACCTGGGCCCCAAGCCATTTGGTCAAGCTCCTAGTTGACCAACTATGCCTGAGTTTGCCCATTGCCTTGGCCTATAGTTAAGTGTGAGGTATGGCCCCAAGCAATAAGTGGCAGAAAGTTTTTCAGCCTCCTTTGATTAGTGATGGAAGAGGATTTTCTACCTCATCTAGTGCATCTCAAATGGAGATGGAGAATCAGGGAGTACTTCGGTGTTCCTTACTTTGCTGAAGTCCAGCTCTGCTATCAGACCCAGATTCCAAGAGGTCTCTTGCTTCACCTCTGCCTACCATTTTGCTTTTCTGTTATATTTCTGAACCAAAAAAATGTTTACTCTTATCATGTGTGTTTTTTCTTTTATCTTCTAGGTATATCATTGCTATGTGCTAGAAGCATTATTGTGCATCAAAGCATGAACTTACTGAACCATTGAGATGGAAAATCTAAACCTTTCTTAAAATGTTTTGGAAACACTTGGGGAAAATAATTTATATAAGATAACAAGCTCTAAAATCCAAAATTAGCTCTTACTGAGTTAGTTTCATAATAGAACCAGTTTTTTAAGTGACATCATCTATTTATTAGCCATTTTGATATATAATTATGTAGTTTTCTTATATCTCCCTTCACTTCAACCCATCATCCAAATATGGATAGATGATAACTTTGTTAATTTAGTATTATTGGGTAAATATAAGTCAAAGTTTACTATGATTAAACTGGAGTTCTTGTAATGTTTTTTTTTCTACTGCTAAGAATTTCTCATTTTTCTTTGCTTAGTTGTCTTTTCATCTATAGCTAATTCTTCCAGAAACATGTAATATTATGACAATGCAGATTTCCATGCAATTAAATCTCTCAGTTCAAAAGGTTACCATTTTCTCCTGTTTGATTTCCTTCCTAGTGCCTTCTAACTTTATGTTCCATTAGAACCAGTTACTCTCTTCAACATCTAACAGTTGTCTTCTTAAAACTTCTTGTTACCAACAACCTTCTCTTGCGTTGCATCTCCTGTTTCTAGGACTTCACTTCTTTCTTGGTTTACTGTAGTATGGCCCATGCTCCACAAACTTCCTAACTACAGATGCAGGAGATACCTTTTTGTAAAAAAAAAATTGTTTTACTCTTATTTTAAAAGAGTACTTTGGCTAGTATAGCATTGTAGGTTGGAAATTATTTTCCCCCTGAATTTTTGAAACTCATTGCTCCATTTTCTTCCAGCTACCAGAGTTTATAAGTCCAAAATAGTTTTCATTCCTTATCTTTCATATAGGAACTGATTTTTCTCCCTGGAATATTTTAGAATCTTATTGTTTATGTTCTACAATTTCACAATAATGTACTATGATGTGAGCCTTTTTTATTCTTTGAATTATGCTCCTGTTGGGTCTTTTCTAACTAGAGATTCATGTACTTGAGTTCTGGAAATCTTTCTTGAATTTTGTGGCAGAGACAGCTAAACTCCCATTGGAATTTTGATTTCCCCCTTTTGCTAAGGCCTGAATGTTTGTAAATCCTCAAAATTCACATGTTGAAATCCTATTCTCCAAAGTAATGATATTAGAAATGGGGCCTTTGGGAGGTGATTGGGCCATGAGGGCAGTCTTTATGAATGGCATTAGTTTCCTTAGAAAAGAAGTTACAGAAAACTTTCTGGCCCCTTTCACTATGTGGACATAGCAAGAAGTTGGCAGTCTGTAATCTGGAAGTAGACCTTTGCCAGAACCTGGACATGCTAGAACCTTTATGAACTTGTAGCATCCAGAACCGTAAGTAATATATTTCTACTGTTTATAAGTCACCCAATCTATGATATTTTTGTTATAGCAATCTGAATAGACTAAGACAGGAAATGGAATTTTGTTTTTCCCTTTCCAGAATACAGTCTCCTCTTTGCATCTAGGTAGGTGAGGTGATAATTCTCCCCAAGGGACTAGGAGAAGAAATGATGTGTTACTCTGGGCCAAGGCAGTGAGGAAGTGAGTAGATTGCTCTATTTATCAGATAGATGTAGATAATAACTAGGTGTTGAGATAGATGAAGATAATACCTAGGTGTTGAGATGGCAGAGCCACACAATAGAAGTGTCATGTGTCCCTTAGTGGTCATGAGGAGAGAATTAGCTTGGTGACCATTAACCAGGAGTATTCTCCTGTTATGTAAGCCAAAAGTGTACTGTAATTTTATTAAGCTACTGATGTTTAGTGGTTTACTTGTTGCAACAATCATTATTCCCTGACTGATACATTTATTTGAAATATTCTCCCAACTGTTTTTTCTGCTCTCAATTTCCTGAATGTCAATCAGTAAGATTTATTAGACTTCTCAGCCTAATCTTCTAATTTCTTATCTTTTCTCACATTGCATCTCTTTGACTTTTTCTTTCACTTCTAGTGAGATTTATTTTAAAATTTCTTCCAACTATTCTATTAAAAGCATTGGTGGGCAAAGGGAGACTGAAAGAGTAATTATATTTTTAATTTCCAAGAGTATTTTTAGTGATTCTCTTTTAATGTATATAGTTCCTGTTTGATTCAATATTTTCCTTATTCCTGAGGATAACAATTATAGCTTTTTAAATTATTTTCCTGCATTTTACGTCATTTATTTCCTTTTTGTTTGTGTGTGTTAGAAGCTATTTCTCAACATCTTATGATCCAGAGCTGCCATGCTTCTTTAGACTAGAAATCTAATTGAAAGCTCTATGTGGAACTGGGGAGCAGTAATGTCTCTTGGCAACTAGTGGGTTTTCAAGTAGGGTAATTGGATGGCCCACTAGCTTTTCAGTGGATGACCTTCAATCATGTATTATGGATTCTCAACTTGGCCCTTACGTTCTGGGAGCCATGTAAAAGCAGGGGACTGGGTAGGGGTATGAAATGAGGTTGCCATAATTTTTTATGCATGCTTGCATTTCACCTTTAACCTCCATCTTAAAAATATGCCAGGTGTTCTCCAAGTCTGAAGCCTCTCTAGTTCAATGTCTCCATGGAATAAGACCCCAGATCTAATTACAATGATTGAAGGAAAATAATTACCTGATAAGAAAGCTAAGTCTGGCTTATGGAAGCACAGCAGGGTTGGCCTATTGGGAGTTTTATAGATCAAGTGCTATAATAGTGATTACTTTGGCCAAGATGTAGGCAACACAAGAGTGAAGGTAAGTGAGGTGTGGTTTGAGATCCTAGGTTATTGGCCTTCCTACTGTGTATAAGGACTCCAGCAAAAGATAACCTGAATTACCAGGGTATCTCACCTAGGGGTTTTCCTGAATACAGAGCCTGAGACAAGGAATTTAGTGGAGTTAATTTGGGAGGTGATGTTCAAAACAGAAGTGAGAGAATAAGAAGAGTGAGACAGGAAAGGGAGAAAAAAACACAAAATAATTAGTTAATAAGTTGGGAAATAGCATGGGCAGTTGGGGCTCAAACCCAGCCAAGACCATCTGGAGAACAAGTAGAATAGATCTCAGAAATGTCACAAACAAAATGGAAGTAAAGTAATTTATCTATTGACTCTCACTGACCCTTTTATAAGGGTGACCCCCGCAAGCATTAAGATTCCCTTCACACTTCAGGGCAGTGGCTATTCAAGGACTAAAGGGTCTCCCTCTGCTCTGGTGAGAGCTCCTAGCTGCCTGCAAGGAGATGCTGAGACTGAGATATGGCATGCTGGCAGAACATGTTGGATGTTCATCTCAGCTGCAGCGAGATCAGTTAGACTAAGAGCACATAGTGAAAGACACCAGGAGGATCTGCTACTTGGGTTGTCCAAATAAATGATGTAAGTGACCAATCAGGAAAGTGAAGCAGCTGCCTGGCTCAAAAGAATCAAGGTGAAAGATTCAAGCACAAATCCTGCAAGAAGCCCTCAAAAAGGTCCAAATGACAATGAACCAGCTTTAAATACCTGCCAGGCATGGAGAAAGCAAAGCCACCTTCAGAGGGACCAGCTCCATTCTTTTCCCCTTCCTTTTGCTACTTTTCATTATGCCCAGACCCTTAAGCCACCTGGCCAGCACGCTGGGTATTTGGAGAAAAGAAATCTAAGTCCATGTCCCCTTTCTCCACTGGGGACTTTGAGCTTGGGAAAGTGATAAAGCACAGCCTTTTAAATCAAGTTTAGAGTTTTCATTAATATCCTCAATTGGATACTGATTTGCAAGCCAAGACTGTGTACATTTCTATATAATCATAAGAAATACATGTTACCTAAGAATAAGCAGAAAAGTTTTTATCTTGGGACAGGCAACATTCAATCGTTCCAAATAAAGTTCTACTGGGGCTGTAAGAGGAAAATAAAGTTCTATTTTGATTGCGGCATTGGTTGTCCTTATTTGATCTACATTTAAATAAAGTAAAATTCATTTCTGCTTTTTATCCTCCCTGGGGGACCATATTTTCCCAAATGAAAAAGGTGATGAAGGATATGGCAGACAGGAAGTTTGGCTTAATACTATAAGAAAGAACCCAAAGTGATTAGCACTGCTCACAGGCTTGGTGTGCTCCTGAGCCTACTGGTTACTCCCATTCACATAATACTCTCTTCCACAAATTCTGTGCTCCAGCTATACCGAGACACTTTCCCTTCCTGCAGAGCACCATAATGCTCTTCTCCAGTCCTTCAGATTTGTTCTCTCTCCCCTCCTCTCACATTCCACCTTCTCTTTTAAGTCTAACTACTTATTATTCATTAGATATCAACTTAAATCTTGCCTCCTCCAAGAAGACCCCACAAGCATCTAAGGCTACATCATGTGTCCTTCCAGGTGTAGACATAAATCCTGGAACTCCAACTCTCCTGGCACCTTATCATTACCATATTTACTTGTTTACCTCACAGTGCACTCTTTGCCCTCACCCACTACCATAATCTCTGTAAGAGGTGGTCTGTCTGGTTCACATCTGCAACCCCTGTACCTAGCACAGTGTCTGACATTTAGTGGAAACACTCTTCAAATTAATTAATTTGTATGTGTGTTTTCATAAAACGCCTGACAAATGTACACAAATTAAGCCACAGGTTTTCTTAAAAATCAGCTTTGCAGAAAAGAAAAAAAAAGTGATAGGAAATTGGAAATATCCTAAAAACTTCAGCATTTATGGTGGTAATATATCATATATCTCTTAAGAGTGTGTTTCTCAAACTGTGGTCCCTGGACCACAGTAGCACCATTAGGGAGCTTGCTAGAAATGCAAATTCTCAGCATCTCCTTCCAATGAGAAACTCTGGGAAAGGGGTCCAACATCTGTGTTTAATAAGCCCTCCAGGGTACACTCAAGTTTGAGAACCACTGCCTTAATATTTAAAATACCCCTCCCTGCAAAGTGCTTGTCATATTTGGAAGGAGATGGTGTCTATTAAACATTGCTGAAAATTGAGACCCACAAGATCCCCTTCTTCTTGATGCCATTCAAGTTAACCATCTACACTAAAGACCGACCAACACAGTCCATTACCAGAGGACTCAGCTGGAAAGGATTACAACTGAGCAGCATTGTCAACATCTACAAACGGGGTCCAGGTGCATGCATCTGGTACTCCTGGCTAGGAAATCACTGGATTACTTGCTTCATTTAGTTCTACATTTTAACAGTCTGACATTTTAAACTGCTTGGCTGGGGTTTTAATCAGATGGGCCCATCTCTGTGCCTATCTTGGCATGACAACTCTTTTTGCGGGAGAGTTGAATTAGTAAGGGTGTTAAGCCTCAGGTTTGGCCAAGGGGAGAGGAAGTGACACTTGAAACGTTTGGCCAATCCATATGTGACCTTGAGATGTAAAATCGAAGCCTCCAGGTGGACAAAAACTTCAGGGAGAGCCATACAGAAATCATTCAAACCTTCGGTATTTGCTAATTCCTTTACCCAAGGAGGATTTATAGTCTTAAAACCCTATCAAGTTCAGGGAGATGGGAAGTATTGCATCTTAAATCAGATTTTATTTTATCTATGAGGGTCACCAACAGGAACAAAAGGACAGATCTAAAACACTGGAAACACTGGAAGGATAATAAGTTTTTAAATAATTAAAAATAAATAAATATGCCAGAACAAATACACACACACACACACACACACACACACACACACACACACAAAGAAGAAGAAGAAGCGGGACCAAGGAAAGGAAGAAAAGAGTGAACAATTTTCAGTTTGAGCTAACAAAAAACATATAACACATAAATTATATGCCAGACACTATATTGGGGAGGAAAAGAGAAGTGTAAGGATGATCACCATCTCAGTGCTGAAGGCTATCTATTTATTCTCTAGAATGGCTCTGTCCAATAAAGATGCTGGGAGTCACATGAGGCTATTTAAATTAAAATCAATTAAAATTAAATAAAATTAAAAATTCAGCGCCTCAGTCACATGAGCGAAATTTCAACTGTTTGGTAGTCACACGTGGCTACCATACTGAACAGCACAGATTAGAATACTTCCATTATTGTAGAAAGTTCTATTAGACAGTGCTGTTCTAGAACTTACTAAGATCAACCCTGAACTTTCCCCCATCCTTCCAGGGATACCAAAAGGTAAATGGCAAAGGATATAAGTAACTGAGCTTTGTTAATGAATTAGTATTCTCCTTGAAATTCAGCACAAATGTGGCCTGCTTTGTTTGTCTACACATCTGTCAAGCATATAGTCAATGTGATTCAACATGACAAATGTCAACGTGAATGCCTGCTCTGGACAAGACACTGCCCTGGGCACCACCTGCAGAGTAAAGATGCATAGAATCTAGATCTGCTTCTCCAGGGACATATTTGACAGATTACATAAGACCAGGATAAGAAAAATAGGTATGCTGGGAAAAGTGTAAACTAAGGCACAGGTCTGCAGTGTTGTGCATATAATAGCCTTGTTAAAAATACAGATGTTCCAGTCATATCCACAGAAAGAAATATTCTGTGGTTTTGGGAGAGGCTCACAGCATCAGGTATGTACTTCCCTCATGGAAGCAAACAGTGGAAAGATGGCTGATAGGTATAAAAAGACAGAGAAGTCTAGGAGAATGAACATTCTCCTACAGATCAAGAAAAGGAGGATTGATAAACTAGTTTTGACACACATATTTGTGTATTGTTGATTATATCACATCAGCAACTTAACTAATGACTATTGTTAAAATGTCCCATCATGATTTGTTTTTGAATCTTCAAAAGCCAAAAGAACAGTGTAAATGCTTGAGTAGAAAAATGAACTCAGGACTTAGTGTGATTTGAATGGAATTAACAGGCAAACCAAGTCCTGAATCCACTAGAATTATTAAAAAGCCCTAAACCAAGCAAAAGACAATGTAGCCAATCCTTGGAGAACAGATAAGTCATCTATTATATTTATCAAGCTATTAATTAATATAGGGAAATAGGCAATCTTTAAGAGAAAAGCACATGTTTTTACAAATAAAACAATTTTGGAATATAGGAAAGCATTCCTGGGGGGTGCAATATGTAAAGCTGAGAGCAGTCTAGCAAAATTTATGTCCCAAGGTGTTGCACTTACCAGATGACAAAAACACTGAGCCCACACTGTCAACAGATATCTCCTGGCTCATCTTTTGGCGATAATGGCTTTAACATCAATGGCTTGTTGACTTGGGTCAGTGAGATGGATACGCCTCCTGTGTTTGAGAAAAAACAAAGAAATGAGCAGCAAGTTCATAGGTGACTCTGATACCATAAGCTAAAATCACATAAGTATTAAAATTTTAATTTTTCCATTCTCATCCTGGATTTCTTTTTTGTCCATCTATTCTAGGATACTGCAAACATCCCTTTACTTTTTCTTTCTCTTTCCCTCTCTCCCTCCCTCTCTCTTTCCTCTCTCCCTCCTTTCCCATCTTTTCATTTTTTCCTTCATTTTTTAAAGATCCAAGATGAAGAGAATTGCTCTTTCTTAACAGGATAAAGCAGGTAAAGAACAAGAATGTTGACTCGCTCAAGGCTATCTTAATTTCCTTTGTTTGAACATATCCCTTCACCACCACCAGAATACCTTCTTTAATGACAAACAATTTCCTGCTGTACTAGATTCCAAGATCTTAATCCTTGTGAAGGGCCATGCAAATGTTAGATTTGTAAGTCATATGCAGTTGTTCCAAGGAATTTTTATTGAGTTTCATTGAACATGCAGGCTAAAATGCAATTTCTGGCTTTTATTAGACACTAAAAGTCTATGTTTCAACTAACTCAACAAAGAAAAATTTGGGTGCAATACATAGCAGATGGAAGGAAAGACCATACTGTAAGACTGCACTGGTTGTACAGAACTCAACTCCAGGAAGAATCATTTACAAAGTGTTTGAAGTAAACAGTGTCCCCAAGACTTGTACAGTGTACAACCTGCTCAACTGTTCATGACAATGAGAAGCTTTCTATATGATTATTGTAGGTTATATGTTCACTCAATTAAGTATTTATTAGGTACTTATCATATGTAAGCTCTGTACTGAACCCTAATAAGCAAGACTGATTAAGTCTCTGTCCTCATGGAGCATACTTCATTGGGAGAGTAAATAATTAAGCAAACACTCATGATTAGAGTGTTTAATTACTTTGATACAAGAAATACAAAGTGCCACAAAACACAGAAAATGAAGTCCCTTCGGAAAGAAGTCAGGGGAGATTCCAAAAGGAATTGAGGGTCATTTTGAAATATTAGAGTGATATGAATTAGATAGGCCAAGTAAGCAGATATGGTTGGGATGGGGAGAAGGTAGAGGATGCCTAGGAGACAACATTCTGGAAGGACATTATACATGAAAAGGACTGAACAATGTGTGCTACACTGAGTCATTAGCTATTTCCTGATGCCAGTTTTGTTGGAGCCAAGTGCACTTGTCGTATCAGTGCCCATGGCAGCGCTGAGCCATGGGTCCTGTTTGGTGAAGATGTCATCTCTATGCAGTCACTTGGACATTTGTGCTTTTGCCCCTGCTTAGTGACACTTATCTCTAATCTTATGCTTTGTTCTAAAGTAATTGGGGTACTGTGTTCCCCACTTGACTGTGGGAGTCCCCTGAAGGAGTGTCTTAGCTCTTGATGTCATATTATTCTATCTTTGCACGTGGTAGGTATCCAATAAAAATTTAGAGAAAATAATTAAACCATCATCTAAGGTAAGGTAAAGACTTGGGAATTTTATTTTCCTTTTACCCAGTCTTTCAATTAAGTTAAACCAACACAGACATCTAACCCAGGCAGACTTTGAGCCTGGATTTCCTGATTTCATTTGTGTTATTAGTGAACATACAAGAGCATTTTCCTGATATTGTAATATGACAGAAAAGGACATTCAAACAAATAATGACATTTGCAGCAAAAGACTCATGATCTCATGTTTTGATTCCAATCTTATAAACACTTGAAAGTAGCTTTATAGGTGTCTCGGGCTAATTCTGAGAGAGTATATAGTTCTTGTGCAGTCATTGGAAAGAAAACACAGTATCCTGTTCCAATAAAAGTTTCAGACACAGCCGTAAATCAGGCTCGCCTTTCAGAATGCAGCATTAGACCATCGGTTTGGGTGTAACATTTGGTAATATCATTGAGACACTGAAGGCGATCATCATAAGCCACAGATACCCACAGCTCCAAGGGCAGCTTTATGCTGAAGCCAGAGCATGACAATGGCATAAGGTTTCAAGCCCAGTATGGAGACGACCATAGAGACAGAGGGCCTGAAACCCATCAACAAGATTGGCCTTTGCCTTGACACTAGGAGAACAGCTTTTCTGAAAGCTTAGAAATGATGTTCAAACCTCAACTGATAAGTCCACAATGACAGTGGGAGAAAGTTCTCGATTTATTGCCTTCAGCTTAAAATTTAAAAAACGGAAATCTGTGTACTGACTTAACACAATGGCACCATTCCTTTCTGTCATTGGTGAAAATGTGGCCAGTAACAGTGAGAAGTGACCTAAAAAGGTGGGCTGTCATGATTTGGCTTATATTTTCAGCTTGCACTTAAAGTAGGAGATTTTACTTTGAATTTTCTCCTGATTTGGGGATTATAAATTCTCACAAGATCTGGTTCCTAAATAGTTATGCCAAATTTGGTCTTCCATGACAATCGTGGTATAAGTTAGAGAAATGCTGGTTTCGAGAATTCTTCAGAGAACAAATTCAGATTTAATGCTGCCAATATCCCATATTTCTTAGGAAAAATATGCTAGAATATTTTATTTCACCTAGAGGGATACTCAATAAAAATGAATAAAGTCACCCATTTAAAAGCCTCTTATTTACTGTATATTCTCACTACTTTAAATTCTGATGATCTTGGATTACATGGGGCTGTTTCAACACTTAATTTTTCATGGTTTCTTGAGACTTCCCACAAAGCAAATACATTTTTCAGGTGCAAATCATTGATATGTTACAACGAAGATATAAATATCTTTACAATCAAGCATCTTTTCATATTTGTTTTGCACATAGTTGTCCAGTGAATGTTCTGAATAAAAGAAGGAATAGTTCTATAAATATTTATCCATGTCAATCAGCCAAAATAGGGTAAGGCTAGACTGTGACTTGGATAATTTTCAAACAACATACTTCCAATTGTAAAATGCAGTTCAAACCACTCAGCATTTTCAGGCCATTGCTGCTCTGGGCCTTCGCTCTACATCCTTGTAGAAACCAGCCCATCTCCCAGGAGCAGTGAATACAATGACTGTGCCAGAGCCACCTCAGTGGGTGGCCCCACTCTCCAGGCCACACAAATGTTCACCTTGCTCTACAGGCCCCTCAGGAGCTCCATTATCTCCCCTGGTTGAGTCCTCAGGCTTCCTACAAAAGCTCCTTCTTCATGACCAAAGGTTTGAGCCTTTGCTTGTTTCTGGCACCCACCTTTATCTTAGCTGGGAGGATTTAAGGAACTCTGGTTTAGTATCTAGAACACTCTTTCATACTTGCTTGGCTGTGATTTTGGCTCTATATCTTTCTACCAGTTCTTACAACTGGATATCTTCTTTGTTCCCAAGATGGTCACCTCGCCTGTGGCTTCCTGTATCACATCTTGGGCTCAATCTGTATCTCAGGCACTGGAATGAGCTCAGCTTCCTTAGGAATGTACCATCTTCATCCCTTTTTGGTACCTTATAGTCATGGTGGGCTGAGTTCCCCATGAACTCAGGAAAGAACATTTCTAAGATCTCCTGCCTGCCAGCTGCTGAGATTGTCAAGCATCCCAACAACCAATGTGCTTCTTGCATTTGTCAGACACCCCACTGGACCCCCAACCCCTGTTTTCTGTAGTCGTGATGGCTGGACCTTGTGATCTACCTGTGTGTAAGTATAAGTTCACATGCTCTGACAGTCAAAGGCAAAGACAGGATGAAGTGTGCAAGGATTTCATTAGGGACTATGCTTGTGTGAAAAGAGCTAGGATGGGAAATGGAGAAGGCTGAGAGAGTACTCAAACAGTGAAGGAGAGAAAGGGAGAGAGTAGAAGCTCCCAGCCTACCTTTCGGCCTTAGGAATGTTCAAGAAAGCTGTCAGGGCATCTTTACCTATCAAAGGGGTACTGTCACTCTCAGGGTCAGGCCCGTCTTAGTATCCCCTGGTCATTTAGCCATCAGGAGGGAGCAGCCTGTGGCAGGGGGCTTTAGCACAAACTCCGCAATGGACTCCAGAAGGTGGCAGCTGGAGTCCTTGGTCAGTCACACCCCTGTAGTTGTAGGTCTGCCAGGTGTATGCTCATGGCCTTCACCACCTGTCAGGCTGGACTTTCACCCAGCACCCGAAGCTGCATCTGTCCCCCAGGAGCCAGGCCCACCCTGCGAGCATGCTACTTTACCCCCAGGTTCCAGCATCGTACAGCCTGCCCCATCTGGCTGGAGTCAAGATCACAAGTAGCACTTTCATGTGTGAATTCCCTCTTGGCATTTCTCAGAGACTTTATATGTTTTTAAAACCTAAATGCTGAGAAAAGTTAGTCAAGACACTGAGGAAATGAGAAAAGGTGTTCTAATTCTTCTCTGAGAATTAAAACTGAATAACCAACTTAGATACATTATAGGCTTGATGAAAGTTTCTGACACAAAGTCAAAAGAGCAGGAAAATGACACAAAGACTCAAAGAACGTTTCTAGAACCGGGACAGGAGCACAGAAAATGGTCACAAACTAAGCATTCGAGCTTCCTTGCAGCTGTTGCCATGTTATGCATGAGTATTCATTGCAAATGAAATAAATATTAATAAGTTTATATGCATAGTATACTTTACACAAACAGTACAATTGGTGTTCAAGAAAGGGCAAGGTTTGGAAGCAATTGGCAGTCTCCACATGTGACTCTGGGTAGGGGCTGTTAATCTCATAAGGAGATCTGAATGTAAGGTTATTCGGATACTACCCAAAAATGCTTGCCAGCATTTACAGTTTTGAATATTTGTTATAGGCCACAATTTTTTTGTAAATAATGTGAAATCGAAGATTCCTTATTTATTAAATAATTTTGAACAATGATATTAATAAAGACCATGAAGAATATTGAAAGTATTTTAACAATAATGCATAATGAAAAATGACTCATGAAGTTCTTCAGAATTCTAATATCTCCTGAGTCCTGAAGATTGGTAACACTGAGAGATGGAGCTTGGGGATTCTCCAGAACTGAGCAGACAGATATCGATGACTTAAACAAGTGTGCTGCTTTCATTACACCCAATCAGCATTCAACCCCCATAGCTAATTAGAACCTTAATCTTACTGCTACTTCACAATAAGGAAAATAATTACAACTTACAACCTTCCATTGAGAATCTTCCCATTTTAGCAAAAGACAACACCATTTTCTTTTCAATTATTTGTCCTCTGCAGAGCTTGGCAACCACATGGCTAAAGAGATACTACAATTTGAGAAAAAGAAAAGCTCATGATTACAGCCATAACATCGCTGCAGAAAGTTTCATACACTTGACATTTGATGAACGTGTCATCTCTCCAAAGAGCCATTCCTGATTCTATTGCAGTGTCTTAGTTGCTTGAACTTCCAAAATAAAATATCACAGACTGGGCGGCTGAAACACTAGATATTTATTTCTCACAGTTATGGAGGCTGGAAATCCATGATGGAGGTACTGGCCAATTTGGAGAAGGCTGTCTTCCTGACCTGCATCTGGCTGTGTCTTCACATGGCAGAGATAGTCTGAGGGACAGTGAGCTCTCTGGTGTCTCCTGTTATAAAGGCACTCATCCTATCATGAGCGCCCCAACCTCATGATTTCATCTAATCATAATTACCTTCCATCTTCAGTACCATCACATTGGGAGTTGAGGCCTCAACATATTATTTGGGGGAAGACACATTCAGTCCATAACATCCAGAATGGCTTTCCTGAGACCAACGCAAACTCATAAAAAAGGAGTCCAGTTGGGGAATGATGACTACTGGGAAGTTCTCATCCTTTTTCCTTGGTGTTCCTTATTCTCCTGCAGGCACCAGTCCTTTAGTGTCCTCAGGGACCCGACTCTGGGATTTGGGAAGGGAGTGAAGGGGACAGTACACTCCCAAGTATTGAGGGCAGAGCATGAGCAGGGACTCCACAAACATCATCAGCTCTCATCCTTCCCACATCCCTAGTGTGTGAGCCTTCCTCCATTTTACAAAAAAGAGACATCTGGGATTCAAACAGTCTCAATAATTCACACACCCATGTCACACAAACAGTAAGGACTAGACCTATGTTTTTAAAGATATAATTTATATACCATAAAATTCACCCTTTTCAAGTGTACAGTTCAGTGTTTTTTACTAAATTCACAAGGTTGTGCAGCCATCACTACTACCAGATTTCAGAATATTTCATCACCCCAAAAAGAAACCCTATGAGCGTTAGCAGTCACTCCTCATTCTCTCTCTCCCAGGCCCTAGAAACTGCTTATCATCTGATTTCTGTCTCTCTGGATTTGCCTATTTTGGAATATTGCATATAAATGGAATCATACAATATTTGTCCCCTTGTATCCGACTCCTTCCACTTAGCACAATATTTTCAAGATTCATCCATGTTGTAGCATGAATCGCTATTACATTCTTCTTTATGGCTGAATAATATTTCATTGAATGGATACACCATATTTTATGTATTCACGTAGTAACTGATGGACATTTGGGTTGTTTTTCACTTTTTGGCACTTACAAATAATGACAAACACTCATATACAAGTTTTTGTGTCAATGTGTGCCTTGTTTTCATATCTCTTCAGTAATGACCTGGGAATGGAGTTACTGTGTCAGATGGTAACTCTATGTTAGTGCTGAGGAACTGCCAGTAGAGCTAGTTTTGATCTGTCAAGGTTTGGTCTGTCTAGGTTCCTCTCGCCATATCTAACAATCGTCACAGTCCCTCTCAAACTCTGCTACACATTCTAAGTACCTGGGGACTTTTAAAGATATACTGAAGCCTTGGTGTCCACCTGCAAGAGATTCTGACTTAATTTGTCTAGGGTGGATCTCAGACACTAGTATTTGTTCAAAGCTCTGAGTGGAGTCTACCAAGGAGCCAAGGCTGGGAACGATCACATTATTCTTCACATATTCCAGGTCATTGGACCTTTCAGCTGAGGTTGCCCTTCCTACTGCTGATAAAAGAAACAACAGAAGATGAAGTCTGTCTAGAGAAGTGATGGCTGTCCCTTGACCATACTGCACTTTAAGAGAATAAAGATGCACAGGTCCCAGACAGAGAACCAGACTTGCCTTGGAAGCATGGTGAGACCATGGCTGCTGCCAGGCCCTTTGGGCCCAGTATACATCCCCTTCCTTTAGGATGACACTGCTGTCTGTTCATCTCACAAGAGGAGGGCCATCCACTTCAGATATGAAAATGCTGAAGCTTAAAGAGTCAGGGCACCTTGGCCAAGGTCCTCAAAAGGTGGAGCTGGGATCTGAACTGAGGACATTCAGCTCTGGAGTCCTCAGTCCTAACTGCTTTGTGATATCGATTTTATTCTAATAAGCAACTTTAACAATGATAAAGAAAATTTCTTTGCCTTAATTACAGCAAAAATATCCCCAAACACAGTACTCTCTATGTGACCCAAACCAAAACAGTCTGGTGATAAATGAATCAAAGCATTTCAAAAAAAATCAATTCT
This sequence comes from Cynopterus sphinx, assembly GCA_030015415.1. NCBI lineage: Eukaryota > Metazoa > Chordata > Mammalia > Chiroptera > Pteropodidae > Cynopterus > Cynopterus sphinx. Next base: position 3,189,333 of record CM057388.1, read on the forward strand.
GATATCAGAACATTTCAGATATCAAACTTGCATACCTGACCCTAGGTCATGAAATATTTTTTTTTCTCTATAGCCAGGATGGATATATTTAATGTTTCTTTTCTGCTTTGAGGATGGGGATTCTGATAATTCACCATGCACAGTAAACACTAAGAGATTTGAAGGTTGAAAAACTTGCTAAAAGTTTACCAGTGCAATACAGCCTGGGCTGCCGTCTCCTTCCACCAACCAAACCGTATCAGTTTCAAAACTGTCTCTCTCGGTAGCCTCTGGTTTTATTTAATTTACTGCACTTGGAATTTGATAAGTTCCTGGCTAGCTCTCGCATTCTTTCACATCCTCGTAATTCACATATTATCTTTCAGCGTTCAGTCCTTTGAATCTTCTAGTCACTCCTGCAGAAAAGCTGCTTTAGCATTTTATCCAGTTAATGCCTCAAAAATGTAGTCTGAGTCAAACACAGGGATATCTTCTTACCTTGGAGTGTCACTGTTGGCCATGACACTCCTCTATGTCCAACATTTTGGGAGGTCCAATTTTGTTCATGGGCCCCAACAGGTATTTCCATGTGGAGGACAGTGTCCCCATGCTACAGGAGCTCACATTTTTGTGGGAAGGACAGACAATAGTCCGTTACAAAATAATATAAGCATTCTCACACAAGTGTGTATCTGATGCCATCCATGGCCATGACAGAGGTGGCCTGCACTATGGAAGCCAAGGACGTTTGTTAACTGGAGGTTGTAGAATTTGATAAGTAAAAAAGAGGGACAACCATATTTCACAAGGCAGAAGGGCATCCTCAAAGCATCAGCTATGAGGGTGGATGTGATTGGAGCATATACTGGGGGGTATAAAGTAAAGAGAGATACATGCCATGATTGATTTCTTCTTGCTTAATAACTCTTAGTGATTCTCACAGTGCTTGAAAGGTAGGTATTACTATTTATTCATTTTAGAGATGAGGAGACCAAGGCAAAGAGACATCACAGTACCCAAAAAGGGATGCAACCCAGATAGGATTCAAACCCAGGTAGCCTGGCATCAGAGAGCATGTGAACAGCATGTGTCAGATCCCACAGGACTTTTGAAATTCATTTGTTCCTTCATTCAAGACATATTTAGAAAATGCTACTACATGCCAGGCATGGTGACAGGGTTGAAGACAAAAGAGACAAGGTCCTTGAATTCTACCTTCAAGGCAAGGGTGGAGGCAGGGTAGTGAGCAGGCTACCATTTAATTAAGATGCAATGGAATAGTAATAAAGACACTGCTTTCTGGTGCTACAGTCCAGCAGGTGGAAATGCTATAAAACAGAAACTACTTCAGCAAATGAATTCAGTCACAAACAGAAAAAGAAAATTTCGGCTAGCATTGGATCTAATGAGGGGAAATCTCATATAATGTGTGAGTGGACAAAGATTGGTAAAGAACATATTGTCACACAAAGAAGAGAAGTGATCCAGTCTGGAGATGGCTGATGCCAACGTGAAGAGAATGTGATTTGATAAAATGAGTTAAATGGAGCAGATGACAGGGCAAGTTTGTCAAACCGGTAAATGGCAGCTGAGGCACCATGAGCATCACTTGGGTCTCTCTCCAAATCCATCCTGGATTCTCTTGCAAGATCTGAGGATGTTGCTGGCACCTGGAGGCCAGCCTTAAAAATCTCTCTGGCTGACCGAAAGAAGCACTGACCTAAAGGAATAGGGTTCTGAATTCTTCCAGGAATACACCCAATTAGTATATTCTGGTTTCAAGTGATCACAACTTCAGCAGAGTGGGCACAAAACACAAGATCTCACCAGCTCCCAATGGACTGACTTGCCCAGAAGTGAACAGCCCATCATCTCTCCTGCTTCCTCCAGAACATGCTGGGAAAACTGCTGGATTTAAAAAGTTTTCCTCTAAAACTTCTTAAACCAAAGCAGGGATAACACTTTGGGAAACTCTTTCCAAAGTAGATTTTTTTTTTTTTTTTGCTTGACCAAAGGTATAATTTTTCCTCCAGGAAGTTAAGGCACCTCATGCTGGTGTAATCGAGTTTCTCTGGGAAGAAGCCGCTGCCCCCTGGGTGGTCACTGCTGCTGACAAATTAAATGCAGATGTTTGGCGGGTCGCCTCTCCGAGCATCTCGCTCTTTGTGTTTTTCCCCTCAGGCGAGAGTGGGTTCAGGATGTCCCCAATACTGGGCCTACGTGCTTGTTAACAACACATCCATGCCATTTGCTCCTATACACACCTCTGAAATTAACTGATTATCCAGTGAAGCCATCAGTCACACCCCATGCTGTTTATCCCTTCTTCCCAGCCAATGGACACAGCCATAGTGTCCCTTCTTATCTGAGATACTCACAAACTTGTGAAATGCAGATTTTTAAAGCTGTGTTCTTTTTTATCATGTTGAACCACAAATGTTGACAATTTTAACCTTTCAAATGATGAAGAAAAGAAAGAGTAACAGTTGCTTTCCTAACACAGTGCTATTAGGCGAGGATGATGGATATCGATTTGCTAGTGCATTCACTCACCTATTAAAGCAGTTTTTCAGAAATTATGAGTGGGGAAAGAAATAGGTTAAACTTATAAAACTCACCTTGACAAATATCTTATTTGTTCTACTAAAGAAAACATATTGACTCTAATTCCCCTGCAGCTATCCTATCCTTTATTTCCTGTCATTTATAACACAACTCCTCTAAAGAACTGTCTGGACTCTGAGCCAGTTTCTTTTTTCCAATGCATTTTATGCTACTTCAGTTTCTTTATCTCACTATAAAACCCATTCCCATGAAAACCTCCCAAACACAAAACCTATCAGCTCTGATTCTAGGCTTTAAATCATGTTCTTTCCAATCCTCCACTCTCTCATTTCAGGGCCATGTTCTAATTAGGCTTGTGCATCAGTTCAAGGCTGGCTCCTTGTAATATTCATGGCCATGCTTTTCCATGGTGGGTCCTTAAAAAGGCCAATAAAATTATAGAGAAAATACTCTCTAGAACTTCATTCTGCAGCACAAATATTAATCAATTACCAGCTATTATATGCTGGCAACAGCATCTAGTATCAACAAGCCCATCCAAATCTGGTACAATGCCAAAAAAAGCATCATAATACACAATTAAAATACCATTTTCCCACTCTTTTTAGTCAGGACCAGTAAACAGAGTGTATGTCCATGTGTGTGCCATGTACTCTTTAAGTACGCAAATGTCACTCAGTCATCTTACACTTCTATAATTGTGCTCACCAAATGTGTTGCTTCCCTAAGTGATAATAGTAGGCTGGGGTGATGGATTGGTTTGCAAGTGTATTCACTCTTCAGTGGTAAACATTGCCAGCAACTTTTTGAGTGATTACAGGATGGAGAGAGGAATAAATAAAAGTTATAAAATCACCTTCAAACCATGCAGTTATTTCTCCTATCACCCAATGCTTCTCCAGATACTGCCTCATTTCTCAACAACCATTTACAAGCGTCCTTCAGAATGTTGTCTCTACTTCCTATTTCCAATTTCCTGCCTCTCAATTTCTTCGGCCTCCTCTGATCAAGCTTTCGCAGCCAGCACTCAGTTTACTAAGGCTGTTCTACAGAAGGTTCAGTAGTTACTTCCACATTATCAAATCCAACCTCAGAGTTTTCAGTCCACACAATACATGGCTCATTAGTGATATTTTACAAAGCTCATCACTCTGTATCCCTTGAAACACTCTCTCTATATCTGGTTGCCAGGGCATCATAACATTCTAGTGTTCCGTATGCCCCTCTGGCTGTTTCTTCTCAGGCTCCTTTGCTGGTCTCTTCTCTTCAAACTGACTTTAATTTATTTATTATTTTTATTTTTTATTATTATTTATGCCTACAGCACCTGGTCTTCCTAGGTGGTCTCCTATCCAAGTACTAACCAGGCCCGACCCTGCTTAATTTCCGAGATCCAACATCGGGCTTGTTCAGGGTGGCATGGTCATAGACCATAGACTGTTGCTCCACTGGGATGTGAGCCTAGGACCTTCTGCATGTAAAGCAGATGTGCTAACCACTACAATAAGGAACCACATCCACAAACTGACTTTAAAAATTGAGGTGAAATTCACTTAACATAAAAAGAATCATTTTAGCTAAGCCCTGGGGCTTCCAGTCAAGGTGGCCGAGTAGGTAAAAGCTGTGCTCACCTCCTCCCATGACCACACCAAAATTACAATAAACTACAGAACAGCCATAATTGAGAACAGCCTGAAGTCTAATTCAAAAGAAATCCTATTACTAAAAGGCCACTAACTAACAAAAGAGGCCACCTTGAGACTGGTAGGAGGGGTGGATATGAGGAACCAGCTAGTCCCACCCCCAGCAAAGCTATTGATTAGAATTGAAGGACAGATAAAGAGCTCCCCAGATAAGGAAAAGCTAAAGGAGTTCATCACCAGAAAACCCGTATTATAAAAAATGTTAAAGGGACTTCTTTAAGAGGAAAAAAAAAATCAAAAATATGAATAATAAAATGGCAATAACTACATAGCTATCAAGAATTATTTTAATATAAATGGATTAAATGCTCCTATCAAAAGACATAGTGTGGCTGAATGGATAAGAAAACAAGACCCTCACTGTGCTGTGCAACTGAAACTAATATTGTACATTACCTGTAATTGAAAAAAAATATTTTTAAATAAGCCATTTAAAACTATATAAATGTCTAACCAATATATTGTATGCCTGAAACTAACAAAACAATAAAAATAAACCATTTTAAGTGAAAAAGCCAGTGGTGTTTAGTACATTCACAATGTTGTACAACCACGACCTCTGTTTAGTTTCAAAACATTTCTATCACCACAAAAGAAAACTCTATACCCATGGAGCAGTCACTCTAATCCCTTACCCCCTAATCCTTAGAAACCATAATCTGTTTCCTGTTTCTATGGGTTTAACTGTTCTGGCCATTTCATATAAATAGAATCATATAACATGTGACCTTTACTTTTTAGTTTCTTTGACTTACAGAATGTTTTGAGGTCCATCCATGTTATAATATATGTCAGTACGTAATTTCTTTTTATGATTGAAACAATACTCCATTGTATGGATAGACCACAATTTGTTTCACCTGTTGATGGACATTTGGGTTCTTTACACCTTTTGGCTATTGTGCACCTGATTTTTTATTGTCAGAGTGCTCTGGAACTCAGGCTCGCCACCTCTTCTCTCTTCTTCCCTTTCTACAACACTCTTTGTTAGATCTCTCCCAGTCATGGGACCTTATTTAATGTCTGTATGCAGCCTATCCCCAACTCAGACTTCTCTTCTGAACTCCATACTCTAATAATTTCACTGCCTGCTCGACTTCCATTATTAGGTGTCTAACAGGCATGTCAAATATTACATATCCAAAATAGAACTTTTACTATTCTTCCCACTTCCCATTTGCTCCCAGTCCTACTCATTCTAGTCTTCCCATCTCAGCTAATGACAACTCTATCCATCTTTATGGTTTTGTCAAGGAGCTTAAAGACACCCTTGCCTTTTACCACATTCACATTTGATTCATCAGCAAATTCTATTACCTGCTCTCATCACCTCTAATCTGACCATCTAGGTCCAAATTACCTGATCCAACTCAGCTAGATTATTATGTGGCTCCTTTGGCTGGTCTCTGAGTGTCTGGCAAGACTAAGTTATAAAACACACAAACACATACATATATATACACAAATATCAGCCCCTCAGGACCCTCTCTTTTTGTATGTTTTCACATACTTTTAGTCTGCTTCTGATTATAAAAAGTTTCTTTGGCAAAAACATCATGATTTCCAGGAGAAGTGTAAGCCTATCCATTATCATCTGGTGAGAACATTCTCAACTGAAGTAAGCATGAAAGAAAAAGCTTGGGTTTATTCATTTTTAAATGTTCATGTGCTCTGGCTTTAGTTTCCTTGCTTCCAACTCTTACAGAAAAAAAAAAACATCGACATAAATTAAGTTTCTTAGGTCCACTCCAAGGGAAAGAAACAAATTCTTCTTTGTTCAAGTTTGAAAATAATCTCCCTCCATCCATTTTAATGTATGGACTAACTCTCGATTTCCAGTCCAGCTCCTTTTCCATATATGTGAATTAGCTCCATGTTGCATAAGAATTTAAAAAGGCAGTAAATTAACTGTATTGAACCCCATTCACAAATAGAAGACAGCATAGCAGCACTGAAAACTTAAAGAAGGGTTCGGTTAGCATCACACTATTTTTATTTGTCAAATGTATAATTACTCCAGTATTATTTTCAAAAAAACAACACTTGTGATGTAATATCACTGTCAACTTACCTTGCTACAAAGCTGTGGTTTTTGACTGGGGTAATCTGGCCCCTATGAGACATTTGGCAATGTGTGAAAATGTTTTTGGGGTCACAATGGGGGAAAAGGTGCTACCCGCATCTAAAATGTAGAGGCCAGAGATGCTGCTAAACATCCTACAGGGCGCAGTAAGCTCCCATCACAAAGAATTACCTGGACTAAAATGTCAAGAGTGCCGAGTTTGAGACACTCCAATTTAAAGTTAAAATATTTATCATTCCATGGGATCATCAGTTATTAATCTGATTAAAAGAGATTAAAATTTTATGAGCACAGTTTTGGTTTTTAGACTTTTGGTGACTTTCATTGAAGGCATAGCTTTTACATTTCATTTCTATGAAATTAGTATATGTCGCCTTTAAAGCCATCCATGTGTCACTAACTGAACTTCTGGAAATACTCTGAGTAAAATCTCAGTAGCAACTAATTTCCTGAAACACTGATCTGGTACCAAACCACTCCAGAGATGAATACAAAAGCAAGAAGCAAAGTACACTGCACATAGTGGGTGATGACAATATCTAGTGATTTACTGACTCTAATTCATAATGTGTTTGCAATTCAAGTTTCTGGATGTTTTGTTAGTTTCTATTTTTATCAAGCTGATATAATACTCAACTCTTTTCATGCACAGTAGGGTCCCACAATTTCTATAAATGAAGGTGGCATGAGGTGATTTACAAAGATTTTATTCCAAAACGCTCAAATCAACCTCTTTCTACTACAAGTACATATAGGCATAGGCATAAGTATAACTCAGTAATCATTAGGGACATCTTAAAGTGGAAATCCCACATGTATTGTATCTTCTACTTTAAGAGACTAATTAAAACATTACTAGCTTCCAGATGCTTAAAGGACTAATGAATATGTAGTGTAACCACCCACTCCTCTTTCATTACAAATGAGGAAGAAGAAGCTCCCAGGGGCCATGAGACTTTTCCAAGGCCACAGAGCTGGTTAGTGGCCAGTTCTAGACAAAATCTCTTCTCTTCTATTTGAGTATTCTGAGATTTTCCCAACAGACTAATTTTTCTTTGCTTGACTTGTTTGGAATCAAACTTTCCTAAACTGCTGTATAAAATCATGCTGTCTAATTTATTGCACGTCTATAAACTTGATATAAGTCCCTGAGCAAGTTATTTCTTCCTATCCTTTTATCAGAAATTAAATTTCTTTAAAGTGAACTGGAAATTATCACAATACAGATGTAATAAATTTAATATATAATATTTAATATACAATAACTCTGCACTTAATGATTTTTTTTGCCATAATGGCTTTTAAGAGTTATATCACTTTTGGGAGAATTATTTTTCACCGCAAAACACACTAAATAAATAAACTATAAGAACTTATATATCAACATTATTAACTTAGGCAATGACATACTCACCAATTTATGTGACATAATAATTTTTAGTCAGAGAATACAATAATATGAAAGAAATTTCACGTACACCATGTTTGAATAAGCCCAAAGAATTTTGCTTGCTCCTTACACCAAGCAAGAGGGCTGAACAAGTTGATGGCTGTAGGACACATGTGCCATTTCCATATTTTGAAGCACAGTCGCATTTAACCCTAATGTTTCCCCAAACATATATTTCTGTGCTGCAATTTTATCTGTAAGTGTGAGTATAACACAACCATAACCCTCAAACTGTTGAAAAATTAGTAAGGTCAAAAATATAACTTTAAACAAACCTTTACAAAATCTCTATGTATTTATCTATTTAGCATACATTCAGTCTAGTTAATGGGAACTTTTTTCCATTTAATGGTGTTCAAGAATTAAGTTGTTAAACAAAGGACAGAGTTGAAAATGATTTAGAATTTTTATCATAAATCCAAGTAGTCAAGCATCCTCCATACTTAAAATTCTACAGGTCACCCTTTCCTGTTCCCCAATAGAACAAATTATCAGAAGATTTGATTCGAGATCTGCTCTTTGCCTATCTTCTCTTTCTATCTTTTCCTGCCAGCTAAATACTGAAGTGTTGTAACAGACACTTCAAAAATGCCTGCAGTCAGGCATGTGACTTTAATAGGAGGCTCTAGCTGGAACTTTTTGCAATGAAAACCAAATAATTCTGTGTTCAAATGGAAATGGAAATATTTCATCTTGAATTATCTTTACAAGACGATTCCAGCTTTTACATATGAAAATAACAGTTGAGATTTTTATCTGTGAATTTCTCAGGAGCTCCATTTTCAGACTATGTGGTCTATTTTAAACACACCATATGGATTATGTACTCTAAGAACTCCTCTGGACGAAAAAAAAAAGAAAGAAAGAAAAAACTGAGCAAACACAAACCACCCAGTGCTACATTCCCAGCTGGCACTTCTGTTACCCATAAGTGCTCTTCTCTGTTTATGTCTCTTACACCCACATGTGTATATGTTTGCAGTTGGAATCCTTCACCCTTGTCTCTTAAAAATTCCTTAAGCAATAAGGTGGCTGAGAAGGGGATTTTGCTCCATTTCTGTGGGTCAATATTCAGCCCAGCTATGCATGCAGGGTCAACGCTGCAGGCAGAAGGCTGCCAGGAGAATGCATGGTCAGAATCTTCTCCTCTCCCTCTTCCATTTGAATGTGCTCATCTGGTTTTCCATTCCCTTGAGGCTCAACTCCCTGCTTTTGCAGATGCCACCCGATCTGAGGAAGCAGCATTTCCCAAAGCCATGTGCCTTACCAGCTGTTACCAAGGGTCCTGTGGAAAAAAGGGTCCCATGACTAACATGTGGGGAGTCAAAACCTCTCAAAGCCTTTTATGCCTGCTGCTTTCTATGTTAATGTTTATGGACTGTTTTGGTGATGTGTTTAAACATGGAACTCTGCCTTTACTTTTCGGTGTCCTATAGGAAGATTGTTCCACAGAACTCACTGAGAACGATTACTTATGTAGACAGCTTAAAAGAACCATCTCAGAGTCTAAAACTTTATCCCAGGACCCAAGTTGCAAGTAGGATATGCAGGACTCCCAGATGGTTGCTGAGGAAGCTATTTTTAAATAAGTGGAGCTATTGGCACATGTCTGGACCCACCACACAAGTGGTTGCCTATTTCAAACCTGATAACATACTCCCATATGACATAGTCACATTGTCACACATCTAGGAGTGACAGCAATGATTTCAGGGATGATGACACATGAGAGACAATGAAGAAAGTAGATAGACATTTTAATTGCATCATTTAGGGTTTGTAAATTACAAGTAGTACCAATCCATTTTGTCCCTTTTGTCCCCCACTACACGACGACTATCCTGATAGCAGGGTTGGGCTGGCCCTAGTTGTTGCCCCAGCTTTAATTCACGGTCTGGCACAGTTTTGTACTTAATGAATATTTGCAGAGTGACTCAGTGATTCAGTGATCACCAAATTTGGGCATTTTGCTCAGTTTTCACATTTCTCCTTTCCTCTCTGTAACTATAATCCCCATTTTCAAAGATGATCATGGGAATCTGTACACATGGGAATCAGAGAGAACGTCTTGTTAGTTGTTTGTCCCTAGTCTGAAATTTAACTACATTAGAAGAATGATCAGCCTTCTTGTATTTAAAACCTCCAGTAAAAGAGCTTTCAAGGAATTCTTACTATTCTGTTCCAAAGCTGCATGACATTCACAGCTGAGAAAAACATCTTCGATCACACCTTCTATCTCACACAACTGTCTAAAAGGCACTTGAGGGATGGTGGCCATCTCCCTGGAAGTGACAATTTCAACGTCACTTTTCCCTAAACATGTTGTCAAAACCAAAGAACAAGATTTTTCTTGCTGCGTAATTAGATGAAGAATATTCTCTGGGATTATCTTTCCATTCTCACCTTTAAAAATACAAATACATACATGAATATATCTGTATCCATGTGTGTGCATTCACATATGATTGTGCATGTATTAATATCATCAGCCTAATCATATGGGTTCAAGACTTTAGTCATCTTCATGTCTTCCTTCTTTTATGACCTTTGTGCATTTAATTAGCCACTGAATTTGATCCATACTGTTCCTGAAATGACACTCACATGCATTGGATCCTCTCCACATATCTACTATTAGTTCCTGCCTTCCTTCTCTTTAAGCTGTGCAGTAGGCTCTAAACTAGTAGAGATATTCCCAAATTCCCCATCCAGTATTGCATTTGTATAGCCCTTTATAACTGCTAAAATGTTATCCAATATATTATTTCATGCTTATGACATTTCTGTAAACCAGGCACTATGGCCTCTGTGTGCACATGAGGTCACTGTGAATAGTAAACAACTAGCTCAGTGTCCTACAGCCAGTAATTTATTTGTCAACAAACCATGCTTCTTCCCACATTGTTTCCACCATGGACCTTAGATATTTTTTAAAATGTATCTAAGAAAAATAGATTTTAAAAGACTGTTAAATGGGAACTTAAGTGGGGAAAGACAAAATCTGCTTTTATATATCATTAATAAAATTATTAGCCATTAAAATAATTATCTACTGATTAAAATTTAATAGATTCAACTTAAAACAAGTGAATTTATACTGTGAAAGAATGATGAGGCACTTTTTGTGTGAATTCCCAGGGGCATGTGAAAAGCAGCATATTACCATGACAGGGTTCTGATGCTCCCTGTGAGGATTTGGGGGTTTTGCCAATGAAAACTATTTGCTGGGTGCACATGCTCTATTTGTCAATGCTTTTCTCCCAACATAGGATGACTTCTTCCAGTATCCCCAAACTACCAAACCCTGCCCAGCCCCCAAGGCCCAGCTTACAGGTAGCTCCCCTCCTTCCCTACCCCTCAAATCTTTTCTGCTGCCCTAGGTTGCTGTTTCAACTGTCTTTAGGGTGTTCTGCAGATTAGAGCCTGTATCATGGCTATATAGCTCCAGGCTCTCCACGGTTAGAGACTCATTCAGTCATTTACTGATTCAACAAATAACCTTTCAGTGTCATTACTATGCCAGGCCTATTCTGGGCTCTGAAAACAGAGAGGGCAATGAGAAAAATTTTGCCTAAAGAGGGCTATCTTGTTCAAGCACCTGCTGTCTTTGTTATGTCACATATCTCGATGAATAGTGCCACTGTGGCCGGTCCAGCATGCCTGACTTCAGACTCCACTTTAGAGTGCCTTTTACTCTTCCAGCTCTCCACTGTAGCCTGAGACTGTAAAGCCAACAGAAAGAAATCTTGCATTTCAGCCTTGTATTATGCATCTAATAGCTGACTGCACTTCAAACAGAATGGTGCTTCTACTGAGAAAGAGCTATCCCTTACATGAGCCAGCATTCCATTAACCAATGAAAGAAAGTGTTGTTTAAGCATGCCATTTAGCCCTGAATTCTTCTCTTAATTAATTATGTAGCTCAAAGTAATAACAGTAGAGAAATCTGTCACAGCTAGAGTTCTTTTCCACTAACGAACTAATTAGATCCTCTTTTTATATTTATATGTAAGAGTGAGTTAATTTTACAAAGTGTACTGAGTTTTCTAGTGATGAAAAGGGTCCATAGCATCCCTGAACAATTAGGAACAATCGTCTGACTGCTGTGGTGCTAATTACAATCGTGATTGTCAGTTAATCATTTATACAATAAATGCTTCTGAGGGCTTCTTTGCACAACCTGTGTAAACTAATACACTAAAGAAAACAAAAAGAATCAATGGGAACAAAGGCAAACAACTTTCAGAACTTTGAGGAGACTCTGGAAATTACAGATGCCATCATTACTTTACATCTTAGCCAATTCTTTCAAACAGGATTTCGGACAGTTCATGAGTAAGTACATAAATTGCAAATAAAAATATAGAAAATAGAGGCTACAGAAGGATATAGAAAGAAATATACACTCTTACATTTGACAGAACTAAATGAGTATAACTCTGGAGTTTCCTGTTGGCCAAGGCAAAAAGAGAATAATGACCAGTAACTGAGTTCTCCTTAGCAGAATGGACTGCATATATATGTCTTCTCCTTGGCTGAACTCATTAACTGGAGATTGAGTGGTAGCTTATTCATCTTTGTTTCCAAGTTTGTTAAACTGGATTTCCCTTTCCAAGTGGAGATCTGGGCTCCATTATTTTTTGCTAATAAGTTTCCTCTGTAATTGAGGATAGTATTGTGTTAGTAGCTTATAACTAGGATGCCTGATTCCCTATAATCCATTTCTCAGAGAAAAGTTAGAATGATCCCTCACGAACGTAAATCAAAGCATGTCTGTCATGTACCTTCTGTCCTCCTCCAAGACTTTCCATCACATTTAGTGTCAATTCTGAAGTCCTGTACTCTGACACCCTACATGACCTGGTCACTGCCTCAGCTCCTACTTCACTTCCCCACCCTCCACTTTGAGCCACACATGACACATGACATGATCAACGAATCAATAAATGAGAGATAGTATACTATAAACTGATTGTATGATATGAAATGAAAGAGAAATATAAATTTATAATAGTTAACCCCCTTCCCAAACTATCTGGTTAAGATCCAAATTAGCATAATACAGCTAATGCAGAGGCCAGTGAACTTTTCTGTAAAGAGCCAGAAAATAAATATTTTAGGCTTCCTTAAAACTATATTTATAAAAATAGGCAAATCCAATCTGTTGGATTTGGCCTGCAGGCCACAGTTTACCAACTGTTGCTATAATGTATAGATCACAATTAGTTTCTGAAGAAAATGAAAGTTGCTATTAAAAGTAAAAAAGAAAACTTCAATGTTGAAAAATTCCAGAAACACTTAAGTAAAAATTCTTATGTCTAGAAAAAAAAAGACACTAAAAAATAAGTGAATCCATTTTAGGAATAATAATAGAAAAACCAAGTATTAGCAATGCCAATGGCTACATCACCATTTACGGCACACTCACAGGTTTCACTCCATGATTGTGAAGAGATGACCCTCTTTCTAGAAGATGCTGATGAGATCACACTTGGAAAAAAGTAGACAGGTCCAGGCACTTCATTAGAGAGAAAATGAAAAAAAAATGTCCAAAAAAGATTGGAAAGCCTTCATAGTCACTGGCATGCATTCAGAGGCACATAGCCAGAAAGAAGGCAAGGGAAGCTAATGGTTGGAGAATGATTTAAAAAGCTCCAAGATCTGTAACAAGATGGGATAAATGAAAACTACAAAGGACATGCCAAAGTGTTTGTATGAGAACACTGCAAATACTATAGAAAGAAGGGCTATAGGCTGTTGATCTACCTGGAGATTTGAAAACATAAAATAGAATGAAATTTGGAAAATACATATTTAAGCCAAATTTTCTTACCAGTTATAGAATAAAAATATTCTTTTTGAAGCCTCTTCCAGTGATTCCAGAAAATGTTTCCAAGAATGTATTTACATTTATTTAACACTTGACAGTTTTCAAGGTACATTTGGACACTCCATTCCAATTTGATTACTGAGGCAAGCAGGGAAATTCAATTATCCCCATTTTGTAGATGAAGAGATAGAGGTTCAGAGAAGTTAGTAATTAGATGGTAAGTAGTGGTAAAAAGCCCAAGCTTTAGAGATCTAAATTCAAATTATTGAAATTCTGATTTGACCATTGAGTAATTAAAGAAAGAGCTTACTCTCAACATCTACTTCTTTGTAGACTCAAAGAATGTTACACTTGGAGAATTTCTGTCTAGATGTTAGATTTAACTGGAGTGATTTTTTTTTAATGTAGCAATGCTTGGGTGTCACCCCAAATCAGTTAAATACAAATTTCTGGTAGTGGGATGCAGACATCATGGATTTACACGTGTTCTAAGGCACTACCAAAGTGGAGAATCACTGATCAGTACAGAGGTCGGCAAATGTTCTCTGTAAAGGGCCAGATAGTAAATATTTGAGGCTTTGCTGGCCATATGGTCTCTGTCACAACAACTCAACTCAGCTGTTGCCTAGTGAAAGCAGCCATACACAGTATGTAAACAAATGGGCATGACTGTGTTACAATAAAATCTTTACTTACAAGAACAGGTGATGGGCCAGATTTGGCCTAGGAGCCATGGTTTGTCAACCCCTGACCTCATAAAACCCTATTTTGGGGGAGAGAAGCCTGGAGATGTTAAATATTTTCCCTAAGTCTTCATTGTTCATCAGTAACAAACTCCAGGCTGAGGTTCTGCTTCTCTGCCCACTGGCCTAACATGGCCCCACTACCAGCTCTGTCTTGGACTTTAAACCATGACCTTAGACGTGTTATGCTTCACTTTCCACAAACTTACTACTTACTCTAAGAATAACATATTGATTGCTTAGTGGGAAGAGGGCTGCCTTTGCACACAGAGAGCAGTGGTTTTGAGGCCCAGTTCTCCCACTTACTAGTAAGGGACACTCTCATAGTTCTCTTAAATCCTGAGTCATAACCCAGAGATGAGATTCCCCACAGAAAATTTTTGTGTAGATTGAATGGGTGCTAAATGACCTGGCAGCGTGGTTGGCACATAGTAAGTGCTCAATAAATATTGATTCCACAACCCAAAGACTTTTACTATTTTGAAACTCATTTTTTTATACATCCAGTGAAAAAAATTGAAAACACTAGAAAATTAGGAAAGTTAAGCATTTCACCATAATTTGTCTCACTGTCAGAGAGAGGAGCAGGAACAAGGGGATGACAAAAAAGGTAAAGGAGGTATGAAAAGAAGCTCTCCCAGAGATTCCGATGGCCATGGACCTGTTTACCACCAAGTGAGAATTACTACTAGCCTAGATTTTGAATAATTTCCCTCCATCCCAGAAGTTAAGATGAGATGAAGAATGTGAAGATTATATTTTTTCATTCAGAGATACAATAAATGGAATGTGGGTTTGTTTATTCCATCATCCTAAACTTGAATATTAACCTAAATCTCACAACACATTATTTAACATTGAACATAAGAGGCAGCACTAGTCAAATTATGAATTCTGGATTTAGTCAACATAATAAGATTGATTTATACTGATACTATGAGTGAATTGACTAACTTTTCAAAATATTTTGGGTGACCATCAAGCTACCTATTTTTCCATTGTGATTTAGAACACTTTTATGTCATGTATTCTAAAATCTTGGGATAGTCTATTAGCAGGAATTGTTAATAAACTATACAACATGGATTCTCTTCATTTCTTGCCAAGGGATCTCTATTTCATTCAAACATCCCTCATTCCCATGCCATCATGTGTTTCATGCTAGGGAGGCTGAAGCTATTTTCAGCTCCGCCTTGTGGACCTGACTGATCTGGGGTAATATGTTAGTCCTCCCACTAGTGGCTGGATGGAGAATGATATGTGATCTTATTATACTCAATGGAAGATGACAGAAGGTGAGGTAAGGGCTTCTGGGGAAGGTCGCCTTTTGAGGGGGCAACAGGAGAGACTGTCTCTCCTCTTTATTTGGATAGCAATGTGTCTGTTGGTGATCCCTGGAACCTCTTCTGCCATCTTACCTGAAGTTAAACCAATCATCAAGATGACCCAGGCAAGCAATGTTGAGAACCTGGATCCTCGATGACATCTTTAAGTCACAGAATCAACCACCCTGAACATGCTCTGACTCTGAATGTTTCCTTATGTGAGATCAACCCTCTCTTTGTGGTGTAAGTCAGCTCGATTGGGAATGTCTTGATTGTCAACACACACTACTGAAGCCTTTTATCTGATGCTACTTCCTGGATGCATTTTTCTCCAATCTCTTTAAACATCAGTTTTCAAATAAAATTAATCTTTCAAAATACAAAAAAAAAAAAAAAGCATAATGTAGTCGTACTGCTACACTTGGTAACCTGACACTTCAAAAGGAAAGTAAATAGTCGGGCATTTTCAAGATTTTAGAAGAGAAATGTCCTTTATTAACAAATTTCTGCAGGCAAACCTCACAGCTGGATGGTTATACCCAGAGACAATATCCACTAATCCTTGGGGAAAACAATGTCTTTGGAGCTCAGACCACTTGAATGCACACATATTTGCCAATCTTGCACACAATTCAAGGAATTTTGTCTTTAATCCATCATTTCTAATTACAATCAAATGTTCACCAGAGCAACCAAACAAGTGAGAGAAACCTGAACACACAGCTTCACAATAATTTAGGTTATAAATTATTTCTCTCACTTTCATGGGTGAACTTCCTGTACTTATTCATCCCACAAATATTTACTGAGCACCCACTATATGCTAGGTGTAGGGAATATAAAAATTAAAAGGCTAAAATCAATCCCTTAAGGTGTTCAGAGGCTATAAGTGCAATCTAATAGAACTTTCTGCACTGATGAAAATGTTCTATATCTGTACTTAGATATAGCAGCCACTAGCCACCTGTGGCTAGTGAGTACTTCAACTTAGGGACAAAATTCTTCATTTAATTTTAATTAATTTAAAATTTTCATAGCCACTAGTGCCTACCATATTGAACAGCCCAAGTCTGGATGGTAAAGCAGAAAAGAAAATCGAAGGTGATGACATACTGTGATCAAAGCAGGAAAAAAAAGATGCATGTGGCCCTAGGTCTCCAAGGGAGAGCACTCAAGTAATTTAGCCTGGGGCTAGAAGGCAGGATAAGAAAATACATTCAGAGAAAGTTGACCTTGAATCAAGTCCCAAAGGACAAAGAGAAGTTAATCAATAAGTCTTTCTGTTGCTAATGTTAAAAACTCATATTAGGATAGTCTACTTTTTCATGAAATTATCAATCTAACCATATTCTATTTTATTGATCTAACCATTGCCCATTCACTACATTCACTAGTTCACTTCATACATATTCATTGTATACATGTTTTAGATCTTTCCTGAATCACTGACTCCATATTTGATCCAGAATGATTTATACTAAACACTTTTATGTTAAATATGGAATAAAAAACACTTATGTGCCATTTCAAATTGGATATCTGCTAACTTGCTGCTGAGTGCAAACTACCAAAATAATTTGATTTGATCCTACCCTATGCATGTTTTTCTTTCCCATCTATTCTAGATTATTTTTCAAATGACTATTCAAAACACTTATTTGACAAAATTATATCTGTAGTTACATAAACAGCAAGTGTGTGGAAATTCATTTTTCTTTCTGTCACTTAAAAGTTCACTAAAACCGTCATTTCTGACCCTTGAGCTCTTTTCTGAAGCCATGAGACCCACTTGCCTTCTGGATTAGCACAAAGTGCCAACCTTTGTGAACTGACTGTTGGTCCTACCATGCCCTCCATGTTCCTGAAATATAACCTTCTATCTCTCTCCAAGGATAGGAACTGGGAATATCTGAGTTTCTGAGTTCAGTGGGCTTCAGAAGACAAATGGGTGCAGGGTGAAGAGGACAGATGGGGGTAGGGACACTGCTGCCTAATGAGCAGAATCGCTGAGAGGCTGTGAAAATGACAGTGAAGAAATGGAGAGATAATGGGTGTTGAAAATCAGCTGATAGCAGGAGTGAAAAAACCTGAGACAGAAGTGAGGCGACAACTGGAGGTAGAACTGTTAGCTCAAAACCACACTGAATGCTGGAGGACAGAGGGCCATGCTTGACAGTAGGACACTGAACAAATGATGCAGTCACTGGTATAAAAAATGTGGAAGAAGAGATGGCTTCTTTTAGGGGTGGGTGGAATTCTGTTGGATTTTAGAAGCAGTGCCCTGTGGAAAATGCAAATTTGGAGGCCAGTAATAGAGAATTCAGAGACATTACTGAGAGAGGCAAGAGAGATGAGAAGAAGGAAGTAAGGCACAAGAGACTGGCTGGGGAGCCACCACAGAGATGAAACCCCTTGGAGGTTCCATATCTTCCTATACTATATGTGATAAATGGAAGAGGTAGAAGAAAGCAGGTGATAATTCAGAGCCAGAGATCTTCATGACTGGACAACTCTGAGTGACAGTGGTGGCAGGGACAGGCATCAGAGGTAAGGCAGAGATGCAGGCCCATCAAGTGATGAAGGCTCGAGGAAGTGGCAGACGACTGTGTTAGAAATGTTCTCAATATGAATGCTGAAGAAGTAAAGGAGTAAAGGAGAGTGAAGATGAGAAAGAGTGAAGACCATTGGTGCTCAAAACTCTAACATTGATTATTGATCAAATATGCCAGTCTCTGTGGTCGGCAGTTCACATATTTTGACCTGATTTGCTCACAACAACCCCGCAAAGTCAACATTTTCCTACTCTTTAGAAAAGAGAAACTCAGGTAGTCTGTTGACAATGACAAAGTGCCACCCACAGGAGGTGAAAAGGGTCTGGTCTAACTACAGCTATGATAGGAAAAATAAAAGTGCAGGCAAGAGGCTGGACCTCCACAGTGGAGTAACTAACTGTTGACCTGAGATGGTGATGGTGAAGAGAAGGTGAAGAAGACAGAGAAGGAGGCAACTCTGGAAGACTAAAGGATGGTCAACATTGGTTTCCATGGTTACAAGATTAATAGAACCAATTGGTTTCCATCATGTCTCTGTTATTGTACTTACTCACTGAACTGAGAAAGTCCTTTTGCTCTTCTCTTTTTCTGGAGAATAGCCTAATCCTTCAGGTTGGGTTGAGTGTCTGACAATGTTTTATGTATCCTTCTTACTTCCTAGCCTGAAAACTTATTCCCCATGTAATAGTTCCATATTCCTTCTGGAATGTGTAGCGTGATATCCCTCCCTCCCTGCTAGCAACCTGTCTTCAGTGATATATACCATGTCATCCCTTTAGCAATTGGGAAATGTGTTTCTGGAAGCCAGTCTCCTGGCAATTGATGCATCATTTTTCCATTAAAGAGAGTGCTCATGCATTTACTAAGAATTTCAGGCTTAAAGTGCTTGGTAATGATCTCTGGTTGCTTGTCAAGCAGAATTTCTATCCGAACACGAAAATACGTTAATATGATTTGCAACCCTTGCGCTGGGTTCCTAATTTCCTCTGCATCACAGAGTGATTTTTCTCCATGCTTAAAATCCATTACAGGTGCTCACTGCATTTGGTCTCCCTTGGAGGTACATCTTCTAAGTCTGACACAGGAAAAAGTTAAAAGTGTTCTAAATGAGTAATTCCCCCCACCCCACAATCTTTTAACTCTGATTTATTCCTCAGCCAAAGGTATTCATCGCTAGAGGAGTTAAAATAAACTAACTCTTATGACATATAATTAAATTATTGGCAGAAATAAAATCTAAAATTCCTCCAGAATACTTCATATAAACATTAGCAGAATAATTAAGTTGAGGTAAAATATTTTGTTGAAAGCCCAAAAAAGAGAGGCGAAAAGGGGGAAAAAGCCACCTGAAGGAAGTTGTTTGCCTCATCTTTGACAATGTTTAATTTTCTTTTCATGATAATTACAGAAAAAATTTCATGTGCGTGTAAAAATCCTCTTTCAACTCTTCTTTGCCTCCCTTCCTTTTCCATATCTTTACCAAAAACTGAAAATAAAACTCTTTAGGAAAACGTTTAAATTCTTAGCTAAATGATAGCCTCTCAAGATCTGGCTAAAAGTAATTATGCATTTACTTAGTATTCACAGCTTCTAAGTTAAAACTCAAGAAAGGGGGAGTGTTGCATTTTCATTTTGTCTATCTGATTTTCCTTTTAGCTGGCCCAAGAACACTAAATTATCCCAAAACAGTATAGCCAGGGCACATTCATTTGGGAGAAGAGTGATTTCTAACCCCTCAATTAAATAGCAGTGAGGCAGGCATGCGCATGCACACACACACATTTTCTCCCTCTCCTCTCTCCTCTCCTGTCCTCTCCCCTCCCCTCCCCTCCCCTCCCCTCCACTCTTGCCACTCAATCACTCTGCACTTTGGCCCCTTCGAGAACTTGTAAAGGATGACTTCAGTTCTGTTTTACTTGGGAGTTTGTCCTGTATTTCTGTCACTTGAAATTCCAAAATGATATGGTCATTTCGGAAGCCAGAACTGTAGTGTCCAAACCACATGGAAAAATTTTAAGCCAATGTTTTCAGGGTTCACCACAAAACGAACAATAAGTCAATACAACAGTAGATCATGAGGAAATGATTTTTTTCCTTTATGATTTTGTGGTATCATTTTCATATTTATTTCTAAATTTTAAAAATTCTCTTAACCGCTCTCTCCTCTTTTCTATTGAGCAGCAATTTTAAAATTATCTGGTGGTTTAATAAACCTCCCTTACTTTTCTCACACTCCTTTCAATTGTGCCAGTAGCTTTTAGGCCACTCTCCTTTCTGAATAAGAACAAAAAGAAAGGTTGGACTTGGATTAGGAGAATCTTGGATCAACCCCAACCCTGCCATTTATTAGCCATATGTACCTTGGCTGGTCCTACAGTTCCACTGAGCCTAGTGGGCTTATCTGCACGACAATGACGTAAATACCTACTGCATGAATAGAGGATTCAAAAAATTGTAGTTTGTAAAGAAGCGTTTTAAGGGTTCTAATGCTGCACATAGGTATTTTTTATTCAGACATGTCTCCATGATGGGGAATATTAGGCAAGAGAATGTACTGGCCTTCCCCATCCAGGAAGACAGGGCCTTGTTTCACACATCAGCACTCGGTGCTACAAGGACAAAAGTCTTCCCAACCTGATCACCAGAAAAACCTTCCTTCTCAACATTCAGAACTCCCCTGGGCCCAGTGCCCAGAAGATGACCCCACACCTACCCGTTTTGGAGATCACAGTCTACTGATAACATCTCTCTACACTGTCATATCCTCTTATCTCCCTGCCCCTTTCCTTTCTGACTTTTCCAAAGGAAGGGAAGCTGCTCCTTGCCACACCTGTCATGACCTGGGTTTGGGGGTAGAATGACTTGGAGGCAATAGAATATTCTCTGCTCTCCTTTGCAGCTTCTAGGTTCCTGCCTCGCTACTGACATAAAATAATATTCCCAGTTGTTAAGTCTTTTGCCATAAGCTTACCCATCTCTCCTTTGCTATTCACTGTTGCTTCATTCCAGGATATTTCTCTGGTCCTTAAAGACCATGAGCATCCCCCACAGTTTTCCCTTTCAGGCCATTGGCCTCCAAGGTTCTAACAACCCTAGTGAAGCCCTTTCTGATACCACACCTCACAGATCCTTGTCCTTCAGGGCAGAAGTCCCCAACCCCAGGCTGTGGGTGAGTACTGGTTCAGGGACTGTTGGGAACCTGGCCTCACAGCAGGAGGTGAGCAGCAGGTGAATGAGTGAGGAAAGCTTCATCTGTATTTGCAGCCGCTCCCCAGACCTAGCATCACCGCTTTAGCTCCACCTCAGATCATCAGGCATCAGATTTTCAAAGGAGCACTGGTCCCCGGTGCTTTAAAGGTTGTGGACCACTATTTTAGGGCACTAAGGACTTATTTCTTTGGCATTTCTTCTTTGAGGAAGCAGCACAATACATGACCATTTATTGCTACCAGGACCTCAAAGTGTGAGAACCACAACCTCATGTCCTCTCAACTCTTTCAAACCCTAATCCCTTCTACATCTCCCGCTGCATAAGGACATGCACTTCCTTAACCCCTCCCTGCTTTCCCAGTGGATCACCCACTGTGGTCAGATGAACAATGTCTTCTATCCAAAGTGGTCCATGTTCTAATCCTGGAACCTGTGAATATGTGACCTATATGGCAAAGAGACTTGCAGATGTGATTAAGTTAAGGATCTTGAGATGGGAAGGTTTCTGGATTATGCTGGTAGGCCTAATGTGATCATGAATATCCTTATAAGAGAGAAGCAGGAGGATCAAAGTTAGACAAGGTGACATGAGGATGGAAGCTGAGATTGGACTGATGCAGCCATGAGCTAAGTAATGTCTGCAGCCTCTAGGAAATGAAATAGGCATCCAGTTCCCTTGGAGCCTCCAGAGGAATCATCCCTAAAGACATCATTATCTCAGCCCAGGGGAACTCATTTTGGACTTCTGACCTCCAGAAGTGTAAGATAATAAATTAGTTTTATTCATTCTTCTAAGTTTGTGGTAATTTGCTACAGCAGTGATAAGAAACTAATACATCACTCATGTGGCTGAATTGCTTGTTGAGCAAGTTCTGAGAGTACCAATAGTCAATAATTTCAGTTTTGTCCTTATCTTGACCCAAGAATTGCTCTTGTTTTGGACTTTTCTGGATCCCTGCCTTGCCAATCCTCAACCTTGGTTGACTTCTTTCTTAGTAATGAACTTTTTCATTCCTGCTCTTCAGTTTCTAGGTGATGTTGGAGCAAATCTCAAACTAGTTAATTAGGATCATTTACAAATCTCTGGATTTTAGGATTTTTTTATTTCTCATTAGTGGCTTAGTAGTAGATGTTATAGATATTTCTACTCTGTGTGAGATCCCAATCCAGCTCCAAACACTTCACTCTTGGATGAACCCACCTTTCCTGAGAAGATTGGGATTAGCTACAATCTTTCAACTTCTCTTCTATATTTAGCTCCTTCTTTTTCTTCCCTCATCTCAAAATCAGCGCTCTTTCTCCTCAAAACCATACCCTCTCCATGTCACCTTGATCCACACCATCCCAAATAGTCCTCAACCTCGCTCTACCCATTTGCTTCTGTCATCGGGGCACGTAAGCACGGGTCATGAGCTCCACTCCCTGTACAGGGAAGAACCATCTAGGTCATCTAGGATAAACCATTCTTTAAACTTTTCCAGAAAATCTCCAGAGCTAGAAATCCATATCTTCTCTTACTTCCTCTTACAGTGTTTCCTTGCCTTAACTATCAAGAAGTTCTCAAGTGAGGGAGAACATTCCATTGTGCTGCCTTTTAGAGACACACAGGAAAGATGATAGCTATAATGACATTAACAGGAATTCTCTGAGATCATGGCAACTGCAAATATTGTATGCCATTGTCTTCATAAATATAAAATGATTTCTTGTCTTGTTTTAGAAAATAGTCATTCTTCCCACATGTCCGAAAGAATTGTGTATTTTATGTAACAGGCACTAACTAAATGTTTATTGAATAAATGATCAAAGCAGCTCATTGAAATGGAAATTTTCCATGAGCTGATCATCAAGGGCAATGGAACTTTTATGTCAAATAGCTGGACCTGCTTTTAGGTAAGAATCTCTCCATCTATGTCTCTATAAGGTGGCTACAAAATATTATTTTCATCAGTGTATAACCTTTATCATATGGCTTCCCATTGTGGAAAACAGAATTACGTGGCTTCTACTGCTGACTCTAATATACATTGTTAAAGGTTTCAAAAACCTCACATAATAGTTCTAATAATTTTTTGCTGGCAAATGAAGCCCCCATGGATGAAGAGAAAGCAGAATGAAAGAAAAAAGTTATTATTATTATTATTTATTTTTTTAAAACTGACTCTACATAGATGTTAGAGATGTCAACATTTTTGGGAAAAAGAATCTTGCTTATTTTAAAATGTCTAAAATTATTCTAGCCAAATAAATAGAGAACCAAGTTCTTACAGAAATATAATCCTTGTGGAAAAGATACAGATTTTTCATACAGCTATTTACTTTTTGCTTAAATTAATTGCATGTGTATGTGAAGTATACAGACCTATATTTTAAAAACATATTAAATATATTAACTTTCTCAAAATTTGTATTTTTAATCTATGAATTTACATATAAGTGAAATGGTACCATAATATATTTAAAATCTCAGTTTATGAAAACATTTTAAAGAAATTTAAATAAGAGAAACAATATGGAATAAAGAAAGTACATGTATATGTCAAACTGATCTGGTTTTGAATCTTCATCACCCACTATATAATATTTAACAAGTTCAATCCCATTAATACCAAAAATTGGGTATAATAAATTCAGAAAATATGAATGAATGATAAACATCATTCAGTAAGTTTAATAAACGACTAATTGATATCAAGAAGCCTTCAAAATGTTTCAACCACGGTTATAAATAGAAGAGGAAAGATAATTGTTCAGATGTACAACCATCTGGAAAATCATTCCTAATAAAACCCTAACATAACAGGAAAATAAATTGAAATGAATAGGCCAATAGAGCCATAGATATAAAAGACAGATTATTGATATATTTGCCTTAAAATAATTGGGGTTAAAAATGAAATGTTTCTAAAGTGAAGCTTAGGTACATTTTAACATTTTAACTCTGTGATCATTATCATATGCTCCTTGAAGAGAGAAAAATAGATATATAATTTGGAAATAAAGAACTGACATAACAAATGGGAAAACAATAACTTAATTATCATCGTCCAGAGCTATTGAGGGGCTTAAATGCATCAGCCTCTCCAAAAACATGGGTTTCTCTTCTTCTGTTCAAGAACTGTGTCTAATTCTTTATTCCCCAAGAGTACCCAACAAGACTTTGAACAAAGTAGACATTCAATGTTTGTTAAGCAAATTGATGTCTTGAAAATCATTTGACAATGTATATTATTTGTTTTCCTCCACACTGACAAACTCCCCCTGACCCAGATCAGTCCACTTAATCATTTCCTTTCACATAAGAAATGCATCTCAATTTCTTTCAGGGAACCTTATATGTTGAGTTTCTAAGAGTTTCTTTTAAATTATTTGTCTTACCTCTATAGCCATGCCACCCTGAACAAGCCTAATCCCGTCGGATCTTGGAAGCTAAGCAGGGTCAGGTCTGGTTAGTACTTGGATGGGAGGCCACCTAGGAAGACCTGGTGCTGTAGGCATAAAAAATAAAAAATAAGGGATTGTCAGCTGACAAGGTCCTTGCAATCTGTGAGGTCTACTAAGGGTTGCCTCGCCTAAAAATAAAATATTTGTCTTATATGGGGCTCAGCAACCATGTGGCTTAAAAAAAGAGAGACAGGTAGCAAATTTTAAGCAAAAGAAAAGTACACTATTTTAGTTATACTATTCCTGCAGAAGATTTCATACACTTGACCTTTGATGAACATCTCATCTATCCTATCTGAAGAGATATTCTTGATTCTATTCCAGCATGGGTTTCCCAAGACAAGAACCAGAGCATGAAAAAAGTCCAGTCAAGGAAGGGGGACCGGGAACCTGTCATCCCTTTCCCTTGGTGTTCCTTTGTGATTGGTTTCTTTCACTTAGCATATTGTTTTCACGGTTCATCCATGTCATAGCATATATCAGTACTCTTTCTTTTTTTTTTTCTGGCTGAATAATATTCTATTATAATAAAAAAATATTCTTATAGCATTATACTGTTAGACAAAAATATTTATGGTCATAACATTCAAATATCATGTTGCAACAGAATACATGTAAAAAAGGAAATACCAGTTTTCAACTATCAGACTGGCAAAAACCTAAAAGTCTTACAACACTCTGTGCTAGTGAGACTGTAGAAACCACCACTCAAGTATTGCTGGGGTAAGGATGATGAACTGGTTGATTCTTTACTGAGAGAGATTAGGTCCCATCTATTAAAATTATAAATTCACCTTCTGGAAATTCATTCTATAGATACATCAGCACATATGTGAAATAATACATTTGTTTCAACGTCACTTGTTGCAGTAAAAGACAGGAAACCATCTTAAAGTCCACTACCAGTGAACTGATTAAATAAACAATGATACGTCCATACACTGGAATGCTCTAAATCTGTAAAAAAAGAATGTGGAAATTCTATATATCCCAATATGGAAAGTTCTGTAAGATTTAGTGATACCTGAAAGAACAAGGTTAAGAACATTATCTATGGAAGGATATTTTTTTTTGTAAAAAAAAAAAAGTAGAATGTATATAAAGTAGAGTGTATATATCTGGAAGGGTAACAAGACACTAACAATAGTGCTTACCTACTTGGTGGAAGAGGTGAGAACCTTATGACTGAAAAATGAGTTGGGAAAGACTTTTGGCTGTACATATATGCCTATGCTATGGCAGGCAAAATCCTAAAATGTCTCTTCAAGCTTCCTGTCTCCTGCTTACCTAGTGAACACTAACCTTCATACTGCTATGAAGAGACTTTGCTGATGAAATTAAGGTTACAAATCAGCTGATCATAAAATAGGGAGATTATCCTGGGATACTGTGGGTGGCCCCAATAGAATCACATGAGCCCTTAAAAGCATGAGAGGAAGGCAGAGGAATCAGAGAGATGAGGGAAGGCGTGAGAGTCCATGTTGCTGGAGGGGGACATGGAGAGGGCACAGAAAGAATGCAGGCAGCTGTCAGGGCAAAGAGTCTTCCAACTGACAGTCATCAAGAAAATGCAGACCCCAGTTCTACAACCACAAGAAATCAAGTCGGCCAGCCAACAACCTGAATGAGCTTGGAAGCAGATTCTCCCCACAGCCTCCTGAGAAGAGCCAGGTGGCTGACACCTCAATTTCAGCCTCATGAGCCCCTAATCAGTGAAACCAGCCAAGCCAAGTTGGACTTGTGACTTCTGACTCAGCTTTGAGATTCTGTGTTGTTTTAAGCTGTGATGATTGTGGTGATATATGACAGCAGTGATAGGAAACAAATGACTCTTATTATTTGTCCTTTTATTATAAAGATTTAAAGTTAATGAAAATCCAAATAGACCTAAAATAGTTGAAAATGAGGTTAATCTTCGAGGAACATAACTGTCTAGTCAAAAGTTTGTGGTAGGTTGTTCTTGTTTGTTTGTTTGTTTGTTTGTTTGTTTTGGTGCCTACATATAAACATTTTTAGGCTGAAAATTGCAATTTTGAAAAACTTTCCTGGGCAGCAAGTCTGCCTTGTAAAATTTGAATGGCTGGCTGAGTTTGCCAAAGCTCTTTGTCTCCTAAACCCAGTCTTCTTTAAAGACTAAAATGCCAGGATATGAACACAGTTTTTTTAATTCTTAGAAAGTTAGTTAAAACTGTTAAAATTAAATTGATAGACACTAAAGAGGCAGACACTTGGCTGAAAAGAGAATGTTTGCCTTGTCTAATTGAAGTGTCTAAAGGTTAAGCCTGCACTTTGTCTAACCTTTAACTATATGATTCTTCCCTTTGGTATTGGGTATGTTCCAGAGCTTTGCTAAAGGAGTTTATTGTTCTTACATGGGGAAAATGATCAAATAAATGATCTTTAATACAGAATTTAATTAGAATTTTCATCCTAAGGACACCAGCTCTCTTTATTATCATTTAGCTCTTTATAGCTAAAAACTTTTTATGAAAACAAGAACCTTCCAAAATTAACTACCTTATGTGAGAAAAAGGAAAAATATATTTCCTTTCTAATGTGTGGGAAAAGTTAAATTAATCTCACTGTTGAGAAAAATCTACCAATTAATCTCATTGTTAGGTAAAGTCTACTTTTAAAAACCATCTCTCCTCTTCTAAGACCTACAGCCATTTCTTGCTAATCACTGCTAGCTAATGCCTATTTCAGTGGTTCTCAACAGGGATGATTTTTCCCACTAGGGCATCTTTGGCAACATCTGAAGATAGTTTTAGTTGTCATGGTTTGGGGGGATGCTGTTGGCACCCAGTGGGCAGAGGCCAGGGATGCTGCTAAACATCCTATTGTGCACAGGACAACAGAGGATCGTCTTGCTCCCAAATGTTGATAGTGCCAAGGCTGAGAAACCCTGATCTAGATGGATTTAGAAGAATGGGTCAGTTATAAATAAAGATATGAGGTTCTCTATTTAGGAGAAGTAGTGAAAGCCATATTAGTATAGGTTTCTTACAAAAATAAGGATGGAAGGCAAGCAGGGAGGGAGGAAGAAAGAAGTCCCTTTTTCTAAAGCTTTTCAATAACTGAATTGGGAATAAATTTAAATTTATTAAAAGAAATTTAAAATTTAAAGTCCAGTCCCTCATTCACACTGGCTACATTTCAAGGATCAGTAGTCATGCATGTCACATGACTACCAGGTTGGAAGCATGGATTCAGATAATATTCCTGGTATACAGATAACATTTAATGCGTGGGAAGAAAGAAAGAGAGGAAGAGAGAAGGGTGACAAATGCCCACATTAAGAAAAAGGAAAGAGGTGAAAAAAATGATCAGAGAGATGAGAAGACAAGGAGAATGAGAGTCACAAAGATCAGGAGACAGTTCTGGGAAGACTTAGGCAGCAAGGATGACTGCCATGCACCAGGAGTGCTGAGTGATCAATAAGGAAAAGCAACAACCTAGTATATCATGGGCGACCTCCAAGATATAAGCTTTAAGTGAATAGCTGAACTTGAAAAACTCAAGGCTTGAGGGAATAGAAACAGATTTTTTTAGTTCAAAATATTTTATTATTTTTTTTATTCTCGACATCTTGACTGGAACTACAACAGATACTTTTATTTACTTATGTTTCTTTTACTTGTTTATTTTCTTGCTTTTTTGTTTTCATGGAAAAAAAAATGTAAGGAGAATGCAGTTATGCTGACAGAATGACCACCAAGCAGTCTCAAAAATATCACTGTGTTGAAAATTCTCTTTTGAAGTAAGTAGAATTTCCAATAATAATTTTTGAAAAATTCCACAATTTTAAGCAGAGTTTAAAGAGGCATTTATTGTGTATGATGTTGAGGTGAAGAAAGAACTTTAAAGGGTAGCAGAGGAAGAATTCGGAAAGGTCATTAAGAGCAAAGATGTGTCATTATAGACCAAGTCTGAGATCATCCACACCCTCATATTCCAAATCACCATCTACAGATGCAAAAGTTGGACAGTGAGAATGGCTGATAGGAAAAAAATGGATTCATTTGAAGTATATTGTTGGAAGAGAGCTCTGCAGATCCCTGGGATGGCCAGAAAGATGAACAAGTAGAACCTAGAGCAAAGTAAGTCTGAAATACCACTGGAGGCAAAAAATGACAAAACTGAAGCTGTCCTACTTGGGTGCATCATGAGAAGGGGGGGTCTTTAGAAAAGATAATAATGCTGGGAAAGAATAGCAGGCAACAGGAAAAGAGGAAGACCAGATATGAGATGGACTGACTCCAGAAAAGAAGCCATAGGCCTGAGTCTACAAAAGCTGAGCATGGCCGCTGAGGACAAGACATTGTAGGCATCACTCATTCACAGGGGTGCCAGGAGTCACAGCCAACTCAATGGCATGTACCAGCAACATGAAGTGTCTCATAAGAAAAGAGAAATAATCTACTACAAAGGAGATACTCTTCCTCATTGTTCCTCTTATAGCCAGTTATAAAATCCAGCTAATGCAATGTCCAAAATCAAAAGTCAATTCAAATTAAACAATTAGTCAACCAGGGTAAGAGGAATGTGGAGAAGAGGAGAGAGTTTCAGTTAAATTGGTGTCCGGCATAAAGAGAATCAATTGGTAAACTGATGTTTCTTTTCTGAATAGTATATAGAGCTTAAGTCTGATTTTCCCATCTGAAACCAAAATGGATTTGATATCGCAACTATTTCTTTGAGTAAAACATAAGAAACAACTCACACGATTGGCCGCGTCCTTCATCATGCACTGTTGGTTGCCCTACTAAACTGGGAACTGTCATGCCAGGCCTGAGAAGCCATTCCTTCACATGGAACCCACAGAGTCCTTGAGGGGCATGCCCTGTGACTTCTTAGAATGGATCTGAGAGCTGGCAGGTAATTCTGGAACAGCAGATGTGAATCACTCACACAAGAACTCCCGTTTGGAAAGTGCAATCTTAGAAAACAACAGAGTTCTGATTTCTAGGAAGGAGTCTCTAAAAAGGAAACACTTTCCCATAGACACTTGAAACAATGTGATTCTAGCATTCTCTTGGCTCTGGGTTGGAGAATCTAGCTGAGCGATAACTAACAAATATAATGCAGTCACTCTCTTTAGAGTCTGAGACATGTCAGCTTCAGGGCAAGAGTTGAAGCCCAATGACATGCATGTCAGCCTCTGTAGGTTGGTCAGCTTTGCCTTGTGTCACAGTGTCTCATCCTGAATAGGCCTACGTGAAGGGATATCTCTGCAACTACTGGAAAATAGAGACACCATCCTTCTGATGTGAGGCCTGGAGTATCTTCCACATAAAGGGAGAACATTCTATTATTCTTGGTGATAAAAATAGATATTATGTAGAAGATAATCACATAAACAATTCTACTTCCAATTCATCAGCACTTGAACTGGCTGCTCCCACCATGCTATGCTCTCCCACTGGTTCTGCAAGTCAACAGTCCTCAGTCGGGTCTGTCCCCTCCCTTCTTGTCCCCCATCAAGCCTCTGACCTGACATACACTTCTGTCTCTCTAATCCCTCCCCATCCACCACCTCGTCCAAAATCTCAGAAGGACACCACAGGATCTTGGCATTTAACTTGTGAAAACTCGCCAGGCCTAACTGTATCAGTGCCCCTACTGAATGCTCCTACAATGAAATGAGAGTTGAGTATGAAAAACCCCACTGCTTTTGTAAATGCTACGATAATACTCATTACATCAATACAGAGCAAGAGAAAGGAGCTCAGACTTAATCCGTTTTAATCTCAGTTATTTCCTAATATAAAAGACTGTAGGCCTTTTCACATTCTTTTGGAAGGATTAGTGAAGGCAAACATGAATAACGAATTGACATTTCTGAGTTCTGGAAGAGCCAAAAGCAATACAAAAGGAAGGCAGACAGATCAAATTTCTGAACAGAATTATTTTTCTAAGCAGAGTTTAAAAGTTAACATTAGGAATAAATGTTAAACAGCTCTGCACAGTTATTTTTCTTTACCTGGAACACATTTTGCCAAACAGTTAAACTGACAAGTTAGAAAGACACATCTTGATGCTATAGAGACAAAAGAACTCTGTTTATGTGACAGGCCTAAGAGAATTTTTTTAAAGAAGAGTACCTTAGATAACAATTTTTATATCCCTCTAGTCACTTCATTGTCTGGGGTATTCTAAAACTAATGCTATCGATTTTTTCGTAGTGAAGAATATGCTGATTGCCATCAAATCATTGAATATTGGTGTTAAAAGAGATTTTGAAATAATCTACTTTGACCTCTTCATTTCATAAATGAGGAAAGCAAGATCCAGAAAGAGTCTCCAAGCCATCAAACAGCATAAAGCCAGAGATTCATGACAATTCAGGACTAGGACCCTGGTTTTCTGATAATTCATCCAATGATCTTTTTGTTTATCATTCTTCTCCTGCAGAAGATTACATTTTATTGTTGTATAGTATTAACTTTCTCCTCCTTTATAACCCCATTCCAACTTGCTTTGATGTATCTCGACTTGAAATAGCAAGAACAAATTGATTCTGGTGGCCTTACTTGTCTCAATGGTCCATGAAGTCACTGAGAAATGCTGTAAAAGTCAGGTCTACCTAAACCCTGTGACAGCAATTCATATCTGTTTATAACAGAATCATAAAAGAAAAAGATCCCTAAGTTCCACGATGGAAGTCTGGATCCTTACACACTCCACCTTCACTTTTAATCCTAGACATGGAGTTTAGTCTACACCCAAGTTTCTCAACCTCAGCATTGACTTTTCATGACAGTTGCTCACTTTCTTGTCGTTGAGGGCCTTTCTGTCCATTGCAGGATGCTTAGCAGCATCACTGACTTCTACCCAGTGGATGCCAGCAACATTCCACCCCTGAGTTGTGACAACAAAAAATGTCTTCAGACATTCCAGATGTCCCATTGGGGGACAAAATCATCCCAGATTGAGGACCACTGGTCTAAATCCTTCAGCACCTCTATAAACCTTGACACAAAATAGGAACAAAAGCACAGATGAAAAATTGGATAAAAAAGAACTCATGGGCAACTCTGACTATGAAACTTCCTTGGCTCTAAAGCCATTTAAATGTTTTGGGAGAAAAAAAAAAAGGAAAGTTGTTTTACCCAACCATATGCCTTTCTTCACTCCCACCACACTATTGCCTTCAAGTGTATTTTTGTGGCCATGAAAACAGAGCCTGCCTGTTTGTAATTATACTATTATTCTGTAGCAAATTTCGGAAAGAGCCAACTGGTGTCCTTCCAACCTCAACCTCCTCTCTTCTCCCCTCCATAGCCA
Source organism: Cynopterus sphinx (assembly GCA_030015415.1). Lineage (NCBI taxonomy): Eukaryota > Metazoa > Chordata > Mammalia > Chiroptera > Pteropodidae > Cynopterus > Cynopterus sphinx. The sequence goes on from CM057388.1 coordinate 3,221,504, forward strand.
GGACTTGGGAGAGGGAAGGGAATGAGAGGAGAACACCTCATGGGCTCAGCTCCAACCCTGTTCTGATGCCTCCACTCAGCACCAACCTCTTGGGTCTCCAGGACCTGCCAACCAAACCTTCAAACTTCACCTTGGCTCTGCCTCAACTTCATGCCACAAGGTTCTCATTTACTCAGCGTTTTTACTTAAGACCACAGAACTCTGGTGAAAGATGGTCAGAACTCAGTAACCATGATGTGGTGAAGAGGTAGATCCCCATTCTTACCCAAAATGAGTTATGATTTTTTATTCTGAATATGCCAATGAAAGCCATGCTGTAGAAATTTAATAGAAATGTTTAATAGGTGTGGTTCTGGTAGCATTTCTTCTCTGGCTTTTTTATAAATTGAGACATAAAGACTAAAATGCTCAAATCTGAAGTATAAAGCTCTATGAATTTTCATATGTCTACATTCAAGCAACTGCCTTCCAGATCAAGATCTAGAACATTTCCATTACTCAAAAGGTTCCTCTGCCTTCGTCCAGTTAATACCAACCCTCCCATCTCCCAAGGCAAACAATATTCAGTGTCTATCAATGAAGATTGGCTTTGTCTGTTTCTTAGCACATAAATCAAGTTGTCCAATATGTACATTTTATGCCTTGTTTTCATACGTTTCTAAAGTTCATGTATATAGTTTTGTGTGGCAGTTCCTTGTTCTTTTTTGTTGCTATGCAGTATTTTATCATGTAAATATACCATGGAACCTGTGAATAGACATTTGTGGGGTTTTAGAAAATATTTGGGACTACAATGAGTAACATGGCAAAGAAAACGTGTACAAGCCTTTGTGGGTTATGAGCATCTGTTTCCCTTGGGTGTATAACTAGGAGTGAAATTCTAATATTAACAAATGTAAAATACCAATCATTAAACCTCATTTTCTGTATCAGTGTAAAGACTAAAAGGACATAGTGATAGTCACCCATTTACTTTGCATAAAGGAGAAGTAGAGAAACTGTTTTTTATTGATGAATCAGGAAAAATATACTAATGCAGTAACAGAAGGGTGAACATCAAATCTGTCCTAAAATAGGGAAATATTTCATTGTGAAAGAGTGCTATTAATATTTGAATTGGGACCATTTAACCTGGCCTTGTCTGAGAAAACTGAGTCTTATGGTCACCCAAGGTAATTCTGAGTAGATGGAAATTAGGGGCAGATACCTAATGCCAACTTCAGAATTAGCTTTAAAAAACAAACAAACAAACAAACAAACAAAAACGTGGCCCTTGTCCTTTAATCATGACACTGGTCAGAATCTTCTTCACTGAAATTTTATAAATACTCCATAAATAGCAAGTCATAAATCATAAACCTCAAAGCCAACAGAGCTGTCTAGGAAGGACTGAGGGCTGGAATGCAGGCTTCCAGGGTTGAGACATATGCTTTCAAGAACTTGGCTATACCCGCATCTAAAGTGCTACTCTATTAATTTATGAGGTTCTCTCTTCTCTTTCATTTTCTCTTCCAGTTCTGAATACATTCTGACTTAAAGTAAGTTTAGGCTAGCCACATATGCTCTATGTTATTTCACTGAAAAAAAGGGAACTGCAAATTTCATCAGCGGTTGCGACACATTTGGCAATACCTTTCTTCTTCATGCTTCAGTCACTGGACTTACTGTGTGATGAGAATCCCAGAAGCACAGTGTGACAGTGCCTGAAATCTTCACTAAATCAAATACCATGAAATTGTTTCATCAAACTGACTCTCAACATTGGATGGAAGGGGGTTAGAGTTATCCCATCAAAGCTGATGTTTTTAGACTTATGTGGGAGAACAATGATGCTTTATTTCTACAGCATTTAAAAGTTCAAAAGCAACACAAGATAATAACCATAAAGTAGCAATGCCTTTTGAATATGGGGCTGCCATTCTTTATGTGCACTTAAAATTACTATTGTCAAAAAAATGGATATAGAAAATTCAAAACTAAAATATCTCTTGAAAAGGAAACAATATATACTGGCTACCTTTAGAATGTCCCCAAATTCACTATATTGAAATGATTAGTTGCATAAAGAGAGCAAATTTAAGTGCAATAATGATGATCTGATATTAAGGATACCGTATTCCCGACTGCAGAAAAGCAGTCATTCCAAGTGAATTTAGTGGGAATCATAGCCTGTTACAAAATTATAGATTAGAAAAAAGACAAGAAATATAGCATAAGATTAGAAAACTAAAATAATATTTACAACAAATTCTTTGTGGACAAATCCTGATTTTATAACATCATTATCTTAATGCTATTTTTATCTTTTCTAACAAAATATAAAACATTTTTGGCTAAGTCTAACTTCTAGCTGAATCTAAAAATTAACCAATATGCTCACATTTTTGTACTTTAATAAAATTTGTATCTATACTGACACATGACCCAGTGATCATACTTCTGGACATCTATGCCAGAAAAATAAAACTTTATGTCCACATAGAAGCCTGTACACAAATATTCATAGCAGCTTTATTTGCAATAGTCAAAAAGTAGAAACAATCCAAACATCCATCAGCTGATGAATGGGTAAAAAACTGGTTCATCCATAGGCAGCATACCACTAAGCAGTAAAAAGGAGCAAACTCTTGATATATTCAATGATTTGGATGGATGTCCAGATAATTATTCTAAGTAAAAAAATTACTAACCTCAAAAGGTCATGTACTATATAATTACATTTACATAAAGTTACCAAAATAGCAAAATTATATAGATAGAGAGCAGCTTAGTGGTTGCCGTAGCTTAGAGATGGTGAGGAGGAGTGAACATGACTATAAGGGGGTGGCATGAAGGAGCCCTGTGGTCATGGAACAGTTTTGTACATTGACCGTGGCGGTGGTTACACAATCTGCACGGAACTATTCACACATTGTACCAATGTCAATTCATGACTTTGACATTGTAGTGTATTTATATAAGATATAACCACTTGAGGTAATTAGGTATAGTACATGGGATCTCTGTATTTTTGCTGCTCTCTGGAAATCTAATTAATTCAAAGTAAAAAAAAAATTTAAATCTACAACCACATCTATATCTGAACACACACGCACATACACACACATTCACTCACACATGAGTCTTGCCCCTGCCTTTTGAGGCTCATTACAGCCTGGAAAAAAATTCTTCCTAAGGGTAATTTTTCTAATTAAAAAATAAAATCATCATTAATAGCAAAGGAAAAGGTTTTATAAATTTTTGACACTGAAATTAAACCCATTTATGCTAAAGTAACACAAAGTCGCATTAAAATGAACCAAATCATGTCACTATTTAGCACAAGTTACTATAACACAACGTAACAAAGAAATGGCCCTTTATTTCCTCACTAACAAGGTTGTCTATCTGTACATGTTCCACTCCTACCTAGCAGTTAGGTATTGTGCATGGGAGCCTGTAGCCATAATGCATGTATTTGATGCTCACTGTTAAAGTAATTGCACAATTAGTTTTTAAAAAAATTAAAAAGAAGAACAATGACAAATGTATCAGTGATGACACCAATACAGATGATGCCAGAGATCATCATTGTTCCATATTAGGAAACAGGCATTTTCCTGCAGGAAGAGATGGCATGAGGCACCAGTTGCCCAGAAGGCAGGGTGAATCCAGCCCAGCCTCCCTGGATGTCAAGAAATATCCATAAAGATAAGTAGGAATATCAGACCAAATCTCCCTAAAAAGTCCAATTTTTGGAACCTGAAATGACATAACTTAAAAAGAAGAAAGACTGAAATGGTATATACCTAAATCACCAGGGTAACTCACAACTGGATATAAAAACTATAAAGAAGTTTGTTCCTCACATTTTTTCCATTTTCGATGTTCATATTTTACTTACGAAATCTACTTTATAAATACACACATACTCACACATGGACTTGTGTACACATGTACATCCGTGTGCACACACACATTTAATGGTAATGATCACCAGGGGTCTTGCTTTAAGATGAAATTGTAGTAGATGCTTTTGTTCCCTCCAGATCCCCAAGGTCATGTTCACTCTTTGGGAGTGGCCTTCCCTGGTTGGGGTTGGCTTTGGCCTCCTGGACTACCAGCACTGCCCTTGGGCTATGGGAGCACCTGTGCCTATACCACCTGGGAGCAGACCCCTTAGCTCATGACTAACAAGAGGGGAGCATGAAAATGCAGCTCCCTTGCACCTGAGGAGGCGGTGTGGCCTCTGAGATGTGAGCTACTCTCTGGGTACCAGAAGAGGGGTGGGACTTCACTCCACATTGCATCCCTGCCTGGATTTTGCCCTGGCTACCTGCCTTCATCTGCAAGCATTTTCTCAACCACTTACATCTAAATCCTCACTTCAGTTTCTGGGCACCAAAGTAAAAATAAACTTTTTTTCATGTTAAAAGTTTTCTGAAGTCAAGGAGTATCTTATACTTGATATGAACATTTAATGCAGTTTTAATTACTGTAAAATCTATTATTAAGTAGATGCGCATCTTATAATAGAAGATATCTAAGACTATAAACTGTGTGTGGTGGAGGGGGAAGGTGAGTCTTTTGTTTCTCTAGTGTGCATCTAACACCCCAAACATTGCCTCAAACATATTTTAATCAATACATTTTTGTTGAATTAATGGATTAAAAATATATTTGATAATTTGTATTGTATTAGAAATCAAATTATGATTTCCCTGATAGTAGGGCATGAATCATGTCTGTATTCATATTTTCCATAATACTCAACACAATGTCTTATCCAAATTCAGCACCAACAAATATTGACTATACTTGAAACACAGATGCAAAAATTTTTCTAGAGGGAAAAATAAATATAAAGCAGGAAAAGCAGAGAAGAACAAAAGGAAAGGGCCAGAAGACACTGGGAGAAGAGGAAAAACAGCAAGCTGGAGAGGGGTGAAATCACTAATTAGAAATACGAAGAGGTAGCTTCAGTCCACCTTCAAGTGAAAACAAAGAAGATATTACAAAAACTAAAAAGGCTGGGAATCAGATGTGATCAGGAAGCATCTGATCTACATTGAAGTTAAGCATGAAGGGGACAAACATTTTTCAAGGCCGGCAAATTAAGATCTGGGCTAGATCTCCCACAGTGTGCAAAGCTCTCCAACTAGCAGCTATGGACAGGTAGTAAGAGGACACCTAACATGTGCTACGACACAATGGCTTGTACAGCTCGGCATGACACCAGGGACTTCCAGAAACAACCACAACATGGGAAGACTCCAAAAGCCAACCTAGAAATTTCAGATGTCCATATTCTTTGGGCCAATCAACCAGTACTCAAATGTCCTCCCATCTGTCCTCTACCAAGCTCACTCATCAGGACTGAATCATCCTTCTCTAGCATTCTTTTAAAGACAGCCAAGCAGTCACAGGGGTGTCATTTGCAGTTTGGTGAGGATTTGATCAGAGGTAAGGTGACTTTTGAAGCTGTCCTGCATTAAGAGGTGTCTAGATAAGACAATATAGCAGAGGAACAAAAATACACCATTTTGGTGAGAGCAAAAGTATCATTATCTGTGTTTGTGTTAAAGCACACATGTGTCCATGTGTGCTGTGATGTGTCTAATCACGCTTGGCACATTACTGTGGAATTTGCTGAGTTAAGAGAGTCGATGTCATTGGGACAGAATGAAGTCAATGAAAAGGATTGTCTGCTTCCTCTGACATGCAGAGTTCAACTTGTCCCGATGAGTCCCCCCTTTTACCTGGGCTGCCTAAACTCTTCATGGAAGGGGCAGGAAGCAAGAAAAAGGTGAAGGAGATAGGAAACACAGGTTGGAGGAGACAGAGAAATCTGAAACAAAAATTCATAATCTATGGAGGATGGGAATGGGAGAGGTGCCTTCATGAGCAAGGCTGCAGCTGCACCCCATCCCACTTCTGGCCCACTCAGAAAGGAGAAAGCCAGAGGAAATTCGTTAGAGCATCAGCCTGTCATACCCAGGGTCTCCTGCTATCCAGCCCCACCTGGCTCACCTCTCATCTCTCAGAGCCATTGCTTTCATCCAGGCTTTGTGTGGAGCCCAGGTGGCTGACTGAGCCCAACTCATTGTGTGCACTGGTCTCTAAATCCTCATCTGAGAAGAGCCAGCCATTGGCATGACAAATATGGCTAAAGTTAGTAATGAGACAGTGTTAAGGGAGGCAAGCAGAGAAGTGGAGTCATCCAAGAAGAGATGTCTTACAGCTGGAACCCCTAAATTAGTGGCTCTCAACTAGGAGCATGTCTGCACCCCCACATGCACTGGCAACACTGAACAGTGTCTGGAGACACTTTTGGTTGTCACAGCTGGAGGTGAGAATGCTCTTGGTTTCTAGTGAGTAGAAGCCAGGGATGTTGCTAACCATCCTACAGTGCATAGGACAGTTTCCAACAGCTAAGAATTATGTGACCCAAAATGTCACTAGTGCCATGGCTGAGAAGCCCTGGCCAAAAGGACACCACTCATAAAGATGAGTAGAAGCAGCCAGATTACACAGCCAAGGACAGAGCTGGCTAGTGCTAGGCATGGGGCCTCTCTGGACTTCAGAAGGACTTCTAACTCAAGGTAACGAACAAACGGGAACTCAGCTCATGTCGTTGAAACATCAAGGGCTTCAGAGTCAGAATCCAGAGACTTCCTCTCCCCAGTAGCATGAGGTCAGGCAATTACTAAATATTTCTCAGTTTCAATTTCATCTATAAGACCAGGATCCTAACATCTGCTCCACAGGAATCTGCAAGGGTTAATGAAGATATTGAATAAGAAGCACCTCTCAGCAGGCACTCAGCAAAGAGGACTTCCTTTTCCTTTTCTTGCTCTGGATAATTTCTGAAGTGAATATCAGAGGTAGGGGGACAAAGGGGAGAGTCTGATTCTCTTTCCCACAGCCCAACATTTGCAAGGTTCCTTGATCCTCCTTCACTTCTTTCCCTTTTTCTTTCCCCTCTGCCTCCCTTTGAGGATTGAGATTACCCATCCATCAATGATCACAGGCTCAGGCAGGGCCTTGAGCCACCATTTTTCACCTTGTGACTCAAGATATAGCAAAGTGAACTCACCAGGGATCTATCTATGCACAAAAGAGACCAAGAAGCCTCTTGGAAAATGACTCATCTTAAGAGAACAAAGGGTCAACAGTGAAAGTGTGTTTCAAAGACAATAGGTGAGTTTTGAAAGAAAGGGCTCATTCTGAGCACAGCATAGGTCCTGTATTAGAGTGGTTACTTAGTTCAACCATTGCAGATTCTCTCTGAAACTCTAATAAATATCCACTAAAAGCCAAAACGTTTCTGAAAATTTTCCAAGCACTACTGAAGCACAAAGGATCAAAGGATCTGTGATTGCAGAGGAGGAGCTGGCATTGGGGGAGGTGCTGATGGCAGTGGCTGCTTCATTCTGATGACCATGTTGGGGACATGGTGACCGCTATCCACACTCTTGACAGAAGGCATTGATTGCAACTGTGACAGCAACACCCTCGAGAGACATCAACAGTGGAAGTAGTTCCTTTGGGGCCACTGAGAACAATCTCCTTCCTCCACACAGGGACCCAGAACAGAGGAGGACAGAGATGGCACACACTGCTCCAGTACCAGATACACTGTGAGAAGATGGGGGGCACTTCCCCTGGGAGCCCCTGGCATTTTGGAGGGACAATTCAAGCAGCAGAAGCAGAGCAACCAGATAAACACTGCTGATTGTCATTAGTATCTTTTTCTTTTTTTCCTAGAGATCTCTGTATAGTTGAATAACTTTCTGATTATAAAAGGAAAATCCATTTCAGAAAGGTCGTAAACTTCAACAACAACAAAAATTGGCAATTATCAGTCATGCCACTGCTCAGAGATGACCAGCACTGTGGTTGCAATGCATTTCCTTTGGTCTTTTTCTCTGCTAAGGATGTTTTTACATAGTTGGGAATATGTTGGATGTCCATGTCCATGCTCACCATTATTTTCCACCCCACACTGTGGTGGTCCAAGAAGTTAATGTGTCAAGAACACTTGTCATGGCCCCAGCCCACCAAGCTCCAATGGAGGGTGGGGAAGTGGAGTTACTATTCTTATAACTTAGCTGATCCACAGTTGATACCTACAGGGCATTGTATCCTCACTTCCTTAAGAAAATATATTAAGTTCAAATCTTTCCCCTTAGGGGGAGGGAAAGTGAAGCCGACTTGCCTCGCAGAGCCCTGGGGGCCAAAGGAGAGCTCAGAATTCCTCCCTCACCCAGACGATCACCGCACATGGTCACCCCAGGAATGAGACAGTCTGGAACACATGCAGTGAAAATAAAGACCTGAGGAGGAAATAAAAGCCTAGCTCTCGAACATATATTAGAGGAATGCAAAATATTAGACCTAAGGCATTCACATCGAATCTCTTACATTCCATGATTCAGATCCGAACCTTCTTTTCTTGTACTCTATGTCTTTTTTTTTTGACAGGATGTTCATTCTAAATTAAGATTGTAAAACTAAACCATTAAAAATATATGCATGCTTAGTAAAAGGGTCCTAGGGTTTAAGAATCATTTTTAAAATTAGTTTTTATTTGATTCAATAAACATGTATTAAATGTCAGTCCTGGAGTCTCCAACTCCATTCATTTGTAGGTACTAAAGGTCCCCAAGAGGTGAGCCCACCCTGTCCAATCCCAATTAACCTGATCTCCACCCATTAATAAACATATTTTCGGGTGGGTACTATGCGCTGGGTCACTGGGCAGAACTATTAGAATGCTAATCCAACATGTCTACCATCCACACACATTTCCCTCCTTTCTATAGAACTATTTCACTTTCTCCTTAACTCTCTTGCATGTATATTTTTAAACCTTTAACTCTTCTATACACACATACAATTTATACATGCATGATGATAAATGGCACCAAAAGCATGACTTTGATGCTGAGAGGCAATAAGAAATACTGAGGACTGTGGCAACTCAGAGTGCTCACCGAAAAGTCAGCACTGATCCTAGCTCATGGATGTCTGGAGCTTTGTGGGGCCAATGTCAAGTTTGTCAAGAAAACACAAAAATCCAAATTTTAAGTCATATCTCTTTTTCTAAAAATTTAGATGTTTAAAAATACTGTGTAGGTCAAATAAAAAAAGTGAATAAAAGGGGGAATATCCATACACTATTGAGAGTGTGTGTAAGTTGGTTCAACCTCTATGGAGGGCAATTTGGAAATATCTGTCAAAATTAAACATCTGCATTCTTTCTGAGTCAGATGGTCCAGTCCTAAGTATTTACCCTGCAGGTACTCTCACATGTGTGAAATAATGTGTGTTCAATATGTCCTTGTAACACTGCAAGACAGCAAACCTTGCACATGCCCACTGAAGTAAGACTAAGTAAATTACAGCACATCTGTACAGTAGAATTCTGTCATTATTTAAAAATTGAAGCAGCTTTATATAAAATGATTTCACAGATAAAGTACCAAGTTAAAAAAGGAACAGAATACTATATAAATATGTATAAATATGCGACCATTTGTGTAAAAAAAAAACCCCAAAAAACAAAAGGATGTCTACATTTGACTATGCTTTGAGATGGCCAAGGGCCATTGAATGCCCCACAGACTTGCATGAGAGAAGGGAAAAAGTCTGTTTAGCTGTGAACTTGGGACTTTTGACCTCTTTGCCACAGACTTGAGGCCATTGCTAGGGGCACCACGCTCACCCCCTACCACTATGTCCCAATCCTTGTTTTCAGATGGGCAGATGGGCACTCCAAAGTCTCAGTGCCTTTGACAGGTAACAGAAGCTAGGATCATCAGGCTTTATACCATTTCTCTTTTCCTGGGTGGGATTCTCCATTCCTCACCACTCCATCCATTGCCACTAAATACTGTCGGGGATATGGGCAGCCTCCCCAGAAATGAGTCCTGCCTTTGCCATGCCTCCATGGGCATCGAGGAATGTGCTACTGTCTCCCTCTTCTGAACCATGTCTTTCTATGGCCTGCTTAGAGCACCAAGGCCAGGGGTCAGAACTATTCCATGGAGCACAAGAACCTCATTACTTATATGGTCAAATAAACCTTGCAAATGCTACACATCCTTGTATATTCATAAGCACACTAGCATAGTGATGACTCTGAAGACTCTGCAGTATAGAAAGATAATTGCCATTTTTTCTCATCCCACTGTTGCCCAAGATGATTTGAGTAATGGATTCTCCCTCTTTCTGTTATATGCCTGTGAACACAGTGCAAAGCTAACATTTCCCAAGTATAACACACCAGGAAAAATCTATTCCAACCCATGTCCAGCTTCCATTCTTTTCTCTAGCTTGCCCTTGATAGAAGATATTCCAGCAACCTTCCCAAACAAAGCCTCAAGGGTTAGGACCACCACAAAAAAAGAGACTCAATAGGTGAGGGGGAGAAAGCCAATAAGAGGAAAAATTTAACACCTAATTCTATAATTTGATGGTTAATTTCATTTCAGATCATGAGAAAATGAGCCCAATCGTGGAAAATAATAAATCAGAACCAGGAGGCAGGCAGGTGGGAAAACAGACAGAAATGCTGAAGGTGACAGCAGGTGATGGGTTATAAATCAAGAGCTAAGAGAACACAAAATACCTGAGGAGGTCAAGGTCAATGGCTGCACTCTGGGCACCCCATCAAAAACCATTAAAAAGCCACTGGAGTAAGATGACTATAGACTCCTCTGCGACAGAAGCTTCAAAGATTACTTCTTCAGGTTTAATAGATCTGAATCCACCAAGGCCGACACACCATTGTGAATGTCACACACCTAAGGGGTCCCAGTAATATGGCAGACGCTGTAGATTTGTATATGTATAACCATAACTTTCTGGCAGAATTTTTCTAGCAAAAGTTTTATACTATGACAATATAGAAACAGATTATATTTCTAATGCATGCGAAGGTGTCACATGAGCCAGTAGTCCTTCCTCAAAGGTCTACACAGGCCACAGAAAGCCATGTGGTGTGTGGTATGATGCCAGCTCTTAAAATCAGGTGACCTACATCCTATGCCTGGCTCCATCGGACAGTTTTCTTTACCCTTCTAGGTCTGAATTCCTCATCAGCTAAATGAAACTTGGTTCTAGATCACCTTTCAGGTATTAGAATATATACTACACACTTTCTCACCTCTGATTTTTCAGTGATGCTGTTGGTTCTACTTGGAATGCTTTACTCATCACCAGGCTGACCCTCCAAATCCTTCAGGTCTCAGCACAAATATTCTGGAATGCCTTCGCTTCTACTATACTTAGGTCCCCTATTGAAAGCTTCCACAGACCTTCTGTCATTCGCCATCATAAGTCACGTCACATCTGACCACAAATATTTATTTCAGTGTTTTCCTTTCCCACTAGACTTTAAATGCCACTAGGATGGGAAACATCTCTCTTTTTCTGGGCTGTCTCTTCACAGCAAAGCACACAGTGGGAACTCGATAAATAGATAAAGACATGAAGGATCTCAAACTTTATATGGAAACCAACAGTTTGATTCTTAAAGACTTGTTTTAGATCTAATATACCTCTTCATTGAAATTTATTACAGGAGGCCAACTTCACTTGTCTCCTGGCTTTAAAAAGTCAATTCTTAAAACCTGATTTCTAATCTACTTATTTTTCTCAACATAAAGTGCTCTATAGGCACAAATACATTCCTGTAAAGTTATATATGGTTTGAGTATGTGAAAATGATTTCTATTTTAATTTTACTCAGAAATATACCCCAGTTAACTTTTTAATAAATTCAGATTAATTAGGACTATTTTTACTTGAATGAGTAGGGTCTTGATATTAAAAGAGGAGAAGAATTGAGGAAAATTCTCTTATTACTGATATGGAACTATTTCAATCATATTTTTTCAGTGAAAAGGCAAGAAAAAGAACACCACAGGTGTTATTTGCATGAGACCTTCCCCCTCCACAATCTCATCCCCTGCTCTCCCAGAGAACTTTGCATTTGGTGGTCATGTCTTGGGAAGCCAGATTGGATCCTATAAAAGTAGAAAGGGGTAGAAAGGTGAGACCACCTGGCTCTTACCAAGTGCAGGGGCAATGTTTAGGGTAGGGGGGGAAGGCACACATCCCTGCAGGATGGTGACATCACCACCTGGCAGGCAAGAATCTCAGAGCTGGCATACGTTAAAAAGCACAGACCCTAAAGCTGGGCTGCCTGGATTTGAATCCTAGCTCTGCCCTAACTACCTATGGAAACTGTTGAAGTTACTTAGCTGACTCATAGTACCCAGTCCTCTCATCTGTAAAATGGGATTAGTCTTAGCTCCTAAATCCTAGGGTTCGCACACAAGTAAAATACATCAATGCATTCAAGTGCTTACAAAAAAAGCTAGAAAAAAGTCTATCATGTTAAGTACTCAATATATGTTGTAGGGTTTTTGTTACTTTTAGCTTTCTATTCATGGGTGGGGACAAGGAAGAAGAGGTTTTTGTGGAGTACAGAGTACACCCAGGCTCTCCAGCCTAGTCCAAAGCAAGTGAAAAGAAACAAAAATGGCAAAATTTCTTTGGGTGGTGGAGCCCAAAGGAGCTGAGACCATTAAGAGATCACACTAGAATAGCTTGGGATTCTCCATATTCTCTGACTTTGATGTGGGCAGTGGCAGCATGGGAGGAGACAGAAGACTGGGTGAAGATACTAGCTAACACAGGTAGGTGACAGAATGAAGAAAGAACAGCAGTGAAGAAGTGGAGATGGGCGATGCCAGGAGGCAAAGATCATTAGCCTCCCAGGTGAAGTGTTTGCCAGGCTTTCCTTCTTAGGTGCCTCTGGGGAACAGGATAGGTCATGCCTCATGGTAGAAGCCATGCAAAGCCCAAAACCTATATGATAGTCCTCAAGTTCCTTAACTCAACAGCGAAAATCTCATCAGGCAACACAGAGGTGCTGAGCTGGAAGATCAAAAATTAAGTCTCTCAATAAGTAATTTGTTAGCCTAATGTTCTCACTTTATACTTCTGTGCCTTTTCCTACCATTCAATATCAGAAACTAATTTTCACCTAAAACTGTAAAAAGCTTTACACTTTTGCATTTAAAGACTACTGATTCATCACCAAGTTGTCAGGAGTGATACACACACACACACACACACACACACACACACACACACACACACATGCCTCTCTCAAGAGGTCATTTAGAAGAGGAAGACAACCATCATTAACTTCTTTTCTAACAGTTGGGCTATTATAATCTGGTTGTTCCTTTCACAAAGCATCTGTGACATTGTTGGAACTTGTCATTAAGTTCCTTGGCAAGTTACAGGCTCACCTCTAATCTTGGCAGGGCACTGGCTTCTTCCTACCCTGTTTCTCACCCATCTCCACACACTGTAACTGAATATTGTGGCTGGGCTTTCATATGTAATTAGAGTTGGGCCTCTTTGCCAGGTGGTTCTCCCTCCTCTACTAATTAGTCCAGTTTTCCCTTTAAGGCATGTAGGAACTATCAGTTAAGTCAAATGAAAACAATAGGCCCGGTGATGTCAGTTTTTGAAACTGTTGAGTACTTTCCATATTATATCACATGGTCGTGAGGATTACTCTGCACTTATGGGCAAACTATTCAGCAACTCATTAGCTCAGTCCAGACGCATCCAGGCCTGTTCTGGTTAACTAACCTATTAATGTGACACAAGAAAAACAAATCCTTTTCCACAGGTGTTAAACCAAATCTCATACTAAGACCTTCCTTTCCTGGTGCTTTGGTAATCATTTCTCTCACAGCACAACGATTCCAAGACAAGGATTTGGAACAAAAGACAACAAAAATAATGGTATCTTGAGTTAAGAAGCTAGAGTGATATTTTGCAAATATATTATTGGGTCATTTTTCAAGCATCTTCACAGGGTGATAATACAGTGAGAAACTTCCTGGTAGTGACATTTGTAGTTCCAACACTTCTAACAGACCAAGTCTAAAGGTTAGCCTCGCATAAGGGGTAGTGGCTTCAGATACAGGCTATAGGGAATTTACTACATCCTTCTTCCTCAGGGGTCCCCAACCTCCAGGTCGCAGACCAGTACCGGTCAGTGGCCTGTCAGGAACTGGTACACACAGCAGGTGAGCGAGTGAAGCTTCATCTATATTCACAGCCGCTCCCAAGTGCTGGCATCACCACCTCAGGTCCACCTCAGATCATCAGGCGTTAGATTCTCATAGGAGCACCGGTCCCTGGGGCCCAAAAGGGTGGGGACCACTATTCTACACAGTTTCTAAACAACTATGGTCCAGGGACCAGCAACATCAACATCATCAGGGAACTTGTAAGAGAGGCAAATTCTTGAGATTCACCCCAGAAACTTTGGGGGGGGGTGTAGAAGGCAGCAGCAGTCTAAGTCTTCATGGACCCTTGCTGATTCGCGTGCACCTCCCTCAGATGGACTCCAAGTTGATATGGGCAACACCAGTCTGTACAGACTTCAGTGAAATCCTTAAAGCTCACACTTTACTATGAGTCATAGATCACAGAAAGCAGTGTTAGGATCATTGTTAGTTCTGTGAAGAAAAGGAAGGAGGAAAAAAATGCACCAATTTCCTGGTAAATTTCCCAATGGTTTTAACAATCTTTACCATATGCAAAGCATAATGTTCTCAAAGATTAAATACCACTCTTGGGACTTAAAGAAAAGAGGAATAGAAGACCATACTTGGGAAAAGAAATTTCTCTCTTTCCTGCTATGGAAGAAATATAACACTCATTAGGTCATTCCAAAATCTATTGCACTGGTTTCACAGACAAAGAAAACTTTTAAGATATAGTGGCCAAGATGAATCAGGACACACCTTCCTGCAGTGACTTTTCCAGTGCTGACACACAGCTTCTAGCAAGAAATTTTTCCTAACGAGATTAACCTAATTACTAAAATTCTCGTTATTCCAATAACAAAAGGGGAGGGGAGTTCAGGTGAAACTACTTTGAAAGGAGAGCCCCAGACTTGTGCACATTCCCCACATTTGTGGCATTCTTGAGGCCATCAGACCACCCCTCATGACAGAGAAAAGAAGACTGACTGGAGGAGCACAAACAGCAATTATTAAAGCCATTTCCAAGTGGATATCTCACGAAAACACATTTCTTTATAGCCATTAAGTGGTGGTCAGGATAAGGGAGGGCATGCCAGCTAATGGAAGAGCATGAACTGAGCAAGATCCTTCCTGACCTTATCAGCAGGAGAAGCCTTTGAGGGGATGGAGATGCCTGGGCACTGAGGTCATCTGAGCTCAAGTGGCCACCCCACCACTTCCCAGTCCTGTCTAAATCCTATTGCTTATTTGGATTACTTCTGCTGCTTTACAATATAGATGCTTTAAGAAAATCAAAATAATCTAGTGTGCTAAGTGAAATTATATGACCCAAACTAGTTGGGTAATTTAACGAGGAGGCACAGACACTTTATTCATTAGCATTGACCTTGGTCAAATTATTAAGTCCCCCATTGCCACAGTGACCTCATGAGCCCAGTGAGAATATTATCGCCAAATTGTTACTGGACGATTCCTAAGAGAAATGGATGCTGAGACTTGGGTAGTACTGTATTTATTGTGTTCAACAAATTTGTGAGTATTTTTATTTTTACTTCAAAGAACAAATTAAGAATAGTCCATATTCCAAGCCTGTCACTGAAACTGAATGAAAAAAATTGCCAAACCACTAGGCAAGCATCATATTTTGTTAAAATAAGACCAATCAAATGTTTCTATTAACAGCAGATTTTCTTCATTCATTCAGTGTGTGTGTGTGTGAGTGAGAGAGAGAGAGAGAGAGAGAGAGAGAGAGAGAGAGAGAGAGACTTTAAGCCAACTAAAAGGCTGGATTGTCAATAGTGCCTAGGAGTCTGAGAAATTTGAGATAAGTAAAAATGACATAAACACCATTGGCATTGCTTCTTTAGGAATAAATATTCTAGCTATCCAACAAAGCAAGTCTTCAAATGAGGAAGTCACTGAGCCAGGAAGGGTAGATGCCACATTCTTGGTCACCGAAGTGGCCCTGCATTTACTATTTGCCTACTAATGGCATTTCTATGAGCTGAACCCCTCCCTAAGCAGCACCAGTCCTTCAGGCTCAGCCTGCTGGAGTTGCAGTGCCATGGCCCAAGGGCAGGACAATTAAGGTTCATTATGTCACATCAAGGGAAGAATTCCAAACCCTGGGCCTTCCACCAAGAAAGCAGAATCCTCACCCTCCCACTTGAAACCCTGAGATGTTTTAGTAAAAATAACCTAGCTAATCGTAACTGCTAAGGAGGACAGAGATAATCTCTGTGAGGTCACAAGGAGCTAAAAAATGTCTTTAGAGATCAAAGAGTTATACTAAGAAGGGGTCAAAAAATTCAGGCTATACGGACTCATTTATCTTCTGTTCTTTGGAGCCGCAGATGGGGCTTGGATCCTAGGATGCTGGGATGGGGGAGTCTGACCGCAGGTCAAGCCTTATGCTGAATCAATTCCTAGTTCTACATTTTACTGTCTCAAAGAAATTAGTAGTATGCTGCTAAATAACGTTCAAAACAGAGAAAGTCATCACTGTGACAGACTTGTAAAAGGCAGTTGCAGGAAATTGCACAAAATAAGCAGAATAAATATTACTGAAGTGAACTGGATGGTTTATGCAACAACCACCTGACACTCCAACTTTCTTTCAAATTTCACTTTTCCTCCCTTCTCTTTTTTTGCCAGATGAGTGTACTTCCAGCTGGACTTAGGAGAAGCAATGGTGTCAAACAACGATTTGTTAAGAAATACACACCTGTCATAAATGCAAGGCTCTCTCAGGGGATATATTGAATTGCGTTCCCTGTTTCCTATGAAAAGGTGCAATGAAAAAATGAATTAACTATCAACTACCAGATGTTTCTAGCATCTCTATTAGTTTGGGAAAGATGAAACAATCGCTGCATTGTACAGATGTATAACTCACATAAACATAAGTATTTAGGATGTGGGTAGAAGGCTCAACTAAATGTGTCTTGAGGATAATTGATCTTTTCTTTTTGGCAAAGCTTCATAATAACAGGAAGAAATTTCTTCTTCTTGAATTGACACGTTTTACACCAACACAAAGAATAAATGGACATTTTTCTACGGATACAATCATATGGATATGCGTTTTTTAGTTTGAGTGTGCTTCACTGCATCAATTATAATTATCTGGACTTCCTGTTGATTCTCAGACATGTACATTTCCTGATTTGAAAGTTTTCCAGTTACAGAAAGTTCTAAGTACTGTAAATCCCATTCTTTGAATAACAAGAATAGATTCCAGTGAGGAGAGATGGTATGGTCAATTATGTGGAAAGCACAGAGCTGCCTGCACTTTAAAATTATTATAGGATACATACAAATTTGGGGGTTACCCTTGACTTCACAATCAAATGTTTGATGTACAAATATGGGGAGCAGTCATTAATATATGCCATTCAAGAAAACAGACAGGAGTATATCATGGCAACAGCCTCTTTCTCTGCCTCTGGCACCACATTCTTATGTCTCCTAGGTGACTGGGCTTTGAATTCAGTTCCCTGCCATCTCAGTTCCATTGGAGGACCAAGGAACAGAAAGTAGGAGGAGGCACCATTTTGTGTCACATAGTACAGGACTCACAAAAAGCCTTTACTCAGGCTTGGCTTATATGCCAGATCTGATGGATTTTCCCTAGTGGCTGCCTAGGCCCTTTCTGAAGGATTCTGAGATCGTAACTGGGCTGAGGCAGAGAGAGCTGGAGTCTATTAGGAACATTTGCCAGTACTACAAAAGGAGAGAGTGTCGGCTTATGTGCAAGAATTTTCCAGCTTGGAGTCTGGGAACAGTTAAGAGAGTGGGCTTTGTGATCATCCAGACCTTAGTTCAAAACTATAGCTTCACTATTTATGAGCTCAGACACACTGGGAAATTTACTTAACCTCCCTAAGATTATTTCCTCTTCTCTCAAATAGGGATAATAATGAAAATTACCTAAAAGGGCTATTGTAAAAATTAAATGAGATAATGTATATAAAGTTTCTACCCTTTCATGCCATAGAGTAAGAGATGACAAGTATGGCTATGACAGTAAGAGTAGCCTTAATAGTAGTAACAGCAGCAGTAGTAGAAAGCAGCAGTAACAATCTCGTAGTAACAGTAGCAGAAGAAGTAACATCAGTAGTAGTTTAAGGACAGAGACCCAAAATTTTTCTGGTATGGATCAGAGACAACAAATAATATGAAAGAGGGAAAGAGAGAGAATGAGAAATATTGAAAGAAAGGTGCGCTGACTAGCCAAGGAAACAGGAACCAGAACCATCACTGGAGAGCATGGCCCAAAGGTAAAATCATCCTCCGATTGAAGTGATCCCTCAGCCCCAGAGAGTTTTACCCTGCTCTCTCGGGTGCTCTCAGTACTGTGGCATGTGTCACAGACATTGGACGAAATCTGTGCCCATACTCCTGAGATGAAGGATGTGCTGTGAACCCTCTGAATAAAGTTGAGTATCAACCAAGAAAGAAATGAGGCAATATGTGCTACTGAAAATCTTAAAAAGTTAGAGAAAACAGAAATGGAGTGACCCCATAAAAGCTGACC
This sequence comes from Cynopterus sphinx, assembly GCA_030015415.1. Taxonomy (NCBI): domain Eukaryota; kingdom Metazoa; phylum Chordata; class Mammalia; order Chiroptera; family Pteropodidae; genus Cynopterus; species Cynopterus sphinx. The sequence goes on from CM057388.1 coordinate 3,240,104, forward strand.
CCTCATCACACCTGTACCAGCTCTATGACTTCACTTTTAAAGCAGCATCCAAAGGTAAGTTCTCAGGTGGCTTGGAGAGTTGAGATCACATGTAAATAAGAAAGAAAGAACGAAAGGGAACTGGTGAGTGGTTAAATGCTGGATACTGGAGCCACTAATTGCAGCAAAGTAGGTTTGAAAGGATCAAAGATTATGGATATTTTACAAAGGCCACAAGCAATGGCTACCTTCAATAGTGAAAAAAGGACAAATTCAGAGGGAGTTTAAAAGACTTTTAAAGGGCACTGTTGGTGAAATAACAAAGAAATAGCAGCTACAGAACACAGACTTTTATTCTGGGAATAAATCTTTGATATTATTTAATCTAATGCCATTATTTATAGATGAAGAAACACACATTATATGGATAACGGGCCTATGGAGATAGCATACTAAAGCCAGGAGTTATTGTATAGAGAGTCCAGAAATGGACATGAAGGCTTAAAAATCATCTAGGTATAAGCAGTAATTGAAATCATATATGATGAAATTGTGCATCCTAGCAGAGGGGAGAGATGCAGTTCAACTTCCAAGCAAAGCATGGAGAGAATGACACACCCATAGTGAAATGGCCAAATGTACACCACCCAGGCATAGACACTATATGGTTCAAACCATGTGAATAAATAGAGAAAGTTATAGACATTTATATTTCACATTTTTTTTTGGCAAATTGACTGAACTTTAATTATTTTTTACTCTTGGGATGAATCTTTCTGCTTTTCACAGATTGTTAAAGAAATAAAGACAGGGTCTAAATTGATGTAATTTGATGATGTTTGGCTAAAAACTGTAGACATGTATAGGAAAAAGACTACAAGAAATTGTTACAAGTTTTGTTGGTAAGCATCAAAAACACTTAGATCCATGGTGAGTCAATACTCATGATAATATTACAGAGGGCAAAATTAATTTATCATTCTTGAAAGCAATGCTATACAAATTAAAATAGTTTCAATATTAAATAATATGGCTCTACAATCTCAGATAATTCCAATAAAAATCATAAAATGCGTGTACGAAGGGGAAGGAGAACTAAAAGCAAGCTAATGACCTCATCTTACATGAGATTCAAACATTATATTTCTTTGTGAAACTGACAGAGATGCATTTGTGGTATTTTTTAAAATTTAATGGTAACCACTATAATAAAAATACATTTGGTGTTTCTAGAGGAAAACAGTCCAGGAATTAATTAATGATGGCTATGAACACTTACTATGTACCAGGCACATTCAAAATATTTACTTATATAGACCTCTTAATAGGGAAATGGGCACTATTTTTATCCTCATTATACAAATTTTATAAATGAGGACATTTACATAGAAAGAACAAAGAGCTACTGAGTCTTGAAATGCTGAAATGGAATCCAAGCTTAGGCAAGCATAGTCTTAACCAACACTCCACACATGCATCAAGAAATGAAAACCAGTAGAGACCACAGAAAATATTTTTAAAAACATAAATCAAGATGTTAGAAGATCAAACATATTAGTATAAAAATAAACATAAATTTGTTAAGCTCATTTTTAAAATATTTAAGCAATTGAGGTATGTATTATTTACTAGAGACAATACATAGAGCAAAATAATGTAGAAATATTAAAAATAAAAGAATGAGGAAATATGTAATGAGTAATTAAAAAATAAAAAGTATTAATTCAGATTGCGATAAATAAATATAGCAACACAGATCAAAAGTATAATCCACAATAAAATATAATAGCCTAGAGTGCTGTATACTAGAATTTTCTAAGACAATGGAAATGTTCTATGTTTGTGCTGTCCAGTAATGGTAGCTACTAATCACTTGTGGCTATTGAGCACTTGAAATACAGCTAGAGAGGCAGATGAACTGAATTTTAATTTTAATTAATTAAAATTGTAAAAGCCAGATGTGGTGACTACATTATTGGACAGTACATGTCTAGAACTTAGTGTATGTGTAGTAAAAGGTTACTATGATTAAAAGGAGAGTTTAAAAGAAATATATTTCAGTGTTAGATTATAAAACAACATTGAAATATTACATAGACCAAAAACAAATAAGAACATAACTTGAATAATTTAATTACTAAAATTATTTAATAGTTACATATACTTTGCCCTCCACAAAAAACATGCAACCACATTCGTGAAAGTTTACAAATGGTCATCCACAAAAACAACAAAGAACAATAAAAAACTATTTTTTAATTTCCCCAAAGAGAAATTTTACTGGCTACAATTCAACAAGCTAGAAGTTCATAACAAAATTTTAGTTAAATACACACAAAAATCAACAAGCTGGAAATTGTAAAGTATTAATATAAATTTGTATCGATTTATAATCAAAATAAGCTCTACAATTAAAGCTAATTACAACACATCAAGATTTACAGGCTAGATCAAAATTATACTCAGAGGGAATATAATGGCATTAAGTTTCATTGATATTAATAAAAAAAGACAATGAAATACATGAACTAACTCAATTAAGATGAAAACAAGATAATAAGAAAAGTCAGAGAAAGGAAATTATAAAAGTAAAAGGCAAAATTAAAAATAGAAGAAAGTAATAATTAAAAAACCAAATACCTGGGATATAAAAAAAATAATAAAGAAAATAATACGGGGAAAACCTGCAATCAAGTTTTAGTAAAAAAGATTAAGCAGCAAACACAAAAATGTGAAAATGAGAAAGGGAATACACAACAGTCACAGAGATGATATTTAAAATGTTATTTTAATCATATGCTATCACATTTTAAAATCTTAATAAATGGATAATTTCTAGCAAAGTATATATTACCAAACTGACATAAGAAGAAATAGAAAACTTCTGGTTATAACAATAACTTAAAGTTTTCTTCCATAGTTACCAAAAATATGATCTCACTTATATTTGGAATCTAAAGAACAACAACAACAACAAAAGGAACAAAACAGAAACAAACTCATAAATTCAGAGAGCAAACTGATGTTTGCCAGGTGGGAGGGGGGTTCAGGTATGGGTCAAAAAAGTGAAGGGATTAAGAAGTACAAATTGGTAGTTACAAAATAGTCACAGGGATGTAAAGTACAGCACAGGGAATATGGTCAATAATACTGTAATAAGTATGCATACTGCCAGGTGAGTACTACATTAACTAGGGGTATCGCTTCATAAATTATATAAATATCTCATCATTATGCTGAAAAAATATATAAAAATAAATTTTAAAAATAAAAAATAAAATAGCATAAAACTAACATATGTATTATATAAATATATATCTCTCAAAAAATCCACCATGTCTTAAGAGTTGTCCAGATGAGTTCTAGCAAATCTTCAAGAGGCAGAATACTGACGCTCTAGAAACATTCCAGATCATAAGAATATGTATACATAAAGCTGATTAAAAACGTGACACGGAAAGATTATAGAGATTTTTTAGCCTAAACCATTGTTAAATCCATAGGCAAAAATCAATGTTGAAGAGACAAATCGAAACAGTGTATTAAAACAACTACTATATATTATTAGAATGACATACCTTGAAAACATGTGATTTATCTAAGATTTACTACTAAGAATTTTATTATTTCGATTAAACACTTGAATATGTCAAAGGAGAAAGATTTTATTTCACATAGATGTTAAAGGAGTATTTTGTTAAATTTAACTTTTCCTCCAAATTTTTAAAAATCTTAGAAACAATAAATATATGACTATTTTTATAACATAATAATTAACATCTCTGTTAGGAAACTGTCTATCTCACACCTAACTGTCAGCACAAATGCATACTCATGGAAACCAAAAGCAATTCAGGATGTCCAATAACAACACATTACCTAACACTAAAACTGTCCTGAAAGAAAAAAATAGCTATTCTTATAAAGAGGAGAAATTCTGTCTATAGCCATGCCACCCTGAACGTGCCCTATCTCATCTGATCTCGGAAGCTAAGCAGGGTCAGGCCTAGTTAGTAGTTGGATGGGAGACCACCTAAGAAGAGTAGGTGCTATAGGCACTAAACAAACAAACAAATAGAGGAAGTTTTTATTTGTGATTGATTTTGTCTACTTAAAAATGTATAAATAAAACAAAACTAATGTTGGTACAAAAATAAGAGTAAATACCTTGATAAAAAAGAAAGAAATGTAAAAGATTTTCCTATATATTGCTAGTAACAATATAATGACATAAGCATTATAGTTATAATATGAGGGGGAAACTACCCTAGATTTAATCCAGGATTAATAGAAAATGTAAAGAAATTATTAAAATCCATTGTGAGACATAAAATAAGACTTGAAAACATGAAAAGGCATTCTATTTTCCTGGATAGAAATACTAATTTGTAAGCTGTCAATTCTTCCCAAAGAGTAAGATTAATGCAATTCCAATTAAAATTCCACTAGGACATTTGAGGAGCCTTTAAAAGTGATTCCAAATTGTATCAGGAAGACTAAATGGATATTACCTAAAAATAACATTTTAAAAGAGGAAAAGATTGAGGAAGTGTGTGATTTACCTAATATTAAATTATATATATACACATTTATGATACATGTGAGAATCTATTATATATTTATTACATAATTAAATTTATTGTATATGATAGCATATTAGTAATAACAGGAAGGCAAGTTCATTACATAGTGCTGTGATAAAAGCACAAAATATATGTTTATGACTACATATATTCCAAAACACATTTCAGAAGATTTAAATATAGCAAACTTACAGCTACAGGAGCATTGAGGTGGTGTTACTGCAAATATATACAAAAGCTGGACACAATAAAACATTTAAGTATACAGCTGACCTTGAAAGAAAGAAAGGAAGAAAGGGAAGAAGGGAAATTCTCAGGCACCAGGAGAGGACTCTCAAGCAACAGCACTAAATAAGCAAACTAACACTGGAGTGTCCAAGACCTTATTATATGGGTGGGGTCTGCTCTCCTTTGCCATATGGGTGGTCAGGGAAGGAATTTATAGGCACTCATATTAAGGGGATGCCAGTCCAAGATATTGCATGAGCCCCACTGTTGAAAGTCACAGAGTGAAGTTCTAAGGAGAAAAAAAAATAAATCTATATGTAGATATATCATAGGGAAACTGCATGACACCAAGGACTGCTCAAAAATTTTTAAAGCAACCAGGGAGAAAAGGCAGATTATGTATAAAAACAAACAAATACAATAAGATTTCTAGCAGACTTTTCAATAAAAGCCAAAGACACTGGCTTAACATCACCAATGTGCTGATGTGCTGTCAACTTAAAATTCCATACACAGGAAAAGATATCACTCAAAGTAGGAGAAAAGTAAAGACATTTTTCCAAAAGAGAGAATTTCCCATTCTCAAACCTTTAATTAAAAAATTTCTAAAGCTTACTTATAACTCATGAAAAGAGAACTGACATACAAAAAGCAGTAGTGAGAAAATGGGAAAACACAACAATAAATCTAAATAATCACTGATGGTAATGATAACAATAAATATTACAATAGCAGACTAATGAGTATAGTGACAGTAAATTGGAACTAAAAATCTAGACCACAATAATATGAATACGGGAAAGAGAATAACCAAATTTAAAGGGTTCTCATGTCTGATATTGTTTGGAAAGAGAATGACTATATGAAGTGATTGAGACCTTTCGTAGAGTCACTAAAGCACAGGGACCAGCATTACCTGAAGAGGAGAGCACAGAAACTTATCAGCAGGCTGGTATTGGGCTCCCCATGAGGTACACCAGAAGTCAGGACACCAGAAGTCCCATAAATAACTGGCACTCCAAATCTGAAAAGCGAGGCCAAGGTGGCCTGTGTGCTGCCCTGACTGTTGAGCATCCTTTCTATGCTTCCCTGTAAGAAGGGGCAGGCTCCCGTGACAGAACACAGGCACACACTGCAGGCTCAGCAGCACCATGGCCCAGGAGGACTCTGTAGGATGGTGGCCAAAGGGAGACCTCTGTTTTCTTGTCTGTTGCTTCATTTTCCCCTATGAAATCCCCTTCTTTAAAGAGTTCCACATGCCAAGGTAGATTTTCTTCCATATACAAAGGTATAACTGGTAGTGACTCAGAAGAAATCCACCTGGCATGAGAGTCATGCATGTTTTTATAATTTTAAGGCTAACATTAAATTAATAGAGCACAATAATTCCAACCAGCAGAGAAAATACGAAAGGTGAATACAGAAAGGTGAAAAAAAATTGGTAAACAGAAAATGAAAAATAAAATCACAGAAATAAGTTTATATATCACAATTAGCATGAAAATGTAAACAAATTAAATTTACTTGTAAAAGGATATTCTCCAAATAGGTAATATAATAAAATTAGTTTTCCGATGTGTATAAGAGATGTAACTCAGAGATAAGCCACTCACTTGGAGGAGGCATTGCAAATCCTGTATCTGATAAAGGACTTGTACCTATACTATATAAACAACTTTCAAAACTTTACAATAAAAAACAAACAGCCCAATGTGCAAAAAATTTGGACACTTCTAAATATATATAGCAAGCAAATACACATACATGTACACACATACAAAGATGTTCATCATTATTTGTCATTAAGAAAACGAAATTAAAACCACAAGATGCAATTACACACCTATTAAAATTATAAAATCTAAAAAAATGAATCATACCAGATGTTGGCAAGGATGCAGAGGAACTGGAACTCCTGAAGACTGCTGTGGGAGTGTACAATAGCATGACAATTTTGGAAAATATTTTGGCAGTTCCTTAAAAAGTTACTTATATGCCTCTCATATACTCTAGCTCTTCCAAAAGAAAAGGAAATATACACTCCTAACAAAATCTTGTACATATATGGTCAAGTCACTTCGTAACAGACCCAAACTGGAATCAGTTGAAATGTCTGCCAGTGGGTAAACAGATAAATAGATCATGATACATCCATATAATGGAATACTATGCAGCAATAAAAAAGGAATGAACTGCATATGCATGCAACAATATGGAGGAACCCAAAATAATTACGCTGAAAAATGACAGAATACAAAAGAGCTCACACTGTATAATTCAATTTATAGAAAACTCTAGAAAATGCCAACTAATCCATAATGACAGAAAGCAGATCAGTGGTTGTTCAGGGGTGAGGAATGAAGAGAGAGAGAAGGAAGGCTCGATAAGGGACACGAAGTTTCTTAATGATGGATTCGCAGGTGTATACATGTGTCTGAAGTTATCAAATTGTAAAGTATATATATTTATAGTTCACTGTATGTGAAATATGTCAATAAAGCTATTAAATATACATAAATGTGTGTGTGTGTGTGTGTGTGTGTGTGTGTGTGTAGACACAGACAAGATGGAAGTAAAAAAATAAAAAAAAGATTGAAGAGGCATGTTCCAAAAGAAAGCTGGCACACATTAAACAAAATAGACTTCAGAGCAAAGAAGGTTTTGAGGTTGAAAGAATCTTCATAAAAAGATAAAAGAAAAAATTCACCAGGAATATGTAAAGATCATGAACATGTGGACATCTGACAGAATAGCCTCCAAGTATATAAAGCAAAAATTTCAAAGTACTATAAGGAGAAATTGTGAAAATGATACTCGTAGTAGGAGATTGTAAAATAACTCTCTCAGAAACTAAGTACACAGCATGGAAATAGAAGATTTGAATGACGCAATTAAGAAGCCTAAACTAATTGAATTTCCCTGCATCCCACAACACCAGAGACTTGAGATTCTTTTCAAATAGTCATGGACATTTATAAAATGACCATGTAATAGTTTTCAAAGAAAATCTCAACACCAAGGAATCAGTATCATGCAGCTCATGATTTCTAATCATAATTCTATAAGTTACCATTAGAAATTAGTCTTTAAATGGTCGAAAAAATACAGTAGGAATTTAAAAACCACCCATCTAATTTCCAGTTGCACCTATCAGCCTAGATACACTCCACTAAAATTACAAACTCCACTAAACTCCACTAAAATGACAAGGCTAGAAAGGGGCCAAAACTCACAAGCATAGAGAAATATGAAAAAAGGCCATACCCACAACATTTTGGAAGCTGAAATACAGATGGAATTTGCAATGGCAATGAGAAATCCCCAATGCAAGCCAATTCATACCACAGGCTGCTGGAATCACTCAGGATTTGGAGCCACCGGTTACCTTTAAAATTGGCTTACAGGCAAGGCAGAAAATAGTACAATTAGTTGCATTTTAAAAAGCAGCTAAAGGCATGTATATTTTCCCTAACCCAAGTAATCTGGAAACTACTCTGATTTGGGGGAAAGAGTACAGATATATTCTTGGGAGGTGGCGGGTTGAAGGTGCTCCACACTCGGGGGTGGGCAGAGGTAGGGAGCTGTAGTGTAGACTGGGCCAGAAAGTAAGATTCTACTAATTGATGAGTGAAGCCCCACAGAGGAGTTTCTAGCCATTATTAAATCCCCAAGGAAGGAGGAGGTGAGCACTTCTCCCTGAGGAAATTCAACTCAGAGAGAAGCCCCACAGATCCTGAGATCTGGAGGACCCCCCAAAAACAACTCCTGCCAAAGGCCCTCCAGTGAAGCCAGCCACAGTAAAAGACTCTCCTCTCTCAGGGCCCACACACGAACCCAGAGCGACCAGTCGGCTCCTTTTAATAAGCTGGAAACCAAGGATGCCCAGAACCTGCCAAAATGCCTCTAGCATGAAAGGCAGAGATCAAAATATCAAAAAGGAACTGAAGAAAACAAGCAAGTCAGGGACAAGAAAACATTAAAAACCTAGAATGTCATCCAAGACATAAGAAAAAAGGTAGCATTCATGGAAAAATCTAAAAGATAGGATAACAATTCAAAAAAAAGGAAAATATCATACGATAGAAAATAAAATCATAATAGAAATTAAATTTTAGGAAAATTAAAAGTTGAAGTTGATTATATTGCCTCAAAAGTAAAACAAAAAATTGGGAAAGCCAGAGATAAAAACCTTAAAGGGTAAGTGTAAGAGGTCTAAAATCCAAGTTATTAGTAATTTAAGAAAGAGAGAGCAGAGAATACTGTAGGAGAAGGAGAATGTAAGAAATAATAGAAAAATAAATTTCCCACAACTTAACAAGTTTCCAGATCGAAAATTCCTGTTAAGTGACCAACATAATGGAGTCCTTCATTCAAGTTGAGCACTGCTCTATTTTATTATATGATTATAAAGTAACATACCATTGATTAATTAATTATATTCCAGTACAGATACAGTACTGTTGTCATGTGCCTACTAACAGCCTAGCACCATGATACCTGGGAAAAGCAACCCAGGGCATCTTTGTATCATTACAGGATCAGCTTCCCTGTGTTGCCATGGGAAATATTCCTAGTATTATTCTACTATTAAAAATATATTCACAAGACTCAAAATATGGAAGCAACCCAAGCGGCCATTGACAGATGAATGGATAATCGAAATGTGATATATATCTATACAAAGGAAACATTATGTAGTCATAAAAAGGAAGTCCTGACACATGCTATGACATGGATGAAACTTGAAGACTTGATGCTGAGTGAAATAAGCCGGTCCTAAAAAGATAAATACCATGTGATTTATTCCATTCACATGAGATCCTTAGAGTAATCAAAGTCATAGAGACAGAAAGTGGGATGGTGGTTGCCAGGGACTAGAGGAAAAAGGACAATGAGAAGATATTGTTTAATGGGGACAGTTTCAGTTTTGCAAGATAATGTGGAGATGGATGGTGTGATGCTAACACAACAATGTGAATGTACTTAATGCTACTAAGTCGTACACTAAAATGACATAAATGATATATTTTGCTATGTATATTTTACCACAATTAATTTTTTTAAAAAAATAAGATTAGAGAGCTGTTGAAAACTTAAACATTTAAAATTTTATTTTTTCATTAAAAAAAGAAAAAACAGCTTCCAATTTAACATTCTCGGCAGTGCATGCATGGCAGATGTATACATAGATATAAATATATATGTGTGTATAACATTTTTTCATTCAGTATTTAATGTTGTGTCTATACTTCACACTTACCTGAAGCATATAGGTCTTCATGATAATCATATGGCTTTATACAGTAACTAAGACTGTAATATGACTAAAAAATGGCTTTGAGTTCATAGCGGTCATAATTATACATAATTTAGCATCATTTGCCTTAAAATTACACGGCTAATGTAAAGGACTAATGTGCAGAGGTTAAAAGTGAAAAAGAAAAAAACATAGCGGGTAGGCATAGGAGCTTTGCATCCTTTAAATAGAATGTTAAACTTATAATAATAGCATCTGTTCAGAATATAGGGTGATGAAAAGTGTGCCTCCTCTAGTTTTCTGCTGAGATGTATCTTATGTTTCTCCTCTCCTCCCATTATCCTCTTATCAGGATAAAAGTTATTTTCTACCCCATCTCAGCCTTTAATGAACATCAGTCTTATAGCAGCATGTGGTAGGCATGCATCTATTTAGTCTCTAAATAAGGGGATTTTATGAGCTCCCTGACAACACAGGTCTGTTATAACTATCTCTTAAGTAATCAAAGTTCTTCATTTCTTTCCTGCTTTGCCTTTCTTGGAAAAGGACACAGTCAAAACTTGTATGTTTTAGGTTCAACCAATGTTTTCACATGCTCATTGAAGCAACATTTTAAAAGTCAATTAAAGAAAGATTAAAAACTAGAGTCTCCTATAGTATATGATCCCATTTATGTGAAATTCTGGAAGAGGCAAAATTTTGATGATAGCAAGATCAGGTAGGTGTCCAAGGCCAGGGTGGGAGAGGGGATCCACTGTGGAAGAGCCTTGGGAAACTTCTTGATCCAGACAGTGATAACAGACTGTATAGAAGATCACAATTTACTTCACTGTATACCAAAAATGGGTGTATTTTACTGCATGTAAATAACACCTTAATTTTAAAAAAGTGCTTTGTTAAAAAAGGAAAGGAAAAAAAAGCCTGTAGCTCATATCTCAAATACAATCACTATTAATAACATTGATGCTTACCAAGAAAATATATTGTAGATTTTTTTCTTCAATTGTAAATATAAATGGAATCATATAGCCTTTTGTAGCTTACTTTTGGAACAATTTAATATAAGCATTTTCTGTGGTATGTGGTGTTCAAAATCACCATATTCTTTGGCTACCTAATATTCGATCAGGTGATGGAATTACTTAATGGATAAAACTATTCAATCACGTGTCTATTGTTCATCATATTCGTTGTGACCAATTATTTACTTATGCAAACATTACTGAGAAGACATTTTTGTACATAAATTTCTTTTATATTCTTCAAAATTTAGAAACGTTTTTTTAGGATCTAGTCCCAGAAGTATAATATTGAGCCAAATGATATAAACATTTCTGAGGCGCTTGCCAAAATCGAGATTCTTGCCAAAAGAACCACACTAATTGACACTGCCTCCAGCAATGCTTAATGGCCTTTTTACCCCTCCAAAAGTGGATACTATTATTTTTAAAATCTTAAAGACTTCCTAATGACCTCTCCTCACACCTTTCAGCCATTAATAAACTCCTTTACTTTTTTGTGTATCAAGTTTTTCACTTCTTTTTCTTTTTGTTCCTGTCTTCATTCTCCATTTTCTCATCCCTCCCTGCTCTCATCCACCCATTCCCCTCTCTCCCCAACCCAATTTATTTCTACTGCAATTAATGCTTTCTATCTTTACAGAATAGACCACTCATTGTAATACAAATTTGGAAAGGAAGGTTTCACCCTGGCCAAAACAGAATTTAAGGCATGGAAACAACAGCTCTTCTCTGGAACACGGCGCAGAAATAATCACGAAAATCAAATGCATTTCAGAGACTCGAGTGTCAGAAGCCAGAGATGCATGCTGCCTTAGGGACTAGGAGTCTGGGAAAGGAGAAAAGCTTGAAAACTGCCATTTCCTTTCTTTAAAAAAAAAAAGCGACAATCTGGGGCTAGAAGGGTCACTGGGCCCTGGAGATCTTCAGGCACACAGTAATCCACGGAAGGAGCAAATAAATTCATAAACTGCCTTTCCTAATTCAGGCCAGTCGTTTCTTTGGGTTTCCTGGAAATCTTTAATTTGTCCACTATGCTCACTTCTGTCAACAGCCACCCTCAGTGTCCTTTACTTTCCCCTCTCTCGGGTTCATTCTGAAGACTGCTGAAAAAACGTACACAAATGCTGTTGGTTACCATTCCAAAACTAAATGCAATCCAGGGCAATTCTGCTGGAGAATCATTGTATAAACCACCAGGGGAACTGCCAGGTGAATGTAGGATGAAAGAGCATGTGCTGTGTATTGGTGCTGACTTCTAATACCAGCAATAGGGTAAGGATCCCATTCCTCTCTGATTCTAGGAGGCAGAAGGAGAATGTAGAGATGATTCCAAGTAGGATGGGACAAGATGGTAAGAGCACATTAAAAGAATGGAGAATGTTTTCCTCCTCTCCAAGATGAAGAATAGTATGTGCCAGCAGGAGAGTCTGGAAAATTGAGGGGTCAAAAATCCCAGATGAGGAGTCAATGGCCTCAACAGCTAAAGGTCTAGAAGTTGGAACTGAGCTGACTCTGGTCTCACTTGTGAGGCTATTGCCAATGCTGAAAGTCACAAGAAGGATTGTGATTAAAATTTCCTGGTGAAAAAAAAAAAACATAGTTGTTAACTTCAATCAAGTTCTGGAAAGATTTCTGTACATGTGCTAAATGTTGCAAATGATGTGAACAGATATACTTGAATGTTCTGATATGGAGCATCTCAGTGGATTCCCTCATGCTCTGAGCTCTGAATCTCATGTGGCACACCACGGTGTGCTGTATTGGAATTGTGCATTTGGGTTTTTCTCACCCATAAACTCCTCGAGCATCATGGGTGTGTTTCATCCTTCTTTGCATTATTCTCATCTCTGTATTTAAGATGAAGCCAATATCCGGTGTATGGTAAGCACTGAATAAATATTCTTTTGGGGAGAATGAGTAAAGATGAAAGCCTAAATTCAAATGTTCTTTGCGAATATTTTAGAGATATACCTTTAGCTAAATTCTCTTTTACTCAATACTCTAATTCAAGGAAAGATTTTCAGCTCTGATGCAGTAATATCACATTGTAATGCACAAAGTTACCTCACCAATACTAAAAACCTTTTAAATCGCTTGTGGTTTTCTAATATGCCCAAGGTTAATTGGAATTCTAGCATGAGTCTTCCCAAGACTTACCAAAATGCAAGCACTATGAATTCAGGACCCCATATTATTAACAAAGTTGTGACTTTGAAATGGAAACACAGAAGTGGGGGAGAGTCCAGAGAGGGGCCCTCAACTGTAAAAGTCATTTAAAATGAGTTCTGTTTGTTTTGTTAATAACCAAGGGATTTGCATGGATGTTACTTTACCTTGACTTTGACATCATAAAGTGGTCTCCACGGACCTGCTGACAGCTTCATGAGCTGATTGTGACAACAGTCTATGTCCAACAAGAAGGAACAGGCAAGTAGGGAGTTCATATTTTTATAAGTGAATGTAAAGAGAAGAGTGACTAAATAAGCTCACTTTCTATCTTTGAAATATACATATTTAAATTTTTGGAAAAGAATTTGCTCATTTGGAGCCAATTCAAAGTATTTAACGTTGACCTTTGATAGCTACTTAGTTGAAATTGTTTTGAATCAGTTCGTTCCATAAGTGAGACTATCATATAGAGCCTAATAGTGGCTCCCTACCCTGGTCCCCCAAGTTATGCAGTTCGGTGGCCCTGCAGCCTACTTGTAGAGAAGACAATATGTCAAGGGATGAGAGTGAAGTAGGGGGATGTTCAATGCAACAAATATCAAATATATTAGAAAACAGTTGAAAAACATACACCCTAGGACCACTTCGATCACTGAGTATAAAGGTAGAGAAAACACACTCAATTTTGATATTCAAGTCCACTCTGTTCTCCACATTTTCAAAGATGAAAAAGTCAAAAGAAAATTAGAAACTTGACACTGAGCCTCAATCATCCACTCCTTCCCACAGAACCACGCTTTTAAATTTGACAGGAAAATCATGTGAACTTCTCTGCACTAAATGCATTTACTGCATTCCTGAGTTTTTTGTTAAAGAGCAGGAAGGACCCAGTTTAAAATTCTACGATGGTATGTTTATCATCACAGTTGGTATACAGGGCTACGTGAAACATATTGAGAGCATTTCAGTATAAAACAGATAACTTTCCTTCCAATTATGACAGTCCGGGTTTAATTTCATGGTAGACTTGGCAAGCAAGGAAGGATGGACTAGCATTCATCTGTGTTCTCTACATAGTTCTTGGCTTAATTTCACCAATTTTCAGGATGAACTAGGAAGGACCATTAATTAATGTCCAAAACACCAGGTGGAAAATGCATGTTTATTCAATGAAACTACTATTTTCTCAGTCTGCTTCCGCAGTGTGTGAATAAGGACCTTTCCCCATCACATGAAGAAAAGAGACCATTTTAAAAATGTCTGTACTTCCAAATATTAGGTTGAAATTCAAACACTTCTCCTAATAAATTTTGACAGTGTTTATACATGTTTTTAATCTAATCGTTTATATGTGTATATATATATATTTTTTTTCTTCTAAAATGATTAATCTGTTAATGCATGTGGCTTTGGCGAATAGCAGAATTGTGTTTTTACAGCTCTGGTTGCACCAGTGTATTATGCATAGTTACTTCTTGTTCTGACAACACTTTGGTGTTGGATTTCTCTTCCTCACCCTTTCATCTGTCATCCATTCTTTGCTCTATTTTCCTTCGTATTTCTCTTCCTTTCCCTTCCTTTCTTCTTTCTACATTATGTACTGTAGTAATATAGAACTGCAGCATACTTTTATATATAAAATATCTTGTACCTTAGATGAGATGAAAATATTCATAATTTCAGTGGGTTCTTGTGAGGATTCTATACTATAAGTATGGAGAAAAAGCTGTGTAAGTATAATTTAGCAAAAGATATCTTAACTTTTGGCAGCTATTGAATATAATTCGTAACCCTTATTCTTAATTTAAAAACAGATGAGTGAAACATCTAGCATTTCTCTTATAAAGGCAATCAGAATACTTTCTCTTTATTCTTCAGTACCCTCTCCTGCATTCAGGAATTCCTAGCATCCCCAACTTTTCATAGCCATGGTTGTATTGTTGTGGATGACAGCACAGCTCTAGGCTTCACCCCAGAAAACTGCCTGCACACACATTTTGCACACTATTCCATGGCTCTCGTCAACATCTTTAGTTCATCTATTGGCCACTTAGTTGCCTATGAACCTTATTTGAGAACATTTGCTCCACAGAGAAACAAGTTTTCCTACCCTGACTAGTAGCAGCTTATACAAATGAGAAACAAAGCATGTGCTTATCACAATGCCAGAGCAGGAGCAAGAGAAAGGGAGAAGGGGGAGGGGCTCTTAGAAAATATCTGGTAACTAATATTTCCATAATGGCTAAATATAATAGTTACATTGGGGAAAAATATGTAAAGCATCATGATGTTTTCACACTTATGTAAGGGGTTGGCATTATTTTATTTTGCATTACATTGGAGGGGATCATCACACGTCAGGACCATGATCCATCCATGCCCTGCCTCAGGACCAAACCCAGTGTGGTCAAGTGGAGAGAGCAGAGATTCTGGAAGTTTGTGTTCTGGACTTTGTGTTGTGGATCTCTTCTTCCACTTATTTGCTTTGGAGGAGATATTACATTGCTCAGAGGCCTTGCTTCCTTTGTTCTTAGAAGGTAGTATCACCTACCTCTCAGGCTCATTGGTGAGAATATTAGATTGGTGTGTTAAGGTCCATAATGCTTGCAGGCTTCCTTGTCTTGCTTCTTCTCAACTAGAAGTTTGCTGAATGAACAGATGATGGTAAAGCCTGCTGCTCTCATTATTTTAAGAGCAATTTCAGAGAATGACACACCATGGTTTCCATGCCTTACTGATCCTATATGAATAGCAGGTTTTGTTTTATTTTGTTTTGTCTGGAAATTTTCAATTTAAAAACATTATTAAGGCGCAGTGCTGCTCTTCTGAGAATGGGACATCCTTTAACAACAGAGGGAAACTGTTTATGTTTAATTTTCCTTGACTTTATAAGTGAAGGTACAGAGAAAGAAAATAAGAAGAGGACAAAAAGGAAATGGTAAAAATGGGTGTTAAATACCTGTAGTCACATATTTTATAATAGAGAACAGTACCATAGGCATTAATCCTCTGATACTTTAAAATTTCTACATTAAAGACAAATTCTCTTTTATTTTTATTCGTATTTTTCTACTTCATTAACAATCTAATAGGTAAAGAAATAAAATATCACATCTGGAAATGGTTTTTCATGGCAACTTTTTGTGGTATAAACTTCTTCATACCACTTGATTAAAAATTCCACACAAATTCCATCTGCTTATGCCATTTGTAGTAATTAATCTATTGTAAACAAGGCAATTTTTCTTATAAAAGAATGCCCACTGGGAGGAGACATTAATATTTGCTTAATTCTTTCCCATCCACACCTTATGCCAAAAGTGCCCTTCTGTTTTTTTTTTTTCCTGTCTTCTTATTAAATGTTTCTACAAAATTCATTGATCAAATATCCACTCAGGAAACCTAAATATTGAGATAAATATTGAGAACTGTCCTAATGCCTTTTGAACTCCCATTCTACCTGATAAAGGACATGTGTATCATGTTAGAGGCAGGCATTTGGGTAGCATGTGACTCTCCTTTGGGTGACAAAGGCACACTCGCGGAGGATGAACAATGCACAGAGGCTAACATCTTGGAAAATCATCCCCCAAATCTGAGTACAAGAATTTTTTTCCTCCTGTTTCCTTTCTTAACCTTGGTAGTTACTGTGCTTTTTTTTTCCTATTTACCTATCCTTCCTTTCACAAAACGAAAGAAGACACTTGCTTTTTAAAATTTCCCTATCTCAAGCATTCTCAGAGACACATACATTTTTCCCTTTCTTCTGCAGGAATTTCCTTCTTTTCATTCTTGTGGTGAGAGGATAGCTGTTAAATGACTTTTATTTGAGACACTGAACTTATAAGCACATGAAATTTATATAAAGTGTCAACTATTGTCACTGACATTTATTGAGCATCTACTATATGCATCAACATTAGGTACTATGAACATAAATATGCATTAGCTATAACTGGTGCCCTTTACACTTGAACTGTCCACTGGGAGAAACATGCTTAAATGGGTTATTACAAAGTGGATACGCTCCCTAATCAGGTATGTGCCCACAAGTGTGCTGGCACTGAAGATGACATAATGAATTCCACCTAGAATAAAGAGGTTTCAGAGATATAACCTCACACAGAAATGATGTGTAAATGAATCTTAAAAGGTGAATAGCTTCAAAAATGGCAGACTAGATCATTAGGACCACCCGTCCCCCTAAGGAAAACTGGAATATATACATTAAAAACAGCTTATTTAAGGTATTAAACAGACAACAAGGGACTCAACAACTTCAAGCTCAAGGAACTTGAAATACAACAGAAAAGAAGTAAGCCTGCCATTTAGGTGTGCCTTCTCCCTTAGGGACATCTGTCCAGCCCCAAAGAAGGGACTGGAAAGGCTGAGAAGTTGAATAGAACTTCTGACAGTCTCCTAAGTCTAGAGAAACAAAATTGGGAGTCCCGAATGACCAAAGTGGGTGGGAGCCTGCTAATCAGGCCGGGCTGTAGACTAGCACTTGGAAGAGCCACAATGTAAGTCAGAGTAAATTGGAAAAATACCATCCCTCACACAAACTGTAGTCCACTTGCCAAATACATGGTGGTATGCAATAAATGATTGCTTGATGATTGATGAAGTGATTGGAACTGTGAACCAAGATGATGATGGCCCCTCTTTTTGGAAGCTGCCCCATCAGAGAGCAGCATATAATCTCTCTGGATGGCCATGTGGCAGAGGCAAGGAGAGGCCCAAGTCCCCAAAGAATGTGAATCTGCAAAGTTGGGGCTCTGAAGTAGGATAATTTATGCAAAAAAAGAGGGTAGAATGGACATGCACTTGGGACCACCACCTCTAGCTGGTTCTGTCCCACTTGAATGATAAAAGAGAGGAGGGGAGGGAAGGAGCCTAGGAGAGGAGAATAGAGGTGAGCAGGTGGGAAAAGAACTCAGTTAAGAAATAGGGGGGTAAAGTATTCTATTGGATAACTGTTTCCTACAGTTGTTCAGAAAGTGGATTCCTTAAATCCACTGATATTAACTAAATATGTTAACATTAATTTCAATTTGCACCACATTGGAAGTTGTTTTAACTGTGGTTGGTGGAGATCTCTGATCTCTCTTGATTCCCAATCCCTCTCTGGATTCCTATCCTTTAAGGGTTTTAGTCTCCAAATTAAGCTTTTTATCTTGTTGAAATTTTTGCCAAGTTCTAATAACTTAGGATTTCATGTTGACCACTCCAAAGAAATAGAAGCTGTTCAAATCTGTGCACATTTTCTTGAAGAATTAGAATTGTGAGGGAACAAAGGCTAAGTTTCTGTTTTGTAACTGAATGATAAATGAGGTAAGCTTAACACAGCTATTATTAAAAAAAATAAACATAAAGATTTATCTCTCTCTTCCTCTCATCATGCTTAGAAAGACAAGCTGACTGACTGAAAAAGTGTAGTTATTCAAACAGCAAACCTGGTCTTATCGAACTGTTTTCTGTGGATGTCATGTGTTTATAAATATCCTCAGTCTCAGTTTTTTCCTCTTCTCTCAAGCTGATATTCTGTGTGGTACGCATTAATGCAAAATGGTTTAAAGGGTGAACAGTCAAAAATCAGAAAATGTCTAGTTAAAGCTCTTAAGAGCAATGAGATCTTGGCCACATTACATACCCTGGGCAAATTATGACACAGTTTCACCACATGAACAGAACTGCATTGAAGGTATAAATTTACAAGGGAAAGAGGAATAGAAAAATTACATTCAGGCCACAACACCCACGTAATTGGGCTGTAGAGCCTTTGGAATTTCCTGACAACTGCTAAAATTTGGACTTTGCACATAGATATTATGGTAACAATATTTGCATTTAGTTTCCATGGGCTTATTAAAGGAAGAAAACATTCTAGAGAAATCTTCAATCTAGCTGTCCCTAGCCCAAAAGTTCTTAATTCTTAAGTCCTTACGGGATCGCAATGGAACAAAAAAGAAATCAAAAGAAAAGATTAATGTCTTCATGGGTTTTTATTATTTACATTTGTACTGAGTATTTTCCCTGAGAAATGATGACCATTTGGATAAAGTGAACTGTTAATAATTTATCATTTAGAAATATGAAAGCACAGATATTTGTGCTTTAAAATTTGTTTTTGAGCAAGAAATAAATGGGTGAAAAGTAACTGAAAAAGTCTGAAATGAGAAATTATCATTCTCTCACTTTTTTCCCTGACCAAATCCATAATGATTAAAGAATCAAGTTTTCACAAGGATAAATTTTTAGCGCTTCTTCTTACTCCACATATGCAAATAATAACCACATATAATAACGTGGTTTTCTAGATAAGGTCAGATCAATTCTTTTGTTTCTGAGGAGAATTAGAAATCAGTAGCTACCTCAAGTCAATTTTTCTACCAACTTCCTAAAGAGATTGAGAATTTTAAACAAAACATGTTATTAAATTCCAAGTCTGAAAAGACACATTTTCATGGATGTACTAACCCTTAACATCAAACACTGTTTGGAATTGCACAGACTTGTCTTTGCTTCGGCAGCACAAATACTAAAATTAAAATTGCACAGTTTCCGATGAATGGAAAAAGAGTATACAAATTATCCTGCCTTATAAGTTTAATTTGTTTCAGAAAGAAGGTAGAAATGGATCAACTTACCATTTATCTCCTGGAGTGGGTGAAAAAATTCCAATATAGAAACGAAAAGCTTTTATTGGGTTAAAATTGAAATTTCATAAATTTATTAAAGACAATATATAAATGCTTATGATTAATGTCAATTCTGTCTTCCTGAATAACAAAAACATTGGCTAACACTTGATTTCTCACTTTGTGCTAGTCATTGTGCTAAGCGCTCTGCCTACTTATCTCATTTAAGCCACTTGAAAATCTTATATTAGAATTGCTGACTATCTCCTTTCTATGGACATGGAAATAGCTGCTTAACAAGGTTCAGGAATTTGTACAGAAAGTCTGTGTCATGGCAAGAGGTGCACACTCCTAGTGCCCACCTAATTCTGGGAGATCACTAGTGAATACTCATCAGAAAATACAGAAAGCACCACAACACATCTCCTTCATGATCTTGCTGAATTTTAGCTTCTGGGAAGTGTAAGAAAAAAGAATTTAGATTCCTGCTATTCCAAACAAGTTGACTGTTGAAGAAACAAACATTGAAATGTTTGATCTTTCACCAGAGAGTGTTAATATATCATGAATATTTTAATTCCTCTCAGGAATAAAAGAGTAAACAGAATAAACCCCTCATTCTATGATGTGCTAACAATTGAGAAGTGGCAGTCCTTGCTTGGTCAAGTTAGCTCCCTAAAGAGCATTTTTCAAGGGAAATGTATGTGATTGAGCAAAGGACATTCTTTTTTTTTTTTTTTTTCAATTATAGTTGATGGGAAAAGGACATTCTTTTCTTCTGTGGCATTTGTTCACATGTGGAATAAGCTAATTGAATTTTACTGTTTATAATCGTATTCATTTGCAAACAGCCCTTAAGGGGGAGAGATTTTCAAAAGAAATTAAATGGAAATGTCATCTCAAGAACTAATCATAAGTATCATTCAATTAATCTGTTGAACTTTCAATTCCTTGCTTTATTCACTTTTGCTTTTGTCCAGTCTACACATTTACACATTCTAAATAGTCAAGTACTTCAGCACGTTTTTTTACCAAGGTCCCTAATACACTCTTTAAAATTACCTGCCTCCCTAACTCAGTCCCTTTTTCCCTGCTCACAATCACTATGACAGGCATAAGCCACTACTTTGGTTTTTTTTTTTTTTTTCTGTCCTAGTCATTATTACTTCAACTGTTGAGGAGGAAGATTTGTTCTCACTCCTCCTCACCTCCACCCACCCCCAGATATGTCTCCCATCTCCAATCAATCCTCCAATTCACTGAAAGGGTTCAGGACATTCTACCCCAAAATATGACACCTTGTCATATGGAATATTTCCAGCTGAAGGAATTTGAGAAATGGCAGGTGCAGGAAGAACTTCCTGACCTTCACCCTGGAGCAGGTCATAAAACACTCATGGGAAAGGTACCTCCAAAGACAAAGGGACACAAAGAGGCCTCTGAATGCACAGACCTCGCTGAGTTTCCCTCCATTTACTACACTTAACCTCATACCCTTTGTCCCATCCTATATCTTTCCACAACTTTCCACCCTTCATCAAACTGAGCACAGAAACACAGATTCGACTGTTGCTCTGGGTCTTCATTTCCTTACAGACTCCCATGTCATGTAAAACTTATATTAAAGAAATTCCTATGCTTTTCTCTTGTTAATCTGTCTTTGTCAGTCTAATTTTCAGACGCAGCCAAAGTTAAGAGGATGGAGGCAAACTTTCCCCTACTCTACAGTATTTATCATGGAATTTTGCTTAGACTGTCATTTGGTTATTACATGATTATGACTCTGTAAATCCTATTTATAACTGAATCATGTTACACGCTATGACTATTTTCCCATGCAACGTTTTGTTTTTCTTAAAGTGACCAATGGTCTTGTGTGTGAGTCCTTAGTTTCATGAGGACTTAGTACCAGTACATTTCACAATTATCCTCAAGTCGTGTGCATCTTTCAAGACATTAGGACAGTTTTACACCTTGGGATAAATCCCTCCGGTCTCTTGAGCTGCTCTGCTGTGGAATAGTGACTGTCTACACCTGCATTAGTTATCTACTGATACAAATTGAGTGGCTAAAATCCACACGCATTTATTATCTTGCTGTTTCTCTGGGTCATGGCCCAGGCAGAGGATAACTGGTTCTCTATGCAGGGGCTCACTGGGCTGAAGTCAAGATGATGGCCAGGGCTGTGTTCCCATCTGAGGCATATGGCTCTTGGCATGATTCAGTTCCTTGTGGTTATAGGACTGAGGCCCACAGCTCCTATAGACCACACACCATTCTCTGCCATGTGATCCTCTCCACAAAAATGGCTGCCTGCTTCTTTAAAGCCAACAGGAGAGAATCTCTGCTGCTTCACATCTCCCTGACATCTTTCCTCTGTGATTTCTAGATGCACTTTCAAACGACTTACCTGATTAGGTCAGGCCCACTATGGATGATCTCCCTTTTGAGTGACTTAAAATCAACTGATTAGGGACATTATTACATCTGCAAAATCTCTTAACCTTCGTTTTATAACATAACTGAATCATGGGAGTGATATCCCATCACGTTCACAGTTCCTGCCCCAATTCAGGGGAGGGGATATTCAGGGCATGTGTGTCAGGGGGTGGAAATGTTGGGGGCCATCTTACAATTCTGCCTCCCACTATATCTAATCCAGTCACGTACCACTTACTGATAGGGATACATTCTGAGAAATGCATCCTCAGGTGATTTCATCATTGTGTAAACATCATAGAGTGCACTTTTACCAATCTAGATGGTCTAGCTTACTGCACACCTAGGCTACATGGTCTAGCCTATTGCTCCTAGGCTACAAGCCTGTCCATCATGTTACTGTACAAAACACAGAATTAAATCAAGTATAAGAAAAAAATGATGTGATCAAGAGATGCTATAAAGGCTGCTGCAACATAACACAGCATACTGTTCCCAGCCAACTCTTTTTATACATAGGAAAAGTACACTCTAAAATAACAATAAAACTTATAGTATAGTAAATACGTAAACCAATGACAGTCCTTTAGTATCACTATCATGTACTGGACATAACTCTATGTGCTATACTTTTATGTGACTGACAATGCAGTAGGTTTGTTTACACCAGCATCAGCACAAACACATGAGCAATGAATGCACTATGCTATGACATGACAGTGGCTACGTCACTAGGCAATAGGTATTTTTCACCTCCATTATAATCTTATGGGACCACCATCATATATATATGGTTTGTCACTGAGCAAAATGTCCTTCTGTGCCATGTATTTGCAACCAGAAGCCATCCAGGAATCACCCTTCATTGCTGTTAGGGGGATTCTCTTAGCCTTTTTCTTGGGCTGGAGTCTGTTTCCTGGCCCCATGTCTTCTTTCTTGATTAACTCCATAATTTCATAGAAGTGTATCTCAAACAATGTCCTGAAAAGAGCTGCCTAAGAAGTAAGTTTTATTTTCTGGCACCGGATAGGGAATTCTCAGTTTGAAGTTGTTTTTTTCCTCAGAGTTTTGACTGTGTTGTTGATTCACTGCTTTCTAGCTTCTACTGTTGTTATTGATAAGTCTGATATCATGTAACATTTGACACTTTGTACTTTTTTCTCTCTTCCTGAGATTCTGCAGAATCTATTTTTTGTCCCCAACTTTCTGAAATTCCTTGATAATGTGCCTTGGAGTTGGTCTACTTCATCCATTGTTCTGGACATTTACTAATCCTTTTTAATCAGGACATCCATGTTCTTCAATTCTGAGAAATCTTTTTTGAGTTATTTTATGATTTCCTTCCCTCTGCTCTCTCTGGCCTATATCCATAGAACTATAATCATTCTAGAACATTCTAAAAGATGGGTCTCTTTTTTTAATCTTATTTTCTACTCTACTTTCTGGAGGGTTCCATTGATTTTATCTACCAGGGGTTTGTGGTATCATATTTTTAATTTCTAAAGTTTTCTGTTCATTATTTCTTTTGTATAGTATCTACTTTTGCTTCATAAATTTATATCTTTTCTGAAGACATTAATAAGTTATAACTTTTCTTTCCATGTGTATCAGTATTTCAACTTAGTTTTTCCATTTCTATAATTTTATTTATTGAGGTAACATTGGTTAATAAAACTATATAGGTTTCCGGTATACAATTCTATAATATATCATCTGTATACCGCATTGTGTGTTCAACCACCCAAAGTCAAATCTGCCATTCTTTTTAAATAAATGTTGGGCAGTGATTGGCCATCTGGTCATATTTAACAGTAGGGCACTAAAAAGATAATGGGGAGCTCTTGGGAGGGTATTTGTCAGCAATGCTTTTATCTCTAGGGTGATAGCTGGAAGACCTCCGATTTAAGTATCTTGTGCTCATTTCTCTTAGCAGTTAGGTTTCCAGGAAAGATACTTATGACCTCTTACATAGCACTTACATGCCTGACTTCCAAAATTCTGGAGCCATGTGAGGGAAGAAGGCTGGAGATGTCAACTCCCATTTATAAGGTTTACTTTAATCCCCATGTTTTCTACTTGGTCTCCATTTCAGCTGAGCCCAGTATTATCTAGTTCAAAGATCATCTGCTTATCCTCTTTACTGAATAAACCTTATCTCCTTCCAGAATGGGGGAGGGATGTTTGCTCAGCTGCCTAAATTTGGAATGGAGATACGAGGGAGTAAATTCTTCAACGGACTTTAAACCAATTCTTCTACCTGCCAAATCCTACTCCTTAGGAGGATTCTGCAATGTACATTACGTTATTTCTCCCCTTTCCCAACTTCCAGCTTAGGATTCAGCTTTCTCGTGTGTCTGTTAAGTCATTTAATTCCCAACCATCTGCCTATCGACTTCCAAAATTTTGTCACTGTTGTCTCCTATCTCATTTTTTATCCTTGTCTATTTATATCTTCTTCACACATTTTTTCACTCTCATTTAGAGGGATTTTGGGTGGAAAAGGAGTTAAAGCACTTGTGTGTTCAATCTGCCATTAACAATTTATATGTAAGACAATCACAATCAAAGCCCCAGTGAATTTTGGAGTGTGGGGGGTGTGATCTCACCAAATGATTTGAGAGCCTGCCTGGAGCATTACACTTGTGAGAAAGCCAAGAAAGTTCTGGATAAAGATACGATAAGACATTTCTATTCAAGATATAAAAATAATTATAAATATATAATTACTAAAATAGAATCATTTTGGTGTATAAACAGAGATTAATGGAACAAAACAGAAAAATCAAATATATTAAGATATTTGATATATAATATTTCAAATTAGTAAAAAAAATTAGCCAGCAAATTAATCAGTTGATAAAAGATATTATAACAAACAGCTAACAATTTTCATGCATCTGTATATAAAGCCTTCATCAAAATAAATTCCGAGAGTCCCTTCTCCTTCCCAGGACCAGACAAGGGCCTTGGGGGCTAAGGACTTCAAGGACGTCTTCCAGTACGTGGTTGTAACTCTGCCACCTTTCTTTCGGCTGTTTAGGTCTCTCTGAAGGCAGCTGGCTTTTTTAACACAATCCCTGCCACAACACACATACATGCACACACACACTCTATAAGGGATCATGACAGCCTTCATCATCACTCCCAAGATCATTGAGCTTAGTATTTGGTCCATAGACCCCCACGCTGCCAGCCTATCAGAGGTCCTGCCTTTCTTCAAAGTCTACTTAGAGGTAAAACACCATCTCCAAGGCTCTCAGAACTCCCTTCTCAAACTTTTTGAGCCCTGATCTTGTACTCACTCACTTTCAAAAACAAAGGCCTCTAAACCGTCCCCTGAAGCAAAAAAAGTATACACAGCTCCAAAACCGGAAGCCCTGGGGTTACAGTTCTCTCATCCTGATTAACAAATCATCCCCAAACTTAACACCTTAAGCAATGGCAACTCTTATTTTGCTCAAAACCCTGTAATTTGGGGCTACTCAAAGGCTGAGGGCTAGGATATGGACTTTTCTGGAGGCCAGTATGTCTGCTAGCTAATGCTGGCTTCCAGTAGGGGCCCTCAGCTAGTGTCAAGAATAAACAAATGGCCTCCTCATGTGACTAAGGCTTCCTCACAACATGGTGGCCAGATCTCAAGGGTGAGTATCCCAATGGGAGAGCCATGTATACCCATAATATTATTTAGGGTCTGGCCTGAGAAGTCATGAAGTATCACTTCCACTGCATTCTACTTGGCTCCCCAGTCCCAAAGTTATGCTCAAGTTCAAAGGAGGAGAAGTAGATTCTACCTCTTGATATGAGCGTGTCATGGTTCTAGAGGAACATGTGGGACTGTACATATTGCTGTGGCATGTTTTAGAAAATGCAATCTGCAACAACAGGCTTCCTACATTAAAAAGAAGAGGAAGAAAAAAATATTCCTTTTATTTGTGTGTGTGTGTGTGTAAGCCTACAGGCAAAAAAAAAAAAAAAGCTTCCAGTTAAATTCTCAGGTTACCCTGCTCATCTGCTTTCATGGTTGAGATACAAGTGCTAACGAATCCTTTGCTACATCAATTAAATCTGCTTTGCTTCAAGGTCATGCAAAAGGTCCTTGACAATAAATGATGCTGCTAACAAGGGCAAACAGATTAAAAGAAAGAATGGGTCTGTGTAAAGCCATTTCTGCTAGCACATGATCTATTACATGTAGATACATTGGGACAGCTTCTTTGCCTAAAGAAGGGCAGTCTATAAACACAGTGACATAATAGGAATTTATTGTTTTCTTTTCAAATAAATTATCTGTGCATTACTGATCTATTGAACTTACTTATAGAAGACCAGATCACATTTTTTTTTGTTTTAACTAAGAACATGTCATTACTAAAGTGCAATATGACTCTCTTGACAGCTAGATCTGGCTACATCTTTGCAGAGGCTCTACTCTTTGGTTTTCTATCATGATTACAGTAGTTCCCTTTTTAGTTTTGACAGTGTAATAGTTAGAGAACTATTACTCTATACCAGCCATGGCTCTAAATGCTTTACAGATAATAACTCATTTAAACCTCATAATGAACTAATGATGTGGAGATTATTATCACCGACTTACAGATCAAGAAACTGAACCATAGAGAGGTCAAGTAACTTGTCTAAGAACCCACAAATGAACCCAGTAATCCAGCTTGACTCTGTGCTCATATCTGCAATGTTTCATTGACTTTTGTGTAAGTTAATCACACACACACACACACACAAAGTATTTATGGTCATGGAACTATGGGATCAAAAAACAATCAGTTGGATGTTGTCTGCTTCTCTCTTTCTCAGCCCTTTGTAGCTGAGATTATCACTGTAGGCTCAATGCCACAGAGTTTCTGAGACAATGTGGCCAGAGAACACCAAGTCCTACCACCAGGAGGAGACAGTGCTACCCAAACTTTGGCCATCATAATTCCCATGATTCCCATTGTGACAATAGTCCCTCTCTGAGTTCTCCACTGGGACAACATGTAACTCTCCTGCAATTCCCATCTATTTTCAACTCTTGTCAACTTTGTCCCTTGAGTGATGGTTTGCCATTTCTCATTGACTCATAGCCACTGCCTGAGGTCTTTCTCTGAGTGACTCATCATCTACCACAAACTCTGTCCTCCTAGTGACTATTCCTCTGACCCAGCAGCCAGATCATATTATCTTGGACACATCCAGCATCCAAAACCAAACCCACATCTTTCCTAGACCTGGTGTCCTCAACTTTACACTAGCCCATGCCCCAGTGTTCAAATTCAGAAATAAGATGCACAGCTCCCTCTGCTTGCATGGTGGGGTATTCCACATCCCAATGTCTGGAAATAATTTGCTATCTCATACAACTATACTTACAACTTGCTATCTGACCTAAAACAACCTGTTCTTCCTCTAAAAATGAGGACAAACCAAAACTGAGACTTTAAAATTACTAACTTACATATAAATAATTTATGATGTCTTTAAATTAGACATTTTCAACATTTTCCTTAAAACGATGGGATCTGTCAAGTTTCATAATCTGGTTGTAGGATTTTCACTCCATGAATTGACTTTATATAAAACATTTATAAACATTAGGGATGTATTATAGAAAATAAGTTCATTATGGTCATTTTTTTAGCTCATGAAGAAGAACATTAGGGAAGTAGGACACGTTGTTAGCTGCACATGTAATATAAATGGGTAAATTTTTCATTTCTAAGCATTTGGGTCATGCATAATCAATTTGATAATGTGTTTTCTTGGTTTTATTTTTTAATTGTATTTATGTACCATAGGAAGCAGCATTAAAAAACATGTCAACTTCCCATTTAAAGCAAAATGTGAAGAGAAAGATGACTTGTCAAGGTACCATGGTATGATGGAAATATTGGCAATGGAGTAAGTGCAAGCAGGGCTCATCAAATGCAATTCTGCAACTTCCAAGTGATTTAGCCTAGGATTTTCCTGGTCCTATTACCCTGCTAGAAATAATTCCCAGTAGAGAAGCTGACAATGAAATAGGATTCCCTGAAGAAAATTAGCTGGTTTCTTTAAAATGTGCTTTGAACTTTAGAAAGGAATGCAAGCAGGTATACATAGACCCTACCAGCTGCCTTCGCCAAATGTCTGAATTACATCATTTTATTAAACTATTTCAGGGATCTGATGAATTGAATCGGGTTTTAATATATGAGGTAGTGTTAAGTGAACAAAAGGGGGAGTGACTTTACTGTGGACATCAAATGGAAGGATTATAGAAGACTAGTTCAATGCTCCTCTCATTTATTAGTGTACCCCATCAAGAAGTCAGTCCAGAGATGACCAGCTGCCTTGGTGTGAACTGCCAGTTGAACCAATTAACTCCACTTAAGCACCCTGCCTAATTCAGAGAGTGTCAAATGAGGGTCATGGAGGACCACCAGGAATGCTGAATGCATTACACTGAGTGGGTCAGCAGGGAAGACCTCAGGCTAATACTTATCCTGCAGACAGAAATCCACAATGAACTCAAGGAACCCAATCATACCTTGACTTGGAAGAATGAAGTCTTTGTTGTGATTTTGAGTTTTAAGTTCTTTCTTCAGCTCCTGGCTTTTCATTTCATGTAAGTCCACTTAAGTAACTGAACTTTTATCAGAGGTCACCCAAGAAATCCTGGCCATCAAGCTCAGCAACTTTATTTCAGTCTTTCCCTTGTTTGTATTCTGCTGGATCTGCCCCGGCTGGACACAACTTCCTAATTATTTTTTTCTGATGTCCCCACTTCTCTATTTCTTATCCATGTTGTTCCTTGATTTTCTCTTCCTAGGCTTCTAAATGGAGGCTTACTTCATGGCTTAGTTTGGGCAGCTCTTTTAACATCTACTATCTTTTGGTTAGTCCATTCACTCCTGTGGCTCTTACTTTTATATGTCAAACCATGATCGACTTCTTGAGCATGGTGCAAAATTTCTAAACTGCTTGTATACATCTCTAATGGATGATACACTGACTCCTGACACTGCCATGCTTCCCTTCTTTCATTCCCTGTCCCCACACCCCCAAAATCCCCAACACAGTTCCTCTTTGCTACTTCCCTCTCAAGCTGCCCAGGCTCACAAAGTTGAGGCCGGTAGGACAGCCCGTTCTCATTCACCCTTGTGCCTTACAGGTGTTAGTAATTATAGATTTTGTCCCCCCAAAACATCCAGGCCTGTGCTATCCCTCTCCTTCCACACTGATACTATGTGTTACATCCCTCCATTACCTCCTGCCTGGACTTAACACATCTCAGGAGAAATACAGGTCAAGTATTCTGGGAGTTCAAAGGAGATTATTAATTTTTAAATGGATTAGCCACATATTTGTTCCAAATATCACAAGACAAATAAAAACACTTAATGATTCTCAGTCCATGGAAAATAGCCCAATAGGCTACTGAAAGACTAAAATGAATGTTATGTCTTAGATAGAAGGTAATTGTAGAAAGAATTGATTTTGACAAGGCACAGGGTTCTTTTTAAAATAAACAAAGGCAAAAATCCAGTTTCTTCCCTCCCCTACCCAGCCAATGTAGGTTACTGATATAATAGAGACATAAGAATGTATATCAGTTTTTCTAAGTGCTTTCTATAGACCATCTGAATCAGAATCATCTGAAGTATCTGTTAAAATGCTGTTTCCCAGGCCCCATGTTGTACCCTTGTTTTGCTGTGCAGGTAAAACATGCTGTTTCAAACAAGTTCTCCCTATGATTCTTATCTATATTGAAGTTGGAGAGCCTCTAAAATATAAGCAAAGAAAAAAGGTTAAAAAATTTTATGTCGAACTATTAGAAATTACATGTATTTTCTTTTTTTATATGTGTCTATTTTTCAAATTTTATAGTTGTGTCAGAAAAGTAATGTGTGATTTTTAAAACAAAATTTATCGACTATGTCTGAATTTCACCAACATATATCAGGCAATAACTCACAGATAAATTCTTTCAAAATTAAGAAGATTCTATAAAAGGATAAAAGATTTGAGGCAGAAAGAACTTTTCCATATATTCTCAAAACTACAATTAAACTCAAAAGTGACTTAAATAATCTAATGGGATTTTCTTTATTCAGAAAGTTTTCAAAATTCCAGATGTGTAGGAAAAAGATAATAAAATTATAATACCATTGTTCTTTTTTAAAAACTCAAGTTCTCTTGCTAATGGTTAAGGATACTGATTTATTTAAAACATAACATGTTTCTGCTTCATAACGACATCTGTATTATTTTACAGTTTTATTGGCAACTTTCACTGTACCCTAGTGATTTCTAAAAATCCTCATACTTCCCTGCTGGTCAAAGTTTCCAAAAAATAATAAATAAATTATTATTAACTATGATCTTTTTATTCCCTGACCATGTATTCCATAAGAAACACTTGAAAAAGCTAAGCTATTAACATGAGGAAAACAGGGTCCATATACCAGATCTTAACTGCAGAGATATTTTGTGAGGTGGACAGATCGCAAGTGTAGATAATACAAGAGCATTATCGCCAAAAGCAAGTGTCAGCATCTGGACCTCCATCTGCAATAAACGCACTCCTAATTTTTCTACTTCACAAAGGAAATGTCCTTTGCTCATAGAGAGGCTGCTACCATGACAAGTGTTACCTATGGTTACAGTTTCTAGCCAAGCTGTTTTCAACTGAGAATGTTTTGGACCCCCAGCAGACATTTGGCAATATCAAGAGATTTATCGGTTGTCAGATCTGGGAAGAACTAGTAGTGTCTAGTGTGTAGAAGATACTGCTAAACATCTACTAAACATCTGCTAAAGCACAGGGCAACATCTGCCCCCAACAGAAAGATGTAAAGCCCCAAAAGTCAATAGCACCAAAGTTGAAAAACCTGGAGCTAAACCCATAGTTCCATAAATCTAGGCCTATTTCCATCAAGTCTCAGACTCTTTCTGCTCCCACTTCCCAATCTGCCACAATAACCATCCTTTGAAGCAAGCACCTGGCCTTCAGAGTTCATTGGTAGTTATTGATCTCTCTGATATATTCCCTCACCCCTGACCCAACTCTTTCCATCAGACATTTTGGACCCTTCCATATCACCTTAAACTTCTATTGGTACTGTTTATATTGCAAAAAAAGTTCACCTTCCTGACTATGAAAACTCTTACCTAAATTTCCTCAGAATCCAACAGAGTGCCTCAAATATAATATGTTCACAATAAATATTTGTCAAACTAATGAAATAACTTCAGATTTCCATTCTACAAACACTGACGATGAGTCACAGATTATAAAACACAACCCGTGCCCTCAAGTATGTCCATTTTTGGGTGAAGATATACACAGGAAAAGATAACTAGCAATGTAAAACAGTACTTTATGAGTACAGTTGTGTAACTCAGGTAATAATTACTGTACAGGATTTCTAGTGAGTGTGAATTCCCTTAGAATGCAGGTAACAGGATGCCTCACAAAGGTGAAAACTGAAAAGCATCTGAAAGGATGAGGATTATTTTGTATAAGCTAGGAAAATGGAGAAGGCCATTCCAGGCTGTGGGGAGGGGTGTGAAAAGCAGAGCTTGAGCAAAGCTGGTCTTTGCAACAGCATTTTGCCAAATAGAACCATGGCCTTTGAAAACACATTTGTGGGGTCTTCCTTCCTCCTCCTTCTTGTACAGTATTCTAAGGAGGTGGGGAGTTTTCGAAAAACAGTGGTAGAGGCTGAGGAGTCATCATCATCTCTGAAATAAAATGTTGAATCTGTGCCCACTTCTTAGAGATCTCACTAGTAGATGCTGTAGTGTGCTGCCTAGACTCCCGGCTGTTGCATGGTGATGACTCACAACTGAGTTCCTCTCTAGGTCATACCTACTGGGGAAGAGAGCCACTGCACGCTAGCTCATACTTCCTGAGTGCAGCTCACATCCAATGCCTGTCAGATGGAGAGGGCTTTAAAAGCCTGGCCCCCTTGCCTCAAGACAGGACAACTTTGAAGATCCATCTCAGCTCTAAAGCTTCTTGACCTATTTTGACTCTTCCATCTGTCCTACTTCTTTCTCCCAAAGGTATTGAGAAAACTCCCCAATAATTTATTTGCATACAAAACTCTATTATCTCTGAGTCTGTTTCCTAGAGAATCCATCAACCATCTCACTCATCCTACAGTATTTCATTCTCATCTGGCACCTTATATCCCTGGGAATTTTTCCTACTCACCATCAAGCAAGACCTGCTTTCAAAGCTTTCCTCCACATGAAAACTTACATGACGGATAATATTTTAAGGTCTCACTTAACAGAGATCAGTGTTGCCATTCAACCTTGATTCGAGCTGAAACAAGGAATCAGATGTCATAGGAGAATATGTGGGGGCATACCAGGGTCCTTTATGATGCCAATGAAATCATAGCTGATCATCCTGAATGGTGGCAGAGATGATAGCCTAAATGTTCTAGATCTTCTAGTCTCCTCTGCAAATCCACCAGGTCATATGACCGAATTCCAGCTCACATAATATGGGTTGAAGTGATGTCTGTCACTACTGGGCCAGGCCTGAAAAACCCCTGTATAGGTCTCTGCTCATTCCCTCTTCATTTTTCTACAACTTGGTTGTAGATGATCCAGTCAAATTCCTCAGAGGAGAGTAAAGCCATAAAATTTACGGAACCTGGGCCTCTGAACAGCCGAATGCAGCCAAGTCTTCTCCCACACCATATCGACCATCCTGGCTTATGTCACAGAGATCTGTGGGTCACTTGTCACTGCAGACAGTCCTAGACAGTACTAGAGCTAGATTTGTGAAAAGGTTCCTCAATATTTGAGGAACCTTGTCTCAGAGAAGCCCTACACAAACCGATACCCTAGACAATTTAGGAAAAATAAAAGACATCCATGGCATCATGGGCAGGGTGAGTGAAGATAATCTAACCAAAGACATAACCACTTACAAACCAAAAAAAACAACTGGCATCCTGTATCTGGCTGTGGATAATAGAAATGGATTATGTAATTGCATTAACCCACACATATTATACACATCGCTGATTGGGTGTTAATGTGTTTAAATTCTGTTTCAAAAATAAAATATCCCAGAAGCATGCTCTGGGTAAACAGACCCATAGGAAAAAAAAATGATGAACAATGTCTGGGAACAAAGAAGAAAAACCTGAGGAACATGGACTGAGATTTTCACTTTAAAGTGAAAAGTTGGAAAAGATATAAGGCTAGTTGGGTAAATATAGAAATTATACCAACCAGAAATGTAAGAAATGTGTATTTTAAAAGCCAAGATAAATAAAACACGATGACTATTAACTCACTCTTACCCTACTTTCTAGATGCCTATATTCCATATTTGGAAGAGAAAATAACCAAGTGAAACAGGATGACTTGCTTTTCTCTTTTAAGTGATTATTCTTTTGTATGTTGAGGGATTTGGCTATGCTTCAGTTCTCTGAAGGGACTTTATTTAAAATAAAAACTTAGATTGCTATCTTTGAAACCATCTTCACAAAGGGCTCTAATTTGAAGTAGTAAGAAACTTTGGTTTCAAACCTAGAAATGCATCTGATTTCATTTTATTTTAAATTTTATCCTCAAGGAGCACATTGCATATTTTAAGTCACTCTGGAAGGATGCTTCCAAAAATCTTTCAGTTCATAGGCGTATTCACCAGACTGCAACATTTTCGTCCACTTACTAATGTCTGAACGCCTCTAACACTTATTGTGGGTTCAATTCGCTCTGTGTGTGTGTGTGTGTGTGTGTGTGTGTGTGTGTGTGTGTACACACGCACATATGTATATGCTTCAGGTCATTTTGTTTCATCAGAGGCAGTTTTATATTTCTTTAAATTTGGAATCCCACATTGTTTCTGGTGAAAATGCAGTAGATAAGCTAAGTAAGATACCATACCCCCGTCCACTTTTCTCTCCCACCTCCTCACCCTCTGTTATAATTATCATATGTTTATGTATTTCTTGTGTGAGATTTTATGCCAAATTTATTAGTGGCCATAATTAAATAATATTTGTTTTTATTTCTGCAAGGGGAATTACATCTATTTCTATTATTTTCAGAACAGGGAACAAGTCTGTTCAACACTACACATTTTTAACACAATAAAGACAGGATTTCATTTGACCTTAACCTTATACAACTATTTATGTCAATTTTATCTCAATAAAGCTGGGGGAAAAAAAGATTTCATTTGAACTGACAATGACCTTTCCTTCACAATAGAGCTGTGAATGAACGTATGTTCCACAAACTCCCACATGTTCCATTTTTTATCACTTAATAATAGTCATTAATCAATCATTATATGTGCAAAAATAGAAATACACACAGAAAGTCACATGTAATTTTTCTTCCTATATCACATTTTTCTAACCTAAACCAAATCAAATTTTTCACTCTTAGCAAAAAACCTGTAAATAAGTGTTAAAGGAAGAAATTTTTAAAAATACATGAAAAGTCATCTAGCATGTTAACAGTTAAGGGAACTAATACCACACCCTGTTCCACACAAATGCAGATTTTCATATCACGTTTTATAGCATACTTATATATAATTTCAAATTAACATCATAAAGCATGCCTAAAATGAAAATATTTTAAAATCTCATTACTACCATTTTAGTCAAAGTCCAAAGAAGAAATTTAGATTGGTACCTTTAGTTCAAGGAAACATGTAGATTTTTACTCATCTCACTAGCTAAGATAAAGCTTGCTGAGACATGCCACCTTGGAGGATTGTCCCTTAGAGCCGCCAATGTTCAGGCCTGAGGCAATGAGTATTGAAACCTACCTTGGCTCAAGAGGTGTGATCAAGTCCTGTAGAATTTGAGAGTCCACCTGGGGCTAGATCCCAAGGATTCTGGGCTAAACACAATGAACACAGTCCCTAACCTCACAGAACTTCTGATCTCCTAAAAAAGACAACTACATGAGGGGCCACTGTCAAGTGTGACACTTGATACAACAGAGGACCTAACTGCAGGGTCTTCAGGAGGGCCACATACGGGGAACCAGGGAAAGGCCTGGGGAAGTGGTGTCTAAGCTGAGACTCGCAGGGCCTCCTCGGTGTGATTTCATTTTATTGAAAGCATGGCTCTGTGCAGAGTGGAGGAGAAGTTGGGGGAGACAATCTGGGGGCAGGGAGACCAGGTAGAAGCCCACTGACATTAATGTGGGCAAGAAAAGGTGACATCCTGAGCCAGGGAAATGGTGAAGAAAATGGACAGAAGTAGACAGATACAAGAGCTATTTCAGAGCGAGCATCCACGGAGATAGGTGATGAATTAGTCTGAGTGCTAAGAAAACAGAGAATCAGGTAAACTTCTGAGAAAGGAAGGTGACAATTTTTGTTCTGTAAATTGGGATAAGGAGCTGAGCTATCTGGCTTCAAGATTTCTATCTCAGTTGATTCTCCAGAGGTAGACAGACAAACGTCTTAAATTAGACTTGGCCTTGCAATTCATGACATTTTAAAGAATATGTACATGTGGTGTAATTACTGCTGTAATTTATTGGGGCTGCTTTGTGCCTAAGAGCTGACAAGCAAGCATACCTTTGTGTATGCAGAATGTTAATTGGATTACCTCTGACTTTAGTTTATGTTCCTTAAGTACAAACTCTTAAGTTGGACAAAATGGATCACCGTTATGGAGTACGATACTTAACTGCCCCTTTTGTAAGGAAGGATTTTCACACCAAAACTAAACAGAGGTGCACCAACATGAAACTGTGAGTTATGTGGGCTAGTACTTAGAGGACTATGTATTTGCACAAGGACCAGGTCAGCTTCAATGAAAGAAATGCAGTCCTGGGAATTCTTTCTAGAAGTGATTTATTTCTGTCGACATTCTTGTTCAACTTAAATATACGAATTCACATATATTTAAATTTCTCCAGACACTTAACTTTAAAGCTCTACTTCTGATGTTCTGAGTAAATACCTTTAGCAAAGAATCAATAAATTAACTTAAGGCAGCTTTTCTCCTTGAATCTACCTTGTACAAATTGTCCTCCAAACACCTACAGATTATTTGATAATACTGTTCAGAAACATTTCTTATAAAATATACATATTTATATCATATATATGTAATACTGATTATACACACATGTATTGCAAAATACTGAAATATTTCTTATTGTTTTGATTTTTTTTTCCTCACAGAAGGGTTCTCGGCTTTCTGAAGACATAGATTTTAAACTATAAATTTATTTGTAAAATCACTTTTGGCAAACACTTATGAAACATCTACTCTACATAAGTGAATGTGCCAATGTATGTCAACGCATATTATTACTATGGTAAGACAATTGTCAAAAAAAAAACAGACAACTTAATAAATAATAATGTTAAACTTCATAACTGCAAATAAAAACAGATTTATGCAACCATTTCCTACCTTTCCAGTTTATTAAGGGGACAGTTGAGAACAAAAACAAGTTTTTATATACTCTCCTGGTATATCGTAGCAGAAATTGCCCATTCTCCACTCCTGACTATCCATTCTCCATAGAACCCTGATAATCATCTTCAGTAAAAGGGTATTGCTCATGCCAAAAGGTACAAGTCAAGTTATTTTACATCCCAAGATATTACTGATTGTCCAGAAAGTCTTCATGTTATTTCTATTTTCTGTAAAATAATCCTTGTTTCTCAGTAGGAGGCAACCTCGCATTAAATGATGAAACTTCACTGCAGGATATGTATCCTATTAGTGTGTATCATATTAGTATATTATCCCTAATGCAAAAATCTCATCTGTTAGTTTAATGCAAAGCTTTACTTTTCTCCTCACTTATAACTTACAGAAAGACATGTTGAACAAGTTAGTTATGTCAATACATGTCTGTTAAGCCCGTGAGCTGAATTCCAAAAGGACTGGAAGAATTTTTTAAAATGCTCTGCTTACATTGCTGCTGCATGAACATCATTGACCCAATTAAGAACACAGACAGACAGTTCTGTATTTGTAACATTTTGTATGATTTATATGACAAGGCACCT
Organism: Cynopterus sphinx; assembly: GCA_030015415.1. NCBI lineage: Eukaryota > Metazoa > Chordata > Mammalia > Chiroptera > Pteropodidae > Cynopterus > Cynopterus sphinx. The sequence goes on from CM057388.1 coordinate 3,277,423, forward strand.
TAAAAGGGAGCCGAAATATGTGTTTTGATGTTTCAGAAGTGGTTCTCTCTGGCAGAGTGAGAGCAAATCTCCAGCTAATCAGAGAGTGATCTCCCTCTAAGTCTGGATTGGGAGGTCCTCAGTCTTTGAAAGAGAATGAGCACAAAAGTTCTCCAGAATAGGGGGAGTTTCTGTGTTGTTCTTCAAACCTTGGGGTACCAAGGAATCACTGGTCTGAACACTGGTACCACCTAAGAGAAGTCACCTCAAGTTGTTATCAATTTGACCTTGTGTCTCTCCGTCAGGCATCCCACCACATAGCAAACAGCTGCACCCAATAAGATCACGCTTTGGCTCTCCCTTTGCTGTGCAATGAAACATCATGGACAGACCCTCTTATCTGGTTCCAGTGTTTGTTCCTCAGTTCCTGCTCCATCTCTCCCTCTACCCAGCTCCAAACCTCTTGGCTCTACTTCCTGTCTCCTGCTGTCAGTCCCACACCTGCACTTTGGACAGATTTGGACAATGGATACTTGGCACCTCATCTTAGGTATAGTTTGACCTCAGCGTCTTGGCACCCCTGCCTCTAGCTACTCCTCCATCCAAAGTCTGGTGTCCAGGAGTTCTCCGCTTGGCCAGTACATCCACTAGATGCAATCTTGCCCAGCCAGAGCAAAACAGTCTGAACCATATCCTGAAGGTACCGTATCAGTCAATCAGGACAGGCTTAGTGCTGCTTATGTAACAAACAGCTCCAAATTCTCTGTGGTCCAAAGCAAAGGTTTATTTTTGGCTTATTCTACATGCCCATCACAGGCCAGCTATGACTCTCCTCCAAATCACCCTTACACACAGGCTCCTCCACTTGGAATGTCCCTAGGCGCCATGACCGGGCAAAGCAAGCATGTTGGATTGCAAAAGAACTCTTAAAAGCTTGTCCAGAAGTGATACATCTCCAGTCACATTTCATTGACCAATGCAAATCATACAGCCCTGCGTCATATCAAAAGGGTGCAAGGGTACAATCCCACCCAAAGGCAGGTAAACCAAAGATTGCTGAATAATATTGTTACCATGGCACCAAATTTTAAGCCACAATTTTGTTCATGGAACTGGAATATTGACTGTATCTGTTAACTCCTACTAATCTCTAGAGAAAGATTTAACTTAAGGTTTAACTACGACACAAAAGAGATTGGCTGTGAAGAAGTAAGTCCTTGATAAAAAAAAAGTTTTTTATACAATGACTATTGTCATTAGTAGTAATATATTATTATTAATAACAGCTAGCATTTCATTCATCAGACATTTGCTATGTGCCAAGTAGGACCCCAAGTTCTTTACATATATTAATTTGTTTAATCCTCCAGCGACCCCATGATGCTAGTACTCTTTTCATTCCCATTTTACAGACAAAGAAACTGAGTCACAGTTATGTTTAGTAATGTGTTCAGAGTCAACAGCTATCATGGCTAACCTTTAAATTATTAACATAAAATTAGAATATGGTTTGATTCTTCTACTAATTCCAGAGCTTCTATGCTGGGTTACTGTGAACCTCTTGGCTTGTTATGTCTAAAGCAATATCTCTCTGTCTCAGAGTCCTGAGAGCATTTGTGGCACATCACAATCAGGAGCTGAGTGGGGCAGCAGGGATGTGTAAGACTTCTGCTTCTGGCTAGAAGGTAGAAAGTCACAAGAGAGCATCATTCTCACCCCAACCACCAGCACAAACCTGATAAGCTATAAAATCAAGTTTTATAAAATTCATCTGAGAGTGGGGGATGCCTAGAGACCTAAATGAACAAATTTCCAAAAAATAATGGCCTTTTATAGGTGAGAAGAGAGCTGTGACTCTTCTCACTCAGTGGGGAATGATGTGTAGAAAAGAAATCCTCATGGAAAGGGATAAGGAGAAATTAGCCAAAACCACAGGGAATGTTCAATGGTTGCATGTGGCCTGGAATAATGGAGAGGAATGCCAAGGAGCTCAGCCACAGAACAAGTCTTCACAGACCTATCAAATGATTCCCATGAGTTGTCACCAAGTACTCAGTGGTATTCTGCAGAGGCTGAAACAGGGCAAAAGAGGGATTTCCCCCTGAGATAAATAAGGCCATTACCAAGTTCAAGGCCTCCATCTCCAAAAGCAGAACTGAGAAACACACATGAAGACACTCTGGACTCTGAGGTACAGAGGCCATGGGGCCTGTCAGGTTAGTTGAGAGAAATCCATCTGTGACACCCCTACAAGTCAACAATGAAGAGGAACCAAAACCCAATAAAAATGGGCAAAAGAGTTGCTAGAACAGACCTTTCACATAAGATGATGATACGAAAGGCAAATAATTACATGAAGTCATGCCCAACATCATCAGTTACCAAGGAAATGTAAATTAGACCAAAATTTAAGAGACTGACATCAAATACCAACCAGGATATGGAGCAACTAGAATTTCCAAACATTTCTAGTCAGAGTGTCAAATAGTATAATCACTTCAGAGAACTGCTTGGCAGGTGCTGATAGTTAAACACACAGCTGTCCTAAGAACCAGCAATTCCACTCCTAGGTAATTATCTAAAATGAATGAAATTACATGTCCACAAAAAGACTTGTTTATAAATGATTAAAGCAGTCTTATTGATAAGCTCAAACCTGGAGACTACCTATGTGTTCATCAACATGTAAATGGATAAACTTGTATGTTCACAAGAGAGAATGCTACTCAGCAATAAACAAGATGAATTACTGATACAATCAAAACCATGGATGATTCTCAGAAACAATATGCTGAGTGAAAAAAGCTGAGCACAAAAATATATATGTACGAATTCATTTTTACATGAAGTTCTAGAACAGGCTAAGTGATGTATTGTGAGTAAAATCAAAATAATAGCAGAATTAACCAGAAGGGGCACAAGGGAGCCTTCTGCGATGATGGAAATGATCTATATTTTGTTCTGGAACATTAATATGTACAGTTGTCAAAACTTCATTGAAATGAAGATTTGTATAATTGATTGTAGCATAATTCTACCTTATTTTAAAAATGTACAAGGTCAAATATCATTATTTCAGAATACTGACAGTGAATTAGCTCCAAGTCGAGTCCATGATACAAGAGCTAAAAGCCAGGTCCTGTAGGCCACCCAAGGTCAATGTAAAACAATCAGAGCACTTCTCTTATTCATAAGATTTAACAGTCGGGTGCAGACATGACAGGACTTGCTATAAAAAAGGCATAACTCTACATCTACTGAGTGATCCAGTCCTTTCATCTCTCTCTAGCCAGTGTTATCTAATGCTGATCCACCCCAAACTTGCCACAATCTCTCAGTGTCAGCCTATAATTGTTCAGGGTCAGCCCTTAAAACACTGGGGATTCCACTCGAACCACACAGAGCTTATCAACTGTATGGCTTTCTAGAGCTCTGCCATTAACTGCTTGATTGTTTAGTTATTGCCATTTCTATTCTTAACCTCTCTGCACAAGTCTGTGCAAACACTTTCCTGTGAGGCTTTTTTTGGAAATATTCAGAAACAATTACTGCTGTCGTGATGGAAAGTGATATTATGCAGTAGGGTGACAATAGGCAAGAAAATGCATATTTTCTCATCTTAATACTTCTGCCTAAAATAGCACTTCTTGTATTTAACAGGCATAAGAATCACCAAGGAATGTGGGTAAAATAAAGATTATGGTTCAGTAGGTCTGGGGTGGGGCCCAAGTGTCCCCATTTCTAACAAACTCCCAGGTTATGGGGTGTAGCTAGTCCAAACTGAGTTGTAATGAACAAGTATTCTTTTCTCCATGATTATGTTTTCTGTTTCTAGAAGGTGCCTCTCTCCATGTGTGAATTCTCAAGCCAAGCTTCCACATTCAACTGCTTCCGGTTCAAAACATGCAAGTGAGGGTCCCAGCAGTGGACAAAGGGCAGCTTTTGAAATTCAGAAAAAGCATTCTGGAAAAGCATTCTAATTTTCAGGTATTAACTCAAAATCAATACATCCCCTCTGCTGTATTCCCATCATCAATCTGTAACATTCCCATCAATCAGCAATGTCCACAGAGCAGGCAACAGACCCTCCTGAATTATCTGGGGCCAAAGTGATGGGCCGCATGCAGGGGCCTCACCAACACTTCAGATTGGTTAGCAGGAGCACTGTGCCTGGGAGCCGGGGAGGGAGGAGGGATGCAGGTCATGAGTCCCTCTCTGGAATGAGCTAGAGCCTGCTTCCTGTAATCAGGTGAGATGAAAGCTTCTTTCCCCAATGACTCTGCTGGGGACTATATTGACTCTCAGACAGATTACAAAGGAAAACAGATATTGCCCCAAAGTGGCCTTTGAGCAATAGCATAACAAGAAAGAGTAAGATTATGATGACAGTATGATACTTGGCATCCCATGAGGACATACTTCGAAAGTCTTAAATATTTGAAAAATATATATGTCAAAATATTATCTCCATGCAAGAGTTCCAAACCTCATTTTTAGAAAAATACATTGGGAATCACTGTTTAAATAATTCAGAATGTTCATAAATTTCTCAACCATTTTATTTAAACATTTATCATTCAGAATTAACTTTTGTATGTAAAAGAATAAATACCAATGTTTAATGTAGCATGATAAACAAAAGTTATTGCAATCGATCAGGTTTATTATTAATTGGATTAGTGGAACTAATCTTTGGGAACACAAATACTTTATAAAAGAAACATAACTAAAACTTATGTGCACACACAATGTGGCAGCAAAAGTTTTCAATCCACCCATCATTTTTGCTAGTTTAAGAAGATGTCCCTATTTCTAAAAAGCAATTCAGCACTACTCAATATTGCAATACCAGCATTCACCTAAGACTGGCCCAATATTTTGTTAGCAACTATAAAATGTATACTCTCAGGCAAACCTAATTTTTCTAACACAGGTTTAGCTAAAGAATCAGGATTTCTCTCCACACTCAAAATGAGGAGCAATAAAATCTGAAGGCGATCAGACATCTGAGGATAATCAGAGCTAAACTGAATTATTACAGATAAGCCCTGGGTTCTTTTGCAATATAGTACAATCACCACCACCCTCACTACAATCACCACCATTACTTTCATCTCTGCATCATCATCATCACTACCACCACCACCCCCCCCATCACCATCATCACCAAATCATCACCATTATTGCCATCATCATATACTATTCATAGTACAGAAAACTGCAGAAGTCTTACTGAAAATAAATTTGGCAGTAATTATTAAATCTTAAAATCCATATCCCATTTGAGTCATCAGTTTCTTTCAATGGTATCTCTCCCACAGAAATACGTATGTAAAAAGTGCATGGAAAAGCTTATTATTATAAATATGTCAATTCTCACCAATAAAATCCCAAAGTCCCACAGACAAACTGACTCTAAACTTTACATAGAGACGTTTGAAACAAGGAAAAATTACAAATACCTTAAGTAACTTCAAAGACAAACTGATTTCACAAATGTTTATCAAGTGCTTATTATGTGCCAGGTATTTGGGTGACTAAAAAAACCTTGGCATGTTCCTACTATAGAACACTAAGCTGCATATAATAAGAATAAAATTAATCAACAAACAGAAAAAAAAACAAGACATACTGTGAAGTTAAAAAATCATAGTACAATATATACACTATAATGTTATCTGTTTTCTAAAAATCATATGATCTAAACATGTAAATATATAAATGCATAAAAAATAATCTAGGATGATATCTTACTAACAGATGATTATTTCTGGAGAGGAAAGTGGGATCGAGTAAGTCAGTTTTAGTTTTGTATAATATATGGATTTTTATAAGAAGAATGTGTTTATCACATGCATATCTAAACTATATCAGGCTACTTAAAAAATACCAATGAAGTATTATTCTTTGTCACAATCTGGACTAGAATGAACTGTACTTAATAGAATGTTTCCACACACCTTCTCATCGTTGTTGGTGTCTTTCTAGGACTTCAAATTCTGTAGGCCAATGGTAGACAAAGCTTGTTTTTTGTTAGAAGAAAAGGCAGGAAGGCAAGTAAGTGAGAGAGAGAGAACAAATCAGGATGGTGTTTACCATCAGTCAGACTTGAATTCTGACTCCTATCCTGGAGCCTGACAAACATGTTCTCAGAATGTACATTTTCAATAGCAAGTAACATAATGTCTAACAAAAACTGGCTTAAACAATATGAATTTGTTAACTCACATGACCAGAAATCCAGAAGCAGAACAGTGCCAGATCGGCCTTGGCTTTTTCCTCAGAGTTTCAAGAGAGCAACTGCAACTCCAACAAAACACCACATCCTTACAAGACAACAGCTCAATGATAAGAAGGAATAAGGTCTTATATTTATGCAGATCTCTACCTTACTAGAGAGGATAGGTTTTCAGAGTAGTCTTCACAAATTTCCCCTCACACTTAATTGGCTAGAACCATGTTGCATGGCCACATCCAAATAAATCACCAGAAAAGAGACAGAATGATCATGTTTGACTTAAGCCCAATCATATTTCATATCCTGAGACTATGCCCTCATCCTTGCCTGAGCGCATAACCACCTGATACGTACAGTAATTCTGGGTTCCTCTATGAGCAAAAGAATAAAAAGTACTCTCCATTGGACAGCCAATCTACTGCTACACTAAGTAATTAAAGATTCAGTTTCTTCATCTGTAAATTGAACCAAATGACCCATCCTCAGAATTGTTTGGAACACTGAATGAAATAGCATATGTTAAGCACTTGGCTCACACTAGTTGTTTGATGAATGCCAGTTTTCTTCCTCACCCTTCTCCATCAATAATGATAGCATTATTTCCATAAGGAGTTTTTTAAAAGACAGACACCAAGAAAATTAAAAGGCAGAGGGTCCAGACACAGTTTTCCATTTCTTGCATTTACGTATTCCTATATACGTGATATATTTACATTCAGCAACCAGAAGTATCACTATGTCTGAGGATTATTACCTAAAGTGCCAAATTAGTTTCTGAAAAGAGTTGCACAAAGCGACACAATTCAGTGACAAAAGTCCTTATAGGAGATATGATCTCAGTAAGGACTTTTCCAGTAATTTCAAATTTATGTCTTGAAGAAAAAAAAAAAAGAGAGATCTAGATGGGTGCTGATTGGATGCTACAACCTCCTGTGGTGGAAGGGAAGAGAAAGCCATGTGGACCTTCCTTACAAGGACACTAATCCCCAAATGCCATTCCTCTCTTCAGAGCTAAGGATGAACACACTCGCTTTCTCATGGAAAAATCTCTCTCTGCAAATTCCAAAATAATTACACCAAAAATCTTTTGAACAAAAATGGCAATCGACAGAAAGTTATTTCACCACAAACTATTTGATGACTAGGATGTAGAGGAGCCCCGAGTCTGGGCCCTTTTACTCTTTCTCCTCCTGCTGTGTCTCAATCACCTGGATGGCTAGTTAAATCACAGACTCCAAGGGCCTGCCCCCAGCAGGTCCAGGATGGACTCCAAGAGCCTACATTTCTGACAAGTGGTCCCATGAAGCTGATGATGCTGTTCAGGACCATGCCTGGAGAAGCACCACCCCTAAGTGATGCAGGAGCCATGAGCTTGAGTGATGGAACCAGTTGTTCCCTGAATCCCCACCTGTGAATGCAGGCTTGACTCCAGTCAAATGAGATCGGAGAACAGAGCTGTGAAACGCGTGACCTATCTGAAGTTTCAAATGATTTCCACACTGCAGAACTTGAGACTGGAAGTCTTCATTTGGGGATAGACACCTTCAAGTAAACCTGAGAGAAGAAGAAGGCCACCTACTGAAACAAGGCTGCTTCCCACTATCTAACCTGCCAACTCCCCAGCAAAGAGAGAACAGAATAGCAAGCACTCGAATTCTAAATGCTTTGAAGGGTCTGCAAGTATTTCAATCATCCTTTCTTTCTCTCATGCCTGATAAAACCATTTAAAGAGATTCCAGGAATTTAGGGCTCTTGCATCTTGGCCAAAGGACAATTCTCCTTGATTGGACTCCATGACAAAATCCAAGAGCATGGCCCAGACAAACTGGGTAGATGAGCCTGCTGTCAACTGTTCTGCCAACAATGTACCAAAGAACTGGATTAGAAAAAAATGTTTCTGTCATTTGATGCACCAGATTTTTCAAACAATATTTTAATTTACATACCAAGCCAAATTCTCTCTTGGAGGAGGGATAGGGTGCATTCCAGGGTGTAAGACGACACCCATTCCCACACGGTGATGTCAGTGCTCAGCAAGCAATGCTCTCTCTCTCTCTGAGATTCTTTTTCTTGCCATTAAGGATCCTATTATAGGATTTTAACCACTTCAGAATCAAGCAAGATGTTGCAAATCTTTCAGTTAGCGTTTTTGCAAAACCAAAAGAGACAAGGCTGTCACCAAGTGCCTCATGCACAATTATTTAATGACTTTTCCCTCATGGAATGAATAGGATTTCTGAAATCTATCTGCACCTCCTAGGACTTTCTTCTCACAGGAATACTGATTGGGATATTTTATCCTTGCCAGCTTTTAACGTTTGGGGAGCAGTCTGATTGTTTGCTAAAATGATAGGAGGCGTTTCAGAGCTGAAAGACTAAATCTTGGTAGGAATTTCGAGGTTAATAGGAAACACACTGGGCATTTTGCTAGTTACGGGAATACTAGGGCACAGGGAAGATTAAGGACAAAATGCGTTCTAACACATAAATGATATAAAATGGCATGAAGTAGTATAGCACAGCAGGGAGATTTTGGCAAGAGCTTGTTCTTGTGAATACTTGAAAAAACACCAAGTAAAAGATTGCAATACGTTATCTATCTTTTCTACCTACCGGCATACATATCCAAACATTTTAAGATAAAAGAATAAAACTGGATTTGCATTTGAACTCTAATCATGTGCTACTTTTTTTTTAATTGTGAAAAGCTTGAAAAAAATTCTAGAACAGTGAAGAAAAGAGAACAATACAGTACCAACTGGCCTAAATTAACAACCATTTACATTTAGTCAATCTAACTGAGCTAATTTTAAAACAAAACAAAAAAAAGAATTACAGAAAAAAATTGCAATCCTTGTGATTCTTTGTCCTTGTCCTGTTTGCTTCTCACTATTTAACTTCTTGGGAACCTTTCCAGTCGTATGTGGTTTCATAATTTTATTTTACATACATATATTCTAAAAGGATGCTGAATATAGTCTTGTCTGTTTTCTAACATTTACAAAAATGCTATCGATACAGTACCTATGACATTGCAACTTAATTTTTTCATTCATTTGTTATACTTTTGAGCCTACCTATTTTGACATATATAGATCAAGGTCACTATTAATGATGGCATCACATTCCATTCTATAAATATACTACAATTTATCTTTTTGTCAGCTGATGAAACCTTCAGGTGTTTTCCATTTTTCACAATTACAAACAAAGCTGCAAAAAATAATCAGGTCCGTGTTTCCTGAGGCTGTAGGAAAATTTTTCTTGGGACTATATTGGGGACAGAACTGCTTGGTTTTAACATCTGCACCCTTTCAGCCATGCTAGATAGCATCAAAATGTTCTCCTAAGAGGTGACAGCAATTAGTATTCTAATCAGTAGCATGGACAAGTTTCTTTTTTCCATCATTCTTGCCAAAACTCTATGGTAGGCCTAAGGACTCATCTGATGGTCCTTGATGAACGCCCAGGATAAGTTTTCTGCCCACAAGGAGAATGAGACTACAGTGGACATCCCCTACTTCTAGAAACAAAGCTTCTCTTTTCCACATAGAACTGCCCTCCCACCCAGTGAGTGGTTAGTCACGTGATCCTGAAGGAGCTTTTCCCTAGGAGCAGTGACCCCCCCAGGAGTGGAGATCAGAATATCAGCAATCAGAATTTCTCCCCAGGGCTTAATTTGGACAACAGGAGAGAAGATCTCTCCCTTCCTTAAAGAAAGTGAGAAGTCAGGAACAAGTTGTTGCCTACCTGAGGAAGAAGCCACAGAGAGGACAGAAGAATCAGAATAGACACACAATAATTTGCTCCTGGGTATAGATTCAAAAGAACTGAAAACACAGACCCAAACAGCTATTTGTACACTGCAGCACTACTCCCAACAGCCAAGAGACAGAAACAACTCAAATATCCATAGACAGATGAATGGATAAATGAAATGTAGTCTATACATGTGATAAAATATTATTCGGTCATAAAAATAAAGTTCTGATATCTGCCATGACATGGATGAACCTTGAAAACAGGCTAAGTGAAATAAGCCAGACACAAAAGGACAAACTTTATATGGTTCCACTTATGCTAATATCTGGAATAGGCAAATTGATAGAGACAGAAAATAGATTAGAGCTTACCAGGGACTAGAGGGTGAGGGGAGTGGGGAGATATTGTTTAATGGTTACAAATTCTGTTTAGGGTGAAGGAAAGAATTCTGAAACAAACAGTGGTGATGTTTGCTCAACACTGTTGATGTAATGAATGCAATTGAATTACACATTTAAAATAGTTTAAATAGCTTATCATATGTTCTATTTTATCACAATAAAAATTTCTTAAATTACAGTACTATTGAGAATGAGGAGAGAAAAGGTTAAATAGAAAGACACACATATATGTGCTCTAATGATATTATTTGACTCCCTGGATTCTATCATGCCTGAAGTCAGCAATAATTCTTTAATTTCTTATAGTTACATATATCAATACATTCTATTTTTTTTATTATTATCTAGTTTGAATTGGCTTTCTGTCACTAGGAATTAAATTAATTCTAAACCAGGCATAACAGTATATAGTTAGGAAGGAAAAATAAATATAATCTTGATACAGATAGGTTCTAAACAATATATTTAAACCTCTGCTGTTTGCAGGTAATCAATCAAATCTTTCTCTCCCTCTCTCTCCCTCTCTCTCTCTCTCTCTCTCTCTCTCTCTCTCTCTCTCTCTCTCTGTGTGTGTGTGTGTGTGTGTGTGTGTGTATTATTAGAAGCTGGTAATCACTTGAATAAATTTGATAATTCCATAATTTCATTTCATTGCTTGATACAAGATTTATCCCAAACAAATTTGTTTTACAGACACATTTATCCTCTGGTTAGTGTGCTAAAAAGAATTGAGTGACATACAGAAGAGAACAGGAAGAAAAAAAGAGTCCATAACAATAAGAAGATGGACATTAAAAGTGATTTTTTTAACCACAATGAAATATCAGCTCATGCCTGTCAGAATGGCTGTCATCAATAAATCAAAACCAACAAGTGTTGGTGAGGATGTGGAGAAAAAGGAACCCTCATACGTTCGTTGTTGGTGAAATTGTAAATCGGTACAGCTGCTATGGAAAACAGTATGAATGTTTCTCAAAAAATTAAAAATGGATCTACCTTTTGACCCAGAAACTGCAGTTCTGGGTATTTTTCCAAAGAAAACCCAAACAATAATTCATCAAGATCTATGCACTCCAGTATGCACGGCAGCACAATTGACAATAACCAAGCTATGGAAGCAACCTAAATGCCCATAAACAGACAATTGAATAAAGAAATTATGGTTCATATATACAATGGAATATTACTCAGCCATTAAAAAATGAAATCCTACCATTTGCGACGATATGGATAGACCTAGAGGTTATTATACTGAATGAAATAATTCAGACAGAGGAAGATAACTACCATGTGATTTCACTTATATGTGGAATCTAAGGAACAAAAAGAACAAACTAATCAAAAACAGACTCACAAATATAGTGGACAATTTGGTGATGGACAGTGGGGAGGGGTTTGGGGGGCTGGGAGAATGGGCTGAAGAGTTAAAGAAGTACAAATAAGTAGTTGATAGTTGATCATGGGTATGGAGAGCATGGCATAGGAAATGCAGTCACCATTAATATGATGGCTAGGTGGAGGCTCAGGAGAGGGAGGGAGCAATTGGGGGATCATTTTACTAACTATACAGATGTCTAACCAATGTACTGTATACTTGAACCTAATTTAAATAAATAAATTTAAAATTTAAAAAGTGATTCTTTTACTCTATGACCTAGCAGGAAAAGATAAAAAAATGATCCAAACTCTTAAGGCAAAAATAATTCTCACACTTTCAGCATTCATATTGACCTGGAAAGTAGATGCTCCCTTTCAGAGAGTCACTGTCATTTCCTGAAGAAAACAGAAGTCTCTTCCTTTATAACAGCAGCTAATAATTTTTGCCTTGATTTCTTCTGCCCTTTAGTAAGAAACAAAGCCTCAGCAACAACAACAAAAAAAAGGGGGGGGAGGGGAGGAAGAAGATCCTTCTTGATTTTTCTCTTCGTATAATTTTATGTTTCTACCTTCATTTTAATTTAGTGACAGAAAGCATAAATATAGCTAGATGAAAGTAACTGAAGACTCACAAAACTAAATAGGTCATTTTAGCCCTTAACAATTCTGGGGGACAATTATACTTTGAATCCAACAGTTTCTCTTTTCTCAGAATGATACATATGACAAACCTAGTTAACTTGTCTGTACTCTTGCTCATAACATGCTTTAGAATGAAGCGAAAAAGAAAATAAATCCATTTGCAAAGAGACAAGCCATAGGAATAAAAGTATTATTTTAAAGAACTTAAATATGAGCAGTGGCCAACAAAACTGTGAAAATTTACAAACTATTTAATAAGTATGACAAAATTCCTAGAAACACAATGGTCTTCGGGAAGTCGAGAACAAGAGAAGGGATTTGCTTGTGTGGAGTAGGGGCGGGAAGGCATGTCTAACAGGAAATTGGTAGACACCAGTGACTGCGACAAGCCAAATCCAAATATTAGTAATACGTTAGATTGCTTTTATAAGTGGTGTCAGTGGCCAGATACTAAAAATGCAAATTCAAAAAAATAAATAAGGCAAAATACAACAAAAATGAATTATTTGTTCAACATGAAAAGAAAAACAAAGTAAAGACAAGAAAAAAATACCACATCACATGAAAGTTGGACCATCATCTCCCTCCCCTCCCCCCCTTTATTTTTGGCTTGGAAATAGCTCCATAAGGAACTGGAGAATCTCCTTTGGAAAAACAAAAAGGCATTCATTTATTCTTTTATTCATTTATGCTTAGAAAAGGTCAGAATTCATTTATGCTTCTCTTCATACAGTTTAGTCCATTTATTCCCCCTCTAAATGCTTATGTGGGTGCCTCTCCTGCCTGATATTCATACGCAAGATATGTTTGAAACATGGAGCTTCATACCAGCAATGGAGTGGGCCACGTGAAGGAGTTTTTGTCTCAAATATTAGCACAAGTAACTGTTCCTTGAAAGATGTAATAACATTTCCAACTCTGGGAAGGCACGGCTGGCTTCACGTGTCAGCAGTGCATAAGACCTTCCAAAAGGAAGTAACATGAATGAACGACAATGTATTGTCCACATCTCATTAAAACACAACCAAAAATATGAGCAGATATTTCCACTTCTGACACTGTGTGAGATTTCATTCTGCTTCACATTCATGAGAGTTCAGTTGAATGAATAATGCCATAGTTAGAGGGGGGGAAATTATTTGGCAGAAAAGAGGAACAAGGACGGGACAGAAGGAATAATTGACATGCAAAGTCATTTGATATTACCAGTTAAGCTCCAGAACTGGGGTTTGAAGGATAATTCCAAACAAAATCCCATTGTTTTCTAGACATTGGCTTGAAAACTGTTTCTCTAATCTGTGTTCTGCTTTTATGGCATTCTAATGAATGATATCCCAAAATTACCAATGTTTTCCTAAAACTAAATTTCCTGTGAATTGGCAACATTACTTTAAAAGGATTGAAGAAAATATGGTGAATGTTGAGAAGAATATATTTTCTCTGAATCTTTTAGGAAAAAAATCTATTTTGTTTTGGTAAAAGTATGAACCACAGTTATAAATAATTCATCATATAATGTGGTTCTATGACAAATTTGAGGGCTTAAATATTGACATTTTCTTTGTAATAATAGGCTATAATAATTAAATGTATTACAGGGAATTAGATTCTTTATTAAACATTCATTTACATTCAAGACCAATGTGCTAATTTCCTTTGCAGTTTCCCATCCTCTCATTTATGCAACTATTTCACTGTAGCATTCATTGGCTTACTCCTTAGAAGCAGAGAGCGATATAGTTGTTGCATATGTATATTCATGACTATCATTTATTAAGCAGGCACGCCAGCTACTTTATATATTATCCAATTTAATCACTGAGACAATGTTGTCTTCTCCACTTAAGAAATGAGAAAGCAAGTCCCTGAGGTGCTGGATAACTCAGCCAAGGCTGCATGGAACCCCAGAGCTAACAGCAGCACCTGCATGGTTTTCACTCCACTATGCTATCTCCAGCCTAAAGAAGCCAACACCACCATAAAGGAGATAATACCAAAATTCCACCTAAATGGTTAGAGAGGACAAACCATAGCAGAGAAAAGGCTTTCTCTAAAATATTAGTTACAAGAGCTCTGAAAAATATTCTATAACTATATCCCTTTAATCCTAAATCATTACTATTACTCAATTGTTGATGTTATATTGGAAATTTAATTTTTTATCTTAAGTGCTTGCTAGCATTTTCATAAATACAGCATTTACTACTCATTAATACAAATTCAAAGTATGGGTTTGCCCCATGGTCCAAAAGTAGAGTGGTTCCAGGAAAGCATTCATAGCCGCATTGGTGTGAGGCAGAGTATCCCTCAAAAGTTCACATTATACCCCTTTGCTTTTATGAAAGACCTATCTGTATGTGTGTGTGTGTGTGTGTGTGTGTGTGTGTATATATATATATATATATATATATATATATATATATATATATATATATATATATCTTTAATTTCATTTCCTTTAAAAAAATTTTTTTTTATTTTTTATGCCTACAGCACCCATTCTTCCTAGGTGTTCTCCCATCCAAGCACTAAACCAGGCCCAACCCTGCTTAGCTTCTAAGATCAGTCGGGATCAGGCATGTTCAGGGTGGCATGGCTGTAGACTACATTTAATTTCTCAATAAAATACTTATATGAAGTTTGAAGACTATTTCCTACAAGAAATCTGTCACCTTCTTCTCATCATCATTGTGCCTGTCTTCTTCTGCACTGCTGAGAAGACTTGGCAGTTTCTCAGAGGACAAAATCAAGATGGGGTGGGGTGGGGGAAGAAGGAATAATGTTCAACCTGAGAACAAATCATCATGCTCCAGCCACCACTGTTCCGCAGCCCTGCCAAGCCCCAGGGGGTGCTGCAGGGAACATGTCAGCTGAGCTACCTAATGTGGCCACACTTGATCACCAACTCATAAATGCTGAATTAGCTACCTTGCCCCCCTCCTTGGTATTTCACAGAGGTGAAAAGTGAAAATGAGATGGACGAGACCTGGGAAAAGAGGGGAGGGACTTGTACATCAATTGAAGAATCTGGCAAAAATATATTTATTTTTCTTGACTAGGGAGATATGAAAATATGTATAAACATTTTCTTTCTTTTTACCAGTGAGTAACATATATTTGAAACAAGGTTTTCAAATGCTATGCTAATGTATATAACTCTAAGAATGAAGATGTCTTATGGGTTCCCTCATGCATGTTTCCCCCCCAAATAGCCCCAAAGATAATTTGTAGCAATGCATAGAGCTTATAGTAGACAAAATAAATGTAGTAAAATACAAGTGCTTCTTACGTGTAGGCCCAAATCCATCCCTCTGTATTTTCTGCATGTGATTTAAATTATTTCAGTAGATCTCAGACTATAAAATAAGGCAGGGACTCTGGGGGCCATGGCTCCTATGGGCCACCCCAGGGCTGCCTGAAAATTTATAGCAACATCAACAGCTTCTCAGCTGTCACCAACTGAACTGATAGAAATGCAGACTGATCTCTTTAATAAAAAGAAAAACAGGCAGTGACCACTGACTGACCGAACTGAGAAGATTGAAGTTAAAACACCTTGGGAAAACTGACGCTGGCACTAGGTTTGTGATGAATAAAAACATTTCAACTCTTTATGGTCATGCCACGCAGTTAAGTGAGTGGTACCGCAGGAAGTCCATACTGGCTCTTATGGACAGACAGCCATTGGACTTGTATAAGCCTTTGACCAAATTCTGTGAAATTAAATTTCTTACTTTCAAAAATCGTAATCCAGAAGACATTAATAAAGCTTACTGGCATTCTTGTGCCATGACGACAGGCTGTGTGACAGAGGGCATTCAAAGATGAATATATGGTCATCTTGGTCAGAGTTCCAGAAGTTCCTGCAATCGCTGGAGCCTTCTGCTATGATGCAGTTTTGGATAAAGGACTTGATTAGTGGATGCCAATAAAAAAGAACCTACATTCCTTCACGAACGATGCTTGTAATTTATAAAGATTTTCCATTTGAAACTCTGGAAGTTGATGCAAAATTAGCATTAGAAATATTTCAACACAAGTATAAAATAGATTTCATAATAGAGAAAGTATCTCAGAACCCCAAAGGAACTGTCAAGATATACATATTTGGTGACTTCATTGATTTGAGCGAGGGTCCTCTTATTCCAAGAATGAGTATTGGTTTCCAGCATGAAGTTTCAGCAGTTCACAATCCTCAAGCCATCCAGTCAAGTCTCATACGAAGATTCCAGGGCCTCTCCTTCCCTGTTCACTTAAGAGTTTACAATGTGGGATGAGTTATTGGCAAGGTCTCAGAAAACTGAAGATGAAACTAAACTACAGAAGGAAGTGCATCTACCCAGTAACTTCCTAAAATTTAAACTTGTATAGTAAATTAAAAGTTTTCTATGTCAAAAAATATATATATAAAAGAAGGTAATACATAGTCGTTGTAGGAAATCATTAATGCTAAGCTATATAAATAAAATATTCTAACTCTTCCCAAATCCTACTATTTTGTTCATGATTTGGTATATATCTTCCTAGAACTTTCTTAGGTTCATTATAATATATACCTATTTCTTTTTAACTTTCTTCAAAAACGGGATTCTATTACTCTACAGTTTGTTTTTATCATTTACAAGGAAATCATTGATGTTCTTATTGATACATGAAAACACTCATATTTTAATAGTTGCATAATGCTTCATAGCATGAATATATAATAATTAATTCAACTGTTTCCATTTTTAAAGACATCTCGGATATTTCTAGTAATTTGCTTCTATAAGTAATGTTGCAATAAACACTCCTCTCTATATATGTTTATCTATTGATGGTTTTATTTCTATAAAATCAACTCTCCACATTGTGAGTACTGGGTAAAAATACACGTCCATTTTAAAAATTGAATAGATGCTGCCCAAAATCAACTTTTTGTGTTCATCTTAATGCAGGTGCAGATGTTCACATATTGAAATATTTATAGATATGTGCATAATCATAGCTTAATTTACAATCATATATTTCCTTGCTCTGCCAAGAGAGAGGGCCTGCTAGCAACAAGCCTTGCTTTCTAATTCCAATCTCCAATAAAAGGAACCAGGGAGCCGTAGAGAAATAGCTAAGTATAGGGCTGGGGCAGAAAATATACAAAATGAGCCTAGAATGATTTGAGCAAGAAAATAAATCAAGCCATTTGGGATTATAAGCCTAAATTTAAAATAATTATACATGAGTCCATACTGGCATAAACAATAATTGAATAAATAAATAATGAAGAAGACCAGACACAATTTCCATGCAGAAGAATTCTAAATAATTCATGTAGATAATCTGCCCTCAAGCAGGAAGATAATTCCCCATTCCTTGAATCTGATCTGTGCTTAGCGACTTCTTTCCAAAGAATGTAGTATGGAAAGAGGAAATAAGCAATAACTTTAGAGTGGAAAAAGCTGACAAAAGGCAACCTCAGCCACATGATCAAGGTCAACAGTAATAAGTCATGTTGGTAGACAGATCATGTGGGTATGTACTGTTGATATAATGTGATGAGAATAAAACTATATCTCTGTGGTCTTCCCCTCATTAACCCACAAACCCAATGTAATTATAAGAAAAAAAAAAAACATCAGAAAAATTCCAGTAATAGGCATCCTACGAGACACCTGACCAGTCTTCCTCAAGACTGTCAGGGTTATCAAATACAAGGAATGTCTGAGAAATTGTCATAGCCAAGAGGATGCTAAAGAGACATGACAACTAAATGTAATGTTTCCTGGATGAGATCCTGGGACAGAAAAGGGACATTAGGTAAGAACTTAAAAAATCTGAATAAATAATGGGCTTTAGTTAATAATGTTTCAATATTGGTTCATCAGCTTTGACAGATCTATCATAGTAATATAAGATGTTAACACCGGAAACTGGATGTGTAGTATATGGGAACTCTTTGTGTTATCTTCGTACCTTTTCTGTAAATGTAAAAGTATTCTAAGATAATAGTTTTATTACTTAAAGAAACAGCAGCTTTTAAAATACCAATTAAATGGGAAATTAGAAGAAAATCATAATAGCAAGAAACACTCCAAAATACCTTTTTAAAAGAAAGTACAGAACCTACATGAAGAAAACCACCAAATTATATTAAAAGAATTAAAACAAGATCGTCTAAAGAGAGAAAAATATCAGGTTCCTTTTCTGAAAGGCTTCAGGTCATAAAAAGGCCAACCTACTGGTTTAATACTATTTCTACAAGAATTCAAGCAAACTTATTTGGATTGTGGGACTTTTTTTTTTTTTTTTGGCAGGGAGGCGGGAGGTTGAATTAGGTGAGAATAATTGTAAAGTTTTATGAAAATTGCAAGAAAATTTAGAAATGTAATAATGAAGAAAGATGTGCTCAACAATGTTTTAAAATATATAATAAAGTTACTATAATAAAAGGGTACGGTATGGAGAGAAAAGGCAGATCTAAATTTACATATGTGTGTGTGTGTGTGTGTGTATATATATATATATACATATATACATATATATATATATGTATATATATATATATATATATATGAATTTAATGTCTGTTAAAGCAATTATTTAAATTCAAAAGAGAAAGAATAGATGATGCATTTGGAAGGAAAGAAGAGGGGAATGGAACACTGCGAGCAAAACGAGAAAGCAGAAGCACACAGGGCATCGTGAAAAAATTCAATGCATTTGAGCAGGAACACAAAGGAACATTTGGAGATGAGGGAAAGCAAATGGGAGTAGGTTTTTTGAGAAGATCCAAATACCAGGCTATATTTAGGGTTTATCCAATAGTGAAAGGACTGCTGAGAAAAGGTTTGATTAAGGCAGGGGGTGGGGGTGGTACTGACTGTGCCCAAAGTGTTATTCTTGAAAATCAACATAGATCATCAGTTAATCCTCATCATAATTCTATGAGTTTCGTATTTTTCAATTAATAGTTTGCTGTTCTTTTTACCATTCAACTCGTTTTATTCTTTGTACTAGTATTTGTACTATTATTGTGAAATATATTCTTTATTTTGTAGTATAATGCCAAGAAGTAATTATGCTGATAATACTACAAGGTTTTTCATATAAGAAAACAAAGTTATGATTATAATTAAAGAAGTGAGAAACTGGTATTGTTAATTTTAGTTGGAAGTGTTAATATAAACTCATAAGTTTTAAAAATATGTACATTCTGGCTCTGTCAATTAAAACAACTGGTAGAAATAAATACCCAAGCCCCTGGATTTTCTGGCCTCTAATTCCATTTCCCTACTGAAAGTTATCAGAGCTTCTTAGTGAAATGGCCAATTCAAGATTTGGTTCAGTGGCAGCGACGATATAAGATAAGCATGGGACATTTTGTGTGCTAAAAATCAAGGAGTATTTCAAAGAAAGAGTCATTCCAAAAGGAAATGAGACCAGCTTAAAGAGGCTCCCACTAGTGAACTATGAAAATCTGAGCATCAAAGAGAGTAACTACAGTCGAGGATCCCCATTGTATAAGTAATAACTGCAGAAACTCAGGCTAGGGGAAGGTCAGTAATTTTTGCAGAAGCCATGACTCCAAAGCAATGCTTCTACTGTACACCATGCTTCCTGATCATAGCAACGTTTAACTGAAAAGTGAAGAGGGGAGGAAAATCAAAAGAGAGCTACAAAGGGGCAGGTTAGGACACCCAAACTTAATTTTCATTGGAAAGAATTTTCTAGTAAGCACCCCCCATTTGACAATGCAAAAGGATATGTACAGATATCCAAGCAGTGGCTGGATGAGATGGGGTATTAGAGAAACCATTAAAGGCCCCCAGTACTGAGGCCCAGATGTGCCAAGTGCTCCCACTTCATGGTGGCACTTGCCTTTAATGGCAGCCCCAGTAATAGTGGCCAGATTCCCCCCTCATGCTACAGTATATTCTCCAGCACAGGCATCTCTGATATAGAGATTCCTAAAGACTTGTTGATGAGTCCTCTGGTCCCCCTGGTGCCCTTGTGACAACAGAAAGTCCTGGAAGTCAGTGCCTTACTATCTCAGAACCTGTTCTAGCAGGCTGTACTATCTTTTCTCACAGCTTTGCCCACGACAGGGACCCTGATGCCTCCTTTAACATCACTAAGCACTGCTAAGAGCAGACTGTATCGTTCAACAAATTTTTACTGGCCACGTGAGGCAAAAAGGAGAGAACTGTAATGCAGGAGGAAAAAGGTAAACCTATCTACACAGGGAGTGGCGCTCCTAGTGTCCCCTGTGTTGCAGAGCAGAGCCTCCCTCCTGCTACCCACTCACTCTGGGAGGGTTTCTGACCATCCTCTCCCCAACCCCCAAACCCAGAGAGAGACAGAAGTCATCTATTCTTGATTACCAGCCTCAGGATCCCCTCCTGTGAGAGTACAACGCTGGCCCACGATGAAAAATTGTTATGCAGATGGCTTAGTGACAGCTTGCCTTTGGAACAAACAAAGGTTGCCTGGTCCTTTTTCTTCCCCACAACTGAAGAGCCATCATCCTCACAGCAGAATCAAGCACCTATCTCTAGCAACAGAACTAACCACAGAAAAACTTCAACACTAGGGTGTCTTTTGCTTCCAAGCCCCAAGTATCCCAAGACTAATTACTTTACTTAAGGCACAGGGTAAAAATTCTGGGACTCCCTTTCATCCAGATTCAGAAATCTCAATGAGAAGAAAGCACTCCATGGACATGTGCACACTAAACCCCTTCTCACGCGTGCTTCCTGCAGAAACCCACTTGCAACACCTTGCTGTAAGACCCCTGTTCCAACTACACCGGCCAACATTCTCATCATGAACTGCACATCTGGTCTCTAGGATTCACTCAGCTTTGGAGGTAGGCCAGTTTCCTTCCAGATGGCACCCCATCCCTCTGCCTTAGGCCATTTGGGCTTCTTCAGGCGAGTCAGGCACCAGCCCTCCGGGCTCCTCGGATGCAAGGAACAGACCTCACATCTTTCAGCGTGGGTCCCATAGATGCTCCCATCACTAGGACAGGGATTAGGAGAGGAGTCCCCACTGCCCTGATTTTGGGGGTAAGGAATGGTGAGACTTTCAGTGGCACCTCCTCTAAGGAAGCCCCTCACAAACCCCTCTGAACTCTCTATCCTCTTGACTCTTGTGTTCCAAATCAGTGAGGCCTCTATTCAGGTTTCCTACTTATAATTACTGTCCTTGTGGTACCTTGGAATGTGCTGCCCATTGTCTTCATTTCTCAGCCAGAACTGACTCTGGAAGAGATACATTTTAACAACGTGCTCTGTGAACATGGCAAGAACATCTTTGGGAAGCACTCCACTGGTGGTCTTCTCCAAGGAAGTAAATGGGTTGGCAGGGGGAAGAATAGGGTTGAGACATACTTTTCATTCTCTCTTTTTTGGGGGACTTTGCACCATGCATATGCATGTTAAACCTATTAGATTAAACCCTATTGGATTACTAATAGCAAACCATTTTTGATCTACACTTTTCTATTATCTTGTCTATCCTCAGCATGGTCAATTGTAGGAAACCAGAGGTGAATGACTTGACCTTTTTCCCACCACCAGATTATAACAGCTGTAATTGGCCTGAGCTATCCATCATTTTTCATCTCAAACCCTGACCCTGCTGTATAATTTTCCAACTTACATCTTTGACACTCTAAGTTTGCTTCTGGAAGGAGAACAGAAATAGTATGTGACCTAAAGAAGACAGTAACGTTCCCACTCTGTCCCCAGCCTCTGTCCAATCCTCTCCCCAAGTTCCCAGATAAATCACCCCCTTTTCAAGACTTCTAAGACTCCACCTTCTCCCTATAGTCTTTTTAAATTTCTTCTTGCTGCCTATAGCCCACTGAAGAGAGGTTGACCACTAAGCTGTGCAGATGCCCATCCAAGGATCTAGTACAGGATTGGCCTCACACATAGACATACCTGGCTCCTTCAGCAGACTCTTCCTTTTTTTAAGAAAGAAGTTCATCTTCATATCCCAAACTGCAACAGCACAAGGATCAGACCAGTAGATTCTGATAGAACAGAATCAATAAACAATTGCTGAAGGAGTGAATGATCTTGCTATGAAAACTGGCATTATTTCACAGCATAAATGAATACAGCAAATACTTTATGCTGTACACTCATTCTGGTTTGAGTGTTTTAGTGCAATATTCAGTCTAAAGGAGCGAATGTACAACAGAATACAACTGTGAATCATTAGTGTATGCAGACTCAATTACTCAAAGGTCCATATATGACAGATGTCTTGGCTACACAGTCCTAGCACACAGAAATGCACTCTTTCTAAAAACATACCTTGACAAAGAAGGGTAGCCAGTAAGACCCTGGCTCCTCCAGACGATAATTCTGTTATGCTTCATAGCCTCCAAATTTCTATCTTGCTTCGAAGTGATGAGGAATTTCAAGTCTCCAAGGAGGACAAATAACATGAGAAAACTTTGTCAGGAAACTACAGGCTCTAGGGCCAGAGTTTAGAAAACACTTATGCAGGTGAGGCCATTTTCAAGAAGGTTCGCCTATATAAACTCTTCTTTGTCAGAGTTACCATGTATTAGCCTAAGACAGTTATTATATTTTCTTATTATAAACATGCGCTATGTTCTGCATCTGGAGCATTTGCCAAATTGTAGATTTATTCCTGTTTCTCTACATCTGTGAAAAGAATGTGTGTTCTGTTTCATCAGAGAGTTACTGGAAGTCACAGGTTGCTAATTCCAAATGAATAGAAACAGTGATTAATCTGGGAGATATGAGCTCGCCACTGTTCATATAACAGATGTCCATTATGATGAGTTACACATTTGTTCCCTGTTTACACTAGAATACAAAAAAAGAGGATTCAACTATTTTTAAAAAAAGAAAGAAAAGAAAAAGGGGGGCTGTGGGAAGGTAGGGAATTAGAAGATACTTAAAGATATTTATTCAGGTGCCATGGGTAGACGTGATGGAGATGTGTGGTATGTCCTCAGGGTGGCAGGTAAAGAGTGGGGGGAGGCTGAGATTTGGGGGGTGCAGGGAGGAGCCAGGGGTGAATGTTCCTGGCTTCCTTTCAGGGTGTGGATATTAACTCAGCTCATCTCACTCGGCTGACAGGAGCACTAATGCCAAAACCGGCCATTTCATCAGCATCGACTACACAGAAGATGGGATTTCAGAGGGAGGCATGAGCAAAGGGAGAATGATGTATGTAATTTTATTCAAATAATTAAAAACAAAGTTGGCAGTCTATCTTCCTGTCATGAAGAATAAACATCAGACTATAGAGCTGGAAGGCGAAGTGCAAGAGGCTTCCTGCTGCTCTGCATTAACTCTGGTCCAATACAAACTCTCCAGTTGACTTTTCACACACACAAAAAAATCCATTTAAAATGATCCTCCTATGCGTTTTTTTCAGTTACATGGAGCAGAGCTAAGACAGGAAGAGGACACAAGCCAGGAGTGAGTGTGGGGGAGGCTGCCTTAGTTTGATGGCTGCTAAGATGGGGTTTCTATAACTGACCTACTTCTCTAAAATGAGTGAAAGAGAGGTTTCCAGAACTTTCCTTTCTCTCATTATTTGTCCCCTGTCCTCATATTCCCAGGAACTTAAGCAGGGCTCAGCATCTGGTAGGATCTAAATAACCAAATGCACACACATACATATGTACACACATCTTTCTAAATGAATTAAACAAACACGTACTGGACTTAAATGACGTGCACATGTGTGGATAATATTTATCAACCAATTCATTATCATATGTGTTTGCAGGCTTACTAGATTACAGCAGACGCAGTATCAGAAGCAAAAGCTAAACAATCCTGTCTGAACATCATCACATAGCTGTGGTGTGTCCTAAACTACACCGTTCCTGAGTTTCTTTTTAATAGCAACACTTTCCAGTGTAGAGGGAAAACTCCATTTTCTCACTTGATAAAAAGATTAGTGTGGCTAATTGACAAAAATAATAATAATTCAAATAGACTCACTACAGGTTTTGTTTCTAAAGCATTTTCATCACTATTTTTCTGTATTTCCAATAATGTCTCAAATTGCTCTTCAATTGCTTTTCAAATGTTGAATTTAAGACGTGAAATGTTCCACTTTTCTATCTCAGTTTTTCTTATTTATTCTTTAAAGACTACAACAGAATTGAGCAGTCCTCACATTTGTAACATTCAAAGGCCAGGTAGGGAGCAGAACTGTTCTTCAGGACAGTGCCCATGTCAAATGGACTCCTAGGGGACCTAGGGGACCATGCAAGGTGACAGCTTACTTGTCTACAAAACACTACAAAAGTAGCCAAGATGATTAAGGAGGAATTCAGTTAATTTTTATGACATGTTAGAAGTGTTAGTAAGTGGGCACTCTGAGCCAGCTAAAAGGTTTTCAGGCATCCTATGTCTCTTTGCCGAAAAAGTTACTATTTTTCTTTAGCCTAATCCCACCAAGTGAGTCAAGTTGATGATGACAGAGAAAGAAAGCTTCAGTTTCTGAAGGAAGAGGAATTAGGACAACACAGGAGTCAGCAAGCCTTTTCTGTAAAGAGCCAAATGGCAAATAGCTTCTGGCTTTGTGCACCACATGGCTTCTGTCGCAAATATCCAATTTTGCCATTATGGTGAAAGCATCATGGACAACATGTAAATAAATTGGTATAGCTGTGTTCCAATGAAACTTTACAAAAACAGGTGAATGGGTATAGCTGTGTTCCAATGCAACTTTATGGAAAGAGGTGAATTTGGCTCACAGGCCATAGTTTGCTGACTCCTAGGATAATACGTAGATGGCTCACCAAAACAGACTAAAACGCCTAAGGAAAGGCGCAGATCTCAAGGTCAAACTGAAAATTATAGTGTTTTTCAGGTCCCTGGATCTTAAAATGTGCTTAGCAGTACCTCTGCTTCTTGTCTGGATCTTAAAGTATTTGCCTTCCAATAGCCTTTTCCTTAAATGCATCACTGAAATGCACATCTTTTCATCAAAATATCTGCATGAGCTTAGATTTACTCAAGAAGGGTAAAGGGGGACAAGTATATGGAGACGGAAGGAAATTTAACTTTGGGTGCTGAACACACAATGCGATATCCATATGACATATTACTGAACTGTACACTTGAAACCTATATAATTTCATTAACCAATGTTACCTCAATAAATTTAATTTTAAAAATGTAAAAAAAGAAAGTCATTCTAAATATTGCAGGAATAAAGAATTTAATATATGCATTAGGGCTTGCATCAGTGTTGGAATACTTGGGGAGAGGGAGTTAAGAAAGTCACCACCAAAGACCAGGGAGGCAAATATGAAATGTCTCGACCTGGCATAGCAGTGTGAATGGTTCTCAAAAGCTCTATAGAAATCTGCTCCATGTGCAGGAATCCTTGAAAAACCTCTCATCAACTGTCTCAGTTTGTGCCAGCAAAGCATCTGGTTCTCAATGCGACCTTGAAAAGCCACTGAGGCTCCTGCCTGTCCAACGGCCAGCTGCAACCACCCCTGAGCCTAAGAGCTTCAAGTTCTCTTTCACCTGAAAAAAAAGCTAATGCTGGTTACTCTCCTTGTCAAACTCTAACTCGGAACCATAGAGGGAAGGGGGTTGTAAGAGGTGTGGTGGCCAACTTCTCTGCAATGCAGAAGACACCTTAGAAGGGGTAGTGGTGATGCCTCCTTGACAATGGGTGATCTACCACATTCTACCCATTTGTCAATGTGGCATCCATACACTCTCCTTTGACCCATTTTTAACTTTTAAGTAAAGTAAACAACATAATGCTTCTGTCCTGATTGGTGTGACTATTCCCCATACACCCAAAAGTCACTCATGCTTTCCCCAAAAGCCCAGCCACAAAGTCCTGTCTGTTGTTTTATCTGTAAATGGTTGCGGGTTGTCTTCTAATTCAGTCAGAATAGCTATTTAGGATTCTGCAATTTAAGTATTGAAATATAGGTTTAAGTCACACTTTATGTCATTAGGCAGAGGAAAGGACAAACTTTATTAAAACATACCAATATGTTAGTATTAAAACTGGAAGAAAGTATGCCTATTACAATCCTTACATCTACAACTGGTCACATGACCATGGTCAGTTTTTATATCTTTCCTCTCCTGACACTCACGGGGTCACAGACACCAGCATACTTGAGTGGGCTCATCACCCATCCTGAATGCCAAGCTGCCACCTTCAGTTCACCATCCCCCTCCTCCCTCTCTGTGCAGTAGTCAAGCGCAGTTCTCTCCAGCTGGGGGGACCTTTAACAAAGCCCAAGGCCTCACCTGCTCTGGTAACCCACCTCCTGGCAGCTGCCTGGCTCAAGTCAGGCAAACAGATTAGAGTCAGGGGTACCAAGGAGGAGAGAAGAGTCTACCCATGCTGCCATGTTTTCATAGCTCTACACTCCTCCCGCCTCCATCTCTATTTTTTAACCTTTAAATCTGGTCCTTGGTCTTCTTGATTGGTACCAAATTTAACTTTGCCTTCAATTGATGTAATATTTCTCCTCTTCTTCTCTCTCTTTCTGTGAAATCCAATAGATTTTAGAGGGAATATCTTCATTCAAATTACACCTAAAAGGCATGTATTAACTCCCTTTGATCTAAGCTGGGTAACTGAGCTGATTACAGACTGAGGTTCAGAGATTTAGATTCTGCATGAACACATTTTGCTTTGTACCAGGAAAAAGCCTATTTAAGGACTTCAAAGTCTAACTCCCCTAGGTAGCCAGTCCTCACATGTGTGCTGGTGGTCAAGGGGAAGGATAATATGTGTGATGGTTCAGTGAAGGCCCTACCCCCAATTTCTAAGAAACCCATAGAGAAGACTTCTCCCATAATGACAGATATTTTAATGGGCAAGGGATGAGGGGGAAAAAATGGTCAAAATGTTAATATCATCTGAAAAATATGTCAATAAAAACTCCCAAAATATCCAGATTAAAACACGTGCTTCTAAAACTGCCCCCACATTAATTCACTCATTCTCTCTCTCTCACTCCTCTCTCTCCTCTCTCTCTCTCTCTCTCTCTCTCTCTCTCTCTCTCTCTCTCTCTCTCTCTCTCTCTCACACACACACACACACACACACACACACACACAAACACACACACACACACACACACCAAAGAATTTTACAGGACAGATCAAAAGGGATTTCATCTAGTGAACAATAGATAATGTCAGCACTTCTGTACAAAGTGAGTCTCACATTGGCTCTCACTCTAACAATGTCTCCCTAATCCCAGAGAGCCTTCTAAGACTCAAGCTTTTCCTATCACACCATCCAGCTAACACCCACTCTGTAGAGGTCCTCATTGAAATTACAACCAAATTATAAAATAGTCAATGTGGAGAATTACCTAAAGTCCAGCTGATCATAAAACCTACATCTGATAATATAAAGGAGCCACATCGAAGCCAGGAGGAGGGGGAAAGTCACAAATCAGGCTGGACCAGCACCCATGGGTGGTGGAGGATCACCAGGAGGAAGAGCGAGACTGAAGAGGCTCCCCTGAAGGAGAGGGGGGTCCTGGTCTCATCTGGGGGCTCCCCAGCCCAGGGAAGAGGAGAGTCAAATAACTGACTGTAGAAACTGGAGGGGATTCCGGCCTTCTGGGTGAGATGGAAGGGGACTGAATCCCTACATGTCCCTCTGAAGGGCCCACGCACAGGCTCTCTGACCTGCAGACAGTCACCTGGACACCAGTGGTGGGTCACAGGCTCAGATGGGATTAATTCTGAGAAAGTCTGCATTACCTGGTGCCAGAATGGGGCTGAAAGGGAAGCTTCCATTGTGCCTTAGTCCAGTTCTGCCGCCAGGCAATCCACATACTGAGCCAGCCTGACCACAGACCCCTCCCACAGGGCCATCAGGAAGCACTGGCCTGAGGGGATCTGTCCACCCCACCCAACCTGCAGATTGCCCAGGGCTGGAGTTGCTAGATGGGTGACATGCCCTGTACCCATTCAGAGCTAAGCATTCCCAGCTGGTGGCCAGGGCTGTGAGCAAGCCTTTCCCAGACAGGGTCAGGCAGATCACTGCTGCCAACATGAACTTAGGCAGATATTGGGGACCTATAGGCCAGTCCCAGACTGCACTGGTCTTGCTAAGATCTAGAACTTTTGCAGAAACTTGCGAACAGTTACCAAAGTTACAGCAAGACTTAGGTTGTATTGATCAGACTGCGGTTATCTTTCTGAAACCCCTCCCCACCCTAGCTATAAACTGCCTTAGGTGGCCCATTGACAGTGAACTGCCACAGCTGTGTCCCTCCCCTCCCCCGCTCTCTCCATCCACACAGGCAACAAACTTTGGCTGGCACAGGGTGGGCACTGCATGGAAATGAGTGACAGGCAGACCTCTGCTCCCTGAAAGAGTTGCAATATTGAGTCTTGGGAGCATAGGGGTCTGTGGGACCACCTCAGATGGAAGCTGGTCTCACTGTGATCAGTGACTACAGTGGAAATGCCCAGGCACAGAAGTTGCAGCAAAACTGAGGATGTATTGGCCAGATGGACGTTGTCTCCCTAAGATCCCACTTCACCCAAGCCACAAAGTGTCTGCAGCCTATTTTGTGCCCTGCTTGGCTCTGGGGTTGTGCAGTCAGTGCAGGCAACAGACCCTGGCTAGCACAGTGAGCACATTTCAAGGAAAACAGTTGTGGACAGACCACTGGTGCCTGTATGAGCTGCAATATCTCTTGAGAGGATGGCAGGGCTCTGTAGTGGCCTGACGGCCCTGGACTCCCTGAGAACCTGCCCCATCCAATACACAAAGTGCCCACCACACGGTGATAGGCAGCTGCCCCTGACCTGGGGTGGCATATTCAGGCCCAACGGTGGCAGCAGCTGACCTTGCTAAGATTGAAACTTGTGCAGGGAGCTGCAGAGACCATGTTAGCACATAAACTGACACTGCAGGGACAGGAGGAAATTTACTCGATAGACCCAGAAGACTCCCAGGGTCCCTGAGCCACCCAACATGCATATCACCCAGAGACTCATCCAGTTTCAGAGACTTACAGGCAAATGATAGGCAGAGTCTGGCCCCTCTGCTAAACTGCCATAGGTCAGGGACAGGGGATAACCGACCACTGCCTACAGTATTGCCTCTTCCACTTACCTATGGATCCAGCATAGGCAACAACCTCAGTGGATCACTTTGTAGTTCTCATCAGGTAGCCCTGGGCAATCAAAACCAGAGGCTGACCTTGGCCTATGAGGAAGCCTCTCCCAAGGGGCCACATTGGCCTATAGGGGAGCCCCTCCCAAGAGGCCACAAAACCAGGGCATCTAGAGGCTGGCACCAGACCACCAAAGAGCTACTCCTGACTGGTTTGTTCCAGTAGTGATATACACAAAGGGTGGTTGCAACAAGTACACAAGCCAACTAGGGCAAATCCCACTCAGTGGGTCAGTCCCCACACAGCAACTCTTACCCTGTGGGTTTAGCCAACTCCCACAATTAGTCAGCCTGAGCATTAATCCCACCCACTGATCTACTAACAACAATAAAGGCTTGGTGACAATAGAAGATCACACACAACCCACACAAAGATCACATCCAGAGCCTCTGGCATAAGGAATCAGGGAGAGTGCACCACTGGGCCACACAGGACACCTTCCACATTAGGCCATCTGGCCAAGGCTGAGAGATGAAATAAATATTCCTGACACATAGAAATGAACACAGAGAGGCTAATAAAATAAGAAAACAAAGAAACATGCCACAAATGAAACAACAGAAGAAAACTCCAGAAAATATGCTAAATGAAATGGAGGCAAGCAACCTACCAGAGACAGAGTCCAAAATAATGGTTATAAGGATGCTCAATGAACTTATGGGAAGAATGGATGAGCACAGAGAGAATCCAAACAGCATAAAAAAGGACTAGAAACTGTAAAAAAGAACCAGACAGAAATGAGGACTACAATAACTGAAATGAAGAATACACTAGAAGGATTAAACAGTTGATTGGATGAAGCAAAAGATCGAATTAGTGAATTGGAAGACAAGGTAGGAAAATATACTTAATCAGAACAACTAAAAGATAAAAGAATTTTAAAAAATGAGGATAGTTTAAGAGACCTCTGGGACAACATGAAGCGTAAAACTACCTGAATCACAGGAGTACCTGAAGAGGAAGAGAAAGAGTAAGGAACTGAGACTCTATTTGAAGAAATAATGACAGAAAACTTCCCTAACCTGGCAAAGGAATTAGACATATAAGTTCAGGAAGCACAAAGAGTTCCAAACAAGAGGAATTCAAGCAGACCTACACTAAGACATCATAATTAAAATGCCTAAGGTCAAAGACAAAGAAAGAATCTTAAATGCAGCAAGAGAGAGGAAGCTAGTTACTTACAAGGGTACCCCCATAAGAATGTCTGCTGAATTTTTTTTTATGCCTACAGCACCTGGTCTTCCTAGGTGGTCTCCCATCGAAGTACTAACCAGGCCTGACCCTGCTTAGCTTCCAAGATCAGACATCAGGCTTGTTCAAGGTGGCATGGACGTAGACCACAGATCGTGGCTCCACTGGGGTGCGAACACAGGACCTTCTGTGTGTAAATCAGATGTGCTAACAGCTACACTATGGAACCACGTCCATCTGCTAACTTTTCAATGGAAACTTTGCAGGCCAGAAGCGAATGGTAAGAAATAGTCAAAGTTATGAAAAACAAGAATCTAGAATCACAGATACTCTACCCAACAAGGCTTTCAATTAAAATAGAAGATGAGATAAAGAACTTCCCAGACAGGAAAAAGCTTAAGGAATTCATCACCAACAAGGCAGCATTACAAGAAATGTTAAAGGATCTTTTGAAAAAAGAGACAGGGTAAAAAAGAAAATAGAAATAATAAATATGAATAACAAATGGCAGAAACAATGTACCTTTCAGTAATCACTTTAAATGTAAATGTCTTAAATGCTCCAATCAAAACATATAGGGTAACTGTATGGATAAGAAAACAAGACCCATGCATATGCTGTCTACAAGAGACTCACTTCAGACCAAATGATATGCACAAACTGAAAGTAAAGGGATTGAAAAAGATATTTCACACAAATGGAAATGAAAAAGAAAGCTGAGGTAGCAATACTTATATCAGATAAAATAGACTTTAAAACAAAGGCTATAATAGACAAAAAAGGGCATTATCTAGTGATAAAGGGATTGATAAATCAAGAGGACATAACCCTAGTAAACATATATGCACCCAACATAGAAGCACCTATACACATAAAGCAATTACTGACTGACATAAAAGGAGAGATCAATAGCAATACACTCATAGATGGAGACATTTACATCTCATTGACATCAATGGACAGATCTTCCAGGCTAAAAATCAAGGAAACAATGGGCCTAGATGACACACTAAAACAGATGGATTTAATAGATATTTTCAGAGCATTTTACCCCAAAGCACCAAAATATGCATTCTTCTCAAGTACACATAGAACATTTTCAAGGATAGACCACATGTTAGGACACAAATCAAATCTCAGTAAATTTAAGAAGAGTGAAATCATATCAACAGTTGATCACAATGATATGAAACTAGAAATCAGCAAGAATAAAACTAGAAAATACACAAACATGTGGAGGCTAAATAACATGTTACTAAACAATGAATGGGTTATTAATGAGATCGAGGAAAAAATCAAAAGATACCTCGAGACAAATGAAAATGAAAACACAACGACTCAGTATTTATGGGATATAGTGAAAGCAGTCCTAAGAGGGAAATTCATAGCAGTACAGGCCTACCTCAAGAAACAAGAAAAAGCTCAAATAAACAATTTAACCTTACACATAAAAGAACTAGAAAAAGAATAGCAAACAAAGTCCTAAGTGAATGGAAGGAAGGAAATAATAAAGATCAGAGTGGAAATAAATGAAATAGAGTCTAGAAAAACAATACAAAAGATCAATGAAACCAAGAGCTGGCTCTTCGAAAGGATAAACAAAATTGACAGACCCTTAGACAGACTCATGAAGGAAAAAAGAAAGAGAACTCAAATAAAATCAGAAATGAAATAGGAGAAAGAACCATGGACTCCACAGAAATACAATGGATCATGAGAAAATATGATGAGCAATTATAAGCCAACAAATTGGATGATCTGGAAGAAATGGACACATTCCTAGAAACATATAATCTCCCAGGACTGAGTCAAGAAGAAACAGAAAATCTGAACTGATTACCACCAATGAAGTAGAATTAGTAATCAAAGCCTCCCAAAAAACAAAAATCCTGGACCAGATGGCTTCATAGGCAAATTTTATCAAACATTCAAAGAAGAATTATCACCTATTCTTCTCAAACTATTCCAAAAATTTCAAGAAGAGGGAAGGCTCCCTAACACCTTTTATGAGGCCACCATTACCTTGATTCCAAAACAAGACGAAGACATTACAAAAACAAAAACAAAAACTATAGGCTGATATCTCTTACGAACATTGATGCAAAAATCCTCAACAAAATATCAGCAAATCAAATCCATCAATACATTAAAAATATCATACACCATGATCAAGTGGATTTATTCCTGGGATGCAAGACTGGTACAATATCCACAAATCAATTAATGTGATACACCACATTAACAAATTGAAAGATAAAAACCATATGATTATCAATAGATGCAGAAAAAATGTTCAACAAAATCTAGCATCCATTTATGATAAAAACTCTCAGCAAAATTGGAATAGAGGGAACACACTTCAACATCATAAAGGCCATATATGACCAACCTACAGAAAACATCATATTCAATGGAGAAAGGCTAAAAGGACTTTCCTTAAGATCAGGAAAAAGACAAGGATTTAATTTTTTTTAAATGGGATTTTAACTAGTATAAGAAAGTAGGTCTAAGTGTCAGAAGGACCTGGGTTCCAGTTTTTCTCTGCCCTTGCTGCAATTCCCTTATCATGTTATTTAACATCTCTAAGCATCACTTTCCTCATAGGTAAAATGTGGATAATTACAATTTCGTTAAGAAAATTATTCCAAACTTTGAATGAGTGAAATGGGCTATGGCATGACTTTTCAAAATCTTATTAGGGCACTAACCTGCCTACTAAGAGTTATTTAATTATCTAGGGAATGTACTTGTTTGACTTTCTATTTTTTTATCTGATTAGAATTCAGATGCTTTGAAGTTACATGTTAGTCCACAGATTTCTGCCCAGTAGAAAAGATAACCCCAAAGGTTGTGGTTTTATTGCCCTGTAGGATATTAACCAGTTTTAAGTCTATCTTAGAAATCTTACTCCAACACTATTTTTTCTCAAAATGCCTATAAATTCCAAGTTCTTCAAAATACTCTAGGAATCAGTTTAACCTTCTTAAGGTTCCCTTCATTAATGAGCCAAATCAATTCCTAACATGTGTTCATTCTGTATTTGTATGAGATTCATCTTTGTAACTCTTTAAAAATTATACTTTGACAGTACCTATGTCATGAATTTGTTATGAGAATTAAATAAAATAAAGTAATTAGTAAGGCCCTGACATATATTAACCATTAATATATGTTAGCTATCATTATTAGTTATTATTAAATGCAGTTTGATCCACAGGAAATACAAAACGTCACATACTCCAAATCTCACCCAGAAATATCTATGTAGTTAAAACAAGAGAAATAAAATAGATAGACTATTCATTTAATATTAAGCTCCAGCTTTATTTCTCATGAGACTTCGGAATCCTCTAGAATCTAGCCCAGTGAATTAAGCTTTTGAATAAATAGCCATTTCCTTGGATGATGTCAGATCTTATAATTATTGAGATCTATAACTATACATAGAATAAGTATTCCATCCCATGAAGAAAAAGAAATATAATTTTCCCACTTCACATGGCCAATAATAGATAATAAAATTAAAATTGAGATTAAAATAAAAATTAATATTTTTCCTTTTCATTACAATTGTTAGGCCTCATTTTATTCCCTTCAATTTTAGTGAATAACTCTCTGGGTTTTTTCAAAAGTTTGTAATAACTATGTCCTTCATACCTTCCTCTGTCTGATTTTGATAATTGTTAAAAATATTGGTGTTTTCCCACAAAAAATTGTCCCCTAAAAGAAACTAAAGAACAATAAAGGGAGAAGCATGACCAATTTCTTTAACTGCACTATGATTTTAGTTGTTATTTATGCTCAATCAACTTTCTTAGATTGTAAATCCTCGAAAAGAGAACTCAGTCAATTTTAATTTTTTTTTTTTGGCTTTTTTTTTTTTAACCTGGCTTAGGAGTTACATCTGCTTTGGCTCAGAGGAACTAACTGAATTGAATAAATGTTGAAATGACACTTCAGAAGTACTTCGTAACCTTTCCAAACTGGTGTCTAAAAACGAATGAAAAAGCACCTATAGAAAGAACCACAAATACTGGGCCACAAACTTTCCACATACAAGAGAATCAAATGGAACTGTGATTTACCCACGCTGTACACAAAACCACAGAGTGCCTGGGTCATCGAATACTTTTTAAATACCTTCCAACTGAATCACAATGCAGGAGCCTACAGCACCCCTTTTAAAAGCAAACAAAAGAATATAGGGACTTAAATCAAGGTTAAACATTAAGCTGTTGTTCAGTTCCAGTGAACCAAAGAAGAGCAAGGTGAATTGAAAATAAAGTGAAGACAAACACTCATGGAGCACTGAAGTGTTCTTTATATTCGCAGAGCTTACTTATGTGTCTAGACGAATGCTAACATATATATTCAGACACATACACATACAGGTATGTGTACGCAGGTATACCTATGCATTTTATGTATACTTACATGAACACACACATTTGAAATTAGAGAAAACCACTGAGCCAGTGGAGTAATCAATGTTGAGGTAGCCTTCATTCAAGAGTACTCCAGTCCCTTGCTGTTCCAAGTCGGTCCCTGGACCAACAGCATTAGCATCACTTGGGAGCTCATTAGAAATGCAGAGTCTTGGGCTCCACCCCAGAAACAGAACCTAGATTTTAACCGGACTGCCCAGAGATTTATATGCCCAAGTTCAAGTTTGAGACACGCTATCCAAGTTTGACATCTGTGCTATCCATTAACAGAGCTGTTAGCCACAGTGTCAATTCGGGAATTGAAATGTGATGAGCGACACTGAGAAACTGCAATTTTTTTCTTTTAACCAACATTTAAATTTAAAACTAATACCTGACTCTCTTACTGGAATATTTTTAAACAGGCTTGGAATAATTCAAGTATATGAATCTAAATACAGAAGAAGTATTTCTGATAAAAATTTAGCATCCAATTCAAGAACTGCTATATGTGTAAAATACACACCAGATTTTCAAGACTTAGCATGAAACAATTAGGTAAAATGTGTCATTAATATTTTTATAATAATTATAGGTGAAAATGATAAAATTTCAGATAAGTTGTGTTAAATTTAATAGGTTATTAAAATTCATGTACTTTTCTTTTACTTTTTAAAATGTGACAACTAGAACATCACAGCTCATATTATTTTTACTGGACAGTGCTGCTGCAGATCCATGGTTGTCAAACTATAACATTACTGAATCCTGGGGTCAGTCCCAGAGATTCTGGTGAAACTGGTCTGGGGTGGGCTGGGCATTAGGATTTTTAAACTCTCACTGGTGAATGTATTGAGCCGCCAACATTGAAAAACTGCCCCAGGTTCGTAGAGATTCATTAACCCCAAGCGATAAATAATGGCCCCAGAAGGACCTTATATTTTGGGGGAGCTCCCATCATCCCTCAACTAAAATGTAGAATTGGGGAAGCAATGCCTGTTTCTTAACTAGAGTGAAAAAGCGTCTCCATGGATGCCATCTGGGCTGGAGGATGGGTGACATTGTCCTAGCTCAACGTTAGGCAGAATCAAACATACTCAAATGAATGAAAATAGACGCTTTCTTTACTCTCTCAAGACTCATCTCCAGTTCTTTCAGCCAGTCACTTCTATCTGATGGATTAGATCTCAGACTTTCATGTGTTTGGAATGATCTCCTGGATAGCAGATTGCTGGGCACTAGCAATTCACAGGAGTTCTGTGGTTGGGTGACCAACCATCCTGGTTTGCCCTGGACTATCCTGGTTTGGGGTTTTATCCCAGAAAGTCCCACATCTGGGGAACTGCTCCATTTGGGCAAACCAGAACAGGTAGTGAGTCATCCTACTCCAGAAAGTGCATTTTTAACAAGCAGTCCAGGTGACATTTGTGGACACCAGGTGAGCACTGTTTGAGAACTACTCCTAGAAACACAGGTTCATAAATACTTTTCAGGGATGCTCTTTCTGGATTAACCAGCTGCCCTAAGAAAACAGCCACTGATGTTACACAAATAATCCGTTTGGAAAATAACA
Source organism: Cynopterus sphinx (assembly GCA_030015415.1). Classification (NCBI taxonomy): domain Eukaryota; kingdom Metazoa; phylum Chordata; class Mammalia; order Chiroptera; family Pteropodidae; genus Cynopterus; species Cynopterus sphinx. Next base: position 3,314,174 of record CM057388.1, read on the forward strand.
GACTGGAGAAATTGTTCTAATCTACTTAAACATACCAGTGAATTGTTTGAAACTGTATGTGAGAACGAATGCAAAAGGAATCACCCTGAGAGTCTCAAAGGAACTATTTCATTGTCAGGAATTCAGCAGATAGGGATTAGAGAGGCAAAGTAAGTAAGTGTGTGACATGAAGTCATATTGACACTGAGTTGGATCATTGCTTCTGTCATTTGCTTGCTGTGTGACTTTGGGGAAGCTCCTTAACCTCTCTGTGCCTCAGTGTTTTCACCTGTAATGATGAAATGAATAATTTATACCAACACTGAAGGTTAGCCATGAGCATAAGAAATAAGGCACTGTATCAGACACATCCAACTGAGGGACATTCTACGACACACCTGACCAGTTCTCAAAACTGTCAAGGTCACTGAAAACAAGGAAAGGCTGAGAAACTGTCCTAGCCATGAGGAGCCCATGGAGACATAACAATTAACTGTGAAGTGGCATCTTGCAAGGGATCTTGGAACAGAAAAAGGACGTTAGGTAAAAACTAACAAAATTCAAATAAAAAAAAAAGATGTTACTTAATATTGATGTATCAGAATCGGTTTATTATTTGTGATAAATTTACTACACTAATGTGAGACGCTAATAATAGGGCACATTGAGTGTGGGATATATGGGAACTTTCTGTATGCCTTCGCAACCTTTCTCCAAGTCTAAAGCTATTCTAATTTAAAACATTTATTACAAAAAAAGTGCCTAGCATGGTAGTGCCAGGCAGAAGTACACAGCTGACAATAGCTGTTGTTATTATTGTGAATTGTATAGTAAGGATATCAACAAGAAGAACATGATTTTGATGTAACATTTTCATGAGAAACTTGGAGCGCGAAAGTTTTGGAGATTAGGTTTGAGGATGAGAAAATGGAAGGGAGGATGAAAACAGCATGAAGACTGATTTTGTCTACAGCCAGTCCCATGCCTGTGACTTCGGTCACTTGACCATGTTGGTTTTCTTCCTGCATTTGTTCAGAGTCTGTAATCATTGTATCCGTTTATTGCTCTTAGAGTCTATAATGATTTTATTCATTTATTGTTCTCCCCTCCTCTTCTACCTGTGCATGTGCAAGTGCACACATGCACACACACGCACATGCGCACACACACTACTAGAATATAAGCTTGAAGGCAGAGGCCTTATCTCTCTTTATCACGTCTATATAATCTAAGGCACCCAGCACAGCACCTGAGTTAGAGTAAAAACTTTATCTGGATTTACCGAATGAAGAAGATGATACCACTGACCATCAAAATGTAGAGGAAAATCCTTTGGACTAGAACTAGAATCCTTTTCGCATCTGTTTTTTTCCCCTCTCCTGGCTCTTGGTAGCTCCCTACCTCTCAAAAACAAATAAACAAACAAAAAACAAGCAAGTAAACATAACCACTGATCCACTGACCAACTAACCTAGCTGAGGGGCAACAAAGGGCCTCTTTGGGCCCAGATTTGCTGTCGCACATGGGAGTTTACATTCACAAATACAGGTGACAGAGCTTCAATAGAAATACTTTAGTAATCGCTTGCCCTTTATTGTGCCTCATGTTTTTCTCTTTAACTTAAGCCTCACAACAATTCTATTAAATAAGCAGGGCAGATCAGTTTACCTCCATCTGAGATGTATAAAATATTTTTAAAGGAAGAAAGTGTGAAAAGTTGGCTTAAAGAGCCATTTACAAATGGAGTCAGGGAGGCCATTCCAGAGGAACTACCTTCTATGTCTTACTCCTCAAACCTTTGGAATGTTTGAACTGGGCAAAGTGACCTTTGGACTGGGCCAAAGCAGCATTATCTTCCAAAGGACTGTGTGTAAAACTAACAGGAAAACAGACCTCCTGACGACGAGGACTAAAAATGAAGGACATTCTTTAGAATTAACACCAACATGCTCAGCTAAAGAATAACTGAGTTTATTTGCACCTGCAGAAATTCCTTCCTTTTATTCATGTAATTATTTTCTTTCCCTTTCTCATAAAAACTCCTTGCCTTCACCCCATAATTGGCCTGCTATTTGGGTTTCTGCTTGAATTAGTGCTTCTCGAATAGCTGTCTTTGATCTCAAATAAATGTTCCTTGCCTCTCATTTTGGCTTTTTAATTTTAGATAAACAGAAGGAAGAGAGGAAAGGAGGAAAGAAGGAGGGAAAAGAGGGAGGGAAAAGAAAGAGGAAGGGAGAGAAAAGATATTTAAGGTGGCAATGGCATTATTACAGTTAATTAATGGGTTATTGTATTAATCTACTGGGACTGCTATAATAAAATACCGCGGGTTGAGTGGCTTAAAACAAAAATTTATTTTCTCACAGTCCTGGAGGCTGTAAGTCCCAGATCAAGGTGTCTGGTGACAGCTCTCTCTTCTTGGCTCACAGTGGCAACCCTGCCAGGTCCTCACTCGGTGGAGAGACAATCCTTGTCTCTTTCTCTCCTTATAAGGACACTAGTCCTGTCAGGTTAGGACCCCACTCTAATGTCCACTTTAACCTTTATCACCTCTGTAAAGGCCCCATATCCAAATACAGTCACATCTGAGGTTAGGGCTTCAACATACGAATTTAGGGGACACAATTCAGTCCATAAAAGGATAGTCTCTGACAAAGGGCAAGGAGGTTAACAGGATGGGCTAGGGGGAAACTAACACTTAGTAAACAGGGAGGGACGACAATGAGTTAGATCTGCAAACTGTGGCCTGTGGACCAAATTTATTTTGTAAATAAGCTTTTGTTGGAGCAGACACACACCTGATCATGTACTGCCTCCCAGTGCTCTGCCTTCAGCTACAGCAGCAGTGTTAGGACAGAGACCATGGCTCTCCAAGCCCCAAATAGTGACTCTCCCGCCCTTTACAAAATAATGCCAGGTCTCCTGGGCTAAACCAATACATGACGGTTCGTTTTATCCACAAGATAACCCCATAGTTGGTATTCTTGCCACTTCACCAATGAGGCAGTGGAGGCTCTGAGAGGTGAAGTGACTTCCACATTCAGAGCCTGAAGAAGAACTGGAATTTTCCAGGCCACCCTACAACAGGGCCTAGGGCTTTTCTCCTAAACCTCAGAATCCTGTGTAGATGTGGCTGCAGGGCCTGTGGCCTGAGCAAGTCATTCTATCAGTACAATGGCTTCTGGCAACCCTCTCAACCTTGCAAACTATTGTCACTCAGGCCCAAAAGTCCTACTGTCGTTATTTACATCTTATCAGCCTTTGCTTATAGCTATTTTAGGCCCTCAGTTTCTTGCCATTTTATTTTGTTTCAGTTTATATTTTGCACCAGAGCATGTATTTCATATGACTGTGATTTATATAGAAAGCAGATCTCTTGCATTAAGGGAACCTTTTCAATAATTACACAAACCTTAAGGGGTTTCCAGGAATAATTTCAGACTGTCAGTCCCGAATGCAACTGTTGGTCCTTTTCATTATCAGACAGTATGTTCCCTTTTCTCAGCATGCAACATTGACTCATGACACTTTCCTTATTCTAGTGATTACGAGGTGGGCTCCTTTTGACAGAAAAACCATCTTAGATCCTCCCTGAACTAGCAGACACATTCCCCAGTTATTTACACAAGAATCCCGAGCCTCGTCATTAGGCCCATGTTAGAATTTAAGAAATGGAAACTGCAACTGAGATGACTTTTACTACTGGCTAATGGGCCTCTTATTATTACTTGGCTTCTCAATTTTCCCTTCCCTACAAATTATTTGCTGGTAGATTCATGCTCCTTCGTCTGTCCAGTAGCAGTTCCTCTGAGAGACAACCTGTAAAGTCCCCTTTCATGTGGCCCTAAGGGGAGCTACCAGTTACAAAACTCCAGGCCCTATAAATTGTGTTCCCTCATTCTACCCCTAGACACAAGAGAAAGAGTGGGACCAAGTAGTAACTCACTCCCCCAGAATGTTAAGAAGTTGGGAGAGAGACCATTATACAGAGGGACACTGCGCTGAGGGAGGGAAGCAGAGGCCCCATATCCAGCCCTTCTTGATGCCTTGCCCACCCCATCCCACACCTCCAAACTTCCTAGGGACATGAACCAGCAAATTCCTTTCTCTGCTTAACTAATTCAAGTTGGCCTTCTCACTCAAAGCCCCAAATGTCTTCACTAACATAACGCACTTCCAGACTTCCTGTGTGTCCTCAGAAACATGCACAGGGCACTGGAAACCAGGATCCAGAATTCCCAGGCCATCCTGCTGCCGGGTTTGGGAGGCGTTACAAATGGAGAGCCTTTGGGACATGAGGGACAACTTGATTTCTTGGCTATATTTATGCCTTCTGTCATGCACAGAAGCACACTCTGGAACTTTCTTAAGTTCCACATCTCCCTGTCCTTTGGAGTAGAAACAGGACAATATCCTTATGCTGGTGACACTTTGATGGTATCAGACTTGGGAAAGAAAAGGAAGACCAAGAAGGAGAGGAGTCTGGCCCCCCAACATTGATGATGCTTGATGGAGTGGGCTGGCCTAGTTCTGGTGCCAAGATGAGACTCAAGCCCACCAGTGGTCCCAAGCCCTGCAGAGGGCATTAGGAAGGAGAAGTAAAGCCCCCAGCACACCAAGTGGCTGCAAAATGACCCCTTCATGAAGACATTTTTTTTCTCCTTAGTTTTCTAAAAGATACCTTTCTAAACCTCTAAACTCTGCCACACTAGACCTTTAACTGTCACCTTAACTGTTAGCTATGACTCAGAGTTTCCTAAGATAAACTCTACAACTTCCCTCCTCCTCCACCTAGGAAAGGTCCTGGCTGAGGGCCACCCACACCAGTCAAAACTCTGATCCAAGAGGCTGTGAGACACCTTCATGATGTCTAAGCTGTGCATTTACATGCTTTTTCAGGGGATGACGAATAAGTAGCCTTCTTTGTTGTCTCGTTTCTTTGCACTTTAGCTTGGCTTCCTCTGTTTCAGACTGATGGGAACTGAAGTCAAATCTTAAGACACACAAGGAAGCGAAGCTCTTTGTATTGTATTGAAGGTGGGTCCACTAAAGTGCTGATTCCATCTTCAGTAAGTTTGTCCCAGGACTGAGTTCCTTATCCAGGAATTTCCCTGAGTTTGGCATGTCACCCTTCCAAATTCCAGCTTTGAATAAATAAACCAGCTAAAGTGCTTGGTTGCCTCAGGGACTAGCGGTGCAATTTCTGAACTTCCATCGCCCCCCAGTGGCAATTTTTCTTAGGGATTTTGTCACTCCAAAAGATTTAGCATAAGATTCTTCCTTCGAAGTTGTTTTTAAATTTTTTTTATTATTATTTCAAAGGCAAGGGAAGTAAAAGCAAAAATAAAAGAATGGGACTACATCAAACTAAAAAACTTCTGCTCAGCAAAAGAAATCGTCCACAAGAAAAAGAGACAACCATCCGAATGGAAGATACATTTGCAAGAAACACCTCCGATAAGGGCCTAATGTCCAAAATAAACAAAGAACTCATATGACTCAATAACAACAGAAAAGCAAATAATCCATTCAAAAAATGGGCAGAGGACCTGAACAGACACTTCTCCCTAGAGGACACACAAATGGCCAACAAGTATATGAAAAGATGCTCAACATCGCTAGCTATTAGGGAAAAGTAAATCAAAGCCACAAATGAGACACCATCTCACATCTGTTAGAATAACTATAACCAACAGGACAAGTAATAACAAGTGCTGGAGAGGATGTGGAGGAAAAAAAACCCCTCATACACTGCTGGTGAGACTGCAAATTGGTGCTGCCACTATGGAAAACAGTATGGAGGTTCATCAAAAACTAAGAATTGATCTACCATATGACCCAGCAATCTCTCTGCTGGATATTTACCCCAAAGACTCGAAAATCCATATCCAAAAAGATATTTGCACACCGATGTTCATAGCATCATTGTTCACAGTGGCCAGGACATGGAAGCAACCGAAGTGTCCTACCATTGACAATTGGCTAAAGAAGCTGTGGCACACACACACACACACACACACACACACACACACACACACACACACACATATATATAATGGAATATGACTCAGCCATAAGAAGAGATGAAATACTGCCATTTGCGACAACATATGGACCTTGAGATAATCATGCCAAGCGAAATAAACCAGACGAAAAAGTTGAAAATCACATGGCATCACTTATACGTGGGATGTAAACCTAAAAGCACAAACAAACAGGACAAACAGAGATCCATGGACAGGGACTATAGACTAGTGGTTACCAGAGAGGGTAGGGGGTCGGGGAGGAGGGGGGAGGTAGACGGAGTAAAGGGGGTCAAATATGTGGTGACAAAAAGAAATCTAACTGTGGGAGGTGAACAGACAGTGTAAATATATATATATATATATATATATATATATATATATATATATATATGCATGCAATATATGCACTTTACTGTTAAAATGTACAGCTGAAACTTACTGGGTTTCCTTAACCAACATCACCATAAAAATTAACTAATTAAAAAAAAATTTAATTCTCACACTGCAGATTATGAACTGTTTGTGTGGAGACAAGTTACTAATGTAGAGTTAATAGCTTATGGATCACAGGATCATAGATTCCTGTACTTGACAAGAATCATGCAGTTGACAAAGGGGTACCTTACAATAAATTCCTACCTATCATATATGCAAAGTCTAGTATTAAAGTGATTACCCCAAATTAATTTTTTTTTAATTTAAAAGAGCTGTATCTGGGTTTCCATTTTTTGGGTCCAATTAAATCACTGTATTAACTATGATTTTAAAACTCATGATTTCCCTCTGCAAACTTTTTTACCGTATCATGATTTATAACATTGTCCAAGGGGGTGAGAAAACATTTGAAGCCCCTGAAATTGAAGGCTTATAAATCATATATGTATAATTTTGCAAAAGCCAACATCAACATACACAAGGTGAGTAGAAATATCAGATTGTCAAAACTTTCAGCAGAGTATATGCAAAGTGGCAGAATCAAATGAATAAAAGTTCTGGTGATTCCAAATCTCAACCAGATGAAACTCAGAAATCGGTGTGAGACTTACACTAAGTCATCTGACATAGAGAGTTTAACAACAGTGAATAGTCCCAATGGTCAGTAGGGACATTTAATTCATCTCCCACCCATCCACCTACCTATCGTCCCATAGTGTCATCCATCCTCCCACTCATCAATTTAGATAGGTTTAGAAAGGTATCCTATGGAAAATAAGGGAGAAAAAAGTGTGTCTTCACTGCAGGAATAATTTTGCAGCTACTTGGTAGTGTGCTGGCATTTTTCTTTCTTCCTCTCAATTATCCCCACCCATCCACCTTTACATTAGGTATGTCTCTGATGCAGTTCCTGCTCTTGTGGTTCTCAAAACAAAAGAAACTTTAGATTTTTCGACCTGGTCTCTATTCTGAGGCTCCATTCCCAGAGAAGGTGGAGGGACATAAGCACTACTGAATCACTAAATCTGGAAAAGACTCTCAGCAAGTGGCATCACAGTGGCCTAGAGACCTAGTGGGCCTCAATTGCAGAGAGTACGGATGAGAACTAATCCAGCCACAGCCACTGAGTACTTCCTCTGAGAAAATCTGGGCTACATGGGATTGCAAAAATACAAAGTATTTTGAGAGAGAAAGCACATATACATGAAACAGCCAAGGAACACTTTAATAGCATAATAAGTTCACAAATTCATATTAAATACAGTCAATGCTTCCTGGTGGCTGGCATAACGTATTTCACCTTGTTTGCCAGAAAAGGAAGAAGTGGAATTTAAAAAGACAAGCCCAGACAGAAGAGGCTGATCTTCAACTCGAAAGAGGGAAAGTCCTTGCCTCCAACTCACAGTGAAGTTGGTACTTCAGCTTATTTTGCAGATTGCAGTCAATTCTTTTTGTTCCCCACCTGTTGTACCCACCCCCAGGCCCCTTTTAAATTAGTGGCCAGGCTTAAAGTCCTTTAAATAACATAAACTGAGCACTGCCCTCCTACACACCAAGCATCCCTGCCACCCCCAAATCCTGAGTGGAAGTGCACGTCCCTCAGCTTCCTTTCATCAGATCTGCCTGCTTTCTGGCTGGAACATTCTCATCCTCTGGCCACCCTTTTCCCCTTGCCTTTGGAGGATAAACTTCATGAAACCTCTTTTGTTCAAGAGTATTACACCCCAGTGGTCTGGGGGCTTCATGATCAGTGCCAATGCCCATCTTTTCTCTCTCTTTTTTTATGCCTGGTGTAATATCTTGCAGACAGTAGGTGCTCAGTAATTTGTTAAAAGTAGGGGAAGTAGGAATAGTGGGGAGAGAAGGACAGGAGGAAGGAGAAAAGAGGATGAAGAAAGAAAAGAAAGGCAGAAAATAAGAGTTATTTTACAAGGACCCGATATTCTCCCTAACAAACACAACTCGATAATTAAATGCTCACTTGTCCCCCTTCAGAAATGACCCTAATCATGCTTCTGAAGTTTGTTTTAGTGACATAACTTTTATGAAACAAATGTAATCTCTTGGAGTTAATTGTTTATAATAATGGTTTTCACAGGGTTTTCCTGTGGTACCAGATTGGGCTGTTCTCTGCGAAAATAAATACCCCCCCCCATCCACCACACACACAATTTTCAGGAAATCTTCAAATTAGGAGATAGCATGTTTTTAATTTTAACTTTTTTCCCACCACACAGTTGTCATATATCTTGTCAGGGGCTCACCGAGAACAAAAGGAACACACAACAGAAAAATGAAATTAAAAAAATTAAGGGAAGTTCCTAGAACTGGAATTTCTTTTAAATATTTCACCACTAGTATCATATGTATTCAAATATTTCTTTTTCATCTGATCCAATAGAATTCATACCTCACAATGTTTCATGAGGAATATTTTCATTTTCAGTGTTAGAATTTCCAGGATAGCAGATTCACCTACAGAAATATGTATTTGGGTGCAGGAACCCTTGCAGGTGAACCTCAAGGCACACCTGTGCAGCACCTCAGGTAGCTCACTGCTCAGCCCATCAGTACTGCGAAAACCAACAAATAAAGTATGAGTTCACTTTGAGCAATCATAAAGGAACTTCAAAAAATAAATCAAGTATATTATTATCATTTATCATTATTATTATTTAAATAAAGTTACAGGCTAATTATAGTAAATAGTAGAATAGTCATCTCTTTGATTCACTAAAAATATATTATAAAGCTGAATTCATTCAAGATAACTGAAAACTTTAGACAAATGCTCTTGCTTCCCCATGAGACAAGAGAAACAATTTCCTCTCACTATGAGACACTTTACTGTTTTTTTTACACCTACAGCACCCAGTCTTCCTAGGTGGTCTCCCATTTAAGCACTAACCAGGCCCGACCCTGCTTAGCTTCCAAGATCAGACAGAGTTGGGCTTGTTCAAAGTGGCATGGCCATGGACACTATAAGGAACTTAAAGTAGTACTTCTGAAACTACCTGTAGTGAATGACTAGATTTTTTTTAATTGTAATCAATCACAGACTGATATTTTTGAAAAAAAAATTACTAATGAAACAAAAAGCAAACATACAAAATACAAGCCAAATTTCTTTATTAACAGATTCATCAAATATAAAATCACATCACTGTTTTAAACTGCTACACAAGTTTCTAAATGTTTACTCTTGATCTCTGTACTTTTTTCTATAGACTATACTTAGGGTCCTCACAAACCTTGCCATCCAAAGTGTGGGCAGCAGCACTGCCATTGCCTGGAAATGCCATGGCTGAATACGTTTTATGTATACCCTCATGGTAACTTTATAAATTAACCACAATAAATAAAATTATCTGAAGGTATGCCTGTCTCACTACCAAGAGTATTGGTGAGGCATCAGGGAACCCGTCACACCCATGCCATGTCATCCAAGACTGGCTCCACATCTAGCACATGGCAGGAGCTCAGGAAATGACAGTCTGCCCTTCAGACTCGAAACTGCAATGTCAAGTTCTGCTGATTTTCCAGCCTGCTGGCCTGCCCTTCAGATCTCAGACTTGGCAGTTCACTTAGTTGCATGAACCAATTCCTTAAAATAAATACCCTGATGGATAGATAATAGATGATAGATAGATAATAGATGGTAGATAGATATATAGATAGATAGATGAGAGAGAGAGAGAGAGAGAGAGAGAGAGAGAGAGAGAGAGAGAGAGAGAGAGAGAGAGAGAGAGAGAGAAAGGAAGAAAGGAAGAAAGAAAAGAAAGAAAGAAAGAAAGAAAGAAAGAAAGAAAGAAAGAAAGAAAGAAAGAAAGACAGACAGACAGACTGCCATTGTTGGAGGTGTGTGGGTGTCATATGTTTCTAAGAGAGAGAAGAAAAATCCAAACCTTTGCATTCTGATTACATTTTTTAAACATTTGTACCAATAACTCTGCATTTAGAGCCTATATATCTTTGTTTCTTTGTTTTTTAATGCATAAAGAGCCCATGTAATAAAATAGTATCACAAACATCTGTACCTAGTAGGATTCAAGAGTTAAAATATGAATTTTAATACCCCTAAAGCATATTTCTTAAAGAACTGTGCTCAATGTGGTAGCAGTAGAGAATGGTCTGCCATCTGTCTTCTGTGGCTTTCATTCTTCAATCCCACTTTAGGCTCAGTCCAAAATATTCAGGAGAGCCTCCCCCTCCTTCCTCTATGGCCACTCAGACCTCACCTGCTTGATTTTCCTTCCATTTTTATTTTTCTTCTCCAATCAATTCACAATGCTGAGAAGAAATAAAACTGCCAAAGAGACAGGACTATATTTAGGTTAGCTAGTCAAGCATTCTCTTCCTACTAGGAAAACCCAAGTCAGAAGATTCTTTAGTAATCATGGGATGAAAAACAAAAGCCTTGAAGGCTATCACCAGTCATACTTGTGGCTTTAACTTCCAGCCATACCTGATGATTCACACTTGTGACCAGCCCCATAAGTACTGTTAACTGAATGATGTTGTTCATGACTCATTGACTCCTTTCTCCCTTCAGAGCCCACTTACTGACCACTTCAGTGACTGTCCCCTCATAAACCAGGAACCAGACTGTCAGTGACGGGGCAGTGCTGGCTACTCAAATACCAGGCCAGGAACTTCTAGTCACCGGTCAAAGCTGAGATGAGAAGTTCATACTAGAATATAAATCTGCTGTCACTAAACACAATTTTTGTTGAGATGACATGTTTTTCATGATGAAGGAAATAATGCTTTGCTTCCCTTCTGATCCAAGCTCCTCTCATCTCATGGCAGACTGGTAACAGTGTGTGAACTGGGTCACACAGTGGGGACATATTTTCAGTACCACCGGTAGAGAGGATAGAAAGCTTAATAAGATATATTTTCTAACTTCTAACAACCCATAAGTAGGTTAATAAAAATATACTTTTAAATGAATAACTACAAAAGTTTTTGTCAACTGCTATAAGACAGAATTGTGTGACAGACAAGGAACTGGCCCCCTGCGCTCCCCTTAGCTATCCTCCCAGGCCACCTGTATTCCATTAATAATTAATAACCATGAACTTTCCCAATTCTGCCCTGCTAGAGTCATTCCTCTGCTACTTTGACCACAGCCCTGAACTTTCCATGGCCATCACCCTTCTCTCTGCCTGGGCAGATACTGCTCCTCATGCCACAGCCCTGCTTTCCTCCTTGGTCACACCTATGCCCCATGAAAAATCAGCTGTGTTGTCCTGCTTAGACCCTACCTTACATGTCACGTCCCCATTCCCAGGTCACACCATCTTCCCATATCCTGGCCATGCTACTCCTGAAAAGCTCACAGCCTCCAAGCTCCCTCCACCTATAGGCTTGGTCTGGGAAACCCAAGGGGATGTGGGATAGGTCCCAGGTAGTTCAAGAAATTGTGAAAGGAATCTAAGGAATTTTTAAGGAGAACACAGAATGGTAGAATGTTGGAGAGAACAAAGAATTGTGGGATAAATGGGGAAATGTGGAAAACAGAATTCTGGAAGACATTGGGAATTACGGGAAAACAAAACTGTGAGACAATAGAGATTTATATAGAGAACAGGAAATTGTGGGAGAGAATAGAGAATTGTGAGAGAGATGGAGAATTCTGGAAGAGAATCGAGAATTCTGGGAGAGGTAGAGAACTATGAGAAAGAAATAATTGTGGGGTACATGAAGAATTATAGGATAACAGAGTTGTAGGAAAGAACACAAAATTGTGGGAGAGCGAGAGAATTATGTGAGAGAGGGAGAAGAGTGGGAAAGAATACACAATTGTGGGAGAGATAAAGAAATGTGGGAAACACAGAATTTTGAGATAGATGAAGAATTGTGGGAAAGAACATAGACTTGTGGGAGAGACAGAAAATTGCAGGAAAAAATATGGAATTATGAGAGAGAAAATAATTCTGGGAGATATAGAGAATTGTGAGAAAGAATAGAGTCCTGGAAGAGGTGGAGACTTGTGGGAGAAATGGAACTGTGGGACAGACAAAATTGTGGGAGAAAATAAAAATTTGTGGATAGATGAGGAATTGTGTGGAGAGAACATGGAACTGTGAGACAGCATAATTCTGAAGAGACAGAACTGTGGGAAAAATATGGACATGTGGGAGACAACAAAATTTTGGGAGAGAGAATTGTTGGGAACAATGTGGAATTTTGGGAAAGATGGACGATTATGGAAAAAACCAGAAACTTGCAGTAAAGAGTATGGAATTGAGAGAGAAAACAGAATTGTGGGATAGACAGAGAATTTGGGGAAAGAATATGGAACAATGGGAGAGATGGAGTGTTGTGGGAGAGACAGAGAATTGTGGGGGGAAATATGAAATTCTGAGAGAGATGGAGAATTGTGGGAGAAAATGGAATTGCAGGAAATTGTGAGAAAGAATATGGAGAGAATAGAATTGTGGGAGAAATAGGGAATTGTGAGAAGAATATGGAATTATGGGACAGATGGAGAATTGTGAAAAATAATATAGAATTGTGGGACAGATGGAGAATTATGAAAGAGAATATGGAATTATGGGAAAGAATGGAATTGTAAATGAGATGGAGAACTGCAGGAATGAAGAGTATGTGGGAGAGAATTGTGAGGGAAAAGAGAATTGTCAGAGAGAACAGAATTGTGGGAGATACAGAGAATTGTAGAAGAGAATTGTGAGAGAGATGAGGAACTATGAGAAAGAACAGAGAATTGTATGTGAGACAGGGAATGGTGAGAAAGAACAGTAAATTGTGCTCTTGACAAAAAAAAAAAAACAGGATTGTGAGAGAACAAAGAATTGTGAAAGAGAAGAGAGTATTATGAGAAGAGAACTATGCAAGATATAGGGTATTGGGGGAGAGAATTAAGAATTTGGGAAATACAGGAAATTATGAGAGAGAGAGCATCATGGAGGGAAATTGTGAGAAAAAAATAGAAATGTGGGAAAAACTGGGAAATTGTGACAGAGCAGAATATTAGAGAACAGAGAATTGTGAGAAAAAATGGAGAAGTGTGGAAAAGATGGGGAATGTAGGAGGAACAGGAAATTATGGAAATGAAAGGACAACTGTGCAAGAGACAGGGAATTGTGGGAGCTCTGAGAAATACAAAAGTAGCACTTTGTAAACATAAGCAACTGTAGGTTTGGAAAGGAGACTCATTTTACCAGAACTAGTCATAAATCCAGTTTGTAACTCTAAAAGAGCTTAAATTTTCCTCTGCTAAACCCTTGAGTCTGAGACAGCAGTTCATGTCACATTACCATGGAGTGGGAAACCCACATGCACTGCCTTGTATATGCGCATGTACACACACACACACACACACAGACACACACACACACACATATGCTCACACACATACACCCATATACACACATATATACAAATACATACATGTGTCTTAGAAATTCCAAACATGATAGCAAAAATAAGCCTAATAAAATTATTGGTAATTTTTTAAAATCTTCCCCAAAAATCAAACAAAATGAAAAAAGAGAAAAATATAAGAAAATTAAAGTGTCAGTCTAAGTAGCCAACATATGAGTGAGAGAGGTTCCTTAAATGAGAGAATGAAGAAATAGGGAGAGGAGCAAGTTATCAAGAAACTAATAATACAAGAAAATATCCCAACATGAAGGGTATGGGTTTCCAGAATGAATGGTCCCATCAAGTGTCAAGCCGATGAAAACAAATAGGTCTATGTCAAGGCACACCTTTTCAGGTCACTTGAAAAAAGAGATGTAAAAAAATACTGTAAGAGAAAAAAAAAAGAAATGACATTTGACTTAACATCAGCAATAGAAACTAGAAGACAATGAAGCAACCACTTAACAATCCTGAGAGAAATGTTTTTAAACTAAAATTATATATCCCAACTACCAATCAGCTGGGAGGGTAAAACACTGACATTTTCTGATTTGCAAGGCCTCAAAAACTGATGTGCTCCCAAACAATGCCAATTAGAATACGTGGTATCCAAGAGCCAGAGTTCCAACACAGGACATGAAAAGGAGGAAAGGAAGGCAACTGGAAGAAGTCATTTCCATTCTAAAACTGGGCAGTGGCAGGGGTGAGGTGCTTATCTAAGAGTAAGGTCTCAAGGGGGAAAAAATGAAATATATATAGTAGTTGATATATTCGAGTGCTTTGAGTAATTTACAATGCTGACAGAAAATTCAGGGATAATCATTAAAAACCAGAAAAAAAAGGGGGGAAAAAAACCAATGCCAGTGTTAAAATCCAGTAAAAGAGTCATACAATAAAAAAATTGATCATCAGTCATTCCAAATATTTTCATAGTCTTAATAATGTAAATACTAAATGACTTATCCAAAATTGAATGGTGTAACTACTGGCTGTGTGTATTTGTGCTAGCATGTTGCTTGGAACTTGGAAAACAAATAAGAAGAAACAGTTAAAAAGCAATGTCTTTGTCTGCAGACAAAGAGTTGAAGAGTGGAAACGAGTTGAAGGTGTCCCTCCAGTCTTCCTACACACCCCCAACTCTGCCTTAGTAGCTCCTTCGCTATAAATGTTTTTACTACTTGCTGTCCTTTCTGTCCCATCACACTCACACTTGTTCCCTCTTGCCCCAGAATATTCACATATATTGACACGTAAATACAGTTGTTTGTTTGCACGACTGTTTCTCCCATTACCAAAAGTTGTTACCCTTTTTTTGTGTCATACACCCCTTTGGACTCTGGTAATGTCTATGACTATCTCCTTATAATAATATTTTTACATGCATAAAACAAAATACAGGAAATTACAAAAGAGCTCCGGTCAAGATTGTGGAGCACATCAAAATTACAAGTAAACTACAGAACAGCCATCATTGGGAGTCACCCGAAATCCAGCTGAACAGAAGTCCTACAGCTGGAGACACAGGGAAAAGACCAAGTCTGAACTGATAGGAGGGACAGAGACTCAGCACGGGCTGAACCCACATCTACGTGTGCGGTTCAGAATCAGGAGGGACATCTCAGCTGAGGGGGTCCTAATGCCACACTGGGCTCCCTAGCCCAGGGTTCCAGGGCTGGCAAGAGAAGTCCCCAAAACTTCTGGTTGTGAAAACCAGTGGAGACTGTAGCTGAGTGAGTTGCAGGCTTTTCCTTTAAGGGCCCCACATGTGGACTCACCACTGATGGACTCGCTCACTCTGAGCTCCAGTGCTGTGGCAGCTGCCATGAGGCACCAGGGACACATGGGGTGGCACTGAATTGTCGGGCTTCAGGGCAAGGGCCGGAGGGGCAGCTTTCTCCCAGACAGAACTGCTGGCAGAAGCCACTGCTCCTTTGCTGAGTCTGCTCCTCTGCCAGAGTGCAGACCCATGCAGCCCCCATGTCTGAGCCACCGTCAACCCGGCTGGCACTGGTTGCCCTGCCCAGGGGATTCCCTGAGACCCCACCCCTCCCAACTTGGGCCCACACAAGCCACTTCCAGTGGCATTTCCATATAATCTATCAGCCTGTCTTGGTTCATGCTGTACACTTTCCTAAAATCTCTCAAAGGTTCATACACCCCAAAGGAGCAGCATCTGGCCTCAGCATGCCTCATACCTCTTGCTGAGCAGCCCCAAGCTCAACACTGGTGGCAGATGGCCTCTGTTTGCAACTTGGCCTCTTAAGGCACTTCCAAGCCTCATGTGGGTGGCAGCCATCTGTGGATTGCTTGAGAACTCATGCCAGGTGGCCCTGGGCAGGGCACAGGCTGCAGCTGAACTTGGCCTAAAGCAGGTCCCCTCTCAGGAGACCCTGGCCTGAACACCCAGTGGCCAGCTTCAGTCTAATCCTGAGCTCCACCTGGGGATACATCTGAGGACGACACACCCAAAGGGCACATGGGACAGGCACCAGAGCCCTGCTAAAGCAAATCCTGCTCCATAGGATCACCCCTGCACAACAGCTCCCCCACTGGTCACGGCCTGTCATCACAACCAATCGGCAGGAAGGTCTATCCCTCTGGTTGATGTGCAAACAGCAACCAAGGCTCAGCTACAACAGAAGGGCACACACAACACTCACAAATGACATACCTGGAGCACCTGGATAAGGTGACCAGGGAGACCGTGCCACTGGGACCCACAGGATATCTACTTCAAAAGGCCACTCTACTAAGACCGAGAGACACAACAGCCCTACCTAATACATAGAAACAAACACAGGGAGGCAGCCAAAATGGGGAGACAAAGGAACACGGTCTAAATGAAAGAACAAAGCAAAGCTCCAGGAAAAGAACTAAACAAAATGGACACAAGCAATATACCAGATGCAGAGTTCAAAACACTGCTTATAAGGATGCTCAATGATCTCAGTGAGAGCTTCCACCAAGAGATAGAAAACAGAAAAATGAAGATAGAAACCATAAAAAAGAACTAGTTAGAAATGAAAAATACAATAACTGAAATAAAGAATACCTTAGGAGGAATCAACAGTAGATTAGATGAAGTAAAGGACTAAATCAGCGATTGAGAAGATAAGGTAGCAGAAAACACCAAATCAGAACAGCAAAAAGAAAAAAAGAATCTAAAAAAAATGAAGCATACCACCAGTCACATCATAGGGGCCAGAAAGAGAAGAGAGCAAGGAATTGAAAACTTATTTCAAGAAACAATGATGGAGAACCTCCTTAATCTGGCAAAGGAAATAGACATACAAGCCAAGGGAACAAAGAAAGTCCCAAACAAGATGAACCCAAAGAGGCCCATATCAAGATACACCCTAATTAAAATACCAAAGGTTAAAGAAAAAGAGAGAATCTTAAAAGCAGCAAGAGAAAAGCAGTTACCAACAAGGGGTTTCCCATAAGACCGTCAGCTGATTTCTCAACAGAAAACTTTACAGGCCAGAAGGGACTGGCACTCAATAGTCAAAGTTATGAAAAGCAAGGACCCACAACCAAGATTACTCCACCCAGCAAAGCTATTATTTAAAATCAAAGGATAAATAAAGAGCTTCCCAGACAAGAAAAAGCTAAAGGAGTTCTTCACTACCAAAGGTACTACAGGAAATGTTAAAGGGACCTCTTTAAGAAAAAAAAAAGATTAAAAATATGAATAATAAAATGGCAATAACTATATATCAACAATTACTTTAAATGTAAATGGATTCAATGCTCTAATCAAAAGATAAGGTAGCTAAATCAATAAGAAAACAAGACCCTTACATATGCTGCCTACAAGAGACTCACTTCAGATCGAAAGACATACAGACTAAAGTAAAGGGAAGAAAAATGTTTCATGAAAATAGAAACAAACAAAAAAGCTGGGGCAGCAATACTTATACCAGACAAAATAGACTTTAAAACTAAGGCTACAGCAAGGACAAAGAAAGATCCAGTTATTCCACTTCTGAATATTTATCTGAAGAAACCCAAAACACTACTTTTAAGGGACATGTAAATCTATATGTTCATTTCAGCATTATTTACAATAGCCAAGATTTGGAGGCAACCTGGGTGTCCATCAACGGATGAATGGATAAAGAAGAGGTGGTATATGTGTGTATAGTATACGATGGAATATTACTTAACCATAAAAAAGGATAAAATCTTGCCATCTGCAACAATATGGGTAGACCTATGGGGTATTGTGCTGAGTGGAGTAAGTCAGACAGTGGATGACAAATGTTATATATGGAATCTAGAGAACAGGATAAACAAACAACAGTAACAAGCTCATAGATACAGAGATCATTTTGATGGTTGTCACATTGGGGAGTGGAGAGATGAGTGAAGAGGGGAGGGGATGAAGAGGTACAAATTGGTAGTCATGGGGATGTAGAGTGTAGCATGGGGAATATAGTAGGTAATATCATAATAACTATGTATTGTGTCGGAAGGATACTAGATTTATTAGGATGATCACATCATAAGTTGTAAAAATGTCTAATCACTGTGATGTACACCTGAAACTAAAATAATATTGTATGTCAATATAAGTGAAAGACTAAAAACTACAAAAATAAAAAAAATTACAGAGGTAACCAATTGTATTGAAATATAGTCATCAACATTTTGTAAAAAACAGATTTTGATTGTTAAAAGCCAGGTACACCAGGACATATGCACCGACTTAATAGATGCAGTTTTCTAAATGCTGCCTTGGTCCAGTTTTGAATCCCTGGCTAGAGGCTATTCTGGGCCACCATACACCTGCCTTAATTGCCCCAGGGCAATTAAGGTACCAGACCATTTGGGCCAGCCCCCATGCTCCAGAGCCGAGATTATTCAAATTAGCCAATCCTAAACCTGCTTACCCTCTTTGTCTCACCCATTCCTTCCCATGTCAATCATAATAAAGGTACTTGACCACAGTGGTGTGTTTGAACTCCCTTTCTTGGGATCTATGTGTATAACAAACTATCTTTCAATGGCAGTCATTTCCTGGTCTGTTGGCCTTACCAAACCTAAATAATTATTAAATTTCTTAAAGATGTGCGCATAGGTGTGCTCTCCTAAACAGCTGTTAGAGAGTAATGGAACAAGGGCTGGGCAAAGGGAGAAGTCAGACTGTGACACAATCTGGAAGATTCAGCTGATCCTGTGAGCAGCTCTGAAGCTGAGATGGCCCTTCTGAGTTGTCCTTCCTTAAGGCTAGGGGCCAGGATGTTGGTACCATTGCAGAGACCACTCACAGGCTGCAGCCTGTCCCAGGGAGGGATGTGAGGCAGTTGTCTTAGGCTGAGGGCAATTCCTGGAGATAGCCTCAGCCCCTGAAGGGTCACCTGGGTGTACTTAACAGATCTGCTACCTCAATACAGAAAGGCATGTGCTTCTTATTAACGCTTTAAGTAAAAAAGAGAAAATTATCTTAATTTCGGAGTAGTGACGGCTAGTATTTTGAGACAGAAACCACAATCACATGAAACTGCTAGGATTTGTTGCCTGCATTCCTGATGTGGAAAAAAAACAACAACTAAATTTCTGTCAGAGGTAAGTGAAAATACAGACCTTCAAGTTCACACACCCAGTTAAGAAGGCCTTGGGATCCAGCACCTTGGTTTGTTCATTCTGGGATCTCCAAAGTCTGCCACAGTTCTGGACACCTGATGATTATTCTTGAGTCGTTACTAAAATTAAAACTGATGAGATACAACTTAACAAATGCAAATTTTCAAATTAAGTCCTCCAAAGCATCCCCTGTGCATTTAAAACATTTCTAATAGCGAGCCTTGCTCTGGGGAAGTCTCTGTCCCAGGTTCAACTCAGCCAGCGGCTCTGCCTGAAGTGAGAAAGGGCGCCGGGCCGGGCCGGGCGGAGCCTGAGCGCGGCGCTCGCGCTGATAGGCCGAGGCGGAAGGGGGCGGGCCTCGCTCCTTGGTGATTGACAGACACTCTCCCTCGACACCACGTGCTTTGCCTCCTGCGGGCCCGGAAGTCCCGCCTTCGAAAAAGGAAGTAGCGGCACGAGAGAGCGACAGCGGTGACCGGGGCGACAGCGGTGACCGAACTAGAGGGCGGCGGCAGCGGCGACGGCGACAGCAGCGGTGGTTTAATCGCAGCTCCAGGCCAGAGTTGGCACTTACAGGCGGGGCCGGCCACCCAGAGCAGCCCTGATCAGGAGTCAGGTGCCGAGGGACGGGCTGGCTAAGGCCATTGGGGTCTGGGGTTCTGGGGCTAGGGACATGCGGGGGCCGTGAGATAAATACTGGCTGCACCCTGCCCTCCGTTGTCCTTTCCTTCCTGCTCTTTCTAGAATCCCGTTTCTCCCAGGTCTGGAGATCTAGTCTGGACTCTGGGCGTCCCTTCTCCCATCGGGTCACCACCTGGTACCCGCTGCACCCCTCCCCGGCATAATCCCCTCACTATGACGTGGTCCCTCAGGGACCTCCTGGCCTCCCCTCCCATCTCCTTAGAAACGTGCCCCCAAAGGGTGGTGTAGATTTCATACTAATGTTTCCCAAAAGCTTTAATATATTAAAGCTGTCCCTCAGCCGATAACAGATGAACCTAAGAATGACAAGGAGGAAGCACCAGGGTTGGCCAGATTAAGAATACCGAGGGAGAGTAGTCAGAGCCCAGGCATCCGCATTAATCTGTCTCTGCTTTGGCACATGTGAATTTAGAATTGTTTGGACGCAAACACCGCGGTTTCTACCATGGGTTTGTCTGCATCTACCCCTGCTGTTGCAGTTCAGACCTCAAATGCATCAGATCATCAGACAACATCCCGGCCTTCAGGATGTCCAATGCATGAAGGGAAAATGAAAGGTAATCAACTCTTTGTCTAGAAAACAGAAACAAAAGAGAATTCTTAAAACGATTTTTGGGGAGAGGCAGTACAGCATGCTAGTGAGGCTCCTTATGTTGCTACTTATAAGTTATGTGACTGTACAAGTTAGTTCTCAACCCATTGTATGTAAGATGAGGATGTGATGATACTATTTCACAGGGTTATTGTGATGATTCATTGAGATAATGCATGAGGGTGCAGCGATTGTTCCATATACCAGCCCACATCCCCCAAAGTGTGCATGTGTGTCTACTTCACCCATTCACAATGTGTGTTGCGGGGGGTGAGGGAGCTATCCGCCCCCATCCCCCAGGAGACATTTGGCAATGTCTGGAGACATTTTTGCCTGTCACAACTGAGAGGAGAGGGTGCATCTAGTGAGTAGAAGGCATGAGTTCTGCTAAACGTCTTACAGTGCGCAGGACAGCCCCCCTCAACAACAACAAAAAATCACCTGGCCTAAATGTCCACAGAGCCATAGCTGAAAAACTTTGGTCTAGACCCAGCCATCTATTGATCAAGACTTTACTCCTACATCCACGGCACAATTCATCTATGTAAAAATAAGTCATCACCTGATGGCTTTGCTGTTCATTTTTTAGGTGTGAAGGTGAGAATGGAAAAGCTCCTTCTTAATTGGTCCACATCCGCTTTAATTTGTTTATAGAAAAATGGGGCCTGAGTCAGCCTGATGTGTGACTTATTTCAAGATGCGAGGGGAGGAACCAACATGGCATGCTTACTGAATGCTAACACCTCATTCCTGGGGCCAGTAGGCAAGGATTTAGTCACTGCCCATTCTGTGCCAAGCATAGATGGATTTTGTTTGTTTTTGCACCAGAACAGCAGTGTATAAAACAGACAAAATCCTTTGCCTAATGGAGTTTACATCTCATCCTCATGAACCTTCGTGGTGGGTTTTCTCTCTATCTCATAGTTAAGGAAACTTAACAGATCACATAGTTCCCAAGTGGCAAAGTCAGTGAAGACTCTGTGACCTTGGACAAGGACAGATCCAGTTCCCTTCCAGTGTGCTTCTGCTCTGAGCATCCCTGGGAAGATCTTAGAGCCCTGTCTATGGTTTGGTTTTATTTACTGTGTATCCAGAGGAGCTGTCAGTTGGGTTTATTTGCATTAATAAAAAATGTGGATGTTTGTAGGAGATCTAAGGGGCTGTTGGTTATATAATATGAAAAATGTAAACAATATTTTTTCTAGCACCCAGCTGGGATCAGTGACCCAGAAAGGATCAACACTACATGGTAGAGAGGAGAGGTGGTATAGCAAGTGTCCCTTCACCCCTCAAGTGGACAGCTCTACAGGGTCTAGGGAGTGAGGGTCTGGAAGAAGCAGAGGGAAGAAAGTGAAAGGAAACTTACCTGTTTCGTGTAGGGCATCCAGCAGCCAGTGTATTCCTGGTGTCACTGTGGCTGCATATTGCCAAGGATGCCCATGCAGGAGCAAGTGGCTTCCAGGGCCACAAATGTCCTGACCCCTGCCCTCTCTCCTAAGCCACAGAGTTCCTTCTCAGGCTGCACCCTGTCTTCCATCAACACTTTGGATCTTTGGGCATTGACTGCCCTTCCTGCTGCTGCTCTCTTAGGTTCAGACCTTCCCACTTAAGTGACATCTGCATCTTGCATGGGTTGTGGAATGTTTTCTTTAATGTCTGCTTTTCCTTGCCTAACTCTCGCTGTCTACTAATGGGGAATAGAACTTCAGCTAAGGTGTAGTTTTCTGTACCTTGTTTTAGTCCTGGAGCAAGGCACAGGCACAGTAGTGTTGAGACTTGTCTCCAGTAGCCTTTTTGAGGGTTTCTGTGCTCATTTTCATCTTCTGAGGAGGAGGCATCAGGAACGAAAGCCTAGCTTCCTGTGTCCTGATTAGGATGGGCCTTGTGTGTGGAGCTTGGGACTAGAAGGGTAGGGAGACTGGGGAAAGGTGGCCTGGCCCCCACTTAGGTTCCTCTGTAGCAGCTTAGGAGTCCAGGCGGGAACCTTGTAGCCCATTACCGAAACCACAGCACAAACAGTACGTTCTCTTGCAAATGAGGTTTTTGTGGATTATTTTTGCTAGGGGCATGACACAAGAAGAGAATGAGTACCTGTCGCTGTTTCAAAGGGAAAGTAAACATATAGAACCTTTTCCTGGTCTTTAGGACATTAGAATGTTAGCCAGCTTATCTCTTGGCAGTTGTCAGCAGTAGAAACCTGGCTTCGTCTCTGGTCCTCACTGGTCAGAAACTCAACTCTTTAGGGCCCAGATCGAGGGAGCTGGAGATATCCCGCCTTTGTGCTGACATCGTTGTTACACTTGTTCTATTTCAGGCTGTCCGATGAGTACAAAGCCGTCTGACTCAGCCTGTGAGAGCAAGACCAATTGCACACCTGCCCACCAAGAACGCGCATATGAGTACGTGGAGTGTCCCGTCACGGGCTCTGTGGCCAGGAATAAGGAGAAGCTAGATCCTGCCAATCTGGTAATGCACGCTTAGCTCTTCTTCCTGAACCTTCCTGTGCAGAGATGCTTTTATGGATCCCAAGACAAGCCACAGGCTGCTAGGACTAATTTCTTTTATTCTTTTAAAATCAGATATTCCATCCACAGTGAAAATCTAGACTGTGTTACTAAGTAGTTTCAGAGAACGCCTGAGAAAATGGTGAGCAGGAAGTGCCAGAGCAGGTTGTCTGGTGACATGCCACGCCAAAGGAATTTTTTGGGGGGTAGTTACAGGGTGCGGGTGGGAAGTTCCCTTAGGAGTGCAGCTAGAGTTCATAACACTGTTTCTGGTCTTGGGGAACCTTGTAGGCATGCTGAAAGATTGGGGGGCCCCTTCAGGTACAGCTGGCTGCCATCCTTCATGTGAGTCACTGGGGTGGTAGTGTCATGTGGCAGCCAGCAGTGGAATGCCACTGAGAAAGGAAGGACAGGAGAAGCATGGTCTCATCCCACTTTGTAATAGTCAGGTGATGTAGGGAATTGAGGTTTCCTGTTTGGAATTACATTTTAATGGAGAGACAGAGTTGGGCCTGTACTTTAGAGCGGGGGTCCCCAACACCCCAGGCTGGTACCGGTCAGTCCGTGTCCTGATAAGAACTGGGCTGCACAACAAGAGGTGAATTGTGGGCGAGTGAGCAAGCGAAGTTTCATCTGGACTTGGAGCTGCTCCCCAGCACTGGCATCACCACTTCAGCTCCACCTCAGATCACCAGGCATTAGATCACCGGTCCCTGTGCCAAAATGGCTGGGTACTGCTGCTTTAGAAGGCCACAGGATTATGAAAAATAATGAGAAATCTTGGCAAACCAGTTACCATTGGAAGAAACTGGCAATAAATAGTCTGGAAAAGAAAGGCTGTGGAAAATATATATATATTTAAAATAAATCCCTATACCTTATACCTTGTTACTAAACACATGTCCCTTTCAATTGTAATTTATGTGTGTGTGTGTGTGTATACACACATAAATATATAAACACACACACACACACACACACACACATATATAAATAAATAAATAAAAACACGGACTGGGTGGCTTATAAACAACAGACATTTATTTCTCACAGTAGTTCTGGATTCTGGGAAATCCAAGATCAAGGTGCCAGCAGATTTGGTGACTCGGGAGGGATGTGAACATTCAGCCTGTTGCACTCAGTAACTACCCTGCCAAGCTGTAAGGAAACTATTGTGTTGAAAAAGAAGGTGGAAAAGACCAGGGTTTCTCCCCTCGGCACTAGCGACACTTGGAGAAGGATAATTCCCTGTGGTGGGTGCTGCCCTGCGCACTGTGGGACATTGAGCAGCATCCCTGGTCACCACCCACAAGATGCCAGTAACACCCTCTCTTCTCAGTTGTGACAGCCAAAAGTGTCTGGAGACACTTCCAAAAGCGCCATTAGCCATGGGTCTAGGGCATCTCAGATTCCCTAGTGCTGCAGAAGGCGAGCCTTTTGGAGTCCTGCAGACCTAGACTCTTGCCCTGTCGGACTGCGACACATAGTGAGAAGATTCATGATGGCCAACTTTTGCTCATGTCTTTTGGGGGATGCTAAGCACCATACATGTCTCCTGTAATCCCCATGACAACTCTATGCAGCAGTCTTAGTGACCCTGTTTTAGAGCTGAAGACCTTGATAGAGGGTAAGCCATTTGCTAGGACATGGCAGAGCCCAAAGTGAATCCCCATCTGCCTCCGACCTGTGTCCTTAAAGACACTGTGGTAATAGATGCTTGGTGTGGCGCCAGTACTTCCAGCACGTCTGCTGCCATCTTTCTAACCAAGGGCCATGTGATGACTTAATAGTTCATGTGCACCTACTATAAAATCCTTCAGACTTTCACCACAAAAAGAACTTGTCAATCTGGGGTGACTATGCCCATAGGGGGACATCAGTTGTCACAACTGGGAAAGAGGGGTACTATTGGGTAGCGGCCACGGATGTTGCTAAATATCCTGCAATGTTCAAAACAGAGCCCCATAACCAAATGTCCAGCACGAAACGTCAGTAGCGCCAAGAGTGAGAAACCCTGGTCCAGGCTAAGTGTTTGCATAATAGTATCATTCCCTTTGTGTCTAGAAGAAAGCCTTCTTCCTCTCTCTCTAGTTTGCCAATGTGGGGAGATCAGCACTCGTCTGTTTTCAGACCAAAGGCCGAAAGCATAAGTAAGATCTAAACATAAAGAGATTTTAAAAGAAGGTGACATCGTATATAGAGTCCATGAGACTTTTCCTCAGAAGAGTCAGCAATTGTTTTGAAAAGCCCATCATAGAAAGGCTTCTAGAAATGCCTGCAGATCATGGTATTAGTTTTTACTTAATCCTTGAGGAGAAAAACTGGAAATTTAACCACAATGCGTATTTACCATTTATGACAACTTGAACAAGAGGGAAAAATAACCTCTGTACTCTGCCTCTTCACATCAGCCAAATCATCTAGGGGTCTGATATTCTGATGGCACTGGTTTAACCGAGAACCTGTGTCACATGTCTGACGCACCACTTTCCAGGAAGTACTTAATGGTATTGCTTGTTCCTACTTTCTATCCTATCTCCAGTATTTTTAAAATCCACATATTTTATCTAGATGCCACCAGCTAATCAGACACCAGCCCCCGATCAACCATTCGCACTATCTACTGTGAGAGAAGAGTCATCCATTCCAAGAGCAGATTCAGAAAAGAAGTGGGTTTATCCTTCTGAACAGATGTTCTGGAATGCAATGCTAAGGAAAGGGTAAGTCAGTGAGCATGTTACTGAGAATATAAGTTTGCTCGTCAGATTCATGTAAGAATTAAACGTGAAAGAGATTTTTATGCCCCACACTGACAAATGAATCCATTCTAATAATTTTCAGACTTATCAGAAAATAAGTGCAAGGCCAGTGTGTTAGGAATCTCCAGAGGGACAGAACTTACAGGACATGGGTGCTTATACACACATGTGTCAGTAATATTTGTCAAATCTTACAAATGTTCTTTCCTAGGTGGAAGTGGAAGGATGATGATATCAGTCAGAGGGACATGTATAATATCATTAGAATTCACAATCAAAATAACGAGCAGGCTTGGAAGGAGATTTTGAAGTGGGAAGCCCTTCATGCTGCGTAAGTATGTCTGGGATCTTACAGAACACCTTTCCAGCATCTTTCTTACTTTATATCCACTTTCTAGAGTTTTAACAGTTATTCAGATGTGTTATTGTAATCAAACATTTTAGATAGCAGGCCTGTTCCAGTGATTGTCATGTGGCAGACCACATCCACTCTGCCGTGTAAAATGACAGCCATCTAATTCTGCCCATGGATGGGCAGGACCCTGAACAAAAAGGGAGCTTTGGGGATGACTCGTCTGTTCTGCCCACTGGCTGAGACCTCAGCTGCCAAGGTTGAGGGATAGGGTTGACTTGGCAGCCTTGGATTGATGTCCTCTTAAGGCCCCATTTATCTGTCTGGTGAGTGACACCTGTTGTCAGCCACGACACCTGCCCACAGCCTCTAAATGTGGCTGCTTCAGGTCCCCAGAGCTGGAGTTCCAAAATGCTCCAGGTGGAAGCTGTATCTTCTTTGGTGACAACCTCAGAAGCCCCAGAATGTCACCAACCCACCTAGACTCAAGAGGAGGGGTCAGAGATCCCCCCATCCCCTCCCCCATGAAGGAGCATCATAGTGCCTTGAAAGCAGAGCATGTGGGATGGGAGACACTAAATTGTCCTCTGCCCCAAGGGAGATGGGAAAACAGTTTTGTTCACTCAGCAGCACTTACAGCATCCCGCCTGGGATGAAGCCTCAGGAGATGTCCCAGCACATGGCCTCTTTGTTGGGGAGGATCTCCACAAGCACAGGGCTCCGAGAGAGGGCCTTCAGCAGTGTTACTGGCCCCAAGGACATCCTCTCCGAGGGTCTGTGACAGCAGGGTTTGCAGCCAGGGCCTCGGCATCCTCAGCGCAAGTGCAGTTACTTAAGGAGCCATTCAGATGTGAGTTAGGTTAATTCCCAGGGATTCAGCCAACGTTCCTTCTTCATCATGAATGCTCTTCATTGGTTTCAAATCAAAGAAGAGTGTAGGACTTCCTTGGGTTCATCTGAAAAAAAAAAAACAGCTATTCTGTGCTCAAGAGAAACACGATGCCCAGTACTTCACCTATTTTTTTTTTCCCCTGGGAATACGCCTGTGTCCCCACTGCAAATGGAAAGGCTATTACATGACTCCTGCAAAAAGCAGAGGAGCTACAGGGAATGCAGTGGAGGGAGGGGGGGACATGTCTGACCCAGAAATAAAAAGCAACATGTTTAACAAATAGGGCTATTACTTCGAAGTTTCTCCAAGCTCCCTTTCTCTGTAAATGTCGCGTCATGTAAAATGCATAGAGAACCATGTATATTATCAAGAACCTTCAACATCGTTACTTCTCAAAGGAAAGAAATTATTTTCATAGACTTCTCTTATTTTGGGGGCGTTTCTAGGGAATGTCCTTGTGGCCCGTCGTTGATACGGTTCGGAGGTAAAGCGAAAGAGTATTCACCACGGGCGAGGATCCGGTCCTGGATGGGGTGAGTGTCGGTGCAGAAAGGTGATCGCCACACCTTGTGGCAGGGACAGCTTTGCCTTGGCACTGAAGCCAGTCTGGGGACTGTAGTGCCACCGTCTAAACCTCAGTATTGAGCAGTAGATTTCTTCTGCTCCTCAAAGTTGGCCCCATGACAGCCAGATCCACTGGCGTTTCGTGGGTTGCATCGTAATGCAGGAGCCCTAGGCCCGGAGCCTGCACCTGGGTTGGGTCCTCCAGAAGGACCATCAGGGGGACCAGAGGGGTGACAAGTACCGTTCGTTACTCACGAGTCAGGGAAGCTTCAGCAGGGGCGCCGGTCGGAGCTGAGGAAGAAGGCTGCCAACCCGAGCAAGCAGAGTTCTGCATGGCCAGGAGTCGGGGGAGGGATTATCTCATGGGGTGGCAGCCACCTCCCCAGCCGGATGTGTGCACAATGTGCTGCTGGGTCACAGGGGCAGATAATATCCATGGGAGCAGCAAGAAATGTCCTTGGGGACAGGCCCTGCTGAAAGCACTTTGTGCAGCCAACAATTGAGTACATAGAAGGGCTGTGTCCCACTTAACTCAACACCCCACCCCAACATAGCTCCTCCACCTCACATTCTTCATGTCACATCTTCCAGATGGGGGATCCATGGGTGGCTAGAGCATTTGCATATTGCATCCATTTATCACAAATGCAATAAAGACTACACCCTAACACTAACTACACATAAGCCCAGCAGTCCTGCTACCAGGTCATGGCCCCAAGGCTCAAAGGAGAACCACCAGGTGGTTAAGGGCTTTGCCCCAAGTGCTGCATGCAACACGTGAGGCTACAATTCCTGATACAACTCCCCACCCTCCGGGTCTCCTCATCATTCCTCAGTCTTGAGGGAAGAGAGGCAAGGAGACTGTTCTGGCTGTTTTCTGCTAAAAAAGGGCGGAGTTTGGTGGTTAGAGGATTGTAACTCCTACATTCAACTGAGTGCATTGTTAGTTTTTGGTTCACTCTGAATACAAAGTAGCCTTCTGCATGATTCTATGTTTTTGAGTCTCAGTTTTCCCAGAGCTGTTACTGTAAGTTTAGCAGATTGTATTAGCCACTGTATAGATGCCTCCTATGTCGATGAAAACGAGAGAAAAAGTTAATAGAGCAAATTATAAAGCAGCTTCTGAGTTAGTAAGGTTATCAGCAGATTTCTAGATGTAAGGCTGGAAGCATCTGCCATCACCTGAAATGTTCCTGATGATGTCTGCAGACACCTTGGCAAACTTCACATGGCCCACACAGCACCAGTCACCAAGGTTTTCAAACATGGGCCATTGTGGCAATCTCGAATTTTATATCAAGTTGTCCATGTTTAGCTTGCATGGCTTGGAGAAAGCAGATACAGATTTTCAATAATGCTTAGTTGAAGGATGGGAGAAAAATTACAAATTGAAAACATGTTCAAAGAGCCACAGACAGATGTTGGAGGAAGCTAGAAGAATTTAGGACCCAGTCCAATCTACAAAGAGAAAATAAAAACCTAAAAGACAATGAATAGTATAAGTACCTAATGTTCGCATAGGTACATTTCAATCTTTATCGAAACGTTTTCTCTTTCCTCTCCAACTGCTCGTTTTTACCAAAGTTAGCCAAATTCGGACTCATTCATTTGCGAAATCAGTTGTTTTAATAAACTTGTCCTGATCACTTGCATAAGCCCAGCAAGAATATTATTTAACCAGATGGGCACTTTTAATTCTGCTTTACTGGAATTTTATAAGGAATCTTCAGATTGAGCTTAAAGGCCTTGCAAGGCCAGAAAAGCTAAAGCAAGGGCCTGCCCTCAGATGATACCTGCAATACCTACAGGTTTCAGGTGAGTTCCTCTCTTCTTGACATCTCCAAAATATCTTGAAGGTTCCTGCACCTGCCAAGAAGTGATATTCTTCACTCACAGGAGAAAGCCACTGGGAACCATGAGAGCATGGTACCCAGCCAATATTTCTAAAGGCTTTTATTGGCTCCTATGAGTCAATTCCTTAAAGCCATTTGGTCATATCCGAGTCTCTGCATTCCTCTCCAATATGACACTCCAGTCAAAGACTTGGCACTAAAAGCTAGTTTCCAAACATGTCCTTTTATAAAGAGAACAGATTCTTATAGAACTTATGCAAATAACCACATTGCCATGAGTGTGAGGGGACTTACTCATTAAAAGTGTTCGGATTCAGAGGGGTAGATGGGGAGGAAAAGAAACATGCCAATTCTGCATAATTATTAGCAAAACTCAGTTCTTACTGTTGTGGAGACTCATTTTCCTTAAGTAGCCAAGGGCCTGATTAAGGCAACATAAAACACAGGAAATTATTCTAATAAAATAGAGAATCTCTGTTTTCTTCAGGCAGAAACCTTTTCTGTTAACATCAGTAGCTGACCAACAGTCCCAGGAACTGTGTTACTTAGCAGAGGGAGAAAACACAACTCTGATTTCATATTAGCTCACTTTTGACACGTAAATATATTCCCAGTCTTGTTTAGCTTCACCACATATCAAGTTTCCTCTTTCAAGTTTTCTCCCATCCAAGTACTAACCAGGCCCGACCCTGCTTAGCTTCCAAGATCAGACAGGATCAGGTGCATTCAGGGTGGCATGGCCGTAGACACAAGATTTCTCTTCACAGACCTGCAACTTGCTTCATCCCATCAGTTTTCCTCTTCTTACTCCTTGAGAAATAACCAATTTTAGGGCAAACTACTTTAATCTCCTTTAAAATAAATCCCTATACCTTATACCTTGTTACTAAACACAGGTCCCTTTCAATTGTAATATGAATTCTTAACTCTCAGAAACTTCCATTTCTAATAGCAATTAGTAAGAAGTTAACATCCTTTAACTGGCAAATTTATGAATAGATTTTGTGACCTCTGGAAGTATTTCATTTGCCCTTGACAATTTTACAGAAGCTGGGAAAAGGCAGTGGTGGCATAGGCTTGTAAGTCTGAGAAAGTCAGAGGTTAACATGACATCATCAATATAAGGGTACATTGTATGGAGGAGGGGTTAGCCCAGCCAGTCAAATCCTCAGCCACAAAACCTTGGCAAATAGTAGGGCTATGGAGATACCCCATTGGTAGGACAGTGAAGGTCCATTATTGTCCTTCTCAGGTAAAGACGAATTGATCTTGGCTGTCCGAGTGAATATTGTGGATGTGTCCTGGTCCCGCAAAAAGTCATCCAAGCAAGGAGCCAAGGGTCGCAAGTCCCAGCACTTGAGGGCCATTCCAAGGTGCGGACAGCCAACCACCTGTCAAGCAGGGGTTGCAATTTCTGCTCTGGTTTAAGTTGCCACAGGGCTACTACTTCTGTACTGGGTTGCTTATCATTTTTTTGGGGTGGTGGGTCAACTCCAGCCTTTCTCAGATCCATCCATAGTTGCCATCTGGTCTCCTTTACCAGACAGTTCTTACCCTCTGCCTGCACACCCACAACTTGCTCTCTTTTCCCTGGACCCATCGGGCTCCCGCTTCTGCCTGGCCAGTTCAATTTCCCCCAAAGAGGCAACAGCCTGTGCTTCATCTGGATTGTTCTCCCCACTAGAGTAGACAGGACAGGCACTAAAGTATCAACAAATAGGCCAGCGGGGCCATCTAGATGATGTGATCCCACATACCTGTAATAAATGGCACCACATCAGGGCCCTCATATGGTTCAGTAGAGCATGCCACCATCCCATCTCCCTAAAGAACACCTCCAGTTACAGCAGGGACATCCAGCATGGCTGGACCGTCGGCAACTCGCCTTCACTTGTCCAAGCCATGTGACAGTCCACCATGAGCCAATTTGGCAGCAACATGTTTTCTGCATATTGCATTGCCCCATGTATGCATTGTCACAAAGAAGGGTGGCTGGTGACAGTGGCCATCTGGTCAGTTCATCTCCAGACAGTTTTATGCTTTCCGCACCAGAGTCCCAGAGGCCAAGTCACTGCCCCGTGATGGACTGTGACCCTTCCCAGCGGACCTTAGTTACCAGCTCTGCTGCCGCACACAGCCAGGTGGAGGTGCAGATGTTTAGGGGAACAAACCAGCGTCCTGGGGGTCTTGCCCCTCAGGGTGCTCCTGTTGAGCCTTTAGTTTCTGAACAGTTACTGGGCAGATCTGAGACACACAGGTGGCTTTGTCTGAGAGGGACACCTCTATTTCCTCATCTGACTCAGACTCGTGTTCTGTTTTGGGGTCCCACCTCCTTGGGTTCCATTCAGACTGTGCATTGACCATCTGTATGCAATCTCTGGTTAGCTTTTGTTCCCCAACTTTTGCCAGGCGCAGGCTACGGCCCTGCGGTTGTTCACTAGTCTGTTCTCACTGCCATCCTAGAATACCCTCACTGTCGGCCTATGTGACTTGCAGGTCCCCGTAGCCTCACTTCCACTTTCTTTACCCTTTTTATGGCCTGTGCTGCTTAGCGCTGGCTTCCTATGGCACCTGCAGGGCGGGTGTCCCTTGCACTGCCATAGCCACAGCTCCTTAAAGAACACAGTCCCCCTACTTTCAGCAAAAGCTGGAAGAGGCCCATAGGCACATTGAGAGCATCCCCCCATCCCTTGGTAGGCCCCACGAATCTAAAAGGCTTACCACCTCAAACAACATGGACCCAGAGGCCCACCCCGGGATTCCCCCAGCAAACCCCACCAGGCATGTCCCTCCCCATGCCCCCCACTCGAGGTCGACTCAACTGGGGTGCTCTGTAATACCCTGCCAGCCACACCAGCTGTAACACAGGAGCCCCAGGCCCAGAGCCTGCACCTGGATTGGGTCTTCCATAAGGACCACCAGGAGGACCAGAGGGGTGACAAATGTCATTCATTACTCACAAGGCAGGGAAGCTTCAGCAGCAGCCAGTCAATGCTGAAGAAGGCTGATGACCCGAGCAAGCAGAGTTCTGCATGGCCAAGACCCGGGGGAGGGCTTATCTCGGGGAGCCACCACCTCCCCAGCCGGATGGGAGCAAGATGTGCTCCTGGGTCACAGGAGCAGATAACATCCACGGGAGCAGCAAGAAACGTCCTTGGGGACAGGCCCTGCTGAAAGCCCTTTGTGCAGTGCTGGCCTTGGCTGCTGGCGGGGTAGCCAGCAGGCCTCTGAGGACATGGAGGGGCTGTGTTAACCCTCCATGCAGCCTAGGTATCTGGCATTGAACCGAGTTGTCCTCTGGGTTGTTAAATGTGTCCTCTTTGGACCCCTGCACTAAGCACCCCTCCCGCTCACCCCACTGAATCTCCTTCACGGGGACCCGATGCCTTTGCAGACAGGTGAGCCATCGTGTGCCTTGGGCTCACCACAGGTCTTCAGCATCTCCTTTTGTGGGTGCTGTGGACCATGATGCCAAGTGTCACCTCCCTGTTTAGACACCTGACTCAGAGCAGGTGGCGAGTGATCAAACACTCACCTGCACCTTTTCATTCCAGGTACGAGTTGCCTTTCGACAGGCATGATTGGATCATCAACCGTTGTGGGACAGAAGTCAGATATGTCATTGACTACTATGACGGTGGTGAAGTCAGCCGGGACTACCAGTTCACCATCCTGGACGTCCGACCCGCTTTCGACTCACTTTCGGCAGTATGGGACAGGATGAAGGTCGCCTGGTGGCGCTGGACCTCATAACCACTGTTTTCTTAGAGATGGGCAAATATATCTTTTTTTTTTTCTGAATGATATATTAAACTATTTTCCCCAAACCGAATTGCACTCATGATGTACTGGGAGGGCAAGTGGGTGATGTCACCTTATATTTCATTTAGTGAAGGACAGCATGCACCTGCTCTTCAGAGTTTCGTTTTCACCCTACAGTTTATAGCAGATCATGTTAAATTTCCTTCCCACTTCCTTAAGTGGAAAGCGGTCCTTTAGTTTTCACTTTAACTGTGGTATTGCCTGTGTATTTAATCTAGAAAAGTCTGAACAACCTCTGCAAAAGAACTTAAAATATGAGGAGAGCTACTTTTTTTCTTACTGTTTTCTCTCAAATATGCAACATGTGGATCTGAAAGCCTCTGCAATGCTCAGGAGCTTTTACCTGGT
Organism: Cynopterus sphinx; assembly: GCA_030015415.1. Taxonomy (NCBI): domain Eukaryota; kingdom Metazoa; phylum Chordata; class Mammalia; order Chiroptera; family Pteropodidae; genus Cynopterus; species Cynopterus sphinx. The sequence goes on from CM057388.1 coordinate 3,347,977, forward strand.
CAAATATTTTAATATAAGCTATTCACTTATGCTTTTTAAAAAGTTGCCCCATGTCTAAAGCCCCTATGACCTAGCAGTGACTCCTGAGGGAAAAAAAAAAAAACATAAAGATTTACACTAGAAATGTACTCAGCAACAGTAAGATGCTTCTTGGCTCTCCAAATTCTCATAGGAAGTGTTCAGACTGGACCTTGTCAGAGAATAGTTTGAATGCCCCCATGGTTTGATGGTGCACGTGCATTAGAATATATCTTTTTAAATATTTGCATTTCAATTTTGTGGTTCTGATATATAACTCTGCTCCCAACAAACAGGTCTCATTGTCCCTGGCATTTGACAGGTTATATCCTACCTTTGGGTCCTATCCTGCCTGAAGCCTTCCCTGCAGTTGGCCTCATCTAACTAAGCCTTGAAGGTCAGGCACAAGTCGCAGTGCTAGGTCAGGTCCCTCTCCACAACCTGGGTATATTTTGTTCAGTGTTAGAATTCACCAGGAGAGTATTTTTTTCCCAGATGTAGAATGTTTGCATCAACTCACACAGTCTCATTTCAGATTTCTTTAAGTGAGCTCTAAGTTTGCCATTGAAATTCTTGATACTACTAATCCATAACATTGTTCTGCTTAGAGCAGCATGTTACAAATGACTTGGGTTTTTTAAAGTTGATAATAATTCCTTTTATTTATCCCAAATACTGTTAAATTCTTAGATGGAATTAGCAGTCTGGAGTGATGAATTTGGTGTGAATTTCTTTGTTGTGACAGCTTTGCATGGAATTTCAAAAATCCAACGACCTTAAACTCCTATCTTTCAAAATATTTGCATATTTTCAAATAAAATAAAGTTGATGGTTAACAAGTTTTGAAAATCTCTTGAGTCATGTTACACTTAATCGTTTCTTCAGACAGAAGTAATCTTTACAGAAGGAATGCCACACAGTCTCTGCTAGAGGCAGCCATCTGCTAATCACATATTTTTAAAGTACAGGCAGACCTCAGATCTACTGAGGGTTCAGTTCTAGACCACCACCATAAAGTGAGTCGCAATCTTTTGCCAGTGGAAGGTCTTGCCTTCATTTTGTAAAAAATAACCTGTGAAGCACAATAAAATGAAGTCTGCCTGTGCTAAAGAAAACCATTACTCTTGACTTTTTTCACTTTTGGTCTTGAGTGTTACTGAATTAGTACAGGATAAGGCATTATTACAAGAAACTATGTCATAACAGTTTCAGAAAAGTTAGCCATAGACAGGCACCCCTTTTATAGGGCTTCGATCTCTCTTTTTTAAATTAATTTTTTTTAATTGAAGAAATTATTTAAAATTTTTATTTCCCCCTGTCTACCTCTCTCCCCTCTGGCTTTACCTTGTTGATCTCAAGGAAAACCTGAAGTAAACTGTCAAGCAAAGCTGAAGACAAGATCAACAATTTCTACCCTGGAAAAGACTACAGCCTACTGGATTTCAGATCTGCTTTGTGTCTAGATCATACATGATCATTTCCAAGGATCAGTACTCTGATAGGTTTCATCTGTAACTTGAAATTCATTTTGGGTAATCTCTGGGCTTTTAAACTAAGTCTTTCTTGTCTATGGAAGCAGCACTGTTCAGAACCAGAACAAACTACATTAGGGTAAGAATCAGCAAACAGTGGAGATTTGCATTGACGTGGCCTATTCCTTGTACTTTCCTAGCTAACATCCATTCACTGAATGTTTATGCATCGTGCATCACAATGGGAATGCAGAGACTCCAAAGGGCACTCAGTCTTGCAGAGGGCAGTCTGTGAATAATCCAGTGTGTAAGTGCTGGAATTCCGATTTAAAGACTGTCTTGTGGTCATGGGTGGGTTAAGTTCTCGTGAGTATTTTTGAGTTTATAGTTACCAATTTCTATACTGAGTCACCAATAGGGGTTCTTTACTGGAGTTATTCCTCCCTGGCTAAGGGAAGAGATGCACATTTCGGCCTCACCTTTGTGGCAACTGTGGGGCTTATATTGTGGATCATTTTTCACAGGCTTGAAGCCATGTGTGGTGATCAAGAATGTTTGTCCTCGAAAAAAATATCTGCACCCCTCCCATATTCATTGCAGCATTATAATAGCCAAGACATGGAAATCACGTGACAGGTGAACAGATAAAATGAATGTACACAAAACGTCCATACAATGGAATATTATTCAGCCATTAAAGAGAATGAAATCCTGCCATTTGTAACAACATGGATGGACCTCGAGGGCATTATGCTAAGTGAATAAGTCAGAGACAGGCATACTGTATGATTTCACTTATCTGTGGAATCTTTAAAATTACCCTCCAAAACTGAGCTCATAGATACACAGATTGACAAAATTGCTGGTCACTAGAGGTGGGTGGTGGGAGGTCAGGAAGATTCATGAACAGGGTCAAAAGGTACAGATCTCTAGTTAAAAGACAAATATGTCATAGGAATGTTAGGTAAAACATGGTAAGCATAATTAATAAGCCTGTATTGTATATTTGAAAGCTGCTAAGAGAGCTCTTAAAACTTCTAATCACAAAGAAAAAAAAATTTTTAACTGCAAGGTGATAGTTGTTAACTAGACTTAGGATCATTTCACAATACATTCAAATAGTAAATCATTACATCTTACACCTGAAACTCATATAATGTCAATTATGTCTCAATTTACAAATAATAGTAGTAGTAATAATAATAATAATAATAATAATAATATGCATCCTGGAGGCAGACAGCTCAGTTGAAATTAGGACTCAGGCCTTCACTTGCTGTGTGATCTTAATATCTCTGGGCCTCAGCTTTCTTGGCCATAAAAAGAATAATATAAATTACCATTTTAGTCTGTTCGGGCTGCTGCTACAAAATGCCATCGACTGGGCAGCTTATAAACAACAGAAATGTATTTCTCACAGTTCTGGAGGCTGAGAAGTCCAAGGTCAAGATATTGGGCCACTCAGTGTCTGGTGAGGGGAGGCCTGCTTCCCTGGTTCACAGGCAGTCATCTTCTCTTGGGTCCTCACGTGAGGGAAGGGGGCAGTGCTCTGGGGTCTCCTTTATAAAGGCACTAATTCCGTTATGAAGGCTCCACCCTCATGACCTAATCACCTCCCCAAAGCCCCGCCTCCTAATACCATTGCATTGGGGGTTAAAGTTCAACATATGAATTTGTGGGAAACAAACATTCAGACCACAGCACTGATGTAGCAGAGTTGTTTTGAGGGTGCTACAAGATGACACCTGAAAGCACTTAGAAAAGAACTCGTGGTGGGTGGAAAATGCTTAATGACTTTCAGCCATCACATTATTATCACCAACAAGGAAAGGGAAATTCAAGGGCAATAAAAGAAGTGCTGAGACATGATATACAGTCTCCCATGCTCCGGCCTACTTCTCCAAGAAGACTCTGTCTAGATGGGGACTAGCAGGGCTCCTCTTGATTTCGGTTCCTTGGCAGGATTAGCAGGGACATGGGTGCTTGCTCTAAGCAAGCCCATAATATTTAAAATCACTAAAGAAGAAAGACAGGTAGTAGTCTTCGACCTTTAAAAAAATATAAACATGGCATGGTGGCGCTTGATTTATTTAATATGCAAGTTCCACTTGACAAAAACAAGATTATAATTAGGCTCTTGTGCTTCCTAATCTAAAATGTAGCTCATTATGTCCTCGGGATCAGAAAGGTACCCCCTCCACAAAAACTTAATATGTATCCAGATTCAAAATGGACATTACAAGGTTGTATTTACTGCAAATAAAAGGGCACCAAAAGTCATCTCAAAAGTGATATATTCCTCCTTACTTACAGTCAAATTTGCCAAATTACAGAATTTCTTAGGGATACAGTGTATCAAAGCAATGTATATCAGTCATTCATAACAGAAATAATATATTTATTGTGGCAGTAAAGGTGAAGCCACCACCCCTTAAATAAAATTCCACACCATGTGTGTAAGTGGCAAAACACCTACTTTATGCTGTGTACTCCCTTGTTTTGAAGACAAAGCTGACAGCTCTTTCTGCCAAGTATTTAACCTGGGGTCACACGTCACATAGCAAGTATGTGGGGTGTTTTTTGTTTTTTGGTTTTTTTTTTTGGTGGAATTGTATCAGGTGCTGGAGCAGACATTCAAGTTCCTAAGACAAGTTAATTCCTTGGGATCCTATATCTACTTGGGGGATGAGACATGAGACACGTGTGCTATCTCACATTTATAATTAGCTTTACTTCATGCTTTATCATACACAATGTCACATGTGAAGGGGACCCAGGAACTATAAATATTGAGTGGTGTAAACATAAGAATCATGAGAAGACTTCATAATAACAGTTAAATGGAGTCCTGAAGGATGATAAAGGTTATTATTTTGGATCCCTGTGCAGAATCATCATTTAGACACTGTCATTCCTTCTACACTTGATAGAAGTGAATATGGGTAGTTCCGGTGGCCCTTCCAAGGCGGGTATAGAATATTGTCAGGATGTTTTTGGCTGCAAGTAATTGAATCCCTGCTGGGACTCATGACCTCAGGTGTAAGGTTGGGCACACACCTGGTCAGTTCCACCTCTCTGGAAGCTGTTTCCTTCCAAGCTCAATTTCAGCTGCACCCTAATAGGGCTGATCCCTGCTGATCCCTTTCATCATCATCAGATGGCTCCTAGTTGATGTCTGAGCTTTACGATCCTCACTTATGGCCAGGTGGGGCATCAGGGGGAAGTTCCCAGAATCTTCTTATGGAAAATAAGATTTTTCTTCAAGCTGATTAGACCACTTTAGCACTAGGCCTATGTCCTGCCACCCCTGCGTCTTTCACATTCCCAGGAGAGTGGTTCATGCATAGATGAACCCAGACAAATGGTTCGAAGTAAACTGCAGTGTCCATTAAAGAATTAGTTCACTGTTAACTTAAAAATCCCATTCTCAGTCATCATTTCATTACGGTATTTTGTCTGCTTGGGCCCCCTTCTTAGGCTGAGTTTTCGGATCTGGAGGCAGTGGCTAGCATAATGGCAGGGAAGAGGGTTGGGGGTCTTTATTTCTGTGCTAATTCTTTGCATTAGCTTAGGGGTTTGGGTTGGTGAGCCTCACTTTTCTGTAGTAAATTATCTGCAAAGTTCTTTTCAGACCAGAATTCTAAGTTTTATGTTTCTCTAGGGTTAGGGTAGACTGTATCATGCCATGTTTTAGGCTGTGAATGTTTAAGCTAAAAGAAAATAGTGTGGTTTGAAGTCTATTTCAAACTAGTTTTTACATAAAGAATTAAGTAAAGTGATTTGACTTGAAGACAGCTCTGAACACTGTCTTGCCGTGTTTCTTTCCTGCAGAAGGAAGCACATTTCTAATTCCTTCTCTAATTCATTTTATTCTTGTGGAGACCCACTTGAAACCCTAGAGTTGGCATGAAAAATATTTTAAGCTGAAGACATCTGAGATTTAGCAGATGCAGAAGAAAAGCCTACTCAGAGCTTCCCGCATCTGACTAAAAGCAGCAACTTCTGGGAGGTGAAGCCGCCATAAATCCTCTCTCTGGGGAAATTTTATGGTCCTGAAGGAGATGGAAAACCCACTCACACCTGTAGAGACCAACATTCTCACAAACTTTCTTATCTTCTGTTGATCTTCCTAAAAACCCATTTGTCTTTCTTAAATAAACCTGTTTGGTTTTCTCCTAGAAGCTGTTTCTCTCTACTCCCTTTTCCCTACTGAGTGGATAGATAAACCTTTAACTTTAACCATTTAAGGAGCCAGCTAGTCCTTTGCTGGCTCCCATTATACCATAAGAAAAAAACCCTTTCTTCCCTTAATCTGTCTTTGCCAGTTTAATTTATATGCCCCAGGCAAGAAACTTAAGAGGGTGGGAGAAAGCTTGTTTTTTCCCTCACACCCTTGAAACCAGCCTGGGCATCTTGTTTATATGGAAACAAGAAATAATTTTGCACCACCCACCCATGGCCAACAGAAGGTTCTGTCCACTTTTTTATTCATTTACCCAACATTACATTTTAATCTTGGAACTGGGAAAGAGAACCAGACACACTAAAAAATAACCTTGGAGAAATAGTGACTTGGAAGTAAGAAAACTAAAAATATGGCAGAAATAGGAACACAGAAAGAAAGAAGAGTATGGGAGGAAATAAGTAGATGGATGGAAGGGCAGGTAGGTGAGTGGGTGGATAGATGGAGGGATTCATGTACTGATTCATTTATTCAATGATGTATAGATCACCTAGCATGTACCAACCACTGGGATGTTTGCTGCATCCGTGTGTGGCACTTGGTAGCATCTGCGGCTGTTCTCACAGTGCAGGTCAGGGGAGGGACCATTTTTGTAGCTGAGGGGCCCGCAAAGGCAGACCTAGATTTTTCTCTGTCTTTGAAACCCCAGAGCCCAGCCCTTGAGACCCTGGTAAATATTGGTTGGGTAGATGATTGGATGAATCCATCAACTGATCCACTGACCTAATGAAGTCAGCCATGGCTCTGGTAGCTGTTTGAAACAAGAAAATCTAAAGACAATGCTAGCCTGTAATTAAGTGCAATGAATTATTATTAACTGTAACATATAACCTTGATTAACCATTTATTAATTATTTACTACTAATAATATGTAAATGATATCATTATTCATTATAATTCAACTGGGAAAGTTTGATACTAATTCACGCCCATTTCCCCTCATGGCTTTGGTTTCCAGAGCTTCCCAGAAATCAAACTTCCTTTGGGCTTTCATTAATTTTTATCTTCCATTTCTCTTTCTTCAAAAGGAAGTAGGCAGGGATTGGGGGGAGGGCTGGACCTCCCCCAGTGCTGCTACGAAGAAACCATCATCCTGGATGCAGGCCCTCTCCCCTGGGAAGAGCGCTTTTCCTTCAAAAGACAGACTCAAGGTTTCAAAAGCACAGAGCTCTAGTCACTCCACTCCGAGTGATCTGGATGGCAGGCTGGCACAGTTGGGTGATGGCCTGCTGCCAAATCTTAGCTCTGCCTCTCCCTCCCTAGCTGTGAGACCTTGACCTACTCTTCTGATGTTGCTCTGAGTCCTTTTGTCTTCTAGAAAATGAGGATAGTCATGGGGCTTTCATTACTAAACCCAAGATGTCCCGAGCACAGTGGGATGAGTTGATCATTCTAGGATTAGCAGATGTTGACTGAATTAAAGTTAGTGAATTTTCTGACTATCTTGTGACCCCATGGGGCCCTCAGTTGCTCCTGATGCTGCTTGTACCTCGGTGAATTGTGGGCCACGCCAGGCCAGGGGTCCACACCCCAGAGACCACTGTCTGCAGTCCAACATCTCCATGTCACCATTGGTTGCCTTGACTGTGCCAAAGTATTCCAAACTTTAATGGAATTTTTCTTTGGTTTGCATTTTTTTTCTCTGGAAGAACATTTGCTGCTGTTTTAAAATTCTGTCCAGTTGAGATGTCGTCCCATTCTCATCTCAAGCGACTCTTCTTTGGTCATTTCCTTTCTTCTCAGTTTGCTTCTCAGATGACATCCACCACAGGCCTGGATTTTGTTCTGACATCTCCTTATATTTAACCCCAATGCTGTTTCTCTGCCAACCAGATGTATTTTAAAATGTACATAAGAAAAGAAGCAAGCTGAATTTATTTAGAAATTTCCTCCATTTGCACAAACTCCATTGGTATGAGTTTTTTTTTCTATAAAAACCACAACAAACATATGTTAATAGCTACTTAGGTGGATCAAGACAAATTCATACTTGGCGATTTCTGCATTCATTGTTCTGGCCCCATTGCCAGAGACACAAAAACCATGATTGATGATTCAGAGATACAGTAACATCTGCAGGCCACAGCAGCTTTTTTCTTGCTTGCAGGATCTCTTTGCTCACAGAAATGAGTGACTCGAATGGCCTGTTTATAGTTTGTCCAACTTGAAAGAGTCTGAGTTTTATTTTTTTCTTGTCAGGTATTATATCATTTATAAGGTGATAGGAATGACTTCCAATTCTACTCAGGTCCTTGGGTCTCGTATGTGTGCTTTAAAAATAGCTTCTTTTCAGTGTGATAAAGGCATCTAAAAAACTAGCTTTCACTCACTCAGCTAAAGATATGGCCACTGGGCTTAAACCATACAAAGAAGAAGGCAGAATAAGTACTGTTCATCTCTCTCTCTCTCTCTCTCTCTCTCTCTCTCTCTCTCTCTCTCTCTCTCTCTCTCTCTCACACACACACACACACACACACACACACACACACACATTTGAATTATTTAAAAAATATTCTGAGCCATGTTTTCTGAACTGGTTTCTCTAGACCTGACTATTATAACAGATGGACACACTTTCTGTTACATTTTGTGACACAGACACCAACCTCACAGCCATCTGGTCTGGAAGCTTAAAAAAATATTGGACTTTTAATACAAGAACATAGAAGGAAGGGGGTCCACATATCAAGCAGTCTAGTCCAAAATAGAGGGAAAGAACTGTCCAGATTATGATCCAATTCAAAGCCTAGAAAACACAGGGTCAGCAGGAGTAGGATGTAGTAGGTGGCACAGAAAAGTGACCTGTGATTCACAATCAATGTTTGCTCTGGCTCTTGTTTATAACTTTTAGCAGCCGATGGGCAGCCAGTAAGAACCAGAGGCCCAGGGGCGAATTCTTCCTAAGTTCCAGCCACTGGTGGGAGGTGATAGACCCAATGGTAGAGCCTGAAGATGCCCCAAACAGTCCCTCAATTAGAAATTAGATTCCACTTCTAGGTTTCATTATTTTAGTCCTGAAGGAAATTAAGCATCTCAGGTTTATAGGGGCAAATGTAACTTACAGGGATTGTGTTGGGCAATACCTGTACAGCAGATAGAAAATGTGAGTTCCCATCCTGTAGCAAACCACTTCCTCACTGACAACTGAGTTTCAACTGAGTGACAATTAGCTTTCACTTGAAACAAATAATTATAAATTTCTAAATGCATCAGTGTCACTGAGTTGATGTCCCCAAGCCATCTGATATTTTTTACTAGCTTCTTAGCTGTATATGTATGGTATTGCCATTATCTATTATATTTGGATCTGTGGCTAGTGGGGTGTATGTCTGGAAAGGGTGTGAGGTCATTCATCGAATTTAATGCAAAGGAACAAAGCTTTTGCTTAACTTTTTATTCATAATGGCACAAGATAGAATTTTAAGAAACACCACCAAAAATGTCATTGCCAACATGAAAATTAAGAATAGCATGTTTTATAAAAAAAAATGATTTCTCTATAATACACATTCCCTTATGAAGTGAAAAAAATCTCATAAAATACTGAAGCGAATCGCCACCTGCTGGTCCAAAATGGTTTTGCAGTTGAAAAATTTCTAACTTACTACTGAAGTAAGGTAGGAGCATTTTACAACACACACAGAATTACCGAAGGAAACATTTCCTCAGCCTTTGGCACAATGTAAATACAAAGCTGTAGTTTTTCTTTTTTTCCAAATGTGATTTACTTTACACAGCATTGCATATAATTTGGTTAATACTGATTATGGGACAGAAGGAAAAATCACATTCTCTAATTTGAATACTCTATTTAGATTCTTAATCACTTTATAGTTGGATTCCAGTTTGCAGTTTTGAAAAATACAGAACAATTACACATTATAAATATATATTAGATATGGTCTATATAAAATGGAATTTGACCTAAAATGGGAAAGACAACTTCTTAATCATGATTTTTTTTCTTTTTTTTTTTGCTCAGGCATGACCTTTCTCATTTAATTAACTGAATCCTTTCTAAACAGATTCTAAAAATATATTCCATAACATATCAAATTTAATATCTTTCTTAAAACATATTCAATACAAAAAAGCATTCAGTGACTATATTCTTTTGTATCTCACTACTATATAAAAATACGGCTTCTCATATTCTGTTTTATTTTGTTTTGTTAGTGTTTTTCTTAGGCATTGAAGAAGGGCTGTCCCCCTTTAAAAAACAACTATGGCAAAAGCACAGAAACCTGCTTGTGCATATTCTAGAATCTTCTATAGAATCTCATTGCTTAGTATAAGTGAAGTGATTTAAAAAAAAATCATTTCTTTTGTTTTCTGTGAATATATCATATATGATTATCATACATAATCTGTTACAGAATATACAATAATCAAAACTGAAGACACATAAATACAATTAAGCTATACCAAAGCAAGAGTTTTATTTTATATAGAGCCACTGTGAATAGTTTTTAGATCGGATATTGCAATCCATTTATATATATATATATATATATATATATATATATATATATATATATATATATTTTATGTGTGTTTCCCTAAGGCTGGCTATGCATAGAATCTCATTAAAATGTCAAGGGTACTGGTGCTGTATTATCTTTAAGTGAACTGGGTTTCTCTTGTGTTATTTTTTTTAAGTGTAAAAAAAGAAAAGCAAATAACTGTCCAATTGTCCAACATCAACTTTTTTCCCTACCGAGTGAAAGAAGGCTGTTTGGGACTTGGGGACCCAAGCTAGGCGTGGGCTCATACCAGTGTTTCTGGGAGGGCATCGGGGTTGTCGGTGGACAAGAGCTCCCAGATCTGCCACCGTTCTCTCTGCCAGTCGAGCCAGTTGGCTTCACCCAGGGCCTTATTGTTCTGATCGCCAGTGGGACTCGAGCAGGTGCTGCTCAGTTCTTGCTGGGTGGCCTGATGCTCACACTTGGTTGTCTGGCTTCCCTCTTCCAAAACTGATCCTGAGCCTACTTCTGGCCTCTGTCGCCTCCACAATGGTGGCTCTGTGGGCTGGTGGGCCGATGCAAAAGCTTGCTTCCCTGGACCAGGGTAAGGAGGAGGTGGCCTCGTGTCATGCCTCGCACTCTCCCGAGGTCTCTGGTGAAGAGGCTTGGCGCGACTCTGCAGCCAGGCTGCATCTAGCATGCTCTTGGCGAGGTCTTCGGCACTGTTCAGAGTCAAATACTGCTCCGACTTTGGTGTGGCCAGCTCTGCTCTCCTGCTGCCACCCTGGGCTGAGGACGTGCTGCAGACACGGGACACAGGAGGATGAGCCCTGCACTCTGTGATCGTGGCCGTGGTCTGAGTCCTCCGAATGACCTGTGTGCCGCTGTCCAGTTCTGTGGGGCTCCCCAGCCACCGAGGCCAATCTGGGGACAGGTTCCCTTGAGAGAGGGAGCATGGCCCTGGTCGTAGTGGAGAGCTACTTTCAAAAATGTCTCCATAGGAACCTGAAAGCCAGAGAGAAGGGCAAGACACGGAATTAGTTTGGAGAACCCCTGATGAGGCATCCTGTTACTTCCTTCCCACAACCAGCTTTGAAAACTGAAAGGGAACAGGGTACTCTTGGCTGCTGCCACCTAAAGTAAAAGACTCCCCAGTAGCAGAAATGACAAATCCTTTCTGATCATTGGCATGATTCATGTTGCAGCTCCAAATACAGATTCCGAAACGCTGACAGGTTAGCTATGAAACCTATGAGGCGAAGGAAGTGCTCCCATCCTGTCTGGTGCAATTTGCAATGCAGAGGACAAAGTGTACAGTCTTCTGGTTTCTACCACATCAAAAAAAAAAATAAAAAAAGCCGTAGGGATAATAGATTGACTCTACAAAGCTCCATTTGGTTCCAGAAGATAATGAAGACAGCAGCACTGTGTGTATTCGGCCACCACCACTGTGGCAGAGACTAGACAGCTGCTCCCCACGTCCCTCTTTTCCCTTCTGGAATGACATTGCCTTCCCAGTCTCCCTTGTAGTTGAGAGTGCCAAATAAGGGAGGTCTGAGCAATGGAATATGAAAAGATGTGATGTGAGTCATTTCTAGCCCTGGTCTAATCTAGCACAAACAAACAAACAAATGAATGAATGAATAAACAAACATACTCCTGTTCTTTCTTGCTTACTCCCTTCCCTCAACTAGGATGGAGAGATCATGGAAGACTCTGAGGGCTGTGAGAATGGGGGAGCCATCAGCTGGAAGGAACCCGAGCCCCCAAGGAACCAGGTAGAACAGAGCACTTCCACCCATCGTCACCCTGCACAATCCACACTGCACAATGACATGAGGGGGAAATCAACCCATGATAGTTTAAGACATTTAGGAGCTGTTTGTTACCACAGCTAGTCTTCCCTGACTGATACAACTTCCTTCAAGAAACTGAAGGGAGGGCAAAACAATGCATTTCACAAGGAAACAAGGAGTTCTATGTCCCCAGACTGCTTTTTACCTAAGGATCTGCCCTGTCCTCTCATGTCTTAAAAGGTAGGCAGGGAAAGAGCACAAGATCATTTTGAGGGGAAGGGGGGCATGAGCATTTACACAGGAACAGCTCAGAGGTGAAATAGCAGAAGGAAAATGAAGCAGAATATCTCAGAATAGCTTATCCTTGGGGGAAAATGCAGTAAAGCACTTCATTGGATACAATGAGATGCAGCTAGCGAATGGGTCAGTGTATTACAGTTGGCTGTGTTAGAGGCCATTAAATTAAAAATGCACTGTGCATTAAAAATGTAATATGGGAGGTGTTATACAACAATGAGAACCCAGCTATACATATTTGGAACACTAAAACAAAACAATTTATGTACTTCGCACTACATGCTATATATTAACATATATTTCAGATGGATTAAAGGATTAAGGTTAAAAGAAGAAATTACTATAAATAAAAAAATGTATAGATGACTAACCAAGGCTTAAGTAAAGATTAATTTAAGGAAGGAATTCACAAAAGTGATAGACTGAATTATGTAAAACATAAAAACATTCCAGATATTCAAAGTAGGGGGGGGAAATGCAAAGGAATAAATATCAATGACAAACAATATGGACAAAGGGTGAAAATCTTTATTATAAGAAAGTTCATAAAACCAGTTTTAAGAGCAGGAGCATACATATATAGCCAGTTACACAAATAACAATTCAATGGGGGAGGGGGGCGGTGGGGATTCAGCTAATGAATAGAAAAACTGAAAAATACTGATGAAAAAGAAATGCAAGTGAAAACATAAATATAATATTGTTTTTTGAATTAGCAAAGATGCAAATAATGATTTGCAATACCGATGAGATCAAAGAGACACGACAGTACAGTGACATGCCTCTGCCATTGATGGCTTTCAGAGCACCAGTTCGTGTCCCCTACATGGAACGTGAAGTGCTGGTACCTCTGAATTCTTGGAAAGTTTCCTAAATTTTGACCCACTTTCCTATTCTGGATTTATAACTTGCTTTCCAAAACGTTGTGAATCTAATAATAATTTAAAATACAAAAAAGGCATATGAAAGGGGTTCCTTACCATATAACTTATTAGAATGACAACAACAACAAATAAATGGGAACTACGCAGTCATCCAAGCATTGGCTATAAAGTATGAATATGTACTCTAGAGCACTGCATGGACATAACTGGTAATAATGGAAAATAACTGGAAAATGAGAGTTAAATCATGTAGAGCTTCACAGACATAATGACGATAGCTATGTTTAAAAACTCTCACAAAGGAATTGAAATGAAATATAGGCAAAGATTGAAGTATTTTGGTGGAAAGGCTAAGAATAGCTTTATCTTTTTTCCTCCTATTTTCAGCATTTTGCAAATAATTTTTGACAAGTATGTAACATGATGATAATAAGGCAAATATTCAAGGAAATTAATTTAAAAAGTCAATGTAATAAGCAGTCTTTTAAAAACAATATCTCACCTGTCATTCCTGGGTCTTTGGATCCACTCTTTAATGTTGAATGCCAAGTTCCCCAGATATTGAAAGGTTCCTCTGACGTATCTAGGGAAAAGTGTATTAGAAAGGTATGTAACTCTCAATGAACACCGAAGAACAAAAATCAATACACAAACATTTTTATAACATCTCTTCTGTGTAAAGTACTGGACTCGAGATTGTGTTATATACAAGACAGAAGACAAGGTAGATCTGCCTTTTCAGAGGCTTCTTCCATTGGGGGTTTACAAAAAGTTTCTTCTATATCCTGGTTATGGTAGATAGAATAAGGGCTCCCCAAAGATGGCTGTGTCATGATCCCCAGACCCTGTAAAGATGTTATATTCAAAAGGGACTTTGCAGATGTGATTCAATTATTGGATCTTAACATGAGGAGATGATCCTGGATTATCTGGGTGGGCCTGCTGTCACCAGAAGAGTCTTTATAAGAAGGAGGCAGGAGAGGAGGTATGACTTTGCTGGCTTTAAAAATGGAGGAAGAGGCCATGAGTGACAAAAAGCTGGAAGCCTCTAGAAGCTGGAAAAGGCAAGGAAACAGACTGTTCTCAGAATCTCCAGAAGGAATACAGCCCTGCGGATCACTTTAGACTTCTGACATCCCGAAGTGTAAGATAATACATCTATGTGTAGTTTTAAGTAACTAAATTTGTGGTCATTTCTTATAGCAGCAATAGGAAAGGAATACAGTGTTGATGGGTGGTACTGCTCCAACCTCATTAACATAGAGATAGAGGAACAATAATTATAGCTCCCTTACCTAGTACTTCCCTCGGGAATATTTTGCTACTGGCACCAACAGATTCATTCTTGTATGTGTTCATTCACACTTCTCCTTAGTCTGCCCTTCAATTGCTACATGAGGTGTCCTCATCATCTCATTTACTCCTCACTACAATCCTGTGATGTGATCATAATGGCTCTTTCTAGAAGCAAATGTCTGTACGGCATGCTTCCCTGTGTTCCTCAGTCCATATGCATTCTCTCATTTAATCCTCAGGAGATGCCCTGGTCCGTGGTCCAGACAGTTACTGCTTTCATTGTAAATTTTTAAAATTATTTTTTGACATGAATATTTATAAAATAAAAATCAAGATGTTATGGTTTAAACACACACACATGCACGCGCACACACATACAAAGAGCCCTTTCAAAATGGCTCTCCGGATTAAATCACAAATTTAAAATAAAATAGCAAGAATTTGTACTGCGTCTTCCAATTATTATTTGACTATCGGCCCTGAGGAATTATTCTGTGGACTAAAGAACACAAGCAAACATTCTGTGTTCAAATACACGTGGGAAAAGCTGCCAGCCACACCCTTCCTCCCGGTAGGGAAATTAAATAGTGACCATCAGCACTTTAAAGAGTGTGAGAAATTGTACAATAGAGAAATCATTAACTTGGTTAACCTAACATTTCCCAAATGTATTTGACCATGAAACCCTTATTTTGCATGAAAACCTTAATCTCCCTGGAGACCTTTCCAGAACATGATGTCTTGTTATATAGTAGGTTCAACTTGTTCTCTATAAAACTAACAGCAGTAATTGGATGACATCTTAGGCTAGCAAATATGCACCCAAAGTCTCTGGCCAGGACACACAGAGTTCCTAGATGCTGGAGGGAGAAGAGCCAGCTGGGAACATCAGTGGCTCTCTGGGCATGAGACGGCCTCCCAAACAGCTGAGTCTGCAGGGTCCTTCCAAGACAGTGGCTGGGCTAACCAGGGTCATCTTAGTGTAGGTTTTCAGTGGGGACTTGCTTAATATTCACTGAATTACAGAAACACAGACCTCTAAAGGGATGAAGAGAAGGCCCAAGGTGCCCACACCACACCACATGTAATCAGAGTCCCAGGTTTGGCCATTGTCAGCTACCTTTTCCAAGCCGTGGTCCAGGAGAACGCTCTCTTGACTTCAACGATGGCAAGTGGCCCACCAGCATATACTGCTCTGGCCCTTTGTACAGCTTCTCCGAGCCCCCCCGGGCCGTGTCCTCTTGCATAGCCAGCAGGGAGCGCTCAGAGAGCACTGGGGAGTTGTTGTCATAAGGGGAGAGGTCTCCGCTGGAGGCCTTGTTGGAGTCAGTGGATGAGTGTCTTCCTCCCATGGAAAAGGAAACCTCCGATCGCAGCATGTCAGGGCTTCTGGCACAAGGAGACAAGAACAGTAGCGTGAGTGTGTGAACAGGCAGTGACCAGATCCAAACGATGTGATCATTACACAGATGATAGGAGGATAATGCATGGACACGGGGGCTGAAACCAAAAGACCTTTTGAGCAATGTTCCAAGATGTCTACATCAATAAGGTTAAAGCATTTCCATGAAATAGCCAGCAGATGGTAGTAAAAACTCAGGAGATATTACTGGAAATGTCGAGGCGAGGAGTGGGGAGGATGAAACAGATGGATTCCTGTGTCCTTCAATTTGCCTGTTGGATTAACCCCTGTTTTCATCCCAAAGTTAAAGTCTGAACTCTTGTGGAATGTTTCTCAAAAACTATGAAAAGTGTGAGAAAAGACTGACCGTATCAGAAAGAAACAGAAACTTCTTGTCAAAAAGATGATTCTTTTTGGGACAAGAAGGACAAAATGTACTCATTGGAGAATTTCAGAAGGGACTGACATCCTGTTGGAAACATCATGTGAAGAAAGCTTCACAAAGACAAAGAAATGTCTGAAAAAAGAACTGAGTCTTGGGCAGATGATGGGGATGGACACACATGTGTAGAAAGAAAAAAGGCCATCCCTGGGCATTGATTATAAAGAAATAAACAAGAACAAAAGACCAAAAAGTCATTACTTTGGTCAACCAACCATATTTGTGACTATACGTGTGGGAGCATGTGCTCATGGACACAGGCAAATCTGAGAAAATTATGCATATTTGATCAAAATAATTAAATTAAATTTAAATTAAATTAAATTAAATTTAGAACTAAGCTGAACAAATTCAGAGTATTTAAGACATTTAATTTAACAAGCGATAGCTTTAGATTCACATTTGGTATCTTTAAAACATAGCACTTCATTTATTAAAAGTACATGTAGCAATCAATGATCTTGAATTTAAGAGATCCATTATTAACTAAATATTTATATTTTTAATAACTCTTTTAGCTTATTAAGATAGTAGCAACCAATGGAGTAAATTGATTGTGGTGAATATTTGGTCATTATTTTGGTATCATAATGATTCTTTCTGACCATAGGATATCGTTTAGTGATATAAGATTTCAATCACTATATTATCCCTGAAAGTTGATGGAAAAATGGCCCAGATTTGAGTTTTGTATTTTCTTTGTGGCACCAATTGAAATATGCATTTCCTTGAGGGCTAAAACTCCTGGGCTATTTGAAAAAGTCTATCTCAGATCATACACAGTCCAGTATGTGAGTGCGTGTTTCGTGCATGTAAATAAATGTACACATATGCAGATGTAAAAATATATAAAAATAAAGTCTGATGCTTGCTATCTGTTAAGAAAAACTGGTAGATAACTCTTCTACTATCCTTGATAACCTGAATTAAAAATAATTCAGATGAAACTATGATTGAAACTTGACGTGAAGTTCATTATGGTTTCATGGATGACTTTTCTACCCCCACCCAACCTCTTAGTATAAGAGTTTCATCTTTCTTCTGATGATGATAATGATGATGATGATGATGCCACCAGTGGGAATAGTTGTTTCATGTATTAAATGGCTGAAAAGAGAAACACATGACCGTAACTGCTGTCCACTATATTTAAATACATGTAAAATGATTCTACAAGGCACTAGTTATTTTACCGATTGATATAAATCATGCTGATTGGCACATATTATGTTTTATACATGCATGAGTTGTCACGGCAACAGAAACAACAATGAAAATGTGAGTGTAACAGGAGAACGTCAGGAGGATGAAAAGCATCTTTGAAGTCTTACCTGTGCACATCTGTATTTTCTACCTTCCTCAAAATAGTGGCCCTGACATCTTAAAGGAAAATAATGACAGACTGATTAAAGTTCCAGAACCCGCTTCTGTTTTCCCCCTATTTCACTTCTCTTTATTGATGGGATTTCTTATCCCAGTGGAATAAGTAAAATTTTTTTCGTGCCTCCTCTTTAAACCGATGACAGATCATCTTATGGCAAAGAGCCAGAGGACAATCATGAGAACGAATTTCTAGAAACTTTAGGCCTCCAATGAATGAGCCAAATATAGGTGGAACTTAATACTTCTGCTGGAAAGTAGAGGAAAACAACTATTCTTTATAACTAATTAAAGTGAAAAAAAAAGTCGCCCCAATTCCAGTGGAGAGAACAGAAAACAAAACTGACACTTGTCTGACATCATGGGCTCGACTCTGGTTGAGAAAACTTTACTATTAAAATGAGAAAATTCAGTCTAAGGCCAGTGTCACCCTGAACATGCTCAATCTCTCTCGTCTGATCTCAGAAGCTAAGCAGGGTCGGGAATGGTTACTACTTGGATGGGAGACCATCTAGGAAGACCAGGTGCTGTAGGAGGGGAAAAAAAAAACCTAAAATGAGAAAAATCGAATGTGTGAACTGGTAAGCTACAGGGAGCTCAGCTCAGAATCAGAGTTCTACTTTCTAATCAGGGCTAGAAATTATATTACTGGGCTCATTTCAGTTGTTTTCCCTTTTAGTTGGCATTTCTCTAAGTCATTCGTGAATATGTCTTATATCTACTCAGCAAGAATCAGTCATGGTGTCATATCAATAACAGAGGCTACACAAAGCCTTATTTTATAGGATGTTCTAAAGAGAGTCAAGTCAATTCATTAGCCAAAACAAAATAACTCCCGGAGCTACAAATGCTTTTTTGGCTTCTCACACTGGGAGGAAAGTTTAGAAAGGGCATATTTTAGCTCATGGAGCCCCAATACTCTGTCTCATATCTTGTTTATCTGTCTTACAATACATTTAGAAGAAAATACATTCAACAAAATATTTGAAGTTGCAGATTCAGCCAACAGTCACATGCATAAAGAAACACACTCTACTGAGAAATTTCTCTGACATTTTAGTACTAGTGACATTTGCATTTCTACCAGGCAAGTAGGTTCTTGAAATAATAATGCAACTCCACAGGAAAAAAAAATAAGTGATGATAATGATGATGATGATGATGATGATGATGATGCATCTCTCTTTAAAATGGCTACTAAAAGGCTCTGAGGATTCAGGGCTACACTTGAGTTGGTCTCCCAGAGCTTCTGGTCTGCCTTCACAAGTCTCAAACCCCAATTTCATTTATCTTCTTGCTCTTTCCATTGTTTTCCTGTTCCCGGTCTCTCAAGTTACTTTTTACAATATTGCTCCACTTTACATATTTTTGCAAGCTGCTTCATTAAGTTGTTTTTGGACTGATGCTCAGACAGGGAAATCACACTCACATTCATTGTCAGGGGTATCAAAAAGGCAGTATGCTTCATGAGGACACTTAGTTTGGTTAAAAGGAAACAATAACAGAAATATCTGAAGCTGCCTCACTATTTCTTCTTCCATTTTCATGGCTCTGATTGAATTTGATCAAGTAGAGCGAGAGAGAAGGAGGTGGAGGCCAGTGTCCCTCTGTCCTTTGGGGTAACTGCAAAATCTCACTCAGAAGTTTTGTCTCAGCAGCATCCACCTCACCTGGGAACTTGTTGGAAGTGCAAACTCTCAAGCTCCATTCTGGACCAGCTGACAGAACTGGCTATAACATGCGAGTCCCCACGTTAAAAAATTATTAAGAATTTCAAGATGGCAACAGCAGATCATTAAGCCAGGCATGGGCTTCTTCTGAGTGTTGGGTCCTGTGTGATGGCACAGATTGCAGCCTGTGAAGCTTGCTTTGCCCGCTGAAACCCCTAAGAGTGGGGCCAACAAAGTGTATTTTTAAAAGCCCTCCAGGTAGTTCTGATGCATGAAAAGCTTGAGATGATGCGATAACAAACATACCTTCCTTCTCCCAATTCATAGATGTGACAGTAGGCTAAGGAATGACTAAGAGTCAGATCAGGAAGAAAACCACAAATAATGGTCAAAACCTCAGTACTGGCTGGCACCGCGGGTCATTGTGGTGGTCCTGACCTTGAGGTGGCTGGGGCCACAGGTGAGTAGAGGGGGAGGAAGGCCACGCCAGGAAGCTCCTGTCAGCAAGATCCAGATAACGGAATGTAGTTTGGTTAGTTTGGAGCAAAACATGTTAAAGTGAAAGGGGCATGGGAGAAACCAGCCTGTCTGTCTCTGCTCTTCTGATTCATTCTCTTAAATCAAGCCACAGAAATGAGCACAGCTGGGGCCCCAATCAGAGGAAAAGCCGGGGGAGGTGGCTAAAGATAATCCCCGGACACAGGTGGATGAAGTGACTCACAGTCAACACCCGCCGTGAATCTCCTCAGGGTGGCTGGGCTCACAGACAGGGACACTGGCAGATGGGGCCATACAATGAGAGATGATGCCTCTCTTCCCAGCCACCCAACATATTTTGGCTATGAAAGGGGACATGGTATGGCCACAGCTTGTGAAACACACTTATGTGAAATTACCCGCTGGACTATAGGAAGGGTAACGGTTGAAGTTTACACAGAGTTCCCTGTGTGGCAGGCATTGGACTAAGCTACCGCCAACAACTCTGTTTGCAAGCACAGTCTAGGCATGCGCGAAAGAAACACGATGCATAAGGACACTCATACCCAGCAGTGGAGGCGGTAAGGGTTCAGTGGAGGTGGTGAGGGTTGAGACCCTTCCGAAATTTATTTATTTGCTTATTCCTTCCTTCCTTCCTTCCTTCCTTCCTTCCTTCCTTCCTTCCTTCCTTCCTTCCTTCCTTCCTTCCTTCCTTCCTTCCTTCCTTCCTTCTTTATTTTAGGCGAGGCAATCCTTGGTTGACCTCTAAAATTTATTTACTTATCTATCCATCCATCCATTCATTCATTCATTTATTTTATGCAAAGCAACCCTTGGTTGACCTCTGAAAATCATTCATTCACTCACTCATTCATTCATTTTAGGTGAGGCAACCCTTTGTTGACCTTTGAAATCTATCTATATCTATCTATCTATCTATCTATCTATCTATTCATTCACTTATTTTAGGTGAGGCAACCTTTCGTTTATCTCTGAAATTCATTCATTCATTCATTTATTTTCAGTGAGGCAACCCTTGGTTGACCTTTGAAATTTATCTATATATTCATTCATTCATTCATTCATTCATTTAATTTAGGCGAGGCAACCCTTGGGTGACCTCTGAAATTCATTCATTCATTCATTCATTCATGCATGCATGCATTTATTTTAGATGAGGCAACCCTTGGTCAACCTCACAGATTGCAAGGACCTTGCCACGTCACCATCTCTTTTTAAAAAATTTTTACACCTACAGCACCTGGGTCTTCCTAGGTGGTCTCCCATCCAAGTACTAAGCAGATCCGACCCTGCTTAGCCTTCAGGATCAGATAGGATCTGGCTTGTTCAGGGTGGCATGGTTGTCGACTGAAATTTATTTGATAAGTGCTATTTGATATTATTAAAAATCAACAGTAAAACGTTCAATTTTATACTTAAGAGTTGATGGCCCTTTTAAAAGTTTAAACTATTTCCTATCATTTTAGTTTCCCAGCAGAGGTTGGTAAGGTGGCGGCCGAATGTGCCTAAGAACCCGTAATCCAAGACTTGCCTTTTCACATGCCAGCCTGCCAATGAATAAACAAAACGATTTTATTCACCTCCTGAGGACATCATTATAAGATAGGCAGTTCAGAGTTTTAAGACATTTTCATGTCATTCCAGTTCTTTTTCATTAGATCTATTGTAATTAATACAGAACTGGCTCCCTTTTCGGACGCGGTGGGGCAGCCTTTATTGGTGAGAAGGAGGGGTGTGGGTGCGTGGGCGCGGTTCCCCTGGAGGCGGGGCTCAGGCAGGGAGGGAGCTTCTGCACTCACCCTGAAAGGGGAAACCCCTCCCTCCCTGGTTTATCCTCTGATTGGCGCCCCAGCTGTGGTCACCTGATTTAGGAGAACGAATCAGAAGAGCAGAGACGGGGGAAAGGGGAGGTCACAGCAACTCCCGCTCTGGGATGGTCACTCAGACCACCACCCATGAAGGGACACTGGAGTAGTGAAGGGGACACCTGAGGGCTGGCCACGTGGGTAGGGCTGTCCCACGTCACACAGACTTGTGGTGATGTAACAGTACGGGGTCAGACAGGCAGGATGCTGGGCAACAGGACCTGCGACTTTCTGCAGAGGGCAGGAATGGTCCAGCAGCCTCGGACGTGGAGCCAGGTGGGGACCTCAGGAAAAGACCAGTCTGCCGTCCATGGTCCCCAGCGGGATGGACGAGGAGGCTGAATGCCCAGGAGATACTGAGGGGATGGGTTCGGGACCCAAGGAGGGGAACACCAGTGGACACATCCCCTAAGGAATGTGGAACTTTACATGGAGAAAACCGTAGCTCAGGTTTTGTTTGTTTGTTTGTTTGTTTTAAAGGAGAAAACGTGTGAATCGAATCCACAGCATGGTCTGCTCTTGCTGGGTGGGTTTCCTTTAAGGGGACAGAATTTGGCATCGTGCACCACAGAGACGTGGCCACCGATGTCTTCTCCATGATTTGCCTCTAAGATGGTTCAACTCTATGAGAGGCATTTGAAGTTCCCCACTCTAATGAAAGGCAGTGGAATATTGATGTGTTTTCAGGAAAGATTTGCTCTAACCAGTGCTACACTAACCAGTGATACACTAGATGAGAAATAGTGGGAAAGCAGGTAGTGGCCTCTTTTTATGTCGTGGAATTTTCGTGTTTGAGGTGGGCAATGTCTGGTGGGAAGGTCACTGCTTGATGTGGCTTTGCCTCCGTGAATAGCAGATGAGACAGCAAACCTGGGGACCATCACAGCGTGCATGCCAGTCTCAGGTAACCAAACAGGCATGAGATGGACATGGAGAGTGAATGGCTTTCTCACCCTTGGCCGGTCCCTCCAGGTCAGGGTGTAAACACGCTGGCAGGGTACTGCGGCTGGGCCTGCACTGTCCCCGGAGGCACAGAACTCATTCTGTGGATAAATGGAAAAACTCTGGTTCAATCACCAGGTGTGGCCAGCCCAGCTTCTCTCTGAGCTACCCTGGCGAGAAACATCCTGGGAGATTTCAAACTTGCATTGGCTTCATTTTCAGCTCAGCCGCTCACCAGATAAACCTTAGTCTGTTGGACCACAAAGCACATGGCCATCTCAGACTGCATTAATTGTCCTGAGAGAGGAATCCACTGCCATAGCAGTTCTAGATCTATGGGGGATTGTCATGGTTATCATGCTCAGTTCTGCAAAGCAGTCCTAATGCCGAATCCTAGGGTCAAAGGCAGCTTGCCCCGAAGAAAGGCTGACATGCATCCATCCAGACACCCCACCAGGAGATGCAGCCGGCACTCTGGGTACCAGAACTTGCTCAGGGCTTTGGGAAAACTTCTCTCCTCATTCTTAGCTCTTATTAATCCCCTCCAAATCATCCTGGCATATGGAGGCATTTACGACAGGTGAAGAGAAAACAATGCTGATCTTATTCATTTTGTTTATAGTAAGCTCGATAAAACATCTTCCAATGAATACTTTGCTAGTTGATAAAGAAGTTCTGAATCATAGTAAAGGCGCTGGAAGAAAGAGGTGATGTCATAAATCCTCTCTCCATCTTGAATTGCCTTTCCACAGAAGAGACATTCATACTTTTTGGAATTTTTTATTATGAAATTCTCTGTTCCACATGTTTTTTTTCCTACAATTGTCTGGCTGAAAAGGCTTTCTTGAATGGAGAGACAGAGGGAGAAAGGTAGGGAGTGAAGGGGAGAGAGAAAGAGAGGAAGGGAGAGGGAGAGGGAGGGTGTGTGTGTTTGTGTGCATGCGTGTGTGTGTGTGTGTGTGTGTGTGTGTGTGTGTGTGTGTGCTGTTAATGCTTCATAATTTCCAAAGAATGGCATTGGAAGCCACAAGCTACTGCCAGTCAATAGGCCTCATTGCTGTTACAATATACTGGTAGGGTCTCATTTCTTGTCTCTGAAAATTTTCTGAGAATTTTTATGATTTTACAAATACTACTAGTAAAAGGAAAACAGAAATTATAGTCCATCTTGTAACAGTCCATGGTTTTTAGACCTTTTTAATGACAATCACTGAAAGAGTAAAATAAATATTTATTTGATAATTGAAATGTAATGCCTTTAGATAATGAAAAAGCCTAATACTCCTCCATCATGAAGAAGATAGAATTATTATATGGCAGGAAGAATATTCAACTCAATGAAACAATTACTTTCTGGTGCTGAAATTTTGTCCTTCAAGACAACTATGGGTCTTCATCCATGGTCCTGATTGGCTGCTCACTGGTTTTGCTATTTTGGTGGGCAATTTCAATAAAAACTTTGTGATGGCTGCTAACAGAATTAAATACAATGAAATTTAACATATATGTAGTGATGAATTAATTTATCCACATCATCCTTCTCCCCAAATGCAGTTAAAAATCACTTTATTTTTATTTTGTTTCCTGAATATGGCAGAGAAAATGCTCTACTTAGTTCTTGTATACCATCTAGGTATATAAGGTTTTATGTGATTTTTTAATGGTTAATTTTTTCCCAGAACATTTAAACAGTTGGAAAATACAGAAAAATGGAAAAGTAGATACATTAGAACTCACAACATTATATTAAGTTTAAATGCTTTATTTATGCCAAAGTAGAATTTTGTTATTATTTTAATAAGTTAAAAATTATTTAAGATTGCCACTGGTTCAGAGAAATTGTAAAAAAGCACAATTCTCTCGGTTGAAAGTAAAGAAATATATTTTCAAAACATTATTGATAATTGGCTTCCATTAGAGTCAGGTGCATACATTTTACCTTTTGCTTCAGGCTCCAAGGCTTGGCCTGGCACTAGTCTTTTTAAAATGTTTTAATATTTTGTTCATCATAGATTTTTGGCAGTAACTTTGATTTTAAAAGGTATTATATTTCGATATTGTTTATTTTGATGGCTGAATTTTCTAGCATACCCTTGAATTCTGCATGAGGTGAGCCGTCCCCTCTCCTCACCCTGGTCCTGGCCCTGCTAGGATAGCCCTGTCTGTTGCAAATGCCAGAATTTGACACATCTTGTCCTTTTTGATTTACCTTCCATTCTCGTCCATCCCTAAATCAAAGGAAGGAGGTCTATTTTAAATACCTTTGCAGAAAAGAGCATATAATTCTAATAAATATACTAGACAAGCAACCAACAAACCTGAAGTCTTGCATTGTTAGTAATATAAATGTCTGCTCTCCCTCTGGCGTTCCATTTTGGTTGAAGCCAAAAATGTAAGCAGACAGGCACAAGGAAAAATAATGAATCCTCCTTTCACTCCCCCAATTCTTTTGTTGCATGAAGAGAAAAACTCAAACAAAAACAAACTTCCCAAGCATCACTAAATGTCTGATCTTTCAAAACAGAAGTTACAACAAATATGGTTTTGTTCTTAGTTCTATCCTCTTGGAAAGTTACTTTTCCACTGCAAACAAAATCTTGTCCAGTTTCCATGTGAGATACAGGCAAAGAACAGAAGCTTCAGGAAAAAAAAAAAAAAAACAAAAACCAAAGGGTCTGAAGAGAATAGTGAGGGAGAAGAGCACACATCACTGCACTCCAGGTAGTCATTTTATTTTTATTATTTTTGTTATTATTATTATTATTATTATTAATGTATATTTTTTTATGTCTTCAGCACCTGGTCTTCCTAGGTGGTCTCCCATCCAAGTACTAACCAGGCCTGACCCTCCAGGTGGTCATTTGAAAATTTGAAAAGCTACTGCTGCTTCCCACTCTCTTGTCTTCTTGCAAATTCTTTGATTGTCATATTTATTGCCCAACCCCTTACTTTTTGGCTGAGTTTTCACTACATAAAGTCTTCAAAACAAGAATTCCATCCATTTTCATTGTGCCACAGTTGCCCAGCTCCTTTACCTCATTACCTGCAAACACACAGTCACCTCCACTCCCTTGTGAAATCTACCTGGCATAGTGCAAGCGGGTCATGTTCCCACTTCAGAGCCTTCTCACCCTCACCCCTTGCTCTGTTCCAGAACCAGCGGCGTCATCCTGATGTCAGTTAGATTAGGCGTGTGCAGCTGGGATTCTCCATAGCTGCTTCATACGTTGCTGTCTTGTGGGTGGCAAGGTAGATTTTGGCGATGCCCAAGTCTTTGGTAAGTACTTGTCAATGACAATGGTGAAATTTCAACTAACATGATAGCGGTCAATAACATTAATTAAAAAAACAGCTAGTATTCTAGCAGCACAATGATGCTATAAACCTGGTGCCACTTTTGATTCTAGTTTACAGATGAGGAATCTGAGACAGAGAGGGATGAATTTATTGACTTAACAGCGCTAATAGCAGTGAAACTGGAATTAGAACTCAGGTGATTTGGTTCTGGATCCGAAGCTCGTAACCAGCATATTATCCTATACAGGTGTGTGCTATTGGTAGCCAACTGATGGTGTAGCCCTACTTCTGTAGCCAGCACCATCTGACAGTTGGTGTACTGTAATTCCTCACCACTGTAATCTATCAGTGTCATAATCTATCATCACTGTAATTCATTGCTACTGTTTCTTAAGTGCCACCACTAAACCTGCCATTGAAGGCTTTTGCCCTCTCTGCCGGCCAGCCCTTGAATGTGCCCCAACCAGGCAACATATTTACTCTTATATCCAGGCCATGCTTCGAGATCCCCAAACATCCCGGCCTGCTGAGACCTCTCCAATCTTCAAGGTCACTGCAAATTATTGCTCTTCTCAGAAGCCATCCCTGAGGCTGCAGGTCATGCCTCTTTCTCTCCTCCAAACTCCAAGTGTATTTAGGTCTGGAGTATCAGTTCCCTTTCTTGGTCAACACAAAGACCCCTTTTTAATAGTAAAAATCCCCCACCTCAAATCTCCATGATAGTAAATATGTGGCATCTATTGTGGTGGACCTAAGCCAGTGTCCTTACCTCAGCTGCTCAGGAGAATCACACAGGAAGCTTTTAAAAGCCCCAATTTCCAGACTGTACCCCAGAACAAATGAATCAGGATCTCTAGGGCTGGCACCCAGGCACAATTGTATTTCAAGCTCCCCAGGTAATTCATGTTGGGCAAGGAAGTCTGAGAACCAATGGCCTAGCACATGTCATTTTGCACTCTGCAACATAAGAGCATGCATCCTATTACTTTTACCCTTGTTGGGCTCCTTCAACAAGTTTGCAAGCTCTCAAAGTCAAGAATATGCCTTGATATTTGAGGCTTTCGCTCCTCAAAGTGTGGATCATGGACCAGCAGCATCACAGCATCATCTGGAAGCTCGTGAGAAATACAGATTCTTAGAGTCTCTCCTTGAGACCTACTGATTTATTTTGCGACCTACTGATTTAGAAAGAGCATTTTAACAAGATCCTCTGGCAATCTGTGTGAATGGTAAAGACGGAGAAGCGTGTGATTAAGGTGCAAAGAAATGACCTACAGCTTGAGGGCTAGGACTCTCGAGCCTCCAAAGGCCATTAAAAATAAATACGTATTTATTAATTTATGTGTTTTTACTTCATGACATCATTATCAATCTGGGCCAATCCTTGGCTTGTACCTAGAGGAATAAAACCAAACACTCCCTTCTCCTTCCTGCTCAGAGTCTTCTCCAAATGTGTTCTGATCAGTAACAAGAGTCTGTGATGTCTGCAGAGAGTTCATGAGTCCACCCTGCTGTCCTTGAAGCCCTGACGCTCACCTAAGGTCTTGGACTGGGGCGAGCTTGCCTAGACCTTACGATTCTCATTCCCATGAGGACAGGGCTAGGAAATTGCACAGCGTGGAATGGGCTTAACATGAATACTTTTTTCCCTTTCTTAAGAGTAATAAAAGAAGGTACATTTCTTGGCATTTATATGCAAGGAGCATACTTAGAAACCACATAAAAATAACTATTATTAACCACCCTTCAAAAGTACAATGCATATATTTCCAAATGTCACATAAAAACAGAAATTTGGCAAGTCAAAATCAGTGGCTTTTTATGTGTGTGTTTTCTAGCTTTCCCACAGAGTACCCATAAAATATTGTAAATGCAGATTAATGAGAGTTTCACAAATAGAAATGTCACTATGTCCGTTTTCTTGCAAGGGGGTGGAAAATAAGTGAGTTCATTAAAATTTTGATGATTCAAGATATACTGTGAGGAAAAGCCATTTATTAGCTTAAATTAGAACTTATACCTTGATAACAGTTAAAAATCTAGGAAAAATTTAAGTGAGCCCAGTTCTCTGATATGCAAAGCAAGATCAGGAAATGCCAGCCCACTTATATAATTTGAATATATTTCCACTCACTCATGGCTTACTTAGGGCTTTTGAATCCAGGCAGAATGTCTCACCTGCACCAGAATTTGACCTGATAATGATTGGCAAAAGATGGATTTTTAAAAGTGCGTTCGAAAGGATGATCCAATTAAAAATTCTTCCCTGCTCTGTAGGAAATGAAGTGAAGCTGAATTTAGCAGCACTGTTAATGTAATGACCCAAGAAAAAGGAGGCCTGAACAACATGGAATTCCTTCTCACCAAATTTCTTTAAAGAATATCACAATTTTATAAATGACATAGTTTTAAATGAAAATCAATGCATCAAATTCAGCATCAGTATAAAAGAGCAAATTAACTTGTGCCAATATTTCTAAAATATCATTACTAAGACATACTATTATTTTATATATGATTAAGAAAGAAAAAATGCTATAAACTAAATTAGGACATGCCATTGGTTGGTTATAAGGTTAATCACAACATTGGAGATGATGAAACAGGGGGGAATGTGTCTTACAGTTGTTGAAATTCAGTAGATTAAAAGCACAACATAAATAATGCTTTCGTGACAGGATAACAAGTTTTTCTGTCACAATCTTAAGGCTTGGCGTCAGAGTGGCAATATCGTTCCTGGTTCATGATGCAATATTATCCCCTTAACTGGACTTGCTAAATCCTCTGTGTCTGTACGAAGTGATTGTGATTAATCATTAAAACTGACTAATGCAAAAATTCAGTGCTCTTCCTTTGGAGGCAAAATGGCAGCAAGTCATAGCCTACAGCATGGCTTGCATTTTTACTCATTACAAACGGGTGCATGTGGAGATCAGCATGCATTTTTATCAAAAGATACTAACTATAAAGGGAGGGAGAATCAAGATGGTCCTTTCTCTAAGTTCATACAGACCCCTAAGGCTCATTCGAGGCCTGTCTTGTGGCTCACAGTAATAAATGACATACATAAGATGCATTGAGGCTCAGCTTCATGGGCCCTAAGTAGAGTTATTAGGATTCTAGAAGTAGAATCACTGATGTGCATCCTAGTCAATCCCTTGAGCTTCTTGCCAGTGATTTAATGCTTTTTTCCCCCTGGTAAACACAGTCAAAAGGACCTCAAGGGACTAGCAAAAGCCAAAATGAAACAGAAAAATCCTGTAAAGCAGTTTCTAATTTGATAAGTGGATCGGTTAAGAATGAAACATTTTCTGGTTAGGTAAACTGATCGGATAGGCCAGAGAGCTGCCAAAATTCCACTTTAAGTCACCCTGCATGGAATTATGTAAAGTAAACCTTCATAACTCTTTAGAAATGGAAACAGAAATCTCCAAGCTGCTTTAGAAGATGGAAAAGCCAGCCTACTCACGAGGACTGTGATGCCTTTCTTCTGAGTAAATAGTCCACCACGTCAGGGTCGGTCTCTAGCAGGCTGATCAGCACTTCATTCTGGAGATCTGGGGGAACCTGGAAGGGTCAAACATGGGGCATAAGTAAAACCAGTCCAGAAAGAGGCCAATCGTGGTTACTGGTAACTTTCTAATAGCATAAAAGTGAGCCTTAAGAGTCGTTAAGAGAGAGTGATTGGCTGGGTCAAACTAAACCTATACCAACCCATATGGCCAGTTAAATTCTTAGGACAAACTGAATGATTACCAAATAATCATACTCAAGCCAAACTGTCACCCCTCTTATGGCTGGAGATATGGCTTAATTACTTGGATGCCTCTGTTGTTCAGACTAGATTTTCTTGGCTTCAAGTGAGCAAAGTATCATAGTTTAGAGGAATGATAGTCATAATTTATTGTTCAAATGGGGATACTTTCTAGAGTTCAGATTGGTATTTATGCCAAGATGGCAGGCATAAATTGTGACTGTTTGTGTTTGAGTCCCAGTTCCACTTCCTAGCTGTGGCACCTTCAGCAAGGTATATGACCTTTCTACATCTCCATTTTCTCACCTGTAAAATGAGGATGATAATAGTATGTACCATGAAGAATTATTGTGGTGATTAAATGACTTATTATATGTTGAGAACTTAGAATGGTACTTGGCAGATAGTAAACATAAAAGAAATGTGAACTGATACACTTGTGCTTGTCATTTTATCATTCAGTACCTGTGTTCAATCCTTCTCTGCATCCTGGCCCATTAACAATTAAGCTTCTCACTTTGTAGTTTGACAAGGCATTTGCTAGAGTTCTATAGATGAATGTCCCATGTTCCTATAAGCCTAATCCATAGGGCATTAGGAGATGGCCTTACAATCTTAAATCACTCACATGGAAATGTTCTACAAGAAAAGATTAAACTTGGCCCTAAAGGTTTTCTATTCTGTAGATGCTGGCAGCTCAATCAAAGGAAATTCAAACTATTGAGAGAAAATAAACTTTCAGTCTGATTCGCACACAGGCTTGGAGATAAGACTCATGAGCAGAGATAAGTCTTCTGAGAATAAATGGTTGATGGAAAAATTTGCCTACTGCCTCTTGTAGAACTCAATTCTTCTTGAGTTTTGAGAAGCTGGAAACAATTTTATTAATGAAAACAGGGATGAAAATGTTTTCCTTTTCTCATAAGTCTGTTCTTTCTACTTCATCTCGAATCTTCATTAATGACATTGCCAAACCCTAGTTTCACAAATGCAAAACCTGGGTTGCAGCCAGACTTCTCTGTGTCCTTTCTCTTCCCTGTTTGGAGCAAGGAGAGCTACTTGATTTCATCTCCATGATGCCTGTTACTTCTTTCCTCCATCTTCCATTCCAGCTGTAGTGATCTGAGTTCAAGCCCTCATTACTCCTTTGTAGAGGTCATCTGTTGACCATTACCAGATTCCATGTCCCTCTTCATATAACAGTTATACCCCAAGTTCCCTCTGGAGAACAAACCATTCCCCAACCCTTGGCTCAAGGCTGAAGTTTAACCTAGTCCAAGTCAGTGCTCACTCCATCAGAGACAATGAAAAGCCACAAGAGTTTCTCGGAGACTTTTCAGAAAGAGGACATAGGACCTGTAGCCATATGGGGCCTGAGGACTGTGTTAACAATTACTGAGGAATGGAAAGAAATGAAAGGCACCTCTTGACATTATTTGAGTCCTAGGTAAAGCTGTGCCTGAAGATACAGTTGCTTTAGGATTGTTCAGCTATGTGAGGTCCAAATTCCTTAAGCTAGTCTGGGTTTTTAGTTGAAAAGAAAGATACATCCTTAAAAGGCCTTTGATGCAACAGCTTGCTAACTTGTATACAATTTCCTTCAACATGTGCATCAAATTTTTTATCTGTATGGTTGTCAGAATGTTCTGATCAAGACACTCACTTGCTCAAAAATCCTTTTATCCCTGTCTCTGAAGACCTCTACTTGCTCGCCTCCATCTGGACATCCCATTTTCTCCACCAGCAGTCATCCTCACACACCCTCTACGTCAGCAACACTGTGCTTCTCCCTCTGGCCTTTCCCCACCTCTTTCCTTTAATTCATTACATAAATATTTGGTGAATGTTTGCTGAATGCCAGGCACTGTATGCTGGGATTCAGCTACAAACTAAACAGACAAGTATCCTTGTCTCCTTGAAGCTGACGATGAACATGGGAAGACTGGTACTAAACACTAAAACAAAGAAAACACAGCATGGATCACATGGACAAAAACAAAGCAAAGAAGGGTGATGGAGGATGCTGAGGAGGAAAATGCTATTTAAATAGGATAGTCAAGCCACAGAGAAACTGATATTTTAGCAGAGAACTGAAGTTAATAAAGAAATTGCAGAAAATCATTCCAAGCAGAAGGAAGAAAAAATCAGCAAGATCTTGCATCAAGAGGAGCAAGTAAGCCAATGAGGTTTGAACAGAGTACGAGGAAGGAGATGAGTAGTAGGAAGTGAGTCAGGTAGCCAAGGCTAGATGCCGTGGAGTCTATGGGTCATGATAAGAACTTCTGCTCCCAATCTAAGTGGGTGGGGAGCCACTGGAGGTTTTGAGCAGAGGACTAACATGAATTGTCATCATTCTGGCTGCTGAGTTGACAGTTGATTGCAGGGAAATGAGGGGTGGAGCAGGAACTGCAGATAGGGGCTGTGGATACATCTAGAAGAGAGAGATGCTGGGCTGTTGAACCAGGATCTAGTGGGCTGATGGAAAATATTTGGATCCTGGAGATAGTGAAGATAGACATGATAGCGCTAACTGATCTGCGGGTAGGGAGAGAAAAAAGCAGGACAAGGAGTAGGAAGGAGAAGGAAGAATGACTTCAATGTCTGAGGCCTAGTCACCTAGAAGGATGGGATAGCTGTTGGCTGGTGTAGAAAAGCTGTAGGAGGAGGAAGCTGGAGTCAAGGTTAGGAGTGTGGGTTTGATATGATAAGGGTGAGAGGCCCACAAGAAATCCAAATGAAGGAGATTCAGTAAGCAACTGGAAATAAAGGTGTCAGGTTCAGCAGGGAGGCTTGGGCTGAATACAGAAATTTGGGGGACACATACATGGCATTTAAATTTCTGTGACTGAACGCAATAGTATGGAAATTAGAAAGAAAGAAGAGGTAGAACTTTTAGGTCAAGGCTGAGAGAGTCTTTTATGTTATTGAAAAAATTAAACAAATAAAAACACTGATAATTGTTACTGTAAATTTTTCAGATAATACGACCCCACAAATATGCATTATTCTATCAGTTTTTCAAAAAGTAATGCCTAGAGGGTGAAAATGCGAAGAGAGTACTCATTAAAAAAATAAATAAATAAACAGCAAAGAAAAAGTAATATAGGCCAAAATGTATATCCTGAACTCTTTTTAAAAGAAAATTCCATGAGCAAATTGGAAAAAAAATGTGCATTTTCATTCAGTTAGTGTAATTTACATATAATAAAAATTACATGTAATTTTTGCTTAGACATGTAATAAAAAATTTTTGCTCCAAGCACCAGTACATTCCCACTGAAGGCTAAACAGTGAGAGCACATGCCCCTCAGAATGCTGGCATCACAATGTTCATTCTTTAAGGGCATGTGGTGTGTCTAATGATAAATTATTAACTTGGGTACATTATTAGAATAGGCTATAGGAAATATCATCATTTAAAACATAACTTTCCATAGCATCTTGTTAAACACTCTGCAATTCAGTTTTTACTCATTTAACCAGGTTTAATTCCCAACCAATTATACTATTGAGGTTTATTTTATGTAGCTTTTGTGACCTTTACTTGTAACAAATGCAAATAGAATGGGTCAGTGCTAGAAATCCATCTATAGTTTCTTTTTAAAAAAACTCATTATACCATTTTGGCTTGGAGACACTATTTATAAAGAATAAAAAAAAATCCATAGACTACAGGACAAGTAGATAACAGTTTCCTATTATTATATAAGACTGACTATGGTGTATATAATCCATTACTTTAATTAATTTATTTATATCTTATATTGTTACAAAATGATTTAAAGCAGCTTCAAAATTCATATAAAAATTTCATATGATAAAACCACATTTTTTTAAATTAAATTTATCAGGGTGTCACTGGTTAGTATAGGTTTCAAGCACACACTCTGATAATACATCATCTGCATTTGGGTGTGTGTTCACCACCCAAAGTCAAAGTTCCTTCTATCACCGTATATTTGACCCCCTTTACCATTATCTAACTCCCTCCTGCCCACTTTCCCTCTGGTAAACAATAAACTGTTGCTTGTGTCTGTAGTGTAGTGGTTATCATATTCCTTTCACACATATTTTTTTTTCCATAAAGGAATTGTTCAGAAAATTTGGGCCAGTGGGAAAATAAGGGTAGAGAATTTGAAATGATGCCTGGAACTGGCTTAATATTCATACAATATCATCCAGTGCCTTTCCCCCAATAATGCCCCTAATCTTTGTATTTGCACATTTCACTTTCTCTTATTAATAAAAAGTTCAAACTAATGGCTCAGTTCAATTGGGTGAGCATTCATTTTGTATTAATTTAGAGGCTTAGGAGGGAAATGAAAGTCAAGGGAATGAATTGATCGGAAACAGGAAATGAGAAACATCCAGGTAGGCTATTCCCATAGATATTCCTTTTCAGGAATTAGAATGTTGTTGAAAAAGTATTTAAGAGTTGATAACCCCTGCAGTATAGTTTTGGCTCTGATGCTTATAATTAATGTAAACTTGGACAAATCGGCCATCTTCTTTAGGATTCTGATCCTTCATCTGAAAATCCAGGCATATACTGCTTGCCTTTATGGAAATGTTATGTGAATCAAGAGGACTAGCAGATGTGAAAGTACCTTTCAAATTGAAAAGAGGTTTAACATAAAAGGTTTTATTAGCAAGAGACAAAATAATTAATAAACACTTAAAAGAAAAAGTAAAAGCAGATAACACGGAAATGGCCAATATTTGTTCTGCAATTTTGTTTTTCTTGACTAAGTCATCCATCTCTGCCTCTTACTACACATGCTGGCAGAGAAGCATCCCTGTCTTTTCTTTTAACACTCTGACGGAGAACTAAGTTATGGGATTTCCTCTCAATATGTCTCTGCTCCTAACCTCCCCTTGAATTTCTAGAGTTACCGTTTGTGATCTCTTGGCTCCTCAACTGCAATGGTCTTGAAGCCAGGCTCTGTATAGCTGCTCTCTTATGGTTCCTTCTCTTCCACTAGACCTCAGATCTTTGGGTTAGTCACAACATTGAAAGGCAAATGTCCTGACAGCAGGGAATATTTGACTTGTCCACCTGGAAATGATGTATGCTCCTAAGGTTGTAGTTCTGTCAGCTAGCCTCCCTTGCAACTAAGGCAAGATCACATGTGCTAAGGTACCCCAGGGGGGGTCTTGCAGGAACTTCTAGAAAAGGTTTGCCTCCATATTGCAAAAAGATGCAGGAAAGGAACCATCATCTCTGGATGTCATGATGGCTGCAAGAGATGCTGGAAATGACTGCAGTGTCTTGCAGCTGAAGATGGCAGAGCAGAGAGAGCAAAAGGGTGAGTGAGCTGCTGAAACTGCATCTCCCTAGGCTTCTTCTCATGCAAGGTAATAAATCCTGACGTTTGTAGCCAACTACAGTTGATTTTTTCTCCTCCTTGCAGTCAAATGCTTGTTTCCCTTTCTCCTAAATTTTGCCTTTTTTTCTCCTCTTTGCCTCCCTATTCTTTTCTCTCCTGAAGTTCCTACCTGCTTCACCCACTTAATCAGTAATATGCTCTTCCAGAATACATGCTGGGGTGCTGATTTCTACCTAATAGGTACTCAATATATGTTGTTGGAATGGCTACAAATAATAATTAAAAGTAACCAGGGTTATTGGTCTTCATGGTGGACACTGGTTTTGTCTCCTTGGTCTAGATGCTTCTCTCCACTTAAAAGTAGCACTAACGTCACACTCTAGCAAAATCTCCTGGCCATTAATTTCTAGAGTTGGAAAATAAATTTCCTTTTCCAACTGAGTATCATCAGACATTTTCTAACAGGTTTGTAAACTATTGTTCCCATCAATACAAAAACTCTAAAAATAAAAGTATGACTCAATAATCATTTTTTTTTGGTTTTTCTTCTGCGATTTTATATATATAGCAATGTGGAAACTAATTGTAAAAACACATTCGTTTTTTTAATCAACCAATTCTACACGTGTGAATAAAGAAACAGAACGACCCAATGGGCTTCTTCACATATCATTAACTATTTCACATCAAAATCTCTATTGAGTTTTAGTCAACTATTGAGTAACTTTGGATATTTTCTAAGGGTACCATTTATGGTTGTGTTTGTCGGGAGACACAACTCCTTAGATTTTCATGTGTTCCTTCAAAGCTTAACATTATTTCAACAATCAAAAGAACTTTGGACTCTCCTTCTTCCGAGAAAAAATGTAAACAATTGCACATATGAAGAAATAAAACTGTCACAATTAAAATCCACCCTATTAGATTAAAACTGAAACCTTGAACGATTGCCTAGGGTATAACTGCTATGATGTAGTTTATTCCATAAACCACTAAGAGGGAAAAAATGTTTTGAGTTTTCTCCATTTATTAAGTCACTATAACAAATCATTAAGGACATCTCTGAGAGCAATTGCCAGGACCCAGGTCTACCGTACTTGCCACTGGGTGTTCCATGCTAATCTACCAATTAATGCTAAACCAAGAAGGAAGCTTTGGCATTTAAAACTCTAACACTCCTTAGCAGAGGTAAATATCACTGAAAGTCATGATGACATTTTTTTTTTTTCATTAGCAAACACACTGAAAGAAATCACTCTGGCTGTTTATAGGTGAAACAGTTCAAATGCAGGCGGGACCAGTCTAGACCTTTTGTGTGGCTCTGTCATGGAATATGACTAAATGCCATGTAAGGGCATTTGGGTGCATCAGGAAAGTCAGAATTCATTGAGTTTAACTATTTTTTTCTCAAGTGCTAGATACGTGCTAAGCAGTGTTTTTGGCAATTGGAGCTGTGTTGGAGGATAACTCAAGAAAGGAAGATGGAGAGAAATGAGCCACTTTTGCTCCATGGCAATAGATTACAGGAGGTGGAAACAGCTCAGGTGTAATGTGTATGTATCTCTAACAGTACACATGCTCTGTCATTGCAGACAGGGACACAGTGAGCAGGCTCCAGAAGAAGCATGTACCAGCTCTCACAGCCATCTGCTGTCCCGAGTATCAGGCAGGTTTGTGTTATGAATAGTCCAGAGATGTTAATACCATTAAAAGTCTCCTTTGCTCCCCATATTCAAGCTGGCTAAAATATTTTCTTTCTTCCTTTGCAAATGGACTCCATATCTGAGGCACCACACTGAAGCATCTGTCCTCTGTGTGGGGAGATATCAGGCTACAGAAATCATTCATTTAGTTGCTGCATCACTTGGGCAAAAGATCTAGGCTGACTCCTTACGGAATGGTGTTGAAATTTAGATAAGGTGATGATGTACATAGTGACGAGCCAACCCCTGGCACATAAACAGTGGTTATTCAAAAAAGACTGGTTACATAAAACAGAAAATGGAAATCTTATTTCATTATCTTGATCGGTTGATGCGGGGGGCAGTTTCTTGTTTGATGACCTGGATTTATTGCCCGACTCCTTTGACTTGGTATGCAAATGAAGTTTTAAGAAAATGCAATTTGCGCTGGGGAATAAAGAGAGCACAAAGCAAAGCTTGGCTTCAGAGCCTGGAATCCTCATCACAGCCTCTGACCCTTGTCCCCAGTAGTCCTCATTTGAAATTTCCCACATGCACTATTGCACTGGTCCCCAGCTCAGGCTGACAAACCGGGGTGGAGTGGGAACATGCTGGTGTTCCCACGTCTCCACTGCACTCCAGACTCTTCATCAGCCCATGGGGTTGTGCCTTATTTTGTTTCTCTGTCTCCAAAAAAGAAGCCATAGCAGGAATCATACGGTAACAGCCTTAGAAGGAACTGACAGTTTTCTTCACTCTTTTCCAAAGCACTTATTCATTCCAAGAGCAATGATGAGTTTTCTCTGGGATCCCCAATATCAGTCACAGAAGCAAGAACTTTCACAAAACAATTAATGCGTTAATGATTTAGCCGATGGATGCTTTCTGCCTCACAAGTGACCATTTCTAGATATGTCTGCTCCTTCTCTTTTATTTCCAGTGTTCCAGACACTGCCATCCTGTTATCCAGTTTTGAAACTGTTGTTAATATCAGAAACTGTTGTTAATATCATGATTTAAAAGTTAGGAAATCGAAGGCATATGGGCACTGAACCCCAAAAAAACAAACAGGAAAAAAAATTTTTTTTCTAGCAATATACTATGGCAGTAGTTATTCAAGAAATAATTACTGAGCACCTATTTTCTATAAAGTTCTTCCTGAATGTCAAAACCCCTGGCTTCATAAAGTTAGCATCCTATTTGGTTTCAATAAGCATGATAAATAAATAAATTACACAGTTAACAGGTGATGAGTGCTAAGGAGAAAAGAAAAAGGAGAGCGAGCAGGGCAAGGGACAAGGAGCTCATGTGTGGAGCTGCTTGCACTGTCACACAGTGGTTGGGACAAGCTTCATTGAAAAAGAGCTATGTGAAAGTGCTTTCACAGGGTGGACATCTGGTCACTCTAATGTAATAATAGCAGTGATCTTTTTTCTTTTCTTTTCTTTTCTTCTTCCTTTTTTTTTTTTTTTTTTTGAGTGCCTAGTATATGTCATTGTTTGTCCCAAGGGCCTTAAAATCTCATTTCTAATTCTTAAATTAATCGTGGGTAATTTCATATCTTTCTACAATGAGAAAATGAAGGCTCATAGGAGTTAAGCAAGGTTACATGGTAAACATATGGCTGAACAGAAATTTGAATTCAGGCAGCTCATGCCAAAGCTCCTGGTCTTCTCACTACCTTGAGTGTTTCCCAAGGCCGGTTAGGAAAGTACCAGAATGCCCTGAAGGCATTCATCAGAAACTGCAGATTCCTGGGGCCCTGGCACTGTCACTCAATCTGGTTCTCTGGAGTGACGAATTGCTTCATGACTGTGTTGCAGGCTCGAGTTTGAAAACGAATATTATAATCTGCTGCCTTGGCCTTTAGACAGTGACTATGATGGCTGTTTTTAGGGTATAATTCTGGCTGTAGGACATCCAACCCAGTGCCTGAAAAGCGAACAACCAGTACAAAAATATGTCCTGGCTAGACTCCTGAACAAGTGATTCAGAGGCTGAACAGAGCGTCAGCCTCTGAATCTGGGCACTTCTTTGGTATCATGGGATGAAGCCAGGTTCTTTTGTTCCCTTTCCCATTAACTTAGATGCTGACCACTTGGGAGAGACATCAGGAAATGAAGGTCACTATTAACATACAGAACAAACTTTGGGCCCCTGCCAGGCCTCTGTGGGTTTTTATTTATCTTCCATCAGTTCTTCTGTGGAATTGTGGCCTCATTCTGCCTTCAAGGACAAACTCAGCCACCTCCTCCAAGGAGTCTTCCTTTCTAATGTCAATGGAAAGTGAGGCCTTTCTGTGTGAGCCCATAAAGCCTTCCAAAGCCTGTGAAACTGCACAGTTGTGAACACCTTAACCATCCGGCCCTGTCTAGCTTCATCCTTCCTCATTTCATTTTAAATTACTGTACTAATTCTGAAAACTTCTTAGACAATGAAACAGCTATATACATGATCGAATTTTGTCCACCACACAGACCAGTTTTGCCAACCAGCCACGAGCTTTGGTGTAACCAATTAGATTTTTCAATGCCAAATATGCCAAGAGAACCTACAAAAGCATGAGATTAATTTTCCTCTGCGCTTATACAGAAATAAAAGAGGTGAAGCCAGGGCCAGGGCGCAGAACCATGAAGATTTTAGAGCTAGAAGAGATCTTGGTTAATCATGCATTCTAACCCAGTCCTCTTATAACTAAAGAAATAGAAATATAAGAGGGCAAGGTCACATAGCTAAGGTGTAGCAAAGATAGGACTACAGCAGCAAACTTTTCTGGTCCCAGAGCCAGTTCTCTTTTTACTGATCCAGGATTGAGATCTTTGTCCCACCTTTTCTCCAACCCTACTGATCTTTTTCCTCAATAGAGAATTCACATAATCTGTCTAAGGAGATCAAGAATGCTTACATTCACGGTAAACTTACTCTGAGAAAGCTCTCCTTTATTCCTCCCTGCTCAAATCTTTTCATACGTAGAAGGAGTAAAGATTAGTAATATGGAATAGATCACAGAACTACCATTGAGTCATTCATTAATTCAACCACTATTTCTTGTTTCTACCATGTACCAGGCACTGATGTAATACCATAAATAAAGTAGCTGGAAAGGACAAAAAATCATCCTGTCATGGAGACACATTCTAAAGGGGAGACACTCAACAAACAAGAGAAATGAGTAAAACCCTATCTTAGTAGCAGTGAGTGCTCATGAGAAAAATCAGGAAAAGAAAATAGGAAGTTAGGGTGTGTATACATGGTGGCGGGGGGACTCTATTTCAGACAAGGTGGCCAGGAAAGGCCTCATTCGAAATAAAGACCACAACTAGGGAAGGCAAATATGAGTTATCACTCAAGAGAGTCTTGATGTCAATTTCTTCAGAGAATGGCAAAAAAGTTCAGATTTGGAAAATGTTGGAAAAGGTGGAAGATTGATGTTCTTCTGCTGTTTGTGGTAGTCCAAGTGACAGAAAATGGGAAGAGAGGAATGGCACAATTAAAATGGTGGCAACTATTCTTTCAAGAAGGTCAGGAAGAGTTTTGTTAGTACTTGAGGTGAAAAGAAATGTCTGATGGCTTGTAGCTTTATATAAAGAACTGTGCTTAGAATACAGAATGTAGAGAATAGAATTAAGATTGATGAGAGGTACTATTTTGTTTTAAAAAATCTAGAGCACGAAGTAGATTATATGTGACTTAAAACTTGAGGAAAATGTTGAAAATTTCAGTCGTTTGATTTATCTAAATATGTAATTAGCTATGAGGGTTTTGGCTGAAGTGTGAAATTTATATCGAGTCAATGACCAATTCTACATTTTTTGAGTGCCTACTGTGTGCAACACAGGGACAGTATTTCAGAGACTCCAAGAGGAGTGAGGCATCATTCTACCTCAGTCAGTTTTTCCCGTGGGTGTTCTGTGCCTCCCTTGCAGTTAAATTTTGTTTGTGGGTGAGTTCTCACCAGTGGAATTTGAATGGACATAATGGATGTTCCTTCTAGAGGATTTCAGAGACTCAAGATGCAAGGAGCTGGGGTCCCTAACTCATCACCCAGAAGGCTGACAACCAAATATCTGATTTAACTATTTGTCAATAAGATATTTATATTTGTAGTGTTGAAGTGCTGAGATTTGAGCCAGCTCATTCTGCTTAATTTATGTAATTATTAATTACCATCCACATAGAATTTTACAGTTTGCAGAATACTTTCACTTATCAAATGGTTCTGGGAACCACCTAGTCATATTTTTATTTTTCCCATTTCACAAAAGCTGAAATAGATGCTTATCAAGTATTGAATTACCTGGTCACGATCACATAGGTAAGACACAGAGGGAAAAGATTGAAAATCACTGGTTCTCAAATTTATAAAAAATAGTTGGTATTAGACATGGTTGTAAATAAATACAATGCAAGGCACCTGACAAATACAGACAAAATTTTAAGGAGGTTTAAAAGAGGGAACTAGCATACTTGGTTGAAGAAAACACAAAAGGCTCTAGTGGAATGAGTAAGATTTATGGGGAGTGTTTGCACATTGACACTAGAGAAATGAGAGAAGAAACATGGAGGAATTTCCTGTAAATTTTGACAAGCAATATGAGTGGTGAACAGAAATAGAAGAGAGTTGGCATTTGTTCTAATGTTTCAAGGGAAGTTGGAGCAAGCAATGCAGTTTTTTGAAGGAAAACAGGAACTGGTAATTCAATACAAATCAAAAAATATTTACTGAGTGCCTGCCAGATGAAGGGCGTCTCAAAAGTGTACAGAGGATACAGAGAGGAGATAACAAGGGCACTGTTTTAAATGTGTTTATAATGTACTAGGGGAAATAGTGATGAATGACTAAGAGCAGTGTTAAGATAAACATCAGTAAGATCACTAAAGGGGTTCAAGGAGCAGAAATGACATGAGAAAGTGACATGAGAAGGACACAGGAAAGATAAGTGAAGCTTCATGGAGGAGGTAAGACACCACACCAATATTGATCTCGGAGGAGGTGCCATCTCTAAAGATGGTTATGAATATATGAATTCAAGAGGGCCATATATAATTCCAGAAAAAGGATTTTATCAATATTTTGAGCAAAGGCAATGATATATGAATAATTAAATGACTCTAAAATGTGACCATTGTTTAGAGGACAACAAAATAAAATTTGTGATTTGAACATATTTGTTTAAACACAAACTTAGAGTGATATCATAGGTTATAAATTTCTACTCCTATTGAAACTGATTGGCTTCTGGTGAATTCAATGACCAGCACTATAGAACAGAGGGCAGTGTGAGTGATCTTTATTATGGCATCAAAAGGCCATCAATCAATAGGCAGTGTACTGAGATGCCCTGCAAAGAAGGGCCACCTACCATGAACAGGGCTTCATAGTTTTCAATCATTTTCTGCACCACAGCAATGATGGCTGTGCTCTCCTCAGCACGTGCTGAACTCTGCACTGAGAATTCTTTGTCTGATAACTTCTGCTTGTGCAGGAGGTTGGGTCCAAATATGGTGGCCAAGTTCAGAGATGTCATTTTGTTCCCAGTGACCTACAGGAGCAGAGAATATAAGAATTATTATTTTTGCTTTGCGAGATGCTGAGTGGTCCAGTAATCAATGGAATCTTTTTTCCTTTCATTTATTTTCCTGTAAGGATGCCATCATCTCTGACAGTACTCATTTCAATAGCATTTTATGTAAAATTTTACAAGTCTAAGTCATTTATTATGAAACTGGTACTATATAAAATGTCTATTCTGTCTGCTTTAAAAAATATTGATGTTCATCTATCCATTTTTCCATCCATCCAACCAACCATCCATTTCTCTATTTCTTTATCAATCAATGCATCATCATTCTATGAATCCATCTACTCAGCATCCACCATAGGCATTTTTCATGGATTCTAATCACAGTTCACCCCTAGGAAGTGCACAGAACTTCCTGACATTAAGGCCGAGGACTACCCTTCCATCCAATTTCATCTTATTTTGTGGCCTCATTTTAATATCGCCCAGATTTCTTCACTTATAAATACAGTTCAACACAATACATCTTTGTAAATCACCTCAAATCTTTTTCAAAAGAAGTAGGGCAGTGAAAAAAATGGGTAAATAAATAATGAGTTATTCATCTGGGAAGAACATAATAGACGCCTTCTTTTATTCTTTTTTTTATTGAGGTATAATTTATATTTAATAAGTGGATGGATATCAGTTATAGACTCTCCCAAGAGGCAACCACTATTCTGATCTTTATTGTCATAGATTAATTTTGCTTTTTAAAATTTTATGTGAATGGAATTCCACAGAAAAAACTTTTTCCCAACAATGATCATAACACGTCTTATTTTAAAGGATTCACATTATAGAAGGTAAATAAACTCATCAATTAAAGTAGTGAATATAAAATATGAAGCTGTCAACTCTGGAGGCCCAAGGGACATTCCAAAGAAGTGGCAATATTTGTATAAACCCTTGAAGGAAGAAGAATAGAATTTGCTAAGCTGAAAAGCAGAGGAGCTGAGGTAGA
Organism: Cynopterus sphinx; assembly: GCA_030015415.1. Classification (NCBI taxonomy): domain Eukaryota; kingdom Metazoa; phylum Chordata; class Mammalia; order Chiroptera; family Pteropodidae; genus Cynopterus; species Cynopterus sphinx. The sequence goes on from CM057388.1 coordinate 3,391,230, forward strand.
AGGCAATTTCACAGTGGTGAGAACACCATATGCAAAGACAGAAGCATGTAAAATACCTTAAGGTAGGTTTCTCCAAGTCCCAAGCCATGGACCGGTACTGATCAGTGGCCTGTCAGGAACTGGGCCACACAGCAGGAGGTGAACAGTGGGCAAGCAAGCGAGCTTCATCTGTATTTGCAGCCATTCCCCAGCACCAGCATCACCGCCTCAGCCCCACCTCAGATCTCAGGCATTAGATTCTCATAGGAGCACCAGTCCCTGGTGCCCAAAAGGTTGGGGACCACTGTCTTAAGGCCCCCTAGGAAACTAGGTGTGGCAGAGGGTTCTGCAGGAAAGGCAGGCAAAGGCCAGGTGAAAGACATTGCCACATGTCCCCTGTGGTGTAAAATTGCCCCTGGTTGAGAACCACTGGTGTAGGCAGATTTGTAGTCCTCTTGTTGCTGTTGAAAATCTAGAAATTCCTGGATAAATATTGGAACCATGGCTGTTTGGTGGGGATCCTTCCCCAGAGAAGACCTGCACAGCCTTTGAGAAGCACCTGGGTGCACGACATAGAATTCAAGAGTCCTAACTCACAGCCAAGGTGAAGCTTCCAGAGTCCCACCCTCGTCCCGCAGAGCCTTGAGCTGGTGGCTCCCTGGCCCTGCAACCCCAGCATGGCACATGGAGGGGAGTGTTATTTTTATTATTAGTTATTTTTTATATTTATTTTTAATTAATTATATTTTTAATTGAAGAAATGATTTACATTTTTTTGAGTGGGGCATTATTTTTAGAATGCAAGGCTGTTTTCTGCTTAGCTACCAGTAAAACGATTTCATGCAATAAACATTTGGAGTTTTCAAGAAAGTGCCCTTTATGCACGACTGTTCGATTATGTCTTTTTCTATATTTTAATTCATTGATATAAAACTTGACACGTTTTTATTTTGTTTTTCATTCCTGAAAATTTGTGGCTATGGTTAAAATTAAATATGTGCCGTTTTCAAATCCATCCATGAAGGTTTTCCCATTTTTTAAACACTAACAAATAGAAGATTTTGTTTTCTTTTAAAAGACTGTTTAGTAAAAAGATGACCCAGAACTCTATTTCCTCTCTCTCCTTCTGTTGCTATTCTGGGAATGCAATACAATCTGTCTGTAAAATTGCACATAGATTCCAGCTGCAGACCACGCTGCTGTGGTTTGTTAGCGTTGTTTCATTTTTGTTTTACTATTTTTTAAATTGAAGACTTGTTCACGACAGCTTTCCCCCTTGCTCCCCATGGCTCAGCATATATATGACTATGTCTGGGGAATGAAATGTGCTCTCGGGATTCGTTCATTATTTAATTATTAGCCAGCTAATTCAAGGACACGTTTTATCTCTACTAAATACACATTCTAGATCATTCCTAAACCTAATATGAATAGCTCACATTTGTTAAAAGTTTAGTATGTACAGGCACTAGGCTAAAGGCTTCCCATAGACTGTTTGAATTCTTTCTCACTATAAACTCATGAAGCAGCTACTGTTGTCATCTTTTTTTTTGTTTTTATAGACAGGGAAGTGACACCCAGAACTGAGTCAGAAGGTGATGGAACTGAGAAGCGAAGCTGGTGGCCTGACTTCAGGCAGCCCCACACTTTTCAACACTAACCTGTACTTCCCACTGTTCCCTCTTGAGTGGCAGACCCTGTCATAGCATGGAGAAACGTGACAACTGGTTTCGAAGTGAGGCCAGGATGGGGGTGAGGAGAGCAAGGCACTTGTCCCACTTCAGTCCCAAAGCCAACCTCCCACATCTTGGAGGCGTAGACTTTCTCAAAGGTCAGCAATCCCACCTCTACTTGGTGCTTCTAACTTTTCTGACTCACAGGCTCTCTGAAAACTAAAGGCCAGCTACAAACTCTTTCACCAAAAAGTGCATATTCACACCACATTTTCCATGTAATGCCAGAGGGTCCTTGGACAACCTGAAGAATCACCACTCAAGAGTTTTTAATTATGTTCCTGCAATGTTCTTTCTAGAAGAAATGAAATCTTTCTTACTTTGGGAATTTCTTTTTCCCCCTAAGGAGCAAAGCAAATAGCAGACAAGACAAAATGGAATAAAACAAAACAAACACAAGACAGAAAAACACCACAATTTGATAAAATACTGCTACTTTTCTCAAGATAGGCACTAATTGATTGACTAGTCCAATGATTTTTCTCACTCTTTCTTTAGACTCCTTTAGGATCCCTTTAGTAAATAATGCATTGAATTTTAAGCAGCTATTAGAAAGGAAATATTATGTTCATTTTATAAAGGAGGAAGCTCAGACCTCTCCCACCCCACCTCTGTTTTCCTTCTTCTTCCTCTATTTTATAAATACAAGGTTATGTAGCAAGGTGCTGGCAGGGCCTTTGTGATTTTCCAAACTTCTTGACAATCTGATTCAGTTTTCTCCCCTGTTCCAATCCATGACAACTATCCCCAAAATAGATAACACATCTAACACAAACTAACAAAGGGTAAAACAAAAAGCTGAAAATTGCTTTGTTTCTTCATCGTACTTTACAATTTTTTTTGCCTCATTCCAGACTGCCTGTTCTGTATTCTCTACCTGCTCATGCCAAACCAACTGAAAAAGTAATAAACAACCTTTCTCTCATTCCTCTCCCTCTACTCTTAAGTTGCATCAGAAGGGGTTTGGAGCTAACTCACATCCCTATGCAATGCTGATGTGGTTTGTTTTTTCAGTCCCTAATGTGTCCTTTCACTCAATCCCTATATACCCGTTGATGTGTAGGTTAAATTTAATCTCCTTAACAAAGCCATTCCTAACTTTTCTGGCCCATGTCCATCATTTCTCTGAAGTTCTTCAGGGACTTTGTACTGCATTCCGCAATTCTACATCCGCCTTGTGTTTTCAGCACCTCCACCTCCTAGATGCCACAGCATCCCAGGAACAGTAATTAGAAAATTCCTGAACAACACTCATTGGTTTAGAGGAACTCAGAGTAGATGCCCAGGACATGGTGTGATTCAAATAGCAAGGCCATTCTTACATGGAAACATTTTAAATGTCCATTGCTATTTTCCATATTTATACAAAAGCTTCCTAACTCCCTTCCTCCCTGTATCTAACATCTACAACATGGGATGTATCACCTTAGTGGAGTCCTTCCAAAGATTTAGAACCTAAAAGAATCAGGAGTTTGTTACTCTATGAACATGGCCCAATTTCCCCTCATACCTCATCAGTACTTTCCTACTCCATGGCCTTTACTCTAATCCAAGATGACTGCACAGGATACTTGCTTTCCTGTAATTTTAACCATTTCACAGGAGCAATGCTCTCCTCATACTTCTCTGGATGCTTTAATTTTTGGTTACTAATCCTTCATTTTGATTCAAGGTTTAGATCAAGACTGTCTAGAAACCCTGATATCTCTTGCTTCCCTGTCTGACTTTGCTGTTACCAGGATATTTTCATGTTCCATATTGTAACTAGTCTTCCCAAACATTGCACAGTGCCAGTTGAAGAATTAGTATTCCTGAAGTTCAGATAAAGAAACTTAACTTTAGGAAGGTTAATAGATCTAAGGACACATGGGCAGTAAGTCATAAAGCTACCAAGTGCTCTCTGCCCCCCTCTGCTGCCCCCACAGGATACTTGGCAATGTCAAGAGACACTTTTGGTTGTTGAAACTAGGGTTGTGGGAGGAGCTATTATTGGCATCAAGTGAGTAGTGGCCAAGGATGCTGCAGGTGCACATCCCACAGTGCACAGGGCAGCTTCTAGGACAAAGAATTACTGAGGCTCAAATGTCAATCATAGGGAGGCTGAGAAACCAGAATTAAAACCTGAACTAAATAAGCAGACCTTTTCTACTTCCTATTCTATATTTCCATTCTTAGTAAATTAGAGTGGTTTGGGTTTGAGGCACAGCTAAATTTAGTAGTCACAGGACTGACCTAGCCAGTATCCAACATGACAATTTTGTGCAAATTAGAAAAAGGAGCCCCTTCAAGATATTTTACTGCCTTCCACTTGCTGGGATACTGTCCTCATATCTCTGTACATCTACAGTGACTATGGCACCTCCACTGGAGTTGTGAAATGCACAAATACACAACTTGCATGATCACAAATGGATGCTCACTGTGGGACACTGGGTACATTATTTAACCCCTCTAGCCCTCCTCACTTTTCACCTCTGAAATGTGGGGACAATGATATTTCTCTTGTGTAATGGAGGACTGACTATAATATGTAATAGCTGGCACATGGTAGGACATGCATCAATAATAGCTAGTACTTCAGCATGCTCAGTAGTGTATGTACCTATCCAACAATATCTCCTTCTCTTCGGCAGATGTGAGGGAGTCCTGTTCGGTACTGGGACTGAAAGAGTGTGTCTGAAAATGATTCTAAGAAAAAAACAAGAGTGAGTTCAGTTGGACTTTGTGCTTTCCTCAATGCCTTCTTAATTTCCTAAGACTCAACTTTTTCCTTCTTACATAGTACTTAAGAAATGCCATAGAAGCAACTGAAATACCTAGAAACATAGACAGGGCTCTGTCTTTACCCAATGATTAGGCAGATGATTCGACAGCTTCTATTATATCTACATCGATCAAGGATGACACCCAGGTTGGTAATATAACTACTTAACAATTATGAGAATTATAGCATATCCATCAAAGAGCTATGTTTGCTGAAATAAGCCATCAGTGCCATGTTATGAAACCTGAAGCCAGCAGAGGTTTCACTAATTATAACTGCTATGGAGATGAAGGGCTAACTCAGGAAAGTTCCATTCTTGTACTGACAGGGAGGAAAAAAATGTGGAATTGCCTTTCTGGATTAAAGTTAAAAAAAATTATACATGACCAGGACTTTTGGAAAAGAAATTTGGCAAACACAGATTGAATCCATGATAGAGCTGAGTTTTGCTTAACAAAGATTTTTAAAAAATTAGTTTGCGGTTAAGTTTGGAATGCCTTTGGCTCCTTTTTGATGATTTACAATGTGTGTTAGCTTATCAAAAAGTCTAAGTTCTCCTGAGAAATTTAAGGTCAAGGAGAAGTATGAGTGCATTGTATCATAAAGGGAAATGGATCTCTTGTTAAGGTAAAGATTAAAGAGGTTGCTTGCTAAAGGGGCATCTACAATTGATGCCAGCCTCTCACTTGTCCAAAGGTGAAACCTAAAATCACCTTGAAGTGTGTGACCATGACCAAAGTGAACCAGAGATTAAGAACTCAGATGGGGCAGCCACAGGAGGGCCTGAGTGGGGACCAGGTCCAACAAGAACTTCGTTAATGGACATTCCACAGTTGACACCATGTGGCATCAAGATGCCTGGTGATGTTCAGCAGATGAGACCTTTTTAGTTCCTTCTACACCTGACCTGGAAGCAGGACTGACCTTCTAATGCATTGAGCAGTCCCTATTTGGGAGTTAGGGGTTAAGGAGAGGAAGGACTTCTCAAAAGGAAGATCCCAGACATCTAGCTGTAGGATAGATGGGAACTCCAAGAACAAACTGAAAGAATAAAGAGGAGACATCACATTTTTGCTCCAGGTTAAAGAAGCAGATCAAATTAGGGACAAGGATAGCAATATTCCCCCATCTCCATTACCCCATTTTTTTCATGACCATGAGTACTCTGTAGCTCATTGTTTGTTTTCTTCACACAAATGGAAATTCGATAAAGCATCACCATGGACAATGACAGCTTCCTTTAGAAGCATCCTTGAAACATAGGAAGTTAGTGACCTATGTGCTTTTAGAAACTGTCCCTCCAGAGCAAACCTGGCTTTAGTTCTTTCTACATAGACAGGTGGATGGGGAAAGAAGAGATGTCATTTCTTCCAGGTGAACCTTTTGACCAAATTGACGGAGTGTCCTTTTAAAACAGGAAGAAGGAAAAGTCAGAACATCTGCAGCAGCAGAGGAGTGCATACCTCTTGCCCATCTTTGCTGATGTTGTCATTGGCGTGTCTGGCTACGATGGCGAGGAACTGCAGGAGGCGGTGGAGCGTATCGCAGTTGCAGGGAGGTAGAAGGTAGATGAGGAGCTGTAAGGTGCCCAGCTGTTCCTCTGGCTGCAGCACTGAGCGAGGCAAAAAGAGGGACTCTAAGTAAATGGGGAAACTTGCAACATTCAGGCTCCCTCTCAATCAATGGTCGTCAGAATGGATTATCAGAGCAAGTTACATTTCATTCCTTCATCCACTCTCCCATTTACTTAGCAATTGAATAAAAGGTTCTATGAAGGACAGAAAGATAAAATAGACCTGGAGAAATTTAACAACTAGGGCAAGCATTATAATCCAGATTAAAGAGGTAGGATCATTTCTCGTACTTTCTTCTTTCTCCTTGCCCTGGCATTACTCATCATTCACCTTATGGAATGCAGTCTTTCATTTTTGGTAAATATTTACTAACAAGGACTGAGAAGTGGTAAACATTTTGAAATTTAAAATTTTAAAAACCAGATTTCATATTCTTTTCCATTGAGCAATACACAAGGAATAGACTTTTTGTTGTCAACAGCCAAAACACGGTATGACAGTATCTTCTCTCTCTTTTGTAATCTGATTTGAATTGTAGCATTGGAGGAAGAACTGTCTGGAGGCTGACACAGCTATGGCATATTACTCTTCCCCTCTGCCTTCATCTTCTCCATGGCATATGTGTCTATAGCCCTGAAGCAGCCATACTTTCAGTCTTGACACTGGGCTATGCCATCCTACTTTGATGAGATGTTGCCTGCCCCCTTTTCTCACTCTGGGTTCCTGACTCCCTCCTTCCTTATATCAGAAATGCAAACTCATTTTTAGTCAAAGGCTCAATGTGAACTCTTGCTGTTACTTTAAAGCATCAACATCTAGCACTTTGTACTATTCTAGGGTCATCTAAAAGCATCCCAAATTCTTCTTGGCTACTTCCATTTGTCCTATTGCAACTTTCTTCATGCTAATTCTCCCCAGGGTAAATCTTAGAAAATTCCCCATATAGTCCCACTCATTAGAGACCAATAAATAAGAACAAAAACCCTTCTTGGGAAGCAAAAGCACAGAGTTTTGATGGGGGCACCAGACATAACAGTAATTCAGGGTCAGGTCCCTGCTAATGGCCAGAGTACGCACAGAGAGTGTTGATGAAAGCTGTGTACAGCTCCCTGGTGAGAAGGGGGTCTGGCATGTCCCTCAGGAACTCCTTCAACAAGGCAGCCACGTCATGAACGCTGTGCTCTTCCTCCAGAGAGACATCAACCCCACGGTCGAATTCCTCACGTAGCTGAAAAAAATAATAGTTCAATTGGCAATCTCATAATACCATACCTCTATGTTCAGTGCCCAGCAAAAGAAGGGTGGTGACTTGGGCACCTGGTATTAAGGTCATGCAGACCCAACGTGGAGAAGTAAACAACGTGTTGCCTTGAGATACAGAGTCTATGCAACCTGGCCATGAATGTGTATGAGTGTGTGTGTGTGTGTGTGTGTGTGTATACATATGTATGTATGTATATGTGTGTGTGCATGTGTGTGTGTTGTGTGTATAATTGAATAAAAGTATCTGTGGGTTTACCATCAATGATGCAAGCAGAAGGGCTCAATAACAACTTCCAGAAGGTTGGGAGGAAGAGCTAAGGGGTTAGGTCAACTGTAAATGTGGGAGGGAGGAATTAATCTATTATACAACAGTTTTGCATGTCTGCTGTGCTACCACGTTGGAATTTTGACATTTTAGAGAAATACTCAACAAGAAAGCAAAAAGAGTTTTTTGCAGGCAATGAAATTAAAAACCCTGATGAGCCATTTGTGACTAAGACTTGAAAGATGACGATAACTAAATAAAAGCTGCCTTCGATTTGTCAAAGCAGCCTTATTAACAGTTCCTAGAAGGATTCTCTGCCTTGAATCATTATACTAGGTTTATTAGCATTTATAGCAACAGGAAAACACAAAAGCAAGAAAAACGGAGTCATAACTCTGCATTCAACTTTCATTGCTGACAGCTCAACCTCTTATGTATTGGCGACAAATGATAAATTAACTCCCAATATTGTGGCAATTATTCTGAAAGAAAAGTGTAAGGTACTAAGAAGGGATATAACAAGTATGGTGAGTTAGAGCATATTTCATACTTGAAATCTAAGTCTAAATAAGTACCAATCATATTTTTATTAGATAATCTCCATGCAAAGGTTTTCCTTTGGTGGATCCAGGTATGACAGAGCAGTAATTTCTGACATCACCGCCTGTCCATCTGATGAGGATGCCCGTGACTGCCCCTGGATCACTCATCGATTCCAGGCAACTCCTCAGCCTTCCACTGGTGCCACTCCTATCTGTGATCATTCATACACACCATGTTTCCTTTCTGAGCACACATACATGCAGAAAGAATGGACCATGGAAAGAGCATGATCGAATTGCATGATCCTGAACTTAACACTCATCTTGAGTCTAACACTGGCTAAATTGAATGATCTCAAGTTTCTTAATCTCTCTAACTCTGAAAAGGAGTGGTTGAAAGGAGCTACTCTCACAGCTGGTGGGCAGATTCAATGAGACAATGTTTGCAAAAATATTCTGCAATTCCGCATAGGTGAGAGGCTTAAGAAATGTTACTAAATTGTCTTTATTCTTGAGTCCTGTTGTGAAATGTTCAATAGAGTTCAATAATCTTTTGCGTAACTATTAAAAATAAAAAATCAACCAACAAACCAAACATAAAACATACTTCCTACAAAAGCCCCTCTTATCTTGACAAAAAAGAGAGATTTCAGTTAGTTTCAATAGTATGAACAATATCATTTCTTCAGCTTCATCCAACTAAAAATTATTTTGATTTGGCTTCATTTTTGTGTTGTTGACTTCCTTATTTCTTTCTGTTGGAACCAACAAAAGGGAAATAACATTTTAATTTTCTTTTAGCCAACAAATGAGTTCTTCTCTCAAAGGATGGTTCCCTTTTTATGAAGCTATCATGAACACAGACACGTGTCTGATCACAGGAACCTATTCCTGAAGCTCTAACGTCAAACTTCTGTCGCAAGAATGTCACATAGTTCTGAAGGAATCCAAGGCCACAGTCCCTACATGAAAAATGAATTGAAGATCAATGGTTCCACGAAAACTTCATAATTTTTTTTTTTACTTTTGAGAAAGTAAAGCTATAAACATAGCATCTTACATGAAGATAATATTAATGGCATTATTCACATTGCATTTTAGTGAAAATGGCTACTATACAACTGTTTGCTATTGCTTATCACTTACTAATTAGGTACTCTCTGAATCTTCTGCTTTTACAGTTTCAGAAAGTTATTTATAAATTAGTTTTGTTTGGCTGTACATGCCAAGGACACGTCTGGACGTTTGCTTTCGAGTGTTTGATTCTAACTCCATCGCAACCTTTCTGGGCTTCTGAGTTGTTGCCTTTTGCCTCTTTGGACTCAATTATACTATAATTGGCTGGAGGACACAGAAAAGATATTCTGAAATGAATGTGCATAAGCATGAACTTGGCAAGAGGTAATTCCATTGAAAGTCAAGTGAAACAGACAATATAATCTTAACTTTTTACTTACTTGTCTCACTCTCTTCTTTGAGCTTCCAACTCGGAATATCCCCACTGTCTGGAGGCCTACAAATAAGCAAACAAAATCAGTAGTCTTTTTTTATGGCTTGAAACTCTGGAGGAAATCAAAACATAAATAGAACAGAAGGCTGGCACTGTGCTGCAACACACAGAGCAACAGCAACTTGACAGCATGCACGAATGCACCTGTGGCCCCCACTATATTCTCCAGGTACCCACAGCTTAGCCCTATAGGAACCAGGTTGTTTTACACTGAATATTTCTGATGAAAAATTTTCATGTGATATTACGTATTCCCACACCTCCACATGAGAAAAATAACATAACGAGTTTTCTTATTCAGAATAATTACTTCAACATGAAATTTATATAAATTTTTAGTCCTTTGTCAATTTTTAAAATAGGTATTTCTAGTTTTACTGATCATAATTAAAACATGTACCTGATGTAGGAATATTTTGGTTTATTTTTATCCAGTCTTCTCTTCCTCTCTCTCTCTCTCTCTCTCTCTTTCTCTCTCTCTCTCTCTCTCCCTCTCTCTATATGTAGACACATACACACACACACACACACACATACACACACACAGAGTCTGAGCTCGATTATGTATATATGTGTGTATAGATAAATAGATAGAGAAAAAATGTTAAATAACATAAGAATTTTTATGCCAGTAAAAAGTCCTCGTAAATGTCATTTAAGATGAATGCAAAATAGTCTATTGTATTAACATGCCATGACTTATTTCATATTCTCCTATAAATGGTATAGAGTTCCCCCAGACATACCTGGACTGGTTCTGTATTCAAAATGACCCTATCATGAACAACTCTGTATATAGGTCTTAGTTTACATTTATGATTTTCTTAGTATCACGTCCTAGAAGTGAGATTATAGGGTCAATGCATACACAAGATTTAACCAGCCCAAAATGTCAGTAGCACTGAGGTTGAGAGATCCTGCTCTAAAAACTTATGCATCTTAAAACTAAAAAGTTCCTTAAAATCATTACGTTTCCAATCAACGTTCACAGAAGTTTCAGAAATTGTGATAGGTTGATGTGCCTTTTAGTCACTGAATGTTTCCTCTCTGCATTTTTGCCTTGGAATTGGTTTGAGGAGGAAAAAGCATAGGTTTCCTGCTGTAGATCTCTCCACTGTCTGGATTTGGACTCTGTGGTATCATTTATGTGTTCCTCTTTCCATGTTATTTCCTTTGAATAGAGAATTAGAGACAGAGTTTTCTCTGATCCAGGTTTGATTTGGGGGTAAGAGTACTTCCTAAGAGGTATTAAGTACGCCCTTCTGAGGCATAGAATGTCTGAATGGCCCTCCTTTTCCTGTGTAAGCCATTAAATATGGCCAGTGATGCTCATCATTTCCATTTATTCTTTTATTGGTGGATTATTTGGGATAATTGATTAGAAGGGCGATGCCAGATTGGAGTGTAGATGGCCATTTTGTAGCCACACGGAAAGAGTTAGTCTGAGAGTAAAATCAGCAAACAGATTGATGTTCTCATGGCATCATTTGAATCCTGGCCCCAGCTGTGCCCAAATTTAGATGTCATACTCAGACTTTGAATATAGAAATAGAAATGGGGGAGGGTGCTTTGCTTAAGCTAGTTTTATCTGGGTCCCTCCCTCTGAAAAAGCTCTAACTATTGCGATATGTTTAAATTGGAAAGAATTTAAATATTTATAACATTTCTTTCATCCAGGAATAAAGTAAGCATCTTAATTTGACTAAGTCATGTTTTATATTTCTCAGTAAAAATTTGCAGTTTTCTTCATACACATTTCTTCTTATTACAGATATTTTGGGTATATTATATTTTTGATATTAATATGAATGAATTATTTTATTATGACAGTACATAAATGCTTATTGTTCTTATATAGGAAATGGAAATCTTCTTGTATATTTACATTATGGTCTTGCCACATTGTGTATTAAGTATAAGACTCTTCTAGTTGGTTTTTCAGGTTTTTTTAGTTAGAAAAGATAACATCCATAAATACCACATTTATCTCTTTTATATGTTATAAGTTGTATCCTGAATTTCCAGAGTAATTTGAAGGAATCATCGTGAGAGGCTACTTATCTTGGTGCTCTGCTCTTGGTTGCGATTTTGCTTTGCAAGTGTTTTCTAAAGACATCTGTACCCTCCTTGTTGCTGCCATTGATGCATTTGCTCCATAGCCGAGTCTAAACCCCAGCCTAATTTATTCTTTCTACCTCTCTGGGAGCTTGAAAACAGGATAATCAAGCTATTAGAATCTAATCCATAATTATAAATGAGCATAATAAGTGTCTGCTTCAAAAGTTATACAACAATTCAATTAATTATTACAGATAAAATAACTCAGAATCATACCTGGAATTGACTATTATATAAAGAAAAATAGGGACATTTCTACATAAGAGAGATATCACAAAAGGGCATTTTCTACACAGGTGGGACTCTTCATTTGGCTGGATTCTCCCAGGCTGCTCCAAAATGCCCATTTCTATGTACTCAATTATAGTACTTTTCTGTTTGGGAGAAATGACTGATTTAAAAAATAGTTAGTGAACAATTGCTATAATTCCTATATATCTCAATAGATAATAATTAATTTTAAGTTTTTATAATTACTTATTTACTTTTTTTAGGTAGAGAAAATGGCAGCCTTCAGACAGGCAATGCTATTCTCTGACATAAGCCTTACAGTGATTTTCCTCAAAGAGAAGAAACAGTATAGGCATTTAGTAATCTTGACTTAAGACAGTCACTGATAAAAACAAGTGTACATAAAAAAGGCATAAATCTGGCAAAGAAACATGACTTTGCTGTGTCTTGTTCTAGAAATTGACATGATCACATTTCTCTCCTTTTCATCAGAAACTGAAATGAAAACTAGACCCAGAACGCCTGAATCTCAGGCTTAGGGAATTCAAGAAACAAGGACAAGCATAATAAGCAGGAGACCTGACCCTGAACTCAGCCTAAATCTCAGAAATATGACTCTTCATGATGTCGTCTAGGTTATTTTTTTTTTATATGTGTGCTTCTTAGAAATTGGAAAGCTTAAAGAATTTGGCCTAATAATATAGAAAGCATTCCTATGGGTGAAAAATAAGTGGGGAAGAGTGATGTATGCAAATGTAGATGGAGCCTAGATCATTGTCCAAGACCAATTTTGAAGACAATGAAAAGATCTTTGATAAATATTTATAAGGCTAAAGTGAATCAAACTCTTTGCTACCCATTTCAAAAACTGGCAAATAAAGTCTTATAAAAAATTGTTTTTGAAGTTTGCTCTTTATTCATTGGTTTACAGTGATCAAGATGATATCTGTTTGATTTTGAACATGTCTCTTATTTTTCTGGAGCTATTTGGTTTAAATGACATGAAAACCTGGAATAGAATGTCAAAGACTTGAGAGACCACTCAGGTTACCTTCTTAACTTTAAGCCCTAAACTGCACTTTATTCCCAAAAAAGGAAGTGAACTGCTTGCTGTTTGTTGTTGTTGTTTTTTTTTAAATAAGGTTAAAGGAAATTTATTTTCAAACAAAAAATAAAAAGACATACCAAGTTTTCTTTTACCAAAGCAGTTACTCAACCTAGACTGGATTTTTGTATGATTGGAGTAGAATTTTTTTGTTTTGAATTCTTTAAAATGCTTACAGTTCACTCCCTACATACTTTATAAGAAAAAATTATAATTACAAAAGTATGTGGCTCTTTTTCTACCTCATAGTGAAATTGAAGTTGAATCTACATATTCAAAGTATTGAACTCTTTAGTTGCTAAGCTATATTTAAAACCAATTCTGTTCAAACAATATTTATTGAACATCTACATTGTGTTATGATACTAACTGTTGAGAATTTAAAATAACTAAGACCTTTACCTTGACCTCCAGTTAACCTTCCAAGAGACAGATACACACACACACACACACACACACAGACATGCACACATATATGTAAAATTTTGTATAAACAAAATTTCAAAGCATATTAATTAAGTCACCCATATTTTGTCAAGTGATTTTCATATATAAGTTGATTAAGAGATTTAGATATACCCTTAATAATTTTTAAAAAAGTTCCATTTTTATTAGAAATGAAAATATTGATAGTATTTACATCTACATAATAGCCTCAAAACTTTCTTTGCTTTCTGCTTCTTTTTTATCTTTATTACAATGAGCATATTGTTTATATGTTAAAGAAGCAATTAAGAGACTTTTCTCATGTCCAGAAAATATATGCTAACACTATAGTACACAAATTTACATTATGGAAATGGTAGTTTGATAAGCCAAGTCTAAATTTCAGTAACATTTAAAAATAATTGTACAATATTTTTAAGTCAACATATTAACTGGAACTGAGTAGTTAAAAGTGTCATCATGAAGAAATTTTAAGTGGACATCTGCAAAAATGCAAATAGCTATATAGAAACCTGTTGTCAAAAACTATGTATTTAAAAAAACTGCATTTTCTCTTCACTTAAGAAATGGTTTTAAAATCTTTTTTTTTTTTTAAAGAAGCTGGAATCTTATGATTTGAAGAAAGCCTTATGAGTAACTTTAAGGTACAAAAAAGATGAAAGTGTCTCTGCTCTGTTTGGGGGCTCTGGGGACAGACCCAGTCCAAAGGTCTTGCTCTTCCCTAACTAAACTGCTTGGCCTCCAGGGTCACCTCTGAGGACTCTTGGGGTCTCAGCAATCTGATATCATCAAGTGGATTTCTTCTCCCCCTAAATCTTGGTTAGCCCAGTAATCTCTTAAGCAAACACTCAGCTATCTTCACAAAGAAAACTTTGGCCTAGAGTTCGATCGAATGAATGCAGAGTGAAATGGGTGCTTAAATTAATGATGCCTGAATCAATGAAAGTCTTTAGTACGTGCTCGCCGACAGATAAGTCTGCTTACCATGTTTTTCTAGATGTTGACAGCAGCTGTCCACCAGCCTGGGGACCTGTCTGTAAATGGGATTCAGACTGAGTTTCTTATCTCTGGCTTTTTCTTTTTTATTTTGAGCCTCGGCAGGCAAGGAGAGTTGTAAAGCTTCTAGCAGTCGAGACTGATTGTCATCAAGATCTGTGATAGAATCCACAGACATTGCACCCTGCAAATTACATGTAGACATAAACAAAGAGTAAAGATGGAGAAAATAAAAATGGCTTTCCACAGATGCCATCTAAAAAATACTTTTGCTTATGATTATTATTGCACTTGAAATAATGCTGCTTGATTTAACTGTACTGTTTGTATATTAAAAGGGAAAAAATTAACACCTTTTATAAAAGTTAGAAAACCTCCACAGTGTAGGGTAAGGTAATGGCAGTTGCAATTTCAGCAACAGACATTTTCCAAATGAAAGACAAAAGATGACAAACACATATTTAAAACATTTTGACCCAACCACTTTATTCCTTGAAACAAGAAGAAAATCACATACTCAATGAATAAGGTAAAGTTAGAGAAGGCTTGTGAATAAAAAAATCTAAAGAAAAAAAATGACTCTAGGAAGTAGATTTTTTTTTTAATAGAAAGATTCTATAAAACAATCTGCTTGGTTTCCCCCAGAAGCAGCACAAAGGATTTAGTAGGAAGTGGTCCCAGGAGACAGCTGTGGGGGAATGAGAAAGCGAAGGGAAAAGAGCCACCAAAGGGAGTGTCGCCAAGCCTAAGATCACTATGGGCAGCTAAAGCCCAGTGCATGGTGACCCGTGGGAGACAGTTGTAGGTTGAACACCTCGGAGCTATCCCTACTAAGGTGTCAGGGTGCTGGGGTACTTATACCCCAAGTCTCAAGAGTCATTGACTATGGGCAGCTTCTGGTAGGGGCAGGGAAGTGACATTAATGCTTCAGTGCTTTCAGCCTATCATCTGCATGTGGGCTCCTCTGGTTATTAGAGAGAGCCTTTGGCAAAGCCACGTGGTGCTGGCAGGTAGAGGGAGGGCAACCATGCTAGGAACAGTAAAAGCTGAGGGGAAGAGAACAAGGCACCAACCACATCCATAGAGGCACCCATCCTCTGATGAAGCATAGAGGAAGAAGTTGGCTGCTGGTGTTGCAGCAAGGCCTGGACAGAGGAGAGGGCATTTTTGGAGGCAAATTGCTTGGCCCTAGAGTTCCAGAAAGCTCCAACATAGAGCTTTGGTGTTATTGCCATATACAGGTTTGTAGACACAGTCTGAGAGAATGACGGGATTGGAAGAACAATTCCATCATGTAAATTCAAATATTCCATAATGTTGTCATTTCTTTATCTTTAAACACAGCCGAAGCCTTGAAAAAATAGCAGTGGCTCAAGCATTTCTCTATCCTGGACCCGTGCTGAATGTTGAGGGATGACTGATAAATAAGGATTTTAAGTCAGAAGTGTCTAGAGTTTTAACTAGGGCACCAGTCAATGGCTGAAGGTGACAAAGATTTGGGGCCACTGGCTGAGAGGAAAAGGAGAGAAGATTTCCCAGTTACCTAGGAAATTTTAGAGATGTTTATCAACTAACTCAGCCAATCACCAACCAGTTTGCCTGAAATGTGAAATTTGAAATGTCAAATGATAGTATAGTGCCTAGAACAAAGCACTCACTCGACAAACGGTATCCTATTGTTACAGTGCTCATTTGAAAGATTATATCTATATACATATACATACATATGTGTGTGTATGTGTATATATAGAGAGAGTTGTTTTTGAGAAAAAGAATTTCCAGTGATAAGGGAAAAAATCTCATTGTTTATGAATTTACTGGGCCAGGCATGGTTCTCAGCTGGAGACAAAGAGATTAACAAAAACATCTGGCCCTGTCCTTAAGCCTCATGGTCTCGTGGGAAAGTCTGCTAAGACAACGGAAGATTGCAATAGAGCAGGATCAATGGCGATGTCGCAGAATGTTCAGGATATCACGGGCATATGGATAACCAAGGAGGGGCCCCCAGTGGCTTTGGAGGGATCAGGGGAAGGCTTTGAGGGTGTGCCAGGTGCCATATGGCCAGTGCAAAATCTCTCTGAATGGGGTTGTCGACAGATACTTGGACACAAATGACATTCTCAGTTTTCACATGAGCAAAGACTTGAAAAATAACCTGCCACATTTTCAGTTGTCCTAGCACTGGCAACAGAGAAAACATTGGCCAACTCACCCTCCTCCTGGCCCGAGGAGCTGGTTCCGGGGTGTTTGGGGATGTCGACTCATTTGGTGTTTCCGAGGTGGAGCTGAGAGATGAGTTACTGCTCGACAGTTCTTTATTTTGCCTTTTATTTCCAAATGGGAGGAGGGAAGCCACGAAATCAGATGCGTCCTTCTGCTCATCCCGCTGCAGGTCTTGCTTGAGTTTATAGGCCCGGTCATTTGCAATGACTTGGGATAAGGGCATTCCAAATGCCTGTGGGATGAATTCTGGAATGGAAAACAAACATTTGTTTTCAAGAAAGACTGGACCAGTGAAGACTTACTCATGTTTCAGACCTCCGGGCAGACATATTCAAACAGCTGTTCTCAGAAGAATTTATTGATCAATCTAAATATAGGATGACTTTTGTGTTTATCAGGAGTGGCCAAAGATTCTATTTCAATTAAGAAATCTAGTATGTATAAAGAACACAGGTTTTAAAAATCTAGGCCTCTAGTTTTTTCTCCATGTAGCTCGAGTATGTTTTAAAAGAAAGAAATTTGTAGAGAACTGTGATGTTTTGATAGAATGTATGTAATATTTTATCCTCACGCACACACAGTTTTATAACTGTTAGTCTTCAATTTATATGTCTCAGGAGCTCCCAAAGCTCACAAGTCACTTCTACATTCATTTAAAAGGCACTTATGGAACACCTATGACGTGCCATGTCAACTTACACATTGGGGAGTACAAAGCTTACAAAAGGTAGGTCCAGTCTTTGCTCTCGAAAGGTTCTGAGAGTGGGGTAGGATGGGGAAATGAAGAGTCAAGTGTATAAATAAGAGTTATACTGTTTATCATGTGCCAGAATAGAGATGCATGAAGCGAAGACTGACATTCAGTTAAGTGGATACTCTCTGAGGTTCCTAGTGAAAGAGACAGCCCATGAAACCTGTGAGACAGAGGAGCAACTTGGGAAGAAGTCTGCTCTTTTCCCTTTGTGTTCCTTATCTCCACATGACAACTGGGTTGGGGCTGTCATGTCATTCTCATGACTTGTACTCAAGCCACTCTCACCACTAAACATCCAGTGAAGGGCGCAGGACACAATTTGTTAAATCCTCTAGTAAGGACAATTTCAGGGAAGAAGCATAGTACAGAAATCTATGGCTTTATTTGAAGATGTACATCCAGTTGCTCTCCATATCTCTAGTAATTCGTTACACATACATTGTAAGTATACGGATCCAGAGGACTATAGATTTTATGGGCAATTATTTAGATTCATGCTGGAAAGCATTAAGAATTAAATTAAATGAATTATGTCTTTTAGATTCAAAATTTGGTCTCTAGAAGCAGCAAATTGGAGTCTAGCCTCTCCCTTGTTTTTATAACCCCTATGAATAAAACCAGAATGATCAAGGGAAAACAATTCTAAAGCTGTTTGTTCTTTGAGAAAAAAAAAAGACTGACATTAAATCAGATGGAAAGAGGCCTTAAAAGGGTTCCTTCTTTGATCCATGGTGACATTTTCAACATCGCTGAGCCAATGGCCCAAGTCTACATTAAAAGCAGAAATGGAACTTGAAAAGTGTGCACCTCTGGTTCTATCTAAACATGCAATTTATTTTGAAGTAAAAAATAAAAAGTTCAGAATTTTGATTCAGAATTTTGAAAATTTCAGAGGGTGCCTACTATTATCAACAAACTAGGTGGCACAAATAATACAAAAAAATAATTTAGACATTTGTGTGAATGATCAATGAGGACAATATAGCAAGATTCAATATTCAGTACAGGTAAAAGGCCACCTCCATGACTAGCAAAATTAAAAATGAAAGGGGACCACACCAGCCCACCTGGTGTGTACTTTAGGACTTATGTGTAAACCAATACTGCCTTGTCTCTGGGAATAATGAAATAGTCTTACTTCAAAAAGGTAAGAGACAATCTAAAAATATGTGGATGGTAAGGCTAACAGCTACACAAAATATACAAAACCTGTTGGGGGATAATAACAGCAAAAAAGGATTTTGATAAATGTATCAGGTGACATGTGTCTGTTCATGTAGGTGTACTCATAGCAGGATTTAATATGAGATGGGGACTATTGACTCCTCTCCTAGCCCTGTTTTCTATACAAGAAAAACCAACCAGACTCGTTTAAAGATTTCTACTATCCCTGAAGAATAAAAAAAAAGGAAGAAAAATAGTTTTCTTTGAAATCTGTCATTTTAATATCCAAAAGTCTGTCACTCTACTTGTAAATCAGAATAATTGAATACAAATTTAATAGGTGGAATACATGAAGTCATTTGCTGACAATTTTTATTTCTCTTTTATTTTTATTCAAGAGATGTAGCCAACTACAATAGATTCTTACTTCCAATAGCCTTTCTTTCCTGGTTGAGTGTGTTTTTTCAGTGATAGAGTTGAGATAGGTCTCTAATTTCTTGTTGCTTTCCCTGAGGGCTCTTATGAGCTTCAGCAAGGAGACATCTCCATGCTCTAAACTTTTGTGCTGCAGTGTCTAATCTCTGTAAAATTCTAGGCAGGATTCCTTGGATATTATTGCTTCTCACCATTATGGCTATTGTGAAATTGAGGATTCATTACAAGTATTTTGAGCAGAACTCTCAGAACTCTCCTTTATGTGTAAATAAATTGTTAGGCACACATGCTTGTCTGTGTGTTCAAAGCTCTCTGTTAAAGGAAAAAAAAGAACCTAAAGGCTCTGTGATAACCATGGCTAATCAAGTTGATAATAGGTTTTTAAAGCCCTAAGGACATTGCTGAAGACTCAGTGTTCTGGGGCCAGAGACAAAGTGAATCAGACTCTTATCTATGGTGTGTGTTCGCCAAGGAGATTGCCTCCCCTGCTGTCCTCATTAGTAGCGACTGTCTACTCTCTCTTCCCACGAACTATGGGGTCAGGAAGTGACACGCCATCCTCTTTGCTCCCTAATGCAACTTGCAGATCATCCCCCTCCCACTGTATGGCAGAAAACTGCTACTGCAAGGTCTCCCATGACTCCTGCTCATTGCTCTTCTTTATTGTCACTGATTTTGACTCATAGTGAGACCCTCAATCTACCGTCATCGTGGGTGGCTCAGATGCTTACTTAAATGACCCATCTGATTCTCTGTCCTCACAACTCCTTTACCTTCTCCTCTCCTCTTACTTTTTTCTGCATGCCATCTTTGTCACCCACTCCCTCTGCCCCATCCTGGACTTTGTCTTCCCAAGAAGTGGTCCCACCTCTGGAAACAATCTTCCTTCCCCCACCCTTGTCTCTCCCCACCCCAAGTTCATGTTTTACATTGCAGTGCAGCAATCTGTCTAAACACACTGTTAAGCTGTCCCCTCCTCACTACACTTGGATCATGGCTCAACACTCAGCATGCAGACCAAAAGTTGTGCTGTGGTTCACGCAGTCCTGTGGAGGTCGTCCTTTCCTGCTCTCTCCTGGGATCAAATGCTCCCTGGTGCTCTCATCTCCAGGAATGGCACTCGATGACACCATTCAATGCATTTTCTTTCAGAATTCCTACACGGTGATGGCTGATATTTGATTTTTATACTGCTATTTAATAGGATGCAAAATCAACTTGTATCAACTATTCCTATATAGTACTATTTCACAGCTCGCATATAGTAACTTACTTAGACTGCCAGGAATAAGCTAACATGGCTGCATATGATTTCAGCATAAAGAAAAGTGCCAGACCTGAACAATCCCCAGATTTTATGTCAATAAACATATGGCACAATCTGAAATTCTCATGTGGAGAGGTGACCCATCCCCAGACTTATGTCACAATAAAACCCATTCACCTGGTGTTCTGATTAGAGATCACATTAAGAGGAATAAAGTAGCTATTTATAAATCTTTTTCCCCAAAGTGATTTCTTTTTGACACAAGCAAGAAATTTTGTAATGTTCTAAATGTTTAAAGAATACTCTTTGGTTGCCAAGTAATTTAGCTCAGAGAAGTTAAGGGCTTGGAAATATTCTGTATGAAAATGTTTTCTGAACCAGCATCAGTCTTGAATTAGTTTCCATATAGAAATCAAAAGTCATAGGGACACTGTTTAAGTGACAGGAGGGACAGAGGAGTGTCATGTGATCTTCTGTATATTGTGTCAAGGCAGTGAAATAAAATAGAGGACATGATTCATTCTGATCGAATCAATTAATGATTTAACTGAGTTAATATTGCAGCATATCAGACATTTAATTTATCATTCTTTATTGGGAAATCACTTGGATTCGAATAAGCCACTCCTATTTATTTTTAGATGACCTAACCCAAGAGGTCATTTTGAGTTTCCTGTTTTCCTTCTTTTACTCTTGGATTCAAATGATTATCATTTTTCACATGTGCAGCTGTTATGAACCCAACGCTAATATTTGAACGGAGGAAAATCACGAGACCCGATTACAACTGTGCGAGACCTGTGTTCTGCCCACTCACACCTTGGGTCCCAGGATTCCATGTAATGGATGTGCTGACACAGACAGACAGGACTTTATGTTCAGAAAAGACACCACATAATTAAACTTCACTTAAGCCTAGGAGATCTTTATAAAGATCATAGCTACTTTAAGAAAGAAACAAACATCTTTTGCCACAAAGCCTGATATTTCTCTCCTTAGTTGGGTAGGCATTGTGCCTTTTCTCTGGAACCATCAGGGCTTCTTTGTACCTAGCCAACTCCCCATGCCTTATAGAACACAGCCAAGTTTTCAGTGAGCCTATATAATATATGAATATGGTTTGGTCTTTAAAAAGTACAGTGGCACCATGCATGTTGGCTGATTACTTTCCCTGGACCTTTCTTCTCTCCTCCCCTGCTCAGTTGTATTCTCACTTCCTGCTGTTCTGTGATATAAACAAGCACACATCCATCTCCCTCTGTCAATGGGACTCAAACATCTCCCACAAAAATGCTCATTCTGCTCAGTCCGGCCTGAATGTGCACTGCTGAAGAATCACCTCAAGTCTACATTACGAGTATCCAAATCCCAGTATCAAGGCCATCATCCTAGAACAAATCAGTGTTAGAGATGACACATTACTGATATAGCAGTCTGAATAATCCCTTTGATGTACTCTATTAACATCAAAAACTACCCTAAATCTAGCAAGGTAAAAGTGGTCTGTGGCAGGAAGAGAATGAGTAAAAACTCTAGTCTAAAAAAGTTACCCTGGCTACAAATATTGTGACAAAAAATAAGGGCAAGAACATATGAGCCAATTAAATAGAATACAATTTATCAGAGAATGATAGGTACCTGGGTAAGTGTTAGCACCCTCTTCCATCATTATTCCAGCAGCAGATTCTGCTGTCATAGGACATGCCCTGGAAGGTTTACTGCTGAAAATGGCCCAGATTTCTTACCTTAGAAGTTGTACCTTAGTAGTTTATAAAGTTACTCATGCCCCATACCCCACAGATGAATGGAATTGGACTCTCTGGTGTGGAAGATTGGACATTAAAAATTTTAAAGGTTCAACAAATTATTCTACTGTGCAGTCAGGGTAGGGATCACAGACACTTTCATTTCCTTTTCTCCGCTTGGAGGTAAACATTTGAAATGTCTGTACATGTTGTGGTTTGGGATGGTGCTACTGGCATCTAGTGGGTAGAGGGCAAGGATGCTATTAAACACCTCACATGATGTGGAGGACAGCCCCTGTGACAAAGATTCTCCTGTCTAAAATGTCAATAGTCCTGAGGTTGAGAAATCATGCTCTAAGGGAAGTAAAAATTGGCTTTCCATTCTTTAGAATTATTTATCTCCTTTTGGTCCAAAGAGCCAAAGGTCATGTCCTTCCTGATATGATTCAAGGTGTGGGTGTAGAGCTTGGGATTGATGGAGTGGGCTAAGTCTTGTCCAATACTGATCACTATGCATTTATTTTTATACCTTCAGTTTTATTGCCTTCTATTACTTTTTAAGCAGATATTCAATTGTCCCAGATGAGGCACATGGCTCTCTTTACTCAATACTCATTTACTATGTCACATAAAATAAAAATATATTCATGTGACCACAGCATTCGCAGTCATTTCAGATAGGACTATAGAAGCAAGCTATGACAAACTGTGCTGTACTGTGCTAATGGAGGCCAGATGCCCACTGTGTGGGCTTGATGAATACTAGTTTGAAATAAAGACAAATAAACTCTGAAAGAGTAGCAAAACTGTCAATTCCCTAAATAGACATAGAAGGGGACACAAAATAGTATAAAGAGCATCAGCAAGTTCCAAAATATATAGGGCAAAGAATAAACACACTGTGATCTAAGAAAAGAATGGTGAGAATGGCTCATCTTCGGTACCCCATAGGATGAGACTGTTTCTTTCCAGTAGTCATGGTAGGCAAATCCAAACTTTTTCTCATTCAACTAGCCCTTCCTAAATATCTGAATTTGCCAGACAGCTGGTTAGTGTTAGAGATGCTATCCATGGCTACTCAACCCAGGTTCTCTTTATGCATAGCTGATTGGCCAGAATCATAATTGGAACCATAAACTTGGCTGAAACCACACTTTGCTACAACCAGTTGAACTCATCAATTCAATACAGGGCCACTCAAACACAAAAGAGTAGACCAAAACAGCTTTTAATGACATTCCATCATAGAAATCTAGTTTATATAATAGAGTTGAACCACGTAAATCTATGCAATTCAAAAGCCCCACCAAATTCAGCCATTATACTCCTTGGAAGATGCATTCGCTTTAGTTCATTCTGTCCCTTACCTCTGTCTTTGTTTTTCTCCTTCCCCAGTGAATCCAGTTTCTTTCTCAAAGATTTCTTTCTCTTTTGTCCATCTGTAAATATTAAAAGAATGAAAAGTTATAAAAACAAGCATACAAGTGATATTTAACATCAATAATTCCATTTGAGCAACAGTGTGACTTCTCCATCACTTCACTCATAATTTGGCATTTTAAACAGAGTAAAGGCCCTGAAAATCCATGAAAATCCCTGACTTGGACTGTACACATCACCAGCATCTTAGTGTATGCTCTTAATTTTTGTTCCCATCATGGAAAGTACAGGAAACTTACCTCACTCAGAAGTAATTTATTTTTGACATTTTAGATATATTTGCTTTTACTATTACATGAGTCTCTTCCTATTCTTCATGTTTATGCAAACCAGTGTCATTTTGAATCAAGATGACAAGAGAAGAGTCAATAGTATGTATGGCTTTGATGGTCATGAGCTAGTACAGTGTAACTGGAGAAGGAAATGCATTTGGGGGTCCAAAGAACTCAGATATCATTATTGTTGCACTATTTACTGTGTGACTTTGGACAAGTCTCAGTGTCCTCATCTATAAAGTGAGAATTTCATAGGGCTGTGAGAATTAAATGAAACGATACATATAAAGTGCTTTAAAGGGGTCCCTGATGCATTAATTCAGATGTATTTTTATGGTATAGTGTTGCTATACCATAATTTAATTAACCATTCCCCACTGATGGACATTTGGGTTGTTTCTAATTTTTCACTATAATAAGTAAGGCATGTATTCTATTATCATTTTGTCCTTGTGACAAATATACTTAATATGTCTGGTTAACTCACCAAATAATAAAGATACCACTCATATCAGTAGGCAGCTGCAATTGAATTCCTGGGATGTCATCATAAAATACTGGCAGTTGTCATTGCAAGAATGCGTTTCAGGATTATGCAGCTGTCCACTTAATAAGTGGGAGGTACAAATCGAGAACCCACACTGTGATCAAATAGTGGAGACAAAGCCCTTGCTTTAGAAAACTTATGTTTAAAGGGGGGATTAAGAATTGTTTTCTTATGAGATATACTAAAAAGTGTAGTAAAGAAAGACACTCAGACCAATAAAATGTAAAACTAGACTCCGATATCAAGAAAAGACAGAGTAAGCGTTCTTAAACAGGAGCCAGCATTCCTGGGATCCCCACAGGGCTGCAGATACTCCCAATTTCTCCTCTGAGATTTTGGAGGCAAAAGATAACACAGTATAATCAACAGGCACATTCAATCCCCTCCATCCTTTGTAAAAGGAAAAATATTTTAAAAATGATTTTCCTCCCATAAAATGGAGATAGTTTATAAGAGTCTTCACTCATGCAGTCATGAGACTAGAATAGGGGGAAATTATGTAAATCAGTTGCAATTGTGGCAAAGAGCCATCAATCTCTTTCATTATGTCTATGTTCTTATCTTCAGTTTCTCGAAGATGATCTAACTGCAGGAATCCCATGACTTACTGTGTTCTTACAGACACAACATACCAACTACACAGGGTTCAAATCCATTCTCTAAATAGGACTAACAGGCCTGCTTTGTAAAACTTTGTTCATCACTCATTCATATCACCAAATGTATTGACCATGACAACAGTATATTTCTTTTAAAATATCCTATCATTCCTTTATTTTAATAGTTGACCCACAAGAATAAACCTTACATGAAAGAGATTTATTTTTCATAACCAGTGGGCATATCCTAAAATTCAAACAAGTTGTCAAAGAACCAGAATACATATGGGATAGGGGTCATTTTTTTTCAAGATAGAGGGATTTTTGAAAATTTCTTTTTAATTAAGAGATGTATATAGATGTGTATGAATATAAATGTATGGTTTAAATAATAATTAGGAGGCAACTTCCACATAACCAGTGGTCAAGTTCACATGCAGACTACTGATAGTACTGAGGCTCCCATATGCCTCCCCCTCTCCCCAGATCATCACTGGTCTGACTTTTCCAATAACCTATTCTTCTGCTTTTCTTTATAGTTTACCATTGATGTATGCAATATAAAGACCATAGTTTTGTTTTTCCTGCTTTTGAATTCTCATAGACAGAATCACACTGTAGGTATTCTTTCTTGCCTCATTCATTTCACTCATCCACACTTCCTGAAATTCATCCTGTTGAGACAGGTAGCTGGACATCACTCATTCTGACAGTGTTTTTTGTTTGACTATAACGCAGTTAATTTACTCAATGAACTGTCGATGGAAATTTGAGTTGTTTCTAGCTTAGGACTATTAGGAACAGTGTTTTTGAAAACTTTTGTTCACATTTTCTCATACATGTACATGAATCTCTCTAAGGCAGTGGTTCTTAAAGTGTGGTTCTGGAACCAGCAACATCAGGACCTCCCAGGAGCTTGTTAGAGATGCGAAGCCTGTGGTCCCACCGCAGACCTACTGAGTCAGGAATTTGGGGGTGGGCCCAGGAGCGTGTGTTTACTAAGCTCTCCGGGGGACTCTGGTTCACACCTAAGTCTGAGAATCATGCTTCTAGGGGATATGTGTAGAAGCTGCATTGCCCAGTCAGTGTGTCTGCAATCTTAGGCTTTAGACGGTAGTACTGACTGCTTTTCAAGTGGTTTTGCTGATTCATATTTCCACCAGGATGAGAGCTTACATCGTCTCACAAGGATAATGCAGACTTCAAACTCCAAAACTCCAAACAATAACTCGAGCATCTTTATAGAGAAAAATGTGATCTTTATCCATAATTAAAAAAAAATGGTTCACTACTTACAACGAATATTATCTTTTTCATTTAATTAGACAAAGGTGAATGTTATTAACAAGAACTAGATGAAATTATGGTTATGTGCACTACTGTGAAATGGTGCATTGCTTTAGCACACCATTTCATCATTTAAAACCCTCAAGAAAAGGACAAGAGCTGCAAAATACAACTGTTCACTTCTCTTCTCCCTTGTGATTGATCAATCAAGTCTCCAGTTTTTGAAGAGTATCTTTTGTTCCCACAGAGCACAGAAAACCTGTGCATGAGGCTGTCATATGTGTAACCACATAGAACATTTTCTGTTCAACTGGTTCCTTGAATGGTGATAAGTGTGATAAGCACCATCACATCTTTTACAGAAAATGATGCTTTCTAACTATCACTACTGCACAGCAATGTTGTACAGTGCAAATGGTGATGAGCACATGCTTGCTAAGTGTTGTTCCCAGGGTGTGAACCACCTTGAAGACAAAAGTGACCTGTACAGAGAACTTGGGTCACACATCCTGATCTAAGGTATCTTGGAACCAGCACTTGAGGAGTGGACTCCATGTACCTCCTTCCACCTCATTAATGTGCCCCAGGAGGCCATGTCCCAAATGGGAAACCCCACAGACATACACGACATGATGATAAATGTCAAGGCAGCAAACCCTTTGCTCCTCGTGACCCCAAAGCAAAGGAACCGCTTGTGTGGGACTTGCTTTTTGTGGATTCACACACTGTCAAGTGAAATTCCTTTTTAAGTTTTTTGTTGTTGTTGTTTCTCTAGCTGGACTAGAGCTCTCTGAGGGCAGAACCACATCTCCTAGGATTCTTTCTCCCCCTAATTAAATAGTACAGGGTGGGACACCTTGAGGACTTGTCAGCACTGTCCATGGCTGGAAGTCAGATAGAAGTTTTGGGTTGGTTTGGAGAGAACCCAGGACCATAAAGTACACAACTCCTAATTTTAAGGGGATCAGATTCAGAGGAAGTGGGTTATAAAACAGTATTTTCCATATTAAATTGACTCTAAATTGATCATCATCATCATCATCAATCATCATCATCTTCAAGGAAGGACTCAGTTTTGATGATAGATGCAAGAGTAAGGGGCCCTGAAGAAGCCTGTCGGGGTGCCTGCCGGGAATGCTTTATGTCTCAACCTAGTCAGTGGTTACAGGACACATATGTATTAAGAACCCCCCAGGTTTTATTTGTACACATTCATATTTATGCACATTTCTCTCTCTCTCTCTCTCTCTCTCTCTCTCTCTCTCTCTCTTTCTATGTTATTCCTCAATGAAAATAATAATAACAAAAGACTTCATCATTTTTAAGGAATGGCACCAAAATAAAAATTATATTAACTAAACAGAGCTGAAAACCCAGCAAGAAAGTTGTGCACAAGAAAGTTCTGAAATGTTTAACTTTTTTAAATATCTGAACACCTATATCTTCAGGCCACCATTATTTCCCTGTGAAATGGGCACACAGTGGTAAAGGATAACTCACGCTTATTGAGATGTACTATAAGTTAAGTGCTTAATATCCACAACCTTATTACATCCTCGCCACAGCTCTGCGAAGCCCACACTATTATTTTTTCCTCTTTTACGGATGAGAAACTGTAAATGATGTAAATGATGAGGTTAGAAGAGGCTGAGGAACTTGTCCAAGGGCAGAAGATAGAAAGTGGTAAATTCAGAACTTGCACCCAGGGCTATTCAACATCAAAGATGGTGCTCTTAACCTCTACCTGTCCTGGTGAGGAGAATGTGGTCTCTATTTGAGGGCTGTGACATTAAAGGCCAGATATATGTGGACAAACATGACCAAGGTAATAAGAAGAAAATAGCAATTAACAATTTTTAAGCTCTAAATATTCACCATAACTGGCATGAGTCATTTCTATATATATTTACCTAATAAACATCAACATACAATCCACTGAGATAGCTTTTTGATTTACTTTACGGTTAAGAGAATTGAAAATCAGAGAATTAAAGCCAATTGTCCCAAACTCACAGGACTGGTTGGTAGTAAAGCTGGGATTCAAACACAAATTCCAGCTCTTCTCGAAAAGCTCACCTCTGTCTTGAGAGAAGTGGCTAGAGCAGAACTTGGATGTCTGTGATGAGAAGCTGAGGATCCTTTCTTTAAAGGTTACTTTGCCTCTGCATCATGAGAGATGATTCTGGAGGTATTTGTAAAACAACGGATATTCATTTGTGAGGGTCTTTTAGACTCTGCTCTTCCAAGGGTATGGGTGAAAAATGACAAGATGCTAAAGCTCATTCTTAGCAGGGCAGTCACAGGGCACGCCTGCAGACAGCCTAAATTCACAGGCGCACCAGATATGGGCACCAATATTTAAGCTTTCACTTGCAGAGCTCCATAAAGATCATATTACCAGAAAACAGAACAAATTTCCTGCTCTGAGATATGAAATAAGGTCAAATAAAAGCTACTAAACATAATTCTGAGGACAACACTTCTGATGCTGCTACTGACACAGACAGACAAAGAACTAGCCTAGTGGGTGCCAAATGACTGTTATCTAGCCTCCTGCTAATCAGGCAGTGCTTAGCCCACAAGGTGATTTATAAAAACCTAAGTTGTGATGCAAAATCTTGGTAAGTCACCATACATGTCTGGATTTCTAATGTCTCGAGGAAAATGGAAGAGCTGGCAGCTCCAGGTCCCACATTCCTCACAGCTGTCCCAGGCTAACACAGACACCTAACGCTGGGCCACCACACACCTGGCAAGACTTGGAGCTTGCAACTCCATCCCAGCCTAATAGGAAGGCTGGAGCTTGTTTCAAATCTTCAAATGACTCCTACTGAGAAAAGTTTGAAGGAATGCTTTTTGGCATTGCCTACTCCACTTTTCCCAGCCACAGCTGTCTCATTATTTATGGGACCAAAAAAAAAAAAAAAAAGATTCTCAGAGAACGCAAACCAAAGGGACTCGGAGGCATTGAGGGCAGCTCAATTAAAAAGTGATGAACAAATAATGAATAAAAGACACCTGGGTGGCAGTACGGGATGTAGCTTTTTAGAAGCTTCATCTAATCTGTACCAGGGTTTTTAGCCTCTAGTGGCACTAGTGACATTTGGGGCTGGATACCTCTTTGTGTCAGGAACCATCCTGTGCACAGTGGGGGGTATTTAGCAGCATCCCTGGCCTTGATTGACTAATTGCCTGAGCACTGATCCCTTACCTGTGTGACAACCAATTACGTCTCTGGACATTGCCAAAAGTCCCACAGGAGCAGAACAACGCTGGTTGGGAGCCACTGGTCTATGCACATCTCTCCCTAGAGAGTTGCTATATGCTCAAGCCATGTGAAATGTTCATATTTTCTCACTTGTCACAATGCTCACTTGATACCCAAGCTCAGTTTTTGTTTTAAACAGCATGATATAGAAATATTGACAAATCATTGAGCCTTTATATACCAGGTTGCCTTTGGGACACAATAACCATTTCCTCCAATTTATGAAGAAATATGAGTCTGTCTCTAGCTGTCTTTTAACCAAATTCCTAACTACAAGTAGAGAGGTAAAGCAAGTTTCCTGGATAAGTAGCCTTCTATTTCTTATAAGAAGTGCTTTTCTTCCGTTAGTGGGGCCAGATCAGCTGGAATAGCATCTGATGGTGAGCACTTGCATAAATGGATGTATATATGAAAGGAGGTGCCCTTAGCCCACAAGAAAGCCTCAGGGGACACTGTAGTTCTGCTTCTTCTTTTTGTAGAGGACTAAACATGGTAGATAAAGAGATGTCCTGGCTAGTCCCCCCGCCACTCCCACAGTGGCCAGAACAAAGATTCAGGAGGAAATGATAGACAGTTTTCTCAGCAAATGAAACTGTTCAGCCTTGGAAGAGCTACCTCAGATCAAACAAACAAACAAACAAACAAACAAACAAACAAACAAAAAACAGCATAATTTACTGTGGCTTCCATCCTGCTTATTCTCTGTCTTGCATTCCTCACTCAGGTGATCCGTGTCACGAGCGACCCTATGCAAGGGCTACATGGTGACAAACTGAAGTCTCTGGCCTACAGCCATGTGAGTGTCCCTGGACACTGAGCCTGCAGCCCCAGTCAAGGCTTTAGATGACCGCGACCCCAGATGAGCTTGACGGCAACCCCATGAATCAGAATCTGAATCAGATGAATCAGAATAGCCCAGCTAAGATATTTCCAGATATTCTCAGGCTAAGATATTCCCAGAAACAGTGTGAGCTAAGAAATGGTTATCTTAAAAAAAAAAAAGTAAAGAAGATGCCGAGCTATGTGCATGTGGTATACTAGATGAGGTCCTGGAACAGAAGAAAGATGTTAGTGGGGACACTGGTAAAATCCAAACAAGGTCTGTAGTTTGGTCAACAGCAATGTATGAGTTTCAGTTTCTTAGCTGTGATGCATGTGCTGAGGTTATATAAGACATTCTCACTAGGGAAAACTGGGTGATGGGCACCAAGGAACTCCATATTATTTTTTATAACTTTTCTGTAAATCTAAAATTACTACCAAAAAAAAATTTTTTAAGCCCTTTCTCTCAGACATGTATTCAAGCAAAGGTTGGAAACTGATGTGTCAAGCCTGTGGGAAAGTGGAGGCTTGCACTCAGCGAGGCACTATAGATTTGGGAGCCAGCTTTAAGGCAGGGAGTTGGACTCACAATCCAGACTTTCTCACCCGGCTGAAACTAGCGAAATAATCTTTCTGTTCACATCTACCTGAGCTGAAGGAAGATGTGTCTAGGCCCACATAAAGCATCAGCTATGTCTGTCACTCTGGTGCAGTGAGTTTTCTGGAAAGATTGTGGACTGATGAGAGGCTTGACTGTATTTGTTTTTGCGGCCCTGGTGATGTTTTCATACACAGCTGATTAGATTGTCTCAAGATTCCTCCTATTTCACGGGTTCTCTAAATCCCTTTTCTGCTTAAGTTTTTCAGACTTGGCACTTGTCATTTGCATCTAAGAACACAGATTATTACAGAAATCTGTTTATTATTCATGTTCCCATGCCTATCCTGATAAGCCAAAATAAAACTTTTTAAATTATATGTAGATTAGATGAGTTATATGATCTGCGGATGTGATACAAACATGTTTACTAAAACTATATTTTATCCTTAAATTCATCCTTTAGTCTCACTGCTTCTCCTTTTGATGGCTCTCAAGTCACAGACATCCCCCAAAATAAGGCAATAAAAAGACTAAACCAGATATTTTATTTCCAGTTTGGAAAAGGAGTTTTGTCAACGAAGCAATAAAATAATCAATGGTTCCAGACACTCGATGGCCATTCACTGTGCTTATACACTACCTCTAGCATTTTCCAATGATTCATTTCATCAATGTAAGTTAATTTGGCCCAGTACATCAACATCAGAAAACAGATAGTGACCGGCAAGTTGGGCAGCCAAATCCCCAGTCAAAATCATATCTCAGGAAAAGTTGGGCTGGACATTGGAGCCAGTTACTGCCATCACCATCCTCAGTGGAGTGAATGCAAAACTGCCCCTGCTACTTTGAGTTGCCTGCTCCATATTCAAGAAATAGAAGAGAGAGCAGGCTTGACAGAAAGGGGAATGTGATTCTCAGGAAAATGGCCACCTCGGCTTCTTGGCAGGAAATGCGGCCGCAAGCTCAGGATAGTGAAACTAACGGGATCAGGGCAACACTCTGCTGTAAGAGTTGAACTGGGATTAACCCCAGGGATTTAGAATAGGAGCCAAAGCAGAGATCGCCATCTTCAGTCTAAAATAAGTGTTCTCTGTCCAGGGGTGTTGCACCACAGAACATGATTAATCCTTTTTGCATGGGAATATTATTTTACATTATCACAGGCATCTGTTTAAATGACATCTTCCCCAGGAAATGGGCTCATTCCCTGTCTACTGATTCACCCACTGCTCCATCCATCCCTCTATCCAAGGCTAATCAATCACACATTGTAGGTGAGACAGAACTAGGTTCTATGAACCCACATGAATGAACACTATCTCTGCTTTTGAGAAACTCAGTTTAGTGCTAAAGACAGATACGTGGAAAACTAATTAAAGCAAAACAAAGAAATGCTTCAGTGCAGACATTCACTAAGTGGTAGGTCAGAAGCAAGAAGGCCATCCCCAACTCTGCTTGGAAAGGCTAATGTTTGAGTTTGTTCTTAAAGGACAAAGTTATCTTTTTCGGGGACCTTTGAATTTTGATAAGGGTTTCTCTGATAACTCACATGGTGACTGTTTAGTCTAGAAAATCCTTTCTCATCCTAAGCCTCTTAATGTTTTATTCCTAGTAATCCAACTCTTCATCAAGCAAGCATTCTTTTGGTGACAAAAGGTGAGAAAATTGCAAATTCAGGAGTGGATTGATATTTGCTTTAGTGGGAACTAGGGCTCAAGAGAGTGACAAGAATTTTTGAAGAAAAAAATCTACATAGAAAAAGTAGAAAACAATGTATTCAAGGTCAAACTTTGGATCTCATTATGTGTGTGTGTGTGTGTGTGTGTGTGTGTGTGTGTGTGTGTGTGTGTGTACACACCATTTTAAAAGAAATCTCCCATCTATAGACTGTTGGCTATTTAATCAAATACATAGGTCAGAGTTTTCATGTATATTTCACTTTATCTTTAGAAATTCTTCCATTAATTTTGATTAAAATAGAAAGCAGGTAGAAATAGTGTTATTGAGTCATTTTTCTTGCTTATAAGTTGCAATGAATTAAATGCTATTTCTTTATTCCACTAGCACCTCGTGGGTTAGATTTTTCAAAATTGTTTCCAAAGTATCTGTGTTTCCTAGGAAGGAAATATTCATGGTATTCTTAAGCAATACAGATGTCTCTCCTTGGAGCTGAGGCTCCCAAAGTACTTGTGAAATGTCCTAATCCCTACAGTTTACATGTTGAAGTGGTAGTGAAATTATCAAAGCTGCAGTCAGAAAATAAGAAAGAACATGCTGTGAGTCTCTTAGTGTTGTAAAAGGAGTTAGATCTTGGAGGTCATCATGTTTCCAGTTAAATTAAACACTAAGGAAACCTTTTCTCTTTTGTATAAATTCTTTTGGCAAGGTAATTAGTTCTGAAATTTTCTTCAGGAGGGAAACCTTTTAGATTCTCGAACCTCAAAGCAAGTATTTTTTATTACAGGAAATCATTGAGATATTTGATTTGTTGAGCATGTCTCATTATTCTATCAAAACGTGAGGAAGGGAAGCAGATCGCATGGCCCTGATGCCATGGGTTTCAAAGCTCAAGTACAGTTTTTCCTTAATCAGGCTTTCTCTGTAATTGCTGTATGCTGTAATAATGGGTCATGATCAAATTATGCCCTAGAAGGATCTTTTACTTGCTGTCATTTTTTCCACATTCAAGTGTTATGAGTTTTTTTTTTTTTTTAAAAACTCTAACTATCAGCTCATGTGTTGCTGGGGCAACCCTGCTGTTACTTTTTCCTAAGCTGAGAGCTAGTCTGTCCTTCTAGGTTCCTAAATTTGCATTTTTTATTTCATATCCTTTAAATGGAAACTGGTATTTTTTAACTTAGTCTAGGTAGGCATTGTATCTGTGGAGACAAAAGTTTCCAAACATCAGAGCAAGAAAAATGGCCTCTGACAAATCTTCCTTAAGTTATGTTTCTTTTGTGGAGTGTAAAGGAAAGAAAGCAGGTAGGAGAACAGAAAGAGAGAAATTGCTTATCCCGAAGAAATACCCTGGATTGTTAACTAAAGGAAATTTGACTCTAAATTATAGAAATTTCATCATTACTAATTTTAAAGCCAAAGTTCATAGTTCAAGTTGAAATGGTAGTCAGACAAGGGTGTCTAAGCGTGGTGCGAGTTTTGACCTCTGAAAGGGGCGAATGCTCTCTACTTTCTTTTGACACATATTGTATACTGCACAAGTAAGAAGGGAATCAAATACCTGTAAGTCATAAACTTTCATCCCTGGGAACTCCTCCAAATTTATGCCAGTTGCTTCTGCAAAAACAGCTCTCACAGATTCAGTAAGTGGACAGATGATGTAATTAGATGAACACTATTACACTCCTCATTCTTTCCTTTGTCATTCTTGTTTTTGACTATTCTTTGAGCTGTGATTAAAATCACTGAATTTTTAATCCATTCGATTTCTCAAATATTTCCTGAGCAGCAAAAGCAAAGAACACTGTACTAGACACTAGATCAAATAAATATGATATAAGAATAGTTCCCTCCCAATTGCTTGTCTGAAATGGCAGATGATGACTGCTATTGCACACCAATAGTTTGTAATCTAAATCCATCTTTATCCTACCATACCTGCCAATTTTTATTTTCCCTATTTTGTTAGGCACTCACCCTCCATGTAGTCATGCATCCTGGGATGAGTCCTCACCCCAGGCTCAGGAAAGGAATCTTAGGTCAAGCCAATTCCGGTGATTTCTTTCTGCTTGCCAATATTGATTTGGGCACTGGCAGGTTTTGCAATTCTAGGGCATTAGGTGGAAAGGAAGTCTCCCAGGGGGCAGCAGTGAAAACATTTCTCTGCCTCTTCAAGCTGCCACAAAGAGCGGTGATATTAGAGGCTGCTGCAGCCATTTTGTGACAATGAAGGAAGCCAGCCAAAGAACAAAGTGGCCCACTGAGGAGTGCAGGGAAGAAAGATGAAAGGCCACTGCATTAATTAGCCTATCTGTGGGCTCCTTGGAAAGTAATATAATCAATTTCTTTAGTGCTTAAGCCACTTTTAGTTTGGTTTCCATAATTTGCAGCCAAAGTGTCTTAACAGAGGGTAATACAAAACTCTGTTTATATTTGCACCAGCCTTATCATGTAATGCCAGGCATCCCTAAAGAACACATCCCAGAAGTTTTGAATTTGGGTGTATTGGGTGAGATCTAAAATAAGGAGGGTAAGAGAAGGGAGATCAATTGACAAAGAACTAAAAATCTGTAAATAAGTCCTTAAAGATAAATATTGCTAAATTCTCAGTTATGCAACCAGATAGTGATAACAAAGCTAATAATCCCTACTGGAGACTGATTTATTATTAAAGTCGCCCATTTAATATACTTACATTCCTATACACTGCATGGTGGCACCAGTTGTTTAAACAATTCATAAAAATATTAAGTTCCTTTTCTTGATTAGTGCTACCAAAGGAATTTATTATCCACTTTGAAAAAATATTTGGTGACATATGATATAAACACTAAAACATCTGAGAGTTACGAAGGTATGATCATTAAAAAACAATGATTTCAAAATAAAGATAGTGAAGAAATTGAAATGACTATAAATTGCTATATCAAATTAATATTAATCTCTTATATCAGAGGTCAGCAAGATTTTTCTGTAAAAGGTCAAATAGTAAATATTCTCAGCCTTGTGGGCCCTATGGTCTCTGTCAAAACTACTCCACTCAGCTGTTGCAGCAACTAACAGCCTTAGATAATACAGGAACAATGAAGAAATGAGTGTTGCTGTGTTTTAATAAAACTTTATTTACAAAAACGGGCAATGAGCTGGATTTGGCTGTTGGGCTGTGGTTTACCTATTCCTATCTTAAATGAAGACCTCTTAAACTACTTTTTCCAGAATGTTCATTTGTAAAAAATTCATAAACACCCACTAATTGAATTTTTAAAATAATTTTGAGGGCTCAATTTCAAACTATGTGAAAAGACTGATTGGTTTAAAAAGAACACTTAGTAGTTAATTTCAGTTAATACTTATTCGCCTTTGTTTTGCCCATGGGGAAACTAAGAAGGAAAAAAAAAAGCAAAAATGGAAGCCCCTGCTCATATTTCACATTTCAAGGATGGAACATTCTTTGTAATTATCAAGTTTACTTTTGGGCCGCGATCCTAACAGAGAGAATGGTGTACTCTTGAAATCTTTGAAAGGTGCCAGAATATTTCAGAAACTGCAGTGACAAAAGTTTTGTCCAAGATGCCAAAGCCTTTTGCAATACCAGTTGCTGCTCCAACAAAGATATATAAATACGTGTAAATGTGACCAATAGGGACAAGATCTTGGATAGAAAACTATGTTGTCTGAGAACACGAAGGGGGCCATAATGGAATATGAAGGCACAAGGCATATGGCTTAAAGGACCACACACTATCATACTGGCCTGCCCATTTGGCACCACAACAAAATCATCCAGCAGCACACACTTGAGAACTTGACATGGTAAAAGCCCTGGGGTACAGAGGAGAGCATCCAAGAAGAAAATTACAAAAGAACCTGCAGGAAAACCTCTCTATCATTCCTGGCTTTTACTGGAATAAGAAAATGAGGCAGCTTCTTCTGTCTGTAAAGGTCACCAGAGGTCACTTGGATAGATGATATCTACTGCTCTTCCAACATGATTGATGTATTTATGTTTTCTCTATTGACTTCTTGAGGATGTGGACTACTTCTGACATAACTCTATAGCCTCCTATAAAGATATCTACTTCTTTTAAACCTAAAGCTACATATGTACTTCCTCCAGGTTGGCTGCCTGTCTTGGGAGTAAGAGAGAAAGCAATGAAGCAGCACAGGAAGGCCTCTGGCTGGCATTCCATGGCTGAGCTCTAGGCAGAGAAGGCATTTGATGCTTAAGCCAAGGGTCTAGCCTAGGTTCATCCCTGTGGCCCTACAGAAACAATGCTCCATCCACCTTCCACGGCCCTAAGAGCCATGGTAAAGGATAATCAAAAGTTTTCCACACTGACACTTTTGTTCTTTTCTTCTTGATTGCCTCTTCTCCAGCCCATCTGCCTTCTAAGACTGTGCTAATCAAACCATGGGTCATAACCTATTAGTGGATCATGAAAATGTGAGTCATGACAACTGTTTTTTAGAAAATGATAGACTCAAATAGAGGATAATAGGAGAAAAATTATAGAAAATATTAAAGTATATCTCTGACAAAGGTAAGTGCCATGTGTTTCATGAGTTTCCTGGGATGAGATGTAAAATGTATTTCTTACCATAATGATGGACAAAAAATTTGAAACCTACCGCTCTAAGATAAATAACCTCAAATCTGTGATGCATTCCTAGAACAAGCCATGAACAAAATGGTTGTCTTCTTTTCTATGGAATACTATTGCAAATGGCTTTGGAGATCAGTAGGCAACAAAGGGCCTCAAGAGCTATTTGTTTGTTGTTGTTTTTCCAACAAAAGAGCAGATTGGGTGGTTAAAGATTACTGTGTTGGTTTTAGATGTGGTGGGCAGAATGAGGGCAAAACCATGAACTGAGGAAAGCAGGTGAGGGTCCATGGCTATAGTTAAGGTGAGACACAATGATAAAGTGTCTAGGGTTGAGGGCAGATATAAGCTAAAGTGATATGGTGATGGTGATAATGACAATGTAATGGTGGTGGGTAACTTTGAGAGGATATAAGATTTGGGGAGGTGTTTTAAGCCCATCATGGTTATTACCTCCTTTAAGCCTCACATCAATACTTTGCATCCATCCATCAAAGTTGGAAAGTGAGCATGGGTGAAGTAGTATAGAAGCACTGAGATTATGTCAAAATCATTATTGGGAATATTAAGGGAAATGAGAGAAAGGTGACTGATTCGCTTTAGAGAGAGAGGGAAGAGTGAACGAAGGAGCTTAATTTTAAGGGAGGATATGCATGCACTTTCTCAATGATTTGCTAAGGGGCAGTGGACCCATGTTCCAGATTCAAAGACAAATGAGATATAGTCTTAGTCTACAGGAAATCACAGTCTTTTGGGAAGATCACAGAAAAGGTAACTGTGAACACACAGAAGGTACAACTAGCACTGCAACTCACATGACAGAGACCTTTGTTGAAGGCCTTTAAGCCCAGTGGTCTAACATTTTTTGGTGGTGTATTTCCTATCACCATTTCTACCTACAGTGGTTTGTGGATTTTATCCCAGGTTTCAACTTCATTTTTATTTACACAGAAAGCTTTCATAAACAGTCCTAGCATATCACTTCTTCAACTGAACATTGCCAGCAAGAATAATGTAGAAATAAGAGAGTTATGTTTTCTGTCTTGGGTTGTTACATAAATACCCAAGCTTGATTTCCTTGCCCACCAGGTTGCCCTTATTTTTTAAATCAACATTTAAATCACGAATCAAAGGAAGCTACAGTGTTAGCTTACCAAGAATATCATTTTCTTGATTTCATTGAGTTGTTTACTTGGGTTTTACATTGCCTAAGGGACAATGGTGAGCAACCGCTTTATAAGGGAGCCATATAATTGAGCAATTTTGAGGCGTCAGGGTACTCTTTTATTAGACTATTGTCCACATTTTCTTAAACCATCAGCTATTCCTCGTTCCATGATCCTGTTTTCAAAATATACAAACAAAGCCTTTTTCAATTGCGATATCAAAAATTAACCAAAGCAAGAGAGGAAAAAAACAGCATGAAAACATAAATATGCATTTCACTCTTATTGTACCATTGGGCTTTAGGCTCTTTGTTTACAATATAATGAGGTTAAGCCACATCGCCTACACTAACCTGCTACACTGATGGTGGTAGAAATCAGTCACTTCTTTTCCTTTTACTTAAGACCAGAGGTCAGCAAATTTCTCCTGTAAAGAGCCAGATACTAAACATTTGAGGCATATGTGCTGTCATAACTCCTAGACAATGTGTAAATGGATGAGCATGGCTCTATTCCAATGAGACTTTATTTACAAAAACAGATGGTGAGCTGGGTTTAGCCAGTGGGAAGGTTTGCTGAACCCTGTCTTAGATGATGTGTGTTAAAAAGCAATTAAAATAATATTAGTTGAGTCTAACATACTACCTGATATATAAATAGTACTCTGTTCATGTGTTTAGAATAAATGAAAAGTTCATGCAGGCCATTAGGTGTTGCTTAATTTCTGAACCATACTCTCCACATTTGTTTCCTGGTTCTGCTTTTAAGGACTGGCCCATTTATAGACTACGAAGTGTGACCCGAGAGCCTATGACAAGAGCAGCCTTTGACCAGCCAGAAACATTCCATGGCTGCCTCCATGGGGCAACGTCAGGCTCACAGAGAAAACACTACTAATAGATATGATCTCTCCTATTGAAAGGCCTTCTGATTTCTACCGCTAAACATTTCTTTAGGTTCTCTACAGCATCTTCAAAAAACCCTTCTCAAAATATCTTAAGTTTAGAAGGGGTGACAAATTAAGCTCATCTGTCATCTCATATGGTTTATAGAAATCTTATTAGTTTGTAGTTTGTGTGTCTTCTGGCTGAATGGATATAGAGGAGGGAGGAGCCACAAGAGGTGAGAAGCCTAGGGCCCTGAATAACTGTATGGAGCAGAGTTCACTCTCCTGACCCTCACGGCCAACCTGTACTGCATGCTACCTGAGTAAGAAAAATACTTTTATAGTGTTAAAGCACCTCAACAAATACAAGTATATATCTATGAGATATAATCTTAGTAGAACTGTTGGGCCATTTACATTATATGTTGCCAAATTGCTTTGTAAGTTGCTGCCACAATTAGACTCCTACCAACAGTATATGAGTATCTGTTTTCCCACAAAATATATGATCCAATTTCTGAAGCCACTCTAATCTAAGAGAAAAAAAATCTCCTTGATGTTTAGCTTGCATTTCTTTAATGGATATGAGGGTGAATATTTTTTTCAAATATTGATAAACCACTTATATTTCTTTTGTTTCTGTCAGATGCCTGTAATTTGTCTATATTCTAATTATTTTTTCTATATTAATTTGTTACAAAGCTTTCTGTAGTAGAGAAGTTAGCCTTTAGTTTGTCACACATGCTGTAAATTTATATTTATTTATTAATTTATTTGTCAGCAATACAGCTGATTCTATGTTTGTTTGTTTGTTTTTTAAGTAGTGAAATGTGTCACTCTCTTTATGTTTTCTGGGTGGTGCCTTTCTCAATGTAAAATATGCGTAAATATCCAGCTATGTTTTGTTATGGTGCATTTACAGTTTTATTTTTTTAATCTTGAAATCTTCTTCCATATCAATTTATTTTGATGTAAGGAATAAGGTCAGAATCCAGCTTTTCCTCCTCAGTGGTTGTCTCGTTGGCATGAATACAATAATCCATCATTTCCCTCATGACAAGAAAGGCAATGTTTATCATGTCATAAATTCTCATATCTATTTTAGTTCATTTCTGATCTCTGTTTTCTCCCATTGATCTGCCTATTGTAAAGCAGTATGCTACTCTTTTATTGTCTTAGTTTTATGACATTTTAATAAATGGATAAAGATAATCTTCATTCGGCCTTTTTTTCATATTTTCTCCTTCTTACTCTCACATAATTATTTGCCCACATGATGTTTAGATTTAGCGATATTACAGAAATGAATTTCATTGGTATGTTTTTTTGGAATCACATTCAGTTCATAGATCATTAATGATATAATTAACATCTTTATTTTCTTGATTTTTCTTATTCCAAAAAAAAAAAAAAATCTTTTCTATTTATTCCTAACTTCTCCTCTTATCCAACTTAGATTCCATGGCCTGGGATTATAATCATTCCCTTTGGAAACTGAATTAGTTTCCTATCACTGCTGTAACAAATGACCACAAATTCAGTGGCTTAAATAAATCGAATTTATTTAACTTTTCTGGAGGTCAGAAGTTTGCAATGATTTTCACTGGACTAAAATCAAGGTGTTACCAGCATTGCAATCTTTTTTAGAAGCTCTAAGGAGGATCTGTTCCCTTGCCTTTTTCAGCTTCTATAGGCTGCTTGCATTCCTCAGCTTGTGGGCCTTTCCTCTATCTTTGCAGCCAGCAACAGTGCATCTCTGTGACCACCCTCACAGTCATATCTCTCTCTGATTACAGCAGAGAAAGTTTCTCAGTGTGATTACTTTGGGCCCTCCCAGATCATCCAGGGTAGTCTCATTATCTCAAGGACTTTAACTGACCCCATCTGCGAAGTCCCTTCTGGCATATGAGGTGACATGTTCACAGGTGCCAAGACTAAGACATGGCCATCTTTGTAGGCCAGTGTTCTGCCTCCTACAGATTATTCTCCACTGCTATGTCCCTCTCTACCATCATTGAACTTGACTAAAAAATACTAACTAGTGGGAAGAGATTTGAGTTAAGCAGAGCTGGGGACTTTAAAGTGCAAAATAGGGTGTTTTCCTTTAGCAATTTTAAGCTGCAAGAATGTATATTTTGTGATTTAAATTCCTAGTAACTAACCTCAGATGCGTGTTATGTACCACTCTACAACCCTACAACATTGCTGGTCCATCAGCTGCCCTCTATCCCACTCCTCTCCTCTTTCCTTAAACTTCCAGGACCTCCTTCCCATCCTCACTCCTAGCGCATGAAATTGCTTCCTATTTCACTGAGAGTGGAAAGGCAATTCCATATGCTCTGCCACCATCTCGTAATCTATTTGTATCTGTACACATATAACCAATGTTCACCCACTACTGTAGCTCAAGAGAAAGTCAAAGCATCTACTTGTGCCCTGGGTCACATGCCTGCAGTCTACTCTAGGACATCATCCGAGTAACTTTCTAGCGACCCAATCTCTGATTCTTTTCTCTGTGTGGTGAATTCCAGCAGCTGATAAATATGTCATAATATTGTTCATCTGAGCCCTGGCGACACCAGTCTCACCGAGGGACAGTGTTCTTTAAACAAATACCCATAAATAAATCCCTACAATCATCCTAAAGTGATAAAGAACAGAAAGGCAAGTTTGAGTATGCTTTCATTTTCATGATACCTATTGTCTCACTGGGATTGGTATCATTTCTTTAGGCCCTAGGCCCTGGCTGCTATATTTAGGTTCTTGGGTAAGTAATTCACACAGAGGATCAGACCTTGTTTACAATTTCCTCTTGGGGGTTCACGTGGAACCAAGAGACAACCCTCAGACCAAAGTTGCCATCATAGCACTCGGCACTGGCCACACATTTGAAGGATCTTGGTAAATATTTGCTATTTATAGTCATTTGCCCAAACAATAGATTCAGAACTCCTAGGTGATGTCTATTTTTTTTCCATCCAGGCACATATTTCTACCTCTCCTTCACAAGCAAGGAATTATTTGTAAATCATAAGTTTCCATTTTGATAGAAAATATCAAAGTAACTCCTGTAGGCTGAACATCTTTGAACACCTTGATAGAGCAAGTCTTTTTCTGAATGTGCTAGGAACCACAGCCACAGAAATAAGCCATGAAGACATAACTTCCAGCAGACAAGTTTTATAAAACTGTTTGGTAAGGGTGATTTATTTTGTGGACTCTTTAAAAAGCAGGAATGGAGAGAAACATTAAATTAACTGGGTTTAAAAATAAAGCTGCAAAAAATACTTGTTCCCTGATATCTGATGTACATTCAATCTAGGTTTCACATAATTTTTTAGTCATCATTCCCTTCACTACAAATTGGGTTTGTCAACAATATTTTTTTAAGGAACTGAAAGAACATCCGTATTTGTGAAAGGGAACTAGGAGTCTTGGGCCCACCTGGGCCACATTGTAAGTTACTGGGGAGGGGAGGGAAGGCCTCATCTCTACCCTACAACCAGACCTCGACAAGGCAGGGCAGGCTGAGTCTGTACCAGGCAGTAGCAGTGACCGGCCTGATAGTCCTTAGTACTCATTATTCACCAATTGCCAAAGTGGTTTTCTTCTTCATTAAGCTGAGGGTCTCTATGTGTTAGATTAGCCTGAAAAGGTATAACAGTAGGAGGGATTCCTCCAAGGAGGGACTGGCCGTGACTGTGGTGGCAAGCAGAGCATGACAAGGGAGCTAAAGAAGCAAAGCCAAAGCCAGTGAGATGTGCCTGTTTCCCCAGTCCCTTGCCCTCACTTACTGCTCCCTTCTGAACTCCTTTGTGACCTCCAGCAGTCCCAGATTCCAGCTTAGACAGTGGCCTTAAGAATCAACATCCACTGGAAATCTCTGTGTGGTCAGCGTTTTCATGCTTTTCTTTCTAGTCAACCAAATGGAGCCTCAAAGGTGAATGCCCCAGCTCACACTTGGGGAAGGGAGGGGACAAGTCCTCACACCCTGGACTTTAGGCTCCCAAGCCAGTGCCCTTTCCATGAGCCACAGATGAGCCAAGCAAACAGCACTGCTGACACGGTTGTTGGCAGACTGTGAGTACATGTCAATGTGTATATCAAGGCCGCTCAACTGCTGCCCTTGGATGCCTGTGACCTGACAATGCTTGGTGCAGGGGACTGTCATGTATATTATAGGATGTTTAACAGCATCCTAGCTTCTACCCACTAGATGTCAGCTGCATGCTTCCCCAGGCTGTGACAATTAAAAGTGTCGGCAGACATTGCCAGATTTATCTTGGGGATGGGGGCAGAATCACCCCTTGTTGAGAACCACATATGTGTGTGTGTGTGTGTGTGTGTGTGTGTGTGTGTGTGTGTGTAATATATGGATTAGTTTATGAAGAAATATTCCTGAAGCATCCCCTTAGCCCCCTAATAGAAGAAAGCAAAGTAGGAGTTCTGCAGATACTGAAATCCTCCAAAGCAACCTTCTAGCTTTCAGATATCCACTATCCCTCTTCTGTTTTCTTCACATTCCAGGCACACCAGCCAATGCTGCTTTTATGGTGGGCTTACTCTATTTGTATAACATTATAGCTTTTCATTGTACCTCAGATTGCCTTTCTGCTACACACTAATATAAACTGTAAAGTGCCCCTATAGAAAATGGTGAACAATCAGAAACATAACTTTACGGATTAAAAGAATTTCAAATACACGCCTCTCATCTTTACCAGAATAAGGATCTGTGTCTGCAAAAATTCAGCCAGACAGGCCTGCACTGGCTCCCATGTCAGAGTGGTGAACCCACAGCTCAGACATGCCAGGTGAAGGACTAAATAAAAATGATACCACCTCACACCTGTTAGAATAGCTATAATCAACAGGACAAGTAATAACAAGTGTTGGAGAGGATGTGGAGAAAAAGAAACCCTTATACACTGCTGGTGGGACTGCAAATTGGTACAGACACTATGGAAAACAGTATAGATGTTCCTTAAAAAAGCTAAGAATTGATCTACCATGTGATCCAGGAATCCCTCTACTGGGTATTTACCCTAAAGACTTGAAAATCCATATCCAAAAAGATATTTGTTCACCAGTGTTCATAGTAGCATTATTCATGGTGGCCAGGACATGGGATCAACCAAAGCGTCCTACAATAGATGATTGCCTAAAGAAGCTGTGGTACACATATACAATGAAATTTACTCAGCCATAAGAAGAGATAAAATACCACCATTTGTGAAAACATGGATGGAACTTGAGATACTCATGCTAAGGGAAATGAGCCAGACAGAACAAGTTGAAAACCACATGATATCACTTATATGTGGGATATAAACCTAAGAGCAACAAACAAACAGGAAGAGTAAACTGAGACTCATGGACATGGACAATAAACTAATGGTTACAAGAGGGTAGGGAGTGGAAGGAGGGGGGAGGTAGATGTGGTCAAAGGGGTCAAACACATGGTGACAAAAGAAATTGAACTATGGGAGGTGAACACACAGTGAAAA
Source organism: Cynopterus sphinx (assembly GCA_030015415.1). Classification (NCBI taxonomy): domain Eukaryota; kingdom Metazoa; phylum Chordata; class Mammalia; order Chiroptera; family Pteropodidae; genus Cynopterus; species Cynopterus sphinx. The sequence goes on from CM057388.1 coordinate 3,436,021, forward strand.
TATATATATGCCTTACTGTTAAGATGTACAGCTGAAACATTGGATTCAGTTAACCAATGTCACCATAAAAAACAAAAAAATAGATAAACAAACAAACAAAGTAATCAATTAATTAATTAATTAATTAATTCAAAAATGAGTTAGCATTGGTATAATCCCTGATTCTGGGTTTGCATAAGGTCAAATGACAAGTTTAGCAGATTGTGAAAACATTCTTTTCAACTGGTTAATTTGAAATCATGTTGAGATAGACACGGTTTTTCTTCAAACCTTTTAAGTTGACCTTTCTGAAACTTTTTTTTAATTGGTTGTTCTGAAGCCACATAGACTGTTGAGAGACACAGGGCTTTTCTTTTTAAAGGCCCTGTTTGACCTTCTCTTTAAGTAAACTTAGTTGATATGTAAATTGTCCCACTTAAACATGTCTTTCAAAATGGACACTAATGCCAGCCAATGATTACGAAGCTGTATCATCCTTCCTGTGTTATGTTAGGTGTGAGATGAGTTTGCAGGTTGCGGCTGTGGCAGAGCACATGTTTGACCCACAGCATTCCCTGATAGAGTAACAGACAGGGCCTTACCTTTGGGAATGGTGATCTGACAGCTCAGGTCACAGTCCTGCTGCAACTGATAAAAAGCCACTTCCTGCAGCCGGGCTCTCTCCAGCTCTGAGAGACTCTGGATGGGGACCGACCTCAGTCGCACGCTGCGGCCAGACATGCTGTTCCAGGTAAAGTCACCCTGCAGACCAAGGGGAAAAAGCCAGGGTTACACAGTTTGCCTGTATCTCACAAACCTCCTGCTCTCTCTTAGTAATAAAGTCAAGCAAACACTGTCATATTGTTCCGAAATTGGCTCTTGATCCCTAAAATCAAAGCCACTTTTAGTTGACTGTGGATTTTCTCAGTCAGTTGCAAAAATCAAAATCTCAGGGACCTGCTGGGTCACCTGATGCCATGTAATGATGCTCACACGGGCCAAAGGAAACTGCATGGAAAGATGTTTCAAGGGTCCTACTGCTGCTCTTTTATGGGAACACATGGACATTTTTTGGTTTTGTAACAGGGAAAACAGCCAACAGAAGTCACCATGCATGCCAGATATGAGAGGGTGCGTGTGTGCTGACAGCAAGCCCTGCACCAGTGACTGTACCCGGGGCTTTTCAGCTACTCCCTCCAACAACCGGATAAGGTGGTTAACATTTTTGACACTATCTAATAGAATATTTAATAATATAATTACATAATACAATATAATGTATTTATAATACATAATATATTTTAATACATAATTATGATACATTATTATAATATTTACAGATACTCCTTGACTTACAATGGGATTACATCCCAATAAACCCACTGCAAATCAAAAATTTCGTAAGTCAAAAATGCATTTAATACACCTAAGCTACTGAACATCATAGCTTAGCCTATCCTATCTTAAACGTGCTCAGAACACAATGTCCAAAACACACAGGCAACACCATCCACTGCAGTACTGGTTGTTTATCTTACCGATTGCATGCCCAACTGGGGGCTGGGCCTCGCTGTCATCGCCTAGCTTAAATAATGGTAACTGCTAGGATAGGACAAGGATGCACAGCTGTAGATAGAGCAGCCAGGAAAGACCTCGCAGAGAAAGCCACTTCTCAGGGGAGTGAAAGGAAATGAGGGCTTTTTGTTTGTTAGTCTTTACATGTATGAATCTGCATCCAGGGAATAATGAGGAAGACTAACAGGAGTGCAGGAGAGGCTCAGAGAGCAGGATGCACCAACAAGGTGGGGGAGGGGAGCAAGTGAGTCAATGTAGGCGAAGTGGGTAGGCTGGGGTCACATTTGGAGAACTGAAGAAAATTCTTCTGGGTCCACCATATTTTGGATTTTTTCTTCTTTCTTGTTTTGGTAAAAGTGAATTAAGCACAACTTTAGACAGTTAGTAGCTGGGGACCCAGGCCTTGGGTGTACCTTCATTCGTACCCTTTAAGCTTAGAGCATGGCAAGGCATCATATCAGTGAATTGCTTTTTTCCCCTCCCCAAATGGAGAGTTCCAGATGAGTCAATGAGTTCTACATATGAAGTTTAGGTATCTAAGAGAGTCAACTGCTTTTTAAAGTGTCAAAATAGAATCACATACCTATTTTTAAAGAACATTTAAAAATATAGACTCTAAAGGGCTCATTTATCTCAATATAGCGGGGGTTGGCTATCTTTTTCTATAAAAGGACAGACATATATATTTTGGGTTTTGTGGGCCATGTGGTCTCTCTCAAACACTGTTAAAACTACTCAGTTCTGCCACTGTGGCATGAAAGCGACCATAGACAATCCATAAATGAATGACTGTGGCTGTGTTCTCATAAAACTTCATTTACAAACAAAGGCAGAAGACCAGCGGACTGTAGTTTGCCAACCTCTGAACCATAGCTTATGACTGCAACAAACCAATCCCTAGAAGGTATATTTTATTTTTATTTACTATGTCCTCCTGGTTAATTAATTCAAACAAAATTTAATGTACACCTGTCCTTAAGGAGTTGAATTTTGGTAGAAAGAACATTTGCAATCCATAAAATATAGAAATTATGATACTAGAAATAAGTATCAAATACAATGGGGCCTCTGGGAGAAAAGGCCTTGCCATTTTGGGGATCAAGAATGGCTTTACAGAGAAAGTGGTGTTTTAGCGGAGACTTAAAAGTTGAACTAGAGGGGTAAGGGCTTGCTCAGTAGAAATGAAACATTGGGGGGAAAAAAACAGTTGTTGCTGAGGAAAATGAATTTGAGAAAACAGGCTTGTTTTGAGAAGTTATAAGGCTGAAAGGAGGAAAACAGCAGGAGGGGAAGCCATGAAAAAGTCAGGGCCAGATCCTGGAGGTCTCTCTCTGCAGGCATTGCAAAGTAGATTGGATTTTGCTCAGCAGGTGATGGCTAGCCATGGAGAAACCTCTGATAAGAGAGGAACATGCTCAGATTCACATATAGGAAAGAATATTGGAAACAAATTTCCGAAGGAATTGAGGGAGGGAGCAAGTCAAAGACGTAGAGATCAGAACAGATGCAGGGCTAGGTAAGATGATGATTTACATTTGAACAGTGAGACATTAAGAACAACATAGATGCTCTGGGACAAATTAGATGCAGTAGGGGTGGTGGGGGAGGCAAAATCTAGGATGACTTATGTATCTAGCTTGAGCCACTGGGAGGATGGTACACTAATCACCAAGATAAGGAAAGGCAGGGGAAATTAGGTTTCATGGGGGAAGAAGGAAGATGTTCAAGTTTTGACATTCTTAAAGCAAATTTTATTTAAAAAATAAATGAATAAAACACACTCTCAAATCTGGCAGAACAGTACCCGGCCGGTTTTACATCTTTCTTGAACCTTCATTTTCTTTTCCCAACTGAAACAGTTCCAACGCAATCAAGTCATATCTAGTTTTGAAACTGTTTCACAAATGACTACACTTAGCATCATAAAAGGTGAAATATGATGCTTTAAATTTCTCTTAGTCTGTTATCTATTACAGCCTATGATTCTTAACCTCTTAGATATTTTTAACTCCTTTAGTAAATCTGGAATTTTTAAGCAAAAGATTAAAAAAAAAAAGCCTTGGTCTATTTGTAATGACTTGAATTTTGGAGTTACTTTCTCCCCCAAGAGTAGTTCTGTAGCAGCTGATGGCTGGGCAGGCAGATGGTTATAGCCAGAAAAGAGAGTGGTGCTTTCTTCGAAGCAGGGTGTCTGCATTGGTCTGGTTCTGGGAGAGTTATTTCCAAAAGGAGGTAGGATGTGGTTCTTAAACACATCCTTTGCCTCTAGCTGAAAAAACAATTTCCCTAGCAGAGAAGGTTATCAAGGGACAAACAAGGAGGGACTTCACAGGTGTCTCCAAAGGTACCCATTATCAACTGAGTGGCATCTTAAATAATGATATCATTCAGTTACAGTTTCGATTATGGGTAATGAACCAGATTGTCTCATATTCCATTATAGGCCACAAATTTGAATGGCTGAAGCCTACAGAATATACACAGACCTGGAAGAGTCTGTATGAATTCCTCACCGTCCCAATCCTCAGCCCTCCACCCTCCTCCATCTCATTGAATTTTTCTACCTGTCAATCAGCAGTAATGACTATATCAAATAATCTGCATCCTCCACTACATCCCAATTCTCTCATTGAACCTAATCTATATTTCCACAACTGTGAATTTTAATAAAATTTGTTTTCAAATTGAGTACATGCAGTTTCAATGACTTTTTTAAAAGCTAGAAATATGTTAGGTCCATTACTGAGAGATTATAGAATTAACACAATTAACACATAGGCTAAAACCATATTTACTCATAGTGCCTAGGGATAAAGTTAGGACGTATCAGAGACTAAATGACATAGAGCAATGTTCTCTGTTTTTATTTTTATCCTTAATACAATATAGACATTTGGAGGATCAAGAGGCCTAATTTCAGAGCGAAGTACAGAGTCAAGTAAATGTCACAAACATTGGCTAGACAACACTGAAAACATTATGTCGTAAAACTACAGTTATGTTGCTTTTAAGACATGATAATTTAGTGTTCGCTTATGATGCGTTACTTATTCCAGTGCATCCACCTTCCTAATTTCAATCCACATCATCTTTGAAATTAATTTCTTTAAAGAACCTTTCCTCAAAACATTCAAATTATCTATCCAAATTATCACAGGGTTCAGATCAAAGCGTTCACAATTAAGAACCTTGACACCTAAAATAAACTTGTTTCTCTCCCTGCCACATCACCTCTCTATTTGGGTTGCTACAACTGAGGATGGAACCCACACAGAATGTTGGGGGAGTCACTGAGCAAATGTATGAAGTTTACACATTTCCTCAGTTGTTTCCTCTTATAGTTCTTAGGGGGTCACACTCTTTATATGCTTACGATATATTTTCCTTTATATTATGAAAATTGTCAAATATATGCAAAGAACAAGATTAGACTAATAAACCCCCAGAGGTCCTGATCCAATTTTCAGATGTGGCATCAGGCATGCATTTGTTTTAGTTTCCTGACTAATTGCTCCATGCAGCCGGGATTGAGAACTACTGAGCTCAAGGGATGATCAGATTCAAGTTTGAGTTTGCAACCATTGCTGAGTTTGGTTGTAGCAAGTCTGCTGTTCCCAGAAGACTCACGAAGTTCTCCACCACCAAAGAAAGATGCAAATCCACCACAAGAAAGAAGGCCATTTCTATGATAGTCATAATAGTGACTGTTACTTTTCGAAACAAAAGATTAGCTTTAGGACACCCAGGAATAAGCATGTCTTTTTATTGAACAAATGTAGTGATGCCATAATCCTTGTTCATTCAATACTCAGCAATGACAAAAAAAAAAATGGCTTGAACCTGACACTCTAGACACTCAGAATCTAAGGCCTGTGCTCTTAGCCACTGCAATATCCTGGCTGATACAAGCTTGTGAGATGCCCTCCAGCCTGCAGTTTGCTCTGCAGCAGTAGAGAGAAGTACAGTCCAGAGATACAGGATAGAAGCTGTGGCAGGCAGAATAAATGTCCCCTACCCCAAAGATGGCCAAGTCCTGATGCCCAGAACCTGTGACTAGGTTACAGGTTCACCTGGCAAAAGGAACTTTGTATATGTAATTAAGCTAAGGATCTTGAGACAGGGAGATTATTTGGGTTATCCATAAGAGTCCAACTGTATCATAAGAGTCCTTACAAGACAGAGGCAGGGGTGGCAGAGTCAGAAAAAGAAATGGGACAACAGAAGCAGAGGTGAGAGAAAGAGGGAGGGAAGGGGAGAGTGAGAGAGGGGAGAGGAGAGAAGGGAGAGAGAGATTCAAAGACTCTAGGCTGCTAGGTTAAAGATGGAGGAAGGAGTCATGAGCCAAGAAATACAGGCAGCTTATAAAAGTTGGAAAAAGCAAGGGCCAGATTCTCCAGCAGAGCCTCCAGAATGAATATGCAGCCTTTGATATCAGCCCAGTGAGGCTCATGTCAGATTTCTGATCTCTAAAACTTCAAGATATTACATTTGTGCCATTTTAAGTTTTGGGGTAACTTGTCACATCAACAAGAGGAAATTAATACAGAAGGAGGAGGAGGGAGCATTAGACAAGGAGGGTAGTGGGGTAAAGGGGACTGAGCTCAGGTGACATGTGCTGCCAGACACTTCAAAAAGTCTTGACCTCTCATCAGATCCTTGTCTCCCTACTTCCCGGGGCTAAGGTGGCACCTCAGACTCCAGGTACCACTACTAATGATTGTTGCTGAACAGATTCCAAGACTGGAATTCTGGAAGTGCTTTTCCCAGAAAACAGAATTATAGACAATAAATATTTTAGGCTTCTGTGTCATACAGTCCCTGTCACAACTACTGAGGTCTGTGCCACTGGAGCACAAAAGTAGCCAGAAACCATACGTGAATGAAAATTCCAATAAAACTTTACTTGTGGTGCTCTAATACAAATTTCATAAAATTTTCATGTCACAAAGCAGTATTATTCTTTTGATTTTTTTCAACCATTTAAAAGTATGAAAAAACATTCCTAGCTTGGAGGTCACATAAAAACAGGCAGCAGGCTGGGTCTGGCCCTGGGTATAGTTTTGCTGACCCTGATATAAAGGTATTGGGGTCATTTAGTACCCTAGGCATATGTATTTATTATCTACTGTCACATGCCAGAGTCCCAGTCCTAGGACCCTGCACCATGAGCTACACACATCAGCCAGATTCATGAGGGCAAGAACCTTGTCTGGATGATTTACTTTGGTGTTTCCTATAACCCAGACAGTATCTGGCACTTAATTGTCATTGAAATATTTGTCAATCAAGAGGTTAAATAAATTGGGTACGTTTTGAGTTCAATAAGAAATTAGAAACGAACCAATTCACATGATGTAACTACATGGGAAAATGTCTTCTGAATTTGAATGAACTGCTAAGAAACAGTCTTCTAAAACAGAGCCTGTGGATGAACCCCAAATGCCAGTATGTGAGGGCAGAAAATAAATGTAACGGTATTGGACCTAAGGAATACTGCATCCATAACACCCACGCTCACCCGTCAGACCTCTAATGAGCAGGAAGACAGGAACACAAAGGTTACTGTCACCCTGTGACCCTCACAACAAGGCCCACAAAGTAATGAAAAGCACCCAAAAGAGTGCCAAAGCTCACTGGCACAGCACACAGTGTGCTTCTGCTGGCTATTTCTCAACTCCGAAATGCACGTTCCAGCCAGCATTTTTCTTTGGTGACTGTTTATCTCATAAATGGATAACTCATTTGAATGAAGGCTCTCTGGATCCAGTATTTTGAGTGGTCATCATAGGATTTTCTTTAAAGATTGAAAGTGGACAATTTCAAATTTGTTTCAAGTTCATAACTGTAAGTGAAGTTGAAACTGACCCAATGTTTCTGGATGGATGAAGGGCTCTTAGAGTTGCAAAAACTATTCTTTATTCTGGGGTACTATGCACGTAATAAAGGGTAGCAGTATGACACAAAAGGATATACACAGTGATTCTCAGTGGCGATTTTGCCCCTCATGGGCATTTGGCAAAGTCTGGAAACATTTTTGGCTGTTGCGACTTTGGGAAGGCATCAAGTGGGGGCTGGTCAGGGATCTACTCAATGCCCTCCAACACACAAGGCAGCCCCCCAATAAAGAACTGCTTGGCCCCCAATTTCCATAGTGTGGAAATTGAGAAACCCTGGCATTGCATAAATTAGGTCTGTAGTTAGACCCAAATTACATAGAATCACCTTAAAATGATGGTGTCAGGAGATATTGACAATCTTTTATGAGTTTTGTTTACCATCAAAGGCATGCATTATACATTCTTATGTTTACTATGCATTATTATGCATATTACACGTGTCATTCTGTATCTAATGTAAACAAACAGAACCATTGAAGTTATTTAGAATTAGCATTAAGCACAAATTCCATAAAACAAATTAAAAGAGGCAAATTAATTAAAACAGTCTCAATATGCTAGAATCTAGATTAACTGGAAAACAACTCACCAAAAGCATTAACCAAAGAGATTTCCTTCCCATCAGAATTATATATCTCCATATTTAGAAACAAGAAGCAAATGACAAAATGAAAAATCAACAGTCTAGTATCAGTGATTTATTCAGAAAGGTCATTCTTTTGAGAGAAATTGCATCTTTCCAAACAGACTTTATTTTCCCATGAAATAAAATTGATTGAAATCATTTTGGTTTTGGTCTATACCACATTGTTTTCTTATGTCCTTGAGACAAGTCTCTAATTGCAGCATCTCTTTAACTTCTACGAACTGTAAACTTCCCAAGGCCAAGGAGCTAGCAAGGAGCGATTCAGGGCTTCACAAAATATGGTCTGAGGATCCAGGGTAGTAGAATTCTACCCTGGTAATTCTTGTTAAAGATGCAGGATTCTGGGATTTAAGGCAGATTTACAAAACATGGGTCTTAAAGAATGGAGTCCAAGCACCTTCATGAAAAAACCATCATTGCCAGATGATTCTTATTTTTGCACAATGAAGGTTGAGACTCACTGGTATTGTAGAAAAGACTTGGGTTCAAATAGATTATGAGTTCTTTGGCAAGATTCAGAATATCTCTGAGCCTCGGTCACCTCATCAATAAGATGGAACAAAGAACAAGACTTAACTTTTGGGTTCATAGTGATTATATGACATGATGTAAGTCAATTTCTTGTTTAGTGCCTATTAGCTCCCAGCAAGCCCTAAATATGTGGCAATTTAAGCTATAATTAATATTAATCATCATTATTCTGAATTTGCATCCTCTTTTTAAGCCTGGCTGTTTGGTGACAACAAAAACTCCTAATAAATATATGTTGAATTCATGAATAAATGGCTCCACTCTGAAATGTGGTTCTGCATGGGTGAGAAGCAGAAAAAAAGACCAGACCAGTAAGTTAAGGCCCCAAAAAGTGGCATGTCATTTAGATCAACCATTCCAGGGCCTGAATTTCTTTGAACTGTTTTCTACTGTGGGCAGCTGTCATTTCTGAATAAGTAGTACAGTCAAGGTTCCCAGATAATCACGATATGTCACCGAAGTATGGCACAAGTTTCAAGACCAGGCTTATAACCAACACTTTTGCAAAGAGCTGCCACTTTGTTATAACTCCAAAATAAACATATCACTAAAGACAAGAAACTCCCTTCTTCATAAGCTTCTGGGCAAAGTCAAGGGTATTTGTGTAGCTTTCACACCCCTGTTTAGACTCTTAAAAGAGATTATTCCTTTATGAACTCAACAGAATAACATTTGCTAATTCTTTCTCTCAATTTTTCAGCTATTCCTTCTCAACAGATATTTAAGAACTTTTTAACATATCTTCTATATCATACAGATCTTTTATGTTTTATTTATCTGTTCTGATCTGACTTTTTTAAAGCAGGAATTTTTGAAATTTCTGAAAGTTGGTAGGTATGGCAGTACATTTTTACCTTTTGCCTTAGTATATTAGCTAGTCATCGCTATGTGAGGTGTCAAAATTTGTCACAGTAGCATGATGTAAAAGTGTACCCCACTTATTTAATAAATACCTAATGAGCACCTTCTGCAGGCCAGGCACTATTCTAGGCCCTAGGGATTCACTTGTGAACAGTACAAAGGGCCCAAGGCAGCTTCCAGGCTAGTGGAGGAAACTGATGAGACACAAATACAATAAATGAGTAAATTACATGGTAAGTACAAGGTGATAAGCCCTACAGAAAAAGAAGGGTCCAGAATGGTGAGGGGAATTAGGAGTGATGGGAGGGTGTCCAGGATACCCTTACTGAGAACATCATATCTGAGCCAATCCTCCCGGAGGTGAGGGAACGAATCAGGCAGATTTCAGGAGATGAGCATTCCAGGCAGAGGGGAGTTGACACAAGGGCAGCTTGGGGATAGCAGCTAAAAGCAAGGGCTGGCAAACTAGGCTGCCCAGGTTCAAATTCCAGCTTTGCCACTTCCTAGCCATGTGCCTTTTAGCAAGCTATTTTTCCTCCCCATGTTTTGCTTTCTTAATCTATGAAATAGGGGTGATGACAAGCCAGGGTATGGCAAGCTACAGCCTGTGAGCCAAAGTCTACCTACTAATTGTATCTGCAAATAAAGTTTTATTGCAACGCAGCCACATTCATATAGGGATTGGCTACTTTCACATTACGATGGCAGAGTTGAGTTTGGCAGAAACTTTCTGGCCTGAGAAACTGAACATATTAATTATCTGGCCATTTACAGAACAAGTTTGCTGACTCCTGTACTAGGCTACAAATAAAGGTACATCTGTGATTAGGATTTCTCTTCAGGGTCAACATTTTCCACCTCTTTTAAGATGCTCTTTCTCTGGGTGACATCCCAGAGAGCCTGTAAAGAAATCACATGATGTGGTAAGAACTGGGGATATTGGAAAGTATGTAAAAGCTAGGGTGAAGTAAAAGTGGTTATCTGTAAGTGGACTATTCATCTGGATTATTGATAAACCAAAGAAGTAGAAATTAACATTGTCAAACCCAGTGCTATGATAGCACCATTAAAAAAGCAAACACAAAAACACCACCAACAACAAATGTCACTCAGGTCTTACTTCTAGTGGAAAGAACTCTTCCAATGGTTAGCACAAAAGGGATACAATCAGCAGTAGAATCCCCAGGGTCAAAAATGTCAGAACAGAAGGCCGACTTCATTTCTGCCAGTCACCAATTGAACTCTCAGGGTTAACCTTCGCTTGAATTTTGGATGGGAAAGAGGTAAAATGGATTTCCCAGAGCCCAGGGCTGCAAAAAATGGAAACACTTGCAAGAAGTAAAAACTTCTCAATGACAGGGCCAGTAGCTGATGGTTTTGCTTGTCTTTTTATAATTACATTTAGTTCACCAAAATTAGGATGACAGACCCCTGGAGATAGATTGGACCTTGAAGACACTACTAACATTTATAGATAGTCAACTCTCTGCTATTTACTGTTCTAAATCCTTTGTATTAGCTTGTTTAATTCTTACGACGACAACTCTAAAGACTGTGTTCTCACCACTATTTCCATATTTCAGGTGAGGAAACCAAGCCTGGGTCTCAAGTGACTTGTCAGGATCACACACTGGTAACTGGTAAAGTTGGGATTTGCAGGCTCCAGAATCCAGACCTATAACCACTATTTGTATTTCATCACTTCTTGTGATTGATCAATTCAAACCCAAGCAAGGTCTAAAGGAGTTAGGTGACTTCTGTGGTCGCAGAGTGGGATCTGGGGTGTCAGAGTCACATTCTGCCTCTTTCCACCACCGAGTCTCTTCTTTATGAGACATACCTTCATAATAAGGTAAGCCAGACAGGGCTGAAAAATCCAGAAGCTTAAGGTTTTTCTCTTTTGCAAAACAGAGCACATTAGATTTATTATTAGCCTTATCTAATATGTGAGTTGCTCTCCGAAGCTCACATTCATCATAGCCACAGCAAGGACAATGTTACACTGAGTTCAAGGAGCCCAGAGGGGGAGATAAGCCAATTTACTCTTGCAGACCTCAAAACAGCCTGTGCCAAATCTTTTGCAGAAATCAGCCCTATCATGAGGTTCCGTTTCAGCACGGCATGGTCCCTCCTGCTCCAGTATGCTCATTTCAAGTCACTCCAACATTATCAATCGATCTAAAAATAACATTCTCATAAATCTCTATTGGCACAGACAGTACTTCGCTGTCACACATCTCAGACAGTGATCAATCTACTTTCTTCCCAAATCACAAGACAGATGTGGAAAAATCACAACATTTTATCACAAGAATCTTCTCAAAAAGAAGTATAAGTATAGATATTTTTATTGCTTACCCATGAATTTTATTCAGCTGTGTCTTTACTGTCCTAATTTAACTGAATTAGGCTTGTAGTAGGAACTGGAGTCTGTTTAAAAAAATGTGGGGTTTTTCTTGGTCAAAAATGCATCCTGAAATGGCAGATTACATCAACTGTCTGAGAAATGGCCCAGCAGGCATAACTGTGACTCCTATAATACCTTTTGCTGCTAGAGACCTCTGCTACCTTGAATCCTGGGACCAAAAAAATATATAGTCTTTTCATCAGAACATTGAGAAGTTCTTGTCCCTTCAAAACGGAGGCAGAGGCTATGTCACTGAGTGAGAGAAAGAGAGAGAGAGAGAGAGAGAGAGAGAGAGAGAGAGAGAGAGAGAGAGAGAGAGAGAGCGCTTTGGGGGGAGGGACAAAAAGAATGCAGAGAAATTGAAAGTGGATTTCCTGCTTTTTATTTTAATAAGACTATTTTGAAGAGGTATTCTAGAGTTAGAAAAGGATGCCTCTAAATAACAAAAAAGTCTGTTTTCTGCAAATGGTAATTGGATTGTAACTGTGCAAACTATCCTTATTAGGAGTCAACCACGGAATGTTGGAAGCCTGGGGTAAAACCCCTGAGAGTGCCATGGAGCACACCGGGTGCTTTCTTTGTTTAGGACAAAGTCTCAATTTTTAAATTATATTCTCAAACCACTGATTTCTTCATTTTTCTAATACTAGTAAAAACATTAAGAAAAGAAACGTTTCATTCCCTTTAATTGAAACACAACACATGCTCTGAATTTTATGCTCTTTGTGAAACAATAGTCCTTGAGAAGTTGTTCATTTCCTGAACAGAGGGTGTGGAGGTCAGAGTGGATGTAACCACGTGGTCACATTTAAGAGGGTGCAGGTGGGGGTGGGGGTGGGGGTGGCAGGGAGAGATCCATGAAGAGCAGAGAGAAAAGATTAAAAACATATCCCGATGGCTAATTACCTTGATCTCCATGTATTCCACATGGCACCAAACCAAAAACAACTCAGAAAGACATCTTTGTTTTCCAGTCGATAGGAAGTTATTATTCTCTCATGCTCTCAAGTGAATTCCAACAAAGGAATCACCGTGATTACAACTGACAAACTGAGAAATGATTTCATGGAAGATCTTACTGACTCAAAATTTAGAGATTTGGGATGTTTTTTTACTAGAATTCCATAAGGTTGATCATCATTTGATGTAAGCCACACGTAGCTTCTGTTGCTGCTGGTATTTATTTAACAAGAGGAAGGAATTTAAAAACAATAAAATAAGTCAAAGGGTTTTCTTTACTAGAATAATTATAGTTAAAGAGAAATTTAGAGTAAAAATTTATCATTACTCTATATCCAGTACCCCCAAAATTCAGACATTGAAAATAATCATGATTCCAGCAAACACTGTATATCGTTCATATAATCTGGATACTTATCAATGGAATTTTGGCGCTCATTTAAAATGATTTAATATAATCTTTCGCATGAAGTTGATAAGTATGCAATTCATTTGTCACCGGCAGGCAAATGATCTTTTAGCTTATGAATAGAGAAAATCGACATGTAGCACTTACAAAGTGCCAGACATTGTTCTAAGTGTTTTATGAACATTGATTCATTTAACCACTGAAAGAATGGTAGAAAGTAGGTTACATTATTATTTCCATGCTACAGATGAGGCAACAGAAGCTCAGCAAGGTTAGGTAACTTGCCCAAATTGTTGCAACTTGTAAGTAACGCAGCTGTGATCCCAACAACTATGATATGATTGTGAATTAATTAGAAGGCAAAACCACAGTCCACAGTCAGCACTAGTTGGAGGCATGTCATAAGTGTCCAGTGAGAAACAGACATAGCAATTTAATATGAACAATTACCTAAGACTGGAGTGGCCTTTTAAATCAATTACTTGATGGAGACATAAACTATCAGATCAATGAACAGGTCATTAGAAGGTGACTATTCCTTTAAGCGAATAATCTCAAATAATCTCAAGAGACACTGTTTTGTGAAATTCCTAGTCTGTTTTAAGAGTGTAACCAGTCAGGCCTCGAGAGGAAACACAGAAATAATGGAGAAGTTGTGTATCTTTGGCATTCTTTGGAAAGATGCATTCAAGCCAGAAAACAAAGGGTGAAGATAAGGAATCTTCTTTAAGGTTTAAATATCAACTCTTTAAGTAGAACCAATAAGAGGCTAAAAAGTCCCTCAAACAGCCTTATAAATAAATGTTGGGAAGCAGTTAAAAGGGCCAATGCAGATGTTTGCTAACCAGAAAAAATACAAAACAGGAATATACTGAGTCCCAGCCCCGGCACGTCTCCTGTACTCCCTACTGAAATGCAAGGCAGCTCGTTCCTTTAATTTCTGCGTTTTCACATGGAAAGAGAGCAGCTGATCAACTGGATGGTGAAATAAAAACTACTCTTTATAAATCACTTTGCAGAACACATAGAAAGGTTTTTACGAACGAGAACATAAAGAGAAGTTTAGTGACATCCTTCTGGGTGTAAGTAACATTAAGAAATAGGTCACAGTTTTACCTTTAGGAAGTTTGACTTAATCTGATCAAATGGCACATTGAAATTTCATTTAGATCACAATCACTACTGATATACCTTCTGTTGGTCCAATTAACTCCTTTTCACCAGTCACATAGACTTGGCACTTAAAGTTTTAATATTTTTTCTGACCGTATATAAAAAATGAAAATTGTAAAGGACATCTTACTCCTTCTGCTACAGTAAAAAGCACAGTAAAAAAAATTTGGTATCTTTTAGTTTAATAATCAGACTCTACCTGTGGATTGCTCAGAATTTCCAGAGCTAAAGTGACAAACGCAAGGACAGAAGGAGGCTTTTGCAGTCCCTGGTTGCCATTATTTGCTTGCTTAACCTTAAGTAACTCTCTGTCCTTGCCCCAACCCCATACTTGACCTTGGTGTCATTTCTAGCATCCTCCTGCTGCTACTATGACCCCTTTGCAGGGGGACTAACTTTTAGATTATTTGGATCTAAAAATCTACCATCAAAGCTAAGTATTAGGTAATTTGAAAGTTACTTAAGGCCACAAATCTGAAATAGCCAAAACCACACTAAAGAACATCTAACAGTTAGTGCTTATTGCCTCCAAGAATACTTGCTATATTTGAGGAGGCAGGTACTAGGATTATACCCATTTTGCAGGCAAGGAAACTGAGACAAAGGGAGCTTAAATGACCTGCCTGAAGTTGTACATCTAGGGTGGTAAGGCATTCAAACCCAGGCAGTCTGTCTCCAGATGTAATGGGTTTAATCCTTGTGCTATATCCTAGCAAACCAGTGACTTTGTCTTCAATGAGTCCCTTGGAAGACATGTGTGCAACATAAGTATGACACAGAGCACTTGATGGAGATCAGAAGCCCTCTCTGCAACTGGGAGAAATGTGGCACATGCATGGAGGACAGCTGAATGTCCAGAGACCTTATTTAATAAAGACAGAGAAATGTGCACAGAGGCAGGGCAGCAGGAGGAAACAGAGCAGGAAGCTGAGGGGCCTCTTAGCTCAGAGAGTAAGAGGAGGAACCGGTGTTTATTTTCAGGAAAGAGGAACAGGCGTTTTCGAAGACCTCCCAAACGTCATATCCTGTACATGTAGAAATATTGCACTCTAAGCTTTGGGGTAGAGGTAGAATGTGATGACAGCAATGCTTTAGAAAAAATGAGTGAGGCAGAACTGATGGGAAGGGGAGATGGAATGAGAAGAAGTAAACACTGAGGTCTACAGTGTGAGTGGGAAAGGGAGACCCACGCAGGGCACCAACTGACAAAACGGGACTTTCGGCGGCGATAAAACAGGCAGCACTTCGGGAGGCTTTATTTGTGAGAGTCCCTCAGTTTTTCAATAAATCTGGACCCCCAGGGACTCGGGTCTAATGTTATCCTTGGAGAAATACCTGGTAGAGTGAGAAATTCCTATCTTATTTTATATGTTGGGGAGGATGAACAGATCATTCTCTTCTGGTTCTTGTAGAGCCATGTACAAATAATGTTGCTGGAGCTAACGTGCTACAGAGGGCAGGTTTTCTTCATAGGCTGTTCCTTCTACTCACACTGTGAGGAAAGCTGAGTTATAAGGATTGAAACTGCAGGTTTCGTCCAACAAGGACACTCAGATAGGAGGACTCATTATGGGTAAGATGTCACAGAAACTCTGCAGAGTAGGTCATTTATTCAGATATGGGCAGATTCAATGCTCATGAAACAAGGTTTTCTAAAAAATGCAGAGATGCTAAAGAAATGTGACCCCACACTGGAGAACTTGATCCCAAATCACAAATTTATGAACCAGAAGGAAATAAAACAAGCCTTAAGGTAGATATATATCATATTTAGGAGATTGAAAATTCTATACTGAAAATGATTAGGCAAAACAAAGAAGGCATCAACAACAAAATACTATAATGAATTTCAGTCTTCTCACTTCAAAGCTACATTTGACAATGTTTTGCTTCATCAATTGCACTTTCTCTGTAAAAACCTCTCAGTGAGCTTCTCCCCTAATAGGAAAGAAAAACAACTTCTTAAAAATGAAATTTAATAAACTTATTACCTTAATGAATTAGTTTTGAGTATCACCAAATATATGAACATCAATTTCCTCTAATCTGTTGCCCAAAATGTGAGCTGTTGATAGTAAGCCTCTCAGTTTTAGTTCAAGGTTATTTTCCTTATTAAACTCTTTCAATAGGTAGTTCAAAATTGGCAGGAATTGTTGCAATACTTCAACCTAAGTGGGAAAAGGTAACTTGTACATTTTCAATCAAAGTCTTGTTCTTAATCCATCTAAACCTTTACTTGTAGAGCAAATGAGCAAGCAAGCTGTTTTAAATAATAATAATAAAAAAATACACATTTATACTACTGGACTGCAGAAAATGTCTAGCTTTAATAATATTACTGAAATATTTGCTTCAAAAGCAAAATTAGTTCAGATGCAACTGGTGGTAAATTTTAGAACAAACTCTGTAAGAAGCAAGAAGTCTCTGACCTGGCTGCACATCAGAATTAGTTGGTACATTCTTTAATTAAAAGAAAAAAAATTTACTTGGTGACATTTTTCTTAAATGTCTACAGCACCTGGTCTTCCTAGGTGGTCTCCCATGTAAGTACTAACCAGTCCCAACCCTGTTTAGGTTCTGAGATCAGAGGAGATTGGGCACATTCAGGGTGGCATGGCCACAGACACTTGGTGACATTTAAAAAAAAATATTCATCCCATACCCGCATCCAGAGACCAGTGAGGCCCAACAGTCCTTCATATGGTGAAGGACATTTCTGTTACCTGTACTGTCTGATGTGATGGTCACCAGCCATTCATGGCTAATGAACACTTGGGATGTGGCTGGTGAAACAGAATCGCTGAATTTTAAATTGTATCTACTTTTCATTGATTTAAATGTAAATGGCCACAGTGGCTAGTGCCTACTGTATTGGACAGCACAGGTACAGATCAAATCAGTTAGACTCTTCAGGGCCGGGGCTCAGGCACTGGTAGGATTACAGAGCCCTGGGGATGCTCTAATGCGCAGTCGCGATGAGGACCACTGTAATGGTCTGGGATTAAGGGGACCACCAGGGGGCGCAAATTCCTTGCGCTTTTACCATAAAGCATCATTTTCCATCAAATTCCTCAAAACATTTGTCATGCACCCTTGCCCTTCTCCCCACTGCCTCCACTCCTCCCTTCTCGAAACCCCTCCACGCCCCCTTGTGATAGCTGCGCTATCTATACATTCCTTCTTTCACTCACGCTGCCAGATTTCTCCCACACCAAGGGCAATTCTTATCCCCTCTTTCTCTTTCTCTGGCAGCAGAAATAAAATCTAATAATGCTACCAAAATTAAGAATTAAAACTCCAAACTTGGGCACCCATAAAATTGTTTTTCACTTCCACAGGCTTGATCGACACACCACTTTCTGTGATTTCTGCATTGGATGTGATGGGGAATATTTCTAATGGCAGCACTGTTAAGCAGCTAAGGTCTTTGGAAGGAGGTGTTAAACAGGTCTCTGCTCATCTGCAGCTGCTTTCCTTGAGTGGGATGCAGTGTTACAGCTCAGTGCTTGCAGGGAGGGGGCTCAGTGGTCCTACCACCTGGCTCTGAACTCCGGCTCAGAATGGTTAGATACTCACACAGTCAGCTCACAACTGACTGTGTGAGTATCTAACCATTCTAAGCCTCAGTTAATGCTCTGTAAAGTAGAAATAACAATAGTTCTATAGGGAGGATAGAGTGATGCATGATGAATGAGACAAGTGCTACACACACACTCTCCTCCACCCAAATTTTGATAACCCCTACCCAACAGGTCTGTGGCGAGGAAAGCAAATAGCAAGGCAAACTTTTCAGGAGGAAGTCAAAGAATCCAGAAAAGCCTGTTCCAAGCATGTGATTAATTAATGTAGCACTATGAAGACCACTGAAAAATGGTCATAAAAATAATATGCTAATGTGATTTTTTCATATATTGAATTTACTTATTTTAATGAGTCTTCATTTTTATTGACTTCCATACCACTAGATTCATACTAATGGGACAAGGAAGTATGTGCTAATCAACTAGATTAACATTGTTTTATTCGTAAAAATGGTAAGACTCAGAATTCCAGAGTTCAGTGATAGCAACATAAAGAGCGTACTGCATAATTTTCAAGCACATAATTACTCTGTCGACCATTTGGAAATCTCAGGCACTGCTGATTTATGTTCATATTTTCTACACTGAGTTTTTGCTGCTTTCTTGCTTGTTCAATGACCGTCTGTGGGTAGGAAAAAATTTTAATGTAAGAAAATGTAACATTGCAACCCATTAGCACCATGAGAGTTTGTAGTCAACACAACTATTAATGGTAAGGATTTCTCTTTAGTGAGTCAACAGCACAGATAAGATAAGCTGGGAGTTATGCTCCCTCCCCAGGGAATTTAGATATGAGAGGGATAACTAACATTTTTTGTGGGTGTAATCATGTACCCGTTATTATTCCTAACCCTAATTATGTAATCCCTGCTTTAATCACTAAACCATTTTTTGAAGTAAGGTCTATTACCCATTTCACAGATGAAGAAATCAAGTACCAGGAGGTTAAGCAAGTTGTCCAAGAAAACAGACTGCAGGTGACAGAGCTGGGACTCAAACTTGTGGCCCATAACCCCAGAGTTTGGGGTCTTAATCATCACTGTATGCCACCTCCCTGTGAGAGCCAGAACTTTCTCTCAAGGAATGGCACAAAGTATGACTCAAGAAAGTCCAGTAGAATGACCATTTGTCTGAGGTGGCTCTAGGCTCACCTCAAATCCTCTCGTTTAGTTTTCTTATGAAGTAAAATTCCTAAGTTTATAAGTGATGTATTAGCAGCAATAAATTCCATCTACCACAGCGACTACGGCATGACTTGACCTTGAGTTGACAACTGTTAAGGTAGAGCAAGGGTGGACAAACTACAGCCCCAGCCACATCCGGCCTCCTGCCTGTTTCTGTAAACTCGAGCCCAGCCAGGCTCACCCACTTCCATCTCGTCTGGGGCTGCGTTCTGATAACAACCATAGACTTGAGTGGCTGCTCCACAAATGTAGGTCTCCTGACACCTATAATATTTACGATCTGGCCCTTCACAGAAAAAGTTTGCTGACCCCTCTCTGGACCTGCTGAAAAGAAATCACCAGACATATAGCACAGGAAATAACAGTTTCACGGGGCATTTCACTATTTCAAGCAGAAAAGGAACCACATCTTTTTACAAATATTGTTATGACATGTATGTATGAGCAGATGGGTCTATGCCTTATTTTTTCTTTATGCTTCTTTTAAGGCCCCAAATGACCTCAACACTTGAGATGTGTAGGAAATCACTTGATTTGGCTCACTGAGAGAGGGAAGAGGAGGATTCAGAATGCTTAAATGTCACTTATTTTCCCCCAAACTCTAACTTCACACAATACCACCCTCCCATGTAACCATCACACTCACTTCTCCACCCCTTGCATTTTGGCTATTTTCTTCATTCTTATTTAAATATTGGAAATCTATTTGATTCTCTATATTTATGCCTTTTCTCCCTGTCTACACTGTATATTCTGGAAGGACAGGCACAGTACTTAGAAGAAATAGCTCTTGCATTTTGTGCTTTTACACATTTGTTGGTTGAAAGAAAGCTTTTGGGAAAGTTCACTCTGCATCTATAGAGAAAACTATTCGTGTATATTAGCATAAGGATATGACCAGCAGGTAATATTTACATTTAAGATACATGTTCTTAAGTAGCTAAAATCACTCCCTGTAGAAAGAAAAAAAAAATCTCATTTCCTGGCTTTTACTGATGAGCGTCAGAACATGTAAAAGGGGAAACTGAACAGAGAAAAACGAATTTGCAGAATAACATAAAATGCCAGGTATGACATAAAAACAAATGATCTGCACTTACTGTTACAAATCTGATTTTTTAGCTGCCATTTTTTCAGACCTTTTTCCCAGAGCTGTTTTCTCTTCAATGTACTACTTTTAAAATGATAAATTAAAAAATGTTTCAGAGACGTGACAAATACTTTTGCTTTGATATAAGAAAACCATACTTCCTCTGAGCAATGAAACAAATGGAAACTGACGTTTTCAAAAATAAATTACAGTCAAATATTATAGGAGCTTGAAGAGTTCTACTTAATGGATGTATTTTTTAATAGACTTTAATTTTTAGAGCACTTTCAGTTTCACAGCAAACTTGAGTAGGAGGCAAAGAGAGTTCACATATACCCTCTGCCATCACTCACACACAGCCTTCTGCATTATTGATGCTCCACACCACAGTGGTACGTCTCTTACAACCGATAAACCTGCATTGACACCTACATCATCATCTCCCTAAATCCATACTTCACATTAGGTTTCACACTTGGTTTTTTATGTTCTACTGGTCTGGACAAATGTATAATGCTGTGTATTCATGATCACAGTACCCTACATGGTAGTGTCACTGCCCTAAAAATCCTCTGTGCTCCTCTATTCATTCCCCTCTCCCCTCAAACCCTGGCAACATTTGATCTTTTTATTGTCTCCATAGTTTTGCCTTTTCTGGAATGTCATGTAAGTGTCTGTACAATTTCGTGTTCCTACCTGCAGTGTACGAGAGTTCCTGTTGCTCCACGCCCTCACTAGCACTTGCTGTTGTCAGTTTTCTGGATTTGGGCCAGTATAGTAGGTGTGTAGTGGTATCTCGCTGTTGTTTTAATTTGCATCTTTTCATGTACTTTTTTGCCATCTGTATAATTTTTTTGGTGAGATATCTGTTAAGGTGTTTGGCCCATAGTTCATCAGGTTATTTGTTTCTTTATTGTTGCATTTTAAGAGTTCTTTATATATTTTAAACAACAGTCCCTCACCAGGTGTCTTTTGCAAATATTTACTCTCAGTCTGTGACTTGTCTTCTCATTCACTTGACACTGTTTTTTATGGAGAAGTTTTAGATTGTAATGAAGTTTAGCTTATCAATTATTTCTTTCATGGATCATGCCTTTGCTGTTATATCTAGAAGTCATTGCAATACCCAAGGTAACCTGGATTGTCTCCTCTATTATCTTCTAGGAGGTTCATAGTTTTGCATTTTACATTTCGGTTTGTGATCCATTTTGAGTTAATTTTTGTGAAAAGTTTAAGGTCTGTGTTTAGATTCATTTTTTTTGTATGTAGATGTCCAGTTGTTCCAACATCATTTGTTGAAAAGACTACCTTTGCTCCGTCACATTGCCTGTGCTCCTTTGTCACAGATCACTGATTGTATTTATGTGACTCTCTTTTGGGGCTCTCTGTTCCATTGATCTATTTATCTATTTGTCTATTCTCTTGCTAATAGCACCCTGTCATGATGATTGTTATTTTATACTGTCTTGAAGTCAGGTAATATCAGTCCTCTAACTTTATTCTTCTCCTTCAATATTGTGTTGGCTATTCTGGGTTTTCTGCTTCCTCATATAAACTTTAGAATATGTTTGCCAATACTCACAAAATAACTTGCTGGGTTTTGATAGAGACTTTCCTAACTCTGTAGATCAAGTGAGAACTGACATCTTAACAATATTGAGTCTTCCTATTCATGAGCATGAGATAGCCTTCCATTTATTTAGTTCTTTGTTTTTATCCATCAGAGTTTTATAGTTTTCTTCATATAGCTTGAACATATTTTGTTACATTTATACATAAGTATTTTATTTTGGGGGTGCTAATGTAAATGGTATTTTTGTTTTAATTTCAAATTCTACTTCTTCATTGCTGGTATACAGGAAAGCCATTGACTTTTGTATATTAACTTTGCATCCTATATCCTATAACCTAGCTATAATTGCTTATTAGCTCCAGAAAGCTTTTTTAAAATTTTACTTTAACTTTTTAACTTACTTTTCTTTTTTCTTAATTTTTCATTAGTTTTTAATTAGAGTTGACATTCAATATTATTTTATATTTGTTTCAAGTGTACATATAGCATAGTGGTTAGACATTTATATAATCTATGAAGTGATCCTTCCAATAAGTTTAGTACCCACCTGGCACCATACATGGTCATTACTATATTATAAATAGTCACAGGAGGGTTTTTGCTTTCATCGATTATTTCTGATTTTTGACATAGGCTACCACATCATCTGTACACCTGGTAGAGATCCAAGAGGTAAAACTCACAAAAGTGTGGGGGCCTCCTGATGGCTGGGTCTCCGTGGAGTTTAACTCTGAGTTATCCACACTGAGCCTCCAGCACTTCACCAGTTACAGTTCAGGTATCCCTAGCCAGGAACTGGTTGCCTTGGAGATTGTTGCTCTAGTAAGTTGTGACTCTCTGTATTCACCTGTCAGTCTCGTCAATTTTTGGAGACAGCAGTTTTCCCTGTGACATCACTTCCCATAAGGATCTAAGAAGCGTTGTTGATTTTTCAGTTTGTTTGGACTTGTTAGGTGGAGTGACAACTTCTGAGCTTCTTACATGCCAGACTAACACCCAAAGTTCTGATACAATTTTTTGAGATAAAATTTACATACCCCCAAATTTACCATTTTAAAGCATGTGATTTAGGATTTTTTAACATATTCACTGATATATGCAACCATCACCATTATATAATTCCAGAATATTTTTACTACCCCAAAAAGGAACTCAATATTCATTATCAATTACTCTCTATTCCCTTCCCACCCCAGGCCCTGGCCACCACTCACGTACTCTATGTCTCTATGGATTTGCCTATTTTTGACTTCTAATATATAAGTGAAATTATTCAATATTGTGGCCTTTTGGTTCTGGTTTCTTTCTGCTACCATGCTTTCAGGGTTCACCATGCTGTTGCATAACTTTACTCCTTTTTACAGCCAGATAATATTCATTGCGTCATGTAAACTTTCTTTAAACATTTGTCAGTTGATGGACATTTAGTATGTTTCCACATTTTGTTCATTATGAAAAGAACTGCTGTGAAGATTCATGTACAAGTTTTCACGTGAACACGTTTTCAATTCTCTTAGGTATATGTCTAAAAGTGAAATCGCTGGATCACGTGATAACTATAAATAGCTAAACAAAAACAAAAACAAAAACTTAAACAACAGAAGTCCAAACATCAAGATTTAAAAATATTTTTTAATGCAAAACTCCTCATTTTCCACCTCATTCCTCTCACACGAGATAAAATAGCAACAACTATGAACAAACCTGTATAATATTTCCACTTCATATAGATCAGCCATTGGAGCTTTTACCAAGCAGTGAGAAGAAACAGAACCCTTCAGTTTCTTTCCTTTTCACAAATGGATGATCGTGAGGGGCTTGAAAAGTTTAGGAGTTTGTAGCATTCACTGTTTTAGAAACAGAGCCAGGTAATGACTATATCCAAAAAAGCAAATAAACTCTTTTTATCTATGTTCATATTTTAATTCTAAAGACTACTTGTTGATATGCATCCTGGCAGTTGTACATGTTGAAACAAAGTACAATTCAGAGCCTAGTTTCTTTCAAGGAGATATTCTTGTCTGTATCAGGAGAGAAGCTAAAAATAAAATTCTGCACAGAACAGTTCAGTAGCCTTGTTTTAATTACTCTTGTGTTCTCTGCTTTTATTGCTCTTTGGGTGAGTTTGCAAGATAGACATTCAATATTGCAAGAGTTGATCAGAAGCAAACGAAAAAGAAAGATAATCATGCGAGCTCCTTCCTGGCTTTATAGAACACCACTCCACAACCTCCAGTGCTAGGAAATGGAGAAGCCACTGGGAGAGATAGTGTGGTTGGCAGAATAATAGCCCTTCCCAACCCCAGAGATGGGAAAAGGCTCCTGTATTATCTGGGTGGGCCCAATGCACACACATGGGCCTTTAAGTCGGAGAATCTTTTCCAGGAGAGTTCAGTGTACGAGGGAGATGTGTCTGTAGAAAAGTGGTCAGAGAGATGCAATATTTCTGGTTTTGAAGATAGAGGTAGGGTGCAATGAGCCAAGGAATGTGGGTGGCTTCTAAAAGCTAGAAAAGGCAAAGAGATGGCTTCTCCCCGAGCCTCCAGAAGGAGCGCAGCCCTGTTGACACCTTAATTTTAGTCCACTGAGACTTCTGTCAGATTTCTAAATTACAGAGCTATAAGATAATAAGTGTGCAGGTTTCAAGTCACTGACTTTGTGGTAACTTGTTGCAGCAGCGCTAGAAAATGCATACAGAAGGAATCAGGAAATTTCTATGGATACAAGGGACTCATAAATTATTTAATGCAGGATTTCCCAAACTGTTCCAGGACCAAGTAAGTGGGAGAAAGTGGTTTGTGTTAGCCCCATTTTAAAGAGTCACAGTAAACACTAGCTAAGGGAACACTGAGAAGTTCTGTAGATGGCAAATTCTAACTCAGAGTACCTTCTAAATGCATGTGCCATAATCTCAGCTCCTTTTCTTGCTTTTTTTTCTTTTCTTTTCAGAACCTTCCTTCACATCCCTCAGACTCCTCAGCCCATGCCTGAGAACCTGAGACCCCAAAAGGAGAAGTGACTTAGCATTGAAAACACACAGCCTTTGCCTCACAATCCTCATCTAGAACCTGCTCCAGGTTGCCACTCTGTCCTACTGACAAGAAGACACTGTTTCATGCCATCTGAGTTTATCTAAGTGAGACTTGTGGTGAGAGAAAGAGACATTAGGAGAGAATCATCTCAACAAAGCTCTTAACACATAAAATCCTCTATTCCATAACATCAAAAAGTATATGGCTGCTTTAGCACCGAACATATTTTCTTATTTAAAGTGTTCAAAAACTACTGAAACTTTACTAATTTCATAGTAGCAAGAGGAACACAGCAAAATATTTCCCTACGGTGATTTAGCATGTTCCTAAAAATGCCGAATTCTACTGCCAAAGTCCATTTTCCACCAATTCTAGTTTCCATAAATGCTAATTTGAGAAGGAACAGAGATCCAACCCAGTGCTTTCTCCGCATTTCCCACTGCCTAGTCCAAGTGCTGTGAACCCACTGGCTTTGATGTTTTTCAGATACATGTTATCCACATTCTTTTCCAGAAAGCGAATACTTTTCTCCACTGCCTCAGCTTCTTAGTAATAATAATAATAAATATTATGACTAATAAAGCTAATGACATAGAATACTCATTTTGTGCCAAAGACTGCTATCTGCTTCACATGATCATTTAATGTTTATGACAACCAATTAAAGTAAATCTTACTATTAACATCTGTATTTTATGGATTAGCCAGCTGAGGCACAGAGAGTTTAGGTACTTCACCCAAGGTCACGCAGTAAGTGGTGAAGCCAGAATCTGAACATGATCTGATTTAGAGCCAGGGGCCTCTGTAAGCAGTCACCCAGTACTCCTCAGCTGGAGGTAATTCTACCTCCCAGTGCCTGGAGGCAGTTTTTGGTTGTCACAATGGAGAAGTGGAACACTACTGGCATCTAGTGGGTAGCGGCCAGGGATGGTGCCAAAAATCCTATAGTGCACAGGATCCCCCTTACCTACCACCACCTCCAGACAATGATCTGACCCTAAATGTCAAAAGCTCCAAGGTTTGGAAACACTGCCCTAGCCTGGTGCCTCCCAATGACAGGGCATTTTGAATGGGCCACTTGATGCTAAGATATAGGACATGCATTTCCAGATTAGAAACCTCTATCTCTATCTGGGAAATGAGGTTATCTCAGCCTGGGGTGGAGAGCTATGGGGTCCACTTGGTGCATCTTCTTGTACCATCAATTTATTTGGGTTCAGCTGGTGCTCTTACACTATGCCCTGACATCCTGGGACACTAGGTCATTTTACATTTTGTCCTTCAGTGGACACATGAGAAAGGCACTAGCCCCCTAGGGAGTGTCTGAAATGGGCCAGAAAGAAGATTCTGGTTTTCATTAGCTTTGCCTTGTAGTCCAGAAGACACAAGAGCAGCATGTGCGTCACAGATAATTACAATAGCAAAGGGATGTAGGCACAATGGGTTGCTTGGGGTACAGACCAAGCTCAAAAGTTAAATTGTTTTTAGGGAGCAGTTCTGCCATATCTACTCAAATCATGTGTACCATTTGACCCAGCAATTCAAAAATTGTATTTTATAGAAATATTACAAAAGGTGCAAGATACATTAGCAAAGATATTCACTTCAACACCATCTCTGATAGCAAAAAAACAAAAAACAAAAAAAACTTGACAATAAAAACAACAGGAATGCAAGCATATGTTCACCAATGGATGTGTGCTCGAATGTTCATAGCAGAGTTATTTGCAATAAACAAAAACTGTAAACTACATAAATGTTTATCAAAGTAGAATGGATTAATAGCGGTATATCCACACAATGGAATACTATGTAGCAATAAGAATAAACACATTCCAACCACCTACCACAATATGCAAGAATCCCACAGACATCCTGTGGAGCAAAAGAAGTCTGACAGAAGAGAACAAACTTTATGAAACCATTAATGCAAATTATACAAATAGGCAAAATCTATCTGTGCTACAAAAAGATAGATTAGGGGTTATTCTTGGGGAGAAGTGCCTGGGAGTCCAAGGGAGCCTTTGAGCTCATGTCATATTGCTTCTTCCTCGCAGCCATCGTTTGAGGATGGAATTCTTAGGGACTTTGACATCCTGCCTAATGCATTTCTATGTTGTTTGAATTCATTTACAAACATGTACTATGTTTGCTTTCAGAAAAAAGGACATACAGAAAATCAAGATGAACTGGATATGCCTTAAGTTTGACATTGTTATTATTTCATCAGTTTCAAAGATGAATGTTTTGGTGGATGAAGGAAATGATACTGGAATAAATTCAGTTCCTTGCCCGCAAGGTCACTAACTGAACCGGTGATGGAGGTCACACTAGTTTGTCGCTGGTAATCTTAGCAGTTGATTCAATTAGCACTTGGTTTCTGGGCTGCTCTCCACATTCAGATCTAGTTGTGGTGTGGCGTCTGCAAACAGGATTTTTGGCCACACAAATAATATGTCTCTAGAACAGCAAAACAACTGGATATGTTTGATTAAATGAACAAAACCTTATATTTGGAGGAAGTAAAAATCAAAACAGCTACACCCAAAGCAGCCCGCTCAGACAGTGGTTCATGAAATGCACCCCATTCATTGAATTGACATTGTAGCAGCCTCATGTGGACTCTGTAAGATAGTTTGAAATGAAATACTCATGGATAAACCAACAGACCATGAAGAACACTTTTTTGTCCATAATGAGCAAACGTTTTCGGAGTGCTCATCGTGGGTTTGCCGTCATGCTAAAACTCTGTGAGTCTGGTCTTATGTCTTTATAATCAATTGCAAATGTCATTGTGCTGAGTGTTCTTAATGCCCCATGGCACTAACTGGAAATTCACTTAAAAGACAAAACCCACTGATTTGGATAAAGTTGATAAAACTACAGCTTTTTTATATACAGTAAAGTTCTAAGAGACATACATAATAATTCATTCATAAGGTGAAACAGATTGCATCCCATCAATCTCAAGCATGGCTGAAACCTAATTTCTGAAGGTGGCACCTGGCCATCGATATTTGAAAAGCCTCTCCTGGTGATTCAAAAATATAGTAAGAATTGGAATCACTGCTCAGACCAATAAAATTTGAAGCTAGGAGAAATGGGACCCAAACATGAATATTACTTAAAAGCTACACAAGTGGTTCTAAAGTGTAGTCTGCATCAAGACCAATTTCTTCTAAACTTATGTTATTAAAAATGTCAAGAAGCATTTTGTAAAGAGACCCAATATTCCTTGGCTGCAGCTTGTGCAGTTTTGCTAGAAAATGATCACAATGCTAAGCTCCAAGTTTGTTAAGCACTTGCTATGGTTAAACACTACTCCATGTGCTCACTTTAGGCCATTTCATCGATCCCACAACAACGCTGTAATGCAGTGATACCCAACCTCTTTGCCACCAGGGACCAGCACTCCTGTTAGACTCTAATGCCTGATGATCTGAGGTGGTGATGCTAGCACTGAGGAGTGGCTGCAAATACAGATGAAGCTTGCTCACTAGCCTGCCCTCGCCTCCTGCTGTGCGGCCTACTTCCTAACAGGCCACAAACCAGTCCTGAACCAGTCCTGGTCCACGACCTGGAGATTGCAGACCTCTGCTGTAAAGAACTGAGTGAGAACAGGTGGTTCCACTGAGCTACCACACAGGTTTTTCTCCAGAAGTATTGTTCTCACCCAATTTTAAGACTGATTTGACACAGGCTCCTTCAAATGCTCTGTCAGTTCTAAGTCCTGACACGGTGGGAGAATAGGTTGACAAGAACATCTTGCAAACATGCAACCTTTAAATCTTGAAAACATCCTTGGAACATGACCCTTTTAATAGATGTAAGCCTGCCTGAGTTTGAGGCACTTAGTAATATTCCCTGATATAAACAAGAGCTAAAAGCAACATTCTGTAACTGCTAGAGTCCATGAGAAATAAGAAAATTTACATTTTCTATTTACAGAGAAGCCACTGTGCAATGGGAGCCTACTTATAAACACAATTCGAGTTTACTAACTTTAGTTTGCCATACACTGGTTATCAAGTCCTAGCTAGTCAAGGCTATGCAGACTAAGGCAGTTTGAGAAAACATGTCCTTAAAGTGGAGAGCAGGAAATATGCCAGTTATTGCCTCCATGATTTAAAGATTCCCGCTCTGAGTGGGGCAGATCCTGAGAACTAGAACAGACCATCGACACAATTTCCTTCGACTTGTTTATTTATAAATGAGTTACCAGGGAGGCCGAGGGCCTTCTCCACTCACGCATTTCTGAAGAGAAAAGAGGTCACGCTTAAAAACTGACTCTGAAATTTACGTATTTCTAAAGCCCACGCGCTTCCTCTCTTTCATTCCTTAGACTAAGTTAGATTAGTAGGATATGATTAAACTGTGATTGCCCACTTGTTTTTGTTAGCCACGGTACAAATCAAATCTCATGCTTCTTTTTTTGCTGCTCAAGGAGTGTTTATATTCTAAAGAATGATTTTAAAGCTGAGTTAAGCAAAACTCTTTGAGCACCATTAATACAATTTTATGGTTCTAGCTTTGAACATGCCAAATTCAAATTTATATACTTTCCGAAGTATTGGCACCATGGTTCTAATCTTTTATAATAATGAAAGTAAAGACCACTGGCATATACTATCTTATTTTACTTTTTAAATAACAAATTTCAATCTTTTTTAATAACCTGAAAAATGAGTGTTTTTTTTCCTACCAGACATTTTTTTTTGAACAATAGTGTTATCTAAATCTTCTTACACCTATTTATCTCTTCACTATTTTTAAAAAGAAATCACAGACTTTAGAACTCAGGTTTCAATGTCTGTACTTTCAGAGATCCTGAAATAGTGGTCTTTCCATACATGCACACTGGCTCTAGGCCCCCACCCCCTGCCTAAACCCCTATACCCAGCTTGGTGCTTAGGAAACTGCAGATCTATGGTTCTCAGCTGGGAGTAATTTTGTCCTCCCTTGCCCCCAGGGAACATATGGCCAAATGCAGAGACATTTTTGGTTGTCACAACTGAGGGAGGAGGTGCCACTGGTTATCTAGTAGGTGGAGGCCAGGGACCCAGCTCAACATCCTCCAGTGCATAGGACCCCCACCCCAGAGAAGGATCTAGCCCCAAATGCCAAGAGTGCTAACAGTGAGAAACCCTGCAGTAGAGGTTCTCAGAGATCCATTTTCCAACCCCATTTCCATCATCCCCTAAAAATCCTAAGCCCATTAGCAGTCACTCCCTATCCCCCTTTTCCCCAACCCATGGAGACCATGAATCTACTTTCTATCTCTATGGATTTGTCTCATCTGGGCATTTCCTAGAAATGAAACCATACAATATGTGGTCTTTTGTGTCTGGCTTCCTTCACTTAGCATAATGTTTCCAAGGTTCATCCATGTATTAGCATGTGTCAGTACCTCATTCCTTTTCTAATGGCTGAATAATATTGTATTTTATGAATATCATGCCATATATTTCTATGTGTCTTATGACTTGGATATTACAGAATCTCAATAAATATTTTATCCTAATGATTTTAAATTTCTAGATGTGTGTAGAATGCTATTGGGAACAGACATAGCACATGTCTCTGATTTTCTTAAGAGCACGATGAAGATGATGCACTAGGTAAGATTTTAAGAAACAGAGGTTTTATGATTCTAAAGCTATGCTAGCATTACCATGTTCACAGTATAATGTCATCTGTGATTAGAACAAACTTGCACTCACTCCACAAAATTCTGTGACAGGGTATTGCATCTGTTTAATTTCATTTCAAATAAAAATTGTCTATAATGAAATGTATGTGAATAGAATTAAATTACCTTCTGGCCTTTTTCCTGATTTATTTCATTCCTCCGAATTATATCAGTTGCAGATCCACTTAATACTTCAAGCAGACATATGATTCATGATGTGATCATTTAATAGAGATTTGGAAATAATTCTCAGCTACTCTCACTGAATTTTATGTAATTTAGGGATGCGATGAAGATACTGCAAAGCTGCTTGGGGTTCTGTTCACGATTGAGGGGCCAGTAACTAAAATAATAACTGGAATGGTTACCAGGAATGACAACTCTGCCAGAACTGGTGACATTGCTAGTACTTAGGTCCCATCACATATTTCTTGTTCCCTGAAGAATTAGCAGATCATATCAAAATGTTATTCTGCCATTTTATATTTCTGTCCCTGTGGGCAGTTCTGTAAGAGATGAAGATGAAATTTTCCCACTGAAGTATAACGATATAAGAATTTTCTGTCCAAGAACAATAGAAAAAACTGCACATCACATATCTGAGTATGATAGTTTTCGACATTTTTGGTGGCAAACTATTGCCTGTGTTTCTTTAAATTTGCATATTTCTTCTTTGAGCAATTACTAAAATTGTCGCTCTTAATGCTAGAAATCATGTTTAAGAAGAGTCAAATGTATGTTCAGTGGCATTACTAGCTTCCCCCTATGGACATTTCCCCATTTTTCAGGTAGTAAGGTAAGGGGACAAAAGAGTCAAAAACACTGGCTAGGGTCCAGCATCACGGGTCAATGGCCCACGCACAACACTGACCTAGCCTGTCCTGCCAGAGACAAGTTCTCACCACCATAGCACATGCTTGTGTAGAGAAAATACCCATCTGTGCATGTGTGCACTGAACCCCAGTGGGAAAGGGCAACTTACTTCAATGTATTTCCCTTAATAAGCAGAAATTTTTTTTAAAGCTTGTTTTCACATTATCGTGTTATCTGTTAACACAGATGTAATGTTTTTGCTCCCAACAGTTACCAGTTAATTATAAGCCAAACAACACACTATCCATCTGCATATAATTTCCCTTATTGAAAATTGCTCTACGAGATATTTAGAAAGTGCTCACAGATCTTTCAAATTACAAGCTATATAAACTCTTTCTGTGACTGCTTATATTATTAAGATATTTTCTACTAGTGACCTAAAAGGGACCCTATTCCTATTTTAAAAATGTAATTTTTTTGGTCTCTGACTTTCTGTTCAGATTTTTCACCCTGAGAATGAACATGAAATAAACCCAGCACTATGGGAACTCTAGTATTATCGCTTACTCATCCCTCTTGCTGACCTTGAATGCAAAATATTATGTTCCCAAACTTCTTGTGTCTCCCTCGCATTTGTTCCATTCACAGATTACTTAAAAGAAATAAAATAAAACATGGCCTCTGAGAGAATTTTAGGAATAAGTCCCTTAGATAACAACCATTAATATTTTGGTGACTATCTCCCCAGTGAAGAGAAAGGAATAGAGAGGGAAGGAGAGAAGGAGGCGGAGAGGAAGGAAGGGAGGAAGAAGATCATTTTAGAGAAAGAAGACATTAAAAATCTATTTTACCACTTAACTGTGTGTCACAAAATCTTTCTACGTTAATAAATTCAGACTGACACCCTAATTTTGAATATTATATGTGGCAGACTTGATTTCAACCAGCTGCTTATTGGTAGACATCATTTTATGGGTTAGTTCATAAACACCTCTACCTACTTTACACCGCCCTTGGAAATGGCAGACCCAGGCTATAATTTAATCTTCCCCTTATGACTCAGTGTGTGTTATCAGTTAATGTGCAGTCACTGCAGAAGCAGAAAGTATAGGACTGCAGGACAAAGACAGAAGTGGTCCTACATACAGTTAGTACCCCCTTCCCAATCCAGCCAGGATCTATGGGAAAACTCCAGATGGGCAGCCTTTACCACAGCCCCCAAAGCTTTCCAGTGTCACTACTGTCCCTCTCCTCCCTTCTCATCCACAAGCACAGAGCACAGAGCATGTTGGCTTCCTGATGGTGAGACAGATGATTTGTTCCAACAGTCACTCACAGCATCTTCTGCTCCAACTCAAAGTGGACAACTCTGCTAGAGGTCATGAGTAGTTTGAGAACTGGACTACTGTCCCATTCATCCTTGTACTCCAAGGTCAAAGACTGCGTTACCTATACACTAAGTGCTCAACAATGACTGTTAGGCATATACTAAGTGCTTGAAGTTATATCATAATGTTGGCCTAGGAGGGACACGTTCAGGCCTTGTGACCCTACGGCCATCTCCCTTTACTGTGCAGCTGTTTTCTTTCCTATCCCTTCATTAACAAGTTTCCTCTTTTCAGCAAATGTGGGGCTCACTGAGCCTGTCACCACCTTTGATCACCACCTTGAATACCATTGCAATGCATTTCTCCCTTCTTACATGGGCCTTTCTTCTTTCTGGTTTCCTACCTCCATTTCTGCTTTTTTAGGCTTCTTGTCCCAAATCTACTCACTTACTAAATGTCATTAGCCAGTAGAAGATCCCTCTTTTTTTTTCACAGTTCCGAACAACCGGCCAGAAAACACAGTTAATTCCATTGTATTCTAGAATAGGCACTGAGGGTTTGCCATCAAAAAAGGATGAGAATGTGGGAGAGTTGTTGTTATTCTTTTCAAATTACTCATTGGACTAAAGTTATTCTAGAAGCTTAAGAATCTAATAATAATAATAATAATAATAATAATAATAATATTTATTATATAGAGCATATAGACTCAGTCACAAATAAGAAAAAATCAGGTACATACATCATAGTATATTTGCTTGTAGTATATTACAATTTGAGCTAGTAGGTAAGAGCCAAGTACAATAAAGATGTTAGTTAGGATAATGGATTCTGTCCCTTTTGTAGCATCTCCTTCAGTCCCTATAAGAGGCCATTTGAATGAAAGTCCATAGGAATAGTTGGCAGCAATGCTGAATTATCATCTTAATTGTTTAAAAGTCCATCTAAATTACTGCAAGATTTCTGTCTATGGAGGATCTACACAGATCAAGGACATTTTTAATATTTTCAAACACCATGGATAACTTCTCTACATTTTCATTAATTGACACATTTATCTAGCACCTACTTTGTAAAAGACATTTTTATGGATATTAAAGGGCTCTCAAGGAGGTATAAAATATAATAGCTGACTTTCAAGGGTTGCAAAGGAATTCAGTTTTTTTTTTTTTTTATCAGAATCAATGGGTGGTGGTGTATCTGAGTTCTGACGAGGGTACAAATCCACTCCAGCAAAAGCCAGCTGAGATCATATTTTCTTATAAGTGAATGTCTATAGGTTGGCTTTGACTCAAGTTACTTAAGAATACTCACTCTTGGAATAATTCCAGAATTATTGGAATTAATCCTGGACCTGCTTTAAAAGAAGATTCAAGAATTAAACCCCTATTTATTGATGATTACAAAGGCTTCTGAAACTCATAACACCTGACTTATCCAAAGATCACCCATATACCTCCACCACTGCTAAAATAAGAAAGTTAAACAAAAGGGGAAACCCAGAAACAAAACAAAATATCCCCCCAGCAGTCAAAAATCAATGTCACAAGACTAAAATTTTTGAGTTTTCCTTGCAAGTGAGCCACCAGGGCCAAAAACACCTACAGCATCTCTTGCGGTATACACATACTTCCAACAAGCTCGGGCGTTATGATTTTCCAGCACACTGTAAATTAAGCAGCAAATTATAAGGGGGAGAAGTTACTAGCATAAGCAACATGGGAACAACAAAATGTGATGAGCTGTAAGTCAAGGAAAAGAATAACTACTATAAAAAATGGGCAAGAGAACTTTTTAAAAAATTACAAAGCACAACACACACAAATAATATATACAATTCGTTGTTGCTGTTGAGTGCCTACTATTTGTCTGAGATAAGTCATTCCAGGAGGTGAACACATTTAAGAAATGTTTCCTCTCAGAATTCAAGACTGCTTCAGACTGTCATGAATTCTCTTTATTAAAAGTATTTGATTGGGCCAAAGTGAGGTGTATAATGACAGTGGGTCAGATTTTTGTTTCTTGGGATTAACCCGTGCTTTCCTCATCTCCAGTCACTGGCAAGCGAGAACCATCTGGTTCTCAATTTGTGCCACAAAGAGTAGGAGGCTTCTCACCTCAGGTCCTGCCACGTGAACTGCATGTTTTATAGCCCTGCTTGGTCCTAAAAATCTTCAGGGGGACTTAGAGCAGCTGTTTCTGGGCCAAAATGTGCCCCAAATGTGATATTATTATAATCCTTTCTTGGACTCTCTTCCTTCCCACTTAGCAAGAATGGGAACTTATCATTTATAAGGGTGTTTACTTACTCATCATTTTGGAGAAAAACTTTTAGAAACTAATAAATCCATGTGTGTATTTATCCCCATAGTAACAGAAATGGTCTCAGGTTCCTAGGTATTCGACAGATGTATTTGGAACAAATGCCTAAGTGAATGAAGACACGTTTTACAGTCATGTTGTCACAGCTATTCCAGAGAGATTTCCATTGAAGAAACTATTTTATGCTTATGATCTATTTTAGAAATAATGATTTTTAAAAAAGAGAATAAAATATTTGATGTTGAAGAGCCTGAAATAAAAATACAAATATTTCAGAAATGTTATAGCATGTATAAATCAAAATAGGTAGTCAATCTAGTAAATTCTGTTTTCTTTTATAAAGTCACCTTATTCATCAATGAAATAATTGTTTATAAAAGAGTTTTCAATGGAAATTTTGTGTCCCCCCCCAAACATTGAGCAACTTTTAAACTACATATGTAGGACTTAAATTAGTGAAAGAGATTTCAAACAGAGAGATCCATATTTTAATAGGGTCTACCATATGACTCAGGATGCAGTGAGGGAAAATAAATAGAACCAAATAATTTCTATCATACTTCTGTTGTATTTGCATTTCCGTTGTTTTTGCCATCAAAGCCTGAACAATGATTCGCAGTGAACTGGCAACATCTCACTATCTAGTTGACTAGAGAAATCAATGTCACAGTAAGGGATCATTCTGTTGATCTTTGCAGCCAAATATACGACACTCTATTCTTGAAAGATGAGAGAAAGTAATGAGATAAATCTTGTAAAACTGTAAGACCACTAGTAGTTCACCAATGGCTTAATTAGTGGAGATTAGACACAATTTTGTAGAAAAAATATGTCCTGGATCTTTTTCAGGCAATCTGATATATTAAACGAAATGGGAAAAAGACTAAAAAAGAATATAATGTGACCTACAGTTTCCTCCCTCTCTCTCCTACTCTCCTTAAACACCGCTGCTTACTCTCTCTCCTCCCCCTGCAAGTAACCTGATGTCAATTCTCCTAAAATTCCATTTGCAACTTCCTTTGAAGAGAATCCTCTTGCCTCTGATATAATTCACCAATAAATATATTCATATATAAATGCAAATTCTGAAGACAACTGGCTTTTAGAACCATGTTCTATATTCGCTTTCGTTCATACATTTTACCTTTTAGAAACTTCCAATTTCTTCTTTGCAATTTCTTTCTCTCTGATTGAAAGGTCTACCTTTATCCATGAGGGTTATTAATCTCCTAATAATTTATTCCCGAAAGTTCTCTTAGAATCTTACTTATTGGCATTTAAAAACATTTACTGTGATACCTTTTCATTTCCCCCCAGAGATGTCTCTTATTTAGTTTTTACTCTAATCATCTTAGGTAGGTTCTATAATCATCCTCATTTCAATGATGAGGAAACTGAGGCTCAGATAGGCTAAATGTCATGTCAGTAGTCCCTCAATCCTTGGTGAAGCTGAGGGGTCAGGACCCATGTAAGTCTACGCTCTAGTTCTTAATAATACTACATTGCCATTCATGGATGTTTTCTCGAGTTTAATTCAGCCAATGTGGAGCATCTATATATTACATATATATACATATACATACATACATACATATATATATATATATATATATATATATATATATATATATATGTACAAATATTACTGAAGTAGTCAAAAAGATCTGGCTATACCACCAATAGTGGCTGGGTATATAATCAGTAT
This sequence comes from Cynopterus sphinx, assembly GCA_030015415.1. Lineage (NCBI taxonomy): Eukaryota > Metazoa > Chordata > Mammalia > Chiroptera > Pteropodidae > Cynopterus > Cynopterus sphinx. Next base: position 3,472,779 of record CM057388.1, read on the forward strand.
TTCCTTTATCGATCTAATATTGATAGACAACTCATCAGCTGCCTCTTACCACTAGATACACATTTTCTTTTTAATTGATCCGATTCTATAATAAAAGAAAAAATACATATGCTTTGCTAAAGTAGAAGAGTAAAAGACATGAGTTTAATAGCTAATTCAGAGGTCATTTTAGAAGGAGAAGGGCTTTGGTTGTTATTTGGGCAAAGGCGAGGCTGCTGAGAACATGGGGACAATGCAACTAAAGGGGCAGTTAAAAGGCTGTAAAAAGAGAGGGAGAGAAGAATCTGGATTTGCTTATAAGATAAAGTGGGCTTATGCCAAAAGGATGTGGGCAAAGAAGGGCCATCATACTGAGAAAGACTGAGTTGCTCTTTGGGATGGGGGAGCCAGGGCAATGTCCCCTCTTTGATACATATTTGTTTGCCAGAATCAAAATACATTTTTAAGTGTGAGGTCTGGTGTATGTTATGTTCCTTGCCTTGTCTTTCATATCATCAGTAAAAGTTTTGCTACTGTGATAACCTCAAGTTCATGATCGCTTAGATGGCAGACGAGTTGCAGGATGGGAACAAAGAGAAGGGACTTCGTTCCCTCTTTTGGTGGACACCAGAATGGTGACATAAAATGGCAACAGACAACAGAGAAAATACCTTCAATGAGAGTAAAAAACAGAGCAGTGCTGAACCCAAAATTAAATCTCTCAGAGAAATATTGGGGAGAGCTTTGAGGTTTTACCAGAGTGGGGGTTCAAATCACTTTCTCTTGATCTAAAAGGACTGGGAAAACCTAGGGGACATCGTGATTTCACTAGAGAAACTCAACCATCTAACTTTTTTTTTCACAAAGAATAATGTTATGTTTGCTAGAACCAGGGAACAGACAGTGACATAGCCACTTCTTAAAAGTAAATCTGAATATATCAGCATGTACAGCCAACTTATATGCTGACTTAAAAACAGCATGATGAAATTTTTTGCCTGTTAAACATATTATTGCCCATAATGAAAGACTATATGCACTAATCACAACATACAGACTTATGTTTGATCACAGCTTTTAAAAAGTCATGATACAGGGATTTTTAGTTGTGCTTAACACATTTTTCCTCCAGAAGCCGGATTGGTTGTTCTAGGTGCCATGAATGATATAAATTGAGCTCTTGGTTGGAAGAAATCTAACGGATCAAACATCCCTGAGTTTCAGACAGAAACCTCCTCTGAATACATATATCCAAAGGTATGTGGATTTTTATTCATAATCTGGAATCCTTTCTATTGTGCTTATTTCTTTGTTTATATTTCATGTTCAAATAATGTGAATGAATTCTGTATTTCTGATATTTTATGCTGTTAATAGTTAGTTATTTCTTCAGTTGTACCATAATTAAATTAAACTCTGATTATTAAATGGATTCTTTTACTTTCTAATGCAGCAAAACGTCTGTATTTCTTTAAGATTTAGTTCTAAAATCTCAAAGCACTTTGGGGTGCCAAATTTCACAACAAAATATTTATTTTAATTATTTATCAATTAAGATAAAATAACTTTTAACAGTCTGTGATCCACTAATATGAAAACATTTTATTTAATATCGTCAAATAGAACTATCAGTTGAATGGTTTTTTTTTTCATTAATTCAAATTTCAAAAAATTTTAGGTGATAGAAAACATCAGTGTACTTTCCATAGCCAAAATTTAAGGTCTTTCCTTACACAATTTTCAAAGTTAGTAAATAAAATGCATATTTTAGGATGGCCTGCTTTGCTTAATGCTGCAAGGGTCTTACTTATAGAATAATTACTGCGCCAGTGTGTCAAACAAAAAGGAAGATGTCATTGAGTAAATAAGAAATCTTTTAAGTATATGTCACTCAAAATTCATGGAATAATCACATAATGTTAGCACTATCCTCTCTCCTGTCCATTCAACCACACCCTCTTCTCCACATCTGGAGCTCAGAGATGTCATCTGAAGCAATGCTTAGGTAGACTGTACCCCCCAAAACAAACAAACAAACAGACAAAAACAAAAAAAAACCCGTAACATTTCTGTGTCTCCTACTTCTAAAACTATGAAATACTGTGCACCTGGATGATCTCCGCAACTTTCTGAGCCAATTCTATTCTTCTAATCATTAATTATAAGCTATACTTAGTGTTTGTGATTCTACAAGCTGTATGGGTACAGGGAAATGGCATGACAAATCATACGATGAGAGATTATTCACTTCCTTATAACTTGTTTAGCTCTCAATCAAAATGAAAACATCTCTACCACTACTGTGATTCCAGAAACAACAAAATAGGCTCAGAATTAAAAGCCAGGTATGGATGAAGTAACCTCACAAAGAATAGTCCAACTCTTTCCACTAGCACCAGACTAATATGGATTCTGTGAGTTTTATGGAGCATTCATAATGTTCAATTTTGAGAAGAGATAAGAAAAGTGTGTGTTGCCATATTTCAGGGCCATCAAGAAATGGGGACTTGGATTTTGTTTGCCTGCCTCCTGGGAGCAGCCTTCGCTATGCCTGTGAGTAAAATATCCTCTGTATAAGTCAATGTCCAATTTCACAAGCTTGGAAATAAAAATTGGCCCCACAATTGGTAAACTTTAGGGTTTAAAACAGTATAAGGTCAGAGGTCCTTGAACATTTTGGGGTTCAAAAAACACTTTGAAGAGCTTGTTATTTAAAAAATAGATTTCCAGATGCCTCTGCCCAAGATTCTGATTCAGTACGGATGGGGTGGGGCCCAGGACTCTGCATTTTCACAAACACCTCAGGAGATTCTATTGAAACAATTAGCTTGTAAATATCATTTCCCATCTGCAGGTGGTGGAACCTTTTGGAAGGAATCCTAAAAAGCTTCCAGAGAAAGTGCTAACCTAGCCTTAGGCAAATACTACCAAGATGCCAGTTTTCTCTAAAATCCAGTTTCTCACAAGTATCCAAATATCTTCCTGCTCTCCAAGCCACACTACTGTTATCCCTCAGACAGTACGAGTTCTGTTTTAGGGTTCCCTTCCTGAACCCTCTGCCCATTCCCAGAGGCCTCAACCTTTGGGTGCACCCGCTAAGCACATGACTTCCCTACCTGCACCCACTATGCACAGACAGATTTCACACTAAGACGTGCCAAGCACCAGGGAGTCTGACCCATTCTCTCCAGACACAAGCTCAGAGCACACGCAGGCAAAGCAGGATCCACTTGCTTTTCAGTGGCGTGAAGAGCAGTTGATACAACCAGAAGCCAGCCAAGCTTGCATATCTGCCTCCTGTCTTCCTCTCTCGCCCACAAGACCAAGGGTCTGTCTCTGCTTTCCTGACACCCTGCATCATGGCAATTCCTAGTCCCCCGAGGGATCTCCGCATTACAAATTCAGCCCTTTTCCCACTGCTCAGTTCAACGCCCCTACTCTCTGAGGGTTTCCATCAGGAAAGTATAAAAAAGCAGTTACCTGATTAAAATAATTTGCACTCAGATGAGAGAATTAACCCTCTCCTAAAATACAAGCATTTTCAAAGAATAGAGCCTTTAAAAGCTCAGTGTCTGAGGGAGGTGTTCTGTATGATTTTCTCCTGTCCCACTTCCGGGGCCAACCAGAGGTCCACAGTGCAGGTGTTGGTTCCTTGGCCTCCACTTTTGACAGGACAGACAGTACTGGTTTAGATAATTATTTAGGTTGCTTTTATTTTGAACTTCTAAATGTTTCTGCCATAACACAGTGACAGAGTAATAAAAAGAACTAGCCTAAGCTTCATAAATCACCTCTTTCATTTTCCACAGGATACATAACATTTCCACTTCACCTTACCCATCTGGTTCTCATATTCATCAATAATTCACACGTAGTTGTTTCTTTGGTTGTTGTCGACGTGTTATTTACTTTGCATGCCAATTACAAGAAATCTGTTTGCTAGTTAAGCACTTCTCCACCTCCTGATCTATAAGGGAAGGATGGCGAGACAATTCTCTTCTTGTTGGTATTTTGTAATTGTGTAAGAGAAAAGTATCTCTCTTCCCAACATGGAGTGAGTTTCTCCAAGAAGTAAAAATGGTGGGTGGGACAAAGTAGGATTCATTGACAACACGGATGGAGAAGTGTCCCAAGATCACTGGAGAATAAGTGTGTGCTGGTTCCTGCTTCCAGGTCTCCCACCATGAGACTGAGACCTCCGGGAAAATCTTTCAGTTGGTCTGGATCCCTTTAAAATAAGAGGGCTCCTCTCCTACACAGTGTACATGTTCAAGCTAAAAGTAGACCCCAAATATATTCTGCACTATATAGAGTTTTAAAAAGTAGCTTCAGTCTCTCTAATGTGAACAATTGCATATTGACTTAATCTCTTCCTCTCCCTCTTCTCTCCCTCTCTCTCTCTTTTCTTTTTTCTTCTCCTTTCCCCCTCCTTATAAAAGCTACCACCTCATCCTGGGCACCCTGGTTATATCAACTTCAGCTATGAGGTAATTTTTCTCTTTACTAATTTTGACCATTGTTTGAGTTAACAATGCCCCAAGCTCTGTAAAGAATAGTGTTGATTCTACATTTGAGATGTTTCTCAGTCCCACTTTTTCAGTTCCCACTACTGGCTCCCTCGTTTAAGCCCTGAAGAGTCACCTCAAGCCTGCATTGCCCCAGCACATTTCTGCCTCTCTGACTCAGTTTCTCCTCATCACACAGCTATAAAGTTATCTATCAGAAACAAGCAGTCAGGGGGTGGGCATGGTAGGGCAGAAGGCAAAATCTGGCTGAACAGCTTTATTCTATCCTAGCCCATAAAATGTGGGAAATTGGGAAAGATGTGACTTTAGATCATTTCAAACTAGAAAACTCCTGATTCTAAGATGTTCACTCTGTGTGCCTCCCTCATTTGTGTTTACTGAAAGACTAGTGACCAAGGGGTCTATGTCACATTCTGAAGAGCAATGGAAAGCATACTACCTATGTCACCCAGGTCAAATCATTTTCTCTCTCTGGAACTTTGGTTTCCTTATCTGGTGAAGGGAAATAATCATAACAACCACACTTCAAAATAGTGTCTGTAGAACAAAATAGTTAAGCAATAGAAAAGGTGTTTCATCAAGTATGACTTAGCAAGGTTCATAATTGTTTGTTGTACCTATATTCAATCTATATTACTGTATGATGCAGTCTCTCAACCTGCAGTGACCCAAGTGTTTACTGTATAGAAAGGGACAAAACTCTTATATCTCTCATAGGTTCTGAAGACAAGCTGTGAGTCTGTTTACCCATAGAAGCTGAGGGGAAATGTTAATGACAATTTGAGGCAAGATTTTCTGTTAAACCTTAAAAGGTTGATCTATTTGACCAGAAAACCTGTGTTTTATAGCATGAGAGACAGTGTTTCTGCCTCTTTTATTTTTCCATTGTGACATCAAATCAAAATAGAATATGATCAATGTTAAGTCAGATTGATTCTTTTGTTTTGTTCTTGCAAAGAAGAGCAGGAGCTGTGGAATTAAATGGAATTACTACTTCTGTGCCTCAGCCAAGCTCACATAACTCTTTAACTCTCCATGACCTTGTCTGTGAAAGCGAAGGTGATGATACGTGCCTCAGAGCATGTGAGAAAATGATAAAAATGTGTGTGAAGGATGTTATGTAGTGTTTACCACGTCAAAATCACCTGACAAATATTTACCTTGTTCTTTCTTCTGTAGAACTTATATTTTCAGGCTATTAATATTGGCAGGTCTGCATTATTGAATCTATATCTCACATAACTAAATTAAAATAACTGCATTCTACTGTCTCTTTCTCTCAAGGTGCTTACTCCCATTAAGTGGTACCAGAACATGATAAGGCAGCCGGTATGTAGCTATTCTGTTTTTTATTCCCTTAAAATATTAAGTATGCATTTCAATTCCCTTTTAAGTGAAATAACATATCTATGCCACATACTGACACTGATGGGAAATCTAGTTTGTATAAGATCCTATCTGTGTACACGGTTAGAAATGAATAAATACTCATATTGCCATAATGACAAAGAAAACATTGCTACTTCTCCAGTTGGAAGTCAATGGAGCCGATGGTAAACCTGACTCTTTGTTTCTCACCAGTACCCTTCCTATGGTTACGAACCCATGGGTGGATGGCTGCACCACCAAATCATTCCCGTGCTGTCCCAGCAGAATCCCCCGAATCACGCCCTACAGCCTCATCAACACATCCCCATGGTGCCAGCTCAGCAGCCCGTGGTACCCCAGCAACCAATGATGCCAGTTCCCGGCCAACACTCCATGACTCCAACCCAACACCACCAGCCAAACCTCCTTCCGCCCGCCCAGCAGCCCTTCCAGCCACAGCCTCACCAGCCCATCCAGCCCCAGCAACCCGTGCACCCCATCCAGCCCCAGTCACCCGTGCACTCCATGCAGCCCCTGTCACCCGTGCACCCCATTCAGCCCCTGCCGCCTCAGCCACCTCTGCCTCCACTGTTCCCCATGCAGCCACTGCCCCCCATGCTTCCTGACCTGCCTCTGGAAGCTTGGCCAGCAACAGACAAGACCAAGCGGGAGGAAGTGGTGAGTATATCTTGAAGGCACTATGACACCTAGGAAAATAAGCAAAATTGGCCCCTAGAGTTCTAAGTTCTCCAACAATCCAGATTCTACAGGCCACTGACTCTATTAGTCCAAACATGTGCAGTCATTTTATATTATAAACGAGTTTATCTACATGACTTAGTAATGAAGGCCATAGTTTTTATGGTGGGTTTAAATTCTACAATTAGTTTTAATTCCTACTAGAACATATGTTACTGAAGCCCATTAATCTTAAGGTCAACAGTATAAAAGAATATCTGTCCTCCTTATCTTTCAAGTGTTTGGCAAGACTAGGCTAGAATTGAACTGAAGACTTAAAAAAGAATAATTTTTGAGAGTGAGGTGATGCAAATATTTGAACAGGCTACAAAAGGTGGGTGGGCAATCTCTTCAAAGACCTAAGAGAAGATTACCTGTCTCCAGTGGTTTTAAATCTAACTTGGAGGAAGCTAAACTAGACAGACTGTCATATTACTTTTCAGTGATGCGATTCTATAGAGTAAGCTTTTAGCATGAAGTTTTCATGATTAAGCACAAGATCTTTCCATTACAGAAAGCTCTTCCAAATGAGTGAGAAATAGCTAATAAAATAAATAACCCTTATCCATATCCATAAACACTTACTTCTGTGTATATGAGATTTTGTAATTCTACTGCATGTATCTAAATGTAATTTCAAGTTATAAATGCTATTGATGATTTTCTACTAAGAAGTACCGAGGGGCAAGGCACAAATGACTTGGGTGGGGAGCCAGGACACCTGGACTCCAGTTCTGGCTTTGCTCCCAAAGAAGAGACAATATTGTCCAAGTTACTTCAAATCTATGGATGTTTTCCCTTCTTTAAAATGAGAGAAAATGACTAAATCAGATAATTTTCAAGCCCCTGACCAAGTACAAATACCATAGATTCCTGATAAAAAAAAATTATAACATATGTCATATATGGCTTCACAATCATGGAGACTATGGAACAGAATCTTTGAAAACTGATTGTCTCTCAAATAATCTGATACCTATAGCTGATTATTCTAGCCTAAAGTATTTGTTCTTTCTTTGTACAGAAAATACATTTATTTATCTCTTTATTAATCAATAAGGTCATGAACTTTTGTAATGTGTTCACAACTTGCCAGAGCTATTTATGAAAAGGTAGCTTCAAACAGGTAGTCTGAACTTTTTAAAACTCCTGTGTAAAATCAGAGTATAAGTATTGATTGTGTCTTAGAGTTGTTTTATAGAAAAATAAAGTGATGAGCTCAGAGCTTGGCATCCAGAAATTATTAAAAAAAAAAAGGTAGCAATTGTTATTTTACTATTAATTAATAGTTTTAAGTGTCCTGAAGGCAGGGCCCTCCATTCAGGACACTTCATTTCTAATGACATTTAGATATCAAATAGGTTCAAAAATTATAAACTTAAATGGCTGTACATTGTTTTGGCAAAACTGAAGCCATATGTGTTACCATAAATGGCACTAAGAATATTTGTGTATTATTTTAATTGTCCCTTTTCTTACTTTTTCAGGATTAAAAGAGCAGAAAATAAAGAGAACTGTAGTAGATACTTCAGGTGCTTTCAGAATGACCCTATGATTTGTGCCTACCATCACTTCACTTAGTAGATTCTGTAACTAAAAATAAGTACCATTAGCAAACAATAAAATGTTTTAAAAATCATGCATGTCTTTGTGTTGAATTAAATTTAAAATTTCACATTACTTGAGAGAATCTATTATAAATGACTCTTGAATGAAGTAGGGCTGCTCTTTTATACCAACTAGTTGTCCGTTCTTTAGGTGAATTTTCTTTTCAGGAAAGTTTTAAATATACTCTCAAATCTTCTAAAAAACAGAACTTTATACATTAGTTATAATAGTTGATAAAGTGAAAAATTATAAATATGTACAGTCACTGAACCTGAACTAAATGAAGGGATGGTTATGTGAATAATTCTTTATATTGAAAAAGATAAGCTTTTGAGAAATGTTTATGTCACAAAACAAATTAAGACCTGGAACACTGGCTTTATATGTCATACCACAATAATGAACAAAATCTAGTCTTTTGATCTTATTCTACTGAAAAAGTTTTTTAAATGAAATTATGTGATAAGTATAATAATGTACTGAATTTTAAATTAACAAGGTAATTAGTTTTCCTAAGAAGCCTTTTATTAAATGGAGCTTCCAATAGAGAATCACAGTGATTTTATATATAATAATTTCTTTCACTTCAGAATCTTTAAGATGATAAATTCTATGATATAGTCTTCAAAATGTTAACAGATGTATAAATGGACTCAAGACAAGTTTTCTTTCCCACTTATATTTATATTTGAATCCTTTTTTCCTCCTACACCCACAGAGAACTGTAAACAGTCTTTTTAGGGTTTATATTACACAGCACCCACAGTAACTTTATTCCCGCATTTTTATGATTGAGGCCCCTTAATCATTTTCTGGAATTAATAGACATAACTTTATCAGGGTGGGGGAGGTGTCAATATTTGAGTAAATAACTTGATTTTAAAGAGTTTAGATTCAATAAGAAAGTAAGACAACTTTTAATCGATTGGCATGGGCAAATTCTCAACGATTTAGTAAATATGTATTAATTATCCTCTAGTGTAAGGCACTATTCCATGTCCTGGCAAAAACAGTAAGCCCCATCCTTACGGAATCTAGAATCTACTGAAGAAGTAAAATGAGCCCATAGATAATAAGAGAAGGCCTAAGAGTAGTAATGCTATGACAAAAGCATAGTCTAAATGCTCTGGTGAATATGACATTGTTAGCCAGCAGGCTGTCCAGCAGAACTGAAGTTAACCTCGCATCCAGTCTCCCACAAGTTCAGTAGAAATGAGACCCCTTCTGTCTTCTAGGGAATGAATGTCACTCTTCCGTGCCAATCATGGCATCAGTTACCATAACAGACCATACCCACATCAAATATGGCAGCTATTCTCCTGGCCAGTGATTGGTTTAGGGAAAGGTTGTGGTGGATCTTGAATGATGAATGAGGTCAAAAGGGAAGTCTGCTAGGAGAAGAAGAGCTTCTGGGGAAAAAGATTACCCTTTAATTAAATATACATATACACATGCATGTACACACACACACACACACACACACACACACACACACGCGCGCGCACGCGCACTAGAAAAATATACTGTTCTGTCTATGGATCTATTTGATGTGATGCCTGGAGCTTTAAGTGCCATCTTGTGACCAGGAGTGGCAAGTGGAAAGATGAAAAGCCCCTAAGTCCTTGGTGGCTTCATTGTGCCCCTGAATCTGGTACCATCTACCTCTAGATGGATGACACACACTATTTCTGTTAGTTTTTTTTTTTCAGTTGTGGGTCATAACTGATTAGTGGGTAATGACATTATTAGGATGACCATCATTTATATCATGACAGCAAACTGCCTCTTTCAATGATATAAAGCTTTATGACTGGGACGATGGAGAATAATTTCATTAATGACATTCCTGGGGGGTGGGGGGAATCTAATAAATGGAGATAGAAATATATACCTCGGTATATTCTCAAAAATGTTTGCCCCCTCACATACTTTGCCTTCCACTGCTCATGAAAATATTGCCATTACAGTTGTTCATACTGAGAAATATTTTAAGAATGTAAGCGACGATGTTACCTGGAGACTGTGAGTGATATTGGAAAAAAACACAAATTTTGGACTCAAACTGGAGTTGCTTTCAATTTTTATGATATAAGAGGATTCTCTATTTGGGAAAGTCACTGACAAAATAATTCTCCTTTTATAATAGTTCAAATTATCTATACATGCACATATATAGAGACATATATATTCAAATCACATGTTGAATTACAGGGAAAAAGCCAGGCCGTGGACTCTGAAGACTATCACTATGACATGAGATGGACTGCACAAGATAATTTTAACAAGGAACTAAAACTTGTGTATTAAATGTCCAAACACATGTTTTAATGTAATCATTCTCATGGTGGTCTTCTATAACTGACATTCTTCTACCACATTAAACATTATATATTAACCAGAACCTACCATTTTCTGGATGGCCCAGATGGAGACTTATGAATACCATCAGTGAGGTACATTGCCTTGAGAATTCAGTGGTAATAAGGCTCTCATGCTCATTTTAAATTGCCCCATACTGCTCTCTTGTGCTAAATGCTTCTTTCTCCTCTTGGTTATCATTTCTTTCCTGTTGTTGTTGTTCATGTATGCTGATATCTTCTAATATGTAGCTTATTTTGCATATATATATATATATATATTTTTTTTTTCTAATAAAATAAAGTACATTGGCCTTGGGACTGTTGTTCTGGAAGTTCCACAGTCACTTTGAGAGTATCTTATTTCCTTACTCCCCAACTATGGCAGATAGCTGCAACTGACAAAATTCTGACATACATGTCACCACATAGTATAACATAGCTGATGTCAATTGAATGAAGCAGAGCATTTCTACTTCATTAAAACCCAGACTTAGTCAACTGACCAAATGTTACATGTATTTAAATCAAATATGGAAGAAAAGCAATAGATACTAATGACCAAGACATAAGTCCAGCCTGAAATAAATAGCAATAGTGATCACAAATGCATTAATAAAAAATTCTTAAATCAATAACGAGGCAAAAAGATTCTTTATGGAGCTGTGCCATATTTTTGAAATGAAGCTAAAGAGACAGAAGAAGTTAAGTAAACCACCTGAAGGAACCTCTCATCTCACTATAAGCACTCCCGTGTCACTAATAAATTTGAAATCTTCTCCACTCTCATTCACTTTAGTTGGTGAGGGCTTTAGTACGCATTATTTTTCCAGGATACAAATACATGTCTAAGACTTGGCCTCAGAGTCATCAAAATGCATGGAAAGATGTGGAATGATTCTGTTGATCATAGCATTACCTAAACTGGTGTGAAACTGAATCTCACTTAAATTTTCCTATATCTATCTGAAAAAATACTGTGATAAAAACTATGCTTTAGAAGAAAATTTAGTAGTGGAAAAATGTGGCAAACTAAAATTTAAGATCAGGACTGTATATCATTGGAGAATATATCATGAGATGTAAATAACTGAAACACACATAAATGTGCATAGAAAAAAAACTAGGAAGAAGGTATAGCTGTTTGTACAAAGTACAACTGTGCTACAATAAATATAAGTTACTTCCATAATAAGAAACAAATTTAATTTTTAAAAAGTTTGTTCACCCTTCCTCTGTTTCAATCCAGACAGACCTCCTTCCTTCATTTTCTTTTGATGTGAGCTTTGGGTCATGGTGGGTTCCCTTCAGATAAATTCTAAGTAGAAATCAGTTCAAATATACTTCATTTTTCAGAGAAATATTTTGACCAAAGATGGGCAAAGGAAAAGGAGAAAGTGGCTTTAGCAGAAACAAAGATGAATAATACAATCCAAAGACAAAGAAGAGATAAGCATGATAAAGTGAAGGAAGAAGAATTAGACACAACGCAGATAAAATAAAGTAAATTAGAAAGTAAAATAAAAAAGAAATGACCATCAAGGCAGCTTGAGCTAAAATTCTCTTGAAGGTTAACTGGTTTCAAAGAGTATGCAGATCAAAGGTAAAATACAATGACGAAACCTCTAACCCCTTAACGAGCTTGGGGCTTGCAATGACTTTTCACATTAAATGGGTTCTCTTTTGCTTTAAATGATGCCTGAACTATCGCTGATTTGAAACTCATCAACTGTCTAATCTTATTTGGGGGCTGCTACTGGCTATAATGAACTTTTTCCTCTGCTATGCTTAATTATATCAGGTCTGAATCACTGAAGAGCTCAACCTCAATCAATAACAGCTCCAATTAAGCAGTAAATGCTCACGATTCACTTATTAAAAAGGGCAAAGGGAAATACAGTCTATCAAAGTAATTTCCAGGCTATTTTTCCATAACCACCTAGCTTGATAGCTCACGCTGAGGGTGGAGACTCAAAGGATCACCTGGCAGTAATCTTCACTTTGTCAGACACAGTAATAGTTGCCACATTTCCAAGTTGAATTTTAGATATGTAGGGTGATAATACAATGGAATATGTAAAATTGGAGACATACACTACCTGGTAATTATACTTCACTCACACTGTTCAGCATGTATCCCCATGCAGCTATTCAAACTTAAAAGAATTAAAAAGCAATAAAATTTAAAATTCAGTTCCCCAGTCACACTTAAGTGCTAACAGGCACCTTAGGCTGGTGGCAACCACTGGACAGCATAGATACTGAACACATCTATGGCCACCAAGAGCTGTGAGACAGTGCTGTTCTACATACTACTTCCTGAGGTGGAAGAAGAATTCCTACTAATTTGAAGATTTTAGATGAAGGATGAAACCAAAACAGATTTGCTGGTTAAAACCGAACATCTCAGTTATCCCTAACAAGTCGTTTCCCAAGCATTCCAGGAAGCAAAATCTCAGATGGGGATTTTCTGAGAACTGTCAACATGTCCTTCTCATCCTCGGGTTGAATCACACACATTAAAATGGTTTTCCCTCTAGTTTTCTTTAAAAACAGATGAATCTGGAGTTCAACTAAATTAATTTTATGCTGGTAAGAGAAACTATTTTGTTTCCAAAGGAATGGCTGTTTGTTTTCAGACCTCTGCACACCACATCCTTACTGGAGGTAGAGGCTGGGCTGCCCTTGACCTAGGGTTTCACTGGGAACAGGCAGAAGTCTAAGCTGACAGAAAGGTTAAAATAAGAAACAATCCTGAACTTTTGTCCATCCCTGAGGGTGACTGACTGCCTATAAACATTAGAAAATATTTACATTCTTTTCTTTGTGTGGTTCAAACCAACAGCACAACATAAGACAAATAAGCACACACACACACACACGTGCTCATTGAATTCACCTGTAGTTAAAGGACCTATCTTGAGACATAACGTCATTTGAGTAACTTGAACTTTTAAATAAACCTCTCCTTCAAATCATTTAGGATCTACATGGTTATTATATCAATGAGCATCACTATGAAACATTACACTTCCTCCATGTGAAATTCTATCAAGAAAAAAAGGTCAAGTTGCTCATTTTATGTACAAGCAATGTTACCATCTCTCCCAACACCACACAAAATAAAAACACTGATTTCCCCCATAAATCTGAAGTCTGCCCCTTAGTAGGAAACAATTGCTGAAAATAGCAAGATGGAGTTTAAAGCCAAGACTTAAAAATTATATAAAATATATAACAATGGTATTAGTTAAAAAAAAAATACTAAAGAGATCTAACTGTGAATGGTTTAACCTGGGATTCACAAGAGAAAAATGATTTCAACCGATTTCCCACATTTCCAGAACATAGTGGCCTCTATAGTTGTGATCCATGCTGCTTTAATAAAATACTCGTCAGCCTATGTTTGTTGTGAAATTCTTGTTAATTGGAGCTTTTACTTTTGTTTTGTGATTTGGCTAATAATTCCTTTTGCCCCCCCCCTTTGGTCTAGAGCCTTATCAGTAAGGATTATTGGCTGACATTTAGTTATTCAAAAATACTTCCATGCTGGCCTCATCTGGAAAACCTCACTCTTCTAGAAGATAAATAATGCTTGAGAAATAAGATTGAGTTGAGAGTGGTGAGGAGTGAAGAGGTTGAGGAAAGAAGAAAAGAATGGTAAGTTGGGTCCCAAAACATTTGCCTTGATAAATCACACCTGAATTATCTGCAAAAAAAAAAAAAAAAATCAATAAAGCCCTCTTACAAATAACACTCCTTATGGTGAACAAAAAATAGCTCAGGGTCCAGCACTTTTTTCTATTAATCAAAAAAAAAAATCTTAACAATGTTAAATGTCTTCAGATATTTATCTTTAGAATAGCCAAATCTTGTTTTTCTCTCCAAAGAATTTTCTATGCTTCCAATCTGTCTGTGTAATGTGGGGGCTCTGAGGTCAGTTAAGTGTCCATGCAAAGACAAAGATGGCTTCCCCATGTGGCAGTGGCATGTGCAGGTTTTGTGACTAGAGTGGTTCACAATCATCTTTGCTTATCTGCTGTATCAACTTAGTTAAGTTTCTTAGCCTCTCTGTTCCTCAGTCCCCTCATTTATAAAACGTACTAAACATCCAACTCTGAGTTCTTTCTTGTCATTGAGCCCCAAATTCAGTAAATGTTGCCTATAGATCTTATATTCAGAACACAAGGCTTCTCCTGGCTCTATAGATGCTCAAAGGGAACCCCACACAGTAAAAAAATAGGCTGACGTAGAATTTGGATATAACCTGGTTTTCCACAACAAAGGTTTTCCATGCCAAAGGTTTTCTATGCCAAAGGCCTCAAAGTTGAACACATCTGTCATTTATCAACATGGCATCTCTGACATCTAACCACCTGAACACTTCCCTTACTGATTGCTACCTTGCTTGATCCCTCCCTTCTCCTGTCCGACATCCCAGAGGCTGTTCTTTGCTACCTCAAGGTCACTCTAAGGATAATATGAGAGTAAATCCATGAGTGTCAACGGCTGCACAAGGCTCATCAAAGGCCAGCATGTTAGACCCCCTCATCGGAATGACTACCTTTCATCTTCTTTGTAAGGTCTAGTCCCCATTTCCTGTGGCTTCCAACTCTGACCCTTCCCTTCTTGCTGTGGCATCGGTCACAACTTGGCTAATATTCCATGTTAGGGATTTCTTTACCAAACTGTTTTTCTCTAGAGCAGTGGTTCTCAACCAGGGCAGCTATGCCCCCTTGGGGACATTTGGCAATATCTTCAGTCACAGTGTGGAGGGGTGTGACTGGGGGCTGGAGTGGTACCTACTGGCATCTGGTGGGGAGAGAACAAGGACACTGCTAAATCATCCCATGATGCCCAAGACAGACCCCACATCAAAGAAAGATCCAGCCTTGAACATCAACACTGCCGAAGCTGAGAAACCACTCTAGTAAACAATGCTGACACTGAATCTGGCTGCATGATCAGAATTTGACCTACGGAAAGAATGAGTTTCTGAATAAATGTAGACATCTGTGCATGTTTTTAAAACACGATTAAGAAAGAAAAATCAAGAGCTCAAATCTTAAAGTGGGTAAACTTGATATCGGACCTCATACAAACAGACTGCTCTCCCCTTGCACCAACTGCATCAGCAAAACCTAAACAGCTTGGGGAGTGGCCAGGGTATTCAAGATTAACAAGATGAAGGGATGGCTGAATTCTCCAAATCAAAACTGTCCTTCAGAAATTATAGTTATTCGCTTCTTCAGAAGTTACCTAAAAGTAAGACTGTTATTTGTTTCTGAGGAGGTTACTTAAAAGTGATTTTGTTACCTGAGTAATAAACAGGAAAAAAATAACCAGGCCATTAGTCATTAGTGTAACTATTGAATTAGAGCTCATTTAGTTTGTCTGGGAAATGTCTTATTTTGGGATTCCTTTGAATTTGGCAGGATAGTGAGAAATAAGTAGTCTTGTCCATAGAGTGGGCAGGGATTTAAGATTAATTCTCACGTTCTCCAGAACCATCACTCTCCAAAACTATTATCTGATGAATAATAATAAGGTTTTGGTTACAAAATGACCAACAATTCTCTGACAGCCACGGGGAATATAAAGCAGTGTGCTGTGGGGATAGAAACCCACTCTGAGCGCAGACCCTGGGTACCCTATAATCCCTGATGGACCCAGGATATGAAGCATTCTATCTGTCCAAATATCAAACTCAAGCCACTCCTCCAAGTGCTATTGCATCGGCACATGCCTCCTTGTCTGGAGACCTTCTCTCACTGGTCTATCTGGGCTGGAGTGCTCAGGCCTCGAGGACTCCCAAAATATGTTGGACATGCCTCCATTTCAAGCATCCACTTGTTGCTCCTTTGGTCTCCCCACTAGCTGGCAAGCTCCTTGAGGCAGATTTAGAAAAATACCTGGAAACTAGTCACTGTGTTTAATATCTGCTTATGGAACCATCGTTAGCATCAAAAGCCACCATACTGTAATACAAAAGTAATGATTGATAATAACCAAACATTTACTGGGCTCTTATTATAGTCCAGGCATGTTCTAAGCCCGTGACATGTATTACCTCATTTAATTCTCACAAACTGATGGAGGAAAAGTTGTCTCAATCCCCAACTCACAGATGAGAAGTTGTCTACACTTTAAACTTGAAAAAGAAATGAGACGCTTCTCAAAACGCACACGCACACACCCTGTCCTGTTTCTCATGCATGCCATGTGAAAGGTAAACTAATTTGTCATCTGTTTCTAGGATATTAACGGAACACTTTCTTCTATATCTAATGGCAAATATGAGTTTAACTTGATCCAAGTCATGAAGCTTGTCTCCTAATGTCATTTAAGTTTTTCCACTCATTTTAACTTCCAAGGCTATGGTAAGGAGCTAATGGTCAAAAACAAACAAAGGGACAAATAAAAAACTCAAGAACCACAGCCCAATAATGCCTCTGCACTTGTGATAAACCACCAGGGATGGGGGGCAAGTGTGACCACATCAGGGCTGCATTGCCACAGCTACCAGGAGAAACCTATATGGACCACTCCTGGGTGAGAACCTGAGCAGAACGGCCCTCACTCCTTCCTTGATTCCAAAATATGGACTGAAAACAAATAAACCCAAGTCCAGTCCTCATAGGACCTGCAAGGTGCTCTCTTCCTCTCACTGATTCAATCAGAGAAAGCTACAGTGGAAACTAATGACGTCTTCTGAGAAAAGCCAGGAGCTGGCCCTCCATTGTCTTCCTTTCCAAGTAACCCATATTCAATACATATGTAAAGGCCATTTCAAGTGATGTTATAAAATTCACTAGAATGACCAGAATCAGAAGGCTGCTGATATATTCCTAGCATGAGACTGAATCAGAAATAACTGGTTGGCATACTCTCTCTACCTGGCGTTTGATGTCTGGAACAAAACACATGAAAAGGTTCAAATGTCTCAATAGCTTCTGGCATTGTAGCCTCTACAAACGCTAGCTCCCAAGGCAGCAGCTTACACTGGCTCTTGCCACTGGTCCTGCACAGTTGCATGCAACAACAAACTCAGGTTAGCGAGGTTTATGAAATCCCATTTTTGCCCCATGCTGATGTACTTGGGCTCAGCCTGGGTTCCACAATGACTTCTTCTGAATTTGAAAAAAGGCACAACAGAGCAACTTCGAAATTTCAAAAGTATTTCTTTTGAAAGACAGTTGGAGAGCTCTAAAGTCCTTATTGAACCTTACTAAAATGTGCATTCCTATGGGCAGGATTTACAAAGACAGTTAGAAAATAAAGGTAGATCTACTGCTTTGGGGGCCCACTTTTGCAAAGGTAGAAAAAAAAAATGTTCGCAATGACCATTCATAGGTATTCAGGAATAGGCTGTCGCAGAGACCTAAGCTGATTTATTTTCTAGCTGCTATTCCTGTAAGTCATCAGAATCACAATGCTAAGTCTTTGACCTCCTTCGAAATGAAATCATTCAACAGATTGTAAATGATGGTGATTTCAGAGCAATAAATTTGCTCCAAAAGCAAGTTATAGTTTTTCAGCAAATTAAATAATTAATATATGTTTAAGTTACTTTATACATGTAGTGACATATACACATGATAGAGAGAGGGAGAAATTTGCAAGTGAATTGAAGTTGCCTGGTCACATAGTTTAAGGTCACTTATCACCAATTTATAGGAAAGCTTGTGATTCCACCTTCTGGCTGTTAAAAAAAAAAAAACATTCACCAAATCAACTAATGTTTGATATGATACTGTCTCTTCTTTTACGAAAGATTCAAAAACACTTTTACTCATAGCTACATAAAACCGCAGGTACTACACTCTGTGAGCACTGGTAATATTCTAAATTAGTAACAAAAAATGATGGATTTTGAGGTTCTTTCCATGAAATCATGAAAAATTGCAAATGTAAAAATATAAGATTTGTACCTGAGGCTGCAAGCAGCAAAACCAAGCCTTTCTGTTTTCCCAAACCAACCATCTGTCTTTACTGCATAGAGCAGCCACAAGGGAACAGTCTAGCTACATTTTGTGGTTTCACATCAGTGCCCACATTGCTTGTAGATGTCATAGAATCTTGACCCTTCATCATATTAAGTGGAAGGGCAATGTCTGTCCTTGTCCCAAATGTCTATCATTATATAGTCCCCAGTGATCCAGACCCAAAGAGAGACTAAAAAGCAATATTTAGTCTCAGTTCTGTCATGGACTGGGCAGGTGACCTGCCATAACCTGATCAACTCTCACGCTTTCAGTTTTTGTAATCTGTCACAGAAAAATATTATACTAGAAGGCCACTAAGACCTAGGCAACAGGAACATTATAAGCCAGTATGCATCGTTCAAGTCAAATTACATCAATTTAAAAATACTTAGAAAACAGCCAAAAGGAAAGGTGCAGAAGAAATGATGGGTCCTTTCAGAGATTTGATCTAAACTTTCAATAAAAACATGAGTGTCTTGGCAATGCTATGTAACATTCCAGTCAGCCTGGCTCGAAGGCTCTGAACTTTCTCCTAAAGCAACAGGCAAAGACTTCTTAAGTGTCGTTTGAATCAACTGAACTTTGAAGTTGAAAGAGATAAGCACTGGAACAAGCGGACTGAATGCCACCAAGCTTTTACTTCTCTCATTCCAGCCTGTTTGCGTCCACCTTCCCTGGATGCTGCTCTAGGATTATTGTGCCCCAAAGGCTTTCACATCCTGCCAACTTGGGTCCTGCCCTGCCTCAAGCAGGAGGCACAAAACACAGAGCCTGAGATGCACACACCATATCTTCTTACCTCTCCAGGGTCCTTACACCTCAGTAGTAGCAGCAGCTCCAGGCAGAAGTGACCGCCCATTGTCCCCACACAGAGCCCCCGTTCAGTGTGGGAACGGATGAGGCTGATGACAAGGACACTGCTCAAAGAGCGAGAGGGGCCGGGCAGGCAGGCTTCTCAGCTGGAATGCGCTGCTAGAGGCCACGGGAGGGAGAAAGCCCAGGGTCGCTATGGTCCTCTGAGTCAGACACCCTGGGGAGCTCTTAGCTCCAAAAGGCCTCTCCCCACACAAAAACCTAAGAGGCACCAGCACTGAACTAGGGGGAAAAAATCTGAAAGTTACCAAGTTGAGGGATATGGTTGCATAGATGTGTGCAGGCCTACAGTAAATGGTAGAGATGCAATATGAACTGGAGGGAACAAATTATTCAAGCGAAATGCCAACTCATATTTCTGGTAAAGGACTTGTATTCAGAATACATAAAAAACTCATATGAGTCAATAGAAAGAAGACAAATAACCCAATTTAAAAATAGGCAAAGACTCTGAATAGATATTTCGCTGAAGAAAATATTCAAAGGCCAATAAGCACATGAAAAGATGCTCGACGTCATTAGCCATCAGGAAAATGCAAATTGAAACGGCAGTGAGATATCACATCGCCCCCACTAAAATGGCTAAAATGAAATGTTGGCTAAGAGGTGGAGAAACTAGAATCCTCATACTTTGTTGCTGAGAATGTAAAATGCTTTGGAAAAACAGCTTGGCATCTTCTTAAAATGTTAAACATAGAATTCCTATCTGACATAAGATAACTGAAAATATATGTCCACACAAAAAATTGTACATCAAATTGTTCACAGCAGCATTATTCGTAAGAGCCAAAAAGTAGAAGCAATCCAAATGTCCATCAACTGATGAATGGATAAATAAAAGGTAACATATCCATATAGTGGTATTAGTCAGTATCAAAAGGAGCAAAGTACTGACATGTGCTATAACATGGATGAACCCTGAAAACCTGATGCTGAATGAAAGCAGCCACATGCAAAAGACCACATATTGTATGATTCCATTGATGTGAAATGTTCAGGATGGGTAAATCCATAGAGACAGAAAGTAGAATTGTGGTTGCCAGGGGCTGGGAGGCCTGGGGGCAGTATGGCTAAAGGGTATTGGGTTCCTTTTTGGTGTGAAGAACCTGTTTTAACACTGATCTTGATGATGGTTGCACAACTCTGCGAATATAGCATTCAATTATATACTTTCCATGAGTGAACTGTAAGGTATGTGAATCGTATCACAATGAAGCTGTTACATTAAAAATAAATGCTTATTTACTTGCCACAGCCCTTTCTCAATTACAATGGGCCCTTCTGAGGTCACTATTAGTCCTGCAGATTCAGCTACTCGTCTTGGTGGGGGCCACAGCAAGAGAGGGTTTAGAGGGTTTCTGTCCAGTGTGGAGCTGGCCCTGGCCAACCGGGACCCTTCTCAGCTTCCTTTCTAGGCCACCGGTGATAAGAATTCTGTTCCAGCTTCAGGGTTTATTCCCACTCCTGACTCCTGCATTCCTGGGTGCTGATTCTCCTCCTCCCAGCATGCCTGTGGTTCCCATGTCAGACCCACAGTCATATCCCACGTGACCAATGTCTCCAAATAGATTACATGTGACATTAGCATAATGGGCCCTCACAGCTCAGTGACGTCTCATGGCTGAAATTCAGGAATTAATTGTTACCCTTCACCTTAGTCTAATTTTTGCTAAGCATTTTTAAAATGGTATTAGCTTTAGGAGCATTTTCGCTATGATAAGTAAAAGTAAAGTTAGCAAGTGATGCCAAGGAAGGAAGCAATTCAATGAAGAGAATACTACAGTGGTCATTGGGTTAATAAAAAAATCAGTATACTTGTATAATTTTACCATCCACTAAGAAAACTATACTGACACAATTTAAATATTAATATTCATCATTATTATTGTTTGTTTGTTTCCATAGTCTTCAATCTTTACAAACTATGCCTGGGCACAAAGCACCAATGCCCCCGAACATTATTAGTTCCATCTTGTCCCATGCTCAGAATTTTGCTGGGATCGGTGTATTTTTCTATTTGGACTAAAGTCTTAAGAGAAAGGCTTGCTAATTTCCCCCATTAGCTACAATGCACAGTGTCTGAAATTTGTCACATTTTGGACGAACGTGTAAATTTTTTCTATTCTGGATTTGTCTTAAAATTTTTCAACCTTTAAAAATCGTTAAAATGACTCATTTTTAACGTTGGTACCATTGTCCTCTGAAGGATATCAGCGTAACTATGAGAGAGTAGGCTTTCCCATTTGAGGATAAGCAAGACAGCAAATGAATGTTCCCAGGGACCCCGCCTGTGTTCATTCTGTGCTGGAATGTCCACACAGGCTTTTTCTCAAACACACTTGAGTGCTGTGGGTAATAGATGTCAAATCATAAAACTTAGAGGCACACGCTATGTTACTTTTTAAGGGAAAAAAGTGGGGGGAAATCAAAGGGTTTAGCAATTTTATTTACTGGCTTACATTCAGCGACTGTGAAAATTTGGCCACTGCTCAGGTTTGTAAATTTCTATGGAAACTGAATTGTTTGGCAAGCTCAATCAAAAATGAGTCTGATAAAAAAAAATGTTTCATGCTTTCTCAAGACCTTCTGCCACCAACTGTGTGGGACTGGAAAAACTGTTCAAATGTCAATTGAAGTGTCAATTTAAACACTGTAAATAAATGATTTTCTATATTCACATGAATTAATAAAATTCTGTTGATTTCAGACCATAACTGGAAGTAAACTCTCTTTGAGGTGGTTTTTTTTAAGTATTCCAAAACTATTTAATGTTTTTTGATGCTCACAGTTCTTTTTATTTATTTTATTTATTTATTTTTTAATTGTAGTTGACATTCAGTATTATATTAGTTTCAGGTGTACAGCATAGCGCTTAGACATCCACATAATTTATGAAGTGATCTCAGAACATGCAGTTCAGATTAGGCTAGTTGAGTTCAGTAGAGTTCTGTTTTAGAGTCAGAAATGTTAATTCAATATATTACAATATAGAGTGTAAAATTAACATTTTACACTATGAAGAATCGACTGCAAATTCAATTGGCATGAAGGTGGTTAAGAGGCAGGTCTTGAACTCAAAAAATAAAGGATTGAGCCAAAAGAAATAAAATGTTATTGTAACAGCCCAAATCATTATATAAAAGAACACTGTGGTGAGTTCCGATGCAAAGTTCATGACTCGTGAATATTATCTCCAAACCAGTCATCTCTGAGTTTTATAGAGTTGGCTATCCAACTGCCTTTCTGACCCTTCCATCTGGTATCGCAGGGTCATCTCAAACTTTACTTATCCAGTCCTGAACTTTTGACTTTCCCTCCTGGCAAATGTCTTTGTACTTAAGCCTCCTACATCTTAAGAGGTGTTTATAAAGCCTTTATCTCAGTGTCTGGCATGTAGACCTGCTCGATAAATGTTGATGATGATGATATTGATGATAATTGATGATGAAGAAGACGATGATTTTCATGCACCCAATCAGTTGAGCCAGAAACCAGATATTTTTTCTTTATTCTTCTCTTCACCTCATGTTTCTCATTTAATCCATTCCCAGGTTCTTTTAATTCTGTCCCCAGAATAAATCAGGATTCTGACCCCTCCTTCCCAACTTCGCTTTCATCACCCCACCTCCAGCCTCCATCATAGTTCTCCTGAGCAAATTTAACAGCTTTCTAATAACCTAATCATGTCTACTCTTGCCATTGCCCACTTAACCGTCCATGGGGGAAACCAGAATGATCTTCTCAAACACCTATCTTGATTATTAAAATGTATATCATGCTTGGCATGTATTTATTAAATATGCTAAACAACCTTACAAAGTAGGTACTATTATTCCATTTAACAGGTGGGGAATGGAGCAGAGAAATTAGAACATATCCGAGATCACTCTGCTTCAAAGAGGCAAAGCCAAAACCCATACTCGAGCAATCCAGCTCCACAGCTGAGTGTTCAACCACTATGCAAAGTATCACACCATGCCCAAGCTCAAATGAAAAACAAGAAAGCAAAGACTGTCAATTTGCTTCCACTATGGCTAGAACAAAATCCATCTGTATAGTTTTTCCCTGTGCCAAGCAGTCTGAAACTGCTTCCTCCCCATCCCCTCTCATGCCTCCCTCCTTCCTCCTGTTCTCCTGACACTTGTGGACAAGGCAAGCTTGGTCCTCCATAGGTGTTTCTGCCTGTGCTATTCCCAGTGCCTAAACTGCTCTTTCTAGGCATTTTCACATGGCTGGCTCCCCCTTCTCTCTCCTCAAATCCCACTCCCTCAGAAAAGCCTTCCTGGACCTTCCCAATCTGAAGTCAGTGTTCCCTGGATTCTCGATCTCAACACCCTGCTGGTTTGCTTCTCATCGCTTATCTTGCCTTGTAATTGCTTTCATATGCTTGTCCATCTGGCTACTGACTGTCTCTCCCACTGGTCTGGAAGCTTCACAAAGATAAATATTGTTTACGACTATATTTCTACTATCCAGTACCATGCGTTGCACATAGTAGGTGCTGAGAACATTTGATAAATAACTGGATGAAGACAAGACTACTTTGGTCACATGAAACATCCACCTAGATCTTAGGTTCTCCAAGTGTGAGTGTAGGATCAGAGTCAGAATCACACGACGATGCTTTTTATCAAAAGCACAGTCCTGGGACTTTGTGTTATTTTAAACAGTTACTCTGGAGACCTATCGCCTAGTTTTCTAAAGAATTTTTATAATTTTGATTTCAACATGATTTGGCAATGAGTAACTCTTGGGATTCTTGTTTAGCTATGCTCTTTAAGTAATCATTGTGCATTTTAAGGAATACTTGCTAAGAGAGAGAAAATGTACATTAAAACTGCTTTCACATGTTATAAGATTGTTAAAAATACTCACCAATAACAAAATTGACACATGCTGTATTTTAGGTCTGTAGGTAAGTGTTTACATAGTCACCTCAGGAGCCAATCGTTTTCTTTCAGCCTGCATACATTTGTGTGGGCTCCTGGAAAACTTGTGCTTCCTGAGCTCTGTAATATGTATAATGGATGAAGTGGACTAGCTGGAGTCCCAAACCTACTGCAACAGGACTTCCAGGGCCCGGTAATCTGCATTTTAAGAGACTTTCCAGGAAATCCCATGGACGTACAATTTGAAAACAATTTTTTTCTTTTTATCTAGACTTATGCATATTGTTTTAGAAAAATATACAACAGATATCCGGTGTTCACTCATTAAATGTGGTTTAATTCTGAGAAATCCAAGATAATGTTTCCCATAAAGGGAAAACATACATGATTAATTAATGTTAAGGTTACTAAGTATCCAGAAATGCAGATTATCAATAATCTTTTTGGTAAAATAAATCATCCTTGATAACTATCTTTTGTTGACCTGCATGAACACATGGGAAGGAAAGGACAGGCATGTCTCAGCTTGGACAATAAGGACAAACCATTTAATCAGATGGAAAGATTAACAAGGTAAGTGCCTTAGCCCATAACTTGACTATGTTTTAAGCTATAAGTGCATAATGTTAAGAAAATTAAAACTAAAGGCAGAAAGAGGCTTCCTGGATTGCTTAAAAGACAAAGGCAGCTGTTTTTTCTCTTTTAAGGACAGATACCTAAGTTCCAGAACATGACAGAAGAGCTTAAGTTAAACAGAAAAGTAAAACAACGATAAAACATCCAGTCATGTTTTTGACACCAAGTAAATAAATGCAGTAAAAAAAACCATGCCCCCATCCAAACAGCGAAGGGAAGCTATGCCAAGGCCCTCACCAGGGGTGCTTTGTCCCCTCCTGACTCACGTTTTCCCCTGTCCTCCTTGACAATTTCAGGGCATTTGGCATTAGTGACTGACATGCTGGAGATGGTTTCCTCCCTGGCCTGCTGTGATGTTCCTCTCTTCACATCCCCCTTCTCTCCTCCGACCCTTCCATTGTTCTTCACTCAGCAGAGACCCTTCAGCAGGAGGTCTAGGGCTTTCAATGACCTGACCCCAACTCATTCCTCCAAACCCTTCTTTCCAGCACTCCAGCTCCACAGAATTGCTCATCCTCATTTGTTTTAGATGCCCTGTCATTGTTTTTACCATTTTCCTTCTCCACAGTTCTCTTTATCCCCTTATTTCATGGAAAATTCTCAACCTTTATGACATCTCACTTGTGTCACTGTGTACTAGGTTCCATCCCCTTCTGCCTACTTCACATCATCACTCTAGCCATCCTCTTACACATCCTCTCAACTGGATAAGTCTCATCAGCATTAAAACATTCTATTATAACTTCTACCAGACAAAAGTTCTTGATCACACTTCCCTTTTTAGCCACCACCTCATTTCTCTCCTTAAAAAAAAAAAACCCTTAAAGAAGTGTTTATATACCCTGCCTTCCGTTTCCTTTCCTTCCAGTCTTTCTTGAATCCACTTCAAGCAGCTTTCTGCTCCAGCCATCCATCAACACTGCTCTTTTTAAAGATACAAAAAACCTCTACACTGATAAATCCTCTGATCAGTCCTCAGTCTTCCCACCAGCAGGGTACTATTGATATGTATACTAATTGATAATTATGCATTACCTAGGATCACAACTGGCAAACAGGCTTATTGTCATCTACTCATCAGAAGCATTACAGCTACTTATCACAGCCCACGGACCCTCCCTTTAAAACCAGTTCTTCATCAGGGTTTTCAGATGCCACTCTCTTCCAGGTGTCCTTCTGCCCCCTGATTCTCAGTCTCCTGTTTCCTCCTCACCTCCCAGAGTGTAGCATAATATTGGAATTCCCTACAGATCTGTCCCCAGACCACCTTCATTTTTCATTGGCAGTCGCTCTGTTGATGATTTCAACAGATCTTAAAGCTTTAAATGACATCTATGCACTCTTAATTCCCTAATTTATATCTCCAACAGGACCTTTTTACTCTGAATTACCTCAGTTCTTCAACTTTCTCCTAACCTGCTCCTCTATGGTCTTCTCCATTTAAATCAATGGCAAGTTTATCCTTCCAGTGACTCAGGCCAAAACCTGACTCTCTATCACCCTTGACTCCATTTTGTACTCCAAGGCCAAAACATTAGTAAATCCCATTGGTTCTACCTTTAAAATATGCCCCAATCTGACCTTTTGGCATTTCTACTGTTCTACCCTGGTCCAACCTAACATCATCTCTCACCTCAATTAATAATAAAATTGTTAAGTGGCTGAGCATAGAGACTGGTTCTGCCAAACCTTCCCCAAAATAGTCATTTCTTCTCACTCAAGGGAATTTTTCTTGAGAAAATCTTCAAATTGTCACTGAGTCACTTCCAGCCATATCTTTTTGTAAAAAGGTATAAACACAGATAATCCAGAAAAAGAAACACAGGTGCAGACGGGCTCCTCCAAATCCCATAGTGATGACTTGAATTGCTATGGAGAGTGTTTATTTTTGAGCAGGTCACAGGATTCTTAATGATGCCTGAATTACTCCTTGCTCATAAGAGAACAGTACCAATACGTGATGTGCATTTATAGTTCATGTGGACAGTGTACAGAGCGGCCATTCCCATGCCTTTTGGGACTGAGTAAGCTGACTTTGGTGATAATGGAACCCAGATAGAAAGCCATGAGTCTTACTTACAACCAGAGGCATGTGAGGTAAAGGTGGCTGAAGGTATCCACAAAATGTTGCCTTCAACATAAGCAATAGACAGAAAAAAAAGGACACCTTTTTCTCCTGTATGCCAGAGTCTCTCAGCCTCAGCACTATTGACATTTTGGGTTGAATAATTCCATTTGGGGGGGGCTTTTCTGTGCATTGTCAGATGCTCAGCAGCATCTCTGGTCTTTACTCACTGGAAGCCAGTAGCATCTCTTCAGTTGTGATAGCCAAAACCATCTCCTGACACTGCCAGATGTCCCTGCGAGGGCATGGAGACAACTACAGGTTGGGAACCACTGGCCTAATCATTGTCAGATTTATCCCCAACCTGCCACAGTTCCTGTCAATGCTAGCTTAGGGATGCTTAGAGAAACATAAAGTGACGAGAATTGCAGGAAAAAGAATCCAGAGACACCGGATGAAATCCACCATACTTGAGCCTGTAAAATTCACAATTCTTTAAGCTTGTTTAAGTGGGTTTTGCTGTTATTATCATCCAGAGGCACTCCAGCAACCTGGTGTCGACCATGACAGTTCACAGGACATTGCTTTATTCCAGGGCATCCCACAGCTTGGAGTAACGCCCTATGCCTCCTTCAGGCAAGATTCCGGGGGCTTAGTTTTCCATGTAGGACCAAAACGAAATGACTCACTTTTCCATTTGTTAATTGCTGCTTATCCACACTTTTTACAGAATTATAGAACTTTAGAACAGGAAGGGGTTTTAAGGAAGGAGAATTAAGCTAAAACCAATGTTTGTGTTTATCTTCAAAGGAAGGTTTTCCAAAGAAGATTAAGCCGCATGCCTTCAAATATCAGGAAAAGAACCATTATCCACTTCAAAACACTTCCTGAGCATGATAAGTCACCATACGCCTTGCATAAAAAGCAAGGGGAGACATTTTCTTATGGCACATACACTTAAATATTCTCTTCTCCTTAACTAAGAATTCTACGTGGTTTTAATGACCAAATCAATTATCTACTTACAGTGGACACCCATTTCTACAGGCTAAGTTGTCATTTAATTTTACCATCCAGCAGCATATATATTTTAATGTGAAAACTGATGGACAAACAGAACTGGAGTAATTGGTAAATTATTAAATTCAGGGCATAGTGGGGATGAGGAGAAGATAAAAATAAAAATCTATTTCTTTTGTTACTTTTCTTGTTTTTATAGTACCTGTTTGTATTTTCTTTGCTTGGTATATAAGCTGTGTAAGTTTATAATTTAAAAAATCAGAAATATAGAAATAAGCAAAATGAATAAAGTTAAAATATTCTATCATTCAAGAATCAATCACTGATTAGTGAATATTCTTCCCAATATTTTTCTTACATAATATATTTTGAAAGTCCCTTTAATCATATATTTAAGTTGTTTCTAATTCATCCAATTATAAATGAGGCACCCTATGAATAGTTGGCTGAAAAGAAGTTATACATGCTCAAAAACAAAAATTTAAGGAGAAAACACAAACACATAAAAATTCTGGAAAATGTACCAAGGCTTAGGGTATTCTGTTATCATTTACATGGGGATCCAATCACAGAAAGCATCCCTCAAGAGGGCAAAGGGGCAGTTAATAGCAAACAGTCTCGCAACGAAGGAAACTACCCAGGCGACAGACATGATAGGGTGATAGGGCCAACACTATGTGAACTCAATGGAGAAACAGCCAACAAATTAACGCCAAACATATCCTCTCAGTTTATAGGTTGTACAGTCACTTTCTAGTAAAAGAACAGACTTTAGCCAATCATATAATTAGTAAAAAGAAATAATTTGCTCCTCTGCAAAAATCCTGTGATGCCAATGCTCAACAGCTATATTTACATATATGTTTATATATATTTGTATTCATATCTGTATTGATACCATTACCTATGCCTGTATTTATATATATACCTGTAATTGTACCTGTATACCCATCCATCCATCCATCTATCCATCCATTCATGCATCTACCCATCCATCCATATATCTGTGGTTCTCAAACTTGAATGTGCACCAAAATTCCCTGGTGGGTTTGCTAAAACACAGATTCCTGTACTCCACCTCAGAGTTTCTGATTAAACATATCTCTGACACAGTCTAAGAATTTGCATTTCTAATAAGTTCCCAGGTGACACAGATGCTGCTTGTGTGGAGTCTACACTTTGAGAAATGCTGCCTACCTTTGTCTTTTTCTCTTAATATTCTCTACACCAACCTAAATTTTTAGGAACATATGGCTACCCCCACCATACTCTAACTGCTATCATCATCAATTGTTAATATAAGCCACAGTGTTACATACTATACAGAACTGATATTATGGTGTTTTCAAACTTTCTCCACTTAATAATAGAAATTTTAAGATATAAAATTGTTACCACATATCTTCTTCCTCCTGGGAGAATAGTTTAATTGTGGTACATTTCTTGCTTTTACTTAGTTTCCACTGCCTTTGGCTTTTAACTTGATGTATTTACATCTTAACGATTCAGATTTATTTTCCAAACAGTGAGATGAAACAGGAACGACTCAAAGGCAGCTTCATTTTTAAATTGGCCAGGCTTTTGTAAACAAGCTTTTGACTGAGCAATTTATAATACTCCAAACAGTTGGGGGAAAATAGCACACAGTAAAGCAGATGTTATTCTCCTAACTTCTCTTTTTCAGGTCTACAATCATTTGTCCACAGTACTAAACGAACCACATTCCTTCAAGGAAATTTTGGCTTTGCTGGATGTCAACCATGTCAGCCATACTCAAGATGTGGTTGAAAGAACAAAGCTTCTTAGAGACAGTGCTATGGCCTGCTTCCTCATGCTAGTTTGACAGCGCTTGATTTAAGGCTTATGTTGGCACATGTCTGCAGCATGCAATGGGGACACAGTTCCCCAGATGCCAACCTTAACCTAAATAAAAGCTAGGCCTGCATCTCCTCAGGGTCAAGTTAAAGAATACAAGCTCTGCTATCTCAGACCTCAGCGGGTCCCAATTAGTGGCAGACAAGACACGTACAAAAGAAGAGGTAATTGGTAATTTTAATGGAGAAACAGTTGCAAAATTGAGAAAAAGAGAACTCACTTTGCACTGGTGAGCATATTCCATTTACTCAAATGCTTCAGAAATAAAGCTTATTTCTCCAGAAAGTGAAATGCAGACATAAAAAAGGAAAGAAATTTTTACAGATGAGGTCGAAGCAAAGTCTATCTGCAGTGAGGAGTTAATGTGTGATAAAGTGAATAATCTTAAGAATGACAAATTTCACTAATGAAATGATTATAAATTATGACCTCCTGCAACCAATCAAGAATATCTTTTATGGTGGAAGAACAGAATAGCTGGAAGAAAAAAAATGGTGCCCTAACGGAAACAAGGAAGATGTGGTGGGTTTTGGCCAGTTCAGAGAAAACATTTCTTTCCCCCTTAATATATCTATAGATAGAGATATGCATTCATGCACATGTATAGACACACACACTCACTCAGACTTTGTGAAATAATTCTGATTTATATATAAGATCCTCTGGTTCCCATTGAATATTCAAAATGCCCTAATTGCAAATAGCCATGGAATGAATGACAGTCAGCAAACATCGAAAAAAAGCTGTCATTAAAATATACATACATACATACATGCTTGCATACATACATATATATGTTACAAAAGAGAGAACACATAGAGTATAGTCATACAAAAATCTGCATTGTAACATCTACGGCTATATATTCATGTAAGTACTGTTTTTTGATGTTAAAGACATGTCCAATATAAAGATAAGTCACCACAAATTGTGCTACGAAGAGAATTCACAGGAAGCATTGCAATCAGAAAAACTGAATGTTTCTGAGTTTTTTAATGTAACAATCTACCTGTAGTTCCAGTTTGTGTAAAAATTTGATCTATTAGGCACAAATTTGGTTGCAAAATGATATTTTGAAGTAAACATTCATATAAAAGACAAGAAAAGTGAACATTTTCTGAAATGACTGTCTTTTCTAAAGAAATGTAATATTTTATTTGTAAGGAATGATGAGATGTTACTCAAAAGTGATTTTTCAATAAAATGAATGAAGGAGTAAAAGAATTCATTTTAAAAATCAGTTGGATCTCAAATCTTAGCTTGAGAACTTCAGCAGATATAGCACACATGCTCATTTTCAAGTTAAATATAATCCTATTTAAAACAAAATAAACTGATGTGAAAAGAAGTTATAACTGCCCATCACACCAAAAAGATGCACAGTTTAGCTAAAACCATCATAGCAGTTTCCAAATTATTCAAACCCAGATTTTAAAAGCACAAAATAAAACATAAAGGAGTTATTCAAAAGAAGTTTGCATCAGAAAATTCAAAAAACATTTGTCACAGGACTAGAGCAAAACTTTTATTGCATCATTAATATAAACTGACCATAAATATCAAAGTTACCCATATCTTAGTGAGAAAGTTTTATGAAGGAATTCTGGAAAATGAGATAAGGAGCTAATTAAGAGATTATCTTTTCTTTATACTGTGAAGGGACATATGTGAGTAAGACAGTTGACACGCCCACTAAAGCATTGAAGCCAACTTTAGAGTTGCAAAATATCTCAGGTCTGAGAAACAGCTTAAGAAATTGTTGGAGAATAAAGGAAATATTTTAGTGAATTATCTATAGCAGAGAGTTTCTCAACCTTAGTATCCTTGACGGTTGGGGCCCTATCATTCTTTGCCATGGGGGTCTGTCTGGTGGACTGAAGAATGTTTACCAGCATGCCTTGTCTCCACCTACTTCCCACCCCTTCCCAACTGTGACATCAAAAATGTCTCCAGATATTGGCAAAAGTGTCCCAAGGAGCAACAGTCCCCCAGTGAAAAGCACCGATAGCACACATTTACATAAAATAGTTTGATCAATTGATGTAGTAAATGCTATTAAACTGTTCAAAATTTTATATTCCTGCAGAGTTCATTCTGTGAATTTTGCCAAACTACTGTATACACATTTTCATGTTTAATCACAACAGACTGACAAGTCTGGAGTGACTGCTTCTTAGGTATAAACATTTTCTAAATCCACTAAAATACTTCTGATGATCTTACAAAAATTTCTAAGGATTCTCATCCAGAATTTGTGATCTGGGGCTTAAACCAAAATGTTATCACTGTTTTGCATAATGCTCTCTCCAAAATGGAAGCACAGATTGTGTTAGCATTGGAAACTACATGGAAATTATGTTGCTTATGTTATGCTTTTGTTGAAGGAAAACAATCTGTTTCCCATGTTTGAAGAGAATCTCAAGATAACATTGCTGAGGATGGTATACCCTGAAATGCTAACAATTTATTTATTAGTTATCAGATATGTCTTAGATAAATAATGATAGTTGTATCAATTACTCAAGTCAGCTGCAGAAAAAATTCCTCCCTTAAGAGATCATTACAGAAATACTCAATTACGATAACTATTTAAGTGAGATTTTCACTTAAAATTTATTACTTAAAATTTATCTTACTAGAACTTGCTAGTAAAATGAACAAAGAAAAAGCATAGGCAGGTCGAAGGCGGTTGATGCTACTTACAGTTTTTAAACTAAAAAATTAATATTCCAAATAAGAAAAACAAGCAAATTTTCTTGGTTATGTTGATTTTAAAATATGGCACTGCACTGTTGAACAATACTAAATTTGAGATCACAATGCTCATCAGTACCTTAAAATTATAATATATTCACTGCCAATGCAGAGAAATTACTCAAATTTTATAAGAATTGTTGAAAAAATTTTAAGAATAATTATTGAGTAAGTCAAGTGGGGACAACATGTCTACTTCGGTAATAAAAGACAAAATATGAAACCTATCATTTAAATCAATTTTTCTAATTTCATTTCTTTCTCATTTATTTTAATAATTTTCTCATCCAGATGATTTATTTATCACCAAATCTAATCATATTATCATATCACCAAAAGATATTGCATAGAATTAAATGCATGTCAGAAAAAAATCTTTGTTAGTCTCTACTTATAAATTATTGGTTCAGAAAATATTGTCACTATGTTTTTCACATTTCCATACAGGTAAACATTTCAAACCTAAGCTTTGACTTCTGTGATTATTTGACACTTCTTATTGAAATTATAATGATCCAAAATGTACCTCCATTTGAAAGAGGAAAACATCCTAGATCAAAGTTCTTTTTTATAAAAATAGCTTTTTTTTTTTTTTGCTAGATTAGTGTTTCTCAATTGAAATGACTTGGCATCTCACAAAACACTTAGGGATGTCTGGGGACATCTGTGGTTGTCACAACTGGGGGAACATATTATGGGCATCTGGTGGGTAAAGACCCGGGATGCTGTTAAACACCTAACTCTGCATAGGCCAGGCCTTTATATTAAAGAATGATCTGGTTCCAAATGCCAGCAATGCTGACGTTGGGAGACCCTGCCCTAGATAAAAACCTTTCCTGGTTTATCCTGTGCAACAAAGTGAGGACCACTCAATCTAAAACAATAGAGGCTCCCTTTCAGAGAGCATGCCCTATTTTACCAAAGAGATTTTTCTTCTCTCGGAGAAGGTGAAACATTAGTAATCCCTTCATGCCATTGTTGACATTTACAGAGCAGAAAACAAAATAGAACATTGTGAAGGGACAGTACGAGCAGCCCCAAATAAGCGATCCTTGCACTGCTGTTCTCTAAGGGACTATATCTTATTTGAGCAGCAAGAATGTACTTTGATACTGAGTCAAAGCAATGCCTTCACTGTAAAACAGGAATTACTTGACAAGCTAAGAAAAACACATCATAAATATCAATACAGCTAAAGTTAAGCAATGAGTCTTTCTATTTTCCCCTTAATGTCAACGATAAGTGATAGTCTGTATTGCTTAGGAGTCACTATTAAAATCAAACTTTTAATAGCCTTATGTAAACATCTTCATTTTCCACAAAACTAAGTGATGGCAGAGAAACATGATTGCTTACAGCTGCAAATGCCTCACAGCGAATGGAACACTTGTTAAATTTTGGCTAAAATGTCTCTTCAGTGGCTTATAGTGTCTTTTCCAAATAAAACCATTTTTTTTTTTTACTAATCCATTCAATAATATTATGGTAGACACCTTCATTAAATCATGGGACAGAAATGACACAAATAATCCACTGATTACACAATAAGTGCACATTAAGTTAAAAAAGTGCTACGTTCCTAAATAGAAATTAACTTTATATTTTTGTATTACGGACTAGCACTGTATAAATCACTCATGTTTTACCCACCCAATGGATAGAAAAATAGAAAACTTTATGCTAGAAAGGAAAAAAAATGTTTCCTGTGTGTTTACTTTCCCCTAGTGTCTATGACATTCTCTAGATTATGGGTCATCAACATTTCAGGAGACCGGTGTCAAGTTTCTGAATGGGTTAGAAATGAGAAGCCGAGGTAAGCAAAGGGCATTTGGGTTCATTCTTGCTAAGAAAGAAGACAAATCTTGCTCATACATTCCATTGCAAAGACTTGAAAGGAAAGAAAATGTTCCTCTTCAATTTCATATGGTCCAAGACAAAATATATCAGTCACTTACCCTTTAGTGTGAATTATTTAAGTCAAGATTCTTTTGTTCTAAGGCCAAACTGAGTTCAGCTTTTAAAGATGGAAAGAGATTTGATGTTACTAGATGTTTTGCAAAGTACTAAATAATTCTGAAATGGTCGATGCCTTTGCTCCCAGGTGGTAGGCACACCAAGCAAATACAACAATCCAGAGAGGCAGTACTGGGGAGTATAGAGACATTTAAACACCAAAAGATAAGAGAAAAAAATCCCTACACCAAAATACAGATATTGTGAGTTCATTTAGTGACTACTTACCAAACCCTCTACTAGGTGCCAGGAATGCAGGTTCTGGGCTAAAAAGATATGAAGGGTTGGGTCTGGGCCTAACTTCAGAAGAGATCCTAAGAATTTTGAGTGAAACACAAGCTGCTCTTGAGTGTAATCCTATGGTAAAGAGGAAAACAGACCATGTTTATCAAAACAAAGAGACCAGACTTTCATTTACAGCAGGCTTGGTGACCACAGAAGTTACTGTAAATCTTTGGTTAATCGACTGCATGAGAAAACACTGTACCGGGATGGCCAAAAGCATCAACACATCCATTGCTGATTCAGTCAGCACTGGGCCTCCTCCTCTAGACATGTGTTGATGTGTTACCCTCTCAAAGGACGTTCAGGGATAGTTTATATCGAATTCCTACAAAAATGTCACTTTTGTTTTGTAAATGCTGTTGTCGTGGTATTAGATTAGTGAAAATAGTCTCATTTTACTGGAGAATAAAAGTGCTCCTGAAACCATTTCTGAATTTTGAATATTCATCTCCAAACACCAGAGAATTATTATTCTGTGTGATAATAGCCGCAGTACAGAAAAATGTGTCCCAAGGACTTAGTGGAACAGCACAGGACTGGATGAGGTAGGGAACAGTACAGAACCTTTTTAGTACAACTTATTTCTAAGTCTAGAGTTATTTTGGAGCCCTGACATTGCTAAGAGGCACCCGAGGCTTGAGTGCACAAAAATTTTAATTTCAATTTAATTTTCGACACATTCAACATTAACTCACAGCTAGACTGTTCTTCAGATCAAATAACTGAATGTTCTAATCAAATTCTTCTGGGGTTATAAAACTGCTAATTCTTGAAAGATAATCAATTTGACAATCATAGCGGTATTATGGTGACTCATTAAAACAGGCAAGTGTTAGAAATGACCTTTTCCTCTAAATGGCAGCACTAGCATCTCTGTAATTCAACTAATCCCATTACACCTACACAAGAACAGATTCTAAACTCTAATAATGAACTTCAGGAAGTCTGACAAAACTGGGCAATGCTAACACCAGGGTTATGAGATCATTATAGGAAGTTCCTGAATCTGATGCTGGAGGAGTGATTTATTCATTCTCTCAATGCTAAAGATTTTCTGGATTCATATTGCAATAGACAAGTTTCACTTGGATATTAGAAATCTAACATTCTCATCACCATCAGCTGTTTGTTTAGTCAGGGCCACACAGAAAGGTGACACGTCGAAAAATTCAAAGTTCTTTTTCTCCTCACCTACCTGAAATTAAGTAAGGGATTTGACAACTGCTTTAATGAATTGATTTCTTGAGTAATTAAATAGTCCAACTAGCTAACACTTATTTCTGTCATATGCCACATCTCCTTCCAATAAGTAGTTCTGGATTTGGATCTGTGTTAAAGTATATTCACAAGCAGATGCTGGCCATCATTTTATAACTGCCACCAACCACAACAGCAACAAAAGCTAAGGATTATTTAGCACATACTACAGGCCAGTTACAGTTCTATGCACATTCCAGGGTGCTCCACCTTGATGGTTAAAATCCTAAGGGAGCCCACGAAATTTCTCAAGGGTTAATGAGTTGCAGATAGGTCTTGGAATTCCAGAAAACATAGCAACTATCATCTTGGCATCTCCGAATAGGATGGCCTTATGTTGCAGAACAAATAAGGATGATCCTCCATGCATTCCACATATATTAACTGAGGGCCTCCCCTATGCCAGTCACTATATCTACGTTCTAGAAATGGTCACTCATTTCATTATTACAACTACACCATTGTTTTCGTTTTACAGGGAGAAAGGTGGACAAACTTGCCCACAGACCGAGAGCTAATAAGTGGCAGAGTCAAAATGAAGAGAAATAGATTTAGCTAAACATTTGAGTCACTTGGCAAACAGTGTCACCATTCATCCTGGCACCTAAGCTGGAAACGTCAGGATCCCCACCTCCTGTTCTCCCTTATTACTTGCACATGATTGGCCAATTCCCTTGAGTGGCTTCTTGGGTCTTTCCCTTATTCCTCTCCATCCTGCCATCCTTGTCTTGGCCCAGGCACACATAGTTTTTTGTTGGTTTATTTGTTTTATATTGAAGGGAAATTCACATAATATAAAATTTACCATTCTAAAGTGTCCTATTCAGTGGCATTTAGTACAGTCACAGTGTTGTGCAACCACCTCCTCTGCCTAGTTCCCAGTTTTACCAAAAGGGAAGCCAGTGCCTATTAGGTGTCTGTCCCTGCTCCCCTTCATCCAAGCACTAACATATTTGCTGTCTCTGTGAATTTGCTTATTCTGGATGCTTCCTATGAATGGAACCATACAATATGTGACCTAATGTTTTTGAGGTTCACCCATGTTATAGTGTGAATCAGTGCTTCATTCTTTTGATGGCCAAACTATATTTCATATTGTACAGATAGACGGTTTTATTCACTCATTCATCTATTAAAGGATATTGGAGCTGTTTTCACTTTCTGGCTATTGTGAACAGAGCTGCAGTGAACATTCATGTAAATACCTGTTTTCAATTCTGTTGAAGCAAATATCTAGGAATAGAATTGCTTCTTTTGAGTATAAAC
Source organism: Cynopterus sphinx (assembly GCA_030015415.1). Taxonomy (NCBI): domain Eukaryota; kingdom Metazoa; phylum Chordata; class Mammalia; order Chiroptera; family Pteropodidae; genus Cynopterus; species Cynopterus sphinx. The sequence continues at coordinate 3,510,273 of CM057388.1, forward strand.
ATAGAAGTGGGAATGCTGGCTCATGTGGTAATTGTGTTTAACTTGATGAACTCAGCGGCTTTTGCATAGACTCACATGATAGAATGGTCTGTGTCCTGAAGCCTCCCCTTATCAAACCCTTCCCGTTCATTGGCAGCAGAGGTGTGCCGATGTTATTCCACAGCTGATAAACTTCTAATATTTCCTCAATATGTAAAAAGACAATGAGCAACCCCTCAGGGCTTCAGACAGCCTGCCTGGGCTGATCCTGACATGCTGGTCTCAACTTACCCTATCTTCCTTAGACTTTCCCTCCCACTACTTCACGCTACTGCCCTAGTTTCCAATCCTAAAGAATATACTCTCTTTCAGGAACTTGTCTTTAATGGACCAGCTAGCTGAAATTCCCTCCCACATATCAACACTCTGCCCCTCCTGGAGACTCACTCAAATGCCATCTCTTCCACGCTGACTTTGACAATGCTCACTTCATTTACCAAGCTGGAGAAAATCACTGGTTTATCTGCTTTTTCCAAGACATTGTATCTGGGCCATTGTGGAGACATTTGTCCCCAAAAGCCTTTTATCCTAAAGATTTGTGTATAAGTCTCTACTCCTATGTAGCATGTAAATTGTGTATGTTTGCATTGCCCACCGTAATGTAATGCTCTGAACAGAGTTGTATTTAAAAAACATATGATAAAGGAACGAAGGCATGAAGCCAGATGAAAGAAGGGATAGACTCAATATATCAGATGTAAGCATCTCATTTGCTTTCTCAATCAGCTCCATCAATCATGCTGACTTTAGGGCTCCAGTCAAACAAATATTAATGGCTTGATCATAGAGACTAGTGTCTAGAGGCGAATCCCAAAAAGAAACTATATCTGACTAGCTCTGTGACTAGTTTTGCAGCTTTTCTGTGCCTCAATTACCTCACCTTAAAATGGAAATAATCTTGGTTTTCTTTGAGTATTAAAATGAACTAAAATTTCTGAAGCTCTCAGAACAGTGCCTGGCAAATGGCCAGCATTTTAGAAGAGTTTGTTAAATAAAATAAAAGAAATGAGCCAACTGCTCACACTCTAACTGAGTAACACTGATTAAGACAGGCAGAATGAACACAAGGCTCTGTGAGCTGCAAAGTAAAGGTATTTACTCAAGCCCACTAATCAAACTGTCCTCATGAACTCAAATGCTATATATCTGTTATTGATTTACTTGGTGTTACTCTTCCCTTTTATTAGTTTTGGAGGTGTGAGGCCATCATAGAGAAGTACTTTTGGTTTAATCCTGGTATTCTACCTTGCCCAGTGTTGTCATAAGTAAGATAAATGACAGCTATTTGTTGATGGGACTTTCCCTGGCAAATGAAACTGATTACAGAGATACCATAGCCCTAAATGACTACAACTTACTTTAAAACTAACCGCGAAGTTGTGTATAACCAATTAACAAAATTTAGTATATTGTGAAATCAGTGAGAGTAAAGTACCTAAGTACAAAAATATTTCCAACTAATACATTCATTCTCATTCTAATCTATTCCTCCTGGTTTCTTTAATAGATTTTAAAGGTTTAGCTAAAGGGTTCTCAAAAGATCTAGACCCATTGCTCACACTCAATGACCTTATTTCTGTTACCACTATTTTCAATAGCAAGCTCCTCTTAGATCCATCCTCTAGAAATATGCCTCTCTGAGTAAACTCAAAGTATGCGATTTTTTTTTGCTTTTTCCATTACAGAGCTTCCTAATGACATCTGATTTACTTCTATAGTTTGAGTGCTGTTGAATCTTAGAGATGTACATATATAGTCACCTTCGGTTGTAAGTTTTATGATGCAAACAAACACAAAGCAAACTAAAATGTTTGATGGGGTACATGCATTCCCTTGTCCACAGTGCAGAAAGCCCACCCAACTGATATAACATGTCATTTGGCTTGCTGGTGACATCAGAGTTTTCCTCCATCTCAACATCTAGTGGAGTGAATATAAAAATGAGCCTCTCTTCCAGCATTAATACCCAGGGCTTGACCCAATATCAACAGTTTTGAGAAAATGCACTTTTAAAATTAAAATTTTCATTTTGAGATCATTGTAGATTCACCTTTGGCTATAAGAAATAATACAGAGAGCTCCCCTGTTACCCTTCTCCCAGTCTCTCCCAGTGCAAGATTACTCCCCCAGTTATCCTGCATAATAACCATACTACAATATCACAGCCAGGAAACTGACATCAATATCATCTGATGACTTTATTCATATTTTACCAGTATTATGTGCATTCATTTGCATGTGTTAATGTATTGTATTTAATTCTATGCCACTTTATCACATTTATGTGACTACTGTTATAGTCAAGACACAGAACATTCTACCGTCACAAGGATCCCTCATGTGACCTCTCTATAGTTACTCTTACCTCCTTCTCTACCTTAAAGAGGTCACCTTCTTAAATGTGGCAACTACAAATCCATTTTTCATTTCTTTTTCCCTTTAAGAATGTTATATAGATGGAATCATATAGTACATAGCCTTTTTGACAGGCTTTATTCACTCAGCATGATGCCCTTGAGATCCATGCAAGCAGTTGAGTGTATCAATAGATCATTCCTCTTTATTATCGAATTGTAGTCTACAATATGACCAAGCCACAGTTTGTGTAACAAGAAATACCTTTTTGATTCAATGCAATTTTGTTCACTGTATCAGCACTACAGAATGCAATATGAGCTGATGAAGAATTACATCAACTACCCTGTTTCTGATTAAAAGACCTCCACAGTGAAGCAAAAAATGAAGTCATTTTTTTTTATTTTAAATTAAAGCTTGCACAGGTGTGTCAGTCAGCTAAATAATTCAGCCTGAACTATTTTATCTCTGAATTATCCAAATAATTATCTCAGAACTTTTTTTGGTTTAATTTAGCAAGCAGAGAATGCCTCTGTGTGAAATAAGTGGTAGTGACTTAAGGAAACTAATGATCATAATTATCAGGACTTAGTAATCTGGCCATTTTCTCCTTCAGAATTTTCAGGGAGCCTATGAAAGTTCAAACACACTGCATTTTTGGCAAAGGACCCTCATGCTTTGTCTGCATTTTACTGTTTCCTTTGCACCTGGGAGCAGCTATTTTAGGACTGTCTAGACAATCACCCCAGCTTTAAAGGTCTTTTCCTTTCTTTTCACATAATCACTGAGCATGGAAGGTAATAAATAGATGATGCTGGCACTCTCTCATCCAAGATATTATTCAAATAGAGTCATGAACAGATATGCCTTTGCTCTGGCTCACAAAATTGAGCAGCTTTAATTTACAGTCCCAGACGGCTACCAATTGGTCTAGTTCAAATCAACGAGAAGGTCTCCCACCATCCATACCTCCACGCGTGTACTACCAAGATCACGCTTTTTGGCTGAACTGAATGAAAGTTAACACTTAAGCATTTTGGATGTATAAAAATGGCAATTTCAAATGATTCAACCCAAGAGATTTGGGAGGGAATCTGGGGGTGGTCTGGTTCCATTTCCCTTTTCTAGTTCCCAGGCAATACTCACCGGGACTGTAGCCGTGAACCAAAGTGCACAGCTTCTGCATGCCACTTTGGCTGCTGCACGGGAATAATGGGACCCAGTTCGGTGCCTGGTAAGTCTTCTCCACATGCTTGCCCTATGTCAGTCCTCTGTGCCAGTAAGACCCTGTGAAGACTTGCACAAAGTAAGTCTACTTCACCTCTCACAGTCCTTTCTTTCAAGAGGTGACAGACAGTTTTCAAGCTCTCCACAGGACTCCTAGAGCCTATTATCTCCAGGCTCCTTAGTGAGTCCTGAGAATGCTCCTTGATCTTTAACCCTCTGGGGAATCTTTCTACTGGTGTTCTCTGATGATTATAGAACTTCTTGGAGGAAAAAAAAATGCACCCAGATGGATGGATGGGTGAATGGATGAATAGATGGATGGAGATATGTATATTCATAGTAAAATAGATAATAATCATATATATATATATAGTTATGTTATAAAACTTAACTAAACCTAAGTTTTGTTTCCTTATATTTTATTATTAGTGTATTTATTTTCAATTAAATAAGATACATGTGTTATTTTTCTGCTAACACTACATCATACCTACTGTTATTTTCAAGCACTTTCTCTACACATACCATATTCTCCACTGCTGATATATGTACCCAAATGATCTTGGGGCTCTGAAGTCAAAAGCATTTCTCCTGAACACTCACTGGAGCGTCAGAAACAAGATCAGCCCAAGAAGGCTGAGCCAAGGAGTTTTACTTAGATCCCACTCACAGTGGAGAACATTGCATGTGTCAGCCGGTGGGCTAAATGCAGTGGTCGGGGGTGGGGATACAGAGTCAATGAATACTTGGTCTCCACTTACGCAGATTACAGCTCTTAGAGGAATTAAATTATAACATAAAGTGGAACAAACACAGCACAGAACCAAGTCAGAAGACATGCTTCCTGATCCATTCTAGGGGCCATGGCTTAAGACCTCCCCTATTTCTTCTTTTAAAAATCACTAAATAATTCTGATCTTACCTTTGATTGCACTTGATATTTAATAAGATATTCAATGAGAATTTTTTACCATGTGTAATGTGTGATTGGTAAACTTCAAGCACTCTCCAAATGCAAGCCATTATTTTTAGTGAGTATTCATTATGTGCATATCCTACCACACCACATCCTTAGCGATCACAATGTCAGGATGAATTATTTTGTTCCTCCTTTTAGATGGCAACTTAGGCTAAAAGAAGTTGATTAACCTCACTGCTGCCACAAGATCCTTTCCTGCAGGACAATAATGAAGTCCTGAGCGGAGGTGAATTCCCCCAGAGTCATCAGAAAGTTTTCACTTTCCAATTGCCAGTATCTTCTCACTTGCCAATCATTCTTTCTTGCAATTCAATCTGTTTTGTACTTTCACTACTCAGAAAAGACTGGTTTAGTCAAGATCACCAATGATGCTAGGTTGTAAAGCTCCAGGGGGACTGTTCCATCTTCCTTCAGCCTGACCCCTCAGCAGTATGAGATCCCACTGGCCACTCAGCCATCTTGAATCCGTTTCCTCCCACAGCTATTGCCATATATGCCACCTTCCTCATTTCTACCTTTACTAGCCACTTGATCTGACTTCTTTGCTGCTCATCCTCTCCAGCTCGAAATGATGGTGCTCCTTGTGGCTCTGTCGTAGGCCAACATTCTTAAGTCAAACCTTTTCAAGATGTGCCTAGGATCTATGAGTCCCCTGTGTCACACTCACCCAGAAACGCTCTGCGATTTAAGGGAAGTTTCTCATTAATTGCTGAACTCCCAGCACTTGGCAGAGTCCCAAGCATACCTCGGTGCTCAATAATTATTTGTTGAAGAAACGAAATGCCTGAAGTGCTTATGAAAACGTCGCTCCTGGGATGTGCTCCCAGACTTCAAAATCGGAATCACAGCGTATCTGACATCTGAGAACCTAAATCGCTGGTCTTTTGCCACATGACCTTTCATCCATGCTCCTTCTTTGACCCAGTGTCCTCTCCCCCTTCCTCATCTTCCAGTGCTCTCGGAAGCCTTTCCTAAGCCCCACCTCCACCTGGACTAAGTCAGATCTTCCTGTCATTCCCTCTCACGGAACCCTCTCCTTTGTGGAAATAGTCACTCTAATTTTATACAAACATGTGTGACTATTTAATGACATCCTATCTCTCTTGCCAGCCTGCCTCAGGTCATGTGGGCTTCTCTTTACCATCACATTCCCATTTCCTCATCTGAGCCGTGCTCATAGTGGGCCCTCAATAAATAATGAATACAATAACATTTATGATATCAATTAATATATTAATGTTAATATATTAAAATAATATTAATACATATATATTTATAAATTTGAGGTCAATGATATAATAGATAATTAATAGGTGATGACACAAATTTCTCTTTCCAGCTCCAAGCTCTCTTCTGAATTCTAAAGGCACACGTATCCATCTCTACGTAAATATCTATAGGTATCTTTATTTTAAACTGTCCAAAACAACTTTTTATTTTTCCTTCCACAATCTTCTGCTCTCAGCAGTTTCTTCATGTTGGTGAAATATCATCACCAATCCAGTTGTTCAAGCACAAGTAGGAGTCTCATTTGATTCCTTCTTTTCCTTTGCCAGCCCCCTGTTCCATATCTAATCAAACACTTAGTGCTGTTTCTTTCACCTCTGAAATATATTTGAAATGCATCCCTTCTCCATTTCCACAGCTGCTTCCCAAGCCTAATCCTCCATCAGCAGTCAAATGAATGATCGCCATGGTCATTAACCACCCTGAGTTTATTCATGCTCACCGACAATCAATTTTCTATGCAGAACTCCAAACATCAATCAAACTATACCCAAATTCAGTGGCTTCCTGCTGCAATGGAATGAAGTACATACTCTTTGCCTAGGCCCTGACTACCTGCCCACAGCACCTCATGCCAATGTTCACTATTCTCACTAGATCCTGATCCCCATTTTGTACATGCTGTTTATTCTGCCTGGAATGATCACCCCATGTGCCCCCATCCTTTGCCCATTTCACATAGCTGGCTCCTTCTTGGCCTCTGGTCCTCAGATTAAATGCCACCTTCTCAAAGTGGCCTTCTCTAATACTCTATCTAAAATTAGATTTTATCTTCTGATATCTCTTATCATAGGAATCTACTTTCTGTACAGCATTTACCACAATTTTGATTTACTATTTATTGTTTATGATCTTGTTTCTGCATGAAAAATTTCCACATCAGTCTTGTTCATCATTGCATGCCCAGCACCTCAAACAGAGCTCAGCAGGTGGTACTCTCGATAAATATTTGTTTCATGAATGAATGGAGAAAAGGGAAACCAGTCAAAATTGCATAGTTCAAACAGATTAGTGGTTGCCAGGGCTTGGGGGTACAGAAGGAGTGATGATTAAAGAGGCAGCATGAGGGAATTTGGGAGGGGAGGTGACAGAACATTCCTGTTTTCTGATCATGGTGGTGGTTATACAACTTTATTATTTGTCAAAACTCATAGAACTGTACAACCAAAAGGTGAATTCTGTGGTATGAAAATTTTAAAAATAAATTAATAAAATTCTATTCTAAAACCCAAGTCAAACCAGAACAAATCTAAAAATCCAAGGTTCACAGGTTTGAGGCTCTTTTGCAGGGTAGTCAATTAACTTCCCAAGTTCACAATCAAGTACTAACTCATGCCATACTTCCACATTTCTCATTTATCAGTTTAAAGAAAGGGAACCAGAAACAAAATAAAGATGTGGAGGATAAACAAGACAAGAAAAGACACAGTGGTAAAATAATATTTAAAATAATCATGTGATAAAATGTCAGCATTTCTTTGTGACATTTGGCTCTGTTTGTATTGGCTCACCCCAGTGGTGCAGTGGCTGTTGGTTGATTTCATAATGGTGCCTCCCACACATACACCCACAGCTGACCTCTGCTTTGTGCTGTTGATAATGACTAAACTTCACATATGATGCTGGCAAAATCTAACCCTTCCCTGGAGGGCTGTTACACATAGGGGATTATAGTTTCACAGCCGAACAATGTTTCTTTCTCAAAATATATCACCATCAACTTTCATTGGAACAAAGTTATATAGGCTGATAAATTGTTTTCTTTTGCCAAATTATTACTCATCATTGTATAAATGTAAAATGTAAATTGTAAAAAAAAAAATACAACATTCAGCATATGCCACTGAGAAACCCCATTCTATGGGGGGAAAGCAGGATGCAGAGATATTAATAGATTCTTTAAACATGAGTCGCATTCTCTAAAGTAAGTGTATGACATACAAATTTCATCTTATGACATTTCCACCATGCATCCATACCATTGACCTTTATCCATTAGAACATGTTGATGGATATACCATTTCAAAATGAAATATTTGAATATCTGACTGATTTGGGGAAAGGGAAATGGTGAGCTAATTTCCTCTTTATCAAGCTGAATCACTGAGCTCTCTGTATCACTATGCACACAGAAGTCAATGCCATAGCAACTTCCAGTTTGCTCTTAAACACACAACAGCAGAACGATGCTAACGGGTACTTTTTTATTATTATTCTCAGATTGTTATTTGCTCTTTTAGCAGTTTTCATTTTATACTATATATTCCAGCACGTGATTATTTAATTATCCTTTGGGAATCTCATTTCTCTAACTGCCACACATCTATCTCATCAACAGCAGTGAGGCAGAAGCGCTTACTTCTTGGAAAATTCTCCCATAGTTTCCCTTTATTCTTTTTAATCTCTTGCTCACAATTAAAAGTCTGCATGTGGGACAGTATAGACTGGCTTCTCTTTAGGATTCTTTTTAGGAGGATCCTAAATTTCAATGGGGCTGAAATATATGATTTGAAATTCATGAAATACATTGAAATGCATGGACTTCTTATATACCTATTTATATAACTTCAGTGAAAGCATGAATCTACAAGGGGGCCAGGTTCTAGAAAGAAATAAAATCTTCACTGTCAAGGGATTCAGGAAACATCCAAGAGGCTGAGATAAGAGTATATTCTAGTTTCTATGATCTCTTGCTATAGAAAATAAAAGATGGGTAACTTTAAATTCTACCACTTTGGTATTCAGATTTTTCATCTGCAAACTATGCTGTACTATCTAACTTTAGGCTAGTTTAGGAAAATCACAAAACGCATCACCTAAATTACCACTATCCATAAAGTGTCACTGGCTGATGGACTGGAAGAACAAATGACTTGCTCCTGAAACACCCAATATATGTTTTAGATTCCATACTTAAATGTAAGATTATTTAGCGAACTGTGCCAAATTCCAATTAGTTAAGGAATTAGATGTGTTATTTTATAGATAGGTAATACATTTCACTGAAATTTTAGATTTCCTTCCACTCTTTTATAATCCTATGCTAATGTATACAAAGCTAGGAAAATTTAGTCCAAGTCCTTTTGCATTTAAGCATCCATTTTTAATTTGAAGAATGTACATCAGGTACCACAGAAAATTGACTCTCTCATTGACCAGATGCATTTTGAAATGCCTCAGTGAACTGGCATCATCTCATTTCTGATCAAGTGGAGAGCAGCTAACTCCCATGGCTCTTAGAAGTGGGAACAAAATATTTCATTCCATAGTTCTGTCCTGATTATAACTGCAGAATTAGAAGGTCCTTGTACTCCTTGATAAACCACATCTTTAAATTATTTGTATACTTTGATGAGGTGATTTTTGCATGCTTAGGAATATTAACTTATAACTTTAATTAGACAGTCCTGAGGTTAATATCCATTTGAAAAGTTAAGACTGTAGAAACACACTTTGCATCACTCATTCTCAATGTGTGGTCCCAGGGCCATAACTTGAGTCTCAGATGGAAATGGGTTAGGAATACAGATGCCCCAACCCCATCCTAGACCTACAGAAGCAGACACCCTGGGAGTAGGGTCCAGCAGCCCATGTTTTAATAAGCTCTACAGTAGATTTCAATGCATGCTCAACTTTGAAAACCACTGCTTTATATAATATAGATTTTTTTATTTGGGATCAGGCTTACACTTAAGTTGAGAAATAGCTCCTCTTGATGCTGTGTTGTTTTGTGTCTGTTCACTTGTTTTGTGTTACTTCTGATATTCTGGCAAAAGTAGGATTTCTTCCAATCCTAATGTGGTTATGACTCAAGCTTACCTAGTTCCTGATAACTAAAAACTCACTGTAAACATTTGAGCTTCGAAGAGCAACCTACTTAAAATATACATTATTATCAGCTATAATAAGAGTATGACTAATTGGAATAACCTAGCAACTTGGGACTGAAGATCAATGGCTTAGAGTTAAAGGGACTTTATTATGGCACTTACAGGTTAAATGGGGAGTTTTTCAACCTCAGCTCTATTGACATGTGGGACCAGATAATTCTATGTTAGGAGGGAGGCTGTAGGATGATTTAGCAGCATTCCTGGTCTCTACCAACTAGATGCCAAGAGCACCTCCTTGTCCCAAGTTGTGGCAATCAAAAGTGTCCTACTGTTAATCGTTCCTGGGGGGTGGAGTGGGGAGGCAAATAGACCCAGTTGAGAACCACGGGGTTGAAAGATTTGGACCACTTCTACTGGTGAACCAGAGATTCTCACCTTAGCTGCACAGTAGAATCAATAAAAAATACTGATGACCATAGTCCATCCTGGCCTGGTCCATAAAATCTCTTGTGGGTAGGCTCAGGGATCCACAAGTACTTCTATAAAGCTCACCAAGCAGTGCTGAAGTGAAGCCAAGAGCTACAAGCATTGAACTGACATCATTGTGCCTTATTTTCGCCACACATGCGATAAATGCAATGCTATCTATCTGTTCCTACCATCACATAGGATGCCCCAAGGATCTAATGACAGAACGTTTGTTTGTGAACATTTGCTCCACAATACATCAATTATGTTAAGGAAAGCAGAGAATAATGCATTTGAAAAAGCTGCCAAGCAAATAAAAAGCTGTATTCAGCCCTTTATTATGAATTAGAATGATTATATTCACTGTCTCTTAGATGCACATATCATTTATTATATGGAAGAATATGTGGGGAGTTCACAAAGTCCCTCTTGAGCATAAACTCATAGCATTATTCAGTCCTGGATGGACAAAAAAACTGTATCAGATCAGATTGAACTGGTCATACTGTGCATATCTGAAATGAAATCGCTAAACTTTCTATCCTCTTGGCTCCCAAGAACTCATTTTAATAATTAGGAAAGAATGCATATACATGTGAAAATAAATTGCCTCCTTAAAAATTGTTAAAATGTGGGAAAATTGTGTACATTGAAAGCCCAGTGTAGGCTTCAACTGTGTACATATGTATTATTTCATTTAAAAAAAGATAAAAAATACTTGTAACAAACCATACCAAACTTTAGCAGTTATTAAATCTGAATGAGAAATACATAGTTTTTGCTTTAATTTTTATCTATACTTTTTCGTTTGAAATATTTGTTTAAAACTAAAAGATGTTAAAATCAGTTTAAATAAAATACTAGAAAAGACTCTAAAGGAAAATAAAAAAGAAAACATATTTTTGTTGGTGTCAGGTAACCAAGGAGACCCCAGTAGGGATGTCACAGGGAAGGAGAGGCCAGCTGGAGGCAGATACCCCAATTCACAGCTCCCTACTCAATTTACATTGCTGTCATTTGCAGATATGGGCCGTTAGGCCTTTGACATTCAAGATTAGTTTTGAACTTGACCAGCATGTATGGAAATCTTATTAGTTTACTTTTGTCAAATGTTCTATTAGCTTTTAAACCAAGCAAACTATTACGAAATATTTGCTTCTACCCTCTTACATGCCTATCTCATTTCTCTAGAAATAAATATGGTAGCAACTGTGACATTTTACACAAAAGGCAGTAAAAGGACAGCCTTCGAAGCACATCTTTTAAAAGAATCAATTTGCCTGAAGCACTACACTCACTTGTGGGCTGTGATAAGTAAGTAGAAAATTTTTTCTCCAGGAGTAGGAGTTAGCAAACTGCAGCCCATGGGCCAAATCCAGGCCATTGTCTGTTTTTGTAAAAACAGTATTAATTTAACACAGTCTGGTCTAGTCCTTTACGTATCATCTCTGGATGCTCTCAAATATTATCAGACTTAAGTAACTGTGACAAAAGCTGTATGGCCCAAAAAGCCTAAAATATTTAACATCTGGCCCTTTACAAAATAACTTTCCTAAGTCCTGTCCTAGAGTGTTAACATATAAAAATTTCCCATAGAATTTAATAATACGTGATTAGAAAAAATAAAATATTTTTCAATAACTTTTTGTAGCCATATGATATTGTACATTTACAGTATATCTTTCTTTTAATACCAAGAAAACAATTTTAATGATTCAAGTATTAATCATCACCTTTCTCTTAAAAATAATGAGGTCTACAATGGAAACCAACAGAGGATGTGTTGAAGGTTGATAATATAATAGATATTGTAATAACTAAGTATGATTTGTTAGATGAGTACTAGAATAATTGCAGTGATCCCTTCATAAGTTATATAAATGTCTAATCACTACACCCGAAACTAATATTACATTGTATGCCAATGGTAATTGAAAAATAAAAGAAAAATTCAAAAATAATTTAATACATTGTTAAAATATTGCTGTTGGACAGTCTCTTAAACTGGCCCTTTCCTAGAGTAGACTATTTTAATTAAATAGCTATTTGTAATTGAATAACTATATCACATCTAAAAATACTTATGGAAATTTACTGACCAAGAATTCTTCCCTTTAAAAAAATATAGAAGTCATAGGTGTATGCTAGATAAAAATATGAAAGTGATCATTTTCTTTAGTCCTTTAAAAATAATTACGTATATAGAGAGTAAAAATGATATTTATGTTTCAACCTAAGTTATAGCCTGTTGTTACTTTATTTCACATACCTCACTGGACTTTCTGGTGTTTGGGGACACTTTAAGAAAAGGAGACATTTTTGCAGCTACATAAAGTTGTATCATTCCCAGCAGCCTCATAAATTAAAAATGAGACATTGCTGATACCCATTCCCTTGTTTCTCCTCAAAATGACCCCAAAACAGGAAAATAGCAAGTCATAAAACAAAGCAAGTGCAGAGCTATGGTTGCCAAGGCAACCATAATCATATTTCCTTTGAACTTCAGTGGGGCATCTATTGCAGTTCAATCCAAGTTCATGCTTCCTTAGGAAACTTATATAAATTTGACATACTTATTATCTCCAGTGGTGTCATTCTAATCAAGCAGGTGATGATGGGGATGTAGAGCAGGGACTGCAATGCCCATGGAGTTCCCATTATGGAGGGGAAATGGGAAAACCACACTTGCTACAGTATATACTGGCCAAGAGAACATTTCTCTCCATTCCACTCGATGCACATTTGGGGTATCATGCTGACTACTGCCACATGTGGAAACACAAGGGTAATGTAATAAACACTGAGTAAATGAGCTAAAAGCCCCTTGTAGATCCTCATGGCCCCAGAGAATGATGATAGACTATGGAATGGCTGGTATGCATGCTCCACAGACTATCATTTGTGGACCTTTTCTTAAAGGTGACCATTTATGACAATTAGTTTACCTTCACAGTGAAGAAAAGAAAACTTTTTTCATACAATTTTGAGAAAGAGATTACTGGTCATTTACATTGCCTCTGATGCAGTCTTCAGGACCAAAGAGGGTGTCGTTTACTCTAGGAGATGGCCAATGTCTTAGAGGTTGGCAGCCAGAGGCTGCCTCAATGAACCCTAAACAATCTATGCTCATATTTTCCAATGCAGACACTCCACAGTTGAAAAGTCTGTAAAGATGGCTGGTGTTTGAAAGTCTGAATACATTCTCCCATAGAAACAATGATATACATGGTGATTGTGGCATTCTCAGGTCAACTGATGTGGTCTCATTTAACCCATAACACACTTGAAGGGCAGAATGGGAAATATGAATGGGAACACCATTCTCATTCTCAGACCCTAGAAAAGAGAGTAGACTCTCTGTGATGGTGTAAGGGATGGGCACTGGGTTGGGGTCAGAAGTTTCTGCAGGTGCCTCTAGGCCAGAGAGCATCTCCTGTGAGTCCTGGTCAACCTCCGCCTTAGCAGCTTGGCCCACTGTAGGAACTCGATTCATAATTTGCTAGATGAATGAAATAATGAGCACATTGCCATGTGACTCTGGATTAGTCATTTCAACATTTCTGAAACCTGGTCTCCTTTCTTGTAAACTGGATATTTGAGAAGAGTGGACCTGGCACTGTGCTTGTCTTGTTCTCTAGTCATATCTCCTGCCATTCACAGGCAACTTAGTTTATTCCTGTTTCTTGTGCTGTGGGATAACAATGGATTCCCAAAGAGGGTGGATGGGAAGATGTGTCATGGAGACAGAGATAGGATTGGAATATTCCAGTTTTGGAAAAGAATTCGCAGATAAAAAAAAATAAACATCTACCAGCATTTTTCACTGAATTGATAATGTGATAACAAACACTCCTCCAATTCACTCTCTCAGTGAATTCCTTTTTGAGTAACCCCCACTCCATCTTTCTGGAATCTCCTTTCCTTGACTTTTTTCCTTCATTATTTTTTTGTTTCTAGGACACTTATTACCACATCACATACTTTATTTTCTGTTATTTCCTGGCTATCCCCTGACACACTAGAATGAAAGTACCACCAGCGCAGGGATGTGTCTGTTTTGTTCAGAGCTATATCTCCAAGCCCAGAACAGTATCTGCTCACAGTAGTACATCTTTATTGAATGTTATCATTCAGTACCTATTTATTGAACTAATGAATCACTGAATGAGAGAAAGAAGTATATTCTTCTTTAGATCTAAATAAAAGAATTGGGCATATTAAAGTCTATAATTTCCAAAGAAAAAGGAGGCATTAATTGAAGACAAATTTTGGAATGTTATTAAATCTAGCAGGAGAGGGACAATAACTTTTTCAAATTAAATTTAATTAAAATGAAAGTAAGGAGACCCATTATTACCCATGAAATTGAGCAACCACAGTGGTCACTTAGATGGAGGTGCTTTGGACATATTACATGTAAAGATATACAAAGAAATACTGCTTGGATTTTAGGCTACACAGACACCTGGGAGCCAGCCTAGCACAACAGAGACATAAGACCTTCAGAATCGGTGGGTGTGCATTTGAATTCTTGCTCTGCCTCTTAATGTCTATTTACTTCAATCAGTAAGAGACTCTCTCGTGTTTCAGTTTTCATTTATAAAACTGAAATATGGCCACTGTCTTCTTGCAAGGTTGTTGTGAGGATGAAAGGAAAAGATGTAAGTACACCCAGATGACCTGCAATGGCTGATGGACACTCTCAATGTTGCTTACCATCACCCTCCCAGCTCTGCCCTTGCTTGCGATAGCTGTGCTCAAGTCACTTAACCCCTTTGGGGCTCTGGTCCCCTATCCTACAAAATGAGCAACTGGGTTAGAATAATGCCAAATAGATCTGAAAACTGTGAAGTCACAAATACGTAGTTGTGGGGCTGAGTGAAATGAGAAATTTTAAAGATAATCTAGATTTATCTATAGAGAGAGATTTATTTTTATGAATTGTCTGTCATAATTCTATACTCATGACTTTATAATATAATTTTTTCTTAAATAATCATCTGGGAGAAAAGGGTTCCTTATCTCAGCAATTCATCCTCCACAGAGTTTTTCAATGTTCGGGAGAGGGTGCAGGGGCTCACTATTTTAAAGATGAATGTAATTTGGGCCTGAAAACTTCCTTTTGCCTTTATGATTATAGAATCCTAAAAAAGAGAAGTGGAGCTCAGAAATACCATGAAGCCTCCTAAGAATCCCTCGGGTTTCATAAAACTATTATTCATTTACAAGTTCTCACATTTATACTGCCTCAAACAGGATGAATTTGACAACTTGTGAGTCATGACAAGAGTGAGAAAATCAAGTCAATAAGTCATTTTCCCCTTCAATCAGATGCACCTTATAACTTTGAAG
The DNA here is from genome assembly GCA_030015415.1 of Cynopterus sphinx. Classification (NCBI taxonomy): domain Eukaryota; kingdom Metazoa; phylum Chordata; class Mammalia; order Chiroptera; family Pteropodidae; genus Cynopterus; species Cynopterus sphinx. Next base: position 3,525,810 of record CM057388.1, read on the forward strand.
CAGCACTTACATGCAAAGGTATTTACTGAACATTAACAGAAAATAATTTACTGGATGCTATCTAGCCTTTAAAAATCCTTTTGAAAAATGTATATATTGAAAGAACTCCTGAGGAGAAACATCTTTTAATTCTACAGCTTCTATCAAAAAAATGGTCTGAAATATTTCGAAATACACTAGTGAAAAAGAGCTCCCTTGAGTACAAATACAGTTCTGATTCTTTAAAGCACATCTTGGTCTGACCAACACACCTTTGGGTCGTAGTCAGATTGCACATGCGTGTGCACACAAACATATCACACACACATTTTGCACCACCCACTTCCTCTATTTCTCCCTATAACCAGAAAATGAAATGTTTTACTCCAACCATGCACACTATTTTCATTTGCATAAAAATAATTGCCTTTATCCATTAAGGAAGCATGAGAACAGAATCAGGGCTGAAATCAGTCAAAATAAATTTTAAAGTTTTTAAAAATAAAAATAAACCTTCAATTCTAATATAACTTTACCTGGATAAACACTTCCTATGTTAAAATAGACATCTGTATCATAGAATTCAATACAGGTGACCTAGAAACACCCAACTGACAAATATCCTGTACATGGGAACACTTGACCCACGGGAGCCGAACAAGGACCGGGGGCAGCCTGTCCACAGATGGGGGAAGGGCCCCCTAGGATTCCCCTCCATCTCTTCCTGCCAGAAATTGGCCTCAGTAGTGATTAGAGTAGAAGAGGGAAATTGGAAGCCATATCCTCAGGCCATTGCAGCTCCCCTTTCCCACATGCTCACCAAGGAATCCATTTCCCATAAATGTGACAAAGAGGGCCTCGGTTCCCAGGCCAGTCCATCAGAAGTCTGTTGGACCCACAGTGCAACTGGAACTGTGCTATTAATACCAGGCTGACTTCCCACTTGGAAGCCAACTCCAGCCCTGACAGTGCCCATCTACTCTGTTATGGTTAAATGGATTTGTGGGCGGTCCTGGGAGCCTGCCAGTTAGAACATCTTTTCTGTGGGAAAATTCCTGCCGAGGCCCAAACAGCTCACTGACCAACATGGGTGTAGACCATGCATTGGGAGATCCTGAGGCATGAACAAATTAATTCTCACCTTTCCCTTCTGGAAATGCCTGGGTGTTCATTATAGTGAACTCTTTCACAGATAAGCACACAACAGGTCTGACAATCAGCAAACAACCTGATCCATGGTAACTAACGGGTATACTTTGCTGTCATCATTAATACAGCAGCACATCTACCCCTCCCCTGACACACAGACACAGACACATATACATACATGTGAATGTAGATACATTACACACATGCACACACACTCCATCATACAATGCTCTGTGCAAATATGTTCTCATCTATAAAAAAATGTCTCTTTTTAGAAAAAGATTAACCATGATCTAGGCTTGAACCGTGTACCCCTGTCTTAGGAATTGGTTTCTACTTGTTCATCCACATTTTCAACTGGCCCTCCCCAGGCCTAAAAGACAACTATGGGACCACCAGCCAGCTCAGGTATGGGACAGGAATTGAAAGAGTTGTAATCGAGATTAGACCTGGGACCTCAGGAACATCATGTCTGAATCAACTGAAAGGCTCACTGTTATATAATAGCTTGTTGAATTAATGAAACTTTCGTGTGCAAAGGATACTGTTCTCATCAATGGCAAAGAGATAGTTTGATACAAGCTGATGAATTTTAAATTCATATAGTTTCTATACACACATACAGAGCTAACAATGCAACAAAGGAGATGCTGGATGATTGTATTAGCATATTGCAATCTGTTTGGAGATGAAGGGCATTCACTACCTAGGAGCTTTAAACACACACACTGTTAACAAATACAAATGAAGCAATGCGCACGCTGAAGCAGGTATATCTGGTATACCTTCAATTTATTTAGCTGAAGGAAGCCAAGACTGTTCTTATGCACTTAAAGATAGTGTAAGAACCACTGGAGACAGTGCATGAAAGAACAGGGGGTCTCCAAAATCTGATGTCTTCTTAAGTCAGCTGATCAGAATCTTTAATCAAAGGGCAAGGGCAGAGACAAGGGCCAAGCTCGGTGTAGTGACTTGTCCTCTGTGGAGGGGACCAGAAGGGAGATTTCAGCATGCCTGAATAACCTCCCTTAGTTCTCTAGTACAGAGCCATTAACAACACTTCAATTTTGGTATTACATCTTTCTTACTTAATCATTTAGTTGCTATATAAAAAATCAATATACATGTGCATACTATATACTATGCACATATACTATATTCACCCAGATTGATGTATATATACTGTCTATATGTTTCTATATACACAATACAGATTTTTAGTGACCTTTACAAGTGCATTCAAAGTGTATTATCAAGCATACCTAGTACTGCATCCATTTGTGGGTAGCTAATTCAAAATCACTGCCTAGCACGTTTCCAAAATAAAGGTAAGCTGTAACCGTACACATCTGTGCTGGTTGTGAAAAGCATCCTCCTTTGCACTACTATAGAAGTTTCTACAAAAACCTATCTTCCAGTAGACAGAGGTAAGCCCTAGGGGGAAAAAAGTGTTCTGTAATAGGCACTTGGAAAGAAAGCAAGAAAAAATTGTCCCCACCTAACTTTGGTTAGCCTGCACAGTGCTATGGAGATGGAAGAAAGTACTAACTCCACATAGTGCTCTCTCCTAGTCAGAAGTATTTAAAAATAAAAACAGCAGGAGAAAAAGTTCTAATTTCAAGTCCTTGAGAACTAAATTCCTTCCTTTCAGGAAATCTACCATTCCTGACCAGTGCTTAGGAGTTTTTAGTGTTGATATATTTACTGCAGTGTCCTTGTTTGACCAGAAGCAATCTGTCTTGGGCAACAATAGTGCTTTCACTATACTAAGAAATTTTTTTAAATGGGTGGCAGATATGTCAGTCTGAGCTAAGCATCCCAAGGGGCACACCTATTTCTCTCTGGTTGAGCAAAGCCAGTGTAGGATAAGGAGTATGTATATGTGACAAGTGACCCAAATGAATTCTCGCCTCACTCCTCACTCCTTGTTTCAAATCCCTCTTTCCTAACTGTTCTGCTTCCTCTCAGCACTTTCTGGTCACTCTCCTTGACCTCATCAGTGGTGAGGGGATGCCCATGAAGTGGGTGCAGTCATATTCTAGAGAAGTCACTGCCCAGGATTTTTAATGAGCCAGTAAATTTTTGTGACTGCATCAGGCAAACTTTTCATGCAAACAGATGCTTAGAACATCTGAAGGGAAAGAGAATGTAACTTTTGTTGCTGTTGTTGCCAAGCTAACAAAACAGTTTGGATTTGGGTGCGTGCTGGGTAGTAAATGGTTATATATATGGGAGAATTTAATGTTTCATAAAACCTGATAGTGATGTAGTTGAACAGTAGTTCACCTTTACAGCCTTGCTCTTCTTGACTGGTTTTCAGAACCTACCAAAGAGAACCTAATAGCTGTGAGGTATCCAAACTCAGCATTGGACTGCAACACCCAGGCCACATGATTGTCATGATGATTAAATGAGATAATAATTGTAAAGCATTTAAGACTGAGTCTGGCACTTGGCAAGAGCTAAATATATGTTCACTACTACCTTGTCATCATCAACATCGTCATCACTACCACCACCACCGCCACCGCCATCATCATCATCATCATCATCATCATCATCATCATCATCATCATCACTTACTATAAAATGAGGGCTACTAGCTATAGAATTTTAGTATGGAGAGGAATGTGGTCTAGGTAAAGTCAAAGGTAATCATAGTAACATAGTTCTCTATTGCAGGATGTCCTGGTAATTGATTATAGATCAATATACTTTCCCCACACACTATATACTCACTTTTCTACCATTACGATGCAAGGTTTAGATAAATGAACAATTGCAGTGAAGTACTGGACACTTTTTTTCTGGAACCTTTGTGGACCAGGCAGTAAAATGTAGAAGAAATGGGCATGAACTCAGATGGCCTTAAAAACTATGACCATCAGGCACTAATTAACAAAAAGGGTGAATCCACAATAGCAGGCACTCAGTCCTATCTTACTTGATATCATCAAAAACTCACATAAAGGTACAAGTCATGCTTATCGAGTCTGCAGGTGGCACTAAGCTAGGAAGAATAAATAATAGGAGAAAAAAATTAAGGTTTTTAAAATAGCTTAAATTTACATATGATAATTTAATTAGATCAAAAGTTTAGAATGAGACTGAAACAGATTAAAAAAATAAGACACATTTATGTTGAAATTGTAACAAACTTAACTAAAGATAGAGAGGTGCCTTGAGGAAGAGGTAGAGCTCTTAGATTGTCTGCAAAGCTCAAATGAAGTCTGATAAAAGTGCGAAAGCATGTAATAGAAACTTGGAACCCAGCTTAAGAAGAAAAATGACAGCGTAATGGGCTGCCTTCAGGCTAGCACACTAAGCTCTATCTGGAGGCTGTGCCTTTAAAAGACACCAATGCATCCAGCAAGCCCTGAAGAAAGTAGTGTGGATGGGGAGGGGAAGGTTCTGGAAACAAAGTCATTTAACAAACCTTTGAAGTCCAGGAAAAGAACTGAGGTTGCTTAGTTTCTGGAGTTGTGGAGACATGGGAAAACAGAAACACAGACTTAAAATACTGTTTGAGTGGCTGTCAGTTGAATTCAGTAGTAAATCCAGTCTATATTTCAAGAGAGAGAGTTCAAAGGACTGTACGGGAACTCCAGGGAGCAGGCCTAGGCATCTCCCAAGGAGAGTCTTTCTAACGAAAACGTTTGCTCAAGATTAAGTGACTTAGGGAGAAGGCGGCTCATAAAATCAGAGGTTCATGCAGATAACCATTTGATCATCCATCACCCGTGTGCAGAAAAGGACTCCAGCTTGGGGTCAGGGGCCAAACATATGATCTTTAAGGTCCCACCTTTGTGACTCAATTCTCCTTCATTAAGTTTCAATGAAAGATACAAAGAGGAAAGGGTTCACTCAGGGACAAGGGAATGCTTACAAATGAAAGATAACATGTTTACTGCTAGCTCGAGGTGGCTACAGAGTGTAACAGGTGTCGAAGTCCCCATGATCAATGGATCCATGCTAATTAATTCATAAAGGTTTGAACCAAACTTGAGAACGTAAACACTGGTCCTATTCTGAAGACAGTGGAGTGGAAGACAGTGTCCCTGGCACCCTACAGGCGACCATGGACTCTGAAGAATGGAATGACAATGTCTTATGCTTTTTCACATTCCCCTCAGGACCTCATTACTGGGCATGTGGCAGGTGCTGTCCAACCACTTGCTGCTCCATTAACTTTATACTTTTTCTCCAGGGGATTCAGGTTAAATAAGGAATGATTAGTCAACAGTGGAAACTCGAGTCAGGCAAAGCGCCTATTTGCTTGACTGCTTTCACTAAGGTATATGACCTTAACTTAATTGGAAGAATGTTGATGTCAGAATGATAAAAATGTGGGGTTTTTTTTGTCTTTGTGGGAAAATATTATAGTAGTGTGTCAATATGGGTTTTTTCCTGAAATCTTTTGATCAATGTTTTAAATTTCTTCTTAAAAATATAATTATATTTTTCTTATGTCTGGTGGGACATTAATAAATTCTGTTGGACTATGCTTCAATACTATAATGATCTAATATAATTATGTGATACACTATTGTAAGATACACAGCATTATTATATTTTAATATACAAATCTTTAAATATCTAACAAAACTTTCTAGATTTATTCATCTAATTACTGTGTAGTTAAATTACACCAAAGCAAATTGTGAATTTTTCCCGTAATTAAATAATAATATCCACATTGCCTTGATCCAGAAATGAGGAAATGATGCCACAGCATTAAAGCCAGGTTAGATTATTATTGTAGGGCATACTTGCTTAGAGGGAGTACGTTTTGAAATATCCCCTTTACCTTTTTGTTGCTATTTTGGTTAGACACATTATATTAACAGAGTCTGTGCCTGTCATTAATTCATTTTCACCTTTTATTACTGCGCAATTTCATCATATCTATATTACCTGAGAGTAGATGATAGTTCAGGTCAATTGAGAATGCCACAGCTTTTGCTCCTGCAGTCTCTGAGCATTTCATTGTGGGTTTTAATTACAATGCTGTTGTGCTTATGAACCAACCCCAAACTGCACTGAACTGGGGAATCATTTTCTTTTAGTTACCTTTTGTAATTAATCTCAAAATGACAGATACATACACAACGCATCATTCTTTAGAGACCCTGGTTCATCATTGGACTTAATCACTTCCAGAGCAATGGGGATGGATGAAATCCAAGGGACTCTGATTCACAGGATTCCTGGCTCATCTCTCATTCGTTTGGTGGGAATGGTAGGAAATTCTTTTTCTTTTTGAGTTAGATGGGGAATAGAGTTAGTGAAACCTGCATCCTATGCTCTCATTATTTGGCTCATGTCTTTACTGGTCTCTGTGTCTGGTACGCTTTTTGGTCAATTGATAAGAGTTCTAAATCTATCCACTGCATTCAAATAGCTGTAGGATTTTTTTCCTCCTTCCTTTCCTCAAAGTTGCACTTCTCACATATGGAGTCTCCAAGGATAGCTGCACAGATTCTGCCTGAGTGATACACAGCATCTCTCCCTTGTGCTAATAAGTCACTTAAAGCCCAAGGATTATCTTGGGTGCCCTACTAATCATAACCAGCAGTGTGCTAGGGACATAGCACTTTTCTTAATAAATACCTGCTATGTGGATGGAGGAGCTACAAATACCAACTCAGTCTGTTTTTCATCAAACTTGGATCTTGACTTTATCTTTAAAAAAAAAAATCGATGTATACTTCACATACCATAAAATTCACCATGTCAAAGTATGCAGTCCAGTGGGTTTTAGTGTATTCACAGAGTTGTATATTCAATACCACAATCAATTTTAGAACATTCTCTTCACCTCAAAAAGAAAACCACACCCAAACCAGTCACTCCCCCACTGCTCTCCCCCCAGTCCCTGGCAATCATGAATTTGCTTTCCAGCTCTATGAATTTGCCTATTCTGGGCATTTCATATAAATGTAGTCATACAGTATGGGCCTTTTGTGTCTGGATTTTTTTATTTAGCATAAGATTTTCAAGATTCATCCATGTCGCAGTATTTATCACTCCTTTTTATAGCTGAATAATATTCTATTGTATGCATAGGTCACATTTGCTTATCCATTCATGAGTTGATGGGCATTTATACTGTTTCACTTCTGAGCTATTATGAATGATGCTGCTATGAATATTCATGTACATGTTTCCATGTGGACATGGGTGTTCATTTTTCTTAGGAAGACATCTAGGAGTGAAACTTCTAGGTTAGATGATAACTCTATTCTAACTATATTTTAACTGTTTTCTTTGGGTAGCCATGAGTGATCTCAATCCTTCAGTAAATTCTCATGGGACTAGTGATTCTATTGCCTTTTTATAATAAAAATTTCAGTTGGGATATTTCATTCTATTTGATCATCATAAAGGCTATCTATTCATGTTTATGAAGTTTAATGCAAAGTCCTTCAGAAAGTCCTGCAGAAAGTCAAATCCTATGTATTTATCTTCTTAAAAATAAATCTATCTTAATTTAGAAGAATTCTGTACATGACAGAATGGGTAAATTCTGTATTAATTAATAATACTTTATTATGTTAGCATTTCCTATAACATTTTCTTAAAAGAACAAACACTCCAGGCACTAGGTATTATAAATCATTTATTCCTTATATAACTATCAAGTCCTCTGACAGCTGATGGCATCAGTCTACTGAGCATTATCGGCTGACTCCAAAATCTGAGAGTCAAATCCACCTTCCGTGAGACAAATGGACCAACCTGAATTTGTGTTGCAGAAAGAAACTTTTTATGAGCAACTTTTTTTTTTTTTTACATTCAGGAACACATAATTACTCAGAATAACAGAAAAATAAACTTCATTAGCTAATAAAAGAAAATTATTTATAATTAACAAATTAATTCTGTGAATGGCCCTTAAAGGAAGACTACAGGTAACCAGTCTTCCTCATTAGTATTGTTGATATAACCTCCCAATCTTATTTAACCTATAATAAAAGGCTTGTTCAAAATGTGTACCAGTACCCAACTTCCTATCATCATATTCCAATGCATTCAAAATTCTTAATCATCTTAGCATAAGCATTATTAAATACTGTAATTGTATACTGTATTGCTTCATATTTAAAAAACATTCCTTCCCTTGTCTTCTAAGATGATGCTTCTCCAGGGACCTTGTAGATTTCAGATTTGCCTTCATTCTCTGCCTCCTTCAGCATTGGTGACATCAGTTTGTAAAATCCCCTGGGACTGAAGGCCGTTAGTAACAATCTATCGATCCATCACATAGATAAAATTTGCCTTTGAATCTTATACAGATACTGTCCACAACCATAAAAAGTTCTTTCCAGCTTCTCAGTAGCCTACAATATATATGATAGCAAAGTCATTGTTTCTCTCTGATACTTTACTTTAAAGACCCTCTGAAAACAAGAAGAAGAAAAAAAAACTGTCTAAAATAAAGTTGATGTATAAGGCCCCGGGTTCAATGCCTGGCACCTCCACCAAAAAATAAAAATAAAAATGAAATAGAATAGAATAGAATAGAATAGAATAGAATAATAAAATAAGTCAAGTGCAGGATTTTCCAGCAGTCTCATTCCTACTGGTTTTGCTCTTTTGAGATGGCTGCTGAGTTCCACAAATCACTAATGAGGCCCCCACCCTGAAATCCAAGTGCTCTGCCCAATCCCCAAATGTTGCCACAGTATGTTAAGGGAAGTGAAAGTTCCAGGGTCAGCACCACGATGCTGTTGACAAAGAAACCCGTGTGCACGCTGCAGTGCAGGTTGTTTTTCAAACTGGCTTTGAACTTTAAAAAGCCCACAGACACATCTGTGTTGCCTTCTTCCCACCACTCAAAACAATCTCAGTTCACCTCAGTCGCCCCCACCCCCACCCAGTTCATGTGCTAGGGAAATACATGCTATTTTGATATTTAGCTCAGGCAAACAGCATTAGCAAGGCTAATTCTCCTCACATTACTACCCATGGCCATGCATCTAACCCTAATGTGGTCTGCTCTGCCAGGTATTTCTCCATGTGAGTGTAACCTTTACCTATTCGCATAGGATTCTCACCAACACAGAGGGAGCTGCTAACCATTTGTGTCTTAGTAAGAGGGAACTAATGAAGCAACAGATGCTTAACATTTGTGGTGAATACCCTTTATGATATAATGACAAACTGTCAACTAAACTCAGCTGGCAAAGATAAGCCCGCTGAATTTGCTTTTTCGACAGGCTGCATTGGAATTTCTCTTCTACCAATAATTAGCCATGTGACCTTGATAAAGTCACTTAACTGTTAGCAGACTCTGCTAGTTGCCTGTTCAACAGTTGTTCACTCTTGCCTGCTCCTTCCAGAGTCTGATGCTGTCTGGCTATTCAACCTTCCCTATGTGACAGAGGGTGTGACCCTTGCCCGCCTCCAATAATAGATGCACATCATTTGTTGTCAGTTGTGGTTACACCATTCCATATGCCAGGACCGTTTCAGGGGAAATGGGTATCAGGCTAAGCTCGGTTGCCTAACAATTACGAAAAGAGCAAGAAATAAAAATATTAGTGGCTTTAAGTAATGCAAGTAATTTGCTATTGGGGGAAAGGAGTAGGGTGTGAAGCAGCCTGGGACACTGCAGTGGCATCAGGAATGAGGCTCCTGCTAGCTTATTTGTCTGTCATTTTGTTGTACAGTCTCAGTTCCAACATGGATGCTTGAGCTCCAGACAACGTACCTGTACATCAGCCAACAGGAAGCCCTTACTGGTGGGGACTTAGGCACATGGCCACAATCAGCTGTATGGGAGACAGTGAAATGCAGGCAGGAGAAAGGGGATGGCCACCAGTAGCCATTGCCACAGCCTGTGACTCGATTCCAGCCAATGACATATGAAGAAGCATCCAGGAAAGATACTCCCTCTAAGAAGGAGAAAGAGATGACTTGTACTTCTTCCTCTGGTAACTGCTATATCTCAATGCAGTCTGGAACTGATGTAGCCATCTTTCTACCAGCCTGAGAGCAAAGCTAACACATAGAGCAGGATGCACCCTGCAGAGAGAAAGACCTAGAACCCTAATATTCTATACATGGCCCCCACGCGACTCTGGACTTATTACATTAGACAGCAATTTGATTGCTGTTTAATTCTGGTGGAGGAAGATTATTCTGTTACCTGCAGCTGAATGCCTTCTAATTCATTCATCCTGTCCAATAGGCCTCCCCAATTTGAGGACAGTTATTTTCCCCTCTTGGTCTGTATTTGCACAAGCTAAAAATTCTAGATATAAAAGATGAACCAATTATTATTTCAATCACTATTATCAAAATATACCTTGGTTACTGCTGATTTAATTTAAAAATGAATGTAGAAATACATATTGCATTCATTTACTTAGATATTCAAATACGTCTTTAAAAGCATAAGGGTTTTAAAATCCTGGCTTCATCATTTCTGGAAGTATGATCTAGAACAAGTAATTTAGTCTCCGAGAGCTACGGTTTCCTTTTATGTAAAAAAGGGAGAAATACCATCTCTTTTTAGATGTGTGTAAAAGTCAGAAATAAATGTAAATGATATAACATCAGATATATATTAGGTGCTCAGTAACTGGCAACTATTATATCATAGGTAGCCACTGAGGACACAAAGATGAAATTAGTAGATCTAGTTCAAAGTTAAATTCATTCCTTTCTTCTTTCCTTCATTCCTTCCTTCATTTATACATGTGTACATAAATCCATATTCTACCTAGTTCCAGAAGGCATTGAAGCAGCCAGAAGGCAAATATGAAACCAGGAGGCAGCAGACACAAATGGGTAGAAACCATGAAGGAAAGAGAAAGAAAGTCAAGAGAAGGTATTTGAGACTAGAGAGAAGAAATGGGTAAAGAAGAGGGGAGGACTGAGAGGGAAGGAAGGAAACTGAAACGGCTAATGAGGAAAGTTGAGTCTACAGCCTGGTAAATCTCCAGCATTGCTGAAGAGTCATATTTTGCACAGTAATGAGTTCCTATTGGGTCCTTCCTGTAGTGGTGTTCTGTTCTCCCAAGGGCTAAGATATTTTTCTTTTCTTACTTCTCTTCCCTTGTAACTTTACAACGAAGTATTACTAACTGAAAAAAAAGCACATCTCTGCTCCCTACAACACAAATGATCCTAAAACAAAGTAAATGTTAATTGAAACTGTAGAATTGACAACAAGATGAAAGAAATGTGTGTACATTAGTAAGGAAAGAGGGCTATGGCTTAAATGTGTTTAAAAGACCAGATGCAGGAAAAGATGCCTGCAAAAGAGATCAAGACATATTACTCAGAAAGGTAGGAAGAGAAATAGAGGGCTTGTGTAAAGTGAAAAAAAAAAGATGTTGCCAGACAGAAACAGAGCTGGATTCAAAGGCCAGAGTTTAAATGCAATAAGGAAGGGGTTGTCTTCCTGGATTTGGTGATGAGTTCTTCTGTAACCTTGGAAAAAGGAGATTCAAGAGAGTGATGGGGGTGGGGTAGGATGGAAGCCAGCTGGCAGAGGGTTTAGGAGTAAATGGAGATGAGTCTACGAAGTAGCTTTGAGTGGTCAACTATTCTTACCAGAGGTTTAGCTGTGAAAGATAGAAGAGATGGCTTTCAGGAGAGGTTTGCTCAAGCAGGGTTTTTGACATGAGATAACTAAATTTATTTGAATTCCACTTGTGATAGATCTTTTACCACAGGACCAACTGGTCCAGTACTTTCATATGAAACTAGTTATAATAAAGGACTATTTAAAGCTTTAAATTAGCTTGTTTTAAGTTCAGTAAGTATTACATGTAGACAAAATGGCTGTCTATAATTTGCCAATTATTGCTACTTCCTCTGGATCCTCAGCCCATTTCACAAGACAACCAATGGGGCTAGGTTTCTGGGATTGATGGTTCTTCAGTCATAGCCAGCCAGTGAATCACCCAGGAAGTCTGAGAGACCAGGATGCTATGTCCAGACCTTGAGGCTTCCAGGTTTCCGTCCTATGGGCAGGGACATCTGCTCCTCCAAGTGAAGGAAACAAAATCAGAATAGAAGAGACAGTTGGCAAAGCCACAAGGTCAATTCTTGTCCTCTCCTTCCTGGATTCCTGCATTGACCTAGAGCTATCTATGTGAGCTGCCTTAAAGCAATTCTGCTCCCTGAGGAACAAAAAAAAAAAACTAAAATAGAACGACAAAAAGTGCTTGTCTCTGAACATCGCTGAAATGACATCTGATTCATTTACTTATCCCATGAATTTTCATTCATTTCCTACCATGTGCTAGACTCTGTTCTAGGCATGAGAAAGAGCGGTGGCCATAAAATCATGTTCCTATGGAGTATGCATGGCTGTGGGCCTTGCATAGGGACTGAATAAAGATCCTGGCTGTTTATCTGAACGGATGCATCTGTAAACCTCACCAAGCATATTGTATTACCGTTTACAAAAGATGAGGCTGCTGTTTATTTTTCAGCATGGAAGATGCATGTGTTGTACTTTTCATTTATGAGCTACAACTGGGGGTGAACAAACTCTTAGGATAAATACTCTAACCTAAAACCCACCAAAGATGATGAGCTCCAAAGGTTACATGTGTTCATATTTCCATCATGGTCCATTTGGCCCAGGGTTCCATATCTTTCAGAAGATCCAGGTGACATATTAGAGAGTGGAAGTTTATTTTATCATCCAAAAGCAATCTTACTCCTCTAATACTAACTTCACAACTTGCCTTAATTATCACATTTGAATCCATCTTTCATGAATTTATCTAAAATTGTTTTAAAATATCTAAATTTAAAAATATGAGACTATATTATTTCTTAAGATACAAGATTGAACAGTACAAATATGCTCTGAATTGATTCTATAACCATGTTTACAAATATTGCAGGTGTCAAACTTAAAGGAATGATTTAGTCTTGTTAAGTACTACTGTATCATGTCCATTTCTGTATCTCCACAGCCTAGAAAATACCTGACCAAGAAGGAAAGGGTTTAATGAATATTTGTGAAATAATTTAAGAAACAAATAATTATCACCCTTTTAATTTCTAGACTTTAAACTCCCCGCCAAAGAAAAAAAACCTTCCCATCTTCATGCCTTCATTTTTAGAGACTGGAGAATCTTAATATTTTCATGGATTCTCACCAAACAAGACTTTGATACTATGATTGAAGTGACCCTTTGACCCCATTTGCTTGGGGCAGTTCCAGTTTCTATCTAATATCTATCTCATTGTCATTATTATTAGTGACCCTCTCCCTTTCAAAAGTGCTCTTTTGAAAGTATGGGTTTGAAAGAAGTTGTACCCCTCAATACCCTGGGCTCTCTTGAGCCCCTTGTAATGTTCTATGTGTTGATCTCAGGAGCTGGCAAAACATCTCTTGTTCACTGCAGGATTTTCTGTTTGTTTCCCAGTCCCCTCCCTTCCTGAACATCAAGTGGTTTGATAGGCCTCCAGACTATTGGGTAGGGGTTGTCTAGGCCACTGCTTTTCAAATATTAACGTGAATATGAATCTCCTGGGACTACTGTGCAAATTCAAATTCTATTTGGCAGGTCTGGAACGGGAATGGAGATTCTGCATTTTTAACTGGCTCCCATGTGGTTCTAATACTGATGGTCCCAGGGCAACCTCTCAAGTAGCTAGGGTCTGCCAGTGTTCCTGATCAGCCACGACTTAGAGACAAGCCATTAGGATTCAGCATCACTTGGTGCTTGAGACTATGCACTTTGGGCATCATGGCATTGAGATCAAATTCTGCCTCTACCACTTATTACTTGTGTGACCTTAAATAAAGTATTTGATCTAAGGCCAATTTTCTTATACATGAGACAGAAATAATAATAATAATAATAATAATAATAATAATAATAATCTGTCTTAGAGGGAGGATGCGAAGATTAAATAATACAATAAATATAAAACAATACTGTCCTCACCAATTGTAAATTTTCCCCATTTTTTTCAAAGCTTAACTTCAGGGGACACTTGTTTAGATAAATATCAGAGAGTAATGAATATAGCCATGTTTTGAACAGTACCTTCAAAATGGACACTTGGGGATGATAAGTTATCAAATTGTCAGTACATGTAGGAGTTACAATGGGGTTTAGATAGATCACAGGAAAGAAAGGAACAAATATTTGGCTAAAAGTTGTTGATTAACTCTAGTTCATAGACATTAAATTGCCACTTGGGTGGATCCAATCATCTGGGCTGTGGCTGCCTCCCCTAATTTTTTTGTGTCAGTAGTGGCAGCCAGGAGCAATTTAGCTGTATATACTGTTAGAAACCCCAGTATTACCAGCAGAAGTAACAGAGTGAATATTAGAAAAATAGGGAGATCGAACAAACTCTTCAAACTAGGTCTTGTTTTAAATTCTCTTTCCTTTTTTTCCTAAGTGGGTATCAGGAGGCAAACTTCCAAGTTATTTCAGTTTCACTTTCTTTCCTTCAGCCTTTCAAAAGTCACATATTGGGAACCTTTTTTTAAACTATCATAAAGTGATAGGATTGAAATAGCACCGTGTAAAGATAAACTTGCTATTTAAATCTATGGGGTCACAATCATTGCTGTAGTCATCAAAATTATCATCCTCTTCCTCACCTCTAAGGTCCTCTCCAGCTATACATGTTTCTCTTTTCTCTGATGTCTGTCCTAATACGGGACAAGCGTTCCACCCAGGGTCAACAGTGGAAGGGGAAAAATTAGATCAGAAACTTGGATAGTGTTGTCAACAAAAAATTAACCTCTGAGTATTCAGTCATTATAAAACTTGATGTTGACTTTGAAGTCACGATGTGCTCTATTTTCACCTCCCACAATTCAAAGCTCATCGTAAAGTATAATTTCCCACCAATTCATTCACAGACTTATTTAACACCTGACTTGACCACAGTAGCTACTGCATGAAGAACATAAGAGAACAGCTGTCTCACTGAGAACTCAAAGAAAGACCAGGGCTTGCTTCCTGAGGCCAATCACTATCCACTGGCTAACCATGATCCACCCCGAGATAATGAATTTGATACCTGGATGGCAAGTACATGTACAATAGGAAATATGTTCAAAATGAACATTGGGCCAAGTATAAAAATGACAGGAAAGAGGGCTTGCTTTTGAGAAAATAAGTAGACTAAATTTATCTTTTTTCTTCCAGGGTTGCACTCGGTACTGACAGATCTCATTTGGTGCATGAATCTCAACAATTCCTTAAGATGATCTCAAATGTGATTTGTGATTTATTTCCTTTGGAATTGGATTCTGAATGCTGAAAAATAAAATATAGTGTTTGCAACCAAACTTTTCCTTCTTCTAGAAAACACAGCTAGAATCAAGTTGATTAGCATTTTACAGAAAGAGCAGCACCCATCCTTCTGTTTAATATTCCAATGTAGAAGTGAAGCAATTTCTTGTTTTTAATCAAGACCAAGCAATTATCTGCCTTTCAGCTATATAACATAAAATAACATAATCAAAACCAATAACCCATAGAAACGATCAGAAGGTACAAACACAAGCCTAAGGCGACATCTCTACAGCTTGGCCTGCTGAGACAAAGAAATGGGGTTTTGTGAAGGGTCCTTCTTCCTTCATAAAATCGCCACAATCTAGGAACCATCTCACTGCTACTAGGCATGGAGTGAGCCCAAGATGGAGCACTTTTAAAATTCAAAACTGGATCCAGGAGGGCTGTAGCTTACTTGGCCAGGAACATGGGAGTCACCACTTAGATCTTACAAACACCCTTTCTTTATGGTATAGATTCGGTCTTTCCAGCCCTTGGGGCTTTTCAAATAATAAGGACTTGATGGCTACAAAGGAAAACCCCTAAGGAAGATTATCCACCAGGACAGAGCAGATATAAAATATTTCCAGCATCATAAAAATTTCTATCAGACAATGCCACTGTAAGAATTTAACGTGTCAGATTTTTTAAATTTCCTTTTCAAGATTGATTTATAATGATTTTTTTCTCTCAATTCCCCAGAAGTGGGCAATCTAACACCATCTCTGGAGCCATGGTTTCCATGGATAATCATGTTTGCTTGGTCAAATTGGAAAACTAAATGAATTGGAAAGAAGCTATCTTCCCTGGAATGGATTCTCTCTAGTCACTCAGAGCAGTGTGTAAGAACTTAAACACAAACCTGTTCTTCACATTAACAGACAAAATGGGCTTTGTCTAACTATCTAAATTGACTTCCCACACAGGAACCTGAGTGATAGCAAGCTGTTCGAATGGCTGACTCATCCTTTAAATATCAGCTACCCCTTATATCATATCTCTGATTAAATGCCACCTTCTGAGAAAGCCTCCCTCACCATCCTATTGACTTCACGCCGTCGTTCTGTCCTCTCGTCTCACTTATGATCACCTGGCATATTATACATTTATTGATTTGCTGTCAATCTTCCTACTCTCAACTATAATGTTTTATTTTATTCGCTGATACATTTATTCATAAAGCCTAGAACAGTACTTCTGTGTTTTCACTTAGTATATGCTCAGTATATACCTGTAGACTGAATTTATAAATGGAACCTCCCAAAAATGAATACAAATTTTGTGTACAAGCATTTCTCTAGAGAGAAAATGCATAACTTAGCTCTTATTCTGCACAGATTAGGTCTGCTGTCTACGAAGACTAAGAACCAACCTCAGTTATACACATATAATGCCATTTCATCAGCAATGTCTATAGATGAAAATTCTGCAACTGATAAAACACTCATTTTACTAGAATCATACAAAATAGACAAACATAAATTGTAAAAGCAATAACATGGGATGTTCATATTTTTCAGGTGTTCTTGTTGTTGCTGTAAATGCAGAAAATTTTACATTGAAAAAAGAATTTAACCCATACTCAACCATTTAGATGGCTCCAAATTCTGTTCTGACCCTTCTTATAGAAAGAACATACACATATATTTACATATGTATAACCAATGACTGTGTACATTTTGTCTTTCAAGGTTTCTCTGAGAGATTTTAGCAGGAACTTCAGGGGCTGAGTATGGGTACAGAACTTGAGGTGTTCTAAGGCAGATCTGTATAAGTCTAGATTGTGATTCTCAGCATCGATGGCTTCTCCCTGCTGTCTGCATCCCCATCTTCCGTGTTCACCACAATGCTAGCTCCCCCGTCAAGGCTGGAGGAGCCACAAAAGTGAAACAATGTGGGTACATGCAGATAAGGGCTCTGGATGAGAGCAAGGTGAGGGGGTGGGGAAACTGAAGAAGGACAGAAAGAGAACAGGTCAATACTGTGTAAAAACAGAGACCAAGTGGTTTCAAAAGAAAGTGATAAGAAAATTAAATTAGAGGGGGAAAAACAGGAAGATAAAATAAGGTGGAAACAGCCAGAAATAGATGAAAGAAATACAAACAAAATCGTAAGGGGCGGGAGTGGGGGAAAGAATTGTAATAATGAAGGAAAAAAAAATATGTAGCAGAGGAAAAGGAGAAGGCAAAAAAGGGGATAAATACAAAGTGATATATCATGAAAAGAGAAAACCAAAAATGGGATATAAATATGGAAGGGAGACAATACAGAGATGGTCATGCGCACAAACTCACAAACACAGTGTAATGTGGTGGGGAGAGCAATACTGGAAACTTGTCTGTTGATTAACATGCTGTGGTGGGCACAGTAAAGCCCCCCGCCCCCGCCAAAAAAAAAAAAAAAAAAAGCTAATCCCTGGAACTGTGAATATGGTGAAAGAGACTTTGCAGGTGCAGTTAAGTGTGTGGGCTTTGAGATGAAGAGATTATCCCAGATTATCCAGGTGGGGCCAATCTAATCTCATGGGTCTTTAAAAAAGAGAGAGCTTTTCTCAGCAGGGTCTGTCAGAGAGTGGTGTGACAATAAAAGAAAGGCGCCAAGGCACAGAGCCTTTGTTGTTGTAGTAAATTATTAAATTAACACTGCTACTTTGCTAACTTTGGATCCCAAATCACATTATCTTCCCCCATTCCCATCTTTGTCTTCAACTTTGACCCTTGCTTCACAGGAAGCTCTAAACTCCAGCACTAAAATCCTGATCTTAAGACCATTTCCATTTGAGAGTGTAAAGAAGGAAAGCAAAATATAAATACCAGAAGTCTTAAAAAATCAACCAGTTGATCAGAGGATTAGAAGTTTGTTGAAGGATGCCTTTTTTTTTTCTTTTTTAAGGTTCCCAAAAGTAAGCTTAAAAAGGAATCAAAGACCTCCCTTGTTACCTTAGCTTTGTCATATACTAGATAGTGTGATCTTGGTAATCTCTCCTCTGCGCATTCAAGCTGATAATGCCTGCTTGCTTTCCCCACCTATCAAGGCAGGAGCAACTGATATGACCGTGACATAATAACAATCAACAAGCTCTATAGCTCGGTACAAAAGTAAAATCTTGCTACTAATCATTGGGTCTAGGTCATTCGCTGTCCTATTGTCTTAAAGAGACACTGCACCTTTACTCTAGATCAATAAGTGTTGCTAATCTTTTAGTATTCCCTTTTTCTGCCTTCCAAACCCTGCACAAATGAGCTGCTGATCTCTAGTGAAATACTTGAAGATTGAAAGGAAAATGTGTTCTTTAAAAAATCTCAAGGACTCTGGTAAAAAAAAAAACAACAACAACAAACAAAAAACCCCATCAATTTATTTTTCTAATAAATTTGTGTTTCTGTGGATTATCTTTTTTGAAACCAGTCCCACCTGAGTACAAGTCACCTAAACCAATGACTCCTGTCCCAGTGCTCACAATAAATTTCATTTTACGTGTTGCAATATGAGACACTAAAACCTTGAGGAGAAGGCCTGCTCCATTCTGTGATACTCCCCACCCAATGTGCTGTTTTCACATCAGAGCAATGACCTAGGCAAATAAAAGGTCTTAAGAATATAGACAATAATATTCTAATAACCATGTATGGTGCCAGGTGGGGACTAGACTAATTGGGGGGATTACTTCATTAGGTATGTAAATGTCTAACCATTGTGTGCATACCTGGAATTGATATAATTTTTTTAAAAGAAAAAAAAAGAATATTCTGCATTCATCTTTACTCTGTTACTTGGGTTCCCTGGCGCTGTCTGTTAGTCCCTGCTGAGTTTGACATTGAAAAAGAGTATCTGAGAATCTTAAGTCTACTTGAACCTTTCAAAGATGACAGGAGGAATCTGCAAACTAATGAGGTTCTTGGAGAGCATGTAATTCTATGAATTCTCACCAGAAATAAAAATATGCACCATGAGAGTTAACAAATAAAACCCTTTAAGAATAGCAATATTTATTCCTATGGGCCCTTGAAAAAAAATGTGACAGAAATATCTCTACTTGATTGTCTGTCATTTAGGAGTTTGAACTATCTGGAAGAGAATCTTAAACCAAAGCTTTCTAGTGAACTTTCTTTTCAATATAGGAACGCTCACAATAGAATATACAGATTTCAAATTATAACGTACACCTGAAAATTATGTAATTGTATTAACCAATGTTACCCCAATAAACTTAATTAAGAAAAAAAAGATGAGAACACACTCTGAGAGCCCCTCTGGCCACAGTTGACAGACTTAACAGTGTGTTACTAACCAAGGTTACTCAGGGCCATCTGTGAGATGGGCTGGAGGACATGACTCATAAGGGGAAGGAAGAAAACCAGTTAGAATAGCTCGACTCTCCAGAGCCACTGGGGACTAGGCTCACATTCCTACACACTTTGGGGCTCTCTGAAGCCTCCCTCTCTACAGCAGAGTTCCCCAAGTAACATCCACAGTAGAGAATTGGATTCATGGAGAAAGGAGACACCATCTTCAGAGGTGTCCATGTTCTGAACCATTCACTGCGGTTCTTTGCTCTATGTGCTCACACAGAGAAAACTCTATCTCACAATCTGCTGCTCCATGTTGAGTGGTACCTAGACCAATCTCATCCTCCAAATATGTGACTCTCAAAGGCTGGAGGTGAGTGGCTTCATGGTGGCTGTACTCAGCTCCGGGTGTAGGCCGGGTGTGTGATTCATACATCTTAAATCAACATTTCATGCACTTTTAGGTTTTTATGCTAATCATTTTAAGGAAAACAGAAGTTGATACAGGGTAAACCTTCAATTATCTGGAACATTTCTGCACCTATCCCCCAGCCTTCTTTAGCTGTGCCTGATCAACCGAGGGTCATTCTAGATTAAATTAGTCAGTGATGCTGCTAGCCCTAAATTCTCTGTTTGTGACAGGCTTTAGCCTTTTTTCCCCACCTAGCAAAGTCATAGCAGCTTTACACAGAGGTGATACAAATGGCTTAGTGAATTCATTGTTGAAATTCTTCCTGAACTTCTATATACACATTAGTCTGTGGCTTCACTGATTTATACTTCTGACCACTAAACAGGATAAAATATTTCCAATAAATATTTTGCCATCAAATAATGAAACCATAACTCAGGTGCATCAGTTTGACTCCATGTTAGGAAATTATTGATGCTGGAAACTCACGATCTAGTGCTTGTTCCTGAACTTGGCTGTTTTTAAAAATATGGTTTCTGAGCGTCCCAGCTACTGAATCTGGATCCCAGTGGAAGGGGATTAGGGTATTTGTCTACCACCTCAGATGATTTTAATTCAGCCAACCTTGTGGAAAATACTTTAGAAGAATATTCATTGTTTTCTAACCATGATACAGATGGGGAAGGAAAACCAGACAAGTTAGAAAGTCTTCTTTAGATTTTACAAAAAGTTTAAGTTTGTGAAGTCAAAGAAGTCTATATAGTGACTCTAAATTAGAGGATAGTTTTTTTCAAATTAAAAAACATGTTATTTTTTAGGTTCTGAGAGTGTTGTTTAAGAAATGAGGCAGAGAATGGTGCTGCATTATAACACAAACTTCCTGAATGCATACGTTTGTCTGACATGATTATTCTTTACAGTGCAGCCTTGGCTATCATATATTCCCCACAAAAAAAAAACACAGAAAAACCAAGTCATGAGTGATTTTTGAAGAGACACCTGGATCAAAATAATGGTTCCACTGGCTTTCCAAAAGACAATCCATGATTCAAAAAACACACAAGCAGAGTGGAAGACTGATTTGAGGGCTGTCAGTAAATCAGAAACTCAATGTAATTTGCAATTTAGCACTCTGGCTGTTATTCCTCTCAAAAGGGCTTTTACTAAATTCAATTGTAAGTTTAATTTTACAGAATCAAACCCAAAACTGAACAAGTGTATACGTTGACAGTTTTTTAACCTGGACTGAATCTACAAGAGTTCCCACCTTAGGCAGAGAAAACAAGAATAAAAGGTCCCCCTTAGTTTTCATCTGGGCATGGTTCCTGGATCTGCAATTGCGTTGATTTCCCCATGAGTCACACCTGTTCCTAGTACATGCCAGACTTTCCCCTTTTGGATGTCTAAAGAGAAACTTCTATTTGACAGTGGAATGCTGGAGAGTGATGAGGAAACCATACAATTGTATCAAGCTCAATAAGACGCAGAATGGCCTGGTGTTTTAGAGCAGAGCTTCTTCCACTTGAGTGTGCAAGAGGACCTAGGGGGCTTATTAAACACATTCCTGGGTCCGATCCTCAGCTTTCCTGTTCACCAGGTCTGGGATGAGGCCCAGGACTCTGCATTTCCAACAAGATTCCAAGCGAAGCAGATGCTGTTGGTCCATGGACTACATTTTGAATAGCAGTGGATTAGAGCAAATCTTCTCTGTCTTGGCACTACTGACATTTGAAGTCAGATTATTCTTGGTTGTGGGTGCTGTCATGTGTATTCCAAGATGTTTAGCCGCATCTCTGGCCTCTACTCACTAGATGCCAGCAGCACTTCCCCAGGTGTGACAAAAAAAAATGTCTCCAGACTTCACCAATTGTCTTTAGGGACCAAAATGTCCTCACTGAGAATGACTCAGATGGGTTCTGAGTGTTAGAGAGCTGGGTGGCGACTGGCTGAACTATTTTACTACCCATGTGAGTTCAGGGCGGCAGTGTCTAAATAGTTAAGTCAAGAGTGTGATTGTGCCTCCCCTGTAGGGCTGTTGTAAGGATCGATTAAACAAGGATGTATTTGATCATGTAGCATAGAGCCTGGCCCAAAAGCAGGGCTCATTTAGGGGTAATGAGTATTTTTTTAAAAAGACAGTCTTTGTGTAAGTCAACATCTTCCAAACTTTGTTTTTTACAGAAGGGTGAATTTCTGTCTACTGAGTTAGAAAAATTAGAGCGTTCAGAAGCAATAACAATAAAACAAGCCCAACATCTATTTTTATGGTCACGAGGCTTAAAACCTAGTTCCATGACTAATATGTTCAACATATTGCTGTGATTCTGAAATAATCTTGATTTAAGACATAGACATGTTTCTCATCTCTAAAGCAGAATGTGATGCCATTTGTTAAAGCTTTTTCATCCCAAAGACCTCAGAAGATAAAAATCAGTTGTCCAAAGAGCAAAAGCAACCAAAGGGGATGAGATCAAAATTTCACACGAAACTCGCTAAAAGAGTAAGGCAACATTTGCATATCTCATATCCTATCAATACTCTGTTAGTTTTTCTCTTTCGCCACCAGGAGGAGTACTGAACTTTCTCACACAGTCACAAGCATTTGTCAGATGTGCATTACAGAGGCTAGCAGACCAGAGTTGAACAAAGCTTTTAGTTACTTCCTAACAGGATATAAATATCTCCTGGCATGAATTCCTCAGAGAAAGCTGTACAAACCACTTCTGTATATAAGGTTCTTTTAAACTTTTCTATTCCAAACACTGCAAGCAACAGCTATTTTTGATCCTAGGAGGCAAGCAATGACAAAGTTAACTGACTCTAGGTGCTCTTTCTTTCTTTACATTTAAGATGAAGCCTTAGGAATAAGACAAGTAAAAACTAATGTTACCTAATAGAATGTTCTACAATTTAGAGATGAGAAGAGTGCATGGCCAATGACCAATCATTTATTATGTGGAAGAGGGCAGAAAGAGGTGAGTTGAAAGAAGGTAAAGAGAAATGGCCATGTGGCTCCCTTTAGCATTCTCAAACCAGGTATTAAAAGACAATACCATTCACATGCCTACCCGGTTCCTTCCATTTTTACTTGTTCCATCAGCAAGTAGTAGACACAGGTTATCACTATCTCAGTAATCCTGTGAGCAAAATTCTTAAGACTTTAATAGTATATTTCAATATCCTGGTAATAGGTATGGCTTTTTAATTAATAATAAGGTCCTCCAAGATATAACAACAAACTTTTAATAAAGGAAACAAAATGGTTTTCAGATAGTCCCTATGTCCATAGGATAATCTGAAATGGCTTTGAATGTCTCTGCCTGCTAAAGACAAAATAGAAACAGTGATGATGTTGGTGGTGGTAGTGTTGATTGTGGTAGTGACAATGGTAATGACAAAGAGTATAACTAACAGTGATGAAGGTGATGAAGATTTTAGCTAATTTTGTGAAAGCTTACCACCAAGGAACAGATACTGGGCTAAGCAATTTATATTAGTAGCTGGTTAAAACCTCTCCCTATACCTAGGAGGAAAGAATAAAGCTTTCTTCATTTATTTGTTTTAAAGTTAAGGCACCCAGAACACTTTTGAAAAATCTTTCAATGACCCTAACACAAACATAAATAAGTAAATAGCTATAGTTAACAAAATACTAAATTCATGATTATTATATAGAGAATGCTTCTATGTTTAGATAAAATTCCACAGAGCTGCATTTGTGAAGGTTGGCTCTTCATCTGATGATGGGTTGGCCCATTTCCATTGATGCTCACATAAAACAAGGCAAGAATACATATACTATATGAATCCTGCCATATACACAGAATTTTTTCTTACTACAGTCCACTCTTTATAATTTTCTCTAAGTTGTGACATTTTTACAATAAGCATGTGTTCTATGTACAACCAAAACCAATATAACTTTGTCATCTTAAAACAAAAAAGGTAGCTCCCAAGGATATTCTCGGAATAATCGCTTGGTTTATGCATCTGAAACATGAATGTACATATTTATTAAACTGTTTCCTAAGTCACTAAAGAGTCACCAAGTTTTTGTCCAAACAAGTCAAAGTGCAAATGAAACCAACAACAAAAAATGTGAATGAAAACTTGAAATAAAAGTAAAAAAATAATAAGACCCAAAAAGCTTATACTTGAAATTATCTGTTAGAAATATACCTAAATGGGGAAATAGGGGTGGCATCTGCAATGATATTATTAGTAATAATACTATTTTGCATTTAGATATGTAAACTCTACATTATTTATTATATGCTCTATTTCCTCTTGGCTAAAATCACTTTGGGGCTTGAGCCAAAGCTACCCCTAAGTAAAAGGCATCAGTCAGATTAGCATTTACCAGAACATTCCAAAATCAATAAGGCATGTATTTTTAAGAGGCTTTTTTTTTCCTGGCTATCTTTAGGCCAGTGAAGGAAGGAGTTCTAAAGAACCAGAACTGGGAGTTCCACAAATAAACAGCCCGCCTCATGGTTCCTTGTGAAGAAAAGTCTGAAAATTCTCAAGGGGATTTTATTAATCTAAAGTGACTTGACAAAATTCAGGATCTCAAATGAGGGAAATCCTTTGGATAGTGAGGGTTTACCTACTGTCTTCTCAGAGTGATTTCTAAAATTAAGACATTCTAAGATGGAGTCAAAAAGATGGTCAAGGACCTTCCTGGATATGTTGCTTCTTCCTTTACTTTCTCTACTAAACATCCCAAGGTGGGTATAAAACTCATTAAAAATAATGTTTATGTGGGTTTTGTTATTGATCTTTGGTCTGTGGTTCCAGCCATTAAGAGCGGCACTGCTCTAATCCTAAATTTCTGACCCACATCCTGAATCTGCAACTTCAGGTACAAATTATCAGCCAATAGAATGACTGAGAGTGGCTCTTAAAATGGTAACAAAATAGCTACTTCGTCTATTTTCCGAGGAAAGTCTACTTTTCACTTTGTGTATAAAACTCAGCCAGCTATGGCTTATGAAGAAATAAGCTAAGGAGTGACAACATTTCAGAAAATATGATGATTGGAGAAGGGAGAAATTATTGAACTATAAAAGGAAATAGAGTTTGGGCTGGGAAAAGAGAACAGGGTGTCTCCCCTCGCCTCTGAGCATAAACTAGAAAATACACAAAGCCTAGTCACATGTTTTTCCTGATTCAAGTACAGTTGAAATTTGGAAAGAAAGTAAATAAAGGAGTTAGAGAATTTTAATGCCTGAAAAAAGTACAAAGAACATTGTAATATCAGTGAGTAGAAAAAAAAAATAAAGATACAAAACTTATAGATGGCCAATGAGATGCAGGAAAAGGATCCAAGAGGGTTAAGGATTTCAACTGTGGTTAACACCATGGGTCCAAGATCTACCTGCCATTAGCACTTACATAAAACAACACAATATGCATCCCTTGAGCCAAGAGTTTGTCTCTAAAACTTTCCTAACTAAAAAAAAAACCAGGGATCCTTGGAGGGTATTTAAATCCACATATCGCAGCAGGAAAAATCAGAAAGGATCAGGTACACTCTGTTGTCACCAGGAAGCATGAATGCTTTCGAGGATGGTGCTAAGTGAACAAATGGGTCAGCTAAAGGAGTTATCATTGACAAAGCTTTGATCATTTAAACATCATAAAGGAAAACACAATTCTGTAAAAAGCCATGAGAACATGATGATACTCAAAAGCAACCAACAACTTGATATGCTCAAGAAAGGTGCACATCATTTCCCCTGGGAAAATTTACTGGAAACGCTGCAAACTGATGAATCTAAATTCATGCTTGTCAAATTCAAGATTTGCTGCATTCTATTAGGTTAGAACAAGCAGTAAAATGTACAAGGTGTTTCAAACTGGACAGAGACTGCAGAATAGGGGTTCTCGACACTGGCTACATGTGAAAATCACTTGGAGAGATTTTTTAAAATATCAATGACTGGGCACTATCCCAAAGCCAATTAAATCAGAATCTCTGGAAATGGGACTTGGGCCCTGGTATGTTTCAAAAGTTTCCCAGAACATTCTAGAGATGGCTGAGAACCACTGGTCTAGAATCTAGGTTGAGCAGCCATTCTGGGGACTTCCTTGGTTTTAGCGCTGAGAGTCCTATGTCCCAGAAAACCCTCAGTCCCAGAAAAAAAAGGGTGATCGGTCACTCTTTCGAATCAGGTGATAAAAAGCTGTCACAAAAATATTGTAAAAGTATTGGATACAGGTGGCCATGATTCACCAGATTGCAAGAAAGGTTGAGGCTCAGATAATACTACCACTATATAAGTGACTGTGGCACAACCGAGACCTACTGAACTTGAAGCAGCAGGTTGGCAAATTCTAGTTCTTGGTGTCTTAGTCCAAAACCTCTGACTGGAAACCCCGAATTTGTAAATTTGAAGCCACATTCTCAACCAATAACTCCATATCCACAATCTCCATTTTCCTCATTTGGGTCAGTAACCTTGCAACTCAAAAGTGTACTAATGCTAATTCTCAGACTAAGGCTAAGGCTGATGTTAATGCTGGTGCTGGTACTTGTACTACTAATAATGGTAGTGCTAATGTTAGCATTAATATGAAAATAATGCTAATGTTGCTACTAGTACTAACACTAATGCAGGCACTAGTATTGGTGTTAAAACTAATACTAATGTTAATACTAATGCTAAGCATTAATATTACCAACAATGCTAATACCACTACTACTAACACTAGTGCTGATCCTAGTAATAATACCAACGTACTAATATTAGTATGATTATTAGTGTTAATACTAATAGTAATGCTAGTGCTAGTATTAGTATTAAGGTTAATACTAATGCTAGCACTAATATTAGCATTACTAGTGATACTGCTAATGCTAACGCTGGCAAGTACTGTTAGTACTAATATTTCTGCTAATACTAATGTTAACTTTAAAATTAATACCAATGCTATTGCTATTGCTGGTATTAATACCAATACTAATATAGGCACTAGTATTAATATTAATAAAATACATGAAGCTAATAAAAAATTAATAAATCTTTCATATTAACACCAGTGAGCTGGGTATGCTAGCTACCAGAGTCAACATGTTAGAATATACAAGTTTTATCCATTCTTTGAGCTCTTTGAATTATTTGGGAGAATCTGACAATAAGCTTATGATTTTATTTAAAGTACTTGGGATTTAATGATTTAAGTTTGTAATCATTGTTTGAATAATTGAGAAAATCTAATGTATTAAATCTGGAAATTTAGATCTTATAAAGAATATTTAGGTACAGTGAAATTTTAACGGTTGGATTTGAAAATCTGACTGGCTGGTATTTAAAAGAGCAACAAAAGAGTTTTTTTTCCTTATATTTTAATGCAAACATGCTAAGATTTACAAATAAAATGAGATTTGAAGTGGCTCTTAAAGGCTTGAAAACAGAGTTTTTGAAAATATAGTTCGATAAGGATATCTTAAGTATCACACCACCCAGAAGTCTGTTAAGACTCTGGCAAATGCACATGCACATAAAAGCTCAGACACACAAAAACTCAGACACTCAAAAACACAAGTGGTGTGATGTTTCTGGAACAGGCATTGTGTCATGGGCTCAGAGGGAACAAGAAAGCAAATACAATTTGTGGAAAATTAGGAGAGGGAGAAGGGCAGATAAGGCACAGTGAATCCATCCTTAAATTTGAATGCAAAGGCCAAATGCGGGCCACACATTCACCATGTAGTGAGTGAGAGTCTCCACTGTGAAGTCACTGGCCTGAATCTCAGAGACCATTTTGCCTCTTAGTGATATGGATACTGGAGTCGAGAGCATATGACATCAATTTTATCAACAAGGCAATTTATGATTTATTTTGGAAGAACTATGTGAAGAAACAAGATGAAAGCTGCAAGTGGGCCTTAGCAGAAATATCTTCAAGCAAGCCAAGGGTAAAGATTGTTTAGATATTATCTAGAAGTACAAAGGCTGTTAGAGACAACAAGGTTTGAGGAGAGGCTGGCTACCTGGCTATAAGGCAGGTGAGCCCATCCTGTGGGAAGGGGAGAGGTGAATCTAGACGTGACGAGATGCCTGGGGCCTGGGATGGTTGGCCTGGCCCAAAGCCACCAGCCATAATAGAGACCTGGAAACCCTGCAGACATGAGGTGTCACAATTAAATGCTCAGGTGGGGCAATCGGAGACACAAGAGCATACATTTTAAATAACTAATGCACAATCAAAACACACTGGTCTCAAGTTAAAAATAACACGCAGGTGTGGAACAAAAACCTAAGGGATGAATGTCAAGTGAAATGTACCCTTGCAGCATCTCGAAATACACTGAAGAAGCCATAAAAGGGGAACATGTTGTCTAAAGATGGAAAAGAGAATAAGAGAGAGCACAATTTTTTCTTTTTAATTAAGCTATAAATAGCAGTAAGGAGAGAAAACAGAGGCAAATGATGATGGGAAACATAAATAGGAACCGGGGATAATGATCTGCTGCCAGGAGAAGAAAAACCTATTTAACAACAATAAAGGTTTTTCAGGTGGAACGAGGTTAACAATTGAAACATAGGCAGCAGTCAAAAGGTCATGGATGAAGTGGACTTTACTGAGCCAGCACTTTCCCTGAAAGTCCAGGTCTGAGCAAAGGAAAAGCACTTGAAAAAAAAATCATTTGGTTAAAAATGTTCTAATAAAGGACCAGCAAAAGAGTTTGACCAGCATTTTTCAGATCGGAAGAAAGCAGGCCACAGGTAAATGTGGGAAAGTGATCAATGAGGGATAGAGGCAGTGAAGCTGTAAGGACTTGGATCAGCAGGTGTCAGCACTGGCTGCACTTAAGAATCACCCAGGCAGCTTGAAAAAATACCTATGCCCCACCCTCGACACCTGAGTTGGAATCTCTGGGGGCTTGGGCCTGAGCATGAAGTTTCTACAACTCCACATGATTCTGGTGTGTAGCCAGAGTCAAGACCAAGTTCTGTGCATGTACAAAGTGAAGGCATGAGGTCCCGTGTTTCTAGATTATCAGGCCAAAACAGCCACTTGCACCTGAAGCACTCCAATAATTGTGGCTAAAGTCATTTCCTTAGTTGAACTTGGCAGACAAATGACGCGATTTTCCACTTGACTTAAGGATATTTAAAATTCAAAGGGAACAAAAGAAAAAAAGTTTTCTCAAATAATTATTTTAAATATGTATAACCATCTCTAAGTAGAAATCCAATGTACCTATGATGTTCTTCACAGTGTTCACACTTCACCCAGCCACAAAATATAAACCAGCAATGCTGAGAAAGAAAGCATCTTGTTTAGATCATAAAACACCTACAAATTCTTTTTCTGCTTCCATCTCTGCCCTACATCAGTGGCTCTCAACTTCAGACAATTTTGTCCCCTCAGGGGACATTTGGAAAACATCTCAGACATTTTTGATCATCATAATTTGGGACGTGCTTTTGGAATCCGATGAGTTAGAGGCCAGGGATGCCGCTAAACATCCTACAATGCACAGGTCGGCCCCAAACCAAAAAAATGATTGACCTCAAAAGTCAGTATGTGCCAAGGCTGAGAAAGCCTGCTCTGCACAATAGTGAACATTTCCACAAATAATAACTAATATTCTCTGCCTTCCAATCTGAATGCAAGCAAAACAAGTCTCGACATGTACAAATTTTATGCCAAATTAAAGAAAAATAAAAGGCCTCTCACAGAAAATTAAACCACTAATAAAATTATTTTGTGGGTTTACCACAATGAGACATAAGGACTGGAGAAGCAGAACCTTAGCCAACCAAGTATGCTGAAGTGAAAACTAGATTGCAAATTGAATTTGATCGTTGAGTTTACATTCGGACAAATTGGAAGTTCTTTAAATGAAGACTTCTAAAGAGCATGCTTTAGCATCAGTATTTAATAATTGATACCTAAAATAAAATATTCATGTTGAATGTTACTAACTCCCTAAATCATGTTGTACAAAAAAAAAGAGTTTTTAAGTTATACAATTATACTAATTTCTACCAAACTGCTTAGTAGTTACTCATTCTATGGAAATCAAAACAAAAGTGAGACATCAAGATGCTTTTCAGAATTGCAAAGCAAGTACAGTGAGAAATAATATAACCCTCAAACATGAGAAAGTGGGTGTGGTTAGAGCTGGAGAAAAATTCTTATCTGGCTTAAAGACAAAGAAAACTAATCATCTCTAGTCCCTGATCTGTGATGACAGTAATGTTAAATGGAAACTAGAAATTTTTAGATCAAGATCTAGAAATTATTAAAATCATTTATTATAGGTCAGAAAACAGTGAAACATGATCAGGGCTCTAAAATAGGCAATTTAAATAATCGATTAAACCCATTACCAAGTGCTTAAGAGTTATCAGTTATTCAGGGCCTTAGAGTCAGACCTACCAAGCCAGCGTCATTCAAAGTTGGCTGTGCATTCTATCCTGATCAACTGGGGACTGGGGCTTTTTAAAAAATGATGTCCAGGTTCCTCCCCAGACCAAATAAATCAGAATCTCCAGGGCTGGGGTCTGGCCTGTGGTACTATACCATACAGCACACCTCAAAATTTTATGTGCACGTGGGCTGCCTGGGGATCTTTATAAAATGCAGATTCTGATTAAGTGGGTCTGGGTATATCTGAGATTTTAAATTTCTTGATACCAATAGTGCTGGTCTAAGGGCCATACTTTAAATAGTGAGTATTAAAAAGCTTCCTGGATGATTCTAATTTGTAGCCACCATTGAGAACCTCCAATGGTTTGGGTTCTATGTGGGCACAGAAATGGAACAGAAAATATAAAGAAGCATTCCTCAAATAAGGAATTACTCTATCCTAATTCAGTGCTTTCAGTGCCATGCAATCTATATCTATCTATCTATCTATCTATCTATCTATCTATCTATCTATCTATCATCCATCCATCCACCCACCCACCCATCTATCTATCATCTATCTATCCATCCATCCATCCATCCATCCATCCATCCATCCATCCATCCATCTATCTATCTATCTATCTATCTATCTATCTATCTATCTATCTATCTATCTATCTATCTATCTTAACTTTCAAAAGCAAAAGAAAGGGTCAGATTTTTTTAAGGGGAAGTTCCAATGTGGACATAAACAGTCCCAGTTACTCTCTTGGAATGACAGCCCATTCTGTGTTGGTTTTATATAAGTGTAAGCAACATGCCCCATCCTAGCATTCACTGTTCTCTTTTTTGGAATGATCTATTTTTAGCAGAGTTCTACATTGGCTGGTTTCTCCTCAACATTAAGTTCTCTCAAGGTACCACTCCCAACCACACCCCCTCATTCTCAGTTCCTCATCCTAGTTTTCTTCAGGTATTGTTACTAATCAGTAACAATAAATTATTAACAGACTCAAAGAAATGTACAACCTTCCAAGCCCCGTTGATCCATGCATACTGACTATGGGTTAGTATATGGGGGTCAGGAGTGAGAAATCCTAAGGGGATAAAAAGTAATAAATAATCTTAATACTCCAACTGGCTGGAATGTTTTAAGAGTCATTACATTTATAAAATAATCTCTTGATGATCTCTTTTGATGCCTAGGAAAAATTCATGAAGTAGAGTGGAAATTATTCCCATTCTCCAGATGGGAAAGCTTAGTTTGTGACAGAGTACAAAAAGAGGAATCAAAGGCAGACCCTACAGATTCCAAATCTTAGGTCTCTTAACTTCACCTAGCTGTCTTCTTTATTTTCTTTAACATACTCTTAAAAATCAAGGCTGTGATTCTAAGACTGTGCATACATTTGAATTGAAAATTCAGAGACTTTCATCCACCACCGTCTAGAATGGGAAGGTAAGGGCCACACACCCGGTCCCACTGGCATGTTCGTCTCAACCCTTCACCCTACTTTCTCCCTGTGATTGCTGATGGAGCTCTTTTCATTTCCTGGGTGGAAAGCACTTCGAATTTTCTTCAATCATTTCTCACTGAAGAAAATTCAGGACACTAGTAAATTTAGAAAATAGTTCACTTGTACTACCCATGGTTTATAAAGCGATAATTCTTTATTTAGAGGAAATGGAGGCTTTAATTTTTATTTATTCCAATGATTGTAAAAGTTGAATACCAGCAATATAAAAGATCATATGATAATGACTACAATCTATCAGAGAACAATTTAAGTTTTTTAAATCTTGACTTTTCTCTGTTTAAAAAATACATGCTTGTTTAAAAAATAAGGAAACAAGAGCAAAAAAAAAAACACCAGAAATTTACTGTAAAATATTAGGAAATCTCCTATAGCTCCAACTCCTAAAGAAAGTCTTTGTAAATAATGATATTAATAATAATATAGCTTTATAAGATGAATAAGTTCTAGGGAAATAATCTATAGATGAGTATTAATTCTACTACACAAACCTCATACATCGTTATGAATCTTTGCCCCAAAGTGTGCATTCATATGCTATACCATGAATGAACCTCAGAAACATAATGCTGAGTGAATGAAACAAGTCACAAAAGGTCACATATTGTATAATTCCATTTACATGAAACATCCATAAAAGGCAAATATTTTGCAATAGAAAACAAAATTGTGGCAGATTTAAAGGTACCAAGGTGAAGAAATAGAACATGGAGTTGGAAAGCGATGCACACAATTGGTTCTCCATCCAGTGCAAGCGAACTCCACCAGTGGAAATACAAGACAGGCACAAGGCTCAGGCGGATAAATAAAATTCAGTTCTGTTTTGTAATAAAACATTTTGTTCCAAGGGTTAGCAAAAGAGAAGGTAACCGTTGCTATTTGCTAAAATGAGATTTTAATTCCAGTGGCAAAATCATCATGGATAATCATGCATAACTATTTCCTTTGTGATTTTTCTTCCAAAAATAATTATTTCTGAATGATTTCACACTTAGATATTGTAGGCTTAAAGAGCAACCAATTGTGAAAAGAAGTGAAAACTATGCCAGCGATATGGCTTTAAAAAAAAAAGTAATATTTGTTTTTAAAAAGGAGGGCACGGCCAAGTAAAAATATTTCCTCTTTTTGGTTCTAATGGCTTAACCTATGAATCACTCTGTAGGAGTACTATTATCATACCAGAGACAAGGAACTCTTACTCTTTATAGAGAAAGCATAAGACTTCACTATCAGTTATATAGCTGCTTCCAATAGCAGTGGGGGTATATGGAATGTTGTTGCAATGTAAACATTTCAAATCTCCATAGGCAATGCTGAGAATCACTAACCCACACCATAGCTCTGCCTCAGGAGAACTTCAAAACCTCTTAAAAGTCAAGCAGTGAACCACCTTCTGGCTCTGGGCATGATGCCACACATGATTCTCTCTTGGTGGTGTCTAAGGGAGCCACCATCTTGTTCCCCCAGCATGCCCCACATTTCCTCAACTACTCTTCATTTGTCCTTCCTTTACAGAGAGGCAACAAAGAGAGCTCTGGGTGATTGCCTCTCTTACAGAAGCTGCTCCCTCCTCCAAAGTGAGCAGGGGTTAAAGTTATCTTTTTCCATTACCTAATACAACTGTAGTCAACCCACTTATTTTCTGAAAACTATTTATCGAGTGTTTGTTACATCCAGGCACTGTTCTGGGACTCATAATGTTCTCATTCTTGTTAGGTACGGGTCCAAAGTCTGACACAGTACTTGGAAGGCAAGGTAATACACTGTGCACATAGCAGTTTTTAAAAAGTTCTGGAATGAATGCCAAGATGGGAAACACTGACTTCTATTAAAGCCTGTACAATTGTGATTATCCTCATTACATCTGTGTGGTGTAAGTTTGATTTTTAAAAACTATCTGAGACTAGATGATTGATTATTAGTTTTAATCCAGTGTCTTCTCTGCCTTTATACCTTGCAGTTAAGAGCACATGCAATGTCCTACCTAATTTGAGAACCTATAGCATGGAATAATAGAAGGTTTGTTAATACTCATTATTTTGGCCCACTGAAACACACACACACACACACACACACACACACACACACACACACACACACACCTAAAAGGCATGGCAGAGCTAGTGTCAGTACAAGTTGCTGGTAAATGGGGCTTATCTTTGGAAAGCCACTGCCCGGTAGATGAGTACAGGTTTGTCATTCTTGGGAGTAACTGCCATGAGATGTCCCTGAAAAGAACCATGACAAGAAACTCCTCATGGAAGCTGCCTGCAGAGCAGAAAAGTTAGTGTCAGGCTGTCAATCTGTGGACATGTCCAAGGTGTTTAGACCTCTCTTCCATGATCCATCTTTGGTGTCTGGAGATACATGGACATTATTGATCTTTTAAAATACTCGTCACCAAGAAGAGGGAATACCGACTTGAAGAATGTGAGCAGCACTGCAGTCCCTGAAGGTCTGAGAAGGGAGGAAAAGAGATGGAGAACCCATGTATTACCTAGGACGTGGAGGCACATGGGAAAGAGCAGCCAGCAAGGGGCTAAACACCTGTGCGTGTGGATAATATGTGCTTATATGTATAATATACAGTATTAAAATATGCCATATGAAATATTTAATATAATATATAATCTATAATGTATAAAACATGGTATACCTAATGCATTATATAGACCACAGAAAATATAGGTTACAAAGTATATTTTTATCTCCCACAGTTAATTTCATTGCTTTCCTAGGCTATACAAAAAAACCTAGAGCCAGCTGCCCTCAGAAATGTGGAATAATGTCAGACAAATAGAATCCCCACACTGGTAACAACTTAATGACTTCATTCTTTAAGAGACTGCCTAGAGCAGGTTAGTCTGGTGCCAAAGTGCTTGGAATTACACTAGCTACTTTAGGCCAGTAACTGAAACTCTCAGCTTCCTCCTCTATTAAATGGGGATAATAATTGTATGTGTTCTCTAAGATTGTTATGAAGATTAAAGAAGTGAGCATTTTTTAAAATCCTAAACCAGTGCTTGGTAAATAGTAAGTGCTGTGTAAATGCTTATAAAATATCAAACCCATGGGAGAGTATTATTGTTCTTCTATGTTCACAGACTCAATACAAATTTCACTCACCTGTATATAATATGAACATACAAGTCATTCTTAGTTTCTTAGTTTTTCTTTACATAAACAAACCTTATTTCAGAATTAAATCATAGAATTAAGTCATTGTTAAAATTGATATGATTTACAAACTAGAATAAAAGTGCCATTTTCTTTCCTTGAGTGGATTAGGTGATCAATAACTTTTTCCGAAATACAAGAAATTCCTTTATGTACCTGCTTTGGAATTGTGGATGTTGGCATTTTTATATTAGGTAATGAAGACGAAAGATAAAAACAATTTGATATTACTGTTAAATCACTAAAAGGTACAATATAAGTTGTACTTTAATGATCATATTCTTATATTTGGATAATTATACCTTCATATGGCATAACAAATCTTCATTTTGACATCTGTAGTTTGATTCTTTCATTCTTGCCATTGTTTAGAGATTCTAAATACCTTAATTTCTCTTGACCACTGACTGGTACTTGATGAAAGGCAAAATCAAAACCAGACAGACTTCAGGTAAAAGTAACACATGGGCATTTATTTTTGAGTCCAGAGGAATTAAAATTTTAGAAGGTGCCTTTTCTCTCCTTAGCCTAGTGTCAAGCAGCATTTATACTTACAAGTCAACAGATTAACATTCTCGATGATTCACTGTTTCAAAATAACTCACATTGTACTTCCAAAGTCACTGCTAGAAACATTGCTGGCATTTATTTCCTTAAGTATACTTGCTAAGTGGTACTGCAACACAAAAGCCCAAGAGAAAAATCAGAGCTTCTACATTTGGACTAAAAAGTGGACACATACAGAGATCTGCCCTTCATCTAAAATAGAATATATTAAATAGTAGGCTTGAGCGATGTTTGTAAGTATGACACTGTGGGAGGGAGACAATCAATATGAATTCTGGGACGCAAAGGCTCTTTCTTAAATCAACAGTCATTGCTGTGCCTGTCACCCGGAAATGGGCTTAAGTGATTGTATGTGCCTCCTCCACTAAACAGAGCCTTTTCATACTCACGATCTTAGAACTTAGTAATTCCTGGCACACAGTAGGAAATCAAGAAACATTTGTTAAGATAAAAATTGAACAAATAGATCACTGTCTTAAGGAGCTTGCAGTCAAGTTTGGGAAGTGAGACTAACATGCATGACATAAGTCACCCTGAAGACAAACAATGACATCAACAGACTAGTGCAGATTGAAATGTCAGAGAGGATGTGGGGAGATCAGAACTCTTATACACCACTGGTGGGGATGGAATATTGTTCAGCCACTTTGGAAAACAGTCTGGCAGTTCCTCAAATGGATAAACATAGAATTACCATATGACTCAGCAGTTCCACTCATAGGTATGTTTTATTTCAAGAGAAATGAAAACATAGCTACATAAAACCTTGCACATGAATGTTCATAGAGCATTATTTGT
Organism: Cynopterus sphinx; assembly: GCA_030015415.1. NCBI lineage: Eukaryota > Metazoa > Chordata > Mammalia > Chiroptera > Pteropodidae > Cynopterus > Cynopterus sphinx. Next base: position 3,562,357 of record CM057388.1, read on the forward strand.
AATAGCCAAAAAGTAGAAACAACCCAAATGTCTATCATCTGATGAATGGATAAACAAAATGTGGTCCGTCCATATGATGGAAGGTTATTTGGCCATGAAAAGGAATGAAGTTCTGACGCATGGCAAGACATGGATGAACCTTGAAAATACTGTGCTAAGTGGAAAAAAGCCAAACACAAAAACCTAGATATTGCATGATTCCACTTCTGGAAATATGAAGAAAAGGCCAATCTGCAGAGGCAGAAAGTCCATTAGTGGTTGTCGGGGTTGGGGTGGAGTATTGAAAGGAATTGGCAGTGGGTTGACTACTAATAGATGAAGCATTTCCTTTTGAGGTGATGAAGAGTGTTCTAAAACATGAGGTGATGGATACACAATTCTGTGAATGTACTAAAACCCATTGAGTTGTATATTTTAAAATGGTGGATTTTGTGGTATGTGAATTCTACCTCAATTTTAAAAAAATGTCAAAGAGGTCTGGGTGCAGATGTTCAGTGGAGAAAGGAAGCAATAAAGTTGAGAAGCTTCCAAGAGAACTGCAGGATTGAGTTGGAATGCACTGGATTTAGGTATGAGGAGGAAAGGCATTCTGGATGAGGGAAAGAAGATGACAAAGTGAAGCTGGTCATTGTTCCAATTAGGAATAGAAAGCCAACATATGTTGCAAGAGTATTATCAGGGAACCTGTGGCCTCACCTGCTAAAAAGCATACCTGCCTCTACTTCAGGTGAAATTCACAGCTGAAGATCAGGCAACTAAAATGCAAAACATATAAGCTCCTCCTTCCACACCTGTGGCTTAGCATTTTCCCTTTAAAACATTAATTTTTAGATTTCTACCCCAGCAGGTTATTGAAAAAAATCCCAGCCATCCTATCAATTCATCCAGAAATATTTCAGTATTAGACTCTGAATGCTTAACATTAACTTAGCTTGACCTTTCACTGTATGACACTTGTCCTTTGACTGCATAGTATCCTATTTCTTCCCAATATTTGAGGGTTTGAATTGCAAGAAAGGGGATGTCAACATATATAGGGAGACAGCAGTGGTGGCTTTTAGTCATGTGATCAGATCTGGAAACCCCTAGCTCTGTTTGGATAGGTTTTCGATAGTTTACTATTAGACATTAGAGGCCGTGCCTCCACTTGGAATCAGCTCCATTCAGGAGACCGTAGCATGGTGTTGCAGAGCAAAATACTATTTAAAAATAACATTCTCAACACATTCATCAACATTCCAAAAATACTCTACTTGGCTCTGATGGCGGGATCTGAGAACAGGCTGGCCATGATGACCACAGACTTTGGGAGAAATTCTTGCTGAAACATAGCCCTGTGGGGTAAAAGAAAGAAAGAAGGGGATTCTTGGAATCAGGACATGCAAGGGTGGCTAATTCAGCCTCCCACCCAATAAAAAAATGTCCTGTGACAGCCCTTATAGGCAGGTATCATCTTGACCTTAACTCTTACAGCTTTATGTCCAGCCAGCTCATGACTAGATAGCTTTTACCTAGATGGTCCTCATAGCTTGGTCAAAACCTTAAATGAAGAGAGACGATATAAACTCTAGAAAATACATAATGTCTACAGCAGGTTTGTCAACCTCACACTATTGTCATGTAGGGTTGGATAATTCTTTGTTGTGGGATAATTCTTTGCTGCCTGTGCATTATAATTATTTAGCAGTATCACTCATCTCTACCTACTAGATGCCAGGAGTATACCACCTGCTACCCCATTTATGAGAACCAAAAATGTCTCCAGACCTTGCCAAATTTCTCCTAGGGGCAAAAACACCTGCGTGAGAACCAATAGTCAAGAGTATAAATTATTTTAGGGGAACATGTTTACTATAGCACATCTACTAGGCACACAGTACTAAGACTCAACTAATTATTCTGATGCTTTACAATTTTTAGAGGGCTTTCAGGGTGTTTCTTTAGAAGCTGGCATACTGTGCAATGCTGATTCTCTCTCAGACCACAACAGGAAACTGTTTCTATAAAAAAAAATAAACTGCCCTTTCTGCGAAAAGGCAAAGCAATGAGCTTTTAAACCTATACATGGTGAAGTTATCATGTTTTTTGTTCCATCTGCACATATAAATATTGACACTATGGGTAGTCATGGTGAATAAGATGACAATAAATGGGCAACCCTACTGAGAGATGGGTACTATTTCAAAAATTAATTTTTCAATCAGTTAAGAAACTCTATAACATTTTTTTCTTAAAACCATATCACAAAAGATTGCTAGTGTTCTAAGCTGAATTTGAAATATTTCCTCAGCTGAAATTCATTACACATGTAGTGAAGAACCATAGAAAGCAATAGTTGTACTATTACATAAAATGGTAGAACAATATTGAGTAAGTCTATTGTGTTTACCTTAAAACCTGATGCCTCAGGACAGATTTAAGAGAAAGATGAGAAAAGATATATGACTGGGGTGATACAGTTCCTAAAGGAACTTTGGTGCAATTTTAAGGGCTTAAAAGTTGATGGAAATTGGTCTTAATGTGATTCATGAGCAGCATACCTTTGATTATAATCTAAGTCATTTTTTGTCTCCATATAAAACAGAAAGAGCAGGAGTCAAATAACATCAATTTTTAAAAGTAACTCACCAACATTTGGAACAAGGGAAAAGGATGAGATTGTTATGCATGATAATAAATTGCCTAAAGTAGAATGGAGTGAGCTGGAGAAAGAAGGAGAGGGGAGAGGCAGAAATGCATTAGCTGAGTGAGGTATTTGCCCTCCTTGGCCATCAAGAATATTGTACTCAATGGCCCTTTGGAGTATGTGATTTGTGGGGTTCAGTGGGGTAGGCCAAATTCAAAGCTCCTTAACCTTGGAATTACTGATACTTAGAGCCTGAAAATTCCTTGTGGTGGGAGCATCCTGTGCACTGTATGATGTTGAGCAGCATCCTTGACTCTATCCACTAGATGCCAGTAGCGTCCCTCCCCCAGTGTGACACCCATCTGTCTCTAGACATTGCCAAATGTCCCTGGGGGAGGGGAGGGCAAAACTTCCCCCAATTGAGGACCACAGGGCTAGAGGCATTACATTCTAAGAACTATAGGAAGGAAGCTGTGACCTAACAGCCATTCACATGGACAGGATGTCAGGATAATCAAAACTTGACAACAGTGTACCCCTCGTCGCGCAACAGAAGGTTCTTTGACTTTATCCAAATTTAGCAAGTGTTTGTTGACTTATAATTGGACACATTTCATGTTTTGGAATCAAAATAATTAGGTTAAAAAGCTAGTACATTATATGTTATACACACACATGTATATAGGTATGTGTGTGTATATAGACATCTGATAACATTTTGATTTTTAAAACTGGGTAGTTATCATTTATTCAGGGTTTGCTTTGTCTTGATCACTGTCCATGCACTTGATGTACATCATCCTACTTAACTGTGACTCCAGCCCTGTGGAGTCACAAATATGAGATGGCAAAACTGAGGCTCATAAAGCACTTTCTCAAAGTTACCCAGTTAGTAAGTTTCAGAGTCAGGATTTGAAACCATGCTCAATTCCAGATACAAACTCAAAGGGTGACACTGCCTAGAAATTTAGAATGTCATTCCCGAGCTCTTTGCCCCACTATTGATTGCACTGTACATAAGTCTTACGTTTGTCACATTTTAAAGAATTATAAACACAAACATATGAGAACAGCTCAAGTATGTATATAAATTTTCCATCCATTTTGGTTCCATCTTCTTTGAACATTCTCCAAAAAACAAAGACTGCCAGTCAATCATGCTTCAAGCCCATGCCTAACTTAAGAAAAGCTTTTTATAGCAGATTAACAAAACAGAGTGTTGTCTTCATTTTGCATAAGGAAAGGCATCATAAAAACTTGAACTTTATCAAACAGGAATCACCTCTCTTCTAGAATGGCTTTGTCCATAATTGTGCTTGCATCGAGAAGTCTAGTAAACACCAACTCTCCCCCATGAATATCAGCTCCAGGATGCTGCCCTGGAAACACTGAACCATGGAACAAACCCTGAAACTGGAAGCAAAAAGAGTCTTGTACCTAAATGCCAGATCTAAATGTTTCACACATGAGCGATAGCTGAAATATCTATTCCACATTTGCCTACCACTTCCCTTCTTCCCAAGGCCCTATTACATAAAGGCCTAGGTGTTCTGGGGGATAATTGGATGTCAATTGTGGCAGGGAGTGGGAGGATGCCTAGGTTACCTCCAGTATTACACACTATTTAGGAGTTGGGCAATTCCTATTTATATAACCCCCTAATGAAAATACACCCCAGCAATTGGGGAGGGGGGATTGCCAAAACAAGTAGGTAATTTCACTTGAACACCTTGTACTAAGTGCAAATCTGATTATTGCCTTCATCTTCTTAGAAAGGAACAGGTATCATTGCAAACAATAGTTTGCGTTGGCTGCTCAGTGTGAGAATGCCAAGGGGCTGAAATTCAAAGCTGAGTAGAACACCAGCAGAGCACAGCAGCTGGATTTTACCATGCAGCATAAAGACATGGCTCCAAGCGCACAATACCTCCAGAGATATGGAATCCTGAGTATTTCAAGGGAGAAAGAGCCTGTGGTCCTGGAGTGCCCAAAGCCAGACCATAGGCATGCAGGAGATCGGAGAATCCCACTAATTAATATGAAAACTTCCCATCAGAGAACTGAATCAAATCTGTCATCTTTTGGCTCTTAATTTGGTGCTCTAGAGCCCCAGTGTTAAATAAGATAGCCACTAGCCATGTGGGCTTTTGAGTGCTTGAAATGTGGCCAGTTGGAATTAAGATGTGACATAAGTGCAAAATACATGCTGTATTTCAAAGAGTTGGAATATATATATTATACATCTCCTTACTAATTTTTCTATTGATTGTATATCAAACTGATAATATCTCAGAAGTATTACATAAAATATATTACTCGATTCTTTATATTTTTACTTATTTAAATGTGGCTATTACAAAATTTTAAATTACCTATGTGGTTTGGATCACATTTCTACTGAACAGCACTGGACTGCAGACTGAATGTGACTTTAAGGCATGATTTATGCTGAGCTCAAAGACACTTTCATAAGAAAGCGTTGCTTGACTGAACTTGGCTCTATCATGAAATGCTAACTTCAAACATACTTGCAAACTGAAATTTCATTCACTGCCTTCTTGGCAAAATCTATTGGATAAACAAATCTGCTGTTTTGAGATGTGAAAAGGGATGGTTAACAATGTAAGTAAATTTTCTTTCTTTGTAGACATACTTAAACCATGTTAAAGTAGAGATGAAACAGGCTCTAACTTTGAAATAGGCTCATAATTAGGTGCTAATGTCGAATATTCTGCAATGCTTCAAAAAGGCACATGTACAGAGAAACGCCAGTCCTGCACAAGGCGTGGGAAAAGAAAATGTTGAGTATATGAATGCAAATGTGTTAGAGATATCCATGCCCCACCACCGGGGCATGGATATCTTTCCTGCTACTACTGGCTTTTTGTTACCTCTTTTCCATTTTTACCTCTGCCTGTCTGATTCACACCAGGGTCAGATGCAAAGCCATCTTCCCCATCTCTCTGATGAGCCCCTTCACCCTCTTCCTCTCCCATTGTTGATCTGGCTCATACCCCACCATTGCACACCATCCTGACCTTTGGCTCTAGAACCTACCACAGTAGCGAGGAGTCTTCCAGTTGGAAATGAGGTCATCCTCACATCAAAGCCTCAAAATCTGACTCCACACAACCCACGACAAGTTTAAGACTCATCAATAGTCAAGGCTCCCCGTCTACTCAAGTCAACCTTGAGTCTTTTTAATGCAACATATAAATTAAAATGTACAAATAATCCTTCTACTTTGCATTTTTAAAAATTCATTTAAATGCTATTCAATATAATTAGAACTCAGTGAAAGTCACAGTGCCTGTCAACTGGGAACCAAATTTTCTTTTCAATTCATAAGTTTTATGCCCCCAAAAGCCTCATCTTAAGAAATGTTGTGCTTGTGGGTGGTTAGAGATTTTTTTTCTGCTCTAGAGCTCAAAGAAAACGTGGTCAAAGGATACTGCTGTGGGTAACCTCAGGAAGGAAAAATGTCTCCAAAAATATTTTTAAAAAGAGCAGGTCACAGCTCTTAAGGCCCCAGTACAGCAACCATGGATCATCTGGGAATGAGTCATTCTAGATAAGCACACATCCTGAACAGCCCAGAGTTTATGCTCTAACCATCTTAGTTTAAGAGCTTTTATTTTTCTAATGGAGACATTTCCTTGTCTTTTTAAACTATTAACCAGTTAGTCTTATAGGCATAATTATAGGTGAATCACGGGTAAAATACAGAGTTGAATGAGTTTGTCACAGTATGACCACATGAGGCAAAAATGTCTCCTCCAGCCATCCACTCGGACAATGCATTATGACCAACAATGTCTTTTCAGTGTGGCACTCAGTGACCTTATGGGACAAGTGTGAGGACTGCTAGCTGCCTCTCCTGCCATCTTAGAGCAGTTCTTGGTTCCACCTCCCTATCGCTCTGTCTTTTCTACTGTCAACACTATGGGTAAACTGCTACCCACTGCTGATTTTCACCTCTGCCACCACATGGTCATGGTGCCTGCCGTGGAGTCCCAGGTAACCAGAATGCTGCAGCCATGCAATCTCTACCAGTCTGTTCCTCTTTGCTTGCCCCTTATTTGTCTATAGTTACTTCACACAGGCATACTCTCAAGATGAGCTTCTCATTCACCTGTCACCTATGGGATGGAGTGTCTCTTTTTTTCTCTAAGGATCCATAAAGGATGACATCTCTGGGTAAAAGCATGTGTTCTCTGGATCTCAACTCTACCTCTCAGGAGAATTTTTTTCTTTCTTTCTTGTCCTTTTTAAAAATCATTAGTCATTTCTGTTATCCTAAAAATAAAGGCTTTACTACATGATTTTATATATTCACAGGAAAAAAAAACAAGTAATTTTTGAATTTGAATGGCTAAGCTCTGGCATGGGAATTGGAAGGCCTGTGGTCCCTAATCTAAATACAAAATTGCTGTAGAATCAATTTTTAATAAAATAATTTCTGCTTCAGTTTTATTAATGATTGCAATTAAGTTGATAGCAAAAGAGTAAAGGGTATCATATATCTTTGGAAAGATGAAAACAGCTTATCATGAAGGAACCTGATACGGCCTTTGGAATCGCCTAACGTGAGTTCAGAACACAACTCCATCACTTCATATCTTTGTGACCTTGGGAAGGTTATTTAGCCTCTGCAAGCCTCATCTATAAAGTTTCCTCATCTTTAAATTGTGATTAATAAACCCCATTAAAAAGTTGTTCTAAGGATTGAAAAGTACATATATGGGGCATCAAGTAAAATGTTTGCTACAGAGTAGATTTAGGGGGGAAGAAAGATTTCTTTTCTCCATTTTCAATCCTCTGGCAACAAAAGATTAAATTGGGCTTCAGCTGGGAAAAGTGATCTTTGAACAACTGAAAGCATGCAAGAATGCATTTTCAAAGATATTGATCTTTTTTCCTTTTTAGAAATTCACAGTACTGTTTGGCCTAAGGCATTTTGACTGAGCTTGCTGTAAACACACACACACACACACACACACACACACACACACACAATATAAATGCACATATGCACACACACATATGTACAAACACACACCCCACCACCACCACAACCCCAGTTAAATAGATTATACTACATTTGCCTACAAATGTCCATATAAAATGCATCTTAGTTTCCTGTGGTTGGCATTCATGGCTGCTTCCAACATGCTAGCTTTGATTACTTGTCCGATACGTGGGTTTGGGGCATTTGAATACACCCAAGTCTCCAGCCAAAGGCCAGACTATGCTCACATAAAGAGTCTGCACTCATTGTTTCTGTTTCTCATGACATAAAGTAAACTGGTTGTTACATACATATTCTAGATAAACTGAGATATTTCTTAAGTACATATATGGAAAAACAATATATAAATACACAACTGAGGAAATTTTGTTTCATAAGTAAATGTTCCTAGACAATTACCTTATAATGAAATATGCCATTCAAGTCTAGTATTACTTGTTTTTTAAATAAATTTATTGAGATATATAATATATATACTATATAATTTATGAATTTAAGGCATTCAATTCAATGTTGGTTTTTTTTAGTATATTCACAGTTTTATAGCCACTCCCACAAGCGATTGTTGAACGTTTTTATCACCTTGAAAAGAAACCCCATACTTATTAGCAGTCACTCCCCATTTTCTCCCATGTCCAGACCTAGGAAACCACCAATCTACTTTCTGCCTCTATGGATCTTCCTGTTCTGAACATTTAATATAAGTGGACACATGCAATATGAGACCTTTTGTGTCTGGCTCCATTCGCTTAGCATAATGTTTTCAAGGTTCATTCATACTGTACCATGTATCACTACTTGATTTTTATTGCTGAATAATATTCCATTGTGTGAATAGACCACATTTTATTTACTCATTCATCAATTTAAGGACATTTTGATTGCTTCTACTTTTGAGCTATTAAGAATAATGCTATTATGACTATTTGTGTACAATTTGCATGTGGACACATATTTCATTTCTCTAGGGTATACACCTAGGAGTGGAATTGCTGAATCAGATGACAACTCTATGTTTAGCTTTTGAGGAAGTGCCAGGTTGTTTTCCAAAGTGCTTGCACCATTTTACATTCTAATAAGCAAGCATGAGGGTCCCAATTTTCCCATCTTCTTGCCAACACTTGTTATTATCTGTCTTTTTGACCCAGAGGGTGTAAACTGGTATTTCCTTTTGGTTTTCATTTGCATTTCTCTGATGGCTAATAACTTTGAGAATATTTTCATGTCCCCATTGGCCAAATTTATATATGTTACATACGCTTATTGGCCATTTGGGGTGAATGGGGTGGAAGTATGTGATGAAAATCAACAAAATCATGGAGGCATCACATACAGAAATGATATTCTATCTTTTTTTTAAAAAACACCTGCTAGCACAGTGAATGACTTAAGGAATTTGTGAGTAACTTTTTAATCTTGTGACTGGAATTTGTGAGCTAAACATAAATCATTTAACCAAAACACGATGAAATGCTATTCAACAAAATGTTGGAAGAATCAGTAAGATTAATAACTAAAGAAAATAAATGACTTCAATACCATAACTTTAAAAAATATCAAAAAATAGAACTATAAATCATTCATCCAGTGGTCAAAGGTGTTATCATGGGCCCTTGTGTCAAAGATTAAGATACGAGCCTGGTAACCTGTCAAGCAGAATCTACTGAAATTCTGTGTGTAAGTGTGTGGGGGTGGGAGAAATGGGATGCATAATAACAAAAATGTCAACTAACTCCACAATGTATACTATGTGATAAGCACTGCTGCACACAGTATGACAAGCATTGTATATTTTTAACCAGAAATATGTTATCCTTGCCACAACTCTTCAAGATTTCTTTTTAAATGTTGCTCTTGGCAGTGGTTTCCTTGTTTGTTACAAAGAAGGTCAACAAAGTCTTTTCCATCACCACAGCCACTGCCCACTGAGATTAGCAGCCACTGGGGCCTCCTTAAGTATAAAACACCATCAAGGTACTAAAGACCCACCCTTAGCCATAGTTAATTGGCCTAGGGGTGGTGACTGATTCAAGTTACCCAAAGAGTGGGAGTCTATGAGGAGGCATGGTGAGAGAACTTTCCTAGTATGAATGCTACTGCCTGAACTGAACCAAGGATGTTCTCTCTGTCGCCAGTTAGCTGAGAGATGCAGCAATTACCATTCAGTGGGTACCAGTGAGGAAGGAGTCAGGATGAGACACGAGCAGACTACAAAGGAGTAGGATCCCACAGTAGTCATCCATGAACTCTTCCTACCATGGCTGACCAGACATCTGGGGCTTGAGACCCTATGGGTATCCTGGCAATAAAAGACCTCTTATCGTGATACCCAAAAGGCTGTTACACAGTTTCACCATGTCTTTTTTATGAACGAGGATCATCTCTCTCTTCAGCCCCTTCACACACATACATACACACTCTCTCCCTCCTCCCCCCCTTCTCTCCATAAAAATCTTTCAATAGCTTCTTCTTGCTCCTAGGTTACAATATAATACCTTTACTCTGTGCCCTGAAAGACCCTGCAATTCTTCTTACTCACTCCCACCCATTTCTCCAAATGGCTCTCGTGCCACTCTTCCTCTCATTCACTCTGGACTTTCTTCATTCAGTTACTTGAACCTACTTTGTTTCTTTGTTCCTTGGGGCCATTGCACAAACCATTCCTTCTTTCTGGATCACTTTCTCCCTCTCTTAAGCAACCTAATGGCTTTTCAGCCTGGATGTCCTGGCACAAACGTCACCTCTTTAGGCTTAACAGATACAACAAGGGCCACAGCCAGGTCAATCTGGTTCAGGGAATGGGGAGAAGGGTCTCTGAATCGGACCCAATGAGTCACTGGATATCTATGTCAAGTATTCACAGGAGCACAAGCAGGGACCTGTGGCCACATGCCCTCTGGACTTCTCAGAGTCTTGCTGCCAAGTGCAAAGGCTAGAGAGCTGTTGAGCTGGTGGACCCCTGCCATGTCCTCCCAAGAGAACTGCAAAGGTAGCTCAGGGCCTCCATACTCAGGGTTACACATAGTCTTAGGAAAGGAGAGGAGGTCGAAGTGTTCTATGTGCACTTTGCTTTTTGAAATGGATACTGCTAAAATGTTCTGGCTGCAGTGAACTACTTTTTAAAATACATAGGTGGTTTTGTAATTTTTAAAAAGAACACTACAGAAAATAATGTTGTAAAACAGTCACCATCTAATGTGCCTTTGTTTAAAACTAAACACTTCATACCTACTAGGATGCTTATGGTCAAAAAGACACATAGGAACAAGTGTTGATGAGGATGTGGACAAATGAGAACCTTCATGCACTGCTGGGAGACTATAAAATAGTACGGTCACTTTGGAAAGCAGCCAGGCTGGTCCTCAAATGGTAGAGCAGAGTTATCACGTGACCCATGAATCCCACTCCTAGGTACCTACCCAAGGGAAATAAAAAAATACCTCCATACAAAATTTAGGCATAAATGTTCAGGGCAGCATTATTTGTACTAGCAAAAAAAAAAAAAAAAAAAAAAAGGAAACAACCAAATGTCCATCAACTCAAGAATGAATACACAAAATGAGTTTTCATACAATGAGGTATCACATGGGAATTAAAAGTAATAAAATACTCAGATAAAAACATATGTCCATATAAAAACATGTACATGAATGCTCACAGTAGTATTATTCATAATAGCCCCAAACTGGAAGCAGCGGAAATGTCCATGAAACTAATGAATGGATAAACAAAAGGCATTATCTATACAATGGAATACTACTGAGCTATTAAAAGTACTGATACATGCTACAACTTAGATGAACCCTGAACACATTATGTTAAGTGAAAGAAGGGCCATATATATGATTCTGTTTATATGAAATGTTCAAGATAGGCAAATCTATAGAGATGGAAAGCAGATCAGTGGTAGTAAGGGGCTAGAGAGTAGAAGAAGTAAATGGAGTGTGACTGCTAATGGGTATAGAGTTTCTTTTTTTTGGCTGGGGGGACACAAATATTTAAAATTAGTCATTGGTGATGGTTGCACAGTCCTGTGACTACTCCACTAAAACCCACCGAGTTACACACTTTAAATGTGTGAATTGTATATAAATGTGTGTAAGGCAGTTAAATGTGTGAATTATATCTCAATAGAGAGGTCAAACAAATGATGCTATAACTAGGGCTTACAAAGGTGGTGTCCCTACATAACTTAGCATGCCCGTGGAGGACCATTTAGCATGCAGGTCCCTCAAGTTAAGGAACAAGTCTCCAGCTTTTGCAAGACAGTCTTTCTAATTGCTATGAAACTAAAAGCTCATATGAATGAAACCACAGGGTCTGAGCAATCTTGTCCACAGGGCAAAAGAATGATAAATAGAAATTAGATTAAAAACATGAAGAAAAGAAGTTAAAGTTGCAATGGGATACTCCTGCTGTGCATGAAAATATAACAAAGAGAAACAAAAAAATGGGTAAAGAGCTGTTTTCAAAGGGAATTATTTCAACAGCCCCAAGCAAACTTCAGTGTCACACAGTCAAGGACAAAATGTCCTAAATAAGATGAGGAGAACAAGACTATGGCCCTGTGACTGTGACTTCATCATATGGAATGCAGGTATTGGGCTTTTGTTACCAGAAGGAATTTTATGTATATATTTACATTTATATTTATAAAGTTTATATTTATAAGTTAACTTTATTGTACCATAGTTTACACATCATAAAATTCACTCTTTTAAATTTGCAGTTCAATGATATTTAAGAAATTTAAATGTGTGAATTATTTAAATTTCCAATTGTGTAATCATAACTATAATGCATTTTTAAGAATGTTTTCACCAAATTATGTAGACGAACTTGATGGTTGCTCAGATGCCTTATCTGCTTGATTTGAGAAAGTGGAATTTCTTGGAAGTTTGGTGTCTGGTTCAATGAGATGATTCTGCATTAACCACAAGCATATGCTTGATCAGACTACTGTGAATCCTGAATAAATACTAAAAAAAATGGTGTTTTCTCTCATTTATTACTCTGTGATTTTTCTAGGACAGTGGCCTGGAAGGAAATAAGATATACTATAATGTTGCTAATGTATTGCAACTTTGGTTGTATAAGATTGATTTTGATCCTTAATTCCCAAATAAATACTTTTTGATTCTGTTATGAATGCATGCTCTTTAAAAACAACTTTATTAAAATGTAATTTACACACCATAAAATTCAATGAGTTGTGGGACCATCACCATAATCTAGTTTTAGAACATGTCCATTACCCTAACAACATTCCTGGTGGCCATAAGCAGTCCTTTCCCTTTCTCGCCCTCAGCCCTAGGTAATACTCATCTACTTTCTGTCTCTATAGATTTGTGGAAGGCATTCTGTTTTCACACACATATAGAATATATAAATCAAAAATATATCTCTCCTTTACCAAAATCCTACTTCTACACTAAGATTTTGCTGTTGGTGATGTTTAAAAATTTTAAATAAAAAATAAGTGAAAGGTTGCAAAGAAACTCTGGAAAACAAACAGTCCAAAAACATGTTTCTTCACTTTAAAATACTATTTTAAAACTTGTGACAACCAACCAATACACAGCATTTTTCCATAATGTAATATTTTCCTCATTAAAGTCAAAAATGTCCATTTTACCTTCTTACAGCACCCTTCCCCGCAAATAAATAAACAAACAAATGAAGAAAACCATACCCTTTCGACAGGTTAAAACAGTTTATAGCACATATTCTTCATTATATTTGTACACAAAGCCTTGGAGAGGTTTAGTCTCCTTGAAATTTGGATCACAGGCTGAATCAAGCAAATGAAACCTCCTCAAGTGACACCCTGTTCCAAAAGCTTTTTAAGGGCTATATTAAAGTTTCTAGACATTAAACTCTTTTTAATGATATTCTGGAAATTCATCAGACTAGTCAAAAAGCCACTAGCTTTCTTAGTAATTGGGTAATATTGTGAAAATTTACCGATTATGTATAGATGTCATATTAAGGAACAATCATTAATTGATGTCTTTTATTTTAATTAACAAAGGGATATTAAATAATTTCTACAAAATAACCCTTTGTCCTTTATCTAGTAGAGCACCTGCCAAATTATAGTAGTTCAGTTATGAAAATCAGGAGTCAGCAAACTATGGCCCACAGGAGAAAATCTTGTGGTAAGTTGCAAGTTGCCTCTGTCAAATATGTGTGTGTGTGTGTGTGTGTGTGTGTGTGAGAGAGAGAGAGAGAGAGAGAGAGAGAGAGAGAATATTATATATGTATATATATAAAATATGGTAAACATGTACCATAGTTCTCAAAAAAAATATTATTCCCAAATTGCCTTTCTCTATTAAAGAACTCTCCCTTGTCCAACATGACAAATACATGAAATTGAGTCATTTCCACACAACTTTCCAGCCCAGCACAACTGTGAAAGTAGATAAATCATGTTCCTTTCTGGCTTTGCACCACCCAATTATTGGCATAAAATGCAACACCCTTATTCAAGCCAATCCTTCGACTTCTGATAGAAGCCTTCACAGCCCACAGGTTGCTGGTTGAGTGCAACACACTGGCTTTCAAAGGGTGCCGACCTGGTTTCTATTTTCAACTGGAATTTCCTCCTCTGGGGTCATTTGATTCCCACCCTCGGGGGCATTTTCCTGGTTCTCTGTTCAGTGCCCCACCTTGCCCTTTGCTTTGGGACTGGAGAATTTCAGCTCATCCTCCTAGAGTCTGATGAAAAGACTCAGGGACAGTATGCTTCAGATCTGGTGGGAACCCAGTTTTGTGAGCCTCCCAAGATCCTCTTAGGAGACATCAAGGTGACATTTACTCAGGAAGCTGCTGAGATCTATGACAAGACCTACAGAAATGATAGTGGGGACCATATTGTAGGGCTAAAGCTATAAAGACATCTCCATTCAAAGGGTCACAAGAACGTGGAAGAATCAGTCAAAAGGAAAGTCACAAAGCATAAGATGGGGCCACATCCCTTGGCAAAATTCAGGCACTCATCTTTTGTGGCTAAGCGCTCAGTGAACTATACACAGTTTAAAGAACAGGGCAATGATTTTTAGGGTTAGCTCTTGGAGGCCCTTTACATTCTTTCCTCCGATGGAGTTCTGGATACACTAACATAAAAATGTCATATGCAAAACAAGAAGAACTAGCATTTTAACCAAAGAGTAAACGACATTTTTCAGAGTTCAATTCTGTACTTTGAACTGGTAAGAACAGCAATGCTCATGAAAAGTATTCTGCCTAGAATATTTATAAAATAAGCTCTAAAAATACTTGTTTAACTTGAAAGTTCCAAAGAGTTTTCCAGTAACTTAGAGAATTAGACAAGGCAGATAGATTTCAGACACTGCAACCCATACGTTTTATTCAAGTGGAAGCCCAAGAGTAGAAACTAGGTATTATCCTTTTTTGACTTTTTTCTTTTTTTAGTGTTGGACACACACCCAACTCTTCTCACATGCTGGTGACTAAATGAATGTTCAAGATATTCTTTCCTTACCTGAATGTACCCACCGTTGCCCCCACACTACAGACATGTACCCCCTTTCTTTTACCCTTGTTCTTACATAATAGTAGACCTATCTACAGCATGTGTGGTAATTTAAGATATAGCATTAGATGAGAAATCCAGAAACTTTTTCTGTAAAGGGCCAGATTATATATTTTAGGTTCTGCATGCTATACTCTGTTGCAATCATTCAACTCTGCTGCTGTAACATGAAAGCAGCTGCAGTCAATATGTAAATGGTGGGCATAGCTGTTTCCAATAAAACTTGATTTATGAACACTAAAATTTGTAATGCATATGATTTTCACATCACAAAATAGTCTTATTTTGATTTTTCCTACTGTTTAAAAATATAATGCTTATTTTTAGTTCATCGAATATAAAAAAAAAAGCAGGCAGTAGTCCATACTTGGCCTATAGGCCATAGTTTGCTGACTCCTGATTTACATAACTGAGCAACTAATTTGGCAGGTGCTGTGCTTGGTATGAGCACCTACAGAGCACACTGAAAACAACAACAACAACAACAGGATTTGGCAACTGTCCAATCACCTGATTTAATGGAAGAACACAGGGAAAAGGTTTTAAACTTCACAGAGATTTTCTATGTATGTATTGTTATTAATTTAGCTTATGCATTTACATGTCAGAATTGATCAAAATAACCAGCTGATTTCCAAATGTTAGCTCCGATTTGTCTGAACTAAAGGATTAATACATTTTTCTTCCCATTGTAAATTACCACACCCACAATTTCTTCTATGGTGTAAAACAGGAGCTAAATTCACAAATCTTTTTAAAGTGATACTAGCAAATCAAAACAGATTTTTTAAAAAAATCTCTTGGGAGGTGATTCTGAATGTTTTCTTTTTGATAGATTAAAGAACCAGAGCTGCCAAACACAAAGAAACACAGGAAGACTGTGACAATTCTGTTTTAAAAGTGAATATCATTAAGTCTATTTCCATGCTATTCCCTTGATATCTATTCAGTTTGACACAATCGATGTGGATTTGTGAGTACTGGTATCAGTGAGATGGCCCCGTCATCCCTTCTTTGTTTTTCTCTAAAATTAGATCATAGAGAAATATATATTGATATCCATGACAGAAAGAATTCATTGACCAAATAGGAAAAAAAAAATTTTTGACATAGATGGGCATCTGCTTGAAAACATCAGTATTTTGAGAATTTGATTACATATTGTGGTAAAATGAATGATCTGCCCCATTCATTGACCCTTTGCTGTGTTCACCTCTCACCATGGCCCCATCATGGAGGGAGTGTATTTCCCTACTCAGTGATGGTAGGCTTTGATGTATGACTTGCCTTGACCAATAGCAGGTGGGTAGAGATGAGAGAGTGCCAGAATCCTGCATATGCATTAAGAATCCTTAGGCAATTCCACTTTCATATTATACCTCTGCACTTCCACAGGTAGATGCTACTCCACCAACGTGGGCCTCAAAGTAAACATATGTGGAGCAGAACTGACTGAGGAGCCACACCCTATGGGACTAGCAGCTTGACCTTGGGCCAAACAACTGAGTCCTCCCCAGATGAGCCAACCCCAGCTGATCCACAGATCCCTGATAATAACTGATGATTGTTTCAAGCCACTGAATTTCAAAGAAGTTTGTTACACAGCAATAGTGTGGTGATAGGTAACCAATACAAACACAGTTCTACATTTTAGACAACATAGCTATAAAATAAAGCACCACTTTTTGTGTCTATGTGAGTATGTGTATGCATGCCAGGAGTTCTATATTTCATTCCTATTTAATGGTACCCGAAATAGAAAAAAAAAAGAATTGAGATTCTCCTTAGACTCCTTACAATGAGTGATATGAAGTACCCTCACAGTAGTGAAGACATTATCTACCTACCTAATTAAAAGCAACAGGTTGGTCTAAGAATCTCTAGGTTTTAAACAAAAATTCTCCATTTATAATAAAGATCAAGAAAATTATATGTAAAACTTTGCAATAATTTAAGTATCCAATAAGAGTGTGCCTATGTTTACAGAATAAGACTGCATCAGCACTTTTTACACCTTTTTAAAAAAAAAATAGTGGGAGCCAAATAAATACAGGAAGTCTATATAACTGTGTCCCAATGATAAGGTTTCACTCTGCAGCCATCCTGAATAAAAACAGCTATTAGAGTTTTTTTTTTGAACCAGCTAATCTTGATAAGGTTCAAACTTTCCCCCAAGAGAGTCTATGAACTGCCACTCCCTTTGAAATGAATGAATAAAAATGCACATGTACCATCAACGCCAGGGTTTACATAACCCTTGTGCTGTCCAGAGCACAACTAGGTTGTGAGGACCACAAATATATGCAGGACTTGTGTTATCCTTGCTCACAAATACTTTTGGAGGGCAGACTGCCAGCTCTCATGTACGTTTTCCAGGCTGCTGCAAGTTCAACTACACGGTTGTCATTCCTGAGATGGATGTTCCATGAGAACAGCCATGCAAAGAGGGAACATGGGGCATTAATGCAGGAGCTAAACCCTGTGGTGGTTCAATCAAAAGCACTTTGCTAGAGAAAACACAAGAGTTGGAATTACAAAATTACCATGACACTCAGCTAAAATATCAAACAGGATGTTCTTTCTTTGTGGTTGTACATGTTACTAAAACAGCAAAATCACCTCTGATCACATTATCAATTCACCTTATTTCTCCTGTTATGTTTCTGGATGTTTGGGAAATAAACGATCGATGGACACAGGAATGTTCCTATTATGGTGGAAAGAAAAAGGGGGTAATTTAAAAAGCGTTATTTCATGGATTGCCTGGATTAGAGATGGAAGTAGGAGGTAGCATGGATGTGATACAAAGGGGTAGTGTGGGGAGCTCTTTTGTGGTGATGGAACAGTTCTCTATCTTGAATGTAGTAGCAGACATACCAAGCTATACACGTGATAAAATTGCATGAAACTCTTCTCTCTCTCTCTCTCTCTCTCTCTCTCTCTCTCTCTCTCTCTCTCTTTCTCTCAAACAAAAGAATGCATGTAAAAAAACTGGTGAAATGTGAATATGGTCTGTATTCAAGTTAATAGTATTGTTATCGATGTCAACTTCCTCATTTTGGTATTGCACTATAACTACATAAGATGCTATCATTGAGGGAAGCTGGGTAAAGGGTACATGGGATCTCTTGGTACTATTTTTGCAACTTCCTGTGAATGAATTATCCAAATATAAAATATTTTTTAAAGTATAATCTCAAAGGTATAATCTCAAGCCAGCACCATGTTAACAGTTTGCCATTATGTAGTGGGGTTCAAGCATTGAGACCCGGCAGTCAAACAGACAAGGATTTCAATCCCAGTACCACTACTTACTAGCTGCATGACCAAGAAATAGACCTAAACTCAGTGCCTTGGTTTCCTCCTCTTTTCAATGGGGGATGATAATAACACCTACCTCATAGGATGCTTTTAAGGATTAAATGAGATAATATATGTAGAATGTCCAGGAATCATAGAAAGCATTCAATAAACATTGACTATTATTATTATTATTAAGTCAATGTAAATATTTCTAAGAGCTCTATATCTTAAATTGTTAATCATAAATCATTAATTTTGCTGACATTCAAGGACTGACTAAACATCAGGCACATGCTACATGTGGCCAAGGATACCGAGTCTAGATAAAGTCCCTGGTTCTGGCCTCTGCCTTTGGATTTTTCAATTCTGCAGTGAATATGGTCTTTAATGGAGTAATTACAAGCAAGATGGATATTATGAAAGTGGATGCACATGGGCCTCAAGGAGGAACTAACTTAAAGGAAAAACACTTTCTGCAGAAGATTAAAAAGGGAGTTTACTCTCTGCTGAGTTAGCTGAAGTACAGGGTGGTGAAACTGCAGTTCTCAGTTGCAACCATTCCTTAATGCATTTGTGTTCATGTGTAGCTTTAAGTGTTAAAGCTCTTGACCCACGAACCAGAAAAAGAGCTAAACCAAAAATTTATTTTTCATTGTTTGGAAAATAAATTACATTAGAATACCCTAATGGGCTTAGAGGGAAAAAAATCTATTATAGTTCAAATTTATGTTAATAAACTTAAACCAAAACATTCCTTAATTAAGTATGAAGCTTTTTACTATTAAATTACAATATGCATGTAAAATATATCACTGTATAATAAGAGTAAGTACTTTTATAGGCTTATAATGTGAATATTAAAGACATACACATTACACATACATGGAGTCAGCATCACACATTACTAGTTTAAATGTGGTAAATTAGGTTTCCAGTCAAGATGGTGCAGTAAGAAACTGTGCTTGCCTCCGCCCATGGCCACAATAAAATTACAACAAAATTATAAAACAATCAACCTGGAGAACCATCTGAAGACTAGCTGAACAGAAGTCCTGCAACAAAGAATATACAGAAGAAGCCACTTTGAGACTAGTAGGCAGAACGGGCTGGCCCTACGCCCACGTGTGGTGATGGAGAATCAGGAGGGATATCTCAGCTGAGGAGGTCTCCCCTGAGTAGCGAGGGGGCCCAGCCCTACACCAAGCTCCCCAGCCCAGAGTATCAGTACTGGAAAGAGCAGTCCTCACAACATCTGCTTTTGAAAACCAGCAGGGATTCTACTCCTCCTTGTGAGATAGACCACGCTGGAAACCCAGGCTCTTAAAGGGCCCACACACAGACTCACTCCCAGGCACTCACCCTGGGTTCCGGCAGAGGGGCGGCATCTTGGGCGGCACCAGAGATACAGAGGAAGAGGCTGAATTGTGTGGCACCAGGGACCCTGTACTGAGCCCTCCTCCCGCGTAGACGGCGGATGAACGCCATTTTGCCTGTGTTGAGCCCTCCCCCACACAGCCTAATGTGAACCTGCACTAGCCTGGTGCACTGGCTCCACCCTGGTGACTCCCTAGGACCCCGCCCCACCCAACCCGCTCACTGCCTGGGGCTCTTTCAGCAGTTTAGCCTTATGGGCAGCCAGAACGTGGCTGCTGGCTTTGTTGTGCCCCGAGCCTTCTGTTGAGTGCTATAGGCTCAGAACGGGTGCCAAATCTGAATTTGCATTAACCTGGTGAACACCACCTGCCCACCCTGGTGAAGCCAAGAGACCCCACCTCACTGAACTTGCATACCACACGAGGCTCTTTCAGCAGCTGAGTCTTACAGGCAGCCAGCAGGTGGCAGCAGGCCCCAGAGTGCCCTGGACCTTTTGTTGAGCTGCCCCAGCCCCAGTATTGGTGGCAGCCAGCCTCAGTTCCCAGTGTGGCCTCTGCCACGTGCCTCCAAAACCAGCCCAAGCAGCAACTGACTGCGGATCACTTTGTAGCTTCTACCAGGTAGCCCTGGGTCAGTCACTTGCAGCAGCTGACCTTGGCCTGCAAGGCAGCCCCTTCTAATAGGCCCCAGAATCAACACACCTGGAGGCCAGCTTCAGACAACAACAGAGTACCACCTGATTAGCCCAACAATTGGCACATGCAAAGGATGATCTCGGCAGGCACCAGAGCCCACGAGTGAATCCCACTCTGACGGGTCAGCCCTTGCAGAGCAGCTCATATGCTGTGGTCGTGGCCAGTCCTTGGAGCCAGTCAGCCTGATCATCAGTCCTACCCACTGATATGCCAACAGCAACCAATGCCCAACTACAAGGGCACACACAACCCACACAAGAATCACTCCTGAGGCACCCAGTTCAGGTGATCTGGGAGACTGCACCACCAACCACCCTGCCAAGCCAGAGAGACATAGTAGATCTACCTAATACATAGAAACAAACATAGAGAGGCAGCCAAAATGAGGAGACAAAGAAACATGTCTCACATGAAAGAAGAGGAAAAATTTCCAGAAAAGGAACTCAATGAAATGGAGGCAAGCAATCTACCAGATATAGAGTTCAAAACACTGGTTATCAGGATGTTCAATGATCTCAGTGAGGATTGTACCAAAGAGACAGTAAGCATAAAAAAGACATAGAAACCATATAAAAGAACTAGTCAGAAATGAAGAATATAGTAACTGAAATAAAGGATACACTAAAATCGATAACAGATTAGATGAAGCAGAGGATCAAATCAGTGATCTGGAAGATGAGGTAACAGAAAACACCCAATAGGAACAGCAAAAAGAAAGAAAATTTTAAAAAATGAGGATAGTTTAAGGGACCTTGGGGACAACATTAACTGTAACAATGTTCGCATTATAGGGGTATCAGAAGGAGAAGAGAACAAGTGACTGAAAACCTATTCAAAGAAATAATGACAGAAAACTTCCCTAACCTGGCAAAGGAAATAGACATATAAGACCAGAAATGCAAAGAATCCCAAATAAGATGAACCCAAGGTGGCCCACACAAAAACACATCATAATTAAAATGGCAAAGGGTAAAGACAAGGAATCTTCAAAGTAGCAAGAGAAAGGCAGTTAGTTACCTCTGAGGGAGCTTCCATAATATTGTCAGATGACTTATCAACAGAAACTTTGCAGCCCAGAAGGGACTGGCATGAAATAGTCAAAGTGATGAAAAGCAAGGACCTACAATCAAGATTACTCCGCAACACTATAAATTAAAATTGAATGAGAGATAAGTAGCTTCCCAAACGAAGAAAAAAAGCTAAAGCTGTTCATCACCACCAAACCAGTATTACAAGAAATGTTAAAGGGACTTTTTCAAAAAGAAGAGGAAAAAAGAACATAAATATGAGTAAATAAAATGGTATTAGCTATGTACTTGTCAACAATCACTTTAAATGTAAATGAGTTAAATGCTCCAATAAAAAGACATAAGGTAGTAGAATGGATAAGAAAAGATGCTGTCTACAAGAGACACACTTCAGATTGAAAGAAACACACAGACTGAAAGTAAAGGGATAGAAAAGATAATTCATACAAATGGAAGCGAAAAAATGCTGGCGGAGCAATACTTATATCAGACAAAATAGACTTTAAAACAAAGGCTCTAATAAGAGACAAAGAGCATTTCATATATAAAGGGATCAATCTAACAAGAGAATGTAAACTTTGTAAACATTTATGCACCTAACACAGGAGCACCTAAATATATGAAAAGAATATTAAACAACATAAAGAGAGACATGGACAGTAAAACGGTAAGACAGGGAACATTAACACCCATTGACAGCAATAGATAGATCTTCTAGACAGAAAATAAACAAAGAAACAATGGCCTTTACTGACACACTAGACCATATGGATTTAATTGATATTTTTAGAGCATTTTACTCCAAAGCAGCAGAATATACATTTCTCTCAAGTGCACACGGAATGTTTTCCAAGATAGGTTGCATATTAGGCCACAAAACAAGAATTAAATTTAAGAAGATTGAAATCATATCAAACATCTTCTACCAAAATGGTATGAAACTAGAAATCAATTATAAAAAAAAATACACAAATACATGGAGGCTAAATAACATGCTACTAAACAAAAAATGGGTTAACAGTGGGATCATGAAAGAAAACAAAAGATACCTTGAGACAAATGAAAATGAAAACTCAATGACCCGAAATCTATGGGACACAGCAAAAGCAGTCCTAAGAGGGAAATTCTTATCAATACAAGCCTACCTCAAGAAACAAGGAAAATCTCAAATATCTACCCTTACAACTAAAGGAACTAGAAAAAGAACAGCAAACAACTCCCAGAGTAGAAGGAAGGAAATAATGAAAATCAGCGTGGAAATAAACACAAGAGTCTAAAAAAATAACACAGAAGATCAATGAAACCAAGAGCTGGTTCTTTAAAAAGATAAACAAAATCAATAAACTTTTAACCAGACTCATCAAGAAAAAGAGAGGGCCCAAATAAATAAAATCAAAAATGAAAGAGAAGTGCAAGTGACACCACAAAAATACAGAAGTTAATTAGAAAATATAATGGACAGTTATATGCCAACAAATGGACAATCTGAAAGAAATGGATAAATTCCTAGAAACATACAATCTTCAAAGACTGAATCAAAAAGAAACCAAATTTGAACAGAATGATTACTACTCATTAAATCGAATTAGTAATCAAAAACCTACTGAAAAACAAAAGGCTTCACAGGTAAATTTTTACTAAACATTCAAGAAAGAATTAACACTTATGCTTTTAAAACTATTCCAAAAAATTCAATAGAATGGAAGGCTCCCCACACTCATATTACAAGGCCTTATTTCAAAACCAGACAAAGACATTACAAAAAAAATTATAGGTTGATATCCCTGATGAACATAGATCCAAAAATTCTCAACAATATATTAGCAAGCAGAATTCGGCAATAAATTAAAAAGATCATACACCATGATCAAGTGGGATTTATTCCTGTGATACACAGTTGGTTCAATAGCTGCAAATCAATTAACCACATAAACAAAATGAAGGATAAAAGTTATATGATCATATAAAAATATACAGAAAGAGCATTTGACAAAATTCAGCATCCATTTATGATATAAAAAAAACCTCTCACTAAAGTGGGACTAGAGGGAACATAACATAATAAAGGCCATATATGACAAACTCACATTTAACATAATACTCAACAGTGAAAAGCTAAAAGCATTTCCCTTAAGATCAGGAACAAGACAAGGATGTCCACTTTCACCACTTTTATTCAACATAATACTTGAAGTCCTAGCCACAGAAGTCATACAAGAAAAAAAATAAATAAAAGTTATTCAAATTGGGAATAAATGAAGTAAAACTGTCATTTGCAGATGACATGATACTATATATAGAGAATCCTAAAAATTCCACCAGAAAACTATTAAAACTAATAAGTGAATTGAATAAAGTAGCATGATACAAAGTTAATATTCAGAAATCTATTGCATTTTTATACACCAATAATAAACTAACCAAAAGAGAAATTAAGAAAATAATCCCATTTACTATTGGATAAAAAAAATATCTAGGAACAAATTTAATCAAGGAGGCAAAAGACCTGTACTTGAAAAATTTTAAGACATTGAAGAAAGAAACTGAAGAGGTTACAAATAAATAGAAGCATATACCGTGCTCATGGATTGGAAGAATTAACATTGTTAAAATGTCCATACTACCCAAAGCAATCTATAGATTAAATACAATCTCTATCAAAATACCAATGTCAATTTTCACAGAAATAATTCTAAAATTTATATAGAACCACAGAAGACCCTGAATAGTCACAGCAATCTTGAGAAAGAACAAAGTTAGAGGTATCACACTACCTGATATCAAAGTATACACAAGGCTATAGTAACCAAACCAGTATGTTACTGGCATAAAAACAGACACATAGATCAATGGAACAGATTAAACCTATGCCTATGTGATCAATTAATCTATGACAAAGTAGGCAAAAATAGTCTATTTAATAAATGTTGGGAAAACTGGACAGATACATGAAAAAATGTGAAACTAGACCACCTTCTTACACCATATACAAGTATAAACTCAAATTGGATCAAAGACAAATGTAAGGCCAGAAACCATAAAACTCCTAGAAGAAAATATAGGCAGTAAACCCTCTGACATTGCTCTTAGTAATACTTTTTCTGATATATCTTCTTGGGCAAGGGAAACAGGAGAAAAAATAAACAAATGGGACTACATCAAATTAAAAAGTTTTTGCACATCAAAGGAAACCATCAACAAAATGAAAGACAACCTATTGAATGGGAGAAGAAATTCAGCAATGGTACATCAGATAAGGAGTTAATATCCTAAATTAAAAAAAAAAAACTCATACAACTCAAAACCAAAAAACAAAACAAAACAAAAATGCAATTTAAAAATGTGCAGAAAACCTAAACAGGTATTTCTCCAAAGAGGACATATAGATGCCCAATAGATATGAAAAGATGCTCAATGTCACTAATCATCAGAAAAATGCTAATTAGAACCATAATGAGATATTACCTCGCACCTGTCAATATGGTTGTCATCAATAAATCAACAAATAGCAAAAGTTAGTGAAGATGTAGAGGAAACAGAACCTTCATGCACTATAGATGTGATTGCAAATCAGTGCAGCCACTATGGCAAATAGTTTGGAGGTTTCTCAAAAAATTAAAAATAGGACTACCTTATAATCAAGCAATTCCAATTCTGGGTATTTATCTGAAGAAATCCAAAACATTAATGCAAAAAAATATATGAACTCCTATGTTTATTGCAATCTTATTTCCAATAGCTAAAATATGGGAGCAACCTAAGTGCTTATCAATTGATGATTGGAAAAGAAGTTGAAGTTGTGATATACACACATATACACAGATACACACACATATAATGGAAAATTACTTGGCTATAAAAAGAATGAAATCTTACCATTTGTGCCAACATGGATAAACCTAGAGGGCATACGCTAAGTGAAATAAGTCAGATGAAGAAAGACAAGTACTATATCATTTCACTTCTATGTGGAATATAAAGAACAAAATAAACAAACAAAACAGAAATTGACTCACAGATAAAGAAAACAAACTGATGGTTACCAGGTGGGAGGGTTTAGTGAAAAAGGTAAAGAGATGAAGAAGTTCAAATTGATAGCTACAAAATGGTCATGGGAATGTAAAGTACAGCATAGGGAATATGATCTATAATAACTATGTACAGTGCCAGGTGGGGGTACTAGGCTAATCAGGAGGAAGATTTTGTAAATTATATAAATGTCTAACCACTATACTGTACTCCTGAAACTAACATACAATAATATTTGATGTCAACTGTAATTGAAAAATAAAAATGATAAAATAAATGTAATTAAAATAACCTACATGGGAGAGAAAGAGATATTCTAAGCAATGTGGGAGTCTTCTATATACTTAGGAATTTAGGATCTTTCATCATTTAAGTAAATGTCAAACAAGAGTGAAAATGCATGTGATCTTTTCTGTTTGCCAATTCCCCCTCACCCGCCTAACACACAAAACAAAATTTCTGCCATCCTCTGTGCCAGCCTGAGCCCTGTGAGACTGATCTTAATGGACTGCATCTCAGTAGAGTGTTTGGGTTTGGTACTAAAGGAAGATGGGACAGCAGAAAGACCAAGATGTTGTGGGTATTTGTCATCCCACTCCATCTCAGCTTCTCCATATTTTCTCCTTGCTACAATCCTCTCAGGATACATTTCCAGGGTCCCTTTGATTGAGGTTGAAAGTCACTGGGTTCTGGTAACACGGGTCCTTCCCTATGTCCAAGTGGTTAATAGCCTCTGGGGGTGTGTGTGGGGGGATAATCACAGTGTGCTTCACCACCCCTTGTTGGTTCCTTTAAAGCTATTGACACATCCGTGATAGGTCATCCCTTAAGCTAAGCCTTTTTGAGTGTTCCATCTGTTTCCTGCTGGGATCCTGATTGATATGATGCCCTTGCTGTGAGTCAGCAGCTCAGGTGGAAGAATGCCTTATCTTTTGAGATCGAAGTTGAGACTCTATTATACATTTTGCTTATACCATCAATGATATCATGATGGGACTGTTGAAAGTCACATACATAAATACTGATCCAATGATATTACATATTACCATTTTCAAATTCTCCCAGCAAACTTGACATGCCATTTTTTTTTTTTTTGCTAAACTATTATGACTCTGTGGATCTAATTAAAATGGCACCATTGAGTGAGGAATCCGGAGCAACATATAGGGGTTCTGGGCATGTGGGCTGGCACCCACCTGGCACAGCGGAGCTCAGCAAATGCAGGGCCTAGATGCTCCACATGCAGGCGAGATGCTTTCAGTCTTTTTATTTTACTTGGACTGACTTATATGTTTCTTTACCAGATATTTCAGTCAGCTGCAGAAAAGGGTCATTCAAAAACTATTTTAAAAGTTTATTCATCTTAAAGTCTTTTGCTGTTTCCATGGCAATTTTCCCCCAAAGCCACAACTCCAAATTCTTTTGAAAATTTCATCACAGAAATACAGTTTAGCTGACACTCCAAATACTCAAATTTTACTATAAATTTTTTTAAGTTAGAAGAGTTCTAAGAATGTGTCAAATAACCTAAGAGAAGGGTTTCATTTCACAGGGTCATGACATCTTTCAAGGAAAGAGCCCTGAGTAACAATGATCATATCTGAATGAACAAATTAGTCTTATAATTTGTGTATCACTTATCCGAACTGAGAAGTATTCCAAAGGCACATCCAAGTAGTCCCCATGAAGATAAAGCATGGGAATTCTTATTTCATTTGATCCACATTTAAGTTTTTAAGTATTCAGAATGTATTTAAGAATGAAATAAATCAGAGAAGATGATCTTTAGAAAATAGGTTAGAATAAGAAAATTTGAAAAGGTACATTAAAAGATATTAAATCAATTATATATGTTTGTAAATGGTGGTGATCTTAGTTCAAATTTTTGCCAGCATGTAAGACCTTTAAATCTACCCCACATCATTTCTGAACTTACAATCTAAAACAGACCATGATAATTAACATTCTGTGAGGTGGCCAGGACTTAAGAAAGGCCCCCAAAGTCCTTGTCAAGGGCGGACTAAATAGAGTGCCAACATACCTGTTGCCATGGACTGCTTGGGAGAATTTTAACCCAATGAGATGGAGAGAGAAGAGGTGGGAGGCACTGTCTACCCCCTTCTTCCTTTTGCTTTTCTTTCAGCACCTTTTGCAGTTTCCCTAGAGTAGCCCAATCCACATCAGATCTCCAATGAGGGGTTGCTGGCCACACACGGGCCCTAGATTCTCACTTGCATACAGTCAGAGATCCAAGGTCCATGCATGAAACCTTTCTGAGAATCTTTCACATCCTAATTCGGAAATTATAATTGCTAATTTTAGACCAAGGGCTAACAGATTTAGTAAACTAGCATTCCAGCAAAATCAGAAGAGAGGCAGAGAATTAGACAAGGCTATCAGACACACATCTAGAAAGATGTCAGCTAAAGTCTCACACAGAAGACGGGACAAGTTTTCAAAAATAAGGCCCAAGATTACAGAGGGCATAAGAATTGAGTGAAAAAGCAAAGGGCTCCAAACAAAGCACTGAGGCTTCTAGAAGGGCCACCCTCGCCCTTCCCAGAATAAGCCCTGCACAGTGTGAAACACGCTGTTTTTTAAGGACTCATGTGGAAAAGGTAATTCACATTTTCTCAACTCCATCTCTTATTATCAACGAAAAGCACCATACACAATGATCTTCAAAACTGTAAGATTTCAATGTCTGTGGGGCACTTAAGTCAAGGTTTCTTAAACCAGCACTACTGACACTTGGGCTGGGCAATCCTTTGTTGGGCTGTGCTGTGCACTGTAGGATGCTGAGTATCCTATCAGATATCAAAGGCATCCCTTGCCAACTGTGACAATGAGCAATGCCTCCAGACATGACCCAATATCTACTGGTTGAGAACCTCTGGCCCAGATTACCTAGTGAATGGATGCTGAGGGACATTATCACCAGACCATGCTATGCAGAGGAAACATTCCTATGCCTCATGTATCCTTAGAGAATTCATCTGACATGAACACTAGGTTGTAAAACAAAAGACCTCTCCAAAACTTCTACTACATTACCTCAGAGTCACCTGAGGGGAAGTACTGGATCATACTCTCTGGATCCACTTTGCCACTAAATCCTAGAGTCTGTGCTTCTTGAATGGTAAGTGGTTCACCATGTAACTTAATCAGTGGTTTCCAAACATCACTGATATTAGAATCACCTCCAAAGCTTTTTCTAACTATCGATTCCAAGACCAGGCCTTGGAAATTCTCATTTAGTGAATTAGGTGAAATCCTTGAAGCCAATGTTTTACAATCATCAACTGAAAATGATTAAAGTTTTGAACCCCCTAGTGTAACCTAGGTAAAAACACACAGGCAGCCAGATTCATCTACTCATAGCTATTTATTGGGTGCTTACCCTGTGCCAGGGCCCACACTAAGCATGGAGATATGGTGTGAATGTTTGAGTCTCTGCCCTGAATAAGCTTACATAACAGTAGGGAGAGATAGACAAACAATGAATGTATATATAATACCAAGTAATGACACAAACAACAAAAGCACCAGATCCTGTGATATGATCAATAGTAATTCAGTGAAGTCAGAGCACTTTGGGGAGAGTAGTCATGGAAGGTGACATTTTTTTCTGCTACTTGTAGGACATAAAAATATCCCACCACACAAAGAACATCTCAGGCAGAAGGGACAGCAAGTACAAAGGCCTTGGGCAAGAAAGAGCTGGTTTCATTTGATGAACAGAAAGAACACCATGTAACCAACCAGGCAGTGGTAAAACGAGGAAAGGTGTTGAGAAGCAGTTAGGATCATGTAGGCAGATTTGGAAGGCCCAACTCATGGATGAAGATATTAGTCTAAGTGTAACCAAAAATCCAACCAGAGAGCTTTAGGCACTGAAATGTTATGACTTTATTTTCTTAAAAGAGCTCACTGGCCATCGGATTTTAATATAGGGTTACAGTGTTACCTTAGCGAGGATGATGGATGCTGAGTGTTTGGATTTAGGTGACAACAGTGAAGATGGATAAAGGAAGATGAATTTGGGAAGTACTGTGAAACAGACCTGGCAGGGCTGGCTTGGATCTTCCAGTGGGAGATGCAGGAAAGGAAGTCATTCAGGATGACCTCTAGGTTTTCCAGTGTGAGCAACCCCTCAAGTGGCCAACCATTTATTGAGACAGGAGAGACCAAGATTGATACAGGTCAGGGGCAAGTGAGGAATCAGAAGCCCGGTAAAGACTGTGTAAGACTGGACAATAACATCACAACCAAGTTGAGACTCAAGTACATTAGTTCCAGGGCTCACAATGTGAGAACAATAAGAGTAAATGATACAAGTTCATTATCAGAAAGGACTAGGCAAAGGGTAGTACCTGTTTTACTATGATCAGCAGAGATCTCCACTCCATACCACCTAACAGGAATTTGACCATTTATCAATTAATGGTGGTACTTAAGGAGTGTTTAGAAGGATGGGAGATATGGCTTCCTGAGATGATGGGCATTCCAGACCCAAGAAGCCACACCCTGGGAAAGTTCTGAGTTCAGCAGAAAAGAAGGCATAGGGGGGTGAAAAAGGTATCCAGAATTAGTAGAGGTGGGAATTAAGGGGACTTAGTGATAATTAATATTACTTAATAGTAATATCTTATATTAACAGTTAATAATACAGTTTTTAGCTAATATTAAGGAGATTTAATAATAGATTATTTACTTAGAACTTGCAAAACTCTTGCTTTTGTGAGGAGACAGACAATATGCAATCAGAATGTTATAAAAGTGAATTCCAGGCCACTCTCCTAAATTTCCTAGATATCTACACTGGCAGCATTGATGGATGACAACTGGTTCACATCAGCTCAACCAGCCTGTGACAGTGCCTGGTTCTGGGTGTCTTCAGAATTACCCAAGAATATCCTGTAGTCAACATCACTGAATTATTAAGTGCATTGAATGAAGTCAAAGCCTTCGGAAAGCCAACATCCATAGAGAGCAGATCTGGAAAGTTTTATATGAAGACCTTAACTCTTTTGGGTGAAGAGAGGTTCCCTTTCAGGGCAAGCAGCTTAGCCCATCTGGTGGGGTGCATAGGGAGGGGTTAAGTAGAGTAAGGGAACAGTCAACATTTAATGACAAGGCTGTGGTCAAGAGCACAGATGGTGGGGTAGCTGCACCAAACAGGAAGTGAGGTCAGTAACAGAGGAGCCCAGAAAGAAGCAGATCCAAGGGACAAGAATGGCTGCATCTTGACAGCTGGACTCTGCTGGGACCAGTGCCAAATCAGAGTCTAAGCCCCCTGCTCTCCAACACCTCAGTAAACAGAATATGCATCACCCACCCACAGATTTGTCTAGCCAGAGGCAGCACAAAACCATCTTATTGCTCCCTTTTCATAGAAAAGGGGTGAAAATATGTGTGTGTCTCCAGGGAGTTGCTTGGGATGGTAGTATTCACAGACTGCTCCGAAGGGCTTTTGATGATTTGTTCTAAAAGGAAGGTTTGGTGCAGTAACTCTACAGAAGGCGTTTCCATACTTAATTGCATGGGTTGTCATGAAATTCGACATATGTTACATGATCTTGGCAGATAATCAAGGTTTGTAATATTTTGTCAGTAGTTAATGGAAGAAAGCAGATGAGGACTGTCGGGGCAGTCTGATTAACATAATCTTTAACTCAGGCCAAGTGACCTGACTGCTGGGGATCACTGAGAGCAGGAGAATATGGTTAAAGTCATGATCACTGAAAATTAGGTGACTCATTACTCTACTCCCAGTACTTGTGCTGTGTTTGAGGCTCTCTCGGAAGTTCGCTGAAGAGTACGAATAATATTCGTAATAACATTTACCATGCCTTCTCTTTTTAGATCTTTTTATTACAGAGTAATTGTCACGTCATCTTAGAATCATGCATGAAAATCAGATAGACCAGGGAGTCTCACGTGGGAGCAATTTTGTCCCCCAAAGGGATATTTAGCAATGTCTGGAGACATTTTTGGTTGTCACATCTGGGTGGTGGGGGGATATTATGCTATTGGCATCTAGTGTAGAGAGGTCAAGGACACTGCTAACATGCTGTGCTACATAGCGCAGCTCCCACCACAAAGAGAGACGATCATGCCCAAAATGTTTATTCTGCTGAGGCTGAGAAAACCTGAGGAAGACATAAAGATATGGCTTCGAATTTAATGGATATTTTAAAACTTGGTTTTTGTCTATACTGGTCCAATTAAAGAGCTATTTGGCCATGTCATCCAACAATAGAAATGGTCACAGTAAGTCACTGAAAGTATGATATTTGGTTGTTGGTTTATTAAGATGACAAAATGGGCAGGGAAAGGATAATTCGGCTCATCTCAGTTATCTAAATGAGTCAGACAAGCTCTGTGGGATCAGGGAATCTGAATAAAGCTCTCCATTCTGTCACCAACTACATCTGTGCCACCTTGAACTTACTCTAAGCTTGGATTTCTTCAGTCATGAAATAGAAAACTGTCTAACCCACCAGCTAGATTTGAGGCCAAAACTGATACAGACCACGTCCAAACACTTTGCGATTTGTATAAGACAACAAAGGTGAAGGAAACATTACCAGGCAATCATTGATCCAGGCGTGTCGTCCTTGACCTCCACACTCTGGCACCTCTACAGCTCACCCAAATGAAGTCTGGCTGCTTCACCATCCTAAGGAGCTCTCAAATATCCCAGCTGCTCTCAGCCTGCAGCCCAGCTCTCATCCCAGTGTAGGTCATCTACCATATCTCCTTGACCCAAATGCCCGAATAAGCTCTGGCTACTCCTCACCCTTGACCCCATCCTAGGCCAGAGCAAGCTGTTCAAAATGCAAATCTGATCAAGTCATTAAGGAAGACACCCAGCTGGAGGGATAGAGTCACCATAAACTGAATGTGGGAAAACCGTGGGAGGAAAGGTCAGGAGGAGAACATTAGTGCTAACACACATTTTTATTACAGAGATAAACCAAGAAGACAGTGGTGCTGTACCTGGAAAAAGTGTAATGGATTATACAAGTACGGGATGCTCTTAGATACTTAAGTGTTTGTATTTCTGTTTCTGAGTATTATGCTCATTTAAAAGGATGAGTGAAGAGTTCATAGCAATTCTTAACATTTTCTCTATTTACTTGTCTCTTTGGAAAATCACCCAAATATCTGGCACACAATAAGCACTCAACAGATGTTTGATGAATGAATAAAATGTGAGCCACTGATTTCTTATATGCAGGCTCATCTTGGACCAATTAAAAAAGCACCGAAGGAAGAACATTAAATACTCACCCTTGGATTATATTTCAGGGGAGCAAGAGATACTGAGGACACATGAAAAGTAATTCTTTTCCAGGAAGGTGCAGACAAAAAAGAAAAAAAGCCTCCAAGAACCCAGGACAATACACAGTGGGACAAAACTGTGATAAAGCAAAGTGAAATATTTGTGCTAAGAGGCAAAATAAGCTTTTGAAATCACCTAAACCAATATGGGAGAGGAAGAGGAAGACTACAGTGTTCGAATAGACATAAAGCCATAGAGTGTTATGTTATTATGAAAAGCAGTGGGTCGCACTTAACGAAGAACATTCTTTTGACTTGGGATGATACAGAGCTGCTGAATGCTGCTGCTTTATCATTCTGAAGTACGCATGAGATATGTCAGAGGACCCAGGTGACTTCTAGCCTGAAAGCCAACAAATTCCTCTGGAATCTTCCTTTTTATAGCCTTAACTCAGAAAATATGTCTGTGATGATCTTTGCTAGAATAAAGAGCTATTTCATCAGTAAATCTTCAGAGCCCAAGAGGACACATTAGCATCATCTTTTAGGAGAGATGAGACAGCTGAATGAAAATAGTTTTTAAATTGTTTCATGATGCATTGGATTTATTTGCAATAGTCATTCATAAAATGAGTAGACAAATTCTATATTATTTAAATTAAGGAGCCAGTTCCCACCTCTCATCCCCCACCTTGTAAATGACGTAGAGGTCTTAGATTGCAAATCAAAGGGCACCAGCACACAATTCAAGATCTGGAAAAGGTGGTGGGGTAATTGGGCATAATGAGCACAGACTCGAGATCCTTTTGAGCAAAGAAACTTCTGAGGAAAACAGGTACCAGTAATACCACATTAAAAGGCAAATCACTGAGCCGTGTTTCCAAATGTGAATAAGTAGTAGTAACTTCCTAGTGTCTCACTTGCTATTTCGAGGCACAAAACTCTGACAAAAGTAGAGAAAGAGCTGTCACTGGTTCCTAAATTTTTTTCCTGGGAAGAGCTCTTAATAATTTTGTAATCCAGGTCCTTTTTCCAGCCCAGCAACATGACCTGGCAGAGGTTCCCAGGTACCCAAATGGCCGGTGGCACCAGAAGCCAGCTGGGGCAGCTCCAGGACCTCTGTACCCACCAGCCCTGTCCACCTCAGCTTTCTTCTTAAAACATACATCGTTAGGTGGAGAGTGCATTTGGGAGGGCACAAAATCCTGACAGATAACTGTCTTTGCCTGATTATAAATATTGATGATTCTTGTCTTACCTTTCTGTGTGCTTCTCTCCAATTTTTAAAGTTGGCATTTAGCATATCCAATCTCAACAGTGAAAAATCATGTCAAGGAAAACTCAGTAAAATAGCAGATGACGGAACCACCCTAATGCCTCGTCTCAAAATGACACATCTTACAATTGGAAAATAAACGTCTTAAGGTTGGAGCACGCTAGCA
The DNA here is from genome assembly GCA_030015415.1 of Cynopterus sphinx. Lineage (NCBI taxonomy): Eukaryota > Metazoa > Chordata > Mammalia > Chiroptera > Pteropodidae > Cynopterus > Cynopterus sphinx. Next base: position 3,596,728 of record CM057388.1, read on the forward strand.
CCGCTGCCGGTGGCTTCCTGGAGGTGGCGTTCAGAATCTTCAGCAATAATACTCATTCCTCAGAAACATCTTTCTTTTTCTGCCTTCTTTTCTTTCTTCTTCTTCCTCTTCTTCTTCTTCTTCTTCCTCTTCTTCTTCTTCTTCTTCTTCTTCTTCTTCTTCTTCTTCTTCTTCTTCTTCTTCTTCTTCTCTCTCTCTCTCTCTCTCTCTCTCTCTCTCTCTCTCTCTCTCTTCTCATTTAACCTCAATCTAGAACTGATTTGGTATGTTGGTCATGAATCTTGAAACCTTGACTCCTTTTAAGAAGGCAAACTCCATGTCTGCTGTGTCCTGGAGGACTGACTCTGGTGTTGAGCACAGTGCCTGACACCTAATGGGTCCCCAATCAATATTTGTGGGATATTTGAGTCAGTAGGGAGAAGAGAGGTCAGCAATGGAAGACCCCCCTGCGCTCTCTTGTATGAATCAGATAGTGTACACCATTCTGTCCCACTACAAATTCGAAGGGAAATGCACACACACCCTCTGTCCACAAAGCAAGACGGCTGCACCCTGCGAGTCAGATCCCCACGCGCTGGGGTGACAAAGTGGCTCCCACCCAGCACTATTCCCATCCTGGTGGTGCATGTGACAGAAGGCTGAATGGGAGGACTTGAGTCCAGCACCAGGAGCCCCCTTTCTCAGCCCTGGCCACCACTGCAGGCTCTGGGGCTGAGGGCTCCCCTTCTAAAGGACAGCTGAGTTTCTGAGCAGTTGGCATTCGGGGGTGACACAACACGCGGCATCCTCCAGTCCACTCACTCCACCTCACTCCACTCCACCCCACTCCACCCCACCGAGGACTTCTGGGGAGCCACGAATTCCTCCAAGCATGAGCTGTTCCCTCCCAGGCCGGCAAAGTGGCGCCCCCTGTCACCTCTGTTTGCGCCGGGACACTCACCGCATAGTGCAGCTGTGGTTTCTCGCGGTACACCGGGTCCCCCATGTCGCCACCGGGAAGGAGTGGCTGGCCCCCCGGGCGCAGCCTGGGGTCGCGGCACGTCTCCGAGGTCCCCTTATTTCACCGCCATCCCGGGCCAGCGCCCCCGGACGCGAGCCCTCTGCTCCCGGCGCCCCAAGCGGTGCAAAGCGCCCCGGGCACCTTCGTCCCGCAGCAGAGCTGGAGGGACAGGAAAGAGGCAGCGGGGAATGGCAAGGAGGAGTAGCAGGAGGAGGAGTAGGGGAGGGAGGAGGAGTTGGAAGAGAGAGGAAGAAGGAGAAGGAGGAGGGGGGGAGAGGAGGGAGCAGCAGAGTCAGATGAGATGGGCGGGCATTGAGGTCCTTCCGCTCCTGGCTGGCCCCTGTCGCTGCTGCTGCCACCAGCTGCTGGGGGGGGGGGCAAGCGATCCAGTGCACCCACGACAGGTGTCAAGGCGGTGGCGCTCCTACCTCCCGTCCGTTCGCCCCTAACCAAGCCTTCAACACCAGGGACAGGGCGAGGTCGCGTTTCCAAAAAAAAAAACAGACTTTCACTAAGTTGTGAAGCGACTCTGGGGAGGGCGGAGTTTCGGCATATGGAAAGCCCTCCTTTGGGACAGTCTCAACAGCGGGAACCAGAACAGTGAGCAGTCCGGGAGGGGCAGAGAGACGCTGCCCAGGAGAACGGCTTAGGGCAAGGCGACCTGGCTGGGGTCCAGCCCCTCACCGTGCCACTTTGGGCAAACTGAGCCCCCAGAAGGTTTATAGGATCTAGGCATGTCAGAGGAACCCCACCAGAAGGGGGAGTTCTGTGAAATCTGCTGGAACGAGAGAGGTAGGTAGCATTGGGTGCCAGGCTAGATCTGAGTTGGGGTTGGGGGTGGTCACCCAATAGCTGCTTTCTATGTCTTAGTTCTTAGGAGTAAGTCACAAAATGACAAAGCTAGGATCTGGAAGGAGAAAAACATGCACTACTTGCAAACAGTGTTGGGTAAAACAAAGCATTTTTAGCAGGCACTGGAGGGGCACGGCATCACCCCAAACTGGCTTCTGCTCTGCAGCCCCCCGCAGAGGACAGCCCACTTCCCTCCGCAGGCCTGGCGCTCTGTGATTTATGTGCAGCCTCGGACAAGCTGAGTCAGACAAGAGCAGAGTCTGGAGCCAGAACAGACACTCCAGATCCAGTGAAATCCATCAGTCCAAGCCCAAGAAGCATGTCTATCAAGTGGAACACAGATTTGTGGGTGGCTTGGGTTAATTCCTCAGGGTCCACTATGCTACACTCCCTGAGTAGCCCTCCACCTCCTCTGTGAGGCAGCGGGGTGGGTAGGAAAATAGGACATGGCCCCTGACTTTGAGCCCTTATGATTTGGTTAGACAGACTACCCAGTGGCATATAACTCTTTATAACAATTGGCAGCATCATTGTAAACAGCACTGGGAATGTGAAGTCAGGGGTGCAGCTATCCTGAAGAATCTACCAGTAGATAACCCGGTGACAGTTCATCTGCTAGAGAACTGTAAGATTGTACCTACTGAAACTGATCATAAGTACCCTGCATCTTTCAGAGAATGCAGCTGGGTACACAAATGCCCCAACTTAGGGACCCAGCAATTCCACTGATAAGTATATAGAGAAATGGGGGCCGATGGCCTCCTGTGTGCAACAATGTCCATAATATCTTCAGGCAGAATCCCTAAAATGGTGATTCTGGAAATCATCAGAAAGTCCAACAACTGGTGCATGAGGAGCCATCCGTGGTTTGTTCTCCATACAATGGGATACTCCTCGGCAATGAAAGGAAAATGCTACTTGTGTGCACACTGACACAGATTATCCTCACAAATATCATGCTAAGAGAAGGAATCAGACACAAAAGAGAATATGCTATAAGATTCCATGTATTTATTCTGGGAGTGAAACTCAAATGTTGAATTGAAGTAGGTAAATGTGATCTATGGCGACAGAAGCCAGAACAGCGATTACCAAGATGGGTAGGTGTTATTGACTGGGAAGGGGGTATGAGGGAACCTTTTGGGGTGCTGTATCTTGAACTGAATGACAGGTACCTGAGTATTCCCACATGTAAAAATTCACTGAGCAGTACAATTCAAATTTGTGAAATACGCATCCTTCGCTATGTGTATTTTATGCCACAATAAACTAAAAATCAAATAAATTTAAAGTCAACCCCCTGCCCAAAACAGAAATGTCCAGCCAGTGCTTCCTGTCTTAAGAGAAAGTCGACCTCACCATTTGCCCAAGGCTCCTTCTCCCTGCAGCCTGTCCTGCCCCATCTGCTTCCCTCAGCTACGTGGGAGGGCCAAGGACATCCATTCACTTAGAAGGCTCTCCCTGCTCCCTGACACATCTGGGTGGGGCTGGAAAGATTACCCACTGAAGTTCTCTCTTCACTTTCACTCTGTTCTGCTGCCAAAAGCAACCTTTAGACCTATGTCATCAAAGACCCTTAGAATAAGGCAGAGAACTAGCACAAGCTTTATTCAGCATGCCACATCTTTCAGAGAATGCAGCTGGGGTATACAGATGCCCCAACTTAGGAACCTTTGCTTCCCTGTGCTCTATTTAGAAAGATGAACTCTCCAGCCTTGGGACTTCTTCCTCTGTCATGCCTGCCATTAAGCCCTCGAAGCTAAAAATTTCTTTCCCTATAAAACGGTTTCTTTACACACACGCACACACACGCATGCACACACAACAAGATGGCTCCATGAATTTAAAAAACTTCAACCATAGTTCTTTGATCATTCCTCCCAAGTAAGGCACCTCGATGTGAAAACTGAGTCATCTTAGATTTTGTATTCTGCCTTTGGAAAATGTATTAAGTGACTAAATGGAATTGCCATTAGCCAACAATAATTCATCATTCCCACATCATGTATGGTAAATCCTCACCTCGTGTTGTTCATGAATTCTTAAAAACTGCAACTTTAGGTTAAACAATGTATAAAGAAACCAATTTGGCCCTAGGCTAATTGATACCAACAAGAGTTAAGTTTCTACGATATATTTCTGGTTACAAAAACATCACCAAACTTCTAAATAAAGATCCAAAGCAATTTTAATATGAAACATTGAAATAAATGTGAGATATAGGTACATTTGATAAAGATGAATAATAACAAGTAACAATGATTTTCCAACCCCACTTATACTAGTTCAGGGCTGTGGTGGATGGAGCTTCTCCTGACAGCTCAAGGCATGAGGTGGGACCCACCCAGGCAGGACCACCTTCCAGCTCAGGGCCACTCACACCCACACCCACACGCCCTCAGGCTGGGACAGTGTGGACACGACAGCTCACCTCATTTGCACACCTCTGGGATGTGCGGAGTCCCCGGAGGAAACCCATGCAGACATGGGGAGAAAAGCGAACCCCACACAGGCAGTGATTCTGGCCAAGAATCCATTTTTCCTCTCATCAATTTGAATGAAACAACATTACCCTAGGGCCTGCTGTATTCACATTTTAGTTCTGACTCTGCCTGCTAGCATATTTCTTGCTAAATTGCCATTGCTAAGTTGGAGTTAAATTTTCAAGTGAAATAGAGCTGTTTTTCTATGTTTGAAAGGTTTGAGGAGTTAGGACAAAGCATTTAAGAAGAGAAATTATCAGTCCATGCTGCAAGACTCTCAAATTCACCTCAGAATCAATCATACGCCTCTTCAGTTCTCAGTCGGCTTGTTCAAGACTCAAGAAGGGACTTAGAAGTGTGTGCAGAACTTCATGAGAGGTCTGTTAAATCCTAAACAATGTGAATTCCACACATTATTACTATTTGCTATTGAGTTGTATGTGTTCTTTATATATTTTGTATATTAACTCCTTATCAGATATATGGTTTGCAAATACTTTCTCTCATTCTGTAGGATGACTTCTCATTTTAGTGGTTGCTTCTTTTGCTGTGCCGTAGCTTCTTATTTATAGGTAGTCCCACTTGTTTACTTTTGCTTTTGTTCCTTGCAGGTTTGGTGTTGTACTGATAATTCTTTATTGTGGAAGCTGTCTTATGCATCATTAGATGTTTAGCAGTACCCCTGGTATCAACCCGCTAGTTGTGACAACCAAAAATATTTCCAGACATTGAAAAATATCCCCTGGAGATGGGAGGCCAGATCACCCCTGTTTGAGAATTATTGCTTTTTACGAAGTTATGTATCCATAAATCTTTGAGCTTAGTTTTGTATGTTTTCATGGATCATAAGCAAGTTTTTCTTATTACATCTGGTTTCCTTCACTCAATGTTATATTATTCTATGTTGTCATACATATGTAGCTGTAGTTTGTCCATTCCCTTTGCTGTCTGGTATTCCATTGTACGTGTTTATCACTATTTATCTTTTCAACTGCCGATGGACATTTGTGTCCTTTGCAGTTCTGCTACTGAAAACCAGAGTGCTTGAACAGCATCACACATATCTTGTGCACATGCGCATACATTTTTATAGGGTACAAACCTGGAAACAGAATTGCTGGGTCATATGCATGCATATCTTCAACTTTACTGGACAATGCCCAACAGTTTTCTAAACTGATTGTACCAATTAGAATCTTTATTTACACTGCAGTATAAATAAACTGGACATAGTTTATATAAAGACTGAACATAGTTTAGAGTTGTCTCTCTTCTAGGTTTTCTCATGGGGTGACAAAGATAAAATTCAGGAACTCAAATTCCAAGATCAGGAAGGAGAGATGGGGAAACAGCTTAAAAGGTCCTCCTTTTCCAAAATCGCATGTCTCCTGTAAGTGAAAAAGGACCTACCAGCCTTGCCAGGAACTGGAAAGGCCATTGCTGACTCTATCCCACCATACAAGTAGGAGCAATGGGTACACTGACTGTGCTTTGGAGAGGGGACATTTTATTAGGCAGAAGTTCAGCTTGCTGGGCGGGGTGGGGTGGGGAGGGAATCTGACCAACCCACTGTAAACATAAGTGCCACTTAAGGAATTGTCATTTTGCTCCACGGCCATAATTCTCCCCTTCCTTTTAACCCTAACAGGGGTATGGAGATGGGAGAAAACCAAGGAAGAATGAAGGTTCCATTCCTTTCTCCAAGAAAGTCAGAGACGACCCCCAGAAGACAGACCTGGTCAGAAGACTAGTAAATGAAAAATTTCTGGGGGCTCCAAGAATGGGGCCTGGAGCTATGGTGACATAAGATGGAGAAGAGTGAAAAGAATACTCTGGCATTGCCTAGTAGTAATGTCCTTGGCGTTGACCCCTACCACCAAGAGTATCAAAAATGATCTGCAAATGCGGGGAAAGAAGGCGAGGGAGGGAAGGTGAGGATAAACTGCCATACAATAAATTCAGTTTGGTATCATCAGTTTGTCCTATTACCATTTTGACAACTTCACTGCAGAACTGCTATCCAGTGACTCGCAGCAAGGGCAAGCACCCTTAAGAAGTATCCACAGAGATGTTTCTAAAATAAATTTCTATTTAAGGGTCATTAGGCAAAATGGAGAGGCTGCAATCCCTTTAATTACGATTTCCCATAAAACAGTTTGAGAATGAAGCAACTACTACTTTTTTCATTATATCCATCATCTAATGTTAAGTTATTGCCTCCATCTGATCCAATTACCATCTCCTTTTGTCTGCATGGTGTTGCAAGCACATAAAACCTATGGGATGCTCATGACAATACCCATGCTCCCTGCTAGAATTATTTGAAACAATAACAATTCCACTAATTATTAAGCATCAATAGCACTGGCCCTTTGTCAAATTATATCCTTTACAAACAGCAAACCTGGATCCTCAGAATAATGGTGTGAGGAGAGTATGACCATATCCATTTTATTCATGAAAGTAATTAACTTGCTTTGCACATCTGGTAAATGGTAGAGTTGAGATATAAATGGAAGTTGGGTCCAAATCTCTTTGCAGGCTGTTCCAGTCCATTTCTAAGTGGAAACTCTTTTTGATAAGTCATTCACTCAATTGCCATGGTGCCCTCTTATAGAAGGTACATGCAGAGGGAGAATCTGCCAGCGCCCCATCTGTATCTTCTAGGCCAGTGCTTCTCAACAGGGACAAATTTTCTCCCATGCAGAAACTTGGCAACGTCTGGAGACATTTACATTGTCACAACTGCAGGAAGGGGTGGGGTGGACGGCACGCTGCCACTTGTATCTAGTTGGTAGAAGCCAGGGATATTGCTAAACATCATACAATGCACGGGTCAGCAACCCCACAATGAAGAATGACCCTGTGCCAAGGTTCAGAAACCCTTCATAGACATAAGAAATTCATCCTTTAATCATTTCCACTTATCACAGTACTTATCACAGCAACAACAAATTTTTTTTCCAGTGGAGTGAGTCTTGCGCTACCCAAGAAGTTAAGGAGAGATTTCCCCAGTATAGAAGACTAGGGCTGAGCTCTGGGACTCACGTGCAAGTGGGTCTCCATCCGACACGGAGTGTTGAAAGGCTAATCAGTAAAAACTGGCCATTTGAGTAATCAGAACTGGAAGCTGTGGAATTTTTCAGAGCACTTGACTAGTCACCCAATAAAACCACTGGTTTTGAAGGTGTTATGAATGGTGATACCTGGCATGACTCTGGTACCTGAAGCTTACAAAGCAATTTCACATGTAACGATGCCCCTCCTCAAATTAATACCTTTTGCGATTATGATTTTCACTTTTTAGAGGGAACAGAATATATAAGGCAAAAGGTAAGAGTTTATTATCAGAGTGTAATAAAATGAGAATGAAACAGTATCCTTCCCTATCGAAGTCACTTAACTAGTCTGTGTCCCAATTAATCCACCAAATAGAGAGAACGAACTAGAGAGTTCCATATATCCCCAAGAAATTCTTGGTACATAAAGGTCAAGCACCAACAATTTAACACGGCTTTCTTTGCCTTGCTGGGCCATGAGTGCCAACCAAAGAACACTGCTCCAAGCTTGATTTCTGGATTCTTTTGGATCATGCTTTATGAAAGCAGTTCACAGACAGGAGCAATTTTGTCCCTCAGAACACACATTTGTTAATATTTGAAGAGATTTGTAGTCTATGGCCATGCTACCCTGAACAAGCCCGATCCAGTCTGATCTTGGAAGCTAAGCAGGGTCAGGCCTGGTTAGTATTTGGATGGGAGACCACCTAAGAAGACCAGGTGCTAAAGAATAAAAAGTAAGGGATTGTAAACTGACAAGGTCCTTACAATCTGTGAGGTCAACCAAGGGTTGCCTCAGCTAAAAAAAAAATGAAGAGATTTGTTACTGTCACAACTTGGGGGAAGGGTAGTGCCAGTGGTATTTAATGTGTAGAGGCCAGGGATGCTGCCAAACATCCAACAATGAGCGAGCCAATTCCACGCTCCCCAACATACACATTCAGAGCAAAGAATGACTTGTCTCCAAATATAAATAGTGCCAAGATTGAGAAACCTGACTTTACGTGTAAAATTGTTCTGATCAAAATAATTCTAATACATTAGAATCTAAGCATCAGACTAGGACCTTTTCACTCTTTTGACTTTGGTTGCCATCTTTCTTCATGTTGATACATAGAGCATATATGGAAAGATAATACCTGGAAAGATTGTAAGATTTCTTTTCCCTTTCAGTAGGAGATAGCACGAGAAGAAAGGGGACCAGAAAGAAATGGCTGATCAGTGTCTGAATGTATGGTCTTCAGAATCACGTGCATCAGAACCACTAGGGGTGAAAGCTTTAAAACACAGATCATGAGAGCCTCCCCCAAACATGCTGAGACAGACTCTCTTGGGGCACCACCCCAGAATGAACATTTTTTAGCAAGATCCCTCAATATCATGTATGAAATGGTTTGAGAACCATTGATGTAGGGGTACTAAAATGCAGAAACTGATGTTTAGAAAGGGTGAGTGACTTATTCAAGCTCATGCAGCTGGCAAGCAACAATTTCAGAACCCATCCCAAGCTTTGGATTTAATATTAAAAGAAGGTGAAAATATCCTTAAGTTTATGACTAGTAAGCAAGAATTGGATTCACTTGTAGTTATGGAAGAAGAAGTGAACACAACATTTGGCTCAGTTCAGCACAGTCCAGTAACTTGCTACATTTTCCTGTGGTTTTGTCAAGTTTTCTCTCCCTATTGTCTTCATGACTATGACTAAAAAGAATGCTACACATGACTTCTTTCAAAGTGCTTAGGATAACTGATCTCCATTAAATTTTATCTTTCAAAGCCATGGAATTCTTTTTCTCACATTAACAAGTCAAGAAATTACAAATGTGTATAAATTACAGAGATTACTAGTCCTTTAGATTTTCCAAAGGGAAAATCCCTTCAGAGTTTATTAAAAAACTTTCCCATCCAGAAAATTGTTCCTCATCTCCCATCTTGTTGATGGGAATCTAAAGTCTGAGATTTGGAACAAAAGAAAGTGGTTATGTCCACCACAACAGACAATGTTACAACATCCGGGCTATTGGTTTGCATTTCTATAAGTCCCATCTGCACAATGGAATGATGGAAAGAACAAAGACAATTCTGTCTGTGAGAGTTGAAGAAGGACATGAAGACAATAATGAATAATTTGAAAGTATGTCAGTGTAAGAAAAAAAAGTCTTGTTGGCTTTCTCCAGAAGGTTGGACAAGGACCAAGAGTGGAAGTTATGAAGACTCAGATTTTGGCTCAACAGGTGAAAGAGCTTTCTACACTTTACCTGGCAAATGCATTTTTAGGTATATAGTAGAGATAGATAAAAACATATGTTTGGGGGAAGGGGGAGGGGAGGTAGACAGGGGAGGATTTAAATCATTTCTTTAATTTAAAAAATAAGTAAATAAATAAAAATAAATTAAACTGAGAAAAATAAAATAACTGGAAAGATTCCTCCCAAAATAAAAAATAAACAAATTTTTTAAAAAAACATATATCCATATAAAAACTTGTACATGAATATTGATAGCAGTACTATTTATGAGAGTTAAAAGGTGGAAACAACCCAGATGTCCATCAACTGATGAATGGATAAAGAAAATGTGGTCTGTCCATACAATGGAAGATTATTTGGCCCTTAAAGGAATGAAGTAGTGCTATATGATAATTTGAAGTGAAGAAGCCAGACACAAAAGACCAAATATTATCTGATTCTATTTATATGAAATATCCAGAATAGGCAATTTCAGAAATGAGAAGTAGACTCATAGTTGTCTAGGGCTGAGGAGATGAGGGGTTGGGGAATTGAGGCGGTAATAACTAAAGGGTACAGGGTTTCTCTTTGGGGAGGATGAAAATGTCCTAAAGTTGATTGGGGGGATGCCTGCACAACTCTGAATATAGTTAAAAACAATTGAATTGTTCACTTTAAATGAGTTAATTGTATGAAATGTGAATTCTATCTCCATAAAGTTTAGCGTGCATGCGAGAGAGAGAGAGAGAGAGAGAGAGAGAGAGAGAGAGAGAGAAGAAGAAGAAGAAGAAGAAGAAGAAGAAGAAGAAGAAGAAGAAGAAGAAGAAGAAGAAGAAGAAGAAGAAGAAGAAGAAGAAGGGAAGGAAGGAAGGAAGGAAGGAAGGAAGGAAGGAAGGAAGGAAAGAAGAGAGAGAGAGAGAGAGAGAAAGAAAGAAAGAAAGAAAGAAAGAAAGAAAGAAAGAAAGAAAGAAAGAAAGAAAGAAAGAAAGAAAGAAAGAAAGAAAGAAAGGGGAGGGGAAGAGAGGGGAGGGGAAGGGGGAGGGAGGTATTTAAAATGAAAGGAGTGGTACAGAAGGAGGAAGACAATTATCCTGGTAGGTGGGGAGTTCTTCCTGGCGATATTCAGGCTGAGTCTGGATGACTGTGGGACATGCACTATGTGGGCAGCTTCACTGTGGAACCTGCAACTCTAAAATGTCACAGTCAATGTTTTATCCAGTTCCTGTTTCCCTAACTATGTAACAGGAGTGGCTCAAAGATAAAGACTAGTTTCTATTAATTCATTCAGTCCATTCTTTCATTCATTCTTTTAATACTAACTGAAGGCAAAGCCTTGTGCTGTTCTCTCACTTAACAATATGGTCGTTTCTTGCCTTAGGTAGAATTTCCCAGAAACAGACAGTAAGATTAAGGGCTCACATGCATGTGATGCATTAAGGATATGTTCCCAAGAGAAACTGGTAAGGGATAAGCCTGGCAGGGAAGGAAAGGGGAGAAAGCCATAGAAAGGGTGATTTCTGACAAAGTTCCAATCTCAGCCTGACAGTGATGGGGACACTGGAATGTGAATGCTCCATCTCAGAGTTGTCGCAGCCTCTGGTCAAGGGCGATGGAATGCCCAGTGATGTCAGCTCCCAGGCACTTCCTGCTTTGTGGGTCCAAAGAGGGGAACTGCTCAAGAACTCCAAAGGAAGTCCTCTAAAGAAGTTCACAGATGCTGATCATTAGAAACAAGCCACACAGGGGGATGGAATAAGCCTGCAGAACTGGTACGAGGCCTGATATTGTGGGCAAAGTACTTACAGCAAGCATCCACAACACGTTCGGGTTGAAAACCATTACCACTAACAACTGTTTATGACTGGTCTAGGTCCAGAGGTTCTGAACAGGGTGGAAGCTAGTGGCTGCCCACATGGATTTCCAGTGAGTCCGCTTGTGAGGGTGTCTCCCAGGACGTTGCGCTTCATCTTATTCCCTGCCTTGCACATAAATGTGTTGTTCGGCATCTTCAGCCATGTCAGACCTATTTCATTTCATGTACTGAAAATCTTCAGAAGTGGTTATTCTACCCACAAGTGCCACAGGGAATTTCTCAGCAGCTTAAGCATCCTCAATTGTCATTTCGCCACTTACTTGAAGGTCAGGTAGGTTCCCAAAGCTGCCAACCCATGGAACCATCTGTGACTGGGTGACTTGATCTATGGGACTTTTTTCATTTTCCAGGATTATTATAGATCAAATGCTGGTCCCTGTCACTCGGTGACTTTTTCTCTGCCTTTTCCATCATTTTATGACCTCACTTGTTCATTACCGTGTGTGTGTGTGTATGTGTGTGTGTGTGTGTGTGTGTGTGTGTGTGTGTGTGTGTGTGTGTGTGTGGCAGTGCCAGGCCTCTAGAAGCTCTCTATCGATTCTTGCTCTTATCAGGCAGGTTGTGTAACGAGGTGTCCGTCCGCACTCAAAATCATTCTTTCTACAAAGGACTTGCAACAATTTTCCTGGACTATTGCGATTTTGAACAATTGTTTCTATTTTTCCTTCCTTTCTGCTACTTCTAACTAGCATTCTCTTCTTCCCTTTCCTCTGGGGTTATCATACGAGACAGAGCCGATGGCAAAACTCCCCAGGTCTGAGCAGAAATACAGCAAATATTAGGTAGATGGAAGGACAAGGGGGAGGAGAGGCAGAAACAAAAAGCTCCCAGAACCTCTTAACGCATATTTTGGCGCTGAGGAGAGAGCCAGAGGGCTCAACTCCAGAGTATGGTTTTGTTTGTATCTATGAAGTTGCACAAGTTGACATTCCATAAATAGAGGAGCTTCTGTACCATTTTCTATTGCTAATATTTTCTTTGCCTCTGACGTCCGTCCTCAGCATTTCAGTTCATGCTGAGCGCTTAATAAATGCATGACGACTGATGTTAGAAAGTATTACAGGGGCACGAAGCATTCCAGCAGGGGCATAAAGCATTCTAGAAAAAAATTTAGGAAAATGCCAAAGGTTAAAAAAAAAAAAAAAGAAAACAACATGAAGTTAATTTTCAAGAAGCTGAAAAGAGAAGGCATGTGGCATTTTGACATGTTTTCATTTTGTTCTAAAGAAGCAAATGAGAGGAAACGTTTGTCTCAGATCTGGCACAAGAGTCAGTAAGGATGGTTTTTACATTTCTAAAAGGTTGAAAGAAAAATCAAAAGGAGGATAACAGTTGGCGACATGTACAAATTATATGAAATTATCATTTCAGTATTCATAAATAAAGTCTTCTTGGCACACAGCCACACCCATCCAGGCACGTATTTCTCTGTAGCCGCTTTCTCCAGCCTAACAGAAAATGTTTGCTGACCCCTGATTTCGAAAACTAAAATAGCACTTTATTTTTTAAACTTTATTATAAAAAAATTTCCAAAATTGCACAAAAAAATAGAAAATGAGTCCTTATGCTCCCATCATCTAGCTTCAAAATTTGTCAAAAGTAAAAATAGCCCTTAATTTTGTTTGATTTTTTTCCTACTTGTGGTTTTCATCATCTTCTTGGAATTTTACCTATCCAAAGAAAAACAAAATCTTCTATAGATTTTTTTCTATGAACATCTCAATTATTTGGTTTCATGTATAGCCTTGAAGCAGAGAGACAACTCTCCACAGATAAACCAGAATCCCACATGAACTCTGCTTCCTCTTATACCTGAGCTGTTAGAGGCACATTTATGTTACGCATGTGGGACTCATTTGGTCTGGAAGAGGCAACTTTACCTCCTACAACAATATAAATCATAACCAAAAAATACACTCCTCTGTTGTGTTTGTATTTACTATTCTTGAATCATTTGTTCAAAGCATTTCCCCCTCATTCATTAATGTCTTCTAAGTCTCACTAAATAGAAAGCCTTCCCCATGCCCTCGCCTGGCAAATTTAATCCTACTTTTCAGACACATGCTATTCCTTGTTATCTCCTCATTCCAAACTTGAACTGGGTTTGCACCTATTGACACCAGATTCAATTAATTACACACCACACCACACCACATGCTCTGAGACCAGGAAAGCAGAGGATTTTAAAGCATCCATGTCTGTATTTGGCCCTTGGAGTCTGACAGTTTTGTCTTCAAAACTTTAGCCCACTCAGAGGAAGTGAACTCAAACTGATACTTATTTTTGTGGCATAAACTTTTCAATAGGCTGTGACTTCTAGGTCATGCCATACTGCATGGACAAATATATGTGTACATAACATTTTCAGAATTGTCAAGATTCTGGAAGGTATTCAGAATTCCAGCCCCTTTTGTACAACTAGCATGAAGCATGTAGCATCCTCCTCACATTCCCAACGTTCCATGATGCGGTCATTCACCTTCTTGGCTGCTTGCCAGGGGAGACACCCTTTGAAATTCTAGGTCACACACTGAGTCTTTTGTTTTCAAGAGGCAAACCTCTCCCTCCTGCAACAGCCTTCTCCCCCATCACATTCATCACCTCCCTCCCCACGCCTTCCTTTTCTGCTTTACCTGTAGAACTCCCACTAGCCTCTCTGGATTTCCTGGACCTTACAGATCCACCCCAGCACCACCACCAGAAGGTTTGCTTAGCCTCTGGCCATACCTTTGTCAGGGCACTCATCTTGTCTGCTTCCTCCTGAAACACTGTCATCCTCAAACACAGGGGTTCTCATAGTCTTCTTTCTATCCCCAGGGCCTGGTCTCATGCCTACTACACAGTGACCGCTGACAAAGTATCTGTTGAGTGCTGCTGTTAAATATGGCTCCAGGAGATGAGAATAATCAGCATTTGGTGCTTAAAGAACGTGACCTGGAATCCACTACAATGGTGACTGCTGCTTGGAGCAATCTGGTGATTTATGAAGCAGAATCACTTCCCTGGGCGTGATCTAGATCCCCATGCCCAGATGTTGAATGGTGCAGCTGATTCACAATTCTCATCAGGACACTATGATGTAGTTTTGAAAAGTGAGACCTTTTAAGTCATAATTCTGGCTTTTAGGAAAGAATAAAGCACTTCTCCATAAAAGGGAAGTCCATGGGAAATCATGAGGATGCTTTCCAAACTTAGGGTTGACATTATAGGTTATAGAATAAGTATATTTGAGGGGCTTCCATCAGTGAATTCAGCATGATCAAGAGGTGAACATGGCTCATGGAGCAGGGGAGCATCTCAAGGGCACGTCAGTCATTGTGGGGTTTAGGAGACAGGGTTCTCTATGTTGGTGTCTTACAAAACAAGCAGAATCCACTCAAAATCCTGTAAAAAGACCAAGCTTTGACAACTGTGGGTTCCATCTTGGCACATTCTCCTGTGCTTGACTTTGGTACCAGTCACTGAGACCTAACTCCTTGATGGCTTGACACTGAGAGGCCACCAAGGAACAGAGTAACTTGCTTCTCCTAAAATAAGGCTCTCCAAAAGCTTTGGCCTCCAAAGCAAGAAGCCCATTTAACCCATGACCACAAGAGTTTGGCAACGGAACCCGTGTTCCAATGCCCCCCGCCACCCCACTTCACTCTCTTCCTACTGAGGAAAAAATGGAAGGAACAGAGAAATTACCTCCCTAATGACAGACTCCCTGGGAAGTGGCAGTAACCTCAACACTGGGGCTGAAGCAGCTAGATGGGTGTCACATCACCTTCCACTGCCAGATCTTAATTTCCACAAAAATGCAAGTCATGTAATGTTCCACGGTTTCTCCTAAACTGAGGTTTGGATTTTTTTTCCAAAAAAAAAAAATGTGTCCTTTGAAGTGCTACAGCAGACCTAGGAGCCTGTGTCAAGGTCATATAAATCTTCTGAGATTCTTATAAATAAGCAGCTGCAGTTCCTTTTCACCACTGGCCAGTTATTTTTCACTTTCCTTTGGAGAGTGGTAATTTTTAAAATCTCATGAGTGTCTACACATATGTATTCAAATATATACATATGCACACACAAATATGTGGCTATATCTATTTTTATATATATACACACACATAAAGTTTCAAGTCTCAGAAAGATACATGAAAAGATATTATATTTTTAAAGATATTGGATAATGATGAAACATGTAAAGAAGTACGTCTTATGTATGTACCAGAACTTTTGGATGGATTATCTATATGTATTTATAATTATTCAACTATTTAGATTTAATTTTTAGCAGTGCCTTTTTAAAGCATGGCCATCAGTTACTCTAATACTTGGATTATTATGTTCCTTTTATTCACTTTTAGCATTTAATGTTTTTCTTTCTATTACACCTCCTCACTTGCCTCATGGAAGGGAACAAGTTTAACTCATGCGTTAGCCAAAAATTTGGGTGATTCTTTAAAAAGGACTAGCTACTTCTTCTAATCTTCTTTAAAATCAGCCTCATTTCCTGACTTTGCAGGAATAATACTTTTATCCTTTTTAAAATCCAAAATTTATGCTTTGGAGAAGCACACACGTCCTAACCAGCCTCCCACATAAGACTGGGCAGTGAGCCAGAATTCAAGAGTGCAATTGAGGCAGACAACACTTAGCACACGAACAGCGCCCTTGGTCTCCAGCACTTCTTTTACAATTTCACCAAGAGAAGACTAAACAAAAATGAAAAAAAAAACCCTCCTTCTAAGTTGCCTTCTCAGGATGCATAAATTGTACATTCAGCTGATGCTTCTGTCTTCGCTTTCTCCTTTGGCCAGAAAGCCCAGGACCAGGGGGTCTGCACAGTGGGTTAATCCACGGCAGCTCATATACAACCTTCTGATTCTCACCAGGGGCAACTTGGAGCTGAGACCACCTAAATGGTAGATGTAGTCTAGTTCAAGCGGCTAGAAACCGAAAATGTGTTCCATTTATTACTGAGACTAGAATACAAGCACAGTCTCAAACAAAGGGCTGAGCCTGTCATGTAGCCTAGTGTGGTTGTCTTAAAAAGAACACATCAGCACAGGCAACACTAATAGAAAGCTGGCTTAAAGTGGCACTGCTAGGTTTCTATCATTTAAGAGATTTGTATTCTTTTTCTTTCTGATGTGTGTGAGGGGGTGCTTATTGAAATAAAATACAAGCCTAACAGTGCAGAAGTTGTCAAAGTAAACACTCCTGTATAATGACAACCCAGAAGAAGAAAAGTCCCCTCCAGATCTATACCTCCTAAAAGTAATTTCTATCCTGACCATCAACACCATAGATTTGTTTGCCAGTTTCTGAACTCTAGATAGAATCTTGCAGTAAACAGTCTTTTCTGCCTGGCTTCTTTCATCATTATTGCATGTTAGAGCATGTAGTGGCACTTCATATTCATTGCTGAGAAGTATTCTGTTGTATGAATAAAACAGGACTGTTTGCTTTTTCTACCATTGAGAGACATTTTATCAGCCTGGGTTATTAATGAATAGTGCTGATATGAACCTTCTAGTGTATTCCTTCTGGTGGACATAGGCATTTCTGTTGGGTCAATACCTGGCAGAAGAACCGTTCTATCACAGGGAGTATAGACGTTCTGCTTCAGTAGATTCTGCCCAACAGTTTTCCAAAGTATTGGTACCATCCCACACTGTCACAAGCAATGCATGAGAATTCCAGTTGTCCCATATAAACACAATACTTGGTAATTTCAGTTCTCTCTTTTAATTATAGCCATTTTGATGGGCAAGGAGTGATAGGGCACTGCGGTTTTAATTAACATTCTCCTGGTGACTAATGAGTTGGAGCACTTTTCATATGTGTATTGGTCTCTGGATATCCCTTTTGTAGTCTGTTCCAGTCTTTTGCCCAATTTTCCATTGAGTTATTTATCTACAATGATCCTGGCAATGTTCTCATGTAAAATGCCAGATGGAAAGTATTTTTGGTTTTGTAGGCCATACAGTCTCTGTCACAGCTACTCAGCTATGATAGCACAAAAGAAGCCATAGAACATACATAAATGAATTGGTGCAGCTGAATTCCAATAAAACTTTATTTACCAAAAGTCAATGGGCTAAATTGATGTCACAGGCCATGGTTTGTTCACATATGGTTTAGAGGGGTTTTGTGGTTTTGATTTTTAAATATTGGCAAAAATTGAGTTATATACCAGAGCTTGCTAACTGTCCATGCAACATTAATTTTTCTATTATTTATTAGTACCATAATACTGCAGGAGGTGCCATAATACCTGGCTGAAAAAATTAAAGGTGTCAGAGACTGAGTGTTGGGTTAAAGGCTTGTAGGAAATTATTAAAAAAGGAGCTGTCTCAGCGAGGATGTCCATTTGAACTCCCTTCTTTCTTATTCTTTCTGTCAGAGACACTGGCATGGTGGCTGGATTCATAGCAGCCATATTGTGATCATGAGACAACCAAAAATATGAAAGCTGACACTAAGAATGGCAAAACAGAGGGAACCGGAGACATGAAACTGCTGAACTGCTATCCCAGCCCAATATTTTCACTTATTTTATGTGGGAGAAAAGTTACCCCCTACTGTGTTTAAGACACTCTTATTTCAATTCTGTTACTGGCAGTCAAGAGTAATTCTTAATGGGCAAAAGAAAACTGTCATCATATATGATTGTATTTTTATTCCTCCTAACTCCTTACTAAAATTTTCGACTTCAGTTTTATTGTTTAGCTGTATCATCCGTCATTGCTGAACACTTAGCACATGTTGTTATCTTTCTGTGTTTTCTCTCTTTTTATGTCTGTCTTGTTTCCTCTCCTTGGTCATATGCTCTTTGATGGAGAAGACATATCCCATATTTCTGTGTCCACAGTACTTAAAAGTAAGTTTGCCTTGAGTAGTCAGTTCTCCAAAAAAATAGTTCTTTGTGACAATAACAATTATGTTAAAGATGGTGAAGAACATCTTTCTTTAGGCAAAATAATAGCACATTTTTGGTCAAAAAATAGTTAAAGGATGATGACTTTGGAGCCTGTAGGTAAAGGGCAGGGCTGGGTAGCCTTTTAATAGGTATACAGTTCTATAATAATTAATAATCTAAATTTAGGCAAATCAAAATTATACTCTTTGGGTCATTGTTTTATATTCAGGCACACTAATATGAGATTGATTTCTTATATTTTGAGTGCATTTAAGCTGAGGTTCAGGTAATCATAGAATACTCCCTTACAGAGCAGGTTAGAGGGGTTCGTATTTTTTGGATGTTGTCCCTTGCAGTTGGGTAGGGCCAAGCTCACACCTTCCTAAAACACCACATCTTAAGATAGTATTCTATATAATTTGAAAGTACGCAGTATGGAGATTCCTCAAAAAACTAGGAATAGAATTACTGCATGACCCAGCAATCTCTCTCCTGGGTATCTACCCAGAAAACTTAAAAACATTTATCAGGAAATATATGTGCACCCCATTGTTCACAGCAGCATTGTTCACAGTGGTTGAGACATGGAAAAAACCAAAGTGTCCTTCGATAGCTGACTGGATAAAGAAGCTGTGGTACACATATACAATGGAATATTACTCAGCCATAAAAAAGGATGAAATATTGCCATTAGCGACAACATGGATGGATCTTGAGATTATCATGCTAAGTGAAATATGCCAGATGGAAAAAGTTGAGAACCATGTGATTTCACTCATATGTGGGACATAAAACTAAAAGTAACAAACAAACATGACAAACAGAAACTTGTGGCATGGATGATGGATTAGTGGTTACCAGAGGGAAGGAGGAAGGAGGAGGTGAATGGGGAAAAGGGGATCAAATATTTGGTGGTGGAAGAAAATTTAACTTTGGATGGTGAACACACAATGCAATATACATATAATTTCTTATTGAATTATACACCTGGAACCTATTTGATCTTATTAACCAATGTCACCTTCATTTTAATAAATAAAAAAAAGAAAGAATGAAATATGCTTTCCAAAGCATAACCCAATTCAGTGATTTTAAAACAGCTACTTCTATCATATTTTCTATAGTCAGTGCCCTTAGTTCTTAAGGGGCTATTATTTTGGGCTGAAGACCATTTTAGGAGTTGGTACCTAAAATAGAAGCTATCAGACTGAGAATCACAGGGAAATACAGCCCATTTGCCATCTCGTATTTCACAGCCATGACGAAAAAGAAACAAGACTCAGAATATACCTAAAAAGTCTACCAAAATCCAATTGAAAATAAAAATGCAACCTTCATTACAGTGTTTGAGATGACATTCATTACAATTTTGACACCAGGTGTGCCCAGGGAGAAAACATCACAATGTGAACGTAAAGAGACTGGGACAAGAATCTTTTTGTGAGTGAAGCCATCCGTCTGGCCTCGCTCTTCCTGTCAGAGATCAGCAACTTTGGCCCTCTAGACCTAAAGGGTTTTATCTGAATTAAAGAGGAGATAAATATTCTAGGAGGATGACAAAAGAAGAAAAGCATGGGGAAGAAGAGAGATTGTATGTCCAACATCTCAAATAGAGTCCATAAATTTATATTATTTTCAAAATCAAATCTCAGCTGCTACAGAGTAACCAAATTAAATGCTGACCTTTTAAATGAAGTAGTCTTCTGTAATTATCTTGCCTTCATTAGGGGCTGAAAATGGTTTCGTATTTTCAGGTGGGAGGCTGATTCTGATTACAGGTTAGAGTGCATATTACTACCTGGAGATTGTGTGTGTGT
This sequence comes from Cynopterus sphinx, assembly GCA_030015415.1. Lineage (NCBI taxonomy): Eukaryota > Metazoa > Chordata > Mammalia > Chiroptera > Pteropodidae > Cynopterus > Cynopterus sphinx. The sequence goes on from CM057388.1 coordinate 3,616,944, forward strand.
GTGTGTGTGTGTGTGTGTGTGTGTGTGTGTGTGTGTGTTTATATTTTTAGCAAAGGTACATGCCAGGAACCACATAATCTAAAAGTCCACTCAAGGCTTCTACATGTGACAGGATTTACTGAGGGAGAAATTTTTTCCCCTTATTCTTAAGACTGAAGGAAAGACTGCTTTTCAAAACACCTCTGATTTCTTTAGCTCTCTTCTATTGTATCCCAGTCTATTCTAAACTCATTTTCTTCTGTCTGAAGTATTTATTGCAAAGCACTTTTCCGAGCAGGAAGCCTGATCCTAGTAATAGTGAAATTGTAAAAGCCAATAGAAAAGTCATTATAAACTCAGTAGCAACTCTTTCTTACTTAGAACTTCAAACTCTGTTTCTATTGGGGGAAGAATATTCTTTTAAAAGCACTGTTCTTCTCCCTGTTGTCTGAGCTCAGTTTGCCTGCTTGGTCAAAAACTGAGTTTGCTGGGAGTTAAGGCTCAAGAGTTGAGTATGCAGTCTTTATGGGCACAAAATTCTTAAAGTTCCAGGCTCCTAAATCAGGACAGGAAGGACTCGGAGATGTCTATAGCGGAGAAAAGACTTTTGAGATTTCAGGAGCCCTTATAACTCTTTCTCATTCTCTAAAACCAAAATGCCCAAATTGCAAGGGGGCTGAATAATTTCCACTCCTACCAGGACATTATTTATGGTAGTACTACTTAATAATTACAACCAGGCAATAGATAAACACCTGAATGTCTTAGACAGATCTCAATGTAAGAACACCCCACCCAGCTGGCTCCCTCCTTCCACCACTCAGTGCAAGCCTGAGCTCCAATGTGCAGAGAGAAGCCCAGAGCAATGTGGGGATGTAGTCAATTCTCGTTAGGACATCAGTTAAATGATACCCAAGGAGGGCTGAACAACATCAGATTAGAACAGTGGTATTCAAGCAGAGCATTCTGCACCCCCCAGGGGACATTGAGCAATGTCTGAAGACATTTTAGTGGTTATAACGGGGAGGGGACAGGGTGTGAGAAGTGGAGGGGTGCTACTTGTATATCGTGGGTGGAAGCCAGGCACGCTGCTAAACATCCTACATTTCCCAGGACAGCCCCTCATGATAGATAATCATCCAGCCCCAAATATCAAGAGAGCTGAGGTCAAGAAACCCTGAATTAGGATGAGCAGAAGCTAGAGCAAAATCTATGATGGGGCATGCCCATTCCAAAGTACAGCGTCATGAGATTTAGAACATATGCATTACCTGCTATGCCCATGAATGGAACATAAGGAAGATCCAATGACAAGTTGAGCAGATTAACTTTCCATCACCCTGTGTTCAGGGTTTACCCATTGCTTCATACAGAGGGAACAGAGTTAGTGTCAAACTCTTGTTACTGTACATACTCAAGTAACACTTCTTAATAAACCATAAATCTAATTTATGCTATCCAGAGGTTACTTAATCTTAATGAATTCTTTCTGGTTTTTCTCTACAGTATAGAGTAAGAGGATCTCTTCAGATATCACTCTGAAATTGCCCCAATTGACCACTCTGATGAAAATTTCTGTGTACAGAAGTGAGAAAAGCAGATCATGCTCTCTGGTATCTTCTTTCAGAATGAGGCTTAAATAAGGTCTATTCCATCTGGGCATGTTCCAAATGAAAGCTTCAGTTATTCTGCTTAAAACAAAAACAAAAACAAAAAACAGTAACCAATGATGCTACTTGGTATCCATTTTACAAAGGGAATAAGACCAACAGGATGTAAGTTTTTTCTCTCCTTAATTGTCTTTCACTTTTTCTTTTGATGCCCCTCCTCAGATAAGTTCTCCATGTGACTCATGTTGAAAAGAAAAAATTGAGAAATTTTATTTCAGTCAGAAGAGTCATTGGCAGAAAGTTGACATTCCATTCCTTTCCTGTCCTACCAATGTACACACGTTAACTCCAAAGAATTACTGATGAAAAACAGCCCTCCTAGCCCTGATTGAAATGTCAAACCACCTCAGAGAGTGGCTACCTTGGTAGTCAATATATAATAAGCCTTAATTGCAAGTATTTAAATACTTTAAGGGGACAATGAAACCACATGATTCTGATAGACATTTTAAGTAATATTTATTTGTTCAGAAGTATCTCTGACTTTAGTCTGTCTTCTAAATCATAAGAGCAACATTGAGTCTTGACATCTTATCAGAGTCATTTTTGGTCAAGCATATTTTACTGCACCCCCCCCCCCACACACAAGATGCTTATTAATGAAGTGTCTCTAAAAGCTGGGAACAGATTTTCAGTTCAACAATAATTTTTCTAAAAGACACCGAAATTTCACAAGGAAATATTTTAGAATACAAGCATCAGTACAGCAAAAACCGAATTACACTCTTTCACTTGTGCTCATGAAGAGAATGACACGACAATATCAGACAGTCACATTTCAAGATCAGGGAGGTATGCACATTTCCCAATGCAATGGTGAGAGTTTCTGATTTGTTGTGGTGGGTGTTTTAAAATAATGAAGACCTAATATAGCTGCTCTACAGAATACAGCTGTGCTAAAATTCTACAAGAGTCATGAGACAGCCCTCTGTGAAGGACACTGGCAAAGACCAAGACAGACTTCCAGAAGAAAGGACTGCAGGAAGAGTGAGCATGCTTCCCTACACTTACACATCCACTTAGACTGCAACAGCATTCACTTCCAAACAAATCCAGTCACCCTCTGTAGTGTGTCCACCCTAACTGCACTACTTTGGGATCTTAAACTAATATTTCAATCTCTGAGAACTGCCTCCAATCGGACCACCTACTTTCTTCCAGATAGTCCCCACTCGCCTTTAGCATCTTCCTTATGCAGCCCGGATTCTGGAGTCAGCTACAGACATTCTTCTTGCCTTTCCTTTGCCTTCTTGCTATGACTGCACAAAGTTCACTTCTGATCAATAGGACCACACTTCCCCCCACCCCCTCCTGCCCACAGTGGGACATTAAGTACATTAGGAAAATAACTGTACAAATATTGTTTTGTACTTGTCTCAGCCTATCAATAAGCAATGTTGTGGCTGGCCAAGCCCTTATGGTTCTCATTATGGTTTCAAGATGCCTGTCAGCAATAACCATTAGGAAACTCAAAAAGACATGGGATTATTATTACAAGACCTGGAAATTACATAGCACACTTGGGGCCATATAGCATAGATCTCTAGTAGAGACTGAGATAGAGGGAGGAAGGGAAAAAAGGAGAGATGGGGAGAGAGGGAAAAGGAGAGGGAGGGAGGGGAAGAGGGAGAGAGAGATTGGGGTCCAGGATGGGGTCTTAGGGTTTTATGGGCTCACTCTTTATTGGTGAATTTCAAACATAAGAGCAGGAATTTAGAGTGGGAAAAGAGAACAAATAAGTACCCCAATAGTCAGTTATTTAAATCAACTAAGAGCTCTAAAACAAAGGAGCCTCAGTGGGGGAAGTGGCCTGGCTTTTTATCTTTGTCACATGGCCAAGCTGCTGCATGTTTTTGAGATGGTCTTCGTTGAAGTGGATGGCTCTTTGAAATGGTTGCTTCAGTAGGCAAAGCTTAAGTCAGACACTTGCATTACAAAAGAGAAAAAAACATACCATAACTTACACTACAAATGTGCAGAATGCATTATGCTAGGTGAAATAAGTCAGAGAAAGACAAATGCATGATCTCACTTATATGTGAATCATATATAAAAAAAAGCTCATACATAGATATAGAGAACAGACTGGTGGGTAGTGAAATGGGTGAAGGGAGTCAAAAAGTACAAACTTCCAGTTATAAAATAAATAATCCATGGGTGTAATATACTGCATGGTGACTACAGTTAGTAATACTGTAGTGTACATTTGAAAGTTTCTAAGAGAGTAAAGCTTAAAAAAATGAGTAACTGTATGCGATGGGTGTTAAATATTCGACTCATGGTGACCACTTTACAACATATACAAATATTGAATCATTATGCTGTACACCTGAAACCAATACAATAAATGTTGATTAGACCTCAATTCCAGAAAGTGCAGCCTGGGCACAAATCCAGCGTTGTTGTCTCAGAGGGGCCTGGGGCACCGCACAGCTGTCAGTCCAGTGTGCTCCTCTCATCTGCAGCCCCTCCAGCTCAGCTGACATCCATTCCCCTTCTCAAGCCCTTACCTAAGCTTGCATCACTGGAAGCTGCCTCTTCTCTCACTGAGAAACCAGTGCTATTACTGGGAATTCTTCTTTTTTCCCTTAAAACATAATAAAGCTTGAGTCTGAAATCACTGGTCTGGGGGTTGGCCTGGGCACCTGGATTCTAAAAGGCTCCCCACATGAGGAAAAAAATTGTGAAGATGATAGAGGCTTTGTTCATCCCTTTTGAGACCAAATCAGTTGTGACCAAAACATGGAGCAAATGTCAAGGAAAGTCACCTGGGACCTAGATGAACAGAAGCACTACAACTAAGGAGAGAAATAAGAAGTCATCCTGCAAAGGGAAGAGGTAGGAGAGGGTGAAGATGTGAGGCTGCCTGGTCCCAGTGGCTGTGGGACAGAGGCTGTTACAGCTGCAGACACCTCTTAAAAGGGTGGCATCCACGAGTGGACTTTCACAGTGACAGACCTGCTTACTCAGAGCACCAGTGCCAGATCAGCTGCACAGGGTGTCACAAGGGACTTAAAAGAAGATGCTGAGTTGTTGAAGTGACAGTTGGAGGCAAGGCTCTCTCCCAGGCAGAAGTGTGGGTGATATCCATCATCTCTCTGTTGAGCCCTCCCCACTCCCAGTGGGCAAAGGCAGTGCCACCATAGCTGAGACATTATCAAATTGGATAACAGAGGTGGCTCTGTCCAGAGGATCCCCTGAAACTACACCTCCCCTAACTCATGGCCCCACACAAGCCACATCCAGGTGCAACCTTGGCAAGTCCCATGCTCTTTGCTGAACAGTGCCAAGACTCACCTTGGTGGCAGTTGACTACAGTTATTGGCATGGAATTTTGAGGCAACTATAAGCTCAGCATGTGTGGATTGCTGTCTGAATCTTCACAAGTGGCCCTGGAGGGGCACAGGCTGGGGCTAAACTTGGCCTGCAGCTAAACCTCTCTCAGGACTGTGCCACTGGATATCTACTTCACAAATACACACTAATAAGACTGGGAGACTAAGGAGCTTTGTTTAGTACATAGAAACAGACACAGAAAGGCAGCCAAAATGGGAAGACAAAGCAGCAGTAGCCTCACAAGAGAACAGAACAGAGAGCCAGGAATAATGGAGTCAAGCAATCTAACAGATGCAGGGGAAGTGTAGATGAATTCGTGAGAACTTTAACAAAGAGATAAAAGAAAACATAAAAATGGGAATGGGAATTATAAAAGGGAACCAGTCAGAAATGGAAAACCCATTATCTGAGATGAAGAATATATTAGAGGGAATCAACAGAGTGGATAAACAAGAAGATTGAATGACTAATATAGAGGATGAGGAAGCCAAGGACACCCAACCAGATGGCAAGAAAAAAGAAGCCAAGACTATAATAATAATTTAAGGAGCCTATGGGACCCTATTAAATATAAAAATACCCATGTCATAGGGGTACCTGGAAAAAAAAATGTTGAAGAGCTATTTGAAGAAATAATGATGGAAAACTTCCCTAACATGGTGAAGGAAATAGACATAAAATCCAAGGAAGCTCAGAGTCCTAGAAACCAGGAACCCAAAGAGGCCCACACCAAGACACATCCTAATTAAAATGCGAAAGTGTAAATAAATAGAATCTTAAAAGCAGCAAGAGAAAAGCAGTTAGTTACCTACAAGGGAGCACCCATAAGAGTGGCAACTGATTTCTCAAAAGAAACTATGCAAGACAGAAGGACTTGGCACAAAATATTCAACATGATGAAAACTCAGGATCTACAACTAAGAATACATTATCCAGCAAGGCTATCATTTAGAGTCGAAGGACTGATAGCTTCCCTGATAAAAATAAGCTAAAGGAATTTATTAACACCAAGCCAGTATCACAGGAAATGTTTGAGGGACTTCTTTAAGAAGAAAAAACATGTATCAAAAACAGGAATAAAGAATGGTAATAACAATTAAGTGCTCCAACCAAAAGACAGAGTGGCTGAATGGATAAGAAAATAAAACCCCTACATAGGCTATCTACAAAAGAATCACTTCAGATTAAAAGATACACAGAGACTAAAAGGAAGGGGATGGAAAAAGATATTGCCTTGATGGACCTAGAGGGCATCATGCTGAATGAAATAAGTCAGATGGAGAAAGCTAAATATCACATGATTTCACTTACATGTGGAACCTAAAGAATAAAATAAACAAGAAAAATAGAAATAAACTCATAGATACGAAGAATATTTTGTAGGCTGCTAGATGTGAGGGGAGTTGGGGGGATGGCAAAAAAGGGCAAAGGGATTAAGAAGTCCAAATAGATAATTACAAAATAGACATGGAGATTTAAAGTGCAACATAAGGAAAATAGTTAATAATGCAATAAATATGTAAGGGGCAAAAGGGTACAAGATTTAGTGGGGTGATCACTTGGTGAGTTATATAGATCTCTAATCACCATGCTGTACAATTGAAATATATATTGTGGTATGCCAACTATAATTGAAAACACTCGTTGAATTGTACAATGTAAATATGAGCAACTAATTGACTATTATATATCAATAAAGCTGGAGAAAAAAAGAGATCAAAAGCGAAAAAGAATAAATAAATAAAAATAAAAGGCTCCCCATGTGATACAATTAGGACTGGGAACCACTGACCTAGATCTTAATTCCTCCCAAATGAACATGTTCATCCCAGCCCTTTCTTTTGAGCCCCAGGTGACCTACCCAAAACTCCCCAGTTACCCCCACATGGACATTCCACAGTCATCTCAAATTTACCATGTTTCACTGAGAAGCTTCGCCTTTACTCAGTCTTCCAAGGCAGGGGCCATGATGCCTCTAGAATTTTTTCCACAGCACTTTGATTTGGAGTGGGAGGCTGGAAGCAATCTCTTTGGCCTTGATTTCTATGCTTATACAGAGGTGGGTAGGAACAAGAGGCTTGTGAAAATTATGATAAGCCAGATCTTTCACTAGCCTTTCCTTGCCACTGTCAGCTGAGATACCACTCTCCCCACAACACAACAAGGCACTGGGGCCAGTTGGCCCTATGTCAGAGGTCTCTCTCAAACCCCTTACTTCATTGTAGTCTTCGTTGGTCACCCTGGCTTTAGTTCTTTCCCTCACCTTCCCAAGTCCCAGTCCATATATGTGTGCCTCTACTTCCAGAGCTTTCTAAAAGGCCAAATAGTTCAGTCACATCTCATTAGCAATAGGACACAAACACCTGGGTAGCCATCGCACACTCATTGCAAGTTTTCTGAGGACTGCACGCTGTTCCTTGGCCATGCCTGCAGCCCTGCCCTTCACGTCCTACTTGGGGACATTCTCACTGGGTTTTTATGGCTGAGCTCTAGAGTCACACCTCTTTTGTGAAGACTTTTCTTACACTTCACTTCTTGGGTGACTCCTGCCCCTATATATGCCTTCTCTTGAATTCAAGTTTGTTATTTTCCATATATGCCTTCCTCCCCTGATTGAGTTATCCTGAAAGCAAGGAGCCTTGATGATACCCTTGAGCCAAGGGCAAGGCACAGTGCAGGAGATGTAGTGACAAAGGCCAAGGGAATCAATAGCAGAAAGTCCAAAGAGTCAGAAGGAGTCCAGGATGATTTGTGATATCAGCGACCACAAATGCCTTGGGCAGATATGTGAATAGATGCTCATGGGCTGACATATCTGGAAAATCTTGGCTCAAAAAAAAAATGACAGGCTGTAAACTTCTGCAGTGCCACAGGGGAATATGTGAAGACGCTTACACAGGGGTGATATTTCCCTGTGACAGGTGAGGTATTCACCCTGACAGTGATGGCTGATGTGTGAGCACATTCCAGAGCTGTGTATACTCACAATTGTCATCATAACAGTCCCCAGATAACAACTAGGCAATTTGTTCTTGCTCCTTTAAGGAGTGTTTTCCAGAATAATAAGTATGCCAGTTGTGTAGTGGATATTTGCACAGATCTTGATAAATGGCTTACATTTGAAATCTCCTTTCTGGAGCAAAGAATGTGTGTATGTGTGTGTGTGTGTGTGTGTGTGTGTGTGTGTGTGTGTACATGTGTGCGCACGTGCACGTGCAAGTGTGTTCTTTTGTCATCTCTTGTGCATTCAATCCCAGGTTGATGAGAAGGGTGATGAGTGAAGTTATCTAGAAACCAGCTTGCTATTCTTGCAGTCGTTTCAAAATATGGCGTTCAAAGTACAACAAGTGTGTCATTTCCATGTGCTCTGCTACCTACGTGAAATTCTAAACAAGTAGTAGTGTGAGGCAAAAGGGAATTTATTTTTGGAATTGAACACCTGAACCTCTCAGGCCTCTGAGTCACGCAAGCTTCCAGAGGAGGCCTTCCCTGGGATGCAGTCACCAGGCTGCCATCAGGAACAATATTCCTCCAAGGCAGAGCACTCTGTCCATTCCCTGAAAAGTCATAGAAAAGTCGCCCTGAAGAAATCCATTTCACAGCCTCAGATTCGTGCCCTGTCCCTGCTGTTGCTTCCTGAATACTCATCATTCCAAAAACCATGAAATTCACGGTTGAGGGTGGGTCCCTCGGCCCTGGCACTGTAGACCTGTCCTGTGTGCTGCAGGATGTTTAACAGTGTTCCTGGCTTCTACCTGTTAAACGCCATTAACACACACTTGCATACCAGTTGTGACAACCAAAAATGTCTCCAGACATTGCTAAATGTCTCCTGGGGAGTAAATCACCCCCATCTCCTGTTGGGAACTACTAATGCAAATGACAACCGCTTCCTGGGGAGTCATCAACCCAGCCATGATCAGCACCCCTGCACTCTGCATGCAGCAAGTTTCCCAAAGTCTGTGTCACACATTGCCTTGAGGAACAGTTATCAACAACAGTTGCCTCTTCCAGAAGTTCGTTCTGATACCTTTCGTAGTTACAGGAATATAATTTAGCAGTTAAATGCAGGGACAAACACCAAGATAGTGCCTTTCTTTCTTTCCCATTTATTTATCTATTTTTTTCATAATTACCGCAGGAGGAAACGTTACTACTACGGCCTATGCTGAATCGAAAAGCAGGAAAACCACTGGTTGCCATAACAACAGAGCCAAAGTACACTTCCTGTAGCCCTCTGAGTTCACAGTGCAGGCTCTCAGTGGCATCTGACTGGATTTGCTATTCATTTGTCCGAGGAATCAGCATGCTCACTCAGAAAACAAAACTTCAGGTACGAGTGATAATGAGCATCTGAATCTGGGGTTCCTCCAGCTGGAAAGGGGCTGAATATTCCAATGGGGATCACCAACTGGGGCAGCTCCCTGTGGACTGCTGACTTCACTTCAGAATCTGGGAACTTGAGTAAAATGAAGAACAAAATTCTGGCAGCTCACAACCCCACTAGTCTGTACTTTCCACTCTACTTTTGTTGGTATCTCTGCCCATGGGGCCTTCTGTACCCCACACAGATATTACCTCTCTGACTCCCTAGGCTAAGATGATGCCCCTTCTCCATGATCCCAGGTCATATGTTCATAATTTGCCACATGCAGTGACATTCTTTCACTTGTCTGAATTCACTCTTGGACTGACTACTCATGATAAATAGAGATAATGTCTTCCTTGACATTTAATAAGATTTAATAAATGTCGCTGGATTGAGAGGATCCTTTTACATTTGATACTTAATAAAAGATGAAAATCAATGGGTAACAAAAGAAACTCATATAAGAATGTAGAAACATAAGAAAAAGCACAATGATGAATCCCTCCGCCACACACAGATACACATTTCTGGCAGGAGATTTAAGGTTACTATAAATATAATCTGTACTCTAAATTTTCCATCCATGGGTTGAGTACCTACACCATTCATTCATGCATCCATTCATTTGAGGAATATCTACTTAATTTCTACTGTGTGCTAGGCATCAGGTAGGTAAGAATAATAATGATTTACACTTAAAGTTTTATAGTGCTTGTAACAGTGTCATCCACATAATCTAATCAAGAAATATCCAGAAACTCATTGAGTGGTTGTTTCCCATGATCATATAAAGTGACAGATCCACTTCTCCCGATCGATGCAATGCTTAGTGTTCATTTTCCAACCACTTTCATTCAGAATGCCACCTCTGAAGAATTTTATGCTTCTCAATAAGAAATATCATTAAAATTTCTCAACCTTTAAAAATTCGACATTCAGTTTACACAAGAAGCATATCAGTTCATCGGAGTTTCACTCTACAAGGAGATTTGTCATAGAACCAGGCATTTGTACACAAGAATTGCTCTCTGCGATAAAGCCCCCTGGGCTTTGTCCAGATGCAGGAAGCTCACTTAGTTATTGAGATAAATGGCAAAGGGAAGCCAAGCTGAAGCCAAATGAATTCTACATTTCTTAGCCTTGCAAAGTTGTCAAAGGCAAGCTTTCCAAAATAACTCCTCACCAGTGTACTTTGAAAGGTTGATCTAGAGGTACTTTTACATGGGCATTGATATTAAATTTATGATGTATTCAATTTATTTGTTGCAATTTGATGTGGGATAGGCTAACATTGTTCTTCCATAAATTTTTAAGAACATTCTTAGATACCCCTCCCCAGGATACTAAACATCTCCCAGCTTGTCCAGCTTTGATATATACCTGCCACAGCTTTCAAGGGAGACTTTGTTCTGCAGAAGTGGTTCTTGAGCATCTGAGCACTTGAATGTGGTGTGGATCTGGTTAAGGATGATGGATAGAGAGAAAAAAGACACTGAGCAGTATTTCTAAGTCTTGACTATTTGGCTATTTCCAAGAAGTTCAAATAAATTATGAGTTATTTCAAAATTACTTCTGCTGTGGTGTGTTTATACACACACACACACACACACACACACACACACATACAATGAAATATTACTCAACCATAAGAAGAGATGAAATACTGCTGTTTGCAACAACATGGATAGACCTCAAAATAATCATGCTAAGCAAAATAAGCCAGACAAAAAAGCTGAAAATTACATGACATCACTTACATGTGGGATATAAATCTAAAAACAACAAATGAACAGGGCAAACAGAGACTCGTGTACATGAACTATAGACTAGTGGTTACCAGACGGTAGGGGATCAGGGGGAAGTGGGAGGTAAACAGGGTAGAAGGGATCAAATATGTGGTGACAGAAAGAAATCTAATTATGGGGGGTGAACACACAGTGTAAACATATATATGCTCTACTCTTAAAGTGTACAGATGAAACTTATTGGATTTCATTGACCAATGTCACTATAAAATAAAATAATTAAATTAAATTAAATTAAAAAGGAAAGGAAAGGCAGAAAACAAATTAGGTAACAGCATGCTTTTAGATTTTATAAGCTATAAGTCATTAAGCAGATTTTCTGGCCTATAAACTTTGCTACCCTGAGATCCTCTTGTGGTCATGGTCATGGAAATGTCATTAAATTCACTGTGAGAACTATTCAGTTTACTTAAGTTTGATTGGATAATTAAAGATAAGCCAAAAAAATATTACTTCTGGTTGTACCAACAGTATTTTTTTGAGCCTCCAAAACTAAGACACACTTGAGTCATATGACGTATCCCAGCCCTCTGAATGTATACTACTGCTCAGCAAGGCTCATAAAAGCCTGTCAATCACATTTTTATTTTAGTATTCCCACCTTCCCCCCAAAAAAAGAGTAAGCATAGAACATGCATGTTAACTCTCGTTTTTGGTAGTTATTGCATTTTAATATGTTTTAATAACACATCTTTCTGAGCTATCGCCTGTGGTTTTTCACTTTAGGTGTATTTTGCAGTCTTTCCTTGTCTTTGTCTGTCCCAGAAAGCAGAAAAAGGGTTCATCGCAGAGGCAAACTGTTTCTTGAAGGCTCATTCCTGAAATGAATGGGTTCTCATGGAACCTTCCATGATGGGGCTCCTTTTCAATAGTCACGTTTCTAAAATAGCTCTAAAATATTTTCTTTGAAGCATTCAGAGCATGGAGAAGAAGAGAAAGGATGCCTAATTTTCAGCCCCAGAAATAAAACTAAGGGTATCTTTTTTAAAGAAAGTAACTGCCTGAATAAGAGAGATTTGTTGTTTTTTACGGAGGCTTTCCAATGATTTGGCGTTAGAATTCACTGGAAGAATTTCTATAACAAGTTTCCATGTGGGCCTGCATTGGCAAGAATCAAGGAGTGTGGTTTTCAGGTCTTGGAGTTGATTAGGCTTACGCTGTGTTCCATTTACTGATTGTGCAGCCAGTCCAGCCTTATGTGAGTCACAGCTGCACTGCCTGCTTGCAAATTCTCAACTTCCACTTCCACGTGAAACACATGGTTCAACTGAGGGACTTAAAAAGTTCTTGGTCCACACTGGGCACTTCAGATAGTATTTGGAATGGGTGGGGCCCTGTGACACAGGCCACATGTATGCAAGGTATTTGTTATTCAGTGCATACACCTCAATTCAGTTTGGCCTTATAACTGGAATTACTGCAGACTATGGACCAATATTGTACTACCTTGGAATAGGAGCTATTTGGCTTTATCACAAAACACATTTTTTCAAGCACAACTTGGAGAGATTCCAGATCATTATTATGGAAACCAACATTTAATCTTTCATGAGTCTTCCTGGACTCTATTTCCTTATTATTCAATGGGCAGATTCCAATATATCTACTTGTCACTGGAAAGGAAACATATTCTCCAAAGCAGTGGAAGAAATTCCTATATTTACCAAATGGAAATTCTTCCCTTTGCTTTCCAGGCCTCTTTTGAAAATAGCCACAGGAAGAAATGGGATATACTCTTACAGAATCCAAACTCTAAAGTACTTTTACAGATTCTTCAGAGTGAAGACAAAAAGAGAAATTGTGACATTCCACTTGGAATAATGGTTAGGATGATATAAACATGGCTAGACTCACTGATGACATGTCTGTCATTCTACAAAGCACTGTGAGAGGCAGAATGGTCAGTGACACCAGTTTCTACCATTCATAATGTGACCATCTGAAACTGTGGCAACCTGAGCTTGCCACAGATGTGGAAACGCAGCCAAGGCCTTCATTACCTCAGTGGCGTTGGGACAAAACTGAAATGTTAAAATTTATAAACACAGCAATGATATTAAACCTTGCAAACTGGAAAAAAAAGGAGTTTGTAAGTCCTGATGGTCAATAAATCAAGATTTGGCTAATTCATGATATTTTGCTGTTCTCTTGGGAACTGAAATTATTTTCCTCTTTTTCATCTAAATTCACTATCTAGATTTCTTTCGGCTTGTTATTTCCATCTCTTTTTCATGGTGAGTGATCTCAGGAGGTATCATATTATATCAAAATAAAAGGACAGTCAATTGAATCACTTGGCACCTATAGCAAGTCACTTAAAATGTTTGGGTCTTTCCCCTTATTTCTAAAATGTGGATAAGAATATTTGCTGAAGGAGAATCAGATGGTATAATATATGGAAAAATATTTTAAATTTCTAGCCTGTTGTCATAATCTGTAGATGATTTAACTGCCTACAGAGGTAACTCAAGAAATTCTATGGAAAAATTATTAGGATTAACAGAAGGCTTCAGCAAGGTGGCTATAATAATTTCAATATGCAAAAGCAAATTGCATTTTAATAAACTTGTGGCCAGCAGTTATACATTGTAATATTCAAAGTTGTGCCATTTATAACTGCAAACTAAATATAGTGTAGTCATGAAAAGTCTATAAGAACATGTAAGACCCTTATGTAGAAAATAATACATTTTTAATTATTGAAAATCACTACAGAAGTCCAAAGTGAGTGGAAATGCCACATTCATGAATATAAAAACAAAGTATCAGTAAAGTTGTCAATTTTCTTCATTTTTTTATGGATTTGATATAATTCCAATCAGAATCTCAACTGACTATTTTTTTATGGAAGTTGGTAATAAAAGGCTCAGGAATGATCAAGATTTTCTTTAAGGAAAACAAAACAACAACAAAAAAAGACTTGCCCTACCAAATGTCATTAAAAGAATGCAGCAAGGGTGACAGAACAGACCAAAAAAAAAAAAAAACCTTTTAAACAGAAGAGAATTTAGCTACAGACTCAGATATTTATAAGATTTTGATGTATGACCAACTCGGTGTCCTGGAATAAAGAACAATTCCCAAGTCGATTTGGCCCATGTCAGGGGTTGGGGGTGGAGCAAGCCCACTGATGTCCCCTAGGACCCAAAAGATGACTCCTTTTTGTATATTACAGAACATGAGAACAATCCTTGAAAATGGGAATGATATAAAACCTTGGTTACAAAAAAATAATCCTGGTGATTTTCTAATATGTTTAACAAAATTCAGGAAAAAAAGAATAATTATGATGTTCACTAATTAGTGAATCTATTCTATTCAAAACCAGAAAATGTGCCTTGCCTTGCAAAAAGGGAATGTAATAAGCATTCATAGATTTCCTCCAATATTATTGTTTTTTTTTCCTGTTGTTATCCTTAAAAGCAGACTAGTGAAACTGAGAGGAAGACAATGCTTATCTCTGAGGTTCAATCAAACATTTTAGAATGAAAAAGAGATTTAGTCCTATCAGGTTAACACTGACTGCTATCAATATAAAGGAGTACACAGTAGCCATGATTAGTACCCTGTCCATATCCCCCAGATCCAGACTGAAGATCCTTATAAACTGTGCAAGGTCTGAGATTTTACCCCAATTGCAAGTGAACAAGTCTTTGGCACACTGTCATGGGGGCTGGCAGAAGACAGGAGACCTCTGAGTCAGACACAAAGAATATTATATTACTCACAGCAATAGTAGCAGTCAGAGTATCAGCATTTGCTCCAGTTCCTCTAAGGCTCAGTTCCCACAAGGTGACTAAAGAGAGTCAGCTGCCACCTTAACACATAATGGATTGCATTACAGAAGAGGATCCCTGAGCTTAGAGAACCTAAATTTTTATAATGGGCAGTAAGTCTGCCCAGACTTTATCCACGGGGAGACACTATCTATTATACTGGTCAGTAAAAAAATCTGCCCTTCTTTCCAGTGGGAGATATGACTGATTTCTCTCAAGAATGTTCCATATAGAAAATTTTTTGAAAAGATATTCTATAGCAAAGGTGTTCTGCCCCTTCACAAAATATATGAAATATGAGAGACACAAAGACATTGATTGGTCTTTCAAAGGACCACCTGCAGATGGTTCCCTACATTCAGATGGTGTCCTGTGTCTCCCTAAAGACAGTCTCTGACCATGGGTGAGTGCTGGATCACCTTCATAGGGAAGACTGGAAGTACAGAGGGGTCGAGGACCAAGGAAAAATGCTGGATGATAACATACATAACCCTGCCTCATCCCTGCCCACTGGGACATTTCTGAGATGTGCTCTATGAAGTCTCTCAGTAGAATCCAGCCCCAGGCTTCCAAAGGAGTAATCAGCTCATTAACACATTATTTATTGGATTTCCTCCTCTTTCTGTCACCTCCCTATTCCCCTCACTGAGCTCCTGGGATCAGATAAACAAATAAACCACCTGTACTCATTTCCTGGTCTCAAAGTCTGGTTTTGGAAAATCCATGCCAAGACAGATAGAGCAAAGAAATCAATGCATGCTTCATTTTCATTGTCCATAACTGACATCTTTACTTTGTGATGTGTAGACATGGTCTCAAAACTGGAAGAAAGTCATACTTTAAATACCTTGATATGAAAACCAAAACCAGTCCATTCCTCTGACAGGATTGTTCCTGATTCATGGAATTACTATGATGAATCAAATCTTGATTCTCCTGAGGTTATAGTTGTAGTAAAGCAAGATAATCTTAAGCTTGATTGAGTCCAACCTTCTGCAATGGATTTACTAAAAACTTTGGCAAGACTGCAGGCCAGGGAATGAGCTCATCCTTCAGAAATATGCCTCTGCCTCTTGCCACTCCAGAATTTGGAAATGTGCCAGGGCAGGGATAAGAAATTGGCTTGGCATAAGCCAGTGTATCTAAAATCCAGGGTGTATAAACATACAAATTGCTTGTGGGTTCATAAAGCTTGGCAATAATGCCTGATTCATCACATCTGCCCTAGTGTGCCACCATGCTCCTCCATATGGCAAACTATGGCTAAAAGAATAATTTTGGAGTTGTACCAACTAAACTGTGTATCTTTTGGCAAGTAGTTACATCCCTCTAGTCTTTGCTTTCTTCATTTATTAAATTGTGGTTATAACATCTATATCTCATGGTTTTGTTGCCAGAATTATATGTAATGATACATGTATAAAGCTCATACCACAGGCGTCCATTTCTTTCACTCATCAAGTATTTTACTGAGTGTTCCTTATGTGCTAGGCATTGTTCTAAGAGGCTGGGATACATGAGCAAACAAAACAGACAAATATTCCTGTCCTAGTGGAGCATAAATTCTAGAAAGTAGAGTTAGACAATGAATATGAAATATAATAAACAAGTAACTTATTTAGAATATTAGATGGTGGTAAGTTCTAGGGAAAAATTAAAAGGACAGCAGGACAGGGAAGGAGGATGGAGAAAGGGCTGATTATGGTATCAGATAAGGTGAGAGGCTGTAATTAGAGAAAATATTAGAAGAAGAAGTTGGAACACAAATATTTGGGAAAAGAGTGCTCTAGGCAGAGGCGTAAATATGCTTTAATGTATATTAAGTATCTTCCACTAGCCATCTTAAAAGTAGTGTTTAAATTGAATTTAATTATATTGACAATATTGATTTTAAAAAACATGGTAAACATTTATCTAGTGCTCATTATGTGCCAAGCACTACTTAGTTTTCTCATATATTAACTAAATTGATTCTCATAGCAACTCTTTAATATAGCTACTGACTCTGAGAGGAGCACTATCCTATTTTGAGTTGATAAAATTTAGGTTTTAGAGAGAAATTAAATTAGAGAGAAATTAGTGAGTTGTTCAAAGAAGGAATCAAACAAAGCATTCTGAATCAAGTATTGAGCACTCCACCACTACACCACACTGCCCAGGTTGCCTGAGGTGGGAGTTGGGGGTGAAGAGAGAGGTCTAGATTGCAAAGGAGCATGAAGGGTCTTTGGGGGGTGATGGGAATATCTTGCTGATTTTACGGTGGTTATTTTGCAATGACCATCAAAACAATCAACTCTATACTTGGATGCAGTTTATTATACATAAATTATTCCTCAATAAAATTGACTTTTCAAAAGGATATTGGGAAAATTAGTTTTGCATATCTTGAAATCACCAGTTCCATCACCCCAGTTACCCCACAGACCAATTCTCCTTATTTACCCATGTCCCAAATGTGTTAGCTAAGTGTGATTCTCTCTTAACTACCTTATTTTTTTCCTTAAGGTTTGACTTATATGGACTATTAAATTTGAATCTCTCCACAGACTCCAGGGATGGCTTCTACATTTAACAAGTGAGTAGCCAAAAAACAGTACTGGCAAAACACAGTACAAGTTTCTCTTCATTCACTGCTTGTGGGGTCTGTGGGATGTTAAGATGGCCTTTGAGATTCCTATCCCCTGGGAAACACACCTTGTATAACTCTCTTTACTTGAGTGTTGGCTAGACCTGGGAATATTATGAGGAATATAAAGTAAACCCTAAATAGGTGACCTTATATGGCAAAGATGATAGGGTGTCACTCCCATAATTATATTTTGTAAGACTCCACAGTAGCTGACCAGAGAAAGACTCTCCCTTCCTGGTCTTGAAGAAATGAGCTACTATGTTGGGAGAGGACTCAGAAATGGGCCACATGGCAAGGAACTTTGGGGGGCCTTTAAAAACTGAGTGGAGTGTAGCTCTTGGTTGACAGCCATCAGGAATGAGGAACCTTAGTTCTACAGTGATAAGGAATTTGGTTGTGCCAACAGCATAAGCATAGCAGAGGCTTCTGAAACCTTCTCTGCAGCCTCGTATGGTCCTGAGTGGGCACACACCCAGTAGGTGTGCAGGACTCCCAACATACAGAAACCATAACATAATTAGTGTATATAATTTCAAGCCACTATATCTGTGGCACTTTGTCACCCAGCCATAGAAATTGAATACGCTGCTCCTTAAAAAGATTCACTCACTTATTTAAATGTTCATTGAGCCCCTGTTGTGTGTACTGCCCCAGAACAGCTCCCTCAGGTTGGAAAGATCCACCATACTTCTCTTGGTTTAACCTAATTATAGTTAAGTGTCTGTCTTTGTGTTCCTTGTGTAGCATATTGTGGGGGTCAGAGCATAGTTGTAGAAGCCTTAACCTCCTGGATTCAAATCTCAGTTCTGCTTACTAGCTGTGTGACCTTAGGTAAGTTATTACCTCTTTGTGCCTCAGTTTCTTCATTTGGAATGGGGGACATTAATATTTGCTACTCCACTCATATGGGCCACATGAGTCAGAATAGGTTAGGTTATGCTGAGGCAACAAATTAACCATGAAACCTTGGTGACTTAATGCAATCAAAACATATTTTCATTCATGTTAGGCATTCAACTTGGGCTTTCAGGGGGCTCTGCTTCTCATAGTTCCTCATGGACCAGCTAGTGAAAGGTCCACCAAATAGAGATGCCACCATTTTAACATATGGCCTAGCGAAAGGTGGAGGGCCATTTACCACCTTGGCCACAGAGTAACACATTTTACTTCTCACAGTCCATGCTTTAAAAGCAGTCACATAGCCCCACCTAACTCCTGTCAGTCAGGAAGAGACTTGAGCAAAGAAGCAGCCCACCATGAGGAACTCTATCCAGGTCAAGAGAAGAGCCAGTATGCAGGCTCTGAGGAAGAAATGACTGACATATTCAAGTTGGGGTAAGAAGCCCACTGTGACAGGCATGTGGTGACTAAGGACAAGAGTTGCAGGAGAAACCACTGGATGGGAGGGAGGGGCAGAGCCATGACCCATAAGGCAGTGGCTCATTCTTCAGAAACAAATCTCCATGTCTGGGAATTTCTGTTGACTGTCCTATCTAAAATAGCATCTCCATTCATCCTCAGCCTGCTTTAATACCATCATTGAACTTAAGTGTAATCATATCATGTATTTATTATTCCTCCCCTGTGGTCTTCCCTACCAGAGAGTAAAATCCACATGGGCGGAGATTCCTGTCCTGTTTGCTGTATCCCCAACATCTGCACCTAGCAGACTTAATAAATGCTTGGCTAATGACTGACTGAATGAATGATTGTGTAGTTCAGCTTTCCTTCCATACACCAAATTTGATAAGCTCAGTTAAGAAATGCATTGTCTGACTTAAGGGCCACTTCAAGATCAAATTTTTCATTTAGATCTTTTAGGATTTGATCACTGGAGAGAACATTAGTTCCCCCATAGAGCTTATGGCAGGAAATACATCTGCATCTAACTTCTGCAAGCCATGGTGCTTCCAGGCCAGATGAGGGAACAGGACTGCATAGGCATGAGTGTCACTTGGCTCTTTCCATCATTGGTCCCTACTCATACCTAGTACAGAGAGTCTGAGGACAAGAGCAGTGGTGGAAACCGCATCCATCCTGAGGCAGCCCTGCCCTTAACATACAGGAGATCCAACCCCCTTGGATATCAGAAATACAAGCTTTCTTACCCTGGAGTCTTTCAAACTGTGAGTTTCCTAAATACAGCCAAATGGTCTAAGATCTGCTTAGTTCAAATTTACTTTTCTAGAGGAAGATATATGTGTTTTTCATTATTAAATATCTTTAAAAATTTTTTAATGTCTTGTATACATTATTTTTCAAGTAGGTTTTATTTTTATTTTTTGTTGAGATATAACTGACATATAACATTAATTTCTGGTGAACATATTTCAGAATTTGAATATATTGCAAAATTATTGCCGCAATAAGTCTAGTTAATATCCATCACCACAAAGTTACGTTTTTTTTCTTGTAATGAAAACTTTTAAGATCTACTCTCTTAGCAACTTTCAAATATGCAATACTTACATAGTTAATGCAAATATTAACTGTAGTCACCATGCTGTTCCTCACACCCTTAAATATCATATACGGCCCAGGGAAGTGATGAATTATTTAAATTCATTCTCATGATAATACTGACTACAGACATTAGCATCACTATGTCATAAATAAGGAAACAGATCCAGAGAGGTCAAAGCATTTTGCCCCAAGTTCATCCAATTAGTGAGGAAAGAAACAGATTTTGAGTATGTACTTTCAGGTCTGCAGATCGATTCTCATTCTATATTCCACGACTAGAGGTACTAAACTGTGGTATGATTTCAGATTAAATCTTCTTGCTATGAAATAACTGACTTCATGATAAATATTTATTTAATTATGTGTTTTACCCAGCGATTCCACCTCTAGGTATTTATGCAATAAACAAAAACATATGTCATCCTGAGGACTAGTACGTAACTGTTAATAGCAGCGTTATTCATAACAAAAAATGGAAACAATCCAAATGTTCATCATCTGATCAATGAATAAACAAAATGTGGCATATCCATACAACGGAATTCTATTCAGCGACAAAAGGGAGTAAAGTATCAATATATGCTACAATGCGATGAACCTCAAACTTATGGAAAGTGGAAGAAGTCAGACAAAAACGATCATGTATTGTATGATTCCATTTATATAAAATGTCCAGAATAGGCAAATCTTTAGAAACAAAGTCGATTGGTTGCAAGAGGCTGGGTCAGGGAAAGGAGAGTGACTACTGATAAATATAATGAGGGGTAATATCAGGCTAACAGAAATGTTCTAAAATTGAACTGTGGTGATGGTTGCACAGTTCTATAAATTTAATAAAAATAATTGAATTGTACACTTAAAATGAGTGAGTTTTATGGTATGTAAGTTATACCTCAATAAAGCAGGGAGACAGACAGACAGAAAGACAGACAGATAGAGATGTCTATGTTGCCTCTTAAACTATTAAAACTTTGAATACAGGAGGTATCTGTATCTTTGACTTCTGTACCCCAAGTGCCTAGCTCATATGCTGGACACAGAGTAGAAGCTCAAAGAAGCTTTGCTTTCTGAATAGCTCAATGACTGACAGATTATCCTCACTGAATTTTCTTTCCAGATCTCTAAAACGTATAGATTTCTTCTTAAACATCACAACCAGGCTTTGAAAGAAACAAATTGCCTTGTGTTCAGGACAGCTCAATGCAATATTATCAAGGAAAGCACATTTCTGTCTTGGAGGCTAAGGCTGGAATGGACAGGTGTGAGTGAAGTTTAGCCTTGCTGCAGCAAAGCTCCCTGTTGAAGGCTCTAGTGCCCAGAACCGGGGAACCCTTCAAGGAGAAACAGACCAGGTCTGACCAGGAACTAGCCAGATAGGGTGTCCTGTAGACTGCCCATAAGCCAGGGCTAGGAGACAGGCTGGAGGAGGGACAATAGCATTCTGGAAGTCAAAATATTTTCTTTAACCCAGTTGCCAACTTGCAGGGAAGGAAATTAAAG
This sequence comes from Cynopterus sphinx, assembly GCA_030015415.1. Classification (NCBI taxonomy): domain Eukaryota; kingdom Metazoa; phylum Chordata; class Mammalia; order Chiroptera; family Pteropodidae; genus Cynopterus; species Cynopterus sphinx. The sequence continues at coordinate 3,638,471 of CM057388.1, forward strand.
CAAAGCTGCTTACCTAATTTAGGGTGAGGATATTTTCCATATTTTTGTAGAAATTTTTATTTATGAGGTCCGAAAGGAACCAGGGCCATGCGGAAAGCAACAGTGTCTGCTGGCCTTGTAGTACATGATGGGCTGCACATTTCCTTCTTGTGCTTTTAAAAATGATTTTTTAAAAAACTATCACTTGTAAAATCACATACATCTAATTCTGAGATTTAAGGCCAAGAGATGTGACCTGAGTTGAGTCACATCTGAGTCAAAGGGAACTGCCCCATCTCTCGTCCACCCACAGCAGTGCCCTCCCCATTAAAAAAAAATACTGTGTTTGTCCCAGATTAACATCAAATCTTGAGATGATGTGGGAAAATGACCTTTTGCTTTATTTGTATGGTGTAGCAATGGCATCCTTGTGTTTCCTCCTTCCCAACCCTCTGAAAACACTTTCCAAATTTATTTCAGCTCTGGTCAGGGAATAACACAATAGGAATATCACAGTGACTTTGCATTTTTAACAACTAAAATCCAGAAAGAAAAGATCACCACCATGTTGTGTTTGAAAATTTATTCCAAAGTGATCCATTGTGTTTTTGTGAGATTTAAAATGGCATTCTGATCTCCCAGCTCGTAGGACGCAACCATTCCTCCCCCAAATCAACTCTAAAGGCTGTACTAGGATGGATTTAAATTTACAGTTTTGTATGACAAGCACTGTACAACGCATTTTCTCTCAACTTTCCAACTAAAATCCTATGGTGACACAATAGAAGATAAAAACACACAGCACCAGTGAGCCTTGACCTATGCCAGTGCATTGTTGAACTCTCACAGATCTTTCTGCTAACTGCATGATTGACTGAAATGGTTTTAAAATATAGTGGTGAGGCTTTGGAAAGTATGTGAGCATATTCTCTAATCTCCCTCTACCTCTCTGCCCCCTGGTTGAGACATGCATGGTCCGTCCCAGCCTGAAACTTCCTACAATGTGACAGCAGCATTGTACGTGTCTCTTCTTGGTAGAGTTGGTGAATGTCTCTTTCCCTGCATTCAATTCAGAACTACAGCACCCACAAGACATCTGAGAAGAGTGAAAGGTAGTGTTGAGACAGTGGGGGCGGGGATAGTAGGATTTACATAGTATGCAAATATATTTGCCTTGAATTCAACTGTTGGAAAAGATGTGGATAGAGAGTGTGAAGAGGGTTGAGGGTGGGAGAAAGACAAGAGAGGTCATGAGAAAGCATAGTCATCATTTAGATATTGATTCCACACTACTTCTCACTCAATGAGGATGTCCCTCCAGGAGTGCACATAACTTCAAAAACATCACTCTTTCAAATTCAGAACAACTGACTCTTGACTTTCATTCATCTGTGTCTGACCCTGTGTGCCTCCCATAGACAGAGCAACTCATCAAGCTGAGCTGGACTTAGTGTTCAAAGTCCTCCATTTTAAAATACAACATGGCCTTCAATGAAAAGGGCAACTAAGTCAGATGGTGGTCAATCAAAGACTCTGAGATGAGCTCCATGGTCAGAAGAGAAACTAGCAGAGTGGTTGGAAGTAGAGGAGAAAGGGAATTCCATCTGGGTCAGGCAGAGAAGGGCTGGTTGTGAGCAGACTAGACATCTGACTTTGGCTAGGGCCTGAATGCATCCAGCTGCTGACCGGTCCCTAATCTAAGGGAGGATGCGACCAACACCCATGTGGACAGAGTGTGCACTCAGGGGACTAGGTTGTAAGAGGTCATTGTTAATTTATGTTGCTTGTTCACTCTTCTTTGCTTCCTTGGTTAGAGAACTCCACTGTCTTTGGGGGAGGACAATGTGTCCAGCCAAAATAATTTTATTTTTACAGCCTCTCTTGCCCCTATATATTACAAAGTCACCACATACTGGCCAGTGAAACATGAGCAGCAATGTGCATGGATGTCGTGGAAGGCTCCTACCTAGGCCATGCATTCACTCACTCATCTTTCATTTATTCATGCACTCATTCAGAAAATAACTCATGGCTACTTATTGTGATCCAGTCTCTGGGCAAGAAGCTATGATAGAAGATTGAGACATAGCCCTTACTCTGTAGTCTCATGGGAAAGGCAAATAAAAGTCAAAAGGTGATCATGCTACAATGCAGTGAGGGTGCTATGGGAGTGAGTATGGGGTGCCATACAAAGAGAAGGGGGCTGGACCTAGGTAGCAGACAGAGAAGGTTCAGTTGAGTTGGTGACAGAAGGAGAATGGGTGTTAACCAGGTGGAGAGAGGTGACACTCCCAGCAGGAGTTGCATATCTGATGGCTTTTGCTATACTTCAGGGAAGTCATTGTTTTCACTGGGTCTGTCATTGTTCAGCCTCCAAAATCACTAGATCAGCATAGGAATTAGAAGTTCTGCAACTGAGACACTACCTGAAGGAATAAGCTTTGGAACAAATGGTCAAGTTAAATTAATGAATAACAGAAGAGGATAGGAAATCCACCTTTTTAAAAATCATCCATCCATTTTGGTGCATGTATGTACAGCCTGTTTCTTCTAAGTGCTGCATCATGTTCCATAGTGTGTGTCCACCACGTTTATCTTATCCATTCCTCTACCGATGGACACCTGGTTGCCTGCAACTCCCCATTGCCACAACATGTTGTGACGAACATCTCCTGTATTGCCCTTTATGAACCTGTGTAGGGAGTCCTCTGGACCATACATACTCAGGAGCAGAAGTCCTGGGTCATAGAGTAAGGGCAAAATATTACAAGATTGACTTTCGGGCAGCTGCACCAATCTATACTCTGATGGTCATGAAGAGCCCCAGATCCCCATGTCTCACCAACACTTGATATTTTCAAGCTTTCTAACTTTTAACAATATGTTGAACTTAAGGTGATGCTTCATTGTTGTTTTAATGTGCATTTCTCTAATAACAAATGAACTTGAGGCTTTCTTCATTCATATACTTAATAACAAAGTTCTCTCTCTCTCTCTCTCTCTCTCTCTCTCTCTCTCTTCTCACTCTCCTTCCGTCCTTCCCTCCCTGTCTTAGAATTGTCTATTCATATCTTTGCCTGATTTTTCTGTTGAGTTTCCTAATTCTACCACTGCTGCTAAAACCTGAGTTGAGGCAAAGTGCTCCTACAGACTGGTGGCTACCTGGGATTCACTGTGAGGAAATAAAGGGCAATATGGCAGAATAATGATGACACGGACTTTGTAGCCAACCTGGTTGGAATCCCACCTTCAGTCATTATAGCTGAGTGACCTTGTACAAGGTACTTAACCTTCAGTGTCTCAGTCTTCTTATGTGTAACCTATCTCATAGGATTATTGTAAAGATTAAATGCTTAGAAAATGTTTAAAACAGCACCCGGCACATAGGAATTATATTTGAATGTGAGTTATTGCTTTTTGAATACTCCCTGCCTCCTATTGAACCATGCTCTGTACCCAGGAAAATAGAAACAAGGCAGAGAGAAAACAGCTCTCAGCCCGGAATCAGAACTCACCCTTCCTATTCAAACACATAACTCTGGCCAAGATCTTGGGCTGCGGACCTGTGTTCTCCTACCTGGCTTTAAATCCATCAATGCTGCCACTTCCCACCTTGCCTGTGATGTGGCTCATGATGCTACCACAGTAGTGGTCATCTTGGGCTGGGAAGTGCCCTTGAGGAGAAAGATGTGTGCTGGCAAGATAAAGGAGGGAAATTCAAGGAACGTGGGTCTCAGATAAATCAGGAGCTGCCATCCCAGGCTCCTTTCAAGAAGAAAACAGTAACCTATATTTTTAAAGCTATCATTTTGAGTTTTATGCAGCTAAATATCATCCTCCTTTATACACTGTTTAAATTTTAAATAAATTCCACACTGAGATATAAAAAACACGCCCCCTTTGAGGCCAAAGACAGGCCACAGTGGAACTTCTCCCCAGAGAGGAATATTTACAAAGCTATTGCTTTACGTCCAGGTAAGCAGGTATTATTTGCTTTTATTATTATTATTATTTTAAAAGAAATCACTGTGCATCCAATTCGAACATTCCTTGCTGAGCTTTTCTTGTTCAGCTCATGTGATTAATTTTACTGATAGTCTAAAACATGCAGACAAAAAAATTGAAACTAAATCACAGATAAACAAGGAGTACACATAACAATGTATTAAAAGGCAAAGAGACAGGTGTCCTAACACTCAAGCAATTATTCATAAACTATCATTAGAGGGGGAAAGGCACAGGATGTTCCTAACTGTTTATAAAAATTAATACATCTCATCCAAATCCTCCTTTTTCTTATCTTCAATAATTGCCAAGCAAGTTTAACTGCAAAGCTAAAGAATTTGCCAATGCCTTCTTTCACAAGTTTATTCCTCTCTGTATACACTGTGAATATTCTTTAATATTTCAGAAATTGTTCTTTAGACTACCTTTAGATAAATTACCTTGTTACCTAACCACAATGGGACTCATGTATAGACCAAAACCAATATTTATTAATAATTTACCTTCTACTTCTTCCCTCCAAATTAACCAAATTGGCCCAAAAGGAATATGATGTTCTGCAGATACCAAAAAGGGTCATGGCAGGTGAGGTGCCATCCCTACCTTCACCTGTTCCATTCATGGCAAAGTCAGAACTGGCTTCAGCACCTAGAACATTCCTCCAATTCCACCGCTTTCACCGCTCACTCACTATTTCCTTTGAGCTCTCTCAGTCCCACTTGCTCATTCACCACACTCCTGTCTTCATTACTCAATTATCATTTGGTTATTGATCCTGATAACTACGCACATCATCACATATTGTATAAAACTAGGCAGTCTTATTGCTTCCCCTCTTCTGCAGAACCTGGTTCTCTTTCTCCTTATCTCTTTAAATATAAGAATAATAACACCCAGTCATCGAGCCAGTTGTCACTGCATTTAGGTGGGCTTTGGACACAAATCTAATGTTAGTCTCTCGATATTGGTATGAGGTAAGAACCGAAGGAAGTAAGGAAACTTAGGTTCAGAGAAGTTAAGTGACTTGCTAAAGTCCCCAAGACACTTCTACTTTATGCTCCAACCTTCTCTCTAATGAAAGGCACGTATGTAATTTTACATGTACAAAATGTGATTTTGGAAGCCAGACATAAAAAAGTAAAAATAGGTGAATTTTATTTTATTTAACCCAAATATCCCAAATAGGATCATTTCAACATACAATCAATGTAAAAAAATAATCACCAATAAGATATTTTATATTCTTATAGCCCATCTCAGTTTGGACAGCAAATTTTTATTAGAAATACTTGATCTGGATTTAGGTTTCATAAAATATACAGTTGAAAAATAGATTTATATACCCAGGTTGGACCAAACTTTTATTGTTTAAAAATTTTCTAAACAATAAACAGAGTATCTGTTTTGTAGTAAAGCTTAAATTTAACTTCATTATAATTACATAAAATTAAAAGCAGCTTATTGGTTGCACTAGCCACATGCCAAGGGCTCAACAACCACATGGGTCAGTGGCTGCCACATTGGACAGCATAGCTCTAGATCTAGAACTTCATCCTTCCAGACAATGCAACTACACATTCCCACCTGAGGGCATACAGTGAGTACAGCTACTCCTCCTCTGTAAGAAAAGTTTGTCACGCCCCTTCCCCATGGGGTGCAGCTCAGACCCCTTTCCTACAGCTGACTCTCTTGATCCACCCAACAGGAAACAAGCCTCCTCTCTCCCCAACTCACAGAGCACTTCCTCTGGGCTTCCTGAACAGCAATCATCACATTTCTCTTAATACAACAGATGTCACCTTTCATTCCTGTCGTCTGTACCACCATCTGTGATCTACCTCAAAATGTGTCAAAGGCAGCTCCCAAAAAATATTTCTCACAAGAACTACCCAAGATAATTTGTGAAGGAAATATTTAAAAGACACTAGTCTAAACCTTTGAAATGAACATCTTTAGTCTCTGCAATCAAAATCAGAAGAGGAAAACAACTTCAGGAAAAAAAAGTATAATCTCTTTGGTGTCCTTATATAAGCTGAGAAAGAATATGGAGAAAAAAATTAGTGTGCCTTATTTTTTTATGTTTTATAACAATCACATTGGTCTCACAAAAGAAGAGTTGATTTAAATGTAGAATGGGTACATGTGGCATATGTATAAAGAAAATATGGCAGAGCTACAAGAAACGATAAATTATGGACAAATGCAACATTGTAGATGAACTTACCAATACAATGAAAAGCAAAAGAACCAGACACAGAATTATATACTGTATGATTCCATGTATACAAAATATTAAAAAATAGGGAATGCAATCTATTGTTGCTAAAGGTTAGAGTATTAGTCACCGTTGGAGAGTATAGGTCAAAGACCATGGCTATTTACCAATTTACAGCAACATTATATTTTGAGATTTGAGGATATGATGCCCACTTGTATTATTTGTTCATATATGTGTGTATGTATATTTAAATATAAATAAAATATATAAATTACATATTTATATAAATACATTGAATATTTTATTATTATATATTTACATATATATATATATATATATATATATATATATATATATATATATTTCACTTATGCTCATATCCTCTCCATAGCATTCTGATACAGTCTCCTAAGCAGCCCCTTGCCTCATATCTCTTGCTGACTTCTAGTTAAATCCATGAAAACAGCCCCAAATTCTGAGTAATTGACCTCTTTGCACCCCAGAAACTAAAGTCCAAAGGTGACAAGATGTAAAGTGTGAGGCCTGCACACCAGCAGCATATAGCACATGCCTACAGAAAAGGGAATGATGGCAGAACAAAAAATTCTCCCACTGTCATTCCCAGTGGTCATCTGCCCATCTGCTCTCAGGTGAAGTCAGTTCCCAGAAGCCAGTGGGCACCACCTGTGGGTCAAAAGAGACAGGAGACAGAGATAGATGCATCTCTCCTATCTGATAGCATTCTGTTGCGTGCAGGAGCCAGTGCCTGTGTTGTAGAAGCAGGAGGAAGCAGGCCCAAATCCAGGATCCTTTTATTTACATGATGAATAGGAAATGAGTACAGAAGGGAGGAGGGTGAGTCTCACCAGTGTGTAGTTCATACCGTAGGTCAAACTGGGGGTGCAGCTACCTAGCTAGCTCAGCTAACTAAATGGCACAAATGGACATTGTGCCCTCAGATTTAAAAATACAGTGCTGCTAAATATTGATAAGTAAATGATAAAGCTAAACCAATTTCCAACTGTTTCCCTGATACTTTCAAAATTCCAGTTTATCAAGAGTTTTCATAGTTCATTTCCTCATAGGTACTTTTGTGATTTCACCAGCAATGACAGGCTGATGAGTTCCCTTGTGAAAGTGCCCCATTTGGATATGTTAAATGAGTAAACCTGGTTAAACAAATATATTAACCAAGAGCCTCTGGGCATTAGGTATGATTTCTAAGAGCCCAAGCGTTCTTGGCTACTTGTAAGTATTATTGGAAGGCACTCAAAACAAACACTCCATTTGCCCGATCTTCAGCAAAGAAAATATCAGCCCGTGTGAGTTAATGTGGGTGTTATTTTAGAATTAGCTTCACTGCCATTTCAGGGTAGCCAATACCAATGTCCTCACCTCAAAGCCTTTTGAACTGATATTTAGGAGGCGGGCAGTCTACAAAGCTTGTGACTTTGAGTGTGGGTCTAGAAACACTCACATATGGGTAGATTTGGTTGGGTCATGCAGAGGACTTTTCCTTAACTCACTAGATATTTGGATCAGAGAGGTGATTGGTGAGAAGAGCAATCACCAGGCAGTCACTATGGCTTTGTACCGCAGAGAGTCCCACCATTAGTTGAGTACTCTGCTGTTGCCATCTTAAAATTATTATGTCTTCAATAATGGGTTATACATTTTAATTTTGTACTGGGCCTCCTAAATTATGTGACAATCCTGGAAATAGCAGTGTGGCTTTACTTCTATCCTCTCCCTGGACATCTTCTTCTCATTTGCATAAACAGTGGTCCCTTTCACTCCCCACCATCTCATCCATGCATTTGCTTTCTGCAGTTTCAGTTAGCTGTGGTCAACCACAGTTTGAAATATTAAATAGAAAATTCCAGAAATGAACAATTCATTCAGTTGTAAATTGTGCACTGTTCTGAGTAGTGTGACGAAATCTCACACTGTCCTGCTCCATCCCACCTGGCACATGAATCCTCCCTCTGTCCAACACCTTCACACTGTAGATGCTCCCCACCCATTAGTCACTTAGCAGCTGTCTTGCTTATCAGATCAACTGTCACAGTAGCATAGTGTCATGTTCAAGTGACACTTATTTTAATAATGCCAGTCACATAACTTGTATTACAGTATATTGTTGCGATTTTTCCATTTTATTATTAGTTGTTGTTGTGAATCTCTTACTGTGCCTGATTTGTAAAGTAAACCTTATTATAGATGTGTACATATAGGAAAAAACATGGTATGTACAGAGTTTAGCACAATCTGTGGTTTCAGGCTTCCTTAGATGTCTTAGAATGCATCCCTAGCATACAGGGGAACTACTTAAAACATTTTCTATTCATACTAAATTAAAATTTACTTTATAGCAGCTGGGTGAAGGATGAAAAAGAGGATCGAAGAACAGTAATATGAAAAGACAACATCATAAGGAATGGGAACTGGGCGTGGGACATACAGGAATTTTCTGTACAATCTTTGCACCTTTTCTAGAAATCTAAACTTATTCCAAAATAAAAAAGGCCAGCTCATCATAAATTTACAAAGTAAAATAAGTGTTTTTAAAAAATACTATTGCAAAATAATAAAAAATTAAAACAAAAAAACAATGCTGTTACACCTAAAATAAAGCAGAAACGATAATATTCTTCTGAAAAATTACTGGATCAAAGAAAAATTAAAGATTGAAATTATAAACTTTATAATACAATGCTAATTATATTTTTAGAAGTATTAAAGGATTTAACTAAAATGTTTAGGTATACAAAAAACATGTTTAAAAATTGACAGTTTACTTTTAAATCAGCAACAATAGCAAAAATGAAAATTCCCTATGCAATTGCCACAAAATCAATAAAAGAGCAACAAGTCAATTTAGTAAGAAATCTGTATTATCAATATACATGTATGGGAATGGACTATAAAATTTTGCTAAAAGATACTATAGAAGACTTGAACAAATGAAGAACCATACTCTATTTCTGGCTAAAAAGATTTAATTTTGTAAAGATATCAGTATTCCTCAAATTAACGCATAAAAATAAAATCTTTTTGTAATCATCTGAAAACAAAACTCAAGACAAATCTCTATGTCAGGGAGGAGGCAGAAAATAACCCTAGGGGGAAGGGCAAAGTCACAGGCTAAACCCTGAGACCCAGGGACACAGATCCTGAGCTGACCCAGGTCAACAGTAACTTAAATCACATGGAAATATGTCTAGTGTCTCTTGTGTGAGCGTGCTCTAAGAAAGCTGTTATGGCTTACAGCAGAAAGAATACTCCCTGTTCTCATCTTCAAGAAGTGTGCACTTGAGCAGGAGAGAGAATCTCACCGTGGCTACAGAGGGAAGGCAAAGGGGGAGTGCAGAGCTGAAATGCCAATTTTAAAGCAAGGTGGTTGGGAGAATAGCTTTTTCTTCTCTAAACATGAGGAAAGGATAAAGCAGATGGAAGCAAAAGTTAGGGTGAGGGGCATGTGGCAGCTGTTAAGAGCTACTAGGAACTGAGGGCTTGCTACTTACCAAACTTGCTCGGAAGCATTTATTTCATTCAGTCGGCACAATAACTGCAATGAATTAGCATTGTTACAATTTCTATTTCACAGATGAGGCAACTAAAGCTTGGAGCAGTTAAGCAATACTCTGAAGTTTAAAAGGGTAGTAGAGAGTACATTCGAGGTTTGATGGCATTCATTCACTCATTCATCTATTAATGATTTTTTGAGTGCCAACCATGGCCTGGATATTGTTCTGGGGGCCAGAGATAAAGCAGTGAGCAAAATGCAAGCCAGAACACATCTTTTCTTTCTTGGGCTATACATTTGAATAGGAGGTTAAGCACAGAGAGAATAGAAAAGTGACACATAACTAAGTTTCTCAACCTTGGCACTGTTGACATATGAGGGCAGATAAATCTGTGTTTTGGGGTGTCCTGTGCCCTGTAAGATGATTAGCAGTGTTCCTGGCCTCCACCCAATAGATGCAGCAGCACCCCACCCCAACCTCCATGTCATGACCACCCCAAACATCTCAAGATATTACCAATCATACCTAGAAGGCAAAATTGTTCCAGGTTGAGAATCACTCAAACAATAATTTCAGGTAGTGATAAGTGATAAATAATAAAATAAAATAAATAAATAATATATAATAAAATTGGATGATGGATAGAGAGCAATGGGGAGGTACTCTTTTAATTAAAGGATTACAGAAAGATATTCTAAGGTGAAGAGGCCCAGGAGGAGACATTGATAAGTGGGGGCAGAGAGTTCCAGGCTGTGGGACAAGCAGGTACAAAGGTTGTAGAGTGGTAAGGAGCTTGGTGTGCTAAAAGAACAGGAAGATAGCAGAGTGTCTGAAGGGTGATGACATAGAATGGTTGGGCACAGCCTGGTCATACAGTGATTTGTGATTTATGTTTTAAAAAGACAATTTAGTGGCTCTGTGGAAAACAGTCTGGGGTACCAGGAAAAGAGAAACTTGGTTGTCCAGGAAAGAGATGATGAGGGCTGGAAGGAAATGGGGTGACGCTGGACAGATGTGACACATGGAGCTATAGAGCTGAAAGGTCTGGCTGATGGACTGGGTGTGAACAAGTTTCGCTTCCTCTTTGACTGTGCACCAAGATGCACCCCATTTTTTGTATTTGCTGAAATCCACCTCAGTCTTTGCTTCTTCATCCCTTTCTGTACCCGCATCTTCTAGTAGATCTCCCCTGACCCCTGCTTGGGACAGCTCCATGTGCAGAGGCCTTGCCTTCCCTTAGCCTCCCTGCGATTCACTTACATCTGCTTTCCCTCCAAAGATCGCCGGCATTCCAACTCTCTCGGGAGCCAGAGCTGAACATTCTGTTTCTATGAATATAGAAACCCACTAACCATCTTCATTATGAATTCCAGAGAAGGTCCTAGTGGGTTGCTTAGAGTATCTTATGAACAAAAGACATGGTAGATATAGGAGTCAGAAATGCAAGAAAGAGGAATGACTTTCAGCTTAACAGTGCAATGCAGCAGTCCAAGGAGGAATAATTAAACAGGGATTTTTCAAGTATACATGATTGTGGGCAGTTAAATCATGTCCCCCCAAAAAGATATGTTCAAGTCCTAATCCCCACCCATGTACATGAATGTGACCTTATTTGGACATAGGGTCTTTTCAGACATAATTACTTAAGATAATCACATAGAATTAGGGTGGGCTATAAATCCCATGACTGGCACCCTTATAAAACACTGGATACATGTATACTCAGATGCACACAGGAGTAGACGGCCACGTGAAAATGGAGGCAGAGATTGAAGTGATGCAGCTACAAGCCAAGAGCTTCATGGATTACTGGGAGCATCTGGAAGCAGGAAGAGGCAGGAAGGGTTCTACCCCAGAGCCTTCAGAGGGAGCATGGCTCTGTCACCCTTCGATTCTGCACTTCTGGTCTCCAGAACTGAGAAGAATACATTTCTGTTGTCTTAAACCACCCAGTTTTTGGTCATTTGTTTTGGCGACCCTAAGAAGCTAATACAATACTCATTTGGACAATTTGTGCCAAAAGATACATTTTCTGTGCATGTGAATTTTCTGCTGAAAAGCTGTAATGCAGAGTGTTTGAAAGATGACATTTAATGAGAAGAACTCCAGCGTCTGACCTTGTGAGTTCTTTTGGTATAGTGCATGTGTGCCCTGATTAAACTGTCTTTTCACTACTCTTATTAACTGCATAACTATTCCACTAGACCCACACAGGGGCCCAGGGGTTCTTCACAGTGAGTTTAATGTACAACTTCAGGGCCCTGAATTCTGAGTACAATGGGTGGGGGTGCCTCAGTAAAGGGTGACCGAGACTTTGCACATTCTGATGACCCTTTCCCACAAGCCATAAGCCTGACACAGACCCACTCCACTTCAAAAAGTCCTGGACATGGTCTTCTAGAAGTGTCACCACACTTGCATCAGTCTTGGCAAAACGCCAGGGAGTACCCCATGGTTTCAGCCCTAAGTTCATCTATAGCCTCGCCTATTTGTGTTACCTTGGGTCTGCATAAACCCTTCCCTAGATCAGATAAATGTTTCTTTTTTTTACATCTATTTCCATCTCCACCTGATGGGAATTTAAATGGAGATAGAAGTCTCCCAAACTATAAGTGATCCAGTGATAGAACACTCAAGGTAATAAGAGAAACATTTTGTGCCGTGGCACTTCTCTGTCACACTTTCAACTCACGGGCAGGGGACTAGCTAGCTGCCCATTATTTTTTTAGTTGTAGAAAAGAATAAAGACATGAAATTGAAGTATAAAAGCAGCAAATGGATAGTAATTTAAAAACATTTTATAGAATAACATGAAAGTTCTTATTGTAACACATTCACTTTCAGTTATCATTTACCTCAATGCTTCCCCATCTCTCATACTTATATTCTTCTAAAGTCAAAATTTTAAGTATTGTTTTTTCCTGGAATACATGTGCATTGTGAGAAATTTAGAAACACAGGTAAGCATAAAATCTTGGGGGTAAGAATGTAGGCATTTGAATGTGTGTACACAGATCAAAAGGCAATGCATTTATAAGTTGTTTCATAATTTTATAATTATAATAAGTTTCATTAATTTGTCTTCCACTTAAATATATATATAAATATCATCTATGGCATTGAACATTCTACAGCATTAACTTCAATAGTTAAACAGTATTCCATAATAGCAGTATATGATAATTTAAATAATTCACTGTTACAAACTGTTCCCATTCTTTCCTTACCCTTATTTTAAAAAGTCTGTGATAACATGTCCTTGAAGCTAAATTTGGGCACATCCAGGGCAAATTTCAAAGAATAAATTTCTAGGTGTGGACCTATGGAGTCTCAGGAATTACCATTTTTAAGGTTTTTGATTCTTACTGCAGAAGTGGGCCGCCCCCATACCAAAAGATTATGTGCATTTGTACCTCTAGTGACATATCTGAGTGTTTATTTTCCTACCCAGTCACCAGCATTATATATGATACATTTTCATCTTTTTCAAATTTATCCATGAAAAATGGTAACAAGGCATTGACGGGCATTCTAATTTTAAAAAGTATACATATAAGCAAGACAGAAAATGTTGAAAATCACATGATATCACTCATATGTAGGATATAAACCTATAAGCAACAAACAGAGAATCATGGACATGCACAATAGACTAGTGGCTACAAGATGGTAGTGGGGAGTGGGGAGGTACATGGAGTAAAAGGAGTCAAATACATGGTGGCAGAAAGAAATCTAACTATGAGCGGTGAGCACACAATGCAACATATATATGCCTTATTGTTGAATGGCACATCTGAAACTTACTGGATTTCATTAACCAATGTCACATAAATAAATAAATAAATAAATAAATAAATAAATAAATAAATAGTTTTGTTTTAGGCATCAAAAAGTAATTCAATGGTCAAGAATAGAATTTCAATAGACAATGCTGGAACAATTTTGATTACTAAGTGAAACTCTTCCATTTCATGCCACACACACGCACGCACGCACACACACACACACACACACACACACATATATATACATATATATATATATATATACATATAATCCAACTCTTTTTCTGAGAGATTCACAATAGAATCATAGGCCTAAATGTAAATGTTAAAATTATTAAACATTTTGAAGATAATACAGAAGAAAATCTGTGATCTTGTAGTAGACATATTTCTTAGGATAGAAAAGCAACAGGCATAAATGAAAATATTAAAAATTGAACTCCATCAAAATTAAAAACTCCTGCTCTTTGAAAGATACTATTAAAATTTGGAAACTTTGCAAAAAGAAGATATAGAAATTGTTGAGAAGCACATGATAAAATATTTATCATTAGTCATTAAGGAAATGAAAATTAAAGCACAGTGAGGTACCACTATAAACTTACTAGAATTAAAATATATGATTACAATATGAATAACAAGTGTTGGCAAGAATGTAGAACAACTGGAATTCTCATGCCTTGCTGACGAGCATATAAAATGTGACAACCCTTTAGAGAACACTATGGCAATTTCTTATAAAATTAAATATACACTTATCATATGATCTAGCCATTTTACTTCTCGATATTTACCCAAGAGAAATGAAAACACATGTCCCCAAAAGAACTGTACATGATGTTTATAGTAGTTATATTCATAATAGCCCCAAACTGGAAATAGCTCAAATGTTTATCAACCGATGAATAGATAAAACACTGTGCTATGTCCATAAATGAAATATGACTCAACAGTAAAGAGAAACAAACTACTGATATACACAAGAACATGCATGAATCTCAAAAATATGTTGGGCAAAAGAAGCTAAAAAAATAAAGTACACATACCATATGATTCTAATTATAAAAAATTCTAGAACAAGCAAAACTAATGCATAGGGTCAAAAAGTAGATCAGTGGTTGCCTGGTACAAGGGGAGAAGGCACTGACAGGGAAGGGCCATAAAGGAGCTCTTTGTGATGAAGGAAATATTTAATATCTTAATTGTTTGGTGGCTACATAGATATATAAATATATCATACTATTTTAGTCAAACCTCATAAGTCTGTACAGCTAAAAATGGTAATATTTTTTAATGCTAATCATATTCCCAATAAAACTGATTTTAAGAAAAAAAACATAATGACATACAATAACATACCCACCAGTATGACTAAAATTATAAGGACTAGCAAGACCAAGTGTCAACAAGGATATGAAGCAATTGGAATTCTTCTGTGTTGATGGAAAACTTCTTTGGCAGTTAGTTAAATAAACAGCCCTTCTCTGACCCAGCAATTACACTTCTAGCTTTATACCCAAGAGAAACTAATACATATGCCCACAAAAAGTTTTGTACAAGAACGTTCCTAGAAGCTTTATTTGCAAAAGCCAAAGACTGGAAACTATCCAAATATCTATCCACAGGGGAATAAAAAAATAACAAATTGTGGTGCGTTCATACAATGGAAAACTACTGGGTAATAAAGGAACGAACTAATGATGCTCAACATGGACAAATCTCCAAAGCATGTCTTAAATGAAAGACACATAAGAGTACGTACAATATGATTCCATTCATAGGGATTGCAAAACCAGGTAACAATAAACTAAGTGGATAGAAATCAGAATGGTGGCTGCACCTAAGCAGGGGAACAAACTGGAACAGAGTAGAGGAAACTTTCTGGGGTGATGGAGATGTTTTATGTCTTAACCTGGGCAATGGGTATATATGTATGTCTCAAAATTCATCGAACTGTACACTTTAAAATTGGTGCATTTTACTGCATATAGATTATACCTTGACAAAACATAGAAAAACAAAAACCAAATTCAAAGCCAGGAAGATCTAGTTCTGAAGGACTCTCCTCATGGAGAGTGGAGAGTCCTTCAGAACTTGTGTTCATTAGTACTTATTTTCTCATTTTCTTAGTGACTCCAAAGATTCTACTTATCAAGAATATTCTTCACAAACAACCAAATTCCTCTGAGAGCAATGTGACACGGAGCACTGGTCCTCTGAGGGCCCAAAGAAACAAAATCAGGAGCCTGCTGAGAAGTGGAAACCCAAAATCTTTGAACTCACAGAAAGAGTAATTCTAAATTGGGAACCCAAACATTTTCTGTTTCCTAACAGAAACATGCACGCATTCAAAAGCTTCAGGCAGGCAACAGGGCTACTGACATGGCGATCTGCTTGGCACAGATATCTTAAAATGCATTCAGAATCGACTCAGTGCCCACTTTAAACAAATACAGCTTTCTCCCAGAGTTACTCATAACAACCTTGCACTCTGTGGTCACAGTTAATCTGATTTGCGGGGTCCTGAGCTTCAGGGCCCTGTGTATCAGGGGGTTTCTTATATGCCTTGGACAAACAGTGCTTGCCACACAAGAAGCAATGCATTGCCTGTAGAGGGTTTATTGTTGCTATCAGAAAATATGAAGCTACATGACAGCACAATCAGCAAGGGCCCTCCCAAACATGGGTGACATCACAGTCCTGCTCATCACACCATAACTCTGAAGATTTGGCCAAAGAGATTTCATGTTGGAGACACCTGGTCGCACATTCATTTATGAAGCTTAGCATTTCTCTGATCAGCCAATCGTGCTGTAAAATTCATTGCTTAGGAAGCATGTGCAAATATGTAATTCTAATTATAGGCTGCTACCGTGTGGCAGATGTAATCTAGAAATTCTCAAATATAGACAAACTCTATTCAGAGCTGGCTTCATGGGCATATAACCTGTGCACAGGGCTCCATGCTCAGAAGGGCTCTGAACTGGGTTGAATACTCAACTGTCACCATCTTGAAATTCTCAATCGTTGTTTCAAAAGGAGCCTCACATTTTCATTCTGCACTGGACCCAGTGCATTTTAACTCCAAATGGAGCATAGACCTAAATGCAAGGCTGAAGCTATGAAACTCTTCGAAGAGAACACAGGAGTAAATTTTCATAACCTTGGGTTAGGCAAAGCTTTGTTAGACACAACAACAAAAGCATAAGCAACAAAAGAAAAAATAGATAAATGGACTTCAACAAAATTAAAAACTTCTGGGCTTCAAAAGATACCATCGAGAAAGTTAAAAAAAAATGGAGATAAAAGTATTTATAAATCGTATGTTTGATAAAGAACTTGTGTCTAGAATATAAAGAGTTCTTGCAATGCTATAATAAAAAGACAACCAATTTTTAAATGTGCAAAGGATCTAATAGACATTTGTCCAAAAAAAGATATACTAATGGTCAGTAAGCACATGAAAAGGTTGTCAATACCATTAGCCGTCTGGAAAATGCAAATCAAAACCACAGTGAGGTACCACATCACCCCCACCAGGAGGGCTATAATCAAAAAGATAGATAATAACAAGTGTTGGCAAAAATCTGGGCAAATTAGAATACTCATACACTGCTAATAGGAATGTTAAATGGTGAAATCATTTTGGAAAATGGTAGTTCCTCAAAATATTAAACAGTGTTACCACATAATTTAGCAGTTCCACTCTTGGTTATCTACCCAAGATAAATGAAAACATATACCCACACAAAAACTCACACAGGAATGTCCATAGCAGCATTATGCATACTAGCTCAAAAGTAAAGATAACACAAATGTCCATCTAACTGATGAATATGTGAGTCAATTGTGGTATACACCATAAGATATTATTCAGCAATAAAATGAATGCAGTACTGATGCATGCTACAACATGGATGAACCTTGTTAATATTAGGTTAAGTGAAGTAATCCAGTAAAATCACATAGTACGGTTCCATTTATATGAAATACCCAGAAGAGGCAAGTCCATAGAGACAGACAGTAGATTAGTGGTTGCCTGGGACTAGAAGTGGGAAGTAACAGCTAGCTGATGGGTATAGGGTGATAAAAATTTTCTAGTTAATTGTGGTGATGGTTGTGCAATTCTGTGAATATACTAAAAATCATTTAATTATACACTTTACATGGCAAATTTTATGGTGTGTGAATATATCTCAATAAAGATTTTTTTAAAAGAAGTAATGTTAAGTAATCATTAAAGTTTTAGCATGTCAGCTACTTTTTTCTTCCCATCTTTTTTAGTTAAATGAACCAAGATACCCAGAAAGCAATGAGCAATACATAATTTATAACTCAAGCCCCAATTCCCCTGGGCCACTAAACCAACAGACAGGGAAGCTATCAGAGTCTCTTGGATGGCAGTGGATCCCCATGATGCTGCCTTCTGCATCCCTGCCCTCAGCTATTGTCCCCTCAGCCACCAAAAGCTCACTACTGTGCTTTCTAACACAAGGTAAGCAAATTTGAGAAAAGTGAGAAGCAACATTTTTTTCTTATTATTTGATTGGCTTTATTTAAACAACTCAAAATTCAGCTGTTCTTTCAGGCCATGAGAGTATTGACACAAAAATCTCTTAGAAAATTCATCTAAAGAATGTACAATATATCAAAAGTTAACTGCATCTGGTCTTTAAAAATACAAACTACTAGGACTTCCCCTGGAGTGTTATTATTTACAGAACATGTTTTCCTCTGCCTCTAATATTCTCATGGCTGTGCTGTGAGGACTGGAGGCTGTCAGAACAGGGGCTACTGGGGAATGATGAAGAATCCCTTCCCTATTATTACTCTATTACTCAATTATTCCATTCCCATGAGTGTCTCTTAGGGACGGTAATCTTTTTTTTTTTTTTCACACACATACACATTCACACAGTTGCATCAGGCCTGAAACATCCAAGTCCATGTGATGGGTTTGGGGGAGGACAGAAAAGCTGAAGAAAGAAAGAGACCATAGACTATGAGAGATAATAGCAATGTTTAAGGTGCTGTGATGAAAACTGTCTAAGTGGTGGGGGTGGTGAGTGGAATAAAACTAATCAGCCAGCAGAGGAGAGATTCCATGGTGGAAGAACAAACTGAGTGCACTGGAAGTTAATAATGGTGGGCATTTCCATAATGGAGTTCCTGGAGTAAGAATGTATTCCATATAGAAAGATATATGCACCCCAATGTTAATAGCAGCATTACACATGCTGGCTAAGACATGGAAACAGCTAAAGTGTCCTTTGATAGATGACTAGATAAAGGAGCAGTGATATATACATACAACGGAATATCACTCAGTCATAAGATGAAATGCTGCCATTTGTGAAAACATGGATGGATCTTGAGATTTCATGCTAAGCACAGTAAGTCAGACAGAAAAAAGTTGAGAACCATATGATTTTACTCATATGTGGGATATAAAACTGAAAACAACAAACAGGACAAACAAACAAGAGACTCATAGACATGGACAATAGACTAGTGGTTACCAGAGGAGAAGGGGATAGGAGAGGAGGAGGAATAAGGGAGTCAAATATTTGGTGGTGGAATAAAATTTAACTTTGGGTGGTGAACAGACAATGCAATACACATATGACATATTATTGAATTGTATACTTGAAACCTATATAATTTTATTAACCAATGTAGCCCAAGTAATTTTAATTAAAAAAACAAATACAGTTGTCAGATAAAATACAGAATATCTAGTTAAATTGGAATTTCAGATAAAGAACACACACTTTTATAGTACATCCCAAATATTGCACAGGATATATTTACATTAAAAAACATTGTTTGTTGTTTTCTGAAATTCAAATTAATTTGCTAAATATGGCAACCCCAGTCCCAAAGGGAGAAAGCTTGAACTCAGGTAATGCTGCGGAAGAGTAAGGGGTCATGGGAGATTCCAAACATGGCCACAATGCTCTTCCCCCAGCACAGGCAAGACAAGACACAAATTCCAGATTAATTCACTAAGTAATAAAGACAAGTCTGATGACTGAGGTTTCATAAGGTAGAGATTTCTTACTTCCCCAAATAAGATTGTTGTGGGAAGAAAGACCCTTTACTATCCTTTCTTTCTCCCCACGACACTGAGGTGAACACCAATGACCACCCACAACTCTGAGCAAAAGCTCAAGAGAGTAATAACCCATTGCCCAGCTCCTGATACCACTGAGTCACTGAGTCAGCCCAAGAGCTGCCTACCTTCATATTTCTAGCTCTGTGAGACAATCAAATATTCCTTTCCCTTAAGCCTCTGCTACTCTTGTGCTGACGTATGAAAATATCATTAGAAGAAGTCCATTCACTGCCCTCTCATGAAATTGATTAAGAAATTGGATTCTTTAATATAGAGGGTTCCACTTTGTTTGGGACCATGAGCTGTAATGGTGGATGTTTCCATTGGCCACTGAACATCTTGTATGACTGACTACAGGGAGAAAGATATCCACAGTGAGAGAAAATAAACAGTTTAGGAAAGGAAACAGAGCTGAAAGATTAGCTAGAATAAAGTCAATTCTTGGATAGACAATGGCCTCAACTACATCATCTGTAAAGTGGGAATAATAATTCCTATCATGCAGGACTGCTATGAGAAGGATTTGAACTAACATTTGTACAGTGTCTGGTTCCATTTCCCTTCCATTTTAAAACTTTGGATAATGAGGTACTCCAGCCTTATCTGAAAAGAAATTTAATGCTGTTATTCAATAGTATTTGGGTTGCATCCTAGAAGTCAATGTGCCTGAGCTTGAAAATTGGCTTCCCTTGAAAAAACTTTGGCATCTGATCCTACTTTGCCTTAGTTTATGCAGCAGCTGTACTGAGAGGTGGCAAAGAAGGGGGAGGGGAGAAAGGGAGGGAAGGAGAGAGATCTAGAAAGATTGAAAGAGGGAGAGGGGGAGAGTAAGAAGAGGAGAGGACAGGAGAGGAGAGAATCAGGAGGAGAAAGAGAAGAAAAGCAAAGACAGAGGGAGAGAATAGGGGGAAAATTATATACTTGATTGGAATTCCAAAAAATTTCATGGATCTTTCATTCATCAAGAATCTGTTGAGCTCCACTCCATTAAAAAAAAAAAGCTAAAATTTATTTACTGATTCATGTCATAGAAACTCTCTTTAGCATTAATTTTCAACATTACATTTAACACTCAAAAAGAAAAAAAAGAAAGACGTATTAAATAGGAGTCTTTTTACATTTGAAAAAAACAGAAGTTCAAAAAGGTCTTATAAATTTCCCAAAGTCATACAGCTAAGTGGGTGAGCAGGAATTCAACCCGGGTGTGTGTAAGTATATAGTCCTGGTCTTAGCCATTCTTACGCTAAATGCCACTGAAGGCCAGTTACTAAAAATGAAAAGATATATAACACATTACTCAGTGTCGTGAGCTAGCCAGTGTAATCACCATGATTCTGTACACTTGAGATTCTTAACATAAATAAAATAAAATAAAACAAAAGGAAATGCAACATCTTCCTGTCTGGAAGTTCACAACCTGTGGTGGAGACTAACTTTAAATACATAATTTGAATGTGTATGATAATCATTCTAATAAACTCACTGGAGAACCATCATAAGTTTCATAGAGAAAATTTTCTTCATTACGGGATGAGTAAGGATTGATCAAGGAAAGGTCTTAGGAGAGAAGGGAGAGGAAAGAAATAAGCTTTTCAAAAGGAAAACAAGGCACAAGGTTTTTTAAGAGAGGTGAGCAGTTGAAAGCATTAAGATCAAAATTGTAGGAAATGCCATTTCGCTTCCAAAAATATTCTGATTCTACGTGATGCTAGTTTTCCTTCTCAGCCCCCAAGGCAGTTCTTAGTCAGGAAACAACATTATTTTTAAAGATCCATCCACATTTTCTCTCTTCCACAAAGTAAGTAAAATAAACTTTGAAACTGCACAATATTTTGTAGTATTTTATGTGATTTTTAAAAAGAATCAGTTATAATAAATGTTTGATGAAAATATAATTTTATAAATTGCAATGCCCATTTACCGCATTGCCTGTTTTGCTTATAGTGTCTTGGGGTTGGGGCAGCAAGTACAGCTGCTGTATCTCCTTATTTCTCAGGTTTAAGAGGAAGAGATTTAGCTAGCTGGTGAAAGGATGAGAGTGCCAACCCTGATGCCCTTACAACTGGGTACCTTATTGCCCCTTGTCCTCAACTCGTTACGGGTACCAATGGCAGAAGTGGTCCTCAGTTCTTCCTTTTTATGTGTAGAAGTAGCTTTACTGAGCAGATGTCTTATTGATAACATTTTGATTCTGAGACAAAAGCAGTGGTTGATTTTGATCCCCATACATGAAAATCACCATTAAGCATATGATTAGGGCTCTACAGAGGATAGGAGTGGGAGAAGTCTGGGAGGCATGAAACGTGAGCCCAACACAAACACAGGGGCCATCTCTTAATAAGGAAAAATGATGTTTTGGCTATCCTCTTGCTAGGAAAAAGAGGATGGATTATAGCAACCTAAAAATAAACTGGCCCAGACATCATGCCAGGTCAAGTGGGAAACCCAAAACAATCACCAGGTTATCATGGGTGAATTCCACATCAAAAGTCAAATGAATTCAGGGAACAAAAGAGAAGAAATTTTCAAGGGTATCAAGATTTATATGGGGGAAGTGAACAAAATTTAGGTCTCCATGTATTCACTGTTCATTCATTCACTCTGTTCTTTCATTCAATGACTAATCTTTGAGTGCCTTTTATAGGGAAGGAACTGTTCTAGGTCTTAGTAATATACCAGTGAATGAGCCAGGTTAAAAGGGGAACCAGAAAATAAAAAGTAAATTAATTATAATTTTGCAAGATGATAAATACATAAATAGCTTCCTTCCTTCCTTCTTTCCTTCCTTCCTTCCTTCCTTCCTTCCTTCCTTCCTTCCTTCCTTCCTTCCTTCCTTCCTTCCTGTCTATCTGCCCTCCTGACTGCCTGCCTGCCTGCCTGTCTGCCTTTTATTCTTTCTAAATAAGCCAATCTAATAGCCATAAGGTGGGCTGTGTAGGGTATCTGCACAGGATGGAGTAGGGCAGGAATGGAGACTCAGTAGAATATATCAAAGCGCAAGTAGGGTGAGCAGGGCATTTGCTCAAGGTGGCATTTGCTGGAGGTTAGAGCCTGAGTGGCATGAGGAAGGCACCCACACTGGGAGAGACAGTGCTGGCCTGGTATGGGCTCGTGGAACCTAAAAGCAGTGGATAGAATGTCCCTGTGCTACACGGGGGAAGTGGTGGTGGCAGCAGCTAGACATGGGGTTTTGGAGCCTGAGGCAGTGAGAGGCAGGCCAGCATGGGATGTTAGAGCCCGAGGTAAGAGAGGAAGGCATCCACATAGAGGTGTAGGGGGTATCAGTGACAAGAGAGGTGAGGTACATACAGGGGGATTTATCCACTGCAGTTGTATTGATGGTGGGAAGACCAAATTTCTAACAATGGGAGAAGTGAAGGAAGGAAGAAAACTAGAATTATCTATGTGGTATTGGATTGAAAATGCACATATAGATATGAACTTATCGTTTTCAACACATAAAAATAGAGATATAAATAGATACATAGCTGTAAGTATATTTATGCACACATATATATGTTCCCCTAGATCTTTCCACTGAAGTGGTCTAAGAGTTATGACACTCAATAGCAATGAGTATACTTTGTATCAAAAGCCTGGTATCTAAATATCACTTTATACTAAATAGAACCAGTAGCTGAATCAAGTACTGGAGCAGGAAAAGTACAAGATGATCCTGGAACATCTTGTTGAACCAGAAAGCAAGGAAATGCTCAAAGAATAATGGAGACATATTGGAAAGACACAGAAGAATCTTGAAGGAGCTCCCATTACAGGTTTGCCAGATTCTGCAAATAAAAATAGAGAATGCCCAGTTAAATTTGAATTTTAGATAAACAGCAAATCATTTAAATATGTCATGTATGCCTATGCAATATTACATATGTCTATGCAATATTTCAGACATATCAATACTAAAAAAATTATTCATTGTTTACCTGAAATTAAAATTTAGCTGAGTATCCTGTAGCTTATCTAGCAACCCTATCCCACTGCTGACGGTGGGACTCTGAGCATCGAGATAATTAAGAGTAATAGGCTGCAATCCACTGTGTAAAGTAGAAATTCATGAGTTTGTTGTGATATAAACAAACAAACAAGAAGAGTAGAAAGCTTTCCCCTATGGTGGAATGCCACATAATATTTGTAGAAGGAGTGATGAAAATAGAAAATTATCATCTGGCAATTATCACAGTAATAATTTAGCCAAGGAACATCAATAAATACTGAAACTAGTGAATAAAATTTTGATGAGAAATGGGATATTTATATCTCCTCAAATGTGATATTTCTGACAAAAAAAAATAGTAACGTGAACCTAATCATGAGGAACCATCAAACAAAGACAAATTTAGGAACTTTCTACAAAACAACTGGCCTATTCTCAAAAACATCAAGGTTAAAAAAGACAGAAATTGTTCCAGATTGAAAGACATTAAAGAGACACAACAACCAAACCCAACTCATGATCCTGGACTAAATCTTTCTGATACAAAGGAAATTATTGGTACAGTTAGTAAAACTTGCATAGAGCCTGAGAATTAGATGGAGTAAGGTGTTAATTTCCTGATTTTGATGGTTTTATTATCGTCATTGCTTGTAGAAATTGGTGACTAAAGTATTATGAATAACTGGGCATCATGTTGGCAACTTAATCTCAAATGGTTTAGGGGGAAAGCTCTTTGGAGTATTACTGATCCTCTGACTCCATTAGCCCCTCCTTTTAATGTTCAAACACAACATGTATAAAATGAAACTGAGGCTGTTATGTTGAATACCATCCGCTTATGCCTTTTCTACCCATCAGAGTAGGGTGATCATTCTTTGAGCTACCTGACATCAAAGCCAGAGAGTTATCTTCAATTGGGTTCTACCAAAAAACACATGAGTTGGAAGAAGACTCTGAGCCCCAGAAAGGATGGTTCAAGGTCCCTGAGCAGAGGACCCAGTTAAGCCTCTAAGTCTGTGGCAACTTGTTATATGGCAATGGTAAACTAATACAGAAGATGAGGGACAAGGTGTCCCAGATGGTAATAGTGTTTCAGATGGCAGCTGGGGTTCAGGTCTGCTTCTGTTTGCCAGTTGATGGTTATTCATAGCCTTTGGAAGACCCAAGCCTAGAAATGTCTCAGACATTACTAGCTTTCACATATTTTTTCTTTCCAAAGAATGAGTGGAAGGTAGAAGGAAACCATATCAAAATCATTTTACTTAAGTTCAAATTTGATTTTATTGTGGACAATAAGACTCACAGTAAATATCAACACTGAGGCAACAGACAGAAACCCTACCAATTTTTCAGAAGGAAGGCCTTTTAATGTTGAAATTGTAAGGCTAAAGGTGAACAGTGAAATGCAGAATGAAGCAGCCAAGGTCAGAACTGAAATGGGCATCATGTTATTCTTTAGTAATCATCGCCTCCTCTGAGGTATGTCAACAGTGTAAGAGCGAGCCAGCAACAGACTTCGGAGGAATTCAGACTTGTCTCCAGTTCTTGGAAAATAGAATACAATGTGCTGTGTATCATCTTAATTATGCCTGTTACTTAATAGTATAACAATAAAAGAACAAATGAACAATTCTTTAATACATGTTTTTGGAGAATTATAAACAAACATTCTATATTGGAATGGACGTTTCTATACTAGAAAAGAATGGCTAAAAAAAAAAATAAGGAAACCCTAGCCACTAATTTATGTAAAAGCACAATATATATTGGCTATGTCTTATATCTGCTGAGCATTCAATCAACAGTTAAACAGATTGAAGGACTCAAAAGAGCAACTTAATGGGGGAAAAGAAGTAGACACCTGCCTCGTGAGAGTCAAGAATGCATAACCTGTGCATTTGCATCTAAGTTAATATAGTTGTTTTCAAAAAACAGGCATCTTTATATGTATTGACATGAACAGCGTTCAAGATAAATTACAGTTTTTGTATAATGTGGTCCCATTTAGGTTGAGAGAAGGGGGGAGACTGAGAGAGACTGACTGCAAAACAAGTAAGCAGCTATCCATCAAAATTTGTTCTCCATTTCTTGTATAAAATATGGTTGTAGCTAGGCATATGGCTGCCCAGCTACACTGCAATTCTTGGCCCCTTTACAGTTAGGTATAGCCATGTAGCTCAGTTATCACCCAAACCTGTCCTCCAAGTCAGGCCGAGTGCCTTCTTCATGCTGTGTTTCAGCCTTCCTCATTATATGGAATAATGATCACCAGAGGGACCAGAGTGACATGTGTTGAAGATGGCAAAGCCACAGTCATTCTGGGTCCCCAAGTGACTGACTGCCTAGAGCAGAGCTGCCCTCCAACCTATGTTACTCACATCAAACCTTCACATGCAGGAGAAACAAATCTCATTATTCTTTAAGCCACTGAATTGTGGAATGTCTCATTGCAGCTTAGCCAATCTTAACTTACATGTGCATTATAAAATAAAAGTATTTCACACAATACGTTTCTGTACATGCACTGAAAATATTTGCAAAGATATTCAATAAACTGTTAATGATATTTATTCTTGGGGAATCCACATGATGATAAGGGGTAAAAATTATTGGGTGGATTATAAGAGTGATACATGTGAATCCCCTGGTCCAGAGCCATCCTCAAAGCCCAGGCTCAGACTGCGAGCTAGACTTCACCAATTGAATGCTCATGGCCAGCACTCTGAATCTATAGAGAGTGACAGGGTCACAGGGCTATAAGCAATTATTCACGGTGGCAACAGAAGCACTTAGTCTAGCAGGAGTGGTGACAAGTGTTCATAGATGCAGCTGCCTCACCTAACCATTCCTTGGTGTGACCATGTTTGTGTTCTCGACCACCAATAGCTTGGGGTGTGGAGAATAGGGACAGATTCCTAAGAGTGTTTGTATCTCAGACAGGTTGGCAGGAAGTTCAGCTTTGGGGTCCAAATATAATAGCAAGAAGGATTGCTTAGTAAAGAAATGAGACAAAGACGAGGGCAAATATGGCAAGATCTGGGCTCTACATTCAAATATAAAAAGTATTTCATAGAAATTCATATCCAATTGACCAAAAAAAAGTTTATATAAGATTTCCCTTACAATACTGGATGCCATTTCTTAAATTAAATCAGGATTTCTCAACAGTATAGATCTTTGGGGTCAGATTTTTTTTTGAGGGGATGGTGGCATACTACACATTGCAGAATATTTATCAGCATCCTGGGATCCATCCACTAGATGCCAGTAACACATCCTCTCTAACCCATTGTGACAACCAAAACTGTCTCCAGACATTGCCAGATGTCCTATGAATCTCTTCCTCCCATTTAGGTTGAGAAACACTGCATTCAATGAATTAATAAAAAATCACTGATTTCTCTCTAATCTATTTTCTTTTAAAATTGCACAAAGTGATCAGGGCGTTTGGGTCATAATCAAGCATTGGCTCAGACAATTACCATGCATGGATATGTTTTAACACCCTGATGCTGACACAATGCTGAGCATCACAGTAACTAAGGGAGACCACAGAATCAGAATTCAGAAGGTCATGGCAAAGTGAGCCTAATAAATATGACTGCATTTGAATGGGACACACATGAGCTTATTCACTTGAGTCTAGACCACCAACCTGAAATTATAGGATGGAGGGGGGGAGGGGGGGAGAGAGAGAGGGAGGGAGGGAGGGAGGGAGAGAGAAAGAGAGAGAGAGAATTTAGCTTCTGCAAGTGTGAAAAAAAAGTTCTACAAGAGCAAATTGCAAAGTGACCACCAATAGGAGTAGTAAGGAGTTGTTTTACACAAACTCCTGGGAGTCATCTGGGTTGGCTGGTGAGGTTGGTCAGTGGTAGGTTCACTAGTAGGAGATGGTCACCAATTATGCAGGTGGTCTGGAGGCCTCCTAACCCAAGGTGCTGATGGTCACAAGCTCCAGCTCCGATTACAGAAGATATATTTTGTAACTGACCCACCCTTTGTGTACTTAACTGGGGACTTTGCTAAAAAGGTAGGAGCAGAGGGTAGATCAAAGTCTCATACTACCATGTATTTTTCTTTTAATGATTACCTTTGCATGTCTAAAGAAATGACTTAGATGATTGGAAGTTAATGGCCCATTAAAGAACCAATCATTTTTGTGTGAAGTAAAAAAATAGAGAGACAAATGTTTACAGATAAGAGACCTAAGGATAAGGATTTTATAAATAGCTTAGTAATTTTAATTTATTTAAGAAACATTAGAATAGTCATAACAATAGAGAACTTTAAACAGCTTCAGAACCTAAATTTGCATTAGTTTGTATAATAATTGAGCCAAATAAAAACTGGATGAAAGCACAACACACTGTATGAATAAATGTCTCAAGCATGGAGGACAAAAGAGAGAAGGAATTCAGCCTTCAGGTGACACAGGGGAGTACAGACACATGCCCCTGAAATAGCCTTCTTTTGGTAATTGGTGTCTGTGGAGTCCCCAGCTCCTACCCCTGCTTGCCATTTTTTGCTGGCAGAGACTCAGCTTCCACCAAAAGCAAAAATTCCAGATACTCGCACTTACTTTCCCAGACTCCTTTGCAATGCCAATATGGGCACATGACCCGATGCTGACAAAGGAGACCTGAGGGGAAATCTGCCAGGGAACTTTTGGGAAGGGCTTTCTTTCAAAAATAACAAAGATGTAAGTGCCTTTTATTACTCACTGTGTCCTGAGAGGCCCATGTGGCAGGGAGGTGAGGGTGTTAAAGCCAGACACAAAGTAATATTTAATGTGTGATTATATTTCATTACATTCACCTGTCAATGGGAAACTGAGGCCCTAGGTCAAACATTCCCTGAGGAACCGAATCCTGCTAACAACCAGGACCAGCTTATAAACTGATCCTTCTCAGTTGAGCCTTCACAGAAGATCCCAGCTCAGGCTGCCATCTGGATTGCGACCTCATAAAAGACCCTAAAGTAATCAGCTTAACTGTGTCCGGACTCCTGATCCATAGAAACTGAAATAATACATATTGTTTGAAGCCACTAAGTGAATGGTAATTTGTTATATAGTGACAGATAACTAATACAATACCTGTGAGAGATTAAAAAATAAAGTCCTTACTGTTTAAGTTACTTTCACTCATGTATTCTGTTTGGTGTGGCCAAAAGCAGTCTGCCTGAAACAGAGAAGTTTCTTGGGCAGACACTATTTTGTTGCACTTGTAGTATTTCATTAACATAATAATAAGCTATCACTTAGTATAATGTGTATTATATCTGCTCTTAGAATATTCTAAATAAAAACTACTGTGCTAACTATATTCAAACGAACAAGCAAGATTCAGAGTTATCATGTGCTCTCCACTGGCATTGACGTTTGAGATTCTCTTGGGTAAGGGCACTCTGATTATCTTGAACTAGCAATAAATTGTTATACTTATTAATGCCATTTTTATAGCATTCTTATACAGACATCTTCTACATTCGTGTAACTGAAATCAAAGCACAGAATTGGATCCAAGTCCCGTGGGTGAGTCAGGATAGAAAACCATAAGACCCAATTTCAGATCCATCTGGACTCTCCCTAATTCGACACCTTACACTACTCACTTCACCTGAAACTCCCTGAACTTCAGTTTCATTATAACTGAAATGGGGTAACATGCCTGACTGAGTAAATGATAAAAAGCACACCGAAGTTTGATTATACAGAAGCACTTCAAGGGGAGGAGAAATATTTTAAAGGACAAAATATAATCCCAGTTCTAAAAGACTATTTCATTGTTGAAATAAAATGATACACACATAGAAAATGTGACCCCAATTATTTCTGGCCATGTTTTTTGAAGCCATTCGGTAACAGAGGGTTTTCCAGAGCATTTTAAAATGAACATACTTAGCTGCACTTGACCAGAGTCTCTGGCTACTTCTGATAAAGATGTTAAGAACCAAGAGCACCCATCAACTGAGCTCAACCTAGGAAAGGACCCATCCTTTTTCTCTGTCCCAGTGACTAAAATAACATCCTGGAATGAGATCTTTCTGCTGTAATCTTTTCTGGCTGTGTCTACAAAATGCCAAAACAAGTGAAAACTATAACATTCAGGCAAAGCAGGTACTTGGCACTTGAAGAATTGTTTTATTGACTTAATCTTTTCTCCCCCTGATGCAGTGAGTTGAGAGGACTTTTGTGTGTAGATATAACCTTGGTGTTTACAGTCGGATTTGGGGCCATTCGTCTTTAGTCAGTCACGCGTTTGATCTGAAGATATTTGCAAAGTTTACATTTATGGAACTGTTTTCTCAACTTCATCAAGCAGAGTTTTTCTTCCTTCTAAACACATCACAGGATTCTCTTTTTTTGTTGTTAATTCATTTATCTTCGAAATAGTAGTCCTGTGCTTCTCTACTCTTTTCCTTTCTTAAACAAAATGGCATCTTCTCATCTTCCTTCTCAGTGTCCCCTCAGAAGCCACCAAGATTCACAGATCCTCTGAATTTTACTCCTATAATTCTTCTTCAGAGAGCAAAGCTTTCTCCAACCCTCAGGTGTGTGTGAAAGGGCCTGTTTCCTTCACACTCCTCATAACCCTGCACTCCAGACCTGTGACCTCTGTTACCCAGTGTCAATAGTCTCCTTTTACATCCATCCCATTCTTCCGGCCCAAAGGGACCCTGATCCCAGCCTCTGCCAGGCACCACTGGATGCAAATGAGAAAAGGAAGGAGCTGCAAGGAAGTGTGCCCCCAGCCCAAGGCCACCTTTACACTCGAGAATATCTGTTTTGGCCAAGTAGGACTTCAGCTGGCAACCACCTTGAGGTGAGAAGGCTTGCTGAGCCTCATACTGCAGGCTCATACACATGCACAGCAGCTTTCTTCTCGAAGACTGACTCAGACCTAGCTTGTTGTGGGTGTTGTTTATTTGCTTAATTTTCTCATTGAAAAAGAAACACAATTTTGCAACAAAATCTTTAGTAGAAGAGGATATCTGAAAGGAGAAAATTGCCTTGTTGTATGTAAAAATTTCCCTGTATGTGATTTCAGAATAAAAGAGCTTGAAAGGGCAATAAAAGTCACCTGGTCCATCTTTTCTTCTTTTTATTCAGATAATAAAACTTTGGGGGCCCTTTCTGCCTTTGGAAGGAACTTACTTAGTCGCTCTATCATCATCATCATCATCATCATCATCATCATCATCATCATCATGGTCTGGGAACACCCTCTCTGTACCTATGCCCCCATGCTACTGCCTAACTGGCCTACTATGCTACCTAAAAATAAAACATATTTTTCCCAAGCACATTTGAAAAACTTTCCACTAAATCCCACAACTTAAGATTCAGCAGCAAAGATAAGTATATATATTTTCCAAAATTAAACCGAAAAAATAGCTAACATGAAACAGCAGACAGTACAAGTGTTGGCAAGATCATGAAACTCAGAAACTTCACCCAGGAGTCAGAGAACTTTTCTCTGAAGAGCCAGCTACTATTTTCAGCTTTGTGGGCCATGTAATCTCCCTCACAACTACTCAACACTGCCATTGTCCATGAAAACAAAAATAGACAATACATGAAAAATGACCACGGTTGTCTCCCAATAAAACCTTACTTACAAAAGAAGGCCTTTGGCCACAGTACACAGATTTTTTATCTATCATCAGTGATAGTATAAATTTGGACAACTAGGTTGGAAAACTAAGCCTGAATACACACACACACACACACACACACACACACACACACACACACACACACTAGGTCTCAGCAATTCCACTTCTACGTATATACACATGGCAGTCAGAAACCGGAAATAAGTCAAACGTTCATCAGTAGTAGAACAGATCAACAAATTGTGGTATATTAATCCAGCAGCAACACAGCGATGAAAATAAATTATTACAACTACACATGACAAGCAGGAGGAATCTCACAAACACACACAAACACAGCCTGTGATTTTTGCAAAACCACAGTCGAAAATTTATCTATTTCACAATGACTCATGTATAAAGCCCTGCAAAATATATTTCTCTTTGAAATTCAGTGGCAGAGGATAAAAGGTGTTCTTTGCTGATAAATTTAAATATTAAAAATTGCTTTAGGAACCCAAGAATCACGTTTCCTCTTTCTTTCTTTCTTTCTTTCTTTCTTTCTTTCTTTCTTTCTTTCTTTCTTTCTTTCTTTTCTTTCTTTCTTTCTTTCTTTCTTTCTTTCTTCTTTCTTTCTTTCTTTCTTTCTTTCTTTCTTTCTTTCTTTCTTTCTTTCTTTCTTTCTTTCTTTCTTTCTTTCGCATTTGTCAGGAAATTCTAAATGCAATCAAATGTTCAACCTTAGTGATTAAGTCATTTCGGAACCATGGTGATATCTATGCTTCTGTCCCTTTTATTTTGTTTCAGTTCTACCTTTATTTGTAATTACTCTTTTTTGTTGTCTTTAATTTATTAAGCCTCTCTGGAAAGCAAAGAGAGCATATATCTTAAATAAAGATTTCTCAATCTCAGTACTATTTACATGGGCTAAATGACCAGTTATTATGAGGCTGCACATTGCTAGATGTGACAAAGCATCCCTAGCCTCTACCCACTAGATGACAACAGTACCCCTGACCAAAAACATCTTCAGGCACTACCAAATGTCCCCTGTTAGGCAAAATCATACCCAGGTAAGATGCAATTCAAAGTATTGATTAAAACCCAACTACATTCTTTACCCCACTAAGTGGTGTATAAGTAGGTCTTTAGCCAAATGAGGAAAACTTGGAAATACCCATTGGCCTACTTAGCCAGGAGACGTGGGCTGAGAGACATTCAGTAAAGGCCAGTGAATGAAAAAATGGTGGTTTCCTGTCTTACCTGGAGGTACACACATAGGAAAAAAGGAATGGAAGTGGTTAACAAGCACAATGTTATAAAGATATTTCAGATGCCATATTGGGAAAGTTCTATGGGCAAAGTAAACCCCAAAGTTAGCAGATGCTTCTTTTACCCTTCTCCATGGCCCTAATAAGTTAAGATATCCAGAGAAAATTTGGATATTTTATTCAAAGTAGAAAATGACTGAGAAGTCTAAATGGCTTTTATTCAGAAGACACAGAAGCTTCCCTGAAATTCTCCTCCCAAAGGGAAGCACATGAAGGAAGGCAAAATGGAGGTGACAAGACACAGTGAGAACACTACCTCCCAGCATAGTGCATTTTACTTCCACCTATGAGCCCCATTTGGTTCTCTGAGGTTACCTGGACAGCTAAGGTCACATTGCACTCATTTTACACTTGATTAAGTCACACGTGTAAATGGCACAAGGTCATAGACTTAAGAACACAAAAGAGTGCGAGTGGAGAGCTCAGTAATCCACGCACCCTACAAAACCCCAATCCAGTGCCTCTTCCTTCATCATTCTCTGATTCTCCCCCAGCCTTCAGTCATAAGTATCTGGTTCCTCTCTTTAGCCCAAGTCTTTCACTCTTTTATTAGTGTCGTCTCTGTGTGAGCTTTTTCTCTCTACTGTAGCATAATGTGTCTTAATCATCTTAGTTCTCGTCACTGTTTTTACTAAGCACAGAGCCCTGTAGGGCTCAAAAATGCTTGTTTAATTGAGCCTGATCTATTAATATACTCCTGAATCCCTGCTGGTTATTCAGGAGTGAACGTTGAGAATTAAAATCCTCATTTTAAAGGGGAGAGGATTTCCTGAGAAATATCTGGAGGTTTGTGACTCAGTGACCCTCTACAAAGGAACATGAAGGTTAATGCTCAGAGGGAGGGAGCTGATGCCTGACCTGTGCAGGGTGAATTCCTCACCCACACTCTCCAGGAAGTGTGACCTGAGGGTAGCATGTTGGATGAACATGGCAGCACTGCTTTTAAACAGTTACCAGAGGGCACACTCCAGTGTGAAGGGTTCCACATCTCACTACACCTGGCTTTAAAACTAGTGACATCTACTCAGCTGACAGAAACATTTATGTCTTGGGTCTCTACTGTTTTGATGGCATGGAACCATACATTGGTGTCTTTGAGAAACATGGAATAATTATTTCTCATATATACTTTCACTTTGTGAATTTTCAACCCTTCAGAGCACCCACGAGTTAAAGATTTTAATCTCCATTTTGTAGGTCAGAAACAGACTCACAAAGGTTGAGGGCCTTTCTAAAGTCACTCAGACACTTAATGACAGAGAAGGCCATCTGATTCTCAGTCTAGGGTGGTGTGTCTCAACTTGGGGCAACTGTGCCCTTCAGGGGACATGTGGCAACATCTAAAGATGGTTTTGATTGCCCTGACTGGTGTATAAGGGAGGAGTGACACTGGCACCTAATTGGCGAAGGGCAAGGATGCTACAAAATATTCTCCAGCACACAAGGCATCCCTCTAATAAGAACTGTCAGGCCCTGAGTGACAATAGCATTAATGTCGAGCAACCTTGGTCTAGATCTCTCTCTCTCTCTCTCTCTCTCTCTCTCTCTCTCTCTCTCTCTCTCTCTCACACACACACACACACACACACACACACACTCACACACACACACACACACACACACATGTTGTCTGGGTGCAGCACAGATGTCTGTAGTATCCAAGCCACCTGGGCCACAATGCATTATGGCCCTGCACCGCAACCTGTAGAGTCATCTGGAAGACCCAGAAGTTCAGAGTAAGTCTTGAGGCTACATGGCACCCCAGCCAACGCTGGCCACCATATGAAACAGGGAGTGCGGAATGAACGGGAGTGTTAACTAGTAATTCTCTAAGGTCCTCAGGTGATATTCTTTCACTCTATGACAGTGCCACTGTTTAAGCAGTCCTCAGATCTTTGAATAGTAGAGTCAGGTTAGGAATAGTTCTGTACCAAGAGCAGCTATAAAAGTGTCATTAGACAAACCTTGATGATTTCCCCTGATGCTCAACACTTAGCCCTAGAATTATCTTGGAACAATACTTCAAGCTTCTGGGCCCCAACATCTCTTTACACTATCTCTCATGTTTCACTTCTTAAAAAATTTGCCATTACTTATTTTTTGCCTGCTATTTAAATAAGACCCTATGTTTGAAACTATAACCAACAAGACCTAACAGCATTGCCCAATATATTTTAAGATCACAAAAAGTATTTTTCTAGTCCTGGACTAAACCCACTGTACAGATCTGGTCCAGCTGTTCCCAGACAAACAGGAAGGTGGATCTCCTGGGGGGCAGGGTAACTTGCCAACTCAAGGGCATCCAGCTGCAAAGCTACAGCTGAGACCCAGACATCTGTGCCACCCACACTGTACCCACAGCTCGCCACTCTCGTGGTCTCACCATTCCTGTCTTTGTGAGAGAAAAAGCGAAATTTTCACAGAATCACCCTATCCCATATAGAAGTCACCCCATAAAATCCAAACATCCCTCTCTTTTCTTCTAATTTTGTTTGTATAGATGAACGCATTTCATGGCTCCCTATGCTTATACATATTCTATACGTCAAACGCTAAGATCATGCTCAATGTGTGTCAAACACTGTTCTGGGCACTTTATGAATATTAATTCCACATGTTACCATAGTTGTAGCTGTAAATACTACCTGGATCAAAAAGGAAAGTGTGCTTCCACCGAGATTTTATTTCTGAGTGTGACACACCCAGTATTATATTGTGAAGGCATTCATACAAACCTTTGTGGATTAATGATAAAAATTATAAAGCTAGGAGAGCATGGCCCCTTCTCTGCCTGTGCATACAGAGAGGATGAAAGGGAGCAACCTCTGTAGTGTCTGTTCTTCTACAGACACTAATGTTATTGGGTCAGGCCCCACCCTGATGACCTCACTTAACCTCAATTACTTCCTTACTCCACTTACAGTAATACTGGGAGTTAAGACTTCAGTGTATGAAGTTGGGGGAACACTTACATTCAGTCCATAAGAGGTTCCTCGATGCCTCATGTCATCTTAACCAGTTAAAGAAAAATAAACTTGAGATTTTGGCACCTAGGACCAGGAAAGATTGGGGTAGTAAAAATGGGTTTAAGAATGGTTTGTGTTTTTTTTTTTGTCAAATATATAGCCTATATCCAGATGATATTTATAAATAGTGTTTTGGATTTATATCTCAAATTCTATACAGAATTCCAGTTTGGTGCTTTTCATGGCACCTCAGAATCGTGCGACTTCCAAGCTGGGACTGATTTCTCTTTTCACATGCAAACACTGAGGTCCTGCAAAGCCACGTGGCCCTCTGGGACTGGCAGGTAGACTGGGCACCCCCTCCATCCACCTTGACCTTCTGCAAGGAAATGACTGGTCAATGATCTATTATCTTTAAAATTCAGGATACATGCTTTAAAAAAAGTAGTGTTGTTTTAAGAAATGTTCTATTCAGGAATTTGAAGTCACAAGTCTAAAAATCCAGAAGGTTATCAGAAAAAGAAATCCAGAAAGTGATAAAGGTTAGAAAAACATAAGACACTTTGTCCTGTATTCAAAGTTGCATCAACAAATGGTGAAGTGGAAGGAATGTGGCTGAAGGCAAAAAGAGTTATGTGAAACAGTCCTCGGTCAGTGACGTGAGCATAGCCATTGTAGACAAAGGTCCAGTGGTTTCTGAGGCCCTACTTCCAGGAACAAACTCCTGTCACCTCCCCATTTGCAGAACAAGAGGACAGGGAACCTTCAGATGCTAAACAAAGGCTATTCACAGACAGCACTTGATGCCTCAGAGTTCTCTCACAGAAAACATCTGGATGACCTTTAGTGTATCAGATTAGGCCCCAGGACGCCCCAAAACATGCAATATGTACTTTCCAGTAAGAGAGATAGTGAATGAGGGCAAAATTATAAATGGCATTTTCCTGTAAATGACTAAGACTAATAGTCATAGGAAGCTATCCTCACAGGAAAGAATCTAAGATGCATTATTTATTCTCTTTCTGTCTCAAAGGAAGTTGGGGGAAAAAATAAGATGGAGATCATGACATTTTTCAATAAGGAAAAGGCAAAGCGAGTGTGTTATATAGCATTAGTGACCCCAAATCTTCATAGTCCCTCGAACTCATGCCATGCGTAGTTCCTGTCACTAAACAGTACGTTTTCCTGCCTGTTGAGTTTAGATTCCACCACGTGACTCACTCTGGCCAGTGGAATAGTAGCCAACATGGTACCACTGATGTTCTGGGTGACAGGGCTTGTTGCCTTGTGTGTGTGTCATGGCCATAGAAAGCGCCTCCCCCAGGAGCTGCTGCCACTCGGCCTGAACCCTGGAATAAAGACATGTGGGGACCATATGTTCCACCTGGTGAGAGGCTAAAACCAGCTGGACCCAGAGCCTGAGGCAAAGTCATCAGGCCCAAGCTTCCACTGGCCCAGTACGCCCCCACCCACCACACCCAAGTCCCTTTCACACCAACCTAAAGACCAGCAAGTGATAATGATGGTCTTTTTAAACCAGGAGGCCACCAATTAGGGCCTGAACACCAAATCTAGCTGCCACCTAACTCACCCAGCAGCCAGCTATTAATGAATTTTTTATATTTAAAGGATAGAAAAAATGTCCTAAGAAAATTTTGTGACCCACAAATATTATATGAAATTTAAGTCACAGCATCTATAAAGTTTGACTGGAACACAATCACCATCATTCACATATGTAATGTCTACAGCAGCTTTAGCACTGGTGGCAGAGCTAAATAGTTGTGATGACCACAGAGCCGAAAACATTTACTACCTGGCTCCTTCCAGATAAAAATTTTGGACCTTGTTTGAAGCCATTGAGTTTTAAAACGGTTAACCATGTAGCAATATGGAAGTATTTATCTCTGACAACAAACTAGTAAATAATTAGCAGTAATTATATCACAGGACATGAATATACTTAAAATAACACATAAGTAGGAGAATCAGAGGATCTGCTAGATTATATATATATATTGTTTCACACTGTCAAGGATTTTTAAGTAAATTGATTGTTTTTCCTGTGTTTCTGGGATTGCTTTCTGTTCAAATGCAATGACTAACACTGAGGAAGAAGGCATCTACAGAACACTTGCAACTTCAGAAGAAAGTGGCACTTGCATCCTTGCACTGAATTACATGGTGCTGACGCTGGACAGCACCCAGAGAAAACATCAAAATAGGCAGATGCAAGTTCTTTCCCTAAGCCCTAGGAAGACAGAGACCAGGCCCTAGATGTCCCCTGCATCCCCCATGATGCCCTGCATATTTCAAGGCAAACACTGGGCACTTGATAAACATGTGCTGATTAAAGTCATATCTCTGAGGACAACAGGGGTTTGTGGAAAGTACATGACATTGAGAGTCAGGAGGCCTGGCTTCTAGAGGTGATCCTGAAACTAAGCGCTGGGAACCGCTGGACCCATTATTAGTTTGGTTCATGGCAGAACACCCTAACCAGCCCCCGCTGCTGGTGGGCTGCAGGAGAGTGGAGGCAGGAAGCCCTTGGGCCAGCCTCCAAGGCTAGGCCCCAAGGCTAGCCCCCCAACTATAGGCAGCCTTGTCCTTTTATCCTGGTGAGCTACAAAATTACTATTATTTTCTCTATGTAACATGACGTGGAAATCATTAGGATACACTTGGGGCAAGTGAACCGGCATTTAACACATAAGAAGGTTCGTTTAGTCTGATAGCTATTTATTTTAAAGTGTAGAAAATTCACTAGCCCCTTTAAATTAATGCTTCACTAATCAAGAGTAATAAAAATAGAAATTATTCTAAGAATCTCTTGAGTTATCCTGGAGATCAGGATGCTCAGAAGTGAACAAACGAAGCTCACTGTTCACTCTTCACACTACATGGTAAGCAGCCTCCAGGCTGAGGAGGACTGATTTTATCTGATGGTGCCAATGAATAGAGTCTCCGTATCCACACTCTCTGAAATGTGACTTTGCAACTACTTTCCAGAGTTGGGTCCATTTTCCTGCCCTTGAATCTGAGCTGGCCCTGTATGTAGCTTCAGCAAATAGGTGGTGGCTGAAGTGATGAGACTTCAGTCTGAGTATAGACCTTAGGAGGTCTTGAGTCTCTGTCTCTGTCTCTCTCTGTCTGTCTCTTTCTCTGTCTCTCTGTCTCTCTCCCTCTCTCTCTCATCCTTGCCCACGTGGCCAGGGAAGCCCAGGAGAGTCTGATGGAAGATCAGAAACCACATGGAAATAAGCCTACGACCACCCTAGCCTGGAGAAGCCAACTTCAAACACAGGAGAGAGGCAGCCCAGATCAGCAGAGCCACCTCCAGGCCCCACAGCTGGTTGTCCATGCACGAGACAGCCAAGGCAAGACCAGAGGGACCACACAGCTGACTCATGGGTATGTGACCAATAATAAATGTTTATTGTTTGAACCTGAGGTTTGGGACAGTTGCTTATGCTAACTGATATACATACATTAGATCAGACTTCTTCCCCTTCTAATGAAAAAGAAAATTAATCTTTATTTTCAATTTTTATGAGTTTATCTGAGCTTAATTGATGACATATGCCAGATGTAACGAGATTTCAAATGTTCCTAAAAATTATTCTTTTCCTCATTTTTAGTATTCAAATATATATCAATTCAGGCATTCAACAACATATTATGAATTGTTTGTCTGTTCTGCATCAGGTTCTGAACTAGGCTCCAGGGTTATAGCAATGAAATCGTCTCAGCCACTAAGTGCCTATATCTCTAATGCTGTACTCTATCTAATATGTCAGGCCTCAGTTCTATTTGAATGTTTTAGTATTACTGAAGACTCATCATATTCTGAATCTTAAATCATCATTCTCTCCTCTAGGAGCTGCCAGCAAAAAACAAACAAACCAACAGCAATGACAAAAAGGATTTATTCCCACGTTTACCTTTACACATCCATTCATTCATGCATGAAATGTGGACTGTGAACTGTACCCAAGTGAGCTGAGTCTTCAAAGAGGAATAAGACTCAAAGTTACCTTCAAGGACACCCAGTTCTTCCTGTGGACAGAACTGGACCACATTTCCCAGCTGCTTGGCATTTACGTGGGGCCATATGACTAATTCCTACCAAAGGGACATAACTAGAAATGATGGGCTACTTGCAGTCAAAGGACCAATGTTTCATACAGAAGAAAAAACTCACATGCTTAAACAATAAAATATTAGTTCATAGGTCATTAGGGTACAGAGAACTTTTTGAAATCTTTTCTAAACCTTTTACTAATACATTAATTGGGAAGGAAAAGTCACACACATAGGCAGTCTATTCCCTAGGCTCTGTGTTGACCACACGGGCATGTTAAGGAGCTTTATTTTGAATTCTTTCAATTATTAGTTTGAGTAGCAGCTATATGTCATATACTTATTGGGGCATAAAAATATACCTTCTCTTTTTTTGACAACTCGAGCTTCCTCTTGATAATCTTTGCCAAATTTCTGACCTTGAGTAAAAACCTATAGGCCATGGAAATTTATACCTTTTAAAATATGTTTTGGACATCTGTCCTTTAAATGTTTCACTTTTATTTTTATTTTAAAACATATTTTGTATTAAAAGAACCAAGTATGTTACTGTCATGGATACAAATCATCTTCTTGTTTATTATAAAGTGATTCAAACAAATTGGCAATAGAAGAAATCTGCCCCCTTCCAGGAACAGTAAACAATTTATTTGCTCAAAACATTTTTGAAAATTTAGTTGAGTTTATCTCAAAACTTCATGTGATTCATGAAATTGTATTGGTATTTTTAAAACAAGAAATACAAACTAAAATTTTGAGAGGGAGTCAAAGGACCTAGGAACCTTTGCATTGCCAGACCACCTCCAAACACAAAATTTCCCAAGGAAACTAACAATTTTCCTGCTGAAGTTGATTATACATGAGTAAATATGGACCATCCAGGTTTTCTGAAAATCTTATGTGGCTGTTTCTAACCCTATTTCTGGGGAACTCTGAACTCTCTCTGCACTGATGTCTTCGTTTATAAAAACAGCTAGTGAGCACTGAAGATGTCTCAGCTCTAATACTCACTGGTCGAGATGCTATCCTGTGGATACCATATCCTTTACATCTCCCTGCTTCTTTCCCATCCCCCACCGCCATCAACTTGACACAGCATCTCTTGCCTTCTACCCATGCCTCTACTTTCTCATGTTGGAAATTCTAAATTAGATTGGCCTATTTCTCCCCAATTACAAAAACATAACCAGTGAGTGTGGGAGGGTTACATAAAGGCAGATTTGGGCTTGATAGAGGGAATAACAACCAGGGCACTGAAAGAGAGCATAAGAATGATAGCCCAATGTCCAGGTTTTAGCACTGGGTGACCTTAGTTCATAACTGGGCTCTGACGCTTACTAGCTGCAAACATTAGAGAAATTACTTAACCTCTCATGCCTTGGTTTCCTGAAATGGAAAATAGAGATGATGATATACCCCATTAGGCAACTGGGAGAATCAAATGAGTTCAATTATGCAAAATGCATGCAAATTCATAAAACATATGCAGATTCAACACCAAAGGGCATTATTTTCGCTTTCATTTTTATAAAAAAGCAAATCAGTTACCCATTACAGCAAAGAGCTAACTAGTCAGCAATGCTTTCATCTTTTCTTGGCGTAAATGATTAGTCGGTAATTCCAACCTGCCTTGTAGTTAGCAGTGGCCACTGACTGATTTCCAGCTCTGAGAGGAAGAGTAGTGTGTTATTGGCATATTGGGCCCATGTAAACCTCTTACATGTCTCCTCCATACTGTCTCCCTTTTCAGCAGGCTACAATGGTGGAACTGTGCTATGGCCTTAGAAACGATATGCTGAATATGAGAAAGAGTGTCATCAAATGGTGTCCTTGCATGGAGAAGAGGTGGATCTATTGTCCTTGACTCCCATGACTCTATCCTATTCTAGCTTGAAGCACCATAGACCGTCATGGAAGCAAAAAAATAAATATATTTCTTTTGGATACTTTGGTCTATTTTTAATCTTATTCTAGCCCAGGATCTCTTAACCTTGGCACCAGTGACATTTGGAACTGGATAATTCTTGGTTGTGGGTCTGTCCTGTGGACTGTAGAATGTTTAGAAACACCCCTACCTACTAGGAGCCACTAGCATTCCTCCTCCCCAGCTGTGGCAACCAAAAAAGTTTCCAAATATTGCAGAATGTCCCCTGGGGAGTAAAACTCACCCTGGCTAAGAACCACTAGCCTAGCCTAGCCTAGCCTAACCATGTACCCATCGTCAGAGGTTCTCAAGATGTTGTGTGTGTGGCCTCTTTCCAGGGCTGATGGAGTAAGAAAGCTTCAGATGTTAAAGTCTGTCCATAATCTAGAATCCCTTTCAATTCTGCAATTTACACGAGGACTCTTTTACTGAAAAAGAAAGCACACATTTACTGGTGTGGATTCTTAGAGATAATTTGGCCCCTAAAGAAAATAGGACCTGGAGAGGTTACAGGACTTCCCAAGGTCATGAACAAATCAAGGCTCCCGACTCTCAGTTTAATTTTGCTTTTACTACCCCATCCTGCCTAGCATGAGAGTTATGGATACATTGTTTTATTTTATTTTTACATAACTTTCTCATCAAATAAAATCATCTACTTTATCTTTTTTACTTTAGTTCAAGGAAAATACTCCCAAAAAGAAGTGAAGAGGGAGGCACTGAAGGACACCCACTTATTCATTACATACTGTATATAAAAATCTGTCAATTCTTTATTTACAATGACCAAAATTTACAGAGGAAAAAAATCCTACGCAAGAATAATTAATTGATGTCAGGCTCTATTTACACATGTTGTTAGTAACTACACGGGCCCCTCTGTCAAGAAGTGATATTAACCAGGCTCACCAACCTACTAGCTGTTGAAACACTAGACTCACTCTCCAGGCACTGAGAATCAGAAGAAGTGAGAGCTGATCTCCTCTACTATTGCTACCTATGGCAGCGTTTGAAAATATAAAAATCCTTCTTAATCCATATGTTAACCTCGAGTTCTCCCAGAAGTAAGAAGAAGTTGAGATGAAATTTTGCATTCAAGTAGTTTAATTGGGAGGCGATCCCAAAGAAGCATTTGGAGGGGAGCAGAGAAGTGAGACAGAAACAGTGGTCAATTAAGTGCCTTAATGAGCAGGTGACCATTGTAGGCAACTGGAGTTCAATTCTGCTGGCCCCCCTGGGTAGACTGTGTAGGGCTTGACTCAGACACCTCCCACTCAAGAGGCAAGGAAGTTAGTTACATTAAAGATTTCTTCCTGAGTGGAATTCCTTGTCATTTCCAGATTGCACTGTCATTGGCTAAACACAAGGAGTATGGAGTGGCAGCAGAAAAGCCTTCTAGGTAGAGTGTCAGGTGTTTGTCATATAAAGCTTCAGGTGGGTGTGGGCAGGGCAGCTGAGGCTTCTACAATGGTCCAGAATTAAATGGTTGACCCTCCACTTCCCTGCCCCCTGCATTTCTCCCCAGCTCAAGCAGTGATTTTTCCTTCATGTTCATTTCTTCATCCAGGGAAAGGAAGCACATTCATTGTTGGTGTATCTCTAAGATTTAATTGCTCTCACTTATAAACTCCCAACCAGTGGGACACAGATGCTTGGAGCTGGGAGTGGGGAGAGC
The DNA here is from genome assembly GCA_030015415.1 of Cynopterus sphinx. Lineage (NCBI taxonomy): Eukaryota > Metazoa > Chordata > Mammalia > Chiroptera > Pteropodidae > Cynopterus > Cynopterus sphinx. The sequence continues at coordinate 3,681,621 of CM057388.1, forward strand.
CTTAAATTATATAAATCTCCTTTCACACAAAATCTCATTGGTAGAATATTTTATCTCAAGATATGTATTTTACTGTTTTTATAAGTGATTTGATGCTACTCTGAAAAATCATATATGAATTTATTTTAAAGCACAACTTAATTTGTTGATTACTGACACTATGTGTTTTTTAGACACATGAAACTAAAACTACCACAATTAGTCATTTGAATCATGAGAGATTAAAATGGGGGGAGGGTCTCCATAATTGAAATCTTTGAGAAACATCAATTTAATGCTTGGAGAACACTAAAGAAGTACCCCAATGACACTTTGCTGACATGAAGGATGTGTGCATCTATGTGTTTCCTTAAGTTCATCTGCTTCCAAAATCTCATTAAATGCCACTTACACAACACTAAAGTGTTTGGGAGTCACAAATGCAAATGTAAACGTGAGCTTGAATCCTAGCTCTGTGACTCTGACTCGCCAGCTGTTTGACCCTAGACAGGACACTTCACTTCTCCAAACCTGACTTGCCACATCTGTAAAACAAGGTTTTTCTTTCCTTCCCCTTTATTACCTCCCCCAACTTCCACCCCTGACCTATGGATGTTGCCATTTCCTCTTAAGAACTGGATCTCTGAAGGTGGGGTGTCTCTTCCCACATGCTTGCTGCATGCACCCGAGCATGCCTCCACCCAGGGCCTGGCACCCGCATGGTATGGTCCATGGCTCCACCTGGGCCACGAATCCAGGACCTTCTGCATGTAAAGCAAACATGCTAACCACTACGCTATGGAGCCACCCCCAAATAAGGTTTTTAATATGTCTTTCTTCTATGACTGTTGTGAGATTTAAATGATATATATGTATAAAAGTTTCAGTTCAGAACCTGGTAGGTAGTAAGTACTCAATGTATGATAGTATCGTCTGCTACATCTTTTTGTTCCCAAATGTTTTCACCAATGACACTAGGTAAATCTGAATTTTGGAAAACCAAGGAATATTTTTTAGTATAACTATGTCCCAAATATTGCTTGGTTCTAGGTGAACTAAAGGCAGTATGTTTTGAGAAGCCCTGGCATTCACAGCCTCATTGCCATTGTGGCCTTTTCAAAGCATCACATAGGATATACTTATGCTAAATACCATATACTGCACGGGCTATACTTATACTAAAAACAAATTTTCACTGTTAAAATTCAAGTTTAACTGGGTGTCCCAGATTTTTATGTTCTAAATCTGGCAATGATATAATGCATCAATATACCCAATTGCAGGGGCAAAAAAATCCTTACAGATTTGTGGATACAAATTTCAGTTCAGTTTTGCAATTTCTATTAAAATTTTAAAGAAGTGTGTGAAGATATTCTTCAGAAGCCCTCATCTAAAGATGCGCGTTCTTGTATAAGTGAGCGCTGTAGGATCCAGGACCCCAAATTCTGAATCCTCATGTGAGAACAAACCACCTATTAAACTATTTCTTTTAGTAACAGATAGTGTTTTGGGTGCCTTTCTATGACACATTCATATAAAAGATTTGCTAACCTTTCAGCACAGAGCGAGATGAAACACTGCTAGTGACATCCAGCCGATCCAGGGCACATCTCCCCACTCCATCAGGCCCACACTGCATTAACCCAGGCATGACATCAGCCATATCAGTCTGCATGTTTTCCCACCTGCAACATTGCATGAGATGGCCAGGGGGTTTCTGAACATGGGAGACTATGCAAGAGGCCACCTGTTCTTTAAATCTATAGAACGTTAACAGTGTAGATTTCGTGGATGCTCTAAAAAGACCATAGGAAGCAATGAAGTTGTAAATTCTAGGGCTTCAATAAAACCAGCTACTTAAGCCCACCTGGAACGGAACTGGTTACATCAAGATCTTCAGGCAATAGAACCCGGATCCTGGACACTGACGGTTTTGTTCCTGGGTCTAGTACACCATGCTTTCTGAAGCAAAAGACTCCATGAAGCTTTTGAGCTCTCGGCCAGGTCTACAAGGCATTCATAAACAAACTAAGAGACAACCTGAAATTCTCAGCCTTTCCTGTACCCATGTATGACTTTAATGCTTTTAATTTTCAAAACATTACTAAGACCAGTACAATAATGAAAGAGAATAAATGTTTGAATCAGAATAACAGTCAGTGGAGTGGTGAGCATTCTAGACGAGCTATGGAAAACTGTGATCCTAAAAAGAAGCCTGGGTGACACAGACCAGCAAAACCTGTGACTCTGATGGCACTCCCCACACTACGTCTGCATGTACTTTTTTCCATCCTCTGCTCTGAAGGATGTCTTTTGAGATTTTAGCATAATGTCTGCAACACAGTAAATATTTGATATTTGTCAGATCTCAGCACTATTAATGGGTAGTGCTACCTGCCTGAAGTTTGAAGCTAGTGAACTCCAAGATGAGTTTTCAGTATCCCCTACAGTTTAGACTTAGTGGGACTAAAGATAGCCCACAAATCCCACTCCAGAACAATGTTCCTCAAATGACCTGAACTGAAAAACCAGGGTTTGGTTTTATTTTCTTTTAGTCCATTGTAGACTCATAGTTTTGTTAAATATAATAAAAATACATCACAAAAATGGGCAAAAGGCATATAAAACACAAGGCTTGGTTTTTAAAATTAGGTTCAATAGATATAAAATTATGCCGCCAAACTGTTACGAACATTTCTAAATATGCACTCTCACCTGATTGGCTCATCTCATTTCAGACCTGCCAGGACTGTCCATGGACCCACACAGGTCCAGGGACCACACTTGGCGTAGTACTGACCTAATTGTCTGCGCATATGCAGTTCACTGCTGAAAACATGGATTCTCACAACGAAAGAGTACTACTGTTATAATCAATGAGTTCACATTTGGCCCTTTTACTAATAAGAGAAGAATAACTCTGATAAGCCAAAATTATGTGTTAGGTTAGAAATTTTATCTAACAATATATCCCTGGTAGATTAAATTTCTAAACACATGTAGTATTTAGGCTACTGTTAAAGTCTCTATTTTTCTGACCACATGGACTATCAATAGGTGGAGGTGTCTGCTCAGGGAATACAACTTATTTTTGTTTAAAAATTGCACATAAACATATTATAGATATAGATAGATGATGGATGATAGATAGATAGATAGATGATAGATAGATAGATAGATAGATAGATAGATAGATAGATAGATATGCAGTGTATAATACTCCCCGAAGAAAGAGAAAACCCCTAGACAAGCTATAAGCAGTATGGACATACTACTTTAGAAAGCCACTGCTTTACCTGGATATGTCACTCTCAAATTTACAAGCCCATGTCATTGAACCATGCAGTGTTACTGCTTGGAATACCTCTGCCACCTTCATCTATCAAGTAAAATTCTGCTTATCTTATGAGATCCAGATTGAGAGTTACCTTTCTTCCTGTCAACTGCTTCCTCAGCATTCATTCACGCATCTGTCTTTATTCATTCATTAAGCCAACAAAGGTGTGTCACCAGGCACCACTCTAGATGCTGGGCATAATACAGTAAACAAGCCATAGTTCTTATCTTCTTGGAGCTCGTGTTTTAGTAAGGAAAAAGAAGAGAAAAATGAATTAACAAATATATTTATAACACAGTATCTGGTAAGTGAAAAGCTTTATGAAGAAAGTAAAATATAGACTCAACTTGCCTCCCTCATTAGAACACTGAAAGTGATTTGAGAGACTACTTTCTCAATATCCCCAAAGACAATGCATAACTATTATCATTCTAGAAACCCAGGAGAGAAGTTAATTCATTACAGACAGTGGATGTCACCTTAGGGAATGAGATAAAGTGAAAGAAAGTAACTGAGATGCTATTTTAAATACTGTGTGCAGGGTGGCTTCTCTAAGTATTGTACAGGTGAGCAGAGATCTAAAATACAAGCCCTAAGAGTGAGCCATGTGGATAACTAAGAGAAGAGCATTTCAGGCAAGAAATAGCAAATAGAAATCCCAAAAGAAGTAGCGAACTTGGTGAGTGTGGAGAACAGCTGGGAGGCCTGGGGACTGACTGTCCTCACCTAGCCAAGTGAAAAATAACAGAAAATAAAAATCAGCATTTTCTAGTTAGTCCAAATTCAGACATTTGTTTGACTCTGCTTCAGTCCTTTGTAAGCATCAAGCTTCTAATTAAGATCAATAGAATGAATAACAGCTTTAAGCTTAAAAAATCTCTGTGTATCACAATACTCTGAAAATGAAACGTGTTAGGTTGTTTTCAATTTGAAGACTGGCTGCCCTCTACTGGCAATATGAAAAATAACAGGAAATAAAGACTATTCTCCAGTTAGTCCAGGATATCCCACAGTATACCACATTCCTTTGGTATTTATAATAACATAAACATGTTCCTGAACACATCCACTTTAACATGTTTAGCCTTTAAAGTCAATACATATAAAGGGATCATGAAGAACATGGCTGAGAGATGGCATCTACTGTTAAGAATTAATGTGAATGAGTGAATGAATGAATGAAACTGTATTTTTAAAGTAACAGTATTAGAAATTGTGGCTACACTGCTATGTATTCACTGAAACCTATCCCCTCTCCTTCCTGGCTGTGGGCATGTCACTGGGTCCTGGCCAGTGATGGAAGAAGAAGGGATGGTACACCAGGCTGGCCCAGAAAAATCTCCCACATAGATCCTTCCTCCAGCCTCTGGCTGGAAGTAAAGGATGTCCAGGCCCTAAAGAAGTGGTCAGCAAACTACAGCTCGCTCTGGTTGTGTAGTTCCCAGAGCTGAGAATGGTTTTTTACCTTTATGGTTGAAAAGAATAAAAATGGAACACTATTTCATAAACATTATATGAAATTCTAATCTCAGTGTTCATAAATAAAGTTTTATTGGCACACGGCCACACTCATTTATTTACAGATTGCCTACTACAGACACCTTATGGTCCACAAACCACAAAATATTTACAAGCTGGCCTTTTACAGAAAAAGTCCTCCCTTTGAGCTGAGCTACAAGATGAGAGGAGCCTGGGTCCCTGAATCATGACAAGGAAGGATGCTCACTAAATATTGGAGAGAAAAAACATTCATCTTGTTATTCCACTCAGATTTCAGGGTTTATCCTTTTCAGGACATAGGTTTACCCCAACTAATACAAAGAGTTTCTTTTTATTTTTTTAATGCCTAGGGCAGGGGGCAGGGGGCAGGGACAGACAGATGAGTGAGACTGTATCAGGTAAACTGAATAAAGGAGAGGGAAGAACGCATACTTTTAAGGAGATACCATTTTGTACGTTATAGTCACAGGGCTTAGGTCCTGATGGAGCTACCAAAGTGAAGAGAACAAATTTTCAGTAACCTACTTTAAAATACTTTGCGTACCATATCTCATACATCACTTCATTCCCACTAGGTGGCACTTAAGAGCCTTTGTACTAAAAACTATTTAAGGATCATAAGGTTTTTAATTTGATAGTTGGTATTTAGCAATGTCTACTATATATTCATTATTATTGCTGGAGATACGGAAAAATATATAAATCGGAACCCTTCCCTCCAAAGTACTGACCATTTATAGATTTAACATAAAAATGTTTTAAGTGAAACATCATATCTAACCCCCAAATTAAAGTCTTATTCCAATGAACTTATTGCTCTTGTGATAATTACTTAAATCTTATACATGTGTTTTTACCCAAATGTTCATGGATCTCACTCTACACCAGCAAAATAATGCCCCAAAAATATTTGTTTACAGAGGACACTTCACTGTCCATGTCCTCAAGGTGCCTTTATATTAATGACAGTCAATATGTAACATCTCAGTTGTTTTTTGATTCTTATACTTAGCCCAAAATACACTGCACAACCATAAGAAAAATTTATTGAATCTGAATTGTAGTTTCCAGGACATGAAAGAGAACACAGACTGTACCCTAAGGGTAATTAAAGAAATACTGAAAGTTTTTGGGTTTTGGTGATCACTGTAGTGTGGAGAAGAGAATTGGAGGGTTGAAGCAGCCAGCACTAGACACCAATTAGGGGGCATACACTACGCTAGTGAGCCTCACAATGCAAAGAAAGAAATAGAGTCAGGGGACTGGAATTTGATCTATGTAGTTACAGCCCTCATTTCTGTGGCGGATAAAGCTGGAGTTAAATGATTGCGATTCAAATCTGCTTCCCTCCTTCCGAAGTGCAATGTCTCAGTCAGGATCCCTGAGCCCTATGAATATCAGGCAGTTTGCAATAAAATAGACATGCTATCCACCTCACCATTGCTCTCACAGGGATTAAGTAATATAACATTGGTAGAAGGTGCATGATGTATAGCCTAATAATTCACTGACAAGCAGCAGGGGATGTTAGTATGAGCTCCAGTGTCTCTGCTCCAGAGAAACCCTTATACCCTTGCACCTATGTTGATGCCGTAGCCCCCTCTTGGGTCTCCGGGCACCCTGTAGAGATGGCATAGTGCAGGATTTCTCAGCTTTGGCACTACTGACATTTGGGTCAGACTATCCTTTGTAGCAGGGGCTGTCCAGTGCATCTTGGGGTTGTTAGGCTTTAGTGCGAAAATCTGAGCAAATACTTTTGCATTGTCTAAACTAGGGCCTCTCAAATTTGGCATTAGTGACCTTCAGACCTGGATCATTCTTTGTCGTGAGTGGTGTCCTTTGTGTTGTAGGATGGTTAGCAGCACCTTGACCCACTAGATCCCAGCAATACTCCCTCCCCTCCAGCTGTGACCAGCTGTGACAACCTAAAATGTCTCCAGACATGGCCAGATGTCCCCTGGGGGGCAAGAATTAGCCCTGATAGAGAACAACTGGTTATAGGACACAGTGTAGAAAATCCCTATCCAATAGGAATATAATGAGGATCCCAACTGAGAGTCACTATGTGATTTAAAATTTTCTAGTTGCCATATTAAAGAGTAGAAGGAAACAGGTAACATTAATCTTAAACTATAGTCCACTTAACACACTAGAGCCAAGATATTATCATTTCAACACATAATTGACATAAAAGCTATTGATGATATATTTTACATTTTTTCTGACTAGTCTTTGAAACCCATTGTGCCTGCTTAATCCTTAGAGCATGTCCTCGTCTGGACTTCCTACTTTTCAGGTGCTCAACAGCCACACGTGGTCAGGGGTGAACGCACTGGACATGCAGGTACACGATCTCACAGTGTGTGCTTGGGTATAATGATATCCTCTTGTTCTCTTTACTTCTATTTCACCCTCACCCCTCCCAATCTTATTAGTTTCATACTTTTAATGACATACTGGAGATGTTCCCATTAGCATCACATGGCTGCATTTTATTGCGATGCAGGGTGATAGGAATAAATTAAGAACAAGTGCCCCTTCTCTTTAGTTCCTCCGGCACTTGGACACTGTTACCCTCCTTGGCCTAAAACGCAATTTTAATTTTGCCACTGTCCTTCCTATGTATCATTGATGTGCTCCCCCACTCACTGCCTAAGATGTACTTGTCTCTTCCTCATATCCCTGTGTTTACTGGTCAATGCTTGCTTTTCTAAAATCATCCCCATTTATATGCAGACTCAAGGCAGCCATGCTGTCTCCTCAAATAAACTCCTTGAATCTTCTATGGGATGGCTCAGAAGCTTTAATATGATGTTCTGCCAATGATGTGGACTCAACCAATATCTGCCATTGAGCACTGGGTCCTTACATGAGGCTATTTGGTTTTCTTATGCTCAAAAAGTGCATTCTTGTTGAAACGAGCAGGCCACAGGGGCCCATCTGGTGCTTCTTCTCATTACTGGTCAACATGTAATCATGAGGTACTAAAAAGGAAGCCTCTAGGGCAGCCGCCCTTCTTAAGGCACTGTATTTTCTTCACATTCCATAACCACCCACCTTCTCTCATCTCCATGCCCATCTGTGTTGAAGCAGACACTGATTCTGGGGCTGCATTCCAGACGCTCATTACCAGAGGTCTGGCTTACATCTAACAGTAAGTATGGTGCGAAGATGTCCCAGATTAACATCCTAGAGAGGCTGGGTCTGCGATATGTTCAAGTCACACAATGCCAAAAAACATTCAACTTCCCATTGTTGTTCTGCAGATCTCCTTGGGGCTGGAATTTTAAGCTACATTGCTATGGCTCTTGTAAACTAGCTTCATATTTTTGTTAAAGTATGTGTCTTCCTGATTATTGAGTTGATGAAATTTGTTCATTTACTCATTATGCAAGTATTTTATCAGCATCCTTCTGAGGTCCCACTCCAGCTAGTTTGCTTAGTCAACCTCAATAATCCTACAATATAACATACAACAAAGCTGGTGGGCCGGAGCCTGGGAAGTGAGCCAAGCCAACTGACAAGCTTATAGGGTAGAGCAGATGCATCTGTGGCCCCTCATGCCTTCTCGGCACTCACTGTCCCAGTATCAATGGCACCCTACTGTACACATACACAATTCTCTGCCTAAGTGCTGTCTCTTGGCCACAGAACCTGGAGCAGGCAAGAAGTACCAGGGAACTCATGCCCTGGGATGTAGCCCTGAGTCCATGGTACATGAGAGTTGGAAAATAAATACCCCACCTTCCCTGCCTTTGGGTGGGAAACTCTGAGGCATGTTCTACACTGGCTCCCAGGTTTCCTAATGGGATTATAGCTCATTGGCTAAGGTAGAAATTTGATAGTACACTCTTTTTGAGTTCCTCCCTTCTCTATGTCATCTGCTTCTTCTCTATTCCTCTACTCATATTCTCCCAAATAACTCACTTGAACTTGAATCCTAAACTCATATTCTGCTTCTCTGAGAACCCCAACCAAATTATGCTTTCATTAAGAGATAAATGCTTTGGTTTTTTGTTAACAAGAACAAGAGAGATGATAAAACCTTAATAAAAGCTGAAAAATAATTTAGCTTATGGTATGAAAAATATATACAAAAATATATTTCTGGACTCAAATGTGACTGGAAGGAAGAGCTTATGCAATTATTTTCATATTTGTTTTTGATATTTGAATTTTGTCCAATGCAATATCTACCAAGGATAAATAATATGTTAGAACTCTCCCAAATAAAAGCATAATAGGATTTTGCATAAAATAAAGTTACCAGTTAGAATTGTTTCAATGTAAGAGCTTCCAAATTTCTAGACCTAAATACTTCAATCATATCCACTGCTTTGTTTTTCCCTCTGGTTGGTAGAATGCACCAACGCACAAATATTTTAGGCATGAATTCTCTTTTCCTACATGATGGAGACTTGGAGCTGTCCCCAAATACTTGGTCCCTTCTGCCACAGAAGAGGATCCAATTTTAGAACAAAGATGTCACCCAGCCTCCTTTACAATTAGGAATGGCCATGTGATTAAATTCTGGACAAAGGGATGCAAGCAAAAACATCCTGTTACAACAGAGAATTCTCTTAAGAGATAGTATTTATTAACTATGGTGATTTGCCACCCAGGGGACATTTGGAAATATCTTCGGAGATTTTTTGGTTGTCACAACTGGAGGTTGCTACTGACATCAAATGGGCAGAGACCAGGCATGCTGTCAAACTTTCAACATTGCACAGGACAGCCCCACACAATGAAGAATGATTCTGCCCAAATTGGCAATAGTGCTGAGAAACTGAAACTTTGAATTAGACACTTGATTTGAAACAAGAACTCAGAAACAACTGCTTCTGGTCCTTTCAAGCTCTGCACAGACTCCAAGTGCTTTTTGCTTCTATGATCTCTACAGAGCAATGAGAGATGATGCCGTCTCATGCTATTAGCTATGGTATTTGAAATATCCCAAGTCCTGAATTTTTGCTTAACTTGACTCATGTTCCCTGTCACTCACTAAAGCAGTGGTTCTCATGACTTTCTGGTCTCAGGACCCCTTTAAACTCTTAAATTTTTTTTAAAGCTCCAAACATTTGTGTCTATGTGGTCTTTATGCACTGCTACTTATTGAATTAGTAATTAAAACTGAAAAAGTTTTAGAATATAAGCACAGACTTCATCAGCTGTCAGCATGATGACTTCACTATATACCATGTAATCTTGGGAAAATTCTGTTGTACACTCCTGAGAGAATGAAAGTGAAAACACACAAGTAATTTCTTCATGTTATTATGACAATAATTTGACCACAGGGAACTCCAGAGACTCTGAGACCCAAGTTCCTCAGACTGTACTTTAAGAACCTTAGGAATATAGAAGCCACTTTAGAGACCTAGATGTTAATAAATATTTTAGTATCTTTTGTGTCACAAAGGGCTCTTGTCCCTTGTAAATGTTTGTCATTGCTAGAAGTTACAGAGTTTATTCTTATAGCTCCCCTAAAGCCCAAAGTATATATAAATAAGAGATACAATGACTTCTACATTTTTTTAATGTTGAATATATACATTGAACTGGCTTATTGGTTTTGGAGACCATTTGAGAAAAATAATCAGTCTCCCAAATTTCCTCTAATCTGAGACATTTGGAATTATCAGATAATCATGGTTTCATGCTTAAGGAGTCTAAGTTCAATCAAATATGGTTGAAAAGGGACTTCAAGATCTTAAATTATATTTCTCTTTGATTTTCCTGGACCTTCATGGTTGAGCACCTACAAATAAACTTTATCTTTAGGAGAAGGGCAATACAAGCTATACCCCTCCCACCCACCCCCGCCCCCCAAAAAAATCAATTGCCCAGACAGGGGACCAAGAATGGCTGTTTTCTTTATGAAGATTTCAGGAGAACTCAATATTTTTGTAACTTCTTTTTCTCTACTTGATAAAGAATTAACTCCCAGAATGGGTACAAAAATAACCAAACACTGATTTTTTTCATAGAGAGCACTATATATGCATAATCTCAGTATAAGGACATTGGTAAACAGAAATAAACTGGCTTTTCAGAAAATGCACTTAATTTTTTAAATGTTAAAGTACTTTATTTTAAACAATCATTTCTCCATTTCTTAATATTCTGGAAACTTTGTTTTTAGCATAGATTCTGGGAAACTAAATCAGTTGTTCTATATAAAGATTATGATTTACCAAACTTGGCACTATTGACACTTGAAGCCAGATAATTCTTTGTTGTGGGGGCCTGTCCTGTGCATTCTAGGCTATTTAATAATATCCTTGGCCTCCACCCACCAGATACCAGCAGCACTCCCCAAGGCAACCAAAAATGCCTCCAGACATTGCAAAATTGTCCTCAGCGGAGAACCACTAATACAGGTCCACCAGTTGACCATTCAACCATGAGAGAAATAGGTCGTTGAAACAATTTACTCATCACAAGCAAATTTAGAAGATTTTGGAATGTGACTGCACTTTCTTGGCGAGATCCACATCAGACATTTTTTTCATTACTATGAATACAACTTCAAACTATTTCATCAATTTTGTGGAAGTTAATTTCTCTGCAATTTTGCAGGGCTGATAGTCTGCTGGACAGATGACCCCTTAGCCATCCACATGGGCATAAACCCAGGCACTTAAGGGCAAGCATTTTCTTCCCATCCTCAGGAAATGTCTTTCAGAGGCTCAGACCACAACTCCCACTTCTGAACTAGTCTAAGCAATCTAACATCAGGAAATACCCTCATTCGATAAACATTAGCAGAAGGCGTAACCAGTGCCTAGCACTGTTTTAGGTACTGAAGATACAAAGGGAAATGTGACTTTATCCTCATGCTGGAGAAAAAACACACACTTCCAGTCACACTACCTGTATCTTCATGCTTCCCCCACAGTCTGTGCCCAGCTTCCTAGCCCTTAATTGAGTCTATAAGCAGATCTTTTAAACCTGTATAAGATGAAAATGAATAATTTAATAGAGATAACTAGCCAGTGTAGACCAATTAGCTCTAAGCTCATTGAGTGTCTAGTGGTGAAAAATCAGTAAGTGCAATACTTAGAAGAATTAAATTTAGAAAAATTACCATGAAGATCAACACTATAGTTTTAGAGAGCAGCTGGTAGAAAGAAGAGGTTTCTGCTACAAGAGACTTCAAATTTCCTCCTACTCTCTCACCCAGTTCTAGAATCTTCTTTCCAATAATTATGATAAATGGTCATCTTTTGGGAGAGGGAGGGAGGTTGGCCAGGCTAAATTATCCATCAGACAGATAATATCTTGCTTTGGCCAAATGCCAGCTTGAGAGTCTTAGATCCTACTTTGAGGGCTCTGAAGGTGACTGAAGTCACCCTCAGCAGCCACCAGCGGCTTTTATTATTGCAAATGACTAATTAACACCAAGATGGCCTTGAAAGAAGACATGAAAAACTCTATGGAATATTGTTTCTCTAAAGGAGGACCAGTGCTCTTTTAAGTAAAAAAGGACAAAGCACCTCACATGGTTTCAGAAGCAGCTCATAAGTGATACCATTTAAGCAAAGCGATGTTTCAATGGGCTGATACAAACAACATGCAAGTCATCTGTGACACTCACTCAAAACAGGCCAGTGGGGAGCCAAATAGCTGCTGTGGACCAGCCATGGTATAAGTGCACAGTGTGGCACAGTTGGGTGTGGCTTGAAACATATCCAGCCATGGTCCTCTCCTGGAAGCCGGTATGGAGCTCCATTGGTGCATGACAGTTTTAAAATATAGGTTTTATTATTCATGTACCGTGAGGCTAACAGATCAGAAGACGACTGCCATTGAAAAGATAGCTTGATACATTCCCAAGAGGAAGTGGCACACCATGCAACTCAGAGTCACATGGGGAAATACACATGGGGTCAGTCAGGTGGCAGAGGAAACAAGGCGAAAAGTGGGTGACAGTTTTTATTGTGGCTCCCGTGGGAAGGAAACAGGAAGGAAATTGGTGAAGCAGGTAAGTGGGTCTAGAATTGGCTACTGCAAATGATTTCAGTGAGTCTGAGACTTAAGGGTTGTCTTTAGGGGAACAGAGGCTTGGAGGGTGACAGCCCTAAAACAGAGGTTGTTAGGGTGTGGGTGCTGAATTGGCTAATTTGCATGTGAAAGGTGCCCTTGCAGGTGAGTTGATGACTATGGATGGGAATTGGCTAACTCTATGTCATATCACCAGAAATACAGAAAATAAACAGGCACAGTTGATGACATCTCACCACTCCATCACAAGGCCAGGAACTTGGAGATGTCCCTCATGAACTTCATGCTTCATGCTCATCTGTGCCATCCAGGACCTGGCATATCTGGTAACACTCAACAAACCTGACTCCTGGGGCCGGCACTTACTAGCTTCATGAACTTTGGCAAGTTCCTTAACCTCTCTGTGTCTCAGTTTCCCTATGAGTGAAATGCGGATTAATAATAATAAATAATATGATTAACAAAATTGAACTAGTGTTTAGTTTGCAACATGTCACTTGAGCTTAACTGAAGGCATGTCAATGTTGTCCCTCGGGACAGGAATAATGACCTTCATGAATGACTTTTATCTTTTAAGGTTCTGTTTGTGTATTTCCCACTTAGACTTAGACTGTATTTGTTTTTGGAGCTGTACATCATGATTGGGCAAATTGTGACTTTATCTTTCTTCCTCCCCAAAGGGGAGAAGACAGCTCCATTCAGATCACCCCTCCTGTCAGCTCATTCCCTGGGGGTTGTCCTCGTGTCAGTGTTGTGGGAGCAGGGAGGATGGGGGAGAGGGGAAAAAGAAACTTCCCATGATTCACGGACAGCTCACATCTGCAGCCTCACTCCCAACCTCCTAGTTTGAACAATCTGCCAATTTCAAGTCTGAGTTTGGGACTTGGCCTTCAGGGAAGTGTAAGGGAAGGGCATGAGAGCTGACTTTGTTTCCTGAAAACAGATTTGCTTGCTCCCCTGTCCTCTTGCTTCCACCCTGAGTATGCATGATCTGTGTGGAAAGGCTGTCTTTGGGGCTGAGGAGTCTGTGAGGCTCAGATGCAAAGCTATAAAACACAAAGACTCATCAGGACATGGGGTGGGCAGGGTCTCTTTAAGATGGGAAAGAAAATATACATTGGGGTAATCAAAAAGGATAGCTATCATTACCTGGAGCTCCAAATAAGAACTGAAACAGTGACTTGAGAAATGGAGCTGATAGAGTTTACGTAGGGATGATTCATTTCAGATACTGACAGCACATCAGGAGGGCAGGCCATGTCAGAGGGAGAGGCCCAGGGCTCCCAAGGCAGCTTGTGAGTGTGCCTGCTCTATGTGGTGTCTCAGCCTAAATGTCCTTGGAGGCTCGATTCATTTCAAGTTCCCTTCTCTTCGGAGTCTTAGAATGTCCAACAATCACTTGGCTTTTGCAAAGAGGGGGAAGAGTATTTTGTATCATTTCAGAGCAGTATTTTCCAACCTGGGGTGACCTATCTAGACATAGGACATTGGGCAATGTCTTGAAACATTTTCAGTTGTCACAACTGAGGGTGGGGAGTGGTACTACTGGCTTCTAGTGAATGGGGGCCAGGGACGCTATCCAACATTCCATGGTATACGGGATGCCATCCTCCCCCACCCCAGGAAATGACCCAGTATCAAAGGTTAACAGTGTCAAATTTAAGAGACCATAATTTAGAAGATGCAAAAACATTTTGCTCAAATTATATTAGTAAATCTTAACAACTACAAGAGTAAGTAATATCCTTCTCCACTTTGTTGTTCACATGAGGATGAGAACCTGCCAATGTCAAGATGAGTGACAAAGTCAAGTCTAGACCCAAGACTACCTACCTCCAAAGCTTGTTCTCCTCAACAGTATGTTATAATCATGGCCCAGAAACCCTGTAACTTATTACGTGTGTTTGGAAAGAGAAAAAAAGGACAGTTCTAAATTCTAGTGCTAATTTTTTTTAATTTGCTTAATTTTTGAAATCTTTATTTAAGTCAAGATCTCCTAAGGAACAGGGCAATGCAGTCAGGGCCATACACTCCTGGATGGATTACCAATTTTCAAAGATTAAGAATACAAGGAAATTGCCTTAATACTAAAACCATATCAAATGTAATACAATTCTTGATGATTTAGAAGGTACCTTCAGCCTGAAGGCCCCCAAAACCCTTTCCTGTATATAGGCTGCTTTAAGTACTTTTAGGCTTTTGGGATTATTCTGAAATGAGCAAAGTGAGACATGTAACACGTGAAAGGTACACTGTGCATGTGATGGATAATTCTCAGTAAGACATGAGAGAAAACAATTCATGAAATGATTTTTAAAACTAAATGTATGGTTATAGGATCTACATCAACAGCAGGCACCCATAAGTCTAAATAACATTTATTTAGGAGAACATGAAATGTTTGAATGCTTTAAATCCACACATGGGGAAAATTACACTGTTCCGACAACTCAGAAGTCACAGATTTACTACATGTGAGGAAAAGTGGCAAATGTTTAAACCTTGCTGAAAATCTGAGTGTCCTTAAGAATATGATTAAGGTTTTAACTAACCCTAGAGGCTGGGCGATGCCTGTCAT
Source organism: Cynopterus sphinx (assembly GCA_030015415.1). NCBI lineage: Eukaryota > Metazoa > Chordata > Mammalia > Chiroptera > Pteropodidae > Cynopterus > Cynopterus sphinx. The sequence goes on from CM057388.1 coordinate 3,697,022, forward strand.
TTTGGAATTGGCCTCACCACCACTTTGTTTTTGAGGTCAGAAAATCTGGCACTCAGAACATGTGTCTTTTTTAGGTCTTCACTGTATCTGTTGATGCCCTGTTTGGAATGGGGTCCATTCCATCATCCATCTAATTTATTTCAAGTAAAAGTCAATCCCGGGACCGTCAGTTCTTGGGTGGAACTTAATTTGACACTGATATCTTGAGCATTTGAATAATGTGATTTGTCTTGTAAATAAACTGATTCTCCATCAGCCTTTCTAAAGCAGCCTGTTCCGATGCAGTGGTATCAAGATCAAACATTTCAGCAAGTAGAAGAAATGATAAATATTTTGTGCTCGACTTACATAATACAAGTTTCCAATAGGGCTGAAGCTATTTGGCAGAAATCAAAACACTATCTCAAAAAAAAAAAAAAAAACAAGCAAAATTTTTGAAGAAATGATCTCATCACTCTGAAACTTCCTACCAAAAAAAACATGGAGATAGCTCATGATTACATTTCATGTTCAGCTAAAGAGCCATCACAACACGGACTAGATGACCTCTCAGGTTTAATTCATTTCAGATATTAGTGAGCTGTGAGACATGGGATACATGCTTTTCCTTCTCTGATTTCTTCATCTATGAAATGAAGAAGTTTAATTCTCCAAACAATAATGCCTTTGGACAATGTTGACTTCAAGTTGATATTGTGTTAATTTGAAAGTATAAGATTGAATAACAGCTCTGTTCATTTCAATAATCCTTAAAGCTAAAATATAAAAATTTAGATAGTCTATTTCCTTCAAACGTTTGCACAGTAGGAACTAATTCTCTCAGATAAAGTTATCGAACCTTTTTATAGGTTTGGATTTCAACATGGTCCATCAACTATGCCTTCCAGGTTATAAAGCTCTGTGAAAGTTGCTAGTTTGAAGCTTAAGCATGGGGGTCAGGTGGACACCTGACTTCATCCTTCATTTACAGATGAGAATTGCAGAAAATTATACCTTAGTCTCAACATCTCTCAGATAGGAATAAGAGTTTTCAGTTCAGAGTAGCTCCAAAGACAGCATGAGCTGAAGTTGGCACAAGGTAGCATCTCGAAAGGCGGTCATGAAATGTTAATAATTTTATTATTCATAGAGTATCCTACCAACAATAGCATGTTTTTTCCCAGTTTAAAAAAGCGAAATGAAACAAAATAATAACATCATGTTTTTGTGAAAGGATGTAAGAATTCCCAATTTAGGAAGGTAAACAGGCATAACACCCATCTGGATATGCAAGAATAGAGCCACTGTAATTTGCCCTGCAGCTGACCTTCTATTTTTATTTCTTTTGAAGTTCTGCCTTCAAAATAATAAAGAAGAATATGAAAAAATGAGCTTTCTCCTACTGAGAAAATTAAGAAATGAACTATGATTTAGTGGTTATTTCTATTGTCTTCTGTAGAAATCCTGATATATATTGTCTTTGCTTTTTATGCTGAGGCATGATCTTATTTACATTTATATCTCTAACACCCAGCATTTACTTAATTTTCAATAAAAGATCACTAACTGTAGGTAAATGTCTCTCTCCATCCAATAAGCCCTTTTAAGTCATCATAATGGGAAGTATCTAGTTATAGTAGCAAGAATCTTTAAACCATGTATCTTGAAAATACTATAAAATATAAGAGCATGAGGATTAAGGAAGTATTAAACTGAAACTTACATCTGTCCCTTCCCAAGTCCCATTAGTGTTGTTCAGTGTTCAGAGAGTTACAAAGCAAGGGATAAATATGCAATTTGGAAACCACTTTTGACTAATTCTAGTAGACTTAAAATTTCCTTCTCCTATAACCATTTTTTCCTTTGAAGGACCATGCATTGCTGTATTTTACACTTGCTCTTCCAGACTCTGTGGATTGTCTCAGGTGGCTGCCTACTTATTCATTAATCATTCCTGGCAGATTCCAAACTCCTCTAACAAAAATGGAAGAAACTTGAATCTCCACCATTCCCTCACTTTTCCAAGTACATCCAATGTTCCTTCCCATCGCAAATCTCAAGAAAATCTTGAAATGGAGATGACCATCTTGTAGAATGTTATGCATATCGAATAAATTTCTGGTTCTTTTTCTCTGATAAAACTGTTCCAGGAAATATGACATGTGTTGGTAAGTGAAGAGGGGGAAAGGATAACCTCCTAAGTGGGACACAGTAATATGTGGGCTTCTTTGGTTAGTAAAACAGTACTAAACTCAAGAATGAATGCCTGAGACATTTTCTGAAAAGCAAAGATTATAAGAAAATCTGTGACATATCAGCTTCACGTTCTTTGGAGTCATTTCGGCAGCAGAATCTTTAGCCTGTCCAGAAAAGCTAAAAATAGCTTATGGCTCTACATGATGACTTCTAGGTAGTGCCTTTCCAATAGAGCATGTCACGACAGTTGCACTGCAGTATGAAAACAGATGTTTGAATTCCCAAGTGAAGAATCTGCCTAGATTCTGACGTTCTTCCCTTTGTGGCAAGCCCATCTTCCATGGCCACAAAAGGAACAGGGGAATGGCAAAGTGGTTAAAGGAGGAAAGCTGTCTTTTACGGACCACCATTTCTCAAACTTCCATAGACATGCAAGTCACCTGGAGATCTTGTTAATTCTGAAGGTATGGGCTGGGGCCCGAGGTTCTACTTTTCTTTGGTGGTACTAATGTTGCTGGTCCATGGCCCACACTTGGAGGAAGATAATGGAGGATTTCTAAGTGGGATTAGTTTTTCAGTCCCTTCGTTTTGACTAATCAATTTGTCTACTGAGCAATCTGAGCTTACAGGAGTCAAAACTGAGATCCTAAAACATCTCAGTGAGCAGGCATCAGAGTGGACCTCTAATAGACTTCCTCCTTTTATCAGGGATAGAGCCCCTCAGTACCATTCTCTCATGTCATATTGGACATAACTGGGTCACAGCACCATATTTGAGCAGCAAGAGAGGCTGGAGAAGACAGTATCTGGTATTTCCAGACACTTTATCCTGGGGGATGGACTCTGCCATTAGGAAGAAGAAGAAAGGGAATGGCAGCTGGTTGGGCGGCCACCTGCACACTGCCAGGCTCCACTCCAATTAAAAAGATCTAGCACTTGAAACTCCGTTTGAAAGATGCAGCCATCCAATTTCACAAATTGTTATGCAAAGAAAAGTGGAGGACTACTACTCCAAGTAACCCTCCTAAATCTTCCCACCAAGCAACACTGTATTTGCTCCTCAGTTTCCCAAATAAAGGGAAGATGACAAATTGTTCTCCAGGAACCCAGCTTCACTTGAGCTTTAGGGCTATTAGTTGAGCACCTTCCAGAGCCTCATGAATTCTGGACTCATGTAGCGCTGGTGGTCACACTGGGTTGCATATCAAAGTCACCTGTGCAGTTGTGTATATACATATACATATACATATACATATACGTATACATATACATATACATAAGTAGATAGATAGATAATAGATAATAGATAATAGATAGATATAAATAGATAGATATAGATAATATAGATAAAGATATAGATGATATAGGTATAGATATAGAAGATGATATATATATAGAAGATGATATATATATATATAGATGACATAGAGATAGAGGTAGAGAGAGAGAGAGAGAGAGAGAGAGAGAGAGAGAGAGAGAGAGAGAGGGAGGGAGGGAGAGAGAGAAGTAGTGATTTTAGTTTCATCTGTTTGGGATACCGCTTGGGCAGCAGAATTTTAAAAAGCTCATGAATGACCCTACCATGCAGCTGAGGCTGAGGTGCCACAACCCTGGAGCTGTGCTTCTCAGTCTTTAATGCACACATGAAGCACCATTCTACCAAAGAAATCAGAGCTGGTGTCTCAAACTGTAATTTACAGGCTAATTCTCAGTAAATGAGAAAGTTCTCTCTGTTAGAGCCTTTCATCCTGATTAGTACCTAGAGAGCTAGGTAAAGTTCAGGTTCCCACTCAGTGGGCTTGGGGTGGGGCCTGAGTTTCTGTACCTCTCAGAAGCTGCTGGGGATGCTGATGTTGCTGGTCCACAGACGCCACTTTGTCTGGCAAGGCCTAGAGCACAAGTCCTCAAAGAGGGGCCCATGGACCACTGGGTCAGAAACCACTCAATGTCATCCCGTAACAAGAAGAAAATTTGAGAGTGCTCCTTTAGAAACTTTTACTTGATATTGCTGAGATGCCCAAGTGCCCAATTTTGTATTTTACAAAAGTAAAACAGATTGGAACAAAACCCCTGGTCCTTGCACAGAAAACCTATACAACTCTGGTCTAGAGGATAACCTCCTCTACCCTAACACAGATTGAGGGCAGGAATCACATCTCACAAACCATTGCATGTCCAATATCTGAATGTAAAGGGAACTTAGGAAATGTTGATTAAAATTAAAGAAAGGAGATGGGGAGAGGGGAAGGGGAGGGAGAAGGCAGGAAGGCAGGCAGGCAGGAAGGAAGAAGGGGAGAGGGATGGAGAAATGTTGGCCATCTGGCTATAGTTAGGGACAGGTTAGAAAAGGAGATAGGAATAGGCTTATGTAAACTTCAACATGCAGAGAAAAGGCTGGACATTTGGAGGTAGGTGGATATTTCATTTGGTTTCAAACATTTGTTGAAAGTTCCTACTTGTCCATTGGAGACACAAAGATGGACAAAATGTGGTCCTAGATGTTAGAGAGCTCAGTTTGTCACCAGCAGCATCACTGGTCATTATAAATGCAGAATCTCAGCCAGCCCCAGACCTGCTGAATCAGAGTCTGCATTTGACCCAGGCAGTCACTGCACACAGTAAAATTGGAGACCTGTCACTCCAAATAGGTGCTTCTCAACCTTGGCTAAACACTAGAATCACTTAGGGAGCTTTTATAAATCCTGATCCATTGACTATATCCCAGACCAATAAAACCAGAAACTCAGGGAGTGGGACCCAGGCCCCACAATTTGTGGTCTTCGCGGGTGCGTTTAGTGTGCACGCAGAGCTGAGAAGCAATGGTTCTCAGATATAAGGGGGTGAGATGACAGGCTAGGAATTTGCAGTCATTGGATGGGCAACCGAGGGAGGAACCTTGATGGATTTCAAGCTACGAATTGCATTCTCCAAGTTACACATTAGAAAGATGATTAGAATAATTGCACTTTAAGAAAATCAGACTAGCCACAGAAAAAGTAGTCTAGGAGGCAATCACAATACTTATTTCAAGACAATATAGTCTTATCAAATTCTCCACTTTATGGAGAAACTAGGAGGATATGTCCTGTGTGCTGGTGGGCGGACTTGGCAGTGGTGGCTGATGTCAGAGGTTGGGCTAGGGTGGCCCATCCAACAACTTGATTTGAATCAGGGAGAGCCAGTAGAGCGTGTCTAAGACAAATTCTTTAGGGGAGGGAGAGTGGGCAAATCCAGGGAACAAATATAAATGTACAAAAGCAGGAGAGAGAGACAAAATTCAAGAGGTGGAGTAGTGGTTACAACAAGGAAGAAGAGACTAAAATAAAAGGCACAGATAACATCAGGGTCTCTTGATTTTGCCACAATAAGCAGTAGGGTTTACGAAAAGGAACATGGGCCTGGAAGAAGGATATAAGGTCAGGATGAAAACTCTGGGCTAAATTGATTGTCAATCGTCAAAATTTCAATTATGTGCATTCTACTGGAAGGATCAGAGCTGGTGTCTCACACTGTAATTTATAGGCTAATTCTCAGTAAATGAGAAAATTCCATCTATTAGAGTCTTTCATCTTGATTAGGTAAAGTTTCACTGTATCTAGAAAGTCAAAGATTTGATAAAGTAGAAAATAGGTTCCTTTTACTAAGCCCAGAATTTTCAGATTCAGAAGATGAGCGCTGATGGATCATATTAAGATGTGTCAGAGTCCTCATCCCCTTGACTTCAGAGTGCGACCTTATTTGGTTGGAGACAGGATCTTCCCAGAGGTCATCGAATTAAAATGAGGTCACTGGGGTGTGTCTTTATGTGACTGATGTCCTTATGAAATGAGAAAATTTGGACATGAAGACAGAAACACACACAGGAAGAACAAGACAGAAATACACAGGAGAACGCCATGTGAAGATGAAAGCAGAGATTAGGTTGATGCTTCTGAGCCAAGAGATGTCAAAGACTGCCAGCAAGCCACCAGAAACTCAGAGAGTGGCATGGAACAGATTTTTCCTTACAGCCCTCAGAAAGAACCAATTCTGCTGACACCTTGATCTCAGACTTCTAGTCTCCATAACTGAAAGGCAATACATTTCTGCTGTTTTCACTACCCAGCTCTGTTCAAATGTTATAGTGGCCCTAATGAAGCAATACAAAGGTATATGAGAAGATAATATATAGATAGACTGAAGACCTAGCAATTTCAGCTGTCGTAAAATTAAGACAAGGTTACTAGTAAAACTGATAATATTTATTGAGAATGTTTCCTGAGGAAGGATATGAGGAAGCATTTTTTTTAAAGCTTTATTTGTGCCAAATCAGGCTTGAGTGGATAGAAAATCCAATCTTAAACAAACAAAATACTTGCTTAAACCCTTTTTCAAGAAGAGCTATGACAGAACAAGATGCTCAAAAAATATGGGAAATTGTCATTTCTGATTAGAAAAGCAGAGCATTTTTACCCTTGAGGCAGTTTACCATTAAGTTTACTAAAGCAGATAATAGATTCCAAAAAGCCAAGGCGGAGGGAATAGAGAGAGCTGGGAAAGGAGGATGGAGCCAAATGGATGAATAAGGGAAGGAAGAAGAACAGAGAATATCAACATGTATTGCACAACCAGTTCTTGAAAAAAAATGTGTCAGCAAGTACCAGGCCAGCTTCAACTGGCAAGCTCCTGGCCAAGCACCTCTGGGTAAAGGAGGGTGATACTGAGTCCAATGCAAATATCAACTTGGCTTTAACTATTTCAGGAAGACACTTTGAAGGCATTGAGTTTATGAAGGTGCACTATATTCAAAAGCGACTAAAAAATGCTAAATACCATGACAAAAATCTAAATATAGTGGCCTGAACATAATCAGCTAGAAGTTCCTTTTAAGAATCATCCTATTTAATCTTTTGAAGTTAGGAATTTGGAGAGCTTGAACCTGAATTTCATCAAAAATAGAACAAATATTCTCTGACTTTTATCACTTTCTTGGTAGTTGGTCTTTGGTGTGCTGGTATGAATAACACAAAATTAAACTTAAGTCTGTTTTTGAATAATTTCTCCCTCCCATAGATATCTACAATGAAAAAAAAATGTATGATGACATGTCAAAACACAGGAAGGAAAACAAGGAGATTGGAAAATGTGGTAAAGTAGATCAAAGAAGGACAATCCTCATAAGCTGAGCCTTTGAGACGATCTACCAGTGAATAAGCATTTACTGAGCAACTACTCTGTGAATGAGTCTGTGCTGCACTCCATTTGAGACAACAAATATTTCTCATGAGAAACTGAAGGGGCTCATACAACTGAGAGGCACATAAGAAGGACAAACATAGAAAGATATCTAAAATCCAAGGCGGCTTGTGAAACATGTCCTCTGATGATATGAACAATTTACTAACTCATTTCAAATTCATTCAACAATATTTACAGAGCCATGCCTGTGTACCACGCACCGTTCTAGGTTCTGGAGAATTGGATTTAAAGAAACAAAGGAGTTGCCCTCACATAGTTTAGATTCAGTAGAGACAGAGTAGGAGAGGACAGGCAGGAAATAAATAAATATATAAATAATGCATTATGTGTAAATATTACAAAGAAACATAAAGCCTGATCTCTTAGTCAGTTTGGGCTGCTATAACAAATACCATAGATTGGGAAACTTAAACAATATACATTTATACCCATGGTTCTGGAGGCTGATAAGTCCAAGATTAAGATGCCAGCAGATTTGGTGTCTGGGGAGAGCCCCCTTCCTGGTTTGCAGATGGCTGCCTTCTTGCTGTATCTTCACATGATGGGGAGAGAGAGATCATCTCTTTCATGTCTCTTCTGACAAGGGCATTAATCCCATTCATGAGGGCTCCACCCGCATCACCTAATTACCCTACAAAGGCCCCACCCCCAAATACCATCAGCACTTCAAAATATAAATCTGGGAGGACTACAAACATTTTGTTCATAGCACCACATGAAGAGACATGGGAAGGAGGCAGGGGTCATGATTTTTTTATACACAGAGGTCAGGGGATACCTCTCTGAGAAGTGGACGTTTGAGCAAATATTTGAGAGAGTAGAGGAGTGAACCACATTGATACTTAGGAGTAAAGTATTCTAGGCAGAGAGAAAAGAACATGCAGAGACCCTGGGATAGGAACATCTATGGATATTTGAAGAAAAGTAAAGAATCCAGTGTGTCTAAGGAGTGATAAGAGTAGAGGTCAGAGTGATAGCAGAAGAGGGTCAGATGCATAGGCCAAGTCAAGAAATATCGCTGTTATGCTAATGAGATGGAAATCTTCTGGAATGTATTGAATAAGAGGGATGGCATGCTCTGTCTTACCTTTTACAAGGGAAAATTGACTGCTCATGCCACCCTTCAACAAACTTTTTGAAAAGTCTACTCTATGTCAAACACTTGGCATATAAGTAAGAAAGTCCCTGCCCCACTGTTATTATCACATATTCTTGTCATCAAGAGTTCCAGCAGCAGTGCTATCACCACAATTATCATTACCATCATCAACATCATCTTTCTCAAAATGCTTTTACGATACGACCAGCACTCAGTACATTTTCTCAAAATTCGGGCCAAGATCCAACACTTTTCTCTTCAGAAGAGCTGGGTGCATGGGGTCGGTCAGATACACACCTGACTTCCATGCAGCAATCAGGGCTTAAAAGGTGAGCAGTGAGAAAGATCCAAGAGGCCAGGCCACATGCTCGTGCAAACTGACCAACCTGTACCACATCACAGCAAGGCTGCTTTCTGACTAGGCAACACTCAGTTGGGCAGCTTCCTGCAACAGACCCATTTACTGTAGATAACAGAGTATCTCAAAAAGACCAACACCCCCATACCCAGGCAAAGAGTTTCTTGTTCTAGGTCTCCCATGAAGGTGGGACTCTTTGAAGACCAAAACACAGAAGTCCCTCCATGACAGGAGATCGATTACTATTAGAATAAAAACTATAGCTAATTGTGCTCTGGTATGATTCTAGGGTTGTCCTTATTTTCAAGAATTTAATTTCAGAATCTAAATTTCTTCTCTAAGAAATAAAAATGACTGCTTTCAGAATCTTCAGTGTTTCTAGAATATCCTACTTATTGCTTTCTATATTATATAATATTTATGTGAGTGTCACCCCACTAGGTTCTAAAATTCCCAAAAAGATCATGCTTCATCTGTAATCATACCCCAATAACTTATTCAGGGTCCAACACATAATAGGTATTCATCAAATCTTCATCAAAATAAGCAAATTTCCCACTTCTTCCCCCACAACAATCACATTTTCTACCACAGCACATTGCTGTTGAAGAGCACAAAGACACTGTGATAGAAAGGAAACCTAAAGCTATTGCAAACCAAGCTTTGATAATAAAAAGGAAGATGAAAGAAAAAGAGGAGGAGGAAGAGATGGCATTAGATGTTTTGCTCTTTCCAAGAAGTTAATACCTGTTATTCATTTGACAATTTTCTCTATAATTCCTATTGCCCATACAAAAGTCTTTTCTGGAAGCAGATCAAAAGTTTTGAAATAATCTCAGAGATAGTATGACAGTGATAACTAGAGAGCTGCATGAATGCTAGATTGCTCATGATGAGAAAGACAGCAGTCTTGATGCTACAACAGAAATAAAAGTCTACGAGCTTTCAAGGGTCAAAAATGGCACCAAGAGACTGCAAGTTTTAGTGGCCACAACAATCCCTTGAATTTTAACAGTTTCTTCATTTTTACTGAAATTCAAAAGTTATCTGAAAAAGACACAAAGAAAAATTTCCATGAAAGAAGTAAATAGAGATATTACAGGAACCAAAGCATGAACAATATCATTTCAGGAACAATCCTTTAAAAATAGGAGGCAAACTTCCTTTTTTTTCCCCAAGATGAGCCTTGTGATTCATTCCAGTGTTAATTATCAGGGGAAAAAAACCTGTAAGCACCAGAAACTTCATCCAAAAAACGTCCCCATGGTAAGTACCATCAACTCATCCTTAATTAGAAAAATATCATAGGTGCCACAACATAAACTGGGAATGTGGGATCAAATCACAAGAAGGGAGGTTTCTAACTTCCAGTTTTCTAATCAAACCCAGCCTAGTGCTTGAGCAAATGTGAATTCTCAAGTTATACTTAAGGTCCATACAGCCTCCAATGACTTGTATGAATGAGAAAAGTCCCAGACTGGGAGCAGACTCTCTAAATCATTCTAAACAGAAATGGCTTGTTGACCCACCACAACACACATTCAAATCACCAAGTTAATGAAAGCTGGAATGGGTCCCACACCAGGCATTATTGGGATGAGGCCACCATTCCCAAACCTGTATGCTCCATGTTATTTGCTGCTAAAATTAAAATCCAAGCAACAATATACCTGGGCAACAATGAAGCCTGACCATCACGACACTTTAAAGGGAGCTGCAGCATGACCTGGAGACGTTATTTATTGTTGGTATTTGCTTATTCCTAAAGTCTGTGGTTTATCCAAAACATCTGGGCTTCATCGTTGACTGGAAAGCTTTTGAGAGCCCGCATGCCGAGTGAGGCAATGGAAACAGAAAATGATGTCGAAGGATTGTCAACAATCATTTGGACATTGCCAAATGTCATGTTCTTTTCCAAAGAACATTCAGGATGCAAATAAAAATCAAATAACACTTCTTCTTGGCAAAAGAATGGGCTTAATTTGCTTTTGTTTTCTTCTCCCTTGCTTTTAATTTGAACTGGGCTATGGAGGGTTATGAAGACTTTATCAACTGTATTTGCTGTCTTAAGATAAAGAGCTCTATCTAAAGTTTGAAAAGGAGAATTGTACTTCCAGGAAGACACCATCCACCATGGAGAATTCTAGAGATATAAATTGCCTCTACCTCCAGATTAACAGCTTTGGAAATTTATTGGGAACTGTTGTACTGCCTCTGGCAATTTGTCTGCTCTGGCCACAGCTACTTTTCAACTGAAATGATGGGTCTTCATCCTCCTTTCCATTGAGGAGGCCAGAAATGGCTACAGCTCTTCCAAAACATCAGAATCCTTCACATTTCAGCAATTTCAAGGTCATGATCCCCTGATGGCCAGTGGCAATAAGGAAGGGGGAGGCAATATTGAACCTTACTCTTGCATCGTCCATGCCCTTGGTCCTTGGGCCTTTTTCTTCCTCTGTCACTTTTTCTTTTATGACCTTGGGTGATCCAAAGTAGTTTGAGGTCTTAGCACCTTTGTACATGCTGAGTGTACCCTCCCGTTGGCCTGGAACAACAGCTTCCTCTTCCTGCTTTGTCCAAACTCCTACTCAGACCTTTAAAATTTGGCCCACGGCTTACCTTCCTGCCCTGAGAAGACTTCAATGTCCTCCAGGATAGCTTTAAGGGCTCTATCTCCTGTATCAGTCCTTTGCACTTCTACCGCTCACTATAGCTGACTTATTTATTTGTGTCAACCATTGGGCCTCAAATTTTCTAGAACAGGGAATCAATCTTATCCACCTTTGTATGACCAGGTTTAAACATAACAGGTGTTCAATAATTCTCTGCTCAACAAACTAAGAGCTCACTTTTGAAAAGACAAATCACCCAAACAACTTGTTCTTTAAAAGCTAAGAAACATGCTTATTTCAAGCTCTTGGTCCCGAAAAATAGAAAGAGACCCTCGCAACTTCAGAGCAGAGATCACCAAATTCTCAAAGGTGGGAAAATAATAGTATAATCTAAAAGAGTGGTTGGCAAACTTTTTCTGTTCTATGGTCTTTGTTTCAAGTAGTCAGGTCTGCTGCTGTAACATGAAGGAAGCCACAGACAATACCCAGACAAATGAGAGTGGTTGTTTGCCAATAAAACTTTATTTCCAAAAATAACCAGCAGGTTGGATTTGGCCACAGAACTTGGTTTGCTAATGATCCCTAACTTGTAGCTTCAAATAATTCAAAAGTATCAAATTTAATGTCTAATAAAAAGGAAGAAAGTCATGTGATATCTAGGACCCTTAATGAGATTTAGAAAGAAGAAAAGGCCATGAAGGACATTGAGAAGATGACATTATAGGATGGTACTCACTTTCAAGAAAATATGCTCATCACCTGAAACCAAATGGCTTTAATAACCATGAACTAGATCACTGTACCCTGTTCTGTGGGATAAATCTGAGTTTACTAGTGAGACTGAAGGCCCACAGGGCAGGAAACAAAATTTCAGACAGAAATAATACTAAAAAGAATTGAATAAATCCTTCCTCCATGATGTAATTTTCTCATTCCTATTTATAGCCCTTCAAAAAGTCAAAGTACCAACTTAAAAATTTTTTTGAAGCACCAAAAAATAGAATGCTCTTAAAATCATGCATTTTTCACTTAGCTCTTTTTTGATACTAATATGTCCTATTCAAGTATTTTATTGTGTAGTGTTCTCCTTATTTCTAATAACAAATTTTCAGAGAACCCATCAATCAACATGTATGTATGAATCACTTGCTACAGGCTAGTCATGGCACTAGAGGCAATGACAGTGCTTCACAAAATTTTCCAATCACTCAGAGCAGGGGCCAAATATGGCTTGCTGCCTGTTTTTGCATGTAAACTTTTATTGGTACCATGGTCACACACGTTCATTTACATATGGCCTATGGCTGTTCTCATGATACAAGGGCATGACTGAGTAGTTGTTGACAGAAACAGTTGTTGACAGAAACAGCATGGCCTAGAAAGTCTAAAATATTTACTATTTGCCCCTTACAGAAAGTGTTTATTAACCCTCAATCTAAAGCAAAGGACCCAGAAAAACAAAAATGTCCATTAGTAGAGAACCATTATTCTATAATTAATTTCCATATTATAAAGTACTATGAAGCCCTTGAAAAGAAGAAAGTACATGTACATCCAGAGGCATGTAACTATCTCTGAGGTATATTAAGTGTAAGAAATTGTGTACAAATAGTGTACTGCGATTTCATACACATAAACGTACACATATATTCAGTGACAGAGAGATGCATGCTTACAAATGTATATGACATAACAGGAAGAATGAAAATATAAGCAAGAAATTGGTATCAGTTGTAGTTGTTCTGTGATTAAGTAAAATGTTAGACTCAGAAATTAGATGGGAGGGAGACCTTTAAAATAGACATACCATTTTGAACCATCTGAATTTCTTAAACCATGTGTATATATGATCTGGTCAATATTAACAAGTATGTAAAAATGGAATATTTTTTTAATTGATATATTAAAAAAATCAAGGCTGGCTATTACCCCAAAGGAAATAAAGTTATATGTGGCCAAAAACATTTCTTACCAGCTCTGGACAGAAATGAACTAGCCATTGCAACTTTCTCTATTTACCTTCTATTTTCCACATGGGACAACAAATGCTTCCTGATACACAACATCTGGATGCCCATTCATGGCCAGAGTGGTGAAGCAAACTCAGATGAGGGCCAGCGACAATGCCCACTGCAGGAAGGAAGAACTGGGACATGGCCACTAGCCCTGAGGCTGCCAGAACAGGGGATTTGCAATGTCCTCAGAGAGGTTGGAGGCAGTGCTGACTATCTCTGGCAACAGGAAATGCACTGCTCTGCTCGAGGACCAGAATGGTAGCAGGAGTTCTGAGGGAGAGCAAGGAAGCAAGGGCAGCTAGGATAACACATCAGCCTGGGAGTGGCCTGGGCTTGAAAATAATGACCACAACAAAATGTATAGCAGCCACACTGAGGGACTAAACAAAAAGACATGCAAGTAATTCTTTTTAAGAATGTCCCAGAAATTATGCAAAATGAAAATTGTCCTTCAAACTAATTTGAAAATGGAACTACCATAGTACTTTGGGGAACTGCCTTCTGACCTCCAAATCTTTGTATTTAAAACAAATCTTGGGGAATAAAACACCAAGTTTAGCACATTGAAATAGAAATGGCATAAAGACTCCTCCAGATATTCTTAAAATACTCATGTATACATTCATAAAACTTATTATCATATAATTGATATATCAAGAAAATACAAAGCTTAGAGCAATGATTCCACATAATTCTTTGGAGTTATTTCTTTTTGAAATGAAAATAATTTTATTACTTGACTATTAAGAAATATAAAAAGCACACAAAATTATAAAAAGATAAAATTGTAAACAACATCTAAAGTTCCAAACCTAGGAATTATTTCATAAATCACTTTCTCATTCTCACCAAAAAAAAAAAAATCTTTTTTTCTGGCTATGAGTGACAATGTGGTGGTCAGAAAAACCAAGCGCCTTACAAAAGGTGGCAAGAGGGAGCCAAGAAGAAAGACTGGCATGATGTAAAACACCAGTCACGAGAACTCAAGGAGACAAAATTGCATCTGATGGTCGCATGAGCCTAGTTGCTCTGCAGAGTAATAAAGGTGCACTCAGAAAATTCAAGCTAATTCCTGAAGACGTTCAGGGCAAAACTGCCTCATTTCCATAGCATGCCTCTCACCTGTGACAAAATGTGCTCCGTGGTCAAAAAATGGTAGACCATGACTAAAGTTCACATTGACATGAAGGCTACCAATGGTGACTTGCTTCGTTTGTTCCATGTTGGTTTTACTAAACAAGTCAACAATCAGATTCAAAAGAACTTTTACACTCAGCATCAGCAGGGCCGCCAAATCAGGAAGATGGAAATCATTACCTGAGAGGTGCAGACAAATGACTTGAAAAAAAGTCCATATATTGACTGCAGATAGCACTGGAGAAGACATAGAGAAGGCCTGCCAGGAGATTTATCTGATCCAGGATCTTCTCAGAAAAGTCAAAATGCCGATGAAGCCCAACTATGAATTGGGAAAACTCATGGAACTATGTGGTGAAGGTAGCAGTTCTGGAAAAATCTACTGGGGTTGAGACAGATGCTAAAGTTGAATAAGGTGATGGATAATGAGCCCCAGAATTTGTTTAAAATTCAGACTTTTCATGGTGACAGATAAAACCTATCCATGAAATAAAATAATAATAATTCCTTTATGGAATCTATCCAACAATTTCAAAATAGGATAGCAAGTAGGACCCTCGGTGATTTCAAAGTAAAATCTCTTCTTTTTTGCCACCTCAGTACCTACAGCGACCTTCCCTCTGGCTCCCACCTTTGAAATGTAATATCACTCAAGGTTCGCTGGCTATTTTGAGAATAAGTAAATCTAATTACTCAAGACTTTTGCGAACTCATGCCACCCAGAAAAAGTGAATGCCTTTATGTTAATGTGATTCACTTTCTATTTTTGGAACTTTATTACTTTGAACACATGCCAGCTGTCATAGTTCTAATTTAATTGCCTCATTGTGAAATTTCTATTTCATGTGTATTGGACTAGCTAACTTCTGATTTCGGGAGAAACCTCACAACAAATAAAAGCTATTCTTAAAAACATGACCATAGAGCACCTGGGATGCATCCTAATGACCACATATTAATGTCATTTTTAAAGCCATTGAAGGAAGATAGGAGAAAACATTCTTTCATTAGAAAACTCATTAGGAAACAAAAAAGATATTAAATAGATACATTATTTGAAATAAGTAATATCAATATTAAAAATTCCTTGAGAAAATTAACTACTAACTTTAATTAAGTGAGCCAGAGTTGGAATGCCCACTTATGGAAAAAAAAAAAAAAACATGAGAAACCAATTCAATAATAATAAAGATGTCCAGGTATATAAATAACACAGATCATAGAGGAGGCATGATAAAGTGTGTCATGAAAAAGACTGAATATTATTGCTCTTCCCAGATTGTTTTCAATCTTATGAAATCCCAAATATGTACATAATTAGAAGCATATTAATTGAGAAGACTAAGCACTTATGTCTTTCCTACATACATGCACGCACAAGTACACATCCACTGATTAATCAGAATGATACTCCCATGAGCCAAACTAATAATTCATTTATACTAAGACTAGAAACCTATTTTGTGCATATCCATCATTTGTAATAATTAGGAACTTGATCACAATTACCAGTTCTTAATTTCATATCCCAATTGAAGTCTAGAGAAAATCAGCATAAATTCACATTTATGTTTACATGTTAAATGGAGGTGAAGTTAGCTTCTGGAACAAATACTGGTATCCTTCATTTCTCCTACAACTGAAATATAACAATATCCTTTGATAAGTTTTTGTTGATTGGTTTAAAGTGATTTCTTACAGAGTTTATTTCCTGTAACACATCTCAGCATTCTTAGTTTTGACTTATCTTTATATTAGTCTAGAAGTCTAATATATTGTGTTAAAAGTCACTACAAGTCAGATGCAGGGCCCAAACCTACCCTCTTATAAAACTTTTTGTTGACATGTTATCATTATCAACAGGAAAATCATATGAAGTCTAAAATGGGCCTTTACTCCAAGAAAAAAATAATACCATAATAGCAAGAAGAGAGAGTAAACCAGCATTGGGTGCAACTAAGGGACATTTCCAATACATACAGAGAGGAAAGAATACAACTTTCAATTAATTAACTGTATCTACTTTGGAAAATAATCTTAAAATTTAATATTTTTGCTATTAAGTTATTATGCATTTGTTTGCTAACTAATCATTATCAAAGAAACAAAATTTCAATATTAGACATATTTGTGAAGTACTTTCCAACCAGAATTGTCAAAAATCTTCAGAATAATATTGATTACAATTTCAACGTAGGTTCTCTAGAAGAAATATACTACAAGCGTTAGTTTCTAAGGTATTAAGAAAATTTGAAGGTAATATTTCAGTTTTATTAAATCAATCCCTAGGTGCTTATCCCAAAGATACAATTTATTTTCCAGGGTTCTTGTTTTATAATGTGTCCTTGAGAAAAAAAGGTCATAGTTTGATATCTACTATCTAAATAGAGTAAAATTTCTTCACAAAACTGAATCTTGAGTACACAAAGAATATTTTACATTGTGATGAAAAGAAAACCGATTTCTAGCATTCTATGAGGAATAAATCAGGCTTTATGACTTGTAATACGAAGTAACATTTTTAAACAGCAGTAGGTCAATTTCATGAATGCTTCTGACTTCCAGCCCTGTATCCAGGCCAAACACACAGCTTCTGGAAGCAAACATTGTGAATCAGATGACAAGTAGAATGTACTACTACAAACAGCCCCAATAGTGGTTCTAGCACTCCTGGCCAGGTCCCATGCCCTATGGGACTGTTTTGATGGAGCAGGTGTCCAGGGATGACCCTCTGGCCATTCCCCATTGCCTCCTGGAGACTTTTCCAAGACTTGTCTTCAGAGAAGCAGACTTATCCAAGACCATGACCTTGGTATACAGGAGTGAAATCAGCCAGCTGATTAGAGTGCACAACATATCTTCTGAGGAAGAAAGGAACTCCTGAGTACAAGCATACTAGGTAGAGTAAGGGCATGGGTGTGAGAGTTGCCCAATTTTCCTGGCAGCTGTGCCTGAAACAAAAGTCCCAGTATCTTCCTATTTCACATGAACAACTTTTACAGAATCTTAAGGGCAAGCATGTCCCCAAGTGCTATTTCTCCTTTATTCCTATTGACCTGTTCCAGACCAGAAATGCTTTGATGAGCACCTTCAGTTTTGGACAACTAACATGCTCTTCTTTGAATGCCCCAGGCTGACAAATCAGCTTTAGAAAATTTGTAGAGACGGGATAAGGCCTAAACTATGTGTTAGAACTCAGTGCTGTGTCCTTTCTTTCATGCCATTCCTTGTACCCCAGGAACTAGAAGTCTGGAAGCTACATTTTCCAGACTCCCTGCCCTCACAGTTCATCATCAGTGGAAGGGCCAAAGGAACTTAACTGGATTCCACGGGAGCAACTCGAGTACTGGTGGCATGCAACAAGCAAAGGTTCAAGAAATCAGATTGAGCTCAGCGTCAGAGATGGTAGCTGTCAGTGCGGATTCTGACTGAGAGCTAAAAAATGGAGGCAAGATTCTAGTTCTTGGAAGAAAAAGTTGACCAGCTTTAGACCTGACCACAAAATCTAATGTTTGTATTTGAAATGATGATGCACTTCCTTTCTACCCAGGTACAAATTTAGTGGCAACGTGGTCTCCTGGCTGGTGAGGCAAAATGGATCATAGCTTTAATGATGCTTAGGAGCCGCTAGAGACAGTCATAGTGAAGGAGATTTCCTGGGAGCTGAGAAAGGCACCTGGGAAAATCTTGCTTTAGTCTCCAATTCACCAGTGTTTGTTTTATCAGAGTGTGAGTGCTGCTGAGGTCTGTGTCCTTTCATCTCCAGCTTCCCACATCCTACAGCTCTGCATCCTTTGAAGATTGCATCCTCCTCTTTGCTGTCTTTGTGAAATCACTGGTCACATTCATGAAAGTTTTATGTTAATTCATGACTAGATAAAAGTGTTAAATAGAAACTCACTTAAACTCTCTGGAACTTGCTTTCCTCTTTCATTAAGCCACAATGAAAATCTCATTATTCACGGGTTTTATGAGGATTAAATGAAACGTTATATGTATAAGAGTTTTAGAATATGAAGTATTGCCAGTAAAAGTTCATTGAGATAATATTCATACAAAAATGTCTATGAAATAATGCCATGGGCACTATGCAAAGCCATGCACTAAGCAAAGAAAGTTGAGGCCGTTAGAGCAGAAAAGGATCGCAAAGCATTACAAAAGCCAAAATTAAAACAAAACTGTTTTGTTTCTTGAAGAATAATATCACTAGCCAAAATTGTTTGACTTTCAAAGTCACAGCTTAGAGCATGCTCAAAGAATTTCTAAAATGTGCAAACATTTTTGGAACTTGTGGGAAAACACAATTTCCAAAAGCTTTACTTGGAACCAACCCATGAGGAATCACACTGCCCACATTATCACAGACATATACACCAGTGCACACCCGTCCCCAATAGTCTGGCCCACCCAGAGCTTAGGCCTCAGAGCAATTGGTGACAACAATGATTAACAACATTTCATGGACAGATCTCTGTGAATTAGCTCAAGATTTCTCTAAACATATTCAATTGCCATATATGGAGCATGGCGTCTTGGTTTGTGTTCCCCTACAAGTGGACCCTGAGACAAGAATTTGAGTGTAAATAGTTTATCTGGGAGGTAAGTCAGGGAAGGGAAAGAAATCAACAGAGGTGCATTATCAAACAAACAAGTTACTCTGGAAACACTGGCACTCTATCCCACTGGGGACTGCTGGGAAACAGCATGGATCACACCTCAAGAGTTGTCCCAATTGAGGCAGTAGGAAGCTGGAGCAACTATCCAGCAACTCCAAGCCATCACTGCCTGAAGGCTGTTTTCAGAATTTTTAACTACCCAGCACTTTCCATGGTGAGCATGCAGTTTGTGGTGGTCCTACTAAGCAGCCTTCCAGTGGAACGTGAGTGCTGAGAGAGCAACAAAGAATAACCCAGCCCCCAATGTCAATAGTGTCACAGTTGAAACCTCTTGCTTTAGACAACTAAATGGTTAACATGGAAAGCATGAGATGCACATTGCTTTGCGATGGGGGATGCAGGCGGCTAGTGGAGGTGTTGGGGAAAGGTAGCAGAGCTAACAGGATTTCAAAACATTTTGCTAATTAGAAACTTCTAACTGAGGAAGGGAACATGTGGAATCCAGGTAAGGTGATCAAAACCAAAGCTCTAACTCCAGCACCAACTGTAGTGTTATTCTACCGTAGATCCTTTGTTCTGCAGACTTCTACAGAAGTTGAGGCAGATAGATGTCTGCACCACGGTGGCCTCTTGCAAGCACACTTCCCCCCAATTGAGGTCTGGGTAGCCCCAGATTTTCCTTAGCATATGCTGCTTATAAACAGTCTTGGAGGTCCCTCCCAATACCTCTGTCCTTCATACTTCTTCATTCAATTTTTTTGTTTAAACCATCCTTGGATCTTAAGCTTCCTCCCACATAGGACTCAACAGGCACTTCTGTTGGCTGCCACAAAGTCTTCATTCCATGACATGTATTTTTCTCACATTTAAAAAGTTGGCTTAACAGAAGCCTAGGAATGTGGTGGAAATACATAAAGAGAAAAACTCTGAATAAAAGGCAGAGTGAAAAAACTAAAAATAAATTTTTTGTTTACAGCAAGCTCAAGTCCTCAGTAAAAGTAAAATGAAACATATGTTAGGGACCTTACAAAAATGGGTCTTGGATCAAGAGGGAAAAAGAGAAGGGCAAGTTGAGAGGAGGGCTCTGAAAATGACACTAAGTCTCATGAGTTATGACATTAAATTTATATCTATTTAACTTACTTGCAGAATCAGAACCAAGTGGACAAATTAAATTATAGGAAAGGCAGATAAAGCACATCCTCTTGTTTTCCTTCTGAGTCTCCAAGAGATAAAAAAAAATCACTATGTCTCACATTTATTAATCTGCTGCTGAGATTTCAAAAGCAAGTATAAGTTAAAAATGAGATCATAGGCATAACCTTTTCTGCTCATTCGATACGTAGACATGATTTATTTTATGCTATTGATATGAAATTATAAATCTGTGAAAATATGTTTAATACTCAGTTGCTAGCTGGGCTGATGGTTGCTGATGATAACATGATGTTGATGATGATGGGGATGGTTAGCAACTAAATGTTTAGTGTCCCAGAAACTATAATTGACATTATATAAGTGTCATTGTTCCGGTCTCTCAACACGACCATAAGATACTATTATTATCCCCATTTTACAGTACAGGAACTGAGGTTCGGGATTTCAGAGTGAGGAAGTGGTAGCTGTTGAAATTTACCGGGATCTGTCTGTGAGTAGCCCACACTGATACCATCTCTCTGGTGGTAGCATTTTGGAAAGAGTCAGTATTACTCTGATGCTTAATTTTGAAATACTGAATCTATAACATAATGTAGGAATTATTTAATTTACATGCCTCTAAGTTACGACTGGGGTTTGGTTTTTCTTCTAAGACATTTCCTTTGGGTACTGACCACCATTCATTTTTTCTAGAGGAACACACTGGTAGATGGAAAAGGCATAGGTTTTAATGCTAGGGAGGTCAGAATTCAAATCCTTGCTTCTCTACTCTCCAGCTGTGTGAATTTAGGCAACTTAGTTACTGTAGCAGGCAGTATCCTAAATATGCCCCCCTAAGATTCCCATTTCCTGGTTAATCAATCAAACACTAATCTGGGCACTGCCACAAAGAAACGTTATAGATGTAATTAAAGTCCCAAGTAGCTGAACCTTAAGATATGGAGATCACCTGGATGAACCCTCCACTAATCACATGAGCCCTTTAAAAGGCAGAAATTAGAGAGATTGGAAGCATGAGAAGGGTTTGACGCACCACTGCCTGCCAGCTTTGGTGATGAGGCGTCCCCGAGCCAAGGAATGCTAGTGGCCTCTTAAAGATGAGGAAAGCCCCTTAGCCAATAGCTGCCAAGGCAACAGAGACCTCAGTCCTATAACCACAAAGAACAAGATTCTGCCAACCTAAATAAACTCAGAAGTTCTTCTCCCCCAAGAGCCTCCAGTCCAGAGCATAGCCACTAAGTTTATGGTAACTTGTCATACAGCAGTAGAAAACTGGAACAGGTACCCTCGCTGAGTTTGTGTTCTCAAAAATCACATAGAGATAATAATACATACTTTGTAAAGTTCCAGTTGGATTCAAAAGAGGTTGTATTTAACATGCCTAGAGTGTACCTGGCATAGAGTAGGTAGTCAATAAATGTCACTAATGACTCTGGAAGTCAAGGTCAAAGAGTAGTTGTACTTTATCTTTAACACAGACAAGACATGAAATCAGTATAAGAACCACAAACTAAATAAAATTTGAATTAGACTATGATAAAGCAGAGATTAAATCAAAATGAACACCCACCTTACAAAACTTATAAAGGAAGCTACTAACTTATGAAATAAGTTCCAAGAGCTGATTCGAGGCCAATGGTTTGAGTGGGTGGTCATTTTCCCATAAGACCAATATTAAGATCCAGTGATTAGGGCTCAAGCTCATTAAACTCCATTAATTTATTAGGTGCCTGTCTTAAGGAGAACCCAGGTAACAACTCAGGTAACAATGGGTAACAAGGTTTCTTTGAGGAGAACAATCCTTCTCTTTTATCCCACACTTTTTACTCTAAAAGGAATTTACATGTATTTGACATTTTAACCCACATAGAAACATTTTGAGGTAAGCTTGGGGAGGCAGAGATAGTGAGCTGCTGATGAAGGATCTGTGTGAAGACAAAGGCCCATTTCCTCGACTTCCCTGTGGCTAGGATGCAGCCATGTGATGCAGGCAACAGTGATGTGTGTCATGTCCAGGTCAGGTTCATGGGAGTTGTCGTTCTCTCACGCCACCTCATGGAGCATGCAGAATGAAGATGGAAGTGCCGCAAGATAGAAGAAGGTTGAGTCTTTAAATGGCCATGTGGAAGTCTGGCCTTAGAACAACTGATTCATTTCCAGTATGAACAAAAAGTAAAATTTTATTGTGTTAAGCCAAAGAAATGTTCAGATTATTGGTTCCAGCAACTGGCTTTTTGTTGCAGGAATTAACCTACCCTACTATAGTAAAACTTTAAAGTGAGCTACTGCCATAACGGAGACCTAATATATGTAGAGACTGCTTAGCCATCAGTTAACAGAAAGAGAGGAAATACACATTAGAGGTGAGAAGGACAGGTGACATGTTAAACAGCATGGTACACTCACACTCACTGAAACTTTTATTTGTGATAGCCCAATAGGCAAAACACACACCCTCAGACCCAGTGGTTTTAGAATTAAAGTGTTAGCACAGATTGACAACTCTTGACTGTATTTAGGACAAGGAATTGCAAGCAAAAGAGGGGCCTAAGAGAGAATTTTAATTATGCAAGCAAAAACGAAATAATCAGGGATTCTAGATTTTGAGCCAAAAAGTTGAAGAAGCTTCTAGATGCCCACCAATATAAACTAGAGAAAGACTTGACACATTAGTGTGACCTGGCATCCCTTGGCAGACTGACTTCAGATGCTCCTGAACTGTTATATAATAGATGTGGTTTGGAGCAAATAGTTACGTATTTGCTGGAGGTCATGTGACTTCCTGAAAGGACAGATCTAGAATTTGAACTCATATCTTATGAATCTGACTTTGACTTTCTTTCCATATATTTTACGGCCAAAAATCTGCAATAAATTATAATTTTTTTAATGTGTTGATGATCCAGGAGCTAAACAACAGTGAATTTCCTTGGGAACAAAATAAACCTTCTGATGCTTTTTATGGGAACGAGAGGTGAAATCAGTACTTCAGTTTCCCTAAAATGGCATCCTTGCATTGTTTTGACTTAGAACTCCTTGTTCTCCTTTTTTTCCTATGAGATTAAAATATGATTTGCCTCTTTGGGGGCAATATTGTCATTTTATTAAAAATTAGATTTGAGAATTTGTCTTTTTTTGTTGGCAGTGACAGTGGCCTATATTTATAGACACCATTGCTCTGATAAGCATTCATAGAGGATGCTTAATAATTACTTATGGTTATGTGACTATTGACTACTGAAAGAAAATCCCTAAGTAGTACAAGGCACATATGCTGGAATAATCCATGGTTTATGTCTACTGTTGGATTTTAAGTTCCATACAGAGTAGAACTGAGTTCATTTCATCTTTACAATTAGCCTTAAAGCAACACCAAGCACACAGAAGTACACAGTAACTAACTGCTTACTGAACAACTGAAAAGTACTGGTATTTTAAATGAGACAGAAATGAGCAGACAATATCAGATGGGAATGTGTCTTAATTTGGGGTCCCCCAGAAGCAGATGCTGAAGCAAAGATACAGGGGCAAATCCGTTACTTAGGAGGAGTCTTCATTTCCTGTTACTGTTGTGACAAATTACCCTAAGTTTATTATCTTATGGTTCTGGAGATAAGGAGTACAAAGTGGGTCTCACTGGGCTAATGCCATGGTGTCACAGGGCTGCGTCCCTTCAGAGGCTCTGTGAAGGAATCCATTTCCTTGCCTTCGCCAGCATCTAGAAGCCACCTGCATTTCTGGCTCTGCAGCCCCTTTCTCCATCTCCATAGTCAGCAGTGTAGCATCTTCAAATCTCTCTCCAACTCCATTCCTGTCATCATAACTTCTTTTCTGGATTTGACTACAGTGTCTCCTGCTTTCTCCTCTCAGGACCCTCATGATGGCACTTGGTTACATTATATTATAACCTGGATAATCCAGGCTAGTCTATCTGTCTCAGGATCCTTAATTTAATTCACATATGCAAGTCCCTTTGCCACATAAGGCAGCATGGTGACAGGCTCAAGGTTTAGGACATGGACTCATCTGAGATGCTATTATTCAGCCCATCACAGGAGATGATACCAGAAAACACTCAAAGAGGAGTGAAATAATAAGATAGAGAAGGGAAAGAGTCCAACTTAAAGTGAGTTAACAAGGCCATCATCACAGAGGGCCACTGGTGCTCGGGCCTGCAGGAGACTCTAGAGACAGGGCAGATTTGCTTCAGAGTTACCCCCAGAAAAAGGGTCATTGCCTACCAACTGCCCATCCCTTGCCACTTGATGGATGCTCATTGACTCTGATATTTCTGACTTGCCCTGTAATGGCAGAGTCAGCTCCCAGGACCAGAAAGAAAGTGCTAGGAAGAGAGCGGCAGGGGTTTCTCTCTGGCACTTGCCATCAGGAGGAAGTGACCTCTGAAACCATCTTTTCCAACCATACCCCTTTTCAGAAGAACAGAGTGGTGGAGAAACTATTCAAGGTCACATGACCAAAGGCCACTGATGATGGCTTCCGTTCAGTTAGTATCTCAGGCTATCATGTCTCAAGTACTGTACCCAGGGCATGACACGTGCTTGCACATTTGATCTGCATTGTAACCCTTTGACATGAGTATTAATATAGCCGTAAAAAACTTGGCTGAGGTCGCCCACCTAGGAGTCGCCTTGGACGTGATAAGTGGCTGTTTGGTGGAACAGAAGTCTGTGAAGCCTGGGTTGGCAAACAATAGCTCACAGGCCAATTCTGGCCTTCCCTCTATTTTTGTACAGCTCATGAGCTAAGAAATAAATGTGTTATGTTAGTTGTAGTCTTGACCAGCCTAAAATATAGCAAGACTATCACCTTCTTAATTCCAGATGCTATAATTCTATTAATGCAATCCAAGAAAATTGTTATCTTTTGGAAAGGCCTCAGCTAGTTAACTCTACTGCCAACACATTCTCAGTTAAAACACATAAACATAATTTTAAGTTGTAGTCTCTTGCTCCAGGATTTATACAGGTGGTTACTCTTCATTTACCTTTAAGAATTTTTACTCATTCTTGTCACAATTCATTTTGTTAAATTCAGCCCACTGATCAGAGGTACACAAACCTTTATCTCTGGGTCTCAATCTCTTTTCTCACCTTTATAGCTACGTATGAGGCACCTTGATTTGAATGGCTCTCCAGCTCTTAAACTCTACATAGCCGAAACAGAACTCATAATTTTTCTGCCACACTTGCATTTGTTTCTTCCTTCATGGTCCCCAACAGCCAGTTATCTGGAGGAGTATATCATGGCCATCACCTCAAGGGAGTACTATGTCCTAATATCTGGCATGCACTCTAGCATGTGTGAGTGAACTCTCTCATTGTCAAAGGAAAAGAAAAAGAGGAGAGGAAGGGGGAGGAAGGGCAGTAGAAAAGGGCATTTGTACATCTTTTAAAGAATAGTGAACTATAGCCATTCCATCACAAATGTGCTTGATCCCGTCTGATCTTAGAAGCTGAGCAGGGTTGGGCCTGGTTAGTACTTGGATGGGAGACCACCTAGGAAGACCAGGTGCTAGAGGCATTAAAAAAATAGTAAAGGAGTGGGGTTTGGTGAGAAAAATATGTAAAGGTAGCAGTGCAATGCTCAGGGCAAATGGGACCCCAGGGCACCTGCAGCCAGGCATGGGTACCCCCTGCCCGGTCTCCTAAGGCTGGCCAATGAATAATGATGTGGTGATTCCACTATCTAAATCATGGGATCTTGTTTTCCAAATGGAGAGTTAGCACTTCAACTCTGACTGAGCTCTGTTGATCAAAGATGCTCCTATTCAGGGGTCTTTCCTTAGAGCAACACTTGGACAATTATGAGCCCATTTGGGAAAAGTACGTGATTTGAAGGAAGCATCTGTACTTGCCTTCTGAACTAAGAAATAAAGGCAAGATTACAGATCCTCGGCCTCACAGTATTATCTGTACAGTGATACTCTAGTATTATTGTAGCATAATGTTATAAATTATAACATTATTTAAGCTAAATTTAAATATTATAGCTACATTATTTCTGAGTAATAATTTTCCAATTTTATCAATGTGTGTACAATAAATGTTAATTATTAAAATGTCCCACATAAAATATCTTGATTAATTAACTCTATAAATAAACTCCTCTCCATAGATTCTCCCAACTGAAAACATGGTGTTCTCCCTAAGGACCACCACCTGGGGTACAGAGACCCTCAGCCTGCCTAACTTCCTCGAACCCAGTATCAGGAAATTCCCAGTATTTTCAGCTATGGAAAAGCTATCTCTAAATGAATTATTACAAATTTTCACAGCTTGTGGGTTTAGCTGTATTTTCATAGAGAAAAAAATCTTAAATTCCAAATGGGATGACCTCATCTGAGTGAATACTTTCTTGTAAAAGGTACAAGATTCAGTACTTGTGAAAGACTCATTCAAAACTGTATCAGAAGACAAAATCTGCCATGGAGAGGGGTGGTGAGGAGGAGGAGAGGCTGACAGGTCTGTTCTGAGCTCTAACCATGAATGCGCATCCCCAGAGAAATCATTTACGACTTTATCTTTTCCATTTCAATGTCTCAACAGAACAGAAAAAGCCTCCAAATTATACCACCAGCCACTGCAAGGAGCCCTAACTACTGCTGTGACTCATGAAACACCAGAAACATCCTCTCGGAAGTGAAATAATATGTCCTCTCAAATAAGTAAGAATCTGTAAGGGTGATGGCTACCAAAAAAAGCCACTCATTTGAAAAAAGCCCTGGTGTTCACAGTTAATGTCATTAAATTGCATTTTTCATTTCCGCCGTCTTTTCCAAACTTGCACTTCCTGCAGCTCTTCCACACTGTAAAGAAAATATGCTTCTGGAAATAATATAACTGTTTTACACTCAAGTGGGTCCACAGACAACAGCACCACCTGGGCAATGTTGGGAAATGCAGATGCTCAGGCCCCACACGGGATCTAGTGAAGCAGAATCTGCATTTTAACTAGTGCCCCATGGGACCTATGTGCACAGATGTGTAAGCAGCACTAGCTACCAGAAAGTAAGAACTCAATGAAAATGATCAGTGTTGCAACTCAATAACTGAGAAGACAATTCGATTAAAAAAATGACATATGAATAGAGATTTTCTTAAAGAAGACATACAAATGTCCAGAAAGCTCATGAAAAGATGCTTGACATCATTAATCAGTAGGGAAATACAAGTCTAAACCACAAGGAGGTACCACTACTAAGCTATTAGGGTGGCTAGACTAAAAAAGACAGATATTTCATAAGTGCTAGAGAACACGTGGAGAAAGTGGAGACTTTACACACTGCTGATGGGGATGTAAAATGGCACAGCCACTTTGGAAAACGAACTGGCAGTTTCTTATACAGAATATGAACCAACAATTCACACCTAGGTACATACCCAAGAGAAATGAAAACACCTGTCCACATCAAAACTTGTACATGAATATTCTTGGCAGCATTATTACAAATAGCCAAGAGGTAGAAACAGCCCAAACGTTCATCGGTGGATGAATAAATAAACAAAATGTGTTATATCTATACAGTAGAATATCAGCCAGTCATAAAAAGGAATGAAGTACTGATAAATGCTATAATATGGATCGACCTTGAAAACATTAAACTACATGAAAGAAGGCAGTCACGAAAGACCAAATATCATGTGGTTCAATTTATGTGAAATATCCAGAATAGGCAAAACTATAAGACAGAAAGTGGATCAGTCGTTGCTTAGCACTAGCTAGGTGGATGCAGTGTGTGTGGAGGGAGGTAAGAGCTAAAAGGTATGAGGTTTCTTTTGAAAGGGATCAAAATGTTCTAAATTTGACTGTGGCAATGGTTATACATACCTGAGTATACTAAATACCATTGAACTGTTTTAGAAAAAAAGCTGTGAATTCTCCCCACCAAACTTTCACACATGACCTGTTTGCTGCCTAGCTGAAAAAAAATAATAGCTGATAGCCTATAGACCAGAACAAGGAAAACTGGATACAAATGCTTTGTGCTAAATAACACATCACTGTACTCTTTTTGTGTGCAGGGTCCTATGTTGGTCTTGCACAGGGATTTTCTCTTAAAGTTCTCCCCACAGCCCTGAGAGTTAATTGCTATTATTATCATCATTTTACAGATGAGAAAACCGAGCTGTTGTAAACATAATCAATTTCAACTGGCTGGTGAGCAGGGGTGAAACTCAAGTTTGAACTCAGGAAGTCAGGAGGCAGGACCTGCAATCAATCAATCAATCAATCAGTCAGTCAATCTCCTGCTCCTCCTCTCTCCCCCCCTCTCCCTCTCTCTCTCCCCCTTCTCCTTCTCTCTCCCTGCCCTCTCTCCCTCTCTGTGTCTCTCTCTACCCCTCTCCCCCTCCCCCTCTTTCCCCTTCTCTCCCCCTCTCTTCCCCTCTCCTTCGTCCCTCTCTCCCTTCCTCTCCCTCTCCCTCCCCCCAATAAAATACTTTGGCTAATTATTAACTGTCCTAGTCAACATACAGTTCATAGAAGAGTCCCATCATGAGCAAAGAAAGGTGGGAGTTGCCCCTTGTCACTCATAACTGATATACTCCAGGCCCCCATTGCTTGTTGGCAAATGATTTTTCTCTTTGTATCACTAGACAGATTATATTATTCTGATAATCACCTTCAACCTTATCCTTCTGAGTTTTCCAAAATGTAAAATATTTTAGAAAACTTAACCAGCCTTTTCTGTTGGAAAAACACTTAGTCAAACAAAACTGCCTATTTTCAGAAATGTCTTGAATGAGTAAAGAACTAGTCAAATTCCACATGGGCTATGTTTCCATGAGTCATAAATAAGAAAACAACTTTTCAATTGTGATCACAAGACACTGGTATCTGCAGCAAAACTTTTGCCAAATTAACAACTCTGATTTGATTATTTAAAATCTCAGTTAACACATATATATTCACTATGCCCTGAGTACTATTTTAAGGGCTTTATATTTACTCATATCATATTCATCATAACCCATAAAGTACTTTAAATAGTCCCTTTTAAAAAAGATTAAACCAAGGAATTAAGGTTTTCACAGCCAGTTACTGGCAGAGCTGGGGCATGACACCAGACAATTCATACTCTAATCTGCTATACCTTACCACCTACTCCTAATGACAGATTAAAGAAAAAGTTGTAGCCACTGCAGCTAGAGATTACTGGGCTAAGATTAATGCAACACATTGAAATCAAGTAAATTTCATGCTTGTTATAATTTCCACCAGCTCAGAAAATAGTTTTGTCAGTAAGTGTTGCTTGTTGAAACTTAGATGAGCTTGAACAGGTTGTTTAAACACAGAAAATAAGCCACAAAAACTACTCAATGTTAGGCAGCAGATAAATTATCAGGAAAAATATGGTCTACTAAACCAAGAAGTCATTCTTTTTTCCCCAACCAAATTTTATTGCTCATGTCTGCGTAGAATGAAATTATTCAGAAAAAAAAATGAATATAGCCAACGGGTCTATTTGTATTCCCTGTTATAATTTCAAACTTCATGGTTCATTAGATATTTTGGTATATTCAGCCAGTATTTTTAATGGAGAATCATTACAAACTTAAGTAAATAAAAAAACCCATAATAATAAATCATGATCAAGTAGGCTTTATCCTAGGAATTCAAGGAGATTTGACATTAGGACAGCTATTAGTGGAATTCTCTATGTATTAATATTAAAGAGGAAAAATCATTTATGATCATTGTAACAGATGCTAAAACATATTTTATAAAATTTCAAAGGTTTTCTAAATTAAAAAAAAATACAACTACTGATAAGTCAAAATAGAAGGAAACTGCTTTATCTTGGTGAGGAGTATCTACCTGAAATTGACAGAATTCAGCCTTGTTTAATAGTATAAAATTAAAAGTGGTCCCATTATACTCAGGAGCAAGACCTGTTACTATTGGCAGATAAATGATTTCCCATCTACAAATCTAATCCTGTTAAAGTTTATTAGAACTAATACAAAATAATAAAGTAATCAGATATAAGACCAACATATAAGTTAATAATTTCCTATATGCCATCAATAACCAAATTGAAAACAGAATTAAAAAATACATTTCATCTAGATCAGCAAAACAACAAAGAAACAAGCAAAAATAAATCTATAAAGTATAGAGGAATTAAATTAATAAAAATGTGTCAGATCTACATAAGGATTTTGCAAAAATGAACAGCTGTTAATTGTGGGGATTACTTTCGTGAATAATTATCATCAAATGGGAGTATGTCAGCCTCTAAAACCTCAGGAGGGAGAGATGCTGAGTTGTTCACTTTACTACCCAGAACTAATTTATCAAGTAATGGATATTGTGCCAATGTGGCCAGCTTCAAAGCCAAAAGCAGGCCCTGTCCCTTGGGCATTTATCCTTGTCTTATCTAGTGTTTATTGGTCCCTTTCAGAGTACGAGGCCCCAGTGATGCCCTCCTTGCCAACATCTAGTCACACCCCACACAGCACACTGAGCAGGACTTTCTGCCCACAGGCTGCTATGTGTTGGAGAATAGTGAAAAGCCTGCCAGTTTCAAGGAACGTGAAGAGCTTCATTTACTGAGCAGAAGCCCACCTGAGTCTCTTATATATTCAGACCATTTTACTGTCAAAACTACTTTGCAGTGCTGATCCGTTGTGTGTATAGCTCCAGAATGTTAGGATTGTAATGACTGTAGATGTAATGCAAAGGCATACAACTACACAGATTGTAAAGCATTGTGTTTGGTAATCCACATGAAGAATACATGCATGTCAAAGAGAAAGGATTTTAGAGAAGAATTTGGGAGATGATTATAAGCATAGAGGGTACCCTGCAACATGACCTTAAGTCAAGATTTGTTAAAAGCTTCTGAGAGCCACCGCCAGCAATAAAGAAACGGGCATAAAAGGATGGAAGATGGGAATTCAGCAATAAGTAAAAGTAATTATGTAGTTCTGAGCCGTCAGTCACATGATGAATGGATAAACAATGTGTGGCAGATCCGCACCATCAAACATTCAGCAACATAAGGAAATGAAGTGCTGACACGTGCTACAACATGGATAAATCTTGAAAACGTTACGCTAACTGAAAGAAGTGAGTCACAAAAGACCATATGTTATATCATTGCATTTATATGACATGTCCAGGACAGACAAATCCATAGAGATGGAAGGAAGATTAGTAGTTTCCCAGAGCTGGGGAGGGTGGCAGAAATGAGGAATGATGGCTGAAGGAGACGTGCTTTCTTTGTGATAAAAATGTTCTGAAGTTAGATAGTGATAATAGTTAACTCTGTGAATATACTAAAAACACCTGATTTGTATACTTTAAAAGGTTGAATTTGGGGGTATGTAAATGATATCTCAATAAAGCTGTTACTAAAAAATTATCTTGTGTTCTGTTGTTTGTCTGTAACACTATTGTCAATGTCAGTACGTAGGATAATGAAATGTGTTTATCTGCTGCACTGGAATTTCTATCAGTTTTAAATAATGAAAAACTTTTAAAACTATTTTTGCAGCTTGTCATACATGACTATTAGGCAGAAAACTGCATAGAAAGAGACACGCTATGTTTCTAGAAGTTTGTGAATAGATTACTATAAAAAGCCTGAAGAAATACACTCACTTGGAAAGCCAGCCTTGAGGAAGTATTTCAGCAAGCTCTCCTTATTTCCTATAAAAACATGGAGCTTTTCTGAGTGAAGGAAAGAAGGTGTTTATTTACTATCTACTGAAATGCTGAGACAGAACAAAATTATCTAGTGAGGAACCTGACAGGCTGGTTTAGAGGGGAAAGGTTGGTATATGAGAATGACAAAATCCAGACCAGCCTGCTCAAGTGTTGATGTCTCATTAGGAGACATGCAGGAGAAAATTTACCTCATTGCCAAAATGTTTGCCTTCACTTCCCAAGTCCCCCTTAATCTGTGTGAACTGTTAACTTATCACTATCTTATGAGATGCAGTACATCAGCCGGAAACTCAGCAATGAGACGCACTCATAACACTTCTATTAAAACCTAAAAACATAATTAGTCAACCACTTTCGAGAAGAATAAAACAGATAAGACTAATTAGGTATGCTTTCAAGAATCAGCCTTATATTTGAAGAAACAGAGGAATTAAGAAAGAAAAGAAAATGAGAGGGTGGGATGAAGACAGAATGAGACACAAATTATACGGGCTTTCTTTGTTCTGAGGTTTCTATAGCCCTGAGTGGAGAGCTGATCTTATTAAAATATACTGCAATGAATAAGATTTAAAAATCCATTTAGAATTTAGAAAAATTTAGATCATAAATCTTCAAAGATGGAATCTCCTACAGGTCAACCACTATAATTTTTTGTATCCTCCCTTTCGTATGACCTACATATTTTGGGCCAATCTAAAATTTCCACAATTATGTTCTATCATCCCTATAAATATGTAGCTGTCAAACCATGCCCTGATTTGGGTTTTAGAAAATAACCTTGTGTATTTCTAGCACCAAACACAATGCCTGGCATAATAAATACTCAAAAACATGTACTGAATTATTAAACAAATGAATAAATGAATACAAATAAAATAGAATCACATGATTTAAGAGAATGAGGAAACATTTGAAAATAAATACTAAGAAGTCATTACATAAAATATGGTACATGCATGTTTCATAATACTTCGCCATACTGTAATATGTTTACAAATAGTTTTATGACACAGAAGGATGCTTTTATCTTATTGGTACGTTAAAGAACACAAAGGCATATGTGCAGCAATATCTCAGTAATATTTGCAGTAATATCACAGAGGCCCCTGAAAGATGTTCAGCACCTTTAGTCATCAGGGGAATGCAAACCAGAACCAGATAGCACTTTATACCCGGGTGGCTATCATTGAAAAGACAGATAATAATGAGTACTGGCCAGAATGTGGAGAAACTGGAACACTAATATACTGATGGATTGTAAAATGGTGCAGTTGCTTTGCAAAACAGTCGGTCAGTTCCTCAAAAACTTAAATATAGTGTTATCAGTGGACGCAGCAGTTCCACTCCTAGGTATATACTCAATAGAGCTGAAATCATAATGCCAAGACTTATTCATGAATGTTCATAAAATCCTTATTCATAATAGTCCAAAAAGCAGAAACAACCCAAGTGTCCACAAAATGAACAGATGAACATAAGGGAGTCTATCCATGCAATGAAATATTAATCAACCATAAAAAGGAATGAAGAACTGACACATGCTGCAACATGGCTGAATGTCAAAACATTATGATAAATTAAAGAAGACACAGGATACCCCACATTTTATGACATCATTTATATGAAATGACCACATGGGCAAATCAACAAAGGCAGAAAGAAGATTAGTGGTTGCCAGAGGCTGGGGTGGAGGAAAATGAGGATTAATGTCATTTAAAGGGATTTAACATTAATCCTCGTTTTCCTTTTCCTTTGAAGAAGAAGATACCTTGAGGAAATGATGCTTCTTGGGAAAATGAAAATCTTCTAAGACTGACCTATAGTGATAAATGGACAACTTAACAAAATTACCAAAACTCTGAAATATACATAAAAGGGTAAATTATATGATACACAAAATGTGCCTCAATAAAATGTTTTTAACTTCATAGAAGATTAACAGTGGGCATCTTGATATGGCTGGTTTATTTCGTTGTTGTTGTTGTTGTTGTTGTTGTTGTTTTACACTTTACAATTTCCAATTTTTCTACATGAGCAAATTCTAATTCTAGGTTCCCCCAGAGTGAAGCTGAGATGAAGTATTGTGCGAAGGTGATGCATAAGCAGTATTCCCAGGGTAAACCAGAAGCAGTGTGGGAAAGTGAGACCAGGAAAGCGAGGACACCAAGAAAAGACAGTGTGTCAGGCCAAGAGCCTGGAAGGTTAAGCATAGTTCAGTGCCTTGCCTGGAGGGGGCAGGGGAGCTAGAGACACAGTGTGGGTCTCACATCAGTCATCTGATCAGGAAGTTGGGATATTTATAACACCTTGCTTGGGCACACCAGTCGGTCACTGGCTGTCCCTGCTGTGCCCTACCCACCTGCCAGGAGGAGTCAATATCCAGGAACTTGTGACTCTTTCTATGCCAGTCAGGCAGTAGGGCCCACAGTCTAAGGCTAGGCCTTCAAAAAAGAGACAGGTGCTGGCTGTTAGGAGAGAAAGCACATGGAAGCCAAAGTGCCATACAAGGACACCCCAGTGACATGGCTGAAGCTCTGGCAGCATCCACAATTAGCATGTTTTAAATATATAGGCAGGAAAAAGCAAAATATCTCAGAAAAATTTGAAACTATTCACAGTATATAATGTATAAAATATAGTATATTAACGATAGAATCTACATGTACATAATAATAAAGATTTAATGGTATTTCTGAGACATGCTATAAATTTTGCAGAAAAGCCAAAAAAAATGTGGTTGCTGCTTTCTCTGAGGAAGAGAGAATTAAAGTCCAAGATGGCCCAGAAAATAAGGAGTCAGAAGTTCAAGGTTAAGTCCCCGGTAGTGGAGCCAGCCGTAGCATGGGGGAAGCGTGGCCTAGAGAGCCTGTGGTGACCTTCTCATGGCTGGAAGATGCTCCTTACTGCCAAGCAAAATTTTGTCAGAGCGTGTTTACACATTTAATTCTTGTCAAGCCCCAGGAGTGGCAAGTGTAGCATACAAAATAACTTTACTATCTGGGATCTAAGGAGGTATATTTAATGTATTTCATTGGCCAGTTTTTCCTTCTTTCTTTTTCTTCCTTTCCTTTCCTTTCCTTTCCTTTCCTTTCCTTTCCTTTCCTTTCCTTTCCTTTCCTTTCCTTTCCTTTCCTTTCCTTCCCTTCCCTTCCCTTCCCTTCCCTTCCTTTCCCTTCCCTTCTCTCTCTCTCTCTCTCTCTCTCTCTCTCTCTCTCTCTCTCTCTCTCTCTCTCTCTAAGTTTATCAGGGTAACATCGGTTAATACAATTATATAATTTTCAGTTGTACATTATCATTTGACATCTGTATATTCTATTGTGTGTTCACCACTCAAAGTCCAGTTTCCTTCATCTGCCATATATTTGATCCCCTTTACCCATTTCACGCTCCCCCTCTATATTTGACCCCCTTTAACAGTCTATCTCCCCCCCTCCTCTCCACCCCCTACCCTCTGGTAACCACTAGTCTATAGTCCATGTCCATGAGTCTATTTGTTTGTCCTGTTCATTTGTTGCTTTTAGGTTTCTATCCCATATACAAGTGATATCATGAAGTTTTCAACTTTTTCTGTCTGGCTTATTTTGCTTAGCATGATTATCTCGAGGTCCATCCATGTTGTCTAGAATGGCAATATTTTATGTCTTCTTATGGCTGAGTCATATTCCATTGTATATATGTTCCACAGCTTCTTTAGCCAATCATCTATCACAGGACACTTCAGTAGCTTCCATGTCCTGGCCACCATGAATAATGCTGCTATGAACATTGGTGTGCAATTATCTTTTCGGATATGGGTTTTCAAGTTTTTTGGGTAAATATCTAGTAGAGGGATTGCTGGGTTGTATGGTAGATCAATTCTTAGTTTTTTAAGGAGCCTCCATATCGTTTTCCATAGTGGCTGTACCAAGTTGTTTCAAAAAAATTGATTTTCAGGGGTTTATTTCCTTAGGGTCTGCAATAAATGACCAGTCAGTTGACACCATCTGGCATCTCTGTAGATATCCTGAACAAATCTGGAAACACAAAAATGCCTGGAGAAACCACCAGTACATGACTTTCACATCCATCCTTGCTTCCTTCATGTTTCTCAGGAATATCATGATCACAGGGCGGGATGGGGGGAGGCTCTAACCCTCTAACATTGGTTAATCCTGCAAAACCTCCTGTTTCCATGACTATTGTAAGAGGAGTAAAAGTATGACCTTTGGCTTCTATTGAGTAGTCTCTAGAACTATCCAAAGCTAGGTAGGGAGAAAAAAATCAGTGAGAAGAAGCCAACTGAAAACTCCATGCTATGCAATCTTAACTATATAACATTCTGTATAGGAACAAGTATGGAGACAGTAGAAGAATCAGTGGTTGCCAGGGGTTAAGGGCTTGAGAGGACGGAGTCAGAGATGAATAGATGGAGCATGGAGAGATTTTAGGGTAGCGAAACCACTCTGTATGATATTGCAATGATAAGTACACATCATCGTGTATTTGTCAAAACCCACAGAATATACAACACCAAGAGGATGAACTCTAATGCAATGAGTCACGACAATGTATCAACATAGGTTTAGCAATTATAACAAATATACCACTTCAGTGCATGATTTTAATAGTGGGGGAGGCTGTGCATGCATGGAGGCAAGGGGCATATGGGAAATCTCTATATCTTCTCAATTTTGTTGTAAACCTAAAACTGCTCTAAAATATAAAATCTATTATTTTTTAAAAAGCAGAGAGCAGAAAACAATGGTTGTCTCAGCTCTCAGTAGCCATCAATTCACTCTACCCATTCGTCTGGAGCCACAGCAATGGCCGGCTAAGTAATCAGCAGAGCTCAGGAGCAAAAATTAAGGTCCTTATTTAAAAATATTATGAATTCCAAAGTGGCAACAACAGAGCATTAAATCAAGCATGGGTCCCTCTAACCACTGGATCCTATGCAACTGCACAGTTTACATGCCAACGAAGTAGCTCTGGCCATAGCATATGGTTGCTACTCCACTGCTGAAAACTCTTAGGAGCCTCATGTAAGCAACAAGGAAGCAGTCTGAAATCTTTCACTAGTGTCACATGACCTTAGGGACCATTCCATCTCTCTTCAGCATCATTTCTCACAGCACTGGCCTACTCTCTAAGGTCTTGTCACCCAGAGCTTCCTTCAGTTTCTTGTATTTTCCATGCTCTCTCACTCAGAGTCTTAGCATATATTTCCCTTACCTGGACTCTAATTCCTCTATTTTTTTTAATCATTCTAACTGTTCTTGAGCTTTTGGATGTCATTTAAGCAGAGAAGTGATAGCTAAGTAAATCCATGTTAATGTTATATTTAAAATGTTAAAATTATTTTAAAATACTATTTTAAACACCACTTAATTTAAGAAAGAAAAATACCTTTTTATACAAGAAATAATCTTCTAATTTTTGGCTATGTAAACCTATGTTTTTCACAAGGCAATTTTACATAAAATGATGCAGACTGACAGTTTTCAATATAGCTTATCATATTGTCAATTGCAGAAGAAGCATAAGTCTCGAAATATTTGCTTTCATTTACAAATTTAAAAACCAAATCTGCATTGATGATGTCTTCTAGATGAACACAATTTCCTGCTGATTTTTCCATTCTCTTAAAAATGAAGGATCAAAACAAGGCTTAGACGGCTACTCCAAAAACATCACTTTTATTATAGTGTAACTGTGATCAAACCTGTCCAAAATTATCCAAATGCTCCAAAATGAACAGTCAAGCACTTAGCAAAAAGGTCTACTCCAAACCAGGATTTGAATTTGTAAGCTGTTCAAATCTGGCCTCTTAATTTTCTGGTCTCCTGACCTACACTTATCTTCAAGCTCAGGCAATGTAGACCTTGAGGCACTGTAAGGTTTCACAGCACATTATCTTTAATCATGCTATTTTCATGGCTTGTGAGTGTCTTGATGTCTCTTCTCTGCCTGCTTGATTCAAGAATTTAATAAATTATTTTGTTAAACTAATTGTGTGGTACTTTCCATAAAATGAATTATGCTATGAATCAACATTCTGATATGTAGCTAAGGTGATCAGCCCAACTCAGTTTATCTAAGACTTTCTGGGTTTATCACTGCAAGTCCTGCATCTCAGAACTGGGCAAACCTGGGCAAACAAGGATGGTTGGTCATCCCATAAACTTTGATGTAAATTATGAGCTTATCAGTGGTTTCCACAGGCTTAACACGAGCTTTATGCATAATGTTTACTCAAATATTTTTGATTAATTTTAATTGCATGAATTTGTGTCACTGTATTTTTATGCAGTCATTTTAACAAAGTGATTTTTTGTGAATTCATCATAAAGTCCTAGTACTGTTCTAATTAGACAAAATGGTCTGTCAATTCCTGGCAACCCAGACATGAAAAAGAGAAGTATAAAGCCAAAATGTTAAAAGCTTTTAACACCATGACAGACCTGGGGAAAGCTTTGTTAACTGAGTCTACAGCTTCTCTGTTACCAGCAAGAAATACTTGAGTCAGATTGAAGTTGATGGACAATTAATGTAGCTGAATAACATCTGTTCTACCACTTTTATCCTTGGTGGTAATGGTAGGGTTTTAAATCTGCCTCATTTTTTTTCCTTGTCAGATATATTACATTATAAATTACTTTGAATCTCCATGGGGAAGCAAGTATCATTCTGTAAGCTGTAAGAAATTATGGAGTTTATCACTGTTAATATGAAAAGCAAAGCCAAAATCAACATTTTTAATCACAAACTGACATCAGGTCAGAGCTTGAACTTGGCTCTTGAGACAAGCGAGCAATCAAGACTAAGCAATAATGTTCCAGGAAGAGGGAAGAGTGTATATAAAGACTTACAAGTGAGAGGCCATCAAGCGTATTCAAAAAGCCAAAGAGTTTATTTTGTTTGAGATAAAATGAAAAGAGGACATCTAGTGATAGACTAGTGATGAAGAATTAGAAAGGTGGATCCAGATCTCAGAGGGTCTTACAAACAAGGTCATGGAGTTTGGACTTGATTTGAAGGGCACTGGAAGAGACATCAAAGCATTTGTTAGGTCTTCATTTTCAGACAAACCACAACTTGAATGACAAAATAAGATAGTTCATTGTTGGTGAGTCAAGTTGGAGGCAAAGTCTCCAGTCCTGAGGCTATTAAAGGCTGTGGTGTGATTCGGTATAGGGTGGTAAGGATGGACCAAAGGAGATTAAAGAGATTTTTGAGAAGGAGAAGACAAGTCACTTGATAGCTGATTGGATTTAGGGTGGGCACATGGGGAAAGAATGCTGAAATTTACAGTAAAATGTCTGGCTTCAGCAATCAGTGGACCTGGTACCCTTTACAGGTATGGGAACACTGGAAGAGGGCAAGGTGGGGTCAGGGGAGATGATGAATTCAGCTACTTCACACATTGACTCCTAAGTCGACAAAAACTTACATGAAATACCAGTACACAGTGCCATGTTTATAATCCAAATAAATATTTCCATTTAAGAAACACAGCTCAACAATCAAATACAGTTTTATTTTATTGAATTTTATTGAATTTATTTTATTTTATTGAATTTTATTTTATTAGTTTCAAGTATATAGTACATGGTTAGACATTTATATAGTTTATAAAACAATCCCCCTAATATCTCTCTCTCCTCTGGCTCTCCACCTAGCCATTACATTACTGCTGACTGCATTCCCTAGTCAAATACAGTTTTAAAACAAATGTTTCCACTTGTACAAAATCAAGAATGAAGAAAGTAAATGGAACAGAGGTGTCAATTTTCAGTAAGTCTATGCTTTCAGTGATAAATATCCTGTGTTTTAGGAAAGCTGCTGTTTTTTCTCTAACTTTCTCATAGGCAGGCAGAAGTGCAGTGATAGCCAAGGTACCATGTACCACTCTCCAAAGCCATTTGACCAGAATGTAGGCCAGAGTATGTACATGCATAAATTCCTGAGAATCCAGGAGAAGTCAAAGGGAAATGATACCCAGAAGAAAAGTTATAATTTTGACAACATAAGTTCCCAGAGCATATCTGGACACTAGCACAACAGCTCAATGAGATTGTCAAAAAAAACAAACAAATAAAATTACATTTTACTTCAAGACTCTAGGCCCAGAAATAATCAGTGAAAACCTCAGTGTTGCAGTAATATAACAAAATCTTTCACAAAATTTAAACTTGTAGATGTTATTGATGCCCCACTCTTGACCTTCACCTCTGCCTGTTGAAGGCTGCCTGCAGGGAACAACTGTAAATCTTTACCTCAGAGATTTTTTCTGGCTGAAAGAGCAAAACCTCCTCACACAGGACAAGCTGGAAATACCAGAAAGTTAATGCCCCTGGAAGCAGCTCTTACTGAAGACCAATGAGGTATTAGTGAGCAAATACATCCATCATCTCCTGGGACCCCAGACAGGATAATTGTGAGGGGTGATCTACACTGTCTCATAAAGTCTTCTGAAAGGATCGAGCCTGGTTATGGGTAGTGGGAAAGCATTTGAGTGCATGCAGTTTCATTTGTAGGTGTTTTCAGGAAACTAGTAGAGGGTTGTGCAGTGAAGTGGGGGAGGGGAGGTATCCAGTAATGCTGATCACCACTGAGGGCAGCTTGGGCTCAGTCCCGCTGGGGACCTTTAGGAGAAAGTGTGGAACGTGCCTCAGAATTATCTTAGCAAAGTTAAGGATGCTGGTGTATTTATGTACTAGTGTTCACTGGTCAAGGCCAAGAATTGATCCCAAAAGATGTGAATTACTTGGGATTTCTAGTCTGCATGATGCAGAGGCCAGGCATTCTGCAGTGTCCACAGAGGCAGAAAGTATGTCCTTGTAGATGGAATGTGGTGCGTCAGGGTATACAGGAATGGTGAATGCAAGGGACACTGACAACATCTGCTACAGAAAGGCACAAACCACAGAAGGGTGCCAGTGAGCCACTTCCAGTGGCTGATTGAGGTAAGTCCTAAAGGACAAGCAGGAGCTAGTAGGATTTGAAGAAGAAGGCTGTGGGAGTGA
Source organism: Cynopterus sphinx (assembly GCA_030015415.1). Classification (NCBI taxonomy): domain Eukaryota; kingdom Metazoa; phylum Chordata; class Mammalia; order Chiroptera; family Pteropodidae; genus Cynopterus; species Cynopterus sphinx. Next base: position 3,738,126 of record CM057388.1, read on the forward strand.
GACAAAAGCATGGGGTGAGAGGAGAATCCAGCTGAAAAAGGCCCATTAGATGGAAGGCTGTCAGACCTATCCAAAAGAGAATTGGTGCAGGCTTGATGTCAGGGAGAGGAAGTAGAGCTAAAGAGAGATGAAATCAAGAGACGTGATGAATAATGTAAGAGTAAAGAATCATGAAAAGAAGGTGATTCTGTGCCCTGAGAGCCCAGATGGCTGCACCATTCATTATGCCAGGGACAGAGAGAGGGATAGGCCATTTTTGCCCTAAGATGAGCCTCACAACTTAATTTCTTTTAAATATTGCATTTAAGGTTTATGGGATACCCAAGGAGAGATATGCCGTGGATATTACTGTTCAGGAACTCAGAAGCAATCTATGCTGAAGGTAGAGATTGGGTGTCATCAGAATATACAAAACAAAATTAATTCCACAAAGATTTAAAAAAAATATCTACTATGTTTCAGGAACTGTGTTGGTCCCCAAAGATATGAAGTGGTGGGTATGGAAGAAGAAGTCCTTTCCCTCTTGAAGCTATCAGCAGTTAAGCTTCTGCCAACTCATAAATGTAGACATTATAAATATTCCCTGCCATATTTCTAGTTTGCTCCTTAGATGATGAACTATCTCAATAAAAAAGCTATACCTCACATTTGCATAGTGCTTTAAAGTTTACCAACAAAGCATATGCCTGGGTATTTTCCAGGATTCTTGATTGCAAGCAACAGAAGTCTGACTCTAACCTAAAAAGCTATATTACAGTATAGTGGAAGAATATTAATGTTTTCTAGGAAGTCAAGCTTGAAAAAGGCACAGGAATGAAGGGAGGCTAGAGAACTGGATACCTGACATTGCCACAGTGCCTGTGCACTAGAGTGCACTAGAGTAGCACTCCACCCTGCCACTCATCTCAGCATCACACACTCAAGGGTATAAGCTCAGGCAGAAGAATCTGATTGGTTGAGTTTAGGTCACGTGCCCATGGTCTGCTCACTCAGGGGTGGAAGAGGAAATATTTTCCCTCTTAACTCCTGTAGATGAAGTTAAGAATCTGCTTTGTATCACTACTCACATAATGGGTACTATTCAAATCTAGGGGAAAGGTGCTTGTCTGCCAGCTCCATGCTCAGTCTCTACATTCATCACCTTCTTTGGGCTTTATTAAACTTCTATGTGGTCAATTACTGCCTCGATTTGACATGGAAGAGGCTGAGAATCAAATCAGTTATGTGTAAGCATTCACATCAGGATTCAGATCCTAGTCTTCTAAAAGTTCAAGTTGAGAACATTCCCACTGTGTAGGATTAGCTCAATTTATCTGAGTACTTATGGACTCATATTTTGCCCAGATAATCAGGATGTACATAAGAACAAAGACCAATAGGTATTAAGGATTCCTGAAGACTGAGAACCACTGAATTGGCCCAACTACTTCATGATTACTCTTCAGTCGCAGTGATTGTCATCATGTATATTCATTCATCATGGCCTTATTGGGGCTGTGTGCTCAAGAAATGACCTAGAATATGATCTTAGTTCTAAAATATGGAGCAGAGCACCTACCCTGGAATTTATCAGCAAAGTCATCCGGCCCAGCCCTCTGGTAGTGGCTCTCAAGCAGCATTTAGATCCTGAGCAGAAATTGGGAAATTCCTGAATCAGTTCTCAGGTAATTGAATCCTGTGAGAGTATACGTTTTATATTGGGAAGTAGCAAATGCTATTCAGATGAAGATCTATAAATGTGAACATTCCAGTCCTGTTTTTGAATTGACCCGAGCTTTGATGAGAAAGTCTTTGTGTTTGTCATGCAAAACTAGGTACAAAATAATGCTCTGGAATGTGTCCTATCCTCAGCCAATTGCTGCTTTGGCTTACAAATAAATGGGTGTATGCGTGTGATGCTTACAGATCTTGTTTGTATATATGTGGGGGGGAGTATGTTTTGAATACTTGAAACATCAAAGCATCAGTGGTTTCTGTGACTCTAATACTAGATCTTGTTTGATTTATTAACATTATTTTTTTGGCCTATTCACATAGTGGGAAAGAAGGATTATATGCCTGAAGATAGTTACATCATGCAATTTATACTTAAAGAAGAAAACAGGATTGTGGGTAGAGAACTTAGATTTTTCTTAAAGGTGTCCTTTTCTTGTCTGTATATATACTTAGTCTGTTTGGTCAGCTATAACAAAAATATTATACATTAGATGCTTTATAAACAAACATATTTCTAAGTTTTGGAGGCTTGAAAGTCTAAGAACAAGGTGCCAGTAGATGCTGTGTCTGGTGTGGGCCAGCTTCCTGGTTCATAGATGGCCATCTTTTTGCCATAACTAGGAATCTCTCTGGGATCTCTTTTATAAGAGCACTAATACTACTCATCTGTTCTCATGACCTAATCACATCTCAAAGATCCCATACTCTGATATTATCACCTTGAGGGTTAGAATTTCAACATATGAAGCTGGGGAAGGTGGGGAAATAAGTATTTAGTTCACTGCATATGTTCTATATCATGTTCCTCTGGTTTAATAAGATAAAAGAGTACTATAATTCAAAAAGGAAATAAAAATGTTTGTAATTTTTATATGGATGAAGCCATTAAAAATATTAACCAAAATCATTGAATTGCAGCTATGTATCTGAGAGTGACTAGCCTTACCCAATCTCCACAAAAATCTTACAAGTAGGGCTCCTGTCTGGAAAGTAGAACTGAGGTGGACTAGCCCATCCCATTGGTAGTGGCTCTCAAGTGGCCTTTAAACCCTGAGCAGAAGTTGTAAAATTCCTAAATCATTTCTCAAGTAATTTAATTCATTGACAGAAAAATATTTTTCTCCTGGTAAATAGCAAATGTAATTCAAATTAAGAGAATCTATACCAATGAATATTGGATGTGAACACTGTCCTCCTCTGAATAAGACACAGGTTGAGGAGACTCACAGTTTGCTTAAGATTACAATATTCATTTCCTTTGTCTTTCAATATCTCCCCATTCCTTAATTTGGGATTAAAAGCAATAAAAGTAGGTATTGATATAGCTTCCAGTCAATATAGGTCAACACTGTGCTCATCCTCCCACAACCACATCAAAATTACAACTAAACTACAGAACAGCCATCTTTGAGAATTGCCTAAAGTCTAGCTGAACAGACATCCTATAACTAAGGATATACAGAAGAAGTAATGTTGAGACTGGTATGAGGGGTAGAGACATGGAACAGGCTGATTTCACAGCCATATGTAGCAGGTAAACATGAAGGCACATCTCGGCTGTGAAGGTCTCCCTGAGGAGTGACGGGTCCAATTCTTACACCAGGCACCCCTGCCTGGGATTCAAGGCCAGAGAGAGAAGTACCCATAACTTCTGGATGTGAAAACCAATGTAGATTATGGCTGAGTGAGACAGAGTGCCGTTGGAGTCCAAGGCATTCCTCTTAAGGGGCCTATACATGGACTTACTTGCTGAGCCTCAGCTCTGGGTCAGAAGCTCAAAAGATTCCAGGGTCATATGGGGAGAAGCTGAATTGTCTGGCTTCCAGGTGAAGGCTAGAGGGGCAGCTTTATCTCAGATAGAAGTGCTGGCGGAAGCCACTGCTTTATTGTTGAGCCCTCCCATGATCCAGCCTGTACACACAGGCAGCCACCACATCTGAGCCTCCAACAACCTAGCTAATGCCATTTGCCCTACCCTGGTGATTGCCTGAGACCCTGCCCCACCTAACTTGTGGTCCCATCCAAGCCACTTTCAGTGGCTTTTCCATAAATAGACTCTCTTGGCTCATGCTGCAGACTTTCCTAAAATCTCTTAAAGGTACCAGCATTCACATCATAGAGGTACCAGAAGGAGAAGAGAGAGAGAGCAAGGAATTAAAAATCTATTTGAAGAAGTAATGACAGGAAACTTCCCTAATCTGGCCAAGGAAATGTACATACAAGCTCAGTAAGCACAGAGAATTCCAAACAAGATGAGCCCAAAGAGGCTCACAGTAAGACACATCTTAATTAAAATACCAAAGGTTAAAGACAAAGAACCTTAAAAGCAGCAAAAGAAAAGCAGTTAGTTGCCTATAAGAAAGGTCCCGCAAGAATGTTAACTGATTTCTCAGCAGAAACTTTGCAGTATAGAAGGGATTGGCACAAAATATACAAAGTGATGAGAAGCAAGGACCTATAATCAAGATTACTCTATACAGCAAAACTATCATTTAGAATTAAAGGGTAGAATTAAAGACCTTTTCAGACCAAGAAAAAAAAAACACTAAGAAAAGCTAAAGGAGTTCATCACCACCAAACTAGAATTACAAGAAATGTTCAATGAAATTCTGTACGAATAATAATAAAAAAGATCAAAAACATAAACAATAAAATGTCAATAACTACCTATCAACAATCAACAATTACTTTAAATATAAATGGATTCAATGCTCTAATCAAAAGACATAGGGTAGATGAGTGGATAAGAAAACAAGACCTTTACATAAGAGACTTATTTCAGGTCAAAAGATATAAACAGAATGAAATTAAATGGATAGAAAAATATATTTCATGAAAATGAAAACAAAGCAAAAAAAAATCCGGGGTAGCAATATTTATACCAGACGAAAGATGCCATATAACAAGAGACAAAGAAGAAACTAGTAATTCCACTTCTGGGTATTTATCCAAAAAAATCCAAAACACTAATTTGAAAAGACATATACATCCATATGTCCACTGCAGCATTATTTACAATGGCCAAGATGTGGAAGTAACCTATGTGTCCTTCAATAGATGAATGAATAAAGAAGTAGTATGTATGTGTGTGTGTGTGTGTGTATACACATCCTATACACACACACACATACATACATCCTATACACACATACATACATACATACATACACACACACACACACACACACACACACACATATATACACAATAGAATATTACTCAGCCATAACAAAGAATAAAATCTTGCCACCTGCAACAACATGGATGGACATAGAGGGTATTATGCATAGTGAAATAAATCATACAGAGAAAGACAAATACTATGTGATTTCACTTATGTGTGGGTCTAAAAAAAAACAAATGAACAAACAAAACAGGAACAAACTCATTGAGATGGAGAACATTTTGATGGTTGCCAAATGGGCAAGGGTTTGGGGATATGAATGACAAAATTGAAGGGATTAAGAAGTGCAAATTGGTAATTCAAAGCAGTCATGGTAATGTAAGGTACAGCATAGTGAATAGAGTCAATAATATTATAATAATCATGTATGGTGTTAGATGGGTACTAGATTTATCAGGGTGATTGATCACCTCGTAAGTTATATCAATGTCTAATTACTATGTTGTACACCTGAAATTTATATAATATCACATGTCAACTGTAATTGAAAATTTAAAAAAAAATATTTTTTAAAAAAAGCAAGAAAAACAATGTTTATCCCAGAATGCTATTCCAACTTCTTACCTTGGATCAGCCAATCTGGCTACCAACCAAAGTTCCATCATGTTAAAAAGAACTCTGACCCATTGGAACTAGTGTGATCATTTCTCAGACTTCACAGGGTGACAGCAAGATTAAGAAATCTAGGTTTTCAGCTACCACTCTGGACACTTTGCCTGTGCCCCTGCACTCTCTCCACACAAATACACAGTGGAGGAACCTGGTACCAAGTAAGGACCCTTAAATCCAGGATGCTATCTAGCCACTAGGGAGGGCTGAAAGGCCTAGATAGTTCTGAGGCTGAGCAGGAACTCATAAGTGACTCTCACATCAATAGCTGCCATGTACATGAACCTCGAGATCCAGACACCTCTATGCTATTAATCGTTGAGACTAGCTCTAATACTCCAATTCAAAGCTTAAGAGAGCATCTTGGCCCTTCAAATGAATGACTCCTTTCTTGAAGGAGCCACATCTAATGTAGCTGTCTGACAAGGTCACAGCATACAGTGTGGCACCTTTGCAAGGCTTAGGCTGCCCCAGATGGGTTCTTTGTGGCTCCCTCGGTGTGAGTGTGTTAGCGTGTGTGTTATGTGTGGGATACTTAATACAGCCTCATATGCAGATTGGTGATGGGGACTTGAGGGGTCTGGAGGAAACAAATACATTAGAACCAGAAGAGCCATGTCTTGGCTTATGTGAAAATTTATCAAAAAAAGCCTTATGCATTGCCTCTGAGAAGCAGCGTGGGAACATCAGAACATCTTAGACCTACTTGGAAGCCTATGACAGTCAGTATCAAAGGAGTGTACTCAGAGGATGGTAGAAAGTGGGTAGTTGTAGGAGGAAAGAAAGTAGATGCCTCTGGCTTGAATCCATAGGAACAATTAATCAGGCAGAGACCTCCATACATAGGAGAATTAGGACTAATAACTTTACATGAACAGCTGTGTACTTTTTATAGGTATTATATAAGAATCTTAGAATAGTGTTGCCGTCCAGGCAAGTATTATAGTTGTTAAGATTAGTAATTAATAGAACTATAAGATAGATATTATTAACAAATAGAATAAAAATAGTTTAAGTACTGAGAGAAGCAAGACCGCAGTGTGGGTGCCAACTTAACAGACAATGTGTTCAAGAAACAATAGCCACAATCTGCAGTAAGAGATAGTAGTATGAGGAAGTAGCCTAGTTGAGAAAGTGGCCTGGTGGAGTTCTGAGAAGTCCAGATAAAGGACAGGCTTGCCTCAGCAGATTGGTGAAGCTGTGAACCTGCAATGATTTAATTATAGAAAAGTCTGCTGGAGCCGAGAAACCGCACGGGCTTGCTTCTGTAACCCTGGAGCATAAAGATGTAGCTGTTAAGACAATAAAGAAAGATCTTGATGCATTATCGCTGAGTAATGTCCCTTCCTTCGCCGACTCCGCAGACACCCCTCGGGACCTGGACTCTGGAGCTGGGGCTGGCCCCCGGCACTTTCTATGACTCCTGCCCGGGCACATAGCTTAACCAGGCTACTTCCTCACCAATAACGCTCAGTCTCTGGTGACCCATCCTAGTCAGGTGTAAGATTCTGAATCTCAAGCATTTCCCTTTAGATTTAGATTCTATTCCTTTCACTCATGTCAATATCTCTCTGTATCATTTTATGACTAAGGGATGCCTCCAAGATGAGACCATATATTCCATGATAACATGTATCTTGACTGCTTTGTTTACCATTGTATTCTGTAGTTTCTAGCACACAGTAGAGACTTATTCAATGTTTACTGAATGAATCACGGCCTGAAATATTCCTTATGTTCTCTAACTTGCTTAGGTATCACTTCCTGCATAAAGCTTTCTCAAACTATGCCAACAAAAATTACTTCTTTTTTAGCCCTCTTTTATGCCATATGCACCACTACCAAAGTACTTGAAAGTACAAGAGGGAGCAATGGGGCTTTGGGGGCTCAGAGGCACTTGGAGGATGAACAAAGAAAAGGAGAACAAAGTTCAGAAGAGGAAAAGGATGAAACAAAAGAAAGGTGGTAACCTTGATTAAGGTGAAGTAAGCTGAAGAATGTGAAACCATGGGTTTAAAAATAATGTGTTAGCATTTGTAATGTACTTGTCAACTATAGCTGTAATAATACTACTTAAAAACAACTCCGAAACTCTATAACTCACAAAAACACATCATTTTCATACTCGTACATCTTAGGTGGCACTGTTTCAGGCTACAGCCAGCTGGGTTTGGCTCTAGGCTTCAGGTTGGGTGCAGATCTGTTCTATGAAGTCTGGGCTGGAAAGGTAACAGCGACCTGGGGCATACTTTACTCACCACAGTATTAGGAGACCAGAGGCCAGGCCTAATTATGTAAGCATATTTAAGACTTCTATTTGCATCATATTTGCTAACCTTCCATTGGCTAAAGCAAGTCATACAGCTGAGCCCAACACCAGTGGGATGTGAAAATATATTCTACTCACTCTAGTACACTGCAAGATCACACAGCATGGGAGAGAGTGAAGAACTGAGAAGACAAGCGATTGCACTGTATAAAGAATCCATTATCATGGCCCCAAAAGATCTCAAATACTCAAGTACTAAAAACACATTTCAGTGAGGAACAGTTTTGTGGAGAAGCTAGAATTGAATTATTTATTCACTGAGTTTGACAACAGTGCGAAACTGATGCCTAAATCAAAAAGCAGTTCCAGGTTTCATGGGAAAATTAGGAGGCTGAGTTCTACAGACATCCAGAGACTCCCAGTGTCCACAAGAAATCTCCACATTCCATGTGAGATACAGCTGTTATTTATTGTGCAACTGGGCTCAATCCTTGCCAATTTGGAGCCTCCTCCCAAGTTCTCCATCTTCGCCAAATAGCAGCATTGTTGTAGTCTTAGAATAAGGTTCTCTGGAAAAAGACTCTGAGCCAGGGAGTTGCATACAGGTTTATTAGAGAATGTTCCAGAAAGGAACACCTAAGAGGAAGTGAGGGGGGAAGGATCAAGCAGAGGGAGGAGCTGACCTGCAATGCAGGTGCAATGGAGGCCTCAGAGGAGCAAATAAGGAGCTCAGCCCCTGAAGCAGCCCTTTGGAATAAAGAAGGCAAGACTTTAATCCCGAGGTCAGTCAATCGATGGCTGTGGATCAGTCTCTCACAGGAACTGTACCCTTGTGATAGTAGGTTCCCTGAGGCTGAGGTCAAGTCCAGTGAGGGGACACAGGTGTGAGACTTCAGCTGGTACCAGTCCCAGAAGCTCAACTCGAGTAGGTTGTCTCTAAATAAGGATCTGTACAGGACAGCAAAGTGTCCGCTATGGTTGGTATCCACCAATCTCTGCTTGAGATCTGTGCTAGGTGACTGGGGGAGAGGAGAAGGGCTGGCAATTGTATGTGAAGGGCCAGAGAAGGAGGAGGACAAGGGGAGTATTCTCCATCTGCTCCCTGGGATAGGGTTTGAGCTCTGTGCTTGAGGCCCCAAGGTTTTCGTGAGAGCCTCCACACTCAAGGTTCAGATCGAAATGGCAAAGGCTGTCCCAGAGGTAGGCAGCCATCCACTCTTCCATCCCTCTGTGAGAAAGCCAACAACAAGCTTGGAGGGCATGTGTCAATCTGCATGACAGTTAGAAAGGCAAACTAACATAAGTCAAGAGAGCATGGTCTATGTGACATCTAAGAGCAACTCCATCCCGGGGGGGGGGCGGTGAACAGATCTGGAAAGGGAGAGGGGGACAGTGCTGTGAAAGGGACAAGATCCCGAGCAGGCTGAGCAGGGAAAGGAAGAGGCAAGGGCAGAGAGGAGAGTGGGCAGAAAAGGCAAACCATGCAAACACAATTACTGCACTGTGCTGAGCAGAATCTAAAGACTCAGATCACTGGGGATTTTCTATGTATAATGGAACTTGATTTCTCTTTCATTCTTTAACATGTGAGTTCATTCTTTCACTATAGCAAAGATTTCGTTTTCTGCTTTTGGAGGTTGTTGGATTTGTGTTTATTTCAATGTGACACTCAGATGGACTGCATAGGAAGTAGCTAAGCTTTATCCAAGTTATACAAGGTAGTGAGAGAGCTTATAAAGATCTGCAAGGATGGTGGTGTGACATTTAATAGATGTCCTCGTGACGGTCCTCAAAGTGTTGTCGCATTTTGCGAAGTTCTATACTGTGTCAACTTCCAAGAACCCTAAGAAAGGGCTGTGGCTTCTGTTCACTCACAGTGTGCATGTGCTTTAGGGTTTCTCTGAGGGCAAGGGCTGTCCCTGCAGATCGAAGGCTCTCAGTGGTCCTCATAGAGCACAGAATCAATGAATGAACCCTCAGGGAATGCATGGCTGGATTTTCACGAAGTCACGTCATCAGCTAAAGTAAAAATGAAATCAATGGCCAGGATCTTCCTTAGGCCAATCAGGTAATATTGGGGAAAAGAGGAGCAGGGACATCTCATTGGTGTAAGGGACCTCATTTCTCAAATTGCTTTTAGATTTCTTGAGGCTCAGTTTTACTGTGTAAAAATCTTAGAACTCCATCTGAGCCCAACAGTATGTTTAGTCATTGTTTAATTTAGGTGCCACTTTCACTTTCAAATAAAACATATCTGTCAGAATTGAATAGCTTAAATATGTTAGGAAGACACTTAGCAAAACATAAACATTGCTCAAAATGTGGTTATTAAAAATGATGCATTGCGAAATCACCTCATTCAAAACTTAATTCTCTCCAATCTGTTTTTTATTTCCTTTGTTTTTGTTTCTTTTAATGAGATGCTCAAATACTTCTTTGGTAAATATTAATTTGATTAAGTGAGATTTTGTTCTTATAGTTGCTAATTCATGAACCATATTCATAATTCCTATAAGTTTTGTGGATTACATTTAAAACACAAAGTATCTTTATTATGGTCTTTAAAGGCTTAGCTGTCACCTATGGAGAGCTAAGATTACAATCGTATAAATGTGTTCCCAGAAGACTACACTCTTTCACCCCTTTGCATTGTGACAACATGCAGTTGTCACCTTTTCCTGTATTCGATGTTGCTTTAGAGAGAACCTTATTTTTCTTACCATGATTTCCACTGTCTCAAGTGATTATACCTATAGAAGCCCACAGAGATGACATATACACAATATATTCAGCCCATTCATAGGCAGCATTTTCTGTCCAGAGTCCCCTAGAAAAGCCAGATCTGGACATGATGGTGGTAATTACAGCACAATAGTTGATTCCACACTTTCTGTTTAATTAAAAGCAAGTTGAAAAGATATTCCCACTATCATTTCATGTTCAGAAGCAGGTCAGGAGAAGTTTGAGTCACCCCCAAGGAAAAAATCATGAAGCTAACAGAATCAGAATGACAGGCAAAGTAACTGACAATTTCAGGTTATGTTCAGGGTTTATAAACCTTCATCTTCCTTTGTAACTATACATTTAAAAAATAGCTATGAAGGAATGTAATTGAGTCCTTATTGTTGGCTGCTTGGTCACTGTTAAATTACATCATGTATAAAAGTACAACTTGCACAGTGACCTTATATTCTACTTTAAATTTATGTTTAAGTATAGCCAGAAGGCTGGACCGACAAATAACTTGTAATCTTATAGCTTCTTCCAACAAAATTGTGAGGGAACCAGTACAAAATCTTAATAGCACAACTGATATTACAAGCTATAAGGGAAAATAATCTCATCTTGGTTCTTATTAGGGTATTTGCTTCAAAAGCACTAACTTAATAATTAAATCAGCAATCTCTATGAAATTAAATCTTGTGGATTAAACAGACTGTCACAGACGCTCCTTGACTTATGATGGGGTTATGTCCTGATAAACCCATCAAAAATTGAAAATGTAATAAATCAAAACTGCAGTGAATACATCTCACCTACTTAACATATCATAGCTCCACTTCACACACTTTACACTTATATTAGCTTACAGTTGGGCAAAATCATAAAATACAATGAATATACTGTGGCGTATCAGTGACATCTTCTCAAGTTAAGCCCTGGAGAAAGAAGAATCCTAAAAACAGACAAGGCCCATACCCTCAAGAAACTCACCCTCTTTTGAAAAAGAGGTAGGTTCTTTTTCAGTATACAAATAAATAACTAAAAACATTTCACACGTAGATATACATATGCTCTTTTGGTTATAAGTAATGAAAATTCACTTTGAACTAGCTTGATCAATATAATCATCAGAAAGATAGTGTGTGTCTCAATCTCACAGAACTGGACAGACCACATGTACAGCTGGCCTTGGGAGGAACTAAAAATCATCAGAATTCCATGTGACTGTTTATCTGCTCATGGCTGAACATAACTGCTTGTCAAAACGCCATCTTTGTAGGAGCCACAAGCTCTCTCTTGTTTAATACTGTATATCCTGTCAATAGCTTCTGGCACATTGTAGATACCTCAACTGACTAAGGTTTCCCAATCTCAATTCTGATTTTCAGAAGAGAAAACCAGATTGGCCATCTTGGGTCAGTGGTCTGTTTCTGATCCAATCAGCTGCCATGACACATACTGACATACTGCAAATATTTGTTGGAACCCATCCCTTGAGATAGGAGGAAAGGACAGTTTTTGCAGAGGAGAGTTTTATCATAAAAGAATATCTATAGAGATGTAATTTCAGTGTTGTTCTTTCAGAAAGTAGTGGTATAATCCAGCTAATCTTTCTGCATTTTTCCTGGGTTTATTGACACATAACATTGTATAAGTTTAACGTGTACAGTGTGTTGATTTGACACACTTACACACTGCAAAGTGATTATTATTGTAGTAATCAGGTCACATAATTACCTTTTTTTTGTGGTGAGAACATTTAAGATCTACTCACTTAGCAACTTTCAAATGTACAACACCATGTTATTAACTATAATCACTGTGCTATACATTAGATCCCCAGAACTTACTCACCTTATAACTGAAAATTTGGCCTCTTGGACCAACATCTCCCCATGTCCTCCACCCCCAGCCCCTGTGACCATCACTTTCTTCTGTTTTGGATCCTTCTGCCAGCTCACTCACTCCCCTTTAGAGCCATAGTAGATGTTAATAAGAATTCTGGTTTAAGAATTCAGAATGAAATCTCCAACCAAAAATTAAACTCAAATCAAGTTATTATTTCTTGGTACGTACCAACCAACTAAGCCACCAGCTCTAGTCTTAAAATAAGGAAAGAATATTGTTTAAACACTAAAGTTTTCAGTATTCGAAATGCCATCACTTCATAAAATTGAGTGGTTTATGCCAGGTAGAAAAATCAGTGATAAGTGCCTGTGGCAAATACCATCCAGAGCCAGCTGTTCATCATTATTTCCTCTAGGACCTACCATCTGCTCGCCTGGCCATCCCACTCCCACACCAGGGGTTGCCTCCAGCAGCGGTGTCTGTTGGGTTACAGCTGACCAACCAGGAGCAGTTGCCTGACTTGCATCTGGAAACTGGGACTGTTGGGTCGCAGGGCTATTATCAGATTCTGTAGGGAGCAGGGCCCATTTGATAAAACCTCTGAGTAGGCTGATTTTTGGCCACAGTGGGAACCAAGAATCTGAGAAGGATGGTGAACAGGGAAAGATGAATGAAGCAGATGCACAGTGATGAGAGAATCCAGAAAAATACACGTATGATTCTAATTTTAGGTTGCAGTCTTTTCCTGAAATGTGGCTATATCCCAGCTCTTAGGATCTGCAGACATCCCTACAGACTCTTACAAAAGTCTTGTAGCTAGGTTACAGTCAGCTTAGCTTACTGGCAACCAAACCCTAAGGCACGCATACAGTCACTGGAAGCCATGAAAGAACTGCTTACAGAAGATGACAAAGGACAAATCTAAGGCTTCCGCACATTTCTTAGTTGACATTTCACTATCTATAATTCAACAAGAAGGCTTTTGAGCATCATTCCAATCATTCTTCTGACACTACAGTTTGTGGCCAGGTTGCCATACTCTGAAAAAAAGGAAACACAGTCACACTTTTAAGAAATCTGTTGTTGGTATTGTTTGATATCTCTGGGCTAAATCCTGCATGCCATCTACCCTACCCCACCCCAGCCTCAGGGTCCTGGTGGACAAAGGAAAATAACAAAGGAGAAAACAAGGTTCTTCTTTATTTTTAGCTGGACCTGTTTCTAATAACCCCAGATGCAGCCAGGAGCACTTAGCAAAAAACAGTAAGGGTTTGGGTCTTCACACAATCTTGATACCACATCCAGGGTCCTGCACCCTGGGCACACACAAAGGCAGGCAACTTTACTGACAGCACCCATTTCCCTATATGTCACATTTGGCAAGGAGGGCCCTCTCCATGGCATACACAACTGACTCTACCCCAAACCCCATCTCAAGAGCCTGCTGGGCAGACATGGCAGGAAAGAGGGATCACAGGCCCTGTGCTTCCCAGAACCCCTCCTTGAGCATCCTCCCTCAGGGGCTGAGAAGGGGGTTACTTTCAGGGAGACCCCTGAAACACAAAAGTGATTGTTAGGGCCTTTATGTATCACAGGAACTAAGGATTCTGGAGTGAGTGATTTAGTACATATCAAGGAGCAAGGTCACCACCAAGGTGGTGAAAATTGATTCTCAGGGGAGGAAGTTTTCTTTTTAGTGTATAAAGTAGAGATATACTGACACTACATAGAGAGCTAAACTGTATGTCTGTCCTGTTGAAATTTCAGCAATGAAGGAAAAAATGTTTAAAAAAGTTTTCTAGAATAAAAGGTTAAGAACTACAGGATCCTGGAGTGAATGTCCAGGCATGGCCCCTGGCGGACAGTCCCCAGGTGCAAGCGTGTTGGCAGCTCAGTCCCAGTCAACTCCTTCCCCAAGAGCTGATCTTTTTACAAGGGGGCCCACCTTCCCCAGGGAGATTATGCTCCCGCTTACTCCTTTTCTACTTCCCTCCTCCATGCTGTGCTCCACTCCTGTGAGTGTCAAGCCAGTCCATGCATTTTCATTTTGCAAAGTTCTCAGCTCCTTCTCACACTTTCCCCCATCCCCCTGTTTGTTTTGCAAACTGCACCTTCCCTTTACATCCCCCTGACCCTTTTCCAAGCACCGCTTCCATGTGAATACACTTCCTTAATGTCAAAGCCTCTTCTCCTGCTACCTTTGTAAGTGCTCCTAGTCAGAGAAACTCACCTCATTCTCTTTTCCATTCTCAGAACCTGGAACTATTCCCAGCAGGAACCGGTGTTCAATTACTATTAGATCAGTCAAAGTAATTTATAGAATATTTTCGCAAGTTCCTTGGGCAGGTTGCACTCTATGACAGCTGAGAAAACCACAAAACAACTCCTAAATATTTCAAAGACAGTATAGACACTGAAAAGGCCCAATTCTACTTGTTTCTGCACCAAAAACTAATAAAAAAAATACCTGAAACATCCTGACCAAGCTATAATCCAATTGTCATAAATAGAACATTTTCCAATAAGTCAAATATTATGAGAAAACTAAAATGGCTGTTCTTAAATCAAATCTAAACATAAATAAAATATAAACAATTCTGACTTCCCCTTGCAGAATATCTACAGTTTACAGAGTTGTTTTATCTACACTGTTTTGAGGTTCAGGCAGCCTAGATAATATATTATCCATTTTAAAAAGGATGAAAGTATTTTAACACGTTCAAATGACTCCTTCAAGGTTGCAGAATAACATAGGGAGAACAGAATTCAAACTTAAATATTCTATGCTTAGCTCAGTGGTTCTCATGGGTACACTTTTACCCCCTAGATGACATGTGGCAATATCCGGAGACATTTTTTGGTTGTTGCAACTGGAAGAAAGGTGCTATTGGCACCTAGTGGGAGAGACCAGGAATGTTGCTAAGCATCTCACTATGTACAGGACAGCTCTCCCTACCCAAGAATTACCTGAATGTCAATAGTGACGAACGAGGCTGAGTCCAATGTATTAACCATCACCTCACATCCCTTCAGTAGATGACCTGACTCTTAAATAGGTAGGAAACTAAAAACTTTGACCATAAAGCTGTGCTTTCCAACACAAGAACCATGAGCCACATGTAAGAACTGAGCACATGAAATATGCCTAGTCCACATTGTGGTAAGATTTAAGTATAAAATGTACTCTGAATTTTAAAGACAGTATGAAATAAAGCGCATAAATTCTCTTAACATACTTATATTGATGTATATCAACATGATAATATTTTAATCTATTGAATTAAATAAAATAATTAAAATTCATCTTACTGGTTTCTTTTTACTTTTTTTTAATGGGGTTACAGGAAATTTTTAAATTCTACACATGGCCCACTTGTATGCCTTGCATTACATCTCTTTGTACATTGGTGCTATAGAGATTGCTGCTATAGAAAATATCCAGTTGAAACAGTATATGTCATATCCATTACATAAAGTAGCATGAGAACAGGCTATTTCAAAATAGTCTGACAATTTGTGATAGGTAAAATAATGCTCCCCCTCAAAGATGTCCACATCCTCATACAAGAACCAATGAATATGTTACTTTATATGACAAAAGGGAGTTTACTAATGTGATTACGTTAAAGACCCAAAGATGGGGAGATGATCCTGGAACATCTATCTGGGTGGGTCCTTATAAGGGAAAGAGGGAGGCAGGAACGTCAGAGAAAGACATATGACAACAGAAGCAGTGTCCAAAAAAAATCAGAAAATGGTGTCACTGCTTTGAAAATGAAGAAAGGAGCCACAAGCCAAATACTGCAAGCAGTTTCTAGTAGCCGGAATAGGCAATTGAATGAATTCACCCATAGAGTTTACTGAAAGAAACACAGCAATGCCAACATCTTATTTTTAGCCCATTGATACTACTTATGATATCTGACCTCCAGAACTATAAGATAATAAATCTGTGCTGTCTTAAACCACTAAGTCTGTGGGAATCTGTTACAGCAGCCACAGGAAACTAATACAGCTGTATGCACACACAGATGGATTATGGCACACATCAGCTTTCCTCAATTTGAAGATTCTACCAAAATATATGACCCTATTTTAGTAAGTAGAAATCTGGATGACTATGATTAAACACAGTCACTGGTATAGCTTATGTATTCTGAGGGCATCTAAACCATCTCCACATTTATAATACAATGCATCCCCTAAAACTACTTTACCCAATGAATTATTGTACATTGTGCCTGGCTCATGCATGATTAATTGATTTGCACAACATACGTGGTGCCATAAGTAGAAATTACTAAGGAGGAAAAGAAGAGGAGGCTAAGATATAAAAAACTGACTATAAAAAACTAAAAAAAAATTTCTTCATACACAATACCATGACTTGCGGATAAATGGATGGTCACTACCCAGCCAATGATATTGAGATTCAGACTTCAAAGCAAATTGCTATGAGTGAACAACAATTATATGTACAAAGAAGAGGACATTTATCTAAACACCTAACTGGAAGTACGAGCATAGTCACTATAAGTTTTAATTTTCTATAATATTTAAACTCATGTGATCACCAAGCAAAAACTTTTTAAATGCAGGTCAGCCTTATTTGCAATCTTTCATGTTTGGGTGCAGAGCTAGAGAGTTAATTCTTTGTATAATATTGCTTTTCGGGGAAGGTGGGCTTTAGAAAAGATTTTTTTTTAAATAGGAGGGATTAATAATACACTAATCTCCTTAGTAACTGAAGCTAATTTATGAGAACTATAAACTTTAATCTATTTCCAACTTTAAAAGAAGAGAACATAAGTCAACCAGAAAAGTATTTATGGCTAGCTACCAAAATTAAAATTGATTCTCTTTTGGGCAGAAGTAGCAAGAACTCTGGATTGGGGGGAAAACATAGGACCCAGTCACTGTTCCGGAACTGAGACACTATACAGCTATAAGCAAGTCTCTTTGGCTCTTAAATCTTAATTTTCTCTCCTATAATGCTTTAGTGTTGGACCAGTTATATGTTTCTAAGTGTCATTACTGCTCAAAACTGATTTATGTTTAATATTAATGTAGGCTTGTTTTATTAATTTCATTTTTGTTAACATATAAAAGCATAACTTACAAAGACATTTTAGTTCTAGGTTATGTCCATGACAATGCATGTCTGGTGACTCAGTGAAAAAGGGCAGCATGATTTGCCCTATAGTTTATTCAGTGTTTAGGGATTTGATGTCTTCACTTGGCTTGTAATGAAAATGTTGACATGGATTACTGCCCTCTAATAAAAATAATTTTCATTATGTTTGGCCAGAAATCTGTGTGTGATGAATAGTAGAGTCCAAACAACAGATCAGCATATCAGCCTTGGCAGCTGTGCCTCTTCCCTTCCTTCTAGCAGTCCCCTCCCCTCTTCTATCCATGTCCAACATCATTAATCAAAACCAAGGCTTAACTATAAATAGATGCTCGAATTGACTTAACTAACTTTAACATGGAGGGAAAGAGCTGGGGTGGGTTCCAACTTGGCTGCATTTCACTTCATTCCTGAAGATTTTCCAGCAAGGTCCAAACCTCCTGCTGCCCTCCTTTCCCTCACAGTCTCCACTGTCCTTCTCCATTATAGCTATAGGCAGAACTTTGCTCTCCTTCCTCCTCTGTAGGACAATCTCCTCATTCTCTTAATTTGCAACATATAATGCCTGTGCTCTTTCCCAAAGAGATAATGCATAAAGTCATTCAAAAATGTCTACATGTTTTAGTTAAATATTGGTTAAAAATAAAGCAGGTTTATGAAGCTTTTGGTTATAAACACCAAAAAAAAAAGGCAAAACATAATCAGAATCAAATTAGGGCAGAAAGGTAATAAGAAAGCATCTGAAGGAGTTAGACTATCAAGAAAAAACAACACAAACTCAATAAAAAACTTTCATATTTTTTGGAAAATATTCTATGATTTATGAGTAAGAATTTTAAGTTCATGCTATAGTGTCCTCTCTACTCCAAACATGTAGTTATGATAAATGCAATATAAAAAGAAAACAATAAAAGACAACAGCAAAATACAAATTAAGATAAACATCCTCAAGAACCAGTAGTGGTGAGAGTGAAGGCATAGTCTGCTGGGTGCTGGGTCCTTAAATGGGCAATGGGAAGTGGACATTTCTTTCCAGTGGGTAATTAAAAGTCCTCTACTTGATATTAAGGGCTGAACTCAGGCTCTGAGAATAAAGCTAGACTGGATTTGGACCCCTCTGCTTGCTAAAGGAAGTTAAACTATTGCCAAGTAATTCCAGAAATTACAGGTTATACTATTAGTTACCAAGAGAGAAGATAGGTTCCCCAGGAACATTTGGCAATGTCTGGAGTCATTTTCGGTCATAAGTGAAAGGGAGAAAGTACTACTAGCATCTAGTGAGTAGCCCAGGATGCTGCTAAATATCCTACAAAACACGAGATGGTCCCTCAGAACAAGAATCATCTGGTCTGAAATGACAACAGTTCCCCTATTGAGAAATCTTGTGTTTTATGAAGCTGAAGACCTGTGGAAGCAAGAGGTACAAACACAGCCTATCTAACCCAAGATCTGAAACAAGCTGCCATTGAGTTAGAATCTGCCTCTGCATTATTTCTAATAAAACTATGGGAGAGGAGCTCCAAACCATCATAAAAGATGTGGTTCTGCCCAGGGGCCCAGTTGGATGTTAACTGGAAAATGCCAGACACAAAGATATGCTCACAAAAAAAAAAAAAAGAGAGAGAGAGAGAATGAAAGTACAAAAACAAGAGAGGAAAGGAGATCTATAAACACACAAAAAAAAAACTCACTCAAAATTTGTTTGTGAACCACAATTACAAAACACATGAGGTAATATAATATGAAAACAGACAGCCAATAATATTAGTATTCATAATATGAGTTCATACTGATGAAATTAACATCATAAAATAGCTTGACAAAATCATTAAAAGAAGTACATTTTAAATGGTCAGGAAAATAAAAGATGGAATCAGCCCTACAAAAAGAAAAGAAATTATAACACAAAAATGGACAGAAAGAAGGAAAGGACGAGTGAAGAGGAAAAGAAATAAATTAAAATTTGAAAATTTATGGTTTTTAAAATTAAAAATTTAAAGGATGGGATCATCTTTAGACCTCAAATAGCTGAAAAGTAAATTAGCAAATTAGATTTTAGTACAAAGAAATTTGCCCAGAAGCTAGCAGAAGAGAAAAAGAAATTAAAAATTGTGAAATAGCACTTAAGAGGGTAAGAGCTACAACTTTAGTGGTTTATTGGAGATTTAGAATCTCTTATGAGAGATTCAAAAAGAAATGTCTGAAATAACTGAAGAATAATATTTGAACATGAATATAGAAGAGCTTTCTGGAACTAAAAAAAAATGGGATTCCTCAGTTGAAAGTGTTCTATGAATATTCAGTAGCATAAATACAAATAAATCCCATATCTAGACGCATTTGAATAAAAATGAAAAATATCAATCTTAAAAGCCAGCAGAGACAAATGGTAGCTTGACTCAAAAAGAAGTGATTATCAGACTCAGAGCAAATTTCTGATAAGTGACAAAAGTTGACAGAAGAACATACAAAAATACGTTTAAGATGATGAGTAAAAAATTATTTACCATAGAATTTTATTCCCAGATAAACTATCATGCAACATTGAGGACAAAATAATATTATACACTAAAATAACTATTAAAGGATTTATTTCAACAAGAAGAAATGTGAATTTAGAAGAACAGCATGTAACAAAGAAAACAATAAGTAAACAAAACAAAACAAAATAAGAATTAAGAGGTATAAGAATTAGAAAGGAAGAGATAAAACAGCCCATATTGGGGAAGATATGATGATCTTCCATAGAAAAATTTGAAGAATTTATAGACAAATGATTAGAACAAATAAGAGAATTCAGCAAGGTTGCTGAATCAAGATCAACACACAATAATTAACAACCTTACCATATACACTAATAACCAAATTAAGATGAAAATACATCATACAAAATGTCAGCAATGACTACAAGGATCCTAGTAATATGTGAAATAAAATTAGTAGAAGGCATGTTAAAAGAATTTTAAAATATTGCTAAGAAGATAAAACACAATGTTAGTAAATAGAGAGGTATATATATCACTTCATGATAGATAGACCCAAAACCATATATAAGTTAATTTTTTATAAATTAAAATATAAATTCAAAGCAATTTCAAATTCCAAAATGATTACTGAGTAACTTAATAAACTTATCATAACACTTATATGAAAGAAAAGTACAAGAATAGCCAAGAAAACTTTGAAGAACATTCTGTTCATCAATAGGAAAGAAGATAAAGGAATTGATATTACACTTGTAAAATAGAACACTATGTAACAGTGAACATGATTAGAAATATGATGAGTAAAGGAAACATGTTGTAGAATGATACCCATCAATACCACTGATAAAGATTTTTTAAAAACATGTAAAATTGACGAGTTTAGTCATAAATACGCAAGTATACAGGTCACAGTAAATTATCTTTATTATTATGTTTCTCCCAAGTATGATGAATAATAACACTGTGGCAGCAACAGCATAGTTAGGTAGAAGGGATTAGAAACACAAACCTGCCTCCAAGTGTTGGCTCTGCCCTTACTGGTTTTGTGACTTTGAGCACATTATCTTATCTCTAGTACTCCTTTCCTCATCCATAAAGGGAGGATTAACAGAATTTCCATAAGATTAATGAGAGGACAAAACGTAATTACTAATCTAATTCACTCAGCACCTGGTCTGAGAATTAGCCCCTCAGTAAATGGTTCCACAAATTTCAAATTCTATAGGTTACTTCTCCAGTCAACTCACTGTTTTTTTTTGTCTCTATTTTTAGACCCATAAGTAAACTTTCATTAACAATGTAGTATAAAAGTGTACTGAATGTCACTGCAAATTTGAGAAGAAAAATGAAGTAAAGATGAGCCATTTTCATTGTAATAAATCACTTTTCTACTCAATTCTTTATTAAGCCAAAAGTGTGAAAAGGACTAGCTTTATATTTGAGATTATTGAGGAAAATGAAATGTACTAGGTACCTCTGACTGTCAAATGTTTGACATAGGGGGAAACATTTATGATTTTGCTGTCAAGGCAAAGCTTCTGAAATAGAAACCACAAAAATAATTTCACAGATAATTATTTGAAAGCTACAGGGAAAATTATATTACTATAACACTGGAAATGCAACTGTCCCCCAATATTATCTTCAAGTTCAGTAAAGATATAAGTGAATCTGTAAAAAGGAAATTGCATTATTATCTACCATTGAGGATTTAAAGGATTTCTCATCAAAAGATTTACTAGTCTTTTTACAAAAACTTACTTTTAAAATAGCTACATTCTTTGTATATTTTGCATCTGTGCACACAGCAGCAAGACTATGTTCCCTTCTGCGGCACCCTGCAGCAAGCTGATGATCAGAGCATAAAGAAATTCTAACCTTACACCATTTTAGGTACTTCTGTGAACTAAAGTAATGATAACCATGGCTAATTTGGGTCACTTGCCTATAATTATTGCTTTAATTATTATCATCATATGATCAGTTCAGATACTTCAGATAGTCCAGTGTTGGTGTGGGTATATACATACACTCAAGTAGATGCGTGGGTCCTGCAGGCCTTATATCATTATGTATCTAAACAAAATTACTTAATTCATCCTAAGATAGAGCAAGGAAAGGAGACTTGCCTAACTTTCCTCCATTTCCACCTTTCTTCTGCCATTACCTTAGTAGCTTCAGCATCAATGCAGCCCATAACATCATATTTCCTCAATTTCCTGAGGTCTAGAGAACTCTGTTTTTATTCCAGTGTCACCATTCATGAGGATGGTCACCTCACCTGGGATATTTGCCATCATTTGGAATCGCTTGACCTACAAATATTCTCTGATCACAAACTTCTATTCTTTCTTTTAACACGTCCTTAATTTTTAACTCATTCATTCATTTAATGGATACTTATTATTTATGCCAAACACTGCACTTGGAGATGGAGGTACAATAATGAACAAGAGCAACATGGTGCCTGACCTATTAAGCAACTGAGGACATTTGGATATTGAATTCGGTGGGGAGGAGAAATGGTACAAGTCACTTCTAATTCCCAAAGGCAGCATTCCATTATTAACACTCATACTCCCACAGATTGAGAAGCTTCCCCTGTGTGCCCAGGAGTAAGCTGCTCCCCAAGGCACGGAGTGGCAGCAAGACGGCTGGGCTGAAGTTCCCCTTCACACACCCTTAAGAGTTCTCTGCCAGATCTGACCTCATGCTTCAACCACAAACACACAGCTAATAATAGCTTCTGTTCTTAACTTACAAAATACAATTCTTAAAGGCAATTTTTGAGAACTAGCCAGATGTCTGGAAGGAAAATTTACAGAGCCTAACCAGTAACTACTACCAAAGCAGAACTCTCAGCAGCCACACGGCACTTCCAAGTTTCACCAGCAAAGTCCTTTGAAAAGAATCCGAGGCTCCCAAACCAGTGAGGGAATGAGTAAGTGAATATGTGAGTGTTTGAGTGTGTGTGTATGTGTGTGTTCACCTTACCCATCAAGTCAAGCCGGCCTTTGTTTTCTGAGAAAAACAAGTAATGGATGAAAATCTTTTGGGATACGATCAAGAAAAATGTATAACCAAATATGTTATATATTTACATATATTTACATATATGCCATTGTTAGAATTTGGCATGTGTTTTATAACTCCAAGGGAAATATTTATGTAAAGTGTTCTATTTAGTTTTTTAAAAGGCTGATATCTCTTTACTTTTTACCCTTTAATTAAAAAATCAAATTATAATATCTTCATTCCACTATTCAAACTATTTATGAAAGCAAAACATTCATCAAGAAGTTCAGTTCCAGTGACTTCTGAAAGGGCAGACTGTGAACCATGCGGACATCAAACTCCACACACAATGGAGATACCTAGGCCCTAGAGACCTGTTGGCAAATAAAATTCATCCTCTGTGTGGCACTGGCAGGGGAAAAATGACTATAACCTTTATCAGGGCAAACATCGTGTTCCTTGTGTTCACATTTTGTATTTATAGTGCTTAGGGTTGTTAGCATGATGCTGGCATGGACTAAGTGTTCAGTAAACAATTCAATTGATGTTTAGATTAATTATGAATGAGAAAGAGGATGGAAGGAAGGAAGGAAGGAATGAAGAAAGGAAGGAAGGAAGGAAGGAAGGAAGGAAGGAAGGAAGGAAGGAAGGAAGGAAGGAAGGAAGGAAGGATGAAAGGACAGATAAATGGTTGAAAAGGTGATGAATGGTTCTGTATTTGGATGGGTAGAGAATGAGTTGCAGGTAGAAAATAATCAATGAGTTAGGGAAGGATTTCTGACCTATGTTGATGAAACTCTTCTGCTGATGGCAATAAGACAAAATATTTTGAGCAAAACTTTGAAGTTCGGTGAATTAAGAAACAGAGCCGAGAGGGACCTTTGATTAACTCTTCAATTTAGGCAAATAGTGTTGTCCTTCTGGGTCCACTTCATCACTAAAGTTGAAAAGTAAAATTTACTTGTAGGGTTATTGAGAGGATAAAATGAAATAATAATGAAAGAACCCAATAAATTGTTGGGCACTGTGTTTTTAAAATGTTGAAAAGAGATAAATTGAAGAGAGTTGATTATCACCTCTGTGCTGAAGGACAGGTCACTCACATTCAGAGAACAGAGATAACACTTCAGATAATTCAGGCTCCTGCAAATCAGTGATCACTTCAAATATGCACAGATAAAAGGTCTTGAGCTATGCCTGTTGCAGTACAATATATTTAAGTAAAAAGGTCCTCAAAATAAACTATAATGATCTCTTTCCTAAAAAGATAAAATGGACTTTATTTTCACCATTCCATGATTATCCACGTTGTGTTCTAGTACTGTTTTAAACTATCACGAAGTGTGGTCAAAGGGAGGCACAAAAGTCTAGAGCAGGGGTGAGCAAACATCTTCTGTAAAAGATCAAATGGTGACTATTTTCAGCTATGAGGGTCATACAGTCTCTGTCACAATGATTCAACTCTGGCATTGTAGCATGAAAGCAGACAGAGACAATACATAAATCAATGGCATATCTGTGTTCAAATAAAACTTTATTAATGGACAGTAAAATTTCAATTGCATGTAATTTCCACATGTCACAAAATATTCTCTTGGTTTTTTTCAACTACATAAAAATGTAAAAACAATTTTTAGCTAGCAGGCCATAAAAACACATGAAAGGCTGGGCCACAGTTTATGACTCCTAGTATAGAGTAAGCAGTTACTTTAATATTGACTGAAGTCCTTAAATGAATTAGGAGTATTTGTTTTAAATATGATGTTGATGTTCTCCTGATGATCCAATGTTAAAGGTTAAAAAGTTTGATATTTTACCTAGAAATGTAGCACCATTATTAGTGAAGTTTGGGAATACTTAAAACATGCAGATGCTTGCTGCTGAACACAGATTAACTAACATCTACATCTTCTAGCAAAGACATTAGGTTAAGAAAGAAAGATAAAATAATTTTTTCTGGTGTTGAAATGTGTTTCAGGGTGATGACAATAAGAAAGGCATACTTCATTTCCTAATATAATAAATAATATGTAACAATTTCCTATCCTGCTGTTAGAAAGTCTTTCAGATTACTATTCCCAGGACTTATTAAAACCTGCCTTTGGAGGCAGAGAATTAAAATGCTCCAATCAAAGCTTAACTGCTACCATTTGCAAAGCTCTAATTTGAAATTAAATTAACCCTCTAAATTAGAAACTTGGAATTATTTGTCTTCTTTATTTTCCTTTAGAAAATTGCATTTTTAACTGACCTAAACCTAACTCCACAGTTTCTGCATAAAGTATCACAGTGTAAAGAACTTAATATAATTTCTACTTCTATTTGGCGCATTAATATTCAGCAGGAGCTACTGCTCCACTGTCAAATTAAAAACTCTTCCAGTTTTCACAAATACATGGAAGTAGTATTTAAATGAATCCGATTCATTCTCTTGATATACTGTTGCCACGGACTGAATGTCTGTTTCCCAAAATTTCTATGTGAAAGCCCTAACCCCTAATGTGATGGTGTTTGAAGGTAGAGGCTTTGGGAGGTGATGAGAGTTAGACTAGTTCGTGAGTATGGGGACCCATGACACAATCAGTGTCATAAGGAAGAAAAGACCAGCACTCGTCCTCTACCATGTGGGAAAGTGACCACGTGCAAGGCAAGAAAGAGAGTTCTCACCAGGCACCCAGACTACCTTCACCTTGATCTTGGGCTTCCCAGCCTCCAGAACTGTGAGAAATATATGTCTGGTGTTTAAATGCCACGCAATCTACAGTACTCTGCTGTAGTCACCCAAGCCATGATGATTGCATCACAATATGTGGTAACATGCTTTCTCTATCTGTACTGCCCTCAGCTAGTGTTCTTTGCCTATTTTCAGTAAAGTGAGGGTTACAGTGGTACCTGGCTGGGAGTTGACATGCAGGCCAAATAAGTTCATATTTATAACGCACATAACAAGCACTTGATAAATGTTGACTTAACAAACATCCTCATGTTTATATATTTACTTGTAGATCTAGTGGTTTAAGGTATATAGTTAACTATTTCATTTAAATGTTTAGTAAACTTTAACCAACTAATGGTTATGTGAAAATATGAGAGAAATAAAAATTAAAATAAGATATTATTTCTCAAGTTGGCTAAGCTTTTGTAACTATTCAGTGTTGGCAAGTATAATACTTAGAGGAGGCATGTTAAATGGCCTGATTTTTCTGGAAGTATTTTGGCACTATTTCTAAATCCTTAATATTATGCATATACTTGATATTATTGACCCCTCTTTTAGCAATGACTCCTAGTGGAGTAATAAACTGTGTAGTCAAAGATAGATGTATGAGGATGATTTATAGTAGCCAGTATTTAGAAATAATGTAAATATCCAATAACATTAATATTAAAATGTGGCATATCCTTACTATGTTTTTTATGTATTTAATGTTTTAATGACAGATTTTTATGAGAGAATATTATATAAAATGGTTTAAAACTATAAATGAGACATTCTCCAATTGTACTAGTGATCTACTGCTATATAACAAATTACCTCAAAACTAATAAGTAGCTTAAACAATATGCATTTGTTATCACACAGATTCTGTGGGTTATAAACTCAGGCACAGCTTAGCTGGGTCTTCTGTTCAGGGCCTCACAAGGCTGCGATCAAAGCATCCACTGAGGCTGGGTCTCAACTGGAGGCTCAAATGGGGAAGAGGATGCTTCCAAGCGCACTCATGTGGCCTTTGGGAAGATCTAGTTCATTGTGGGGTGTATTTCCTTGCTGGCTGTTGGCCAGAGGCCACCCTCAGTTCCTTGCCATGTGGGGATCTCCAACATGTCAGCTTGCATCAAGAGAGTCTTCTAGCAAGTTGAATTTCACAATCCTTTGTGCCCTAATTATATGAAAGTGACATCCCCTCCAAATTGCTATATTCTATTGATTATAAGCAAGTTAATCACAGAGAGGGAATTACATGAAGCTGTGGATGACAGAAGGCACCAAACATTAGAGTCCATCTTAGACACTGCCTACCACTTATGTGCATATATACTTATACTCTGCTATAGTATATAAATATACAAAAAAACTACTGCCATAAAATATGCCAATATACTGCAAATAAGTATGTCTAAAATAAAGGATTATGGGTGATTTTTAGTTTTGCCTCTGCACTTTCTATGAGTTTTTCTCTTTATAATAAGCAAATATTACTTTTACAAATAGAAAAATGTGTTTTATCTTTTTAACAAATTGTTAGTAAAAATTAATTGTAATTTTGCTCACAATGATGCAATTAAGTTATTCTCAAATGATCCTTTCTGTGATAAAATACTCCTATATAAAGGTCTGGCTGTAGTTAAAATGTCTAAACCAAGGTGGATGCTTTCAAACATCTGGTAACTAAATGGGTACTTGGGTCATGATTAACTATATTTGGCTTAATATTTAACCCTTTCTACCATATAAAATTACAAACCCAGGGGAAAGATCTTTAAATAATCATTTTTTTTTGGCTCCAATACCCATGCTTGTAGGCACAATCATAAAGAAAACTGTTACTATGAAGGTAAGTCAACTAACGACAAGAACTTCCTCTCTTGGGCAATGCAGTGACCTCGGTGCCTCAGGAAGACACCGTCCTTGTGCTCAAGAAGGTTACATTCTAGTAGCTAAGACAGAACAAACATACATCAAACAACAGCACAAAATTCTTTCTTTGAGGTACATAAAGCATCTTCGTTTCTGACATGCTTGGGTCACTGATGCCTTCATAATTCAGATAAGCACTCCAAAGATCCTTCTTGGAGGAGGTTTGATCTGGGTCTTCCAAAGTGGATAATACTTGAATTCTTGTGGAGTTCTGGGTGAGGTTTGACCAGTATGATCTTGGGTTATTCCTGTTACTCTGGTGTAATTACTAATAGCTCCCCTTTTCACATTTCAAAGTGTCCCAATTTTGACAGTAAATTATATGAATACCCTAAGTAGAAATACCCTATATAGAGCATCAATCTGGTCAACAGATAATAATTGCTACCAACATCAACAAGAGAACATTTGCTCATTCAGATTATCTTTTCATTTATTTAATGTGAATTTAACTTAAAAGAACAATTTGTTTCAATGTTTTTACAGTCAGTGCAGAATAACAGCCAATTAGAGATATGGCCCGTAAATGAGGGAGTATTTTTTTGCATAGCTTTTTTCTTTTTTCTTCTGTGCAGACCTCAGGCTCCTTGAGCCAATACCATAACAATTTATCTATGCTAAGAAGCATATTTAGAGTCTACAGAGTGAAGGAAAGCCCCAGTGGCTTGGGGAAGAGATTACGTAGATTTTCTAGGATTCTCTAAGAAAGGGAATGAAATGAGGTTTCTTCCTCAGCTTTCTGCTAAAAATTAGGTTTAAGGCTCACAAAGTTAAATGACTTGCTTGTCTGAAGTCAATCGAGACTTGGGGAAGGAGCTGCCATCTCCATAGTCATCAGATCACACCTCAGATGGGTACCATCATTTCTCAGCACAATGCGAAACTGGAAGTCCTAAATCATATGAAATGGCTGGCACCAGCAAAAAGCCATAATCATTCAGCATTCTGCCATCACAGGAAAACAGCAACTTGTTACAGGGAGTTCACTAGTAACCATGGAATATGAAATATGAATTTTGGTTAGGCCAGATTTAACAATGTCATTCAACCAAATATGTACAGAAAATTTTAAGCCATGATCAATTTGATAAAAACATTTGCATAACTGTACTTGGTACAAAATGACATTAAAAGGCTCCATAATACCAAAGCTGAACTGCCTTCTAACAAAAATGTTGTTTCAAGGTAGCATCTTATTTACAAAGTGACAAGTATTAAATTTAAGAAGAAAACCTTGACCAAAAAGGGAAACATAATTTATTAACCAATATGCAATTAACAGCAAGACAGAGATTCTTTGGAATAAGAGCCATTTGGAAAAATTCTTGTCGCAAAGCATTTACTACTCAGTACATCATGGCTTTCACCATGGTCTCACTGTGCTGGCAGCAGACATCAAGCTAAAAGCTAAAATGGTCAAGTTGATGTTTAGATCAGGCAATTCTATTAAAATCCGGCAAAAGACAACAATGATAATATTTGACACAAAGTCCAAGACTTCTGGGACCACACCAAAAATGTTAACAATTCCTGTCACAAAATATTTTATTCTAAATTTGTCTTTCACTTTCATTCCATCTGAATTATTCCTCTAATAATACATAGAAGCAACAATCACTAGCCTAATTATTACAACTTTTATTTGAGAGAAAAGTCTATTACACTGATAGAAAACAAAGACAAAATGAACTTTGATAACAGAGTTTTAACTCAAGTATCTCTTTGTGAAAAGCTCAAAAAGGCATTTCTCTGAGTTTAAATAAGTTTGTTTCCCACGTTCTTCTCAAACCTAATTAAATTTTTCTGTAATTGTTTTTACCCTTTCCTCTGAAGTGTTAACTGTAGTAAGTGAAAATTTTGAGAGCTTTTATTGCTATTTTAAAATCTTCCTAATTGCCAATGTCTGGGTGACTTAAATTAAAATGGTTCTTTTGAGACTCTCTGAGATTAGTTTTTGAATACTTTCATCTATGTTTAGGTAATAAACCGTGATGAATTTATCATTACAGAGAAAGAGAAATAAGGAAGAATGTTTAATAACACAAACAGCTTGTTTTCCTGTCTAAACAATATGGTCAGAGTTAAAAGACTGACAATTTTCAAGGAAATCAGGAGAAACCTATTTTTAATTCCCACAAGAATGCAAACGTGAGGGTTAGGCAGAGAGAGGCAACTAATAGCACAAGTCTGCCATAGAGGGTAGGACTCCTTTTGTAAGCAAATACAGACAAGCATCACCAGAAGAAACAAGAGTGGGAAGAAGAGGCTGTTCTTATGCATTTGATATCTAGGACTAGCTCCTCCAATGCAAAATAAATTTTGAATAATATTTAGAGTTGGACTGAAAAAAATGGTAAACTAAAACACAAACAAACAAAAAACCAAGCCTAACACTGAAAAATGTAGAGAGAAGCAATGCAAACCTGCCAGAGTTAAAGCTTTGAAAGTCGGTTGCAGGTTGGCACACATTAAAAACTGCAGTTTGAAATAACTCAGGCTCTGTGTGCAAATAACCAGATTTCAAGAATTTTGACGTGTTGTCCTCATGACCCCACAGCTAATTTGGCTAAACTGTTATGACATTTTTAGTGATTATTGTCATCTAAAAGTCATTCTACACCCTCCATTACAATCCCCACTTGTTTTCAGTTGCAACAGTAAACCTACCTGGTACCTGCGTATGGGACAAGGGGAGAGCTGGCATACAGAGAAAACAGGGCCAACTTACGCCTGACTCCCCCATATTAAATTCAAGTCTTAATCCTCAACCCAAAAGAAGAAAATAGTAATTTCTAGCAGATAAAAGAAAAATCATATGCAGCCCCAGACTAACTAGTAATACAAAGTCTTACATTTTTAAATTACAGAAAGTATTGGCTAGTAAGAAAGAGGTAAAGCACTAATTGTGTATACAATGAGTAAGATCTAATGGCAATGAACACTATTTTTAGACAAATGTTAGGCTGCAGAGGAATGCCACACTTGTAAATAGGAAAGTTTATAATTTAGCTAATCTGAAAATAAGAGGTTTCTGGAAGCATAAATTGACAGTCTCATCTGAAAAAACTTCTGGCTGCCAAAAATTGGGAATGGTAACCCAGAGCCTAAGAAATGTGAAAGAATCAGAAGGCCACAGGAGTGTAAGGGAGAGAAAACATAAGACTGGAACAAAACAGGGGACACTGGGACAGATTATAACAAGACTAGAAATGATTTTTTAAATAGTCCTTCTGGATTATACAACTGTATGATGCTGTGGCTCAGTAATAAATTTTCATAGAATTTCATTTTGTCATATAATTTAGAATGTGTGTATGTGCGAGGTGGGGGGAGATGAGTTCCATGCAATGTTATCACGTGTATAGGTTGGTTTATCCACTACTACATTCAAGAAAGCAGGTTGGGGGGATGAGATCCTGAGAGATATCTGATTCACCACCCACTCTCAAACACCATGCCCCTGGCCTTAACAATTGAATTTCAAAAGTAGATGAGAACACTACCTAACATTTTTAAAGCCTTCTTTTAAGTTTAAGCCAAAATTATAAAGCTTTTAGGTGATTTTTAGCAAGTGAGAAGGTCATCCTACAGCTATAATTTGATGCCAGAAAAAAAAAAGCATGTTCTGATGACTGCTGTCATTATCTGAGGAGTGAATCCTGTCTCCGCTATCTTATTTAATGTGTTCTCTTACTGTAATATTTTTGGTAAGCTTCCAATGCCATAGGTTTAAAATCTAATAAAATGCAAAGGTGACATAAGGTCAATACCCAGGGAAAGCATCTCTAATTTATCTTCACTGCTCTCTCATTAGGCAAAGTCACTGATTTCCACACGCACTGCTCAAAAATAAAATAAAATAAAATAAAATTTGGCATCTGCATTATCTTCTAGACTTGTGTCTGTATTTGGCTTCCCATCTGAACATAACATAAAAGCCCAAATACTAATCTTTTCATTAAATTGGAAAAGTTCTCCTACACTAGAACTGGGTGTTCATCCTAACTCTACTTCTGTTTGCTGCCAGTAGTCCTGATGTTTTTAAAGTTGAATACATAAAGGCAAAACTAAAGAAACCCAGTGTCACCCTCTCCTTAAAGGACCTTTTATTGTAAAGTACATGT
Source organism: Cynopterus sphinx (assembly GCA_030015415.1). Classification (NCBI taxonomy): domain Eukaryota; kingdom Metazoa; phylum Chordata; class Mammalia; order Chiroptera; family Pteropodidae; genus Cynopterus; species Cynopterus sphinx. The sequence continues at coordinate 3,769,871 of CM057388.1, forward strand.
TGAGGCAGACAAGGATGCATCAAAAAAATAAGAGGTTTGCTCAGCTACTTAAAAACTAGCCTTCTGGCTTTGCTGCTTTACCCTATTACTGGGAATCCAGTCATAGTCTCATGTGTACAGTGACTGCTTCTTCATTAGAACTGTTGTTTAGGCTGTTTCTCTCTCAAAGCCATTGTTCATATTTCTTTCTCCTTTTCAAATGCTTGCAAGAGTCTCCACTTCAAATATCGACATTCTATTCACCTCCAAAGCCAACTCAATGTCTCCCTTCCATGAGGCCTTCTTCAATAACTCCCAAATATCCCAAATTCTCCTTTCTCTCAATTGAGATAGAATTCTCAGGCATCCCGATAGTTTTACCCCAATTTAATATTTCTGTGTTGTTCTCTAATTTTTCTTTGCACTATTCTACTAGAATGGTAATCTGTGCAAAGACTGGGCAGTTTTACATCACCAGATTCTCAACAGTGACAGGGGCAAATACTTGCTGGTAGATGGAATGATGGATAATTCTTTTCCTGGCTGGTAAATGGGAAAAGGTAATTATCTGATTTCACAAAGAGTCACAGCAGGAAAATCACATTCCTTCTGCTGGGAAGCAGAAGCCAAACGTGGCCACTCCCTTTGATATTCACCACATGCTTCAAATCCACAGACCCCTTGAATTAGCAGTGCCCAGAGCCAAGGACCTGCCAAATCAGTGCCCACAGGAGAGGGGACACTAAAATCTATTCCCTCACATGAAAGGGGACATTTGTGGTTCCAAGAAGACTGGCTAGATGGGAGAAAACTCCCAAGGCCATTTATCTTGTTCTTTGTCATCAGTGACATGTAGCCTGAGACCTGGCACACTGACCCATCTGGCAAGTGGCTCAGAAGAAGAGGAGAACCTTTCAGTTTTGATATGTTAAACAGTCGCTTTCAGCCCCAGGAAGGTCATAGCACATGTGACATCTTGGTAAAGTAACAGCTGATGCAACAAATCTGGTTTACAGACATTGAGAAATTTCAGAGAAAAGTAGCAATTTAAAAAGCACATATTTAAATTCTGTGAATAAACCGATATGTACATTATAAATATTTCCACACCCTGTCTTTGGAGCATTTCAGGAAAACACGCATTCTGCATGCTCAAATAGACTCCATAGTTTTAAAAGGGTAATATTCTCCTTGTTCAAAAGCTTTAGGGCTGAAGTATTTAACAGCCCACGGGGAGGACAGCCTAGAAACCGTTTAAGCAAATTCTAAGCATGGCCACGTGCTTTCTGCTCAGTGGCAGGTAGTTATCAATCACATCATCCTGGCAAAAGCTTGACAACTGTCACTTGCTTTCTCATCTTTTTTTCTCATTATGCTTTTCTCTCTATAGAAAAACGTCATTAAAAAAAATAACAATCAGGGGGTCTTTTCATAAACTATACAAATGTCTAACCAATATACTGTAGACTTGAAACTAATAATAAAATTAAATTAAAAAAATAAAAAATAACGAATGCCCGGACTTTTCCTACATTGCTTGATGGACCAATGAATAGTGTATGACTTTTCTTTTTCTTTTGCTCATTTTTGATCTGCAGACACAGAACCTTCTCATCTTTTTCAATTCACCGAGTATGCACAATAATACCAAGTATATGCAGTATACCATATAGTCAATGTGAAATAAAATATTTCTTTTTTTATATATATCAGTACATTTTGCAAACAAGTAGCAGAATTTACACATTCAGTTCAAAATCCTCGCCTAAGCATGCTGTGTGCCTATGCCAACTTTGCTTCTGTCACTTAAAAGCATTTGTAGAGCTACTTTTTGGAAATTTTCCTGAGATGTTGACCTATAAAATGCCTTATAGTCACACCTTAGCCGGGCCAAAGAATTGTATTCCCAGGAAAATCCACTATCATGTTTGGCAAGTGAGGTCTAAGCTGTGAATTTGTTCCAACCTCAGTGTACCCATAAATTCCACTCCTAGGTGTCTACCCAAGAAAATTTAAAACATATGTCCACACAAAGACTTGTACACAGGTGTCCATGGCAGCATTGTTCACAAGAGCCAAAAAGTAGAAACAACTCAGATGTCTATGAACTGATGAATGATTAAACAAGATGTGGTCCTGCCATAATAGAACATTATTCATCAACAAAACGAAATGAACTGCCGATATGTGCTACCATGTGGATGAACCTTGAAAAACATATGCTAAGTGAAAGAAGCCAGAGACAAAATACTGCGTATTATATAGCTGCATGTATATGCAATGGATGTGCAATGTCCAAAATTGACAAATTCCAGGATTCAGAAAGAGATGGCAGATTTGTGGTTGCCAGGGCCTGGGGATAGGGAGGAATGGGGATGACTGTTTTAATGGGTACAGGATTGCTTCTTGGGGTGATTAAAATGTCCCAAAACCAATGTTTACACAACTATGCACCATACTAGAAAACATTGAATTCTACACTTTAAATAGCTGAATTCCATGGTGCATGAATTAAATGTCTAAGCTTTTTTAAAAAACTTAAAAGAGAATAATGGCTTAACTGAAATCTAATTAATAAGAAGTCATCCTGTAGCAATTTCCTACTTTTGTGTTTGTCAAGAGCACATTTGAGATTTTCTAGAAAGTACTGGAGAAGAAAGATTTTCTTAGCCATTGGCCATGTACAGCCCGAGCATGTGGCCATTCAGCCAATCACAGAGGGCACAGTACACAGTCCAGAGTTCCTTCTCTGCATGCTTCCTGTCTCCCAACTCAAGAGCTAATACTAGAATGTCTCCCCTTCCACATTTTTTCTTCTTGGCAGACAGTTTTTGTGAAAAAAATATGTATAAAACCTCTAAAAGTTTGATTAAAAAGCAGAGGTTCCCATCCAAAATAGCCTATATAGCATTTTATGCTCACAAAAGATTTGACACAAGTTTATTGCCCAGAAGGCTATGATTTACAATTCTTGCTATTTGGAAAGAAATGCTAGTACCTTCCTCACAGAAAGAAGCAACCACTCCCTCTTCTATATTTCCAACACACTTTAATTTCTTACAACTATTGTTTAACTTACACAAATAATACCTGTTTATTTCAGCAGAACTGAAAATATGAAGATTTAAATTCATCCAGAGGTGTTTTAATATTTTGATGCCCTCTTTCTGATTATCTTTTTATAGACTGTTTAAAATTCCAAGTCACTTATATCTAAAATACCTGTAGATTGATGAAGGAATTGTCCCCTTGCAATGTGGAAGACATTTCCATTAATGGGCAGAGTCTATTCCTCCATCCTTTGAATCAGGACTGACCTGTGACTTGGCCAACAGAAGACAGAAGTGATGGTGCACAGTTTCTAGCTCAGGCTTCAAGAGGCTTTGGAGCATCTTCTCCCTCTGTTATGACCCTGCATCTACCATGAGTACCAGCCTAACTCACCTGAAGTGGTGGTTGAAACTAAGACATAATATTAACCAAGTAAACAAAGCTGTCAAGAAAACCCATTTCTTCCATTTGGCTAAATTATTCTTGATGAACATGAATATCTGATTTAATTTACAAATTTCTACCATGAAAGCACATTAGAAACATCTGTTTTAGTACCAATCATTTTTAAAGAACTCTTATGTTAGGCTTACCTGATAAAAGATATTTAATTAGTGAATAGCTTAGGAAATAGTGACATCGACTTTTGTCAACCAAGAGAAATATTTTAAGGTACCATCAAGCTCAAAGGTAACAAGATCAGCATATTTGAAGAATGCAGTAGAAAACAGGCATATGTAGCTTCTCTTTGAAAATCCATACTTTGTTCTCTAGAGATATTAATGTAACTGCTGAGGATGCTAGCCAATGGTATTTTTCCTAGTGGTATTTATTATAAAACAATCTTGGCAAGTGAAAGAAAACAGCACACAGTGCTAATATTTTGGTAGAATTATGTGTTTATTTTAGTACTGTTAAGAAGAAAGAAGTAAGCATGGAATGAGCACATAGGAATGCTGCTGATGTAAATGAATATTTACTCAAAGCCCAACTCTTCCTCCCCTCTGATAGGGGTTGACAAAGAGCATTTAGATCTTGGATTTCTCCCAGCCTCACAGACTAAGAAATGCAGCACCCAAAGAAATGCCTGTTGATGGATCAGGGTGGTCATAAGGGCAGACAAAGCAGTACCCTATAAGAGAGTTTCTCATGTGATGTGGAAGAAGTGTAGGCAAGTTGCAATTACAGATTGAGAATATGGCTGAAGGGCCAATCAAGTCAACTGGTTGTTACTGAGATCACTGTTATGAGGTGGCTTTCTTCAGCCACTTAGCCACACAGTCTTATACCCTCAACACTGCATCTGCCCAACAACATATAACCATGCTACCATGCAGACAGGACAGGAAGATGAGACTGATTGTGTAAAAAGTATCACTGTTTAAAGACACATTACATTTTACAAATGTCGATAAACAGTGACACTTGGTGTTCAAATGAGGTTGCATGTATTTGTCCCATCACTACGTTCTAATCAGGAGAAAACATCAGATGAACCAAAACTGAAGACCATTCTACAAGGTGGAAAGGTCATGAAAAGCAAAAAAAAAAAAAATACTGATTGTGGAAGAGACTAAGAAGCCATACTAACTAAACGTGACATGGGACCCTATTGGGAAAACTGGTGACTCCAGGTAAGTTCTGTATGTCAGTTAAAGGTACTGCACTTAAAGGTGTCAATGAGATTAAGTTGATAAACTGTTATCAAGGTTTATTTCTTAGTGTTCATAAATGTACATGATTATATAAGATATTGACATTAAAGGAAGCTGGGTAAAGGGTACATAAAAACCCTCTGCACTATCCATGCTACTCTTCTGTAAATGTAACACTTTTGAAAAATTTAAACGTTATTGCATATTTACTGTTTGTCCTATTCTTTGGATCATAAGGACTGGTCGGGACAAGATTAACTCATATGCAAACAAGTCCAGAATTCACGATCTGCCTTCCAACCACATCAGACAACTTTTAGTTTCTGGATTATGCCCTGCTTCCTAATTCTTCCACCCTTGGCTAATTCTGTTTCTTCTACTTGTCTCCCTCCCCATCCTTGTTCCCCAACATCCTCCCTGTTTTAAGGCTGACCTCAAAAGCCCTCTCCCCTGGTTTCCTCAGGCAGAGGTGGACTCTATCACTTATCCATTCTTAGGGCCCCCTCTTTAAACCTGTGTTAGCTCAGATGATAAGGCACTCAATCAGGCCTATATGGACTGATGGTTACAAGCAAGAGATCTAAAACCAGGTTACCTGGATTCAAATCCTGGCCCAATCCCTTGCCAACTATGTGATCTTAAGCAAATTATTTAATTTTCTGTGTCTGAGTTTCCTTGTCTAGAAGATGGGGCTAAATAACAGCTCATGGAGTTGATATGAGAACTACATGAATTCATGCAAATAAAGTAATTCTAAGTGTGTTTGACTCAGTTAAGTGCTCAATAAGTGTTAGCTGTTACTACAGAACCAGGACCAAATGTATTTACTTTCCTGGGTGGAATTCTCTGGGCTGAATTCAAATTTCACCTTTTCCATTTACTGGCTTTGAACTTCATTAGATTATTGTGAAAGTTGAATGATCTGATGCCTTTTAAAGCATTTATTAGGACTATTAACTCAAGGCAAGCATCTAATAAATATTAGTTATTATAATCATCTTGCTAAGAACTCAGAGTTTTCCCCTGAAAATATGTTGAATCCTTTGATGAATGAATAAGTGAATCTATCAATAAGAATGATGGCTAATACTTCAGTAGCTGATATAGATTATCATCATCAACTAATGATAGCAAAAATTAAATTTCTTCATCTGCCACCCCATGCCTCTAAGCTTTAGAATGCCAGTTCTAAACCAAAGATACATGTTTGTATTGCTCTACTATTGTGTCAACATCTGATCATTTGAAAGGATATCTATGGAGTAAAATAAAGTTCTAAGAACAAGTAACTTTGCACAATGATACTTATAGCCAATGGGAGTTATCTGAGCTGCAGTTATTGGCAATTGAAGAATGTGTACAAATTCCAAAAGGGCAGCAGTAAAGTCAATATAACAACTCTCATCTAATGAACAACTACTACAGGGCTGGACGAAGAGTCTGAATGAACTATTTTTCCCCAACTCTAAATATAATTCAAAAAGGAGGGGGGACGTTTTGCCATTTAGTCATGGGTATATGCATTTGACGGGAATCAAATTGCATTTTTTTTAAAGTATTTAAAATGTAGTACACAAAACTTCAAAGCTAAAATATAAAGGAAAAACTGTACTCTGCCATAGTTACTGGACTTCTACGTATTTTCCTTGCAGTTTTAAAAGCCTCAAATTATATCTTTAGGCCCCTCTGCATATCCCCTCATAGCTCACAGGGCCTCACTGCAGTCACCAAATGATTTCACAACCTCCTACGAAGTGAATACAGTTATATTTTCCTTAAAGGTGAAGAAATAGAAATTCACACCTCACAAGTAGTGGCCCTGGAATTTGACCCCAGGCTTAGTTAGACACCTCCAAAGTCTATAGTCATGTCTTCTTTCTTTTATGCTTTTGGTTAGCTAAGATTGTGGGTGACTGACTCTAAATGCTTCTCCTATTAGCCTGTGTTAAAAGTTTTTGAGTTCAGCTGGAACTGTGCTGGGAAGTTCTGCACAACCTCATGCTGACTTTGTGTTGCTAGTGATCCATCTCCAGTGAACACTCAGTCAAGTGCAAGAAGTTACAAGGTAGTTAAAAAATCAGAAAGGAATCTCAACCAATGGAGGATGGAAACCAATGGAGACATTTTCCAGATCCCCATCCTTTTGACAGATCAAAGCAGGCCATAAATTCTTTGTTGCTTTACCCATCAAGCGATGGCATCTATTTCCCTTGCCCTTGAATCTGGGATGACCCTGTGATTCACTTTGACCAAATACTATCGAGCCATTTTGAGAGAGGGGCCACATGAAGAAACACCAAGGCACCAGGCATGTAAATGAAGACACCTGGAACTTTCCAGGCATTCCAGACACCAGCTGAAAGCAGCCAAGTGAGGGAGCCCAGCTGATGTTACATGGAGCAGAAGTGTCCAGCTAAGCTCTGATCTAATTCCTGACCCACAGAGATCATACCACTAAGCTTAGGGCTGGGGGGAAAGCCGGCGGTGTTGTGCAGTAATAGATAACTGAAACACAGATAAATCATCCTAAAAGGCATCCTATGTTCTCTAGTTGTCCTAATGGAACCTCAGTCACACACACACACACACACTGATTTTGTCCTCAACTGCAGTTCTCATGACACAACCTACAATGGCATTTCATTTTCCCTTATTCTTCCCTCCTGCTTTCGGGGATCACCTCCCAAATAAACTACCCTCACCAAGGTTCTGCCTTTGCAAGAACTCAAACTAAGGCATGGAGATTTTGCCTCTCCTGCATTTCATCATGGAGTTTTAAAAGCTTATATTTTCATTTAAAAAATCATTTATCCACATTGCTCCAATTATGTAAATAACCAACCATTTTTATTTCTAAAAAAAATATATCATTATGAAGTTAAATGTTGTGTGTACACATATATAGACATGGAGAGAAATTACAATAATAGATTGTGATATGAAACTCTGAAAGAAATCTTTCCAAATAAAAGGAAAAAAATTAACCTCTTGCACTGTAAAAATGTTGCATAGCAACATTTAAGTAATGACTTAGAGGGAACCTTCATAGATATATGTAGTAAGGTAATTTTCTTCAGGACCATTCAACTTTCTGATTCAATGAACTTTTTAGAAAATAGCTGTACTTTTTTTGAATGGTTCTAGATTTGAATGATTGTTTACAAAAGCCACATATATATTTATGTGAATTAGAAATGATACCTTATGAAGAGAATAAAACACATAGCAGGATTTTAAACATTTCCTGTAAAAGAGATATTTATAGATGAGGGAAGGCCAACTAGACAATCATGACCCATTGACCCTTTTGCATCCAGCCCCTCCAAAGGAGAACCACAGTTCAAAACAATATTACAAGGAGAAATGAACTATTACACTTTTTTAAAATTGTAACTCTGAATAACCTTTTTCAACTAAAAGAACCCTGAATGAGAACCTAAATATTTGATCATTTTTATAACACTGCCTGTCTTTAACAGTGTACTCTCCATTATATGAGAAAAAGTGACAATTTCCAATTTAATCCAATTTAAAAGATTAAAATATTGCCATCACAGCAGAATAACAATACATATGCTGAGTTTATGACTCAGAACTGAAGTTAGTCTGGGACTCATGTCTCACTTCTTGACCTTCAATTCTGCTTACCATTGCCTTTTACATGTATTTTCTTATCATTTGGACAAACACATTCTAGCGTCCTTTATTTACAATATATTAACATTAGAATCCAGATTCAACATGCTTCCTGGAGCAGGGGGTTCACTGAAAGACAGAGCAATACTGTGTGATGTACTCTAAAAACCACACCTGTGTTTGAGCTGTCTTGTAAATCATGGCAGGAAGAACCCAGACATATTCAATGGGTAATGAGGGCCTGGAGATGGTGCCTTCTCATCCTGCATTTCTATAAGTAGCTTGCAAGGTAACTTGTCGATAGTTTAACTTTAAACTATTATTTAATTCTAGTTTGATATATTCCCAATTCTTATCTGCCAAAGAGAAATAGGACCAAACATTGTGTTAACTAATGCTCAGGAAAGCTAAGCCAACCAGTACTTCTTTGTGGACAGTAACCCAATATTGGTGATTACGTATGTAACCAAAGCGGCAGAATTCATTTGTAGCATGATAAAAGTACAAGGGAGGTTTGTTTATAACACCATTCCAGGAAGAATTTCCATGTCCATTATAATCTAAAGGTAGAATCGCAAAGGTCTTCATTGGGGTGGGGGCTGGGCATGGACTAGCTTGGATTTAAATGTCACATGTATGTCTGGACTAGATTAGAAGACTTTTAAGGACTTATTGCTTCTAATATTCTGTTCATAGAATGCTGAAGTCAATATAGAAATGTTCATGGGTGTTACCATTAGATTTTGAGCACAAAAGGCATCTGCAGATGGTATTGTCTCAATTTAGTGATGTGACCTTGTTACCCTGGAAAGATGTTGTTGATGAGGTGAACCATAAAGAACAGTCAGCTTGGTTTCAGATGATAGTAGGAGTACAAGAAAATGATCAGAACACCGGACTTGAAGTGGGAGAGCATGCTGCCATTTACCAGCTAAACCGGGCTGGTCTGGCAGCTATCCTCTTTCCAACACTCCAAGTACCCTACAAACTAACAGTGTCTGATGCCATGAAATTACTGTGACTAGTGTGTGGGAAAGACAGCTACCCCTTGGCCTGTTGGCATGTCTTGGGTTATGCCAAATCCACAATGCTAGTCTGGCAAATTCCTGTGCTCCAAATCACTAGACCAAAATGCTGGGGTGACAGCCTGCTGTTGCTCCAAAGCCCATCATCGAAAACATACCTTATGGAACAGCTTGAGAAATGAGTTTCCGATCACCTTCCACTATTATCCAACCCAGCTGGGTCCACTCATTGAATTGTTGATCACCTAAGCCCTCTCCAACTGCTACAGTGGAAAGACTGAGGTTCCCGTCACACACAGTAGGTGTAGAATAAATGTTTTTTGCTACAGTAGTACTTTAATCCATGTCCCACCTTCATTGACTCCTAGCTGTGTAACCTGAGCGACAATTCCATTTTATTCAACCTTGCTCTCCTTAGCGTCTTTTAGTACTTCCTATGTGCTGAGCACTTTCCAAGTACAGTCATGTGCTGCTAACCAATGGGGATATGTCATGAGAAATGTATCAACATCACAGAGTGCCCTTAGACTAGGTGATCTAGCCTACTACATACCTAAACTGTATGAATAGCCTTCGCTCTAAGACTACAAATCTGTACAGCATGCTACTGAATACTGATGGCAACTGTAACACAATGCTAAGTATTTGTGTATCTAAACATATCAAAATGGTACAACATTATGATGCCTAGAATGTCACTAGGTGACAGGAATTTTCCAGCCCTATGATAGTCTCATGGAACCACCATTGTATATGCCGTCCATCATTGACCAAAACATCGTTATGTGGCTCGTGACTATAATTGAGTTATGAGTGCCTCACAAAACATCTCTGAGATAGGCACTTTAATTATTCCTTCTTGACAGATGAAGAAATTGGGTCATAAATACACTTTGTAATGTCTCTAAGGTCATAGGGCAAAGTTGGGGTTTGAACCCACGCAGTCTGGTTCAGAATCCAGCTCTAACTCGATCACTTTATTTCCTATCCAACTAAGTTGGGCTGCCTCTTAATTGGAGTCTCAGTGTTATCATCTACAAAATTAAGGTTGGTCCTATCACCCTGCAGAGTTGCTGTCATAACAAAAAAACTGGTGAGCATTCTACAAATATGAATTGTTATTTTGCTAATCATTATTATCATCACTGATTAATTGAAATAAGTGAGCAAGGAATCAATTGGAATTTCCAATGTCAGCAGAATGATGCTTTGCCCCACAGCCAGAAAACATACTGGCCCATTCCAGGGCTTCCCCAGACCAAATTATTAGTTATAGCCTAGTTATAATAACCCCTGAGCCAACACTGCTATCATCGCTTAAGGTTTCTCCTTCCCCTTCTCCATCCACATCAGCTTCTCTGAGTACCAGCTTGCCTAAGTGTTTCTCAGCCCCTCAGAGATGAAGTTTCTGGCAGCGCAAGCTGAGAACTGATTCTTATTTTCACACTTCCACTCCTATGCATGGTAATTCACATGTGTCCACGAGCTGTCCATTAATTTCCTTGATCCTTGGGCCACCCAACCAACTCACTTCCAATTTCTCCAGACATGGATGTTCTAGGCTCAACCTTCTCTCAGATTTCTCAGCACATTACTTAATGGGTAGGCTTCTCAAGTTGCTTTTCATTCTAACAGCTCCCAAAAATCTTGGCTATTTAATACCTCTAGTGTGATGTGGCCAGGTAATTTCAAGATTGTATGTAGTTTAAAGTCTTTGCCTATTCTGAAAAACAATCCTTTTAATAGCTTCTTTGCACTTGCTTCCAAAGCATGATAATCAAGACAGAGAATTTCCACAGTAACCAATCTCAGAAAACCCTGGGCTGACTATTGACTTCTCCACTGAATCTGTCAGAACTGTTGTATCTTTAAAGACAGCATTTATGTTTATGTTTTATTGAAAAGATGACATAGCAACAATACTGGTATATTTTCTAACAGTCATAAACTCCATTCTTTTTGTAATATTAAAATTCACATATAGAATTCACCCTTTTAAAGTATACAATTCCACAACTTTTAGTATATTCACCAGGTTGTGCAATCATCACCTTTATCTAGTTCCAAAACATTTTCATCATTCTCCGCAGAAACATGGAACCCATTAGCAGTCACTCCCCACCCCTCCCTACTGCCAGCCTCTGGCAACCACTTATTTACTTTCTGTCTCTATGGATTTGCCTATTATGGACATTTCATATAAATGAAATCACACAATATGTGGGCCTTTGTGGCTGGCTTCTTTCACTGGGCATAATGTTTTCAAGGTTCATCCATGTCGTAGCATGTATCAGAACTTCAATACTTTTCATTGCTGAATGATCTTGAATTGTATGGATAAACCATATCTTCATTTACCCATTCATCCATTGATGGGGCATCTAGCTGGTTCCACCATTTTGTCTATTATGAATAATGCTGCTGTGAAGATTCATGTACAAGTTTTTGTGTGGATATATTTTCACTCCTCTTGGGTATATGTCTAAAGATGGAACTGTTGGGCTATTTGGTAATTGTTTAACTTTTTTAGAAATTTCCAAACTGTTTTATGAAATTGCCACAACATTTTACATTCTCACCAGCAGTGAATGAGAACTTCAATTTTTCCACATCCTTGCCAATACCTGCCATCTTTTTTCTTATAGCTATCATATTGGATATGAAGTGGTATCTCACTGTGGTTTTGATTTGCATTTCTCTAATAGCTAATGAAAGCATCATTCTTTACCAGATAACAAAATAATTTCATTTCTTCACAAATTACATTCTGCTTTTTTTGCCCTATTGTAATGTAGATGCAATGATAGTCTCTCTCTACCATAAGAGATGGCTAAGGAAACATGTAGTAAGCTGTAGAACAAGATGTCATGCCCCAAAGCTGTGTCTCCAACACTGTTATCAGAACACAGACTCCCTCAGTCATTGACTGAATTCTGATATGAAACATATTTTCCCTTTTGAGGGCATCAGCTTGGAAGAATCAGAATTCTAGAACAGAAAAAATGAACTCACGTTTCTGCCAATCTTGCATGTGTCCCAACATGCACCATAGTCAAAGCTTATGTATTTGAAGGTGACATCTGGTTGGGCCAGAAAATAGAAGTGGAACTTTCTCAGATAGATATGGGACCAGACAATCAAAAGCGGAGTAAGAATGAGAGGGGGAAAAACAACCTCTGCAGGGAATCTTTACATTAAATCATAAAACCTTCCTCATGAAGCTTGAGGTCCAGACACGCTCATTGTTTGCCATCTTTTCCCTTCCATACTCTATTCCAGTTGGATTTCTCTAAATTCTCGAAGCATATAGTCACCCATTCACAAACACCTTTTCCTCAGGGATCCACTCCAAGATCCCTAGTAGATTCCTGAAACCACAAATATCACCGAATCCCATACGTCCTATGTATTTCCTGTTATGCACACCCATGATGGAGTTTAATTTATAAATTAGGCACAGTAAGAGATTAACAGCAATGACTAATAATAGAACAATTATAACAATATACTCTAATAAAAGTTATATGAATCAGGTCTCTCTCTCAGCAAACTACCATGATTTTTTTTTCTTCTTCACTATTTCACAGACAGAAGATTCATTCTTACTGTAAACCTTAGCAACCTCACTTACAGGAAGCACTTTACAGCTTCTCTTCAGCATGTCCAAATTACACTTTGGGGCCATTGTGAAGCCAAATAAGGGTGACAAGCACTGTGCTAATGCTACAGTAGTTCTGTTAAGCAAAATGGCTACAAAGTGACTCATGGGCAAGAAGCATCTACAGCGTGGATGCGCTGGACAAGGGGATGAGTCACATCCTCAGGTGGGATGGAGCAGAATTTCATCACACTACACAGAACAGCATGTGATCTAAAACTTATAAATTGTTTATTTCAGGAAATTTTCATTTAATATTTTCAGACTGTGCATTACTGAAACCACAGAAAGCAACAGTTACCCCTACTGCATTATGCTTTCCTAACTACAGGCCATTCCTTCTAGCTGGAGTGTCACCTCATTTCTTTCTACTGGCAAAAGCCTCCTCATATACTGATTTCAGCTGAGGCATCCCAGACCTCCTTGATCCTTGTGTCAATTTCCTGTGGCCACTGTAACAAACTACCACAAACATCCTGGCTTGAAATGATACACATGTGTTCTCTTACAGTTCTGGATGTCAGAAGTCCCACTGGGCTGGTATCAAAATGTCATCAGAGCTGCATTCTCTTTGCACATTCTAGGGGAGATCCATTTCCTTGAGTGTTCTGGCTTCTAGTCGTTGCCCCATTCCTTAGCTGGTGACTCCTTCCCCCATTTTCACAGCCAACAATGTAGTGTTTTCAAAATCAATCAACCAATCAATCAATCAATCAATCTCTTTATCTAATTCTGTCCTCATATCTCCCCTAAATCTGACCCTCCTGCCTCCCCCCTTATAAGAACCAGTGTGATTACATTGGCTCACCCAGATAATCCATGATATCACCATCTCAAAATCCTTAATCACATCTGCAAAGTCCCATTTGCATGTAAAGTAGCATATCCATGGGTTCTGGGGACTAGGATATGGGCATCTTTTGGAGGTCATTATTCTGTCTATCAGAGTCCTCCTGGCATATTGCCACACCATTCTGATCAAGTGCAGGAATTTATTTATTTGAAACTATTGCTTTCACAAAAGGGTAAGCATCTGTGGAGCTATGCCTGATTGTTCCAACTCATTCCCAGTGTCAAGTGCATAGCCAGCACTCAACAAATAGTTGATGACTGCACAGCTGAGTGGCTCGTTTGTCTTTGCTGGACCAGAGTTCCTGTGGGAAGGGGAGGAAGTAGGCTAAAATTATATTGTAAAAGGCTTTGAAATAATGGGCTAAGCAGTTTGGATTTCATTCTGTACACCCTAAGCCTCAGCAAATGTTTTGCTCAAGGACTTATCATGATTATATCAGATGTCTGGAGTAAAAGCCCATAAGCCAGATGAAGAGGGAGAAACTTAAGGCAGGGTGTCCAAGCAGGAGGCCATAGCAAATGAGGACTCAAACTAGCAGGGGCAATGAGAAGGAACAGCTGGAAGAGATGTAATAACTTGGATACATTTCTCTTGAAATCCTTTCTAGAATGGCACAAATGAGAAGTAAACACAACAGGATTTGATCATTTATAGGGGAAGACAGGATTAAGAAAAGAAAGGGAAAACTAGAGACATCTCCAGGCATCTCTGGTAAAACTAAACAGGTGAGAAAATGGGGACACCAACCAGAATCAGAAATATAGAAAATTAAATGTGCTCAGAGGACAGGAGTGCTAATCCGTTCTGCTTCAAATATGTAGACTATGAGAAGAAGTTCAATGGGCCTTGTGAGCAGACAACTTGCAGAAAATCAGAAATAGATATCAGGAGCTCATGCACAAGATCATAGCTAGACATAGAGTTAGGAGTGTCCCTGAGAGCAATGGTGGCTGAAGTCCCAAAAGTGAATGAGATCACCTAGGGAGAATGATTGGAGGAAGAAACGCAGAACCGTGGGGATGGGTGGACAAAGACAAGCATAGAGAGAAGAGCAGGAGTGATGGTTGAGATAGAAAAGGGAGCAGTAAGGCGAGAACCGAGATGTCTGTGTGTGTGTGGTGGGGAAAGGGGAGGGGCAGAACAGTGCCAGTGCTTCTGCCCAGAGTCTAGGCAAAGGAGGTCCAGGAAGGAGCTTGGAATTTGGGCATCTTTGAGAGAACTGTTGCAGCAACAAATGGGGACAGAAAGAGATTGCCTAGGTTTAAAGTGCCCATAGTCACTTTTTCTAGAACTTTGGCAGTTTATATTGAGAGTCAAGAAAGACTTCAGGGTGGTGCTGCCCTTAGTTTGTTGTTTGAGTTTGAGTTTAACCCTTTCCATCCTTCTCTTTAGCAGTAAAATAAGTATGTTGCAGCTCGATGCTACGCTAGGTCCTTTCTGAGTCTAAAATGTACTCTTTCGAACCCTCAGATCCCAAAATTCTGGTGAAAGCTCAATTCCAAAGCATAAAAGAAAAAACTGCCTTCACATTATTCTCTATTTAAGTAAAAATATTACCTTAGAAACACAGTCGAGCAGAGAGATACTCCAAAAGAGAGCATATGAAAGTTGAATAAGTGTTTTTCAAATGTATAATTCTATGAAATTATGCTGATTTCAGACATAATTCCCTATAAAATGCCCTTTGTCAATGTCCCCTTTGAAGCTGTGTTACTCCTATTACTTCCCTTTGGTGCCATGAGTGAGCCTCTATTTTTAATCACAATATTACTCTTTGCCTATGTTTTAAATTTCAATTCCAGTTTCTGTCATTAAGTATTTACCATTCAATTCTTCCCTACACATCTATCTCTACACCCCACATTTTTTCCTATCCTTAATACTTTTTAAAAGGCTTTTTTTTCCCAATTCAGAGCCTTGGAAGACAGGTATCAAAGAAAGAAGAAGAAAATGACAAAGAGTAAAGACAGAAACATGAGAGAAAAGGGTACTGGAAAGTAAAACCTAGAATTTAGTCTCTTACATAGAGTAGCACATCAAACAAGAGTTCTTAACCTTGGTGGTACTGAAATTTTGAGCAGGATAATTATTTCTTGTAGGGCTCTGTCCTGAGCATTGTTGGATAATTGACAGCATCCCTGGCCTCTACCCACCAGATGCCAGCAGCATCCTACCACCCCAACTCTGGCAATCAAAAATGCCACCAGGTATTGCCAAATGTGCCAAGGGTGCCAACTTGCCCCAGTTGAAAACCACTGGTCTCTAGAAGTAGTTCAGTAGTGCAAGGAAACAATCTGCTGAAATGGAAAAGTACAAAATACAGAAATGTTAGGTGTATTTGCCAACTCCCATTTGCTTCTCGGATCCTTGGTATCATTTTTCCATGCCCACCTCCTCTGCATGTCTATTCTCCTGCTCATTTACTAACACATGACCCCGAGCAGACAACAGAGTGATCTCTCTAAAACACACATGTGATCATGTTACATCCTCATACTTAAATCAGAAACTTCCTTTATTCTTTACCACAGGGTTTCTCAGCCAGGGCACCCTTGACATTGAGGGCTGGATGACTCTTGGTTGTGGGGGCTAACCTGTATGTTGTAGAGTGTTTAGTAGCATCACTGGTCTCTAGCCACTAGATGCCAGTAGAACCTCCCATGTAATAGGCCAAATAATGTCTCAAAAATACCCACCTCCTAATCTCTGGGTCCTGTGAATAAATTACATGACAAAGGAAAATTAAGGTTGCAGATTGGATTAAAGGTTGCTTTAAATGATGAGATTACCCTGATTCAACCAGGTGAACCCAACATTATCATAGGAGTCCTTCAGAGAGTTTGAGGGAGAAATGATTATGGAAAAGGGTCAAAGAGATGCAACATGGCTAGCTTTAAAGATGGAGGAAGCAAAATAAATGGACCCTAGAGCCTTCAGAAGGAACGCGGCCCTGCCAACACCTTGACTTCAGCCAGAGATCCGTTTCAAACTTCTGACCTCTAGAACTACAAGATAATAAATCTATGTTGCTCTAAGCCACTGAATTTGGGGTAATTTGCTACAGGAGTAATAGGAAACGAGTACATTCCCACCACTAGTTATGATAACCCAAACCATCTTTAGTCATTTCTAAATGTTCCCTGGGAACAAAGTAAGTCACCTCCTGGTTGAGAATCAAGGCTCTGCAAAACATAGAGTCCAAGTTCCTGGCATGGGCACAGTGAACTCTTTGTAATTAATGCTACAACCTGCTGTACTGGTATCCAACACAGAACAAGATGCAGCCTATGCTGCAGCACACCGAACTTCTCACTTCAAAAACACTCTACATCGTTTATTTCTCTGCAGATTTGATGCCAAGAGGTGCCTTGAAGAGTCGGCAATGTGCTTTGGCTCTCCTGCCATTTTTATCCCTGCCCATAGTTATTACCTTCCAGATACGTATCCAATCTGCTTTCGTTAGGTTTTTACATGAAAAGCCACATGGTTGCTACATATATGAAACCACAGATGTCCTGCCCTCCTCCTTTAAACAAATCATTGCTCTTAAGCCCCTTGAAAGTTCTCTTCATTGGACACTCTGCCATCACCGACACCTCTGTGCCTTTTTGCATGTCCACTCTTTTCTTTCTTCAAGGAATCACTTCCTTCCATCTTCTTATAAATGGTAGTCATCATTGAGATAAAATTCAAGTATTCTCTGCACAGTGAAGCCTTCCAAAGTCTCCCAAAAGCATGGTGAACCATCACATTGCCACCCACCCACCCACCCCAAACCTCATTGTGCTGTGATCCTTTGGCACTGCACTAAATGGTTGACTGATCCTTCTTCTCCTCATAGGTCTCCGAGCTCTTTAAGGGCTAACAATATGTTTTAGCCTCTCTGCATTCCTGGGTATCGAGATAAATGGTTGTTCTCAAGAAGTGCTCGTGGCATGAACAAAGAAGCCATGGACAGAGAAAAGTCATTTAATTATGGGTTACTGAAGCTGAGAAACTCCAGATCAGCTATGACCACAATCCCAGCACTGATCCACAAGAATTAGGAGAACTCAGGGCTTGGAATGAGACCTTGCTCCATAATATGTGACTGGAATGAGGGACAGAGCTTGGCTGCTAAGAACACAAATTGAGAAGTATGTACCAGTGGTGTCACCATGCACCACTTATCCCTTTGCCTTCTCCCTTTTTCTACTCAATAAATATTCTACCCAGCATGTCCATGAATCCGATTTTGTTAAAGAAAGCAATCCTGAAATGCATAGTGAGGAAATTTTAGTAGAGTTGTACCTGACTTTGTCTAACACCTCCAGGTTTGAGGCCATAAAATAGCCATTTGTGAGCTTCAAGTGAGCATAACTCATAATACTGGAGGCATATATGACAGTCTTGGTAGTGGGAGCTGCTGTATGAATATTAAGTTTAAAATGAGAGAATCTCTAATAATTATATGAATGTCTAACCACTATGCTATATACTTGAAACTAATATAATGTTGAATTTCAACTGTAATTGAAATTTTGTTAATTTAAAAACTAAAAAAAAAGAGAATTTGCTGAAAGAACTAAGCAGAAATGGATGTGCTCATCACTGGCTAAACCTGAAAGAAGGTGAATTCTCATATGTGCATGTCAATTTGATGGAAGAGAAACAGAAAAGGTGAACAAACCATAAGAGGTCCATGGAGTCTGCAGGCATGCCCAAGAGGGATCCGAATAGTTTGGGAATTGGACAATGGCCCTAGACAAACTGTATGTCATTGAAAGCATTTCTGTAGGCACTGGCTAGATGGCCAGCAAGGGGTGCTCCATTCAACTCACTGGTGCAGTGGTTGTCAGCTGGGGTAATTTTGACCCCTCAAGGACATCCTTCAGTGTCTGTAGATATTTTCCTTTGTCACACTGGTGGGGAGGGGTGCTATTGGCATCTAGGTAGAGGCCCAGGATGCTGCTAAACACCCTGCAATGCACAGGACATCCCACCACAGAGAATCATTTAGCTACAACTGTCAATAGGGCAGAAGGTGAGAAAGCCTGAGTCAGAGCAACCTGGAGAAGCACGAGGATCAAATCTGTATGAAACAACTCTCCCCTCCAGGGCCCATAAGTAACCTTGCAAGGTGCTCGCTTGTTGGACTTTTGACATTATTAGTAAAGATTTCCTTTTAGGACAAAGGGTCCAGCTTGCTTGCCAGGGAGGACAAGCAGTGCTCAATAGAATGAACTTCCTTGGTTTTTGAGAGGGTTCCAGGGAGTTAAACCGTTGAAAGGTAATCCAGGACATTAAATTCCAGATGCAGGGTTAAATTAGGATATCTGGACCTCTACTAAACAAAATCAGCCTTGGCAATTCATACCAGGATTCCATCCAATCTCTCCATGTCTGTCTTGAGAATAAGGAAATTACACACACACACATGCACACACACACACACACAAACATTTTTATGAGAAAATTTTGTTCTTTTTAGATGCCTATGTACTTAGTTTTAACCATTGCAAATAAGCGAAAGTCATAGATGAGCTTGCAGACTGCCACAGAATAGTTAGAAGCCACCCAATATTGCTGTAGTTTAGATTATAAGATCTGTCCAATGGTTATGAGATTTTAATGGATAAGAAGATAATTTTTAATCAGTCGTGATCATCTACAGTAGAATGCCTTTTGGTCTTTACAGTAACAAACAACATCTGTACACTATATTCTAAGCATGTATGGTTGTTAAGAAAAACTGGGATATTCTTAATGATATAACTGGGTTGAAATGGGAATGTGTAATCCAAGAACTTGACTTGCTTTCTCTTTCTCTTTCTCTCTCTCTCTCTCTCTCTCTCTCTCTCTCTCTCCCTCCCTCCCTCCCTCCCTCCCTCCCTCCCTCCCTCCCTCCCTCAGCTCCTACAGGTTAACCTGGTAATGTGTGCTTTGGATACAGAGTGGGAACCTAGTTCCTTCCGGAGATCAGGAAAAATTCTACATCTAGATTTTTGACATTTACATCTTTCTAATGCTGAGTTCCCTGTTTGAAGAAAATCTCTCCCTCTCTGACTTGACTTTTTTTCCTCCTGCCTATCTTCCTCCAGAAATGGACAAAACAGTCAGCAATGTTTGTTAGTTTTTGTATTCCATACTTCCCCCATCCAATGGCAGCTGTTACTTTGACACAGTACCTAATGTTTTATTAATATGTGCTGCTAATATTTATGATAAATTCTGATTCTTCTAAGGAATTCTGTTAAAAGTCAAAATCTCATATTTTGTGTTAACAGAACAAGGTATGATCTCGGATGCTATTTTCAAACTATTTTTGTTGGTTCTCTTTCCTTTATTTAGCCTAAATCTCCAGCAATTACATGGTATTTAATTTCATTTCTGTAATTCTAACTGTACTTTGAAATATTTAATTACAACTAAAGGAATCTCCCTTTCCTTATGGAAACAGATCCAAGGCAAACCTATAGAGTCTGTGGACTGAGAGACATAGGAGTTGATCATTTTTAAAACGACTAGTATTTATTCTCTAAATGCATGCTACTTTCTAAGTACCCATCAACCACGGTTTTCCATAGCTCTGTTCCTCATTCTTCTCAACCAAACAGCAAACATTCTAAAGGTACCAAATAGCTATCTCCAAGTTCCCTAATTAATGATTCCCAATTCACAAATATTTCACTAACTACTAGTTGTCCTTAGTGGAATTTGGGCATGTTTCCATGATTTTTCATAGCCTTATAAAAAGCTTTTCCCCCGTGTTAATCTAGGACTCTGTACCAAAGGTTTCTGAAATGAGACCTTTAGGGAGAAGAAAATATCAAAACTAGAGAATTCTAGTAGTTACTACCCCTGCCACCCCACACACCAACCCCCCCCACACACTATTGTCAACATACTCCAGAGTAATGTTTCTGAATTCTCTGTAGAACTGGATGACATAGTTCAAAATATATTTCATCCAATCCTTACAAACAGCTTGGAAATAGATCACTTGAGTTCCTAAAAATATCAACTTGGGTGAAGGGGTAAGATGACCCTTGGAAATAGCCTGTAGCGCAAACAGAAAAGCACAACTCGTGTCTTCCCCAGCTCCCACCACTGCTCCCAAGTGGAGCCCAGAAGTCTTGTGAAGACGCATGCGGGTGGCTACTAGGGATGGCCCATTTCCAGGCACTAGTCACCAGCCAAAGAGGAACAGCCACACCACAGAAACCACTCAGTGGGTCCCTGGCTCTATAAATGTCATGGAATTGAAGACCTGCCCAGGTGTCCATCCTTGGGGAATGAGGACGCCGGCACCAGACCCTACCTCGGACTTCCACACGACGTAGGGGTGGCCGTGGCTGTTGGGTGGGGACTGGAACTTTCTCTGCTGGAGCCACCTCCTGGGAGAAGTGAAGATGCCGTTGGAGCCTCCCCCGGAGGAGCAGAGGATGGCGCTGCGGCCACTGCCCGGGCCGGCTAGGACTGAAGGAAGGTCCCAAGTCATGCTCTTCTTGAGGCCACTGCGACCCAGGGGGCCCTCATAGTCAAAGTGGAAGCTGCCAGATGGTGACTTCTCCTGCGGGGTACTGGGCATGGAAACAGATGAGCAGAGGGGTCTAGGGGGCGGGTGTCGGTTGGCCCGCGGGTGCGGGCCCCGGTGATAAGACGCTGCGCGGGTGCCAGGAGCCTCGGCCGGTGGCAGTGGGGAGGAGACACGGCCTCCGGTAGCCCCCTGAGAGCCACCCTCTGCGCCCGCGTCGTCCCCACAGCCTCTGATCAGGGCTGGGTCCAGGCTGCGGGTCTGGCGTAGCTTCCTTTTGGAGAAGCCCTTGGCTGAGGTCGTGCCACCGGAGGCGGGCGAGGAGCAGGAGAAGACACTGTGGAGTAGGCTTTGCGCGGACATCTCAGCGGGACTTTTTCCCGAGGGCCACCCTCTTCCCGCTCTCAGAATGCTGGCGATTTGGGGCGCGGAAAGGAAGGGGGCTTAGGAGACGCTGCCGGGCTCACGCTCCACCAGCGCACTCCAAGTGCCCCGGCGAGGACAGAAGCAGGAGATCCATCACCAGCCTTCTAGAAAAAGGGATCGCAGGCCTTCTGCGGCCGCTAGAACCTTCCCTGGAGCTGAAGTTGTTGCGAATGGATAAGGGAGAGGAGGAAGGTCAGGCGCTCGCTGGGTCCCCAGCTCCTGCCCGCCGGCGCCACTCCCCCTTCCCAGCGGAGGCTGGAGACTCCTCGCTCCCGCGCTCTCGCTCTCTCGCTGGCTATGGACAGCCTTGAAGTCTCCAGCAAGCTCCTCCTCACGCCCTGAGGACGATCGCTAGGGCTAGGGAGGAGGCCTCCTGGGTGTGCGCCCAGGGCGCGTCTGTGGGCACTCCCCGCAGCGAGAGGGACCTTCCTCCCAGCACCCAGGCTGTGTCCCGGACCCCGAAGCTATGCCTCTGGCCTCCACTTGGCCGCTGCAGCCAAATGGCTAGGTGCAAGGGTGTCTCCGAGTTCTGGGATCCCACAGGGTGCCAGTCTTGCCACAAAGTGGGGACGCTGCACGCTGCGCTCAGGGCCTTCCAAGGGTCGAGTGGCTACGGTGGGAGAGAATCCTGGCCACACTCGGGGAGCTAAAGAGAGAGCTCTAAGGCGGGTACCCACGCTTCGCCCGAGGAGACTCGATATTCGCAGCCCACCCTTGCGGCCCAGGGCAGGCGCAGAGATGTCCCCATGCGCTCACCCTAGAGGCAGCAGAAAGGGGGCAGCTGGGACCGGTAAGACAGGAGAGAAGCCAGATCTGGAGCTGAGGCGGAGCCAGGAGCAAGAGAAAGCAGCAGCGGAGGAAGTTTTCCAGGCGCTCAACCTGGGAGCCACCCCAGATACCGGGTGTCCTGGGGGGAAAGCCGGGCGGATGGAAGTGAGGACTTCTCCCTGGTCTCCCCTCCCCCAGGTCCAGGGGGGCGCCAGCTCCGCTCACGTTTCTGGGAAGGAAAGGAAGTGTCAGATTGCACCCCACCCACTGGTGGTGTCAGATGGGCAGCCCAGGACGGTGGCTCTGAAGTCGAAGTGAAATCTCCAGCCTGCCTACCCACCAACCCTACTGTGTTTTGGGTTGATGGGGGGGGAATTTGTTTAAGAAAGAATAGAAATTCGGTTCAAATGGGCTGGAGATGGGGACCCAAGGAGAGTAAGGATCCTGTGTAAATGCAATGACAGAGGAGGTGTGACTCAGGCGGAACGGGGGTAGGGGTGGCAGGCACCCACATGGCAGAGGTTAGCGCTCACAGAGTGGTGGGTCTCGCCTTTGGCTCCTGGATGCCTCTGGGCGCAGTGAGCCGCAGCCACATTTCTAGGAGGCTGGAAAATACTGCCAATGTCAATGTCCCCTGCACCCAAAGGAGTCTGGTAGCAGCTTCTCCCGCTACTGTCCGACCCCCAAGAATCTACAAAGTGTAGAGCCCCGCCTGCCCCTCCGAGGGCTTTTTGATGTAATGTTTAAATTTTGCAAAGCATCTTACATGGTCTCAGCACGGAGCAGAGACTGTACTTAACTGTGCCCCGGTGTCCCCTTTTACCACTTCAGGGCGAAGAGAATTTTGCACAAGTGTAAAGGTGACTTTCCTTTACCATTTCTTTGACCAAAGACAACAACAGAACGAACTAATACAGTTGTGTGACACAAACATTCGCTTTCTTCTGTATATATTGGAATTGAGTAACCTTAATTTGGGAAGAATTCTTTTATTCCCTAGAAAATGTTCAGGGAGAAATTTTCTTCACCTTTTTGAAAAGTGTGCTTGATGTATCTGGTATTTGACTATTTGGGAGAAGGCACGTCATAAGATTTACTTAAAGGAACCATTCGGTGCCTCTTCCATAAAGGGCTTCGTTATCTCTGCAGTATCCAGCGGGACAGACTGGACCCTGGGAATTCAAGCTATCTGCTCCCTGACCACAGAATGACATGCAAATTTCCCATCACCGTCTCTGCTATCCATCTCTGCTCACCCTGAAACCTAAGTATTTTCAGTGGCTGACGATTAGATGTGCCATGGAGAGACACAACATTTAACACTGCTTCGTTTCCTGCCTGACTACACACGCCAAATTACATTCAGGGGATTGTTGGTGTTTGCTTTCTTCTCTCCTCAAACAAATCTATCTCATCAGAAGTCAAAGAGGGTGGGTCTTGCCTGCCCTTTTCTTAGTTAGCAATACCTTGTAACTTGTCGTTCATAATGAAAACACTTAATGTCTCTGCCACTCAGAGGCCATTGTGAGGAACTGGTTATGCCTCATTTGATTTGGGCATTTGGAGTACATGGTTAACAGAGTTGACACTTCACAGGACCACATATAACTCAAGGTGATTGAGCAAATGTAGTTTAGGATTCATATAAGTTCTAGTTCCCTAAGCCCCTAAGATGACCAACCGTGAGGGTGAAAATGCAAACCCTGCCATAATTATGAAGGGCTAATAAGAATGAATGCCCTCCTTATTGATGTTGGAGAGTCAATAAGCAGAGGGACACTTCTATCAGCACTTAAGGCTTGGAGCAGACACATCCAGTTAATTCATCATCTTGATTCCAAAAGGTCCTGACCCTCCACTAGCCTAGCGTCTGCCTCACTGTTGGACACAGTGAATACATTGTTTTCAATATTCATAAAATTAAGCTCAGGTTTCTTTTTAAAAACCCAGTGTAAGTGCATATGCTTTTAAAACACAGGGAGAAATGTAATGTCCATTCTTGCAAGAAAGATTTTATAAGAAAATTATTTGGATTTTTTAAATCGTATTTTGAAAACTTTTTGGATTTCTGACCTGTTTGCTGTTAGGTTTATTTTGCAATCATTGTGTCTTACGGCATATCCATTCATTCTTAGTTAGGGCATCCTATTTTACTCTTGTTTGTTACATATTCCCTTTGCTTATACATACCCACTCACGTTGGCCTTTCGGATTGACTGTCATTTTATGCCAAACTTGATTCAGGAAGGTCTGGGTCTCATTTACCAATTTCAAAAATGGCTGGTGTTGTTACATTGATCCCCAGAATCTTTCTTACAATTCATCAGCCCACTTCAGAAGCTGTATAACTGATAGTCTAGAAATAAATGGATTTGAATATTTATACTTTGAAAATCGGGTGTCTAAGATTTTTTTATGAAAGCATTTGCCATTGAAAAATAGTGTCCATATTTGTTGTTTGTTTTTCCTCAGAGCTGATGTTAATCAAAATCTTAGGATACCTTTTATTAAATGGCAGAATGGACTGCTCGTTATTTATTCCCCATTATAATTATCCTAGAAATTCAGGATAAAAAAAAAATCTATTCCATCTGGTCATGGCACAAAAACATTTTAATGAAAGTTCTAGAGTCGTTGGTCTGACATCAAGGTATCTTCTTACCAAGGATCCTAGAAAACATTGGTTTTCTTTCCACTCCCTTGAGACACTGTTCTACAAACAGACATCTTATACCAAAGGATATATTCTGTTAAACCTAAATTTCCCTTTTCTTAACTTCATCCCTAACGTTTTTCTTATCTCCAGCCAAAATTCCTCTTTCCTCTTGGTGTTTAGACCCTTGAACTATGTGTAGATTTTTATCATGCTCCTTGGGTCTGACTTTGTGGTTTGGCTACACTATAAAGTCCATATTTTACTTTAAAACACCATCTTTGTAGATTATCTCCTCTGGAGTCCTTTCAGTTACTTATTTCTTTTCAATTCTGAGGTCCAGTATTTTAGGATAGGGCATCCTATTTTGCCCTTGTTTGTTATATAATCCCACTGCTGATCTAGTCCCAAGTCACATCGAACTTCCTAATTCACTGCCATATAATATTTCAGACTTCTTATCTGATTGGCTCCCAACTCTTAGTCAGCATTGCTCAATTTTGTTTCATCCTGCCCATGTCCCTCAAACCGGTCGTGATCCCTCTGACACCATTTCTACATGCTTAGTGGCATGTGGGGTAAAAACAGCATCTCACTCTCCCATAGAAGTCAAGGGTTCTGCCTCCAGGCTCCTGAAACATGGAAAAGGGAACATGATTTTAATCTGCGTGATGTGGAATATATGAGAAATGCGTGGAGAACATTTCCAGGGCTTAAGAATGCTAATTGCATTAAATAGCCAGACTGCCCCATGCATAAATTATTTGATTGTAAGCTAAGAATGTTTTGCAGCTAAAATAAGAATGTTTCTTTAGTTTCATATTCTAGTATCTTTCTGAATGAATATAACTGTTGAGGCAATTAAACTACAGTTGATAGACTTCAGTGGAGATAAATCTGAAGGTACAGAATAAATCTACGTGGACAAGATTAGTAAAGACTAACTTTCTTAAACACCAACCCAGCATTGAAGGACAGTGATCATTTTCCAAAGATGGAAATGTTGTCACAGTTTCTCCAGGTGAATATAATGATTTGCAAGACATAAAGGTATTTGAGAGCTCAAGTACTAACTGGTACTGTAAAGTGAGAAGACAAAGATATAAGTTTTACTCTTTACCTTAGAGAAAAATTGAACATCAAAATACCAAAAGAGATATTCAGGGGTCGGAGAACAACTTTAAGCCAACACTAAAGAGAAGAGGTGCTGAACATGTCTATACCATTTGCTAACTTGAACTTAGTGCTCTACTCAAGATCGTCTACTCGATTTGATTCTGACCCTTTAATCATAACAATATAATAACAGCTAATACTGTTGGAACTTAATATATAGCAGGCACTGGGCTGAAATCATACATGTACTCTCTAAATCAACAGTTACATGTGTGCATGTGGGCACATGCATGTGTGCACGTGCATACACACATACACACACACACACGCACACAGCTATAATGCTTAACCTGCAATTTTACAAATGAAGAAAACCAAGACCTAGAACAGTCCCACAAGTCACTCCTTAGTCAAGTGACAGGGCTGGTATTCAGATCCATATGACCTAACCTCAAACCCTAACACTTACAGGACTAGAATTGCCTATTAAGAAGCTATTTGATTTGGAGGTGCTTTGGGACCATTTCTGGATGAATTTCAATTTGTTGATTTCTTATCCAGCTGTGTGTGTGACTTTGGGCATATCACGTGTTGGCTCTCATTCTCACTTTCCATCTGCAAAATCACCTTCCCTTCGGAAGGCATGAAGATGAGTAACGGCCCTAGTGTACGCAGCATGCTTAGCACAGAGCATTCTGGAGAGAATGAGCACAGTAATGGGATTTGTTACTACAATCTATCCAAAATTTATGATTTTTAATTATTTTATGAATCCAGATATATGGAATGGCTATCCATAATGCCAGTTATGGGTCTTTCATCCAAAAGACCCATTCAAATCTTTCTCATTTGCTAATGAATCATTTGCTTAAAATTATTTGAAAAAGACCCATGGTCCACCCAGAGATAAGTCATAGCTAGGATTTTCACCACTCTCCCCAAGTTTTAGTGAGGTCTTGTCAATACCAACCAAATAATACCAATATCAGCTTTCAAAGCAGGGCCCTTTTCTGAGTTAAATAAAAGACAATTTGGGGTTTTCATTATTCAGTGCAGAATGTAGGAAACTTTTTACCTTTTATTACATTTATATATCAACAGGCCTGTTTTTTGGCTCAATATTTTATATCAATTTCATATTGCCCAAAATTAGAACCATTAACCCTCTCTTTAAAACAGGCACCCAGTTGAGGTTTTCACATCCATCTAGTTAAGAGCAAGATCAGTGACAAATTTCTCCTGACATTAAACTCAGAAACCTAAATGACTATTTTTATTTGTCTTTCTCATTTTCTCCCCAGTTTGTGTATATAATTTCACCATCCCTCACCAATCATAATCTTTTAAAAAATCAAAATCAATGAACAGAATAAAATTCCCATTTCTGTAGCAGCATTTGCATTGAACACACAAAAAAGCCACTCGCAACACTGTACATTCTTTCATTTTCTGTGCAGATGTTAGCAATGCGTTGTTTTCTAGTGTTTCTTCCTTATCTTCTCCTCAAGTTTAAAAAGCAGTTTTGCACAGGCACATCTCCCCACCCTTTCACTTACATGTTCATTTCTCAAGCTGGTGTGAGTACAATATTCCTAATACCAACCCTCTGTTTTTAGGGTACCCATTAGTGAGGCAAGTGAGAAGCCAGGTTATATAAAATCTTAAGCCAAGTTGCAGTATCGATGTACTTAGCAGAGTCCAAGGGGCCACGGGTAAAACAATCATTTACCTGCAACCAGCATTTGAAAGCATCTTCCAACATTGAATCCTAACTGCATAACCATCATTATTTTTATTTTTGGCTTGAAAATAAGAGACTTTCAATAATAATACAAGTTGTCTAACAATCAAATTCGGTTTCGGTTTATAAACATTTTTGAACATGCACTGTGTGCCAATGGCATTCCTTCTTTGTTAGTTTTACTTTCTTCTGTCTTTGTGGGTGAAAGTGCACTTGGACTCTCAAAGTAAATTAATTTTTTCTGAACCTGGTATATGGTTCAGTTACTTAGTTCTTGAAAGTGGTTTTTAACATCTTCTCATAGCATAGAACTTCGTTGGAAGATGAAGAATTATGTGATAATGTAAACAATTTTTAATATTGCTACTCTAAAATTTTCCTAATCTGAACATTTTTCAATATTTCTAATTTTTCAAAACAATTTCAAAAATCATGTGGATTTTTTTTCTCTAAAATTTTTATTTTTTCCCCAGAATCTTTACTCCTCTATATTAAATGAAAATGGGTTCACAAATTCACCAAACGTGTGCTTCTAATGACAAAACAGGGTGGGATATTGAAAGGAGAAGGGATGAGAAAAATAGGAGCTGTGCCTCGAGGTAGATATCTTTTTCTCATCTACTTTATTGAGGGATAACCTACGTGTGATATACTTCACCAGTGAGTCTTAGCAGCTGTATAAACCTATGAAACCACCAGCACAGTGAAGGTACAAAACAGCCCCATTGCCTCCTGGGTGTGCTTTATTAACGTTTTATGAACACTGACAACTAGATTTTACACTGTGTAACAACTTAACTGTGCCTTCAGTCACTAGAGAGAGAGAGAACTAGAGAGCAGAGCTTTTTACTCACTGTGGTAGGTTGACTCATGTTCCCCTGATATGTCCAAATTCTAAGCCCTTGTTATTAGTGAACATGACTTCATTTGGAAATAGGGTCCTTGCAGATAGAATCGAGTTAAGGTGAGGTCAGACTGGATTAGTGGGTTAGGGGGGTCCTAAATTCAAGGACAGGTGTCCTTCAAAGGAATAGGAGAGGGCAATCTGGATCCAGAGACACAGGTACAGGCACACAGTGGGAAGGGTCATGTGAAAATGCAGGCAGAGAGAGACTGGATTATGAGCCAAGGAATATCAAAGATTGCTGAAAACTAAAAGAGAAGCATGAAATGAATTCTCCCTTTGAGCCTCCAGAAGGAACCAATCCTCTGACACCTTGGTTTTGGGACTTCTGGCCTTTTTAACTGTGAGAGAATAAATTCCCATTGTTTTAAGCCACCCAGTTTGTGGTAATTTGTTACACTTCTGAAGTGTAGCATGCCACAGCTTGGTTCTCTCGTTCTTTCTAACAATTTAATAAAACCCAGAGCCAAGGAATTAACTGAGCAAAAAGCAATCTCAGAAAACTTAAAAATAAGAAAAGAGAATGACTAATGAATGCTTGTCAGTGTTTCATTTTAACAGAAATGAGAATGAATGATCGATGAGACACCCTGCCTAGGTGCTAAGCACAAGGACATCATTGTCATAGCAGCAGCTTAGCTGCAACTGGGTCCCACACATGGATCTAGCCCTCCTTCCTGATGGAGTTCACTTTCTCCCTTGGAAAACTTCAGCCCTTCCAGCATTTGTTTGGGGCTTGGTTTTATAATTAATCAATGGCACACAGAAGTATATCACTGACTCGAGCCAGAGACACTCAAATTCGGAGAGCTGTGACACTTAAGTTTACCTTTTTTGGTGTTTGATTCACTCTGCATTAAAGGAACTGAGTGCACACCTGTGACACAAATGAGTTCAAATGCCAGAATGGGCTACAGAGAAGAGCCTTTAAAAGGACATATGAGAGCAGACCAAACTCCTCAACAGGCCTGAGAAATCAAAGCCCAGTAAGGTTTTCTCTGGAGAGAACCTCTAGAGATCCAGTTGAAAAAGCAGAGCTGCTCAAGTTCATAGCTACATGCCCTTCATTTGCCTCCTGTACGATTTATTGGGAATTCCACGGGTATTTTTCACAGTTCACTGATTTGTGGCGTGACAAAGATTAGAGACATACCAAAGAACTCCCACCCCCATTCCCCTTTAAAGATATACGAATGAAAATAAGGCCTCACAGATTGGAATAAGGAGGTTGTGGATCAGGGAGCAAAACTTAAGGGGTTGTCCCCCTTTTAAAGTAAAAATGGCTTCATGAAGCAGTGTCATGAGTTGGCAAATGCAAACTGCCAGAAGTTGAAGGTTTACTGAGCAGTGGGGAACCCTCAGGAGTGAGAATCACAGATCCAGTTGTTAATACATACTCAGCTCTTAATTAGCACAGTCAACCCACCTTATGCAAAATAAATCCCTACTCACCTTCCCCGTGTTGGCTTAAGTGTCACCTTTTTGGGAAGTTCTCCCTTACTTTGCCCTCCTGCCCTAGATTAGGTCCCTGCTCTATGCTAACCCTCAGACCTTTCCTTCACGATGACACTTGTCTAAAAGATATGTATATGGCATTTGTTAGCACAGTCATGTCTGCTTGAGCCTTAACATACTAACATCATGTGTTTTGTGAAGCAAGAGACATCATTGATTGATTTCCCCTTGTGTCCTCAGTGATGGAGCAGCTCACATCACATAAGAACAAGAGCTCAATTGATAATCATAAATAGAGCCCTCAGCCCCATTATCCTCATCTGAAATTTGGCTCTTCAAGTCCCTGATGGCTCTCATCTTCTGTGTCTCAGAAAACTTGAAGTTATCCTCAAGCAATCAGTGGGAGGTATCTATTGATTTGACTTGTTATAGAAGAACTAAAATAAAAATGATATAGGAATCTGCTTATCAAACTTGATATTTCATTAAATATATGGCCTTTGAGTTGGATATTTCCAAGTTTGAGTCCTAGGTGTGTTGTGTGTTTGGGGGTGGGGGGAAGAAGGGGGAAGAGGAGATGGGGGAGGGAGAGAGGGAGAGAGGGAGGGAGGAAGAGAGAGAGAGAGAGAGAGAGAGAGAGAGAGAGAGAGAGAGAGAGTGAGAGACCAACCTTGAGTAAAGTTATTTAATTCCTAAGAGACTCAGGTCTTTCTCTGATACATACAATTAATAGCTATAAGATTTAAAGCATCTAGTACATTTTCCGACATAGAACAAACACATAACTATTACCTGAATAGCATGAATTATAGAAATAAGGAACATAGTATGGCTTGTGTAGACTTCTCTACCTGTATGTGCCATCATAAACTCAAATTCCTAATAACAAAATAGAAATATTAGCTAACCTTTAATATGCATCAAGTACTTTGCCAAGTGCTTTAACATGGGTTAACTTACTTAATCCTCAGGACTCAAAGAGGTAGTTATTATCTTTACTGTTCAGAGGAAGAAACTGATCACTAAAAGGTTAAAAATTTGCCTAAGTGAGCTAAATAAATAGAGCCAGGATTTTCCCAAATTACCTGGTCAATGATGAAGCCAGTAAACTAATCCAAACACACAATACTAACTGAGTGCTTAAAATATGTTTTCTCTGCAAGATGTGTGACAAATAGCAAAGGCATGGTGATCTCTCCATTCACACCTCTAGGCCACCTAAACAGGACTGGGGGTTTCTGTGTATGGGGGTTACATGAAGAGGAAGGGAGAAAGGGCATAACATTTTCCAAGAGCCCATTCTGTGCCAAAAACTTTACACAGATTATTTCTAGGCAATATTGGTGCGACATGAATATTCTTATCACCATTTTATAAATCTGTGATTCACACCCACATCTGTCCAACATCAAAATTCGCCTATTCCTCACTACCTTTTATGAATTTCAAATTTGGCCGAAAAAGCAAAAAGATCACAGTCATCACAAAACATGAACAGGAATGTCATACCCCAAACTTGAAATTCCTTTCCTACTTTCTGAATGCAGATGGGAATGAGCCAGCCATCTCTCTGTGTTTCTCATGCATATTTTCACTTATCAAAAGAGTTTTAGCCTGTTTTCCTTCAGAGTAAATCTTTAAATCCTGCCCCCCACCCCATCACTATCTAGAGCTTTGAACATTTTCTTTGGGGCATTTTTCACATACTGCATATTTCTAAGTTGTGAAGCCTCAAACTGGACACACTGCTCTTACAAGGAACAGATTCAAGCTGTGTTTAGTTTGATTCATGTGTGCCAAGAAATCGAGTAGGTCTTGATTCGCATTTTATGATTTGCCTGATGTCTTTAGAATGGTGCTAAGTATATCAAATTCCTGTTCCTGATCATGTGAGGGGTGGCCGGTCTTGACAAACTGGGCCATAAGGTTATGAGAATCACTGTCACTAAACTCTATTTCATTGTTCAGAACAGCTCCTATAATCTATGGCCATACCACCCTGAACAAGCCTGATCTCATCCGATCTTGGAAGCTAAGCAGGGGCGGGCCTGTTTAGTACTTAGATGGGAGACCACCTAGGAATATCAGGAGCTGCAGGCGTTAAAAAAAAAAAAACCCAGCCCCTTTGGCCCAAATGGATTCTCAACAATGAGAAGTCAGTGTGCTTGAGCCAGATGATCCCTGGTTCAATTTGGGGGCATTTCCAAATTGCACAGCTGGAGCAATCTGACTTTCTAAGTAGAGACTTCTCTAATAAAGCTAAGGGCCAAGAAAAGATCTATTTGGCTCAAGCATGTGACACAAAGTAGATCATTAAGATAACAAAAAAAAATAAGTTTATACTACTGAGAGTCCATTTTAAGGAAATAATCAAGTTTGGTTTGATTGCATAAAACTTTTAATCAAAAGTCCTGAGTTCTAAGAGAATACAACATCCTTTATTGACAGGAAGCACCTACATCTTTGTAGCTGCCTAGGCAATCTTTTATGCATTCAGTGTGTCCTTGAATCCATACTGCTCTCTCTAGTTGTCAGTACCTCCATCAGCAATGAGACTCATACAAGTAGGAGAAGCATAGAATCTAGTCCATTTACTTAAGAAATAGAGAAAGCAATGGAACAGAAATAGCAAGTGACATGCCCATGAGACTATGTTCCATTCATTTTTTAACCCGAGTGTTTCATAATCCCTGATACAAGATAGGTACTCATTAAAATGAAAAAAAAAATGAATGAGTGAATGAATGAGAGGTTAATAGAGCTAGAATTCTTGCCACCTGACACACCAAAGTCACCCTTCATAAAATTATTCTGAAATGCATCTGTGATATTAACTGACTCAGTTCAGATTATTTATTTAAATATCTTCATTGAGATATAAGTCACATATTATAAAATTCACCCATTTTCAGCTTAGTCCATTTTAACTCAATTTAGGCAAATAGTGCCGTTATATGTATTTATTTAAAGTCTGCTTTAAAATTTGTTGGGAAAGGAGGTGAATGTGCACAGTTAAAAATGGTTTTGTAATCCATCTCTTGATTTACTTGTTAATGTATCACTTGAGACCAATTGAGAAATGAATATATTTTCCAAAATATATATTGGCTCTAAGTAAAAGAGGCTTTTCAGTACATTTTAAACTTAGTGAAGAAATAGTCATGATGATGAAGAGATGGCTTTTTTGAGTCAGAATCTTACTAGAAAAAAAGAGCTTCTAAAAGAGAGCCATGGGATTTTTCGATGAGCTACCAGTTCCAAAGACTAAGACTTCTAAGGAGAAGCCAGATGGAGTTATTATTACCAATTTTAACAAGATAAAGTATTTGTTTTCACAGATTGCTTTAATGTCCTGGTTTCACATTTACTATTGTTTTAAAAGGCAAATTAAAAACACTGGAAATGAGAGAGCCAGATAAAACCTAAACCCAAACTGCCCTGAAGGGACAGAGTCCTTGATAAAGGGACCTGGAGCCCCCTTCTGCAGCCCTGGACAGCTCCGAGCCCCAAGGACTGATCCTGTCTCTCTTGATTTGCAAAGATTTAATTGATGATCAACAGGCTTCTTTCTATTCTAGTAACTCCAATTATTAGTCTAATGCAGAGTATCATCAACTTTTTTAAGGAAGGCATTGAAAAATAAAATTAAATTAAATTAAAATAAAATAAAAGAAGGCATTGAACTCAATGAGACCTTCATTTGATAAGATTGAAATCCAAATGAAAGTAATGTGCTAGTGACGAAGACCTTTTCTGTTTGTTGTTATTATTGTTTGTTTTGCTTTGGTTTGGTGTTTTTGGTCAGCTTTATGTTCTGCTGCTAAAGTACCAAGTGAAGTGAAGGAAATGACACTTCTCCTAATATATGGCTCTTTTGCATGGCAACCAGGGGACATCTTAGAAATACTGATTTTCCCATATGACCTTTCTAGAGAAAGAGAAACTTTGGCACAGATCTCCTAATTAATCTGACTCAAATCAGATGTAATTTTCAATAGGTGGGTATGAGCCTCCAAATTCTTGTCAAAGCATCTCTTGAGATATTTTACCCCAAAGTGGGTGATCATGGCTTTCTACCTCTAGTCAGAGTCAGCAAATACTGAGCAATCATTTATGTATCAGGAATTTTCCTACACACTGGGACGTAACAGTAAATAGGAAATAAATTATCCCTACTATCAAATTGCTTACCAAATCGCAAAGGGAAGCCCATGACAAATACATAAACAAGTTAACATAATTTTAAGAAACAACATGTGCTATAAAGAGTAGAAAACAGAGGGACTGCTGGGCTGCTTTAGCTACAGTGATGGAAAAAGACCTTTCTGAGGAGGCTGCAGCCAATTTGACTTCCGTTCGCCTGAAGGGAACTGAAACTAAGAGAATAACCCAAGGCAAACAGTAGTGACCCTAAATACCAGGAGTGACCAAAGCGAAGGTAAAGGGTGAGTCTCAATAACCTTGATACTTTACTAAGGCATGCTTCACGGTCATTATGAGAAAAAGCAAAGTCTGGCTTCTCTTCAGAGACCTGTTAGAGGCTTTAATCACTTGCCTTGGATAATTAGTCCACTGGCTTTCTCATCTTTAGAAGGCCAGTCATTCCAATTCAACGTACAGATCTATAATCTCTCTGAAAAGACAGTACTTCTGTGATAAAAAAAAATATATAGATAGATAGATTTGTAAAAATACTCCACTTATACTCAAAATATAGCTTCCAGTACTAAATATAGTTTTGGCATGTGTGCCATTGGCTGACATCCTGTATTACATTTGCCTTTAAGGGCATGCTTGCTTTCTAGTTCTCATGCTTTCAGACACTGCTGTCAGTTAGGTTCACAGCCCTGCAGGGGCAGTGTTTCAATGACCTCCCATGTTTTCATTAATTCTTTAAAAAAACGTACACAAACATTGTTGTTCATATTAGGTTTTGCAAACCTTTGCCCTTGTGCTTTTTTTTCTTTTGCAAAATTCTAAATTTGGTGCTTAGACTAATTTGACCTCAAAATATATCATTTTTTGAATAAATAAAATACTTGACAAGGTCCAGAAACTAGTGCTGAAATGCAAGTCAGGGTCCTCTCCAGCTTTCTGAGGCCAAGCCAGCAGAGCTACAATTATCTCCGTAACTCAAGGGGCAAATAAAATGCTCTATCTTGGGGAAGGAAAATAAACATTCAAGGGGACTATATACTTTGTGGGGTGATCCATGACAGAGATCTCGATGACTGTTACCTGAATTCTTCATCCGCCCCAATCTTTTGAGGTATTTTCTGGAGTTTCTTTCCTCCCAGGCTCTGAAGATCAGGCCCAGTGTCATGATTTCTTGGTAATAAACATACAAGAAAACTGAATGATCATCAATCAATGGACTAATGAAACATGACTCCAAGATTCAAGGAATTACTCCTAACTCCAACCAACCATGTTACTTGGGTCAAATCTCTAAATAACCGTATTCCCCTTAGCTTCTAGTCTGATGGTGAGGATGATGATAAAAGTCCAATAATGTGTCAGCCATCTTTGCTTGCTCATCTACAATGTGTGAGAACTATGTACATATCAAATGCCAATCCCGTAGTAGGAAAATCAGTTTTTAAAAGAAAATATACATATGTCTTATTAAAAAAATCTTAAACATATAACTTTCATTACTTGTTAGGCTTTGAAGGAAAATTTGTAAAACACAATTTCTAAGCTGTTTGCCTCATTATTTCCACAGAAACCACAAGGGGAATTAAATAGGAGAGTTGAGCAGTTATACAAAAAGCTCATATGGAAAAATAGCAGCTTTTTAATGAATTTCCTGAGTACTGCAGCCCTGCAGGGATGATAGAAAAATGATTTTTAAAAATGGGACTGAATCAAGCAAGATTAATGAAGATGTTGACTCTTGGAACATACAAAGTTTTTGAATATCAGTGGATTCATCCTAGGGCCAGGTTCTTTCACCCAATTATCTATGAGACTCAGACATAAATTCATAGTTCCCAGAAAGATAATTGTTTAGAATACGGACTAATTGCTGAGAAGAAGATGGGTGAGGGGAAGAAATTCCATTAACTTGGATTGTTTCCTCTCTACCAACTGGGCCTTTAGGAATAGAAACACAGAAAGAAAAGTAAATAAGAAGGGTGGTGAGACAAAAATTGCAGGCTGACAGGTTGCAAAGGGGTTTGCAGCCTCTTGAGAGGGTTGTGGAGGGATGTAATGAGAGATGACAAAAGAGAAAGCTCTCCCAGTTTCCCTGTTACAAACATGGCTGGCTGTCAAATACAGCAATGCTAGACAGTTTACATTGCTTTCCTCTTCAAGAACCACTATCCAGCAAATCATACA
Organism: Cynopterus sphinx; assembly: GCA_030015415.1. NCBI lineage: Eukaryota > Metazoa > Chordata > Mammalia > Chiroptera > Pteropodidae > Cynopterus > Cynopterus sphinx. Next base: position 3,806,649 of record CM057388.1, read on the forward strand.
AATAGCAAAGCATATGTGAGAGGCAATAGAGTCAAGGAAAGACAACGAGCATGGATGATGGGTTTGAATTCCAGCTCCGCTCCTTACCAGCTCTGTGCCTCCATTTCCTCCACTAAAAATCAGGAAAATAACCATCTTTGGTCCTGGCCTATTATGAAAATTCAATGAGCTAATACTTGTAAAACGCTTAGAATTGTGCCCTACACATGGTGAACACTCAAGGGCATTTTTTAAATTGATAAGTACAATTAATTATGCCTAGCACTCTTTATTCTGTGTTTTGGTAGGTTTATTAGCTGATAGAAACCCAGAAGTATTTTTGATTGCTCATAATTTGAACTTCAATTTTTTCCCAAGTGTTTCTGTTTATAAAGAGTAAATCATTATAATAGTTCCATTTAGTTTTACAATTTTTACAATTCTGGAAAAATTCTCTAATGAAAATTTCCACCAAAAAAAATTTTCCTCCCCCACAAAATGAAACCGGTCTTCAGAAAGTTGATTAATTCCATCATGGCCACCCAATTTTTTTTTTTTCACTATAGCACATACACATGATGTGCTATAGTGACTTTTTCTCCTCTGTGAACTGTCTTGACTTTCTTTCATACTGGGGTTTTCAAAGAATCCATTTGTGATTTTATGGAAACATTTCTAATGAATGGTGCTGCTTTTGAAGTTGAACACATTTATTCTGTGGAAAATATAAGTAACACTTGGCATGGAGGAGACTAGGAAAATTCTGAGAAATAAACCAAAATATTTATATATTTTTCCACAAAAGATGTGCACCAATGATCTTGGGATATATAAGAAAATGAGCTTTGCCCTCGATACTAAGACTCCACTTGCAACAACATCATAAAAGATGCCATGAGCTTTCCCTTTGTTACTGGGTCGCCACAAAAATGTGAGTTGGGTGAACTAAGTGTGTTTTTAGCACTATCTTTAGCTTCTCGTCTGGTGGTCCTTGTTGGAGCCAGACTTCTCTTGTTAACTTGAATTTTTTTTGGCAAAATGTAAAATAGCTGTTTTAATATTCTTCATATTCTGGAAAAGATAGCTTCAAGTTAATGCTACTCTTTGAATTTATTCTGTTTCTTACACCACTCTGCTTTTATCCAGTTGCCTGGTATTCTTGTACCTTTGATTTGAATACTCTGTAAATGATTTACATTTGATGAATTTTATTTCCTCAACCACATTTTGATGCTAATTTTTTTTCTCCAAAGAAAGTACTTTGAATGGACTTTTACTAAATTTCAGTGAAGGAACTAAACAAAATAATAGTTTCACTACAATAATTTCTTATAGATTTAATTCTAGGCTACTAGATTATTTTTTAAAAAATGAGAATAGATTTTTCTTTTAAATAATAATCTACGTGTCCCAATTATTTTTCTGAACATATATATACACATATAGACCCATACAGGTACATGTATAGACATACACATATGTGCATGTGTATAGGCATGTGTATCATAAACATGCCTACCTAGCCTTTCTTCCAAATATGTTTTCATAATGGTTTTTAAGGTGAAGTAATAACTTCTCTTCAGTGAATGATGTCAAGAGAATTGAACACAAGCATTCTGAAAGTCCACCCTTGGCTTTCAACAAGAAAGATAAATACCAGGTGATCACATCCAAAAGTGATAAGACACTGAGGCAGGTTTCAAATAAAATTGCTCATTTAACTACCATTTCTCCTTTAAGCAGGTCATGCTTTGGCATCTTAGGTTATAGAAAATAGGAAGTCTGCTCGGAAAGCTGGTATAAACAGTCCTGAAGAAAGCAACCTAAATACTGTCCATTCACCAAACGTCCTTCCTGCTAAGGTGTACTTCCCTACAGGGAGTTAGCGTGCACTTTATCTAGACAATTATATTCCCATCTTGTGCCCATGACCTGGAATTTCGTGCTTGCAAACTGAGAAGCAAGTCACACAAGCCCTTGACGCCAAGCTCGTTGGCAGTGCTCTTTCAAGGACCACATGAGCAGCCTTCCTTGGCTCACATGAGCTCACATTCTTGCAGATTGACACTGACCTGCCCCTTACGGAGCTCGCCATGCTCCTGAACTTCTTCTTCATAGAATTCATGCCAACAGCTCCATCTTAGTCAGTCATAGACTGGTGGTTTATAAACAACAGGAATCTATTTCTCACAGTTCTGGAGGCTAAAAATCCAAGGTCCTCATGCCAGCATGGCCATGTTTGGTGATGGCCCTCTTCAAAACTGCAGATGGCCATCTTCTCATTGTGTCCTCCCATGGCAGAAAGAAGACAAAGGAGCACCAGGGGGTCTTTTTTTTATAAGGGCACTAATCCCATTCATGAAGGTCCTCCTGATACCCACATTGGTGGAGCAGGGGTGAGATTTCAACAAATGAATTTGGGGAAAACACATTCAGCCCATTGTAATTCCAAACTGCACATTCAGGGTGCAAGTGGATTGTTTTGGATGAGTTTTGACTGGACATGTTGCATTATTTCTATTTTCAGGGGACCTTTTAGACATCCATCAATGCATATAGCAACAGTTGCATTCTAGGAAATATAAATATTAATGTGAATTACAGAAGTTAAATAAAACTACATTTCTCTGGCTAGAAAGGGAGAAGCACATACCTTTCCTTTGCAACATTTATTTTTTAATATTAGAAAAGAAAAAATAGTATATTTTTTGTCCATCTCACTTCTGGCACAATGAAAAAGACCTAAGTTTCATAATGAAAGTTATTTTGAGAGCAATCTTAAGTCCACAACTGGGGGAAAAAAAGGAGTAGCCTAAAGGACTAGAAGTGAAATAAAGGGTCAGACTGGAGGAGGTGTTTAGGATTCCCAAGATTTTCACAGAGGTGTGCAATGCACATACAAAGGGACTGAGGGGGGCAGGTGTGCTCTCTAGTCTGGAACTCACAAGGAGACATGCCTCCCCCAGCAAAAGGACAACTGCATCTCCTCCAGCTGTAGAGTAAACAATTTAAACCATTTCAAAGTTTAAAAAGTGCACTATTTCCTTTTTTGTGGTTGCACAAAATTTTTGAACTGATTGAAGATTTCAGATGTTAGGCACAGTAGCCCGTTTAAGTGAAATAAAAGCATTGAAGAGGGAATGAGAAGGAAAGAATCAAGGGAACACAGTTGACACTGGTGTGCAACATGGTGGACCAAAACCAAACTCTTGAAAACCATTTGCAAGACCTACCATGTTAGTCAGAATGTAAAGCTTCCAAACAACCATGGTAGTTTCAAATAACAGAATTTTAGAACCAGAAATTGGATATAACTCATCTTCCTTCAGTCACTGAAGAAACTGGGGCCACACAGCCACCCCAAACTGGGTTTAGAGTCTTTGCATCCAGGTTTCTTGTGCCCGAGACTTCTGACCTGCTGGGTTACCGTTCCATTGAGTGTCCACATAAAGTAACTTGAGTGTAGGGTCTCTTTCAATTCACCACCCCCCACTGGCACTGCTGCAAGTATTTTCAATGATTTTGGGCTGCCTTTGTTGTAGTGGTGGACACCTGTTATTCCTCATGAGGTCTCCAGGATTCTTTTTCTCTTCTCTCCCCAAACCCCACACCCTCCAGGATTCTTGCCACCTTTGTCCTCAAATTACTTTGCCCCAGGTCACATGCTCAGAGTGTCTTCATCGTAATTGCCAAGCGCAACTCAAAGACACGTTGTGCTGTATAGCAGTCTACCAAAAATGGAAAAAAAAAAGTGGAGAAAGATTGCCACATAGTCCCAGAAATCACTTCAAATTGGGCATTGACACTCTCCTGGGTTTCCTCAGCTATATTTGTTATAGAAAAATCTCTTAGTGACTCTCTTTGCATGAACCTAGGTCTCTCTCCCCTCAGTTCTAAAATCTCAATTCTATTTCTCTTAGAGCACAAAGCAGGTAGCTCCATCTTCCTCAAACTCCTGATCTGTGACTAGGTCCAGAGGCAAACCTTTGTAGAGTCCAAAGGCTCATTAAATGTTTTCCTAAACCAAAGAGAAGTTATTCTGTTGGGCTCTATCTCCTAGCATACATACATGACTGTAGTTTTAAAACACAGCACCATTTTTTCTTAGGTCACAGCCATATTAAACAGAATAAAAATCAGACACATCAAAATCATCATTCCATAAGCCTGCTACTCAACTTGCAGAGCGATTGGTGGTTTACAAAGTCATTTTGCTCCCTGGATACCTCTCCCACTCATCTCCTCATTCACATTATCACTGTCACTGCCACTGCTGCAGACCTCACCATTTTATCCGTGGCTTGGACCATTGCCTCCCAAACTTGTCTCCCTGACACCAGCCTCTTCCTCTTCCCATTGCATTCACCTGGTCAACAAATTGTCTTTTCAAAAATTCAAACCTTATCAGGACGCTCTCCCAGTTAATCACAATAAAGGACCACCACCAGCTCTCAAAGCATGTGTGGCCTTAACCAGCCACAATCTAGTCCAAAGTTAGCACCCCACCCTTACACCATTCCATTCTCCTAATGACATTGCCTGGCTGCTATTAAAACACACCTTCTCTTCTAACACATTGGTATCTCAACAGAGGCCTTTTCCTCCTTTTGGAATGTGACCTATGATCTCCTTAAGAATGTCTTGACACTTAGACCTGTTTCAGGACTCAAAACCCAGTTTGACCATCACTTCTGTGAAGTCTCCCTGTTGGTTCTCATAGCACGCAGTACATACCTTCATTACTGCATTTTCCACATGACACTTAGTGTGGAAGTATTTCCTCTACCAGACTGCAAAGTGAAAAGGAACATTGGCTTCAGTTCATCTCAGTTCCCTAGTACTCACCACAATGCTTAGCTCTGAGTAGGTGCTCAAGAAATCCTCATTTAATTGAGAATCAATTGAGCCATATCAAACAATAAAGCAAGATATTTAAGTTACTATGGTAAGCCTTTTGGATTAACTTCAATTTAAAATTCTTTAAAATAAGGGGAGAGAGAGGACCCTGACTTATTTCATTCAAAACCAAGGACAATAATGTTTCCTGGATAAATATTGGGGAAATTGGCTCTATTTATGAAGAAAAATAATTTGAATTACTATCTCAAATCATCATGCAAAAGTGACCTCAAAATGAATTAAAAATCCCCCAAATAAAAGTCACCCATGGAAAACAAAGCAGTAATCAGAACTAAAAATACATAAAAATAGATAGAACTTTAAAACACAGTTAAGTAAAATTGTAGAAAACAGAATGTTTCTTACAATAGCGCTTATGTAAATTGAAATCATAAACATAAAAATACGAAACAACAAGAAATATTTTTTTCAGGATATATTCTTATCCAAAGACACATATTAATAACATTCTAGTGTGTGCCTAAGGCACTAAGGCAAGGTACAGAATAAAAAAATAAATTAAGAAAAAAAAAAAGGAGGAAAAGGATATTTCCTGAACTGAAAATAGTGGATTGTGAAGGAGAGTTTTTCAAGGGCACATTTATATGTATAGACACATTTGTACCTGTTTGGGTGATATAGTGTGAAAGGAAAATAAATGAGAAAGGTAATTTTTTAAAGTGGGTAATGTAGGAGATGGTATATTGTGTGCTGAGATAACAGGTAACTCAGTTGTGGATCTAAAGTCTAAATAATAAAATTAAAAACTTAAACAAATGCAAAAAAATATTTAAAGTTTGGCCTCATAAAACAATGGGTGGGGAGGGCAGCAGAGTGTCTCTCTTTGGGGTGTCATGTCGCCTTCTGGCATCTGAAAATCAGCTTATGGCTTCCTTCTGAAGGCAGTGATATAGGACAGGCCTAAGGGGACAGAAGATTATAGTTCCTGCTCTGCCTGTGACCTGCTCTGTGATCCCAACAGGCCATTCCACTGCCCTGGGCCTGTGTCCTTATCAGAATGTCACAGATAACGAACAATACCAATGTCTCATCAGAAAGGGTTGTGAGAGAGCCAGCAGAAGGGACTTGGCTTTATAAATGACGCCAGCACTCCAAATCCCAGGTGGACAGTAGTACCCATCAGCCATTGTCAGAATCCTGCAACCATTGTGTTAGACTTATGGAAGGAGGGTGAGAGGAAGTGGGGAGATGGCCCACCCACTGAACCCATCTAACTGTTGTCTGAGCTTTTGTCTTCAGATCTGTTAGAGCCCACTTAGCCGGCTGTGTCCTTGGGGGAAGTCATCCAGGCTCTGGGGTTCTGTGGTCCATAATACTCAGACCTCACATTTCATCTCTAGAGAATGTCTTTGGATGAAGATCACATGATGACAACCTGAGACCTACGTTTCAAAGATCTGAGAATAAGATGGTCCCCATGCAGGACTGCCCTAGAAATTTCCTTCCTGTTTTGATTAAAGACAAATTGTTAACTGCTTTTGTGGGAACAAATCAAAGGTCCATTGGTTTCACTAATCTGCCGGCATAAACAAGGGAAATCCTCATTCTTTTATATAAAACAGCACATCTGGACTTATTAAATATTATTGCTATTTTGACACAATTTATAGTTAGTATGTCCTATGATTTAGACTGAAGGCAAATATTTATAAAATGCGAGGAAATAATTTTTAAAAGAACTCCAAAATTACTTGCATTCAGACAAAGCAAATGATTTTTTTAACCATTAATAGTTTTGCCTAATAAATCTGCCTGCTGTGTTAAAAACAGTCTCTTTCAGAAGTATACTGACTGACACCGAAGTCTTTCCATGAGCCATCACTGATAATGCCTTATTCATTAGCTCCTACAGCTGTATAACATGCCCTGAGGGCAGGTGAGCAACCAAAGGCAAAAGTCTTAAAAGAAAACATCCACTATTGAAATTATGAGACATATTCTAGAGTTGGACCTAGAACTCAAGCCTCCGACTTGATTTAGAAACCTGGGTTAGTCTTATTGCTTTAAGATATCAACTACTCTGTGCAGGTACAACAACAACAACAAAAGTATATTTTTCTTGATGCAACAACAATTCCTGACTTTGGGCTAAAGATGCACTCTGTTTTGGCAGATGGAAGGACAGGTTGCAAAGGGTTTGTAAATACTCTGTCACTGAGTTCCTGTGTGTATTTTAACACAGTTCCACTGACATCATTCGCATGAAGATAAAGCAAGCAAGAAGGAGGAGGGGCTACCAAGAAAAGAGAAGTCACTTTATCTGTGACCTATTATTGAGTGGCTTTTTGAAATCTGAGTCATCAGTTTAGTGTTGTCCCATGGGGAAGGGTTAGAAAGTGATAAACAAAATAAATGACAGAATCCAAATGGGAAAGCACTGCTCTGGGAGCTATTGGCTGCACAACAAGAAAGACAGGATACAAATGTTTATCCTATCAACATGCATACAATACTTGGACAAATCGGTTTCTAGACTGAATGTACAGTCATGTGATGTTTATGATGCCATAAACTTAAAGTGATTCATAAACCTGCTACTGAATTTACACTATTCTACTCAATTTACACAGTCATGTTTTGACAGCAGAAACCCTTTTTGTACTGTAAAGCATCAGGAAAGGAACAGTGGTGACATAAACTGAACTAGATAAATCTGATGGCTCTGATACCACTGACGTTATTCCTTGCTTACTGTCACTTTGAGAAAAATGAAACCCCCAGTTCTGCTTATTTAAGTCAACTCATTGGCAAGATCCCTAATCTGGGAACATAAGCACAGAAAAAACTCATAATAAAGAATATAGGGATTAATCCTCTTACCAGACATGGAGAATCATTTATGATTCTTGTAGATGTGGGCGATTTATTTAAACAACACTCGGATACTAAATCTTAAACAATAAACTGAGGATAATAGCATGTACCCCACTCTACTGTTATCTTTGTTTTATGCATCATTGAGAAGCATACTCTTCAAAGTAAGAAGCACATCTTCTTTAACATATAAGATACATTAAAGATATGTAACACTGATAATATAGTTGCCGTTTATTCAGCATCTATGAAGAATTAAGTGGGTTCATTAATGTCTATTCAATCCAACAAATATTAAATGTGTAATTATAATGAACAGGGTAATTTGATCTTTTTATAATCCTGCCAATTGAGTTCTCCAACATAACTACTTAGGGAGGTGGTGTGTATTATGTTGCTATTGTTTAAAATATGTGAAAATCCTTTACACAAAGGGACTCCAACATCAGTTTAGGAATAACACTTGTTTCTTTAAATTTATATATTATTTCATTCCAAATATGTCTTCACCTTGACTTTCTTATTGGAGTTGATCCAAGTGGCTTTTATCTGAGTCAAGAATTAAATACATTCTCAAAGCACTCACCAGCATTGTGCTAGTTGTGATTTCAAAGAGGCGTTGCCCAAATGCTCAGGACAAAATCCTCCTCTGGGCTCAATTTAATGCCTCCCAAGTTTTTGCCAAAGGGAACACCCATCCTGCTTTTACAGGTGTTAGTGCTGGTGAGGACAAATACAGAAGCTCAGTCACAGTGATTTTTGCAAGGTAGTTAAGGAGCTGTAACTCCCTGCCTGCCCTAATCATTCTCCTCCTAGGTCCCCATTTCCTATTTCACTGACAAAATCTGAAGACTTCCTCTGTTTCGTCTCAGCACTAAATCTCTGCCATGTACTCTTCCTTCCAACCTCTCCTGCAGAAGGTCCTCTACACACTCATCCATTGGTTCTCATTAGCTTTTAAATCTCTGTAGCATCATCAGTGGTTAGCCCTTTTTATATTCTCAATGGGAGGGGGTGCTCTCTGTATTTCATGTCAGTTGCTTGTCACTACTGCTAATCTTTTAAAATAAATAACTTGGCTTTAAATCTACTCTATTATATTTCTTTTAATTTATGTTATCTTTACTGGTCTTTTTATTTTCTTTGATCTTATTCTGTTTCTTTTATAACTTAATTCAGAGGTTTCATTTATTTTTAGTCTTCTTTTCTAATATAAGTGTCTGAGTCTGTAAACTTCCCACTAACTACCACTTTAGCTGCATCTCCCAAATTTTATGTGTAGTATTTTTAATATCTCTAAATTATAAGTTATCTAGGGAGGAGGCAAGAGAACTGAATGCTAAATCAAGCTACATTCAGAGATGCAATATGCTGATCAGCCCTGCAGCCAGACCTCTAGGAAACCTGCAGGACAAAGGGAGATTTCTGCCTGGATGGCTAACAAACCATTTCCCTCACACTGTGAAAGAAAAACAGTCTTAAGTGGTACCCTATGCAAAATAAAGTCATTCATTTCCTAAGGCTAAAACCACAGGGAACCTATGGATCAAAGGCTGGGACCTCCCAGCAGGCCTTTCTCCTCCATATTCTTACCTTTTCACTTTATATACTGCTATCCTTCCTCACTGTCCATTCAGACCATCAAAGGATATGGGTTAACAAAGTCTTTAAACTATAACTCACAGAAACTAAAGTATCATGTCAACTGAATTCCCAGAACCTTCGAGAGCTCCTCTCAGTGTCTTTACTCTCTCTTACTGTCATGGTTTCTGTCTATTGTCTCTGTCCCTCTGAGTCTCTCTTAGGCTCTCTCACTCTCTGTCTCTGAGAGGAGATCCTGCTGTCTATGGGGGCGTTATCCTTTATTTAATAAACTTTCCTTTTAACTCTAACCATAGTGGACATTTAAATTCTTTCCTGCGCTCAAAGAACCTTTTTCTCTCTCAATGCAAGGCTTGAGTTCCCCGTACTCAGGGGAATTTGACCTGTCCTGCATCATAAGTATTTTCAAATTTCCAATATGATATCTCCTCTGAACTGTATATGTTAATTTTTCTTAATTTCCAAAAGTGTGGTTATGTTTTTGTTTTCGATTATTTTGTTTGTTCTTGGATTCTAATGTAGTTGTTATCAGAAAAGATTAAATGTATAATGGTTTTTCTGACATTTTTTGTTGAGATTATTTTACGTTCCAGTATGTAGTCAAATTTTCTAAAGTTCCACATGTGCTTAAAAAGAATATATACTGTCTAGTTGTTTTGTTTTGTATTGTATAGTCTTTCTCTCCTTTCCCTCTCCATTTATATATGATCAAGTTTGTTTATGATACATACCATACCATTATGGTTTTCTTCATCTATGAATAATTGAGAAAGAAAGATAAAAATGATTGTAAGTTTGCTCTTTCTCCTTATAATTCCATCAATGTTTGTTTTACAGATTTTGAAGCTATGTTATTAGACAATATAAGTTTTAAATTGTCAAAATTTCTGATGTATTAGACCTTTTATTAGTATGTAATGGTCCCCTTAGTAACCTATTTGTTCTCAGAGGCACAGACCATGTTTCATTCACCTTTGCATACCCAAAACCTAGCACACCACTTGGCACATAGTAGTCTCAGTAAATGCTGAAGAAACTCATCAATGAATGAGGGTTAGGAGAAGAAGCATCCTTCCAGTGAAAAATTATTTAGAAAGACAACAGAAAAGGGTAATGTTGATGCTAGAAAGACAAAATCTTAGTTTGATGGGTGTAGAGAATTGGGTCAATTAGGAGTAAATTATGACGCGCCATAAAAATCAAGCCTAGAATTATATGTTTGAAAAGTCTTAAAATTTGGAATCAGAAGGACTTTGAACAGAAGACAAGGGTGATGAGAAATTTCAAAGATAAATTTTTCATTAAAGCATGAAATTTAGAGATTTCGTCTGCCAATAACTGCAATTACTGAACATCAAATACTAATGATATTCAGTTACAGGATTTCTAGAAGATGGGTACTCACTAACTCATACTTTTTTATATACAAACAAGTCTTTATCACCGGGGCTGGTGAAGATTCTCTCTTACTTTTGGAGTCTGTATTCTACATTATATAAAACATGAAAACAAATCCACATCCCACGAGAAGTATAATTCATTGTTGTAAAAAAGTTAAGAATTTTATAACTATGTTTTATGATATTTGGCTGCAAGTAACTTTTGATTTATGAACTGGTTGTAATTTCTCAACAGTCATAACTCACAGATGGTTTTAAAGGTAATGAAATGTTTATAGATACTAAATTTAATTATTAAAGTTGACATAATTTAGGCTTTGTGGACATTTAATTAAACATTTGTTCATTTCTAGTTTCTAGTCCTCACTTTGAATTTTTGATCCCACAAATTTAATTTCAAGTCTGGAATATGTTTTAATCCCTGTAGAGCCCCCAAACCTTAATTATATTCTCATAGGATATAATGAGCAAGCACATCGGCCCTACCTCTACCCGCACCTGCTTTAATCCTGCATCAAGAGTATGATCACCATTTTTGTAACTGTGGAAATAATTGGCAACAATGATCACAGTATCACAGGAGAAACCAGCCTATATGACACTGTTGCAATGATGAGTATGGCAGTTTTGCTCCAAAACATCAAGCAGGAAAGTTCCTTCTCATTTCTGCGGGCTTGGTCCACACACTTCTTTGGGAATGACCTTTGCTGCCCAAGTTCTCTTTGCAATAAGACTTCATAAATTCAGACACTAACTGCCATGAATTTTTCAAAAGGTGATACTTGAAATAGGAAGCAAAACAAGCCATCCTTGAGCCAACCTAATCTAGACTACGGAATTCATCAGCTTTTAGTTATTTGTACTATGGCAAAGTTTGCTGAGGGTCCAAACTTCCAAATGATGAAAGATTAGAAAACTGTAAAATCATTTACATTTGCTTTTAGGTGTTAGTTTAGTCTTTATCTCAGATGTCCTGGGGATTGAGAATAATACTTTAAAATAATGGAATAACCCTGTTAGGATGTCATGCTCTTCCTTAATATGATCTCTTTCAAAGCACCTTTCTAATATTCTAACATCAGAAAACCAAGCCATAACAGAAAGCTGAGTGGCTGTTCTCTGAGAGGTACAGAGAAGGAACAAGGAATGTTTGTGAGGACCTGCTGCACACTTGATGCCTCACCTACATCCTCTCATTTAACTCACAGAACAATTCTACGCAGTCAGCATCAGCAGGAGGGTATGGAAACAGTCTAGGGTCAGAGAGCTGAAGAATGTGGCAGGTACAGATTTTAAACCCAAAGCTGTATGTAAAGCCAAGGCCATGTCTTTGCACATCACCTCTGGAAATGGATTTACTTTGTGGGGGGAGAGGTGTGGGTCACACCATCCTATGACACAGAGCTAATTATGGCAACTTAAATTTTTAGTTTACAGCCTCTAGTAGACTATCTAAAGATCCCATGTACATGACCCACTGATTCATTAGGTAGAGTTGGTGAAAATGTCAATATAGTCTTGAATAATTGAAGTATGATTTTATTGTTGATATTTAATATTAAAATTAATTTAATGTTGATATGAATTTTATTTCTCTCTTCCATTTCCAGAGTTTGTTCAACTTTCTTACTAAGTAAATCTGCTTGTCTTTTTTTGTATTAAAATTTTTTTGAGCAATTTTATTAGACATCCACTAATTTATCTGCCACTAGTTAAATATATTATTGTAACTCATGATTTCTTAAAATAGGAGCTAGTTATTTTTACTAAAATAATTCCTCCTTAGAGGTCCTATTTGCAAAAGTCTATTTCAGGCATGCCTTTTGAACTTAATTTTGATCTGTGTTGACTGTGTATCACTTGTCTTCTATTTATAGCCCAGGGATTAACATTCCTGTGCCCCTTTGACCCATTATTTCCAACATCTAATTCTTTCACTGAGACCTAATTAAACATAAATTAAAGTATTTAAGAGTCCAAATTACTTAAGTGAAACGATATGGTCTGTATTCAGTAAGAGTTTGAATACTTTCTTAAAGAACTGAAAGCTGATTTTATTTACCCACAATTATATTTTGTGTAATATTGAAGATTCTATTAGTATTGTGTGATATAAGAGCTGTAAAAATCAGTTGACTCATTGGAGCGGCTAAGTAAATCTTCAAAGGGTAACTGCGTTTAGAGCTTTTGGCTACTAAAACAGAATACCATACACTGGGTGGTTTACAAATAACAGACACTGATTTCTCACAGTTCTGGAGGAAGCCAGGGATCAAGCTGCCAGCAGATTCTGTGTCTAGTGTGGGTCAGCTTCCTGGTTCATAAATGGCCATCTTTTTGTCATGTCCTCATGTGGTGGAAGGGGCAAGGGAGCACTTTGGGGTCTCTTTTAAAAGGGCACTAATCCCATTCATAAGGTCACCTCCCAAAGGCTTCACCTCCCAATACCATCACATCAGGGATTAGGTTTCAACATAGGAATTTGGGAGGGATGAAAACATTCAGTGTATAGCACTTGCTAAGTATACTTTAACTACATATTAAGAAGTTAGGTATCAGGAGAAAGCTATATAGAAGGATAAATCTAAATAGGCAGATTCTGCTAGTTGCCTAGTAAATACCCTCTCTCTCTTCCCATTTTCTCAGTCTGTTTTTGAGTGAGCATCAGTCATGGGACACTAAGGTGATACATGGAATATGAGCAAAGCTTTCAGAGGGTTCTGAAAAAGCGTCTGCTCTCATGATCGAACAAAAGAGCTGGCATGGGCCTCCCCATTCTTGCTGCCCTGAATGCAAACATGAAGTGTGAAGCTGCAGCACCCATTCTAGGGCCATTCGCCAACAAGCAGGAGGGGAAAGTGAGAAGCACCGCTGGGCTTGAGATCATGAAACCACAAAAGCAATGCCAGTGGCAATCTGTCACTTCTAGATTTTTGGATGTGCGAGAACCAACTCTGACGAGACAATCTTAGCTGTTGTGCTCCACGTTCTGTATCACAGGTGTCCTAATAGTGCACTTGTGAACTTTTCTTATAAGACTTGGCCACTCAAAGTGTGCTATGTGAGCCAGCAGCTTCAGTGTCACATGGGAGCAGGTTCGAAATGGAATCTTAGGCCTACCTCTCTGAATCAGAATCTGCATTTTACCAGGATCCCCGAGTGACCTAAATGCACATCGAAGTTTAGAAACCAGGAGAAAGAAAAATATACACTCTGTGTACACATAGAGAGTAACAGTAATTTTCCAAACAAAAAATTGTAGGGTCTAAAAAAGGGGAGCAGAGGGCTTACTCTCAAACATTTGTCTACATATCACCTTCTATGTGCCAGGCACACACACACACACACACACACACACACGTGTATATCTATATATATATCTATATCTATATCTATATCTATATCTATATATATATATATATACACATACATATATGTATATATATATACACACACAGCTACAGTTTATATATATACATATACATTATATACATACATATATATAGATATAGATATAGATGATATAGATAGATATAGATATAGATATAGATGATGATATAGATATAGATAGATATAGATAGATATAGATATAGATATAGATATAGATATAGATATAGAGATAGAGATAGCAATAGCGATAGAGATAGAGAAAGAGAGATAGAGAGAGAGAGAGAGAGATAGCTACAGTTTACATTCATTATATTATTTAAACTGTAGATATAGTAAATATTTAGTCATTGATCCACATGGTATAGATGAGGAAATGAGGCTTAAAAAAGTGAAATAATCTCCAGAGCCATCCAGAGTTGTCATTGTTGTTGTTGTTGTCATTGTTGATGTTTTCAAGAGTTGATTTTTGAACCTAGGTCTTCTTGACTTCAAAGCCCACCCCTTTCTGCTATATTACACTGCCTTTCTGGCTATGATTTGAAAGGGGGCAGAAAATGACAAACTTCTGAAGGGATGGAAGTTGTGCTTTAATAGCGAGGGACCAGCAGTATGAACAGCTAGGGTCTGCATCTCTGGACAGAATTCAGGAGATTAGGGAGATCAAAGGCTCCTGGAGGAAAAGAGAACAAGATAGGGAACTGTGAGTGGGTGGGGGAGTTTACACTGTCAATGGCAAAGTACAGGCGCACACTTAATTCCAATGAAAAGCGAAAGCTGTTAAGGACAAAGCAGCAACCAACTTTGTGAAATGGACTCGCTTTAGAAATCCTCAGTCAGAATTTTAAACTCAAGTAGTTGTTTTCTGGCATGATGTCCAGAAGATCACGTCTTATCTGAAATACTCATTTCTGTTCATATTCAAAGGCAGTTCTGCTGACTATGCTGTTGGCTTAGCATCGTGCATCTGCTCAGGGGGCCTGATTTGGGCAAATCTAAACTGCCTAAAATGGTGTTGATTCACATAACCTGTGAAAACACGGACTGAAATCAACAAGCATCAGAATGTATTTCTATTTCCTTATGAATGATAATGTTCAGTGGAAACAGCCGCAAGGGAATGTGGACTGACACCCACACTGAGGGAGGCCCTTTAGCCAAAAAACTTTGGCTCCTCCAGAACATCATCACTAACAAGAAAAAAAAAAAAAAAAAAAAGGAAACTTCCTGTTAACCTGCCCTGGAAAGGTGACTTTTCTCCTTGGATCGAAATCTCTATCATTAGAGATCCTGTTGATTAACTTAAAAAACAAAGTTGAAGAATTATCCTCAGAAAAGCTCAACTCAGTAAATATTTTATAAAACTCAGAATAGGGAAGGAAGCCAAGAGACTCCTCTTTCCCACTGGTGTCTATTTATTAAGCCAAGATAAATGAAACTTCCTAACACATTGTTTTGATAGTGTTATTTCCTTGCTTTAAAAAAAAATATATGATCCCAAGTGTTCTGAGCCCTCAGTCATCATCTTTCTCATCATGCTGTTTTATTATTTTCACCATGATTGCCATTATCTAAAATGATCTTGTTAATTTGTTTTCCGGTTATCTCTCTCCAACAAAGGCTCCAGAGCAGCAGAGACTGAGCATCCTCGTCATCACTGCGTGACCAGCTCCTGGGACTGTGCCCGGCCCTCCATAAATACTTGGTGACTGAATCAATCGTGTCTGGTACAGAGAAGACAAACTCTAAACTCATTCCTCTTTTCACTTTGAGAACTTTCATGGGCTGACTCCAGCCTCGGTTTCCCAGGCTTGCTATTTCCCTCCTGTCACATTTGAACCCAGGCACACTTGTCCTGGGTCCCCAAATAGGAGGACTTCTTACTGAGTGTCCCCATGCCTGCTGACCTTCCTTACCCTCTGCCCAACCCAATTCTGTCCAGGGCCTGTCAATGTTTTTTCCTCTTTGTGAATCCACCTGAAGTGCTCACACCCATATATACCGTGCTCTTCTCTGCACCCACGTGGTACCAGGGCCATCGTGAATGTTCTGCCTGCATTCTTCTTCTCCTGTCATATTGGTATATTTCATGTGATCGATTCAATATATTATAATTCAAATTTTCATGTTTTTCTATTTTGTTACACTACATGTGTACTAGGCAACCATGTTCTTTTCACTTTGCTTCTCCAAAAACAAGTGGCACAGGGTTTTTCACATAACAGACCTTTTAAAAAGATATGAATTGACTAATAGATTAAATTGGCTAATTAACACTTAGAAGGTACAGCTATAAGGGCCTGAGGAAGTTACTTGTGATATGGAAATGTTAAGGGAATAATAGAAAGGGATTTGTCTTATTGAATGGTGCTACCCTGTAGACCAGGGAGAGAAAAATAAATTTCCTTTCAAAGACCACATTGAAAAACAGATGATTCTCAGAAAGCAACTTCCCATGTCATTTGACTAAAAGTAGCCAAATGAATTGAACTTTTAAATCATGTTTGATTTTAAATGGGACTTTTTTGTGTGACTATAGATAGATTTAAAAGTACAGATGTCATGTTTAGTCCTCAAGGCTTCCCAATATATAACACATAGAAAATAACAGACACTCAGTGAAACTGCAAAAGATTCCCCTGTGAACATCTCACCCACTAGCTCACTGGGAACTGCATTTTAATTATAGATAATACTTCTCAAAAACTGGTGTTAGCTTGGTCAAATTGTGCACAGCTACCTAACAAGTATCTGAAACAATTAGTCTTTCTGGCATATCATCTAAAGTAATGATTGCTCCCCACATTTCATTATTTCCTACACAGCGGGACATAATTTCTAACTGTGTAAATGATGCAAAGTCAGTGCTTTTAATCAAGATGAAGAGAAAAAGAATCACATGTGCTGACTTATAACCTCTTGGCTCACTTTCAAAGGTTGACGTTTATATTTCGGCTTCACTACAGTGTATAAATAGATGCAAAACTGTCTACTTTGTTTTTAAAATCTTGGATATTTAAATCTAAGGTTAATCTAAGATTCCTTTGAATCTTCAAAATTGACTTCAAAATTAAATTTGCTATCAGAAAAGGCTTTTGATTGTTCCCCCATTATGTGAAAGTAAAAACTTAGTTCTTATTGCATAATTTGAATTTAAATCTGATGTTGAAGATTGCTACTTTGCCTCAACCCATAAAAGCATGTTGCCAATGTTTTCAAAATTCTGACATAAGCCAGGGATAGCTCTGAATAAAACTTGAAATAATACATTTTCTATCACAAAATGCTTTTAGTTGTTTTACTATTAAATGTAAAAATACCGAATTAGCCCCATTATATGATTTGAATTTTTCATAAACTTTAAAAAGGAAGGTATCCTTATTTAAAATATTGAAAAATAATTGGTCTATGGACATTGAGTGTTTTCTTTTCTTAACTTATAAGCGTTTTGACTTCAAGTGCAATTTTTATAGTACACTTTCTATAAATGATTACTTTGGAACTTATAAGTAAGAAATTTCTTTTCTCTGTTCATTCTGTAGGTCAAAATATTTAAAACCATGCTTCTGTGTATGTGTGTTCCTATTTGCTGACAATCTGAAATTCTATTTAACTGTGTCTTCGTGTTTTCAAAACAGGGGACTGATTAAATGAATCCTCTGCTTCCACCAAGGGAAGTTCTCTATGTTCCAATGTGAAAAGATACTCAGGACACATATAACGCTGCATATATAACAATTCACTTTTGTGAAGAAAAGGTAGGAAATAAAAATAAATACTCATGAGAGTAAAACTTCTCAAGGAATAGCATTTTCAGTATTTTGCCTTTTAAACCAAATAAATCTATGAGCTATGCAAAAATAAAAACAAAATTTATTAAAAATCATGTGAAACAGGTTTCTGATTTGGTTAACAGAACATAGGATGACAATTAAAACATGAGTTAAAACCAGTACTCAAATTTCTTTAAGTGTACAATTTAGTGGTTTTTAGTTTGTTCACAAAATGTGCAACCATCATACTAATTCCAGAACGTTTTCATGTCCCCCCCAAAAAGCCTGTTCATTAGCAGTTGTCACTCCCGATTCCCTGTTTCCCCAGTACACTTTTCACCTTTTAAAATTACAGAACATTCAAGCACAACATGAATTCCAAGCAAAACTCAAAACTGGATTTTACATACCACCTGTTACAGTAGCATTTGTGACCAGTATCCACAGTATGGCTTCTAGCAGGTTTAAATCTACTGTTAAGCTCAGTATGTACTTTTATTTCTATACTTTGACTTTTTCTTCTTTCTCCTCCTCCTCCGCCTCATTACTATCATCATCATCATCATCATCATCATCAATTAGTATTATTACAAGGCCCGTGAGGGCCCCACAAAAGTACCATGTCCACATTCACAGTGTTGCCAGATCTACTGACCCCCATTCAGCCTTTGCCACTAAGTTCTTCTATCTTGTCTTTTGCTAAAGGCATACTCGGGAATTTGCGCATTCATTATCATAAACACTGCTATTGATTCATTTTTGGTTTTTACATTTGATTAGAATGTCAAAGTGAATTTCCAAATAAGAGAAAAAAATTGGAGAAAAAGAAAAGAAGGAAAAAAAATGCCCCCTATTCCTGAGATGTCATTATTTTCACGTATCACGAATTACCCATATCTACTATAGAAATGCAAATGTTATAAATCAAACCAAAGTTAAAAATTTTGCTCTCCAAAAATAGGTGTGAGAATGGCACTTGAAGAAGGGTAGTCTAATTAAGGAAATTGTGCAACAAATATTTATTATCTGACACATATGAAATGTGGTAAGAAACTAATGGGAAGAAGGCTACTTGGGGACAATAGAGAAGGTGAAATTGCCCTACACAGCATGTCTCTATTTTTCATTTTGTCAAGGATCTTTCATCTGGTTCTCACTTGGCACTTGACCTGGCTTCTGCATGCTCACAAAGCTTTTTATTGTAATGCCGGACCACCCAGCATCTCCTTTTCTCCATCCCCACAGCCATCGCTGTGGTTCCTGGCCTTACCTTCTCCTATCTGAATCAAGGGATGGCCCACCATTGGGTCTTACACAGCCTCGACTCCCCTTATCCTCCAATCCATCCTCTTCATGGCTACCAGAGCCTTTTTTCTAAAGTACAGACCTAGTCATATCAATTCCCTGATTAGAATCATCCAGTGTCTCCCCTTTGGCTGCAGGATAAATTCTACTCTTTGCATGTGATGTAAGACCCTCAAACCTAACCATAGTCCACGCTTCCAACATGAACAACCATGAAAACTCCCCTCACACCACCCTTGCTGTTTCAAGGCAACTAGTTCCCCACAGAGTACTCCCCAGACAGGTCATACCTTTCCCCATCTTGTTCTTAAAGAAGCATCTTCTTCATGCTGTTCCCCATATAAAAAGCTCCTCCCCACCCCATCCACCTAGAACACTTCGTATCATGCCCTAAATCCAACTAAATGACATCTTATCTCTCATGCCTTTTTTGGTGGAACAGTACCACCATCATCATCTATGCCACGCTTTTAGGATTCAAGACTCTCACAGGATTTATTAAGCACTTCCTTCCAAAGTCCCTATGTTTAGGAGCAGAGCTGGGCTATGCCCTGAAAATAATGAGTTTATATTTTGTATCTGGTTGCGCTAGATGACAGGGAAGAGTGGGCACCCAGTGATGGAGGTGAAAATAATTATGGCCGTCCATCCTTTATGAACCCGAGGAAGAATTTGATGAAATGAAGAAGAAACTGGAGAACGTCACCAAAAACTGTCCAATGTTTTGGACACTCCAAAGGAAGACTGTCCAAACATTTTCACTGGTGAAAAAGAATGTAATTCCATATATGTGCCATTATTTTAAGTCAGTCAAAGGAACCACGTATAAAATGGCAGACTATAAATAACAAAATCTGCAGCTTCTTTAGTTTTCTGGTTAATTTTCTGTTAGTTTTATTTTGTAATCAAGTTTAAGGAAGGTTGAAAATTATGTTTTTCATGGTTCACATTTTAGATGAAGATAAATAACTATACTGTGGTAATCTTCTGTAAAAGGTTAAACTTTTCAATCAGGGGCCAATCAGGAAAGGAAAATTCACACAAGGAATTTTAACAGAAAGAATTTTATATGAGGAATTGTTTGAACAGGTATAGGAGTGCTGAAAGGCTGTAACAGGCACATTGAGGGCAGACGGATGCAGTTAGTGCAAGAGGGAGCTACCATCCTAGGGTGGAGGGAACAAGGAGAAGGAAGAGTCTGTGGTCATCAGAACCTCAGAGATCAGAGGAGGAATGTACAGAGCCAGGCCCCAGGCCTCTGAAGAGGGGGCACTGGTCCCCTGGTGCTGGTATCTCAGAGGCAGTGCAATGAGGCTGGTTCTGGAAATATGAAAATGGAAAAAAAAAAACCCTGAAAACTTGAAAACAACTGCCACTGCCAGGGGTGACACTGAAAGAAACAAAGAATAAACAAGAAAGAGCAAGTCCCTTGTACCTCTCTGAGCCTTGTCATCTCCTTGCAGCTGTACCCAACCTATTGTCCAATCATAACAAGGAGCCAACTGGCAGAAGAGAAGTGATGTTTGTAGACAGTCAGCCCCAATGTCCCAGAGAACAGTGCCAAAGGCTGGGTTTAGGCTGAGAAATGACAGCTTAATGACTGGCACACTTCCTAACTTAGTAAAGTTTACTTCCATGCTTAAGTAGTATCAAAAAAATTTCCATGGAGGAACAAATGTATGCAAATAAAAAATCTATCAGCTTTTATAAGTTAATTATAAGTTACACAGTTTGTGTGTTAAGGTCCTGGACTCGTGCTTATTTCAGGGCTCCTGTCAATTATTTTTCAGTAACAGATGCCTTAAAGATTCTAAATTCAATTTAAGAATAGAGTCCATATCAATGAGATGTGTATCTACTGAAGACACATTTCAAAGTTAGCATCCCTGGCCTCTCCTTGCAAGATGCCAGCAGTGCCTCAACCTCCAATTTGTAACAACCAAAAAATGTCTCCAGACATGCCAAATGTCTCCTAAGGGCTAAAATCACCATCATTGAGAACCACTGCCTACCATCACATGAGCACAATGTTGACTAAATATTTTTGACAAAGAGAATTGAGAAATGGGCCTCATATTTTTTACTATCCCTAACTGGAATAGCCTTTCTACTAACTCGTTGTGAAACTTATAAGTGGTTTTCCATATTCTATAGGCTCCATTTTGAAAAAAAAAATGATTTTTCACCTTTGGGGAACCCATTCCTGCATTTGAGCTAGAGTCTTTTCATCTATGCTTGTCACTGAACAGAGAGAATTCCTGAATCTGAATTCCCAAATATAAAGCTCAAAAAAATAGTGAGTTATGTTTTTTAAATGCTCCATACTACCGATCTCAGGATTTTGTGGTCAGAAGCCAGAGTTTTGAGAAGTCTGAGTTGTTAAAGCTCTCAAACTGAAATTTCTAAAAAAATGTACATGACAGTAGAAAATAGTTTTCCTCAACAGTTTTTAGATTCATTAATAAAAGAACCATTGAATACAAATACTAAAGATATAAGACTTTTTTCTCTAGCCAAATACCTAAGAATGTCTGAAATAATTGTAGCTAATATTTAAAATGTTCATCTCTTTTTCACATGCTTTCAAGAGAAAACCCAACAGAAATAAATACAGCACAAAGAAAATGAAGACTTCCAAAGCACACTTGTTTAGGTTCACTCACAACTAATTTTATCTACATTTCCTTAAATATGGGAAGAGAGTCGTTATCCTGTCAGACTAGTTTCATACAATTAATAAACATTACATATAATTAATTAAGCCAATATTAACAGTCATAAATTGTTCAATCAAAAATATGTCTCTGTTCACTGGTGTTAAAACAGTTTCTAAGGAGATATGATCCTCCCTCTTCTCTCTCCCTTCAACCCTGCATAGTACATAATATATGCTCTACACGGAAAATTTACAAAAAAATGATGAACATAATCTCAAAAAAAAACAGACAATTTTAATGTATTTCATTCATTAAGCATTTTTCTTTACCATTTTGGTCAATGTTTATTCATTTATCAAAAATGCATAGCTATGATTGGGATCATACTTCCTTTAAGTTCCGTAGCTGAATTTTTTATTGAACATTACATCATGGACACTTTTCTATGGGGCTATACATTCTCCAAAAAGATAAAGTATTCTTGATTTCATGTTCAAGTATATTATGCTTAATTGTGTTTATGGTTTTTTTTTCCCTAAAAGTATTAGTACTCATGGAATTAAGCTTCTTTGATGATTTATTGAGTGTTTATATGATTTATAAATTAAGTTCTAAATTAACTGTAAAAAATCTCTAATTTTCTATTTCCTAGATTCTCATATTATTTTCTATATCAAAAGAAAAGCTGAGATTTTGGAATTTATAAATCACTCCTTGCCATGTATCACTGACGTAAATCATTCCTGCTTATGTAAAGCAGTTATCATAGTGCTTGGCACATGGTCAAATTTCAAAGAAAGTTAATATTATTCTTAGAACTCTCACCATTATTCTATTTGAAACTTTAGCCTCAAGAACAAAGTGAACTCCATAAAAGGAGCACATAAATGTGTGCCATTTTCACATAGGTTACTCTAGATCAGGCTTCCCAGCCTCAGCAGGCCTGAGAGCTGGAACCAGATCATTCTGCTGGAGACTAACCTGTACATTGTAGGATTTTTAGCAGCATCTATGGTCTCTCAGAGCAGAGGTTCTCTACCTGGGCAATTTTGTCTGCCATGGGGAAGTTGCCAATGTCCAGGGACACTTTTGGTTGTCACAACTGTTGAGGTGGGGGTGGGGGGGGTGGAGATCCTCTGCTCTAGGTAAATCTGTCCAAATCATAAAAATGCCCCTCTCTAAAGAACTTCTGCCATCTCCAAGCCTTTAGTGTGTGTGTTTTATTCTAAAATCTCTATATAGAGCAAAGTACCCTTTTCTTCTGAGAAGTCTTTTAAGCTTCCTTGTGTTCTTGAGATACTAAAATGTGGATGGTGCCAGAACCAACTACCAGAGGTGTCTGACCAACAGAACTGAACAGAGGCAAATCTGGAGATGAAGATGTAGTAATTAACCAAGAAGCAAGTAGTGAATTCATGTAGACATCTCTATTCCCTAATTCCCTATGCTCTTAAAGGAAATAATGCAAATAGAAAAATACTGGATTCTATTTGCTTTAAAATCAAACTTTATTCTTTTAATGACCTTTTTTTGAACACCTGTATGAGTTCCTCATAGTGGTTCTAAGATAGAAAATCTAGGGCCCTACAAATAAAATCATTTAAAAATGTCTCAGACTAGGTGGTTAAAGGGTTTGTCCATATTTTAGAAGCTGTTTTGAATATTATACTTGGAAAAGAAAGGAGGATCGATATATATGAGATGTTCAGATTTCTGCATTCACTCTTCACTTTATAACAAGAAGTGATGTAGTTTAAGGGATGGATGTATCGTTCGGAATCAGTTTGGAATTAAGAGAACAGACTTACTAGAAGATCACAAGCACAAAGAGCCTACAGGAACTTTTTGCGCTGCCTCCCTCATACTCTAGTTAAAGGAACTTCATCATTTAACCTGCTGGCTCAGCCTTACCCACCCAACCTAAGCTGTTCCTAACCTAGCATCATGTGGTTCACAGTGGCTCTTGTTGCCTCTTCACACAGACATATAGGTCCCTCTAGCATCCCCCTGATCTTGTCCCAGTCACAGTTCCCCATCAAGAGCCCTGCCTGAAAGGCCAATGGCTCCTTGATTACCCTTTTAGCCCTTCTCCCTGGGCACTGAAACTTGAGAAGGTTCTTTTCCCCACTCCTATCCACAAGTTTGACCCCCTGCCTATGAAGTGGGTCCCAAGGCCCTTGCTCCCCACTGGATCTTGTAATTCAGACAATCGGCCACCCTTCCAGCTATGTCTAGAGACAAGAAATCTGAAATCAATATCTTTAAATCTGTGGTCCTGAGACCACCTGCATCATAATCAAATTTAGTGCTGGTAAAAAATGCAGTCTTCAAATTGTTGAGGCAGACTGGCTAACGGTGTGGCTTGGGGGTAAAAATACTTTTAAGCAAGTATTCTAGATGATTCTTTTGCACATTACAATTAGTGACCACTGCCTTAGATCAAGTAAATATTACTCACTCCTGCGGTGCTCCCACCTCGCCTAAAACTAAAATTTGAGCCTCGGCCTGTTTCCCCACAGAGGCTATTCTGAGTTTGGCATGATTTAACTGATATGTAAATTAAGGGTGTTCACAAAGTGTTCTTTTTAAATTATGCATAAGGTATAAGAAAACTTTGACAAACTTTTGAATCATCGTTGGAGTCGCCATCTGGTGGTCAAAGTCGGGAATGGCATGCTTTCTTGAAAAAAATGATAGATGACTACAAAATGGGGAGTTTAAAATGTTTCCTTGGTATCTTAGCGGATTGGCAGTCACACCCTTTATTTTTTATCTCGTGTACTCTGAGTTATTTCTATATCAGCAGAGGATTTTGACACACATCTGTGGAGTGTACTTACACTTTCAAACAGGAATGATTTCAATTAGATGATCCAGCCCAGCAAACTTGTTTTTGTAAAAGGCCAGATAATGAATATTTTAGGTTTTGTGGGCCATGTGGTCTCTGTTTCAATGACTCAACTCTGCCACTGTAGAATGAGAGTAGTCACAGACATATATGTACACAAATGGGCATGATGTGTTCCAATAAATCTTTGTTATGGGCACTGAAATTTCAATTTCATGTTATTTTCACATATCATAAAATATTATTTATATTTTTTTAACCATTTAAAAATGCCACAACCATTCTTAGCTCACAGGCCTTGCAAAAACAGTCAGGTGGCAGGATCTGGCCCGTGAACCATAATTTGCAACTCCTGGTTTAGGCTACGAACTGCCCTATTTGTGGCTTTCAGGATGATTGTGAAGGATACCTACTGCATATCTGTGCTGGGTGACATTTTTTGTTAAAAAAATGTGGGACTGTGAGACTAATATCCATCTGATCTAGAAACTTCAAACCCTGCAGAGCCAACAAAACAACCATGAAAAACAAATAGGCTGAGTAAAGGACTGCTATGGATCATTTCTTATAAAGATGAGCTCACACACACACAAAAACTTACAAAGCATGTGAGGAAATCAAATGTCACAAGAAATAACAAGGATAATAGATGAATCTGATTTGATCATTAAAATAGTCAATAAGCTAAGCAGTAGGGTAGACAGTTTAATAGAACATTGTGAACTGGGAGAGAGATCTATAGAGAAGACCAAGTCAGTGCAGAAGGGTAAAGATATGCAAACTTCTAAATGGGAACTGAGAAACAAGACAGAGGAAGTGGTGAGCTCCAACATACAATTAATAGGAGCTGTAGCTGGAAAGATGAAGAGAAGTGGAGAGAGGCAATAACTGAAAGGATAATGCCTGTGATATTTCCAGGAAATATTTTTGCAGACATGTGTAAAATTAATTTAAGTATAATGGGAGACTTAAAAATGTGGACTTTGGAACCAGATTTTGGTTCAATCATGGCGCATCACTTGCTATCTGAAATCTTCAGCAAATAGTATAAGCCTTATTTTCTCATCTTCCAATCTACCTTCAGCAGGAAGATGGTAACAACTATTTCTGTTATTGTAACTGGGAAGCACGTGGAAGATCTCTACTAGATGGTGGAACTGACTTTGGAACTAAGGTGGCACCTTGGATTTTTTTTACTTTGATTCTTGAAGTATTGTTCTCTCCCTCAATGTTCTGGCATAAATCATTTTTGTTTTAATTTCTGTCTCTTTTGTGTGTGGGGGTGTGTGTGTCCTATGTATGAATGTTTTTGTTTTTGTTTTTACTTTCCCTGTCATCTCACACTGAGTCCTCCACTGCCACTCGGGTATCTGGCATTTCATATGTACATACAATTCTCTCTATTTGTTACCCTCTTTTCTTGAAGTTAGAATCTACTGGGACCTTTAAGAAATGAGAAGTCCATGTCACATAGCCATCCCCGGGACAACAATTAAAAATAAAACTAAGTACATTTCTTAGAACACCAAGTTTTTTCTCACTCTTAAGTAACTTTACTATTTCATTTACTTCCTTTTTATGGAGCTTAGGGTAATACTACTCATGGATTTCAGCAGGAAAAAATGCTTGACTCACAGAGAGGAAATGGCTGTCCTCATTGTCCCACTGTCCCTGGATTAACACCTCTGCTTTGATCCTTCATATCCTCCCCATCCCCAATCCCAGTTTCTAATAAATGCAGATTATTCTTTTGCCAAAAAAAGAAAAATCAACATAAGTTTTGTAGAATGATAATTAGGAGAAAAAATGCCACAATACCCCAAACTTAGCTGATAATGGTCATGTCAGTTTGGGTAAAATTAAAACAATAAACAAACTTGTTCATTATTAAGAATCAAACTAGCAATTAATAGCTTTGGTAGACTTGAACCACAATTCCTGGCTTTATTTCTTTGGTACTTCAATTCATACAGAGTTAAAACTGGAGACGACCTGAAAATCACACCGTCTGTGTTCCTTGTTCTGAAAATCAGACAGCCAAGGTCCAGAGAGATAAACTGAGCATCACCTCTTACATCCTCCTTACTGCACTTCTACTTTGCCTCTGCTCCTGCCTTCTTCTCCGAAGACAACATATCTACATGTTTTATTAGTCAAGAGTATGATTGGGGATGACCAAATACTGATTTAGTCTCATGTCACCCCTTTGACAGCTGTGGACTTTGGGCTCCACTGAACTGAGGTGAATTACATAGCAAGTGCATTAGGTTCCTATGGCTGCTATAATAAAGTACCACCAACTTGGTAGCTTCATATAAATCTATTATCTTACAGTTGTGGAGGTCAGAAGTCCAAAGTAGGTCAGCAGGACTGACCTTCCTTCCAGAAGATCTAGCCAAGAACTTGTTTCTATGCCTCTTCCAGGTTCTAGAGCCTACCTGAGTTCCTTGGTTCATGGCCCTGCCTTACTCTCATTGATTTCCTTTTCACATCTCCTTCTCTGCTTCTGACACTCCTGCCTCCATCTTAGAAAGGCCCTTGTGATACACCATTAGGCCCATCCAGATAATCCAAGATCATCTCTCTATCTCAAGAACCTTAACCTAATTATACCTGCCAAGTGTGATTTGCCATGCAGGGTACCACATTCACAGGTTCTGAGGATGCAGACATCTTGGGGGAGGGGCATTATTCTGCCTTTAATAGAAGTATTGGCTGCACTTGTCACCAATGACATGTCTTCTGTTAATGTCCTTGTGTATAAGTAAAACATTTTATTACCATTTAATTTTTTCAAATGTATGCCTGTTCACCACCATTATTGTAGTTTCCTTGAGGGTAGAGACTCTTCCTTAAGTGTCTTTTGTCCTCTGCAAGGTCACAACTTCATATGTCTTTATACTTAGGACACCCCAATAGCTCACTTCTACTGTTTTGATTAAACTACATGTAGGATTTGCAAGACAGACCAACACCTACAGAGATCCTTGGCTGCTCAGTGTTAGAGACTGGGAGAAACCAGTGCTGACCATCTATTCCCTATGAGAAGCATTTTTGGAATATTAAACATATAAACATGATATCTCCCCTTTCGTGTAAGAAGATGCTTTTACTGTCTTCTTCCTCCTTCCCACTTGTGAACAAAGACATGGATTTTTCAATGGTGAGTCAGGATCCGGTAAAAGGATTAAAGGGAAACAAGTGTACTTGGCCCAACCTGATTTCAAATACAAATGTTTAAATTCACTAACATCTTAACAAACTGTAAAATAGGATGTTAACAAAGGGATGAAAATAATGCTCTGATTCATCTGACAAGGTACGTGGTGTGCATGTGTGTGTATGTTCACAGGCCCATACACAATCACAAACTAATTTGAAATACAAATTAATTTAGAGTTCTATCAATTAATCCTTGTAAATAATCCAACCAAGAATGATGAAAACAGTGCTTAAACTCTAGATAATACTTTCCGTGTGAATATCTATGCATATAAACGGGCTTAGCTATAGAGTTCTCTTCAAGTTGCTTCAGGTTTAGCATGACATTATTCAACATAATTCACCTCTTTCCTGATGGACCCTTTCATTTTAAGATACCATACCAGGTTCCTGGGCTGTATGTTACAATCTCCTAAAGTGGAATTAGCCAGAGGTCAATAAGCACCATTTTGATAGCCAAGGACCAGTTATAGGTATGTTTTAAATTAAATTAGAGGCTATTTTAAATAATGCAGGGTCCTGCCTTCTTACAAATAAATCTGAATTTTGAGGAAAATGTAAATAAGGATGCTGCCAATTCTCAGCCAAATTTCTCTATTCCCACTTCTCTTCAACTCCCAAGCTGCCTTCCATTCTGGCTCATTTTCCTTGTTAACTAATGAATAGAGTTAGCTGAGTAAATCGCTTAAGGAGGAACACTGAATAGAATGTTTGTGCCACAATTGGAGGCAAAATTTCTAAAGAAGGTGGCTATTGTGAAATGACAAAAGGTAGGGTGAACAATGGCCTGGAGTCATCCTCAGAATGCTTGAAACCATACCATGTATACCATATGGTAGCTGCCTCTTCCACTGGTCTTAGAATGCAGTTGTCAAAAATGGGAATATTTTTATTTTTAATGTAGACTTTAAATGCAGTTTCAAAGAATAATTTTCTTCTCTGACGTATTTCAGAAGTAAACAAAAATAAGCAATTTCACACATTTTTTAAAGTTCTGGAATTCTTTATTCCAACTACCTTCCTCTTTTCCTCATCGAAACTACTTCTGTCTTTAAAAGAATATGTCCACGAGACTGGCTGCCATATACAGACTCAAACATCTGAGTGTCAGATTAGAACAGATCTTTCCATGGATCCCATTCTGTTGCAAACTCCAGACCAATTTATTTGAAGTGAATTGCATAGAAGACCCCCAAGCAAAGGGGGCTGAGGGGGTCACGAAAGGTCACGGCAGAGGTTAAATGTCTTTGTCCTCTGTGTCTGCCTGCTCTTTCTCCTTGAATTTCTGTTATTCTTCAGCCTCACCTCTTTGTTTCTGTTTCTAGTTTTACATCACCACGTTATAGTGATTAATACTTTATTCCACAAATAACAGATATTTTTTTCCAGTCAAAGGCTTTGTACAGAATATTCTTAACATATGAATGTTTCCCTACAGATACAATGACAGAGAACTGGCTTTCTCAGTCTTGGCGCTGTTGACGTTAGGGGCTACAACATTCTATTGAGTGCCATTCTGTGCACTGTAGGACATGGAGCAGTATTGTAGCCTCTTCCCAGTGGATGCCGGTCACATGTCTCCGCAAGAAGTGACAACCCAAAGGTCTCCAGACATTGCCCAATGTCTCCTGAAGGGCAAAATTGCCCCCAGTTGAGAACCATTGATTTAAGAAATATGTATTTCTCATTTCTCCAGTGTTACAATAATTAAAAATATAAAATTTCTACTAAAAGTCTTGTGCTGAAGCTAGATATTTTTATTCTTAAATCACAACTGCTTTCATATAATTTCAGGTGTCCTTAACAGTCTTTCTAGTGTAACGAATATGTATTCCTCATAATGTAAAGCGATCATCATAGAAAATTCATGTCACCATTCAGCTCGATGCTCATGTGTGGTGGAGTCGCAGCATAACCGCCATTTCTCCTATATGCTCATACTTGCACACCAACCTATGTCACGGTCACAATGGCAACATCTGGATTTCCTCCCCTGCTCTTTGAATGTAACCTCATCTTCTATTTTCCATTCTGTCTCATTCTAAACTTTTTGTTTTGTTCTCTAGCCAGCTTCTCCTTTTTCCCAGGGTTCCATCAAGAATCCCTGCTGTCTTGGGTTTAAGCAGCCCATTAGATGGAATGCTATCAAAGGCTTTCTGAAAATTGAGATGATCCATGTTGCGTGCATTACCGTTTTCCAATGTCTGTAAGCTGCTCCAAAGTATACAAAAGAGCCAGTGAAGTTAGATAACATCTTTCTACATAAAACCCCTTTACTCTGTCTTCTTGAGGCCAAAACACCCATCTGAAAGGGAGAAAGATGCTTGTCAAATATGTTTTGAATGCAGCCCAAATGTTTGGATGCTTGGCATCATGTCGACAGCCATCTGGAAGGCTGATAAATTTTTCTCCTGGGTACTCTGGTGGTGCGTAGCCAGAGCTTCTGTCTTGGAATACTAGTGACTATGACTGTTCAGAGTTAGCTAACATTTATGGAGCCCTTACTAAATATCACATGCATGATATGTATTTGATCTCATGAGCATCTCTTATGATGTGTTTTTGTCCTTTTACAAATAAGAAAAAACTTGGGTGTTCTGATTCCTACTCCAGTCTCTCTCCCCTACAACAAAGAGAAAGAGCACAGAGTTTTGTGCCCAAGATACAAATAACTCTCCACTGTTTCTACTCAAACTGTGATCCTTGGACCAACACTGTCAGTAAGATTTATGAGCTTGCTAGAAATGCAGAATCAGGGGGTTTACTGCAGGCCTATGGAATCAGAATTGCATTTCAACAAAATCTTCAGCGGATTCCTACATACGTTAAATTTTAAGAAGTACTGTTCTTTGGCTCCATGACTACGAAAAGGTAATCACCTACTTGGTCGTTATGCCTGTGTCACTTTGCACCATCACATTGACCAGCTACTCAGTCTCTTCCTGTTGCCCATCTAGTGTCTTCCACTGGGGTACTCACACGTGCTCCTGGGCATTGAATTTGGCCTCACATTCTTGCCCAGAAAAAACCAAGAGGTTTCAGTTCCTTTGCCAACACTGATGACTCTTCAGTGGTTTCCTTGAGCTTTGTGTTGAGAAGGATTCTGAGGCTATATCTAGCTTAGTCTGCTAGGAGTCTGATGTTTGGCTGGTCCACATCTGGGGGTCAAGAGAAGGTTCTGACTGGACACTCAGAAGTAATAAAGATACAAAAGCAACTGAAGCCTTATTGGGTGATAAGCCGCTGCATAGAGAAATGGTTATTAATCTTTTTTTTTTAAGAATCTAATGGACCCTATGATTCTTTGCTTCAGAGAAAAGAAAATTAATACACAACTTCACATGCAATTTCAGGGGTTTAAGTGGCTTCTAGGCACTCATGATACCAGGTTAAAACCCCTTGATATACAGTTAGTCATCTAGGATGACTATTTGGGTGGGTCCTTAGTTCACACCTCTCACCAAAACACATTCTGATGATTCAATGATGGATCATTACAAAAGAAAGCATGAGTCTTAAAAATAATCTTAAGGTGGTAAAGGCCTTTCAAAACATAAGACAAAAATCTCCAAACCATGAAAAAGAAGACTAACAAATTCAACCACGTGTGTGTGTGTGTGTGTGTGTGTTCCATGTGGAAATAAAACCATAAAAAAATTTTTAAAAGGCAAAAGACAAAATGGGGAAATATTTGTAACTCTTATCAAAGACAAAGGACTAATTTTCTTAACAGTAAACATATTCTTAAGTTGTTAAAGACAAAAAACTCAGTAATATGAAAAATAAGTTCACAGAAATTGACAAAATCATCTAATATCTGAAAAGATGCTCAGTTTTATTCACAATATAGGAAATGCCACTTTCAAAAATTAATTAGAAAAATATTAAGAAGACTGAGCAGAGCCTTGGTGAAGGTACAGGGAGAGTACCATACATTACTGCTGCTGGGAACATGGTTATGTACGATATCTGGCACAGCGCTCATCAAACTGAAATGTGCACACCAATCACTTGGGGACATTGTGAAAATGCAGATTCTGGTTCATTGGGTTGGGAGTGAGACCTCAGGTTTTACATTTCTAACCAGCTCCCAGGTGAGGCCAACGCTGCTGGTGAACAGACTGCACTCTGTGTTATAAGCTCTAACCATTGGGCAATAGTTAACATTTTCAATGCATGTATTTCTTAAACCAACAATATAATTTCTAGAAATTTATCTTACCTATAATCTTCCACATGTGGAAAAAGGTGCATGCACAGAGGTATTCCTTGTGATACTGGGCTTAACAATAACAGATAATAAGCAACATAAAGGTCTGTCACCATAAGCGTACCAGCACAGAACTTTCTCATTGCCTTCCTTGTTCCTGCTTTGTATTCACAGAGGTTTAGAAGAGTAAAAACTACTTTTACCAGACTCTCATGCAGCTAGGCTTTGTGACATGATTTAGATTTCATCGATGAGCTATGTGTATGAAATTTAAAATAAAAATGAGACATCTTCCTGATGTTTTGGAGTCTGAAAAGAAAAGTGAGGCAGACATAAGCATCTGCAACAGCCTGACTCTACATTCCAGACACTACTCACTAGCTCCATCAGTAAGAGGCTCAGTTGTGGTGACAGCAGTGACAGAAGCAGTAGCAGCTTTTTGACTTTGTAATCACATAAATTATGATGTGACCTTTAAAACATTAGATGCTGAATTCAGCTCCTGACTCCCCTGACTTGCTTTCAAAGAGTTTTCAAGCATCCAATTTTCAGTAGTAAATCCCTTTCTACTTGAAATACCTAGTTTGTTTGTTAATTTGTTTTAACTGTGACTAAAACAGTATTTGGCACCATAATGGAGAATGGGGATTCAATAACTAACCTGTTTGTTTTTCACGGTGGTGATAACTTCATCACCACACTGGCTTATATCACCTCACCATACAAATAACACTAGCCAGCTGAAATATTATTCAAAGGCAAAAGGACATGAAATGCTAAATGAGGAAAGAAATGTATAAACACCAAATATAGCCTCATGATTAGCTGTCAAATTGAGAAATAGCTACATATATTTTTCCTCACCATTTTATGTATGTACTTTAATATGTTAACCAAACCTCCTTTCTCCTTCCTTCTTTCTGCTATTATTTTATGTCAAAATATATAAATCATGGTTATTTTTTTATCATTTAGTCCTTGGGTTATGGGATACAAGAGTTCAACTGTGACTAACTTTCATTTAATTCAGAGATGGATTCTGCAACTGATGAAATTTGTTCTCTCTTTTTTATGGGGAAAGAGTGAATGTATTTTTACTTGTGTAAGGTGTAGTTATATTATGCAAAGTGTGACCATGTTGTGATTTAAAGACAGGTGGAAGGGTGGGTATTTATGCTGAATAACCAAAGGGGTAGACAGTTTTGGACAATTGGCCCTTGGTATCCATTTCTATTCCCTTTTCAATTTTACTGAGGCTCTACCATGAGTTGCTCTTATATAAGAAAGTGAGTACAAGCTGGAAAGTGAGACAAGGGTCATCTCTCTGGTATTGCGCAGGCTGCAAACGGTCACACAGACATGAGTGTGTGTGGCTGGCCTCCATCCTCCAGGGTCTACCTCCACAGGCAACAGTGACACTTGTGACTATGATGACAATAGCTCTGGAATTCCAGATTCTGGCTATGGTTGTGTGACTTTGAAATCACAGTCCAGTGGCAACCCTATGACTTTCACTTCTTGGTCCCTTTTGAACACTTCATTGTCACCTAAATAAATCCCTTTATGAAACCTCTTTATTCCAGAGAGAGTGGATTTATACTTCTTGCATTAAACTCTGACCAATACAAGGTTAAACAAATTATAGTACATCCATAAGTAGAAATAGTCTACAGCCAAAAAAAAAAAAAAAAAAAAAAAAGATGCGCCTCTGTGTTTCATAGATGGAACAAGCTACATAATTTATTATTAAATAATTGCCTTAGTTCATTTGGGCTGCTATCACAAAATACCATAAACTATGTAGTTTAAAAACAACAGAAATTTGTTTCTTATAGTTCTGGAAGCTGAAAATCTGAGATCAGGATACCAGCATAGGTGAAGGTGCTCAGATTCTGGGTCAGAGACTTCTCATGTCCTCATGTGGTGAGTTCTCTTTCGTAAAGACACTAATTCCACTCATGAGGGTTCCACCCTCATGACCTAATCACCTCCCAAAGGCACCAACTCCTACTGCTATCACTTTGGATGTTAGGTTTTTAACAAGTGAATTTGGGGAAAACACATTCGATCTACAGGTGCAATAAAAGCATAGCATGATAATATTGCATATAGTATCACACAGTGTTTTGTGTATGCCTGCCTGTATATGCATAGAATGACTCTGTAAAGATGCATAAGAAATTCATAACAGAGAGTCCCCTAAAAAGAGAAATTGGGAGGCTGGAAGTAGAAAGTAAAGTAGATTTAACTGGTCACCCTTTGTGCCTTTAGAATTTTATACCAACTTGAGTATATTATCCATACAAAAAAAGTTATAGAAGAAATAAATTAAAAATAATTTCTGGTGCAGGGTGAGACAAAAAGAAGGCCTGGAAGAAAACACAGAGAAACATCAACAGATAAAGGAAGAGAAGAGGAAACTGAGAAAGAGTGCCAGAATTCTGGGAAGAAGAATAGGGGAAAATGGTAAAACAGAAGCAAAGGGAATAGAGTGTTTTAGGAAGCCAAGAGTCATCGACTGAATAAAATGCTGTGAGAAGGCCAGCAAGAGCAAGAATGAACAGTGAATTGTCACTTGGTATAACAGCAAAGTCATTGGACATTCTGGTGAAAGAAATTTTAGTGGAACACACAATGCATCCTTCTGAGGAATATGAAGAGGTTATTGGATTGAAAGAAGAGACACAGGATGCTTTTTCCTAAGGTTATATTGCTTATTTAAATGCTCAGTCAACTCAGATGGACTCTAAAGATTCAAATCATTTTGGAGATTTCTACATATAGCTAAGACGTACATACCAATAAACTACCATAATTTAAATGCTACATATTGCTTGCTAAATGAAATTAAGTCAATTTGGCAGGGCAGTCATTTAGTGAAATTTCGAACATACCTGCTAACATAACTTTCTAAGTATTAGTAGCTTGGTTATTCAGTAGGATCTGGTCTTTTATCTTGAAATTATAATCCTAGTCCTTTACCACTTAAAGAGGTTGATGGTTGCTAATAATTTGGAGGGTAACATGCATACCTACTCTCCATTTGTACATGGAAAATGAGATTCAAAAGATTAAAGTATTCTCGAGGCTAAAGAAAGGATCACTAGTAAGAAACAGTGATTTTGTGGGTTTTAAATTTATTTTGTTTTGATTTCTTATACTAAATTCATATTAAAACCCATCACCTTCATTTGCCTTCCAGAATAATTAGAGTAATTTATTAGCCACATTATTTTTTGCCCCTTTGGAACTTAAAATCTAGTATAAACAAACAGTAGTGTGGATGTTCAGTGGTACAGATAGCATAAAGTTTAAATTATATGTAAGTTGGAAAAAATATAGATTCATATATATATTACATTCCATAGCTTTATCATCCTCACTTGTGAAAGAACTTAAAAATCAGAACAGTATACATTTTGCTGTTTTCATGCTCCTTTAGGAAGGTCTACTGGTCCCAAGTCTATAAGAGACCTATCTTCAAAATAACCAGTTCTCATTTTTAAATTGACTGGAAAAGATTATTAAGCTAATAAAAGTGAATATTTAGGTCTAGCCAAAATGGCAGTTTTAACAACGCATAAAGAATGCATGACTTGTCCCAAGTGCTATTTTACAACTTCAGTTTATTGTGATCCTAAAAACTGTTATTTTTTAAACATAGTTGGATGAAAATTTTAAAAGATTTCCAAAAAAGGGAAGTTTGATAGCACAAATCTATTTCGTCAGAAACACTGTCTTTATAGGGAATCTAGGCGCTTTCTGTTTATAAAATGAATCCAGTATTATTTGTATTTTTTCCTACGGGATATAAACAAGGAAAAAATAGTAGAAAAGATTCAATATAGTAAACCGTTATCATGTTGAATCTATTGATCTCAGTGAGAAGACCCAAAGATGGTTTTAAGATAGGTGACTTAGATCAGCCAATATAAGGATTTAAGAAACACAGAGAACTGAAGTGGCATCCTTGACCACATTTTTCCACTGTTGATTGTGGTCAAAGATGCCACATTGGGCATTAGGCAATTTCTGCAGCTACTCTGATGTCTAGACTTGAAGAAAAGCAGGCTGTGTTTACATCTCCTAAATCTTTGCACATACTTGTTTCCTCTCCAGTTCTGTCTTCTCTTTCAGCACAGTATCTCCTCCAGAAAACCCTTCCTTCCACAGACTTGGGACATGAAATTGCTGGCTCCATTAATGCTCTGTACTTGTTTTATCATTTTTTTCTTCACCAAGTTTGTAAATTTGCCCATCTGACTAGTGCCCAGTTTTATGAGGCCAGGAGCATGCTTTTGTGCTCCATTGCTCTTCTAGTATCTAGCACCTACTCATGACTTTTTTGATGCATTGATGATCAACATGACTACTCTGCATAATCCTCTCTTGCCTGTCCTCATTGTCTCTCAGTCTCTGTGTTTCTCCTCCTAGGACACATATCTTTTTCAAAACAGAATTTTTATTAACTGGAACGGTTGCAACTGGAACTTTTCTCCCTGGTATAAAGTCCTGCTGAGTATGCAAGGGGCGGGTGTCTTCAGGACTAGAGCTCTGGCTGTGCCTACCGTCAGCTTCACTGTGTTCATCTTGGCCTTAGCACGCATCTGTCATAAGGCTGCCCACCCGCCCGCCCCTTCCCCTGGAAAACGGAAGTCCTGAAAAGAGAGCTCATGTGTGACAAAGCTCATAAGGGATCAAATGCGCAGAGTAAAGTTGTAGTCAATGATGATGATGATGATGACAAGAGCAAATGATTACATGGCCCAGGCACTACACAGTATATTATCACTTAGCCTTCCCAGCAATCCTGAGTTACACATGGGTATCTTACTCAAGCAGCAGATGAAGAAATCGAGGTATGTGTACATGTGTCAGCACACATGTGTGTTATGTGGAATGTGGAACGCAGCAACCCGGGGTGGAACATGGGCCCTACCACCTGTCGCCTATGTGCCTCTCAGCGCAGAGCTCAGCACATGGGGTCTTGGCGGGCGCTGACCATGCTGTGTTTCTTTTTCTTCTTTTTTTTTTTTTAATATTTTGATTAAAATATAGCAAACATACAGTATTGTATTAGATTCAAGTATACGCCATAATTATTCAACGTTTATATACCTAAAGAGGTGATCACCAAGTCTAGCAACTGTCTGATGCCATATGACACTGTCACAATATTATTGACTATGTTCCCTATGCTGTGCATTATATCCTTATGACTTATTTGCTTTATACTTGGAAATTTGAACCTCTTATTTCTCCTCACCTTTCTTCCCAACTTTTTTGATTTTTCAATTACAGTTGACATTTAATATTTTATATTAGTTTCAGGTATATAGCATAATGGTTAGATATTTACATAACTTACCTAATGATCCCCCTGACATGACCCACATGACACTATACATAGTTATTACCATATTATTGACTATATTCTGTATGCCTCTCTTTTTATTTTTCATTAATTAATATATTTTTTCATGATGACATCGGTTTATGAATCTAGTAAGTTTTCCATGCTGTGTTTGTTGAGTTCAGTCTTGATTACATAAGCATTCACTTCACAATAATTTGTTAAGCTATATGTCTAGGTTGTACGTGGTTTTTGTAAGAATGTAATATTTTACAGTCATAATGTGTGAAAGAGAAAAAGAAGGAACGGTGAACAGAAGGAAAGGTGGGAGAGGAAAGGGAGCGAAGAGGGAGAAAAATAGTGACAGAGGGGGCGAGAAAGGAAGAGTCTGACTAACCATTGTCAACTATTATGGTCTGAAACAACTCCCTATGCTTTGGGTGCATTTTTGAATGTAGGATCAAGATACTTATCAGTAAGAGGTACTGACTGACATTGTCATTGGTACACATGTATAGCCAGCTCTTTTTCTGAGGGGGGTTTACTTTTGTGGAAAACAGTTCAGTATTTTACCTCTTATTCCTCTTAAAACTTTTTTTATTATGAAATAGCACAAACACACACAAAGTTAGAGAGAATGATATAATACCTGCATACTTATCACATAGCTTTATAATTCTTTATATAGTGTCCTATTTGTTTTGGTTATTAAGTGAAAAATAATTAGTTATACAATTATGCAACTGGAATACCCCTTCCCCAATACGGGCACCTCACCTCACCCTGTTACTCCGCTTTCCAACCATCGTTATGAACTGTTTATTATTTCCATGTATTTTATACAAATATCATCTACACAATTATTTTGCATGTTTTTAAAATTATGTTTTACTCATTATTATGGTTTTGATACAATGGCTCTGTTATTTACTTTATTTACTATAGTATTCTGTGTGAACATATGATACATATTTTATTCATTCTCCATTTATTATATATTTAGGTAATTTTCATCATTTTTTACATTAATAAGATACTAGAAAGAATATTCCTATACTAATATATTACATAAATAATTTTTCTAGATAGCTCCCTAAAGATGAAATTGGTCAATCAGAGGATAGTGCATCTTCAGCTTTATCATCTATGATCAAATTGTTCTCTCAAGCATCCCTTTTTACTATTCCCAATGGCAGCATATAATCATACTCATTTCTTAGGATCTTTATCAGAACTTTGCATTATCTAGCATTTATGACTTTTTTGACTTTGAGAATATGAAATTAATACTGTTTGAAGATACATGGCCCAAAACACTAACAAGGTTATACATATTTTCAAATGTTTCTACCATTATAATCTCCTCCCATGTTAATTGCCTATTTATTGCTCTATTTTTCTTTTAGGTCATTTTTCTTTTAGTCTTTCTCACTGATTCCTAAGCAGTCTCTAAAAATTATTCTGACATCTTATTTTTCTACTCTGGTAAGCAAATTCTTTAGGTAAAATTTTAAGTTGACATATGACATACAGACAGAAGAGTACACAATCATAAGTGCACGGCTCAGTAAATTTCCATCAAGGTATCGTGGACACATCGCAAAATAGAACATGACTAGCATCCAGAATATCCACTTCTGCCCCTCAAAGGTAAACATTATCCAAACCCCTAACATTGCAATATTTTTGCCAGTTTTTGAACTTTATATAAATGGAATGACCAACTATGTACTGCCTAGTGTGTAGTTTCTTTCATTCAATAATATTTTTGAGAGATTCATCTATGTTATTTGTTTTCTCGGATATATCATATTCTGCTTGTTAATACCTTACAATTTATGTATCTAGTCTACAGTTGATGTAATATTTGGCTAGTTGCCACTCTAGGGAGCTGTTGCAGAGTGCTACTGTGAACATTTTTGTGTCTCTTGGTAAACATATGTATACATTTCTGAAGGGAATCTAGCTAGAAATGTGATAGCTGGGTCATAGGGTATTATATGTTCACCTCTAGCAAAGCCTTCCAAACAATTTTCAAAAGTAATAGTTTCAATTTATACTCCTCCCTACAGGCTTGCCAAAACTTAGTGTTAACTTACCTTTCCATTTTAAGTATTCTGGTGGCATGTAATGGCATCTTGGTAATTTGCAACTCCCTGCTAAAGTTCATCACTTTTCAAATATCCTCTCTCACACTGTGACTTGCTTTTTCATTCTTTGTATGCTGTCCTTTGATGAACAGACATTCTTAATTTTAAAGTAGCATACCTTTTACTTTTTAAGTAGTACTTTTTGCATTTAAAAATATGCTATCTCCAAGGTCATGAAGAATTCTCCTGTGGTTTCTTCTAAATGTTTGATGGTTTTTACCTTCCACATACACATCTTCAATTCATCTGAGATTTGTGTTTATGTGTGTGCACGTGTGAGAGAGAGAGAAAGAGAGAGAAAGACGGAGACAGAGACAGAGACAGAGTGTGTGTATGTGTTAGGGGGGCAAGAAACCTTTTTCATGTGGACGTGCATTTGACTCAGCATCATTTATTAAAAAGAACATCTTTGACCCATTACACTGAAGCAATCCCTTTCTCATAATTCAAGTGACAAGTGTGGATCTATCTCTGGACTTCCTATTCTGTTTGTCTATTTGTCTATTCTTATGTTAATATCACAACATCTTAAATTCTATAGCTTTATAATAAGTCACAATATCTAATGATACCTTATAAGTCCTTTAAGTTCATTCTTGTTACAGAAAATATTCTTGACTATTTCTGGTCCTTTTCATTTCCAGACATATTTTAAAATCTGCTTGTCCATTTTTAAAAAAGGATAAGATTATACTATATTTGTAAATCTGTAGATGATTTGGGGAGAACTGGCATATGTACAATATTGAATTTCCCAGTCCATAAATGTGATATATTCCTCCATTTATTTAGGTCTTTTTAATTTCTCTCAATAGTGGTATTTTATACATTTATTAGATTTATTCCAGGTATTTGACATTTTTGATGGTATTGTAAATGATATTTTAAATTTCATTTTCTACTTGCTTATTGCTGCCATGTAGAAATACAACTAACTTTGTATGTAGCAACTTAATGAAATGTACTTATTATTTCTAAACGAAACTATATTATAAATGGCAGTCATCTTTACCCCTCTCATTCCCAAAGCCTATTTAATGCATGATACGCATGATAAAAAGTATTAATAGTTCTATTTCAAATATACTGAATCATTGTTATGTGTATGGAAAATGAAAAAATATAAGGCTCTGGGAAAATGTAAAACACAGCATTGGGTCTCATAGAAGTTACAATTTAGTGGAAGACAGAATTAACTTAACTAGTATACAAATCATTGCATAACGATAAGCTGAGATCAGAGCTCGGCTAAAACGAAGAGAACAGAGGAGATAGGGTGAATTCCTGACCCCATCTGGGATGACCAACCTGACTGACAACCAGGCCAATGATTGAAGGAAGAACATTCTGGATATGATGGTAAAGGAACAGGGACAAGATTGGTGTGGACAGTGTGGGAAAAGTAGACA
This sequence comes from Cynopterus sphinx, assembly GCA_030015415.1. Taxonomy (NCBI): domain Eukaryota; kingdom Metazoa; phylum Chordata; class Mammalia; order Chiroptera; family Pteropodidae; genus Cynopterus; species Cynopterus sphinx. Next base: position 3,847,678 of record CM057388.1, read on the forward strand.
GGAGGGGAGCATGAGAAAAGCCATACCAGATGACACAGTGCCTTGTGCACCGTTTCATGTTTTCCTAAGAGTGAAGGGAAGGCTCTGAGAGACCAAAAGCAATGGAGTGTCACCAGAAATTTACATATTACACAGCCCAGGCCATCTGCATGTGAAGAAAGATTGTACAGAACACGGGTTGGATGCAAGGTATCCAGTTATCAGGCTACTGTTCTGATCCAGGAGAGAGATGACAGTGGCGAGACAGTGACTCACACTAGGGTGGTGGCAGCAGAGATGGAATAAAAGATAAATGAATGGGACAGCTATTTAGATGCAGAATTACTGATTGGGGCTGAGAGAAAGGGTGTGTCAAGAAGGAGTCCAAATTTAAGAGCTACTTAGGAAGCGGAATTGATTGAACATTTCGGGTGAGGAATACAAGCAAATCGGTGGTATCCAGAAATGTGGATTGAACAATAGGGAGAATGGTGATTTAGACACTGAGATTCACTGAGATTCAGCAAGAAGTTTAGGAAAAAAGGTGATGAGTTCCATTTTGGACTTGTGTTTGAGATTCTTTGGGTATTGCACTGGTACCAGGAAAGCAGGCAGTTTGAGGACAGGAGTCTGACACTTGGAAGCAGGGTGTCTGCAGTAGAGACAAAGGTATGGGGGGAGTCACAATTTTGCAGATTATGGCTGGCCCCAGTGACAGGGTTGAGATGGGACTCTGGGAAAGTAGCACCAGTAAGAACTAGGCTGGCAGGTCTGACTGTCTCTTAGAGTCCAAACTCCTTTCAGCCATGTGTTTATATAGCCCCCAAATGATCCATACCTTTTCTGTGCAACCTCCCCAGTTTAATTATAGCCCTTCATGGGTGGTTGCTTAGTGACTGAGAATCAGATTTACTAGTTACTATTTTCCTCCACTGTAAACCAACTATTATGTAAAGAAAAGCAGAAAAATTATTTTCACATTTTAGCCTCTTTTGCAATCTTTTTGTTCGTATATGAGAATTGGTCTTTCACCATCCTCTCTAATCTCCTCCTACAACATACCAACATTTAAGAAATAAGATGCACAAGTCACGCTTGTACCATTTCCATAACCATTTGCAAACCCAGGGTGGAACAAGAAGGTTCATTATAGCTAATATTTGTTTTTCATTATTAAATTTTTATTGGATGCTAATAAAATAAAAAATTACATTTGATACAAGACTTGTGGAATAAACATTATATTTCAAACTTTGTTAAAAATGTGTCTAAACTTGGCTCATTTTCTCATTTTCACATATAAAATAGTGGCCACATCAGCAGGTACACAGTATGTTGACTATTATACTCATTAGGACACTTGGTTGCAAGCAACAGAAACCTTTTGAAAACTACTTAAAGAAAAAAAGAATTGATCAACTTTGATAGTGGGGTAGCTCACTGAATCTAAGAAAAAGCTGCAGAATCTGAGAATTCATGAAACTCCACCATCAGGACACACTACCCATTAGGATTTCAACTTGTTTCTGCTTCTCTTTATGAGTTAATTTCATATATTGTTAGCTCAGATCATGCTCTCCCTGGGGTAGGAAAGGTGTCACCCCAGTCCTAGTTTCCTTTCCACTTGAGTGGCTTTCTCCCCATGTCCAAGTAGCAAGGACATAAAATGATGCTGTTTACTATTGCACCCCACTGAGCTGACTGCCTTTTTGCCCAATTACCTTGGTGGGGAGATGAGATATTTAATTGGGCCAGGCCTGGGCTATGTGCCCAACCTGTAGCCAGAAGGAGAGACCTGCCACCAGAATAAGGAATGTGGCAAGTTTCGAGGGGCTAAGTACAATCACTACCATATGATCCACCGAACAGTGGTGTCGAGAATTCAATGTGACAAACCTCAGAATCATCATTACAAATGATAATTTTCATTGGGGAGTATTGTGTACATAGAATAAGATTGGGAGATGCATCCTGTACTCACTGAACACCCCTAGAAGTTTGAATGTTTTAAAAATATGTTTGTAGTAAATTATTAATCTCTAAAAAAGAGAACACGGAAGCCATTTTCAGTTACTTTTGATCTCAAATTTTCAATTTTTAGTCTAGATTTTACTACATGCAATACAAGCAAAATAAAGGATAATCTAGGCCAATACTTTTTAATTTGGTGACTGAGCTAAATTTTTCATGATCCATTAATCTCATACTCATGTGGTATTCTCTTTATGAAATTGTTTCAAGAACACCAACATGACTGTTAATTATAGAGTTGTGTAAAGAGAAAGTGTACCTATAGCTATGATGCCCGGCAGAACTATACACTAACAACATTTATTATAGCTTAATTCTCTTTATCATTCATTCCTTCTTTAAAATTTTAAAAAATGAATTAATTATGGGTGTTAAAAAGACATATTTCAGGATAAAATCAAAAAACACTTTTTAAGATTCACTGACTGAAATGTAACCACTTAATAATCAAAAAATTAATAAATGTCAGAATATGGTTAACAGCAAAATTTACAGTTTACGTGAATTTTGTTCCCCAGTAAGCTTCACCAATAATTCACAATATATAATTAACAGAAGTAGTTTCATTATTTATAGTACAAAGTCATTTTTATGTGAAATTAGCCAAGGGTATAGTCATTTTACTCAGAAACATCGTCCGACACTTAAGTAAAGCAAATTTGAAGTTAATAAAATCTTATACCAAACTTTAACGGAGTTTTAAAGAGGCTGTGGCATTTGGAGAGATATAGTACTTGAGTCAAACTTTTTTTAAAAAATGAGTTTATATTTTGGATCTTGTATAAAACTATCTTTTGTAAATTTCTCTGGAATTTGAAGTGTAAAGACACTTCTAATTTGGCTATTGTAGTTGATATGACTCTCAATATCATGAAGACAAATAATTGTAGGATTGTAAATTCAGTGTCCTTTTTTCATGAAAATGATATTCTCTGTGCTACCGCTAATTTGATATGTCACAGGTGCAGAGAGCATAGATTATGTGACAGTATAAAGACATAGATATTTGAAACCTCTGTAAATGTTTGCATGCCTTTTTCAAAGCTTGTAAAACTTGTTGGGATGTTAACAAGTAAACTGAGAAAGTAGCAGGACATGGGAACTGGAGTCAGAGTGGAAGACACGTTTACTGATGTGGCACCTTGGGCAAGTCCCATAATGTCCCTGAGCCTTAGTTTTGTTTTTAAGTGGAGATAATACCTACCTTGGAGGATTTATGGGATTAAATAAAATGATGAATGAAAAGCCTGGCATGTAGCCACTTCATAAATAGCTGCTATTATTCCTTGGTTCTGTTACACAGAGCAAGTCTTAGCTACAAACATTTAGTCTTGACTAAGAAGACTGAGAACCAAAAGTTATTTTTGGACCTGTCACCAAGGACCAATTTAATGCCAATGATGGCTTTACTCAAGCTTGTCAATGTTTGTAATTGTCACCCATGCCATATTCAGAAGCATCAACTAATCCTAGTGAAGTCTAACATTGGAAAGAATGTTCGATGGCCACATCTCACAGCTCTGAGTGCATCAGGACCCAATGACATGCTGCATGTCAGCCATTAATGCTCTTAAGCATACAACAGGAAGGCATGACAAGTAGCTGACTCGGTTTACCCCTCAAAACACTAGGCTTATCTTATACAATAAGAGTCTCTGCCCAAGCACAGCCTTATGGTTTTGTGGAGAGAAGGGGTTAAGAGCATCATGGGCTCTGGTGCTAACTTGAACTCACACCCCAACTTTAGGCAAGCTGGATAACAATGCACACCCCAGTTTCTACATGGATTAAATAAGGATGATCACAACACCACCTCATAAGGTTGTGGGGATGAGTCCATCTGAATATGGAACGTGCTTAGCACAGTGCCTACCACAATGTAAACATTCAAAACATTCAGTAAATCTTAAATATTGAGAGAAAAGAAAGAAAAACCATCCTCTGCCATCTATGAGCTAGGCAGGACTTCCCAGTGGAGCCTGGCTGTTCTCCTACTGACCATAAACAATATCACAGAATGTCAGACAAGACCACTTTAGTGACCCACTCTGTAATCATGCCTGAGCACAGACAAAACACAAACGCTGTCCAAACCACAAAATATGAAATGGTCCCTCTCCCAGCAATTGAGTGACAGCTGCTTCTTTGTCAATTGCAACTTCAGTCTCAGTCTAGTCTTCCTCTAGGTAAGATGGATTCAAACACCCAATCATAAAATCCCCTGTTCTTCCCGATGGCATCCAATTCAGAGCAAAAGCCCACTCTTTCTTAATTCTGCCCCGGATCACCCAACAGAAGCCCAAGTTCTACCCACCTCATTGAACTGCATCACAACTTTTGTAAAAGAGTCATTTTAACTTTTTATCAGAATACCTTTAACCACAGAACACACTCTTAGAATGTAGATTTGCATGCTACTTATGACCAAAATAAGGAAAAAAAAGTATCTAGTTGTGCAGTCCAAGTTGTAAGACCAAGGTTGTTACAATTCATAAATGAGGTGTTTCATAAATTCATTTAAAGTTTGTTTCTAACATGAGTTTCCAAGTGAAACCATATCATAAATGGTCAGGAGATGTACCTTTCATCCCCAAAGCCTATTTAAACCTGAATACACTCAGTACTATTTCAAATGCATCATCACTTATGTCTTCACATCCAGGTAAAAAATTCATTCTCACCACAGGAGGTCTATCCCACCAATATCACCAAAATTAGCAGTATAGATCATGCTAAGTGCCAATAACTTAACTCTTTGAACTGTGGAAAAGATGTAATCAGGATAAATTATACCGCACAGCAAGAAAACTGAAATTAGGCAGTGGAGTTAGTTCAGTGAGTTAGAGGCTCAGCAATGCATCAAGGACGCAGGTGAGCGAGCCAGTCGTAACTTTTTGCCCTCATCCTCAGAGCATGTCAGATGGCTAGCTTCATGGTGCCAAGATAGCTGCAGCATCTACCCACCTTCCCAGTAAGACAATAAAGTCCAGTAGGAAGAGACAGGAAAATCTTCTTTTCCAGAAGTGCCCTCTCTCCTACCCCCCTGAATCAACTGGCAGCTTTGGAAACAAAATTCTAACATTCAACAACAGGTTTTAAAAGTTCCCCTGCTGTTCCAAATGTAAACTCAGAAGCCAGCCCTACTGCATAAGCTTAACCGAGTTTTACCACTGCCTGAGCTCTGGTGGAAGGTCTACCTGAGAACCTGAGGGCAACCACCTGAACAAAACTGAGGCTCTGCCAGCAGCCATGGAGCAGGAACAACAGAAAGCCACAGGTGAGCAACTAACTAGAGTTGCCATGTGGACACACTTTGCTGTAGCTAAGAGGAGAAACCTGTGCAGGTCAGTTACCCACTAGGTGACCTATAAGAAATAAAAGATTTGATTGCTATCTTATTCTTCTAATCCGCTGCAAAAGCTGGAAAATGAGGGGGGAAATATCTTATAAACTTCAGCTCAAGACTGTTTAATTAATTAAACAAGGAAGCTATTAGATTGAGGGGGTTCTAATGCCAGTGGAGGCCTGTAAGGAACCCAGAATCTAAGCCTTTAAATGCCTCAAGGTTACGGAGAGCAAAACCCTAAGAACAAGCAATCACAATCAGCCAACTGGGCTTGAAGATACAGCTGATCGACAAATGCTTTCTTTGCTTTCACATTTTATGTCTTTCCTCTGGCTCCTGTCAGCCAGAGGCTCCTAACCACTTCTGGGGTGGTCCTGTCTGATTCCAATCAGCCTTTGCTCAAATAAACTCAAAATATTCTGAATATGCCTCAGTTTATCTTTCACCAGTTTTGGCACCAGAACAGGGATCCCATCTCCCCGCAATGGCCCCCAGGAACAGAGAGCATCCGAGCGAGCATAGGTACCTGTGAAGCCCCTGGCCTTTGCTGCTTTCTCGCTGCATCTGGCGGTGGCGGCGTGTCCCGCTTGGTCCACGACCTTAGCTCTGCAGCTTTTGTGCTCTGAGCTTTCAGACTTCAGTTCAGCATCTCTCTTAACAGACTAGGTCCGGAAACTACATGGAATCAGGCTGGTTCTTACTGAAAAGCTGGGCTGCACCCGGGGGGAAATTATGTCCGACTTCAAACCCGGACTCATTCGGGGAAGGACCAGGTCAGGGGAAGGACTGGTTCCGACTTAAAAACTTGGCTGGTCCAGGGTCGGACTGGGTCTGACTTAGAACCCAGACAGGGCAGTGTGAGGCCTCAGATGAATAAAATGTTTTAAGGCTGAGCAAGTAGATTAACCTTACCAAAGACAATCTTGAGTTACAGTGGCCTCAGTGGAGAACTATATTTTTTTAACTTTTTGAAAAACTTTCAATTTTCAATTACAGTTGACATTCAATATTATTTTATATTAGTATCGAACTTTTAACCATCCTAGATAACCTCATCCCTTTCTGAGGTGCCCTAGAGAAAAAAGGGTTTCAATCAGGCACTCACTATAAAGGATACAGGGAAAATTATTTTTCCACCTGTATAATTTCTGGTGACTAGGATGAGGCCCGCTGGGACACCCTGCTCACTCTGGAGCCTACACAGGGCATCCTGGGCAAACTTGCAGAAGCTGGCAAAGGATATGAATTGGTAGTTGATAGATGGTCAAGGACATGGGAGCACAGCATAGGGAATGCAGTCAGCAGTAATGTAATGGCCAGGTGGAAAGCCAGAGGAAAGAGCAATTAGTGAGATCATTTCATAAATTATATAAATGACTAACCAATGTACTGTATACTTGAAACTAATAGTAAAATAATAAAAAAAATTTCTTTCCAAATTCAACTCCCCCACGTCTCTATCTGTGGGCCTGGTCCAGAGAGAAAGGAAAAGTTTCATATTGTCCCTTCCTTTCCAATTCATATTGGCAGAAAAACAAACAAACAAACAAACAAAAAACAAAAAACACTAGTTATTGATCTTTTCTCTCTGAGGGACAGCTATTGCCTTCTTGTGTCATTTTGATTCCTGAGAACTTGACTTGGCAACCATTGGGTTGGGGACCCCCCAAAATTATGGCTGGATAGAAATTTCAGCTGCACCCCATTCGTGACTAGATGTGGCTCGGCAGAAACATGGGTTGCACTTCATTGGCAGCTATGGTCCTCCCCACTGTAGCCAGCTCTCAGGAAAATTGTGCCTTTATCTTTGGGAGTGGCTCTGATTCTTGGGAGGGTGGTATTTTCTGTACTGTCTTTGGGGATCCCTCTTGTGTCCGTGGGGTTGTTCCATAGCTGAAACCTCTTTTTATTTTTTATTTTTTAAAATAGTTGTATGATCAGAAAGTGGCCACGTTGGAAGCTGATATTCAGAGCCTATCTGGAACTTTTTTTTAAAGCCTTTTCTCCTTAGTTAAAATGAAACTAGGTACCCAGAGGGAAAGAAAAACCTTATGAAGCTATGGTGGAAGGATTGACTAAGACATTCTAAAGACAAACAGCTCTAAATCTAGAACATCTTTCATCTTAGTTGAAGATCTGCCTGTTATAAAGAAGCAAATTGAGGATAATGTACTTAGATGGCTGGGTCAGTGTCTAGATATTATTCAGGTTGCAACCCAATTCTTAGAGGAATTATAAACAGCTGTAATTCCCTTACAGATTGAGTCTTTACAGGAACAGAAATGCAGCTCTAGAAACAATTCAGAGCCCACCTTTACTTTTTAGCAATTACTAAACCTCCCCTATTCGTCTCAAAAGGCTTGCAAATATTGTAAAATATCTGAATTTAGGAAATAAAAGCCTTTCTTGGAGAAACTTAAATACTTCCTCTTTTTTTTTGCTTCTGAGATGTAAATATTCTACCTGGCCTTCTCTAGGAAAGCAAAGCCATCTTTTAAAATGCAAACCTCAAGGAGACAATTCTTATCAGAAAAAGAAAAGAAAAAGAAAAGCTACTTGGAAATTAGGTGAATGAAAAATTTTAAAAAACTTTTTTCCCCACAAATATTAATTAATAAAAGTTTTAGTCATATGAGCAGGTAGCCTTAACTTATTATGTCTGCCAGAAACACAATTTGGATCCAACTATTCTCTTACAACTGAGTTTTGTATTATCATATCTGTGTCATTGGCTAAAAAAAATGTTAATGAAAGCTGTAAGATCTCTGCATCTGTCTGTCGGTTTATGTAAGTATGCTATAGAGGCGTGACAGTTTTCTTCCTAAAGTTAATTTGTAAAAACTTCTATTTAATAGGCTTAAAGACAAACAAGCATTTGCTTAAATCAAGTATACTCTCAGAAATATAGAACCCAAATATCTTTCAAATTCACATGATCTAGAATAATCTTGGGTAAATAAAAGCTAGTTTATATTTGTTGGTTTAATTAAATACTTTTATCCTATCTAGGTTTACCAAAAGTCAAATTAGCTCATTTTCTCTCAGAATTTGTCAGCAAGAAAGACAATTTAAGATGATGGTTAGTTGTTTATTGCCTCATGAGCAGATTTTCATGAGTCATCTTAACATAATTGTTAAGAAAAAATAAATTAAAAGTATGTAAGTAAGACAAAGGTTAATAAATACACTTTTCAACAATAAATACATTTTATGGTATGTCTACTTAAAATAGCTTTTAAGATCTTTTTGGAAACTTGAAACCTTAGAATGATGAGTATTCATTGAATATCTAGATTGTTTTCAAATAAAATAAAATACTGAAACATTAATTACTGACCATAGACTTGCTCACTTTTGGCTTTCTTTTACAGAAAAACTAAAGATGTTTGGGTTTGTTAGTAAACATATTGTGCCACATGGAAAAATTTACTATGAGGAAGAATATATTTCTAGAAATTGTGAAATGTTTTTATAAATTTGTCAAATCGGAGAAAGCTGGTATAACAGTCCGCATTTACTTCTTTCTTAGTTTTCACTAGGAGAGAAGGATTCAAAGAATTAAGAATCCTACTTAATAGATGTAATTAAAACCTCTTAGAAGTAATAAAGGTAAAAGAAAACTCTATCTATAAACTGAACAGGATCCTGAATTCTTTTGGTTTCCTCAAATATCTGGCTACCACTCTCCAAACTGACATTTTCAACTTTCTTCCATCCCTCTGATCTGGAACCACGAACAACAAAGACTGCCCTTGAATGTCCTTGGAAGGGATGATACCAGGTCCACCTCACTATCCAGATGGCAACCAAACTTCAGGGAACTTGAACACTGGGTCTGCATGCCACAGTTAAAAAGGATCCCCCACCCTTGAAAATGTGCACCAGCTGGGGATCTAAAATTCAGATTGACTTGGGTTCCTCCCCAGAAGATGACGGCCTCTTGAGGTGAACAGCTCTCCCAAAGTCATGGATCAAGATCTTCATCTCCAATACGAAAACTCTTATTCCTTTTGCCTTTTTGCTCCTTGCTTTTTCTGTTAATGCACAGGAAGGCAACTCCTTAACTCTGGCAACAATTGGCTAAGGCCATAACGGCACAACAGAAGTCCTTAGATTTTCTTTCGAAGGTGGTTTTACATAATAGAATTGCCTTATATCGCTTACTGACTGAACAAGGAGGAGCGCGCCCCAGAGCAAATACCTCCTGCTGTAGCTGGATCGATACCTCTGGTATTGTAGAAAATTCAAAAAATTAACAAACAAGCCACTTGGCTAAAACAGATTGATGCCCCTTCAGGTATACAGCATTTGATTTATTTGATACTAACTAGTTTGGTTCGTGGGGGCCCTGGCTAAGTCTTTTGATATTATCCTCCCAATAGTCATCATTATAGTGTTGCTGCTGCATTATGTTCTCTCAAAGATCTTAAGTGCATGTTCACAGCCATCACAGTGCGTCGGATGGTCTCAGCTCGGAGAAACAGAAACAAGATGAACAATGAAATGAACAGCAATTTCAGTTTTTCCACAGAACTGACATCATAATCTATGAGTTTCACAATGAGACAATGATGCAGGACAGGGCGAACTCTCTTGAGTGGACATTCAAGTCCTGTGCCTAGAGAGAGGGGTCTTGACTGAGAGCGGGAAAGAATTCAAGTGCATGCCAAAGTAAGAGTCAAAAAGAAAGTTAGTAGAGAAAGGATAATGCTCCATAGACAGAGCAAGATCTGCCCTCAGTCAAAGAGTGAGGGGGCCAAGAGGGTCAGAGAGACAGAGATTAGACCAAAGGGAAAAAAGGCAGACTGAAAGACAAAGACCCAAGACCCTGAATGTTTGGGGCATTCAATTTATATATCATTCTTCTTTTCTATGAATTACATTTTAAAGACTTTGTTTACCTACTTCTATTTGATGGCAGGGGTGTACCATCTGAGAGATTAGAGTATGTACTGTGTAAGGCGTGCTAACCTTTTTCCATAGGTTCCCCATGGTTTTGGCCATAGAAAACGAATGTTGGGTACCAATTAGAGAGAGTTTTTCTTTCACAGTGTGGGGAAATGGTTTGTTAGTCATCCCAGCAGGAATCTCCCTTTGTTCTCTAGGTTTCCTCTTGGTCTGGCCATAGGGCTCACTGGCACATTGCAGGCTCTGAATACAGCTTGATTTAACATTTTAGTTCTCTTGCCTCCTCCCTACATTAACAAGAGCAACTTAGCTCTGATGATAACTGAAAGTAGCGCTGATACCAAATTTCTAGGCAATCAAGCATGTATATGAGGATGACCAAAAGGGAGGAATTGTTAAGTTAAAGGAGGCCATTGGGCTGATGTGGCTCAAATGCCATGGAGGCCTATGTAATAAGCAAACAAACAGCTAAGCCTGTAAATTCCTTGAAGTTGGGAAATCAAAATGCTAAGGACAACCAATCGCAAGCAGCCAACTAGTCTTTCCACTAAAGCTAATCAATAACTTTCTTATTTCTGCCTTTTGTGTTTAAGTCTCTCCCTGAGCTTCTGAAAGTGAAGTCCTCTGGTTTGAAGCTGCCCGATTCCAAGTGATTTTTGCTCAAATAAACTTTTAAAATGCTTCAGTTTGTTCAACAAAAGTGACTTCCTCTTTGCAGCTTTTTCTGACACTGTCCCTCCTCCTCAGTACCGGCTGTATTAGAACACACAGGAGGCTTTGCACTGGCTTGCATGCTGCTCTGGCCCCCCTGAAATGAGTCCTCTTTGAGGCCCGGTATAATATCTGTGTATTCTACCTTGTGTGCCTAGCATCCAGCACACAGGAGGCTCAATAACTATTTGTTGAATGAATGAATGGTGGACAAGGAGAAATGGATGAGAAATGCCTAATATTAATAGCAAGCGGTTACCTAGGACTTATTTTATGCCAGGCACTATGCAAAACCACGTACACCGAATAGACTGATTTATTTCTAAAGCAACCCTGAGGTGGGAGCCACTATTATCTTCACTTTAAATGTGAGGAAACCACCTCACATTGAAACTAATCACTTGTCCAAGGTCATAAACTAGGAAGCGACAAATGTGAGCCTGATCCTAGAGCCTACTGAGTGTGTTTTTCACCTTTACACCCAAGAGAAAAAGGATGCTCCACCCACATTAGAGATGGACACTGTCTAGTGGCTGCAAATCCTGAAGAGGGCTGCAGTGGATGCTGGCATTGGTGTGATGTGTAGCTTTCAGGATTCTGAAGGCTTCTGCATCCTTGGACTTTTTAGGGACACAGGGAAAAAAAGTGTCGTTCAAGGACATGGGAAGGGGCTGAAATGGAGAGAAACAAATAAAGGATCTGAAGTCTTGTTCTGAAAGGTTAGTCTGAAAAGGAAGTTTTCACTCCCTGGCCAGAAAAATGAAAACGTTAATTTTTCAGTTACAGTTTAGCCATGACATGCAGTTACTTGTGCCCCACAGCTCCCCCTGCCATTTACAGAGAACACCACCATCAAGATCTGATCCCTGATAAACCACAACCTGAAGAGGAAGCATGGCTGCAGTTCTGGTTTCTGCACTGTCTTATCTGGCCATCTTTCCCCAAACCGTCCTTCCTCTAGTAGCCCTCATTCTGGCCAATGGATCTCTCATTCACACAACTCATTAGGCCAAAAAAACCTGCAAGTCTCTCAAGATTCCTTCTTCCATCTCCCCCTTCATACAGTATTCTGTATGTTATGTCATTTTTGAACAAAATCCAATTGGTCACCGAGTTTTGTGAATTTCATTTCATAATATGTAATTCGTTCATTCATTTGATATTTATTGCGTGCCTTGAGAAGGCAGTGATGAACTGACTTCCTCCAGCCTCACCCTCCAAGCTTCAAAGAGCAGTGTGTCTTTTTCTTTTTTTTTACGCCTACAGCAACCTGTCTTCCTAGGTGGTCTCCCATCCAAATATTAACTAGGCCCCACCAAGCTTAGCTTCTGAGATCAGACTAGATCCCGCACTTCAGGGTGGCATGGCTATAACAAAGAGCAGCGTATGTTAAAGGAAACATTTTGCAAATTAATAGCGCATTCTAGTGCAGAACAGTAAATGCAACAAACAAAGTAGCAGAGGGCTGGGAGCGAATGCCCGAGTCTAGGATTCATCCAGGGAAGACCCAGGGTTTTTCCCTTGGCCAAGTCCACGCTGAAAGGTGAAGAATGCATAGTGAAACCGTGTGAATGGGGAGGCAAGCGCATATTTTTGGAGACAAGAACAGAAACAGGGCCCTCCATGAAGAGAACCCGGAGCTCAACACGACTTCAGCGTCAAAGGTGGGTTTAGGCAAATCTTAATCCAGTAACTACACTGCCCAAAGATGAGACAGGGCTGGACGGGAAAGGGGAAAGGGGAAAGGGAAAGAAAGAAATCCAGCATCGTTTTTCCCGTGTCTGGGAAGTTTGACCTTCAAGTGTCTCCCAGCGCTTGTCATTCGTTCCAAGTATCTCCTGAGCACCTTCGGTGCTTGTAGCTTCTAGTAGGGTCTTTCTGCCTTTAGTTTTCAATGCTTTGAAGCGGACAGACCCCAAGGGGGCAACTTTCAGAGTGCTGGGGGTGGGAAACCACGCTGGAAGCCAGAGACCTAGGATGTTAACGTCCTGGTAATTTCCCATCCGCCTTTACCGCCCATAGCTGCTTACACGCTGTCACTGGGAGGCTCCAGGCCTGCTATGTACTTGTCATCGCCCAGGTTTGCCCCGGTGCTTTATTCACTCCCCAAACACTCTTCCACCCTGCCCACCTAAGACCCGACTCCAGGCCCACGTCCTCCTCGCGTAGCCACTCGGTGACGCGCAGCTCCGCTAAGGGGGCCCGCACGGAGCGATCGGTGAGCCCCAGGAGAGCAGCCGCTGCAGGACGGCCGCAGGCCTGTCTTCCCACTTCTGGTGGCCACTCCAGTCGGGCTCCCGTTAGCGGGTCGGAGTGCGCGCGCCCGGCGCGATGTCCCCTAAAGGGCGCAGCCCGCAACGGCCGCATTCTCCACGAGGGCGACAGGGGAAGACTTTGGCCACCTCTGGCAGTCCTCGATCAGATCGCGGCCTTCCTGAGGCCCGCGGAGACTCACGGGGGCGCGCCCGAAAGAGCGCGCGCACCAGGCGACTCCGAGGTCCAGCAGCGGCGCGGGGCGGGCAGAGGCGGGACCGAGGGCGGGACGGCCACAGCGTCCGCCATTCCCCGCTCCCTCCCTCCAAGCCCCGCCGCGGCGAACCACTTCCCCACCCCCCTATCCCCACTCCCTCCCCCCACGGCGCGCGCTCCGCCCGCCCCGGAGCCTCGCCCTCCGCCACGATGAGCAAATGAGCGCGAGTGAGGGCATGAAATTTAAATTCCACTCAGGGGAGAAAGTGCTGTGCTTCGAGCCTGACCCCACCAAGGCGCGAGTGCTGTACGATGCCAAGGTGCCGCCGCGGAGGGACAGGGAGGAGGCGCGGGCCGGGGATCCTCCCCTCGGACGGGTTGCGGATGCGGGTGCAGATGGCGGCGCGGAGCAGGGGAAGCGGCGGGGCCGGGGTGCTCCCGGCCCGTGGCTCCTGGGCCTGCAGTGAGCCACGCCGACGGCAGGGTGCGCTCCCGGGCGCCGCGGGGAGGAGGGGCGAGTCAGGGGGCGGGGCGAGCCGGGGGCGGGGCGAGCCCGGGTAGAGCTCTTCCGTTTCCGCCCGGCGCGCAGAGCTGCGCACGCGCCGTCCGAACCCGAGTGATGTCGCGTTGCTGTGGCCCCGCCGTCGCTTTTGCGCACGCGACGCCACAGAGGAACGTGAGTGCGTCTAGGTGGCCGCTCACAAACGGCCATTGACTTCGCGTTAAACCGCTGTTCTTTCTGCGCGGTTCGGCGCCGCGTGGGCTTTCGTGTGACTCCCTGAGCGACAGACTCGGTCCTCTGTCGAGCCACAGAGCTGGCCGTCGACTCGCTACATCGTTGCCCTGGGGCCCCTCCAGTCGATGTGGGCCGGACCCCTTCCGTAGGCACCGAGGGCAAGGTTAAACCCGTGCCTTCTTCCCTTCTCAGGGCCTCTCAGCATTTATATTTTCAATCCCCGAACCGTGCCCCGTGTACCTAAATCTGGGGGCTCGCGGGGGACTGAGCTCAGGTCTGGATGGCGAGAGGGAGGGGGCCTCGCAGTCTGGGGTGGTATATCCTGTCGTTAGTTTCACATGTACCCTCTGGGGACACCAGTTGAAAGTATGGCGTAATCTGCCAGCCATCCTGGCCTTGGACACTGGCTCTGGGGAGACTACAGCTCCCAGAAGTCTCAGGGCTGCAGCTCTCTGGCCTAGCCGCTCATTTAGTGACAAATTGGCAGGCCAATCGCTTCAGAAGCTGGACCCATTCTCACACTCAGAGACCAATCACGGGGAGATGGGAGGGATGTTTCCTAGTTTGAGGCATCCATTCAGGAATAAAATGGAATTGAAAGGAAAAATGTTTCAATGTAGCTCCCGGTCTAAAAAAGGAGCGAATGGTTTTCTTTTCAAAAAGATCTATGATCTAGTTACCCTGCTCTAGCTTCTAGGATTCTGTATGTTATCTCATTTCTGGACGATATTTCCTGGTTTCAGATTGTCGATGTTATTGTTGGGAAAGACGAAAAAGGCAGAAAGATCCCAGAATATCTGATCCATTTTAATGGTTGGAACAGAAGGTGAGTGCACTTGTTAAACCGGACTGAAAACTGATAATCTCAGCAGCCCAGGAACATTGCAAACTTCTCTGTTAAGTTTTAAAAACACTTGTATAAAAGCTTCATTTCCTGTTTTGGTTTTTTCCTCATCAAACCTTGCCTATTCAAAAGAATGATTACTTTTAAGTTGATTACATTTGGGATCTCAATAGGCAATTCCGAAAACCCGAGTCGCTTCTGTAATCTGAATGATTTTCCTTTTTTGGTTAATTTGTATCTTTGTGTGTGTGTGTGATTTTGACATTTTTAAATACTATTCTAAAGTGTAAAAGATTCTGGGACGCATGTTCCTGTGAGGTGCTTTTAGAATTTCTTTCGAATGAAACTAAAATACTGAATTTTACATCTTTTTTTTTTTTCTTTTTTGCTTATTAGCTGGGATAGATGGGCAGCTGAAGACCATGTCCTCCATGACACGGATGAAAATCGGAGATTACAGCGTAAATTGGCAAGAAAAGCTGTAGCTCGCCTGTAAGATAGAAAAATCACAATGCAAAATGTTATGCAATGTGTTTTCTCCTAGTGTTT
The DNA here is from genome assembly GCA_030015415.1 of Cynopterus sphinx. Lineage (NCBI taxonomy): Eukaryota > Metazoa > Chordata > Mammalia > Chiroptera > Pteropodidae > Cynopterus > Cynopterus sphinx. The sequence continues at coordinate 3,863,251 of CM057388.1, forward strand.
AGAATTTTTATGATATAAAAGTAAAAATATGAGCAACATGGTTTATTAAGTAATTTTACATATTGAAAGCATGTTAGTAAAGACTTTCTGTTGTATTCTAAGTAACTGCTGTGTTTTCAGAGGTTATTGTATAATATTCTGAAATGGAAATTATTTATATTCTAAAGTTTAATTTTTTGTCTGGTACTTCAGAATCTTTGTTGTTATATCTAGTTTTTACCTCAAGGTCCATATCAACCAGCATCAGAATTTATTTCAGTCATGTTTGTTTGTTTTTTCAGGAGAAGCACAGGAAGAAAGAAGAAGCGCTGCAGGTTGCCTGGTGTTGACTCCGTCTTAAAAAGCCTCCCAGTTGAAGAAAAAGATGAAAACAATGAGAACTGTGAGTGGCTTGACTTATTTTCTCTAGTTCTTTTATGCCGTAGGATTGAGGGGCAGGATTCATTGAAATTATAGACAGACATTTTAAGGTCATTACATATAACATTTACCCCTTTTGTTTTTGACAATTAAAGTAACAGTCAATAAGTTTGTAGTTAGTCTTCCTCAGTCATGCTCTTGATCACTGCCTTCTCAGCCAGTGTCTTTATTATAACCCCTCAGGGGTCCAGTCCCCTGGTAGTCTTGGTACCTCATGGGCCTCACTTATGAATGCAGCAGGGGCTCATAGGACCCTAGGTAACTGAACACTTTCAGATCATTTCCATTTGTGGTTTTTGCATCTATTGAAATTTGTGTAATAATTTGCAAAATAAATTGTTATTCTGAAAGGTCTCATATTCAGCATTTAAAATGTGTGGAAGACTGCAATTTATTAATACCAACAGTAGGACACACACTCCACCTTAAAGAATTGTTAGCCTAAGGGATAGGGATGTATATAACCCAGGTTTGTCTGATAGTTCTTGTTTTACCTAGCAATAAGCACTTCCTCTGATGACAGTAGTGAAGAAAAGGATGAAGCAATAAGTGAAGAAAGTGATAGTGAAGAAAAGACTGAAGTGGTAAAAAGTTTTTATTGTAAACACTCTTTGTCTTTGGCGTATATTTTAGTGGTAAAATTTTATGTGGTAAAATTCTTGAGTTGTGAATCATTTTGTAAAAATACATTTTTAAACCAGAGATTATAAAGTCGGTATTTCATATTTAAAGGAAAATAGCGCTTCACCGTATGAAGCTCTCGATGGCTCTTTATACTCAAAGTATTTCTATAGTTACCTCTTTCTTTTCAATGAAATCGTGAACTTTTTTTACAATGGTGACATTTTTAAATGTGTATCAGAGTTTGGCATCTTCAGCCTGCTTTCAAAGCTAACATAAATCCCACTGGTAAACTAAATGGGAAAGAAGCAAAATGAGCATTTGCAGTATGGTTAGTACCTTAAAGCAAGTTACCGTTTGGCCTTTAAAGTGCTTTTCATTAGAACACGGGGCAGAATTACTGGTATAAATGTGGAGGATTAACTGGGTTCATATCATAGTAGGCTCTCCTGTGTACTTCCTTTGGGTGTAGACTCTCCTACTATTGTTAAGTCGTTTAAAAGTATGGAATTGTGATATTGCAGAAGGAAGAACTGGAGCTGCATACAAGAAGGGAGATGGAAGAAAGAATAATAACTATAGAAATCCCTGAAGTTCTGAAGAAGAAGCTTGAGGACGATTGTTATTATATCAACAGGAGGAAACGGGTACACAGGGAGAACTCATAAAACCTGGATTTGTAATAGAGTGGTAATATTTTGTAATCGCAGACTCAAACAATTGAGAACCTTGGGAGAGTGAAATTTGTATTTTAAGTTTGGTACTGAGTCGCGTTTTAAACTTCTCTGACGGTACTTTGCTGCAGGTTAAATCCAAGTATGCACAGTCTTTCCCAGCCCTGGCTACCAGTTAGAATCCTCTAGGGAGCTTTGCAAAAGTCCTGATGCCTGGGCTCAACCAGGAGAGTGAGATGAAATTGATCCAAGGCTGGGGCCACCTGCAGATATAGTCTCAGAGGCGACCCAACTGGTTCTAATGGCTCACATCAGAAACAGTGCTTGCATTCATATGCAAAAGTAATGCTGTAATCTACATCGAAGTGTTTCAGAGCATATTTATTTAAAAAATTCTCTTTTAACAGAATTGGCTTTATTTTTGAGTTAAAAAGTGATATAGACAAAACCACTGTTTCTTAGAATATATGGTTTTATATAGTGGGATGAATACATCAGATGTGTATATTTTTGTTCACAGTTAGTAAAACTTCCATGTCAGACCAACATCATAACTATTTTGGAATCCTACGTGAAGCATTTCGCTATCAATGCAGCCTTTTCAGCCCACGAGAGACCTCGTCATCATCATGCCATGTCACATGCCAGCATGAATGTGCATTATATCCCGGCAGAAAAGAAGTGAGTGGGAGAAGGGGGATTGGCACCTCGTGGTTCTCTTTGTGTATTAGAGAAGTGACTTTTAGAACAGGTAATATTGTTTCCATTTCAGGTACTATGAATTTATTTAAGACATCACTTCATATACAATTTAATATTGAAGTATCATCCCTTTTCTGAAATGTCCAACAACTATTTAGGTATCTGGTCTGGATGCAACCCCCAGACCAGTTTGCTCAGTGATGTAACTTAGAGAGATAACTTTTTTTTTTCCCCTTCGGAAGCACCAGAATGGGCAATGAGAATTTTATCACAGCTTGTTTACAGGCACATTTTTATTTCAGTCTGAGTAATTGTCCTCATAGCCTGCCTTGGTGCCTGTGACCCAGCTGGAATCAAGTCAGACAAGTAGATTGTTCAAGTCCAAACAGGACTTAGAAATTCATCGGGTCAATCCCCAGGGATTGGGGATCTCTACTTTCTGCAGCATGGGCTGCTTGGGCTCCTCTTGTGGAACTGGGCATGTTGATTTATGTTCTCTGTGGTCAGTTAGAATTACTGCAGTACTTGCTGTACTTTATAACATAGATCTGTGTTGCCTTTTAAATACTGTTGACATCTACAAATTCATTTCATTCTGTACATTTCTAGGTATAATATATAGTCATTTATAACCTTGCCTTATTAAAAATGTATAACTTCCTTATGATATTTTGGGAAGTTCTGATTATTGCGTCCCTAATCTTTTTTTTTTTTTTTAATCCTTCCAGTGTTGACCTTTGTAAGGAAATGGTGGATGGAATAAGAATAACTTTTGATTACACTCTCCCATTGGTTTTGCTCTATCCATATGAACAAGTTCAGTATAAAAAGGTGACTTCGTCCAAATTTTTTCTTCCAATTAAGGAAAGTGCCACGAGCACTAGTAGGTAAGTTAGCCTGTGGTTCAACCATTGGATATCAGCAATCAAATAGTTGAATCTGTTTTTGAAGATTTCTGTCTGATGCTATGGACCAGCATGTTTGGAGGAGGGAGAAGATGGAAGAAGTGCTCATACTGGTGGTTTTCTTTTTCCTGGGGAAGCTAAGTCATCATTCACTTGCAAATGGCTCGGAAAGATTTTACCAAGTGAAGATTCCAGGGTAGAGAGAGAACTTAGTTGGATTTTGAGCAGCATCCCTGTCTTTCCAGAGACAGTGGGGTAAAGAGTACATGGCCTGAGAAGGGTAGATGTGGGTGTGAGTTAGCATCCTCACTGGCTGTGGGAGTTAGGCGGGGTGCCTCCTGAGCCTTTTGCTTCTACCTCTGTGCTGCGCATGAGCCACATGTCCCTTCCGTCCCCTTCTCTACTTTCTTGGCTCCTGTGTCCTGGTGCTCTGTTTGCCTTCCTTTCCTGTTGGTTTCACCCCAGGTGAGAGGCCTGTACCACTCACTGGGGACCTGTGTCTATGTCCCGTGCCCTCCTCTGAACCTGTGGGTTCTCAGTGTCTGGGGTGAACTCTGCTTCCATATGATTAAGGCTTTTCTAGTCCTGCAAGTCATGACACTGTGGTAAGAACGTGCTATTGTGACCAGGGTTTCTCAGCTTTTGCCCTGTTGATGTTTTGAATCTCATCGTTCTTTGCGGGGGACCAGGACTGTGTGCTGTCAGCTGTTTAGCACCATCCCTGGCCTCCAATCACTCTATGCTAATAGCACTTTCCTAGTCGTGGCAACCAAAACTGTCCTCATGTCCCCCTGGCAGGACAAAATCCCTCCCGGTAGGGAACCTTCTCTTAGATGAAAATAAAAGATCACAGTCTGTAGTGCCAGCATGCCTCAGCATGACTGAGGGAGTAACAATTTTAAATATTTACTCACCTTTAAAGAAAATTTTCATGTTGGCACATTGGAAGGGAATGTTTACAACTCTCGGGGAGTGGACTTGAGAGTTTCCTGTGCCACGTGAAGGGGTCCATGTGAGAGCCCCCCAGGTTTTGTGGAGATTCTGCAGGCCAGGCATACGTGACATGGGCTCTTCTTCCATAGGAACCAGGAGGAGCTCTCGCCAAGCCCACCTTTGCTGAATCCATCCACTCCACAGTCCACTGAGAGCCAGCCCATCACAGGTGAACCGGCCACCCCCAAAAGGCGCAAAGCTGAGCCCGAAGCCTTGCAATCTCTGAGGCGGTCAACGCGCCACTCTGCCAACTGCGACAGGCTGTCTGAGAGCAGTGCCTCGCCTCAGCCCAAGCGCCGGCAGCAGGACGCGTCGGCCAGCATGCCTAAGCTATTCCTGCACCTGGAAAAGAGTAGGTCCATTCCTGGGCCCAGCCCGGCTGTTTACTTTGCTTGATCTGGACCAGACACTCCTGGCTTCTGGAAGGGTCCCTCCAGCAGGAGGGGCTGGGGAAAGAAAGGGACAAGGGTGTGGGCACAGCTGCATTTGCCCACTCGCCTGTGGGCAGTCAGCCCAGACTTTGGCCCTGATGGAGCCTCATGAGGCATTTCTCTAGCCTGTGAGCACCTGGCTGCAAGAGAGGTGCCACCACACCTTCAGCTCTAGTTGGATGCTTGGTGCCTGCTGGTTTAGCTCTGTCTCACAAGTCCATTACTCACGCACCATTCTCTCCCCCAACCCTGATCCGCCATACCAGGCAACCACTAATCACTTCTTACCCCTATGGATTTGCCTCTTCTGGGCGTGAATTCATATCAGTGGACTCACGCGACAGACAATGTGGCCTTGTCTGTGGCTTTCACTGAGAATGATGTTTTCCAGGTTCATGTTGTAGCTTCTATCAGTACTTGATTCTTTTTTCTTTGCCTAATAATATTCTAGGTTCTGTCTTACAATAGGAGAGTTATTATTAGAGATTAATAGCTTCTCTGCTGTTTGTAACAGTCATCCAGCTAACTTTAATTCATAGTTGTGTGACTTACAAGTGAATAATGAACATTTTTTCGTTTTGAAGAGACACCTGTGCATAGCAGATCATCCTCGCCTGTTCCTCTGACCCCCAGCAAGGAAGGGAGTACGGTGTTTGCCAGTTTCGAAGGCAGAAGAACTAATGAAATCAATGAGGTAAGGAGTTCGTGTGTGCTGTTCATCCCTAGTGAGTCCTCCGTTTTGTGGTAGCTTAAGGTAGAAATCGGGTTTCCTTAGCATTATGTTGCTCTTGGCTGTGGATGTTAACAGAATTATTTATGTGATGTGTGCCATTGTGCCATTGGTTTCTAAAATTATAAAATTGTTAAAGGACTCCAGCCCTACATTGACATTCATCTTAATCTTAAAATAAGTATTGAAATATGAGTACAATAAGTCTTCACTAAAATCATCAATAGATTCTTCAACCTACATATAATGAAATACAGTGATATACAATGAAACCAGTTTTATTGTAGGCTAATTGATGTAAGCAAGAGAGAAGTTCCTATAGCATCTCAGCATTGTAACAGTGATGTGATTCAAAGACCTACATTTTCATTTTATAGAATAGACATCAGAACACTTTCTCTGCAGAAGGCAACAGAGTAAATATTTTAGGCTTTGCGGGCCACACAGTCTCTGTCAAGACTACCCAACTCCAAAAGCAGCCTCAGACACCTTGTAAATGAATGAGCATGCTATGTTGAAATAAAACTATTTATGAATGCAAATTTGAATAGCAGACATCTTTCATGTGTTGTGAGACATTTTTTCTATTTTTCCAACCACTTAAAAATATAAAATTTGTCTATAACAGTAATATTAATACCCATCCCTTTGAGAGCCTGCTGTATTTCAGCATTATGCCAGGTGCTTGACTAAAATTACTGCGAAATCTTGCTTTGCCACCAGTTTTCATGTTTCCAATGGGGAAACTTTACATTTTAAAACAACTATTTTTAAGGCCATTTAACTGAAGTGTAGGTAATGAGTGTTTTGGGGGGGTTCCAGAAATGTCTTAGTCTACTAGGGTATTCAGTGAATCTCACCTAGGAGGTGGGGTTCCCTTGTTTTGGGGTACAAGGGCAGAGAATATTTGATGACCGAGGGGAAGTCAGCAGACTTTTTCTCTGAAGGGTCAGTTTGTAAATATTTTCAGGGTCAGGTACCATATGCTCTTGTCCAAGACTACCCAACTCTGCTGTTACAGCATGAAATCGATGCGGACAGCATGCTCCGTGCCCCCAAAAGTTAGTCATGCACACTGGTACTTTCATATGGCTTTCATGTGTCGTGAAATATTTGTCATATAACAACCATTTTTAGCACAAGAGGGTCTGACTGGATTTGGCCCCAGAGCCATAGCTGGTTGACCCCTGCTAGAGAAAATCCAATCTGTTTTTCAGTGATGTCAATGGAAGTTCAGGACTTTTCTGGTACCCTGATGCCTGTTTCCAGACAAGATGGCCCCGCAGGTGTTATTATTTCAGGGGAATCGTATTTCTTTTAGAAGGCTGCTAATTATTCAGGCAGGTCTGTTCCCACCCTGGTCAGTGCCTGAGCTTGCCATCTAGTGGTTATGTAGACAGCTGCGGGCTCTGGTGAAAATAGGCTTTCTAGTGAGTGGCTTGGACTGCGGCCTGTGCTCAGTGACTCTGAGGCCTTAGTGTATTTCCACCTTTGTGAGTGTGTTTTAACCAGAGCTCTGCTTCCAGATCATTGGAGACTCTACTCTGCCAAAGCCGTGTGTCACCCCACTGCATCAGGGGAGGGTCTGATGCTCACAGTACTTGTTAAGATCATGGGTGGTCCTGTTGCACACCCTGGCTGAGAATCCCTCCACTAGAAACCTGTCATTTCCCCATAATGTATCTTTGATAAGTAGAAGATGATGGACTTCATTGAGATGCAGAATTGAGTGAGCGAGATATGCTAGCTTGGTAACTAGCTAAATGACCAGCTTTTGTACACACTGTGTGCTTCATGCCTCCAGTAATTGCAAGTTTATGTTTACCAAGGGGTCAGGTGCTAGGGGTGTATAAAGATGCTAAAATGGCACACCTGGCCTCATTCTGTGTCGTAGGAGTGGGGTCTGGGAGGTAAGGGCCAAAGCCAGTCTGGGGTCACACGAAACCATGGGGATGCCTGTCAGCTTCTGCTCTTGCATTTTGCTTCTAGGGTTGTCTTGGTATCCCCTGGTTTGTCTTCTGCAGGGTTTCCTTAGTCCCTACTATTTCCAGATTAGGTTCAACCAACCCCAAAAGCAAAGCAGCAACTCGACAGAATAGTTCTGTAGTTTACTTAATTGTTTCTACAGGAGCTTCTCAGAGAGTTTTGAAATTCATCTCTTTAACAAAAGCCCCAAAATCCATCTGCATTTCCGACATTCGAAGTGAAGGAAAATCAGTTAGCAGGGTTGAAATCTGTTTTCACTTTATTCAGTGAGTCAAATTAGTTTCCAAAGTGAATATAACATAACAGGAATTAGAGAATCACGAATCAGTGGAAATGGTACTCAAAACAACTGCTTCATTGTTTAATACAGTGCGATTTCTAATAATAGAAAAGGAACAAAATGACTAAGACAGTTACAGCTAATTTACAGGTAGTAGTTGTTGAAAATTAGGAAATCAAAAAATTCCTTAATCTAATTTTAAGTCTCCCCCAACTTTTATTTACTTTTATAGGTTCGTGTTTATTTTGATATAGTGGCATTTTTCTCTGTACATACAACTTATCCTCATAATGTTTAGGTGATTAGAAGTGTCTTTATGTTGCCGAGGAAGGTGGATCCTACTGTGATTGATTTAAAAGGAAAAAATGTTTAGAAAAATTATATTAGAAAACTAATATACATATTAATGTATCATCTATATGAAAAACACATATCTATATCTTCCCATGCCCCCTGAATCATAATTCCACCACTAAGAAATGAACATTAACGTTTTGATATACACCTCTTGCTATTTTTCTATGTATTTACATAATTATACACATTTATATTGTGTATTTACTTTTCTCCAAGTGTCTTGTTGAACTTGTTTATTGCTTGATCCCCTTCAACATGATATATTATTCTCCTAAATCCTTGGATCATGCCCACAAAGAGCTTCATGGGAAAGTCAGAGACTGGATGGCTTTAGAACCTCCACATTGGTTTGTTGTCACCGTTTTCTCCCATTTTCTATGAATCAGCTCTTGAGGTGCCAGAGGGATAGGAAGCTTGAGGGTAGAAATGTGACACTTGATTGGTAGTGCATCTGCCCGTTGGCCTGAGAATGTCAGAACATGCATACTTCTTCCGAGGCCCCAGATGTTGACATCTGTTGGTGACAGAGGGTTAAGGCATTATAACAAAGCGTTGGTTCATGCTTTTCCCAGGTCCTCTCTTGGAAACTCGTACCTGACAGCTACCCCCCAGGTGACCAGCCACCTCCACCTTCCTACATTTACGGCGCGCAGCACTTGCTGCGTCTGTTTGGTAAGAAGCTCTGCACCTCGCTTTCTTCATTCTTTTTGTTGAGGGGAGGGGTTTAACAGTTGTTAACTTCTGTACATCTTGTAATTTTGGGGGTCTAAGAAAAAATCATTGAAAGATGACCTGTTCAAAAAAAAAAAAAAACACATAGCTGCCTTCCAAAAAATTCTCAAATTTCATAAAAATCGTGTTTGTAATATTTATACCACTTCTCTGTCTTTGTGTTCAGTAAGAGCTTTTCATTTGATGACGTAGAGCGTAATTTCAGTTCAAATAAGACTAAACAGTCCCAGACAATCCTCAAATGTGTTTTACTCATCATCACCAGATTCTGCCAATTGTAAATGGTTTTGCTTTTCTTTTTAATGCAGTGAAACTTCCAGAAATCCTTGGAAAGATGTCCTTTTCTGAGAAGAATCTGAAGGCTTTACTGAAGCACTTTGATCTATTTCTGAGGTATTATTGTTGCTTTGTCAGAACTTACCTCTACTGCCTTGTCTATGACTTTTCTGAATTTGTCTTTAATGGCTGTGGAAGCTAGTTCTGATATTTTACATAGTAACAGTATTGCCTCCGCATGGTTGATTCTAACTGTAATCGTAACATAAGGGATTTGGGATTATTTTTTTTTCCATAATATATTTATCTGGTTTCTGCGTAAAGGGTATTCATTTTATGGGGGGTAAAATTTTCTGTGTCACTAGAAGAATATAGTCAGATAACCTTGTGAAAAGAAAATTTTACAGTAGAAGCGATTGAGATTCATGATTCAACTTTATATTTTTTATTCAAGAGTACCTTGAGTATTAGATTTGTCTTTGTTGCAGGTACCTAAAATACTAACACTTACAGTTTGGATTTGGTTGTTTACTTTAGAGTTATTAGGATAAATTACCAGTAGTCTGTGTTGACAGTTTGTGAATTCAGAAAAAGGTATTTTCTTTACCTGACAGCCAGACATTTTATCATATCTTAGCATCATTTGCCTCAAGCCTTGCCCTCCCTCCCCCACCAACCATGCTGTGGGCCTGACCTCCTTTATGCCTGTGGCCCAGCTCTGTCCTACCCAGATGTCTGTGGACCAGTTTCTGTCCTTGGTTTTCAAGGCTGGTCATCACCCTGGCTCACCCAGCTTGTCCTAGCGACCTGGCTTTCTTTGTTCTTTCTCTTAAAGGGAGTGCCCTTTCCTTATGGTCAGGCCCTAGCCTCTAAGCTAATCAGGTTGGCTCTGCCACAGGGTGGGGAGCACTCCAGCAGAGAAATCAGGCCTGGAGTTTTTAAAAGATAACTTTCAGTGTCCGTGAGAGGAATTAGACTTTATAACATTTTATTAGAAACAATAAAAATTCCCTCTTTCCTTCCAGCCTCCCCTCAAACAAACCCACAACTCATTTTGGCATACAAATTGTGTAAGCTGAAATCAAATAATGTCAGTAAAACGTGAAGAGGTAGCTGTAGCTGCTGGTCAGCATAGGAAAGCCTGCTAATTTTGAAGTCTTTCCAATACCGAGAAATTAAGGTTTTAGAAAATAACTGGAAAGATTTACAAATAAATAAATTGGCTTTGAAAATGTATCCAAAGATGTCAACCAGAGAATCAATGGACTCAGCCACTAACAAGGGAGCAGTCAAAGAAGAAAACATTCGCTCCTGAGTGCATTTTGAGTCAGATTTTGTCTAAAGAAGGTACTGCAGATGTTTATTCTTAAAGTTTTAGGAACTTGGACAGGTGGGAGGAGGCTGGGGGAAACAGATATGAAGCTAACTAGCTTACTAATTAACATGAACCATGTGAGAATGTTTTAGCTCTTGATGATGAAATCTTTGACCCTTCAGAGTCAAGGTAGCACGTGTGTTGTAGACCCTTGAATACCCACTTTGTAACATTCATTGTCAGACACCTCAGTCTTCATGTGTTTTAAAACTATAAGCTGGAACTGTAACACCTTTTGGTGTGGCAAATGAGAACACAAAATGCCCTTTACTAGTTATATCATTCCATTTGGTGTAACTTAGCCCCTATGAGCATTACGAATTTCTCAAGGGACATTGGTTGAGTTTATAATTGATTTTTTATAGTTTGTTTTTAAAACAGGAAAATGTAGAAATAGTCACCGGGGCCTTTTTTGCACAGAAGTGTTTGTATAATCAAGGCTGACACCTAGTGGAGTTTCGGTTCTGTTTCTTTTTGTATACTTGATAGTGAAAGGATTCTGATGAGGCAGTGAAGAACGTAGAAGCTGGATATGTGCAATGTTCGTGATCAGTATACAGAAGTGAAGATTATATTCAATTTTCTCTCTGGTACCAATCAGGGGAGAAGTGTCGCAGGAGCTGGAACTTAGAGCACTGCTTGGTGAGGTTTAGCCCTTACGTGGTGATCATCAAGACTGTTGTTTTCTCTCCAGGTTTTTAGCAGAATACCATGACGACTTCTTCCCGGAGTCTGCCTACGTCGCTGCCTGTGAGGCACACTACAGCACTAAGAACCCCAGGGCGATTTATTAAAGTTTTGATGGCTCTGGAAGAACAGCTTCTCTGTCTAGCTCCATGCTCTGGGTCCCCAGTGGAGAACTGGGGAGATGATGGGCCTCTTATCCTGATAGAGCCAGTGGAGTGTCCACCCCAGTGGGGCTCTGGCAGAGGTGGGCCCATTTATTTGAGTTACTTTACTTATATACTGTAGTTATTTCTTTTTAAGAGTACATCTTGGTGCCTAAATGGCCTCCAGCATCTGAGCCTCACCAGTGCGCACAGACGCCAGCGCTGTTTAGGCTGTTTCTGTAGACGTTGGAGTCATTAACAATAACCGTGGTTTTTTAGTTATTTGTTAGCACTAAGCAAATTGTTTTGCAAACTGTTTCCATTCTTATGAGACTGAGCAACTCTAACAAATTTTAGTTTTGCTTGGAAATTGCAAAGTAGCCCCAAAATATTTTAGAGGGAATTGATATTGATGGCAAAAGAAAATTTGCAACTATACATTTGCTCGTTACAGTTGTTTTTCTGTAAAATCTTATTTTTGGTGATCTAACAAAAAAAAATCCTTGCCTGACTTGTTTGAGATTTTACTGCTAAACTTTGTCGTGTAATGTTATGGTTCACATTCTGTAAAACGTTATTTTTGGTGATCTAAATAAAGCAGAGCCCCTCTTGTTGGAAAGAACCAGCAGAGAGAATATTCATTCTGGCCTGGTCAAACTCATTGCAAAGGAACGGTAAGGTAACTGCTTGGCTCATAACTTTTTGTTTCATTTTGTTTTACCTCTTTTGCCTTTATTGTTAAGGCCTTTTGTTTTGCTTTCCTTCTTTGATTTTGCTTCACTGGGCAACTTGACTCGAAGGTGACTCCTGGATGTTGGTGCAGCTCTTTGCTGTCTGATCGCCCCCTCTGGGCTGGGCTAAGGCCAGTGCGTTCATCCTTACCCATGGCTGGCTTGTGGTCTAGGTCACCCATCTAATCCTCATCCTAGTCCCTCATGTGCCTTCCCCCTCCCCCAGGCCTTGAGTGGTGCCTGACTTTTTCCGTATCTCAGCTTGGCTGACCTTAACTTCAAAAGGCCACCGGTCATGAACAGGGGCCCCAGGGGAGTTTTTAGACATTTGTAAATGGTCACATCAAAGAAACTTCTACATACACTGGACCAGTGAGAAAAAGAACCACTGAATGGGAGTAGACACCACTGTAGTGCAGTTAGCTGGTAAGTAGCTCGGGGTTTTGGTGTCTAGTCTGGAGTGGCCTTTGGGTCCACGCTAGGTGTCATCTCTGGTTTCTGCGGTGCCTGTTCAAACCCGATGCACCTGTGTGTGCTCCAAATTGTTGGGAACATGTAATCAGGAATTCATGGCCTGCAAAAGAAAACGTGTCACAAGAATCTGCTTGTTAAATGTTTCCAGTGAAATGAACATAGACTGTCTCTTGGAACATATGTGTGGTTATGTACCTCGAGATTACAATGAATTCCTTTGCTAATAATGAAAAAATTTATTTTCTTCCCCCAAAAGTATTTTGTAATCACAAACTAACCTTTAGCTGATGATTTGCAGCTTAGGTTGATTTAAGTAGCGAAAATATCTCTATTGTATGTTGATAATTTTTCAAATAATTCAGTTAAAAATAAATTTCTAGACCCTTCTTATACAAATTATACATTATTCTCTTTTTGCCGATTTTTAAATTGTTACTCTCCTAAACTTTCAAACCTTGCAGTCGAGTGTCACATTGTTGATCTTTTCAGTCATTTAAAGGTGAACTGAAAATAATATTTTATTACCTCCCCTATCAAATCTTATACTACAACCCACTGAATCGTGCACTTTTAAGGTGAATTTTATGGTACATGAATTCTATCTCAGTTAAAACAGGGAGGTCTGGGTATTGATATGCCTAAAAAGAAAAATATACAGTGACAGCCCATTTTGGGGAACTTAAAAGGCTGTTTGATTCAGCACTTCAGCATGGCGTCACTGCCTGAGGCCTGCCAAGCTTCATTTTCTTACTCCAGTGAGTTCATACTTGACTTGAGGCTGAGAAAACCCAGTGCTATGTCTTTTTACAGTTTCCTTTGTAAGCAAATACGGAATTGACAGATTGTCACATTTCTTTGACTCCTAAATTCCGCATGGCAGGACATAAGGAATAAGTATATGCTGATGTCATGAAGTAAGCAAAAAGGTTAACAGAGGTTAGTGACAGCAAAAATAGTATGAATTAAAAATAATGCCAGTCATAGGCAGTTCATCTTTGTAAGTCTTCATGTTTTAGCATTTCTTTTCAACATCAATCTTCATCCTTCCAGCAGGTCATGAAACACCATAGGTAGTAAAGTGCTTGACTGTGCTTTCATATTGATTTGTACTTTACTCCCTGATGTACAGCCTTCAGTGGAATGATTTAATAAGTCATTTTGGAGATCTGCTTTGGCACAAGGTAAATTACAGCAGCCTGAAGGTTCCATTTACTGCTCAATCTTCACTATGGTAAAGGTGACTTGAGACAATTTCAGGTCGTCAGCTTCTATTAGTTGTCCATGATTATCCAGAAAATAATTTGGGGCGAGATGATTTGTGAGAAGTATGGAAACACACCTATTAGTGTCAGAGGATGAAGGTGGTTTAAATGTTCAGGTAGTACATTAAACCGTCTGAAAACCAAAAATGCTCTTTGAGGGACAATCCAGTAAGATTTTCTTTTGATAAATGATAGTTCATCTTTTATATTCTATGGCACGTAAAGCTTAACCAGTCATAGCATTAAAACTCTTTGTTAATTTGGTAGCTCATAAGAAGCCACAGCGTAGAAGACAGATTGAAGAATGTTTCTGGGTCATTACACACATGTGTACGCACCATGTCCCTGTCCCTAACCTTTGGGACATGAATTTCCAGCTTCTCTTATCAGGAGGTGGGATCTATTTGCCTTCCCCTGAATTTGGTCTGGATTTTTTTTCTTCCTATTTGGGGGCTGACTTTCAGTAGATCACCTTGAGGGAGTTGCTTTGCTTTGTAGGACACCCTGACCAGTCTGGTTTGGGGACTTGCTTCGGTCAAGAAGATCAGGCATAAGTGATTCACTTCCCTCCTCTCCCTTGGAATCCTGCTGAGATGTGAACAATTCTCGACTAACCTGATGGCTGAGAAGAGGCGGGTTGCCCAGTTTTCTCACCACCCATCCAACAAATAGCTGACTGCCCGACACGGGGGCAAAACCACTTTAGACAGCCACCCCCAGCCTACCTACCACCCCATTTCAGATGTAGACAAGCCAGCCAAATTCTGCCAAGCCTAGCCCAGGTTCACAGAACCACCCAGTTATATTGTTTATCAGTGATGATACATGCATATTGTTTTAGGCCACCGCATCTCGCAGTGCTTTGTTATGCAGCAATAGCTAATGTCGCAATGAGCCATTGTGGTGTTTTGCACCCTACCTAAGGGACTGCTCACACTTCACTGCCTTGGCTGAATTTGCTGAAATCTTGGCATGTTTGGAAGCCATGAGCTAACTGAGAGGACATCTTACCTGCTACTGCTCAGGTAACTAGGAAAATGGATAGAGACAGCAACACATCTTAGGGATTTTGTAATCAGTACAATATAAATTTTATCTGCAAAAAAAAAAAGTTTGAGGTCCTTCTCATTCTCTGCCTTTGAGAGGAGACCATACTCTCTGTGGAGCATTACCCCTTTTCTAATAAACTTTCCTTGTAACTCTAAAAAAGAAAGAAAGTTTGAGAAAACAGGAAAATAACAAAATAATAAAATACATTTTCACCAAAAAATTAACAACTAATTATTTTGTGAGATTTCAGCCACTGTTAAAAAGGAAATATTTTGGATTTGGCTAGAATTCCTTTTCCTGTTACCTGGATCTCTGTCCCCTGCCCTTTTCCCAGGGACAACACAACCCTGAGTGTGTAGTGTGAGTTCATAGTGCACACATGGAAGTCTTTGCTCTCATGTTCTTCATATTTTTGTGATATAGTGTCATGTTTACACATATACAGAAATGTGTACATATATATAATGACGTCAATTTGTATTTTTATGTATACACAGTTTAATCCTTTTAACTGTTGTATAACAGCCTACCATATGGATATAACACCCTCTATTAATTCTAGTAGCATTGTTGGATATTCAGGTTGCTTCCGAGTTCCCCCTTTAATAGTGCTGCAAAACAGCGCTTGCACAGTTCCTTGTATCCAAATACTGGTCTTTCTCTACATCATATGACCAGAATTGCTGGATGTTCAGACACATGCTTTTTCGCATTCTCTAGAGTCTAAAGTCACCCCATTAAGTACCTGGCTTTAAAAAGGTTCTTGGATGGCAAGTTTAAGGGGTGGTTGGCTTGTGGGACAGATTTATAACACAGGGAGCTAAAAAAAAAGAAAACCTGGATTAAAACTTGAAAGCATTTTGAAACATTACCTCACATTATTTTACGTTACCTCATCTCACGTCACCCCTCCCAGTGTTTTTCTGTAGCGTTGGGAATTGTTATTTGGTGGTCTCACAGAAATTAGAAATAAAATAAATTTACAGTTGTAAGAAGCAGGATAGAAGATGGTGTGCTACTAATAGCTCACTAATTGGTTTCCAGGGCAACATTTAATGACATCATGGAAAGATGTTGATTGGTCATCCAAGGAATATTTAAAATTTGTGTTGAATGGGGCAAATGCCCTATGTTAGATCATTTCTGAGGGGTCTCAGGTTTATTATTCAATAAAGCAAACCAGTCCTTTTGGTTTTTCTCAACTGAGAGGTCAAGTTTAAAAACCTGCGTTTTACCATGAGAAGACTAACATGTTAAACATACCCCATGGTATAATCAAGGTTAGGTCACACAGCATTCTCCCTGTAAACAGGAGAAAATCACCCTCATTGCTTAACCAGTAAGTAGCTGAATGTTCTTAGATTTTACACATCCCCTGTCTACAGTGAACTAGTACACAACAAGCCTGTGCTCATCATAAATGTTCCCAAGAAAGTGTGTGCACCCTTTGTCCTTCAGGCTCAGTCTAGACCAGCTGATCTAGGATGACATCATCACCCTATTGTTTTCCATGTGTAACCATATTTGAGAGCTGCCTGAGGTTTTCCAATTTATGTCAGGTTACATTACAGATAGTCTGTAATACAGCTGCTCCTAGTTTAAAATTCTTCTAACCGGTGATAAGAATTGCTGGTTTGCAGAGGTAATAATACTCTATCATGCATTTTGAAAAGAAAATTGAGGAAAAATAAAACTATTCGAAAAGTACATCTTGTCCTCAAAATTTCCTAGCCAGATCAATCACAAAATCATGATTATAATGAGTAGGAAAAGAACATCAATGAAGTTAAGTGCTTGCTCCTAGAATCACTCTAAAAGGAACATCTGTGGCTAGTTTTTCAGTTCTATCCTTTAAGGTTTTTGGAATCAAGGCTCTGGTTTTGGAGATATCCAGCATATTTTGTACACTCGAGGGAAATTTTATAAAGAAGTTTCAAGATGTTGCCAGTTTTTCAGGGATTATCTGGCAGCTCCAAATCCTCCCTTCTCTTGTTCTGTTTTTCTGAAAATTGGGACTTTGCACGTTTTCCTTACGCCGGCTCGCTTCCAGCTTCTGCCAGCAGAGGGCGCCGGAGAGGGAAGCCAGAGGAAGCGGGAAGGGGCTTGCTTCATCCTGCCTGGCTTGCTTTTTCTGTCCTGGATGCAATGACACCTGGATCTGGCGGCAGCAGCTGCTTTCGGCCTCCGCCGGCTTCAGCATTTCTAGAATCGGCCTCCTGGGAGGCGCCCCTGCCTCAGAAGCCGGAGCCTTAGCTCCGAAGGCCCGTCCTCTAAAACCCTGGGCCCAGCAGCGAACGGGCAGCGGCATCCTTCCTCCCCCACAGGTATCCATCCCCATGTACTAGAAACAATTTTAGAGTTGTTGATACATCTTCCAACTTGTTTTCCAGCCGGATTATTGTGATTTACGCTCTCCCTGCTTGCGTGTGAAAATGCTTCTAGACAGCCCTCTCCCATTCAGTGGTTGTTAATTAACTCAGCATTGTCTTTTAAAAAGAGTTTTCCATTGGAAACTCTGGGATTCAGTGGAGATTGGTTGCGACAGAGGCCCTCTGTCCCACCAGGCCTAAAATATGTTTTATCTGTCCTTTCCAGATAAAATTGGTGAGACATGATCTGGCTTTTCAAATATAATACAATCGCGCCTTCCTTTTTTCATATTTTCAGAGTTATCTTTCAGTAGCTGTTGTTAGGTCTCTTTTAACATTCATACTTTATTTAGGAGACATTTTCCTCCTTTTTATTGATTATATTTATCAAAAGTGATCGCTTCTATGTTCTGTTTAGAGAAACTTGCTCTAGGATTAATTAATGGCATCTTTTTCTGTTTTCTAATATAGTCAATTTTATACTTTATTTTCTTCGTCCTACTCAGGTTTAAAAACCATTTTCTAAAAATGTTAAGGTGATTATTAATTAGTAGTAGTAATATTATTAAACCAAACAATCCCCATTTCTTTTAAAATCACATGATTTTAAACTAACATTTCAGCCCCTCAAATAAAACCAAGTTAAAAACTAAAAGGTACAGACACACAAAACAACTAAAAAGAAGAGAAAAAATCATCCACCATCCACCATAGCTAGTTGCTATAATCATTTTGGAGTTTTTTCTTCTAGTCTCCTCTTTGAGGCACCTATATTTCAATGGTTACTTGAAGTCACTGTTTTTTGAGATTTAAATTAAATTTGCCTGAGCCCCCCTTACCACTCTCTATAGGAAATTTAATCCTCTGCTCCAAGTTTCTGTCACTTCAAGGGGACTTTTATTCTCATGTCCAGACCAGTATCTTCTCTCTTTGCCTTTCTCTCATTAACCATTTTCCCTTTTTTTTTCTGGGAGTAGTTATCAACTTTGATCCTTTGATCACTAGTCAATTACAAGTTGCCTCTCCTCAGCAGACTTAAATTCAACAACTCTCTTTTTGCTTTCTGTAAAGTCTTTCTTTCTCCTGACCTGTTTTCTGTGTGATAAGACAAATAGAATGGGAAAAAAAAGTTTCTTTGAGGATGAGATTCTGAAACCACTGATACTGAGATGGTGGATTAAAACAATAAATCTTTTCAGAGTTTAGTTTATATTTTGTGTCGTACTGCTGTTGCCAGGTGACTTCACTGTCTTAGATGTTTCTCTGTGTCTTACCTGTAGTTGAGGAGATGCGTTTTTCATCCAACCTGCTCATAGCGCCATCTGAACAGAATGATGTTTCTTGCTTTTAAGATATAAAAGGAGATGATGGAGCTGGCTTGTTTTAGAACTATTTTTAAATATCTTGAAGTTTTGAAATACTAATCGGAACATCAAAACCTTAGGTTGACTTCATGGATTGCTACATGATGACAAAGCTTAGTGGTTTCGAACAGCAGTGATTTCTTGTCACCGCCCTGTCAGCTGCCGAGCCTGCGTTAGGTGGTTCACTGCAGTGGCATTGGCTGGGGCCACTTCTGGGGCTGCGTTCAATTGGGTGCGCAGCTGGGCAGGGTCATCCAAGGTAGCTTCACTCAAGACTGGTACCACAGCTGTGGTGCCTGCTATGTCTGGGGACTGAGGGTGATAGACTCTTCACATGGTGACTCAAGGTGCCAAGAGAAAAGTAGAGCTGCCAGGCATCTTCTGCCATGTCCCGCTGTCAAAGCAGGTTACTCCAGATACAAGGGGAGAGAAAACAAACTCCATATCTCGGTGGAGAGAGCAAAATGCAGCACAGCGAGGAAGGGTTCTTTGGTAGCCATATTTGTAGAGACAATCTACTAAGACTTCACATAAATCCCTTTCTTTACATTCAGGAAAATAACCCATTAGATATGGCAGTTTTACACATCTGGTATTTATTGTGTCATAGAGACAGTGAGGATAAATAATTAAATGTCTAATGCATCAGTCAGTAAAGGGCCAGATAAATAATTTAGGCTTTGTGGGCTATACAGTGTCTGCTGCAACTACTAAATCTCCTCCATTATAGTGAAAGCAGCTATAGACTATATATATATATATATATATATATATATATATATATATATATATATATATATAATCATGTATAGACAGAGCTGGGTTCTGATACATTCTTCACAGGTGGTGGGTGAGATTTGTCCCATGGGCTGTATTTGGCTCCCCCCTCCCTGGTCTAGAGAAATAGTACTTTCCCTCTATTCTAAAGGAATTTAAAATTAACTATAGCAAGAATTTAAAATTAACTATTACATTAACTAACTAAAGTTAATGTAATAATGAACACGTAGCGAGCTTGTCCTTGTTATTTTCTTTTGCTAACGTCATCGCAAGCTGATAGCATCAAGCACCATGTGTGGAACCTGTTTTGTCACCTGACAGGATAATGGCAACACATCTTTTCTCCCTGCTTGATTGCCATTGCCTTTTAGATTCTATAAAATCATTTCATGTCCTCAGAGGAAGGGCATTTGATAATGTGAAATCTGATTTGGTAAGCAAAAGGCAAACAGTGTGATAGTTTATAGTTTGTTTTTGAAATACATATTCTAGTTTATGTTCCCTCGACTCCAGATATTTGAATTCTTGGGTTCTTAATAGTGGAGCAGAAGGAAAGGCGTGATTTTAAAACCCTCTTGACCACTTTTTATAGTGAATGGTTTTTTTGTGCTCTGCACTTTCTATAAACCCTCCACATCTCACATTTCATCAGTGATACATTAGTGCTTTATGAGATCACAATGTGTTGTTTCTTTTCACATTCATATATGACCATAGGTGGGTAGAAATTGTGGAGAGCTTTTCATCAGTGTGCATACCATTTAAAATGACAGGAGGGCCCAGGGAAAATAATGTCCATCCTCAGCACCAAAGACACTTCTTTTCGTCTATTTTTAGGTATATGCATTCTATAAATCAAATATACTATTCTTCTCATCACTACATTATGGCTTATATTAAATCCAAAGAGAAGTATTTGTTTTTGTAGTTAAAATAGGAAAGCTAAATGATGTATAATCCTGTATATAAATAGTTTTCAAAATTCTGGTCATGTCACTGGCCTTTTACAACTCTCAGGTCTGACAATGCAGTTTCACTGTTGCTAACAAACTTTTCTTTTCTCCCTGCACATTGAGACACCAGGATGTAATGTAAAGACTTGCTGCCTTTGGGCCACGTATTGACTGACAGGCCCCACTGGTCTGTAAAAGCTAATGTGAAAAATGCTGCCTTTTGTGGTTCTGTCCTCACAGTTTCTAGCTCACCATCAGCTTCAAGCTGGCACCCTCCACCCTTCCCTGCAAGGCCACAGTGGTGGGAGCTTCAGGCCCAGTTCCCAGTCTCTGACTCCCCTGGAAAGTGCAGCAGAGGTTTGGAGAGAAGGGTGTGCTACACTGTGGGGGAGAAGGGGTCGAGCAAACCCGCACCTCCCTCTTTGCAGTCACTGCTACTAAGTGCCCATTTTGTCAGTGTGGAGGGATTTCTTTAGCTGCCCTTGCGATCCTTGTCTGGATGCTCACGTTTGATTAAAATAACATTGGGCATCCATTCAGTGGCTTTACACAGGCAACATGTGCAGTGTTTAGATTGTAGATGGCATTAGAATAGCAGTTATCACCTGAGCTCCTCTTGGTCCTGCCACAGAAAGTTCATCTCCTCAGCACTTGTGCCTGCCACGAGTCTCTCTGGGATCTATCTCAACAGTGAAGTAACAATAAATAGAAGCCATTTCTAGCACCCTTGTTTTGAAGTGGTTTTGCCTTTCTCTTAGGCCCTTTCAAATCCATGCTTCCTTTGTATTTTCATTTCATGATTTTCACCTCTAAGCACTCAGCCTGAGGGTTGGCTTCTCTTGTTTGACTGAGTGGAATCAGGCTTCTAGAACCCAGCACGGAGCCTGGGTCTCTGGGAGGAGCCATTTTTCTTTTCTGCTTTCTTGAGGAGAATCAATCCACAAAGATGCAAAGATTTTATTCTATTTCATCCACCAGCCAGCTGACTGGCACTTTTTTTTTTTAAAATACATATGAAGTTACCATGCATTGGGGTTTCTCTATGTTTCCTTTCAGAATCATCTCCTTTATTTTTGTCCTATTTCCTTTTTCACCATCTGTTGACATATCTTCTTCAGAGATACTGAAATTGAGACATTAAATATGTTTGGGAGGTTGATGGCTGATGTTAATGATAAAAGGTTTGAGAAGGTGATCAAGGGTCCACTGTGACAGACTTCAGTTGTCCCCTCTCACCCATGGTTTCACGTTCTGTGGTTTCAGTTACCTGCAGTCAACCGTGCTCTGAAAATATTAAATTGAAAATTTCAGAAATCAACAATTCATACGTTTTAAATTATGCCCCATCCTGAAGAATGTGATGAAATGTCACATCATCCTCTCCATCTGGCTGGGGACAAGACTCATCCCTTTGTCCAGCGTCTCCTAGACGCTCTGCACCCCTTAGTCACTTAGTAGCCATTTCAGTTATCAGATCGACTATCAAGGTTTTGCAGTGCTTGTGCTCAAGTGACATTTATTTTACTTAATAATGGCCCCAAAGTGCAGGAGTAGCGATGCTGGCAATTTGCAAATGCCAAAGAGGAACATAGGTGCTTCTGGTAAGTGAAAAGGTGAATGCAGCACAATGAGGTATTTTGAGAGAGCAAGACCATATTTACAGCACTTTTATTACAGTATATTGTTATAATTGTTCTATTTTATTACTTGTTATTGTTGTTAATCTCTTACTGTGCCTGATTTATAAGTTAAGCTTTATCATAGGTGTAGGTACAGGAAGAATGTAATGTACATAGGGTTTGGTGCTATCCATGGGTTCAGCCATCCACTGTGGGGCCTTAGAACATTTCCCTCTGTGGATAGACGGGGACAACTATACCCATTCTCCTACATTTTCTAAGAGGCACAGAGTAGTCTTAAAGTGCCAGTAATGAGTTTTTTGAAGACTTAGAAATGACAACTATTTCATATCAATTTCCAAGATGACTGTGTAAATTGCCACCTCATAAAGAACTGGGCCATCACTTCTTGGCCTTTTGGCTAAGATCAAGTGAATGATCTGGGCCTTGGCAGGTGGAAAATGAACAGTTTAAAACATGCCATTCACTTTTATGCCTGGTTGCCCTCATAGAAATATTTATATGCTTTCTGTGAACAGTTCACAGTTGATATAGATGAGAAATTATTCTTCCAATAGACTGTTCAATATTTGTAAACTGCTTATTTTATCTTTAATGTCTCCTTGTAAACAATAATTTAAGAAAGATAGTCTTTCCCAAGGAAAGAAGAGAAAATTTTTCTAACAAAATATATTTCATGTTTTAAAACAGGAAAGGATGGTATAATGATTTTTAAGTTGAAATGAAAATTACAAATTTAGTGTTATTTTAAAATTTGGTTTAAATCTTTGAAAGTAACATATAAAATATGTTTATTTGTAAACTTTTTATTATGTGAAATGTTGAACGTATGCAAATGTTGACTCAGTAGACTATTGAGCCCCCAGGTATAATCATAAGATTCAACTGTTATCAGTTCATAGCCAATCTTGCTTTATGCATACTTCTACCCACTTTTTATACAGCTCAAATTATTTTGAAGTAAATTTCAATACCATATTATGTAAAAGTACCTTTAAAAATAGGAGCATTTAAAAATGTCAACAAAATAAAATATAAACAGGTAGTAGGTCAGCATAATTCAAGAAATGGAATATGTCTACCCTTTAAATATTAACCTTATGGCAGAAACCAGACTTACAAAATAATGATTTTAGGTATAACTTGGGAGCCGGTGAAATTAAAATGTTCTAATTGGCCTATAAATATTTATTTTGTATATGTGCATATTTATATATGTATAGAAAGAGTAATTTAAACAATCACTGAAATTTTAACCATCATTTCTCAGAGTCATGACACTTTTATTTGCTTCTTTGTGCTTTTATTTTAAAAATTTATGGTAATGAAATTTATTGCTTCTGAAATGATTTTGACTATGTGCGAGCTATTATACAAAGTGCAAGATGTAGGTAGGAAGATAACATTAGATTATTTCTTGTTCTCAGTTTATGATGACTTTGCGTCGGCTAGATCTATACATATGGAAAGACAGCATGGCAGGCATTTTTGTTTTTCGCTCCCTTCTTTGTTCCCCCTTCTTCTCACTTCCTGTGGGCAACAACCCCTTTCCCACTCTCAGTCCCTGTGGCTTGTATGTGAGGTGAGTGACTTCCACTCCAGCTCCAAGGCTGGCCATGAGACATAGACTATCCAATCAGCTTCTCACAGACCCTCAGCCACCATGGCGATTGGTTCAGGACAGACATGTGACCAAGGCAAGCCAGCCCAATAAGAGCATGAGTGGATTCAATATAGAAAAAATGTAAGTGTGAGGCATATACTCAAAAAGCTAAACATAGAGTTACCTTAAAACACAGCAATTCCACTTCTAGTTATATACCCAACAGAACTGAAAACACACACGCACACAAAAACTTACGCACAAATGTTTGTAGTTGCATTATTCATAATAGCCAAAAAGTGGAAACAGTGCAAATGTCCATCAGTTGAACAATGGATGAAGAAATGTGGTCTGTCCATGCAAAGGAATATTATTTGGCTGTGAAAAGGAATGAGGTCCTGATACATGCTACAACATGGGTGAACCTTGAAAACATTATACTATGTGAAAGAAGCCAGCCACAAAAGACCGTAAAGATATTATTCTATTTGTGTGAAATACCTGGAATAGGCAAATTTATACAGACAGCAAACACTGGTGGTTCCCTAGGGTGATGAGCAGGGGGACTTGCAGGGAGGTGGTCTCTGGCGAGAGAATGCTAATGGATATGGGATTCATTATGGGGGTGATGAAACTATTCTAGAATTGGATAGTGGTGACAGTTGCACAACTGTTAATAAACTAAAGCTGTAGAATTACATACTTTGAAATGGGTGAGTTTTGATATGTAATTATATCTTGATCTGAAAAATGCTATAGAAATAAAAATATCTAATCCTACCAAAAGAAAGTAGATAGATCTACTTTGCCACTAAAAGCCTGAAGGGTTACAGCAGGCATCTTAATCATTAATAGAAAATGCTGAAGTATTTTAAAAAGCATCTGATATAAAATTAAATAATACAAGGAAGAAGCAAGAATTGATTTGATAGCTTCTGCCCAAGTCACATTTTCTATTATTAGGCTCACTCATTTTTATACCAATTTTCAAAAATGCTACATGCATTTTGCTGACTTCTTGAACCCTGGATATCAAGCATAACGAAGTAGTCACCCCCACCTCACCCTTATCTGCAATTTCTCAGTCCAAATAACGCAGTTTCAGTTACCCATGGCCAACTGTGGTCCGAAAATCTTAAATGGGAAATTTCAGAAATGAAGCAATAAGTTTGAAATCGCTCTTTGTTCTGAGAAGCATGATGAAATCTTGCGCCATTTGCTCTGTGCTGCCCAAGGATGTGACTCATCCCTTTGTTCAGTATCTCCATGACCATTAATCACTTCATTATTGGTTATCAGTCCTCAAATCGACTATCTTGGTATTGCAATGCTTGTGTTCAAGCCACCTTATTTTACTTACTGCTGGCCCCAAAGCACAAGAGTAGTGATGCTGGGAATTTAAATATGCCGAAGAGAAGCCAGAAAGTGCTTTCTTTAAATGAGATGAAATTTCTTGACTTAATACGGAAAGAAAAAAATCTTATGCTGAGGTTGCTGAGATCTATAGTAAAAATAAATCTTCTATTTATGATATTGTGAAGAAGGAAAATGAAATTTGTGCTTGTTTTGCTGTCACACCTCAAACTGCAGAAGTTAGGGCCACAGTGCATAGTGAGTACCTAACAAACACTGTATTACAAAGCCTGTCACTCAGCTCGCATTATGTCCTCACACAGGCGTTGTGTCATCTCATGCCATCACAAGAATGAGTACAGTACAAAACTATATTTTGAGAGAGAGACCTCGTTCACATCACTTTAATTACAGTATTTTGTTATAATTGTTCTACTTCATTAAGAGTTAATGTTGTTAATCTCTAAGTATGCTTGATTTATAAATTAAACTTTATCATAAGTAAGTACATATAAGAGAAAACATAGTCTATTGAGGGTCTAGCACTCTCCAAATTTTCAGGCATCCGCTGGTGGGGCCTAGAATGTACTGCTTTCATTTTGGTTCATGATAATTACTGTATGCCTTATGCATATTAAGTACTCAGTAAGCATTTGTCAACTGCACAGATAAATGAATGTTTTTATTATCATATTTTCTTAAGATATTTGGTATACAGCATTGTCTTCCCCCTTAAAGTGAATGGTTTCAGATGGTCTTATTTTGTAGTTGTCTATTTGTATTTCTCCATTATATGCTCAGTCTTCTTTTTCTCAATTTACTTGTTCAGCTCATGATTGAAATAATGTTCAAATATTGTACTTGTTATGTCCTTTAGTCTTTTTTTTTTTTAAATCTAGTTTTATTATTAGTTTCAAGTATCCTTAGTCTCTTTTTAAACTATAGGTTTTCTCCCACCTCTTTTTTTTTATCCTCTTCCAATTTAGTTTTTGAAGAAATTAGGTCTCTGTCTTGTAAAATTGCTCACAGTCTAGATGTTGCTAATTCGTTTATATGGTATTGTTTAACATGTTCCCTTGTCCCCTCTAGTTTCTCTACACTAGAAGATAGATCCAGAGGCTTGATCAGATTCAAGTTTAGATTCAGGGGCAAGGCTACTTCATAGCTGCTGTTGTTACTTATATTAAGTGGCACTTCATGTCTGGTTGTCTCTCTTGTGATGTCACCAGCCACTGATGATGATAGTATAGAGCCATTAATTCACTAGGAAAATGAAAAGTGCTGTCCATGGTAGTCAGACTCTAAGACAGCCCCAATGTATTGTGCCTCCTCATATTCATGCCCTTACACCATGTCCTTCTGCACTGTTTTATGGTTGGTCTGCACAGCCAATAGAATATGGGAGAAACGATGGTATGTCACTTGTGAGGTGAGGTCATAAAAGGCAATATAGCTTCTGCCCCTCCCCCCTCCCTTGGGCCACTTACTCTGAGCAAAGCCAGCAGCCATGTCATGGGGACCACATGGAAAGGAACTGTGCCTCTTGCCAATAGCCATGTGAGGGAGCTTGGAACTCAAGTGTTCAGATGGCTGCAGCCCCAGCTGACATCGTAACTGTGCCTCCTGAAAGATGCTGAGCCAGAACCCCTACCTTAGCCACTCCTGAATTCTTGCCCCACAGAAGCTGTGTTGTTTTAAGCAACAAAGGTAACTAATTCAGTGTATTCTAATTCTTTCTTTCAATCTTCATTTATTACTAGAATACTTTTATAAAGAGAAACTATCCTTCAACGACTATTTGATTACTCTGTGGTACAGTTAGTGCAGGAAATCATGGTTATTCTTTTAACTCAGAATTACAATCATACCATCCATATCCTTTTGTAAACATATGTACATGAACACATAAGTGTATAGATAGGTAGATAGATTGATAGGTAAATTTAAGGTAGAGCATTTATATTTTTATAGTTTGTCCTGAACATCATATGTTACTGGTTGTGTAATATTCCTCTGAGTTTACTTATTGGAAATTTGATTTGTTTCCAGTGTTACTGCTAATAACCTAACATTGGAAATATTTTCACACAAAGCTTTTTATGACTTTACGATTACTTTTTAGATGAAATTTCTAAAAATATAATTGCTGGATCCAAAGTTGTAGGTATTTTTAAGGACTGATACACTTTTCTAAATTACTTGCCAAATCTACGGCCATGCCACCCTGAACAAGCCCAATCCCGTCTGATCTTAGAAGCTAAGCAGGGTTGGGCCTGGTTAGTACTTGGATGGGAGACAACCTAGGAAGACCAGGTGTAAAAAAATAAAAAAATAAGGGATTGTAAGCTGACAAGGTTCTTGAAATCTGTGAGGTCAACCAAGGGTTGCCTCGCCTAAAAAAGAGAGAGAGAGAGAGAGAGAGAGAGAGAGAGAGAGAAAGAAAAAGAAAGAACAAACTTGCCAAAAAGAAAATATAGTTTCCACTGACATCAGCAAAATCTGTGTGACCATCTCACTGCATTCCTATCAAGGATCTTCAATATTCATGCAACAAACATTTATTAAGTGCCTACTATGTACCTGGTGCTAGTCATAAAACAAACCTCAAAAACCTCAATTTTTTTTATTTGTCTGGTCCAATAGTACCTTACAAATTTCATTTGAATTTTTTATATTTACTTTTAAAATATCTCTTGATACCTCTTCTTCTTTACCTCTGAGTCTGGTGGGCATCGATTTCCGTCCGCTCTCCACCAGCGAGTGGTTCTGCAGTCTGCACCTCTGAACCTGCTCTCTCCATCTGTCTTCTATTTCACTTTTATTTCCTATGGCTTGGGAAGCCAGGTAGCCACCCTTCTCAGGAAGATGAATTAAATGAGGTGACCTTGATTCATCTACCGCCGCTATCCATTTTCATAAACGGAAGTGTAAATCCTTTTCAGGCCATATTTTATTTAGCTAGATTTATTATTTCTCACAAGAATAACTTTCCCTAAAAGTCCTGGAGGGAAAGTAACATTGTAAAGATGCAGCAAGATGTTTTCTAAGAAAGAATCTTTTGTAACAAAGACTGTCATCCTCTAAATTAGAGAGCCAGGAACTGGTTTCTTCTTTAGCAACATTCAGGGTGATGCTTCGAGAGCTCAGAATTGATTTCCTTTAAAATCAATAGCACATAGGTTACATCTTTAAAGAAACAAGTCATTAATTCTAGACCAAATCACCAAAGAGAGTTGTTTCTTTGGAGGGGCTACTGTTTGGTTGGTTTCAAGTTCATTTTGGATAATAACTATGCCCTCTTCCATTCTAAAATTAAGGTAGGAAATTTGCCCAGTCAGAAAAGGAGAAAGAAGAAAATAGCCACTGCCTGCAGCCCCATCCCCAGACCAATCACCACCAATATTTCAGCTTACATCTGTCCTACAGATGGCTCCTTTGGCTGCAACAGGTCATTCATTACAATTTTGGATAAACTGTACATCACATAGTATGGAGTAAGGTAGAAGTAGGTCCTAGAGGGAAAGGGTAGACTTATAAACCAGGGTTAGCAAGAGACGAAAAGCATGGGTACTCCATCCTCCCAATATTCCTAAGAAAGAAGTTCTAAAGTCAGGTTTAGGCTGAATATGCATCTGAGGTCTGTGTTCTAGCGGAGTCACCCTGCCGCTCGTGAGTGTTCTTTCTTATGGGAGAGCATGAGAGCAGCCGTGCCAAGGATGTAATGATCTGAAGGCTGGCACTGGAAGATCCAGATTTAGTTGCCAGCTGTTTACAGGACTTGTCCAGAATTGCTAGACACCCAGGACCCAGGGCCTTCGGAGTCCGTGGGAACTCGTGACCCCTTCAGTCTCAGGAAGGGAGCCATGGGAAGCAAGATCAGGTGAGGCCCCTCCCAGTGGGATAAGGAATATATGCATTTTTCTTACATAAAGCATGATCTCAGCTGAGTTTCCATCCAGGTGACTCAGCTGCGGTTGAGGGTGGGCTCCTGGGTCACTCTTGTACCCTAATTTTCCTTTAACTGATTGTGTATATGTGCGTATGTGCCTATTTATTTATCTACCTATCTACACACACAAACATGCACGTACACACATGTTCTATACAGTCTTCAAAGTGAATTCTAGTTCACTTTCAGACTCACAGTTCTTCATACAACCTTGGAGTAGTTTTGCAAATGTTGTATTCTTATTTTTAAATTAAAACAGTACATGATCATCATTAAGTGGAAAAGTTTTCATGGTTTTGAAAGGTAAGCAGAATCCAAACTGTGAAAACTGGATTTATTTGTACCTTTCTGGGGATAGATCTTTTATGTCAATCAAGCCATACATTCTGTCACTTTCTGTTTCTATTGTCAGGTCTGGCTGCTTCTCAGCTCTGGGGGATAAAAATGAGAAAGCATAAGGTCCAGGCCGTGGCTCCTTCATTT
Organism: Cynopterus sphinx; assembly: GCA_030015415.1. NCBI lineage: Eukaryota > Metazoa > Chordata > Mammalia > Chiroptera > Pteropodidae > Cynopterus > Cynopterus sphinx. The sequence continues at coordinate 3,892,574 of CM057388.1, forward strand.
ACCTCAGTTTATTTCAGTCAAAATTGGGATATTTCCACAGAGAAGCAGGAGATCATTATAAAACCATTGTATGATTTCTGTTTAATCCCTCACACAGAGAGAACAAAGCAGGGCTGAATTATCTGACAGGAGATTTTAGAAATTTGGAGGCAAGGTCAAGGAGCCAATTTTGGCCAAGTGCTCCCTAAAATGTCTGCCTGGGGCTGAGGCAAAAGGAAGGGGAGAGGGGGAGAACTGTCATTAGTTTAGCACCTGCTGAGACAGACTGGCACACGCTTGCTCATTTAAGCCTCCCAACAACTCCTGGAGGGATCTGTGTCCCCGTTTAGTGACAAAGAGGCTGAGACACATAGGTAAATAACATGCAGCTAATGAAGGAAAAGTAGGACTCTGAACCCAGATTTGTCTGCCAAAGACCATGTATTTTCCACTACCGGGGTTCTGTCCTCCACAAAAATATTAAAAATTATATCTTACTACTGTTTGGCATAGACAAATATACTCCAGGCTGGAGTCCTTCTTATTTGTATTATTATGCTTTTGTCCCCCTTTTCTGATTTTTAAAGATTAAAATAATTTTCATGGGCCTCTCAACAGAGTGTTAGCCCTGGACCCTGGACTTACCATCCTAATGGAGAAGTTTGCCCTGTCCACACTGGTATGATTCTTTCTCCAGTTTCTTTATTTTATAGGAAAAGGGAAAATTAAGGGAAGCCAGCACTTTGGGGTCAAGAGAAATGGAATGAGTGGTAGAAGCAGAGAATGTCTAGCACCAGAGTTCTAAAGTCATTGTGATCAGTTGTTTTCAAAATCTTCCATAGCATTGGAACTATTTGCTGTAAAAGGGTGATTCTTCTATGCAATGTCAGCATATAAAATGAATCAAAGTAGGCTGGTGATGGCGCTCCCATTCCCAAGCACTGTCCCATCCCCAGGGACTCTTGAGGAACTCTTACTCAGTTTCATGGCACATTGGAACATAGTGGGAAACTTACCTCTTTCCCAGGCGAAGTCATTGAGACCCAGAGAAGCTGAGCTGCTCTCAGTTTCTTGCTGGATTAACAATAATAGCTTGGGACCCAAGGCTGGACTTGTTTCTGTTAGCCGTCTCTTTCAACTAGCCTTCCTGAGGCCAAAGACTCACAGCCAAACCCAGTTTTGAAGCCTTTCCTTATGATTCAACTGGAAGATATGTGAAAATAATGGTAGACCAGCAACATTTCCTCCATCTCCAGATGACTTTTTAACCTTTAGTGTCCTGTCCTCTTGGTGTGTTGGTCTGGTATCAGCAACTACGCTCAGTCACCATGTCACCCCTGCTGTGTGGAGGGTGACATGAGGATCCCTTACTGACCAAGGGTTGACCATCTGAGGCAGGGGAGGTCTTCATCACCATCCTATATAGTGAGATTTCATGGACAGAAGCTTGTCCCAGCTCTGATGCCAGCCCTCCCCTCTGGTCCTCATGTCATGACCATCTGGCTGGTTTCCTTGAGGGTCGGGTGTGTGATAGCTCAGACAGTATCCAAGCTAGGGCACTACTTGGTCACAGCCGGGAATTCACACATGGGAGTACAATCCCCCAAATGATAGGTTTTCCCTGACAAGAGAGCTACACATCATAGCTGATGAATTAGTATGGAAAATGAATGAAAAAGTGAATGAATGGTAAGGACATTCAAACACCAGGAGAGGTCTGATGTTTCTTTGTGAGATCTTCGGGCTTGAGGTTCAGGCCATCATGTCCTCCCATTGGCCCTGTAATAGACTCAGTTGTCCCTATTCAGTTGCTCCTGAGGATCCTAGGAAATAATGAAAGGCTGGAGAGGAAGATGCCCTATCTAGGGTAGGAAAGAAGACTGAATGTTAGTACAGACTCACACACATCTCTCCATGTCACTCTTGTGTCAGTGCCAGTTCTGCTCTGGGCTTCATTCTTTATTGTTTTCTGCATGTGCACGTAGTCATTCAGTTGTAAGGACAAAGTGAGGTGTGAGAGTCAGAAAAGATAGACATTCCAATTCTGGCTCTGCTGGGTGACCTTGGGCAGTTTGTATAATCCCTTGAAAGTTTATTTTTGCCATCCAACAATGGAAAATAATGCTTCCTATCTCACATAATTGCTTTGAGTATCAATCTAAAATAATTGATAATGTCTACAATAGCTCTGAGTAATCTCTCTCCTGGATATACGTCTCAGAGAAATTTTCACACAGATATGTAACGAATATTTTGAAGACAATAATCATGACGTCCACAGTAGTAGAGTGCTGGAAGTGCCACCACTGTGAGGGTAGGGGGTTATTAGTAAACTGAGGTGAATTCATATTCTGGAATATATCTTAGTAATTGGGAGGCACATGCTGGATTTGCACACATCAACATGGGTAGATCCTAAAACCAGTGCCATGTGAAATAAAGTCAGAAAGAGAATGATGTGGGTTTAGATTCCAGTGTCATGCACATAGCATAAAACACATGACACAAACACACCCCTAAATGCTATAGGATGTCATACACAAATTACAAAATACACATCAAAGACATTAAAATGGCGGCAGGGAGGAATGGGAATAGAAAGTAAATAAATAAAACAAGGTTTTTGTAGAGTCCAATGAGGAAAATGTGCCATAAATTTGCAAATTTAATTCACTCCTCTGCATCCAAATCCCCAAAATAAAATTGCTTGGCAGTGGATTAATCACATAGTAGGCCCAGTTATGCCTAACTAGTTATACCTAACTCTAGTCCAGGGTCTCTGAGTCTGAACATGATTGACGTTTTGGACTGGATCATACTTTGTCACAGTGGGGCGAGGGCACTGGTGTACGCATAGTAGGAAATTTAGCAGCATTCCGGCCTGTACCAGCCCAGTTAAGTCAGTCCAGAGTGTCATCACACATTACCAAATGCCTTAAGGGGTGCAGAGTCACCCCTGATGGAGAACCACTGACTTACAGACTGGTGATAGTGAAACTGAGGATGAGCTTCCAGAAGAATAGTCTTACTATAATGTGCCAGATGGAGTTGTAGGTCAAAAATCTATGTTTGGTGTGAAAAAGATATGTCCAGGCAGAGGAGCAAAGGAAGAACTATCAACAGCCAGACCTCTGTACCACTAACAAACCAGAGTTTCCTTTCAAGGACACTCAACATTGGAAGACAAAGATGTTTCATCTGTAATAAAGTCAAGAAAAAGCACTTTGTCATTATTAAGATGATTGTGTACATGTATATGGACATAGATACACATTCACACACAATCACAAATTCTTCATTTAGTAGTTTCGTAAATATTCCTATTTCTTTCCCTGTTGTTTCTAAGTGCTGTGAAATATTATACTTTTTTTTGAGTCATCTTCTAAATAGATAGTCCATAATTTGACAGTGTGAAAGAATGTTAATTCTTTCAGAAAAAGTTTGGGAAATTCTATCAGACAGTGAGTATTCAAAAATTAACTAGACAGCATCTCCTGTGATTTTGTCTGTTCTGTGGTATGTATTTTAATTCATTCTTCTGTACCTTGTATTCTGTCACTTCTAATTTATATCCCTTTGGAAAAGTAGATCTTGGGTTTAAATATATTATTAACATCCCTCAAAAACATGTGTTTTGTTAAAATCCCATCAATTCTGTTTTCACAACATGTTTATGATCAAATTGGAAGATGGGAGAAGAGGTAAGGAAAGGGGAATAAGGATGTTACAGCTTTCTAAAACTCTGACTGGTGTTAATTGAAAATGAAGGCACCTTATTCCCCTTGTCATTTTGATGTATCTCTGAATTTTTGTGAACGGATTTTCTTTTAAGCTTCAGAGATTATAAGCTATGCAGTATTCCAGCTCAGCTGCTGTAATTGATTAGCCACATCTTCCATTTTAACGGTACAGTGGTTGGGATGAAAAAAATAGATTATAGTTCCAGCCTTCTAAATTGAACTTCAGTCTCTTTCATTTCAGCTTGGGACAAAAGAGTTTTCTTAGACTGTCTAAGTTTCAGTTTGACATCAGTGTTTTCAAGTGTAATGCATACTTAATTTCACAGAAATCATTTTTTTTATTTCAGTCTGTGAATACGTGCTACTTGGGTTGCAGTTATGAAAATTTGGATGTTTCTAGTTTTTGGCTACCATGAATAAAGTTCCTATGAAGATTTACATACAAGTCTTTGTGTAGACATACACTTTCCTTTCTACTGGGTAACTACCTAGGAATAGAATATCTAGAAGTAAGAGTATGGAAACTATATAAGAAAGTATCAAACTCTTTTCCAAATATGTCACACCATTTTACACCCCTACCACCAATGTATGAGAATTACCATTGCTCTATATTCTACTTACTACTCGTTAATGCTAACCTTTCCATTTAAACCATTGTATTGAGTTCATAGTACTATCTCATTGTGGCTTTAATTTGCATTTCCTGATGACTAATGATACTGAGTGTCTTTTCATGTCCTTTTTGGCCATTTATAATCTTCTTTTGTGAAGTATATTTTCAAGTGCCATCTAAAAAATGCAGTTGTTTGTCTTTTTATTATTGATTTGTAGCAGTTCTTTTTATTATCTGGATTTGTGTACTTTGTCGTGGATTATGTATTGCAAATCTGATCATAGTCTGTGGTTTGCCTTCTCATTCTCTTAATGGTATCTTTTGGTGAGCAGAAGCTTTTAATTTTGATGAAATTCTGTATATCACTTTTATATTTTATGGTTAATGCTTTTTGAGTCTTGTTTAACAAAGTATTTTTTTACTATAAGGTCAAGAAGATAGTTCCCTGATTTCTTCCATAAATTGTATTTTTTTTGCTTTTGCATCCAGGCCAATGATCCTATGAAGGTATTTTTATTTACTATTTATATAAAAATCTGTCAGGAACATGAAAAACAATTTATTTTACAAAACATCTCCTTGGGGAAATAATGGCATGCAAAACATATGTTCTAAAAATAAGTTATTCAGAGTGGCCTATTAAATTGCAATTGTGTATTGGTAAGCAAGTGATTTAGAAAATCAGCTGCCTTTCATTCTGTTGGGAGAGCTTGCTAATTATTGTAAAACTCACTTTGTAATAATATGGGAAAGATTATCTGGCTGAATTAAGTTTTGCTAACAAAAGAATGAGCAGGCTTTTACATACATTTCTTTTACGCAGATGCGTTTCGCAATTTGAAATAATTTCTTATCAATGGCATATTGTCTCTAGAAGTAGTTATGGTTTTGGAAATCTCTTCCCTCAGTGTCTATACAGAACAACTCATCAGCCCTTTTCTTTTATGAGTGGCACATGGCGAACCATCCAAGAGGTGCTGGGAGTGGTCTTTATCAGCAGCAAGACCAGCTGTTACAGACGACCTCTACCTCGATTTCCAAGCAGAAACTGCAGAAAAAATTCAGTTTGCAGATGGAAATGCCTCCCTCTCTTTCTCTTTTTTCCATTCATCAAGCATCTGAAGCATGTCTGGTATACCAGGGGTAGTACACAAAATTAGAGGATACTTTGTGATCATTAAATGTAATTTTCTTATTAATTTCTACCTACACTAAATGTGTGAATAAATAAAGTTCTAAATGTGTAGGCTAGTCCATCAGGCTAGAAATTCAGGGAAGATTTCTTTTTTGTAGTCTTAAGGCAGAAATTTCTATTTCCTGTAGACCTCAGTTTTTGGTCTTAAGGCCCTCAACTGTTTGGATGAGGCCCACCCACAATATGGAGAATAATCTCTTTTACTTAATGACAACTGACTGTAGATATTACATCTACAGTACCTTAACTAAGCTAGTGTTTGACCAACCAACCAACCATAGCCTAGACAAGTTGACACGTAAAATTTAACCATTAAGATAATATTTAGCAGATTCTTGACTATTAGGTCATTTGGAACCAAAACATTTTGTAATAAACTATTAGCCAAATTTTTCAAAAGCTATACAATTTGTCACTAATCTTGTCATAGAAGACTGTGTGTGTTCAAAGCTTTGTATAATGAAATTATTTATTCCTGCTTACTTGAAAATAAACAACGTGTACCTTAGGCATAAAGAATAAGAAGACAAGCCACATGCTGGGAAAAAAACATTTGCAAAAGACATCTGATAAAGGACTGTTATCCAAAGAATACAAAGAATGCTTAAAACTCAACAATAAGAAAGTGAACAACCTGATTAACGAATAGGCCAAAGACCTTAATAGACACCTCACCAAAGAAGATATATAGATGGAAAATAAGGATATGAAAAGATGGTCAAAATCATATATCATCAGGGAAATAAAAATTAAAATGAGATACCACTGCATACCTATTAGAATGGTCAAAATCTGAAATACTGACAACACGAAATGTTAGTGAGGATGTGGAGCAACAGGAATTATCATTGCTGGTGGGAATGCAAAATGGTACAGCTGCTTTGGAAGACAGTGTTTTTTGCAAAATTAAACATACTCTTATCATATGATCCCACAGTCACACTCCCTGATATTTAACAAAAGGACCTGAAAACATGTTCACACAAAACTGCAAATTGATGTTTGTAGCAGCTTTATTCATAATTGCCAAAACTTGGAAGCAACTGAGATATCCTTCAGTAGGTGAATGGATAAATAAAGTGGTACATAGGATGATGGAATATTATTCAGTGCTAAAAAGAAATGAACCATCAGATATGAAAAGCCATGGAGGAGCCTTACATGTATATGAATAACTGAAAGAAGCCAATCTGAAAAGGCTACATATTGCATGATTTCAACTATATGGCAATATGGCATTCTAGAAAAGGCAAAACTATGGAGACAGTAAAAAGATCAGTGATTGCTGGGGGTTAGGGATGGGGAGGGGAGAGTAGGCAGAGCACAGAGAATTTTTAGGACATTGAAAATACTCTGTATGATACGATAATGATGCATATGTGTCATTGTACATTTGTCAAAACCCATAGAATGTACAACACCAAGCGTGAAATGTCAGGTAAACTACGGACTTTGGGTAATAATGATGTGTCTGTGTGGGTCCATCAATTGTAACAAATGTACCTCTCTGATGGGGTACTTTGATAGTGGGAGAGGCTGTGAATGTGTGAGAGCAAAGGGAGATCTCTGTACCTTGCCTTAATATTGCTGTGACCCTTAAACTGCTCTAAGAAAAAGTCTTAAAAAAACAAAACAAAAACTCAAACCCAACCCTTATGACACTATACTTAATTTTTAGATAAGAAAATGGAGAAAGTTAAGTAGCAGAACCAGGACTTTTATTCCAATTTTTTGTCTCCAAAGCCCATGGTCTTTATACTCTGTCATATTAGAAGGTCACTTACAGTGCCCTGCCCATGACCTCTTGGCTCTCACTGTTCCGATATCTGACTACAGCTTCCGACTAGGAGTCCCTGTGCCTCTGTGCCTTCTTGGACTGCAGAAATGTGCTTGGCTCTGTGCCAGAGAAACCAGAAGCACCGGGTGTCAATGTCTTGGGGAACACACTTTAATAATGATGGCCAGGTATCAGTGAAAACTGTCCCAGCCTCCTCTCCTGATAAGAAAGACAATAGGACTATGAACTGTGGTGATGACCACGGCTGCAATAAAGGGCTAGAACTGTCTCTGATAAGTTAGGTGCAGAAATTCAGAGTAAGCATTTAGAAACTCATAGCAGTTTGGCAGAGATATTGTGTATCTTTTGATTCTAATAATTTTTTAAAAGATTTGTATTTTGTATGTTTTTATTTCATGTTTTTCTGATGATTCATTTTTGTTGTACTCCCATAAGTCTTGTTTTGGACATTTTTTAAAAATTGGTTTTTCATCACAGGAGTTTGAGAGACACTTTTACAGCGGGGATTGACAAACTACAGCCCATGTTCTGGCTATCTGGTTTTGCAGATAATGTATGAGTGGAAAACAGCCGTACCTGTTTATTTACGTACTATCATGGCTGCTTTCACATTACAGAGGCAGAATTGAATAGTTGCAACAGAGATTATTTGGCCCACTAAGCTGAAAATATTCACTGTCTAACCCTTTATAGGAAAAATTGGCTGACTCCTCTTCTTCTCTGTCTCCTGAACTGGATTGAGCTCCAGTGACCCACATGATAACTGGCTTGCTAACATACTTTCTATTACCTTCTTTCCTGTCCCTATCTCATTTCTCATTATCTGCCAGGATTTCCTAGATCTCCCAAATAACTGCCTTATACTCACATTCTTAATCCAAGGTCTACTTCTGAGAGAACCCAAACAATGCACACGTGATGTTTTTGTTTGTCCTAATCCTAGGCCAAAGTTACAACAGAGTAGGGACAGCTTACTAGCAGTGTCAACCTTAGCACATGCATTAAGCTATTACATGTATGTTAACTATAATTAAAAATAAGTTAAAAAATAAAATCTATAAAAATTCCTCCCCCCCCCACACAAAAAAGCTATCACACTGCCCCAACCCCCACTGCCCTGTCTCTTATGCAATACCTTCTGAAAGTTCAACTTTGTGGGTATGGATTTTTCTGCTTTCATTTATTCTCTTATCAAGCACCACCTCAGCACCAGGGATGTTGAAGGAAGAGGGGGGAGGAGGAAAGAAAATCCTCTCTTGCTCTATATAGGATGCTCCCTTTTCATAAGAGCCTACTTCTAGGAGTCAGTCCCCAGGTGTCTATCATCTGAGTCGGGGCCAGTTGGTTTCAGCTTCACAGGACATGGCCAAGTCATTGGCCACCCATAACTTATTCCTGCTACTTTCATTTGTCTCTGCTTGCCCCTCCTAATTACTTAGGTCATTTCAGATTTTAATTCTGTCTTCTAAAGTGTAACACTGCCATAATTAGGCCATATGTTAATTAGCAAGATGACGTCTCGTCACTCATGAGGGATGTGGATCATCCTAGAAAGTGCCATAGAAAGGGGAGTCTGGCAGGAAGAGGAAGTCCGAGGAGGCTGGAAGTGACTCTCTGCTAAGCCCAAACTGCCCAGAGAGCAGAAGAAAATGGCAAGATGCAAAAGGGGGAGAGGATGGGGTCACACGAAGAAAAAGAGCTAGAGTTGACCTCTTTTCCACTCTAGGGATGAGATGGAAGCCAGGAGGCACGTCTGAGGCCGAGAAGCCACCAGGAATGGCAGACTTTTCTGAAGGACTGAAGGTGGCCAGGGTCGAGGTCAAGGCCCCAATGGAAGCCACGGGCAAGGTGAGTGTTAAGCATGTTCCCATCTCTGATCCCTGGAAGCCTATGGGGATACCAACTAAAACTCTTAGCCAGTCTCTGCATCTGTGACCAGTCTAAGTGCCACTTTAAGTACCGCAACCTTTGAAGAGGTTCAGGTAGCCTGGGTACTGTTTCTATATGCTATTTACTAACTTAATGTTGGTTCCCAATTTTCTGTTAACTAAACTTATTTTCTGACAATCTGGAATAAGAAAGTTAGAAAGAGGTTTGGGCAGGCATGATGATTTCATATTTCCAATGGTGTCACCTTTATTCACTCAGGAGACAATTTTCCAGGAAACTAATTACTCGGGGAATTCATGATTGCATTCAATGACATGTGAATTATAAAGATATTAACCTCCCTCCAGTTTGCTATCAGAACATGATGTGATGGGAATTTGTTCTGTCATCACTCAAGTATTGGATGAAAGGGACCAGGATATTTGTTTTAACTTGTGTATTTGCCTGAATTTCAAAAGATGTTTGACACAGGAACTCTCAGGACATACCAAAGGGGAAATTGTGAGGATAAAGTTTGTGCTAATAATATTATTAGTGTTATTATCATCGCTAATATTTGTTGAGTTCTAGGATACTCCAAGGCTTTATAGGCATTACTTCTAGTATGTCTAACAATCCCTCAAGGAAAGTCTCATTATCCCCATTTAACTAGAGGTTCACTGACACTGAATCATACTCAAAGATCACACTACCTGCTGAGACAAAACTGAAATCCATGTTTGTTTTTTTAACTTTAAAATTTGAGCTCCTGTCAGCATACCGGAGTGAGCAAATTTTTTTCTGTAAAGGGCCAGCAAATGTTTTCAGTTTGCCAGCCAGATGGTGTGTATTGTGACTACTCAGCTCTGCTGTCATGGTGCATAGGCAGCCAGAGACGATACCTAAATGAATGAGTGAATGAATGAGTGATGTTCCAATAAAACTTAATTTATATATACTGTATTTGTTTTTAATGTAGTTTTAACATGTTATGAATTACCAATGCTCTTTGGAACTTTTACTTTTTAAGAATGGTAAAATCATTCTTACAGGCTAAACAAAAACAGATGACTAGCCAGGTTTGGCCCACGAGCCATAGTTTGCTGACTCCTGCACTATAGGAAACTGTGTATCTAACAATGACATAGGAAAATAATGATGCAAAAGCAACTGAGCTACACATTTCACCTAAGGGAGCCAAGTCATCCACAGGAAAGCTTGTTGGCCTGGAAGCTATAAGAAGCAATAGTTTTCATTTCAGCTCTGCCATCACATTAAAGGTGTAGATTTAGGTGCATCTCAAATTCTCTTCATCTCCCAGAGACAGGTTCCTAACAGTTACACTATTCTTTGATTCTAATCATAGTTTGCTTGTACCAAAGGATCTCCATACAATCAGAATTTGGATCTAAGACCATTCTGTGGACGGTATCATCACTGTCATGGAGAGAACTGGGGGAGAAGCAGTTTTGTGGGTGAGAAAGAGAGTTTGCTTGTGAACAAGTTAAGTGTGAGGCACCTAACAGACATAAGTGGAGACAGTTGCATATAAGAAGTGAGAGTTGGGAGAAAAAGCAGGGCTAGAGATTCAAATTTGGGAGTCAGCATGTAGACTGAATCTGAGTATATTATAGTATCAGATAAAATCTTTTAAGGCAAGATTTTCTAATGTTGGCACTGCTGACATTTGGGATGGGAGCATTCTTTGTCATGGTGCATGTCCTGTCCTACTATGTACATGACAGGTTGTTCAGCAGCATCCACACCCAACCCACCCCCAGCTGTGACAAGCAAACATATCTACAGACATTGCCAGATGTCACCAAGGGTGAAAGTCATTCTTGGTAGAGAATCACTGTTTTAGGAAAAAGGCTGATGATAGTCTCCAGTTTTTGAGGTCAGAAAGAGCAGGAGGAAATAAGGAAAGGCACTGAAAAGGAGTGGCCAGTGAAATGAAGAAAAACTCATTTGTGGGGTCCCAACTGTTTAGGGTAAGCTTGGTTTAATAGTTGATGAAAGACAGAGGTCAGACAAGTAGCTCAGGGCTGAGCCCCAGTGAGCTCTACCATATTTCTGGGACCCCTGGTGGTAGTAGAAAGGACAGGGACACATGAAGCACTAAGGCCATACATTTTCTTTTCTTTTTTTTCAATTACAGTTGACATTTCATATTATTTTATATTAGTTTCAAGTGTGCAGCATAGTGGTTAGACTTTCATATAACTTACAAAGTGATCCCCCTGATTAGTCTAGTCTCCACCTGGCACCATGCATAGTTATTACAATATTATTGACTGTATTCCCTGTACTGTACTTCACGTCCCCATGACTGTTTTGTAACTGCCAATTTGCACTTCTTAATCCCTTCCCCTTTTTGGGAGGTCATACATTTTCTAACTGCATGCAGCCGGAAGATAGTGCAGTGGACAGTGTTTTCTAGTGGGGAATTAAATAGGAGGTTACAAGTAACATTAAGAAATGTAAGATAGAGACATGTTTCTTCCTTTTTCTCATTTTATTTTTAGAAATAATTACCAGGGAATAAAAACGTTATCGTCTGGGTACAGGAGAAAAACAAGAGCAGAAATAGAGTTACTGTGGTTTTGAGGACTGGAAAGGGATTTAAGACCTGGGGTTCTTGCCATCCTGAGCTGCAGGCAGAATCTTTGTTTTGTGATGTCTTCACTCACTTCATGCCTAATGGTAGTTAAAAAAAAATGAATAGATTTTTAAAGCGAACTTTCTCTTTATACATTTGAAAATTGAAGAGCTATGACTTAATAAAGACTTAATATGAAGGTTTAAAAAAATCAATACCTCATATCGTAATTAATGTCATTACACGAGAGTGCCTCTTAGCCTTGTGCTTGATGCTGAAGAACCAAAAGGAAGGGAAATATTTGCTTTGCCGTTTATAGTTAAGTCTCCTCACTCCGAAAAGGAGATAATAAATGTACCTCATGAGGTCATTATATGAAAGCGTGTAATAGTGCCTACTACATAGTCGGCTTCCATAAATATTTAAAAATAATAACATTGTGGTCTACCCCCGAGCCACCCTGAACGTGCCCGATCCCATCTGATCTCAGAAGCTAAGCAGGGTGGGCCCTGGTTAGTACTTGGATGGGAGAAAGCCTAGGAAGACCAGGTGCTGTAGGCATAAAAAATAAAAAATATAAGGGATTGTAAGCTGATGAGGTCCTTGCAACCTGTGAGGTCAACCAAGGGTTGCCTTGCCTAAAAATAATAAACAAACAAACAAATAAAATAACAGTGTGTATCCTCTGTGTCAAAGAGCATGGCACAGAAATGTGTAATGCAAACAAGATGATTAGGTGAGCTAATGGTCCTGTATCAACATCCATTTCTGGCTTTGGCAGTGCACTATAGTTAGGCCGGATGTTCTCATTTGGAGAAGCTGGGTGGAGGATATACAGAACTCTAGATTATTTCTGAAACTTCTTGTGAGTCTTGAAATTAAAAGAAAATAATAAATTAAAACCAAAGAAATAATTAGATGCTGAAAGACACTGGAAAGCCCCCTTGTTTAGGACTATTGTGCAGCTTAGGTTCATTTGGTTTTGTGGTCAATTTTATCCTGTAGATTTGTTTTTATTTAAATGGAGACTCATATCATGAGTAAGCCAGAATATCAGATTTCATTTGCAAACAAAAAAAAAAAAACAGAATCTAATCGCTATAATTTGGGTTTTGCAATAGGTTATAATCCATAAGGAACTTAAATTGATGGTAATAAATATGCAGTCACGAAGCTCAATGATAGGTAAAAGGGTAAAATTAAACAGGATTACCATTTCATCTTTAGCTTTGGCATATTTTATTTTTGGATAGTCCAGGACTCATCTAAGCTTGCCAAGGAGTGAAATTTTCACACAACACATCCTTAAATTCCCTGAGAAGTAGAAAGTAGAGGTGGCTTGCCTACTTTTTTAGGTGAGAATTTCTACTTCAGCAGACTTTGGGGAGGGCAAGCCTCCTCTATCTTGCTGATATGCCTAAGATGTGATCTATTTATATTACAAACCATATGCAGAGCCTGGCAAGGCTTTCTGTAAATGAGCTCATGGCTCTACCCTGAAACATGGAGCTGGGAGGGGGGCCCCAAATTCATTAGGAACCTTTCACAACCATTACGCCTCTTGGTGCTGATTGAACAGGAAGGATGAACAAAATCTATGAGTTCTGATAAAAAGGATGAATAATAAATACCTGTCAAGGGGAATAAGATGTTCTCCTTGGTCTTTGCAGGTCATCAAAATCAGGTTGTTAAAGACTCGAGTACTTTTAATGGGTTTTTCTTTTTTGTATACTGTACAGATTTCAAGTAGAAATCATTTCAGATTTGTCTTACTGATGGGCCTCCTTCAAGGTCTGATGAGTTTTTCTAGAGCTTCATTCAAAACAACCGGTATTTATAGAACATTTGTCCAATGTTATGTGATTAGATTTATCTGTAAGGGAACAGAGAAGAGCAACTTGCCCACATCAAAAGGCTCCCAGAGAAGGACAAAAGAGATGAGAAAACAAAGAAGTATATTAGGAAATGACAAGCACAGGTACAGAGGCATATACAAGGTTCATAGAAAGGCACAGGGGGACTCGGTAGCTCTTTAGGACAGAGTGGCTTAAACTGGGCCTGCAAAAAGATGTACTCTTGGGGCATGCTGAATTTGCTACAAGAATTTTAAAATTTTGTGTTTTCATTTAGATAGATGTTCTATATTTACATGTATACACAAATATACTTATTTTCTCTAGTTATTTGTATGAGTCTGTAGGTTTCTTAAAATTTCTTTTTATCATAGTGAGAATATTTAATGCAACATCTACCCTCTTAAATTATAATTATAAGTATAATTAACTGCAGGCGCAGTGTTGTACAGCAGATCTCTAAAGCTTATTCATCTGGCGTAATTGAAACTTTATGCCCAACGAGTAGTATTTACCATTTCCCCCTCCCCCCGCCTGCCCCCACTCCGCTCCCAGATCCTGAAAACCACCATTCCACTCTCTGCTTCTGCTTCTCTGAGTTTGACGACTCTAGGTTCCTCAAATAAGTCGAATCATATAGCATTTATCCTTTAGTGACTGGCTTATTTTACTTAGCATATTGTCCTCCAGGTTCATTCATGATGTCACATACTGCAGGATTTCCTTCTTTCTGAAGGCTGAATAATGTTCCGTTGTGTGTATATGCCAACATTTTATGTATTTATTCATCCATCCATGGACATGTACATTGTTTCCAGATCTTAGTGTGAATTGGATGGGCCTATATCTTACTAATACTCATGGCCACATGACTTTAGTGCATTTGCATCTAAATACTGTCCAAAGGTGTGTTTTGCTATAATTGGAATAGAGGGAAGTGGATGAGAAAATGGAGTCATTTCAGAACCCAGGATTGTCGGGAAAGTGGGATTCAAAGAACCTGGACTAGAATATCAGTGGCATATTCTGAATTCTAGTAGATATTTTACACAGATGCCATCTTTATTTGTCCCAACTAACAAAAAAATTTTAATAGGAAGTTTAGTAGTAGTGCATATTCAATGAAGAATTTGTATGCTCCTAATTTCAACCATAACTGGATAAGACAGCCATTTAGTGCCTGAATAATGTCCCTACCTTTAAGTAAACAGGAAGGTGATGTCTGTGATAGACCCATTTACCCTTCTTATTCTTATCATTAGTGAGGCAGAAGCAGTTTTAACACTTTAATGAAAAGGCCAAAAGAGCTATAGATATATTGGCAGTGTAACAATCAGAAATTGCATTCAGTTGCTCATAATAAAAACTATTGAAAGGGGTGGCTTAAACTATGGCTTTATTTAGTCATAATTTAATAAAGAGTAGATAGTCCAAGGCTGTTATGGTTGATTATTTGATGTCACCAAGAAACTATGTTCCTTTTGACTTTCTGCTTTGTCATTCTAATCCTCTTGTTCTTAAAATGTCTGTCAGAGCTCCAGCTATTGCATTTTTATTTCCAGCATAAATAAGGAAGAGCAGAGAGAAAAGAAGGTATACGTTAGCTGCGTTAAGCCTTAAAACTGCCTTCCTGGATTTCCCCTTCAATGACTTACACTTACATCTCACTGACAAGGACTATCTCAAATACTCCCAGTCATAAGAGAGACAGGAATCTTCATTTTTAGCTCATCACATTTTCCTTTCAAATAATCTCAGGGTGTGAGTAATGCAAAAAAAAAATAGGAAATAGATATTTGATAGACAGCTAGTAGCCTCTGCAACATTGGGATCTTATAATCATTGAATTCTTGATCCTACTTTAGCAATTACTTATTTTCCAACTTCTTAGGAATGAAAGAAATACCTAACATTAAAGTTAATTTATTTAGGTGTTTGTTATTTGCAGCTAAACATCTTCCTAACTATAAACACATATAAACGCTGCTTATTGATGTTTAACTCTTAGAATTGACTGACCAAGATCAGAAATTCAGATATATGCACAACTAGGTAGGCAATGTGAGTGAGTGATACTGGTTGGGGAGAGGGCCGTGGCAAACCAAGAAGCGGGCACCCCATCTAAAGCCAGCTGCTATTGCTATTGAACTGAGAGTGTTGTTTTTATCCAGGATTGCCAGCCCGCTGTTACCAGATAAAAATTTCAAGAGAACCAGAAAGCTGGGTCTATATGCATATTGCAAGGTCAGGAAATTCTTTTTCACACCACATTGTGGCGACGAAGAAAAGCATCTCATTTCTTTATTTAATCTGTAATTATGTCCTCTCCTGATTTCCTTTCTGCTGTTTAGAGGAGAAACCCAAGAAAACACTAACGCACCTAGAAGTCACTCTTGTTCCAGTGTTACTCCATTCTGAAAATTTAGGAAATATTGATTTCTTCTTTTTAAAATTATTCAGGTATAATTATATACCATAAATTTATTCTTTGAAAGAAACAATTCTGTGGGTTTTCAAGTAGTCACAAAGTTGTACGACAATTGCCACTAATTCCAGAACATTTCATCACCCCCAAAATGAAAACCCATATCTATTAGTCATCACTCCCTTCCCTCCAGCTTCTGGCAACCACAAATCTACTTTCTATGCGTTAGGATTTGCCTACTCCAGACATTTCATAGAAATGGAATTATAAAATGTGTGGCTTTTTGTAACTGGCTTCTTTCAATTCATATGATGTTTTCAGGGTTTACCCATGGGTATCGTACGGTAACACTTCATTCCTTTTATGTCTAAATAATATTCCCCTATTGGGAGAGACCTCATTTTGTTTATCTGTAAGCTGATGAACATTTGTGTTGTTTCCATCTTTGTCTATTGTAAATAATGGTGCTATGATCATTTGAGTACAAATCTTTATGTGGGCATATGTTGTCATTTCTCTTAGATATATAACTAGGAGTGAAATTGCTGGGTCATATGAGAACTTTTGGTCTAACGTTTTGAGGAATGGTCAAACTGTTTTGCAAAGTGGCTATATACCAATTTACATTCTCATCAGCAGTATGTAAAGGTTCGTTTCTCTACTTCCTTGCCAACTCTTGTTATTGCCTGTCTTTTTTATTATAGCCATCTTAATGGTGTGAAGTGACATCTCTGTGGTTTTGACTTTTATTTCCTTAATGACTAGTAATGTTGAGCATTTTTAAATATGATTCTTGGCCATTTGTAGGAAAAATGTTTGTTTAAATCTTTTGTCTATTTAAAAAAATTGGATTTTTGTTAATGAGTTGTATGCTTATCTTATATAGCTTAAATACATGTTATTATCCTAATTTTCAGGTTACAAACGTTTGAAAATTGGCAACTAATATGGTTCAGACTAATATAAAAATACCCAGTTTCTTCCTGCCTTTCTCCCTAGAAGATCAGTGAAGTGTGTGGGGCAGGATGTGACTTTTGTAACCTTGTGGCCGGAGGCAAGAGTTAGGCTCTTTGGATAGTTTTCTGGGCTCCTGAAGTGATGCTTCTCATCCACATCAGTTTACTAGCTTGGCTGGAATTTGTGGCTGACATCTTTAAAAGGAAAACTAGTAATCTGGCTGCTTTTGGCTTTGTGAGGGTCTTGTGTTGGCCTCAGCTCTGCCTCTCTTGTCACTTCTGACCCCTCTGAGGTCTGACCATGACTTCCATCTGACCCTGTCTTGGTTCATTCAGGCTGCTATAACAATGTGCCAGAGACTGGACAGCTTGTGACAACAGACATTTATTTCTCACAGTTCTGAAGGCTTGAAGTCTAAGATCAGGGTGCCACTGTGATCAGGTGAGGAGCTCTTCTGGGTCTCAAACCTCTCATTGTGTTCTCATGTGGCAGAAGGGCTAGGGAGCCCTGTGGGCTCTCTTTTGTAAGAGCAGTTCTACCATTCATGAGGGCTTCACCCTCATGATCTGATCACCCCCCAAAACTCCGCATACTAATACCATCACCTTTGGGGGCTTAGCATTTCAACATATGCATTGTGGGGGGACACAGATATTTAGTCCATAACAACCCTAACTCAGGTGGTCTATTAGAGATTCTTCAGTAGACACTACCTTCCCCCCACTATGGCCATCCTGTTAGCAAACTCCACATCTAGAAACTCAGCCACTTTCCACAGAAGAACCTGGGGCAACTTGAACAAGCTCATTTTCAAGATCTTCTTTTGTGGGACTTGGCTCTCAAGCAAGGCGTTATGATTGAGTTGTATGAGGAGGCTTCCAGGCCTTCTGTATTCTACCCAATTTGTCCTTTGTGTTTCTCATTTGCCAGACACAGTCAAAGGAAAAGATGTCAGGAGGCCCAACTGCCAATTTTGCTCTCTGTTTTTTTCTCTCTTGCCTTTTCACAGTTCCTCCGACCAGAAGTCAGGGTTTCCAGAGAAACAGAACCAATAGGATGTGTGTGTGTGTGTGTGTGTGTGTGTGTGTGTGTGTGTGTGTGTGTGTAAAGGTATTTACAATAAGGAATTGGCTCCCACTGTTATGGAGGATGACAAGTCCCAAGGTCTGTAGGATGAGTTGGCAAACAGTAGACAGGAGAGCTGCTAGTGGGGTTCCAATCTGAAGGTTGGCAGGCTTAAGACCCAAGAAGAGCCAATGTTTCGATTCAAATTCGAAAGGAGGAAAAAGCCAGTGTCCCATTTTGAAAGTCATCAGAAAGGAGGAGGACTCTCTTACTTAGGGAGGGTCAGCATTTTTTCTATTCAAGCCTTCAACTGATTGAATGAGACCCATCTACATAGGGAGGAAAATCTGCTTTATTCAGTCTACTGATTTAAATGTTAATCTCATCTCAAAACATCCTCACATAAACACCCAGAGTAATGTTTGACCAAATATTTGGGCACTCTGTGGCCCAATCAAATTTCCACATAAAATTAACCATCACAGAGGTCTGTCCCTTAACTTCCATTATGACTAGGATGACCTATCCAATGGGTAATCTGATCTAGAACACATTTGAGAGTGAAAAAAGGCACTAGCTAGATGAGATGCATGGGTGACATGTATAAACTGGGACTTTATGTGTCAAACCAGGTTGTTTGGTTACCCTACTTTTAACATATCCTCTAACTTCCATAGCATGAGTCCAGTGGGCAGAGATGGGAGGATTGCTTATTGTTAGGGTACTGTAGAAATCTATGAGGCTAAGACCTCAAAACTTGTCCCTTGGACAACTTAAGAGGGACATGAAGTAATTTAGAGCTAGTTTTGTTGGATTAGTGTCCTGCTTGATAAGCCTATTTTTATAGATCAGAAGATGAATATTCCCCTGGACTTTCTCTTCGAATTTCCTCTATAATGAATTCTGGTCTCTCTCCAGGCAGCTATATGACTGAGCATTCTAGGATAAAGGTCATGAAACTGAGAAGAAAAAAGAGTAAAACACCAAAGAAATATTAAGAAATAGTACTTTGGTTATAGGTGAAATCTCTCAGTTTAAAACACTGAGAAACTAATTTAATTTACAAATTTCTATTTAAGTCAAACAGAACATATCTATGTCATGTTTCACTCAGGGGTCAAAAGTTTGTGACCCTTGTTGGACAAATCACAGACAAGTTTTGTCACAGAATCAGGTCGATGGGGACAGGAAAGGAGCAGTGGAGGGAAGAGAGTGATCATTACTGCTTCTTTTTACAAAATGGAAAACCAAGAGACATTGCATACAGTGGAGGAAATGTGCAATAGAGAAACAGATAGTACTTGCTTGTGGCAGCACTGGCCAACAGAGCTCTTGATCTGGAGATGTAATTAGAGCATATGCCTAAATATAAGTGGACCATGGGAATATAAATGAAACCATCATTTTCCTACATGAGAAAGTTAAAAACAATTTATCTTGTTTTTCATCATGAGTGTACAATACTAGGAAAAGAATTGAAATGGCCAAAGGTCTACCTGTAATTTTTAACTTAAACTTTAATTGTATATACATATTTAAAACCTCATATTATAGAAAATAATAGTCATATAGAATTGCTCATTTTCGCAGATGTCATGATACAATTTTTCCCAAACTCCATTCTTGCACATTGACATTCATCTCTCCTTCATCTAGAGCCACTTGAAAACAGTGACATACTTGGTTGAACCCACCACATTGGTTGATTATAGCATTTTTTGAATTTAAGCATAATGCTGCCATTAGAAATTTTATCATGATTCAGATATATCCATTAATATGTAGTGAGCTCCACAACATATGCATGTAATGTATTGTAATGAACTGATCTTTTAGAAAGGCTTGTCTGTAATGGCACCCAGAGCTGCGATTTGAATTTGTTTCTCCAGAAATGATGACTCAATGAGCATTAAACTTATTTACCTTCCCCCATCATGCCAAGTGACTTCTATAAACATCCACACTGAGTTTGATTGAGGTCATTTCAGGTTAATATGACTTTTTTGTTGTTCAAAATTGAGTAATTAGGAGACTGCCTTTAATCTTAAAGTCTTAATAAGGTCTTTATTTCTGATGAGATATTTTGAGGAAATATTTGCCTTATATTTGGGTATATACAGAGTTTTGGCAAGAAGGGCTACTGGCAATTTGGGAAGTAAATTAAATTTTTACCTATAATAGAAGCATATTAATCTAAATTTGATTTTGATAAACCAAGAAATTGTGACATAAAGCATACTATCTAGCAATCTCACGGCAATGAGCAGGTGATCAACCACCAGTAATAGTCTTGGTCAGTGGCTTGTGGGGACCTAGACTGGGACAGGGTAAGACCATGTCAAGAAATGTGGTGTTCGTTATAAAAGCACCTAAACTAAAATATCTTATAATGAAAAATGTAAAAATGAAAGCAGAATATTACAATAATCCAAATGAGAGATGGTGAACCATGTCATTGGCGATTAGGATGGAAGGAAGAGACATATTTTAGAGTTGCCTGGGGGTAGAGCTGATGGTATTTTATGCCTGGGTAATGAGAGCTAATGGAGAGGTAAGAACACAGGATGACTTCTGGTTTCTTAGCTTTGGAGACTGGGTAAATATAGTGCCAGGTTGGAAATGCATGAAAAGGGGAGTGAATGACAGTTGGATCCACTATGAGCACACCTGCTCTTGGTACCTGTGGCCTATTCAGTAGAGATGATTCAGGAGCACAGGAGAGAGGCTCTTGGAGAGATACACATTTGGGATTCATCAACATATGAGTGTAGATACAGCCATGGGAGTGGTCAGAATGCCCAAGAGAAGTATTTTATGTAATATAACAAGGCTGGGCATTGGGAAAACCATCACTATTAGAAGGGAGGGGAGAGAATCCAATGAAGGATGCTGAGAGAAACGGTACAGAAAGAAGGAAGGTCAGGATGGGAAGAGGAAAGTGTCAAGGAAATAGTATTCAATAGTATTTAGATTTAAAAGGAATTCTGAGTAAAATAAGGAATGAAACTACCCTCTAGATTTAGCAATGCTCTTTAATACTTTCTAAATAAGGCTGTGAACTCGTTAGAAGATCAATCTTTCTGCTTGCAAGCAGTTTAGAAGAACCTTTTGGGGAAATGTATGATTTAGAAATATTTAGTTGAAATAAATTCAATATTCATCAAGTGGAAGATGAAACTGGCAAAAGTAACTGAATTCACTCTTTGCCCAAATTTGCCTGTGGTCTGATGCAGCGATGACCTCACAAGCACCTAAACTGAGCCCCTCCCTGTCTTTGTCCTCTAGGACTTCAAGTTCACTGTGTGTCTGGCTTGTTGTTCATTCCAGTTCTGTCTGTTTGTCCCTGATCCCTGCCTCATTTTCTTCCAAAGCTCTAATCTATGGCAAGGGCCTCATACTTATTGGTGGGATTTCTGTTGAATAGATATCCAATTTGCCTCCAGACATCCACTACTGTCCTTCTCATTCCCATGGATATATCTAAAGGGTGGGAACTATGGGGAGACAGGTTGTTTCAATGCAAGGAAGACTCTCAAACAAAGTGATTCAGGAGGCATTGAAAGAGTTAATCAAAGAGGCATCAAATTTCCATTCTCTGAAGTTCTTCCAGCACAGACTAGATGACCTTTCATGCTGCAGAGAAAAGAATGCCTCTCCTGGATGACCTTTAAAATCCCTTTCTGTCCTGAGTCAGTGGTATCCCAACACCAAACAGAGCATAGAAATCAAGTGTTGGAAGGGACTTTAAGAGGTCATCTGATTCACTTCCTACCAAATAAATACACCCCTTCTACTGCCTTATTGAAGAAAAACACCCCAGCTTCTTTGTATTTTTTTCTAAATTAATAAACTTTATTTTCTCGAACTGATTTTGGTTCATAGTAAAATTGATGGGAAAGTACAGGGAATTCCCATATACCTACCACCCCCCCTCCCCCACACAGCCACCCCCACTGTCAACATCTGGCACTAGAGTGATAAATTTGTCACAAAGATTAACCTATATCAACACATTATTGTCACCTAAAGTTCATAGTTTACATTAGGGTTCATTCTTGATGCATATTCCATGAATTTTGAAAATAGTGACATGCATTCACCATTGTAGTATTTACAGAAAAGATTCACTGCCCTAAAAGTCCTCTGTGCTCTATCTGTTCATCCCTTCCTTCCTCCAACCTTTGGCAACCATACTCTTCTTACTGTCTCCATAGTTTTTGCATTTTCCAAAATGTCATATCATTGGACTCACATAGTATGTCGCCTTTTTCAAATTGGCTTATTTCACTTAGTAATATGCATTTAAGTTTCCTCCATGGCTTTGCATGGCTTGACAGCTCTTTTTTTGTTTTGTTTTATCACTGAATAATATTCCATTGTTGGATATACTACTGTTTATTTGTCCTACAGAAGGACATCTTGGTTGCTTTCAAGTTTTGGAAACTATAAATAAAGCTGCTATAAACACTCATGTACAGGTTTTGGGGCAGACATAAGTTTTCAATTCATTTGCAGTTGTCAATTCAAGGAGCACAATTGCTGGATCATATAGTAAGAATATGTTTAGTTTTGTAAGGAACTGTCAAACTGTCTCCCAAAGTGGCTGTACCATTTTGTGTTCCCTCCAGCAGTGAATGAGAGTTCGTATTGCTCCAAATCCTTGCCAGCATTCAGTGTTGTCAGTGTTTTGGATTTTGGCCATCCCTTGACTTCTCTTCGAATGCTCAAACAATAGTAATTTGCCATGTTGGAAATGCAGAATGCATTTCATGGCAGGGCAAGGAAGGCCTTATAGGGGACTAAACTGAGATAAAGAATGTTTGTGGCCACTATGTTTGCTCTTCTGTCTGGTCCTTCCATTGGCACTCCACTGATTTCTCAGAGTCTCAGTAATACCAGATCTCCGGTCATGAGCTCCATCAGTGACAATGCTCGTCACTTTACAGTTACTGACATCAGGTTTTTCCTTGAGTGAGTTTAATGTGACTGATGAAAATTGTCTTGTATTTGTTCAATCTCCATTATCTGGAGTTGTGAAAATGTTTTCCTTCTATGTGGCAGACTTCTAGTTAACTGAAGATAGAAACCTATTTTATTCCTCCTCATTTCTTCTCTTACCTAGGGTGTCTGTTTTTATCCAGGTCAATATGTATGTCTCTTTACAAAAGTGAACTTTTGTAAAACTGGAAGGATAAGAGGACATATATTTCTGTACATGAATATAATTATAACATACATTTAACACAAGAGAGATGAATTTGTTCAATGTACATGCATTTTTACAAAAGCAAATGATAATAGGAAATACATTTCAGTACACGAATATAATTATAACTAATATTACACGTTTAACACAAGAGAGATGAACTTGTTTTAAAAAACATAACACATGTGTAGGCTGTATGATTATACCTATAATCCATCTGCTTTTTATACATCTTTCAGTTTTCTTGGTAAAATTTCACTTGGGGTTGAAACTTGGCAAAGCCTTAGTCTGACAGCAATTTTTAAAATACAAAATGTGAGAAAAGGAGAAAAGGATCTGTCATATTTTTCAATTACAAAAGCACTAAGGCAAGGAATAGCTTCTTTATCTTTTTTTTTTTTCCTTTTTATGAACTCAGTCAAAAAAGCAAGGGTTGGGAGAATAAAACTCTAGCATTTCTCAACTTAAAAAAAAAACTTGCTTTAGCTATTTAAATGAGAGAAGTAATCAATGACCTGTTAGAAGTCAAAGAGGCCACTGTAATTAAAAAGTACCCTCATAAGAGCCCATTCTGCTAATGTTTTCCCAGTGTTTCTTATCGTCTAAAGCTGGAAAGAGTTCATGTTTCTTTCAAAGTTGAGAGCTCTGAGTCTGTTATTGCCCTCTTGTTTCATTGAGCTCAAATGCTTTTTTTCTATTTAATTTAATCAGTGTTGGACTTTCCCTCCCTCATCCTTCTCCACTATCCTTATCAAAGCAGCCAGATTGCCTCAAGGCAGCAGGGCCAAGGGAACAGATACCTATGTAAACAGAGGGGATGAAAAATAGGCATGTACAATTTGGCATCTTAGAAAGTGGCATGTGAGGTGGGGTGTTGGGAGAAATGGAACTGAGCATGGACGCTAGAGGGTCAGGTGGCTGGAATAAGAGTTTAGGCTGGCTCAGCCAAGTGATTACTTTTTCTTCTTCCTGCCTTCCCTCTTCCTTTTTTCTGTCTTCATTTGTTGCCCTTCCTTTACTTCATTTTCTCTCTTTTCCTCTCAAGCATTTTGTCCTTTCTCTGCTCTCCCCATTCTTCTAACTCTTCTTTCCTGTTACTCCTACCTTTTTTCCCCCTGGTTTATCACTTGCCATGTGTTCAGAAAATAGTTAACATAGCAGGCCTGAGGCTGCTATCTTTAAAAGGCCTTCTTACAAGGTTGGCCCTTGGCTGGCACCTGGAAACTTTGCCTGTAAACCATTCTCTAAGTGACAACTTGTCTTGCCCATCTGGGGCACTAAACAACTGCTTCCTTCTGGGAATCTGGAATTTTGGCAGTTGTGGAAGGTCATCATGCCTAAGTGACAAACTCCCAATAAAAGCCTTGGATTCTGCATCTGAAGCAGGCCTCACTGGGCTGAACACCATGCTTGTGTTGCCGCATCTAATTGCTAGAGGAAGAAACACATTCCTTCCTGGTGCTAGGGAAAGAACTGAGGAAATCTGAGCATGGATTCCTTCAGATTCTTCCTGATGGGTTTTTTCCCCCCTTGGTAATTACATCTCTATTGCCTTCAAAGTGACAATTAAAAGTCAGATAAAGTACTGCTGATTTTTTACCTTATGAAAATTATTACTATTTCTCATTGAGAAGAGACTTATTTTGGAAGCAGGGGTGAGGGTGAATGGAGACTGCTACACACCAGGCACTGTGCTAAGTGCTTTATATACATTGTGTCCTTTAATCAATATCCCTGTGAGGTAGTTATTATTACTCCTACTTAGAATGTAGGAAGCTGAGTCACAAAAGATGACAAAGATGGGTGTTAGAAAAGGCAGAACTTCAGTGCTTTAGTTCAGTTTGAGGGACATTTGTTGAACAACTAATATATATCAGACAGTGTGCTAGGTGCAAGAGAGAAGATAATAAATGAGTCCAAGAACCAGCTATAGAGTTGCTCACTATTTAGGGAGGAGACAGCCAGGTAAATTTAATTGTTATGCTCTCATGAAAGCTTAAGACAATATATGTACCTGAGTGTTATGAAATTTGACTCTAAGTATTTTTGATGACAAAGCTAGGCTTTTTCTATTTAAAATTCATTACTGCTGTATCCCCTTTCTTTCAAAGGAAATACATACAAGGAAAAGAAAAAGCTCTATTTTATTCTTGACTAATTTTTTATTAGGTTTTGAAATATAGTATCTGTTCATGACAAAAATATGTGACAGTTCAAAAAAGGTCAAGTGAAAAGTCAAAATCCACATCTATTTTTCAACAATTTTCCCTTTTCTATTACCCAGAGAGAATTAATTTTCCATTTTCCCATTGTCCCATTCACTTCCTAATACTGGAAAGTATAAAATAAAAAGATAGGGGCCAAACAATACCTAAACTTAATGATTAAAATAATAAATTACTTTACTCACAGCCTTTCTGGGAAGAGTTTAAGCATCCTGACTGCAAATAGCCATGCTGGACTGAATTTTTGTTTCTGACTATGAATTATATATCTGACTATAAATCATATGACTATTTTTGTTTATATTTCAGTTCATTTTTAAACTGAAAAAAAAAAAAGAGTTGCATTTCAATGCCTTTCTTTTTTTATTGAAAAAAATCCTACTGGTCAGTTCTTTAAGTTAGGAATCTTGAATATATATGTAGATGTTGGATTTTGAGAAAATTATTTTGAAATGTTCCTGAATTCAGCTTCTCTAAAAGCTGAGATTTTTTTCTTTTATCCTGAGATCTGAAAAAAAATCTTCTTTCCTAAGGATGTGATAAAAGAACAGTGTGACAAAAATAGATCCATGCTCAACTACTACAGAAATAGGCAATAGTGGGTCGAAATGATAACTAATAGCCAGGAATAACAGGGGGGTCATGATTTATGTTAGAACTGTAGGGAATTTTAGCACGCACCTGGGGTGTCTCCTCATTGTATATATAGGACTATCAATTCTGCTAATGATGAAAAATGGAAATGAATATTAATTTACAATGAGAGTATAGTTTGTGTTTTTGTTTGTTGTTTTTGTCCTAGAGGCTATGTTTTGTTTGTCCCTGGCTGTGAGTATTCTTGTGTATGTTTGGGAATTTTCAGCCGTACAAGCTGTGTAATTAAGGAATAGAAAGGCCACTATGTTAGATCTGATTCAGGAGAATGGCTGCATCTCACCGAGCTTATTCCTATGAATTCAAATCAAGTAAGTTCAGTTCAAATGAACTCATCAAGAATCTAGCACAAATTCTTGCCCTATATTCTAAGGTGTTCCTTATCCCATGGGAAACAGAATCTGCAACATGAAAAATTAGAAATCAATATCAGAGTTCAAACACGTGAGAAAGACAGAAGGAGCCAGAAGGATATTCATGCATTTTTATGGGCAGAGGAAGGCACTCTTCTTATTTGTAAAATGAAGATTTTGGATTAAATTGACCCAGTGGGTTTCTTTTCTTAATTTTTAGTAAATTAATGGAGTTATATAACCACTGTGACAATCATGTTTTAAAATTTCCCCATTACTCTCAAATTTCCCTTGAGCCCATTTGTAGTCAACTCCCAGATCCATGCCCCAACCCCAACTCTCACTGGGTCCAGGTGAATATCTTTCTATATATTATAGGTTCATCCTTCTGAAATTTCATATACATGGAATTATACAACATATGTAGTCTTTTGTATCTGGCTTCTTTTTTAGCATAATTTTTTGAAGATCATACATGCTGTAGTATATATCAGTGGTTGCTTTTTATTGCTGAGCAATATTCTGGTTTATGGCTAGATCGTGTTATGTTTATAGAGTCACCAGTTGATGGGCATTTTGGTAATTTTCATTCTTTGACTATTATGAATAATGATACTATGAGCTTTCATTAAAAGTCTGTTTGTGGACATATGTTTTCATTTCTCTTGGGTAGATTCCTGGGAGTTGAATTGCACGTTTCTATGATAAGGTTAATTTTTAAAGAAACTGACAAATCATTTTATAAAGGAGCTGTCATTTGACACCCCTGCCAGCAGTACATAAGGGTTCTAGTTGCTCCAAATGACTGATGATGTACATCCTTTCATATGCTTATTATTCATGTGTCTTTTTTTATGAAATATCTATTTACATTTTTTTCATTTTTATTTTTATTTTATTTTTATTATTATTATTATTTTTTTACTAATTTTGTCTCATTCACCTTTTTATTGTTGAGTTACAGGAGTTCTTTATGTATTCTGACTACAGAGAACTAAGAAGTGAATTAATTTTTGAATTCTCCTTATGGATTTTGTTAACGAAGGATTTGGGGAAGTATTTGACTTCAGCTAGGTATGATGACAATAGAAATTTCTGAGAGTGTCTAAAATCCCCCCTGGAATGCAAGTTATATGCATTTTACCTACAGTAACTTAAATATATTTATAAATATATACAAAGAAGAAACTAACAGATACACAGTGAGGTTTTGTTATCAACTTCTAATTCTTTACCACACGGAAGTTTAACAAAATCCCTTCTTCTGGTCTGACTAAGAAGAGTCTTTGTTTTAGTTTAGCAATACTTCCTTCTTCATTGGATATCATCTTAAAATAAGAGTCCAGCCCATTGGGCTAAAAAATGGATAATGGGTGAAGCAGAGGTTGGGATATTCTTGTTTTGCCATCTCATGCCATCTGGGCCCTACAATCCTATTCTGCCTCATATGTGGGAATTACATACGTGTCAGCAGGCAGCACCAGCCTTTGTCACCAAAGTGGGCCACACTCCACATTCTGAGTCTATGTTGAGAACACCCTGTGTATGATTTCAGCCTCTTCAGATTTACGTAGACTTGTTCTGTGGCCCAGTCTATAGTCTATCCTGTAGAATGTTCCATGTGTACTTTAAAATAATGCTTACTATGAAAACTCTTACAGAAGAAAAGAAGTTGATTCTGACTATAAAGTATCCTGTGAAATGTACTTGGAATCAGGTTATTCTGCCTTAGTGGAAATGAAGCTTCTTCCTATTCCCCTAAGGTAGCTTTATAAGAAGATGCACATTTATGATACAAATTATTAAAAAAGCAAATATAATTGCAGAAATCGTTAAAAATATAGGTGTCAAAATAATATATATTCATGTATCCCTGAATCTAATAAACAGTCAAAGGTGTGAAAATATTAGTTGTTTTCTCGCTATGTTTTTCAACATTTGTGAATATAATATAGGTTTATTAAAGCTGTTCCTATTCTTAAACTGAACTATTTGACATTTATTTAATTAAAAAGTTATTCATTTACCACTTATGGGAAGAACTACAGTTGCAGACAAACACTAAGTTATTCAGGATATCAATTTTTATTTCTTGCAATATGGAGTAGATATGAGCTGAAAGCACAAAGCAACAAAGCTCAGCATTAGGCAATGTTTTGAGGCATTGTCATGCAGTGTTAAAAAAGAATTTTAAGTTTTCGTGTGTTAAAATTTTGGGAAAAACTTTTACTTCTGTTCTTTCAGACTTGGAATTGATCATTTTGAGACAGGATCTTGAGATGAGATGGATATTTTCTAGTCTACTTCCTTAAAAAATAAAAACCATATTAGGACCATCGAATTCCTGTGTTTTGCACAAAGGAAGAAAGGCCACTTTTCAAAACCAAGTTCTTGCCTTTTTATGTTTTAAAAGGTAAATAATTAAAATTGCTTTGTTATTCATTATTATTTCAGGAATAATAATGAAGTCCTGGATCAGGGAGAAATTACCAAAATGGTTTGCTCTGCATATTTAAAGAGTTTTGCTTTTGGGGTTATCTCTTCTACCACTTTGCCTACATCCCCTGTTACATTAAATGGTTTCCCATAGACTTAGCTGCTGCCTCCACTTCAAATGAAATGCTCATTTCTGCTTCCTGATATTTTTTTTTTTCACTCTGCCTGTGTCCTTTTTCTTCCTATTGTTGCGTGTGCTCATCCTGGTCTTTCTACTTGAGGATTTGGACTGTCACTTCTATTTCCTTTGCTTAACTTTTGCCTTGAGTGTTACAAACTTCTAAGAATTATTAACTTAAATGAACAAAATTAGCAGTTAAATGCAACAAGGAAACTTCTCAAGACAATGTGAACTTAAGAATACATTTGTGAGAGTACTTGAAATCTGTAACAGTAGGTATATATGTTGGAAAGAATAGTTTCTCAATGTATTGTTTTCTCTTGAAGAAGGGGTTTCTGTGGGGTTCAGCTGTCTGTTTTAATCTAAGCAAACTTATTCAGTTTTGTTACTATTTCTCAGGTTAATTGCCTTTTTTTTTTTTAGATTGAGGTATAAGGAGAAGAACTTCTTAGTTGAGGATTTTTGAAGTAATTTTGACCTGAAGATCAGCTTGTTCCAGGGTGTACGTGGACTGTATGTTTGAAGCTACTCTGTGATTCAGGTGGCATTTACTATCCTGACTCATCCCTTGCTTGCCAAGCAGCATATTGATGCCAGAAAATGTCTCCTGATGATCATTGAAGTTGCCTTTGCTTAGTTATACTTGCTTTTTCCAGGATAGGGAATTGGCAACTAAGAGCCAGTTGGCACCTGACTAGCTATTAGTAATGTGTTCTTCTCCTTCTGGGGTGTCAGCTCCCCCAGGGCTCTGTGCCAGTCACACTTTAATGATATTTAAAAGAGACGAATTGTCTTGGAGAATATGTTTCTGCTGTGGAAGTATCTTATGTGGTTCTTAAAACCTGTTTGCAATGAACTCATGAAAGATATAAAAGTTTTGTATGTTAGTTGGATTTTTCCTAAATTGAGTCAGGAATAATAAGGTTTCTTCATTGCTGTTGGTGATGTAGAGTTTGAAGGGCTTTCGAATTCCTGGTTATACTTGGAGATGAAGATTATTATTGACTAATCATCTCGTAGTGGTTGGAAATTTTATAAGATTTTTTATTTACATAAGAGTAGAATCAATTTGTAAATTTTAATTGAAAACTCAATTAAATTGATATTCTTTCACAAAGTATTTATTTATTTATTTTTAAGTAAGCAGTAAATCTCTGCTATGGGATGCTTAAACAACTTCAAGGCATTTAATGATTTTTTTATAGTAATTGTGGATATATATATATATATATATATATATATATATATATTCGGTTCAAAGGTGAACAAGAACCAAAAGCTACAACAGAAGGTTGACACTGAGATCTGAGATAAGTGATATCCAAGAAAGAGGAGATAGAATAGCGGAAGAAGTATATTAGCATCGTTAAAAGATAAAAAGAGTTATATTAAAAATTTTAAGAGTTTGAGCACAAATCAATTGGAATTGAGCAGCACCAAATCCTTTAGAATGTCTTGTCAGGTTTCAGCCTGGACAAACAATAAATATTCCCAGCAGATCTGAACAATTCCATGGATCCAGGAGGGGTCCTCAAAGATGTTACGAAGATCCAGCACCACTCTCAAAGATGACCCCTAAAAAATAGGCTTAGATAAGTCAGTTCCCCTGAGAGCTGGAATTGCTGGGGAATTGCAACAGTCATTAGGACCATAGCTGCAAATGAAGTGTAACCCATGTTTCTGCCCAGCCACGTCTAGCCACAAATGAGGCTCAACCCAAATTTCTATCCAGCCATATTTTTGGGGCCCCCAACCTGATGGTTTCTAAGCTAAGTTCTCAGGACACAAAATGATACAAACCAGAAGGCAGTAGCTGTCCCTGGAAGAGAAAGGATCAATAACCAGTGATTTATTCCCCCAGCCAATCTGAATTTGGAAAGGGACAATATGAAACTACTTTTGTCTCTTGATCCAGCCCCACAGATAGAGAGATCTCGGGGAGCCAATGCAAGAATTCATACCCTTCACTGGCTTCTACAAGTTTGCACAGGATGCCACCTGCGGGCTCCAGAGTGAGTGAGGTGTCCCAGCAGGCTTCATCCTAGTCACCAGAAACTGGGTCTCGTCCTAGTCACTCTCTTTTATAGGCATGCCTGGCCGACAGTCCTTTTTCTTTAGGGCACCTTAGAAATGGCTAAGGTTATATAAGATAGTTAACAGTTCTCCACTGAGGCCACTGTGATTCGAGATTATCTTTGGTAAAGTTAATCTACTTGTTCAACCTTAAAAAAAACATGTTATTCACTTGAGGCCTCATGCTAGGTGCAGTCCAGTTTCTAAGTGAAAACCAATTCAATTCCAGCAATTTCCAGACCCAGTCTGGAAAAAGAAACAAAGGAACCAAAGGAAGTCTGAAAGATTGTAATGCAAAGGCTGAGGAGCTAAGATCTGGGATCCAAAAGGGACTGGCCCACCACCTTCAGAGGCAACAAAAAAGCTCACGGGGCAGCATTGAACAGGAAGTGATCAGAAGCTCGGAAAGAGATTTTATAGAGAAAAGGTGGAAGCCAGGCAAGAAATTATTGAATGGCTGTAGCTTTAAGCCCAGTTGGCTGTTAGTGATTTGTTGTCCTTAGTGTTTCGATTTTGTAACCTTGAGGCATTTACAAGCTTAGGTTTTGGTTTCCTTACATAGCCTCAATGGCATTAGAGCCACCTCAGTTTAATAACCTCCTTGTTTGATTTAACGGATCTTATATTTAAATCTCTCACAAAAGTCATTTATTGGGTCAATTTCCTATGTCAGCTAATTATACTGTGAGAATTTTTCCATGACTGCAGCAGCGATGGTGTCCTTTCTGAGGGTGAGGTCTGTTGGATTTTTTGCCTTGAATGTTCAAATTCATATTACTTTTGGTCTCATAGTTTCTGTTTATTTTATTTAAAAAATACCACAAACATGAAAATATGAAATAAAAATTTCTTAGTTTTATTTTTAGTTCTGGGTGGATAAATATGCACCAGGCCAGAATCTGTCTTTCTTTAATTAATGTACTTATTCAATTTAATGTTTGCACAACATTACAGGAATAAAAAGCTGAAGTGTGTGCAGTCCTTCTGGGGTTTGCTATAAAACTGATAACAACTAAAGCCAGCAGAAAATGCTTAATAGCCTAAGCACTCATGTCCAAGCAAGTGAAGTCCCACACAGGTTTTGAGATGGAGGAGAACCTTTCCAGTAGGATAAGAGCTGAGCAGATGGAGTGGGGACAAGAGTTTGTTTTCTGTCTTTTTATTATTTTTAATTTTATTTTTAAGTGAGGCAACCCTTGGTTGAGCTCAGAAATTACAAGGACCTTGTCAATTTGCAATCCCTTATTTTTTATTTTTTATGCCTACAGCACCTGGTCTTCCTAGCTGGTCTCCCATCGAAGTACTAACCATGTCCTACCCTACTTAGCTTCTGAGATGAGACAGGATTGGTCGTTGGGGACAAGAGTTTTGAAGACAGTTTTCTCATTGGTTTGGCATTTTAGATAGACCTTCCACAGAGTAAGTAGGATCTTGAAAGGAGGATTTGAGGTGGGGAAGTATTAGAGGGAAGAAATAGAATGAGGGAAAGCATTTTGGTCACCTGTGGGGCTCACGTGAGGACCAAGGAGGAACTTGGATTCATGCCAAGGTATCAAAAAAGGAAGAGCTAGAAATTAAAGTTTACACATAGGTTAGGTGGAGATCAGGGAAATTTGGATGCCAGGCTCAAGATTTATTGTACAGGTATACGGTTTTGAATTTCTACATAGCAGTGATATGTCAGCTCCCAGAATGCACCTTGCAGACCTCCTATACTGTGAAGCATTTGTCCCAGGTCCTCAGCTTCTGCCCTCTGGAATTGATTTGGATCTTGCCTCCCATTAGCTACTTCCTCAACAGTGACTGAGTGGGGAGGGGATATCAAGGTGTGCTGTTCCAGAAGATACATACTCCTTTGTTGGTTGACCTTGACTTGAGAACTCCCAGATAGCTTCACTGAACCTTCCTTAGACATTAAGTGCGTCTAGGATGCTTTCACCCAAGTGAAAGTTGGTCTGTCAGCTCTTGTAACCTTGCCTGGTTCCATCCATATTTACCTTTGCACAGGCATTTCTGCTAATAAAACCCTTGGATGTTTAATGTCATCTTGACTTCTGCATCTTAGAGGAAGGACCAGGATTAACTTCAGGTGTTTCAAGGCAGCAACATGGTTGAAGGTGCATGGCTAAGGAAGTTAATTTGAAGATGTGTTTGTATGGCAAGCATGCTGCTTTTATTTAGGTTGAGAGGCTACCTGTGGAACTGGTGGTGATTATGGAGGTACAGCATGCTGTAGGGGACCCTGGGTGTGGGGAGTGGGGAGTCACTTAAAGCTTTTGACTTATTACCAGAATGATGACAGGTTATTTCGTAGTTCAGTCATAAATTATGACTAAAGTCATATGTATGACTAAAGAAAACATTATTTCAACTCTAGTTTATGCGAACTAAAATGATAATTTCTGCCTCCAATTTAGTGTGCCTGACTTAGAAAGAACTGATGTCTTAAGTGTTTGACAAAGACCACTTAGAAATTCTTTTCTCCATTATTTTTTCTCCTTAGTGTCCCTCTAATACGTTTGGTCATGAATTATGACATGGCCATACAATTTCTTAATTTACAATGCTTCTTCTTTATATAATTTGTGAAAGAACTCTTATGACAGCTGGAAATGACTTTGACTCAGTATTAATAAAGACTTATGTTAAAGCATGTGCTTTGTTCATCCATTCCTCAGCTTTGTATGATGCTTTGTCTTGCTTTAAGTAATTCTATTTTTAGGACCTTGCCACTCATTGCCTTGGATATCATGGACTGTCACAACTTTAGGTTGCAACTTTGCCACAGATGCCAACAGGAGACAATAGGCTGCCAGGCAGAGGCAGAGAAAGAGAAAGCTGGATTTCCACACATTTTGCGGCCTTGGCAAGTTACATTGCACAGATCTGTGAAAATAACTTCTACTGGGAATATATGTCATAAATAAACAAAGACTGCTGGGAAAGTTCACAAGGGTGAAAGAATGAGGGAGGAAGCAGGGAGAAGCTGGGATGTGGATGGCATTGTACTGACAGCACTAAGCAGGTAGTCAGACATACCTGAAGGGCAAGGACAGAAGATAAAGGAAGCCACCTATTGGATGCAAGAGCGCAGGAGAGTAAGCTGAGACTTTGAATAGGGAAAGAAGAAGAAAAAGGGAAATAGCCAGTGGTTTTAATTTGTATGTACAATTGGACGCTAGGAACTTCTGGTATCCTTTGAGAAAAGCATGTACTTCATTTGGAGTGACTGAGGGGTTATTTAGCAAACATGAAAGTAGTCATGCCTCTCGTCTTTATGTGCAACACTATCCCATCATTCTTTTGTTGCTTTGGGACTATTCTAGAGAACTGATGTCTCCCTTATGCATGAAGACTTCCATTTATCTGCTAATCCCCTAAAAAAAACAGATGCATTCCAAAATTGAGAGGAGTTTAATGGAAACTGCATTGACCTTACGCTCTTTGATTTTGTCAGCATTCCTGACTTCTGTTTATAGTAAAATATATTTCTTTTTATAATAAAATAAGTTTTTGTTTGGTAAATGTTTGTTGTTGTGCAGAAAAATGTGAGCAAGCCTTATAATTTACTGTTACCAGTAGTTTTATAACATTCATCATTATTTAAGTTGAGTATGGTGGAATTAGGAAAGTCAGCAGAACATCCATTCATGATGTTCTCAGGAGAAGTATTCTTGCAATGAGTAAAACTGAGTGAATTATGCTGTCTTTTAAAAATATATAATATTTTGTACAAAAAGGTAGTCAAAACCAGATATGATTTATCTTACAGGTGGATGGAAAACAGACCAAGAGAAAAAAATAAGTGACTTAATGACCTAACTTTACCCAGAGAGTGGACAATAAAATGCAAGAATCTAAACCTTGCCCTTCCATTTCATCTTCATCTTTGAAAAATACAGGTGAGTGTTTGTAATCATTTTGAAAGTTGACCTAGTAGCCATAGAAACAAAGTGACTGGCACAGCAGTGCTGATTTGACTCAAAGATTGTTTTAGTTTTCTTGCAAACATCATTAGCATGGCATTGTTTTCTTATTTGTGAATGTGAAAATGTGTGACTTGTTTTTTTTAAAGCACACCTGCTTGAGTGGTGTACATCATATGAAGATGTGCTACTTGGAACTAAACCTCCATAGAAAGACAATTCTGACAATAGCAGTAGTGATAGAAACAGCTCATGGAGCGCTCCTTCTGTGTCAAGGATTGTGCTAATGGCCATTCCATAAATTTTTAAATTAATCCTTATGATAGCATTAGGTAAACATCTTCAGAATTTTATGAATATGGAAACTGAGGCATAGAGAAGCTAAGACATTGACTGAGGTCCATATATCTAACATGACTAGTCCAGGATTGTTTATCTCTGTCCAACTATAATTCTCTTAACTAGGGCAGATTATGTAACTGTAAACTGAGTGGTGATTGGGACACACCAGATCCTTTTATACATTTGATTTTTCTATTTTTTTTTTAAATGCCTATAGCACCTGGTATTCCTAGGTGGTCTCCCATCCAAGTACTAACCAGGTCCGACCCTTTGATTTTTCTAAAAGGCTTCCCAGATTATAGAGAACGTCGAATAATAATAATAAAAAAAAACAGTTCATGCAAGGCTTTGGCATAGGAATAACTACTCTGTTGCTTGATCTTATGATGTCTTATGTCCATCAATCACTTGCTTTGAAGAGAATAACCTCACAAAGGAGGTACAGTTTCCAAGCTACCAGTTCAGGTAATAAAGGATCATGAACATTGAGTTTAGGTAGTAACAGGAGAAACTTAGTAAACAAGCACAGTTCTCAGTTGTGGGGATCTGAAAATTCATTGGTGGCTGCTGAAGGTCCAGGGTAGACAAATTCTGTGAGCTACAGTGGTGGACTCCAAACTTATCTGTTCACACATCACCTCAGCAAAAAAATGGTAAGGCTGTCCTTGTGCACATGTGTCTGTCTATGTATGTATGTTTACACATGATATGAATTAATTAATTGAATGATAAGAATTAATGTATTAAGAGCTCAAAAGAGACTTTTAAATATGCATCAAGTTTAGTAAAATTTCATAAAGTAATAATAGACTGTGTTGTCTCATGGTTTTTAAAAATACATTGCTAATTGTGATGACTTCATGCTATCATTAGCCAATTTCTAAAGGGGAAAATATACTTTTGTGATGAGACTGATGATCAACAGGATGTTAATTCATGTTTAGACAGTCTTCTTAATTTTGATTTTGTGAGGCTGTTTTCTCATCAGAACTGATCGTACCAGTATTTTTCAAGCTACATGTCACAACCTGTTGGTAGATCATAATATTAACTAATATCACTTTTCAGTAAAACAGAAGGGAAAATGTTAGAGTATGTTACTGATGAGTACTGTTTTGAGAACCTCTTATTTTTACTTATGTACATAGGTCTCTATTTACATGTCTATATATGTGTCTAACTACTGAATCATGCTGTGAACTGGGAGAATCAGGCACTTTTGAAAGTATTGAATTAGGTCATTATTATTTTTATCCAAGACTCGTCACTGCTAAAGAACTTATACTAAGAGAAGGAAAATCATGAGCTCTATTTTTTTCTTGCTTTTCTCTTGTGCTTGTGTTATTTACATCACTTTCAATCCTTCATTTTTTTTTTTTTGCACAGAACTTTTTAAGCCATTTGTGTTTTATGTGAGGGTTCATTTAGTTACAACCAGAGAATATCATCTGTAAATTCACACATAAGCTGCAGCAAAGCAAAAGTGATGCAGGTGCCTGACAGACCCTTCAATAATTCCTTTCCCTCAAGAAATTTCCAGTAACACACCTGGTTCATGAGCTTCAGACATCCTGACTGAGAGAGTGCACCAGTGGCAATCTTTATATGAGCTATTCATTTCTTTCCTATTACTTTAGAGAACAAATACTTTTAAATGAAAGTGCTGAGAGTTTTTCCTGTACCCCTGTGGAGCATGAACGCTGCTTCATAGACACTGAGTCACAGGGGTCTCAGCCACCCTGCCTTCTGATTTGACATCATCTCACACCATTCTACCTGCTCTAATCTGACTGCACTGAATCCACCAAACAAGTCCCTGCCTCAGGACATTTGAACTGGTGGTTTTTATTTCTGTGATTTCTATGAGTCGGGCTCTTTGGCCTCACATGGGACTTGAACTCAAAAGACACCCTCTTGAAGAAGCCTCCCCTGGTCACTGTGTTTTATACAGTCCACTTCTCTCTCCTTGGCCCCCATCACACTCTATTTCGTTACTCACTTTCATTTATTTATTTTCACAGGACTTATCACTCTCTGTTTAATGCCACTTCCCCTGCCACATACAACATTAAGCCCCTCTAGAACAGGACCCACCGCTCACTCCTATATCCCCAGAATGTTGTTGGAGCTGGTAGATATTTATAGAAAGATTCAAAGGATAATGCAGCATTTCTCCTGTCCCTTTGCTTCACTCAAGCCATTCCCTTTGGATCCGGTCTTCTTATATGTCTCTGTAACCAATGTCTCCCCAAGATTTTATTTGGCAGAGACACTATTAGGAAGAATGGGGTAGTTGTGGGTGAGCTGAATGCTAAGAACTCAGAAGGAACGTTCATGATCCAGGGGTTGGGAAGGGATGCTGGTCCTGTAAATTCTGATGGCTCATTTCTGATAAGAGAATTGTCCAGTTGCCAATGCATTTGGGAACAGGGACCTATGACTGCAGATGTATTATGCTATTAGCTCTAAAGGAGCTCAGATGTTCGTGTCCCATAGATAATTTCCATGATCAGAAATTTGATTTTCAATTGGAGATGTTTTCTTGAGACACAATTAGTGGAGACTGCTAAATTTTACCCCTGTAGACAAAATATTACCATCTGAACTTGGAGTCAATCAATTGTACTCAAATGCCGTATCATCCTATCTCATGTCTGGCACTCAGCGGGCTCTTAATAGGTATTAGTTAGGTGAATAAATAAACACAGCCAGTCATGGAAGTCAGGTCTGGCTTGGCTCTGACATTATTCTTCTGTGTGAGCTAGATCAAGATCAGAAAACTGTGGCCCACAGGCCAAGCCCAGGCCTCTATCCATTTTTGTAAATAAAGTTGTAGCAGAACACAGCTCTACTCATTGGTTGAAGTATTTCCTTTAGTATATGGTGGCAGAGCTGAGTAGATGTCCATCTGGCCCTTTACAGGAAAAGTTTTCTTACACCTAGGCTTGAGGACATCACTTAAGTCTCTGGGCATTGATTTTGTCATTTGTTAAATGAGTCGAATGGACTCACTGGTGTCAAGATCCTTTTCAGAGCTCATTCCTGGATTTTCGGGAGTCAAAGGTGCTATGTCCATCAAGAAATTCAAAGTGATGTGGACTATTGTCTTCTCAGAAAACATATGATTTAAGAAGTTATGCTTTTATGAAATGGATATAAAAATTTTACCACATGTATCGTGAGGATATATAAAACATTACAGGTTGAGTTCATTTCTGTGGTTTGGTGTTTAAGTGCTTGGAGCAATAGACTCATTATGCTGCTCAGTGCCTTCCCACAGCTTTCCCCAAGGGCTTTACTAAAATAAAAGGAAAGAGCTTGAAAAGTAACTCTGATAAGTGGATTCACTTACGATCTATAATGCTTTAAGAGTGGGTCTGGTATATGGAGTTAAGAACTGAAAATAATGTTATACTTTATATTTATATAAATTATAAATAATTTTAATATAACATTAGAATTCCAGTTGAATTTCTTTGACTACTGTGAATTCATTTATGGGTCAGATAGGAAAATGATCAAATGCTGCATATCACAGGAGGAAAATTCTGGTTTGAGAAGAAAAATTTGTCTTAATTAAGTTAGGATCAATTGTATTGTCTTGATTGGTTTTCTTGTTTGGATTTAAATTATAAATACTTAAGTAAATAAGAGCCTCATGGATATGTTTCAAAGATCATTAGATCTGTAAAAATTTGTTCAGGTCATAAAATTTGCATTGGATATTTCTTTCCATACTTGCCATCTTTGTCCTTAGCTACTCCTATTACTGCTGACTGCACCCTATATCATAGATAACAGTGTATGAACATTACAATTAAATCACACAGTCAGGAGTTTCTAACAATCTGAACAAAAAGAAGTAAAATACATTGAATTTTTCTGTGCAGATAAGCAATAAGTTTCAATTCAGAGACTTCATCCCTTGGTCATTAAACATTTATTGAGCATCCTTTATGTGGCAGTTTTGCCAGGGGAGAAATATTTCAGTTATATGTTATCTTTATAGATTATAGATCTATAGCAATTTAGAGATTTCATACCATGATCCCATTTGATTTGCAACTCAAATTTGGAAGGGAATCAGAGGAAGACTTCTACCTACCTCTAAGGTTTGTGTGGGAACTCTCTGGAGATATAGCAGAGAGATAGAGTGGAGAAGTAAACCCTTGTACCACCTGAAGGAGCTCTATCCTCCCCCAAGAGGGCTTCTCTATGTGAAATCTTGGTGTGGACTGGGGAAGGCCAGGCACCTTGTTGATCTGAAAATGGGGAGCAGAAAAAGGGCAGTGACATGGCGCTGGGGCAGGACAACATCTGCATGCAAGAGGCTCGATTCCTAATTTACACCCTACGCTGCCTCCCAGATTCAAGCAGGAGGTTGGGTTTTCAGCTCATGGGGAGAAGAGTACTTCTGAGTCTACCTAATACCCAGATAACTGGTGCTCACCCAACACCCTACTCCTGACCAAACTCAGGTTGCTGCTTTTCCCTTGGTTGTGGAGTGCTAAGAACAGGGTCTGTGAAATGGGAAAATTCTTCACCAATTACTCATCAGTATTTGATGGTGACCTAACAGTAATCAAAACAGCATCTCGGACTTGCCAATAGGTAGCTCTTTGCCTTTGAATAAGAAACTCTGAGCCAAAATGCCCTGATCTGTGAAATAAGGGAGTTGGACTAATTAGCTCTGAGGTCTTTCCCAATTCTTACTTGCCACAATTTTGAACTTACATTTTGACTCCTAAATTAATTCAGTTTATGTGGGGCTCATGACCCAGGGATACCAGTATAGCAGATGTTGTCACAGAAGTGCCTGTTCATAGCCCATTGGCACATACCATTTCTTCTGGCTTTGCCGCGAGCACCTATCACTCTCTTCCAGAGGCTTTCATCTGACTGCCGAGACATGCTTGGCTGGAAATGCAAGGGAGTTAAAATCCCCAGGAGTGGTCCTCAACAAATGCTAAATGTGAGTTGAAGAAAGATATTGCACATTGAGGAGTATATTTTATTTGCCCTGACCAGGGTTACCAGATTTAGCAAATACAAATATAGATCAGGTATATCTGGGTTTCAGATAATATCAAATAATTGTTTAGTATGAGTATGTGCCATTCTAAATATTATGTGGCATATACTTACACTAAAACCTCATTGTTTATCTGAAATTCAAATATAATGTGAGTTCTGAATTTCATCTGTTGTTGTTAATCCCAGCTCTTGTTGGGAGCATTGGGCATTGCAACTAGACTTGCAGGCCAGCAAGCAAAGCTTCATCTGTATTTGCAGCCGCTCCCCAGAGCTAGCATCATTACCTCAGCTCCACCTCAGATCCTTGGGCATTAGATTCTCATAGGAGCATTGATCCATGGTGCCACAAAAGTTGTGGACTGCTGGTTTAGAAGATGCAGAGGATGGATGGAGTGAGGCAGACCTAAGTACCAATGCGCAAGGATAACGCCATGTTGAGAACCAAACAGTATATGAGTGTGGAATCATCAATTCAAATGGCTCAGGCAGGGAAGCAAAAACTGAGCACAGTAAAACTGTAACCAGCAGTCTCAAACATTGTGGGGACAGAGACACTGAAGTCACTGAACTGGCCCAGATTTATTCATTTCTTTAGCCCTACTGCCTAGAACAGTACCTGGCTCACTCTTGGTGCTAAGTAAATATTGAATGAATGACAGGGAAGGAAGACTGATGGAAATATGAAACTCCGTGTTTGTGAGTTTTATGAAATGGTGCCCCCTGAAAAATGCACAGGGCCTGTTTGTGCAAAGTCCTGTCTGATTATAGATGCATAGGAAATATGGATTGCTCTTGAATTCTAAGTAATGAACTTTTCTAATCTTTTCCTCATTTTTCATAGCAGGTACAATTCAACTTAAATCTTTCATGGCTAGACAGGTTTTTGAATGCCATTTGTATGTTCAAAGGTAATTTACTTAATAGTCAACTTATCTGAACCTTGAACAATATTACTGGAGCATTTAGATTGAGTAAAAGGGTTTGGGAGGAAATTTTCTCATTTGATTTCAAAAGACTATAGTTAATTTATGTTTTCAATGACATTTTCTTTTCATAGGAAGGATAAAAGGAGGGATAAAAATCTTATTCTGTGTTTATTAGTTCTAACTATAAATTCAAAGTTGAAAAAGATCAGTTTCATCCTCAGCAAGCCACATTATATGTCCTTACTCTTTTACCGAGAAAATAGAAGGAAATAGAAAAGTAAACAATAGCATCTAGGTAACAGAAAAGTAGCACTAACATTTCTGCAGTGTTCATTAAGTTCAGCTTTTATTTTGACTAGAGAAAATCATTTTTACAAAACATTAAGCAGGCTGCTCTCTAAAGGGCGGTTTCAACTTAAAATCATTTATTCTGTGGGTGGTGCATTTTTCAGAGTTTATGCATTCATTCTGTGTTGACAGAGTGTCAGCCACATGAGAAGGGCTGAAATCTGTATATGGAGAAATACTAAAAATGCACATAGGAATTCAAAATAATATATATTTTAATGTAAAGTTAAAGCTGTCCTTGTTGTTAGCATTCTATCAAAAATAAAACTTTCCCATAATGCTGTAGAGCCAATGACAGTTCTTTGAGGCTTATTGTGTCAACTCTGTGTGGTACTTCCATGGACAGTAATAAAAGGAATAAAAGGAGGCCTCCTGTTTCTGAGAGTGACAGTGTCACTTATTCAGACCAATTCTCTGGATAAAATATATTTTAAAAAGTTTGCAATTACTGAAGAGCTGACAAAAGTAAAGGAAAGTGAAGGAAAATGTAAAATAACATGTTGGTGAGCATGTGGTGAAATTAAACCCTTAGGCACTGCTAGTGGGAATGAAAAATGGTGTGGTTGCTGTGGAAAACTGTGTGGCAATTCCTCAGTTAAGCATAGAGTTACCATATGACCCAGTGATTCTACTCCTGGGTATAAACGCAAAAGAATTGAAAGCAGGAACTCAAACAGATACCTATATACCAATATTTTAGCAGCATTAGTCATAATACCCAAAAGGTAGAAACAACCCAAGTGTCTATCAGAAGATGAACAGATAAATAAAATGTGGTCTATCAATAAAAGGAATAATAGTCATCTATAAAGAGAAATAAAATTCTCATACATGTTACAACATTGATAAACTTCAAAAACATGTTAAATGAAATAAGCCGAACTCAAAAAAAAAAAAATACTATAGTAATTCACTTACATGAGATTCCTTGAATAGGCAGATTCATTGAAACAGAAAGTAGATTGGAGTTTACCAGGGGCTGCAGGAAGGGGAGATAATGGAGTTAGTGTTTAATGGGGATGGAGTTTCATTTTGGGAAGATGAAAAACTTCTGGAAATGGATAGTGGTGATGGTTGCACAGAACTGGGAATATTTAATATATTTGATGTCACTTAAAATGCTTTAAATGGTAGATTTTATACACACACACACACACACACACACATCACAATTAAAAAGAAAAAGAAAAAATGTGAAGAAAAAATAAAAATGACAGGTGAATGAGTACAGAAGCAGAAGCTGCTTTTGACCTGAGGACTTTTGCCATTTCTCAGAAAATTAGGACCTTTTCTTTACAGCCTCCCACAGTAACAGAGACAGAAATCAAAATCTTTTTATTGGGTTTTTGATATTCATCTTCCTTAATTTTATCCCGAATGTGCCATGAGGTTTTCTGATTCAGAGACAGACTATCATTAGTGTTATTTATGTAATAATCACGGCA
This sequence comes from Cynopterus sphinx, assembly GCA_030015415.1. Lineage (NCBI taxonomy): Eukaryota > Metazoa > Chordata > Mammalia > Chiroptera > Pteropodidae > Cynopterus > Cynopterus sphinx. The sequence continues at coordinate 3,935,819 of CM057388.1, forward strand.
TTGGCCCCCTTGCCCCAAGCCTTAGCCCTAAGATATCAGGGCCCAAAAGGAAATATCTCTTCTGTGAGGGGCCTGATAGATAATGCATAGGTGAGAAAATGAGAAAATTGGAGTTTCTCTGCTTATATACAGAAGAAAGGGGACAGCTGGGTCCCCCTCTTCTCTCAAAATGAGGGAATAACACTTTTGGTCCTTGGGGATGGAATAAAATGATCTCAGGTTCTCACACTTACCTTTGGCATGTAATTAAATATATTTACAGCCCAGAAAAGCCTGGATGTCTCTGGCTGTCCAGGTCGTGAGCCTCATTTTCCCTTGACGTGTACACACATACCCCTAGAGTTAGGTAAATCTCTCTGGAGTGCTCACAGTATTCATAGTGTGTAAATTCCCATCCCAAGGCTTGCTCTTAGCTCAGGAGCCCAAGTTTTCAGCAAAATTTATTTTAAAATCACCAGGTCTGAAGAAACACAAAAATATGTTCTCTACATCCTATACTATTGAAGACCACACTTGAAAAAACTTTAAAATTCATTTTATCAACTCTTTGTACTACTAATGCTTCCCCCATAAGATCAGGAACACGGATTTCTATTCTTTCCACTTTCATTCGACATCATATTTCAGGTTCCAACTAGTACATGAAGGTGGGGCAGGGAGAAGGATGGGAAAGGAAGAAGTAAAGCTTATTCCATTGTGGATTGCATGATCATCCATGTAGAAAATGCTGAAGGATCTATAGAAAGCCTTCTAGAACAATAACTGAGCTTAGCAAAATTGAACACAAGTACCTGCAGTGTAAGGCTGAGTGTAAAAGCTGATTTTACAGAGGTTCCACTCCCTTCAGAAGTAGTGAGGTGGGGAGATTAATTTTCTTGGAGAAAGTAGAAAGCTTCCTTGGAGGTGAGCTCTGAGGCAGGTGTTTGAGAAAGGTTCGATTTTGGTCAGGGCTAAAGGAATTGGTAGTCCAGTGGAAAGGAAGAGAAAAAACACAAATGTTTGGAGGTGGAAAATCACGGAGAGCTCATTGCATTCTTTTAAAAAAATTGGAGCCGAAAGTATGAGAAAGAGCAGAAAGGAGGAAGGGACAGAAAGGAAGGTTGGGAAGAGATGGCAGAGATCTTGAATGTCAAGCCCAGAATTAAAGACTTTATCTGAGCAACTTTAAGTAAGGGGTATAAAATTATTTTCTCATCTGTAAAATAGTAATCTTACTTATTTTTCTATTGGCTAGTCAAAATGATGGTTATGTTCAAAAGTAATTTTAAAGTCACTCAACTAGAGTATACCTTTAGTATTTTAAAGTATGCAAAATAAGCCCAGTTTATGTAAAAACAGAAAATAAAACCATGAAATGAAATCTTTCAGATCTGCTGCTCTTGCATACTTATCATCACTCTGTAAATGTGGGACATATGCCCTTTGAAAGTAGTAACTGACAACCTAAGTCTTTTGTATTTGCCACAGTGCAGGCCAGTCAGTGGGTGTCTAATACATCTTTAGTATCCCACTATGACATTCAAGTAATCCAATTGGTAGCTGGTGACATTATTAAGAAATGAGTGTTTCCTAGTTTAAAAAACTGAAGAAAAATCCACAGCACATAGCCAAGGAGTAAATATGGAAAACAGGTTGGAAATAAAGAGATTTTATTTGTTCAACTCTTGTTCTAAGACCCTGCATTCCAGTGCAGAATACTGTCCCCTCTTCCAGGCCACACTGAACCCCCTGACAGCCCCAAGGCAGACAGCTTCCTCCTCCTGTGATTTAGTCCACAGAAGGGTCCACGGCTTGCCCATCTCAGAACCCCATTCTGCTTTATTAGAATGCTTTTTATTCCCTTCTTATCCCAAATGAATGGGCACAGCGCCTCTCTCCCTGCCCACTCAATACTCTTCCCCACGTCAACCTTGAAGCACAAACATCAGTCCATCAGAGACTGACGTCTCCATGCTCATTTTCAAAATCAGCCCTGGAGAGGACAAACGGCCCAGTGACACAGTTTACCATGTGAGGAGCTTGCTTTTCTTTTGACCACACCCATTCCTGCTCAGAGAGGAAATTCTGATGCTCTGAAGGCTGTTTCTCCTAAGACAACTTCCCCTCTGCAAGAGTTTTCCCTTAGATATACCATTCTGAATGAGAAGATGTCCACCACCTGTGGACTTGCTGAACTCTGCTGTTGCTTTTCAAGCCATCTGCCTGATATTCTCAGTGCTGAATTTAAATAGACTGCTGTTATGTCTTGAATTGAAAGGACTTTTTTTGGCACCGATCAGAGTAGGTAGGGAACCTATGTCCTCATTATCTCTGCTTGATTTGTTTCGCTACCAAAGATCAGCTTGGAATAGTTTGCCAGAAAAAAACCCTACTTGCAGTGGGATGATAGAAAGCAAGGTAGAATAAAGAATAAGTAACTAAGGAGAAATTAGCATATTCCAAACAGCAAGGTTTAGAGACTTGGAAATTATAGTAGTGTATTAGATAGGATTCTCCAGAGAAACAGAGCCAATAGAATATGTACAATATAAATATTTAAATAAATATCTACATATATAATGTGTGTGTATTTACACACATATATATATATGTATGTGTGTGTATATCTATCTATCATCTATCTATCTATCTATCTATCTATCTATCATCTATCTATCAATCATTTATCTACCTACCTAACTACCTACCTACCTATAGAGAGATTGATTACAAAGAACTGGCTCCCATGATCACAGAGGCTGAGAAGTCCTGTGATCTGCCATCTGCAAGCTGGGAACTCAGAGCCAGTGGTATAAGTTCCAGTCAGAACGCAGGAGAAGACCCATGTCCAAAATGAAAAACAGGCAGAGAGAGCCAGTTCTCCTTCATGTCAACATTTGTTCTGATCAGACCTCCAGTGGATTGGATGAGGCCCACCCAACTGAGGATGGCCACATGATTTATTCAGTCTACTTATGTGAATGTCAATGTCTTCCTGAAGCATCTATATAGACACTCACAAAATAATGTTTAACCAAATATCTGGATGTCCTATGGCCCAGTCAAGTTCACACAAAGTTATCCATCACAGGTAGAGCAGCTTGGCAAATGTCGATGGTGAGTTGGTATTTTCCACTTTAAATGTGTCTCTGTTATGACAAATCATTGGCTCCTTGCACATGAGTCCTCTGGTTCATGCACAGCCTTCATTATTTGCCCACCGCTTGTCTTTGGCATAAACCTGTCTCAAAGGTAAATATTGTTCCTCTTCTTTTGAAAAAACTTCACTAAAGAAATGGGTCTAGAGCAGTGGTTTGAAACAGAGGCAGTCTGCCCCCAGGTGACATTTAGCAATATCTTGTTAGGGGAAAGGTGATGGATTTTCAAAGCAAGCTGACCACCTGCTCACCCTGCTAGGGGCAGGCCCATATCACCTGAAGGTAGTATTGTCACATAGATAACTGGCCCCATTAAGTTGCTTATGGCTTTGGATTGTATAGCTCTGGTCACCTGCATTAGCATGTGCCCCTTGGCCATATATAACAAGCCCCATTGCTTCCTGGGTGTGGAGTTCTACCATCTTGTTGCCTCTTAGGGCTCTGTCTGTAAGTTCCCTTAATTAGCTCTTGATGTAATTCTGGAGTTGCCAGCCTCTTTCTTTGGTCTCTTGGCCCCAGGAAATTTTCTAAGCATGTCTGGAAATACTTTTGGTGTCACAACTGGGGAGATGCTGCTGACATCTAGTGAGTAGAGGACAGAGACACTGCCAAATGTCCTCCAATGTACAGGGAAGGTCCACAAGAAAGAAGAATCCAGCCCCAAATTTCAGTAAGACCGGGGGTAAGAAATGGCAATATAGAATCAAAGGGACATTCCATACCACTCCACAGAGTATGCTCCAAATGTCCCCCATCTATGTCATGGGAAGCCAGTGCTTTCTGAGTTTAAATTACTGGCTAGGATCTGGCATTAAAATGGTCAACTTGTCTACAGCCATGCCACCCTGAATGTACCTGAATCCCATCTGACCTTGGAAGCTAAGCAGGGTTGGACCTGGTTAGTACTTGGATGGAAGACCACATAGGAAGACCAGGTGCTGTAGGCTTAAAAAAAAAGGCAACTTGCAAATAGCTTTAAGGTAGACATGTTAAATCTCAAGTCTGGATTAAAGACAAAGCTATGAGAGAAGTTAGGTAGTACTTTGAAATCTAGGAGAGCTGTGAGGATTGCGTGCAGGTGGCTTCATTTCAGTTCAAAGCGCCAAATATCCCATAGTGAGTTCTTAGATGGGGAGGAGCAAATACTCATTTTCATCAGAGGTAAATGCTGAAGCTGCAGTTATGGCTTCTTCAGGCCTTTGGAGGGTGCTGCTTCATGCCCTGTGTGTGATCTCTTCCATTCTAACTGCTCTGGGTTGTCCCGATTCAGAGGGGTCAATGATAGAACATTAGAAATCCTGTCTCTTGACCTGTCAATTTGTGTGCTCCATGCCAAACCTGATTGTATTTTTGCCTTTTTTTTTTAAGTGACTAACCCATGCATCTTTGCTCATGTTTGGGGGTGGGGGAAAAGTTTCTGTTAATAATTTACAAAAGACAGAGCTACTCTTCTTCTGCATCCTTAAATCTCTTGGAGCACGTGATTGTCTAAGCATATCTGGTTTCCAAGTAGCTGAGTGATGAAATATGATTGGCCTCCCAGCATCGATTCTTCTCTTCTTCCTCTCTCGCTCTTCTCATCTGGCAGTTGTTTGTTAGGATACCATCTTTCTCCTTATAAAAGAACAAAGAACAGAGTTCTTTATTTCTATCCTTAGGAAAAGGTGAGCTATTTTGGCTTCCTACCATGGATGAGGATCACGAAGGAGAGACTTGGCAGACCTTCTCCATTCCCTGGGGCTTCGGCAAGGCGGTAGAGGATGAAGGAGGACACGTATGCCAGTGAGTACAGTCCTCAATTTAAAACAGCAGGGGTCTTATCGTATTTCCTGAGACTAGCTTGTGGTTTTGGTAGGATGGATTTATCTGGACAGGGGTTGAAAGCTACATCTCAGAATTATACAAAAATGATGCCTTTGATAGAAAAGTGATGATGATCCTTTTGAGGTTTGTTCAGGAACTTCTGATATTTAAAAAGAATATTGAAGGTGAAACAGGAATATCCTGCAAAAGAAAAGTACAAAACCATATACAACCTTTGTTGTTTATTTCCTCAAGACTAAATGTCTAGAGGTATTTTTGGGAAAAGAGAAACTTATTTTAGCTGCTCGTCCATATATATGGTATTATAATAAGCTATAATTTACAGTAAACTTTTGACTGCACTTTCAGTGAGGAAAATTGATTTGTGTTTTTTTTTCCTTTTAGAAATGGCATCTTCTCAGTGACAGATGTATCTGTCAGGTTGAAAAGTTTTTATTTTCAATGAAAAATGTTATTTTGGTTATGCAAGTTGGTTTGTATTTAATTGCTTCTTTATGTTTGATGGTTTCGATAAATAAGTTTTTCTCCTCTGAGAAAAACCACAATTTTACAGAAAGTTCAGATTGTTGCTAAGTGGCTTATGGTTTGTATTAATATATAATTCTTTCTTGGGATGGTCTAGGGTTCAAGTCTGAGAAATTTGTCGGTAATGCATACATTTTGGAATGCTGATCAGAAAGTTTCCAGTCATTTTGCTATTTAATGCTTTCTTATCAATCACTGATACTGTATTATGAGCCACTTATGAATTTGTATAAATGATGTTCTTTCAATTGATTTTATGATTATTGAGTGTTAAAGCATTGCAGTAAACACATTATGAAGAGGCCTGCATATAAAGGTTAAGAAAGCTCTCCAAATGGATACAATTCAATAATACCCTTGAGTTTTACTGCTTGGGATTTCAAGCCAAATGTTCTTTAGAGTTGTCATAATTTTCCATGACAGTAATCACTTGGTGGCACTATTTGTTTTAAAAACAGTCTTGAAAGTTTTCACGAGAGCATGTGAAACCTCTTTCTGTTATGTAGTTCATTGTATGGGACTGAAACATACAAAATAGTCTCACATTTTGCGACTTGGAGCTATTATCCCCCCCAAATGACTTTTCTTGTGATATAATTTTATCGAATAACTTATTTTTAGTGCACACATTTCCCCCTGATTTTACACTTGAAGCATGAAATGATTTCATAGTTGGGCTAAGGAAAGTGGCCACTAAAGACATAGGATCCTGGGATTTGTGTCTCTTGCTTACCTTGTCAGTAACATGAAAAGAGATTCAGCTCCAAGTTCATAGAAGCATATTTATGGGTTTGGGAAAAAGCAGGTAATAAAAGAGATAAGAAATATTTTACATTAAAATACTAAAGCCAAACCACTGAATTTCATTTTGATAGTCTGTTGGCCATAGTTCTAGACACATGTACCCAGTGGCAAGCCTATGTGTCTCATTTGATTAGAATTAGTGCTGCGTTGGTCTCTGAAGACTGAAGTTCTGTGTTATCCCTGGATGTGCTTAGTCATGAGATGATTCAGGTAGTATATTATGAATTTTTATATATAAAATGCTATTTTATTGTTATGATGCAATATAAAAAGCAACCATTATTATAACTTTAGCCTATGTCTTCGGTCCAGGGTTTTCTCAAGTATAGAACTAGTAAACAGGTCCGAGATTTAATGAATGGTGGATAACTTTCATAGAGCAACAACTGATGTTGGTCCAGTTTGTTTAACTGAGTTTCACTTATGCTGCTGGTATCACAGGAATAAGATCTAAAATCCTTAGTCTGTCCTCCAATCAGGCAGTGCAGGATTCTCAGACTGGGGGCCTGTATCCCTCATTCATTTGCCTTACTGTTAATCTGAAGGAGCTATCATAAGACTGATGTGGAAAGAATGGTTCCCTTTCCTGAAGTTTTATAATCCTTCAAGATTAAAGTGACTTGAGATCATTCTCATTGTTTTTGCTATTGTTTAAAGAGCAACTGGTTCCGTTGGTCAGTAGAGCAGCCACACGGAACAGTGAGGACTATGGTGTCCGTACCATCCTGACCTGGATGTGCACTCTAGTGCCTTTACTTATTGGCTATATGACTTTGGGCAAATTTTTCAACTTCATTGTACCTTGGCCCTCATGTCAGTACCATCAGTACCATGAGGATAATACCTCCTGGAGTGGGAAGGATGAGTGAGTTACTATAGGAACCACTCCCCTAGCACACTGCCTGGCTTGGTCAATTGTCTAATTACTGGTGGTGATTCTTATTGTTAGTAACAGTAGCAGTGATAGTAGAGCCTTTCAAAAGCAATCTTGTTTGCAAGCCTTCAAGTACAGTTTAAGTTGGAGTGTAAGTTATAGGTTCTATTGCTATCTCCATCGTCTAGTAGAAAGAATGATTCATTTAGGACTTGGGAGAGGGAGTGAGTATGGGAAGATTGGAGGAAGTTTATGTTTCTGTGAAATTTCTTTGGTTTTAAACACAAAGCTTAGTAGAAAGTATAGTGAAAACATTAGTGAATTTTAAAACAGTAATAAAAAAATGAGATGCATTTATTTCAGTTCAACTATTTCTTGAGAACCAACCAATGTGCTAAGTGCTGGGTACAAAGAGAGAAATCAAAACTTCAATTAGATACCACACCACACCTACTAGAATGGCAAAAATGAAAAGTACTGGCAATGGCAAATTCTAGCAAGGATGTGGAATGACTGGAATGTTCATACATTCCCAGTGCAATGTACCTGCAAAATGCTATAGCTGCTTTGGAGACCATTTGGTAGTTTCTTTTAAAGCTAAAAATACATTTGCCATAAAATCCATATGATCCCACTCTTGGATATTTGCCCTAGAGAACTGAAAACTCATGTTCGCACAAAAAACCTTTCACAAATGTTTAAAGCAGTTGGATTCAAAATCGCCCCAAACTGGAAACAGCCTCAGTAATCCTTCAGTAGATGAATGGGTAAGCAGTATTAAATCTTCACAATGAAATACTAGTCAGCAATAAAAAGGAACAAACAATTGATATACGCAATTTGGATGAATGTCAAAGGCATTAAGCTGAGTGAAAGAAGCAACTTTCCAAAGGTTACATACTATATGATTGCATTTATATGACGTTCTCAAAAAGAAAACTATTGTGACAGAGAACAGATCACTGGGTGCTAGGGGTGGGGGGAGGGTATGCTAGCACCTTATGTGATGGAACCTTTCTATATTCTAACAGTAGACATGGTTATAAGAATCTAGATGTGATAATGTTTATTTTTAAAAAAGTTTTACTATGTGATGATTAAAAACATGTAAATGAGAACATGAGATTCTTGCCCTTGAGGTGTTCAGAGGTGCAATGAAGGACAAACACATCATCATAATGCAGTGGGGTGTGTCAGCCTGAGACCTAGGCCAGTTACTGATGGCCATGCACAGCCTTGTCTATTTACCCTCAGCCATTTTCTATGTGTATCAAGATGTGAAAAGGTTTGGGAAGTCCTTGCTTTGAGAACTGTAGGGGCACAGAGGAAGTACACTGCCTGAGAGGAGAGGGGTTGGTACCAGGAAAGGCTTCATTGAGGAGACGGATAATACATGTAGTGAGAATTAAAGGACGAGGAGATAGCTAGGCAGAGGAGGGCTTCTTCAGGGGAGTGAAAGGACATTCCAGGAAAGCTATTCCTTGCCTGAGAAAGACACAGAGGAGAGAAAGACTTGGGTTTGAGTTGGGAGCTCAGAGGTACTCAAAACTACAGGAATACAAAATTTAAGATGGTGCCAGAGAAGTGAGTCTGAACAGATTTATAGATAGCCTTTTATAATAAAGGGATATTTTGTTTACTGATAGTAGAAACTGAGCATATTTAGGGGTGGATGGGGAAGACGCAGCAGAGAGGGAACTTTAATAAACGAAAGCTGGAAGGATGAGATAATGAGAAGAGGTATAGAGTTTGGTCTTAATTGTCAAATGCTGGAGAACATTCTTGTAACATGTGTAGCATCAATGGAAGATTCTGCCTCCTAGGAAGGTTATTTCGTTCATTCATCATCAATTCATTCAACATATCTTTATTGAGCACTTACCTGCCTGCTATTCGGTTTTAGGTCCTGGGAATCCAACACTGAACAGAAAGTCTTATGGAGCTTCTACTTCACGGGCTAAATGAGCTCAGATTTAGACACTTTGGAAGTGTAAAGGGACTCCTGTAATAACCCCTAGTAGGTGGGTGCTACAAAGAGCCATCTGGTCTGAAAATGCCTCATTGGCACAAATTGGGAATCATTGGCCCCGAGATGGAAATTGGAGCCTTAGAAATTGGTTTAATGATCAATTTTTTATACTTCACTAAAGCTAGAAAAAATCTAATTTCTTCATCAAAATTCTCAGTGATTTGCCATCAGGACTGGCTCTTATGTGAGAGAAAGAGAGATACATCTAGTTTACATTATAATCTCAAAGGTGCTTGTTCACCTACCCATCTGCATTCATTTGTTATGACATCCTGATAAAGGGCCCTCTAAACTTTCTAGAAGAGACTGTCTTAAAAATAACAAATGTCTGACATGCAGAACACTATAAGCTTGGTGTGATGGGGGAGGGTGTGAATAAGAAAGAGTAGACCTGATCCCTCTTCTGAAAACACTTAGTCTCATGGGAGATAGCTCCTGTGCCCTTTGTAAGGGTTCGTGGTGCTTGGCAACAGCTATAAACAAACAAGCAGAAAATCCGAGGTTGCTAAGGGGACTTAATATTCCAGTACATATGTATAGGCAGAGTTGTAAAGCAATCATCGAGGACTCTTCTGAAAGGAGTATGTTCTGAAGCCAGTTGTTGATGACCTGAACCCACAGCAGTTTGGAATGACATAGGCCAAGTTCTTGGCTTTGACTTTGGATACAGTACATGAGCTCATGGTGTTTCAAAGACATTATTTTAATGAAAGTTTTGACCCAGCTGTGTTGTTAGCGCTATTGTGACTCAGGTACTTATCAATGGCACTATGTAGATGTGGCTTTAAAACCAAATCATTAAAATTCTACCTGTTCTGAAAACCAGAAAATAAACAAATGGATATTCTTTCTCCATCCCAGGGCCTCATCTCCCCTGCAGTGGGCTTGGGACAAGGCGGAAGGTAGAAATGGGGGAGTTGAAGGGATAGGTTCGGGCACCATCTGGCAGGAAAACTACCCATGACAGGGAATTATATGCTAACCATTGTCCTTGGCTCATAAAGCACTTTTTGTTATTCTAAACTGAGTGACTACTCATTCTTGGAGCCCATGTGGACATCTTGAATGATCTGTTAATTAATTTCACCTTTAAAATTACAACGCTCTACTTGTTTATATTCAATAAAGAATTAAACTTACTCAACTAAAATTTTAACCTGTTTCTTTTTCCATTTGATAATTCGAGGGATAGATACCTCTGCTATGTTGAAGGCTTTTTTAGTTTTATTGATTGGTATTATGCTGGACACTAAGGAGGAAGAGGAGGAGGAATTTGTGTCTTTATTCTCAGCTCCATACTGCAAAGAAAGACTTTAAAGGACTTTCTAACAGATATATATTTACCAAAATTTATATTATAAATTTCCTTTGAATTGGTAGTCTTGAGAGCTGAGGTACTCTTAGAGAATTATAACAGACTTTGAAAAATCTTTATTGTCTTTTTATTATAAAATTACATGTCAATTTTTTAAAATACTAAAATGAATTAAGTAGAACATGAAAGCTGCATAATTGAGGAGTTAAGTACAGAACAAGAGTCAGGCAAGTCTGTTGTGTGTATGACTTGGTAGTGAAATGGCAATTTCACATTTTGAAGAAGTTCTTTCGACAAGAAACTTGACTCAGAATTGCCAAGTTGTAGTGTTTCTTGTATCCAAAGGGTCTATCAGAATGGCCGCCTCAAAACCATTCTGTCATTCTGGGTATGCATCCAAGAGAATTGAAAGCAGGATCTGAAAGAGATATCTGTACACCCGTGTTTATAGAAAAATTATTTACAGTAGCCAAGAGGTGAAAGCAACTCAAGTGTCCATTGATTGCCGACTGGACTACCAAATGTGGTATATCTGTACAGTGAAATATATATTTTGTCTTTAAAAGGAAGGAAATTCTGACTCATGCTAGAAGCTGGATGAACCTTCAGGACATACTAAATGAAATAAGCCAGTCACAAGAAGACAAACACTGTGTGATTCCTGTTGAGTGAGGTCTCTAGAGTAGCCAAATTCATAGAAATAGAAAGTAGAATGGTGCTTGCCAGGGAATGGTGGGAGAGGGAAATAGGAAATTGTTTAACGGGTATAAAGTTTGTTTTACAAGATTTTTGAAAGAGTTTTGGAGATTGCTTGCGCAGTAAGGCGACTGTACTTAGCATACTAAACTGTAAACTAAAAATGGTTAAGATGGTAAATTTTATGTGTATTTTACTACAATTAAATCTTTTTCCTTTTAATGTTTAAAGAAAGGGTGTTTGTCAACCCAGCCTGCTTAGGTGTACACATGACCTATAAAATCAAAACTCTTCTAATACCATGTAAACTTGAGGTGTTACTGCTGTCACATTTGTTTTCTAGTGTTTCTGTAGCAGGGAGCTTTAAGAGTAGACCTAGGGGATTCATGAACTCCTCCATTCTCAATGCATATTCTCATCTGTTTAACCATTTTTCTGGGGAAGAGGGTATACATCACTTTCTTCAGTTTCTCAAAGAGGCATAAGTCTCTCCCCTCAAGGACTTCATTAAATTAACTATGTGCAAAAGCTATTATTTCAAACCTTTGAGTCAAATATATACTCAAAGCAAAATATTATCAAGGCTCACTTATGCAATTGATTATTCCTTCTATACTTTCAGTGGCTGGGATAAAACCCAGGTGCCTCGGGGAGGTGCCGGCTTAGAGAGTGTTTCATTCTTCAGGGATGTGCACACCCTCCAGAAATCATTTTTGTTAGTTTCTCAGCTCTTCCCACACAAATCAAGAAGGTGTATATAGTAGTAACCCCACCAATCTGTGCTCCCCCTTCATGATTTTCCTCCAATGTGCATTCTTTCTTTCTGAAGATTTTTTTTTTCGTGACTATTAGGGAGTCTTCTCTCTCAATAAAGTGGATTTCTAGAAGGAAATATCTGGGAAACATTGGAATTACAGAGGAGATTGATTTAGAATTGGTTATTTTATTTTATTTTATTTTATTTTATTATTTTATTTTATTTTTTGAGGAGATAAGGCACAGACAAACTCTGCTTTAAAAAGCAAACAGAGATGTCAGGAAGTCTTTCCCTAGGCAGTTCAACTTGCACTTAAAGGACCCTTCTGGGACAAGGACTATGCTTTGCCCTTTGAAAACCCACTCTCAGGTACAGATGATTATCCTGTATTATAAATTGTTGCTGACGGGGTTGAACACAATCCTCTCAGGGTACTGCAGCTAATGGGTTGGAAGTTGTCTGTCTTTATGGTACTTGTCGAGGGAAATCCCATCTTCCCATCCCAATACAGAACTCAAACCCCTGCCGTGGGAAACACACAGCCACCTTTAATAATCACATCTTTCATTTTTTGTTATTTAAATTTTCCATTTATTCAATTTACCTATTTTTTAATATGTTGTTATCTGATAATCACATTTTAATACCAACTCTCCTGTATTCCTTCTCTAGAATGTTCTTTTGCTTGTGTCTCTGTTCAAAGGTCTCTTTGGAGAAACTTGTTCTTGAATATCTTACCCTCAAATTTGTTTCTGGTCGCTGCTCTCTTTTTCTTGACACAGCTTTAATTTTCTTCACAGTATTTGCAGTCATCTAGCATTTTTATTAGTTTATTATCTCTTTTTGTTCCCAGCAAGGTATAGGTGCTCAACAGATATTCCTTTATTTTGATTTCAAGTTATCATATTTTTTTCAATATTGGCCTTTTAACTTCATTGTTAAATTAATACATAAAGGAATGTTCAGAGGGAGATTTAACTATAAGAGATTGAAGAAAAAAGCCCTGTACTTTCTTACTTTTTCTTTCCCAGACTGTCCTTGAGAAAGCTTGTTTATTTAATAACTATCAAGTGCTACATGCCTGGCACTGAGCTATATGATAATGGAAGGGTAACATTATGCCATTACTAAGCCAGTCTTTTGTCTCTTGGTGAATTCTTAAACACTTGACTATGATTGGGGCTGGAACTTTCATCTAATATATATACCATTCTGAGATCTCATGTTACCAAGTACATCAGGATTGTGTTCTTTCCCCTTGGATTTTCATGGGGAAAGAAGTAGCAAAATGATAATGTAGATAAATGGAGTTTTGAGAAATTGCTTACAATATTCATTTTCCTGTCCTAAAAAAATGGATTTATTGATTTATTATCCAGCACAGTTTAAATGTTTATAAGTACATAATTTCCTTATAGAAAATGCTTATAAAGAATATTATAAAAATAAATATAATTTTATTTTCTTATATCTTATTCTTAAACATTGAACTCGTTTTATTGGAATATCATTGGAAATTTTAAATTGAGTGTTCACATTACCAATGGCAACCACTTAATAGCAAATGTTTTCCAAAATGAAGCACATTATAACTGGGATGTGGGTGAGAGAACTAAAACTGATCTCGACATACATCAAATTCTTTATATTTCCCAATTTTATTTTGTGTACACTCTTTACCATTGAAGTTCCATATCATATCTTTTAGCTTTCACATTATACCTTTACAATTTTTTCCTATATTACATCTCTGAAATTCTAATATTTCTATTTCTGTAGCATATATTCTATAATATTCTTGAATCCCTACAATTTATTGATTTAGTGAAATTATATGTGCCATGTGCTATAGCAAATACAAATTTTAAAGGTCTATTTAAAATTGTCATTCTCTGTATAAAGGACTTTGAGCTTTCTAGAATGTATTTGTCAATAGGGCTGACATTTTCATTTTTGTATAGAAAAGTTGAACACTATTACTCAGTTATTACACATCTCTTTTTACTCTTCTATTTATCTAGCTTTAAGTTGTACTTCTCTGGTGAACTGTTCTCTGATAACTCCAGAATACACTGACTGAACTTCAAAGTGTCCACAGAATTTTATTGTAAAGTTAAAATCTTTTATTCTCAAATATATGCTTGTTATTGGTGCATGTTTTCTAGTTGCTTTCTGTGTAACATAATAATATTCCCTACTAAGTTTCTTGGAATTATGCCTCTAATTTATCTCACATTACTCAGTAGCTTTGAATTAATACTTATTAAATTGAGTCAAATACAAAAGAGACATCTTCATTAAGAATTCTCTAAATGTAAAGACAACTCTTGGCGTATATTCTGCCTTCCTGTTGGTAGACCTGTTTCTTTATAGTTCTTCCAAGCATTCTGGCTTTTGAAATTTCATTTATCTTCTGAGTGAGAAGAACATTTATATCAGCTATCAATTCCTGTATGGCAAACTACCCCAAAACATAATGGCTTAAAGCAGATATTCATTATTTTTCATGATTCTGTGGATTGTGCTCAGCAGGGTGGTTCATCCACTATATGAGATCTCAGCTGCTACATGAAGCTAGGAGGTCAGCTGGGGCTAGGATGTGCAAGACAGCTATGCTTACGTGTCTAGCCCCTCAGCTGCAGGGCCTGGACCTAGGGCCAGCCAGCCCTCTCCCTCTTCTCATTCAGCAGGTTAGCCCGAGCTTCTGCACATAGCAACTGGGTCCTGAGAAGGTAAAAAGGAAAACTGCCAGGCTTCCTTTGGCCTCTACCTGGAAGTTGCACAGCTTCACTTCCACTCTGGTCTCCTAGCCCCCCCCAAAAAAAAATTTGAGCAAATCCAAGGACTGGGACTCCACTTCTTGTTGGGAGGGACAGCAAAGTCACATTGTGGAAGGGCAGGTAGAATGGGAGGAACTGGTGATGGCTATTTTTCAGGTAATCTGTCACAATAAGATAGCATGAAAGGAATATGAAATTATGTAAATAAACTTTAAAGATTTTGCATCTGAGAAAGCTGAAGCCTAGAGAAGTGAGATGGCTTGCCCAGGGGACCACAGTTGGTTTCCTGGACCCTTGCTACACGAAGTGTGGTTCCAGGACCAGCGGTATCAGCATCACTGAGAGCTCAACAGCAATGCAGATTCTCAGGCCCCACCATAAACCTACTCAACCATATTTTCTGGTCTTTTCCCACAGTCTCCGGGGGCTCTGAATGTTTCGTAAAGTGTACTGAGAAACTCCATTGTTCTTTTCACTTCCAAAACTGAGGTAAACACCCACCACCTATGAAAGAATGTTTTATAGCCACAGACTTAACAGAAAAGGCTCTGTTTACTTAAAACCTATATTTTTTTAAAGTACTGCCCTTAGCTCTTTATAATTATTATAGAATTTAATAATTACAGAAACCTTGAGGGGTATTTTTTTTTACAATTTTTAAATATGTTTTTTAAATTATAATTAATATACAATGTATTAGTTTCAGGTATATAGCATAGTGGTGAGACATTTATATAATTTACAAAGTGATCCCCCAGATAAGTCTATTATCCACCTGACTCCATACATAGTTATTACAGTATTATTGACGATGTTTCCCATGCTGTACTTTATATCCCATGACTCTTTTTATAACTGGCAATTTCTACTTCTCAATCTGTTCACCATTTTCATTGAGAGGTCATTATTATAATCTCCATTTTACAAAAGAGGAAACTGATACTCAGAAAGCAGCACTTGTACATGGACCAGAATTCAAACCTAGGGTTTTCTGACTCCAAACTCCGTGCTCTTAATTATGGGACATATACACTGGCAACTGCCATGTGGCAGCAGTAACACAGTCTAAATGTCTAGGGGGAGAAATTTTAGGAGCCGTAGTAGAAGTCTGGATTGGTGAGGCGCCACTTCTTTCCTGGTGCCTTCCACTCCCACCTCGCCTGAAGCTGGCATGGACGTGTGACAGATGGCGTGGCCCTGCTCTGCCCTATGTGTGCTGCCGCCCGTTCCTGAGCACACAGCTGTCTGACACAGACCTTGCCAGTTGGGCAGCCACCTCTTGAGGTGTCTCCAGGGCTGTTGCTCCGAGTGTGGTTTATTTTTTTATCTGCTTTTTCTTTGTAGGCATGCCTTCCCTCTCTTGTTTGGTCTCACCTGGAGCAGAGGGAGCTGTTTGGTTTCTGACAGGGACCAGCACTGTATATAACAGGTGGCAGGTGGCCAAAGCTCATCCAGAAGTGGGCTGTTCCCTCCTTGCTGCTCTCTTACCAGGAACAAGAGAGGAAGGGGTAAAAAGTGAGCAGCAAGTTCAAGGAGGGGCATTCCTCTACCTATGTGACCCAGAGCCATGGGAAGAGGGGCACAAGATCGAAAACTCTAGAATCTGTCCACATTGGAATAGAGCACTATTTATGTCTGCTTTAGTGTGGTCAGCGCTTTATGCCATTGTTGGATAGGTTAATGGTTGACATTCAACACTGAATGTACAGTCTCAGCTGGCTCAGGCACTGCCCTTACCCTCATTGGATTAAAATCTGTGCTATCACTTTCTCTTTCTTTTTTTTACAATTTTTTTTTTAGGCAAGGCCACCCTTGGTTGACCTCACAGATATAAAGGACTTTGTCAGCTTACAATCATTTTTTTTTAATCACCTACAGTGCCTGGTCTTCCTAGGTAGTCTCCCATCCAAGTACAAACCAGGCCTGACCCTGCTTAGCTTCAGAGATCAGACAGAATCGGGCTTGTTCAGGGTCACATGGCCATAGACTGCTATCGCTTTCTTTGGGTAAATCACTTGATCTTGATACACCTCAGGTTTCTCATTTGGAAACTGGGAGTTCCCGCTGTCCCTCCTGCTCTTCTCTATCTCATTGTAAGGTTGTTGTGAGGAGTAAGTGATAAAATGCATGTAAAGAAATTACAAAGCCCAGTAACTGTCATTTATTACGCATTTGATAAATGTTATTTAGTAATGTTAAAGTTGTCATGAGGGTAGTAACTTTGTCTTGTCTACTGTTGTACCCCCAACTCCTAGAACAGTTCCTGGCACACAGCACATATTCATTATTTAACAAATGAATGAATGATTTGATGAATGAATTAATGAACAAATTCTATAAGGCCCTAACAGTTATTTTTGTGCTTGATCAGAAGACTCAATGGTTTCAGGTGTAGAAGTATGAGCACTTATGTGTGTGTGTGTGTGTGTGTGTGTGTGTGTGTGTGTGTGTGTGTGTGTGTGTTTAGGAGATGTATATATGGGGATAGATTTTTCAGATACTGCTCAATTGGTCAGAAATGATACTGCCTTATCTTTTTCTGAAGCTAGCTAACTTCCCTCCCTCTCCTCCTCTTTCTCTTTCTCTCCCTTTCTTTCCTCCCTTCCTATTCCTGTTTTGCCTTTGGTGATAAAATCCTGCCTCAGAGTCTATCTAAATAGATTGCTTTCATTCTCACAGTAGAGCAGAAAAGAATCACTTGGATAGAAACCCAAAGGCTTTGCCAAGTGCAATAGTACAGCCTTTCTGCTCTAAAGATGGTCTTCAACAATGTGCTTGTTTTAGTTGTAATTCCAGACAAACTCCAGGACAGCACTTCCACAATCCTCCTTGGGTGAACAGGCAGTCTGCAGGAGTGGGGCACCTCTCCATCTGGGCCTGTTAGAGGCCTGGAGATTCTAACCACCACCTGCTCCTTAGCTCCCAAATGTGTTGGAAGGAAGACAGGACGAGTGAAAAGACCCATGCACTGTGATATAACCAGAGGCACGAGAAACAGTACATAAACATCTGCTGTGCAGAGGATGGATTTACTCTGTTCAATAATTAAGTTCTGTGATGGCGATGAGGGGGCTTTTCACAGTTAAAGAAAGGGCAAAAAATAAAAGCAGACTAATGTGTTTTCCTGAAGGGATGTTTGTACACAAATAATTGGGAATAGAATGTTTTCTTGTAGAAACAAAGTTGGGTATGAGTCTCAATCCAGGAGTTTGCTTCAGAATCAATGAGAGCTTTCTCAAGATACACATGTCTGGACATCACACTTTGAGCAAAATTTCTGGAGGTTCATCCAGGCTTGTTTACCATGTTGTTAAATAACCCTTTTTGTTTTAGAATAATTTCAAATTTACAAAGTTACAAAGGTAGCCCAGGTGGTTCCCATGTAGCCTTCACACAACTCGTCCCATTTTTTACACCTTAGATTTCCATGATACATTGGTATATTTCTATTAATTAAATTTAGATGTCACCTGTTTTTCTACCATTCCTTTTTCTGTTTGCCAGTCCCATCCAGGATGCCACATTACATTTAATTGTCATATCTCCCTAGTCTTTTCTGGTCTGTGAGAGTTTCTTTTTCTTTTCTTGTTTTCTGTGACCTTGACAGGCTTGAGCAATCCCAGCCAGGAGTATATTTACTTTTTAAAAGTTCCAAGTTGACTCTGATTTTGAAGGGCACTGCTATTAGGAACTCTTTCCTATATAGGTACTTGAGCTTACATTTTGTTTTATAGTCCCCTCGCCCCCCCCCACAGAGTTCTTAAAGGTTTTATTAAGATTTCTTACTGCCTGTCAAGTTATCCATGACATTTTGGTGACAAATAACCTATTTTTGACTAGCAATGAAAACATGTTTTGGCTACAATATATACTAATGTAAAGTTGAAATTGAGATTGACCTTATCCAAATGCATTACATGCACAAGCACTTTAGTATGAGAATCTTTGACTAAGCAAACTTTTATGGCATTGATAAGGACAGTAATCACACTTATTGAGTGCTGTCAGTGAGGTACTGTCCTCAGTGAGTTAGGTATGGTGAAGCATTTAACTCTGTGATGGCTTTGGATGTGTCAACTTGGCTAGGCTCAACTATAGTCTGATAAATATGAATTCAAAAGAACCAGAGAGAGTCCCAGATGGTTGTTTTGGACAAAGCAATACTTGTTCTCGCTTGTATGACAAATTACAATAGAGCACAGTTTCTTAAGCCATTGATATTGGGGACCAGATGATTTTACTTTGTGGAGCTATTTTGTATATTGTAGGATGTTTAGCAGCTGCCACCAAATGCCACTAAAGGGAAGTAGCACCCTGAGTTATAACAAGTAAAAATGTCTCCAGACATTGTCAAATGTGCCCTGGGGGACAAAATGACACTCAGCTGAGATGCATTGGAATAGACTGAAAAATAGCAGAGGGCTGTTGCACTAGACTTCAAGATCAGATCTTTACAGCATGAATGAAAACTGTTAGGAAGAATGAATGACAGATCCAATCACCATCCTGGAGAACAGGGTGCACACTTGGGCAAGTGGGAGAAGGAAATTAGGACAAAGGGCCTTAGGTTCATCCAATGTAACAAGTATGACTTCATTAAAATCAACACAGATTTTTTCTGAATTTAAAAATTAGTCAGCTTTAGGAGAACACAATGGAATATCCTGCTTCTGGTGGTAGTACCAAAGAGACCAATGGATGGGAAGATAAACTGTAGGTTCATTTTACTTTATATTAAAATGGAGAACATCTGCCCTTTAGTCTTCCATTAATGCCTACCCAGGGCCTGTGTGCCTTGTTGTTCTGGAAGTCTCTCAACCATGTAATAGGGAGTGCTCCACAGTGCATAGGTTGTTTTCTTCCTGCAGCTGGGTCAATTTTTGCTTCTGACAGTTGTGTAAGCATCATGAAATTTTATAGCCATTTTAAGTCACTATTTATATTTGCACCTGAATGCTTTCTTCAGTATTTTTAAATCTTCTCTAATCAAGTTACCCTTCTGCTTTAGATGAATATGTAAGAGTTCAAGGATTCATTCCTTTAAAGGAACTGTTCCTTATTGATGCTCTATGATGTGAGTTCTCAATTTCAGGCTTCTAGCCATTGAGTTATGAATGACTTCTATGAAATTGGACAGACACTCTTCTTCAACCTTTCAGCGGTCATAGTTTAGATAATCCAGTTAACTTTCCCGAATCTTGCAGGCATGTGTATTTTTAAGAAGGGAGTTCAGATATTCTCCTATAGTGTTCCTCTCTTATCTTTGTACCCCCTAGTGCAGTGGTCCCCAACCTTTATGGCACCAGGGACCGGTGCCCCTACAAGAATCTAATGCTTGACTATCTGAGGTGGAGCTGAGGCAGTGATGCCAGCACTGGGGAGTGGCTGCAAATACACATGAAGCTTCGCTTGCTGGCCCACTGCTCACCTGCTGTGCAGCCAGGTTCCTAACAGACCACCAGCTGGTACCAGTCCACAGCCCGGGAGTTGGAGATCCCTGCCCTAGTGCCAATCTGGTGTTTGTAAAGAGGCCAAGGTGACATTAAGAGTCCTTTCTTAGTTCATATCAAGTGGCCAGCAGCAGTGAAATACTCTCTGCCTGAGCCTCGACACAGCAGTCAGTGTGTGGCACAGGGCCAAGCTGCTGAACTGTTTCCCAAAGGGTATTTAAACAGGTACTTCTGGAACTGGGAGGTATCCATCAATCACCTGGTCCTCTCATTCAAATGCAGATGCTGATTCAGTAGCTGTCCAATAGGGCCTGTGGCTCTGCATTTCTAGCAAGCTCCCAGAGGATGCTGATGCTGCTGGTCCCTGGGGACAGATAGCACTTTAAATAGTGAGGACTTAACGCAGTCTTGTGATTGGAGGTTTGGAAGCTGCTAAAGTCAGAATCTTGAGTTAATCTGGATGCAAGTTACTTAACATTCACTTCACCTAGCTTTCCTCGAAAAACTTGACAATTACTGTTTCAGTTTTCTGCTGTGAAATATATGAAACATGGATGAATTCCAAAAACATTTTGTTGAGCAAAAAAGCTAGACACAAAAGAGTCTTATTCTGCTTACAGGAAATTCCAGAACAAGCAAAACTGATCTAGAGTGACAGAAATTAGATCAGTGGTTTCCTGGGGCTGGGGTGGGTGGCAATGGTGGGGTCTAAATTTGTTAGGGATGATAATGCTCCTTATATTTTTAGAGATAATACTGACAGAAACAATATGATTTCTGGAACAGTTTCAAAATAATCTGCTGGGGAAAATGGGTGGAGGTATAACTGAAACAAGAGTGGCCATGTGTTGATAGTTGTTGGAGCTGGGTGTTGGCTGCATGGCCCTCATTATACTATTCCTACTGTGTGTGTGTGTGTGTGTGTGTGTGTGTGTGTGTGTGTAAACATTACCAGAATACAAATTTATACAAAAAAAGTGATTTTTTTCTGTCGGGATCTTGCTTATGATGAATGTTTTTTAGGAATGTAGGAGATGTTACCACCAAAGACTGCTTTAATTAATCATTTAACAGACATTCATTATGCACTTACTATGTGCCATGCACTGTGCTACATAACAGGGAGACATCAGTGGATGAAGCTGAAAAAAAAAAAAAAGAAAGCTAGTGTCACTGCATTTGGATTCTAGTGCAGAAGACAGGCAGTAGCTGATTAACAATAAGTATGTAAATTAATCGTATAGTGTGTTGGATGTAAGTGCTGTGGGAAAGCTAGAACAGAGTGAGGTCAGAAGTGGTGGAAGAATGAGGGTGAGAGGTACAAGTGAAGGCTCATTGAAGAGGTAGGTGCTCTGGGTACATCTTCCTGAGATGATGACATTTATGTCTAGTCCCAAAGGAAGTGAGGGCTTTAGCTCATGTGGATAATAGGACAGACCATTTTAGACAAAGAGCAAAGTTAGTGAGAAGATCTCGGGCAGAAGCAGTCTGAGGCTCAAGCATAAAGGAAAAGGCCCTTGTGACTGCGAGGCATGGGCTGCATGGGAGGGGAGGGGGCTGTAAGAAGGGAGATCAGGGCAGTAATGGGCCCAGATCAGTCACTGCAGTGACAGGCACTCTTAGATGGAGGCTACCTGAGAGTTTTGAGCAGTGTGGGGTGACCTGACTGCTGTGTTGAGAATAGATTTTAGGGTCAAGGGTGAAAGTAAAGAGAACCAGCAGATGGGCGGTTCTACTCACTTGGACTGTCTCCAGTGCCTTCTCTCAGGCACTGCGTGTAGATGGCTCCCTACCCTATTCACAGCCAAAGATACCCTCCTCTTTTTCTGTCTTTCCCCTCCTCTGAAATATCCTTCAATTTGAAACAGACTCCAGAACCTTGCTACACAAGTGTGGTCCCTGTACGGGTAGCATCAGCCTCACCTGGGAGGAGCCTCAGTGATGCCCCATCACTAATCCAAGTGACAAACTATGGGAGAAGTCAGACGAGATGGAAGCTTTGCTGATGGGAAGAAGCCAGATTCTGGAAATAATTGAAAAATAGAGCTGACAGGATTTTCTGACGAATTTGATGTAGACTGTGAGAGTACCAGTGAGTGAAAGATGTCTCCAAAGTTGGAACCCAAGTAAATGCAAAAATGGAGTTCCCTTTGAGATGGGAAGACTGATATGGGTGTCTGAGTAAGGGTTTAAGGCTTGTTTGACAAACCCTTCACTCTGCAGTGAACATAACTGTCTTACTTCATAAAGACAGACTCATGGTTATACGATAGCTTCATAAAAACTACAAAATGGCTTTTCCATCAAAGTAAATTTGAAGAGGTAATGGAGAATGCAGGAAGTCTGAACAATAAATTTGTAGGGTATTTTGCGTGATGTTAGCAGCTAATGGCAATAGGTTATACATTCCTCTCTGTGGTGTCCTGATTTTTCATGCCGAAAATGCACCTGAGTAATTGAGGATGTATTTGCTTCCTTTCAGGATGTGGCTGGTGACTATAACAAGAGGAATATTGCAGAATAATTTTAGTACAGGAGAAAATGGCTGGAGAGTTTATTATAGACTAAAACCTGACAACAACCCTAATGTTATTTTAATTTGTCTTGACTCAGGAGTGATGCTGCCTTTGTTTGCAACTGACACTTTGTGCCACCAACCTCCCCCTTATATGTTTGTTTGTTTTTTATTGTCACCCACTGACATCTTTCTCTTCTAATGAGGGCTTAGGGTTAGGGTTTAAATGAAAGATAACATAATATGTTAATGATTATTTAGCCCTGGTCACTGAGTTACCCAATAATACGTTCATTTTTATGAAGAGTTTTTAATATAAGTACACATTCACTTAAATGGACTATTATGTGAAAGAATTTTTACGTTGACTACTGGATCATTTTGTAGCAACATTAGGGAGCACAATTTCAAATGGACAGTATTCCTTCCTTGCCACCAATTTGTTATTCACCATCAGTGTATGATTCCCTGAAGCATTTTCTGCTATTACCACAACCCCATAATAATACAAAAGTGTTGGGCATTAAAGAATTATCCAAATGCCTGGTCTTTAGAAAAATACTCTATTATTGCTACAGAGGTCCAGGCTTCTGAACAGCTTTAGTTAAATGAATTTTTCTCAGGTCTTTTAGGAGCTGAGTTCCTTGTTTCTCTTTTGCCTTTTCATCCAATTGTAAGCAATCCTATATGAAAGATATAATAATTTGACAGATTATTAAATTGCCTTTCAGTGAGATTTATTATTTAACTCTCACCCCAGAAAAAACAATCAGTAGCAGTATGCTCTGTGGCTGCTAACACTTGATGTGGGAAGTCATCTCTTCGACCAGAACCGGGATGGAAATGGCAGTGGCCTCTTTCTCTCTCTCTCTCTCTCTCTCTCTCTCTCTCTCTCTCTCTCTCTCTCTCTATCTTTCTCTCCTCCTCCCTCCTCCCTCCCTCCCTCCCTTCCTCTCTCCCTCCCCCCCATCTCTCACCTACTATGAGATCAAATTTCCAGAAGGAAAATGAATGGCTGAGCAAAGAGCAAAGGTGAAGGCCAAGAACATGGCAGGGAGATTACTTCAGTAATCCAGGGGAGTGATGAGGGAGCCTGGTACCACTGGGCTGGCTGCAGACTTGTGGGAGGTAGGTAGATTTGGGGTTTTAAATTATGGGGCTAACAGGATTTGCTGATGACATTAATACATGATTTTTTGGGGTCACGTTAACTCTAAGGATTTTGGCCTGAACAACTGGAAGAATATAATCGATAGGTAGGGTGTTCTTATAGGACTATAGAAAGAAAACTGGGGAAGGCAGGATTTGGAAGAATGAAGTAGAATTGAGCAGGAGGCAGCTGCCATTTTTCATTTTGTTTACATTATCCAAAGCTTTCTAGTAAATGAAAAATGCTACAAAAGATAAGTGGTGTGTTTTTATGGCAGTATTGAGCATAGCCTTTCATTCCAAAATGAACTCTATTGCCCTAGTTTTCTAAACTATAATATTTTCAATTTTAAAATTGATGCTAATGTAACACTCCTATTGAAGAGCAATTGAATCCGACTTTGGTTGAAGAACAAATTGAAGAAAACCACATTTATATGTAGTCTAAATTTCTTGACTCAGAATATCAAAATATTCAGTGTAGCAATCAAATAATGATGCTGATTAATAAACCACACAGAAACCCATTCTCCATTCTTTACAGCCCTAATTCCCCTTCTTCGATTTAAACCCAAATCACAATTCCATTTTGTTCGAGTTCCATCTTTTAAATTCCATACTCTCGTATGAAGTCAAGACATTTATAAATTACAGATTTAAAAGTCATTAAATTATATTGGAAACCCACTACTCGAATCATAGTTGTAAATTTAGATTCTATGTTCTCTAGCCAAAGCTCTATAGAAATTTCTCTTTGTAGCCTTCCAGTTTGTCTTTTTAAAATTACTGTTATTTTACATCCTGTTTGGATTTTAAAACATCCTGCTGTTTTGAGTCTAATTTTGAGAATATTAAGCGAAACATCAGGATATTGTGGAAGCATTGTCAATTTATTTTGATTTATCTCTTTTTCAAATGGGTGGATACAAATAGTTATCATCTGGTTTAAAGGATTGTAATTTTTATTTTTTACGGTTTGTTTTTCGAGAACAACCAGACAGAGCTCTCCATCATAAAAGGTAAATTTCAGGAAGTGCTGCCTTGCTCACTGAACCCAAGTAATTAAGGGAAGACTTTTACCATAAGCTCTAGGCTAGGGAGGGTGTACGTCTCTTCATCAAGCTCCGTTGATCCTTGACCTTTTTGTTTAAAGGACAAGGAACACTTAAGATGATGGCTTCAAGGAAGGAAAGAGCTTGATTTGGGTTTTATTAACATTCAGTTTTGTCCTACCAACATCGAGTCAAGTGGTTTTATACAATTAGCTGAAACTGATATCGAGTTTCCTGTCTTGGCCTTGACTCCCACCCTTCTCAGGAAGCAAGTTGGAATTGACTCTGTGTCAGCCTTGACCTCTAAGACCCATGGGAGGGCAATGCTCCCTAGCCACCTTATAGGAATATTAACAATGGCTGTACTAGGACAGTGTCATTATTGATCTTCAATTACCATTCTCATTTTAATGTTAAGACTCTGAAGTCTTGACCTTGTCCCCATAGCTCTTGAACTTTTAGAACAAGTTTATTTTTAAAGGTACAACAGTATTATTGACAAGTAGAGAATAAATCTATTTTGGGTGATAATGGAAGTAGCTCCTCAAATAGTAACACTGGGTTTTTTTCTATTACTTTCTTTAGTAGACAGACATTTGCCCTTTTCCTTGCCACCAGTGGTCTAAATAAATGCATGGTGATTCCATTTCCCTTGGACAAATACTCCCTTTTTCAGACCCACCTGTAAATTAGGTGGCCATGTGACTTTTGGTCAATGAGACATGAGGGTAAATCTGAGAGATAATCAGTAGAGATTTTATTCCTGATGAGAGAGAGAGAGAGAGAGAGAGAGAGAGAGAGTGTGAGAGTGAAAGAGAGAGTGAGTTAGTTTGGAAGGACATCTCCTTTGTCCCACAGTTTTTGCTTTCTTCCAGCCTTGAATGTGGTTATAAGATGTGGACCTAGGTTTGCAGCATCCATCTTGAAATCATGAGGTTACAAATTAAGGCAAAATGCTGAGAGTGACAAAGTGGAAAGTTAAAAATTATAACGAGTCATTAGTGATCTTGCCAATCCAAGGCATAAGACCAGCAACTCCCTACTTTATATTTTGAGATAACATATATTTTTTCCATTGTTAATAATTCCAGTTATCAATGAGAAGCATGACATACTGATTCCATTGTATTCTTCAAGCAAACCATCCACATACTTCACTTTGTGGAAGTAAGCTTGGTCTGCTAGAAAGAGCCCTGAATTAGCTTAAGCTTGGGCTATAGTCTTAGAATACTTAGATTTGAATGCCAACTATTCATCAGATTCTGTGCTACATACTGGGAATGTTAAGATTGCTAATATGTGGTCTTAACCCCAAAGGATCTTAGAAACAAGTCAGAGATTGGCTTTAAATAGAAAAGTTTGATACAGTGAGTCAAGTATACCAACAGAGGGATCAACTACAAGTTAGTTATTGGAGCAAAAACTGGGGTTATGGACTTTATTTTGTGAGGCATAGAGAAAGCTTCTGAACAGAAGGTAATCTTAAAAAGTTTATTGAGATATAATTTACAAACAATAAAGTTTACCAGTTTTATATGTAAATTTCATGTACAATTGTGTAACAGCCACTAAAATCAATATATAGACTATGTACATTACTCTGAAAAGTTCCCTTTACAGTTAATCATCTTCCCAAATCTTCTGTTCCTGGCGAACTCTGGCTTTCATTCTGTTCCTATAGTCTTGCCTCTTCTAGAACGTGAAATCAAAGTGTTTAGTTTCCTCTCATTTTCAAAGTTAGTTTTGCTAGATTTCAATTCTTGGTTAACAGCTTTTTTTTTGTTGTTTTTTGGTATTTATTATTTATAATAAGAAGTCAGCTTTTAAATTACATTTTTATACTGTATATAAAGTTGTTTTCCTTTTGCTGCTTTCAAGATTTTCCACAGCTTTTAATGGTTTGACTACAGTGTGTCTAGGTCCAGATCTCTGTGTGTCTATTCTACTTAGGATTTAGTGAGCTTCTTGAATCTTTAAATAAATGTATATTATCAAATTTGGGAAGGTTGCAACAATTATTTCTCAAATATTCTATTTCTCTCTCTCCTTTCCTGGCACTTCCATTACATGTAGCTTGGTATACCAGATGTTATTCCACAAGTCTCTCAGTATGCTAATTTTTCTTTCATTTTTTTTTCCTCTATTGTTCAGATTGGTAATTCTATTGATCAATTTTCAAGTTTACTGATATTTTATGCTGTCTCAAATCTGCTGCTAAGCCCATCTAGTGAATTTATCATTTTACTTATTGGAGTTTTAACTCCAGAGTTTTCATTTGGTTATTTTTACTATAGTTTCTATTTCTATATTAATGTTCCCAACTTCTTGAGTCATTAACATTATATTTTTATTTAATTCTTAAAAAACATGGTTTCTCTGAACTCAATGAACGTGTTTATAATGATAACTGCTTTGAAGTCTTTGCTGAATCCAGCATCTGAATCTGAAGATTGTCTTTTTTTCCCCTCTTTTTGTATTCCTTTGTATGACTTATACTTTGCTGTTTCTTTGTCTCATTTTATTGTTGAAATCTAGAATGAAAGCTAGATGTTTTAGATAATATATTGTAGAAACTGTGAATTCTGCAGTTATTCCTTTTAGGGTTGTTGCTTTTGCTGATTTTGTTGTTGTTGTTGCTGTTGTTGTTGTTGTTTTATTCTGTTTAGTAACTTGCTTTGCTTTGATCTGTGGAACCTTTTCCACCCTTCCCTAAATTCCCATATTTGTGACTATGTCTCTGCTGTTTTTACTATTTATTGGGTTGGCTGTTTTTATTTTTAACCTGCCTTCCTATGTATCACTCTTTTGTCTGTGTAGCTTAAGTTTCAGTTGGTGATTAGGTAGAAATATTGCTAGAATAATTTATATCAGTATGGAGTCTACTTTTTGCTGATGGATGTGTGTGAGTGTGTAAGCACTTTCAAAGTTTAGGCAGTTTTCAGTCTTCTTTAATTTTTTATTGGGTCTTCTTGGGCTTTCCTTGCATGTGCGAGCAACCTTCCAGTTATCCAGCAATGTGTGGAGAGCTCAGGCCCACCCAAGTTGGCCCTGTGCTTGCACACAGCCTCCTAATTATCCAAGGATGTGTAGGAAGCATTTCTAGCCTCTTTATGGGCCTCTAATTTTCAACATCTCCCTGTTAAATGTCTGGCTTTCCATCTGGTCTGTACTTACCTCTAGTAGGATTACAACCTCAGGCTAACAGAGCTATGGACTCTTCTTTTTTTTTTTCCCAAGTGAATTTGTCATTTTGGCTGATAATAACCTGATCATGGATTTTCTCATCCTCTACTCCAAATCCAGGCAGCTCCCTTTAGCAGCAAATGTTCTGTTTTACATTACCAGCCCCACCTCACACTACTACAAAGTATCATTATTTTGCTGCTTAATTTGGGTGAGTAGATGGCAGTGTGCATGATCAGTTCTAGGGAAGATTGCTACAGGCTCACTATTTTACTCAAAGTTCACCAGTTTTTCATGAATAAATACATCTCAATTTGTTGTCTGCCTTCCGTTTATTTTGAGAGAGTTGAAATAGTTTGGCAATTGTCCAGTTTTAGAATTGGTTTTGGGGAGAGATTTGCCACTTTACTCTGCTCTTACTGAAAATCTTGATTTTATATTTATTAGTTTTTAAATGTTAGATCTTTCATTCCTAGAATAAATCTTACTTGATCATGACATATTTTTTATGTATCACTACATTCGATTTACTAACACTTTATTAAGAATTTTTTTATCTTTGTTTACAACTGATTTTTCTCATTTTCTTGTAATATCATTGTTTCATTTCAGTATCAGAGTAATGTTAGATTAAAAAAATTAATTCAAAATGTTCCCCCACCTTCTAGTTTTTGGAAAAGTTTGTGTATAAGTGGTCTTATTTCTTCTTTAAATATTAGGTAGAATTCACCATTGAAGCTATCTGGGTCTGGTGTTTCCTTTTGGGGACGTTTTTAAATAACAAATTCTATTACTTTAATAGATGCAGGCTATTTCATTTTTTTTTTTCCTGAATGAGCTTTGATAGTTTGCACCTCTCAAGACATTTGTCCATTTTACCTAAATTTTGAAGTTCATTGCTATAACATTGGTCATACCATTCCCTT
This sequence comes from Cynopterus sphinx, assembly GCA_030015415.1. Classification (NCBI taxonomy): domain Eukaryota; kingdom Metazoa; phylum Chordata; class Mammalia; order Chiroptera; family Pteropodidae; genus Cynopterus; species Cynopterus sphinx. The sequence continues at coordinate 3,964,835 of CM057388.1, forward strand.
TATATCACTTAATGTCTATAGGATCTATGATGATGTCTCCTTTTTCATTCCTGATATTGTTCATACCTATGTGTATTCCATTAATCTCTTGATCAACCTGGCTAAATTCTTTTTAAATTTTATTTATCTTCTCAATAATGGTTTTGTTGAGTTTATTGTCTTTCTATTTTGTTTTATATATTCCTGCTTCTTATTCTGCTGCTTACTTTGGGTTTCATTTGCTTTTCTTTTTCAGGTTTTCTTGAGTGCAAGCTTAGGACACTAATTTCAGATCTTTCTTCTTTTCTAATATATTCATTTAATGCTTTAGCTTCATCCCACAAATTTTAATGTTGTGTTCTCATTTTTAAATTTCTCTTAAGTATTTTCTAATACCCTTTGTGATTTTTCTCTTCAACCTATACCTTATTTGGAATTTTATTCTCTAATTTCTATGATAGGCTAGATTTCAGGTGGTTCTCCCAGTCGTTTCTTATAATTTGGTTGTAATTTTAATGCAGTCCTGGGAGGAGGTGAACCCTGCTTTTACCTAGCCTGCCATCTTGACCGAAACCTGCCTAATTTCTAAATATAAGAGATTTTCCCAGTATCTTTCTCTTATTGTTTTCTAGTTTAGTTTTGTTATAGTCAGAGAACATACTTTTAATCTGAAATGTATTGAGATTTGTTTTTACATCCCAGGATATATTCTACTTTGGTAAATGTTGTATACATACTTTAGTATATGTGCTGCCGAAGCGAGCATTATACATACTTTAAAAGTATGTGTATTCTTTTGTTGTTGGATGGAATGTTCTATATATTATAATGATATCAAGTTGGTTGATAATGTTTGCCAAGTCTTTTATATCACTACTGATTTATTGCTTATCGATTCAATCAACTTCTGGGAAAGAAATTTTGAAACTTCCAATTGTAATTTTTTATTTGTCCTTTTCAAGAAATCTTCAAGGTATGAAACCTCCACTCACTAGCCATGTGATTGTAAATGAACTCATTAAGTTCATTGGACCCAGTTTCTTAGTGGTTAAAATGCTGATTTTCTCTCTTCCCAGAGGGTTGTTGTATTCACCCAAATGGATAAATCAGGAAAAAGCTTTGTAAACCATATACTACTGTGTTATCTTATTAATGCCCATGTTGTGGCATTCCATAAATATAAACATAATTTACCATAATATAGTAATAGAACACATGATTTTACATTTATAATATGATTCTCCTACCAAAGTCTCAAGCCATTTGTAGATATGCACATGTCAAGACATAGGATAATGCCTGGTAGGACTTAGGCATTTGTCTTTTGTGAATTAATATTAAACATCCATAATAGACTTTTAGCATCACCATTTTTATCATCATTTCTCAAGAAATATAGTTACTTTTGCTGTTATAAAAAAGCAAAAATGTAACCCTTAAATTTGCCAAGAATCCCTGTAGAGAGACCGTCTATCTTGCTTAGTTGTAACAGCATTATTTTTTGCTCATTATTGTTAGTCTAATACAAGGGTCAGCAAACAGTTTTTATAAAGGGGCAGATAGTAAATAGTTAGGTTTTAAAGTCTCTATCTCAACTAGGTAACTCTGTTATTGTAGTGCAAAGGCAACCATAGAAAATATGTGAAGGAATAAGCATAGCTGTGCTCCAATAAAACTTTATCTACAAAACCAACTTGTGGCCTTGCTTTGGCCTGTGGGCCATAGTTTGCCAACCCCTGATACGAATAATAATGTCAGTTTTGCTTTCCCTGATTCAAATACTAGGTTTGTTGATATCTATACATATATTTGATAACTGAGAGATGTGAGAAGATATTCTCTTCAGGGATAGTGACAGGTAAAAAGGATAGAAGGATGAAAGAAATTAGGATGGTCATTTGTGCTGATTTTGAACTCCCTATAGTGAAAGCAATATAGAAGCCAAGGTTAACAGAATTATTCAAGTACTTTAGGAGATCCTGACCACAATTATGGAAGCCTTGTGGGGCTGATTGCCAAAGTGTGGCACCATGTTGTGGCAAAAGGACTTCTCTGCCCTTCTGAATGAACCCCAGCTCCAGTTTGACACCTTGGAGAACAGCCACAGAGAGACTCTTGGGCATAATTTTGGTGGAGCCTGATAGGTGCTGGCAGCAGGAAGGCGCCTCCTGGAGATAAAGTAGACAAGGGATGAAGATGAGGTTAGGAAGAGCAAGAAAGGAGGCCAGGGTAGACATCTGGAATGGCCTGCATCAGGCAGACATATTATGGATACATGTAAATATCATCTTGAGAACAGTCCAGTTGCTTTACAAGTGATAGCTACTGAGCTATAGGATATTAAAGTAACAAGGGGAAGTAGCCAAGGTAAGCCAAAGTCATGCCACAGCCAGATCTGGCCAGAGAATAGAAGATGGGCAGGCAAGACCCATATTCCTTCCTTCAAGGTGTTTTAATGGTAGCATGGAGGTGGTATAGTGGTTCTACTTGTGGGTTTACCTGACTGGGTAGTTATCAGTTAGAGATCATCAGTGCTGAGAGAGGAAAAGTCTTTCATAAGCTCTTCAACTGCAGAGTCTGGGTCCTTCCTAATCAGAAGCCTCCAAAGTAGAGGAAGAACATGCCCTTGGTCTTGTCAGTTTAAGCTGGCAGTTAAGGGGAAAGTGAGTGTTTTGGAAGCTACTCCCAGCCTCTTTTATTATTCCTTGCCTCTTAGTTTGAAAGTATAGCCAGGATGGCCCCACATTTTTCTATGTAGCTCAGCCTTAGAATGTTACCCTTAGAAATTGAAACTCATGCGTAACACAGGATAAATTCTTCTCTTTTCAGAAATCAAAAAGGAGATCATTTACTAGAAAGATTTTTCTCCCCGTCTTCCATCTAAATGGTTGACACAATGATCGGACAGTTTTAGCTCACTACTGCTCTCATAGGTTAGATAGATAGCAAATGACTTCTTGGGGTAATAACACATAAAAGAAATATAAAAGCTCAGATTCCTCTGAGGACAAAAACGTCACTTGACAGGTGAGTCCACTGGCCTGACAAGCTAGTGAACTTATCTTGACCTATAGAGAAAAAAAAAAAATCTTATGTATACATGATGCCAAAATGAGATTTGCCTGCAGATTTCCTTTTGATCTAATAGACAATTTTAAAATGCCTTATTGATTCTTACAAATTTTTATATGAAGTGCTTTGTTCCATCATAGTTGTAGGACAGAACAGCAAATTGCTTATTTTATGATACACACACACATGTATATACACATACATATACATACATATATATCAGAATAAATGAGATTACAAAAAAAGAGGCTTCTTCTAGACAATAGGAAAACCAAAAAGGGAATTTACAGACTGCCAGCTCTGCCCCAGGCATAAAACTGGGTGCATTGGCTTTATTACTTTATATTTCATTTAATTCCAAGATGATTGTCATTACCCAGTTTTAGAGATAAAGAAACCAATGTTAAAGGAGATTAAGAAACTGACCCTTAAAGGGGGCCTGTAGCTTTTAAGTGGCCATGTTAAGATTAGTATTCATATCTGCCTCCAAAGCCAATGGTACTTATAGTTCTCTACTTTTGTTCACCCTCTGGTTCACAGTTTTTATTGGGCCTATGTACTTCAGAGAGAGCTTAGAATATGCAGATTCCTGAATCCTGGCTCCAGAGTTCATAATTCTGTTGCTTTTGGGTAGATGTGGTCTGGAATTTCCATTTTCCCAGGCATGGCCTGTAATTATACTGACTGTCTGAAGATGATACTTGGAGGGCTACTGGTCTGGACCTGAAGTTTACAAAGTACCAATGTTTGGTGCCTGACTCCAGATCCTGGAGTTGGACCCAGGCATCAGTATGTAAAAGTATTGTCCCAGCCCTTCTGGGCCCTAGTCATTCTGATGGACAGTGAGGGTTGTGAATCTATGGTCTAGATGTTTCTGGTCTCATTTTAATCATTGAGTAACTGCATAATCACTGCCCACCCTTGTTTCTCTATAACGTATTGGACTGGCATAGTTAATAGTATGTGCCAACTTGAGGTTGAGGGATACACAGCTATAGCTAATAAAACATTATTCCATAAGAGATTAGCATTTGAATCAGTGGAGTGAATAAAGATGAGCCCTCATCAATTCAGTCCTGTAGGGTGACTGGAAGAGAACAAAAAGGCAGAGGAAGGAGGAATTCTCAAGCCTCCATAACCACATGAGCCAACTCCTATAATAAATCTGTGTGTGTGTGTGTGTGTGTGTGTGTGTGTGTGTGTGTGTGAGTGAGTGTGTGTATCTCCTATTGATTCTGTTTTTCTGGAGAACCCTGATTAAGACATGAACTCTACCTTCAATGTCTCTTTAAGATACCTGGGTCTTAGAGGCAAACTAGTTGATATTGGATGCATTCTTTATGGCTTAGTAAAAGCCCTAAATATATATGGTTACTTTTAGAATTAAAAATTTATATGTTTTCACTTTGGCAAATAAGGAAAAATACAATATTTGCAAGTAAAATTTGTGTTACAGCACTTCCTATAGAATGAAGATCAAGAATTTTCTCAAAGCTATGAAATAGAATGGGAGAAAAGGGACAAGGGCTGAAGACAATAGGTAGAATGAGCAGGGGTCGGGTCAAGTTTTTCAATGGAACTCCCAGCGAACTCTGGTGAAAACAGATATGGAGAAAAGACAATGACAGTTTAGATTTGATAATTATAGTCATTTTAACTAAGACAGTGAGAGCTGCCAATACATCCTAGAATTCTAGTTCTGCTAGAATTCTATGACTTGAAGAACACTGTGACTCGAAGAACACCAGCCTGCAACTCTGTATTTCATAAATGTTTCCTGGATGAATTAATTCTTCCAGATTTATGGAAGATTCATAATGTGGAGAGTGAATTTGTTCATTTTGTTTAAAAGGTTATTGCATTTAGACTGGTGTGTTGCATCTAAACAGCATGTTGCACAGTGTCCTTCAACTCTGGTTTCTGAATAATTAGGTAAGAATTTGTGTTTTTTAAAAATGTCATATTAGTGCACTGAGTTCCAGGAGCAGAATAGCGCCTAATCAGGGGTCACAAGCTCAAATGCCCATAGAGGGCCAGGCAGGCAAACTATATAGGAGTACTGAACAGATGTAAAACAAGAAGGGATAATGGGAAACAATGGAACCATTTGAACATGCAAATCGTATCTGAAAGCATTTAAATACACATTTCTTAAAAAACATTGTGTTGGTGGAATAAAACACATCCAAGGGCCATCACTTTATAACCCCTAATCTAAACAAAACCACTTAGTATCCTGGTACAGTCTTATATTCTACAGCTTCAAAGTCATAATCCCGTGAATTATTTAAAAATTATTTACAACTTTTAACATACCACTTGGTTGCTAGGCTTTCTTCTCTTCTTGAGAAAGAAAACAAAACTCAAAACACATAAACAACCTTGTGTGTTCTTTAAATTGTAGCAGCTGGTGGCTAAACATATGGGGAAATTATTTCTATGGATATTGTTTTTCTCTGTGTACTATGCCAAATGAGGAAGAAAAATAAACTTTTTTTTCATGTATATACGTTAAATAACATGGTGTAGACACAACATATGCTGCCTTTTTCACTTAGATATTTTCACACTGAGTTGTGAATAGTGTTCAGAAATTTAAACTAATGTAACTTCTTGATACAGTTATCTGCCATAGTTTCTAAGCATACATCTCTGTAGGATATGGATTTATTTATTTAGGGATAAAAAAAGAAAAGCTTTCTAGCAGCATGAAACAAATAGCTTTCAGGACTTGCCTGTCTTCCTGTAGCTGACTTTTATTTCCTAACAGAAGTGACACAGTATGCTGACCTTATAAATGTTATTAGATGTTGACCTGTAAATATAAATAAGAATCGTCAATAAGTGGAATTATATTTCTGAACACAGAGGTCAAATTCTCCTCTAAGCTGCATGAGGTTGCTTTGTGAGCTTGTAGTATCAAAAAGTAATGAAACCGTTTTTGAGAAACATTTTCAGTTAGAGTAGTTCAGCAAATTTTCCAGTGTGAAGGATTGTTCAGCATGTGCTACAGAATGGGAATGTGGCAACATAGTCCCTTAGTTGTAAGTGTAGAAAAGTCGCCCTGCATTTTTATGGCAAAAAAGGAAATAGACCTATTTCAATCTAACAGACATCAGAGCTGGGTCCTGGGGCATCTGGTACTGAACAGGCCATGGTCTCTGCACTCATGTAGAGGGGAATGTGGTACAGAGCTGTGTTGTCCAATGTGGTGGCCAAAAGCCATACCTGGCTGTTAAATGAAAATTAAATAAAATGTGAAACCCAGTTTGTCAGTCACACTGGCCATATTGCAAGGGCTCAGTAGCCACATGTGGTGACTACCACATATGATAGCAAAGATACAGATTATATCCGTCATCATAGAAAGTTCCTTTGGATGGCACTGCTATAGAAGGAAATCAGGAACTCACCTTTGGAGTCAGAGTGGCTAGGATTGAAACCAAGAAGAGTTCCTTGTGATCTCCCTATGTCAAATGGGGAGGGTGCTTACAAGAGGACTGCCTTGAGGATTAATTGAGTTTATCAGATGGGATACTTTTATAAGTACCTGGCCTATGGGAAATGTATGATAGATACAGTGGAACATTCCTCAGTTGATGTTCAGTAGAATGTTCTAAACACCTACAAGATGTAGCACTTTAAGTCTGCCACACAGTTTGAGGAAGCTTTGTGGAAATGGTGATGTTTCCCTTGGACCTAGAATGATGAATTTCAATGAGACAGGAAGTGGTTGGAAAGGAAGAGTGTTCAGCTCACGCAAAGGCTTGGGGACATGAAATTTTGTGGTGCACCTGGGCAATGGAGAATTGCCCAAGTTGTCTGTGAAAAGGGGGAAGACCAAAGGTAGGGCTGCAAAGGGAGGAGATAGATTATGCTTTGCCACACTAAGGAGGCCAGATTTTATTTTATAAAGTCAGAAGCCAGCAGGGGATTTCGATGTGACCATATCCAAGTTTTGGAAAGATAACTATTGTGGTGATATTGTAGAACATGGGTTAAAGTGGAAGTCCAGCAGTCAGGAAGGAAAAAGGGGGGTCATAAGATCTTGAACTAAGTCTGAGAAAGTATGGAGGAAGAGGAGAGAGGAGTGTCGATAAATCTTGGGGGTGAATTACCTATGAAGAGATGGGAAAGGGGGCTTCAGAGACAATTTGTTGAGCTTCTGGCTTGGGTAGAGATGGTCTTACTAAAACAGGGATTTTGGGAGAAGGGCCGGACAGGCATCTCCTGTGATATCTTCTGTGACCTCTCCAGATAGTGATGACAGTTCCTGTTTTGTCTTACATTCTAGCTCTAGATGACAGCAGGTATCAGTCACCAGCACTGCCTTGTGCTGATCTCAATCACACTGTGACACGATGGGCTGTGAGTTCCATGAGGAGTGGACCAGACAGTGTGGGCACCGCCATCTTGTGGACATGCTCCCATCTTTTTTCTTATCATCAGACATTCCCTCATACTAAAGTGCTGGATACTTGTGTCCCCAGCTTCCCTTGCCACTAAGGCACGGACTTGTAATTTGGTCCTGACCAGTGTTAGTCAGAACTATTGGGGCTGAGGCTGGGAAAAAGCTTTCTTCCTTGACAGAGCAAGATGGGAAGCTTCCCTCCACTTCCTGTTTTAAGACATTGTTCTGTGAAAATGTAATAATTAGAGCTGTGGCCGCCATATTGTCACAATGAGGCTAATATGAATAGACCATTAGAAGATGACTCAGCACCTGATATTGTTGAAGCCCTAAACCAAACATGGAAGTGCCCTTTTCCCTACACCTCTCCTCACTCTTTACATCCCCTTAAAATAAACATTCTCTTACTCATGTCTCCTGGGAGGCAAACTGGCCCCCAGCTGAGAACGGCTGTTCTAGGCCAATGCTTTGGTTATATATCAAAATCTAAAGAGGAGATAATAGGGACTACAGAAATATCTGCTTTGAACCACTGGTGAGTACATGAGAATCCACCAAACAGCCTAATGGATTAGATGGTGCGGAGGACAAGGCTTGTGAGGAGTGGGAGCCCATGCACAGGTGTCAGCGGGGCTGGGTGAGATTGTAGTGATGTGGAGGCTGGACTGGCCTGGCTGGGGTGTTTCGGGGAACCCCTAGGGAGTCAGGTTCAACAGCGGGCACCAAGAAATCATGCTTGGCAGTTGTCACTGGAGAGGTCCTATGACAATTCCTGCCTACTCCAAGAGCTGAATTAAGGGATGAATGTTTGAGGGAAAATACTTCCCAATTAGGAGTTCTACTGTGAAAGCTAGTTTGTTTCAATTGAAGTTGCCTCATTACATTTAATTCCCTAAGTTTTAAAGCTTGAGCATCTTTCACAAAAGGTCTCCCTTTCCCCTCTATGTCTTCTTCAGAGACTGTCAGTTTATACATGGTACAGAGCTCAGCATCTGTGACAGCACTGCTAGGTAACTAACTATTATTAAACTATTCTGGAATTAGTCCTGACTTACTGTAGGACAATATGGCCATGAAGAAGAAGAAAATGGATATTTATTAGTGAGTACATCTCTTTTTAGCCCTGCAATTCCTGTATTAAAAATAACACAGCTTCCCTTCTTTTATGAAACATTATAGAAACACACCAGACCCTCCTTCCTCCCACCATCTAATTCCTGATATGATTTCTGAAGTCTCCACACCCCGTTTTTTGTTTCTAATAAAAATAGAGATTTTTCCTCTGGACCATTGAGATTCTGCATTGCTAAGATCAGGGGGAAAATAAAGGAGGAAAAAAGCCAAGAATGTTTTCAGCTTTTGCAGTAACTGTGAGCTTTAATCACAATTGATGATTATGCTAACATCTTCATTTAAATGCCAGCATTGTCATGACAAGTAAGCTCCAGTAAGCTGCACACTGGCCCTATTAAATAAATGCAGTGAACCTTTCCTTGCCTGCAGGTTGGCCCCAACAGCCTCTATTCTTCCTTTTCCATATCCAGTCTCTACAATCCCGAAACAATCACAATATCATCTGTACAATAATGAGTCCTGTAAGATGCGCTCTGATTTGAAATAATGATTCACGGAACAAAGGAAAATATTTCTTTTGATAAGAATGATACATGCTAAACTTTAAACTCCCCTCAGGATGAATTTCTTCAGTTTCTGAGAAGACTGTAGGAAGAAAGCAAAATAATATTTAATGAAAACCTACTGTGTACTAGGATTTACTCTCACCTCTCACAGTGGCCCTGGGAAGCAGTTAGCAGTATTCTTATTTGACAAACAAAGTAAAACTCAAAGAGTTCATGAAATTTGCCTAAGGCCACAACACTCCTAAATGTTGAAATTAGGTTCCAAGTACAAAGTGCTGTAGCTTTGACACTGATCTCTTCCACTGGGGCCAGCTGCTGCTCATTCTACAAAATCTAGGAGCAGAGTCAGCCCCGGACAAAAGGAGGAGAGAAAGATATTTTACCTTCCAAAGTCCTGATCTACCCTCCAGATGCTTCTGAGAAGTCAGGATAATACTGACCAACTGCTTTAACAAACATCCCCCAACTTCATTGGCACAATGTAGTAGACAGTTTGATTGTCCCTGATTGTTTAGTCTTTTACTATGCAGGAAGACAATAATCTTCATCCAGGTAAATTGGAATGCCTATTTATGACAGTGTATTAGATTTCTAGGGCTGCTATAACAACATGGCACAGACTGGACAGTTTAAGCAATAGAAATTTGTAGTCTCACATCTCTAGAGGCTGGAAGTCTGAAGTCAAGGTGCTGTCACATTTGATTTCTCCTGAGGCCTCTCTCCTTGACTTGCACATGGCCACTTTCTGGTTGTGTCCTCACATGACCTACTCCTGGTGTGTTTTCCTTTTTTAAAAAAATTTTTATAAGGACACCAGTCTTATGGGATAAGGGTCCCACCCTTGTGAACTCCTTTATCTTTAATTCTCTCTTTAAAGGCTCTATCTTCAAATATGGTCACATTGGTGGCTAGAGCTTAAACCTATGAATTTGGGGAGATGTAATTTAGTCCATAACAAGGGAAGTTGAGTTTTCACCCTGCTAACTGAAGCTTGGCCATATAACAGGCTTTCGCGAATGGAATGTGAGCAAATGTAATGGATGCTGCATCTGAGCAGAAGCTTTAAGAGCCTTGCATAGTGATTTTGTTGTTGCTCATTTTCCTCTGTGCCATGAAAACAGCACATCCCTAATAGGGGGCTGATCCTTCAGCCTGGATTTGGGAATGAAGAATATACAAAGAACATAGCTACAGTCACACAGCAGTTATATAATATGAACTATAAATAAACCTTTGTCACTATAAGCTATTGAGAGTTCGGGGGGGGGAGTGTTTGTTACTGCAGCATAACCTAAGATATAGTGACTGATACATGTAATAACATAAAAATATATTTCCTGCTCTGTTACAATCTGATACACGTTAGATATCTTTATGTTTCTCTTCTCAAATAGTGACTCAGGAATCTGAGCTCCTTGCATCATAGGGTTCAGTCATCTTGAAGTCCTCAGTTCTAGCCATACAGAGGGAAGTGAGAAAGCTGATGATCTCTTGAGAGATTTTAGTGAACAGACCTAGAAATGGAGTATATCACTCTGTCTCCATTTCTTCAATGAACATTTGTCTCATGGCCCAAACTTAAATGCACAGGGGACTTAAAAATATAGTTTTCCAGAATCTCCAGGAAAATGGAATGTTGGTAAGCATTTTGTCACCCTCTGTTTAAGCACTTATCCTCGATGTTTAATTCTGATTGGGGTCCTTTTTATCCAGCTGTTAATTATACCCCAAGTGTATTAACTGACACTGGTTGATAAAATGTTTGATACATGTATGTTTTAACAAAGGTCTTTTAAAGATCGGAAAGCCTTGTGATCCCAAAGTGATAAGAGCCCAGTAATCTACCTGATAGATGCGGATAGAACCACTATACATCTATTCTTAAGCCAAGCTGAACCCAAGTTATTCAGTGAGTATTTATTAGTCACTTAGCTGTATCTGTGTGAAACCCAGGACAATGAGTGTGAGATATTGAGAAGGTTGTAAGGAAGAGGTGACATCTGAACTGGCCTTGGAGACTGTTCCACCAGTAAATGGCATTCTAGTCAGAAGGGCACTGTCATGTGATCACAATTATACAGACATATTAAAAAGAGCAGTGTGTCATGGGAAGTACAAGTGGCAAAGAGTATGCAGATCACAGCATGCTTTGGGTTAGGGGAAAAAGTGGTGACATGGAGAAGTGTGGTATAGTGGGTTGAATGGTGGCCCCCAAAGGATACATCCACCTGTAATCTGTGGATATGACCTTATTTGGAAAAGGGATCTTTACATTTGCAAATAAATTATTTCCAAATGAGATGATCTTAGATTATCCAGGTGGGTCTTAAATGCAGTGACAAGTGTTCTTATAAGAAAAGGCAAACACATACATACACATAAAAGGCCATGTGAAGAGGCAGAGATTGGGGTGATGGAGCCACTAGAAACTGGAGCAAGCAGAGGATTCTTTCCTGGAGCCTTCAGAAGGAGAACGACTCTTCTGATACCTCGATTTTATACTTCTGGCTTCTAAAACTGTGAGAGAATAAATTTCTGTTGTTTTAAACCATGAAGTTTATGGTAAATTGTTATGACAACCACAGGAAACTAATACATGAGGATATGAAGAATCTATTCTTTGTCTTGCTGAGGAGTTTCAGACATCATCCTAGAAGCAGGTGATGGGCAGAAGAGGCGATATTGATCATCTTTAAGATTTGACTGGTGTGGTCTGTTTTGTACATCAGAAAGGCAACTCTGGTGTCTCTGAAGGGTGTTGGGCAATTATTATCAGTCTGCTTGTGTTTAGGGAGGGGTACAATGATGAGCTGTGGGTAAGACACAGCGGAACTAAGGTTGGAACATCTGTATCCAGAGACACTGGCTGTGCCCTGGTCAGTATGAACTGTAGTTTTCCTAATCAGAGAGTTACCCTGGTACCCGCTTAGAGAGTACTTAATGGGCTGCCTTTATCTTGCACTGTAAATAACCAGCTCATTACTAGAGGGGAATGAATCCTTTGCAGCAATTCCTTTCTGAAAAAAGGCAATAATTTTGTAATCATCTGACCATGCATTGCCTCTGTGGGAATACTGACCTTGGAAATATTGGGAGTGTAGGGTATGTGTGGGAGTATCCCACTGCTGACCCCCAGATTCCACTGAAGCTCATTTAGTTATTTAGTACTGTATAACCAACCATCCCAAAACATAGTGACTTAGAGCAACAGCCCTTATATCCTCTCATAGTTCTGTGAGTTGACCAGGCTCAACTGGGCAGCCTTCCTACTAGCCTTCCATGGGGCCTCATAATTGTAATCAGATAATGGATGGGTCTAGAGTCTTCTGGAGGCTTGCCTGGGACACTGGGATGGCTGTGCTTCTCTCCCTCTCCACATGGCTTCTCCATGTGGTCTCTCCAGAAAGGGAGTGGGACTTTTTCCATGGTGGCTTTGGGATTTTAAATATGAGCGTTCCAAGAGGGAGGAAATAGAAACCGTTAGAACTTTTAAAAGCCAGGTCTGAAATTGGGACAACCTGACTTCTTTTGCATTCTGTTGGTTAAAGCAGTCACAGTAAAGCAGATTCAAGGAAAGAGAAATAACCTCCATTTCTTGATGGGAGAAAACAAAGAATTGGCAGCTGTCTTTAATTCACCTCAAGTCTATTTCCTAAAAGTTGCACTTTTGTAATTTTCCTTAAGCAGAACAAATGGGGCTAAGTGTAGGTATTTAGTGAATATTAGATGAGTAGACTGAGTGAATACACAAATGCACACATGCAGTCAGTCAGTTACATTTTGGAATTTCTAAGTCACTTTAAAGAGTGGATTGGATAATAGCAACAATATGATACTGAAATTGTCCAGAAATATAGTTTAAGAGTTTTATTAGAAGATAGAGAAAGGCTTCTTGTCTGGTTAAGAGTATAATGTCAGCAGGGAGTGGTGTTATTAATGAAATCATGTTGTTAATCGCAGGGTGGATATATATACTACAATGCTGAGCACAGGAAAAGTACTGTGTTTGTCCCTTGCCACTTAAGAGACTTGTTATGAAGAAATATTAATGACAGTTTTTTTCATGACTCTAGCAGATAAAACTGCTAAAGGCATGAATTAAGAAAGATGAGCTATTCATTTAAGAACTCCATAAAAGCAAAAAGCTTTGAAATCAATATATGCATTTCATCTTTGCTGAATAATTCTATGTTCATAAATCATATTATTTCCTTGCTTAACTTTTCCAAATTTTTACCTTTCTCTCTTTCTTGTGATTGGAATCCTGAAAGTCATAAATTTTTGAAATTCAGATACCGTGATTGCTTTAGTATAAGTGCTACTGGTTATATTAATGGTTCAGAAAGCATACAGAAAGTATATCAAAATGCTGGGGGAAAATATGAACAGCCATTTTGGAAAATGTAATTCAAATGAAGAGATTGGTCAACTGTCTAAATGGCTATGTCATTTTAAAGCAGGAATTTCCAGCTGTGCGATGTGTGATGAAATTCTTCAACATTTACTTCTTTGAGTTGCGTGTTTTGAACCATGTACCAGGTAGTAAATACCCAAATAAAGTATTGTTTTCCTGTTTGAAAAAAAGAGACTTTTTTAAGAGGACCAAAGAATAAAACAAGAAACATCGAAAAAGGCTTTGAACTCAGTAGGCCTATTCCTGGGGGCCTCTGCCAGGCCCACTCTTTCCCCATATTTTTCTCTAACTGGAAGTCACATTTTTGGCAGGATTTGCCCTCGATTCCATTCAGAGGCTCATTAAAATTCTGCCTTACTCACCAGAGTCACCTTTTCTGACCATCCTTGCTATTATAGCATTCTCATTATTCTGTTCTTCATGGCATGTGCATTGAGTGGTTGGTTTCCTGTTTATAATTTGTCTCCACTGAGAGCAGGACATTGCTTTCTTACTGCCACCCTACAGTGCCTGGCACATAACAGTTGTTCAGTCAATATCTATGTATTATTTTTAAGACCAAGTCCCAAAATGCCAGCTTAATATAGTGCACAAGAGTTGAGGGCTTAGACAGTCCAAACTCAGGTACACGTTTTCACAAAGAGAGAGACAAACAATGCTGGATTCAAAGTTGGTGCCATCACCAATTGTGGAAAAGGCTGCCAGTTCCAGATTGGCCTCATTGTTCATGGATTACAAAAAACAGATTGTTCCTCTTGGAAGATGGCTCATCATCAGTATTTACCCTTTTGTACTAACCATACCCTTGCAATGCTCTTCAAAAAGACAGGTGTCCTACCTTGCATGACATTCCCTGTCTCCCCACCAGGCTGCCCTCCTTTTTTTGTGTTTAAGCTATGAGCTATCTCAGCCTTAAATGATTAGTTAGAAATACCTTTTATTTAGATCAGAGTTTTCCAGATACATAGTTGTAGTAAACCAAGAAAAAACAGAAAATCAAACATTTTATTTTATTGTTGCAAAATTATTTTTAGTTCTTCCAACACTCAAATCAGTGCCCAGAAATTCCAATGGATCAGAAACTTCATTGCTTCTCAGTGCCTCCACCCGCAATTCTATTTCAGGAGCCAGTTGTACCCACCACTCTCCATTGGGGAAAATAATTGTACACAATGGTAGGATTGCAACTGAGATTCTACAGTATTTGGTGATGTTTTTGAGGTTAGGTTTGTATCTTTAGGAATGATCAATATCTTGCTGGAATAAATGTAGCATCAAATTGCATTATTTCAGTGACAGGACTTCTAATTATGATTCAGTTGATAAACCTGGTGCTAAGTATGCAATAACCGTGCCTCTTCGTTTATGTTTGTCTCTGTGCTAATTTGCTTTTTAAATTAAGCTTTTTAGAAGAGAGCTTAAGGTGTAGAATTTTTATTTCAGTTTAATGGACCTGGCTCATTCATGACATATTTCCAGCTCTCTTGGCCCATTGCTAGTCACACTTAAAGAGTGACTGAGCTTATTGAGATGGTTTCGTAATGTCAGGCAACTAGTCTATTACCTGATAATCTCAGTTTCAAAGAATTTCAAGAAGTATTGATTTAGTTTACTGTGCTGGGTAGATGGGAGGATCACTGCCTACTTACTGGGTTACTGCCTTGGGTACTAAAACTTGAAGTTTTGGGAATTTTGTCTGTTTGCTTGCCCTACTTAGGCCTTCCTAACTCTTAAAACAAGAAAGTGTGCTTGAGTTCTCACATAAACACGCTTCTGCCAACCCACATGGCAGTTGGTCTGTATAGAAGAACTGGAAAGGAAATCTTGGGTCCTAGTTTCACTAAGCATAGCATCAAATCAAAGCTTATTGAGAAATGGAGAGCATTCCCCTAGCTGCTTGAGACAGTGGTTTCTAGACTATTGCTACTCCCAGGAAAGTCTCTGTGGTAAGCATGGTCTATTTAACTCATGAGAGAGATCGACCTTTATTATATGTGTAAAGAGAGTGGCTGGAGGCACATTTTCTGTTCCTACATTAAGAAGTAATGTGTTCTTGTAAATGAACAAATAAAATGAAAGCAGACTCATAGATACGGAGAACAAACCGGTGATTGTCAGATGGGAGGGTGGTTGGGGGCAGGGTGAAAAAGGTCAAGTGATTAAGAAGTACAAATTGGCAGTTACAAAATAGTCACGAGGATGTGAAGTACAGCATTGGGAATAGAGTCAATAATATTGCAATAACCACATATGGTGCTAGGTGGAGACGGACTATTTGGGGGATCACTTTGTAAATTATAGAAATGTCTCACCACTATGCTGTGCACCTGAAACTAATATAAAACAATGCTGAATGTCAACTCTAGTTGAAATCTAAAAAGTGAAAAAAAAGTAATGTGTTCTTACCAAATATAATTGGGTAATATTTAGTATTTTGAGAAAATTATTTGATTAAGGAAACTTTTGTGTTTTCTAAAATGATTACTTGTCTGTAATTATATGTGTGTGTTGCTGTGAGATTATAAATTCTTTGAAGTTATAAACAATGTCTGTCTCTCCTCCTTACATATCATGAACCTCTGATAAGGTCTGACACTTGCCAGAGTGTCAGTAGGTTTTGCTAGATTGAATGATGAAGGGATGAATGATTTCCATGAAATTAATAGCAATTTACTACCCATGATCATTTTTTGTTTTTGTTAAATTTGTAGAAGAGGAACCTACACTCTCTTCTGTGAACAACAAAACGTGGGCGAGACAAATAAAATGCAACTGGTCTTTCCTTGTAAATGTCGAAGGTCAATTTCATATATACCAATTTGTTGACAAACTTTGACCTTTTGTGACCCTGGATTTCCAGCAGTATAATAAACAATTGGTGAATTTTTTACAGTGCTTTTGGGAGATTTTAAGAGATGATTATTATGAGAAATGCCATATGTTTACCTATAGGCCATTCTGGTATTTGCTGGTAACTTCATTCCCCAGGCCCCCAGCACTTAGTGAAATATAGAAGCATTTTTCCCTTCCTCTCCCACAGTTAGCCGTATGCCACTTCATACCCACAGGTAACTCTTACATGTCGCTGTCTCTTGGGAAGTAAAACCAACTCTCATATCCAAAGGCTCATTCCAAAATGAGAAGCATGGACAGTGTTTAATTTGTTTTAGAAATACTTCAGGCTCAACTATTTAAAAGCTTAAACATGGCAGTACCTTTGTTGTAATAAATTCACTGTTCAAAGGTTGAGAAAATCCAATTGGCTGTAAGCAAGCTTCTAGGTTCGTCCCCTCATTTAAAAGACATAGGCAAGGCCAATCGAAGGCGTGGAGGTTATTTTCAGCTCTGCAAGTTGAGAAAGCTTCTCTGCTGTGCTGAAAACATCAAGTTTTCCTCCTCCTCCCAAAGGTAGTGTGTGTGTGACCCTATTAATCATCAGTTTTTGATCCTCAATTGTGACACAGACTTCTAGGAAGAACAAGTACAGTGGAGAAGTAAAGAAAACACACTACCCAGATGGTTGTCAGTGTTAAAGTTTTAAGATGGACAAAGGCTAAACATTATTACAAGTTGGCTTCTGGTTTTGATGCATATAAAATAGCAAAGTAAAGGCCTCCACTTATCCTGCCTAGTGCAAACCTATTTTTGAAAGAGCTGTATTTTCATGGAAATTTATGCTCGATTTTGCATTTTGATAGTAATTTTGCTTTAAACTCTTACCCTATGGAAATTTAATGGGTGATTATATTGATTATTATTCTAGTTGCAAGATGCATTTTAAAAATGTATCATCAGTTAAGTAAAAGTACTTAATTTAAAATGTATTAAATAAAAAGGCACAGAGGAAGCACAGGTAGAATTCTGGCTATCATAGAGTTAAGAGAGAAATAGCATCCATACCTCATGAAATCAACGAGAAATGAGGAAGGAGGAGTTTCCCCAAACCAGTGACATTTTTTTAAAAATCAATTTAGGACCAGATTTTGTGTCTGACAAAGGGCATTAAGAATTAGATTGTCATCTATAGCCATGCCACCCTGAACAAGCTTGATCTCATCTGATCTCAGAAGCTAAGCAGGGTTGGGCCAGGTTGTACTTGGATGGGAGATCACGTAGGAAGACCAGGTGATGTAGGTGTAAAAAAATTTAAAATAAATGATTTTAAGCTGACAAGGTCCTTGCAATCTGTGAGGTCAACCAAGGGTTGCCTCGCCTAAAAAAGAAAAAAAAAAGAATTAGGTTATCTTCCATAATTAATAGTCCCTTATTCTTAGAATGAGTAATAGAAAAGCACATGGGATCAATTTCTTTATTGTGATAAAATTTACATAAAATTTACCATCACAAGCATTTTAATGTATATAGTTCAGGGGCACTTAGTATATTCATAGTGCTGTACAACCATCAGAGCTAGCTTTTCCCAGGACGTTTTTATCAGCCTGAAAGGAAACTCATTAAACAGTCACTTCCTATTTCTCCCTTCTTCCAGTTCCCGCAATCAAATACCAGACTTAGGCAATGAGTAAAATCTGCTTTCTGTCTCCTTGGATTTATCTGTTCTGAATATTTCCTGTAAGTGGGATCAATTTTTCCAAGGGGGAACTATAAACCATCAATAGCCATTGTTTGATAAATGGGGTAAAGCAAATGGTTGGATTTTGCAATCTGGGACCCTTCCTTTTGCCAATTGGCTACACCAGAAGTGAAGAACAAGCTTGAGAATAATAATAATTGAGAAGAAACCAGTGTTGGAATACCTAGGTACTATAGATGAAAATCTAGAATGTCAGCCAAATTCCTACATTCCAAAACCAAAAATTTGGGCAGAATTCCATAGTGAAATCTCATTATTACAGTGACCTAAGTCTAGAACTTGATATTACCATTGCTGAACTGTGAGAATTTAAATCGCTCTGTCTCTTCTGTCCTTTCTTTTTAAAACAAGCTTTACTGAGCACATAGTATGGTCGACAGTGTGAGAAAATGGTGTACAAAGCAGATATTATCTCTGCCCTCATAGAGTCCACACTTGTGTGGAGACAGACAATAAATCAAGTAGCTACATTGTTCTGTAAATTCAAATAAAGAGAACACTATGTTATGACTGAGAATAACAGCAGTGGGGAGATCCTTTAGATCCCATGGTCAGGAATCAGGAATCATGTCTGTGAGGATGGTGGAGGCAGCCATGTGAACAGCGGTATATAGAAATTTCAGGTAGAAAAGTGCCTTGTGTAGAGGCACTGTGGCAAGAAGGAGCATAGCACGTTCCACCCAGATAGACCAGAAATAGGTGAGTGAGGTGAGGCTGGAGAAGGAGCCAAGGGCCCAGTCATGCAGGCATTTATAGTCCATGGTGCAGAATTCATGGTAAAAGCAATGGCCAGTCATTGGACAGTATCAACTAGAAGATGGACTTGATCCATTCAAAATAAATTCACTTGCTGCTATGAGGAGAGGAGGCAAAAGTAGACTCAGGGAAATCACTTAGGAGAGTAATGGAAAGGTTTGAGTGAGATGGTGGTGGCCTGGACAAGATGGAGACACATCTGATTATACAGTGGTCATGTATGGAATCCTATGGCTGTGTTCGGCAAAATGGAATGGGCATGATGTTCATATTATTGAGTTATTTTGTCCATATAGCCTCCCTCTAGGGGACTTGGAAACAAAATACCAATAAGGAATAAAGATGGTAATTTGTTATAGTTTACCAAATTTTATTGAATTTCTCTCTGTGCCAAGCAGAAGATGGCACCATCTTCCTTTAGAATTACGAAAGTATCGCTCCCATGTATATCTTCTAGATCCTTGGAGTGCTGTTGAGAAGACCAAAGCCATTCTGATTTTTGATCTCTTGCTTTACCTGGATTTTTCTCTCTGGAAGCTGGAGGGATTGTCTCTGTTTTGCATTTTCATGATGGCCTTGGTGGCGGTCTCTGGTCATTTGGTGGCTGGGCACTTACTGGGCCAGTTCCATCTCAATATTCACACTCTTTAGGACCTGAAATTTTAAAAATAATTTTATCCATGATTTCTTGTCTGCTGTTTTCTTTGTGCTTTCTGGATATTTTAACAAATTCAGATATTGGACTGCTGTATTTATCCTTTTTTTCCCCTTCTATATTTGGGCAATTATATGCTTGATTTCATCTCCTCACCCATCCACTGAGTTATTTATTTTTAATTTCTTTGACCCACCCTTCATTTTTCATTTAATCTCAATATTCCTCTTGTATTGGATCTGGGAAACTAGAAATCTAATTGCTTCTTAAACATACTTTTAAGCCCCCTCCTTTATATAACTTTACCTTCTCCTTAACTCCCCAAGCCACTTGATATTGGCAGTTCTTGAGTCTGTGAACTAATCTCTGGCAAGGATCAACAAACATCTAAAAGGCCACGTAATAAACACTTTAGGCTTTGTGGACCTTATAGCTGCTCATCTGTCAAATCAGAATTGTTCTACTCTACAGTTGTATCATCAAAGTGACCATAAACAATACCTAAATAAATGGGCGTGGCAGTGTTTCAGTCAAACTTTATTTCTTGATCCCTGGTCTATGATATAAATCAACCTGCATTGCGGCTTTCCCTGCTGCTTCTGTAGGATTGAGCTTCTTTTGCTCTGCTAATTTACTCATCTCATCTATCTGCTTTTCAGCTTCCAAATATTTGGTACTGTCATTTGTCTTTCTCCACTTCTTGTTATTTTGAGGCAAAATGTTCTAATGCTTTTATAGTTGTTTTCCTGGAGTTTCAGGAACAAAAGTAAGTAAATATCTTCTTTCCTCCATCATTTTTACTTGGACACCACAGTTAAGCATTAATAAAGGGTAGTGTGAGGCATTTCCATTAGTTATTTCTGTAACTTGGCCCAGAACTCTAGGCCATTTAAATGATTTTACTTGTTTCACTCACTAATTTGAGTCCTCTCATCTTTGTTTCTTTTCTTGTGACACAAGTTTTATTCTCATTTTAGCCTTTATCTAGAAATCTATTTCCAGCATCTTGTGAAATCTTAGCATTTGTAATTTTATGTAAAATTAACGGAACATAGATTTTCAGCAATGCAGTCAAAATATGAAGCTAACTTGCAAATGGAAGGTGAGAAAAAACAGGGTTTTCAGGAAGATGCCAGCACCAGCCCAATATACTTAGATAATCTAGAGGCTGCTGCTTCTATGACCACCCCTCAGAGGTAAAACGAAGGCCACCAAGTGCAGTTGCTAGTCTTTACACTCTGAACCTTGAGCCATGGTGGCAAATAGGACAGGAAGCCACTCTCTGAGCCAACACTTCCCAATAAGCTGAGGGTAGCAGCACATATGTTTCTAAAGCATGACCAGGACCCAGTATTTTTTCCCTTCCTCTCCTAGAGCACAACAAAAGTTTTCAGTGTGTTACTGCTGTGGAAAGAGATCCGAGAAATATATCCATTGTTTTTTCAAACTAAAGAATACTGGTTCAATATTTCAGAAAATGCCATAGAGACAGTGGCTTTCTAACATGATCACACATTGGTATCACTTGAAGGGCTTTGAGAAATCCTGTTGTCCAGGCCCCACCCCAGACTCTCAGGGTGCAGATCCCAGGCATTAGCATTTTAAAGCTCCCCAGTGCAAGTTCCTTATATATTTTGAATATTAACCCTTTATCAGATGTAGGGTTTGCTAATATTTTCTTTCATTTCATAGGTTGTCTTTTCATTTTGTTGATGATTTTCCTCACTATGCAGAAACTTTTTTGTTTGATGTAGTCCCACTTGTCTACTTTGCTTCTGTTGCCTGTGCTTTTGGTGTCACATCGAAGAAATCATTGCCAAGACCAATTGCCAAGAAGCACTTCCTCTATGTTTTCTTCTGAGTGTTTTATAGTTTCAGGTCTTATGTTCATTTTGAGCTGATTTTTGTGTATGCTGTAGAATAAGGGTCCAGTTCCATTCTTTTGCATGTGGACATCCAGTTTCTCCAATACCATTTGTTGCAGAAACTATCTTTCTCATTGTGTATTTTTGTCTCCCTGTATATGCATGGATTTATTTCTGGACTCTATTCTGTTCCATTGGTCCATATGTCTGCCTTTACACCAGTACCATACTGTCAAGAAAAGGGTTTAAATAGACATTTCTTCAAAGAGGACATGCAAATGGCCACCAAGAGTAATATATGAAAAGGCGCTCAACATCAAGGGAAATGCAAATCAAAACTATAATGAGCTATCACTTCATACTTGTTAGGATGGTTTTTATCAAAAAAATAAAAGTGTTGGAGAGGCTGTGAAGTCAGAACCCTTGTGCATTGTTGGTGGGAATGTGAAATGGTACAGCCACTATGGAAAACAATATGAAGGTTTATGAAAAAATTAATAATAGAGCTGCTGTATGATTCAGCAATCCCATTTCTGGTGTCAATCGAAATGAATTGAAATGAAGATCCTGAAGAGAGATTTGCACTCTCTTTTTAATTGCTGCATTATTCATAATAGCCAAGATGTGGAAACAACCTAAATATCTAATGATGGATAAATGGATAAAGAACATGTGGTACATACATGTACAATTGAATATTATTCAGCCCTAAGAATAGAAGAAAATCCTGCCATATGCAACAACAAGGATGAACCTGGAGGGCATTATGCTGAGTGAAATTAGCCAGTCACAGAAGGACAGATAATGCATGATTCCTCATAGAAGCAGAGGGCAGAATGGTGGATTCCAGGGGTTGGGGAGAGGGGAAGATGGGGAGTTGTTACCTGGGTATAAAGTTTCAGTTCCGCAAAACAAATAAGTTCTAGAAATTTGCAAATCATGCCTGTAGATAATAATGTATTATATGCTTAAAAATTTAAGCAGGTAGATCTCATATTAACTGTTCTTACCGCAATAAAGCAAAATCAAAAGTATAAAAGGTAAAAAATAATTTCTTTTAATTGAAAAAAAAAATGTTCCTTGGGAGATTCCAGGGCACAGCCAGGTTGAAACTTATGTTTTAAAGCACAGCCTTATTTGTGAAGTATTTCTGTTGGAGTTTGTGTCTGCACAAGACTGCTGTCTTGTCTGTAATCCTAAACGTTCCTTTAGAGCAGTGGTTCTCAAAATGTCACCACCTGATCAGCAGCTTAGCATCACCTGGGTATTTGTGAGACAAAATCTTAGGCCCCACCCAGAGCTACTGAATCAAACTGGAGTAGAGTCCAGCTCTTTGTTTTTTAACAAGCCCTCCAGGTGATTCAAATACATCTTCAAGTTTGAGAATCACTGCACCCTATTTAAAAGTGTAAATGTCCTGGGGTAGGGGAGAGAGGCATTGGGTTTGCTGATCAGCTTTCTTTCCTCAGCAATAATAAATTGACACCAGGATGTAACTCACAGTGTTTTGATTTGGGAGAGGAAGTGAGAAAAGTATAGAGTGTAATTTTAGTTTTACAAGATTTTAAAAATGTAAGAATGTGAGAATTATGTCATTTAATAGCTCAAATTTATAACTGTCTTAAGCATTTTCCACATATTGTTTCAATTAACCCTTATAACAATCTTATTATTATTGTTTTTCCACTTTTACCAAAAAGGAAACTGAGGCACAAGGAGGTTAAGTTACTTGTACACAGTTACACACAGGAAATAAGTGGCAGAGCTCACAGTCAATTTACAGGGTTCAAAGTCATGGCTACACTGCCTCTACATTTAATTTTACAAATGGATGATGTCTTCACGGAAAAGAATCAAATTATAATAAAATATAAAACTGAGCAAAAGCTGTGAATCGGAGCACAGCACATGATCACAATTCTTTATCTTAATTCTGAAATGCCTAAAGCCCGAAAAACAGTTTTATAAGGTTGGAAAACTATCTACAAGACCTGAAGTGAACCAGTGTGAGGTTATGCAAAATTTCTTTTTATCCCTCATAGTATAAATGTTCACTTTGTGTGTGTGTGGTGTGGTTACTGCATTTTACTACTCTTTGCTATGGTGGACTCTCCTGGGTTTGTTACAGGACATATGGCTGTGGAAATCGAAAGGGCTGTGTAGCAAATGTTTCCAGCTCTCCACTCCCTGGGCAAGTTGTGGGGTTGCACTTCCCTTCCCCTTTGAAGTTATGGATGACCAGTGACTTGACTTGGCCAATGAAATATGAACAGATGTAGTATATGTCACTTTTGAGCAGAAATTTTCGGAGGCAGCTTGAAATCAGTTTTAGCTTTCTTGACCTCTGGGATTCCTGCCAGTGCTTGCTCTGCTAGCCCAGGACCTGGAAGAAATGCAGAGCTTGGCATCCCACTAGTTTGGGTTTGGGAGATTTTCATTACTGGAGTGTAATCTAGTCTGTCCTGACAGCTACAACGTTTCAAGTTCTACCTTACCTTTCTAGAATCTGAGTCTCAATTCTGAAACAGATCTGACATCAAGGGTTTCAGATCAGAGATCGTGGGATCTCAATTTGAATATTTCAAATCAGGATTTTCCCCAAGAAAATCTAAATGGCATCATTTCTTTGAGCACAGCCATTTCCTGAAAAGAGTAAACTAACGCCTGACCAAGCCTGCTGGACTGGCTCTTGGAAGTCAGGGATGCTCTCATTTATCTTGGTCACCTTAACGCCCAAAATGGAGTGAACACTTTGGAAATAGGTGCTGAGAAAAATTGATGGTCCAAAGACAGTTTAATACCTGGTGCTCAAGGCCCCAGGGGAAAGAGCAGAAGAAGGAGATACCAGAAGTGAAGGCAAAAGTTATCTTCTTCAACTAGTTCACAGTTTTGCCTTGTTCAACTCATGAACCAAAGGCACAGCAAATCCTTTTTGAAAGGACAATATAGTGGCTGTTAGTAAATGCTTATGGGTGGAAGTTAAGGTTAACTGAGATGATTTGAACAAGTGAGGCTCTTAGCACAGAACTGGTTTATAGTCAAGCCGTAGTAATTTTAGCTATTATTAATATTAAAAAATAAGTAGCTGTGCTCAGGAAACTGTATAAGAGGGGAAATTGGCTAACAATGACGTTTTCAAATAGTGCCTTCCTGCATTCTATGGATTCAGAAGCACCTGTTGAGTGCCCCTAGGGTCTGGGGAGGGTGGGGAGTTGCAGAGTGCGTGGGGCCTGAACCAGCAGCACCTGCTCCAACCCCAACAGCTCCACCTTGTAGCCATCAGATATTTGCTTCCACATAAGATTCTGTTTGAAGGAAGGGTCCTGTGGATAAAAACAACCTTGAAAGCCATTAGGAAACTATATTTTAGAAATACCTTTGGTAACAAGTATTTTAAACCAAGGTTTTTTGATAAATTGCATTTTAAAATATAATGATTTTATTTAAAATAAAATAAGTCATCCATATTGTCCTGGTATTCTGGCTAATGATGGTATTAATGTATCATCTTGAGGAAACATTTTAAAAAATACATGATGCTATAGCAATCATGAACATATTTGGGTCCTTATGACATTTTCTCTACTTCTAAAACCAAATGATAGATTTTAAAATTTGTGGGTCCATCACATGAGAGCTTTGCTAAGCTAGAATTTAATGAGTTGTTACTTAAAGTTCCTAGAATTCCTCCTGCCTCATGAGTGAGTAGCTCTGATTTAAGGTAAAATTAGAGACTTCAAGAAAAGGCTGTCGCATGGATTCCATTTCTAAGGTGTGGTAGATGTGATGTCACTGAGTAACATTAGCTCATGCTGGCTTTTGGTCCAGTAGGGTGGCACTTGGCCTAGGACTACAGTTGCCCAGGGATACATTGTCACAGGATGGAGAGAAGAGCAACCTGGGCCCAAACTGGTTAAAAATGGACTTTTGGAACAAGCACACAGTTTCATGCAGGAAGGAATTTGTGCCAGAAATTTTCACATCTCTTCTAAGTCTCTTTAATGGTAATTATTAATATTGTCATTTAATAGTCCAAGAAAGACTTTGAGAGTCTAAATGCCAGAACTTGAGTTTAAACTCAAAATGTCTGATGCCAAGTTCTGTTATTTTTCTCTGTCATGGGAAAATCATTCTCATGTCAGAAACACAACTGAAAATATTTCCTATTGTGTTAATTCTATTGGTGATGTCTACAACAGGGCCTCATAATAACACCGAAATCATGCGTCCTAAGAGTGTAGGTCCAATCAAATTGAGCAGACTTTTCACAGGCATCATTGGTTTGGGGACACCATTTTTGGCTACTATTTCTAGGGTTAATTTTGTTCACTATCCCACTCTAGGATTGACTGCTAAAGAGAAATGGTTTTTTGTTTGTTTGAGAAGTGGGTTTTTAAGAGGCTTTATCTGACACTCTCTGGAGAAGAGATATAAAGTGACTTGTAAGACAGAGGTATCATTATCCATTTGATTGTTTCTAAATGGCTGGAGACTGGTTGCTTGAAGGAGCATTCATGCTCTCGCTGACCCAAAGTCCAAGCATGGCAGGTTGGCTGTGGCTGGGCAGAATCTGGGGACTCTCCATTTGCCCACGACCTTCCTGGTGGCTGAGAGAATGTTACATTCAACTTTTAGAATGACAGAAGTTGCTCAGTTTTGGCTTTTTGTTTTTAGGTATGTAGCTATTTGATGGCAATTTTATTTCTTTATTTTAAATCGAGATATAATCGAGATATAAACCATAACATTAACCCTTTTAAAGTGTCTAATTCAGTGGTGCTTAGAATGCTCACAAGATTGGGCCCTGGGCATGAAGCCTCCTATGTCAAGTGGGTGAGTTGGCCCAACTTTTACGAATACTCTAGCCATTGGTCAGTGATACAGGTGGACCCAGGACCCATGGGAGCCTTTCCCCCTAAGGGGAGCTTTAAGAAGATAACAGGATGCGTGTTCCTTCTGGGTCAGGCTGAGCTTGCTGCTTTTATTTCTTGAAGCTGCAAAATCGACACTTCTGAGGACATCAGGATAGGAGCATTAAATCACAGCTGGAGCTGTGCAAAGGAAGTCTTATTTATCAGGTAGCTTCCTTCTTAAGTTTATCTCAGATGCTGCAGTTTGCATCCCAGGGGAGCGAAACCTAATCTGCCTTCCCCAGAGCCCAATTGTTATCTTTGAAAGGCAGTGAGAACTGGCAGCTGTCCAGCCAATGCCTCCCTCTCCTGGCATTGAAGGAGGGGGATGCTTGATACTGAAGCAGTTACTCAAAGCTCAAAAGAGTATATTTTAAGGGCCCTGCTTTTTTGCATTTCTTCTTGTCCTAGAGTCTCTAGGAGAAGCAAAGCTAACCCTAGGGACATATTTGTAGCCATTACCCTACCCACATCCTATCACATCCTCCACAGAGACCAAGACTTTCCTTGGGGACTCCTTGGCTAAGGATGGTGGAATATAATAGAACAGTGCCGTTCATAGTAGGGACCATCAACAGTATCAGCATTTCCCTGAGGTTGTTCGAAATGCAAAATTTCCTGCTCCATTAAAATCAGAAGTGAGGTGATGTCCAGAATCAAGTATTAATAAGCCCTCCATGAGATTCTTTTGCACATTAACATTTGAAATGCACTGAGAAGATACTTGTTCAGATGGGCCTTGGACTGCTAGGCAAAATAGATGTCTCTGAAAGCTGATGAAAAACCAACAAAAAGAAATAAGGGGACCAGCTCCAAACCTCTGAAGCTTGTGTATATGGGCCACAAATACCCACATGTTGTACCATTTTTATATAGGCTAAAAATAAATGGAACTTCCCCTCTCCTACCTGCACCTGTTGTTTTATCATGTGATGATGTTCTTCTTCCTTTAAGAATCTCTTAATTATTATCTTCACTGCAAATAGATTAAATAAAGAAAAGAAAAAGATAGCAGAGAGGGAGTGAGAAGAATTTTATTTTTTGATGCTGAGATTTCAGAGTCTAAGATTCCTAACTGTCTTACTATTTAAAACTTTTACCCAGATTTCTTGCAAATTTAGGTAAGGAAGACCTTGTTCCAAATGATTACTGCAATAAAGCAGGAGACGACTGCAGTAGGGAGAGAGAATTGCACAATGGGGGAGAACAGTTGGGCCATATGATCTGCAGGCATTTCAAAGGCCATGCAGAAAGGAAGTCTCTTTTATAAAAAAAAAATGTGAAAAGGCTAGCAAGCACCATGTATGGTGGGGCAGAGTAAGCAGGTGGGAAGATACAGCAGTTGAGCAGATGTGTTTCCTTAGGGTCAGCTGTTTCTCCTAAAGCGGGATTGATTGGTTGGCATTTTGATGCTATTAGTACATCTTTTGTTTAGACTGGTCAGTGGGTACAACCAGTTCCACTAATCATATATGGTAAGGAACAAGAATGTGGATGGTCTGTGTCTGGCCTTCTCCTAGGTAATTCACAAGTCTGCCTGAAGTCATCTGGGGAAAGTGGTTCTCAGTCCTGAGTAAGCCATTGCCACACAACACAAAATAATGAAGGGTTTTCTTAATATTTGCTATTTTCAAGGCCCCTAGGGCTCAGATAAAGTTTACCATTGTCACTGTATAATCATTGAAACATTTAAAAACACAAAGCTCTTAGTATTTATGTAATAAAGCAGTTCTCTTCAATACAAAATACATTTATTGACTTTAATTTGGTTAATTTAAGTATTTTGTAATTAAAGAAAATTTGCTTTATTGGATAGATGTTAAACTTCTCTTTTAAGAGAGGAACCAGTAACCAAATTTGGCATTAAACACATTCAAATACTTAGCATAGATTTTTCAAAAAGTGAAAAATCTTTGAAGATAGAATTGAGTAAAATATTTTAAATGATATGAGTTCCAATTGAAAAAGATACTACATATTTTTCCCATGTCAGTAAATCTGGTATACTCAATATGTGACTTTGGTGAACATAGAAATGCTGGGAAGTCATTAATTACAGTAATGAGAGAACAGTGTGGCTAAGAAGGTGTTCACAGGTTGTCCCATTAGCACTTTCTAAAAATAATCATCATGGCTGAAGTGCTTTTTTCATGTGGAAAACTTAATAATTAAAACAACTAGGAGTAGAGGAATCTTTAAGTAGAGGTGAGGGAGGAAAAAATGATAAATTTTTTTATCACTACATTTTTTAGTGCTGTGGTCCACTATGATCATCAGACAATCATAACTTCTATAAAATAATGCAAATCTTTTCAAAAATCCTGGACTATTGCCAGTGTTGTATGGTTCTGCGCTGTTTTCTATCATTCTTTCATTATAGGATGATAAATTAATTGTAAGAACTGAAAATTATTCACTGAGGATTTGTTCTTGACTACATTGATGTCCTCAAGGGCTTTTCAGCAGAGTAGGAAAGTGTTATCACCAGGAATGATTCTAAAACGCCTCCAGAACAAACACAATGACAATGATAACAATGAAACCATTTAAGAATCAGTCAGACATTGTTTTAGGCTGCAATAAAGTTAATTTATATATCGGAACCCACAAAATGGAGGCTGCTAGTGGCCCAGTCCATGCCACAAACCTAAACCTGACCCAGTTTGAACTTATAGGACATGCTTCCTTGTCAAGATGACTTAATGCCAGTGACAGCCCTCCAACTCAGCTTTAGCTAGCTCACCATGCCCTGGAAAATGGGACCTGCTAGCCTCAGAAGGAAATCCCTCACCTCATAGCCTGTTTCCAAGTTGCCACTGCTAACATTCTACAAAACTCTCTCTTGCCCAATGGGGAGGGGGGGGCGGAATTAATTCTACCATTCTAAATTCTTTTGGCTGGACTAATAATCAAATTAACATGAGACAGGTTGACAGGAGAAAATGACCACATTTATTATGTATATATGAGGGTTCCAGAAGAATATGTGGGCTGGACAGATTGGGCAGTTAAGGCTTATGTGACATTTAGGGTGAAGGAGAAGAGGTGGGGTGGGGTAGTGGTTTGGGACTTCTAAGGGCAGAAAGGCAATTGACATGGAGATGGAAAAGCAAATATTTGGTAAAATAAAAATACTAGCCTATCTTTAGTGGTGGGACACTGAGAGGACTTTGATCAAACAGGCCTCACAACCCCAGAATATGGCACCTTAGCATATGGAATGAGCTGAAGGAATTTGTGAAACTGCAGGTGTAGGAAAGGCTTTCAGACCTTCCCCTGAAGTGGGTCATAAGACTCCAATGGGTGAGATGCCCTTTTTGTGCCCAGAAGAAAGGAACATCCTTATCTCTGAAGGTGGAGAGATACCGAGAGGAATCCGAACAAACAGGCCTTGCTCTGTTTCCCCCAGTTTATTATCCTAAGCTCATACCCTTTGGTTTTATCATATTTGCCCATGACTTTCCACTACTTTTCACTCTCAGTCAAGTTTAGCATACAGACACTCAGGTTTACTTGTACCTTCAAGTCTTCATTTCTACGTAAGGCTCCTGGGTCATATAAAACTCATATTAAGTAAATTTGGATGCTTTTCTCTTGTTAATCTATCTTTTGTTATAGGACCCCAGCTGAGAAACCTAAAAGGGTAGAAGGAGAAGCATTTTTCCCACCCTATGATTGCTCTTATCCTCTGTAAAATGACTCTGGAGGTCTTACTGTCTACTATGGGCTTGATTACCACCAAGCCAGAGCCTTCCCCATCCAGCTCTCCACACATAGCTCTCCATTGCCCAGTTCTAGTCAGTCTCCTTATTAGCATGCCATTTTCACTACTGGGACTGGAGGCTGCCCTAACTCTACTCTATTTCTTGCTTTCCAGAAGGGGATTAAATTCAATTAAAGATGTATGTGAGGTTTGGAGAGAGTTGCATTGCTTTAGAGTACATTAGTTGCTCAAATATAATGTAAAGCCATTACGTTAGAAAATGATGAATACACTAACAAGATGAGCTCACTTCACTCTTAGTATATAGTTAGATTAACCTTTAATGGGACTCACGGATGCTACAGTCCCATGATAAATGTATGCACTTTAAAAATTACCGTCCAGTGTCACCTAGTTCTTCTTTGATGGTGGACAGCTCCTCTATCATCAATATACTTTCTTTTGCCTAAGAAAACTCTTGGAAACATTCTTCTGTACCAATTTTAAATAGCATCTTTATTTTTCTTTGTCATCCTTGGTCTCAGAAAATACACTTGAAACATTTCAAGAGCATTAGAATATTTTTCCCTGTGTTGAAATTAGAGCATTGAGATAGAATTGTCACCAAAGGAGGCAGACTGGCACTAACATATGTTCCAGGATCTGGTCCACAGGTTTGGAGTTTCAGAAAAAGGGAATTGTGTGCTGCTCAACAGTTTATCAGCCTTAAATGTAGCCTATGCATATAGACATTGGTTTATCATTATGGTTATAACTTATTTGTTTATACCAAGAAATCCAGTTTGCAAGAAGACTAGAATTCTTGTTGTATCTGGGTATCACATTTTCTCCGTTAAAGAAAATCTGTTGTTTTTGGTAAGCTAGAGAAATAAAACAAGAAAGAGTGAGATAAACTCACTGACTGATGTCACCTCTATCTAAATCCCATGAATATTAACAGCTTCCTGAATAGAACCTGTTAAAAGGATCATTTTTAACAAAAGGCAAAATCATGACTCATACAAATATAAAATGAACACACAAAATATTTTATGTAACTCATTAATTAAATGAGTGCCCTAGCAAGACATTACAACCAGTTCAAATGAGAGTTAATGAACCACTGATTTGTATCGAGTAAAGAAATTTTGACATGAACTTACAAACGGACATAAAACTGGTTTTTCCTCCAGGGGTGTTGTTTAGGGAGTTGATTGAACTGCCACCAGACAATTTATTTGCATGTCTACAGGAAAGAATTATTTTACATTGTATTATCTCCAACTTACAGAGTTGTAAAATACCTCAAAGGAAACAAGTCAGATAACCTAGAAGGTTGTGCTCTATGCAAAGCTTTGCTTTCCCATCAGATATACCCAGTGATCATTTTGCTTAGTCCATATTATTATAAACTGTTAACTTCTTCTTTTGAATAACAGTTATTATCTTGAAGGTCATCAGTAGGACTGATTTCTCCTGACCTTGAGACATCTTTCTTCCCTACTTTCTCCTTCAACAGCCAACCACTAAGGTTCCTTAATAATACACCCTAAAAAAGTAGCTTTTATTATTTAAAGGATCATTCAAATGGTCTTTTGTGCAATTACAATTAAATACTTAATATGCTGATTCCCAAACCCAGATGATCAGAATCACCTGGACACCCACTCTAGACTTTCTGATCCAGGTTCTTGAGGATTGGAGCCTTGGGATATACATGTCTTTAAGAAAAATTCATGTTAGGAGTCTGTGGATGTAGTACAAGGGCCTGAAAAGAGGAAATGTCACTGTTGATGGAGAGGAGGGTGGGGCTAGAGGACTATTTCAAGTGAAATTGGCCAGATCTAGTGAGAAATTGAACATTGTAATGGATGGTGGGAGAGGAGGCATTTTCACCAGTTGGGAATGATTTCTAGTCATTGAGCAACTTTTGGATAGTGGTGAGGCCGTTATGTTTTATCATACTTAAATCATTAAGACTCTCACTTTAGTATAGCTTTCCTTCCACCCCCAGTCTGGAACCAATTCCAGCATTTACCATCACTTTAGAAAGATGCATTTTTGTGATAGAATATAATTCTCTGTACCAATATGTAAATAAAGGATATGTTTTAGTAGTTTTAGACTCCATTAAGTTTAATTAAATGGGCTTTAAAAATCATAATGCAAAAAAAATAAGCAATCAAAATGTAGTTCGTGTTCTGAAATCTTAAATGAAAAGCCCAAACTATTATTGCAGGTTGTGTTTGTGATATTGTGATGCTGGGGAGGAGAGTTTTCCTCCGCCCTCATAGGGTCCCTGGCTGGGTCTGAAAATTGAACTGACAAAGATGTTAACAGGTAAAAACAAAACCACATTGATTTAATATCAGCTGTGCATGATTTGGGAACCCTCATAAGGAGATGAAGAGCTGAAGAAACTGTTAGATGGGAGTATTGGATGCGGGGGAGGGGACTTGCCAAGGTCTGTTTGTTCACATTCTTCTCCCTGTCTTCAGACAGAAGGATGCTCTTACACCCCGAATGTAGGGAGGACCCCTTTCATTGACGGTTTTATGACCTGTTTCAGGGGAGAAGCAGGGAGGAGTCAGAGCAACCTTCCTGCTGCTGTTATCTCTAGAAGTTCAATGTCAATATGCCAATTTGCCATATTTGAGGGAATGTGTCCTGATCCACATCAGTGGTTTATAATAAATATATATTTGATCTTCTTTGTCCTTGTTCCTGGCACTGCGCTCCTAAATTTAGAGCCTCAAAGGTGTTTTTGTTATCCATAACAAGCCCCTTCCAAGCACACAGGAGTTTGTTAATGAGGTGACTTTTAGAAAGGCCCAGGTAAGCTAAGCTTGGAGGCTGGTTGCCCAGGGAACCTATCTCCATTCGTGGGCTAGAACTTTCAGCCCCACTCTTGACATCCTGAAATGGGAAGAAGGGCTAGAGATAGAATCAGTCACCAAAACTTAGTGACTTAATCTGCCAGGCCAATGTAATGAAGCCTCCATAAAAACCGTAGAAGGACTGGGTTCAGGTTGCTGAACGAGAAGCATCCATGTGCCAGGAGGGTGACACACCCTAAACTCCAGAGGACAGAAGCTCCGGTGCTCAGGGCCATTCTAGACCTATATATAAATTTGGCTGTTATTCTTGTCCCTGAATATCATTTGTAATAAGCCAGTAATCTAGTATAATTGGTTTCCTGTTCTGTGAGCTGCTCCAGCAAATTAATCAAATCCAAGGATGGAGTAGTGGAGACCTCCAGTCAATCAGAAGCACAGATAGCAGCTTGGACTTGCTTTTGGTGTTAGAAATGCATGTGCCTGTGTGTGTGTGTATGCCTATGTGTGGGGGACAAGGTTGTATGTCTGCCTTTAAACTGTGGGATATGATGCTACCTCCAGGCGGATGGTATCAGAATTGAGTCAAATTGTTGGACACCCAGCTGATGTGTTGCAGACTTGCTTGATGTGTGGAAAACACATATGTGGTGCTGGAAGTGAAGCAGCATTGCTATAGTAAGAATAAGGAGACACAGGGGTGTGTTTTTCTTTACAGTATTTCTTTAGACTATTTCCATAAGTAGCAGACATGCCTTATTTTCCTAACATTACTTTGTGTAAAGGATATAAAAACCCTTAATTGATATATGCTCTAACTCATGAGGGAAAAAGGTCACCTCAGTAAGTAGTAATCGATGATGCCAAAGATAGCTCTGTTGGAGGTTCAAGTGTCTCAAATGATGGGACATCACTAAACAAATTTAAGAAACCATAATCTACCAGTGTTGAAAAGGAACAGTTTCCAACAAACCTGGTGTGTATCCCAGAACCGGCCCAGCACTGGTTCTGACAGGGGTAGGGGGTAACACACCAATGCCGAGCTGTTTCCTTATGGAGCTTATGGAGCATTTAGGATTTCCTGTTTTTCCTTCCCTGTGCTATACGCCATCTTTCCTCTTGAGCTCCTATGGGTGTTGACAGGGACCATTTGGATTTTAAAGGCTGAGAAGTAAGGCAAGTTCTTGCATAACCAGGGGTTGACCAGTTACCAGCTTCTTCCTTCTCACTGTCCATGTGTTCAGTCTGCACTGGGAAGTCCATGCAGTCCTTTGAAAATGATTCCCTCA
Source organism: Cynopterus sphinx (assembly GCA_030015415.1). NCBI lineage: Eukaryota > Metazoa > Chordata > Mammalia > Chiroptera > Pteropodidae > Cynopterus > Cynopterus sphinx. The sequence goes on from CM057388.1 coordinate 3,998,957, forward strand.
TGTTACTTAGTTCATACTCCAGAATAATTTTATTTGGTATATTTAATCAGGAATAAGATTCAGCAATTCACTATAACTCTTTCCAAAAAGATAATTTTTCTGTGATAGAGCAATGCACATGCTACAGAGCTGTTGTCAGTTCTCCAGGACCATGGTTTTCTCATTGTTTGATTCTGTAAATGTTTCACTCCAAGAGTCCTCGGAATGTATGGCAGGATGGGACTAGCAAATCCATCTTCCTGTCTAATCACCATTGTTGGGAAAAGGAATCAGTATTCTTTTATCAGTCATACATGGTCCCTGTCTGTCACATTCCACTCTCTCAGCATCTTTGAAAAAATACGTTTGAGTACAAAAGAAATGAAATTGGCTATTTTTGTTCTGGTATAGAACTTGAATAGTGTCTTGATTTGATTGTTATTTAGAAGCCACCTCCTTATGTTCCATAGTCTTGGGAGGCAAGAAGTTCTTTTCTTTCTAGCAAGGAGGAAATAATAGTTTTCTTATAAGTCTCTCAGAATATTGTCATACTTCTTGAACTCTATTTTTTAATATTTAGTAAATCAATATGGAAGTATTGCTGTTAAGCACTGTGCTTGATAAAAGACATCTAGGATCAGGACTCCACTCAAAAGAGGCTTTAACATCCAGTGGAAATACATATAAAGTTAGAAAGAAGTTTCTATATGAAGAATAGAATTAATTGAACTTTTTCTATGCTATAAAACATATTTGCATCAATAATCATAATAATGTTTCTATTTTAGTTTTAACTTGCTTCTATTTGCCATGGCAATGGGTTGAAAAGATACTATAGATATGTAAAAAAAAATCTGTGATCTCAAAATTTTTAAAACAAAACTTTATTTTCTCACAAATCTAGTATTTTTCTAGAGCAAAATCAACAAGTAAAACCAAATAAGTTGGATTTCACTTTCTCCCTTTTAATGTTTCCAACAATGCCAAGTGACAAGCCCTTTCTCATACAGACTCTTGTTTTGATCCAAAATCCTGAATGCTTCATGCCTAAAATCTCCAGTTCCATTTATATGTGGATGACAATGGAGGATTCTCTTCCAGTTATGTTCATTTCAGTCCCCATGTCCCCAGCCATCAGCAACTAAGGGCTTAGGTGTGAGTTTTAATCACTTATCTGGATTTCTTTTATGTTTTTCTGGGCAAGAGGTAACTAGACCAACAAAAGAATGCTATCGCTTTTCTGGAGTTTGCACTGTGCAGAGACCTTAGATATAAATATATTTTATCTATGTTGCATCTTCCCATCTCATTGTCTTCAGGGGCTGGAGACACTGTACCACCACTCCGAATTACTGAAACATACACAGTAATGAACTGTTTTGCATGGATGGCACTGTTACATGATGATGTGTTGTAAGATGCTGATGGATGCTTTGTTGTTAAGTTTAGCTTTAGGGTCACAATTAACTGCTTCAGTTAGAACCTTGCCTCCTGAGTCCCTGAATGATTTATTTGCACAATGCATAGGTAGCTGTAGCCATAAGCTTTGGAATTTGTAAATTTCCGATGCCTTGAGCCCTTTCCACATGACCTCATTCTTTGTGTTTTTACCATGAGCATCTGGTCTGACAGATGAAGGGGAAGCCCACCAGCTACCTTCAGCTGAGACCTGGACTGGCAGGAGCCTGGGTTGTGCTGAGAAGTGAATGACTCCTTGGCCATTGTGGTGGTTTCTTTAGGAAGCTGACTAGTGGCAGCTGGAGTTTTTTGTTTTTTTTTCTTTCTTTCTTTTATTGCAGATGCTACTGTCACTCTCCTCTTGGTTTTCACTGAGAAGGAGAAATGGAATATCAGCGGGAATCTTTACGGAAGTTGGTGGCTGACAGCTAGAATTCTGTGTCCCCTTTTCCTCTATTTGACCACATAGGTCCACCAGTGTTTTCCATTCCAACTTCTCTTGCAATTCCTTTTTCTGGGATGCCCTTACCCCTCTCTCTTTCCCCCATTGTTTTAGCCTTGGGTCTAGTTCATGATAATGAAGAGGAAATTTCAGGAATTTTCCACTCAAATGACTAACCTTGTAATCAGCTCTTTGTTCTCCTTCTGTAGACATGCTTGTTGCATAGGCCAAAGGGCAGAGTGGTCTCAAAATTAACTAAAGACTCACCCTGCACTTGGATTGTTCTGTCTGCATAACAGATGTATTGCCTAAGTTCCAGTTTGAACTGCCTGTAACCTATAGCAACTCCCACCGTTGGTAACAGTTCAAATTCAAACTGACCAATCAGCTTGTGTAAAATCTTTGCGTATATAGAATGTTGCCACTGAGCACACCACCCAGATATTCAGAGTGCTAGCTCCTCTAGGACCGCTCATAATAAATCTGAGTTCTCTTATCTCTCTGAGTTACTGCTTGGTTTTTTTCCTGGATTGGTTTGGGGATTTTCCCACAATAATAAAAGCTACTTTTTTATGCCAGGCACTGTGCTAATATTGGCAAACAGCTCAGTGAGGAGGTACTGGTATTTTCTCTTTTCCAAAATAAGGCAGCTGAGGAACAGAGAGGTTATGTAACTTGTCCAAAGTCACACATGGGTAATGGATGGCAGAGCGGATTCATATTCAGGCAAACTGTCTCCACCACCACTGTTCTCAGGCAACAAGCTACCCTGTCACTCAGTGTGCTGCATGCCATTTCTGCCCCATCCTTCCTAGGTATGAAAGGCAATAAAGCTGTTTATTTCTGCCACTTGAAACCATGTGAGACCTGACAAATAGACCAAGCAAAATTCTATTTGCTTCTTTTCAACTGCTTTCTTATTCTCTGGTCAGAGAAAATAAGGACTCGGTGGGGAATTCACTTTCCAATATTTAGGCTGAATACACTTTTAGTCTTTTCCCCTGTCTATATCATATTCATTCCGATCCAGATAGTCCTTCAACTGATATATGCTACCTTCATAAATATTACTATAAATGAGAGTTCAGGGAGGTGCTATTAGCTATCATTCAGTCATTATAAGGAAGTATTTTTAAAGGGTGATAGTCCTGAGGAAGATGAGACAAGCATGAATTTGTTGGCAGGAAGGAGACAGGTACCTGTTGGGGAGTATGAAGCTCTTACTGTTCCATGAAGAAGTTTAGGATTGTTGAAATGTTTTCCCTGAAAGTTTTGGTGATTACCTAAATCACCTGCTACTATTGAACTCGCTGTGCTTTGGTCAAAATGCTTATCATTTATCTTCTACTACAGTAATTTTGAAGCAGAGAAAGAACATCCCCAACCATCAGTCTCACAGAGGTTAGATCACAATTTGGGACAATTACTGGCCTTGGGGTTGTAAAAAGAAACTTATAACAGGATGCCGGGGTGGGAAGATAGTGCATGAGACCACTGTGAGAAAATCTGTTACCTAAAGCAGAGCTTGAAACCAGGCCTACTTTGAATTGGTGTGAAAGCAGTAAACTTTGGTGCATAATCTGGGTGACTGGCTCTGATCTCCAGCTGTATGGAGTCAGTGTGGTTATTGTCTGAAAACACAGACTATTTCCCATCAACATTTTCTCTCTGCAATAGGACTGCTAAGGGTTTGGGGTGGCATCCCTTCTCAGCTCTCTCAGCATGCCAGGGTGCCTTGGGAGTCTTCTTGAGTGACATCTCTAGTGCAGCCCCTAATCCATTTACTGAAACCAGGCCAAGTTGCTGGACTTTCTCCTCAATAGTGATGAATTCAGCTGTCAAGGTGCATGGCCCCAAGAATATTACTGATGAGGCAGTGCTATCCTAAGTGCTAAGGCACCAGAGAATTTCCTTGGGATTAGGCCTTAGACCTAAAAATGGGAGCCTTTCATCAGTGACTTGGATTATGGAATAAATGAATCATGGGTATTAAGATTCCAAATGGCCTTAAAACAGTCTTAGGGGCTTATCCTACAGCTTGGAAATCGGGTCTGAGTCTAAAGTTGCTTTGATAAAGGGCAGTGATCATCAGCATCAAACAAAAGCCCAAGACCATCTTGATACAGACCCAGTAATGAATTTATGTGTGAAGTGTTGTGGTCTGTGAAAGGATAAGTTTGGGATTGGGGAGATGCAGAAAGCCTGGAATTATATGATTTAATAAAACATTGTCTCGGTTATTTAAATGTATGTAAAAAAACATGTCAATTCAGTCTTCTGTCTCTCAAGGTAATTAGCTGAGTAGACTAAAAGATTGCTTTAACTTCCAATCCTGCCTCTCTCCACTCCCACTAACCCTCACTGCAGTATCCAAAATATAGCTGGTGTTATTATGGAGTCCCAGCAATAAACTGTGACTAGTACATTCCTTCCATATCCTCATATCCAGTAGCTGTGGTATTTTAGGGGTTCCTAGGATACTGTAGCAAAACCAGAGACAGATATAGCTTTCTATATTTTTGGAAACTTTACTAATTTTGTGGTGCCTGTTGGTTGGCATCAAGAGAGTAGGCAGTTTGGGTCTCCTGCCCAGATCAAAGAGGGATGCTTTTCCAAAGACTTATATTATTAGGGCTCTTTTCCATTTTCCTTTCAACTCGATAACCTTTGCCCTTCCTGTCACTATAACAACCTTCATCCCATAATATGCAGTTATTATCAGGGGAGGCTAAAGAGAAAAGCTTTCGGTGATTTTTTTGCCTGGGGCTCATCTGGTGATCTTATCTTTTTTCAGGCCCTTTGCACTTTGTAATACATGATCTCATAGATGCTTTCCGCCCATAGACTTGGCTTCCCAGATGGGGTCTGTTGCTGTCACATATTGTGCAGGCTTTTTAATCACTCATCTCTCCATTATCCAGTGTCCACTAATCATGGTCAGGGTACATGACTAATCACTAGAAAATGAGAGAGGGGCTTGGTCCCGACACTAACCAACTATGTGCCAATCACAAAAATTAACTAATAATGCTCTAAGCATATGAACTGTAGAATGTCACTGTTCTTCATAGTTGTGAGCTATGTAAGAAGCACCAGGGGAACAGAAAGAGTAGGTATTTAAGCCAAGTCAGGAGTGAAATTTCTGACAACTGCAAATCTCTGCCACTTGGGCTGGGTGAAATGATTTTTTTCCGGGAGGGTTTTAGCAATTGACTAAAACACTTGCGGATATTGCTAATTTGACCTCACTAGGGCTCTCATCACAAATGCCTATCATTTATCTCATACTTACACACAGCTGAAGCAGAGAATTTCTTCCTATCCAAGAATCTCACAGAAGTTGGGTCATCACTCCTTGGTTCAATCCAATTCCATGTAATTGTCTCCTGACTTAAGCTTCCCCTACAAACAAATATAGTATCGACCTACTGCTCAGTATGTGTAATTGGCAATTGTTCTTCCCCTCTTCCAGATCATTTGTGCATCTCACATGGTTGACGATGGCCAAATTTATCGTGACTTTTTCCACTGGGCTTACTAAATTTCAGCAGGTCTCGATCTTATCACCAGGGCTAATTTTCTGCCTTTCTGGAATCTGTGAGTCATTGACTGGGTCTTAGCCATGGGCCACTTGACATTCTTGGTCCCCAGTTGGAATCTAAGTCACCGCCTCTACTGCTGACTTCCTCCCACTTCAGCAGGGCAATCTTTGAGTACAGCATTCTGTGTAACATATGTGTGGCCTTGCCACTTCCCATGTTTGATTACTTGGTTATTATTCATAGAACACGACTCAGGAATTATTACAATATTATAATTTTATTGCTTATATAGAAATGTACAATATTTAACTAAATATAAGCATGGAGTGTGAACACATCGATGGCAGGTGCTATAGCTCATTAATCATTTCTATGCTACTACCAGCTCTGAGTTGGAATTCACTAAATGCTTTCATTTTAATGAATAAATAAGTGAATGAATAAAAGAACGAATGACTTTGCACTATTAGATTTTTCTTCTTTAGTATGTGTCTAGTAACTTAAAGAAAATTTCAATTGTCTTCCCATCGTTCATTCTGCACGGAAATAGCAGTCATGCATTTGGTGCAGTTATTCCTCCCTTCAGCTCCAGCTCTAGTGATAATTCCTGACTGGTCTAGGCATATGTCCCAGTGTGAGATACCAAAAATGGCACTTTCTTTTAGTTACCATTGATAAAGAAATGAGAAAAAACCCTGACATGATGTGTATTCAGAGATGTTACCATATAAAAAATATTATCTTACAATGGATGCAGTGAGGTGAGGTGGTTCAGTCAGTGGAGCTTGGGACTTTGCTTGATAGTTTGGGAATGAGATGCCTCTTTTCTCAAGTGCAAATGAGGAATCCAGTAGCCCTGAGGTCGCTGGCCATCAACATCTTACGAATCTTAGGGGCAAGGGGACTGGCCCTGGATGCAGCCAACGGTTGTGATGGATTCTTGGCACAATCTTGTCTTGAGAATTCTTCAGTTATGTGGATTAATACATTCCCTTTATCATACAACCAATTTTAGTTTTGTTTTGGAAATTTGGTACCTAAAGCCTCAAAAGTCAATTATGACTTTTAATAAAGGATACTGGGCTGAGGGAGGACAGACCATACACTGACCGGCAAGCAATTAGAACTGTAGGGAAAAATCAAAAGTACATGCAGTGTGGGCTGTGAATGAAAAAACAATGTGTATGTGGAATAAATAAAATAGTCATTGTGTGTGTTCCTTTTAGCTAGATTTTCAGACCGTAACTAGTTCTTGCTCTTGGGTCCACTTGGAGAATTTTTTTATTAGAATTCCAGAGGAGTCTTCCAGGGAAAGTTTAAAAGAAAATAAATTAGAATTGTCCAGTTTTGGGATAGAAAACATTACTAGTAATAGAGAGGCAGGATAGTGCAGTGGTTGATAGCTGAGGGCTGGAGTAGGATGGCTGTGTTCAAATCCCACTTCTATTGCCTCTTCTGAAGGCCTCAGACACATTGCTTACTTTTCTTCTCTTCTTTCCTCATCTGCCAAATGGATCTGGTAGAGTGCCTACCCTTTGCATTATTAAGAGAATTAAATGAGATCAATTCATGTAAAGCACACAATGAATGCCGTATAAATGTTAGTCATTCATATCAGAAAAATGTAGAAATCATTATAATTTATATGCCATATCCAGAAGAGATAGTAATCAGGTAGCCTTAGCCTCCTGGGTATGTAAATTAGTTTGTATTAATTCTCAAAGATTGAGGTTGATTAGAAAAAAAAAGGGAAACTTCAGCCAGTTAAAGGTGGCTAGACCTCAAGATAGGTAATAGACAAGTAAGGATCTTACTTGTTTAGATTCAGGGAGGTCCTCTGTGGAGTTGGCCCAGTGGAGCATTTCAAAGTGGGCTTGACTTTGCCTTTCTCTCCCATGTGATTATGTCTTTGAGAGTCTATTATTTTTTCAGCAGCAGAATTTAGTAACTTCAATTTTGCCTGGTTGCCCAGTAACCACCACTTCAGTGCCTCTTTCTAGTTCACACTTTCTCTGTCCTTTCTCTTACCTTTGTAGAAAGAAACAACTTCTGTGCCTATTAATTCAGGCTCCCATCCATAGCTATGAATAAAGAAATCATTGTTATATTTGAAAACATTTGGTTTTGCTTAAATGTATTAGAAAATGTGATGCTTCTCAGAAAAGGGCTATGGTTTAAATTGAAGACCAGGGATGTTTCATCTTTTGTGTAAAGCTTTAAGAAGAAGGCCAGGTGTCAATTTATGTGTAGCTATCAGTAGATCTAGGGTTTTGCTGCTCAAGGTGTGGGCCTTGAAGTAGCCAGAGCATCACCTGGAAGCCTGTTAGAAACACAGCTCTCATCCCACCTACCAAACCAGAATCTGCATTTTAACAGGTACCTTGAATGACTGTGAAAGCTGGAGAAGCTCTGGCCAGAGATAAAACTTATCTTTAGATTGGAAGAAGGCCTTTATGTGATTTTAGCTAAGTGTTCATTTTTGTTTTCTTTGTCTTTTGTATTTTTTTAGTTTTTGTTTTTCAATTTGAGTTGACATTTAATACTATTTTATATTAATTTCAGGTGTTTTATTCTTTTTTCACTGAGAGAGAAAGCTAACCATTTATTAAGAAAGAAACTAAAGCAGTAGAAAGCTGCTGATGATAAGGGATGCGATATAACACTAGGGAGTGGGCGGTAAAAAGTGCCTCCTGCCAAAGAAAGCTCAAAGGTTGTAAGAATGACAGTTAATGAATTCTGATCAAGGCTTGAGAATCAGGATTTCATCCAGCAGCGACTGGCAATGATTGAACATTCCTGTACACCTTGAGATGAAAGGAAGTTTGCAGACTCTGGACTCAGCTTGAAGGGGCACATCTCAAAAAGTGGGCACAGAGTTGGGTTCCAGGAGGGGCTGGAAGCAGAGAGTCAGGTTGAACTAGAGAATTTGGAATGAGTGGTTTAGAGTGTAACTCTGGTCAGCATGGAGTTGAATTTGTAGAGAGAAAATGTCAAAGTCAAGGGACAGACGTTAAAAGTTCACGTCAGTCATCAGAAACTAGATCCCTGGCAGTTGAAGAGATAGGAAGAAAGTAAAGCAGGAGGTCTGGGGCGTCAGACTGAGAACAGCTTTGCTTATGAGAATCTTTCTCAGTCAGAGATTCACTCTTGATGTGAGTGCAGGACATTGAAACTTGCTGGTGGTTCTCCAAGAATCTGAAGTTATTATCAAAATAGGAACTCCTGGCTGGAGTGAGGAGAGTCACAGAGTCTGCTGCTGATCAGGAGCTGTTGCCCCAGACTGACCTCTGTGATGTGGGTGGCAGTGGGGCAAGGATGGGTGGACAAGATGAAGTCCACAAGGTCAGAGAAGCTACACAAGTAAGGTTAATGGAGCAGAGTTGGTTTTACCATGGTATCAGGCCCTGGAACACAGTTCCTGAAGGATTGTTGGTGTGCAGAAAAACAACAGAATTAGGTCAGCTCAGGTCAGAAAGGTAAGAGGGTCAGGCAGACGATGTTGTGGGCCTGGGATGCTGAGATGTGCCTGTTGGATCTCTGCTCTCTCCCAGAGCCTGAGATGGGCCTGGATGGAGGAGCCTGAGCCTAAGATCACATCTCAGCAAAGGGCAAAGGCTTGCAGAGAACGAGAGCAGGATACCACAAACCAGTGAGGCCTGTACATTGTGTTGTATTTTCAGTTGTTTAAGTCTTAATTAAAAGAAGATACCATTTTAAATGTAGGACAAAGCATGCTGTCAAATTTTGCAGACATTGTAGTCAGACGCACGGTGGCTTGGGAAAATTATCTTTGAGCTTCAATTCCATTTCCATAAAACTGAGAACATACTACCTTTGCAGAGTTGTTGGGACAGTTTCAAACATGTAGAACATCTTTGTGCAGTAATACCTAGCACGTAGCAGGGGCTCAAAAGATGAAACTTAGTAAGGGGAGAAGAAAGCATTCCTGTTCGCTCTGTGGCCTTCTCCCTACTGTGGCCTCCTCCATACTGTGGCCTCCTTGTAGACATTTCATTTTTTTTTTTTTGCATTTGGGGGGTACTAAATTTGTTTGGCATTTACTGCACAAACAAGATGATACAATTCTATTTCTGCTGGGTAATGGATGAAGGTTGTTATGGTGACAGAAGGGGTAATGGATGAGGACAAATGTAATTTTTAGTTAAAAATATAATTGATAAAGGGAAAGTTGAACTCAACCCAGAAGTTGTATACAGCACAGCCCTTGGCAGGAACCCTCATTTCTGCCCATTTTCCTGCTGCTGGGCAGAGTCTCAAGGAAAAGGACAGCTGCTTAAGTGCTCATACCTGAAGTTCATGTTCATATGATGGAGGCCAACATCTCAGCTTCAAAGAGATGCTGTTGGATATAAGTTAGTACTGTACCCATTCCAGACAAGAGGTTTGCATTTTAACAGAGATTTCCAGAGGGAAAAAAAATAACACTGTTCAAAGCAGTGACTCCTATACTGGGAATGTTTGAGGCTGTGGCAGGTCCATCCATGGGAGAGTGGTTTGGGGACAGGGAGGCTGTGATTGTCCTATCCTGGGTGCCCCTGGGCCCCTCTGTGTGAGCCTCTCTTCTGCCAAGTTAATTCCTAACTTCCATGATGTTGATGTGGGAAGTAGTTTCTTCTCGAGCTGTTTTCTGGCCCACGATGAGGCTCTGCGGCAGAGGTACCTGAATAATCTGCAGCTCATCACACACACAAAATGGAAAGCCAAATTGTCCATGAAAAAATAAAGAACCAAAAAAGGAAGCGTCTATTGGCCTTTTGATCATGAATTCACTATTTACTGTAAAAATCTATTTTTTCTTTAAAAAATCATGCAGCTTTGATGTTCTGAAGCTGTCTTCCCTTAAAAAAAAAACAACTTTTTCAAATATAACACTCTTCACTACACATCTGTTTTCAGATCAGCTGTAGCCTTCATCAATAAATCGATTTTTATTTAAATGGGAAGGAAAACCTACTTTGCTGGCAAGGGTATCAACCTGGTTAACCCTTGGAATGTGTTCATTATAGCTGTCGAAGGAATTGAAAGAAGGAGCTTTAAAAATTAGATCACTTGATCAATTATACTGTGATTCCTCAGATCACACACTTCTGTTTTGTATCAGACAAGGCCATCACTATTCAAGTTGTTGCCTTATGAGAATTCATGTCAAGCAAATTACCAATAATTAGCCAATTTAAGAGATTAAACTTACTCAAAAAGAGCGCCCCTAAATGGCTATGATTCAGCGGTCTTCATTAGACCCAGCTCTTTCCTCCTTATTTACCATGACTCATCAGCTTTGATGTGCCCAGTTCAGGGATCATTTTCACTTTATTTTGCCCTTTTATTATTGCATAAGATTTTTATTTTAATTTTCCATTACACAGGATTATATTGATTGAAAAAGGGCTTTTTTTGTCTTGTAAAAAAATAAGCAAAAATATAAATTTTGCTTCATGGAAACACCAGCATACTGTACTTGACTAGTAAGCAAATAGTGTTTTTCTTGTGTATGATAAGTAGAAAATGTTAAGAAGACATTTAGGTCAATACATTTTGCTGGTTCTTATTGAAAAGTAGCTGAAACAGTAGAAAACAGATTCCAAGCAAATGGCTGCATTTGTGTAAATTTGCTCTTTAAAATTATTCCATTCCAGAATGGCCTTGGGTCTCAGAAACAAGATCTGTGTACAGAACAGAAGCAAGGACATCTGTCAGCCCATGTGCTTTTATTCTCTGATAGTCTGATGGGGACTCAGAACAATCTTATGTCACAAGGGCCTCACACTGGTTCTTTCTCTGGAAAACCTCTCCAAGGCTGATATCCTTCCCCGTGATTCAAAAAGGGTCAGATACATTTTTTAAAAGGCTAGACTATGTTAAATGGTGTTAATTGGAGATGTGAGAAGAGAACTATATCCAAGAATACTGTAGTGTATCTACTTTAGCAAGATTGAGATATCTAGGACACTGCCTAAAACAAAGCAAAATACATTTGAAGTTGAAAAATGATTCAAAGAATATATGCTTTCCATCTTCAAGGGGAAAAGCAAATTCTTCTGGTAATTACTGCAGGAGAAGTCTAAACTGAATCACTGAAGTAATGAAATGGTTATGAGCGTTGCAAGTCAGGGCTACTAGGAAAAATGGAATCTTAATGAGTAGAGTATGCCTGCAGAGAATAAATCACACCTCATACATACAAAACATTTTGAAGCAATTAGAAGATGAAGGGCCATAAGAAAACATCATTAAGGTTTTTAATTTTATTTTTTCCAGTTTTATTCAGGTATAACTGACAAATAAAATTGTATATATTTGTTATTTAAGGTATAAACCTGATGTTTTGATACATGTATGCATTGGAAAATTATCAAGCTAATTAATATTTCCATTACTTTACATAATTGCCATTTTGCGTGTGTGTTAAGAACATTTAAGATTTACTCTCATAGCAAATTTCCAGTGCACAGTACGGTATTGTTAGTTAGAGTTGGCATGCTGCACATTCAACCTCCAGAACCTTCTCATCCTGTCTAGTAAACCTCATTTTATACCTCTTGACTAACATCTATCTCCCTAGTGCCCTCACCCCGTGGCTCCTTGTAATTACTGTTCTACTCTCTGCTTGAGTCCAACTTCTATAGATACCATGTGTAAGTGAGATCATGAAGTATTTGTCTTTCTGTCTTGCTTATTTCACTTGGCCAGTGTCTTCTAGATTCATCTGTGTTGTCACAAATGGCAGAATTCCATCTTGCATGTGTGTGTGTGTGCGCATCTCACATTTTCTTTATCCAGTCATCTGTCGACAGGCCCTTAGGTGTTGTCATCTCTCTACATGTTAAAGATCTTAGTCGACAGCAGGGTCAGTACTTTTCTTGAAACTTGGTGTATGTAGAATCACAGTGTTCCCTGTCTTCTCTGTACCATTGTCCCCTGCCAAAACTCACTCAAGAATAGTGTCTTCATCTTATTCCCATTTACCTATTCTTAGTAGCACTATGCACTTTTGTACTTAATTGTGGTGAAATATTGTCAACACCATGAGCTAAGACTCATTTGGAGTCACCTTAGGGTCTGTGTGCAACAGAGTCTAATCCTCAAACAGCATTTCAAAATGAGGTTCACTGTTTCAGGCATAAACACTTTCAAGTTATGATTCCATAAACTAATTATCATGTAAACCAAGGAGCCAGCCTTTTATTGTTTCCTGTAAAGATCCCATGCCTTTGAATCTATTTTATCTTTATCTTAGAAACACAGGAATAAATAAAATGCCTCAATAAAAGACCATGTAGATGCATGTTACAGCAGAAATTCTAACTTTGAACCTCTATTCTAACAACAGATGGGGATTTAAATTTAGACACTAATTGAAGTTGCCTACTTCTAAAGCTTAAGGATAATGATTGCTCGGAAAGTCCCGCCTTTCTTACATCCTCTTGAATATGAAATATTTCTTCAGTGCTTTGAGCAATAGGGAAAATTGTTTCCTTTAAATTTGTCATTTGCCTTATAGTCACCTGAAAACATTAGAAATTTTCGTCTCTAAACAGAATAGGAGACAACACTGCCTTTGAAACTGATAAAGCGTGAATTTCAGTTGAAATGCATTATAAGAACTCAAAAGAGTTTTGATTTTAGGTTTGCTTGTTGTAATTGCAGAGTGGCAATTGAAATCGTATTGGAGTTTTATTGCAAGTGCACTCACATCCAGACCACAGGGAACCATTGTATTTTTATATCTAGACTACTATCCAATGATTTAGAAGATAAATCTACTCTAATTTTATTCAGTGTGTTCTTTCTGAGTGCTAGAATAGGCTTTTGTTTGCATGCCGGCACCTAATTAAGAGAGAGAGAAAAAAAATCTCTTGTTAAAATCAGCTGGGAATAATCAGAATGATCATTCCATGGCTCATAAATATTACATGAGCAATAAGCTGGGTGCATCAGTGATATTTAACTGTTTTTCAGTTTCACTTGAAACTTTTTGTTCTAAAAGTCTCCAAGCCCAGGAGAAGATTGGCCCTTTAAATTCTTAATCACAAGAAGAGCTAGCTGGATTTCTATTTGCAGTGGTTTGGTTTGTTTATACACTTGCAAGGATTATTACAAAAAACAACGTATTATTGCTGTGGCCACATGTGTGGTCTTTTGGGATAGGACTCTAGTGTAGTTTCACTTACCCAGAGTCCCAAGGGTGAGAGTTCTGTGCTTCCTGGACTATCTCGCCATCATGCTTGTTTTGTACCTTAACATATTTTTTAATTTATTTTTTTAATGTTGACATTGGTTAACGAAATCCAATAAGTTTCAGCTGTACACTTTAACATTAAGGCATGTATATGTTACACTGTGTGTTTACCTCCAATAGTTAGATCTCATTCTGTCACCACAGATTTGACCCCTTTTACCCTGTCTACCTCCCCCCTTCCCCAACCCCATACTGTTTGGTAACCACTAGACCATTGTCCATATCCATGAGTCTCTGTCTTGTTTGTTTGTTGCTTTTAGGTTTACATCCCACATATAAGTGATAGCATGTGATTTTCAACTTTGTCTGGCTCATTTCACCTAGCATGATTATCTTGAGGTCCATCCATATTATTGCAAATGGCAGTATTTCATCTCTTATGGCTGAGTAATACTCCATTGTCTGTATGTACCACAGCTTCTTTATTCAATCATCTATCATAAGACACTTTGGTTGCTTCCATGTCCTGGCCACTGTGAATAATGCTGCTATGAACATCGGTGTGCAAATATCTTTTTGGATATTACTTTAATATTTTGACTGCCCAGTTTTGTTTGAATTCCACTGCCTTTTGAGGACTTGGAACAGTGGAAATATGATTTATAAATCTTAAAAAAAATTGGTCAGATCATAGCTCTCATTCAAAAAAAAATTAGATGGAATTCCAAAAAAGAGATGTAAAGAGATAATAAATAGATGAAGAAATTTTCTTAAAGGGGGAGGAAGATTGAAGACCCATTGGAGTTTTCTTTATTGGCCATTGTTTGCCCAGACTCTCTAGCATGGTGGCTTCCTTGTGCCCTTGGAAGGCCTCTCAGCATTATTGCCCCTCAGGAAGCTGCCTCCTCTTGATGGAGGACTATAAATGGTTAAAATTAGAGATTCAGGGTGAGGAAAAGAGCCCTTTAAATGCAATAGCAAGAAATACAGTGTTCCAATGGGAAGCAATGATCTGTGACTTTGATAGTCCTTGACTTTGCAAATGTTACCATTCACCCATCTAAAAATAGGATTTTATTCCAACCGTACTTTAATGTTTTGGTTTACCAAGAATGTTTCAACTAAAAAGAATAAAGTTATTTATTTGTCTTCTTCCAAACAATCAGAGTTTTCAGGTAACATCACATGTGGTACCTGCAGTGGATTTAGGGCTCATAGTCATTAAACAAATGGAGAAGATGTGGGTACCATTTCTTTCTCATAGGTCATAACCGAACTGGGCTGTGAGTGGGAGTTCTTGTTATATGTTTAGACTGAGGTTTCTCGGCCTTAACACTATGGACTTTGGGGGTCACATGATTGTTTGTGGTGGGGGCTGTCCTGTGCATTTTAGGATGTTTAGCAACATCTCTGTTTTCCACTCACTAGATGTCAGTTGCATTCCTCCCTAATCCCCAGTTGCGACAACCAAAAGTCTCAGAACATTGAAAAATACCCACTGAGAGGCACAGAATGTGAGAACTACTTGTCTCAGGAAACCATAGAGAATGGAGATGGGGAGTACAAAAAATAGCAAAAATAAACATTCATTTAAAAATCAATATGTTCTATATATGTTGAATAGATTACTATGTCTAACTTAAGCTAGAGACAGCAAGTCATG
Source organism: Cynopterus sphinx (assembly GCA_030015415.1). Classification (NCBI taxonomy): domain Eukaryota; kingdom Metazoa; phylum Chordata; class Mammalia; order Chiroptera; family Pteropodidae; genus Cynopterus; species Cynopterus sphinx. The sequence goes on from CM057388.1 coordinate 4,014,241, forward strand.
GATGTAATATTCATATACATTTTTTTCTAAAAACAGGGCTAGAGACATGTATAACAAGTCACGGATCTAATATTCATATGTTTGTTTGTTTGTTTGTTTTATAAAAATAAGGCTTTGCCTCTTCATGTGTTCTTAAAAGTTATTTTTCATTCGCAATTCAAGGGCTACAGTGAATGCAAAGGAATATAATCAGTTCTTTGCCCTTTAATACATTTTCAAGTAGATATTTGTAAATAAGTCTGAAGTAAGAGAATGTGACAAAGTGCTGAGTCCTCTCTTAAGAATATTATTCATGTGTAAATTTTTCTTCACAGAAGCAAGAGCAAAAGCTCTTGACTAGAGTCCAATTCTGCTAATTATTTTGTGATGAATAGGTTTCCTGTTTTGTTATTTTCCAAACAGTGATTTATGTACTAACAGCAACTCCACAAAATAAAAAATGAAACCTGAGGCAACGAATTTAAGATTACTAGTGTTTATAAGTTAGACCGGCTTTTACATATGCCAACAGTTCTCAACTGGGTGATTCCCCCCCTACCCCCAAAGACATTCAGCATCATCTGGGGATATTTTGATGTTCACAAGTGAATGAAGGGACGCTGTTGGCATTTAGCAGGTAGAGGCCAGGAATGCCACTAAACATTTTATGAGGCTGAGAAACTGTGGTATAGACATAATGAGAAAGGAGCACTTTATCACATGAGGTGACTTGAGCATCAGAGGAGTTATTTTATCCCCTAAATTTATCTCCTTTTGGCCTATGGGATTTCATTTTTTTGATTCCAGCATAGACTTCTTCTCATTCTCTTCTTTTGAAATGCAGATTGACTCTAGAGAGGTAAGACACACAGTTACTGAAATACAGTCAGAATCTTCCAGATGATTTGCTTTTGTGGCAAGTAGACTTCAGAATAGAGCAAGTACCGCAACTTTGTTTGCCATGTGCATTTGGGACTGAGGGAAGTCTTTGCAGTGATAGAGAAGCTGCTGGAAGGGGCTGTGGATTCTGTAAGGTTGGACTCTGTTATTGCTTCATTCTCTTCTGATTGGTGGTTTTTAGGAGCATTTTTCAATTCGTGACCAAACAAAACAGCGAACTGTTCAGGGGTTTGTGTGCATTTTTGTGTAGGAGTTGGATTTTAGATTAAGTCTAAAAGGTGTTTTCATTAATGAGATTTCTATGCTTTCTGGTTCTCCAGATAATGGTAATGAGGCCCATTCACCCCAACAAATCAAGTACTGCAAAGTTTATATTTAGTTCAAGGACTTCTAGAAGACTTCTGTTCTTTTGGAAGCTCTATGCTTAGTCCTTCTTTTCAGCTCTGCTTCTGTGTTTTCTTGTCATCTTTGCATATTTAATGCCATATGTCTGCTCTTAAATAAGCCCACATTAACTTGAAATGCTGGTATCATTTTAAAACATTCTTTTTCCCCAATCACTTTATACTTTTTCTCCAAGAACAGCTCGAATATGTGGTCTTTGGACCTTTCTCCCACCTCCTCCGTGTACTGAAATGTTTCTCATTGATAAATTGTACTTCTTTATGACAAAAGTTGGGTTTTACTAAGTTGAACAGAAACTTTCAAAAGTGATTTGAAGATCAAAGACAGCTGCCAAGAATGTCACACTACAGTGTGTTACTTTGAGGCACAGATTCCCCTAAAACTTGGGTTTCCTGAAATCTATTTCTTCACAGCGGCATACTGTAGTAGTTTATTAAATTTTTTTTTAGTCACAGTTCAGCCTGGAAGAGGTCCCAGAGAAATTTAATTTTGTCATCCCAATCTTTCCCACTTTTGCTTGGGTTGTGCTATCTTTATTTTCATAGGTTTCCCATTTTAGTTGCCAGTGAGCTGTAAATAGACTTGAATCTTCAACATTTCAGACTTCTCTATCCCACCAGAAGGCACAAGGGAAGACTAGTTTTCCTTGGAAAACACTCCTTAAAATCGAAAGATTGAGAATTGAAGATAATGATTTTTTTTGATGCCCTTTCACCAGTTATATTTTTTAACATGCAGTTATTTAAAGTGTTATGAGGAACTTATTTCCATGGTTAAAAATCTCAGTGTCCATCACCATAATTATCAATGTATAGTCATTCTCCTTGTTCATTCCAAGGCTTTTACCCAGTAGGGTTAGCAACTCTCCCCATTTGGCATCTGTCATTCCTGGGGACAGTCCTGGACTTGGACGAGAAGTGTGGGTAAAATCATTCACTTACGTGGTTAAACATTCATTACATGATTAGTATCAGATTGTGTTTGAAGTAGCTGACACTCCAACTCTTAATATTTATAACGACATGATTGAAATATTGGAGACTGGAAGTGGTCTTCAGTTAAATTTCACTTTTCATAAATGCATCAAAGCTGTTTTTCGGGATCTTTTGGCAGTTACTTTAAAATTCCGTTACTGAATTCAGTTTCATGATCAGCAATAGGACTTTAAATTTTACTGAAAAATATGCCAGTATAAAGTTTCAGTTATTTAGATAGGCTCTCCATTTATTAAAAAAACGATAAGGAAAAAAGCAGACAGTGTACCTAGAAAATGCAATTCCATTAGTGCATTGATTTAGTGACATAATATGGCTGCCTCTTTGATAAATTATGAAAGTTGCTACATTTCTGTCAGATGACAAGGGGAAAATTAGGAAAACACATTAAAATATTTGTTTCTGGTAAACTGGAAAACTATAAATAGTGTGCTCTGGCCAATGGTTCCCTGCCCAGATGCCTTCTTGGCCCTTCCTCACTGCCTTTACAAAGAAAATAAATAAGGATTGACAGTCATGTTCCCAGAGTGGTGGCAATTAGGTTAAGAAAATTCTGTGGGTAAGACATGACTGTGACTTCGGGAAATGCATCTATCATGCTCCTCTTCTATCATTTTAAACTAGCGATAGATATCAACATTGAAAATACATACAGTAAATAAAATGAAGCTCCTTCAAACAAAAATAATAGTGCTTCCTTTTGTGTATTCGTTTGTTGTTGCTGTAAATTGTAAAGCTCTTGAAGCCATAGGTGATGATTTAATTGGCCTTTTTTCAGCCATTGCATATCATGGTACCTGGCACATAGTATAGCAAGTGTTTAATCAATATATATTGAGCAAATGAAATTTTATTTCAGGGTATGAAATGAATATCCATTGACTAATGTGTCCAGCCATGCAAAGAACTTTGTGGGGGCAAGAGAATAGAGTAAAATTTGATGTACTTCCGGCTTTCAAGGAGATGTCAAGGTGGTTGGGAAGACAAGATATGTGTTTATGCACATTTGCAAAATCAGTGCTTAACTAGATGCTTTATAGACTAAAAATGTCATAGGAAAGTACAGTCCTTGCAGCTGTAGGATGTCTGGAATGGGTGATTACCACATGAAAGGTGGCTTAAAATGAAACTTGTGGATGGAATGAAAATAAGAGAATATTCTGAATGGGATCCAGGGGGAGAAATTCTTTGGCCTGAATAAAGATATGGCATAAATAATTAGTCTGGGATGCAAATACTGAAGAAACAAAGCAGAATCTTAATCTGAAATGCTATATAATGGGAAGCCCTCCAGATTGTGAGATAACATATATTAGATGGTGATGTTTAACTATAGTCAAGAGATAGACATCAGAGTGGATAGGAACTGCAAAACCAGACTTAGGGCTATTGGTTAGGAGGCTTTTCCAGAAATCCAGTTCTAAGGAAGGATTGAAAGAGTATTTCCTTGATGTTTCAGATTTGGAAGAAGAAGGCATATAGGGTGAAATGGGAGGCAAAATCTGTTGTCATATTTCCAAACATACATGTGTTAGTCAGCCACTGCTGCAGTAATGCTGTGTAAAAAATCACCCCAAATTTAGTGGTTTATAACAGTGAGCATAATAATGTATTTGCTAAAGTGGCTCTTTTTCAGGCTGCAACTTGGTAGGGCTTGGATCCAGGTTTTGGAATCCATGGACCACACTTTGAACCCCAGGACTCTCTTCTACAGTGCAGGTCTCATTATGGAGCCCAGGCTGAAGGGGCAAAGGCTATGTAGAATACACTCTTCTCATGGTCATCGTCAGAAGGCTAAGTATACTTAAAGCTTTTGTGAGAGTCATATTTCTTTGATCAAAGTAAGTCACATGACAAAAACCTGTCAATGGCGCAGGGACAAATATACAAGGAAGGCAAAGTGAACATTTTCTGAGCAATAATTTAAACTTTCAAAACTGGTATTTTTTTTAAATGCATCTGGACAAGTTGTTCAAGTGGCTCCTTACTTGTGTTAAGGTCACCTTAGTAAGTTGAGTTCTACTGTGTTCCCGCATTGATCTTTTCCTCCAAACACACTGACCTATTTGAAATTCATCATGAAATTTCATGCCTGTTTTTTTCACACATCCTTAATTTCTTTCTGGAATACCCCTCTTCTTTCAGTCTTTCGAGACTCAACCTAAGTGCTGTCTTCTCTCAAAGGATTTTCTGATTCCTTGAAAGGCTGTGATTGATGCCACTTGTCTTTATCACCTGATACTTTATGCATAACTTGGTCACAACATCTACCATGTTTTAGCAATGTACCTTGAAGGTTGCATGTGTGGCTGTGCATCTGTATCTCCCTTGCATGTGTTGGTTGAATTAGGCTAAGATAATGGTAGTACCTTAGAAGGAGTTGAGAACTTAGGAAGCAGAACCAAAGGTTTTCTTTGTTTTATTATTGTTATTGTATGGGTGGATAAGAAGAGCTCTTATTTTGTTTTTTTTTTTTTTAGGTTTGAGGTGAGGGCCGGATATCTAATTGGCTCTCTGTAGCTGAAAGTCTGTGACTTAAGCAAAGGTGAGCAGTTCAGGAGAGAAAATCCAATTTAGCAACTTGTACTGAGATCTTGACTATGGTGATACCGTCTTTTCTACCTAATCATCATCTAAAATTCAGATTTTGAAAGTTCTGCCATTAAAGAGGATTTTTTAAAAAGTCTTTTTGTACTCAGTCAGTAAGTCATATCTAAATCATAGAAAATGTGTGATTGTTCGTACTCCGAAAAGAAATGATTATCAGTTTGACATATCCTACCTCCAAAACCATTTTTCTTAATGTCAATGAAAAGTTATGCAAACTTTACTTCTTTGTGAAATAACTTGTCTTTCTTAACAGCTTGCATCAGGTCCAGCTGTGCAGTCACTTAAAAGAATTAGTTGACTAAGTGCTTTTAGGTTTGTATGGGAAAATGTTTTTCCTTTATTTAATAAAAAAATCTGTTATAGTTTTTTAAAGCAGGGATAACTCAGGATCACTAAATAAATCGGCTATTCACCTTTGCATAATTCTCCATGTCTATGAGACACAAATTGATTATCGAATTGAAGGTTAATGAGGATCTCATCTAGAAAGCTGCTATCTGGAGAGGCCTTGGGAGATGGTCACCTATGGAACTGCCCCGCCAACCACATAACTTTAACCTGGGTCTCCTTACATACACAGGGCTCCTTTGAGAGTTGCCATATTTGTTCATGACCTGCCACTCAATCCAAAAGCAATAAAGACATTGTTAGCTCTACCAGACCAAAACCGAATAGTTCAGCTTGTAACTTCTCCATAAGTGTTCTAAAGAAACTCAACGAAGAGAGATCCAGAAATGGCCCAATCCCATACAATAACATATAGTTTTAATAAGAAAACACTAACAATTCAATCAGAAAGCTTTCAAGTTGAATAAGAGTTTTCTTTCAACAACCCTGACAGAGGACATACTTTAAGACCAATAATGTCGAGTATATTGCAGCTCTTCCCTCAAGATGTCATTAAGGCATGTTTGAAACTCAGTGGGAGAAGTGGGAGAAGTTACAAATTCACGTGGCAAGATGAGTTAGTATGTATTCTAAGGGACTCTGCACCTGTAACGATCACACAGGAAATGGGTCTGAATCTCCCACTGATCAATCTGAGACTCCAAAAGCAGAAAGCTAGTCTGAATGGGAGATTATAGAGAAGCAGGCAGAGGAAGCAATTAGCAAAAGGAGTACACCATCTCCAGCTAAAAACCTCTTAAAATGATTTTGAGCATCTGTGCAAGCTGTTGATGGTTCTGTCTGTCTTGGAGCCCATCAGTGATACTCAAAAAGTGGTAAAGATGAGCCTTTCTTTGTCAACACACAGATCACATCCTGAAAAGATGTTCTGTGCTTTAAATTCTCTTCTGCTCTTTGAGGAAAAGAACTCAGCTTACTGACATTTAAAAAGTCTGTATTTGAGAATTAAGTTTGAAGTGATAAAATGGTATACTTTCTCAGATTTATTATTTTTTAATTACACCAACTCACATCTTCCAAGTTTTGAAGTTTTACAAACCCAGTTTACTGTATCTTACCTACTTTTTTTTTAAACCACCTCTGCTCTGCCCTCTCTATGCTCCTCAAATGTGAGATCTCTTCTATAGATTTCAATACAAGTTTGGATTATTTTTCCCCAGTTAATTTGACATAGAGTAGAGCTGTGAAAATACCTGTGAAGATTTTGAGTTATCGGAAGTAAGGTAGTGCATAGGCCAAAGAAGCATATTTGGATTTCAACTCATATTTTAAAATATCTCCAGTGTTGCAAGCAAGAAAAGCAGCTATAAAATTAACACCCTTGAATGTGTTTGTGTTCTTCCCCAAGGCCAGATTTATTGAGTGGAACCTTCTCAGATAAACTGATCAGATACCCACGCAGGTTAACACACAGAGCGGGGAAGCACAGAGGCTCATGGTGACAGAGGCAAAGGGATGAAAGTCCTCAGGGACACCAAAGTGAGCTGAGTTGACTGGCAGCACAGAGAACTGCATGTCCGACCCAAGCCTGTGGCTGTGATGGGCAGAAGGTTCAAGTCTTGGGCTCTTGGCACCTTCCATGATGCTGTTGGGTTAGGCTTGAGCATCGTCTGTCTCAGGCGTTCAATGTACATGCACCTTACAAGGTGGGAGCCTCATGCTTATTGGCTCCTGCAGCTGGGGGCTTATCCAGCCATGGCAGTCATGGCTGACAGTTCTGTGGTTTTGGGTCTTCTGGTTACACCCTAAGGGTGTTCCCTTATGTGCAAGTTAACTACTGTCATGACTCCATGGAATTCGTTTTGTTAAGTCCAGAACATTTCCATTTCTTTATGCTCTATACACCCAGAATAGTAATTGGGATTATTCAGGAGAAATAAAGATATGGTCCACTAAAAGTCTAATTAAAAGGCAACTTTGACATTAATATTCAGTAATGTTCAATAGGAGAAAATAAGTTCAATATCAGAATAGACCAAAAATAAAAATAGATGATTTGCTTGTAGAGAAATGGTCAAAAGTGATACTGCATTCAGCTTGTCCTGAGCATCTTCTTCTGGTTCCTTCCAGGTCACAGTAGTTGCCTTGGAATATATTTTCCTTACCCAGAACATTCTTCTCCTGCAGGTTATGTTCACATTTTTCTAGACTGGTCTCAGCCATTGCTGTTCCCTGGAAAGTGTTCCTGGACCTCCAGACCATATTTGATGTCTTTTTTCTCCGTGACCCTAGCATCCTCAGGCTTGCCTCCTTATCACACTCAAGCACCCTACTTTACTTATTTGTGAGTTCCTTCCCTATAAAATTACATCTTTCATTTCTTGAACCACTAGCACCATACAAGTTTGTTGAATGAATGGTACTTTTATCTGTCAATCTTTTCTACTTGATACAATTTGTGACTCATAGGATGCATTTAAAAAACTGACATGCATCTATTTATAGCCTTTATTTATCTTGGCCAATGTGAATATTCATGCATTTAGTTGCAGAAATATAAATGCACTTGATAATTAGGTGCTGTGCTGGACTCCACTGTTGACTTATGTAATAAGTGGTATATGCATTGTTTAACTTTATAAAATAAGAAGAAAAAGGAGGACTTCTGGTATACATATGAATGTAAGCGTTTAGAAAGAGGCTGGTGGATCTCTTCATTTACACGAGGCTCCCTGGTTTAGTATCTACTCTTAATGAGTGGGTCATTTGCATTAGTTAAGGTTGGTTGTGCCTGCTACTGTAATGCAGACAGAGACAAGCACATCCATGATATGATGTCTAATATTCCTTTAAGGTGGACCACACGAAATTGCAGTGAGTTGAAAGCACAGGAGTTGCAGTTCAGTTGCCTTTTCTGATGATTTACTTGATGATCAAAGAGGAGTATAATTGGAAATATAGGAAGGTGATAGGTGACAGATTGTTTACATTAAGAAAGAAGGCAACCTAGAGAAAGAAAGGAGTATATAAATGACCATCTACTTCTCAGACATTTTGTGAGTGTCGACAAATATTGATGTGGGAGAACAATGATGCTGTACCATCTCCAGCCCCAAGTGCCTGAAACAGAAAGAAACAGACATTGTGAAATAACAAACAAAACAACCAACCTATTAAAGAGGAAGGGAAAAGTCACCCTATCTGGTATACTCAGAACACCAATTTTTAATGTTGATTTTCCCCCTCTGAGTTAGAGACTAGCTGGAATGACTTGATCTGCAAAATAGACTCATTTCATCTTTGTAATTAAACTATACTTTTGGAATTTTTCCTTGTAAATAAATTCTTCAGAATGGCCTTTGAATTACTCATCTACCTATCATCTTTTTCCAAAGATTATTGGTTTTGAATAAAGATTGACTTACCATTGTTAACAGATTAAAACTAATGCCAAGGCTTTCAGAAAATATAATCTATGAGTGGGGCCATGTCTGTGCATAACCAGAATCGAGGAAGTAAATAATAATTGTGCTCATAGTCATCTAAGGGTCCAGCAGAGCATCCATTGAAATACAAAGCTCTGCCTCAAACACAGGATTAGGCAGCTCCTTGGAGGCCTGTCCTCATAATGCCGGAAAGGAAGATACTGAATGTGACCCACAGAGCACTGGATTTCCTTCTCAGTGCATTTATTATCCAAATTCTGGACAATGAAGGATGTATTTTAATTAACTTTTTGTTTCTCCGGTGAGTTCTTGGACCCCTCACTCCTCTTTATGTAGCTGGAGTGATGTACACGCACAATAGCCTGCCCGCTTCTGCTTGTGTGGGTGTGGGGATCCTTTGCTTTCCCAAGCTGGCTCACAGGCAAGCGGCTTTGATTGCGTGTCATGCCAGCAGTTCCAATAAACTCAATAGCATTACTCCTGGAATTATATTTCTAATCACAGGACGGTGTCTTGGACTGATTTAAAGCAAATGTGTAACAGAAAAGCCAAGAAAAACTAAGTAATATTAGAAATGAAAAATCAGTTATAATACTACATTTTTACTCCTCTCTGGCTTTGTCCAACTTCTAAGCAGAAGTGTTGCCAACTGAGCCTTGGTTTGTGTTCATTGCTATATCCCCATTTCCTGGAATCATGCATGGCACATGGTAGGTGCTCAATAAATGTTTGTTGACTGAATAGGAAAAATCCCTTGGAAAATGAAGAAGGAATTCCCTGAGGGGTCATCTCTGTATTCATTCATTCATTCATTCATTTATTCATTCAGACCACTATTAAGAAGTTACTATGTATCTCGTGGCATTAGGCATTGGGGATGCAAGACCGAATTCTGGGGGTTTGTGTCTGTCAAGCCTGGAGACGTACAGTTTGGAACATGTGGACGTGTTGACATATATATTTACTAAAGTTGCTATGGTAGACATTTTAGTAGTCTCACCAACAACAGTGGGTGGGTGAGAGTTTCTTTCTCAAAGACTGCTGCTTTGAGATACCATTGGGTGGAGTTTTGGTTAAATAAGCAGGGACTAATTAAATAGATGTCTGACAACTAGAAGCTCCCACCCATTCCCGGAACTCAAACAAAAGCACAAACTGCTGGGACCCTGGTAGCAGTGGCAGCATTGATGTGGGCCCCGCCCTGCCATTCTTACCTATTGCAGCCCGACAGACCAGAAGAGGGTCAAGATCTAAGAGGACTGATTTGGAATGCTAGTTCTGAAAGTTTCTTTATCCTTTGTAAACCTTGATTGTCTAATCTGTAAAATAGAGATATAATAGAATTAACAGGGGTAGTCACAGGACTGGAGGAAGTGACCTGTCACACCTTACCTATAGCCTGGTATGTACACATCCATCAACTTTATTCAGTCTGACGAGTATATATTGAGATTCTGTAGAGGAACTGTTCACTCTTCCACATTTGTCACATGATTCCTTTCACTGGTTCCTGTCACTGTGCTTTTAATACCTATTGTCTCCCAAACAGACATCATCAATGTTATGAAATGCACAATTTTTTTTTCATTAGACTTTATCTCAGGTTGCACGCAACTGAGTGTGGGTATTTCAGGCACATGGACTCTTAATATAATTAGTTTAACTGAGGTTCCAGTTGTGAAACTGTCCCCTCCCCACCTCCCTCTACCTCCCCCAGGGCAGGCTGGGCCAGGACAGGTACTTTTCTCCCCTCTCCTCCCCTCTCCTTGGATCTAAGTGCTGATTGTATAATAGAATGAGTTGGTGGGCTTTCTAAAAATACTCCTGGGTCCCACCTCAGCTATAAAACTGATCTGACCCTGGATATCAGCATGGACTAAAAGTTCCAGACGTTGAGAGCCACCTCTCTTATCTAAAGCAAAGCTCTATATGAGTCTTGGTTGGATGGAGGACGTCACTTGGGCCCAGGTCTGCCATTCTCAAATCAGATGAACACTATTTCCAACTGAACACAGTAGAATTCTGATTCAGCTGGCACTTGTCACTTGCTCAGTCATCTTTGTGGAATACATGAATTACTGTTACCTTGCTTTGGAAACGCCATCAGTATACTTAACAATTTTGAATATGGCCTTTGATTAGCATTGCCGTATTTAAGCATCATGCAGCCCACATAGTGCTTATCTGGTTATGTTCACCACAAGGGCTGGCCTGCCCATACCATACCCTGAGCCACTTAAAAAATGGGAACAAATTGGAGCAGATTAGAGTTTAAGCTTCTGATTCTGTGTCTCTGCTTGCTGTCCATGATCTACAGTTGTCCCCTTGTATTTATGTGGACTGTCTGGCTCCATTGCCTCTCACTGCCAGGGGAACACATTCCATCTGATCCAGCCAGCCTCTTGGCCTCATTACTGGGGCCACATTCTTCATCCTGGGAGCAGAAACCAGGTTCTGTTGGCTAATCACACTGCCTGACTTCTTTGCATTGCTTAGAGCCCTAACACCCCACATAGAACCTCAATCACCATCTCCTGTAATGTGGTGTGCCCTGTCAGTAATTTGGGGGCAAATGGTTTTGGTAAATGATCTGTGAACTTGTCAAGTTTCATTGATTAGCATTTATTCAGCTCTTGTCAAACTTTAGACCAGGGGTCCTCAATCCCTGGGTTGTGGACTGGTACTGGTCCGTGGCTTGTTAGGAACCCAGCCACATAGCAGGAGGTGAGTGGCAGGTGAGCCAGCGAAGCTTCATCTGTATTTGCAGCTGCTGCCAAGCACTAGTGTCACTGCCTCAGCTCCACCTCAAGTCATCAGGCAGAAGAGTCTCATAGGCTCACCAGTCCTTGATGATAAAAGGGTTGGGGACCGCTGCTTTGGACAGTTTCCCAAAGACCTAGATGACACATGAATTATGCCTCATTTTATTATTCATTCTTTAGAGTTAAGCTTGCATAAGCCAAATGTCTTTTGTTATTTTTTCTCTATCCACAGTCTGATTTGAGGCTCCTTACACTATAGCATGCTTCAGAATTGTCTGTAGGGCTGCAAAACACAAATTGATGGACCCCACCCACAAATATTCTGATTTAGTAGGTCTGGCTTAGGACCCAAGAATTTGCATTTCTGACATGTCAGGTGATGCTGAGGCTGCTGGTCTATGGATCTCACTTGAAGTAGCACTGGCTTACATCACAGATATCCCATCCTGGGTTGGCAGTTTATATTTGAACTTCACCCTGACCACTATTGAGAAACTCCAGCATGAAGAATTTGTGACAATATAATCATTTGCTTGGTTCTCTTTATTTTAGCATTATGTCTATATTTATATTCTAGACAGAGTTAATTTTATTTCCAATGTTTCCTTTAATTCCCAAGTACCTGGAAATGCAGAACCATTGTGGAGAACTTTATTGTCCTAGTTTTTACCCTGATGAATCATCTTTTAACAGACATGTGAGCCTTCACCAAATGCATTATGTCATCCTTCTGAGCTCTGCAGCGAGAAAAATTGATATGCCTTTGGATCTGATGTGAAACGATGGCTGCAGCATGGCCATCATGATGCAACTCTGATTTGGGAGGGTTCCCAGAAGTGTGACTGAAAACCCCTTGACTGGGGATGAGAGGGAAGGGATTGCTTGTTACTCAAGCTTCCCACCTCCATGCTTGTGTGAGCAGGTCTTTCCCCTCCCAGGCTGCCACATTCAAAACTAGGTTTTATTCTTAGAGAAGAAATCATTAGTCATTAGACTCTCTCAACCGTTTTTCCCCCCTTTGGGCAAAATTTAAGAACCTGATCTTTATAAGAAAATTTTCAGGCTGTTAAAAGAAATGGTAAGACAATTTTGCTTCTCTTTCAGACAAAGTTAGACTTGCCACAGGAGTCACTGCTCTCTGTCCCTATATCTAAATCAGCTTTGCCTTTCACATATTATTAGAGAACCCCCTGTCTCTTGAGTTACTGGCCCCCTCAAACCTAAGATTTCAGAAACTATATCATACAGTTGACATTTACTTTTTAAGCGCAATATAAAATCTCATAATGGAAGTTGATTCTTAGCAAATAGCCCTCTGGTTTAGATATGTACAAATTTTCACTCAAGAACAGAAGGATTTAACAGATATAATCTATATTGAAGCAAGAAAACAAGATTTCATCTTCAAAGTCTGGGTTAAATTACAAGAACTTTTAAAATGTTTCCATTGCCTTGGGCTAAATAAATGTGATATTAATGGTTTTACTACTAGAAAAGCCACCAAAATAGCCACTTTCTGTTTTTAATTAAGTTGTATCTGTAAGTGTATAATTGGGAATGTTGTCATTTTGAAGCATATCAAAAATTCATCATTACCCTGTGGCTGATAAGGCCCAGCCATCTCCTGGGAGGGACACAGTACATTCTATTGCATCCCTCCGTCCTCACAGCTATATCATTGTATTTTTACAATTTATTCTTACTCAGTGAGACAGAGACCATCAATTTTAGGAAAGCAGGAGATAGATTTTACAAAGGGATATGAGACCTGCAAAGGGATACCAGAAGCCCAAATGGAAAGGATCCAAAAATATGGAAACCCCAAGACCCAATGTTTTCTGTGCTCTCAAGGCTAGAGGAAGGGCCACACCATTATGAGGTAGCCAGTTGCAGCTCCTCTGCTTTGGTAAAGTGATGGAGAAGGAGAGAGAGCTTATGAGTCTCAGTCAGTCTTCTCCTTTTCTACTTAAGAAGATCGAGTGTGGCAAATTCAGATGGCTACAGATTCTTTAACATGCCTCTCATTGGGAGAAGGTTCTGTGTCCCCTCCATTTAAATCTGACTGGGCTTTGTGATGACTTGAGCAATAGGACACAGTGTAACATCACTGTGCCATTTACTGGGCCTAGACCTTAAAAGACATGAAGTTTCTAATTCTCTTAGAAGACACTATTCTTGGAACCCAGCCAGTGTGCTGTGAGGATGCCTAAGCAGCCCTGTAGAAAGACCCACAAGGAGAGGACTAAGGCTAAGTTCAGCTAACACAAATTTGGCAGCCATATGAATAAGCCGTGTTGGAGCTGGATCTTCCAGCTTCAGTAAAACTGCCCAGCTGCCACTATGTGGTATAGAGTCAAACCTTCCCTCTAAGCCCTGCCCACTTTGCAGATTGGAGGGCAACATGAATGACTTTTGTTATATTAAACTGCCAAGTTTTGAAGTTGTTCTTTATGCAACAGTAGATATCCAGAACAATTAGAGTCTCCTTTTTCTATTTATTTCCATAGCTTCCCTTAGAGACACTGCCAAGACTAGGCAATGGCTCCAACCAATGCCAGAGCCTCTCAGACAGGGCAGGGTCTTGCTGGAATTTGCCAATCCCTATATCGCCTGGATGTGTCCATTCAGTTCTTTTCCCTGGCAAGTGTCATATTCAAATGCTTTCTGCTCCATCATCCACATTGTTATCTGTTCTCATTTAGAGCCCACTGATCAGCCAGGTAATGTGTTTGGGGTCAAGAGCAAGAAGTAGCTTGAAATTTTCAACCTGCTGCTAGTTAGTCATCATACCAACAGAAAGCTTTTATCAAGATTAAAAACTTTTCAGTCTTTCTTATCTCCACTTAGGCGCTATAAATATGACTTTCAGGGTGTGGCTAAAATCTATGATATTGTTAAGTTCTGTGCAGGAATATTTGACAATCAGCTAAGAGTAAGTAATAGCCTGTCAGTGGCCACAGGATGGGATCATCCCTTCCTGAATATTGCTACAAGTGTGAGGACACTCACCATTAGGAAGAGGAAGGAGAGATATACTGAGAAGGAAACAGGAAATGGGAAGGGTGTCAAAAATACATTTAGGTGATTTGTCCTTAGGGAGATTATACCCCTGGGTCTTTAATTGTCAAGCTGATGCTGAAGCATTACTATGATGAATTCAAATACTCTATTTGCTGACATAGTAGGGTTTTCTCTGTGCCAGGTACTGTTGAAACACCCTATATGAATTTAGATTGGTGTATTAGTTAGTATTCCTGGTTTATGCCTGAGGAAACTGAGGAGTCCAGGGGAGGACACTTGGCTAGTGTCACACGGCAAAGAAATACATAACCCAAGTCAGAACCAAGATTCAGTCCCAGGGGATCTGTCTCCATGGGCTGTCATCAGCTTTGGCTGACATCTGAACTCTAGGCATAGAGGCGGTGGGGAGACCATTTTGAGTTCGCTATACTCACATCATGCATTATGTCACACTCGTGTCACATGGGTTAGGAGATGCTCTGTTTTTCTTATTTTAAACACATTGTAATCTCAGATATGTGTGACTTCGTAGGCTGCTTGCAGTCATTCATATAAGGCAGAGTATAAATAAATACACAAAGGTAGGTTATAAAAGCAAATGTAAAAGGCAACATAGTAACTCTGTTTAATGAGAATTAAGAGTTAGGGATGCAGCCCCAGCTCACCAAGTTCCCAAAGCCTTTACTGTGATGGACCAGGAAACCAAGTCACATCTGTATTAGGTAGTGTTTCTGAGTTTACAGACATTTTAATAACTCTTATTACAGTGGCTTTAAAAATGTTGTTTGGTTTTAAAAAGAATAGATGTCTTTCTTTTTTTGGTAGTCTACAAGCATTTATTGGGTGCCCGCAGAGAGTTGAATGTATACTTCATGATGTGTTTTGCCTATAGGATAGCCTCCAGCCCAGAGAAACACCTGCTTATATTGAAACCTACATTTGCATTAAGTTGCATGCATAATTTAAACTGACTACAACACCTCAAAGAGGCTTAAAAACACATCCATTCTTTCTCCTGAGGAGAAAAAAGTAGACGCTGGATAACTGTAAAGAATGTGACCCATTTCAGAGAAAGAGGTATTTTAAAAAATCCTATTTGTGTTTCAAAAACAGTGTAGTTGTCAAATATAAATGCAAAGACATTACAAATATTATTTAAAAATTTATGAGTCGACTGTTTAATGCATTCAGAATAAAGTCAGAAGGTTTTTACAGGAAGGCATAAAACAAATGTCCTATATTCTCGCCACTTTGTCTTTTCCCAATATTTCATATCAGCTGTGTAAACAATGGATACTGAAAAGAGGTGTTGCTGCGAAGATAATGGACTTGAATTAGATAAACTTGGCCTGGGCAGACTGAACATACCATTGGGATGTATTATTTTTACTTATGATTTAATCTGATAGCTACTAACTTGAAGTCAATAGCTTTAAGATGTGGAATAAAAAAGAGAGCAATTGCCTTTGGAAGAAGGAAACAGCAGGGAGAACCAATGCTATTGGCATGGGAAATGTACATTTTCTTTATCTTTTGAAGTTTAAAAAAATTTCCTCTATTTTTTGGGGAAGAAATTATTTTTCATGAAGCTTTTTACCTCTTAATTAAAATTTTAAATTTAATGTTAAAATTGGTTTTTGAATCTACAAACATTAAAATATTCCAAATGGCTAGTTCTCATTAAAATAGTTGCATTTCTATTAAAAATAAATATTGTTTACCTGGGCCATGATTATTAATTTACCAACTAGATGTATATACATTTTTATTTTGGGTTCCATCAGTATCTTAGGTCAATTTAAGAAAAGCAGGTAAGCATAAAGAGGCAAAATGAGGTAGTTCGAAGCCAGAATTCATAAGGTCTGAGTTTATGACCTACTTTTGCAATTCCTTACTAGCTCTGTGTACATGGGTGATCTCTCTTTGTGCCTTAATTTCTCACAATGAAAAATGCAGATAATGAGACCTACTTTCTCTGTGTTAGAAAGTTATCTTGACAAGTAAATGACAAATTGGGCAGGATAATGTTTGCAAATAGAAAATTGATATATATAAGCAAACACTATTCCTTATAAACCAAAAATTCATTTAAAATATTTATCATGTTATTCCTATATGTAGGACAGTCTACTGGGTTTTGTGAAGATTTAAAAAATGAATCACTTCCTGTAGTCCATTCCAGAAGCTTATAGTAATATAGGATCAGCACACTTCTGTGAAGAGCCAGTAGTTGTGGGCCAAGATTGTCTTAGTTGCGTCTGCTCAAATCTGCTGTTGCAGGGCAAAAGTAGACATAGACAATATGTAAAAAGAATGAACACAGCTGTTTTTCAATAAAACTTTATTTTCAGAAACATGCACCGGGCTATATTTAGTCCATGAGCTGTAGTTTGCTGACCCTGGGTCTAATCAGGGTGATGATGTGTACATAAAACTATAATATGTTGTCAGATGACTAGATGTTACAAATGAAATCAATGAAGAATGAGTGACATCCAGGTGAGGCTTTCAGGACAGTGTGGGTTTGAGTTAGGCTTGGAAAGATGTGGTTGTGTTTGGATCTGTAGAGGTAGAGGAGGACATGGCCAGCAGAAAAGGCAGCCCAAGAAAAAGTATAAAAGTGGAAATATGAAAAAGGTATTTAATGAAGAGTAAGCAATTTGGCACATCTGTAGGGTATAGTTAGAAGCTAAAATTCACTGAAGTGTGGATATGAGAGAGAAGAATGTATATGGTCACTTAAGCATAAGCTATATTATTTCTGACCTCAACCCAACCCTTTAATACTAAGTTGTAGTTGTTAGAAAAGTATTTTTTATATTTCTGGTTAGTTAGTATACCCTTTCGTGTTTCTGTGTTGCAGAATCATTTTAGGTATTTCTGAAGATATATTGTAACTTGTCATCATTTTCATGGGTGGTTTGTTTATCTTCACAGTGCAACACCCATTACTCATTAATCAGTGAAGAATTACATATAGGTTGGCCTCTCTGAGGATAGAACCATGAGGAGAGGAATGTCTGATTCAGAGCAGAGACTGATAACTCTACATTATCCAATGTGGTGGCCTCTAGCCTCATGTGGCTATTAAAATTTAAATAAAAACTTAAATTCAGTTATTCAGTCGTACTAGCCACATTTCAAGGGTCCAATAGCCACTAATGCCTAGTGGCCACTGTACTAAACAGTGCAGATATAGAACATTTTTCACCATCACAGGAAGTTTTATTGGACCATGCTGTTCTTAAGAGATAAGAAGCAGAACAACCATTAAGCATTGACTTAGAGTCACTGGGGGCTGGAGATTTAGGTGACAGCTATGACATTTAGTAACTGGCTTCACTGAAAAATAGAACATTTTCTAAGTATTCCTTTTGTTATGCGTGATATGGGATAATAATAGTACTTACAGGTGGTTTTGAAGATAAAATGTTGCATAGCTTTTTGGAAGCTGTAAAACACTACTTAAGTATGACATTGCTATTATCCCAACAATACCATCTCTGTGCATTCAGGAAGTTTCCATTGTTTCCTTGTTTGCTTCCATGTACAAAATCATG
Source organism: Cynopterus sphinx (assembly GCA_030015415.1). Classification (NCBI taxonomy): domain Eukaryota; kingdom Metazoa; phylum Chordata; class Mammalia; order Chiroptera; family Pteropodidae; genus Cynopterus; species Cynopterus sphinx. Next base: position 4,032,267 of record CM057388.1, read on the forward strand.
TCATTTGCAAATAGTTTTGATTTTTCTTTTTTTAATCCTGGTGCCTTTTATTTCATTTTCTTGTCTTATTGCTCTGGCTAGAAGGTCAGTGCAATGTTGAATAGAAATTGTGAGAGCAGGCATTCATGTTTTGTTCCTAATCCTAAATAGAAAGTTTTCAGTCTTTCACTTCCAGTATAATATTATCTGAGTTATTTGTGAATGCCCTTTATTGGGTTGAGGAAGTTCCTTTCTTTTCTAAGTCTGTTTTTTGTTTTGTCTTGTTTTCTCATGAAGATATGTTGGTCCTTGTTCTCTTCTGCTCATTCAATTTATTACCTTTTAATAGGTTCTTCACTTATTTTTTTCCTCTTAGCTCCTTATGGGTTGAGAATCAGCTATGTAACCATTTATACCTAGTATCCCCTGAAGACTCTTGTTTCCCTGACCATCATGAAGCCCAGACAGGAATATGTGGTACCTATATTAAGGCACCTGCTAATAAATCACTGCAGAATTTATGTCCTCCCACAGCAGGAAACATATTATCTTTTGGCAGAAGAACCAAATAGCATTAGTGTTTCTAATTTATTATTTTGACATGGGAAAATGGAGTTTATTATTGATGTGGTAGCCTGCAATAGGGGAGAAGAGGACAGAAGATGGAGACAAAAACCAATAAGATGAAGCATGGGAAAGGAAGAGACTGGAAAGTCGGGGAAACTGCATGAGCAAAGACATGGAAGTGTAAATTCTCATAGAATATTTAAGAACTAATTAGTGATGAATCTGAACTGATGTGTATGAATTCAGGTGTTTCTGTAGCATAAGTAGTTAGCATGTAAGTCATAGAGGTCCTCCAATAAAATTTCAATTTGTGAACAGATCTAATGATTCCAGATCTGGAATACTGTTGTTCACAGTGGTCTCGTAGTTGAAAGGGAGCTGTTAATCATCCTCTTGAATTCTAAGGAAATTGTCTCTCAGTAGAACCAAAAAATTAATTATTTCTTTAAAATCACCACTTGAGCAGTATATTTCAGTGTTTCAAAGCCTTCTCTTTCTTCAAGAAAGGTAAAAAGTTTTTTTTTCATTATATTCCCAACATTCTCTTATTTTCTATGTGTTAATCAGAGGAGTCATCTAGCTCTTAACCATGGTCAAGGATGGATTTAATGATCTCCCAAAGATCTCACCATTGGGGAGTTTGTGGTATGCATGATCGCTGGGGCCTTTAAGTATTATATTCCTCTTTATCCAGCTCAATGTCAGGCTTACTTTATGTTAGTTGAAATGCTAATTTACTGGCTCTTATTTATTTTACCTGAGGCTAGACTACTTCTTCAAGCTCTGGTGATATCAGTCCTATTCTTAACTCTTGTATCAGTAGATGGCTAGAATCATCTTCTTCACTGCCCCTCTCCCCTTTCAGAGACATGTTCTGTTTTAACAGCTCCATCTCCTTCCTGGTCTTCAGCCCCCACCAGGCTTCCTCTTCATTCCAAAGAAGCCTTACAAATGTCCTATGGTACAAGAAGCTTCATATGTTATCTCCCCCAAGTGCAAACATTTTAAAACAGGACATCAACGAGAGGTGTGGTAGGCAGTTTCTGACATGTGCCACGATGAACGTTGTTTCCTGGTGTTCACTCTCTTGTGTGATTCTCTCCTCTGGAGTGTGGGATGGGCTTACTGACTTGGTTCTAGTGAATAGGATTTGACAATAGTGATGGGATGTCACTTCTTTCATTAGGTTACAAACTATCATAACTTTTGTCTTGGTGTAGGCTCTCTGTTGCTTTGACTTGCATGCTTTGCCGAAGCAGGCTGCTATGTTGGGGAGATCCACATGACAAGTAATTGAGGCCAGCCTCTGACCAAGATCCAGTGAGTAACCGAGGCCCTCAATTTAATAGCACACAAGGAACTGAATCCTGCCAACAACCACATGACCTTGGAAATTGATCCTTCCCCAGCCAAACTTTCAGATAAATTCCCAGACTCTGGGCTGACATATTGACTTCAGCCTCATTAGAAACCAGGAAGCAGAGGACTCAGCCAGGTCACATCCAGGTCACTGACTCAGAGAAACTGAGAGATAGTTAATGTATGTCATTTTAAGTCACTAAGTTTGGGAGTTAATTTGTTATGTCACAATAGACGATTATTAATAGCTAATCCAAAGTAATGACTTCTGAATGGAGACCACCTAGGCACCTAGAGCAATATTTTGGAGTGGGGCCTGTCCCCCTGCTCTTAAACATAAAGTCATCTTTACTAGTAGCAGCTAAGAACCTTACAATCCTTTAATAATCAACTCTTCGGGACTTGCTTTGCTCAATTTACAATTACCATCAGTATATAACCATGACATAGGTCAGTTTCGGGGGTTATTAGTTTTTTCTTCCTTTACGATTTGACTTAGGTATGTTGTCATTGACCTGCAGCAGGTTTGTGCTTGTGCGCGTCTCCAGCTTCTCAGAATTATTTCAACTGCTGCTTCTCATCTGTCAACCACATTCCCCAACATGGCATCATTAGGAAAGTGTTATGTGAGTATAGTCTTTAAGCCCATTACCTAAATCGCATACACAGAAAAGCATCATGATGCACTGAAAACCATCCCTTATGGAACTAACCTAATATAAATCATGGATCGTTGTCAAGGATGCCTGATTTGGATTTGCCTATGTAAATAATGGCTGTCAACAGCCTCCATGTTTCTCTGATGCAAAGCAGCATCAAGAAATGGGGCAGGAGCTTTTTCAGCTCTATCAGTCTCTCTGCCCAAACAAAAGAGAAGACAACTGCTGCCCATGAATGACCAATCAGCTGTCCTTCTAACTCCTGGCATTCAGCATTTTGTTCTATGAGTACTAAATTACCCATTTGTATGCCATTTAGATTCTGCAATGCCAAGCAAAGCCTACCTGACTTAATAGTTACAAGTTAAATGTTTAATGCTCCATTCTTTGTTGTTTTGTGAGTCTGGAAGCTCCCTTCTGTGGGCTCAAACATTGGACTAGGTCTGACTTGTGTGAAAGGGGAAGGCATTTCTGACTGTTCAGTTCCTATTTTGCAGCGAGATGGGCCAGGTATTGTGTAAAGCAAAAGATGGTGCTCTTCCGTCAGAGTTTGCAGTGAATGCTTTGAAGGGGAAAGAATAAAAAGTCCATGGATACAAAAAAATGAAAATATATTCATATTTGATCATGTGGGTGTGTGTACACGTTTAATGAATGCTAGAGAGAGCCATGCCTTGAATAGCTACCGAAAATACACAGCGTCAAGTGCTCTGTGAATTTACTGAGTGGAAGCAATAGCTACAGTATTGTAGGCTGTGACAGAGCGAGATGAAGAGATATAAAGGTATAGTTGTGATGATTAAATTGTATATCTCCCTCCATTTCCTAAACAGATGATGGTATAAAATAATGACATTCTCGATGGCAAAAGGACAAATAAGTTAGCTTCATCAGGACTCCATGATTGAACCTGAAGATATGCAAAGAAGAAGAAGAATGGGCACGTTTTCTTTGCTGCATTTCTGTAACCGGCAGCACCATGCTGGATTTGGGAGGGAAAAAAAAATCTTGCTTTTTTTTTCCCTTAAATAAATTCCAAACAAAGGGATTAATCTTCCTGCAAACTGGCTTTAGCAAGATTGTCATCTCCAGGTTCAGGAATTTAAAAAATACAGCTCCACCCATAGTTTGTTTCATAGTAAATTTTAAACACTTAAGTCAGTTTTGGCTATTGAGCCATCATCCCAGTTTGAAGGTAGCAAGGAGAGAACACAATTTTCCCCTCACCTAGTTAATTCCTATTTTCCCCCTCAGATTTTACTTATCAGTTAGTTTTTGTTTGTTTGTTTGTGTGTGTGTGTGTGTGTGTGTGTGTGTGTGTGTGTGTGTGTGTGTGATTGTCTCATCTTCGCAGTATGCAGATGAGGCTAAACAGTATGGAGGTTCCTCAAAAAATTCCTCATCTTCAGATTAGATCTCATCGCCTCATTATATGCTCTTATATCAACTGGTACTTCTTCATTTTACCATTTCTCAAGGCTAGTCATTGTATAATTTTATAATTATTTATTTTATGTCTATCACTTAATAACTGATATTTATTCTCTCTCTTTTTCATTGAGATGTAATAGACACATAACATTGTATAAGGAGTATAATACATTGATTTGATCATTTATATATTGCAATATGATTAGCACCATAGCCTTAGCTAATACCTCCATCATATCACATAATTATAATTTTTTTTTGTGGCGACAACATTTAAGATCTAGTCTCTTAGGAACTCTGAAGTATATCAAACAGTATTGCTAAACTATAGTCACAGTGTTGTGTATTAAATCTCCAGAACTTAACTCATCTTCTAATTTCAAGTTTACAACCTTTGACCAACATCTCTCCAGTAACTGACATTCTACCCCATTTCTACAAGTTCAGCTTTTTGAAATTCCTCAAATAAGATCCTACAGTATTTGTTTTCTCTGACTCATCTCACTTAGCACAATGCCCTTGAGGTCCATCCATGTTGTCACAAATTATAAGATTTATATCTTTCTCATGGCTGAATTCATTTATCTGTTGATGGACACAGGTTGTTTTCATATCTAGGCTATTGTGAATAACACCGGAATAAACACGAGGGTGCAGTTATCTTTTCTGAGATCCTGTTTTCATTTCCTTTGAGTGTATATCCAGAAGTGGGACAGCTGGATCATATGGTGGTTTTCTTTTTAATTTTTTGAGGAACTTTCATACTGTTTTCACAGTGACTGTGCTAATTTACATTCCCACCAACAGTGCCCAAGGATTCTGTTTTCTCTGTATCTTTGCCAACACTTGTTTTTGATGATAGTCATTCTAATAGATGTGAGATAATATCTCATTGTGGTTTGAATTTGCATTTCCCTAATGAAAGTGATGTTGGACATCTTTTGATGTCACCGTTGGCCATTTATGTCTTCTTTGGAGAAAAATCTATTCAGGTTCTCTCCCCATTTTTTTTTATCAGATTATTTTTGTTATTGAATTGTATGAGTTTTTAAAAAATGTTTTTGGGTATTAACCACTTATCAGCTGTATGGTTTACAGATACTTTCATTCTGTGGGTTGCGTTTTCATTTTGTTGATTGTTTCTTTTGCTGTGCAGAAGCTTTTTAGTTTGATGTAGTCCCACTTATTTATCTTTGCTTTTGTTGCTTGTGTTATTGCCCCTTTGTCATATACAAAATAACTTTTGTTTCAGGCACACATTTTCCTATTTAAAAATCTACATTTCCAAGGCTCCTAGGCATTTATAGCTGGCCAGGTGACATAATTCAGAACCATTACGATGTAGGTAAAATGGTAAAGTGAAGAACATTCAGGGAATGTTCTTTAAAATGGCAGTTGATACAGCCCACTTGGGTGCCTTTTGCTTATCACACTTCTTTTCCTACTTAAGGCATAGTCACAATGTTGGAAGATAAGCAGCTACTTTGCAACCATGAGGTAATAAGCATTAGCTGAAAGCCATGCACTATGCTAGGCTGGGTGAAAAGATAGATGCAGAATGGATTTCCCAGTTGCATCACAGAGCCACCATACACTTTGGGACTTTATTTTAACACAAGAAAAGTAACTGCTTTTTCATTGCTTTTGTTTATAAAAGTTTCTCTTTGGAGAAGGATAAGCAAAGAAGGAATGATATTGACTACTTAGAGAAGAGAGCTGAGTTTCATTAGACTGGGGAGTGACATGAGAGAAGGTTATACTCTTTTGTAGGAACTCATGACTGAAGAAGTCAGTAGAAGGGAAGAAAGTTGAGGGTGAGGCAGAGATACCTCTAGAGAGAAATGGGAAAGTGCTAATTATGAATGAGTGGAATCAAAGGAACTGAAAGGGAAATTATGAGAGTCTGTGGAATATCTAATGCACCTGTTATTGAGTGTGGTTGAGTTCAGGAGAGAAGTTTAATGTGGTTAGTACCCTTATGTGCATTAAGCAGATCTGAGCGCATTAAATGTGGACTGAATTGATTTTACATAACTACCCTCTGCCATCTTTTTAGAAAAGTAATGACTGATGCAACCCTGCAAATGTACTTCTCCGGAAAAGCTTTTGGGGAAGAGAGGTTTATTTTACCCAATCTCTTTCATCTGTATTATGGATTACTTAGTATGCTTATTTGACGTTGACAGTTATACTTCTGGCCATTATAAGGCAGAGGGAGGTTGAGCATTATCCTAGTCAGGTCAATTTATTTTTCCATACTTAAATATATAGTATATAACTGCCAAGAAATGGAAACCTGCTTTTGGAAGGTGAGCTTTACAGGCCACAGCACAGTCCACGGCAGGCAGCTCACAACACCTCCCTGCCCCACATTCCTTCTTCCAGAAAGATCTTCCCAAATGACTCCTACTGTGGCTGCCAGACTGCTGCCAACAGGGAAAGGCCCGACCTTCCAATGGAGCAGGCCAGAGCCTCTCATTGAAGGTGAAGTCTGGTCACACTTTCCAGCACTTGATCTGACCTGAGTTTTACACTGTTCCTCAATTTTCTTCATTTACCAGGCTGTTGTTCACCTTGGACTAGGCCTTGCCCCATATATCAATACTATTTATATCCTCCTGCCTCCTGCCAATTGACCTAGCTTTAGAATCTTTACTTGCCCTGATCTTGGAGAGTTGTGTGTAATTCCTTATTTGGCTTGCCTCGTGGCTTCTGATCCATTTCCTGCTCTGGCTTCCAGTACTTGCTCCATTGATAATTGACACCCTGCCTCTGCCTCCTTGGTTTCTTGGATGGGCCCTTGCAACTCCTCAAGTTATTTCACAGGGTGAGAAGCAGAAAAGCAGAAATACAGATAGTTTGGCAGGAAATTTTTATGAGCCCATAATCTGCATAGATCACAGCCATTCGGTAGAAGCCAGACTTCCTGCCTCTGACTGTGTCCTTTTTTCAGCCAGTTAGAAACAAGTTAATCCCTGGAATCTGATGCTATATGCCAGTGGTTTCATACATCCACATTTCAAATTCTTAGCAATCCATTCCTTTTGCCTGCCTGCCTGCTTGCCTGCCTTCCTTCCTTCTCTCTCTCTCTCTCTCTCTCTCTCTCTCTCTCTCTCTCTCTCTCTCTCCCCTTCCCCCTTTTCTTTTCTCTCCATCCCTCCCTTCCCTCCTCCCTCTACCTTTCTTCTTCTCTATATCCCTCCCTTTTTTTCTCTCTCTCTTCCTTCCTTCCTACATTCCCTCCCTGCCTTCAATCTTTCTTTCAACACTTTTCTCAAAGGAACATCAAACTCAGCCCTTCACAGAAGAGCTTATTCAGGCCAAATCAATGATCAATGAATGTTCAAGGGTCTATTCTCTGCAAAAAGAAGAGCTTTATTAGTTTACAGTTCATGCTTCTTGTTGTGCACTCTGTGGGTTTGGACAAATGTATAATGGCATGTGTTCATCATTATCGTATCATACAGAGGACTTTCACTACCCTAAAAATCATCTGTGCTCTGCCTGTTTCTGCCCTCCTTGCCCCTGGCAACCACTGATCTTTTTACTGTCTCCAGTTTTGCCTTTTCCAGAATGTCATGTAGTTGGAATCACACAGTATGCTGACTTCTTCCACTTATAAATATGTGTTAAAGATTCTCCATAGCATTTTATAGCTTGATAGTTCATTCCTTTAGGTGCCGAATAATAATCCATTGTCTGTGTGCAGCACAGTTCATTTACCCATTTACCCCTGAAGGACATTTTAGTGGGTTCCAAGTTTGGCACTTATGACTAAAGCTACTATAGACAACTGTGTACAGTTTTTGTGTGGACATATGTTTTTAACTTCTTTGGGTGAATTCCAAGGAACATGATTATTGGATCATATGGTAAGAGTATGTTTTATAAGAAATCACCAAACTCTCTCAAAGTGGCTGTACTGTTTCACATTCTTACCAGCAATGAAGGTGAGTTCTAATTGTCTCACATCTTTGCCAGGATTTGGTGGTGTCACTGTTATGGATTTCGGCCATTCTAATAGGTGCATAGTGTTCTGTACATTGTTTTGTTTTGCAATTTACTTCCTATTGACAATGCCTTTATTGAATCTGGGAATGGAAACTAAGTGGTAAGTGGTCACGGCTAGTTCAAATTCAAATCTGCAGGTCCCGATGCTCTCTCAGGTGTTTAAGTGGAAAAAAAATATCAGAGACTCAGTACGTGTAAAGCACTTTGGAAAGAGTCTGGTGCAATATAAGCACCATGCAGTTGTTTGCTCTTTTAAAAACCTTTTTACTATTATTTTAACTAAAAGTTCACATGCATTGATGGGAACTGCTGTGGGCATGCTTGCTGTGAGCCCACTGGGTAGCACAGGAAAGTCACTGAGTTAAACCTTTGTTGATAGGTAGGCCCCACACATTTTTTGTTAAAAGACACATGCCAAAGATTTTAAACACTGGGATTTTTTTCAAAAGTGGATCAAGAGATGAACTACTTAGAGATTCAGTCAGCACCTTCTCTTCTCCCTTATAAGGAGCAGCTCAGTTCCGGGTCAGTCTGTGTGTCATTAAATCAACATGGTGCCGGGCTGGGTCATGGTGCACCAGGTTTCCCATCATGCTCAAAGCATTATCCATTTGGTTATGTCTCTGAAAGCCCAGATCAAAATGTCTCCTTGCTGTCTCCCTTAGGACCAGGCTCTTTTTTGTGCTGATGACTTTAATCACAGCATCCTGTACAGTTTCTCACAACTCAAGCATGAGTCAGGTACCAACAACATATTTTCTCTTCAATCAGTTCAGCTTTGGTTTTTAGTAGTTTTTTTTCTGTTCAAATTCCTTATAAGAGCAAATCAGAGTCGAGTAGGCACTCTTGGGTTCTTGTACAGTCAGATTCCTCTGCTTGCCTCCCATCATCCCTCGCTCCCCACTGGCACTCACAGCCTTGATACCACTCTCTGTGCCTTGACACCATCAGAGCAAATTTCATATTGTCCTTTATCCCCGTTTGAACTGGAGATCACAAATTCAGACTCCTAAAGTCATTTCTCATCTCCTGGATTCATTCCCAAGCACATGTCACATGTCACTTATTCACTGGATTTTTAATTTCCAACCTTTTCCCCTACTGCTCATCTACTTTACTTTTCTAAATCACCATTGCCTATAATTTCTTTAATTGTTTATTATCTGTCTCTTTCCACTAGAATATGATGTTCATGTAGGCATGGACTTGGTCTTCTCCATGTCTCCTTAGTGCCAAGAACAGTGCCTAGCACATGATAGAAACTTGACAGAGAATTGTTGAATGACTCTACTGGTAATGGAAATTTTGAGAAAAGATTCTCAGGACATTATGTTCTCTCATCTGCCTTCGGGAGTTCTGCTCCATTCCTTCTTTTTCAGCATTAATTCTCTTTAAACTTCTGTTCAGGGTCTGCTTAGTTTTCCTTTCCCATCATAGTCATAACTACAATGATCACCCTCTTTAAGGGTCCTGCCTCAGCCTGTCTTTTCTTGGTTTAGATGCTAGCTCTCTTTTTTCCTTGATGCTTTTTTTGGGAAGGCAGTAATGGAAAGGGCAGGGCTAGGAAACTGCTTTCTTTTGAAAGTCACATAACTACGCTCAAGCCACAAAATTTGGCTCACTTCTGAAGGTCTTTTTTTTTTCTAGTTTCTTTGTACTAACACAGACAGACCTGAACACCATTTGGCAGTATTCCCTGTCATTTTCTTTTTCATTTCCATTTTCTTTGATCTGTAATCTACATTTTAGTTAAGGTCTGAAAGATTGTCTTTTTTTCAGCACTCCTGTGTAGGTCGAATTATAGCTACCATTTTAGCCTACAGTGCATTCATCTATGTGTGCATTTATGTGTGTGTTTGCATGTATGAACATGTGTGTATGTATACACACTCATACATATATGTTACATACATAACACACATGTGCACATACACATGTATACCATCTTACAAAGAGAAAACTAAAATTCAGAGAGAAAGTTATGGTTAAATACCTCCTTCAAGATGACTCAGAGGGTAAAGTCAAACTTCTCAGAAGGAGAATCTACCCTTCCTCACCCCCCATTCTCTCTTTAGTCCATTTAAACCCACTCCCTTTAAACCCACTCTTAAAAGGTTGCCAAATCTTGTCATTTTTTTCATTTAAATTTTCACTATGAAATATTTTAAACATATAGACAGAAGGAAAATAATATCATGAATACTCATGTATCATCCTACATTTGTTTCAAACTTTGTAAAGGAATAATACATTACAGATAAGGTGATATTGACTATATACTTTTCCCGATCACATTACCACCTCCCCAGAGGTAATTGCTTTCATGAATTTTTAAAAATAATTCTAATGCTTGCTTTTATATTATTCTTATTACAAATGTATTTATATTTAGTTTTAGATATTTAAAAAATTTTAACCGATATCTCTGTATTTGTAACAATTGCCTACTTGATACCTGTTCTTGGATATCTCAGAGGCCAATGAAGTTCAAACTTAAGACACATTAAAAAAAAGGGAACTCTTAATTTTCCTGTCTAAACCTGTCGTAGAGAGTCACTCATTTGGTCTCCAGTGATCCTGCCCCCACCTCCTAGAGTTTACGTGTTTGTATCCTCCCTTCCTCTTGAGAGTGGACTGGACCTAGTGACTTGCTTCTAACAAAGTAGAGCAAAGTGATGGGGTGTCACTTCTAAGGTTAGGTCACAAGAGACTACTTTCATCTTGCTTGCATTCTCTCTGGCCTCTCTTACTTTCTCACTCTGATGAAGCCATCTGGCATGTTGCGGGCTGCTCAGTGGAGAGACCTCCATGACAAGGGACTGAGAGCTGTCTCTGGCCAAAAACCATTAAAGAACTCTGTTTTTCCAAAAACTACATGGGTGTGAACTTGGAAAGTTGAGACTTGTGATGGCTGCAGCCATTGCCGAGACACTTTGATTGCACTCTTGTGAGAGACCCAGAGACAGAAGAGTCACTCCACTTGTACTGGGATGCCTGACCCACAGAAACTATTAGAGAATAAGTGTTTGTTGTTTAAACTGCTAAGCTTGGAGTAATTTGTTACACAGTTTTAGACACCTAATACAAACCCTATTCACCTCCCAGTGGTCCCCATATTGATAAACCATCCACTTGGTAACTCAGGTTAGAAACTAGAGTCATCTTTGACTCATTGCTATTCCTCATTTTTTGTAGCAAGCCATTTGTTAGTCCTGTAGCTTCTATCTTCTAAATATAACATAAATATCTCTACTCTCTCTCTACCAACGTACACTTGGCCAAGCCACCATCATCTCCTGTCTTGAGTGAGAAAGAAGAGGTCTTTGAATGAGCCCCTTAGGAAATGTTAAGGTCATCTTATTATCCTCCCTTTTTTTCTTATTAATTTGTTTACTTACCTATTTAACTTATTTTTATCAATGAGGTTTCTTTTTTAAGTATTGGATATGATGATCAATACTTAAAAAGTTTGTAATAAAATAAGCAGAAAAATATTAATTGAATTAACTGAGAAATGTGATGATTCTCTGTAGAGATAACTGGTTCTATGAGAATAAGAACATATTGTTGCCCAAGGTACTAATATTTCTCAAGAAATTTAGATTGTGGATCATTCTTGATCAGAGGTGCCTCCCAATGGTTGATTTGAGGCAGAATTTTCCAGCACAGTGCAGAAAGTGATGGTTGAAAGGTTATGTATCATTATATTACATCATCTGATTAATTATTCTCTTTCCTTCCTTAATTTCCCTCTCCATATGTGAATCTCTAGGGATGGGCCCTTAAATACCAGAAACTGTGGCTGGGTGTTCTTCCTACCTTCGCCATAGAAGAGTTTGAGTAAATTATCAAGACTGCATTATATTTAATGGAAAAAGGCATAAATTTGTTCCTGTAATATATAATGACTGATGAATATATCACATCATAAATTGTGTCCCCATACAACCATGTAATAATATAGGATCTCTTTAAATGATGACATCCTTTTTTTTCTAGAGAATTATAAAAACTCAGAATTGAAATGGGGACATTTACTGGTCATTGGGGTTACTCTCCCATGCAGTGTGGGAATTTGCATGATAAACTTCATCATTGGTGATCTTTGACCCTCTACATAATCATTCTAGTAATTGGCAAATCATTATCATACGAGGCTCTTCTAATTGTTACAAAGATGAAATTGTCATAGCCTCTAATATTGATTATAATTCCACCACCTTTTGATTGAATGTCTGTTGGGCCTATTGACTTGTAGCAAAACTGAGTAATTCTAACCTAGGGTCCAGTGCTACTCTGCAAATTCATATCAAATGGTTTAAACCCTGAATGAATAAGGCTTTTTAGATGGCTTATTACTGTTAGGTGCTCAAGTTAACTCAATTTGTTCTCCCATCAGTCCAATGGATTCTTTATAGCAAGAGACAATCTTCACATCTTGAATTGTGAGGAACTATAATTTCCTCAATCACATAGACATTTGATGCAATCATCTGATGTGAGCGAGCAATCTAGGTGAGAAAAATTAGAGTCAGCCTGAAACAATTTCTTCCTATTATATGGAGCGTGATGGAGTGATCAGCAAAAACTGTTCAGAGAAGTCACCCCTCATTCCTCAGTCCTTACGTTCTGAAAACAAATTTCTTTTTTTTTGGGGGGGGCGGCGGAAATAAGTAAGATAAGCCGTAAATAAAAAAAGGTAGTCATAATTATACCAAAAGAAAAAAGTCAAGCAGAAACTTCTCTACTCCTGCTTCTTGTTACTTGAATTTTACAATGCCTTTATGGACATCTAATGCAATATTTTGAACTAAGCTATGCTTTTTTTTTTCTAGTCAAAATAAATGATAGTAAAGTTGATATCTGGGATATGTTACTTGTGCATATAAAACTATTCCTGATAAGTGGTCAGTGTAATCTTAACTGCATAGAAATCATTTGCTTATAAACTAGAGTGCTTTTCTATTGTTGGTGTTTAAATATCATGACTGTGTTTAAGATTCCCATAAGATGGAGGAATCAAGCTTATTAAGTACATTACTGGTCTCTTTCTGTCACCAATCATTAAATTTTATATCTCAACATTAAGGATTCATTAGTTTTCTATTGCCGCACAACAAACTGTGACCAACAGTGGCTTAGGAACTTTATGAGTCAGGAGTCCATGGACGGCTTAGCTAGGCTCTGCTCAGTGTCTCACAGGATTGAAAGCGAGGCGTTTACTGGGCTGCATCCCTTTCTGGAGCTTTGGGTCTACTTCCAAGCTCATGCAGTTGTTGGGAGGACTCACTTCCTTGCAGTTCTGTGACTGATGACCCCATTTCTTCTTGGCTGCCAGCTGAGGGCTGCTCTCAGCTCCTAGGGACCCCTGCAGTCAGTTCCTTGCACTTGATTTCCTCACATTATGTCAGCTAACTTGTTCAATCAAAGCCAACAGGAGAATCTCTCTGATCTCTAGACCTTGTTTTTTGTTTTTGCTTTTGTTTACTTTTTCTTTTAAAAAAAATAAATTTTATTCAATTTATTGGTGTGACATTGTTTAATAAAATTATATAGTTTCAAATGTGCAGTTCTGTAATACATTATCTGTGTGTTTCACCACCCAAAGTCAAGTCTCTTTCCGTCACCATGTATTTGACCCCTTTTACCCTCTTTTGTCTCCTTCCTCCCCTCCTTCCCTCTGAAAATCATTGTAGTGTTGTCTGTGTTTGTGAGTTTTTGATTGTCTTGTTTGTTCATTTGTTGCTTTCAGTTTTATATCCCATCTATGAGTGAAACCATATGGTTCCTTTTCTATCTGACTTATTTCATTTATGATATTCTCAAGATCTATTCATATTGTCACAAATGTCAGTATTTCATCTTTTATGGCTGAGTAATATTCCATTGTATGTATGTACCCCAGATTCTTTATCCAATCATCTATTGTAGGACACTTCAGTTGCTTCCATGTCTTGCACACCATGAATAATTCCACTATGAACATTGGTATGCAAATATCTTTACAGATGAATGTTTTCAAAGTTTTGGGGTAGATGCCCAGAAGAGGGATTGCTGGGTTGTGTGATAATCCTATTCTTAGTCTTTTGAGGAACCTCTATACTGTTTTCTGCAGTGGCTGCACCAATTTACATTCCCACCAGCAGTGCATGAGGGTTCCTTTTAATTCACAACCTCTCCAACACTTGTTACTACTTGTCTTATTGATGATATCCATTCTTACAGGTGTGAGGTGGTCTCTCATTGTGGTTTTGATTTGCATTTCCTGAATAACTGGTGAAGTTGAGTATCTTTTTGTATGTCTGTTGGCTGTCAATGTGTTGTCTTGGGAGAAGTTTCTGTTCAGGTCCTTTGCCCATTTTTAAATTGCATTGTTACTTTGTTGCTGAGTTTTATGAGTTCTTTATATGTTTTGAATCTTAACCCCTTGTTGGAAGTGTTATTTGCAAAATATCTTCTCCCATTTGGTTGGCTGCCTTTTTGTTTTGTTGATGATTTCTTTTTTCTGTGTAGAAGCTTTTTAGTTTGAAATAGTCCTATTCATTTATTTTTGTTTTTACTCCCCTTGCCTTTGAGGTAAAATTTATGAAATCCTCTCTAAGTAAGACAATGGTCCATAAGTTTGGGACCTATGTTTTTTTATATGTATTTTATTGTTTCAGGTCTTATAGTTAGGTCTTTGATCTATTTTGTGTATTTGTGTGTGTGTGTGTGTGTGTGTGTGTGTGTGTGTGTGTGTGGTTACAAATAGTCTAGTTTCTTTTTCATTTGGCTTTCCAATTTTCCCAGCATTGTTTATTGCAGAGGTTTTCTTTTCTCATTTGTATGCTTTTGGCTCATTTGTTGACAATTATTTGCCCATATATATGTGGGCTTATTTCTGGACTCTCAATTCTGTTCTTTTGTAAACACTATTTAAAGGGCTCACCTCTTTCAGTCAGGACCATAATGAATTTAATATAAATGATTAGGTAGTTTAGTTACATCTGCAAAATCTTTTTATATTTGATGTGTAGAGTCCAGTTGGCTCATCAAAGCAGGCTTATGTTAAGCCCATTTGAAATTGTTTATGGGAGAACATGCCAGGCCCTGTGGGACATGGCTCTACCTGATTGTAACTGTGATTTGCGTGTTAGGAATTATCTTCGGGAACTTCCTCAGCTGCTAGAAACCATACATAAATTTGCCCTTACAACAAGGAGCCAGACTTATCAGCAGAAACTTACTATCCTTTCAAGACTGAGGGACAAAGTGCTATGTACAACTTGGGAGCAAGAAAGACCCATCGACCAGCTGAAGGAACAATGGACCAGGCCTTGGGTGGTACTCTTGGCCCCCGTCTTGGCCATCAGACTTAAGAAAATCTGTCCGTGGAGTCACCACACCAGAGTAAAGAAGACAGAGCTTGAAGACAGACACAGAATATTGCCAATATCGATGTCAGCGCCATTAGGGGACCTTGAATACTTGTTCTGGAGGCAGTCCTCTTAGGACATTTCTCAGAAAGAACAATACTGTTCCTAAGAGATGAAAATGCCTGGGTTTATCTAGCCAAACACCTACTTATTGTCTCTGAATTTTGCCTCTGAGGAGGGACATATGTAAAACAGACTTTCACCACCTGTTTAATAGGGGTTTATACCTCACTAGAGGCTGCTAGAAACCACACCATTTTTTCAATTTACTGACAAACCTATTTCAAGCTCTGCCATCTATAACTGGGGTCCTGTCATCACCAGGGAGGACAGAGCCATGTTTTCCCTTAAGGTCTCTGTGGCAACCCCCACAGAAGAAAGAATGTGTGACATTCACTGCTTGTACTAACTCCTGTTTTATTCATTAGAACTGACAAAGACTTGAACTGCAGTTCTCCATTCTCCTACCTCAATGAGTCATGCCACTGGACATGTTAGGTGACCTGTGGGGTGGCTCCTAATATGTGGGAAGCTGTCTACTCTGACGTGCCAGGCACCAGCTCCAGAGGACCTTGCTCCCCTGGAAGACCAACTGTTTTCATACCACAGAGACTCCACCTGACCAGACATGGTGGACAACTTACCCTAGGCCTTGGCCATAATAGTGAACTACACCTGTCTGGTCTGGCTGAATATGTAGCTTTATCCCTGTTTGTTGTGTTGTCCATGACTGTTGCCCTAAACGTGGAAATGAAGAAAATGGCTTGCTCAGTAGCAAAAGCCACCTCTCAGGCCACCTACACCATCAGGGAAGGACTAAGACAAGTCATGGAAGTTGTCCATGAGAATAGGGCCACTATGAATTATTTGTTACTAAGGAGCAACTACAATGTGAGGAATTTAAAGAACTCTTGCTTTAACCTCACCAGTAACTCTCAACTGACTGAGGGGTAGGCTAAATAAACAAATCCACGATATTGTGTCCAAAATGAAACAAAGGGAAAGACTTTTAGACTTTGATCTATTCCAACTCACCTCTTGGCTCCCCTACCCCACTTCACTGGCTTGAGGGAAGCATTTGTTATTTTCCATCGGTTTATATTCTAGAGGTTGTGTCTTACTGCTGCATTCAATGTGCTCCCACTTGTAGGTGTATCACTAACTGGTCACTGAGGGTCCGGTGGACACCTGAGGCCCAAGTCTTTCTTCAATGTCACAGTGAACAATCTCACCATAAGGTGGTCTCATGCATATTCACTTTGCCTTTTTTTTTTGAACTCTGCCTTTTTGAGTTGAAGACAGGCCCGATACAGGAACCCCACTTTGCAGGCCTCACAGTATCCCAGGACTCACCTTTTCTTACCCTACAGCTTAACAGTAGATTGTATCCAGCTTGACCCAGGGCTTGGAATGTCCATTACTTGAGTAAATTATCCTGAAACCTATGATGAGTGCCCTCATCCTTACTCATCACAATCTTTAAGGCCTAGAATTCTTTATGACTGTCTCTGACTTGGTTCCTGGGTTGCTGATACCCAAAGAAAGGCTGTAAGACTTCATGAAGCCGAAAAGACCCCCCCCCAAAGTCATCACGTAGCCCCCTGGACTAATGCTCGGATTGTCCCTTAAAGACCCCAAGCTGGACTGAGAAGGCAAAGAGTTTTTGATGGTGTCAACCTGCTGTCTTCTTGGATCACCAGCCCTCCAATAGTTAATACTTGTTCTAACTATCCCAACTCCTGAGTCACTCTATTGGCTGAGTGACAGAGCAACTTGAGCTCAGGACTGAGTTGTGCTCCAGTTTCAATATGAAGTAACCTAATCATGGGAGTGACTCTCCCATCATATCTACAGGTCATGTCCCCATCTAAGGGGAGGTAATTACATAGGGTAGTGAGGATCTTAGGGTTGTCTTAGAATATCAACCTGCGGTAGAATTCACCCTACTACACTCCATTTGCTCACTCTGGTCCTAAAATCTCTGAGACGCACTTTTCTCATCTTTCAAATGAAAATTGTTATAGAGCAAATAGAATTGTTATTGATATTAGGATGCTACTCATAGCAGCAATTGTCCTTCTATTTCTGTAATTGTAAAGATAGAAACCAGTCTGGTATATAGAATCATGAGAAACTTTCCAGATTTCATGAGGCATATCACCTCCCTGGAAGTTAAATGTTATGTTTTTTAGATAATCTCAAAGGAACAGGATTTCCAGACAAGTTATTATCTATCGACTTTGTAGCATCTTTCAGGGTCTACTTCCAGTTCAGTGTCCCCACCATTAGCACAGTATCCCCCAATAAGTAGAAGGGCCAGCTGCAAGCAGGATAATAGAATAAACCTCCAAATTTGACCTCCCCCAGGTAGATTTGTTGGTGGTTAGATTTCTTTCTGATTGTTTTGGGGTCTCTTGATTATGAGTTCAACATGGAAAGCCTCATCTTGAGCTACTCAGTGAATGAAGCCTTATTTCTTGGCAATTGAAATCTCTGCAAATCCAGTATTAATTGATATGACAAACAATGAAATGGCATATATTCTCTATGATAAATATGGGAATGGTAAAGAAACCACAGACATCTCACTATGCCTTGGTTACAAAAGGAATCTGGACCATTCTAAGACAAATGAACATGAAAGTTGTTAGAGAAGACACTTATCCATTAGCACTGGTAAAGAGAAAAAGATGAAACCAAAATTCTCATTGGAGCTAGCTGCTGGCTTACTAGAGATAAGAAAAGACAGCATATAATGTTAGTTGAAGCAAAGCAGAAGGGTAAGAAATGAAGGCTGTATTGAGACAGTAGGCATTTCTCTCTTAATCTGTGTGCCTATTATCACTAGTATTACTCCAAATCCAACAGAGCTTCTCTTCTAAGATATCCTAACAGATGTCAAAACGCCTCTATAAATAGTTTGGGTGAAGAACATTGATAATGTGTGTAAAATACCTACCATAATGCCTGGCAGATAATGAATGCACATTAGAACTGCTAATCTGTAGTAATTGTAGAAGAAATAGTATGATAAGTCTACAGTATAATCTCCCTAGAGGGAAAAACTATACAGTAACACCAGCAATGTTCACAGGTATTTATGGGAGGGTTGGGGAGGTGGTGTGAATACAGAAAAGCACGTTTCAATATGCTTGGTCAGTTTTCAGTAACAAAAGTGGTTGTGTTTTCTCCCAGGAGTTCAGTCTTGCAGAAACTAGTGAATGGAAGCATGTATCATCAATTTCCATATGATGAATGCTATTCAGAGCAATATATATATATATATATATATATATATATATATATATATATGTGTGTGTGTGTGTGTGTGTGTGTGTGTGTATTCATACAAATCTTTTGAAATTAAATATGCAAAGGATATTTGGCAAGTTAAGAAGAAGTATGGTGGGATAGAGCAATATCAAGAACAGAACCTCAACATGTTCAAGGAGACAACATCCACAGGTGGTGAATTTCCTGTGAGACCAAGGGCAAGGCTGAAGCAGGCAGTGTGGACAATGGACTGGGAGGTGGAGGAGTCATTTGCTTTTAGTTACTCTAGCTCACTGGTTTTGGGGGTGGGAGGTTGAGGGTGAATTTTTCCTTCAGGTAGCACTTAGCAATGGAGACCCTTTTGGTTTTCACAGTGGGGAGGGAAGGTGGTGCTACTGGCATCTAGTAGGTAGAGATCAGAGATGCTACTCAACACCCCAGAAGGCACATGATAGACCACCATGACCAAGAATCATCTCGCCTAAAGGTCAGTGGTGCTGCAGTGTGAAACTCTGCTCTAGGTATTTTAATTCTATTACTGGATCAAGTTGAACCAGGAAATGTTATATCCACAGTAGTTTAGCCTCCCATAGAATCACAGAGTTCCAATTCGATGTTTCACCTTTTCCCTTTGTCAAAGCCACCAGTACAAATCAACATGCAAAATTTAACATGTTTTTTGTGATTTAAAAAAAAAAGATACTGTTCATGCCTTGTGTGAGATGTTTAATGTTAATTTCATTGCTGGTAAAAGATACTTTTTGCTGAGGAGTTTTCATGCATTTCCTGTTTAATAAGATCCATATAATAGCTTTTCTTTCTTTTTTTTGCCTTAGTAGCTAGGGAATTTGGATCAAAGCTTGAAGCTCAATTGTGATTTTGGAGCACTTGAAGATGATAGCTAGAATAATTTATATCTTTTCTTTGGTTGTGGTTTTCTTCTTCCATTTTTATTTAATTACTGTTCATAAATATGGATGTATATTATACAAATATACATCATATGACTATTTTATATAGCATAAATAATAAATTACATAAATTATAAATTATATATTATACATCAGATATAATTATATGTTATATATTCTGGAATATATATATGATTTATATACATATATACACATATACATACATATATATATGTGTGTGTGTGTATATATATATGTGTGTGTGTGTATATATATATATATATATATATATATATATATATATATATATATATGATTTTCTCATAACCAGACAGAAAGAACCTTCTTTGTATTCTAGAGTTTCTAATCATTCTTAACTTGAACTACCTGGATTATTTATATGTAAGCTGTTATTGTAAGTTCCTTCCTAGCAGTGTACATTCATGCAGTTTTGTACATTAGATTATTGGACTGTCAGACATAGAGCTTACATCTTGTAGTCACTGCTGTGGGAATTGGGAAAGAGATGAGCAGAGAAATATAAAGGAATACCAGTCACAGGAATTCTGAGGCCCGGTTCAGGCTGGTTACTTTCAATGTAGATCCATTCTAGTTTGGATTATCTACAGTAGTTGTCAGCATCTTTATGAAGACAGGGTCAAAATAGAGAGTTACGTTAGGGCTAAGTTTTGGCCAAGGAGAGCCAAGAGAAGGGAGTGAAGGAGGGGGGTTGTGGAATAAATGTCTGTAAACTAAAATAAATGGAAAAGGAAGTGAAGACAGGATGCGGTGGTGACAGCTAAGGAGAAAACAATAGAATAAGCCAGGAGCTCGGTCAAAGAGCAGTTATTGAAAGAACCAGGGGCAGAGAAACAGAAGTTGTGGTGCAAGGGGAGCTGTTCGAGTTTAAGATTTCAGACATAGAGGCATTTTACGGGAAAATAATATAAAAATGTGGCCATCAGAGGGGGCTGCAGGGAAGCAAACGTGAAGGTAATTACAAAGAGGAAGTCAAGGACTTGAGAGTCAAGGTTATATGCAGTATCCAAACGAAGCTGAGCTAGGGAAATAGTTGCTGTGGGCTACTCAAGAAGAACTACCTTCATGGAAGAAGGAGAGAGATTTAAAGGGAACACTATGAGGATGGGAGAGGATGGTTGTAGGTGGGGTCATCCACAGAGAAGGCATTTTAAACCAAGATGCAGAATTGAGGATCTACAGAAGTGGCCTGAACAAAGAGACTTAATAGGTCAGAGATCTATTTCCCAACCACACTATTTATGAGATGCGGAGACTATGCTGGTTTCACTTGAGAGACTTTGAGGGAACCTGTGGGTGAGGAGAAAAAAATCAGCTATTATTTCACCATCCTGAGCTATCACTGTTTAACTTGTTTAAGATTTCACTAGAGGTAGTGTAATAGTTGGTCAGAGATGGGGGACATAATGCAGAGAAGAAGGTGATGAAGTCTGACCTCAGGCTGTGGTGGTTGGGATTCAGATAAAGACAGATGGATTCAAGTAAAATCAGCATTCTGGTGATCAGTTAATTTTTCTACCCTCTGATGCTAATTTCTGGACGTTATCTGTGTTTACAAGGCCTGCAAAGGTTTTCAGGACTACTCTTGCTTATCTTTCATTCTGAGCTCCCATCCATCTGCCTGTTGACATCTAGCACTTCCTTCTATTGGGAGTTGATGTAGCTGAACACATTTCATCTGATACACAAATCCTGTTTCACCCGAAGCTTTGGGTGAGGTAAACAGCTTTTCCAATGCTTATTTTAGCACTTGTGAATAGAGTAGCAATTATAATACTTTTGGGCCATTTGCTTGTACTCTTCCTGGTTCTTTTCACTGAGAAGGTATACTCAGCCACCATCCTCATAAATTATTCAACAGCTGGATTAGGTGAAGCCACAAAATAGCATGTAGGCATCACTTGAAGGGAGTTACACTTTGAATAACAGATTTATTTCTTTGCCAGAACCACTGTGTGTGTATGTATAGTGTGTGTGTGTGTGTGTGTGTGTGTGTGTGTACATGGCTGGTGGTAGCAGCCATATTTTGTGCTTTCCTGTAGGCCTTTGTGTAGGAAGCTCTGACATCACTGTAAAATGGGCTGACAACCCAAACTAACAGCTGTTTGCCTAAAACTGTGCATCACTTCATGAAGTCAGCATGGAGAGTGGTCATCTCTTGAGCAGTGCATGCCTGGTTCTCCGCGTCATTCAAATTCCGTTCTATTCAGTGTAACCTCATTGGTGCAGCCAGGATGCTCCATTCTTAGACATTCAAATCACTGAAAAATTTTTATAGGTTTTTACTGGGCATCAAATCCAAGTCGAACAACTTTTTATTTGGGAAATAACAACATAATTGTGTTTTGGAGGGTATGTCCCCCTCTTTGACATTCGTGAGTGCTTTATGGCTTCTGAAGCTCTTTAATGCAAAATATGTTTTATTGTTTACACAACCTACAGATTTGGGGCTGTAAGCCCCAATTTAAAAATAATTAAATTAAATTTCAGAAAGAAAAATTTACCAAAGGCTGGAGTTTAGTGATAAAGGTCAGATAAAAACACTGGTTGTCTTAAAACCTAGAGATCTTTCTATTATAATTGCTAACTCTGAGTAGGTGTGGTTTCTGTTGTGCTACCAGTGTATCATAATGAAGTGTGTCCAACTCGATCTCACTGTTTCAAGGTTAATACTTTCTAAATGGAACAAAATCATTGGACCTTAGGCCAGGGGCTGCAAGTTTATTTATTGATCCAGCCTGGCCTCTTGGGTTTCTTGGTTTGGTGAGATGGTGCATTTGTCAGTACATTGGAAAGGCATTTTGTTTCCTCCAGAATGAAGAGCACTGCTCTTGAATTTTAAACACAAGAAATAACTGTCCAGTAAGGCTTATGGGCACAAAGAGTAAACAGAAAGCCTCATGTTGGTACAGGAAGAAAATAGCCAATTTCTGTAGAGCCCGTCTATCAATATCTACTTAAATTTTATGCCTTAAAAATAATAGGACGAAATGACAGCCTCTGAAAATCTGCATAGTAAGTAAACACCTTTTTATTCCAAACTTTGTCTAATGAAGTTACTCTTGGTTAAGTATGTTTATTTTTAAAGATGTTTTACAATGTCATAATATTTTAATATTAAAATATATATGTAATGGGACTATGTTATGAACTACCAAAGTATCTCTACATGGACTACTTATTAATTGCAAAGGGTCAAAGATCCCTTTACCATAGAGAAATCTGATGAATAAATGATCCAAATTAACACTCCCAATACTAGGATAAATGAACATTGCATGTGTTCTGAAGGTATGTGGCATGAAGGACACAATATCACATCTGTGGAATACCTGCCAAAAATGCTTAACTGCTGTCTAACCATGAGAAACATCAGACAAAACCAGATTGAGATGTATTTCACAACAAAACTGGCCTACATACTTCAAAATGGAGATATCACAAAAGAAAGCCAGAGGAATTGTTCCAAATTGAAGGAGTCTGAAGAGACGTGACAACTACATGCAAGGACTTACATCCAAATCAGAAAAAAAAAAAAAACAGAATTACTATAAAGGATATTATTAGGAAAATTTGCAAAATAAAAAGTTGAGCAAGAAAAATAATGATATCTTTACAAATAATTGAGAACGTTTTGACATTTCTTTAGAAATAATATGAATTGATTTGAAAGTTATTTTGAAAACAATCTAGAGCTAGAAATTGAACAGCTTGCAGAGAAGCCTTTGCGTTCACTTCACTATTTCAAAATGCAATAAAAATAAGATTCTGCCTATTTCAAGTGAAACAAATTTATTACAGAACCTTATTTCAGCTTAGGCATTATCTAACTTACACAGATCAATTTTACTTGCATAGAATTTAAAGATTTGGGAAGAGTTCCTTTATTTTAATTTGTTTACCTGTTTAAATTTTATTTAAAGTAATTTGAAAGACATTTTGTTCTTTATACATGATCCTGTTTGAAAAGTGTTTATCTGTTTACTGATTTGGCAGTACGATTACACACGAAGACTCTAAAACAGCCACCCAGGCAACACTGACACAGTAGTGTGGGGAGGTAGATTAATTTATAGACTCCTCAGTTTTTGTATTTCACCATTTAATATTCTACCTCCATGCCTGGCAGACTGTGTTTAGCTAAGTATCTTTGTTAGAAACCATTCATCCATTCATTTGTTAGACACATTTATTAAGCAGCTATGAGATTATGGCCCTTTGCTGGGTCCTGGGACTACTCAAATAAATTTACACTGTGTTTATCTCCTCACACAGGCAATGCATTGACTTACGGAACTTCTAGGTAGTTCTCCAAAGTTCTCAGCTGGTTGATAGGTAAATAGGGTTTTTAGTGTGAGACGATGAGTAGAACTACTTCTAACCCATGCTTTCTCATGAGAGTTATATTCATGAATAATCTTTTCTTCCTTTAGTACCTGTTTATTTATTTAAGATGCATTTCAACAAATGTATATAGTCACGTAACCACCATCACTATCAAGATATAGAACACTTCCATCGTGCCCAAAAGTATCCTCATGCTCCTATACACCTCTTTTCCTCTCCCCTCCCCCCAGTCTGATTTCTGTCCTTATCATTTTGCATTTTCCAGTGAGTGATATAAATGAATTGTACAGTGTGTGACCTTTTGCGACTGGCTTGTTTAACTTAGCATAAGGTTTTTCGGATTCATCCATGTTTCTGTAAATATCATTAGTTTGTTAATTTTTATTGCCAAATAATAATATTTTATTATTTGGATATAATTTAGTTTGTTTCTCCATCCAGCAGTTGATGCTATTTACTATTCTAGTTTTGATTGATTATGAATAAATTTATTATAAACATTCATATGCCAGTCTTTTTTGACATGATTTTGTCTCTTGAGTAATTATCTAGGAGCTGTATTTCTGGGATGTATATTAAATGTATATTTATACTTTTTAATACATGTTAAATTGTTTTCCAAGGTGGCCACATGCACCACCTTGCGTCTCCACTAACAATGAATGAGAATTATTCATATCCAACCTCGCACTTGATATTTTTAGTCTTTTTTCATTTTAGTCATTCTAGAAGATATGTTTTCCATCCAAATATCTTTTAGTCAGCTCATTTAAGAGAGGTGCGTAATAGTTCTTTATGTATTGTAGATACAAACCCTTTGATAAATATGTGTTTTGGAAATATTTTATCCCAGGCCTATGGAGGGCTGGTTTATTTTCTTAAGAGTATATTTGTTGAGCAGAAATTTGACAAAGTCTGATTTTTGTTCTAGTGTGAGTTTTTATGTCTATATCTAATAGATCATTTTCTAACTTACCTTCACAAAAGTATTCTTCTATGTTTTCTAGATGATTTAGTTTTATCTCTTACATTTACATTCATCATCAAAATATCTTAAGAATTTGTCTATTTCAACTAATTTGCATAATATATTGGTATAAATTTTTTCATATTTTCTTATCATCCATTTAACTTTGGAGTTGGTAGAGATATCCTATTTTTCATTCTTGAGTGTGGCAATTTGATTTTCTTGTTTTGGTCAGGCTGACTCGAAATTTACCAATTTTAGTGATTGATTTTCTTTATTTTTCCATTTTCTACTTGATTGATTTCCCATCTGGTGTTTATAATTTCTTTCCTGCTGGCTTTGTATCTAATTTCTTCTTTTTAGAAATTTCTTAAGGTGGAAACAGATTATTGGTTTGAGAACTTTCTTTTGTTGTAATATAGGCCTTTAGAGCTCTCAATTATCCCTAAGTACTGTTTTAACTACATCTAAATATTTTAATGTGTGAGTTTGTCTTAATTCAGTTCAAATCTTTCTAATTTCCTTTGTGATTTCTTTTTTACCTTTATAGTATTTATAAAATATGGTTTAATTTTTAAATGTTTGGTAATTTCCCAAATTCTTTTCTGTTTTTTTTTTTTTGCTAACTTAATTCCTTTGTAGTTGGAAAATGTACTTTAAATCATTCACTACTTTTAAATTATTAAGACTTCTTTGGTGTCCTAAGGGATGGTCTATTCTGAGGAATTTTTCATGTGTACTTGAAGAATAACATGAATTACACTCTTTTGAGTGCAGTGTGCTATGAATGTTAATGAGGTGTGTGGTTGCTACTCTCGATTCATTGTCCCCCTAATTTTAATTTTTATCCTGGATATATACATACTGCCACTCTATCTACATAATACTCAGGCAGTAGTTGGGCAGTGATTGGGCTCATATTCTTCAAGCCATTGGGTTGCCAAACCCTGCTGATGAATTTGTATTTGGGATGGGAGCACATTCAGAGTTCAAGCGATTTTAATGTTCTTGGTTTTCACTTTCCGCTGGGCCCATACGTGTAATTTTCCCAGTCAGCCAGAGATGCGTGGAGAGACTTTCTTATACTTTGAAGGCAGTCTCATTTCCAGGCCCACATCCTTGTTCAGTCTTTGCCTGCTTTCCCATTGGCCCCAGAAGACGAGTCCAGCAGGGCTGTGTGTTTCCCCCTTTTTCTGCTGAGCTGCTACGTTTTCTGACAACGCTGCAGGGAACCGGTTTTTCAACTCTGTTCCAAACTAAGTCAGCACTCTCTGGCAGTGAAATGGCTGGTTATCATTCTAGCCCTCCACCTGTACAGCCACCATTCCCATCTAGTAAAGTAGGCACTGGGGCTGGGAATGCCTCTGGCAGGCGGGCCACAGGCTCCGCAGTTCTTTTTGGACTTTAAGGGAGCTTTTCATGACTCGCTGCTTCTCGACTTGGTCAATGTTTGGAGCACTGAAATGGTTGTCAGCAACTGATTTTTTTTTCACCTTTACATGTGTCTGTTGGGGAGAGGATTTTTCAGAATCTTCACTGTCATAAATTGAGGTTATGCCAATTAAAAGGGATTTAAAAGAAAAATGTATGGCTTTTTTGTGGCGAAAGAAATGATATATGGCTTAGTGAGTTAATGATGAAAGCCTGTAAATCAAGTAAGATTATTGAGATTGATAAAGATGTAAATTAGAACCAAATTTAATATCAAGTTGAAGAAAACGTTAAAAGCTTCTGAAAGATCTGTCTTTGGTGATCTGTCATGAGGCTGGTTATGAAAGGAGAGGAATTTAACATAGTATAATGCAGAAAAAGAATTGAATTATGTTAAAAATTCAGAGTTAAAAGGGCCCTCCAATATTCTCTAATCCAGTTGCCCCAACACTGGGCTATGGATTCGTAGGGCCTTGGGATCTGTGAAATGTTTTTCTCTAATCTATACCACAACTTTTAAAAAAGTAACAATTTAAGATGCTACTTACAAAGTTAAATGTCATTAGTTAAAAGAGCTATGTTTTAACCAACGTAACATTATTTTCCTACATTTTTGTATTAAAATGTTATTTTTCTTCCATGAAATGGTGGGAATAGGAGAATATACATACCACATTCTTATTTAGCAATATTAAAAAATTTTCACTGCATGTTATTCTCTAATGTTTTGAAAATTGATTGCAGGTCCTTGAGAAGTCAAATGCTTTTCTCAAATTCACTTATTTTTTTTATGAAGAGAAAAATATCTTCATAAGAAAGGCTTTTTATTTAAGTGACAGGCAAAATGAATTACTGCTTTCCCTTCTGTGTAATTTAGCTGTTTGAGTTAATTTTTACCAATTTTCTGAATGATAAAATCTTATTTGGGCTTGGGAAAAAAATCACCCATCGTTCTTAAATCTTTCTTTTTAAAATCACTTTAGTGATGATTAGAGGACTTTACAATTGGCAATCCAGAATCACACTCATGTGGTTTTGTTATGGGCTCATCACAACACTTGTCGTCTAAAGATCCAGAGCTTTGTGTAGATATGCAAGGGATTTATATACCATATGATTCTTCTGTTTAGAAGCAATCAGCTCATTCTTACTGTGTCTGTTGGCCCTGTCTACTAGGAAGATGTGAGCTTTATTCTCTGGAGACCATGTTTATTCATTTAATAATGTGAGCATTTCCAGGTGTTGGCTTCATTGGTCTAGTTATGAGAAAGAGGAAAGTGAATAAGGAACACTCAAGCAAGAATAAAGCAGAAGTTTGCCATGTACTGATAAATTCTCCAGGGAGGATGTGCAAAGGGTAAAGTGAATTCTGCTGACAGAAGCGTTAGCTTTGGACAGTTCAGGTTGAAGATATGTCCCTCCAAATACATTTTGCATTTATTCCCAGGGTCACTACCATTCAGAAACCACCTTTATCGTTTCTGCCTTGGGTTAGGGTTTCCAAGGGTGCTCCTTCTTTACTTCTAGGGACATTATAAATCAGGATCATTTTTAATGGTTCGTTCTTTCCCTGGCTTGAAGGATCTTAGACCACATCAATATTAAACATCTGAACTCCCAAGTTCATGTGACGGCTGGTCTATAATTTCAAGTTCCAGAGGAAGACTTCCGGTTTTCTTTGCAGAGCCCATGTTGAGATGGGCTCATTACCCTGATTCTCTTGGAGTTGGGAGTTTTTTCTAGTCTATCCTTTTGCTCAGGTCTATAGCCCTTCAAAGGTCCTTGGTTGGAAGATAATTAAACTCAGAATTGAGATTTAAGAAGGAGAAATAAATATCACTAAACAGGTGGGTAAATCTAAATATTATGATTATATAAGACAATGTCCAAACTTTAAAGGTGGAAAAAACAAGGGGAAAATAAACCAGTGGGCTAGAGTGACACATACAACAGTTGCAGGTATTTTCAGAGTTAAATTTCAATAAGGTTCTTGTGTTCTTGGGAAGATAGACATGATGATTACTTTGTGACAAAATATACTTTGAGTCAAATAGCTATTAGGAATAAAGAGGGTCATGACACAATCTAAAAAAGGTACACGTCAACCTAAAGATATAGACTTTCTAAATTATTATTATAAAGTAAGTACATACTCTTAAATATATAAAAAGCAACTATTTAAGATGGCAGAGTTGTGCAGTGGAAGCATGCTGGGCCCATAAAAAGCAAGCAGTTAACAGAATTACAAGGAAAAACCAAGAAATACATAGTGGAAGGTTGTAATACACCATATATTTGTAACATTCAGGTGGGTGATGGGTACAGAAATATTTTTTATGTCATACTTTTTTGGGTAGATTGGTTAACAAGGAAAGCCTTACTATAGAAGATGCAAGCTAATTTAGAATGAAAACTGTTGTACAGACCCTTGTGATGGTGGTGATAGTGAAATGTTAAAGATGTCACAAGCATACAACCAACTTTTCATCCATCCATCCATCCATCCATCCATCCATCCATGAACTCAATAAATGCCCAATATTGTACCAATCACTGGGATGGTTAAAGTTATAGAAAAGAAATAAACCATGTTTCCTTTACTCCAAGTCGAATATAAAGAGATATAAGAAAGTAAATAATGGTTATATCACTGTGTGAGTAGAGATATATTCCAAATGCTCCAGAGCACAGAAGGGGAAAGTAATAACTTGGTCAGTGGAGGCAGTTTTCAACTGTGCTGAACATAGAACATATAAAACAATTTTTTTCAGCCAATGGTTTTGTTCATTAATCATTTAGACATATTTTATGGTACACCTCCAAGATATTTTTAATTTTTTGAACCATAGGAGATGTGTTGAATAAACACAGCAGTAAGTTCTAATGGCTCTCTGCCATTTAGATCGCTTGTGCTAAATAAGGATACCATAGCTATGCCAGGCTCCATATTCTTGAGGTTTCTTCTAGTTGGAGGTAGATTCAAGTGAGCTCTTTGTAAATCACTCTGTCAGATTTATAGAGAAGGGAAGCTTGTAAAAGTATTTCTTGTGGTCATTCAATGCCCTTTGTCTTTTGCCTAGAGCTTGCTATATTGAAGGTCTAACCAATACATCAAAGAAATATATAGGATTGTAGCTTAGATCTCACCCAGAGAGACAATCAGAAGGGAATGGTGATGAATGAACATCTGAGTACTCAAATGATGTCTTTATACCATTTCCACAAATAAATTGCTTGGTAATTATTTGGATAGGTAAAAGAACATATACTTTGACACACTGGGCAAATCATTCAGCCATTCCAAAGCAATCACTGAGACTCCAGGTATTTTTATTCCACAGCCATTTAAGTACCACGTAGGCAGGGCCTCCCACCCAATATTTTGAGTACTTCGCAAGCCTCTTACCTAAAGGTGTTCTCTCAATTATTTTAAACAACTACCAAAAAAAGGGCACCTATAATAAATTAACAATAATTCCCTAATTTTAATATTAATAAATTTCTAATGTGGCATTATTTAGGGCCAAGAACCTAAGTATTAAGGAAGGTAGAGAAATGTTTAAGGGAAAAGGAAAGGGCAATGTGAGAAGGCAGTCAACATAAAGGTATTCTAAACTTGGACCATAATATCTCTGGCTAACTCTATGACATATTGTAAGATTCAGGATTGTTATAAAACACCTTATTAATATTTAAACTCAAGCCACAGATTCAGATGGCAAACAGTTTCATGTGGGAGCAAACTTAGTCAAGGCCTACACATGACAAATGCAAAAGGTGCAAAGAAAACCTTTAGGTGAACTCATTAACTGTAGCCAATTTTAAGTTTTAAGCCTCTTTAAACACTTGATGATGACATTTAGAAAACAGACAAATAGCCTCTCAAATTCCATTTATGGGCTTCAATATGTGGGACCTGACGTGGGCATTTGCAGAGCCATAGACAGTGGTTTAAATGACAAGCAGGAGGGACGGTGACAGACATCTCCCATAGGCCAACGTTTTCCCTCTGTCCCTCATACCTGTCCTCAGTACTGTACTTGATTCTTCCTGGTTCCTCACAGCTTTGTTTAATTTCTTGAAATTCTAATTGCCACGTGCACTCCCCTCCGTTCTCATTATTCTGGACTCTTTTTGTTCCCCCTCCATAGAATTTACTGATTTATCATGTTTACAGTTTAAGTGTTTGCCTCTTCTCCCTAGAATGTAATCACTATGAGGGTATCTACTTTCATCTGGTCCCCATCTTCATTTCGGTCATCATCTGGTCAGTAAGTTTTTGTTTAGTTGAACATAATTAACTTTGAGCAGATGAAAATAAAGTTTTTAACTGGAACAGATATTAACTTCTGAGAAGCAATTGGAAAAAGAAAAAGTACATTAAAAAAAAAAGTTAACCTACTAAAACATGGTTGATATTTTAAAACGTTAAAAAGGGGTGATGTGACAAGTCATGATTTATAATGTATTGATGTTTCCAGGGCCTCAGCTTCTCAAAGAAGAAAGAGTTTCTTAGGGGTTTTGGGACTGAACCAGAAAACAGGTAGATTAAGATGGTGTCTGAGGGCTTAAGGTGTGGCACTGGGGAGAAATATTGTAAAATAAGCTTCATCTATCTCAACTTGCTTGCCTTTAGTTCATAAAAGGCCACAGACTTTACTGCCATCTTTCCATGTTGCCATAATAGTGCACGTGAACGTCCTGGCTGATGCTCTCAGTGATGCCGAAAAGAGAGGCAAACGACAGGTTTATATCAGGCCATGCTCCAAAGTCATCATCTGGTTTCTAACTGTGATGATGAAGCATGGATACATCGGTGAATTTGAAGTCATTGATGATCCCAGAGCTGATAAAATCGTTATGAAACTCTCAGGCAGGTTAGACAAGTGTGGAGTGATCAGCCCTAGATTTGATAACCTCAGCAGGCAGCATGGACCATGAAAAATCAAAATGAAAACACACAGGAAGGAAAATCCTGGGTTTCTTTTTCTAGGAATGCAATACAGCATGCGAATAAAGTGCCTCAGTGGACCATTTTTTTAAAGGGCACAGAACAGGAAGAAGGGTAGCAGACTAGGAAAGGATGGGAGGGGGGAGTATGATTCATGTTTCTGGGGGTTAAGACTTGAATCTGATTTGGTGTTTACGAGATGTATAATTAGACACTTTAGAAATTAGATTAGAAATGAGACATTTTAAACAATCTATTTGTTTAGACATTATAGGTTCAGGATCCATAGGGGTTATAGTTAATAAAAGAGAAAATTCTCAATTCTTTTTAATGGCTACATAATGTTCCAGGAAAGGAATATACCAGGATTTAGTTAGCAATCCCTGTATTGATGAGTAACTGGGGTGTTTCTATGTTTTATTAAAACAAACAGTGTTGCAATAATCATCATATATTTTAGCAATTGTGCAATTATGTCTATTCAAATGACTCCTACAAATTATGGTTTAAATAGTAAACAACTTATTTGAGAGTAAGTTATGGATTTTTTGCCACTGCTTAATTTTAGTACTTATTTTTAGAAAAAAATATTTTGATACTCTAAAATTCTTTGAAGCAAAGAATACAAACTTACAGTAATTGTATGGTAAGTTTAATGTGCACATAATGAAGACAGGCATTTATTTTAATTACCCCAAATTTGGCAGATGTCCCTTTTGCTTTCATTTGTCAATTATTTACGTTATTGTTGATGATGTTTTTGAACAGAGCATAATTTAGTCTCATCAGCATCACCAAAAAGAATCAAAGTGAGAATTACTCTCTTTAGTTATTTTTCTTGTCATTTCTTATCTGTCATAAATGGAGTATATTTAAATATTTAGAGCATGAATTTTGATTTGGGTATACTGTCCCATGTTATGTATCAATGATATATTTTAAGAGGTGGTGAAATACATAAAACTCTCCCCTTCTCACAAGGTCTTGTTGCAGCCCAAGATATCCCAAGAGAATGATTTTCCAGACACAATAATTGAAGTTTACTTTTTCAAGGGTTCAAACACACGTTTCGTATCTCAGTTTCTGTGGGTCAGGAGTCCAGGCTTGGATTTGCTGAGTTCTCCACTTGGGCATTCTCCAGGCTGGAGACAGATCATGGAGGCCACCTTAGAATTCTGACTTACCAAGCTTCCCTTCTAAAACAGACCACATTATACTTTATTTAATAATTTTTGAAAATGCAGGAATAATATTATGAATATCCACTCATACTTTGCTATTATACAGATATTAGAATTGTGCTTGAGCATAATTCTATATTAGCTTCGAGTTATGGTGACAACCAATTCTTCTGCCTCTGTTTTTTTATCTTCGCTTTAGAGTTGATTTCCTGAGGACTGAGTTTTCTAGACTGTTTATCACTAGATAAAATAAAGAATTCTTGTTTGGGGGCTGGTAAGAAAGGGCTTTTAAAGTGTAGAATGTCTGTCTGCTTCCTCCTGCAGTATTTTTATGAATATTTTACATTGTTTTCCTCTCACCATTTCAAATCTTTCCTAGCGATGGGTTTAGTAAAATAAAACTGCACAGAGAACAAAGGGCATCACCTGTCATCCACAGCAGGAATTAAAGAAATATCGTCCTAAAACAGCAGGATTATATTTCATATGACTCAATCTTCAAATAAAATGACTTCAAGGTCATTGATGGGTAAGGAGGAGAATAAATGCTAATAAATAAAAATTGTATAACATATGTTATACCATTTTTCAAGCACTGAAAATATCATATAAATTTTATTTATTTATTTATTTGTTTGTTTGTTTGTTTGTTTATTTATTTATTTATTTAAATGTCTATAGCACCTGGTCTTCCTAGCACTAACCAGGCTTAACCCTGCTTAGCTTTCAAGATCAGATGGGATTGGGCACTTTCAGGGTGGCATGGCCATAGACATAAATAATTTTCATACAGCATAGTACACAGGCTTACTTATTAGCATTAGTGGTATGCAAACACATTTTCTCTACACATAAGTGTGTCTACTGTGTGTCTATTGTCTTAACATTTCTGGCAAGTAGGCCATGGATTCACTTTTAAAAATGTTTATACCCTTTGATCAAATTATTCAACAAATCAAAAGGTGGTGAAATGTCTAATTATCATGAGTAAATAAAGTTATTACACATTATATTGTAAAGTCATAAGAAGATGCATTTATTTTATTATTTTTAAATTATTTTTATTATAGTGACATTGGTTACTGAAATCCAATAAGTTTCAGGTGTACAACTCAACATTTAAGACACACACACACACACACACACACACACACACACACACTGTATTGTGCGTTCCTTGCTCATAGTTAAATTTCTTTCTGTCACCACATATTTGACCCCTTTTACCCCAACTACCTCCTCCCTCTCCCCTTCCCTCCTTCCTCCCCCCTGGTCACCAATATTCTATATAAGAAGATACATTTAGAGGATATTCCATGACAAAATAGAATGTCCATTTCATTAAGTTAGTGATTTTTCAGCCTGCAATTTTACACACAATCCCCCCATACAAGGAGACATTTGGTAATGTCTGGAAACATTTTCAATTGTCATAAGTTGGCGTCAGGGGTGCTGCTGACACCTAGTGGGTAGAGGTCAGGGACGCTGCTAAACATCCTAAATGTATAGGACAGACTCTACACAACCAAGGGTTTGCAGCCCAACAGCCAATAGTGCCTGACAGTAGTGCTGGGAGGGGAAACTTTGCACTAAGTAGTCTACAAACCCGTAGCAGATTTGAGTCCAGTACAGTCTAAATATATATGTTTGTAGCTATTTCTGTAATATATTTTTTAAAAAAAATTTAATTACAGTTGACATTTATTATTTTGTATTGGTTTCAGATGTACAGAAAGTATAGTGGTGAGACGTATGATTTATGAAATGATCCCCCGAATTAGTACCCACCTGGCACAACACATAGTTATTAGAATATTCCCTATGCTGTACTTTATGTCCCCATGACTATTTTGTAATTACCAATTTCCACTTCTTAATCCCTTCACCTTTTTCACCCAGCCACCCCAACCCCTCTCCCTTCTGGCAAACATCAGTTTGTTCTCTATCTGTGAATCTGTTTCCATTTTGTTTGTTCATTTATTTTAAGAATGAAATCTAATGTAGATTCCTGATAGACATCTTTATTTAAATTAAGGTTTCCCATCATTACTGTATTTTGTTTTGTTTTTTTAAGAACAGATATTAAAATGTGTCAAATGCTCTTTATTGAAAAGATAATGTGCTTTTCTGCTTTTAACAGTAATGTAGTGAAATCCATTCATACAGTTTTTAATATTGATTGCATGGTTATTAGATAACCAAGTCTACAGAATAAAATTTGCTAATATTTTACTTTACAACTTTGCATATGCGGTATTGGGAGAGACCTGTAGTACTCCTTATTTAGTGCTCTTCCTTCTCAGAGATGCTTGGCTTAGTAAAAAAGACAAATTCTTATCTTTGCTATATTCTGGGCTGCTTTAAACAATAGAATTATGTGGTCTGCACGTTTGTTAGAACATTTCTATAAAACCATCTATGCCTTCATGAGGGTTGATTTTGACTACATTTTTGCATTATTTTGTGGTTATTAGGCAATCCCATTAGCTTGTCTTTCCTTGACTTAATTTTAAAGTTTGTATTTTCATGGAAAACTCTTTAGCTCATACAGATTCTAAATTTAACAGTGCCACATATAATGAAAAACTAAATGGGTTTACTTTTGTTTTACTAAAGACAACTGAACGCCCCGTGACTATTACCTATGATGTTTTTTTTTTTTTATGACTGTTTATATTATAGTGCTATTTTAGTAAGCAGAAGTTATTGAGTCTCATATTTTTAAGGGACTGTTTGAAGATGTGGTCCTACAATTAGCTTTCCTGCTACTTTATACCTATTTGGCAGACCATCCCTTATTCTAGGCATTGTTTGGTTTAGATGATTTATGCACATAATGCCATTTAATTCTCGAAACTACCCTATTAAGTAAATATTAATACTGATGTTGTGGAAATGATTAAACGCATACTGAGAAGGTATTGTTTTTGTTCAATACTCCCAAACAAGTTTGTGGCAGACGTGGGCTTTTAACCAAATATTTTGGCAGCAGGGGAAAATTCATGAGACAAGGGAGGAAAAATCTTGTTTCTCTACTTATTTTTAGGTTTTCCAGCTGGGGCTCTGTAAATGAGACTGGTCAGAGACATTAACAAGACAAAAACAAACAAGGTCATTACCATGTGCATTCTGCAGCACACCAGGGAGCTCTGGAGATGAGTAACCCAAAGGCAAAGGCGTGGTTAGAATTCGTGTATAAATACAAACAAAGCAAATGAAGTTTTAGGCTTCTAGACTGGAGAGGCAAATTGAGAGAGGTTGACCAGGAAAAGAATGGTAAACAAGGGTTGTTTAATAAGGTTTGTTATGCAGATTTAAGTCAGAACCCCTTGGGTGGGCAGTTGTTAGCCAATCCTGCTCTTCCTAGTTAGGGAAAAGGAGACATTTGTACAAATGGAAATTTTGTTTACAAAAGGAAAATTTGTGCATTGTTTTTAGAGAGCTTTGGTTGGTTCTCAATAACCATTACTTCAAAATAATTCATACATCAAAGAAGCATATTTGGGGATGGCCTTAACCAGTACCACCTCACTGCTATGTCCCTGGTACAGAGTCGAATTATGATGAAACTTTGTAGGGATCTAGATAAACCAGTATATTCCCAGAATATACCTTGCAGGTGGGTTTGAAGCCTGACAGACACCTGGCAGAGAACTGTGTCTGCTGTGTGAACTGCTGGTCAGGTGTATTTCTTGAGAGTTGAACCAAAGGACATTTTAAGTTTATCGCTGAAAAGATTTGAATTTGCAGGTTTGGAATTGTCAATCACACTGAGGTGCAGAAGAATGAAAATAGGGAGACTGAAGTTAATCAACACAGGAACAAGAAACCCATCTTGCACTTTCTTAGGTGATTTCTCTCTTTAATACTTTTCCTCCTACCTCCTAAATTCTTCTAGGTGGGCTAATAATCAAATTAACAGATAAACAGGAAAAAAGTCAAAATTTTAATACTTGTGCATGGGGAATTCATAAGCTTGAAAATTTCAAAGACAGTGAGGCAACATTGGGTATCTAAAATATTTTTGGACAAAGGAGAAGGGAGATGGTGGTGGGATATTAAATTTCAGAATGAGAACAGGCTATTTGCAGGTAGTTGAAGAAAGATGGGACATACTTGGATGGCCAATTCTTGCTGGACAGCTCAGAAACAATGGGACACAGTGGGTGTCTAACTAATGGAGTCTGCTTAATGTCCTCTTATTTACCATATTCAAATTAGGCTAGGGGAGCATTCCAAGATTTTCTTGCTGAAGTAGGTTTCTGTGTTTGAATTTCTTCATCAGGAAAGGGGAGGGCCAAATACTCTTTTTGAGGCTTGTTAATAAACAGCTTAAAATCAATATCCCCATAGGCAGTTCCAGAGAGGCAAAATACTGGTTCCCTTCAAAATAATAATTAGTTGCACCCTAAAAAACTTGAGAAAAACATTCATTTCGATTGGTTAATGTGATTGTTAAATACTGAAATTTTTGTCTGCTTTAACAAAAATGAGCTAATTTGTGGAGAGAGTTATATGGTTTGAACCCTTGAAGTTAGTAATAAGTACACAGAATTCATGTGGTTTTTATTTATTTATTTACTTTTAAAAAAATTCATGTTGTTTTTAATAATCTCCATTTACTAAATGAAGAAGGGGCAGTTGACATGAAAATAGAGTTATTAGGCTTCTGTAGTTTGTAAAAAGACATAAAGACTCCTATTCACAAATACTATTGAATTTTAAGTTATTCTGAATTGGCAAATTGAATGGATGTTGTGACTTTAAGAAGCCAATGAATACTAGAAAGAAACAAATCATTAAACCTTTAAACAGATTTTTTATCGTCTCCAAGTATTCTGATTTATCCCTTTCAAATAGAGTTGTCCCTGGCCAGGACCATGTACTGAGCCATTGTGAGAAGCAGGTAGCTGGAACTGCACAGGACTCATGGTGGCAAAAGGCAAGTAGAGTGTGTGTTTAGCCATGGTCAAATAGTGACTAGTTACAAGTTCGTATCCTCAGGAGAACCTACACTTAAGCAAGTGCCTATTTCAGAACCTAGGACAGTTCCATTTAAAAGGTGCAGGCAGGCAGCTAGCCGGCTAGCTGGTGGATCAGGCCTGATTGCCTGATGGCTGTATTCTTACTTCTTCTCTGTCCACGTTCATTCCAGCCCTTAAGACTGAATATTGAACGTGCGTATCACTGTAACCGAATGAAAGCTCATAGTGCTCGCCACACAACAGCCAGGAAGTCAAGTGGCAAGGAGTTGGGGAAAGGACAGTGACTATATCTAGAAAGCCACCACACCTAGAAAATGGAAGACTAGGGTCCTAAAGAACCATCTTGAGAAAATACAGAAATGTATTTTCTTTTATTTCAGTGGAAGGGGAAAACAAGAGGGGTTCAAGGTCAGGAGGTGATGGATGACTGCAGACCTCTGTATGCCAGTAAGCATTTAAGGGGGGTTGTGAAATTTAGTGGCTTTGATCAACAAATTTCCAGTTGTTGTGGCCCCAGTCACAAGGTTCCTATAAATCTGTTGAGTAACAATCATTATTTTTGTATATATCTTTCTTATCTCCCAGCGGAGGCATTTTCAAGATGGGGGGTTGTTTCAGTAATTCCTAGGCTACAGGTTAGACCCCTTTAATGATTAGCATATATGTGTGCAGGACTAAATAGAAGTCACTAACCCACATGTTATGAGAACTGGGCAGGCTCCAGCAAGATGGAGTCAGAAAGACTTTTATTTTATTCTATTATATTTCTTGTACTCTGTATGTGTATTGCTTCTGCAACCTGAGTACTATGGCTGTTCTCATTTCTGCTTTTGGTTTTTGGTTCAAGCCTACATTTGATGATTTTTTAAAACAATATTTCCTCAATGCTAATATTATAGCAGGAAATGGGGACAGAGACACAACTTATGGTTTGTCATTGGGTATGGATAATTTGAGGGATGGCTCTCTTTGTATCAAAATAATGTTTAGTAATTAAATTTGTACCTTAGGACTATGTGGGAGATTATTCATTTTCAGTCTATATAAATCTTATTTATGCTGTATTTCTAGTCTTACCCATTGTTATAGTTCAGAGATTAGCCATAATTGTTCAAACATGTAAGTCTGTTTTCCTCTCCTGGGAGCGATATTATATCACAGTCATTGTATTAAACTATGAGATATTTCATATGTTTAAGAAACTTAAATCTCTTGTTTGGGGCCCAAGATTAACTTGCCAGATAAGAATATCTTACAGTGAATTAAGTTTTAGCATGTTTCCATTTTTGTTTCTTCCTCCTGCTATTTTTATTAACTTAAGTAAATTAAATTTCCTTTCAGAGGATGACATCAACCCCAGATCCTTCTTTTAGGATGTCTGCTCAAGTCATCTTCTGACCCTGAAATTTACACCCTGTAGTTTCAGGATCTTTATCCATGTGTAGAAGCAAAAGATGAGGCTGAGATACCAGATCTGAAGGGGTGTTACCTAGGAAACAAATCAAATTCTAAAACTGTGTTTTCTATAATCAGCTATGATTAGAGATGAACTCTTGAAATTTAACTTCCCAGGAATGTATCTTTTTGTGAGCCTGGTTTGCATAGAAACAATTGAAAGGATCTAGTAAGCAAATATATTTGATGAGATATTCAGCATTTTTCTGCTTTTTGCCCTTTAAACAACTTGAGTTCTGTTTGACCTTTAAC
Source organism: Cynopterus sphinx (assembly GCA_030015415.1). Classification (NCBI taxonomy): domain Eukaryota; kingdom Metazoa; phylum Chordata; class Mammalia; order Chiroptera; family Pteropodidae; genus Cynopterus; species Cynopterus sphinx. The sequence continues at coordinate 4,071,480 of CM057388.1, forward strand.
AAATATAACTACTTTGGGCTTATTCATGGGGAAAGAAAAATTTAATTATGGAACATTTAGGTTTTTGAATATTTAGGATGCATGAAGAGCAATAAAAGGTATGGAATTCACATATTATAGACCACTTAAGTTCCTAAAATGCTGTTTTAAATTCTGAATTTATTTTACAAGAGCAGTATAAAATAAGCATTATTTTGGGAGAAAAACACTACTGTAAAACCCAAGTTCTAGTTCCTACAGTTTATACCCCCAAGATACCTTAAAAACATAGAAAAACAAAACAAACATAGCAGCAGCCCCAAGATTTTAAAGAAACAGTGAACTGTATGACAGGTTTCTAGCAGTGAATATTTCAAACCAGAGTATGGCCCCCACACCCTTGATATTCCCAGAAATGCCCACTGCCAGTCAGGGCTGCCTATGGTCACCTCTTCTGGTCTTGGTCACTTAAAGCCAATCATTAAGTAAATAATTTGTATATTCTCAAGTTACCCTGCAATTTTGACATGCCTAGATTACTGATCTGATGGCTCAAAATAGTACATCTGTTCCTCTCATTCTTACAGTGAATGGTTATTATAAGCAGAATAAGGCCCTTGCCATGAAGATATCTACATCTTAATCCTGAATTGTTACATCATATGCCAATGGGAGACTACAGGTATGATTAAGTTAAAGATCTTGAGATGGGAAGATTATTCTAGATTTGATATGGGAAATGTAAAGAAATCTAAGATGGCTACCTTGTCCTGGAGGAACACTACTTTTCCTGAGCATATGAAATAAAAGACTACCAAGTGTGCAGAAGTAATCAATGTATAAATCTACCTGCCGGCCTTTGTTCAGAGCTCAGACTCTGGAGAGTGATTCTTCTGAGCCTGCCACCATAAATAAACCTCCTTTGATTCTTATTTTGCTGAGTTCCTGCTTAGTTCTTCCAGGTTCATGGGCCAAAATTTGCAACAGACTATCTAAAAAGGCACAAAACCATCACAAGGTTATTTCCAAGAGAGAGGCAGGAGGGTCAGAGTCAGAGAAGGCAATATGATGACAGAAGCAGGAAGGGAGAGGGAGGGGGGGGGAGAGAGAGAGAGAGAGAGAGAGAGAGAGAGAGAGAGAGAGAGAGAGAGATGGAGTCGAAGATGCTACTCTGCCTGCTTTGAAGATGGAGGAAGTGTCCATGAGCCAAGGAATGCCAGCACCCGCTAGAACCTGGGAGAGGCAGGAAAACAAAATCTCTCTTAGAGCTTCCAGAAGAAACACATGCTGTTAACCTTTGATTTGACCCTTAAGAGTGATGAATTGAGTGTTCACATTCTTTCTGAACAATCAATATGGGCATATATTTTAAGAAAGGATTATTATGCCACTTCTTAGTGAGAGGTGTTTTAAAATATGTGGTTTTGATGCAAAAAAGAGAAAAGTCAAAATTTCTGGGAACTTCCATGGTTTAGAGAGGACAAGAGACAGAATTATTTTTTTTAACTGGGTTTTCACAGCAAATCCACTTATAAAGACAACTCTAATTGAGTTTAGTTATTATATCTGGTTTAAGTCATTTTGTTAGAATGTTAGGCCATGGTTCAAGGCTTCAATTCAATATAGTTCTGCCAGCTTTAAACAGATAAATAATTGTCCTGCAGCTGTGGACTGTACCACTAAAGGGAGCCATATACATAAAGGGTGGGGAGCATGAGCACAAGGTCCTGATTCATTGCAGGAAACTCCTCGCTACTGGAAGAAAACCAGCACTAATGACTGTGTCATCACCATTATCTCATATAAAAAATGGCTCTTTGGGCCCCAAAATATGTAGTTATATGTCGTGGAACTGATATCGTCAGTGTAATGAAACAGTCTTTTCAGAGATGAGAACTAAATTATGTAAAGTACAAGCCTTAATGCTTCTCAGATGTTGGTATTGCAAACCACTTCATTTCCTCACAGTGCTAAGACTGTCTTGGTCATTGTCACCTTTCATGGGAGTTGCGTGCTCAGGATTTATTTTGGAGAGTCAATGTTTTGTCTTAGAAAATTACTCTGTGGTGCTTTTCAGAGATTGGCTAAATTATCTACACATTGCAGGAGACAGTGATAAGATGGTTGAGTTACCTGCCCAGAGCCCATAAATACTGATGATTGTATGGGTCTCTGGGGATTGATTAGACCTAGTGATTATTTTCCTTTGGAGGCAGTAGATAAGCTTCACTTGTCCCTTACTTCTCTGTCCTTCTCTCTTGGCCTTTCTTCCTCTCTTCTTCTTTCCTCTTTGTTTCTCTTCCCCTTTCTCTCCTCCCTCCTTCCTCATCCTCCTTTCCTTTCTCCCTCATGTAAACACCCTGAACCCTAGCATATATTTCAGATCAGTGGGAATGGTCTTATTAAGTTGCACAAATCAAAGTATCTAGTAGAAGAGCTAATTTCTTCATGAAACAACCCTTTATAAAGCTATTTTGCATTTTCCTTTCAAACGTTCTACCATCCTGTGAGAGAGCTATTTACACCTATTAGTATTCAATTTCATTCACTTGGCCTTGGAAAGGATGAGATGCTTACTCAGTTTTGCACACACAGCAAGAGGCAGTGCTGATAAGGAAATCCAGGTTGGGTGGCTCCAAGATCCTTTTTGCCCTAATGCAGACTGATCTCTGCTCCCCCTTACCTCCCGTTAACAAAGGCAGACAGGCACAACTGGGAGGCTGATAGAGCCTCACAATATACCCAAGGCTGCCTCTTTCCCTTTTACCATCAATGTTTTTTTTCTTACAGGGTGGTAAAAACACTTCCAGTGCTCCACCTCCAATCTTACCAGCAAAAAGAAGGTCTGGCCCCATCAGCTGGCCAAAGAGCCAGCAATGAGTGCTGTACAGGACTTGAGTTTCCATGACACTCTCTGGCCTGAGCAAGCTTCAAACCCGTCAACGTTAAGATAGATGGTTTAAGTTTCCCGCCATTTCTGACACCGTTGTCATTAGCATTTAATCATGCTTCTTGGCAATATCCTTTTTGACTTACAGCTGGGAATGGTACATATCTATTTCTTTTCATGATTTCTGCCATTGGAAACAAAGCTGTGTTTTCATTCAACACTTTTTTATTAACAAAGGGGCAATTGGGAGGTGGCTCACTTGTGAAATAGATTGTTATGGAATTCTTTTCTATTTCCATCTCTGTCTCAATACTCATAAAGCATTTGTCAGGTTACAGCAATTATTTTGTCACCCATATCCTATAGTGTCTTGGTAATTAGTGTACAGTCAAAGAGCATGGCTTCGCAGACTACATAATCCATCATGCTCTCCATCACGCTCACCAGCATGCATGTCCTAGCATCCAGCAGTACAGCTGACGCTGGCCACACCTCCCACCCAACCTCCTGCCCCAAGTATTATGTAATTCAAAGGGCACTTACCGAAAAGCTTGTAGACAATAGAGATAATAGTGATTGGAGCAATTTTGTAATTCTGCTGTAATATTTTAAGTTACCAAACTATTTTATATATTTCAAAGATAGAGAACACACTGCAGTAAACATTTTCATACTGAACACATCATTTCTTCTTTATTTGCTACTGTTACTTCTTTTTCAAGCAATGGACACAGATGAAGATCTCCGTCCCATTTCCTTCTCCTCTGTGGAAGTAACTGGCATCCTGAAGCTGTGTATTTTCCTATCCATATTTTTATACTTGTATTCTCCATCTCTATGTATATATCCATACACTGTATATTATATCGTTTAGGGCATTTTTTCAGAATGTATATGTGTTTTTTATACTGCACCTTTTGCAACATGTTTTTATCTTTCAACAATGAGTATTTGAGGTTTATCCAAGTTGATACCTGTAGGTCTATTTAAAAAATGCTATTAGTGCTCATTGTATAACCATGCCAAGATTTATTTATGAAGTTACTTCTATTTTTTTTAATATTTGATTCTCAATTTTCCAAATAATGAGATTGTTTCCCAGCATCCTCCAAAGAAGATAAATGTTTCTTTTAAGTATAATTATGTATTCATAGGTTTAAATATATTTGATGAATTTCAATCAGTTGTAGCTGTTATTCTCAGTGACACTCGACTATCTCATCATTGGTCAATGGGAGCCTCTAATTGGCACCCAAGTCCTTTTGACATGATGCTGTTGGAGTCTTTAATACCTTCCTTACTTTCTGTTATGACGAGGTTTCCAGAATCATTTTGTACTTTCCAGTTTCAGACTTACTATCTTCCATTTCCCCAAAGAGTCCTGGTTTCTTTTAGTGCAATGTGCTGTGTAAAGACCACAGTGTGAGGACTGCAGGTTATCCACTCACTTCTTAATGGACAGTCACATTGCTTCCAGTTTCTTCTTCATACAAACAACACTCCAGGAAACACTAGTGCACATCCTCCTTATACATATGGATGAGAGTTTCTCTAGGGCCAGGGCCTGCAAATTTTTTTACTATAAATGACCAGATACTAAATATTTTCAGTTTTGCAGGCCAGATGGCCTCCACCACAACTATCAAATTCTACTTTGGTAGCGTGAAAGTTGCCATAGGTGGTGCTAAACACACAGGTGTGGCTGCGTGCCAGAGAAACAGTAATTACGGAAGCTGATGTGAATTTCACATCATTTTCACATGTCATTTATTATTTTGATTTTTTCCCTTGGCCATTTATAAATATTAAGAAATATTTCAAGCATGTGGCCCATACAAAAATAGGCATTTGGCCTGGTTCAGCCCAAAATATGATTTGCTGGCCTTTCCCTAGGAGATATACCTGGAAGAGGCATGACTGTACCAAGTGCTATGTGCATCTCCGTCTGTACCAGGTAGGGCCAGGTTACTGTCCAAAATGGGAGTTTTAATTTATCGTCATATTCCTACCCGCATTTCTCAATAGCTTCAGCCTACACTTGGTTTATCAGACTTTTTATGTATTGCCAATCCAATGTGAGTAAAATGATGTCTCATTTTTGTTTGAATAGGCATTTTCCATAAACTGGCATTTTCATACTTTCATTCATTCAGGAGTGGTAGATAATATTTTATATGTCGTTTAGCTTCTTGGTTTCCCTTTTATGGTAATTTGCCTATCTGTTTCCTATTCAAGTTTTCTATTCAGTTATTTGCCATTTTCTTACTAATGCTGTAGGATTCATTATATATTCTGGATATTCATCTTTTGACAGATATAACACTACATTGTGAATAGATTTGTGGCATGCTTTTGTTGTACTAGAATAGTTAATGAAAAATTCATCAATATTTTATGGATATGTTGTGCTTTTTCTAAAAGATATTTTCAGATTAATTTACTTGCTCTAAAAGCATTTATATCTTTATAAAAGACCACCACCACTATCACAGCTCCCGTTCCATGAGCAAGAAGGAGCTGATACTTCTGCTGGGTGAACCCATCTCCCTAATTTTCACCTGTGTCTTCCCTCCAGCCCCATCTCCTGGAATTGCCCCTTCCTCTCATTCTTCTTTGCCTCTTCTCTTGTGTATCCTAGTAAATCCTGCTCCCAGTTTCCTACTTACATATAAATCCCTGATACCTGCTTAGAGATTTTTCCAGATAAAGAGGTCGATATCTTAATCTAAAGGGATAACTGACTGATGTAAAATTTCAAGCATCAGTCAGTAAAAAATTAGAAGTTTCATGACTCCCTGAAACCAAGCTAGTTAGACTTCAGCAGACCTGCTTTACCATTGTAAGATAAATGAAGTTATTCCTTCAACAAAGCATATTACTGATTCAACATATGGTTCTTATAGTAATGGAACTTGAGATAATAAGAATGTGTAAGTGTTCCAAAATGTATTACATATTTTGCTAGCTTTTCTCCAGTGACAGGAGATTGAAACTACATTTGCTCTGCATGGGACTTGCACCATGTCGAGTGACATAATTAAGATAATCTCTTTTATCCTATAATTCTTATAATAGTGTTCAGAGATATTCTTTCCCAAATGCTTTAAATTATGGTCTTTCAAAAGAGAAGTGCAGTGTTTGTAAAGGCAAGAAGGATCTTGCAGCCTGTGTGGGAAGAGGGTTGTAACCAGTGATAAAGAAGCTGATGAATAATAAGCTTGCAACAGCAGAAGGCAATTTACTTGGCCAGGTCATGTCAGAAACTGGGGATGTGTGGATCTGACGTCTATGCAGGCTGCGATTTGAGTCCACCCTCAAGCTCAGTGACAGAATGGCTGCAATCTGCAGCTGTCTATGCCTTTGCCTGGGCATAGGATGAATCAGCTGATACCCACTTTGCTCTTTCATCTTTTAGGTCAGAGCTTATTATTTCTATATTCCTGCATTCATTGAGCATGTGGCTAGAGATCAAAATGAGAGAATTCTGGAGAGGAGGAATTGGGTAGGGTGTGAATGCTACTGCGAATGCTATTCAAGTTTGGGAGGGCCTGGGCTGCTATTGAATAACTCAGAGGCTTCTATCTGGACGTTTCTAAAAAGAACGGGAATGGTGATGGCGAGATATGGGAAGAATCAGAGGTACCTTTCAGAGAATTCTGGAATTTTCTTCCTGTCTACAAGGAAGGAACAATGCTACAACTTAGGATCACAGAGTGGAGAGAAGAAAGAATAGAAATCTGGGGGAAAAAAAGATTCTCCCTTCTTTTGGGTCAAAGATGTGTCATTCTGGATGCCACCAGGGAACTTCAGGTTATGAATGCACCAAGACTCTTCAGCCTGAGGTGTAGGAGGAAAGGAGAGCAGCACAGTCAGCCTTGTATCCTGCATTGAAGGCTCTGAACAAGATGCAGATACTCATGGTAAAGACTACATGAGACTCAGGAGGAAGGAGATGACTCCTTGCAGTGGACACTATAAGGCAGAGAGATGGAAGTGAAAGCTTTTAGCTTTCTCTATATTTAGTGTCTATATTGATTTTGTGGTGGAGATTCTGGTGGTGGTGCTGGTACTCATGATAATGTTTATGGCACTGGTGATGGTAAGTTATGACTCCCGTCAAAACCTTATGGCTACATGGAAAATGTACTGGCAGTGCCGAGAGTTGAATAAAGTAATGACTGTGCCTTGAAATATATGATCTATATTAGTGGCCTAGGGATTTCATAAAATGGGCAGTTGACACTAGTGTTTTTATTAGATGTGATGTTGAAATGGAGACTTGACACTGTCACCAAAATTAGGCTTCCCATTCAGCCAGTCAAACTCGCTATTGTTAAGAAATTAGGAGAGGAAGTTAGAGTACCTGCTCTCCGTGACCTCATGGTCTAGAAGAATAGGCATGGAAACACAAAAATAACAGGACAGCAGAACAGATGCTGTGATAGGAGCTTGCTGTTGGGCTTTACTCCTAAAATTGCCCCTGCCTCTTTCTTTCAAAGCCCTCCCCGCAATGCACCTAAGCAGTGGGCGGTCCCTTCATCACAGACCCTACCATTGGCTGGAACAGCCAGGCTGGGAAGATAGAGAGAAAGCTCTTGTGGTCTTCTCTTTAAGACTCTAATCTTGTTAGCAATATAAGCCATTAAATCTCTAAGGAAGTAACAATATTTACTAATAATATAATAGGTTTGGGGTCACCAACCCCAGGCCATGGACCAGTACAAATCCATGGCCTGTTAGGAACCAGTCCTCACAGCAGGAGGTGAGTGGCGGGCCAGCGAGTGAAGCTTCATCTGTATTTTCAACTGCTCCCCAGTGCTAGCATCACCACCTCAGTTCTGCTTCAGATCATCAGGCATTAGGTGCTCATAGGAGCACTGGTTCCTGGTGCAAGGATGTTGAGGACCACTGTAACAGAGAGTACGTATACTCTGCCAAGCACTGTATTAAGCACACTACTTAAAGCATGTCATTTACTCCTCACAACATTCTAAAGCAGGGGCAGTAGTACTTTTTTGCTTTATCTTTTGTTCATTTTACCCTCTTTGTTTTGGAAGGAAAGGTTAGGAAAAGGGGCATAGGCAGTTTGGGAATTGCCAAAAGAGACAGAGTCATTGATGGTTAGAGCTTTGCATTCGTCCAGATTAATCTCTAAGAGCTGAGTTCTGATCTAACTGACTGAAATGTACAGTGCCTCTTGTGTGTCCTTGGAGTCTTAATGATTCCTTGGGTCTAGCCAGCAGGTGTGAATAGTGGTAGGAATTCAGCTTGCCCACCTCAGTCCACAGCACAGCCCGCCACAGGTGCCTTGGGCCTCCCAACTGCCTGCGCTCCAGTGTCGTGGGCAAGTTAGCTCTCCAGCCAAAACTAAATTATAATTACAGAGCAGCAAGTTACTTTCCAAACTTTTTGTAGAATAACACATTAGCAGCAAAACATTGACCTCAGTGCTTGCTGAATTAATTTGCTTTGACGGAAGGGAGCTTCTTAGGGTCTGGACTGCAAAAAGTCCTGGGAGAGTGAATCTGAAATTGCAAAATCAGATATTTCTTTCTTGGCAAGTTTTCTCCTTTCCCTACTCTGTTCTTAGCAGCTCTTTAACCCATTATTTTGACCTCTGCTTCATAATAAATATTTCAGAAAATTATTCTAGGAGTACCTTTTGAAATGGTCACTTTTTTTGGCGGGGGGGGGAGTGCAACAGAGCCATATGTAATGTTTTTATTACTTTCTTCCCTGAACTGAATGTATTAGGAGTAGATTCTTGGGGTGGAGAATTGAGACCACTTCTCAGTTCTGTGGGTGGCTGGCAAAAGCATAACACGTACACAAGTAAAGAATTCCATCCCTCCTCACTTATCCTCTACAGAGTCACAGCCACTAGAATTTTCTTCCACTGGCGAGTTTAGTAGTCATTAGATATTTTAATACTGGGAAAGGCATCGTAGGTAGTTGAAACCAAGGAGAGAGTGTGGGGGCAAAGTATCCCGACTTCTTGTCTGGATTCATAAGACAGCTTGGAACAAAAATCTGGAAGACTCTAAAAATGATTTCAAATCAAAGTCCATTTTTCAGAAGCAACAGTGTTTGGGAAAGAACTCTTCTTAGTAGCTTAAGGATCCTGGTTGAAAACTATGGATGATCAAATAGACACCTGTTATTCCCATGTGTATCTGGAAAGTTCAAGTGTCCTCTTGGCAACCCATGGTGATCAGGTACCCTCAAGGCACCACAGTTGAAGACCCTCTAATTTTCCTTCCTCCACAGAGAGGTTTTCCCTTAACTTCATCTATTCATTGATGAGCTTTCCTTAGCACTTGACCCTACTGCCCTCACTTCTAGAAATTTCTTGCACAAATCCCACACAAATAGCTTTGTAATCATTATCTTCTTTCTTCTCTGAATATGTTTCTGCCTCTTTTCTTCCTTTTGTGCATCTACACTAATTTTTTCTGTCCCCACTGCTTCTAGCCTTAGGTAAGTTTGTACCACCTCAAGTTTATCTTATCTCAACAAACTTTTCAAATGTTATCCTTGTCTCTAGTTCTCTCTTTCAGTCACACAGTGGATCTTTTTTCTTCTTAATTTATTTCCTCAGCTCTGCCAGTACCCTTTTTTCTCATCCTGTTCTTTTATTAATTCATTTTTTCTTACAATTTCACAGAGCCTTCGTTTCCTTTCAATTTCATTAGATTTTGAGTCACTTAAAATGTTTTTTTGTTTACTGGAATAAATTTCCCCCGATGTTTCACATAGTTTTCCTTCTCAAAATGACATCCTTTGATATTTTTTCCAAAAATTTTTCAAACATTTTTGTTTAGATCCCACATTTATCATGTGTGTGTGTGCATGTGCACATGTGCATGTGTCTTTGAATCAGGATACTTCTGCTTTCACTCATCCCCTTGCTTCTGAGAGTTTCCTTGATTCACTTTTACTTTCACTTGAAGTCTTTTTTGAACCTTCCTCTTGGAAACCTAGATGAAGGACTGGGCACTGCTGCTCATTCATCTGCGTTCAATCCCTCGGTTTCCTGAGGGACTTTGCAGCTGGAAACAGAGTTCCATCTTCATGAAATGTCCCTCTCCACCTGGTAAATAAATCTCCATAACCAGGAGCTTCGTATGTCAGGTCACCTCATGGTTTTTCATGGCAGAGCATCTCATGTTTCTATCCACTTAGGGGTGATCTCATCACCTTGGAGAGAAAATGGATGAGGGTGAAATAGGGAGGCTTTCCCTAATTGTGATTGGTGAAACTGGAATTTTCTACAGCACCCTTTGATTCACTGCTACCAGTTGGCCTCCAGATGCCATTCTGTAGTGGTTCTATCCCAGGGGTCACCCCCAGACCTTTCTCTCCATTAGGAATTCAGATCAACAGAGAAGAGTAGCATATCACTCTACACATTTTGGCTTCACAGACACTGCTCCTTCGTGGTGACTTTATCCTGTTGCTTAACCAATTACCACAATTTTAGCATCTTAAAACCTCACACGTTATCATCTCACAGTTTTCATGGGTGACATTTGAGCACAGCTTCACTACATTTCTGCCCAGGGACTCGCAAGCCTGCAGTTCTGGCATCAGGCAAGGCTGCAGTGTCATGTGGAACTCATCCTCTCCCAGGCTCCCTCAGGTTGTTGGCAGGTCATCTTCTTGAGGTTGTAGGACTAAGGTCCTTGGCTTCTAACCGGCTTCCAGCTGGAGGCTACTCACAGGTATTAGAATCCTTCCACAGACCTAGTTACGTGGCCTACTTCACAGGCAGTTCACAGCAAGGCAGCCTGCTTCGTCAACAATGGCAGGAGAAGCCCTCAGTCCAATCTTCTAAGATAGACTCATGTAATGTAGCATAGTCATGAACATAACATCCCATCAACTTTTCCATATTCTATCAATTAGAAGCAAGTTACAGGTCCCAGCCACACTCAAGAGGATGGGATTCTACAAGGATGTGACTCATTGGAGATTACCTTAGAGAATGAAGAATGAGAAGTTGGCCATTTTCTTGGAAAGGCACCTCAGAATTTCCTCTCTCCCTTCACTGCATCAGAAACCACTTCTAAAGATCCTGCAACCCTTTGGATATGGAACATGCAATTCTAGATGCTATATGTTCCCACAATCAGGACACTAATTATAAAGGTGTTTGATTTTATAGCCCATAGTCATCAATATAAAGTGGGTTGCAAGATTTATCAAATGGATTCCATCCTAAGAAAGCACTTGAAAATGCAATGCTAATGTCTAGGACAGGATTTCACAACTGCAACACTATTATCATTTGAGGCTGGATAATTTTTTATTGTTGAAGATTGTTCCTTGCATCTTATGATGTTCAACAGCATCCTTGGCCCCTTCTCAGTAGATGCCAGTAGCATCTTCCACTTCACCCTGGGTTATAGCAACTAAAATGTCTCCAGACATTTCCAAGGGTCCCTTGTTGGGGGAGGCATAATTAACCCTAGTTGAGATTCAGGAATACAGCTAGCTGTGAGTCTCTCCAACTGTGTGACAAGTAATGATATAGGGCACTGGGAAATTTAAACCCATGCTTCAGGCAGCCTGGCAGATTCTAGGGTTCCCATCCTAGTTTGGACTGTATCTTTTCTATGCCCATGTCACTGTAAAATAAGGTGTATTTTACACATCTCTGTAAAATAAGTGTATTGTAATCATAGAAAAATGGCATTTTGGTTTGAAAAGTGCTGCCTCATTTATCAAAATACCCCCCATCTCCCCAAAATTTGCCTGGAAGTTGAAGTATCTGTATTTACCATTTACATTCTCAGGACATTTCTTTAAACTGAAGAAAAAATGAAATTTTACAACTTACATAATTCAACAAAAATAAAACCTCTTGTAAAAGATAGTTTATTTATTAAATCCTTATACACTATCCATTTTTCATTTGTTTGTTTGTGTCCTCATTTTTTAACTTTGGGGCTCTGGTTTTCTAGTCCTTTAAATGATAATAAGAAGGACACAACTGAAAACATTTGACAGTCTCTTAGAAATTACAATTCATATAGATGACCCCATAATTCTGACTTATTGGCATTCTTGAATGCTTATTTCCATTTATGTAATACTTTTCATTCAAGCTCAGATAGTAATAAATCCTACAATCATAACCTGATGGTTGCATTTATTTTGTAAATATCTGTTGTCTTGTACCCACCCCTTCAGGTCATTCTGCTATCGGCAGTGTGAATTGAAATATATTCTTGCAACCAAGGTCTCAGCATAAAGGCCTGTTAAAAATCTATTGCTGCAATATAAATTGGCTGGAAACAAATATCTCTTTATGTTCCAGAGTTTAAATACAAAATAAAATCAAATATATAGCATACCTTAATGTGCCATGGATCATTAACACATTTGTGTAGAAATGAAGTTCTTACATTTTGAAAACTGTTGCCAAAACAATTATTTTTGGAAACTCTTGGTCATCAGGCACTATACCCTTTCAATCAAAAGCGTGTTCATTTTCTCCGAGTGCAGAGAGAATGAGAACATCCTCCTCGGTGAGGAGAGGGTGCTAATATTATTTACCAACTCAATGACTGACTTGCAGCTTCTCCCTCCACAAGTCAGCAAATTCTATTTCTGGCTTCATTTCAGTTACCCAGCGACAAATTTACTATTTCCAACATATTAGAATGGCCATACGTCCCTGTTTACCCAGAACAGGCCTGGTTTATACCTGTTTACTGGGTGGTTCTATTTTTAATAACTCCATTTACTCTCAAAAGCATTCTTGTTTGGACGATAACACGTATGGTCCTCCTTCTAATCATCATTTCTCGAGGGAGTCTGGAGAAAAAATTTTTATTTAGCTGTTATAGCCATATCTGTCCACCAGGGAGTGCTCTTGTTTCTGGCTCACATCTCAGCTGGAGAAGGTTTTTTCTCCTGGCAGATTTTTAAGGTAGAGAAGCTAACCCGTGGATATCTATAAGGAGACATTAGCTGTGCAGAAAGCTCTTAAGTAGAACTTCTAAAACTTGGAAGCAGAACATAAAAGCCCAGTCTATTCTGAAAACACCAGAAAATAACAGAGCCTGAAGAAGGACAAAAAGACAATTGTTACTAAGGAAAGAGTAAAATAAGAGAGAATATCTAGACTTCTAGATATTATTTATGGTGTGATTATTTGGGAATTATAATTCAAAGAGAATTTATGAGTGTGTTCCTCTCAGTAGTGATCACAGGTGATTTTCTAGGTAACTGTAGAAGTTTAGTGCAATGCCATCATAGATTTCTTGGGCAACCCAGCTAAACAATGCAGAGTAGAATTATTTCTTTATAAAGGCATCAATGTGACATTTTATTGCCTTCTGAAAATGTGTCAGACTTAACTTCTGTGCATTATTTATCTGTTGGCTTGCCTTTCCTCCTGTTTAAATGGCGGCTTATTTAAAGCTACCTATAGGAAACTTCACCATGGCAAATCTTTCCTGGCTTTTCACATTGTTTTTTTTTGTTGTTGTTGTTGTTGTTTTGTTTTTGTTTTTGTGAACTAAGTCAGCCAATACAGGGCAGACTTGCCCAGGACCAAAACACTAAGTTGTTCTGGTCTACCACAGCTCTCTGCCCGGCAGACGACCCTGGGCACCTAGCATGCCAAGACCCCAGAGAATGAGAACAAGCTCCACTGTGTTGTATTTGTCTTTTTCTTGCTTGTAGATAGAACCTGTGTGTTCTGATTCATTCGAGGTAAACGGTGACAACATTTTCTTCCACTCTAGGATAATGGTATCTTTTTTTCAGTGAAGGTTTTCCCTGATGGACAACTGCAAGTATATTTACTTAAAATTTAATATGATCAGATTAGTCTTCAGCATGCAGTCATGGTTTTATGAGCAGTGAACCTGTCATTACTTGTGATCTCTCTTCTGGGGCTTCTTTCTCAGCCGTGAATTTGACCATTGTCTAATAGACTCTAAGTACTTAAATAAATGAAGGGAAGGAAGCTCATAGATCTAGCAACAGGCTGAGAAAGGCCAGCAAAGCTGCCCCAAACCTTTCCCATACCTGAAGTCATTTGGATTGCTGTTTGCAGAATACCAATTTCTTCTATTTAATTTTCAGCATGATATTCTAATGGAGGGGGAGAAATATATGACCATAGACTCTTTTAGGAGTTGTACTTTTTATTTTTTATTATATTTGAAATCTCCTAATGTCACTAGAATTGACAGCTCCTACTTTCGGACATTTCATCAGTGTTCTCTGCTGTGGGATGAAACAAATTTTCTCATTTCTATGAAATTTATGATTCAAGTAAGGAGCCACCATAAATATTCTTCCCTCTCGCTGTGACATTATTCAGACAGTTGGAGAGATACACTTTTGAAATTACCTGATATAGTCTGGCTCATGGTATTTTTAGTTTGTTTCTTCCATATCAAGCACAAGTCATTTCTATAGGAAACTTATTGTTAAAGCAAAATGAAAATTTAACCAAATGGAATGATAATATGAGGTGTCCTTAATTCCTTATTGCTTCTTTGAGAACATCTGATTGTATTTACATTTGGTTTTGTGTGTGTACATTCTGAAGCACTATTTTTTTTGCAGAAGGCTTATATTTCACAGATAAAATATATATAATATTCAGATAATGTTGATGCTCTGAAGGAGTGATGGAGAATTTCTGATGTTAACATTAAGTCATATTTTTGATCATAAAAAGAGGGTTTAACATTTTGATAATTCATGACCTAAAATGAACAATTTCCAACATATCAGAAAAACAAATGAGCAATGGATTTAAAAATTTCTTCCCTTTCCACTATTAATGAAAGCAAAATGGTATTATAGTAAGTACTTAAATGAATTTTCTAGTGTAGGGAACTGTCAGAAGAGAGAAGCCACAGTGGGTAGAAGCTTTGGAAAGATCAATGAATTCAGCGTGAGATCCCCTTGTGTCTGGAGGACTCAGTGGCACACGAATGTGAATAGAATATGTGTATTGGCAACATAAAAACCTTAAGACATACTCATATATGACACCTTGAGTTTTGGTACAGCCAGGAAAGTGTTAGGGAAAAGATATTGTTTGGATATCATCAGGGGATCACAACTAAAAGACTAGAAAATTAAAAATACCATGGAAAAATGCCTATAGTCTCAGCACAGTATATTTAAATTTTAGTGCTTGTATCAAAAAAAAAATTATGAAGGACTAATCTTGGTTAAATAGTTAACTCTGATAATGGTATTTACTAATGTCCCATAATAACAGATATAGCACCAGATGGTAAAATTTCCCCAGTAAATGTGACTTCAAATAGGTCAATTTAACAAAGTCTTCTTGTGTGTGCATCATACAGCTATTATTGCACTAAATGTGTGTATTCAATTTTTTAATATTGAAACATAATTTAGATATATGAGGAGGTTCATGTTTTATAGAAGCCTATGGGTATCTTTTGTATACTGAAAAAAATTAATCTGATCATATTATAAATAATCACTCCTCGATTTATTTTTTAAAATCAATTTCTAGATTGGGATGGATATTTGCTAGCTAGTCTCCCTAATTTTTTTTGTCTTTTAAAAATTATTTGTAAACAGAAGTGGTGAGGAGGAAACAGCTCTGTAGTTCAGTAAGTTATAGAAATGCTATGTGCTTATCATTTTCTTGTGAATGCATAAATTTATAAATGCCTGCAGTAAAATAAAGAAACTGGCTTAATGTCACTTTATTCTATATTTCCCAAACATATTTGACCACAGAACTGGTTTTTTGTTTTGTTTTATTTTTCTATGAGAATATTCAGGAAACACATCTGGAAAAATACTGAGGTTATTCTGTTGAAAAATTTATATCTCTGAAATGGATAGGTGTCATTAATATCTAATTATTCATTAATCTATCAGAGTTTAACAAGCAATTCTCTTTCATACTTTGGAGAAATAAGAGTTTAGGTGTTTGAGCCAAAGGGGTGATGCGAGCACCTCTCTAAAAGATGGGGCCAAAGTGGGAAGGTAGGAAGGTCTGAATGGGATGTGACATAGGGTCCCTGAAGAGTCAGGGTAATCATGAGAGCACTGTACTCCTCCCCTGCCAGCTTTATTGAGATAAAATTGACATACAACGTTGTATAAGTTTAAGGCGTGCAGAGTGTTGAATTGATACACATATATTGCAAAGTGATTACTATTTTAGCATTAGCTAAGGCCTCCATCACGTCACATAATTGCAACTTTTGTTTTGTGGTTAGAATATCTAAGATCTACTCATGCAGTAACTTTCAAATATATAGTAATGTTAACTATAATTGCTAAGCCATACATGACATGCTCCAAACCTTTTGATCTTATAACTGAAGCTTGGTAGCCTTTAACTAAGGTCTTCCCATGTTCTTCAACCACCAACCCCTGGCAACCATCATACTGTTCTCCATTTCTCTGAGTTTGGCTTTTGTAGATTTCACATATAAGTACAATCATATAGTATTTGTCTTTCTCTGAGTCATTTCACTTAGCATAGTGACCTCAAATTTTATCCAAGTGATCATAAATAACAAGATTTGCTTCATTTTCATGGCTGAATAACATTCAGTACATATACATATCTCACATCATCTTTATCTGTTCACTCGTTGATGGATGCTTAGGTTGTTTCCATATCTTGGCAATTATGAATAATACTGTAATGAACATGGATATGCAAATATCTCTTCATGATCCTGCTTTTATTTCCTTTGGATATATACCCAGAAGTAGGACAGCTAGATCATATAGTAGTTCTATTTTTAATTTTTTATGAAACCTCCATACTGTTTTCCATAATGGCTGCACCACTGCACATTTACAGTCCTATTAGTAGTGCACAAAGGGTTTCCTTTTCTGCATATCCTTGCCAACACTTATCTCTTTTTGATGATAGCTATTCTAACAGGTGTGAGGTAATATCTCATTGTGGTTTTGATTTGCATTTCCCTAATGATTAATGATGTTAAGCACCGTTTCATGTACCTGTTGTTCACTTGTATGTCTTTTGAAAAATATCCATTTAGGCCCTTTGCCTGGTTTTTTATTGGGTTGTTTTACTTTTTTACTTTTTTCTATTGAATGTATGAGTTTAAATTTTTACATTTTGGATACTAACTCCTGATCAGATATATGATTTGCAAATATCTCTCCCATTCCATAGGTTACCTTTTCATTTTGTTGATTTTTTTCTTTTGCTGTGTATGAGCATTTCAGTTTGATGTGGTCCCACTTGTTTACTTTTGCTTTTGCTTGTGCTTTTCCTGTCAAACCCAGTCAATCACTGCCAAGACCAATGTCAGGGAACTTTCCCCCTATGTTTTCTTCTAGGAGTTTTATAGTTTCATGTCTTATGTTTAAGTCTTTAATCCATTTCAAGTTATTTTTTATGATTGGTGTAAAATAGGGGTCTAGTTTCATTTTCCTGCAGGTGGATATCCAGTTTTCCCAACACTATTTATTGAAAAGACTATCCTTTCCCCATAGTGTATTCTTGGCTCCCTTATCAAAGATTAGTTCACCATATATGCAAGGGTTTATATCTGGTACTCAGTTTTGTTCCATTGGTGTACATGTCTAATTTTATGCCAATACCATACCATTTTGATTACTATAGCTTTTTAGTATAGTTTGAAATCAGGAAGTGTCATGCCTCCGACTTTATTCTTCTTTCTCAAAATTGCTTTGGCCTTTTGGCGATTTTATGGCTCCATTCAAAATACAGGGTTGCCTTTTCTATTTCTGTGAAAAATGTCATTAGACTTTTGATAAGGATTGCATTGAGTTTATAGATGGCTTTGAGTAGTATGGACACATCAATATTCTTCTGATCCTTGAACATTGGATATCTTTTCATTTGTTTGTGTCTTCAATTTTTTTCATTAAAGTAGTTTTCAGTGTACAGATGTTTCACCTCCTCAGTTTAATTTATTCCAAAGTATTTTATTATTTTTGATGCTATTGTGAATAAGATTGTTTTCTTTATTTCCTTCTCAGATGTTTTGTTGTTCATGTATAAGAATGCAATTCCTTTTTGTATGTTGATTTTGTATCCTGCAGCTTTACTGAAATCATCAAATAGTTCTAGCAGGTGTCTTTTCTCCCTGTGGAGTCTTTAGGATTGTCTGCATGTAAGATCATATCAACAGGCACAAATACTTTTACTTCCTCATTTCCTATTTCGATGCCTTTTATTTCTTTTTCTTGCCTGATGGCTCTGGCTAGGACTCCCAGTACTATGCTGTATAGGAGTGGTGCGAGTGGACATCCTTGTCTTGTTCCTGATCTTAGATGAAACACTTTAAATATTTTACTATAGAGTATGACATTAACTAATTGCTTATCATACATAACCTTTTTTATGTTGAGGTGTGTGCCTTCTATACCTTATTTGCTGAGTTTTTATCATGAAAGATGTTGAATTTTATCAAATTTTTATTCTGCTTCTAATGAGATGCTCCCATGAATTTTATGTTTCATTCTCTTAATATGATATATCACATTAATTGATTTGCATGGGATAGATCTCACTTGATCATGGTGTATGATCTTTTGAATTTGCTGTTGAATTTAGTTTGCTAATATTTTGTTGAGAATGTTTTCATCTATATTAATCAGGAATATTTGTCTGTACTTTTCCTGTAGTGTTCTTATCTGGCTTTTGTATCAGGATAAATGCTGGCTTTGTAGAATGAGTTTTGGAGTGTTCACTCCTCTTCAATTTTTGGGAAGAGTTTGAGAACAATCAGCCTTAATTCTTCCTTAAATATTTAGTAGAATTTACCAGTGAAACCATCTGGTTCTGAGCTCTTCTGTGTTGAGATGTTTTTGATTATTGATTCAATTTCTCTACTCAATACTGGTCTGTTCAGATTTTTTATTTGTTCAAGATTCAGTCTTGGTAAGTTATATGTTTCTAAGAATTTATCCATTTCTTCTGTTATTTAGTTTTTTGGCATATAACTATTCATAGTAATCTCTCATAATCTTTTGTATTTCTATGATATCAGTTGTTATGTCTCCTTTTTTATTTTGATATTATTTACTTGAGCCCTCTCTTTTTTCCCTGAGTAAGGGTTTGTCAATTTTATTTATCTTTTCAAAAATCTTGTGTAAGTTTAAGGCATACAGAGTGTGCCTTCATTTTGTTGCTCTTCATTGTTGTTTTTCTAGTATCTGTGTAGTTTACTTCTGCTCTAAGCTTTGTTATTTCCTTCCTTGTGCTACCTTTGGGCTTAGTTTGTTCTTCTGTTTCTAGTTCCCTGATGTTAAAGTGAGGTTGTTTATTTGGGATATTTTTTCTTAATGTAGGCTGCATTTACCACTATAGACTTCTTTCTTAGAACTGCTTTTGCAGCATTCTATAGGCTTTAATAATTTGTACTTTCATGTTCGTTTGTTTCAAAATGTTTCTTGATTTCCCTTTTGATTTTTTCTTTGACCCATTTGTTGTTCAGGAGCATATTGTTTAATCTTCTCAAATCTGTGAATTTTCCAGCATTCCTCATGTTATTGTGTATTTATTTTCTGTTGGATGTAACAATTTACCACAAATTTAGTGGTTTAAAATAACGCACATTTATTATCTGACAGTTTCTGTGGTCAGGAGTCCAGGCCTGGCTGAGCTGGTACTCTGTCATTGTCTCACAAGGCTGAAATCAAGTGTTAGCTGGGCTGCCTTACTTTGCTTTGATCCCCTTCCCAACTCACCTGATGTTTGGCAGAACTGTTTCCTGGCGCTGTAAAATTGGGATCCAAAAATTTCCTGCTGGCTTTCATATGGGGCCACTCTTACTCCTAGAGGCTGCCTGCATTCATTGGTCTGGGGCCCTATAACAACAAGGCAGCTTTGAGGCCAGAAAGGGAGAGTCACCTCAACCCACTAAGGGAGAGTATTATGTAACATCCCATCACCTTCACCTTCGCAGTGAAACATTACTTAATTAAGGCAGTGACATCCCACCATCTTTGCCATATTCTATTGGTTAAAAGTGAGTCATAGGTCCTACCTCATTCAAGAAGAGGGGATTGTACAAAGGTGTGCCTCTTTGGAAGTCAATTTAGGGTGTTTCCACCAAAAGCCCTGAGGGCCTAGGCTAGGGATAAGAGCCGGGGGGTGGGGGGTGGGGTGGAGATAAGAGGCTAAGAAAAAATGAAAAGAAAGGTAGAAATTAAGAATATGCAACAAGAGGCTTTCTGAGCCAACTTCCCCTGTTTCATAACTGTGCTCAGTTTGCTCCCACCCTTTAGCCTGTATTTGATATACAAGTTTATGTGCTCGGTGCTCTCAGAATTCCTTGCTCATTGTCACTGTCACCTAGGGTCAGCATGGAAATTCAGAAAGCCTCCCAGGTAGCTAGGTTTTTTTTATCCAGGCTGGGTTCTGTAATACTTTGGTCTTTTTTATAGGTTCACCTCTTTCTATCATCAGTGTGTGTTAAGCACAGAAGAGATAAAAAAGCCTTTTTCAAGGAGAAACAAACAAAAAATACATCATTAATTTAAACAGGTTTTCCTTGAATACAAAATATATATATTTTTTTATTTCAAAATGACAAGGCAAAGAATTACTCTTGTAAGATTTTTCTCTTCCTCCCAAAGCATGTAGCAACTCTATGACACAATGTACTGTATAATTACTAACCAAGTACTGGGTTGTGAGTCTGCTGTGCCGCTACAGAAATTAGCACATACATATAGTCTGAAAGGAACAGCTGGCCCTAAGGAAAATTAATAAATTTGTCCTGTCTGATCAGGTACCTGTCAAGTTTTTATTAAAAATTGTGGTGCCGGAAAGCTCTTGGTGCCTTCGCTACAGGCAGAAATCATTTGGGGGGGGGCGCTCCAAGGATGGTGAGTGGCCCCAGGAGGGTGTAAACTGCACCTGTCTCACATAGCTTTGGTAATTTCTAGGACATAAAGGCAGCAGGAGTGCCTTGGGAGGCAGTGGCTTCTGAAACCATGGTCCTAAAAGCATGATCTCAGACCAGCAACTTGAATTTCAGAGTCTGTTTTCTTGCCTGTGAAATGAAGTTCATTTCAATTCTCAAGCACTGAGCTCTGTGTAAAAATGACACATTTCAGTGTGTTTAGTAAAAGATTGGACGTGGACAACTGATACTGGACAATGACAGGGTTTTGGTAACAATGTGAGCAGAACTATTTTTTCATTATAGGTTGCTTTCTTCAGGGAATGGTGACTTTTGTTACCTGCAAACTATGTACAAAATGCAAAGTAGTACCTGGAAATATAGGAGAATATTGCTAATTTACTTCCATTTCAATCAACCAAAATAATTTAAATTTATATTGAATGATAGTCTACATAGACAAAAGGATTCATCTTTTAACTGAACAGCTCAATGGATTTTCACAAAATGAACATACCCGTGTTACCAACACTGATTTTCAAAAAAGAACACAAGCAGTCTTCTCTGAGAAGACCCCTCATGCTCCCCTCTGTGAGAATAACCATTTTCTTAACCTGTGACAGTGTAGGTTTGTTTCAGTATGTTTTGTACTGTATATAAGTTGGATTGCATGCTCTGTACCATTTTTGTCTGGCTTCTTTCACTCAACAGTATGTTTGTGGAATTCATCCATATTGTGAGGGTATTTTGTATTATCCAGTTTCTCCATTATGTTGTAGTCTATTAAAAGAACATAGATGTTTCCTCATTCATTCTACTGCTACAGCATTTATGTGATTTTCAGCTTTTGTTTATTGTGAGTAGTGTTACCATGGATATTCTAGTATCTACTTTTAAATAAACATATATAAATATTTCTGTGGTGAATAGTCCAAGGAGTGGAATTGCTGAGTCTCGGGGCATGCTTGTGTTGAGATTCTGTAGATGGCAGCTTGATAGTTTTCCAAAAGTCTTGAGCCATTGGTGTTCCTGTTGGTTGCATGATGAGAGTTGCAGTGGTGTACTCCTTGCTCTATAGCATTAGCATTCCAGACATTTGGGCAGATGCATATATTTGGCAGATAGCAGCAAAGATTTTTATTTGCATCTCCCTCACATCTAACATAATTGAGTATCTTCACATATTTATTGGCCATTTAGATAAACTCTTATGGAATGTCCATTCAAGCAATTCACCCACTTAACTATGATGTTGTTTACTTTTTCATTGGTCTGTAGGAGTATATATGTCTATCCATTTGACCCATGAATGACATGGGTTTGAACCATGCCAGTCTACTTATATGTGATTTTTTTTCAATAAATATGCAGTCAGTCCTTTGTATCCCTGGGTTTTGCATCCTCAGATTCAACAAATTATGGATCAAAAAACAGTATTATTAGTCTGCAATTGGGGATCTGTGGGTGCATATGCGTTGTTCTCCATTTTATATAAGGGACTTGAGCATCTGCAGATTTTGGTATCTGTGGGGGTCCTGGAACCAATCACCCACAGATGCCCAGTGACAACAGTAGTAAAGTTTTTGGAGAGTCAAAAGTTATATGTGATTTTTTTTTTTACTGGGATTGGGGGTTCGGGACCCCTAACCCCCTGAATTGTTCAAGGGTCAACTATATATCCGTATCTATATATGTGAGTCCTCTATTGGATATATCTAATGTGTCAACCAATATAGCTTTTTATTAATTAATTTGTTTGGCACCTCCTAAAAGTCCCCCTTCTAAACATAGTGCAACAGAAGATACAAATGAGAAACACAAGTTGAGGTCCTTGCCATAAGTCATTTAAAATTTGAGAAACAACCAGCTCCATGAAGAGATAGATGTTGACTAACAGTTGTGGTGAGTGTGGGATGAAGTGCCTAGCTGAAAGGCGAAGACCTCTGAGTATTTCTGGAGTTTGAGGAACTCTAGAGAGCATGCCAAGGGCTACAGAAGAAAAGAAGTGCATATGGTGACACCTGGAGAATAAATAGGAATTGGAGTAGCAGAAACATCCTGAGCAAACTAGAGGATGGGCAGGAATTTACTTAGTTCCTATACAGCGAGGCTCCAGGTCTTGTGAGTGTGGGGCAACTGTGATAAGGATAAATGCACACCCAGGCCCACGTCAATGTACCTTATTGCCTGAAAGCCCTTCATTTTTAGAAGTTTAAAAGTGAGAGAAGGAAGGAGACAATAAAAACAGAAAGCACAGCCTTTCTTTATCCAAAATGGCTGTAAAGCACAAAAATTCCATTTTAGTTTCACAACAAATTTGCACTTCTCCTCTTGAATTTTTTGCATCAGATATTTTAAATTTCTGTTTTTCAAAGATATTTGGTTCTCTGTTTTCTTTGAAATTAAGACATCAACTATTAGTGAGAGATGATTGAATGGGGGAGAGACTAATTAGTTAATTGGATGTAAGATATTTTATTCTTTTTAAGGCAGGTATTATCGATAAATAAATCAGTCTCTTAAGAGATAAGTTCGCCATGTTTTCTTTGTTTTCCCTTGAAGAGTATGATTATGGCAAACACATATTGAGTGCCTATGACATTTCCAGGACTGTTCTGAGTGCATCACGTCTTTATTTAATCCTCACAGCAGCCCTGTGAGTTTGACACCACTGTCATCAGCCCCACTGACACATTAAGAAGTTGAAGCACCAGGAGGTTCAGGGACCTTGTTGAAAAATGTATTAGTGATAATCAGTGAACTAGGATTTAAAAACAAGGTGCCTTCCTCCAGATTTTATCTGTGCTATACACAAAAAAAAATCAACCACTTTGGCTGCAAAGGGCCAGATACTAAATGTTTTAGGCTTGACAGGCCATACTGTCTCTGTCACAACTATTCAACATTGCTTTTGTATTGTAAAAGTAGCCATAGACAGTAGGTAAATGGGGAGCATGTCTATATTGCAATAAAATGTTTTTTATGAAAACAAATTTTGGGATGGATTTGACCCATGGACCATTGTTTGCCAGCCTCTGTTGTAAATCACAGAGATAAATGGCCCTGTATACGTGTAAAAAATTTAAGTCAGATCTCTTCTTTAATTGCTTTTTGTTTTCTGATTCTTGGTCACTACTTGGTGTGATTGTGCCTCCCAGGGGATATTTGCCAGTATCTGGAGACATTTTGGAGTATCACAGCTAGAAGGTTGCTACTACATCTAGTGTGCATAGGCCATGGATAATGTTAAACATCCTACAATGTATAGGGTATTCTCCCACAGCAAAGGATTATGTAGCTTCAAATGTTAACTGTGATAAGTTTGAGAAAACCTCAACTAGTTAAATAGGATTTATCTTTCAACCTATAGAATGTCCCTTCTCATTTCTCTCAACATAATGGTGGTCTTCTCTCTAACTGCCTCCTAAGTAGATCAGCCTTTCCAAATAACAATAGTGATGGTGATGATGGTGCTAGTGGTGGTCGTGGCTGATATCTATTGAGTACCCATAATGGATTGGATAATTGTATATATGGTATCCTACTCTTAAAGTATCCTGTGTTATTCCAAAATAAATTGATAAATTGGGAATTATGATTTTACTTCTTTATGTGTAGAAATCCAAGTGTCTATATGCAAAGCCTGAATCTTTCCTTTCTAACCCACTGCCATTTTTTCTTATGATAAATTATATTATCAGACATACAGACATCATGGTTTGGATAGCCTCCATGAATAACCAACTATGTCTAAGAAACAGTGCTATAATTGTATATTCAAGTTTTATTTGTAAAATTGCTTACCTAACCATTATTAGCTCAAAAATAGCATTTGTGAGAGTCTGGGATAAAAATATTGATGTCTGCCTCCTTTTTTCACATCAAGAAATAAGGTCAGTGGTCAGCCTCATGTCTTCCCTGTTGATGATAGCTTCTGCCTTCCATTAGTACATGTAGGTATTTTTCATTTGTGTTGCTTTACCTCCTACTTAATTTGCCTTGGGATGGAGCTCCTGCTGTTCTGAAAAGGGATAATGTGTGGACACAGGATGAAAAGGGAAAGAGAAGAGCAGAGTAAATGTGGACTCAGGAGGAGGCCGTGAACATGAGATTGGAGCAACAGCCCACACACCAAGCAAGAAAAGCAGTAGGGCTTGAGGCTCATGAGCTTTGCCTTGCTCCCATCTCATTGTGCTGCCTTTTTTGTATTTATTCATCCAGAAAACTTTCACTGAGCCTCATTCAGCATGCCTGGCAGTCTTCTGGGTGCTAGGACACAGCAGCAATCAAGACAGACAAAAGCTCTGACTCAAAGAACCTATAAAATAAAAGTGCTTTTACAGTATAATGAAAGATAACAGGCACTATGGAAAAAAAGAAATCAGCAGAGGATGGGAAGTGCTGGAAGAGAGACTGCAAGTGGTCAACATAAGGTGGTTTAAATAGGTCAGCCTGTGACTTTTGGCAGATTTATAAGAGGTGGGGGAGAAAGCCGTCAGGGTATGGGCCCCGAGGAAGGAAGGTGTGTGGTGAATTGGAGGAATGGTAAGGAGACTAATGTGTCTAGACTGAAGAGAGCCAGAAATAGAGGTCAGAGATATGAGTAGGGGCAAAGACACCTGGGACAGTGTCTGTAAGTCATGGAGAGGAAGGGTCATGGCTTTTACTCTAGGCAGGATGGGGAATCTTCTGGGGGGCTATGAGCAGGGGAGTGATAGGAGCTGTGTGGTTTGAAAATGGATCCTCCTGAACATTGAGTCAAGAAGAGAATGCCCATTCTATAGGAAGAGAAGGATCAAGTCATATAAATTTCTTTCTCCTTTGAAACTCGTCCTCATTTTCCCCCTAAGCCAAAGAACAACTCCCTCTATGCAAGCCCATTTGGGAGTTCAAAGAGTGGTCTTTATCCAAATCTCAAGACCAGAAAAGACACTAATAACCATCTCGTCCTGTTCTCTCATTTTTCCTGGTGAGCAACCAAAAAGAGTGTCATATTATCAAACGTTTATTGGGAGTCCACAGTCTGCCCAGCTTTGCGGTAGTCACAGACAAGACCATGACAAATAAGCATTTCCCTCAAGGAATGTCCAGGTAAGGAAATCACCAGTTCCAGATGGGTGTATGTAGAGTGAAAGTCATGTGCTCGGTACTCCTGAGAAACACAGGTGAGGCATCCAACTCAGCCTGGGAATCAGGGAAGCTCTCCTGGGCCAGGGGACCAAAAATCAGTTTCTTACTTAGGTTATGAGCTGGGGCCTCAGCACAGCCACCTCTCACCTGCCCTATCTGTCCAGTTCTCCTCTTTCTACCACATGATAGCTTCTAGAAGGTGGAAGACTACATGTGACAAGAACTCGTAAATGTAGGGAGTTGTACTCCAATGACTTAAAAAACAATGTAACAAGGAGGCTGAAATTGGTCCTGTTATTATTGTCATGCAATTATAGGTTGACAGACATAGTAGAGAAATTTCGAAGATTATAAGTCTTTAGCTTTCCAAAACTTCTCCGTCACAGTGGCCATTGTCTCCTGGCATTTAGACTTGGTTTACTCATTATGATAGGAATAGTTCCAAGAATAAATAATACACTTGTTTACTTATAAATGCAATGATAAATACAAATCAACTGCCCACTGCATTTGTTCATGATATTTTCATTCCCATCTAAAGACTTAAGTAGTTTATTGACATTAATTAATTTATTCAACATCCTTAGATGCAGCTGGTAAATATTAATATTATCATTCATTGTATAGGAAAGAAATTGAAGCAGGGCTCTCTCACCTAGGCCAAACTTTGAGACAGGCAGAGTTGATTTTTTCATTTTTTGAGATCTCTCTTTTATTCCATCTTTCTGCCTTTCCACATTCACCCAGTCTCAGTAGTTCCAATGGTTCAATTCTGCATGCGTAGTCATTTCCCAGACTTGCCAGTCTATGAGCTGCCAGCCTTTACCCTAACCATCACTGGACCCAACTTATCATTAATAGCCAGTGGGAAGGGCGGGTGGTTAAGTGTGTGGCCCCTTGGTTAGATTGATCTCTGCTCCCAGAATATACCCTCTGTGACTATAGGTAGGTTACAGAACAACCCCATGCCTCAGCTTTTTCATGTATAAGGCAGGCATGACCAGGGTGCTCTCCTTCTAAGTTTGTTGTGTGGATTAGCTGAAAGAAAACACAGAAACATGATTCTGGATCCAGGCTACATGGGTTCAAATCCCAGTTCACCACTTCGTTGTTGTGAAACATTCTCTGTACATTGGTCTCCATGTTTCCTATAGTTCTAATTATTGGCAAAAGGGCAATGAGATTAAAAGAATGCACTGTGTCTCTCTCATTTTTCTCAAATTCCAAGTCATCGAACTAGAAGCAAACTCTAATGTCATCTAATCCAGGGATTGGCAAACTACAACCCATGACTAAAACTCACCCATTGCCTGTATTTTCACAGTCCATAAGCTAAGAATAGTTGGGGAAAAAAATCAAGGGGAATGTTTCATGACATGTGAAGATTATCTGAAATTTCATTTTCGAGGTCCATAAATGTAGTTGTTTTGCAACACAGCCATGTTCATTTATTTATTTACCTATTATATGTGGCTCTTTTCTTGATACAGTTGATAGCTGACTTGAATAGTTGCCACAGAGACTAATGATCAAGAAGCCTACAATGTTTACACTCTGGCCCTTTATAGAAAATATTTGCCAGCCTCTGATCTAGTCCAATAAAAGGTCATCAACCTGCATATGCTTTGCATTGGCAAAGCTCACTACTTTATTAAGCCACCTCCTGTGTTTTCTGAGGAAATTCTCCCAAATAAACCACACAGAAAGTCTGTCGCCTTGTAATTTCTCCCTATTGGTCCTAAGTCCTTCTTTTGGAATGGCAAATATAAGGCTGATTCTTCATCCATATAACATCACTTTAACCAGGCCCCATCACTTCTCTAGGTTATCTATCCCTAGACCTCTCAGCTGTCCCCTTACTGTTTCTGGACCACTCACCATCCAGGTTTCGTTTCTGTGAATGGACGTCTAGGCAAGGTCCATTATCTTCTCTGATGAGCTCTGTCCTCTCCCTCTGTAAGACTCACCATGCTGGTAATGACAGACTCAAGACCTGCCCTCCCTGATATCTCAGAAGCTTCACAAGGACAAAGATTCTGTCTTGAGTTTTCCTGTATCCCAGATGCCAAGCGCAGCATCTAATACCAACAACTCAATTACTTGTTTAAGGTCATCAAGTGACTAAGCTGTGATATACCTCTTGATATATTACATTCAGAAATGGGTGTAATATTCCACATGTTATCTGAGTTCTATACTTCTGTTATTGTTGCCCATGACCATAATATTCTTTTTTATCAATAAATTATACACCCAATTCATATGGAAATAGTTGACATGCAAAAGCCACTGGCTACTTTTAAATGAGTACAAAGGTGGGTCTCTCTTCATTCTGTTCATGTGAAATGGATTTACTGAACTTTCATATCCTTAATTTTGTTTGTTTTGACACTTCATTTTACCTTACTTAGACACTTTAATTTAATCTCCACTCTATTATCTAATATATTTTCTGCCCCTTGAGTAACTAATAAAATTGTGAATGAGAAATCTTTGTCTTCAGACATGTTGATAATAAATGCGGCCCTGTGGCAGGCCCCTGGAATCTTCCCTCCAGTTTGGTAAAAATCGATTATAATCAAAAACATTTTGTTTAGTTTACATTTGACAAGAACTATTGCAATCAATGAGTAAGTGAAATGAAGTGAAGGGAGTTGGAGACAGAACAGAAAGGGGAACTCCTTGGGGTGTGAAGACTTCAGATGCCTCTGAATCCTGCAGAAAGTAGCTTAGTAGAACCATCGATTCTACTAAGTGAAGAATTGTTGTGTTATTGATATACCTATATTTGCATAAGTAAAGTGATCTGAGAGTCCATTATATGTCACAGCAGCAATGGAATCAGAACCTATAAAACTTGATGTCGTATCTCATTCTCATTAATTTTGAGAATGCACGGAATGTTGGAATAGTAGGGGACATAGCAAAATAGCCAAATCTCTCACTGTTCAGACTGCATCCTGGCCTGATGAATGGAAGGACAGACCGAGTTTCCTGCCTTGTAAGTGAATGTCAGTTATCATTCAGGAAAGATATCATCTAGATCTACATACTATATACCTTTTTAACAGCTTTAATGAGGTATAAATTAGATATAATAAAATTCACCCATTTAAAGTGTGTGATCCAGTGGCTTTTAGTTTATTTACAGAACTATGCAACTGTCACCACAATCTAATTTTAGAACGTTTTCATTGCCCACAAGAGAAATTCAATACATATTAGCAGTTACTACTCATGCCCGCCTCCCACACGTACACCCAGCCCTAGCCAATCTACTTTCTGTCCTTATAGACTTGCTTACTCTGGGAATTTCATGTAAATAGAATAATGCAATAGGTGATTTTTTGTGTCTGGCTTCTTTCACGTGCCATATGTTTTCAAGGTTTGACCATACTGTAGCTTGTATTGGTACCTCATTCCTTCTTACCGCCAAAGAGTTTTTGTTATGTGAAGATATCATGTTTTGTTTGTTCATCTATCAGGCAATGAACATTTGGGTTGTGTTAACCATTCGGTTTTTATGAACAATGCTGTTATAGGAACATTTGGGTACAAGTCTTTGTATGAACATTAGTCTCAGGTAGATACATAAAAGAATTGCTGTTTTATAATAAACTATGTTTGACTTTTTAAGAAACTGCCAAGGTATTTTCCAAAGTAGTTGGACCATTTTACATCAGCAAGGTATGACAGTGCCAATTTCTCTACACCTTGGCCAACGCTTTATTGTTGTCTAGACATAGGTAATATTTTAATCGACTTTAGAATGACATTTATCTGACTGGTTACATTTTATTACATGTTTCAGGGAATTGAATTTTAGGGGAGCCTGGAGGTGACATTCATATAAGTTTCTAGATTGTTATTGCAAATTTCAAGATAATTTAAAACGTATAAAAAACAGAATGAAAAAGAAAAAAAATCAGGGAACAACATTGATCCATAGACCATTAATATTGACATAAACCTATTACTGAAAATGACAAATGGTATTTGATATTTTAAAAAACATGTCAAGAAAGCATGTTAGTGCATCTTTGAGATTTGCAATGAGTTCAAAGCCAAAAATAATGACTACATTTCAGTAAAATGGTAGAGCTTTGAGTGGGTTCATGGTCCTTAAATAAAGTAGAAGGAAAATGCTTTGGCTCGATCTCACTTGGACCAATTTTCTCCATTTTCTTTTTACTGAATGTTAAGATAAAGCTAGTATGGTTTCTGTTCTCACTCAGTGCTTTTCAGTGAGGGTGAGAATTTGCCCTCAAAGGGAACAGTTTGCAGTGTCTGGAGACATTTTTTATTGTCACTGTTGCGGGCAGGGCGTTACTGACATCTAGTGGGTAGAGGCTGGGGCTGCCATTGTATGTCCTGCAATGTACAGGGAAGCTCCCTCAACAAAGATTTATCCAGCCTGAAGTGTCAGTA
Source organism: Cynopterus sphinx (assembly GCA_030015415.1). NCBI lineage: Eukaryota > Metazoa > Chordata > Mammalia > Chiroptera > Pteropodidae > Cynopterus > Cynopterus sphinx. Next base: position 4,101,783 of record CM057388.1, read on the forward strand.
ACCCTGAGTGAGGAATCCCTCCTTTAATCAATGCCTCTGAAGGTGGAATAATTAGAATCACTTAAAGGATTTATTACCCCCTATTTTGCTTCCTGAGAGCAGCTGCCAAGTTATCCCCTGACCCCGCCCAAAGGTGGAGGTGAAAACTGAGCTGTATATTTGTGACAAAGATACAGCTTCCTGTTCATTCTGTGACTTTTTCTTCATTCCTTCTTTTTACAACAAATTGAAAACTATGACTTTATGTATTTTACAAATGCCCTTGGCCCATCTTCAGAGGAAAGTAACATTTAACATAAATTATTGAAAGAATGGATATTTTCTTATTCCCATTTCTTGTTCTGTAAAGAGTCAATCATTTATTTTCTCTATGACAATGTATTAGGCATTTGGGACAAATCTCCAGGTTATCCAAGCACAAATAAAAAATTGTTTACTAGTGTTTTCCAGGAAATTCAGTATAAAATTATTTTTTGACATTCATATAATTCTTCACTTGATTTCAGTGAGACCAACTTCTCACTGAAAGAATACCAGCAAACCCTTTTGAGACTATAAATTTGACATTGGGCATGGGCCCTGGAAACTTGATATATTCTATTTGAGTTATGTGATGGAACAATTGTGTATTTAGTTGAATGGAATTTCTCCTCTGAATCATATAGATCCTGCTTTTAAGTGACTGTAAAAGGTATGAGGCCAATTCTGGTGACTAACCACGGTGGAAAGAATACGAGCTATGGAATGGATGGACCTAGGTTCAAATCCCAGGCCTGCCGCTGGTGACCTGAGTGACCCAGGGCAAGCTGCTTGAGCACTTTGAACAGTAGTTTCTTAATTTGTGATTTAGAAATACTATCTAGCTCAGAGTTGACAAGCTACTGCCCAGCAGCCAAATCTGACTTGCTTTTTTGTAAATACAGTTTTATTGGGATGCAGCCATTGTCATTCCATTACATATTGTCTGCAGTTGCTCTGTGCTACTGAGGTAGAGTTGAGTAGTTTTGACAGACTGTATGTCTGCAAAGTTCAAAGTATTTAATATTTGATCCTTTATGGAAAAATTTGGTCAACCACAACTCTAACTTAAAGATTTGATAGGCTTAAATACAGTTGGTATGTCAATCTCATCTGAGATTGGATCTTGGAAAATATTAGTAACTATTTCTTTCTAAACTCAATCGATTTTTTTAACTACAATAATACTGAAGCTCAGATTTTTTTCAACATCTAATGAGTATGTACCTGAATATAAGAAGGCAATTTAATTCTTATAACAGCCTAGATAGGTACAGTTCTCATTTCATGTGTAAAAAAGTGAAGTTTCAGAGAGATTAAGTAACTTCCTCCAGTTCATAGAGCTAATTAGGAGAATTGGTGATAAAAATATAAACATCACAGTGGTTTTGTTCTTTCTTTTTCCTCCGATTGAAACAACCCACTTCTACCATATAAGGCCTTAAGCAAGACAGTTTTTGAAGCATCTGAAAAAGGTAGCTGAGTGTTTGAGCCAGTGAATAAACCTCAAAGGCCAGAATCTTGAATGTTTGCTGTTTTTTTTTCCTAAAAGCTTTTATGTTTGTATTAATTTGTTGCTGTCTTCCTTGTTCTTCACATGTTATTCTCGTTTCTCCTGCTCTTCTTAATCTTGTATCTTGCCTCCCACTTGAAGCTCTCCCCGTTTTTTCTTAATTGACAGCATTTTGTATGGGAGGATAACCCTCTTCCCCTGCATCTGTGAAGTCATACAGCAGGTGGTTGAAAGGCAGCTAGCTGAGCTTTAACCACATAACTCTGCCCAGGCTAATTGTTGCCAGTGCTTTTCCAAGACATCTTGCATATTTATGAAGTACTGGTGTCCACAAAGACAGGCTACTGGCTTTGTGGCTCATTATTTGAAGACATAGCTCACAGCTCTGAGGAATACCTTTAAGAATGGAAAGCCAACTCGATGGTCACTTATTTGCTGGGTTGTGGGTGAGAAGGCCATTCAGCATTGGGTGTGTGTGCCTCTTTATATTCATTGGCATCTGATTGTATATTTCCATGTATGGCCATCCAGCATCTGTGTGATTCTATAGATGGTGGTTCAGCATCAAGGCGAATACAACTATTGATGGTCATCCAGCATCTGGGGGTGTGTTTGTACAGATGGTTGTCTGGGGGTGCACCTCCACAGAAAGAGCCTACTTCCATCATGGGAAAATATTTCTGCCTCTGTGGAACTTTGGGGAACCTCCCTTTACTTTTCTTTCAGCCCTAGCTCTACTCTCTGAAGCTGCCCAGAATAAAATCTCATCCTGCCTCTGCATGGCCACCCTTCCCAGTATTCGATGAGCCTCACCTCATTCTCCAAAGCCTTTATTTTTCCCACGATAAAAATAGTACTGTCCTCCCATTGTTTCTCATAAGACAAGATTCTGGCTCATTATTATCCGGTGGTTGCTTATATTGATCCATTCTAGCGCGTCGACATTTTTCTTTTCCAAATAGAACCTTTTTTTTCATTTCAAAGGTAATGAATATTTATTATAAAAAATTTGGACAACATATAACTTCAAAAGAAAGAAAAGAAAGGAAGAAAGTAAGGGTGGGAAAAAGGAAGAAAACCATCTATTATACTACTGCCCTGATAAAAACTTAAAGAATTGTAGTTCCTTATTTCCAGTCTGTGTGTGTGAAGGAATAGTGTGTGTTACCAGTGAATTCCTGAATGTCATTCTTAATGATTGCATTTTACTCTTAGGTATGGATATATGAGAATCGATCTGTGTTTTTTTTGAAGTGTGAGTGACACAGGCCACCACAGTGTTCCAAGCTGAACTGACCATGTCCGAGCCACAGTGGGGCTAGCCCCTGCCTTGTCCTGTGTCTCTACTTCTAGTCTTAAACTTCTAGTCTTAAATGTGGGTCTTGAAATTAACTTGATTTTCTTAGTTCTCATGTCAAGCATTTTCTTAGCATCTGAGCACATTTAAGTTATTAGTATAAAGGGGAGAAGCTCATTTGCATATATATGTATCACATTTGCCTACACACACATATATGTATATATGCACACACTTATCCATATGCATGCATGTGATAAAACATACCAGAGGCAGAGTAAAATCACTTAAAATGAAATCTGTTGTTCTTTTGATTCAAGTTGTCTCAGGATGCACATGTGTGCATTCTTATACAAATAATCAAATTAATTCAAATAGATCTTACCACCTCTTTTTCAATAATTTTATATTCTGGGCCTCCATAATATCTATTCCTTTCAGGGTGATAAACTTTACATTTAGATGTTTGCCTTTTCTGTTTCATGCATGTAAATGTGAGCATTTAGAAAACTTAATGGCATCCTTTGTGTGCCGCATGCAGCGTCTTTCAGATTCCCCATCACCATGTGCTCATAAGAAGTATGAAGTATAGTTTGTGTCTGTGCATTTTAATGCTGTAAAGCAAGAGTTCTCAACCTGGGGTTCATGGATGCCTTTGAATCAGTGAGTATTTTGAGGAGTGGTGGTTTATGAACTCCTGGAAATTGAATGCAAATTTTCGTTTTCCCCTTTGAAGTGGGACCCTTACCAGATTTTTATATGGCCTGCGGTGACTGCTCTACAGGGCAATAGAGTAAAATCTGCCTGAAAAGACTTAGTTGGTGCATTCAGCCTTATGGCGTTGTCCTGGCGAAACAGTGGCCAAGATGAGGGTGTGATTTGAAATTTCATTAAACTTTCAAGGTGACGTCCTTTTTCCTTACATGACTTGACTCATGGCCCACCAGGTATCAATTGATATATGAGAATGTGCTTTCAGCGTCTGCCAAAGTCTTTTCTCTCAATCATTTCTGAGATGTCCATAGGAGGTTTCTCAAAAGTGTTGAGGTCTCCCCTGTCATGCCACCACATGGCACCTGTCACATTTTCCTGACCTTTTGGTGTTTCCCTGATGCAGATCACCTAAGCCTTGAAAATCTGGAATGTTGCAAGCCCCCAGAGACCTTCCAGTCCCCATGTCAAGTGACCCTCTGGGCATGGCTCTCACCTCCTTGCCACTGGTGCCCACCATTCTGCGTCCACAGAGCTGGAGCCATGGAAGCTGCCTCGTGCCTCCTTCAGAAGTGTGTGGGATGCCTTCTCCCCTTTCCCCATCTTTGTATCACTTTGCCACCAAAGCATTCTCTTTATTCCCTGCTGCCTCACAGCACACTCAGTAAAAGTGGACAGTTCCCTTTTGTCCTACTTGCTCTATTTTTCTTTCCCTTTTTTTCTCATTTTTGTTTCTCTGCTCTCCCAGCTCTCACTCCCTGACTCTCCCTCCCACTCCCTTTCCTTCCTGGCCGACTCCTACTCACACCTCCACTCTTCCAGCTGTCTCCTCACCTAGCTGCTTCCACCCCACTTAACTTTTCCCTTCCTCTTCCTTTCCTTCTTCCTCTTCTCTCCCAGCCTCTCTCCCATCACCACCTGCCTCTCATTTCTCTCTGTCTTCCCCCTTCTGTCTTCCCCATACTCCCTTTCTCTCTCACAAGACTCTCTGAGCTTGCCCAGAGGACCAAACTTTTCAGACAAATATCCACTCTTCTCCCACCCCCACCTTCTCCACTTTCAGAGAGCGACCTCAGCTTGGCTGAAGCCAGGACCCCTGCTACCATAACAGCATCTAACACAAGTACACATCAAGAGCCTTCCTCTTCCAAAGTCTTAGGAGAGTCTCTCATACCTTCCTGGGCCTAGCAAAGGGATGAGTGACAGCTGGATGCACTATCACAGGGAGGAGTCTTCTGCACCAAGATTAGGAAGGTATACCCACTTATAGGCATTTCAGTTCTAGTTCTTAAGTGTGAGTGGCCCACACTTATAGCTGTGGGAAGACATCATGGGAGGCCTCTGTCTTAAGGAAAAAGAAAGCTTGACATATTTCTGAAAATAAGAAGCTACAACACAAAACCTTAAATTTGGGAAGACCAAGCCATCCTGGAATTCACATGGTTGACAGTTCAGCTTTATGGTGAAGAGCATACGTGTGGAGCTCAGATTTCTTGGGTTCTTTTCCTGTCAGACCCTCCAAATGACATTTGACAAGTTACACTGTCTCGATTTCCTCTTGTATAACATGCATTATTATTAGAACTGATGTTTCAGGACTAAGTTAGAAGAGAGCCTGGTACATAGTAAACACTCAAGGGTTAATATTTGTCTTTTTCTATAGACAGCTAAGGAGTTAAGTGAGTTGTCCACACCAGCACAGGTAGGGAGGGGCCCCCTCATGGTATTCCCCAATGAGCAGGCCATGTTCAAGAATCTCCTTCAGACTGGCTAACTTTGGAATCAGCAAACTGTCAGTAAAGGGTCAGATAGTAAGTATTTTAGGCTTTGTAGGTCAGGAGCTCTCTGTTGCTGCTACTCAACTCTGCCTTTGTGATGTCAAAGCAGCCAGGAGAAAGCATCAACAAAGGGGTGTGGCTATTACAGGGAAACAGGAGACAGACTAGTTGACAGGACCCTGCCTCTCCCTCCTCCTTATATAAAATAAGAAGCTATGACTTAAGTATCTTCTGTTTCTTAGTGCAAAAGTACATTTATGTATTAGAATGTTTATAAACGATCTATAATCCGAAAATATGTTGAAAAATAAAAATCTTCTATTCTACCACCAAGAGATAATTAGAACTTAGATCTTGGTGAATGTTCAATTTATATTATTCTAGTAGAAAGCTGTTGTTCTTAATTTCTTCCTTTTGCAGGTCTCTGGGAACTTGGTTTACTTATGATTTTCTTCTTAACATTCAGGTTTAATTATGGTGATTAGTGGGTAGGGGTCCTGTCTGTTCTAGCAGTTATGGTACTGAAGGCCAGGGGAGAAGTGGTGAGATGATATATTACAGATTTACTCTTTTCAGAGTGTCTTTTCTCTGCATTGAATAGCACACTCCCTTATGTGATTGTCACACTAGTTGCTTCAATAATTATTTTGGTCTGGACTTCTGTCATTGTATCATGCATCTATATAATCCATATCCCATGAGTTTTATATATAATAAATGACATAACTAACAATATAATATAATATAACTATAATGGCACTATACATATAATAAATAAATAGCACACATAAATAGTTAACTTGCATAATGATTTTTAAGGTGTGGGCACACACATGCATTTCTTTTTGTTTTTGTCAAAATTAAATCTTAAATCTATGAGAATCATTAACTCTTTCTTGAGCACTTGCTGTATATGAGATACCTTGCTGAATACTTACTGTTCTCATTTTATGCAAAAGTAAACTAAGGCTTTTAAGGTTAAATTACTTGTCCAAGACAACACAGAGAATAAGAAATGGCAGAATGGGGATTTGAACTTAAATCTGCAGATTCCTCTTCAGTCTGCAGTCTTGCTGTAGCTTGATCTGATGCTAATTATTCCGCTTCATTTTTGTATAAGATGGCGACCTTCTTTAGTGTAGGGGAAGTTAAAATCCCAACTGTGAATTACCTTGTCACTTGACAAGCAGAACTGCTCTTAAAATGAGTTCAGTTATTTGCATAGTTATCAGTATGCTAGTGAGGTCCCCTCCTTACACTGTGATTCCTTCCATCACATTTGCTGGTTGGCTTTTCTCTCTCTTCTGGAGGATGCTGAGCTTTCATTTCTGCTTTCGTTGATTGAGACATCCCAGCCCTGATTTTCTTGGTACTTGCTCCTCCATTTATGGTGTTGGCACAAACCATACCTGCAGCATCATGTTACTCTCCTGTGCTAAAAATAACCAAGATCCTGGGTGAAACTTCATATATAATTCATGGTTTTGATTTATTAATCTCTCCATTAAGCCAGAAAGTGACATTTTTGCTGGCTGCATTCCAATCTGCTTTATCTCAGACATTTAGAATTTGCATTAACTTGAATAGCCTCTGCATGTACACATGTATATGTGTTTATTTAGGATTTTAGTAACCTAAGAATTATGGCTGTCTATAACACATTTAATCCTTCACTTAACCCCTGACTTCAGACTCAAAACATGCATGTAATATCTGAGAGAAGCACCATCAAATCCATGTTGATCATAATACAAATACAGAATCAGAATGAAAAGGAATAGTTTTGCCTTTTTGTATAGCCTTAAATTTATATTCAGGAAGTGTGGGAGGGCAACACTTTGAAGCCAAGTTCATTTGTTCAGTCTATATTTAATGAGCTCCTCCTAAGTGCTAGCACCTTTGGTAGGACAATCAAGATAATGAGGGTACTAGAGATAATAGATCAACTTTTATGTGACCCCCTAAGTCTTTAAAGTAAATGAAAACCCTTTCTCACTCATATTTGTATCACAGTTGATTTTATTCACCTGCAATTTTAAAAGATACCTTGAAAAGAGTGAGCACATATGATTCGTTTTATAAGACACTTCTCTGAGAACTGCACCTTGAGGGTCACTGTCAACTTCTTGGACTCCACCCCCATGAAACCACCAGCACTAGTAGCATTTTCCTTGGGCATGACCAAGCTATTCAAAGCAGAAAGGGAAAACAGGGTGATAACAGATAAATAAATGAAGGAGGAAACCACCACCACAGTCCTTATGCTCTGCCATCAGGTTCTACCAACCATCAACTGTTTGGAATACTGACACCCTGATGTCCTAAGCCTCCTTTGAATAGTGACCTTGTCCTTGTAGTGGCAATTGGGTTGAAAACAAAGCTATTGAGACATTGCATTTTGCAGTTGTTTTATCTGTTATTAATGTAATATTCTTTCTTACTATTTAGTTGCCAAATTAATTTATTAATATAGAATAGATTAATTTTAGAAGCCATATTGATAAGTGGGGTGGAGGGGATCAAGGGTATTGATGAAAACAGACATGTAATCAACATCTGGAGTATCCTTTTCATTTTACAATAATGTTTTAAAATTATGTAATCAATATTCAAAGGAAATTACAATTTCAATATGAAACTTTTGATCAAATATTAAATATGCACTTTGTAAATAATAGGTTATGTTTTGTATCCTGTGCTAGCTGTGATTATTATTTACTCATTATCCCTTTCTATTTTAGTAAGAGTGTCCTCTTTCTTGTGGGGACCCAAGTCCATGTGGTTTCTATGGGACTGACCCTCCACATCCCCACTCCCCACCTACAAGGGTGGGAGGACCAAGATTTGGCTAATTAAAGAACTGCATACTCCTAGCTAAATAATTGGTTCAAAGAAAGGGTGTGACCTGTGCCAAGCCAATTAGATTTCCCTTGGGCTTTCCTGGAATTTGGTGGGGGACAAAAAGCTCTTGCTTTTCTTCTGGGGTTGCTAGCTACAAGGAGGGCCACCATACAGGTAGCTCAAGGGATCTCCATTCTTTAAGGACAAGGAAAGCCTTGAACTACCTGTGTCTTTCTGATGTGGGGAGGAACTGCCTGAAAATGAAGCCAGCATAGATGAAGAAAGCATTGTTAGAGATGATTGTAATAAGTTCATAACATCAGCTGAACCATTGAATTAAAATTAGCAGGATGTTAGTTACACCCTTGAACTCCTGGTTACATGGGCATGTTAGTATCTTATTGCTACTCTAACAAATTATTGTGGACTTTGTGGCCTCAAACAACACATATTTATTATCTTGTAGTTTGGAGGTTAGAAGTCTCTTGGGTCAGCGGGGCTGTGTTCTCTCTGGGGACTCTAGGAGAGAACTCATTTTTTTCCCTTTTCCTCTCTCTAGGGGCTACCTGTGTTCTTTGGCTTCTCTTCAACCTCTGCCATTGCTTATTTCTCTGATTCTGACCCTTGCCAGCCTCTGAATTCACCCTTATAAGGCACCTAGTGATTACATTGGGTTTACCCAAATAATCTGACATAATCACCCCATCTCAAAACCCTTAACTTAATCATATCAGCAAAAGTCCCTTTTGCCATGTAAAGAAGCATATTTTCAGATTCTGGGGATTAGGGCGTGACTGTCTCTAGAGATTTAACACAATGAGCAAATTCATTCCTTTTTGGTTTGGGCTGGTCTGAGCTGGAATACTGTCATTTGCAACCCAGAGTCTTAAAAGAAATACTGTATCAAAGAAAATGAGATACTGGGGTGATTTAAGGACATTTATTTAGATATCTGGAGTTATAAAGCAGTTTTTTGGAAGATGAAAGAATTACACAGAGAACATTAAAGTGTACATATAACTTTAAATGGCTTCAATATTTCCAGCCCTTTAATCTTTCGTATCTTTTTGAAACATCTTTTTCACTTCTGTTATGCTACCAACTGGGAATTTCCTTTCACATGCTCTTTTTCTCACTCAAGTTCACCTTTATATTTTGTTTCCTATAGCCTGTTATATGCTACCAAGCATTTCTGCAATATTTTTTCCTCCTGCTATCCATTTTTCTTCTTGCCTCTCCACTGTCACTCTTCTCATTTTTTTAGAATATTCCTTCCTTAAATTGTAACTGTTTTCCCTTGTTCACTGTTTCTGTGAATAGTTTTTTTCTGTCTTTGGGGATAGGATATAAGCTCAGTGCTTTTTACAAAATGGTTCACTTCTGTTGTTCTAGAGAATGTTTTGTGATAATTTTTCATGGCTGGTATGAAGTAAACATGAATTCTCATTTTACAATAAATGAAAAATACATTTCTACTAAAGGGGTCCTTATTCTTTGCTTTTTCATGTACATAACATAGCCCTTCTTACTTTCTTGAAGAGCTTATAAAATTACATTTTTAGTCTTTAAGTACTCACCTCTATTTCAATCTCATCTTTTTCTTTACTTGAGGTATTTACCAGGCCACTGTGACTTTTTGCTCATAAGAATATGTGGCCGTGGTGGGCAGTTTTCCTGAACTCTTTTATCATCACTGCTGGGCTGGAAAGTAAACTGATAAAGATAGATGAACAGGAGAAAAGCATACAAATTTATTTAACAACAGTTTTAGATGACACAGAAGCCTTCTTAGGAAATTAAGACCCTCTTCCCCCCACCTCACCCCCACAAAAAAAAATTAAACCTGAGTGTTTTATGGTAGGTTTGAAGAAAAGCAGACAGTCATGGGGGAATTTGATAGGTGAAGAAGTATGAGGAAAAAGAGTAGAAAACTGGGGGAAGCTTTGCAAAGCTTGTCTGTTTTGATTCTTCTAGGCATCTATCCATCTTCCAAGATGAGGATATTTCTTTTCTCCTGGTAAAGGGAGAATGGGCATCTCACACTTGATTGTTTCCGGGGTAAAGGGCAAGGGAAGGTCAGCGTGAACTTCCAGCTTCTACCATGTTCTCAAACTTTTTTCACTTAAAACTTTCAATATGCCAAAGTGGCAGATGTTGGGGTTGCGTGGCCTGAGCCCCATTGAATACAATGTGCAACTTCCTTATTTACTCAGTGGCTTTTAAATGTATTATCCAACAAATGCATTTTTTTTCTCATTGTAATGGCACACCAGAAATAACTGGTTTACATTTGTCATGTTTATTTACTATTCAAACATCTTTAAGATAAACATATAAATATGTAATAGACAATAAAAATCCAAAGTAACTATTTAAATGTAATCTCATTTACCAGTAAGATTCTATGACCCCTTTCCAATTCTTGTTCTGGTACATTCAAGATTTATATTTTTCTTTTTCCTTAATTCATGTAAGTTTTTCTCAGGATCTCCTTGATTCACAATGCAATGTAATATTATGGTGATATATACCTCACCATATCCCAGTTTTGTTCACTTGTTGAGGATCTTTTCTGTTTTTGTTTAGGTTCATTTGTTTATCCTATGAGCAGTACAGCTATAAACAGTCTTGAATACATTTTTAAGTAATTCCTTGGGATAGATTCCTAAAGGCAACAGATGAGACTAAGCAATCTGGTTATAACTGATGATCTCTAGTATACTTTTACTACTGTCAGAGTAAATGCCCCAGACAGGGAGTATGATTTTGATGGAAGGACGCTAACAGGAAGAAGCAAGATTTAAAAAGAATTTCTTTTTTTTTAATGAGACTATCTGAAGGATTTGGGGGCGGGGAGGGAGATGTAGCTCCTTATGCTGGATGTTCTTGGTCTTTCTTATTACTTTCTTAAGTGTCCCTTTTCCTCCAGTGTTGCATGTCATCCCCCATAGTGTGACACCCTTGGCATTGTCTCCTTACTCCTCTCTCCCTTTTGTTGGCTCCTTTCCTCACTTAATTCCCTGTTTCTGAGTGTCCCCCAATGCTGGCCTCTTCCTTCTCTTCCTCACTTACTTCAGACTGTGCCTTTATGTCACAGGTAGCCCCATAATTCTATAGATCTGATATTAACTCATAACCCTTCCATTATCCTTGTTATCATTCCTACAGTGTCTTCTCTTGGCACTGTTAATACCATTCTATTTTGCAAACCTTTATCATTTATCACCTGGGTGGTTTAAATTCATGCCTTAGTGCTTTCCTTGCTTCCTGGTGGTTTCAGTTTTCACTCATCCCTTGCAAGCCATGCTTGTCTACACTAGTCACTTAAACCAGCGGTCACCCAACCTTTTAGGCACCAGGGACTGGTACTCCTATGAGAATTTAAGGCCTGATGATCTGAGGTTATGCAGATGAAGCTTCACTCACCTGCTACTCACCTCCTGCTATGTGGCCTAGTTCCTAACAGCCCACAGACCAGTACTGGTCCTCAGACTGGGAGTTGGGGACCCTTGACTTGAACCTCTTTGAGGCTTGATTTATATATAAAAATCAGGGATGAATAGCCCATTTCCCCTGACATATCTCATATGTAGTAGTTTCTGTATTCCTCTAGTCTGTCCTCCTTATAACTCATTGCCCATCAGTATTCCTTTGGGACAAACAGATCTGATCATCTCACTCTCAAACTTGGTTAACTTCAGTGACTTTCACAGTCCTAGAGGGTAAAATTGTAAACACTTAGTGGACACATGTAGGGCCCTTGACTGCCTGGCCTGTTCATTTTCCACCACATACTCTGCCCTCAGTCCCCAGTTTCACCACCCCAAGCTCCATTGCCCTCTCAGTATTTCTCAAATATGCCATGCTCTTTGAACCTCGTCTTTGCACATGATAATCTCCTTATGGCAAAGACTTACAAAAATCTCTGATTTTGTTTCAAGATCCATTTAAAATCATCTTTTCTTGAAGCCTTCCCAGATTCTTAACTCTCCACATATTCCTGGGATTTTAATTCTTGAGCAAGTGAAGCAGTAATTTGGGAATAAAGCCAGTGAGTAGTGTGTGGTTGAGACCATCTTGTGATGCCTTCTGCTCAGCCCCTAGACAGCCTTTCCCAATTGGAGGTACCTTGTTTGAATGACAGAAATGGAAAATTTGAGTGACAATTTTCTCAACTCTGTCAAAGATGGCACATAACTAGTACCGTTTTAGATGCATAGGAGAGGAGTTGAGTCCTTATATGTAAGCATGCTGTTGGGTAGTTGAGCTTAATTTTCTCATGGAACTTGGGTGATAGACTGCTACAGGGCATTTCTGGATCTGTCATCTTTCTAAGCCTGACTGTACAAGCTCTCACTGATGCCATGAGCATCTGATATTATGATCAATTCCCTTTGTGCCTAAGATAATGTGATTGTGATTGGTGAACAAACACCTTTCTCTGATATAACAACGTTGGAAAATATATGTTTGTTGCTATATGTGTTTGGTGAATAATTAATTGGTTGGACCACCTTTGGAATTCCTCCATATTTTTTGCCTCATTCCTAATCACTTACCACACACATTAGTGTTTATTTACAGTGTTGCTCAGTCTGTCCTTTTGAAGAATGTCCTCTGCCACCATTCTTGCCTAGGTTTTCATCATCTCAGTCCACTTTCTTGCAACAATCTCCTAGTGTTGCCATTTACCTCTTTCACTGTCTCCCTTTCAAAGATACCAAATCCTAATCAATTTTCCCCCAAATAAAAGGATTTATTATCCTTTCATTTCCAAATCTCATACAGACTGGCTTTCAGGTTAAGTTCAAACTAATGAACCTGACACTTGAGGTCACCCACGATTTGTCCTCATGTTCTTATCCCAGGATCCTTCCTTTGCTGCACCTGAGAAAGATGGTTCTCCTCCATGAATACTCTTGTATTCATGCCGCATATACCAACTTCCTCTTCTTCCCTGAAACCTATGTTGTTAACTTTACAAATTTAAGAGATTTTGACAAATTTTTGTTCCTATATCTATATTCTAACTATGTTGTTCCCTAACCTTATTGAGTTGTATTAATTTCTGCTTTTTATGATATGCTTCCCTCCCCTACTTCCTATGCTTCATTTCATTTGGATAATTATTTTAACGTTTAAAATACTTTTAATAAAACATGCATACAATGGTTAGGAAAAATAAGTAAAGGGAGAATTTCAGAGTGCTTACCTTTTAAAATAATTATTACTGACTTCTAAAACTCCTTAGTACCATGTCAAAATCTAACTCCTTCCAAAAGCCTATTTGACTCTCTTTGACTGAAATACTTAATTTTCCTAATGTTAATTTTTACACTCCATTATTAGCTTGTCTACATACTACTAAGTGGAATTATCGACTGGAACTCTTCTTCATCAAGAGCTATTAATTAACCTGTTAAGTATGTACTTAAGGGGATGGCAAAGACAATAGAATTTTATAAAAGTGTTTAGAAGTATTCTCACCCAAGTTTCTTTTCTTTTTTATACTGAATTACTAAATAATTTTTTAAAAATGAAATTGAAAGTTCAGCATGTCACTGCTGGCTATTATCAAACCTAGTAATGAGCAAGTTACCTTTACATGTCACCTTTGGGGCATTGGCACTGTCAGTGGAATTCCAAAGGCTTCCTCTGAGTGTCTAGAGGACTCAAGGAGAACGTCTTCTGCCCCTGAGAAGTGGAAGTGGGGGCTGCGTTATCTTGGATGTCCAGGGCTCTGCCATATTTGAAGCATTATGCTTCCTATACTAAGTTGTCCAGTGGTAAAGATGGTCTTGGCTGGGGATCATTTTGTTGAAAGAGTTAGAGATCCATTCAGATTAGCTCTGGAAAGAAGAAAGATTTGGTACATTCACACTGTGCAGTCACTGTGACACAGGAATCTGAAAGTAGCCAAGCTTCCTGTGGCTGAGTGGAGGAAAGACAATGAGATGGAAAGCTCTCTCTTTGTTAATGAATACAGGACCTCTCCTAGTTCCCCTTCTCTTAGTCTCTGCTCTCCAACAATGCTATCTCCTATAAGGACTCAAAAGGGCTGGACCTAGATACACGACCTTACGGCTTCATCAACCACTTTTGACTGACTGCATTTCCTCTGACTCTGTGTCAAATTCTCAAGAAAAGAATTTTGGCTTATCTTTGGTTTGACAACAGTGCTTGCCTTTACACCAAGTCTTCATCCTTGATCCACAGTACTGCGTCTTATATTGGGGCCACTTATTGTAAAAATAAACATTTGGTCTTGTCTTTTCAAAGGAGCTTTGAGTAAAAAGTTTAGTCTGGGATATATACTTGAGGTTCATATTGAGTAAAGTAAAAGAAGAATTTGTTTAACGCTCTAATGCAGTTTCTTTGCCTTCTTCCTATTTTAGTAGCTAGTTCACTATGACACATAAGAGGAGTTGTCAATTTAATCTTAAAACTAACATGTTGCTGGTATCTGATGTCATCAATATGAAATGAGGGAAAATTGTGAATTCTTGTAATCACATATTACGTATGTTACATGGTTAAAAATCAACCTTATTAGAGAGGCTGGGTGTAATTTTGGCCTGCAGATTTAAAAGAGCATATAGGAAAAAATTAGAGGGGGTCTATGAAAAGCTAAGGAAATGATAAAAATAAAATAAAATAAAATATGAGTTTTAAATTAAGGAAGATGATAGGCTTCTTTAGCCTGAAGAACATAGTAATGATATTAGCATTTCCCAAACACACAAAGGTGAAACAGGGATATATTCAGCTCATCTCCATTGCCTTGCTGTAATATGGAACAAAATATAGCTTTTAATGATAGCATAAACTCAGCCTTTCAGACTGCAGTGGTATTTGTTGAGAAATTCATGGATTGTCTTTATAAATAAGAGGTATAAATGTTTCTATAGGAGCAGGATGTGGTATCATAGTCACAGGAGTATAAATTAGAGATGTTGGTTGAGATTGCCTCAAGCTCTGTGAGGCTGAGGTCAGTTCTATGATAGTAGACATGAAAGACAGACATAAAGAAATTTTCCAATCATGTTTTTCTTAATGAATTATTCTAGGTGTGGCCAAATGAATTGTGCTAAGATGAATTCAAAGGAGCACCAGTAGTCACTGATCTCTGAGATTTCTTTTGTAGAGTGGGAATTATGAACTAAAGGTGAAAGCTACATTTTTCTCCATAATAAAAATGGATTATTCCAAGTGACTCTGAGAGAAGAGAGATAGGAGAGATGGAGTAAACAGAAATGGGACAGAATGGTGGAAATTTCAGTTAGAGAGATTAACAGATTTTCTTGTAAGTAGTGTGTATTGTGAGTCATCTGTCTCTATCATCCTCCTTTGAAGTTTGTCATAAAATCATCAGAAAATACCTGTTTCTAGTTATTGAGTCATGACATTGGATGTCTGTTAGGATGCATAAAAAATAGCCTCAGGCTGGGATTGGAAAAGAGCTGAGGTCACCTGCAGAAGGTGTAGTATACTTAGGTTCTCTTTATTTATCAATCCAATAGTAGACTAAGTAGATATTTCAATGTAATATCTAGACTAAGTGAGAATTTCAATTGGGTAGAATAAAACCCAAGATTCGGTTTTTAGATTGTTACTTTGTGACCTTGAGAGAAGCGAATAAACTTCTTGTGACTTAATTTCTTCTTCAGATGACAATAGTATACCATACTTAATGTACTTCAATATTCAATAATGTCTGTTCACTCAAAAGAAAACACAACACAAGCATTGAATATCACAAGTCCTAATGCCCAGTAGTGAGGACCATTGAGAACAGAGCAAGCAGTGGGCACTTGAAATGTGGTCTGAGATCTTGGGGGTCCCCAAAACTTATTCAGGTAGCCACAAGGTCGAAATTACTTTTATAATAATATTAAAACTTTATTTTTCTTTTTACATTTTCTCCTAAATGCCTGGTAGTGTTTTCTGGAGGCTACATGGTATGTGATATATCTCAACAGATTGAATGCAGAAGCAGATACGAGAATCCAGCTGTCTTCCTTAAGCTAGACTTTAAAGAGATTTACAAAAATATAAGACAGTGCAACTCTTCTTATTTTTTTTTCTTTAGGAATGTGTATAGCTATTTTTCATTTAAAATCTTATTTATTTTAGCATGTGATGGGTTTATTGTTCTTATTTTAAGAGATTTAATAAATATTTAAACATTTGCACTTTCAATTTCTAACACAGTAATAGCAATAGACATTTCTGACACAAACCAAAGATTTTTGAGGTCTTCTATTATTTTTAAGAGTATAATGGGGGTCCTGAGATGAAAGCATTGGAGAACCACAGGTCCACCGCTTGACTTCGGCAAAGGGACTTCGTATAAGATGATTCATACACATTCTCACTCTTCCTCCTTCTGCTATGGTCTTATTGTGGGTGATGTGACTCTTGGGAGAACCCGTCAGATAGAGTAGATATTTGGTGTCCCTTTCAACCGGATACAAGATGAAGTTAAACTATGTGCTTGGTTCTATAGGCAGAACCATCATATTTAAACCTCACAACGTATTCTATTCAAGTTCTGCAGAGTTTCTCCCAGGTTACTTATCTCTAGGTCAGAGGCTGATGGCATTTTAGGCTGAGGAAGTCCTGAGGGAAGATCTGAACTTTACAACAAAGCCAGAAGTTGTATTGTCAGCAGCCATCTTTGGTATGTCTCTCAGCATATGTGCATTCAGAATGTTCAAGTGTCAGCCTCAGAAGAGCTGTTATTGGCACTAATGATGTGTGAAACATTGGTATAGGCAATTTATATGTGTTAAATCTCACTACACACTTAGGATTTAGGTATAGTTAATACCTCAACCTTATGTATGAGGAAATAGAGGCACATATGTAAGAAAATGTATCCAAGTCTCACACCTAAAAAGTAGTAGGAATTGTATTTAAATTAGGTATTCTCATTCTAGGTTCTGTGGCATTAAATGCTGTATTTTATTACCCTCCCTATAGACTCGGTGACTATAATTCCTCCTTATCAATGTATTTGGAAGGGTAGGCTAACTGCTATAGCAATGAACCTAAACTTTACAAAAAGAGTAATATAAAAGTTGTTTCTTTGCATTCCAGTGCAAGGTGGGTTAGTGAGTGCTCCGTGTGGTCACTCAAAAATCCAGGATCTTTCCATCTTTTGGCTCCATCCTTCCATAGGCCCTTGTAGTTCTCTATCTTCAGCTAGTCGATAGGGGGAAAAGAGAGTAGAAAACTTCACATAGGAGGGATTTGTAGGCCAAGCCAGCATCTTCTCCAGTAGTTCATGGCTTTCAATCACTCATGTACTTACACTCAATGGTGAGAGATGCTTAGAAATAGACTTTAGCTGCCAGAAGGAAAAGGGGAATAGTTGAGCAATTACATGAGGACTCTGAAGAGTTTTGTGTTAAGTAATGCAGAGATTACAAAAATTTTGCCGGCTTTGAGCTCACAGGTCAACTAATTCTTTAGATCTACCAATAATTCTGTATCCCCAACATGGAAGGTTGTTTTCTTTAAGGACTCTAGGACATAGGTCCTCAAATATGTGTATCTGTGGGCCTAGGATTAACTATCACCAAAACTTTAATATGATAGTTGATGGTAAGAATCCCCTTTAACATTTTAGTGACAATTAGAACAAGATCTTATTTTCTTAAGACACTTCAGTGTTATATTCCAGAAAATTTCCTCAGCAAATATACAAATCTATAATTAATATAATGTGAATGGTGCCCTTCAAAATTGTACAGTGTGAATCCTGCCCAATTGTACAAGGATGATCTGCCTGTGTGCTGACTAAGAAACCCTACCCCTTTAGTCTTTATGGTTCATCTCAGGTTCTAGCAATCTTGCTCTAATGCACCCAGAGAGTGTAAATGAGTCATGGCTTGATTATCTTTAAATGTTCCTCTTCTTGGTTCCTTTTACTTGTCCTGTGCACTGTAGCATCTCTCATCATTGCCAGACCTTACTAGAAAAAAAAATAGGTTATTCCTTGAGTGAGGGCCACCTAGTCATGGAGTTCCAGCTTCTCGTTCTAAAAGCATTTCTCAATGCACATGGTTATTTAGTATATAAAATTGTTCTATAGCAGGGTTTCCAAACCTTGACACTATTAACACTTAGGGTGGGTAAATCTCTGTCATATGGCTTGTCCTGTGCATTGTAGGATATTGAACAGAATTTCTGGTCCCTACCCATTAGAGCCCTCTAGCAACCCCTCCCTGCAACTGTGACATTGAAAAATGTTTGCAAACATTGCCAAATGTCTGCTAAAGGGCAGAATCATTCCAGTTGAAGACCACTGGTGGCAGGTTGGGGCCTAGAGTGTATTTATTATCTCCTAAACTCATTGGGTTCAGACACTTATTTAATGGGCTGTTGTCTTTGTGCTACTTGGGTTAGAACAGTGGAGCCCATTCTTGGTTTGTATCTTTCTTCATTATCTAATCTCCCACCCTGGCCACCTATGCCAGGGATTCTCAGGAGTGGACATGTAGCTGCACTTCTTTAAATACTCTTATGACTTCCACTGCTCTTAAGATAGAGACCAGCATCTTTCTGGTGGCCTTTGGGTCCTCTGACTCCTTGCTGACTTTGCCACTACCACTCTTTTTCATGCCACTTGTAATCCAATCCCTGGTATAGCCCATAGTCCTTCTCTCCTTTGGGACTTTGCACATGCTGATGTTTTTTCTGGAATGTTCTCCCTGACTTCATTTCTCTTTCCTTAATTTTCCCTTATCCTACAATGCTCAGAGTTTGTCACTTAATTCAGGAAAACTTATCCTAACACCATCATCTTCTCAAGGCAAGGTTAGGTCCTGAGTTCAATGCTAATAGAGAAAGTTCTATATTCCTGTTCTAGCTCTCAAAATCATAATAGAAAATATATACACTGTTGGACATTTGAGCAATTGCTTTTCCTCCCACACTAGAAGATAAGTTCCGCAATTTTAGGGCCCATTGGGGTTGACAAATCTTTTATCTGTGACAGACCAAGTGCCTTGGAAATTTTGAAAGGTCTATTTCATAAGTTGAATCTGGGGGTGGATATTGGTTTTTAATGTCTGAAAATAAGCTAAACAATTAATAAATGTATAATTAAATGTCTGCCAAAATAAATGACATGATAATATAGCAATGTGTTGCCTAACACTCAGTTCTTTTATTTCATTATATATTAATAAAATTTAGATTACAAGAAGAAACTGAATATTTTAATCTGAATAAAATTCAAGATTATAAATATTTTTTAAATTCTTTAAAAATTGTATAGTGATATTTACTTAATGTACAAGTGCATTTTAATATGCTTGATATAATGTTGAGTGGTGATGGTGGTGGAGCTGCAATGTGGAGCGCTCCCTGGAGTGTATAGATGCTAGAATCTGCATCTGTTTGGCTTGCAGTTATAGCCACAGTATGTTGTCCAATGCCTTCCATGTAGTCAAGGCTCAATAAGTGTTTATTGAATTAAAGAAGAGTGAAGTAATGAATCACTGAGTATTCTTTACCACCAAGGTCCACTGCTCAGTTAATTTCTGCTTTGCATACTATGTTTTTCAGCCTGTGAATGAGGTAGGAACCTTTTCACCCTCATTTCCTTTGAGACACAGTGACCTGTAGAAGCAGTGCCGAAGCCTGGCTGGCTTCTTAAATCATTGTGAAAATGATGTGTCGGTGATCTCATGAACATCATTGGAGTCCCAGAGGCTTTAGAAGAGTTACATGAGCACCTCCAATATGTCCATCCTGAGGTTTGAAACTTTCCCCCACAGGATCAGCATCCACTGATAAGGGCCATAGGTTTTGTTTATGGGCCACTGTAGGTTGTGCTAATTTTCTGGAAGATTCTCTTGAAGCCTGGTCATCCTAAGGAGTTAGCAGGATAACCTTTGGGTTTTACAACACTGCAAAGAAAGCATAAGTTTCCAGCAGTGTTAGCAGAAGAAACTCTCTTACATTGGCTAATCTCAAACATGCAGGAAGTCCAGAGACTGGTGGCCATCATTACTTTTCTAGTTGAGTAAAGATCTTTCCATCTTGTCAGTCTGATGGGTGACTGGGAGGTTTTATTTTTTTCTGGCCTATCTTTTCTTAATTTTTTGACCCCTGGTCCCTTGCTAGAACCTTCCTGACAAGTGCATTGGGGTCTAGTGGGTGGATGCTGTCTTCCTAGCTCTGTCCTCCATAGGTAAAGTCACATCTTTTTGCCTCTTCTGAGTGGAAGGAACCATCGTAAGACAAACTTTCCACGTACTAACATTGATAGCTCCTCATAAAAGAGTTCTTATATTACTAAGCTTAAGCAAACAGGTACACAAGTCCTCCCAGTGTAAGGAGAGCAAGGATGGAGTAGGGTGAGGGGCAGAGAAATCTCTTCCCTGACACACTGAATGGCATTGAAGAATCCATAGTGGCCTCTTTCCATTCTCTATGCTCCTTTCACATCCACTGTCCCTGCTCACCAAGTGGTTTACTTGGTTCACTTAGTATCATCCTCTCAGCTAATCCTTCCCTAGAGTCCAAGGGCATTCCCAAGACCAAGGGTACATGGGAGAATTTATGTCGTAGTTCCACATATCAGTCCCCTAAAACAATCGTGGTGACATTTTGTTAGACTACTTCTGAGTGATAGCAGACAGCACCTTGTAATAATACCTTGCAAGTGTAACGTCTGTAATTAGACTGTCTTGTAATTAGGGAGCTGATAACTTAGCCACAGCTTATCACTAGCCAGTGACACAACTGGACACAGGAAGAACCATAGAGAATGACATCTGTCTGCTGATTGATGGTGAAGATCCTGAGGAAAGCCAGAATGAATAACATAGTAGTAGTAGTAGTAGTAGTAGTAGTAGTAGTAGTAGTAGTAGTAGTCATAGTAGTAGTAAATAATAATAATAATAATAATAATAATAATAATAATAATAATAATAGAAACAACATCAAAAAGGTATAAAGATGAGGTCACTTCTTGATCAGAGACAAAGCTAATGCCTCAGGAAGAAAGGGATCATGGTTGATTTTAGCATCTCACAAAGTCAGGCACACAGCTAAGGACAGATCCAAAATTTTGGTGGTAACTCCAGGAAGGGTGGTAGAGAAGCTTACATTACATGCACATTGGACCAGTGACTCAAAAACAAGCCTATCTGAATGGATCTCAGGGGAAAGTGGATTCAATTAAATTAAAACTCTCTTCCTAGGGTGCTAAGGAGCAAGAGGACTCATCATCTTTGTAATTCCCCTAAATTGGCTCCCACTGAATTCCTTCGTGTCAGTTCAAGTCCCTCCTTTTCATGAAATCTCTCACACCTAGTATGCAGGTACTGCCGCCGTGCTCTCTCCATCCTGTCTCTTCTGTTTGGCTGTCCCAGCCCTAGCTTGGGCCATCAGCACACACTCTCTCACCTGGAATGACCACCACAAACACCCTGCAGTGGTTTCTTCACTCTGAACTCTCTTCTCTTTGGTCTACCTACAACTCTATTTGAAAGAGCTTAATTTCCTATTGTAACCACCCCCACGGTCTCTCTTCTATTTTCACTAATGGACCCCATGGCCTACTAAAATGGAGTTGATGGCATGAAATTTAAGATCTGGCCTCAGAATCCTTATGTCCCTTATATCTTTATTTTCTCTCTAATTCCTCAGGGTTTGGACTCTCATTGAAATACTTGTTTGATATATTGGACATCTTTCTACTTAATTCTCATGATAATCTTTTTGTTTGGAATGGTCTTTCCTTTGAGCTTTTTCTGAATTTTTAGCTGTCTTTTAAGACCTTCTTCAGGGGGCTTCTCTTGTTTCTCTTCCTAAGATGTTTCTGTCCTCTGAACATCATGCCCCCTTCCCACCCTCTTTATCTCTCTTCCAGGGTTTCCTCAGGCTCATGACCATTGTGTGACTGAGGCAGCTTAGTGTAGTTCAAATCTCAGTAGGCTGGAAATTAGGATACATCTGTTTCAGGGCTGCTGCTTCAAGTTAGCTTGCCATATGATCTGTAGCAATCCACTTAACCTTCCAGAACCTCAGTATTATTATTTACAAACAAGAGATAATAATCTCTGCCTCATAGGATTGCTATAAAGCCCAAGATGGTATATGCAGAAACCTTTCCTAGATTGAAAAACATTGTACCAGTGTGGGATATCGTAATGATTATTTGCCTTACAACTCTAGTTATTTACATAATGTGTCCTTTTTATATTTCTCATACTATAATTGAGATTTTTTTCCTTATCCTCCCACAACCTGTATCAATTAGGCATGTATTCTTCTGCAAGTAACATATTATATGATTATCATAGACTTAAGCAAAAAAGAGATTTAATCATCTCATGAAATATGAAATTTGAAGGTCAGCAGTCAAGGCTTGTTTTACAACTCAGCAATGTCTTCCAGAGCCAAGCTCCGTCCAGCTTCTACCTCACTGTCTTCAAAGTCTTGACTTCCTTTTTCATGCTTGTTGTCTCATAGTTGCAAGATGATAGCTGCAGTTCAAGATTTTTGACCTCATTTGGAAATGAGAAGCAGGTTGTGGGAAGTACTGCGTTGGTGGTGGGCCCTCAGGTGGCCTTGAAAAGGAATTTCATTTCTACATGGAAGAGAGAGAAAGCATGTCTGTTGAGTATTAAAAAGTATCTTCTACAGCCCCTGATGACAGGAATCAAGTCTTGTTCATCTTGATTTCCTTTCTATAGTGCCTAGTATAGAGTAGAGGGCATATGGTTGTTCAATAAATATTAATCGAATGAATTAATAAAGTAATAACTTAATACATGAATGAGAGTTCAAAAACCTGAAATAAGAGGCCTTAACTCAGCCATTATTTGCATAACATCTTCCTTAAAGTTCATGCTTATAATAGCCTTCAGGAGTAGAGCAATTTATCCATCAAGCAGAAGTGCTGTTATTCAAAGTGATTTGATTAGCGTTTATCTTATCAAGGGCTAAGATGCAGGAACATTATATTAAAAAGACAGCATAAGAGTGAGTCCAGATTCTTAGAGGTTTAAAATGAGTATGAAATATTAATTAAAACATGTCTCCAATAAATATGAGCCTTTATGTTTTTCTTTTTATACAGTGTTGCATAAGAATTCAAAATATTGTTACAGGGTATATCACAGTAAGAATTCGTATTCTGAAAGTTATAAGCCAGCAGAATCTTTTAAATGACCTCCTCCCCCTTTTCTTTCCATACTTCATCAGACAAGAAGAGATTCAGTAGGGAAACAGTAATTATAATCCTTCCTCCATTGACAGACCTTTGGTTATGCCTGAGCAAAATGGATGAGAGAGAACAGGGATAAAGACATAAAGGAAATAGGTGACCTAATACAGCCTCATGGAAAGTATGTATAGCAAATGTGGTTGTTAACCTTGACTAAAGTTCACCTAATAATTTTCTGTTTTATAGATATACAGTTGACTGGTAAAAGTCTCTGATTCTGAATTTGTTCCTATAGAACCTAACCTTCTTTTTTTAATTTTAGTTTTAAAAAAATTGAGCTACAGTTGCCATATAACATTGTATTAGTTTTAGGTGTAGAACATAGTTATTTGATATATGTATATATTGTGAAATGATTAAGACAATCGGTTTAGTTAGTATGCATCACCACACATAGTTACAAATTGTATGTATGTGATGAGAACTTTTAAGTTATATTCTCTATATTCAATATATACAATATATAGAGAATATATTCTCTATGTTCAAATATACAATATAGTATTATTAATTATACTCACCATGCCATATATTATTACATCCTCAGGATTTATTAATCTTATAACTGAAGTTTGTACCTTTCACCAGCTTCACCCATTTTGCCTGTTCCTCACCCCTATCTCTGGCAACTACCAACCCAATCTCTGTGTCTGAGTTTGTATTATATAATTTTGTAGATTCCACATATAAGTGATCATCACACAGTACTTGTCTTTCTTTGTGACTGATTTTACTTAGCATAATGCTCTCAAGGTCTATTCGTGTTGTCACAATTAGCATGATTTCCTTCTTTTTTATGACTGAATAATATTCCATTGTGTGTATATATCACATTTTCTTTACCCATTCTTCCATGGATAGACACTATGGTTGTTTTTATCTCTTGGCTATTGTAAATACTGCAGTGAACATAGAGAGTGCAGATATCTTTTCTAGAGTACAGAATCACCAAAGTAGATGGGATCTCAAAAGACCTTATATCTCTTGACCTTTAGAAGATTCACTTTTATTAACCTGTGTTGCATAAGACGGGGAGGATAATGAGAATATACAAATTTTATTTTAACTCATAAAGTTTACAGATAAGGAAGTCAACACTAAGAATAGCTAATAGCTCAAGGTTTACTTCTATTTATAGATTTGGAAATGGAACTGAGAAATGCTAGTGCCTTGTCAGTTGTTCTTCCTAATGCCCCATAGGGCCTCTTTAACTTTTCAGTCTCCTTTAAAATAATAGGAGAGAAAAAAATTGAATTATACTGGAAGAACTGGAGAGGTTTTTATTCCACAAATATTCAAAATACTCCTTCTGATGCTCAATTTATCCCCAGAAATCAATGCTTCTCATAATGTGATAATCTTCATACTTGATAGAAATTATTGTCATCAGTTAGCTTTTCTGGTTTCACCTTTTGTCATCGCTAAAATAGGATAATAATAACTTTCTTGTCTAATGTACAGGGCTATTTCAAAGACTAATGGAATAAAAGCATTTAAAAATGAAAATTTACAAATATGTAGCATGATTCATCTCCTCATTTAATACTAATATCACAATTTTAAAACCAGCATGTTTTCTAACTTCTAGTTCTGTCTTTCAATCAAGTAGAATACTAAGACAGGCATACAAGGTAAAAAGTAAAAAAACAAAACAAAACAAAACAAAAACAAAAAAAAACTAAAGGAAGGAAGGAAGGAAGGAGAGAAAGAAGGGAATACAATAATTCTTTATTACTCTTAGTTTTTTTTTTTAAAAAAACACTTATTTCTCAAGAATCTCACTGTCTTTAGATGCATAGTCCATCTCTGAGAACCTTGTTCCAGTATTCACACCCAATGCTCCTGGAAAAGGGGAATTCATATCTGTATGAAGTTTATTATACTTGGTGGCTCATTGACATGTCGCAACTGCCCTTTGGGTTCAGGCAAGTACATGTAACATCCTATAGATGTGACATGGCTATTTTATAGCTCATTCAAATTCAACAGGTCACAGAGTAAATTCATCTTTTCAAAACTGGTTCTCATGCATCCCTTGTGTCAGGAGTGTCTCCATTGGCCCAGACTCTGAGTTTAGAAACCTGGGCGAGTTCCTTGACATACTCCCCCTTCCTATTCCCACGTATAATCAAATGTTTAGTTCTGGTGATTCTATTCCTAACACAATGCTCCATCCCTGAACCTTCTGCCATAGACTCCCTCTGTGCTCTCCTAAGTGGGCTTTTCATGTTCAGTCTTCTTCTCAAAGCCTCAAGAAGGATTTGTTTAAAATATTCATTTGACCAGATTATCTTCTGATTAAAGCCAGTCAGTGACTCCCCATCGGTCACGCCAGGGTTCTCAGGCTGGGTACATATGGAGCCCTTGGGGGTGCCTTAGTTGGATGGGAGGAAGAAGGCAAAGGGGATACTATTTTGGCTAGAATCTACATTCTCACTTCAAACAGGGAAATCCCACTCTGTGTTTGCTTTCTGCATCGAGGTTATTATAAATAATTGCTGTCAGATAAAAACATTTTGCTGTTAAAATTGAAAGTGCACTGATATAAAGTACAGTTGCTGACCTGGCATCTGCCTGCCTCTCAAGCCTCATCTCTTTTCTCTCCCTTCTTTTCACTGCAGAACCAAGCAGCACCAAGCTGTCCACATTGCCTGCACATACAACACTCTTTTGTGGCCTTGGCTGTTTTATTATATTGTGCCTTCTACCAGGAAAGCCTTCTGCACCCCCATCCCTAACTGAATTCCTTGTACATCTTAAGACTTTGTATCACCACCTTCAGGAAGCATTTTTTGTTTTCCCTGGTTTGCCCTTTGTCCCCTTTACCATCTATAACCCATCACATGCCAGTCCAGATGGGTGAGGCTTTATGTGGTGTAGTGCAAAGAAACGGGGTTCTGATCCTCACCCTGCTACTATGCATGTGACTCTAACCAGTTCACTTCACCTTCATAGAATGTGTCTTTTTAAATCATTAATTCATTTATTCATTCAACAATACCTGTTGATCCTCTCCACCCCCTTTTGAGGGTACAGGAAATAGGAAATTAAAATGATCTAAATTATCCTATGGTCTGAAATCCTATGGAGAAAAATAAAGAGAAGTAAGGGATCTGGAGGGTGAGATATTTCCATTTGAAGTGCATTGTTATAAAAGAAAGCCCTTTCTGGTTTATTGGAGAAGAATGTTCTTGGTAAAAAGAGAACATGTATGAAGGCCCCAAGATCAACCAGTGGAGCAAGCAAATGGTTGGTCTGATTAGGGGAGAAAGGGGCAAGATGTGAATTCGAGAAAGAGCAAGGAACTATATCATATATGCCTTTGTGAGTGAGAGGGGAATCACTTGGAGACTGTGCCTGTTGGTTGTTCAGTGTAGGGTCACCAGAAGAAGCAAGGAGACTGGTGAGTAGGCCATTATTGCAGTTATCCAGGAGAGAGAGGGTCATTTGAACATAGGTGGTTGTGGTAGTGTTGGTGGGATGTGTAAACAGTGTGAATCTATTTTGACAGCAGAACTAAAAGGTTTGATGATGAGTTGGAAGTGAGGTTTAAGAGGAAATATCAAAAGTGGTATCTATATTCCAGAACTAAGCAACCAGAAGGATAGGGTTGACATTTTTAATTGAACTGGAGAAGATTGTCTTTCCTATAGCAATTTGTTGTAGGATCTGTTAGGTTCATGGTGCCTAGCAGATATAAGAAGGCAACGTTAGAAGGTCCGGAGTTACGGGATCCAGGCCAGAGATGTAAATGTGGGAGTTATCAGCATATTGATTGTGTTAAACATCATAGGACTCAATGAAGTCACCAAGTCACCTAGGAAATAAGCATAGACCTTCGAAGAGAAGCTGTAATACAGAGTCCCAGGACATTCCAAAGTTTAGAATTTGGCAGATACAGCACAGTGACAAAAGAGTGACAAAAAAAGATGTTGAGAAGGACTGAACAGCAAGGAAGGAAAAACACCAGGAGGATGTGATGTCCCTCCAGCCAAGTAAAGAACATGTATCAAAGAAGAGGGAACCATCAAGTATAATAAACAATGATCCATTGGCCATAGGTTTAACTACACAGATGTCTCTGGAGACATTGACAAGAATTGTTTCAGTGGAGCAAAGATTGTAAGGGTGTTGAGAAAACATGAATGGAGTAGATTCAGGATACAGTGAGAGATAGAAAATAGAGAAAATTTTTGGAGAAGTTTGCCATAAAGGCAAACAGAAGAATGAGACTTGGTTGAAGGGAGATATGGGGGTAGGGGTTATGAAATATTTTAATGCACATTGGAATTATCCAAGAGTTCCGGAAAAGATTCTAATGTGGGTAGAAAAGGGTAGGTAAGTGCTGGAGTGAGGATGAGGATCACAGACCAGGAGGGTCAGCCTCCCTAGCTGGAGGGTTAAGGTTTTTTTGACAGTGGGGAAGGGCAGAGTCTGTGAGGGGGAAGGGCGGAGTCTGAGCGCAGAGGCAGGGCGACCCTCTGGGTTTTATATGTCCAGGGCCTGGTGCAGGGAATCAGGGTTTGTTCGTTTGTTTTAAATAATAATCAGTGAGTTGTCCTCCATTCCTGTCTGTCTTTACCTCTCACAGATTCTGTACAGAACATATCCTGAGCCTGGCTACTTTTCACTACATCTTTGTCATGTTTTTTTCCTGAGCCACTGCCATCTCTTGCCTGGATTATTGTACCAGGCTTCTAAATTGTGTCCTTGCCCTTCGGTTCACTTCACTCAAGAATGGTCGTTCAAAAAATAAATCCGATTTTGCCACATCCAAGCTAAAAAGCCTCTGTGGATCCCCAACCCACAATAAAGGCAGATAGCTTACTGGGGCATACTTCTTACCCCTGAAAATTCACCCACTGTCACCTCATTTAACACAATTGCCTTTGGGCACAATGGCTGACTTCTGAGTCTTCAAATATACAATAGTTGATCCTGACTCAGGGACTCTATTCTCATTACATCCTTGCTGGTGGTCCTTCTGTGTGAAACGTCCTTCCACATCTATCATGAGTGGCAGCCTCCTTCCTGTTCATCATATCTCAGTTTAAATGTCACCTCCTTCGAGAGGTCTTCCTTGATCTCTGTTAGATAGTCACCTGGTCACTTCCTTTCAATCAAAACAACTTTAGTTCTCTGTACATCGCCATCTGCTATTTTTCTTATTTATGTCATTTTCTTATTTTGCTGTTTGTCATCTATCTTCCTAGTTAAAATGTAAAGTCTATGAGAGCAGAAACTTGTCTTGTTGCCTGATGCATTCCCCCAGTGCCTGTATCAGTACTTGGTTCATAGGAGAAATTCCTAAATATTTGTTGAATTAACACTTTAATTTACTCACTTCTGTTTTCAAGAGTGTGATCAGATAGGCAAGATGCTACAGTTTGAGAAATGCATTGGGGCTCTACTGACTGCGATTTGCAGTAAAAGAACCCTGGGTTGCCATCTTGTGTGGAATATTTGGCCCAATCGCAGATTCCCTGACACCAGCTTGAGATAAGGCCTTAGCACCAATTAGGAAATTCCTCCTTCCCCTGTGAGTTCACAGAGCCTAGAGGGCTTTGGTGAGTGAGCAGGCAACAATGAGATAGATTCATTTCTAGGCAAAACATCCACCTCTAATCACTCAAAGCAATGTTTTCACCTTCAAAGTGGTGATCTTAGACTTCGAAACTTTTCATGCAATAGTGCCAAGGCTCAAGACAGTTGCGGAGATCCTTCTGGAATTAATATCCATGCACCTCAATTCACAATGCACAGTACTCTGAGTTGATGTCCAATTTTAAGGGCTCATTCTAGGTAAGCTAGGGAGGTATTATCATTTCCATTTTGCAGGTGGAAAAAACTATAACCTGAGTCTCAGATAAGTTAAATGACTTGCTCTGGATCTGATGCCCTTGAGTCTTTTATTCATGAATATATTCAACACTGTTTGGTTTTCAGAAATGACCAAATGTTACGTGGATCCCAGTAAAGCAAATTAAATAGATTCTCAAGCCTGGATACTACAGTTTCCAATGACTAAACCTCTATAAGATCTAGAAGGGGCCTTAGAAATTATCAAAGCTGAAGATAAAACTTCAGAAAATCAGATATGTACTCAAAAGCCACACATTGGTTTTTGTTTGTTTTAGGCAGATCTATTTCATGCTAGGCAAACCTGTATTAACCTCTGGTGCACATACCTGGCACAGAAAGGGAGCAGGGTTGAGAGACCAGCCACTCAAATCTTTCCTTTTCTGCCAAGAGGGGGCTTCAAGATATAAACTGGATGTGTTAGCATGTTTCAAGGGAGCAGTTTATTTCATTTTTGTGTTATAAAAAACAAAGGAGTGGGAAAATCTCTTTGCTTGAGAAAAAGGTGTCAATCTACTAAAAAATGCAGTGGGTAATTAATATATCCGAGAAGTATAGAGACCTGGTGAAGCCAGTTGTTTTCCCCAGTGGGCTCGGAGGCTGTGGCGAGTCAGCATCTGCACCATTTATAACTGTGTAGCACAAATTGGCACAGATTGAAGCCCAACAGCAAACTGTTCCAGGTAGACCAGATGTCTGAAAGGGAGGCTGTCTGTTTACAGGCAAACATAATGCTTATTCACCTTCACTTTGGAATAACTATTCAGTATCTGGAATAATTCTTAATAATAGGGTTATCATTTTTTAAAAAGGGTATCCTGACTCTTCTGTTCTCAGAAGGAAGCACTTTTTCAAAACACATTCTCCAAAGGCATTGCTTTATCCCTTTTTTCCTCAATCAAGAGTTGGTCTTGTTCTGCCAGATGTTGATTCAGAGATGAAGAAAGATGCTGGTGGCCAGTCTCTTGGGGGAAAAGTAGAAAGGATGAAGGGGATAATAACTGGAGACTATGAGAGGGCCTTCCTTGCCATCATCAGTCATCCAAGGAGGGTGAGGTATGCAGGAATTGAGGAGTGCTGGGGAGATGGCTAATCACCAGCAAAAAGGTGAGAGTTGGTGTAGTACCCACTAGGGATGCTTGGCCCATATTGGTTTCATCAGACATTTAATGAGCATAACATTTATTCATTCAACAAATATTTATTAAAATAATTCTATATCCAGGGAACTGTTCTAGGCATTGGGGATCCATTGATGCAAAATAAAAGAAAAAAAAAACATGCTTTTGTGGAGCTTTCTTTCCAGCAATAGAATCAGACAAGAAACAATAGAAAAATAAATTATGTAATGCACTAGTGGGTGCTAAGTGCTATGAAACAAGGAGAGAGAGAGAAAAAGTGGTTAATGGGGCCTCAGCGTCCAGGGTGTGGAGGCCTTGCAATTTTAAATAAGCTTTTCAGAGGCGGCTTTTGGGGAGTGATATTTGCACAGACTCAGATGGGGCTGGCCATGCAAATACCTGAGGGGAGAGTATTCCAGGCTCAGGGAACAACCACTGCAAAGAGGCAAAAGTGGGAGGATACTTGCAGAGTTTGAAGATCAGCAAGGAGGCCAGTGTTGCTGGGGCCCCATAGGTATGGAGGTGGGAGAGAGGTGGGAAGCAGGGGATGAGGTCTGGGAGACTGATGGCCATGTCCCTAGGGCCTGTTGGTTATTGTAAGAGTGCCACTTTAGCTCAAAAGATAATGCAGATTTTTTAAAAAAAACTTTGCATCAGACATGTAACCTTATCTGACCCATGTTTAAAACATATGTCTTTGTCTAGTATGTGGAGAATAGATTGTGGCATAAATAAAAAATAATTTTCTTTTTAAAACATGTTTCCTTATATGACAGGGTTGCTATGAGACTCAAATGCAAAAGTGCTTCAAAAATTAGAAAGCATGATGCAGACCCAAAGTATAATTATTTTACACAAACAGTAGGGTGTTCAAAAGGCAGGGTCCCTCTCACCTCTTCCAATCCCATCCCTGTCTGTGGAACTAAACTAGTCTATCGGAAGCAAAAGGAAAATTGATTCTACTTATTTTTTAAATAATGTAATTTTATGCCTGAGTTTCAAATCATTTAGATTTTTTAGATTGCTACTGGTTTTATGTTTAGTTCTTTAAAGAAATGCCTTTTTTAAAAAAGTGGTGGTACTAGGCTTGAATACCGAACAAAGCCTTTACATACCGCAGCAGACCAGGATAGGACTACTAGTCTGGGAACTTTAAATATATTTCCTTTTTCCTGATCTCCGAGAGCTAGAAGCGCACTGGCCAGATCCTCCAGCATTTCAGGGGGTGGCATCTTTTCTTTGCGGTGGCCCTGCCATCAGGTGGACGTTTCTGAGTGGGAGAACACACAGTTTGTGTAGCCACCTGACCTTCAGAGAGTCTGGGGAGAGATTTGAAAGGATTTGAGAGAAGAGGCCTTGAGACTCCAAGAGAGGGAGGACAAGAAAAAGGGTCCCCAGGAAGCTGGAACCCCGGGGAGACAGAACTGACTTAATGAAGAGGGGTGATTATCCCAGATAATTATGTAAAAGACAAGGCTAGGAGTTCTAGATGGCTGCAACTTGGAGTTTGCTCTGCCTGAGGTGAGTGTTTATGTTTCTGTGTTTTTGTTTTTTGAGTGAGGTTTTTTTTTTTTTTCTCTCTTCCTTCTTCACCCACCGCTCAATTTGAGAAAACAGCTGGCTGCCCGCCAGATCCCCGTTTCCCCCTTTCTCCTCCTTTTCATCCTGAACTCCATTCACATTAGTGTCCGCGCCACTGGCTCCTGGGACCCTCATCTATATGCCTCTGTAGTTAAAGAAGCAGCTGCATGCACCCCCATCACCGAACGCCTCGCGTTCCTATTTTCTTATTTCTCCGACGCTTCCCTGGTGCTGCTAGCCAGAGACACACCTTCCCAGCCAGCCCAGCTGTCACGTCTCGCTCCAGCGGTTTCGGGGGGAAACGGTGGGAACTCTGCGCTCTTCTATCCGAGCCCACTGCACCGGGCATTTATCTCCCTCCGCTTCCCGCTGACGATCGATCATCAGCCTCGGTCATCTCTGCTCCTTCCCCATCGCTAGTTTTGTTTAGAAAACAAACCGAGGCTTCAGGCAACCTGCGGTGGCTCTGGCTTTCCTTTGGGTTGGGGAGGGAAAGGGGGTACGATCACGGTCCCAGGTGTGCCCCAGTCTGTTAGTTAGAGCTGATCTTTCAGATCTGGAGGCACTCGGAGCGGGTGACAGGAAAGCACCCCCATCCGAGGGTGGGGGTGGGGAAGAGGAGAAGGGACACAGCTTGGGGAAGGAGGCAGAGAGGCAGCTGCAGTGCCGGGAGGGGTGCGCGCGTGTGTGCCAGGCTCGCTCGCCGACTCCCGGCTCATTCTGCACTCCTCGGTGCGGGGCAGACGGGCCACCAGCCCAGGGAGCAGAAGAAGCGCCCCTTTGCCCAGGCCTCGGCTCCGCAGGGCGCCCGGCGGTCCTCCAGGCCGGGGCGCACTGGGCGGGGCGCACCACCCGGCCGCTCTCCCCGCCCCCGCCCCTCGCAGCCTGCCCGCCCCTCTCTCCATTGAGTTTTCCCTGCACGGGTGCCCATCAATGGTCCTGCTCCGGGATGCACACGCAGCTTGCGACCGGAGGGGGGTAGCAGCCGCCGCCTCCAGGTGCAGGCTCTCCCGGGCCGCCGTCGCCACCCGCTGCTGCCGCCGCTACTCGAGTCCCGGGGCGCGCTGAGGTCCCGGCCGGCCATGGGGCTGCCGAGGCTGCCGTTGCTGGCGTGAGAAAGGGCAAGGGAGCCACGGCGCTCGGGGTCCCCGTCTGCCTGCATGGATGTCTTCAGCTTTGTGAAGATTGCAAAGCTCTCGAGGTAGGGGCTGCGCCGGTTCATTTGCACCCAGGGCCGCTGCTTGGGCAACTTGGTGCTTTATTTTTCGGGAGGCTGGGGGATAAGCCAACGCTGCAGAGAGCAGCGGGTTTTGAGACAGGATTGAGCCGAGGTGGCCGGGGGCTACTGCATTCAACTTCTCTCTCACTGGCTTGTGGGGCTCTTGTGTCCACGGGTGTAGCCCCCCCCCACACACAGGCACACACGCCCTTGCGCACACAGGCAGCAATATTCACAACAGTTTGTTTTCCCTTAGGAAAAGACCCAGTGGTGCTTGGGGGTCACATGTGTAATTCGTGTAAATCAGGGCTAAGAGAAGATGGTCGGAATTGCTACTGCTAGGGGAAGCCAGAAGTGCTTAGAGCTTGGCTACTCCTAACAAAAAGCAGTGACAAAAAGTAGCCCACTTTCCCCCACCCCCAGGTTAGTCTGACACACACTGGAAAAACTCAGCCTGTAGGTTGACCAGGTGTTCCCACCAGTGACCTAGATGCTGAATTCAAGGAGAAGGAAAAGAAAGACCTTTAGCCTTCCTTCCAGTAATTCTGTAGTCCTAAGCTTTGAAAAATTTAGAAATTTGCTTCCAAGTAGCCATGTTGTTGAAACGGAAGGAAAAATCATCATTTTCGGCAGATTTCTCAGGCCTTGCTGAGAACTGAAGAATATTGCCACTTTTTGGCGGCCTATTACACCATCAGAGCGTTCTGCCCTGCTTACGCCTGCGGAGTCTTCATGGAGCCCAGGAAGTAGGTCTGTGCTTGTTGCAATGTGGCATTAACTGTGAGAACCTGCTCTGAGAAGTCTTAGAAGACCATACCCCACTTTCTCTGCCCCAGTGTCTGGAAGGACTGAAGCTCTTCACAGCACTTAACCACCACAGCCTGAGGAGGTAGACAGTAGGGGTTTTCTAAGACAGGGTTTAGACTCTCTTGCAGTACAGAGAGAATAATTCTAGGCTTTCCTTCACTCCTTAGTGTCAGGGTGGGCTGTTGATTGAATCAGGCAAGAACGAGCAGCTTCAGGTAGCCCAAGTTCGAAATGTATGTTTACTTTGCATTGCTAAATTATACTTGGGCCATTTCAGAAACATCCTGTTCGGATGTTGCTATTCAGCTGTGCCCCTCTCTCCAACATTCACAGGTTTTTAACTAACTGTTCTTTCCCATCTCCACCTTCCCTCTCTACTCACCTGGGTGGGTCTTAATCTCATACGCAGATTTCCAGGCAAAGGGCCCCAGTGTGACTCAAAATGGATAGGTTTGAGGTATACAGTTGGTGGGTAAATATGTCTCTCTTGGAGTAGCCAGTGATGAGGTGTTGCCCTGCTCATCAGAAGACAGATGGGTCAAGAAGAGGATAATTGTAATATGGCAGATCGTTTTGTTTCGCACCAATGTCATTGAGGGCTATGGCTTCACACCTCTATTCTATTAACTTCCAGCTTGCTTCTGCCTATGGCTGATTTATAAACAGCTGTCAAATCATGAACCATGGATGGGAAACGGCTGTGAGCAACAGTTTAGTGATTGCCTGGTGCCATCTGTGTGATGGACAGAGCTAAAGCCAAAAAGGAGAGGGAAGATCAACCGATAATATCATTGAAAATAACCAAGGTAGATTTGGGTTACCTCAACTGATATAAGTGATAAGGTTAACGAAACATCCAGATCCCAGATTTGGTCCTTAAACCCTGAAGCTTTGGGGAGGACAGTGCTGTGTGTGTGTCAGGGAAAAGATGTTTTAGGCTCGTTTTACACAATTTTAGGACGCCTTCATGATATTCACAAATCTGGGATTTTGCAAAATCCAAGCCAGGCTGTAGGGGCTTATTATGTTATTTTAAAAAGAGGTTAAAATTTAGTAAATGAGTGTGAATTTCCCTTTCTATCTTTAACGCGATCGACAGTGTTGATTCTAAAGAGAAGCTGCACATGTCCTGAGCTTATGTGCCGATGAGATTATTCTTGTTTCTGGGTGTGAGCTCGACAATGGTCTGTAAGCTGAAATAGAAAAACCTTCACAGGGTCATCAGCATGCAGAAACACATGTTTGCAGCTGCTTGTTTCAGCCCTTGAAGGAATAGTCTCATGTGTGTGATTTAAACACTGTTACAGAAATGAAGTTCTTTTCTCAAAGGTGAAGTATAAAAGTGCTTACACTGCAGGATTTTCCTGATTTTTAAAATAGTTAATCTTCCTAAAGGATTTAGCTTTGATCAATGTCGTTATTTGAGTGCTTCAGAATCTCTTGATTTGGAGGTGAGCACACAAAATTTACCCCAGACCTTAGCCTGGCCTTTGGTTCCCAAGAACTTGAGTTTCTAAGTGTTAATTCAGAAAGCTTTGGCTGCAGAAAGCATACCTGATATTTGCTAAATATCCTATCTGTGAGTAAAGAGAGTGATAATTACAGAAATTTCCAAGAGAATATTAATCCACACTAGAATTTATAAGCAGCACTCTTTTTCTTTTAAAAACAGCTACATTTAAACACTTATTCCCAGAATTTATGCCCTTTTAATCATGTGAAAAATTAGAATTCAAATTGCCCCTCAAGAACCCAGTACCATCTTATGATCCTCATTAAAAAAATTGCTGCCAAGCGTTGGAATAGCTGGCAAGTTGCGACCCTTTACATCATCTTTCTGAGTTGTGACCCTTGATTGCATCCATCGTGGGTGGCACAGTGTGTCATGGTTCTATCTGGAGATGTGTTTTCTTGTTCTTCTAATTTTCTGGTTATTAAACTGCTTGATAGTTTACATGCAATTTTACTTCTCTGTTTCCTTGGTAACAGTTATATATCATTTTCCATCCTTATAGATTAGAGCATTACAGCTGATTGCCTTATAAACCAGTAATAGTATTAAAATAGGCATATATTTTTATTGTTACTGTTCTCTGTATCGACTATTTCATTTGTAAAGTGGATGCACTCTTTGAAGTGTTTATAGAATAATGCAGTTCAGTAGAAAAACATGATTATGCCCCTTCGCCTAAGGGAAATGATTTGAAACCCAACGCTCATAGGGGTGTTATTAAACAGAGACGTGTTCATGGATTGAATAGCCTGACTTCATTTATTTTCTTTAAGCAAAATGGCAAATGCTTTGAGATAATGATTGGGTGCCAATTATTAATATGCAAACTATTTCTTGCACTAGTAGGTAAATTTGAGGGCTGCTGTATATTGTTTTGCGGTTTGCATGGGTTATTTTGTGGTCTATCTGTAATAAAGTGCTAATTTAGTTACAAACATCATGCATTTGAGGAAGGATGAAAAACTATATTTATATAATTTCCTCGGGTTTTTACGTAAAATCTATTTAGAGACTACTAGGCTTCTATTGTTTTTTCCTTTATCTTTATTTTGAATTAAATATTTCTTAGGGAAAAAAGGACGTTAAAGAAGCAATGCAAAAGGTCAGGTTTTCCCATCTCTCTTTTTTACCTGAATAATTGCATTAATACTGCTAGTAATAGTGAGCTCTAGAGGCTAGCAGTGAAAAGCTCCCGAAGACTCTGGATTTGAATTTTATGAAACATGCTACTTGCTCATTGTCTCAGTCCTTGTTGAGTTCTGCTGATTTTCCTGGCTGTCAAGAGGTGAAATGATGAACAGTTTCATAACAGAGCTAGATTTCTGTTTTAGGAATATTTAACTCTGGTTTCCCAGGGGTTGCTAGTTTGCAGCTGTGAAAGTCTAGTCGCTAGCAGTTCAGTGGGGTGGGGTGGGGTGGGGTGGGATGGGATGAGATGAGATGGGATGGGGGCGTTTTCTAGTTCAGGCTTGTAATGTTTCAAGCATCTCTGTCTGTCTCTCAGGCAAGTGAATTTCACCTTTTTGCTATTAGAATTTGATATAGATATTCAGCTGTAGTGAAGCCTACTTGTACTTTAAAAGCATGACCTGGAAATTCTAACTGCTTATGGACCTTCTAACTGTTCATTCTTTCTTTACACATGCGCGCGCACACACACACACACACACACACACACACACACACTCACACACACATTCTTCAAATTGATTATTTTGTTGTTCTATTTGGAATTTGCAATGGAAGTTTAGCTCTGAGAGAATATACATTATCAGTGAAATAGAAATTTATCTTTAAGGAATGGACTTAAAAAAATCACTCATTTCATACTAGGCTCAATGAGAAAATTGACAGCAGTTTTTGCATTTGTTGAAAAATACAGCCCTGAAATCTACCACTCTTCCCATCAAATGATCTTGAACTTTGGAAGCTAGCCATAGCAAGGAAAGAGAATTATCAGTAGGTTAAAGCAAGATTGGCAAACTCTGGCTTATGGGCCAAATCTGGCTTGCTGACTGTTTTGGTGTAGCCTGTGTGCTAAGAAATGGCTTAAATATCTTTTTGTAAATTTTTAAATGGTTCGAAAAAAATTTAAAGAAGAATAATATGGAATTCACACATCAGGGCCATACACAAAGTTTTATTTGAACACAGCTAAGCTCATGTGTTTGACTATTGTCTGTGGCTACATTTGCTGTTAAAACAGCAGAGAGGAATAGATGCTATAGAGACCTTATGGCCTGCACAGCCTGACTTCCTATCTTGGTTAAACAATGCCTTTTCCTATTTTATCTTCTTTACATAATCAGCACATGTGTGTGGGCACAGGTCTAACCAAATACACACTTTCAAAGATCAACAAAGCCAGACATTAGTTAAAGTGCTAGGACAGATTTTAATCATGAATACAAATATACTATAGCAATAAGGAAAAGTGGCTAGTGTGAACTCAACACAAATTCTGTTTATGGAGGGGTGACTGGGCATTTTACGGAGAGAATGAGGAAGTAGGGAGCAAGTGAACTGGGTGCTCAGTAGAGGCAGGGAAGTGAAAAATTATAGAAAGTGAGAAAGGGGCGTTGATGCAAGTGAAACCCACTTGGGTTTGCTAACTGGCACTTACCCTAGTTAGGCTCCTCCCCTCCCACAGAAGCCCAGTCTTCAGGTGTTGTCAGCCTTGAGTTTTCTCAGGCAGGCATGTTGAGGGGGTTGGCATCATCCTAGCGATGTGGCCTTGAACTGTTAGAAACTAAGTTAGTGTTTGATCAGGTCTTAGTAAGCTAAAGTAGAGACCCAGTGGAGAAGGGGCTCAGAGGAGCCTGGCTGGAGTGTGGCTAGGGAGACTTGGTCAACACATGTCGAATTCAGCATATTAAATACATAAATTCACCAGAGTGCAGTCACATTTCACATAGACCTCACCTTTATTGAAACTTCTGATCACAAATTATTTCTTTAACTTTGGGACAAGCACCATTAGAAATGAACATAATTGTCCTACTGGTATTTGTTGCACTGGGGACAATTTTGCATGCTTACTCTGCTCGCTAAGTTGGCCTGCTTCCTTTGGGCTGAAGAGTTACTTGTTAGAGTGCTGCTCACTTTCCAGCGGCCCATAAACTTCTAAGTGAACATGGGTGGAAAAATAATCATCTGCAGTACTTGTATAGCCTCATCGGACATGCGCTGGAGGACTGATAAACCAGTCCACAGAGAAATGCCTGCTACTTCCTTACAGTACACTTGAGCCTTCTGGTCCTAATGTCTGATGACTTTCATTAATCGTTTTCCAAGTGGAAAGAAAACTAGATAAGTAGATTTAGTTGTCCGCAGAGGACTGGAGGCAGGTGTATTAGTTTGGAGTTGAGTTTAACCCAACTCTATTATGATTTGATTGAGAGCACTGTAATGAAAAGCTATACACTACCTTTAGTTTTTCACAGCGAAAACAGAAGAAAGGTATGCCACCTTTCTCCTGAGCAATTTAGGCCATTATGTGCTTAAGCTGTGAAAATTATCTAGAAGAAATCTAAGCCTTAGTTTTAGATAACACAGTTAACATTCCCATTTTTTTCCTGGCAAAGAAATGAGAAGAATTTCTTGCCTAAACGCTTCTTTGAGAAATATATTTTCAAGTTTGGTTTTACCGTACTTGGCAGATGATAGTCTAAATAATTAGCAAAGTAATATACAACCCGCTCTAATACTCGCAAATAAATTATTAGTGTTTGCTTAGCTTAGCAGTCATGATTGGCAACTCAGGAATGTAACAGACTACACAGTTTAAAAGGAAGTGGCCTGCTCTTGGACTAGGTTTCAGAGAAGAAACTTTTATTTTTGTGTTGAAAATGAAGCAGTTCTTTTTCTGTAATTGATGGTTAAAAGTAATCAACTTGAACTTCTAAGAAGTCTGTGTTTTACTGCTATAAGCTCAAGAAGCAAAATTATGATTATGCTATAATGGGTTTTTACAGAGGTCAGTAAGTTTTTATTTTAGGAAAGCGTTTATGAATGATAGGGAAATACTGTAATTTTTATGAAAGAAGTATTTCTCAAGTTTGAAAGGAAAAGCAATTTCTGTACAATTATAATTTACTGTAGAGTTTTCATTTTTGTCTTGGTTGTTTTTCATATATAAATCGTGTGAGATTTGCTTAATTTGAAAATAACAACATAATTATCTAACAAAGATGAGCTTTAAATAGTAGACCATAGTTCATAAAATTAATGTTAAACATCACCCAATGAATGTAGGAAGGAGTGTATTTATATACTTACTGGTGTGAAGACTGCTGTGGTGGCAAGCAGGAAGCCAGGTGGTTGATTCCAGACTGTTCTGCGCCATTTTATACATCCAACCACGGTGATTTTACAATGGTCCCTCTAACTGGATTCTAGGGAGCTCATCTCTTATGAAGTTCACAGCCCAAGTCACCAGTATTGACTCCAGGGCAGGGGTGCTTAGTAGTATCAGGTTCACAGTGGCTGAAGTCTGGGATTACTTTTGTCAGAAGACCCTCAAATGGCCAATTGAACTGTGACTCAAGGCAATGCCCTCCTCTGTGGCTTAGGGCACAGGTTAGCATACTATAGACCACCTGATTTGTTTAACTTTTTAAAATTTTACTTAATTTATAATAGCTCTACTACCAGGTTTTGTGAATGAAGTTTTATTGGTTCCCAGGCATGCTCGTTTGTGTATAGTCTGTGGCTGCTTTTGGCAG
Source organism: Cynopterus sphinx (assembly GCA_030015415.1). Taxonomy (NCBI): domain Eukaryota; kingdom Metazoa; phylum Chordata; class Mammalia; order Chiroptera; family Pteropodidae; genus Cynopterus; species Cynopterus sphinx. The sequence continues at coordinate 4,142,012 of CM057388.1, forward strand.
AGCTGAATTCTGTAGTTAAGACTGAGACCACATGGCTTGCAAGACCTTAAAATTTGCTCTCTGCCCTTGGCAGGAGCATTTTACTGTTCCTCCTTGAGCTCTCTGCCCAGTACCAGTACTCAGATTCCCATCTGGGGCTAGAGCTGCATCCTGGGTGTCTTCCTTCTGTCCCGGGAAGGGGAAGGGTAGATGTGTTTGGGGGCGCACCCAGCAGCCAGCCGGCCCTAATGTGGGCCTTCCCTCTTAGCACTTACTGTGCCACTTGGAGGATTATTTAGAAGCTGTTCTAAAGGGCAGATCAGATCCTCTGTCTCCCTTTTATCTCCTTGTTTCTTAAGGCTCAAGGGGTAAAATCCACATTCTTTATCTCTACCCCGATTTTCTTTGGGTGTCTCATTTGTGTGCACTTATTATTTCTGGGTACCAACCTCAGCTTCCTATTCAACTCCCCCAAACACATGTGTGTGCATGCACACAGACACATACACACCCTCTAACACTGTTGACATTTTTAGAAGTCCTGAATGGTGTCACACCTTTTAGCTTTTACCTGTACTCTTCATTTTGTTTGGACCAATCTTGACCTTGCCTCCCTTTTCTGTAGAAAATTACTGTTTGCTTTGGCATGTCACATTTGTAATCTAAGCTTGTTCCATGCTTAGCTTCTCCACCTCCCTAGTCCTGGGTGAAATGGCTCAGCTACCATCTTTAATTGGTTAAAATAATGTAACTGCTGTAGTAGATGAACCCCTTGGTTTGTGGTGGCTTCTGTCTCGCTGCCTTGGAGCCCCAAGCTGCTGTACCAGGTGGTGTGAGGGGGCACACTGCTGCACACTCTCAGAGCACCAGGAGATGGAGTCTCTTCTCCTCCATGAGAAATTCAGGTTTGCACTGCCAAGTGTTCTGCTAACACAGGCGGGGAGGGACATGAGGGAAGACTGGGTGGGATGTTTCAAAAGGCCACACCTGAAATTGAACTAGTCATTCTACTGATGCTTCGGCCACCGGAATTCTGGTCACACCTAACTGTGAGGGCAGCTGGGAAATTTAGTTTAGATGTGTACTTAGTCGGCTAGGCTACATGTGCCTGGCCCTCATCATAACATTAATTTGCTATGTGGTAGATTGAGCTTTTGTTCACAGTTCTTGAACCTTCCATGAATCCAAGCCTTTTCTAAAACTATACTGGATATCAAGAGTCCTCCTGCTAGAGGTTGAATGTCCTTGCCTGCCCCCTGCTGTCAGGCTGGTGACTTGATTTGGCCAACAAAACATGGGCAGGAGTCAGTTATCCACATTGGTAGAAGGTCTTAGCAGGAGCGTGCATTTCTGTTTTGTTTCTATTTGAAGAACCACTTGTATTAGCCTTTGGCCCCAGAAGCTAGATTCACATGGCACAGCACCACCCTGCAAACCTGTGAGCATGAAAATAGATGCTCATTGTTGGGTTACATTGAGTTGTGGGGAGGTTTGTTATGTAGCATTGTTGTGGCAATTGTGGACTGGTCCATATTGTACTATAACCAAATCCAGTTTAGGGTTGTGTCTCATTTACAATCGCTTAGAGGGCAAACACTGCTTATAGTAAACCTCCTTGGTTCAGAGTAGATACTAAGTATATGATGAATTATGAATAAATCCAAACGAAACCATCCTGTATTCCACATCATGTCATGTCAGGTATCGATCATCACAGATTTTTCTGCTTTTTTACTTAATTCAACAGATTGGTTTGCTCCTGAGTTTTATGATCTGCTGCCACCGATCATTGTGCCTGCTGGACACATTGCAGTGAAGTGCTGCCACCCCCACAGCTTGGGACCCAGTCCCACATCTGGGCCTGGATTGGATCAGGCTCACATTTGTCTTCTTTACCTTCTTGCTAGTCCCGAAGGTCCTAGATGTTTCCAGTTAGACATGTTTTTCTCCTGCAAGGAGAGACCTGGAGATAACATTTGTAACATACTTAATGATTTGGTAATGAGTGTTTTGTGAACTTAAATATGATTAAAAATCCCATGATCAGGGTATTTCATATGCAGTATATTGAGAAAAGGAAATAAAGGACTAGAAAGTGGAATACTCACTATACTAAATAAAAGATATTTTCTTGCTAAAAAGTGCATATACTTGATCTAGAGTTAGTTTTTATATTGCTCTTCTAAAATATCACATGGGATGAGCAAATTTTAAGAAATGAATCTATTAGAACTTTGCTTAAAAATTAATATGAAATACAGTGCAGCTGTGGGGGAAGAAAAACAAGGAAATTGTCTAAGATGTAGATAGTTCTCTGGATATATTTATTATTGAGTGAATATAGTAAGGTACAAAACAGTTTCGAAATGAGGGGAGATTGGATATATATGTCTTGTGTTTGCATAAAAATGACTGAAAACATACACAATAAATTAATAACAGTATTTAACTCTATAAAGAGGGATAATGGGATTATGTGTGAGAGGAACTGGCTGCATGGGTAGTCCCCATGTCCCCATCCATACTTTAGATTTTTATTTTATTTTGAGTTTTGAAACCTAGGAATATATTAACTATTAAATAAATTTGAATTTCAGAAAGAAATAGTATACCCAAATAACTCCAAAGGTCCAAAAATAATACCAAGAGCTTTTTAACATGTTTATTCTGATCATAAAAGTAAGATAACTTTATAGTAAATATTTTTGAGAACATGGAATATAAAGGAAAATATATAAATATTTGAAATTCTATCAGCTGGATATAATAACTGTTTATTTCTATTTTCTTTCATCATTCTATTTTACATAGCTAATACATATACACAATTCTATACTTAAAGTTTTATAAAACACTATGTTTCCATATTATTAAAAGTTCTTTATTGATATAAAATAAAAAGCTACATATACCATGGTTTTTTGAATGACTTCCTATTAACATTTAGGTTGTTTCTAGTGTTTTGCTTTAAACAAAGATACAATGAGTATCTTTGCAAGGAAGTCTTTTGAATTCATGGAAATATTTTTTATAACATTAATAATCACATACTGAGTATTTCAAAACTCCTAAGTCAGAAGGTAGTTTGAGATGTCATTATAATGATATTCAGAATTTATGCCAAAATTGTGGGTATTCTAGTTCCTCAAAAGCATTACAGTTGACAGGTAGCATTTGTCATAGCAGTTAACCCCACAAGACCTGAAGCAGTAGGTGGGAAAGCATGAGTGATGGTGGCTAGAAATTCAGGTGGAACTTTAGCAAGTCAAATCTTTGTTTCCTCAAAACAATAATGGGAAAATCATGTAATATTCCCCTCTAAATTTAATTATCTTCTATTATTTAACCATAGAATAAGCAAATTTTAAGAAATGCATCAATGAGAAGTTAGATTATAATAGCATGAAACACTATGCAGCTGTAAAAAATAAAGAAAAAGGAAGCACTCTGCAGTGATATAGAACAACCTCCAGGATATATTAATTGAAAATAGTGAATTACACAACAGTAAGTATTGCTGGTATTTACATAGAAATACTGGAAAAATATATAATTAATAAAAGTGTTATTAGAATAAGGGGAGGTAGGGAATGAAGAAAGTTTACTTAGACAAAAAGAGAAAATTGGGTAAATATCCTCCAAAATGTGATAAAATGTTGAAAAATCCACCTTGGAAAATATAAATTGCTTGTTCACATAGTTATAACTCTTAATTTCTTAGTTTTCTCTATTTAAAATGAATGGAACATAAGAGAATACTGTATTATATTAAGGATATATCCACAAAAGCATAATAGAAATTTTAGATCTATGAAATTTTAATGATAATTTTTATTAGCAAATTAAGATAAAGCTGGAAGATGATCATACCACTATAAAAATGATATCTTTTTATATAGAATTGAGTACTCTGAAGCAAAATTCCCTCAGTTTTTATATCTAGATCAGGCTTTCTCTGATAGGACTATAAACAGAAAAATATTTTTCCCCACCCCCCAACAAGGAATACATATGTTTTTTAAACTTAAATTTTATTAATTTTTGGCAGCATTCCTGAAACTCTTATCTTCCAATAGTCTCCCATCCATAAACAACTTGGTGTTTTTTTGAGAACTGCATTCTGGGGATATAATGATGGATGTTTCCTTTAGGACTGTAATTTGATTCTGATGCCATTAGTTCATAATTTGGCTTTCCGGTTGAGATCATGTTGACAGGCTGAAGAATAGAGTGCTATTTAACTAAGTTGATGAAACACGTAGGAGGCAATAAAGTGCCTAATCCTTCTCGACTGGTTAATCCTTTATTTATCTCACTTTAGTTCTGATGTAGTCATGTATAACCCCAGAAACTTCCATTTATCTAGACTACAGTGCTGTGTTTAATCAAATAGTCTAGCTATTATAGTTAAACGTGTTAACGTTTTTAAAAGATCATCGAAATATAAGAAGATACATACCTAAAACTATACTGGGCATAATTCAGAGTGTTTATTCTGATGTAGAAGTCATTTCAGTTTTTCCTGTGTTCTAGATCAGGGATCTAGATTTGGCAAACAGCAGAATGTGGGACAGTTCCAGCTTGTCGCCTGTGTTTGTAGAAAGCTGAAAATGGTTTTTCCATTTTTATAGTACCCCCAGATCAAAAAAATAATATTTCATGAGACATGAAAATTATATGATATTCAAATTTAGGTGTCCATAAATAAAGTTTTATTGGCACACAGCCACACCCATTAGTATTGTCTATGGCTGCTTTCTAGTTACAATGGGAGCTTGATGGTTGTCATAGAGACCAAATAACCCCAAGTCTAAAATATATCTGCCTCTCTACAGAAAATTTGATGAACCCTGTTCTATGTCATCAAATATAATCAAGTGTTTCTTGTTGGGAAGAGATTACAAATGAATATGTGGATACAGATTTCAATATATAAATATTTTTATCTTCCTGGGTTTTTGAAATTCTGCATAAATTGGAGGTTAGATCATATCACTTTGCACTTAGAGAGGATTCTCTTTAAATGTTCCTACTGTGAACAATCTTTTCTCTTCCAAAGTGGATTTTAAACAACTTGAATAAGAATTATGCTGTAAATGTTTATATTCTCCTGCCGTGCTCCCTTGCTTTCTCATAAAGAAAATGTAATAACCGACATGTGCTATGTAGTAAAGGATTCAAAGCAAAGGGTTGATGAACTGTTGTTTCCTCTTTGTCCATTGATTGCTTGGCTGCATGGTGGATGCTTTGAAGGGAAGTATGGAAGCCATATTGGAAAAGTATGCTTGCTTAAAAGGATCAAAGAAACAGGAGAGAATATGTCATCCTTAGAAGAGTTAACTGCCCCACTAGGTTGTCCTACTGTGTCTGATTCCTTTGAAGAGGATATCAGGACTCCACCACAGCACACAGAGTTCATTTAGGGACACCTATATTTAGTAGTTCATGTATAACCTAAATGGTTTCTATGTGTTCAGGTCAAAATTGGCATACTTATCATGCTTTCTTATTGAGTTTATCAGTTAGGATATTTTCACTGCAAATAAAGGAATAGTTGACAAACAGTGGTGTAAACAATATATTCCTAGAGCTAAGTGGTTCCTGAATGAGGCCTCATTCACTCAGGTATTTTCCTTCTTTCTAGTCAGCCACCTTCATGCTGGTTACCTCATGTATGTAAAGTAATTGCCACAGCTCCAGGCATCATATCATATGACAAGAGTCAGAGGCAGGAAATAGATTGGTTGGAGCACTGTGAACATTATTCTTTTGTGACTCTTTTTTAAAAAAAATCATGGAATATCTTTTGCAGAAACTGAAACTCCTTCCCTCATAGTCTCCTTGGCCAGAAGAGGTCACATGGCCATCCCTAGCAAAGGGCAATGAAATACTCATTTCTGGCTCACCTTCCCAGGGAGCCGATCACTCATAATGGGGCTTCTAGTAGCATGGAGGAAGCAGGGAAGAGAAGCTGAGAAAGCAATCAACATGCTGTTCTTCTCCATTATTTTATCTATTTTTATTTAGAACAGCACTTGGAGAACAGAAGCAAGGCTGTTATTTGCAAAAGAAACACTTGAAATTTGGGAGGTATCTAACAAGTGTCCATCTGGACACCATACTCATATTCTGGTAGAAATATATGACCCTTAGCTTTGTGATCAAACTGAAAGTGTATTCATTAGGATACTGTCAGCAGCAAGTAATAGAGAGCACAACTACAAAAAGCTTAGAGCAGAGGACAATTTATTGTCTTACAGAAGAAATTCAGAGGTAGGGCCATTTTAGGATTGGTTAGCTGGATTCAAAGGCTCTGGATTATGTTAGCTTTTTCACATGCCATCTCAGCATGTTGACTGTGCCTATTGTGGATGCAAAGTGACTATGGTAGTTCCAGCTATTGTTTCTTCACACAAAAAAGACCGAAGACAAGCAGAGGGGAACAGGATATGTTCTTTCCATACCTCCCTTTTTGAGAGTTTGGAAAACCTTCCTAGAACTCTAATAGCAGCATCTTTTGACCTTACATTGTCCAGAATTATCGTGGTGTCTCATGTTTTTCACAAATCTACCCAGTGAGGGGAGTCACCATGGCTGATTTAGACTTGCAGATACCAGCAAATTATGATCTGCAAATCAAATATAGTCCAGCACCTATTTGTGTAAATAAAGTTTTATTACAACACAGCCATGCCTGATCATTTACATATGATTTATGGCTGCTTTTGCACTATAACCACCGAGATGCATAGTTGCAACAGAGGCCTTATGGCCCACAAAGCTTTGAATATTTACTATCTGGCTTTTTATAAAAAAATCTATTGCTTGATCCCCAGTTTAGAGAACCAGTGGTTCTCAACTTAGGGGCAGATGTTGGGCAATACGCCGGAGTGTTCTAGTTGTTTAAAATGTTGAGGCAGGAGTCCTAGAAGCATATTGCAGGAAGGGACCAGAGATAGGAAGCATCCTAACATGAGCAAAACAGTTCTGTATAATGAAGAGTCTTTTCCCTCAAAATAGCACTGGTACCCCCACACTGAAAAACCCTGGCTTATATTAATTAGAAGTCAGTTTCTAGTGTGGGACAGTGCCTCAGCTCCTGCCACCCTGTTCTCTCTCCTAGCTCAGCATGTGGCCATCTGATACCTCTGCAAACACAAGACTCTGGGAAGAAAGGAGACTAAACGACTGTTGGTTAGGTAACCAAGGACACTGGCTCTGGGAAGCAAAGCAGATTTGCTAAATTGATCTCCAGAAAAGGACAGTTACATGGGTACCTGATAATTATGGACTGACTCATCGTCGCCTGGTGCCCCAACGGGGAACCGCTCCTTCCGGGTGGGTTGTATGCAAGCTGGGAAATGGGCTTTCCTGCATTTCATTCTACAGGACTGGAGTTTATAGGAGCTAAAAAGGTCTTTCCTTTCATGCTGTTCTGTAATGAACAAATTATTTCCAACCAGAATGTATTAATTGTGTGATTGAAAGTTTTTAAAGATAGTTATAAATAAGTACTTTAAATTTTAATTTTCTTGTTTTTTTTTTTTTATGATAAAACCATTTAATTTATTAGGCACTTTTGTTAGACTGTCATTGAAAAGAAATTTACAGTTGTGCATTTCTTATTCCTATTTTCTCCTTGATTGAATAATGGTAATAGTTCATGATAAAAATGTCTCAGCTATACATTTTTATATATCTATAGCCATTATCACATTAAATACAGGCATGGGGATAGGTATGAAATATTACTAAGTATACCCATGAATGGGTAGGTATAGATCTTACATATTGAACAAATCTGATGTTTGATGGTTACCTAGAGTATTGTAGTAACTCTGCCTTTTTAAAACCAAAACCCACAGTAAGAAATATATTTTCCATTGTTAGCCATGCATACATCATGCGAACATACACGTGCACATAATTAAAATGAAAGTTTCACAAAATAATAATGAGTTGGATACAGTCTGATTCTGCTCACTGTATCCTTTAAAAATGTTTAATTCTGCCAAACGTAGCCCATTAAAGTAGTTTCATGACCCCCACCCTCACCCAATAAATTGTAGCCCATGTTTGAAAAACACTGGAATTGTGGATATGTGACTTTTTTTCCAGTCTTGGGAACTCCTTCTTCTTATTGCTAGATGGCTTCTCCTCCTTTGGGACCTTCTCCTTCTGCATGCCAACCACAGCATACCCGAGTAGCTGCCAATCAGTGTCCCTCTCACCCAGACATTGATGATGAGAGGTCTTGCCCAGAGCTTTTCTTTAAAAAAAAAAAAAAAAAAAAAAAAACTTGAGTCAGTAAAGAAGGCCTTTGTTCTTGTATGGTGACAGCCTTTAAGAGTGTAAGCCCAGAGCTCCCTAAAGCCATAGGTGCTCATCCCAGGGACCTTTGGCTGAGAGCCTGAGTTAGCAGGAAGGACTCTGGTAGCATCCGCCATGCCAGAGGCTAATGATGAACCTCGGTGGGTTTACCTAGACCACTCCAGATTTTGTTTTTTTCTTAATCTAGTCTAAGATGGTTCCTGTCCTGAAAGGTTTTAATATGTACCAACCAGTACCAACAGAAAAGGTAGGCTCTGTATGTGGCCTTGCTTTTACCCCGTGACAGGAGCAGATCAGCAAAGACTGCTTTGGCATCTGAAGTGGCCTAAGCCTTTTGAACCTTATAGCCATTGCTTACATCAGTGAGTCAAGAGGTGTGACTACATGGAAACTTGTAGAAGATAAACCTACTGTATATGTATGTGTGTGTGTGTGTGTGTGTGTGTGTGTGTGTGTGTGTGTGTGTGTGTACATGCCCGTGTGCGTGGATAGGTCAGAATTTAGGAAGGAAAATGAGAGGGAAGGTAAAAAGATTTATTGAAAAAAATTAATGTTATCATTGACAGATAAATCTATTTTCCTATAATTTTGCTTGTAGTTTTTTTTTTAGTTTCTGCATAGATGTGACTTCTGAACACTGCTGATCCCAAGGCTTTGAGATAAACTTAGGTAGGAAATCAAAAATGTGTTGTTTTAATTGTAGGTTATTGGACTGTACTGCAAGATGAGGAAGTAGGTAGAGGTTTTGAATAGTTGTAAATGCTCCACCAGAAAATGTTTTTTTCTTCCTTGCCTAAATGAGTGCAGCTGATGCTATGGACACCTTGAATCTGTGAGTCTCTAATGTACCCTCTTCATACCTCTATCTTAACATCAGTAACACTTGTTACTTTTTGACAAGCTTTATTGAAGCATAGTAGTCATGTGCAATTAAATCATAAGGGGCAGACTCAGTGAATTTTCACAAACTGAATATAGCCATGTAACAACCACCCAGGCCAAGAATTAGAATATAACTTGAACTCCTCTGGCCCTTTTTGAAACCCATTCCAAAGTTAACACCTGTCCCTACTTGTCACTGTCAGGTAGTTTGGCCTGTTCTTGCATGTAATATAAATGGAACATATAGATGTGTCTAGCTTCTTTCACTAAATAATATGTATGAGACTCATCTATTTGTGTGCAGTTGTAGTTCATTTATTCTCATTGTTGTATTCCATTATATGAAAATCCCCAATTTATTTATCCATGTTAATGGCTGTTTGAACAGTTTCAGTTTTTGCACTGAACAGAGCTATACTCAGCATTCTTGTACCTTCTTTTGATGACCATATGTATGTATCTCTGATGTTCATATTCCTAAGAGTGGAATTGCTGGCTCCATAACTGTCATTTGTAGTCACTTATGTTTCTCTCTTTGCTAGACTATAAATTCTTTGGAAGGAGAGACTGTCTTATTTGCCCTTTTATAACCCCTATAATTGTCAGGAAAGCTATTACATAGAAAGTCCACAGATTTCTTGAACACTCTGGAAAGTGCTCCTGCATTGACCTTTGACCATTAATGTCAGAACAGGTCACAGGTACTCAGGCAGGCTCTGTTGGCCCACCCATCTGGATTGAATCAGTTAAGGTGAAACTGCTGTAACAACTCCAAAACGTGCAATGTCTCCAAAACCAAAATCCTTGATGTCTTGCTCTCACAAGTTCTCCAAGTGGTGATATAAAGACCTAAATTCCTTCCATCTTGGGGATCCATCATCTTCAGCATGCAGCTTCCAAGGCATCATGCTTATGTGCATAAAGCAAGCCAATTTTGAAAGGACAGAGCTGATGACAAGGCACAAGTCTCCCTTATGCTCTCATCCATTAGTGAGAACTCGTTCCAAGGTGTGAGACACTGGGGATCGTAGTCTCCTGGGTTTCATGAATTGGAGAAACTGGTCTGGTGACCAGCTGGCTGATCCCCACCATGGAGAGCTTTCTTATTGTGGTTATCGTTCACGGGAGAGTTTGCTGCCTTTTCTGTCCTCTGTCCTCATCTGAGGAGTGAAAAAACCTTGTGCTCAGGGATTCTTAACGGTTTCTCTCGACAGTTGCACCAGACCACCGCAGTCTGTCTCTGCGCTCTGTATTCCTTTATAGAAATTTGGCAGTGACACCTCTCTCTTATGCTGGGGAAGATTTAGAAGATAGATACAGTCAGTTCTGCTATAATGCAACATATGTGTTCTTGAAATTGTGGCTGGATTTCAAAGTTGTGTTATAAAAAGCACCAGGTTTGTAGGGGAAATGGGTGAAGGGCACTGTACTTAAAATATAAAAAAAAAAGGTTGTCAATGACCCAGTAAGAACAAAGATAACCTAATAAAAATGATCACACAATTTTATACAAGTTAAGAGGGTAAAAAATAAATAAATGCTACACTACACATGTCACTTTCCCTCGAAAAACCTGAAGGTGGCTTGTGGAAGAGGCGTAGGCAGGGTTGCAGCTTGTATGTCACTGCAAAGGGGTGGAGGTGGGCGATCTGAAACCAGAGGGGCATGTTGTAAAGGCAGGGGTTGGTGGGGGGTGTCTTCTAACACTTGATGTGAACTGAGGGGGCTATAGATGTTGAGGTGTGTGTGTGCACATCTGTCTGTGTGTATGTACATTTTGTGTATTCCTGTGCAGCTCTGTGCAACTGGATGAAGTTTTTTGAGTTTGGAGTGATTCTTCTAGATGAGAATTGCAGGAGCAAACAATTAATTTGCATTGTTTTTAAATCATTTCCTAATTATCAACCACACAGAATCAAATTTCCATTGACAAAACAAATGCAATGGCAGAACTGAGCTACCTGGGATGGTGCAGAGAGTGACAAGTAGCCATGAAGTGGTCTTTATTCATTGCAATGAAGTTATGATTAGTATATATCATCTGATCTATGGTTATTTTTTGCAGAATATTTGACAGCAATCATTCTCAAAGCACAGAGGTTGCTTCTAGGTAATCAAGATTTGCCTATTGTTTGAAATCTATTGTTGCTAGAAGAGTATGCTCATTTCTTTCTGTTTTGGTTTGTTCTGTATTTTCAAAGTAATGATTTCTCCCCATTGGTAATCAGCACAACTCAAATAACCTGAACTTTAATGGTTCCTCTGTGGCTTTCATTCCTTTTTATCTGCATGAAGATTGCTCTCTTTTTATTAATACTGCTTCAACATACAATTATCTTTGAAAGGAAGGCAGGAAGGTATCACACTCTTTAGAATACTCCCGTGTCCAAAATAAATGATAATTTCTAGTACAAAATGGGTCAGGTTTAGATTGCATTGTTTTTATTGACTGTGCAGTTGTTTTTAGGGTCTAGAATATTAGAATAATAATGAGTACTGATAATAGTGGTGTTCTTTGTATTGCTAATCACCAAATGATGTTATGTGATATATTAATGTTAGTATTAATAAGAGTATTGCTAATACTATTACTAATATTAGTATTAATATTGTTACTTAGTTCTGCAATTTTACTATTATTAACATACTTTTTACTATTTATATTAGCAATTATTTACCTCTTCCAAAACATAATAGTTGATGCTAGTTCTAACTGCCACCACCTCCTCCTCCTACTACTACTACTCCTAGTGCTACTGCTGTCACCACTTCTATTCCTATCTTAACTATCTAAGATGTATTGAGGCTTACTGTGTCCCAGTCACTTTGATAATAAACAACAGCTGTGCAACAACATAGTGAGGTAGGCCTTATTGTTATTCCCATTTTGCAGAGGAGGACACTGAGGGTCAGAGAAGATGAGTAGCTAACTCTGCAACAAAGAAGCAGACTTGGGATCTGACCATTATTCCAGAGTCCCTACTTGTAGCCATTATGTATACTGTGGAAATTAATGCCACTTTTCTGTGCTGGCATCATTTGTTTCATATGATCGCATGGAGCTGCCTTTTTAACCAATAAAACTATCTTAGAGCAAAGAGAATATTTATATTCTTTGTTGTAATTTATATCTTTCCAGATCTATAGAATCAAACATGAGTGTTCTCACTTCGTACAATGTGGGTATAATCAACAGTGCTTTCTTCCCTCTACTTGAAAGAAATGATTTTTATCTTCACTACCAAAGGAAATAGACCAATTAGGCATTCCTAAAATTTCAAGTAACCTTCCTTCTAGACAGCCATCCCATCAGCTATTTCCATCTTTCTTTCAAACCTATACTGCCTTTGCACATTTTGTTAGAGAATTAAATGAATGAAGTCTACTCAAAAGAACAATAGCTGTCATTAGATGTCAGAGAATATAAAAAAGTCTGCATTGTGGTGGTAATATGAATTTGCAGGTAAAACTAGTTATTTTCCTCCTGGAATTATTGTTGGAGGGTCTGATTACAAATCATCAGTGGCATGTATAATGAACTCTAGGTTGAGGGCTTGTTTTTCATATAGAACAATGATTATCCAGTTAGAAGCAGTGTAGAACTCTGAATTCATTCAGTGGAGTTGCGTGACCTGTTTTGGGGAACACCATATTAAGCCCAAGAAAGTTGCCAGTGGTTTCTAAGAATAAGATAAAGCCTGTAGGAACAGAGGCTTTAAAATGACTGCAGCACCTTCTCCTTGGAGCTGATATGCTTGTGTGAGGCATGTTATTAGACCAGCTAACCTGCTCGGAATGCCAGAGTAAAGTAAATTCAATCTAGACTATCCTAAAAGCAGATGCTTTTTTTTAAATTACTTCCTTCCTGTTTATCATTTTCAATGTCATTTACCCTTGAGGCTGAGGACCACAAGTATCAGGAAATGTTGGTTAGTCTGTGTAGCAGTGAATCACAGTGGTAATAATGTATGTGTTGGGATTCACTGCCCATCACAGATAACCTGACAGCAGCATCTGGGGTTCAGTTCAAGGCAAACCTGGGAAGACGCCTCCAATTCAACCTTTAGCATGTCCCGTTCCCTGTGGTGAGCATGGCATTTTCGGGTCAGGAAGATTCCTTCTTGACTTAACACATACTCTGCTTATGTTATAAAATGGTGAAATTTGATAGGTTTCTTTTCCAATTTCAAATGTTATGATGAGACATTGATTTTAGCCATTTACAGTCTTCACCTTAGTAAATGTCTCCATGATTCAAATGTCCAGACTCATTGTGTAAGAAGTTTCTTTCATCTTATAGTGACATCTTTTGATGCTTCCTTCTTAGGTTGCATCATGAAACATGGAGGAAGGAGGGGAGAGAGGGCACATTATTTTGTGCACAGGTAAAAATGAAATAGATGCTTGTTAGGAGATGGTTTCCAAATGATAAATGGAGCCATTAGGTTTCAATTAGGGACTCTATCCCTCCCAGTGTGTGGGCAGCCCACAACAGAGACATCTAGGACCTAATGATATTTGTTGGAGAGATTTCCCCAGGACTTCAAGCAAGATCAGCTGCTCCAGTGATTCCTTCTCCTTCTCTGGGGTGGTGTTTATCCTTATGATTCCATCTCTTTGAGCCTGTTATTACTATTATGATTTTTGCCTTTATGTCCATTACTATTTGATCATTCTTGATTTTGTAATTTTTCACAATTGGATTTATTGGTTACTGTGACATTTTTGAAATAAAAAATGTTGCTTGAGACCTCCTGGTTTCCAAAACTGGTTTTGATGGTGGCACTCATTCTAAGTCCCTTGAGCTGGGTGAATTACAGCTTTTAGGGTTTTGGTGCAGTGTCTGGCCCTGTTTATACTGGACAGTGCACTATTCCTTTTGCCTCTAAGATAGCACTATCTGATAAATGACTTCATGGGCTCCACTATGTGCCAGTTGTAGGATAAACATTGTCAGTTGTAATTATTATACTATTGTTTCCTAAGCAACCACTACATACTGATGGGTACATAGAACAGATACGGGCCTGCCTTTGATTACTTTTCAGCAGCTTTACATCAGCAAGAATGAGAGGTAGTAGTTTCAAGGGAATTAGGATAATTGTATAAATAATTATCAGTGGTCCCAACATTTGCCTTATATAAGAGTCATTTTTTATAATCAGTCTAATGGGATTTGTTCTCACAGGCGTGGCTTTGTGCATAGACTATTGCCTTCTGTTGGAAAGAAGCTGATAGGATGGCGGATTCTTACATGGGGAGGGAATGAATACTAAGTGGTACCTACAGAGGTCTGGTAAAACTCCCAAGGGAACTTATTTTACTCAGGCTTTTAAAGAGTTATTTGATTCATGGATGGAAATTGTTCCTTTGGTTAATGGAATAAATTTGAAATATTTCAAGGCAGGGTGACTGGGCACCTGCTTTTTATGGGAAGATAATATAATGGACTTTCCAGCTGAGGCAGCTTGTTTCTAACAGTTATTGTGATTTTGTGCCATGTGTACTAGATCAACAAAAAGTAACTCCAATATTTAAAAACTTTTAATGTAAACAAATTAGTTTCTTGGTAAAAAATAGAACATATAACCTCCAATGAGTGATGATAATGATTTTGAGTAAGTCAGTGGTTTTCAGAGTAGGGGATGGTAGTGCTGTTGTGTCTTCAGTATATGTTTGACAATACCTACAGATGTCATTTTTGTTTGCCACAGTGGGTTGTGGGTGTGTATGCTTCTATTATCTAGTGGATAGAGGCCAGGGATGCTGCTAAATATCCTATAATGCCTTGGACGGAACCCTACAACAGAGAATGATCTGGCCCAAAATGTCAGCTCTGCCAGTATTGAGAAATCCTAGTCTAAATGGTGAGAGGTGGCAGAGTACACAGATGGAAGATGGCTGGGACCCTGAACAACTGTTTAAGGAACCCCCTCGACACCCCTGTATAATTTCACTAGTCTGGGATACCAAAATCTCACTTTGACTGTTAAACCACTGGTACTTGGGGAATGTTTGGTTATGGTGAATAGCCTCTTCTACGCATAGAGATTCAAAACTAAACTGAAACAGAATTCTCTCTAACATGTAGTGTGATCAGAATGCCATATGCATGCGACTTAAGTGAATGGTACAAAACCTGGTTGCGATGCCATCGAAGCCAAACAATAAAAGGATAAAATTTTGAAAGCTTTTTAAATTCTCATGTTGAAGCAAGTAAAATAGATTTTATTAGAGAATAAGGAAATGTAAATTTCTTAAAGTTACTTTGTACCCTTTTGACAATTTTAGAAGGTACAGACATGGTTTCTTTATTACCTTATTTGACTTCAAAGTCTTTCTTTCATCTTCTTTGACAAAGGACATCCCTAATACAACTATTAAATTTATTATTCTCAAGTCTCACATTTTGACTTATGTGGAGGTAGCTTTCTAATGCTGCTAGCTGAAAATGTTAAAAGGAACAGTAATGAAGAGGCTGGGAAAACACACATGTAAGGAGAAGATTGCTTAATGAGTAGTGATTAGGAAATCTAAAAGAAAGGAGAAACACTTCAAATTTATGATCTCCTGAATAGGAAAGCAAGAGATGGTGGGAAGCAAAAATGTTGGCTTTTTTTCCCTCAACCGAGTGACAGTTGTTGCCATTGGGATATACATCAAATTTCAAGAAATCTAAGAGTTCATCAATTGCTAGAAATCTTTTTGTGTTTCCCACTAGAAAATTCAGACATGATGTTTTATCACTTTTATAAATTGCTGTGTAGGCCAAATCTGGCCCACTACCTGTTTTTATAAATAAAGTTTTATTGACACATAGCCACAACGATTCATTTACATATGGTCTAAGGCTGCTTTTCTGCTACATTGGCCAAGTTGAGTAGTTGCAAAAGACAGTGTATGGCCTACAAAATCTATACTATTTACTATGTGATCCTTTACAGAAAAAGTTTGGCAAACCCATATACATTAATTTTATATTTTTGAGCTAACTTTTAGACATAGGCATAAATTTTAATCATATAATACTTTTGTGCATATAAAAAGTGAAATATAATCAAACAGTTAAGGCAATCCTCAAACTCTTGATCCATACGAATCACACCAATGCTTACAGTAAGTTTTGTTCATGATTTTCCACAAAATATTTCTTTGGTGCTATGGAAAACATCGATGATGCAGCATTTCTTGATTGAGTACTCCATGACTTCCTCTAGGATTTTCTTCAAAACTGCTGATGCCCATCTGCATGCTTTGATGCAGACACTTTCTTGATTTTCCCTGGGAGTTTTCAACAGAAATTAATTTTTCCAGTGACAGCTCGGTCTCCTTTTCCTTCCTCAGATGGGCTTCAGTTTATTGCCTGAAACTGTGAAGAATGGTATTTATCTGATCATGACTCCAGAGATTGTGCTTTCTCCAGAAGCTAGGGACTCAGAGATGCCATTCACTGTAAGATTAACCTGGAGACTTTAGAATGTGATAGGTAGTGCTGCTTAGAATTTGTGAAAGGAGTTAGTGTGTTTGTTTCCCAGCAGGTGGGGCGTGATTTGGTTTTTGATTAATTGTGGGCAAAGAAGGCAAAAGAATGCAGTCACATGTTTCTGCAGGTCTTTTGAAAGACTGGCACTGCATGTATACTTGAAATGTTCTATCTATTCTTTGCTTTATTTTATCAAATTAAATAGACTTCTTCCCATGTCTCAAAGTGAAATCTTTCAGAAATGTTCATGAGTCTCTAGATTTTCAGCTCCCTCAGTTTTTTTCAGGGGCAGTAATTCTGACTGATGGCGGTGGTATTCCGAGCAGACGAGGGAAGTTCGACTCTCTGGGTTGAGCCACCTGGGCCCTGGAGCCTAAACCAAGCTCTTCCACAGGACGGCATGTGAACTTTCCGATTTAATGAATCCCTCTCCTCTTTTATGTGCACAATCTCAATGCTCTGTGGAAATCTGGGCACCCTTGTTGGGTTAACAGGATGAGATCATTTTCTGAGTGGCTTTCCATTCGCTGCTGTGCTTCAAAAGAGCTGCGCCTAATGAGCAGGTGTTCCCACTCATTCTCACATTTCTAGCTGCTGGTGCAGCACTTCAGAGAAGATTCCCGCAGTGGATGGCTGTCCGGGGGAACTGAGACTCTGAGGATCTGTTTCAGAAAACTGTTCTCAGTCTCAGGGCATTCCCCCCCACCCCCGCAACATTTGGGGTCCACAAACCCCTTTTTCGTTGCCTAGGAAGTTGGGGGTCATAATACTATGTAACACCAGATAAAGTGGAGAGAGGGCTGCTAATTTCCAGAACTCTCCTTGTGGATGAGACCCTCCAAGCTGAAAAGGCTAATGATTCAAGCCACTGGGTTGAGTGGGTGGTGGATGGGGCAGAGCTAGCAAGAGCAGCCAACTTTGAAATGTGTCCATTAGGGACCAAGGTTATGGCCTTTCTACTTCTGATTGTCTGTCCCAGTTTGGGCTATGTGTATTTCTTTTTTCCCCTATGCCAGATGCGGTTATATAAGCAGCTTTGAAAATGAAAAATAAAGCTTTTGATTTCCGTATACTTTGCTTCTGCGGGATCCTGGAAACGTTTTAAAGAGCCAGGGCCATTTTCCACACTGAAAACAGAGCAGAAAAATCATTTGCACTTTAGAGCTTGGTGTGTGTGCTTCTAACTTGTTCCAGTTGAAGTGCTACCTTACAACTTGGCAAAATTCTGGAGATAATAGGCAGGGTTGCAGGATTGCAGTGGTTACAGATTCAGCTTTTTTCAGAGCCCAGCAAAACCAAGGAAGAAACATTGTAGACGCGGAAGCCGAAACCTAGGTGAGCTGTTCTAAGCAACCTGACGAGCATGGGACCTCACACCCCATAGTCAACATGACTTACATGGAACCCAGAGACTTCTTGAGTTCATTAACTGGTGGAAACATAGAAGGTAGTATCAACAGCTTCCAGAGATGTTGAGATAAAAGAAGGACCTGACAGTTGTGGAACCCAACCTGGCTGTCATCCAGTGTCATTCTCAGAGCTTAAGAGGCTGCCCCTTGAGGCACCCTCTGTGCTTGGACCCTGGTCATACCACAGTTCCAGATTTCCAGTTACCCACTGTCACCCTAACACAGATACCTGCTGGCTGTACCATCATGGAGCCCTCTTGCTTTGGAGTGAGAGCCCCAATATTAGGTCTTCATTGCCTGATTTGAGTACATCGTTGATGCCTGGAGTTAGTCACATCTTCCCCAGCACACAGGATGTCTACAGAATAGTCTAGGGTGGCACTGTACCAGCAGGCTTCAGTTTGTTTCTTGAGGTCTTCTCTCTAGGGTAAAGTGCTGCTCCAATCTCAAGGCCTTCCCCAAAGTCCCATCACTCCTGCTCTTTCCTTGGAAACTATTTCAATACCATTTTCCCCTTCATGTCCATCAGAATTGTTCCCAAAAACTCGTTAAAGTGGAGAGCGCTGGGCCCACTGCCAGGGTTTCTGACTTGGTAGGTCTGGAGTGGGGGCCTGAGAATTCATCTCAAATGAGTTCCCAGGAAATTCTCCAGCTGCTGTTTTAAGGACCACACTTTGAGAACCAAGAGCAAAGAGGGAGGAGAATAAGAACAGAAGAGCGAGGAGGAGTTGGAAAGAGAAGTCAGATCTGAAGGTGAGAGAGAGCCACCATAGTTCATTCTGAAAGGGCCGGAGAGTACAGGTGGCCTCTGGATGTTGCATCTAGAAGCTACAGACAAAAGGCAGCCAAGTCCATAACAGATCAGAACCCTTTCTTTAAGGCAGACATCTGCAACAAGGTGACTCCACCTACAGCCACTTCCTCATTGGCTACTATTGCATTTTCAGCATTTCCAATCTCCTTTACTAATTGTAGTCTCCACTTTATATTTGCACAACTAAAAGGTCTATTCAAGCATCTTTTGGCAAATAAAGTAATGGTCTATCCAATGCATATATTTACTCTCTACCCAGAACAACCCCAAACTGCTATAGCTTTTGGTTGCAAAGAGATAAAATCCAAACTTTGGGCCAAGTCCAAGCTCAAGGTCTCTATGACTTTTTTCTTTGAGCAGAAGTTTCTGGAAATGAGATGGTTTTTTTGATGAGGAAGCCTTAGTGCCTTCTGCTTAAAATAGCTATGGTTGTATGAGGCAGGTAATTGGAAGATATTAACAGATCCTACACCCAGAGCGGAGTAGTAAATTAAATCTGGGATCTTCTCCAGCAGATATATTTGGAGCAAGGCATAGCCTTCTTGCAGCCAACCACAGCAGGATGTGGGGCTGGGGACAAGGCCACAGGTGTGTGTATCCATCTTGCTCCTGGGATCTCCAGCTTTTCCTCTGGCTGTATGTCACTGAGGCCAGAAAGAAAAATGGCTTTAATATTCAAATTCAAGGAGAGCCGATAGAGGATAAGGTCATCCGAAGTATGAGCAGAATGTTTGGAAAGGAAAGAATATCAGGCAGTGCCACATTTCTCTCATTTCCACAATCAAATTCAAATGAATTTAGCTACCAGCGGCCTCACAGGCAGAGAGGGTGTGCAGGGGATAGTGTCCCTGCTCATATAGTCAGGCATTCCGAGGGATTAAGCAGGCCAAGACCATTTAAGTGGGGCCTCCGGTCTTCATTTCATCATAAGTGCTGCCACAATGCTCAAGGCCCAAGATAGCATTGGAAGGTGGGTACTCTCCTTCCTGATATACTTGGCCTCTGTACTGTCCCTACAGCTCTCAAGGCCAATGATCTTGGTACCCTTTCTCTAAGCCATTGCTCATATGGTCCCAGAAGATACCTGCTACCTCTGAGGACTAGGATGAAGTCGAGACCAGCTCTCTGGGTTGCTCGTGCTCCATAGTACATGGAAGCCACCAGTCAGCTGGGCCCAGATTGGGGACTGTAACTCTTCTTGAGGCTGAGTCACTCACTCCCTCTCCCTTGCCCTTTAGAATCTTCACCAGCTCTAAACCCCAAGAGGCTTAGCCTTCAGCATGGAGGTCAGTAAACATTTCCGTAAGGGCCAGCTTTGCTGGCCTTATAGTCTCTGTCACAGATATTCACCTCTGCTGTTGGTGTCACATGAAAGTAGCCACAGATAATTCAAAAACCAATAAATTAGGCTGTGTTCCAAAAGAACATTTTTATGGACACTGAAATTTGATTTTCATGTAACTTTCCTGTATCAAAAATAGGATTCATTAATTTTTTTCAACCATTTAAAAATGTAAGAGCCATTTTAGCTTGTGCACAGTATAGAGTGGGTGCTGAGCCACATGGGACTGGCAGACTGCTATTCGCTCACCCCTGCTTTAGAAGTCATGGCTCTTTGGTCATCCTCAGGGCCAGTGCATGCCTAGGTGATGTAGCAGAAGAGAAAAAGAATTCCTCAGTATTTTTTAAACCATAATTTCAAATCACACTTTGCTGCCTAGCCCTGACATCCTCTCAAATCCAGCTCCTCCTTCCATCGAGGTACATTGCTACTGCTCTGTCCCATCCCATTCAGTCATGATTCTCTTATCCCATGGGCTTCCAACTTTGGTCATGTGTATCAGAATCACCCAAGAGTCAGTAAGGATACAGAGGCCCCTAGAGCAGGTCTGAGCCTTTGTATTTTTACCAAGTTCCCCAAGTGGGTCTGATGCCCACCTGATTTTGAGACTCACTGGCATCAATATGTCATTTATAAGATTCCATTCAGCACTTAAACCAGCAATTTGCTTTGCCTGGAATGGTTTATCTCCTTCCTTCCTGTGGTCCACTTAATCTGACTTACTCATCTTGTAAAAACATAAGTCAGATGGTAGTGCCTCTGGGCAGACTCCTTGATCCCTATCTTATTTTGAGCTCTTAAAGCAAGCTGCATATCCTTTATGATGGCACAATTAGCAGCCCTTACTTTGATTGAATGTCTAGTTGCTCATCTTTTCAACCAGGATATAAGCTTGTAGACTGGGTCTTGTCTCTTTTGAGCTTTTTTTCCTAACCTTGTATCATACCTGACATATAACAGAGACCCAATAGGAGATGGTAGTAGAACAAATGAATGTATACAGCCAGGGAATGGATGGCAAGTGATAAGGAATGAGCAGGACATGAGAGGCTCGGATAGAGATTTCTAATATTTAGGGCTTGTTCCCTAGCTCTTGTCCTTAGCAGTGATAGGTTTATTTTTGTCTCTTGTCAGTTTCTAGGATTAAGCAGTGTACTTTTTATTTGATGCTAAATGCCCTGGACCAGGTGGTTCTGTAAATGTGGTCAATGGACCAATCTCATCAGCCTCACATGTTGGAAATGCAACTTTTGGAGCTTCACCTCAGATACACTGAGTCAAGAACTCAGTGTTTTCACAAATCCCCCAGGTAATTCTGATGAGCTCTCAAGTTTAAAGACCACTGTGTCTAGACCATTGGTTCTCAAAGTTGGCTGCACATTGAAACCAAACAGGAACTTTAAAAAATACTGACACTTAGGGGGGGTGGCTCCAAAGTGTAGTGTTTAGCATGTCTGCTTTGCACGCATAAGGTCCTGGGTTCTCAGCCCAGGTGGAGCCATGGACTATACCCCATGTGCGCCAGGCCCTCTGAGTGTGCCATGGGTGTCAGGCCTAGGGTTCACCTGGATTCGGGTCTGCCAGACCTGGGGTGCATGGCATAAGTGTGTGGGATGGGACGCCCCACCTTCAGAGATCCAGTTCTTAAAGGGAAAATAGTAGCATCCATTGGTCAGGAGTGGAAGTGGAATGGGGGTAACTACAAAGGGGGGAAAAGTACTGATGCTTGTGTCCCCACCCCCACTCCAGCGAAGTACTGGTTTGTGCTTGCAAATGTTTAAGTTGTCTCCTGGGAAGATAAAGAGCTCTGATTTATAGTTCCTGCCCATTTTTGTGGTGTAAATACTCCCAGCCTTGCCAGTTTCAAGCTACTAACATTAATGTCGTGGAACAAGGAATTGGACAGACATGTGCATTATTGGCTCTTGGGAACTGTTAGTAGCAAAGTTGGCTTTAGCACACATTGGTCCCATCTCCAGAGATCCAGACTCATTGGTCCAGCTTGTGACCTGGACATCAGAAGTTTTTAGAAATGCTCCTAATGATTCCAGTGTGAAGGAGAGTTTGAGAGCCACAGTTGTAGAGTTACTAGTGAAATCAGTTTGTTAGTGAATATAATTCCTCCCATACAACCATGGGCAGAACACTTTCTGCTCCTTTGATTCCACCCTTTCTATATGATGACAAAGTGGGTGCTTTGGGGAAGTCACTGATATTCAAACCAAGAAAAAAGTTGTGTAAGAATTCAGTTTCTCAAATTTTCTACTCAAAGGTGTTTGTATAAATACAGAGCTAAAAGTAATGTTAAAAATCTGTACAGTAATTCCCCCTTATTGGTGGTTTCACTTTCTGTAGTTTCATTTACCCACAGTCTCACTTACCCATGGTCAGGTGTGGTCCAAAAATATTAAATGAAAAATTTCAGAAAGAAATTGTTTATAAGTTATAAATCGCATGCCATTCTGAGTAGCCTGAAGAAATCTCACTCCCAGGGTGTGAATCATTCTTTGTTCAGAAGAGAGATGAAGATAGGGGTGGGGAAGAGGGAGAAATGGAAAGGGGCATAGGAAAAGAGAGGGAAAAGGAGGGGGTGAGGAAGGGATCACATTCAACTAACTTTTATTATAGTACATTGTTCTAATTCTATTTTAGTATTAGTTGTCTTTGTTAATCTCTTATTTTGCTTCATTTATAAATCAAGCTTTATCATAGGCGTGTATGTATAGGAGAATGTATAGTATATACAGGTTTGGGTACTATCCATGGTTACTATCTGCCAATAAGGGGGAATTACTGTACAGATTTTCAGGCATCCACTGAGGGTCTTGGAATGTATTCCCCGCAGATAAGGGGGACTACTGCATAATTTAAATCAAATTAAGTTTACATTCAATAATTTGGATCAAATTTTAAGTCAGAAAATACATTTGAGACAAGATAAATTTTCCTTATTATACA
The DNA here is from genome assembly GCA_030015415.1 of Cynopterus sphinx. Classification (NCBI taxonomy): domain Eukaryota; kingdom Metazoa; phylum Chordata; class Mammalia; order Chiroptera; family Pteropodidae; genus Cynopterus; species Cynopterus sphinx. The sequence goes on from CM057388.1 coordinate 4,165,210, forward strand.
GGTAAATTTCAAGATGTTGATTGATGTTATATCTACTTTAAAATGGGTTTCAGGTATTCTAAACATTTAACTAATGTGATATCTAAACCTTAGCAATACAGCAATGTTTTGTATTCTGAAAATTAGAATAAACTACAATTTGGATATATACTTTGACTAAAAGGCACAGAAAGTGTAAAGATGTGGCATTTTGAAAAATCTGGTACAGGTGAAAAAGGTGGGCCATAAGTGATTTTTTAAAAATGTGACTTGCCATAGTCATGTTTGAAAAATGTAATTTCTTAGATGCTCAGGAAGAAAAATGGCTTAATAAGAACAACAAATATAAAATTGATTTAACAAAATGAATAATTTATTCTAGTGTGACATTTGTTCTTCTGTGGATGAATTATATTAAAAAGCCATTATAAGTGGGTTATTCTTCATATACTTAGATAAAATCATTGGTAATGAAAATATGCTATTAATTAGTGTACGTGAAATACAAATAAGTCTAGAAATTCAACTTACTGGATTATAGGTGATAGTTATTAACTGGATCTTAAAACAATTATTCATTCCAAAATATTTGTATAGATTTGGAAGAGGGGAAGTGGATGTGGTTTTGTGAAACAACATTGACCAGGAATGGATGATCATTGAAGCAGAGTGATTGTCACATGGAGATTCATTTAATTATTCTCTACTTTAATTTATGTTTGAAATTTTCCATAATAAAAGTTTAAAATATTCATTACAATATAATTATTTCCACCTGGTGTGCTAGGCAGAGTGGAAAATATAGAGAAACATAAGAGATAGTTCCAACTCTCAAGATGCTAGGAAAAATAAAGACACGTTCTAATTCACTTGTCTGGAAGTCCACATTCATTTATTTTTTAGATGAATGACATTTGCCCATTATGTGTCCAGACTTTGAAAACAAAATGTTACCTCCTTCCCCATGTTCTTCAACTTGGTATAACGAACATATTTTAAACTTTTTTTTGAGAATGTAGGTCCATTCTCACTTCAGACATCAGTCTGCTCTGTGCTTTCTGTGGTGATGCCTTGAAGGTTGTTTATTCAGTCAACAAATATTTACTGAGCTCTGATGGTGAGCTAGGAACTGGCATTGTAGTAATGACCAAAGGAGTTGATCCCTGCCTTCCTGGCACTGACATTCTACTGGCTATTGAGATGTTTAGGGTGGTGTAGGTGAGGACTTTGAAAAGAAACACTAAGTAGCTCAGAGTCCTATACTTATTCTGGCTTTTCTGTTATTCTTTGCACTTAATTTCATTCATCTCCTTTCTGAGTTGTTATTTTTGTTACCTTTCAGTTTGCCTACCATGAGTGACATTAAAAAAATTGATTTAGGCTTTCTTGCCCAGCATTCAGGTGTAATCTGCATGATATGTTTACTAGATTTATTGTAAATGTGTACTAAATAAGAAACACTAGGCTTTAAGTAAATTTCTGAGTTGCACTTGGGTGGTTCTTGCCTTGCAGCCCCTCCCCCCTCCAGCACCCCAATTATTTTTGTGTTTCTGTGTTACTATAAATAGCCGAGATCTCTAGATGCATGATGCATTAACTTGGCATTTAACAAATACTTATTAAACACCTACTATGTGCCAAATACTATTCTAGGAGCTGAGGGTACGTGGTATAAAACATAAATACAGTGCATGCCTGAGAGCTAGGGGAAGGTCTGAGTGTTTGGAATACCCTGTGCTAGATGGAGAGGCATTTGTGAGGTTACCTCACCTGGCTGGCGTGGGGAATCAAGGATAGGTGTGGATTCTGGAAGGGGATGGAGATACATATATAATTGTGGACTTTTAAAGTTTGATGTACTCTAATAAGCGCAAGTGGAAACATCCTGCAGACAGCTAGAATTTCTCTGACCTATTATTACATAGCAAATGGTTTAAAGTATGAACAGTATATTATTTATCACAATTCAGTGGGCTTTCTAGAGAGTTCCACTGGTTTTGCTTGAGCTTACTCATATGACTGTGTTAATCCAGGACAGCAGCTAGCCTGGAAGGACTGAGAAAGCTTCACATGTTTGTTTGGCAGTGGTGTCGGCTGTTGGCTGGGGCACCTCCGTTCTCCTCCATGGGGTCTCTGATCCTGCAGGACACTGGGCTGGCTTCCTTCCCTTCATGGTCTCTGGGCAGCATGCCATGGCTACGGAAGCAGACACAGCAAGGCCTCTTTAGACACAGCTTTGAAAGGCACATAATGTCATTTTAGCTACAGTCTTTTGAGCAAACAATTTATAAGACCGGTCCAGGTCTGAGGGATTTGGAAATTTATAAAGGGAGGGTCAACAAGGACACCTTTGCACATGGGACTGTAAGAAGCCATGGTCATATTTTGTAATGTACCACAATTGCATAAATGTTTTTGAATTTCAAAAAAGTAATTTGGATGGAAAGTAGAGATTTTGAAGTTATCCATGTATAGATTAGCAGCTTCTAAATCCTGGCAGCACATCATTTTGCCCTGTAAAACAGGGACCATCTTTCATATGCTCCATATGCAGTAATGGCTATTTTTCTGCAAGAAAGAGATGTCCTAAGACTTTGCGTGGGACAACTCAGGGCTTCATAGAGAAATGAGACTTACTGGTCACCAAAGAATGAAGACCCCAGCCTTACATCCTGAAGTTATTCTGTGGAAATTAGGTCAACAAATTGACTTTCATCTCTAGTCCTAATCACAGAATTTAATGCCCACACAGGGATTTATTATGTTCAATAAAGATGTTGTAATAAAATTAAAACTTAATGAAGTCCTTAATAGCTTCTAGTGTTCTAGTTTGCATGTTATCTTGATGAACTAGCCTTTTTGGTTAATCATCTATTTGTTTCCCAGAATTCTCTCACGCCTGAGCTGGGTTCAAATTCCTCACTTGCTATTAGCTATCCTAGACGAGTTGGAATCTGACCTGCCCATCATCTGCTGGTATCGGATACCAGAAAAATGAGGGGATTCTCTTGAGGCAGTTATAGCAGAGCCCTAGAAAGGCCTTGGAGAAAAAAAATGTTGCCTACAGAGCAGGGAACTTAGTATTCTTAACTGTCTAAGAACTTTACTGTTTCTCAGTGTTCTTAGCTGTCCTTTCCCAAACAGTAGCCACTAGCCATATGTGTGTATTTATATTAATTTTTAAATAAAGCTATTGAGTTACTTAAATGAAAAATAGAGTTCCTCAGTTGAACTGGTCTTATTTCAAATGTTCAATAGCTACATGTGACCAGTGGTTGCCATCTTGGATAGTTCAGAAATAGAACACTTCAGTCAATGTGAAACGTTCTATCAGATATCACTGCTCTGACATTTCTAGTCCCATGAACAATAAAACTGGTAATGCCAGTGTTAGATCCCCACGTTGTGGATTAAAATAAAGGGTGAAGGGTAATTTCCTATGTGGTCTAATATGTCCATTGCAATTAAAATTGATTTATGGAGGACAGTATATATAGGGAATACAGTGTAATTATGTCTGAGGACATTTATGAATTAAAAGAGTTCAGACATAGATTTCACATTGATGAAATTAAATAAAATCGCACCAATCTAGAATGAAGGCCCCAAACATCCACAATAAAACCTAACAAGCATAAATATAAATATAAATGTTTATCTCATTGGTTTAAATGAGGGATTCACAAATCTTCTGTAAAGAGCCAGTTAATAAATATTTTTGACTTTGCATGCTAGCCAGTTTCTGTTATAAGTTTTCAACCCTTACAGTGTGGCATGAAAGCCGTCATAGATAATATGTAAAAAATATTGTGTGGCCATGTTCCAATAAAACTTTATAAAGAAATGGTGGGTAGGCTAGATTTGGTGTGCCAGCTATAGTTTGCCCACCCCTGTACTTGGTCAGTTGCTCAAGTGCAAAATGAGGCTTGGCCTGACAACTAACTGTTCAGCTGACACTGTCGTAGGGGATCTTCAGTTGGCCGGGGCTTGGCTTTAGCCAGTTGCCTTAGGTCATGCCATTTCAGTCTGAATTGACAGACATGCTCCATCCAAAATCAGGGAATGAAGAATTCCATTGTAGTTCATGGTTGGAGTTTGCATTCCATCTGGATATCGACGATCTGGATGTTGCACAGGATGTTCAAGGATCTGGATACTGAATAAAAGGGGACTGGAGGACACTGGTGTCCAACTTAATGATGGTGAATTAATGGGAGTGTGACTGTAGCTGTCTTTAAGTATTCAAAGTCTTGGCTTATGGCAGGAGGTATAATTTATCTGAACAATTCTAGGGTTTAGAAATCGAACTAATAGGCACAAGTTTATAAAAGAACTTTAAGAATATTATAGTTGTTTCAAAATGGGATACCGTACAAAGTGACATAGTTTTCCACAAATTAAGATGTTTTAGAAAAAGGTGGAATAATTATGAGTTGGCTGAAAAATGTATACTAGAATTGGATAGAAGGTTAGAGAGCAAATCATCTAAGTTGTAGTTATACTATCAGAACTAAATTGCATGTCAAGAAATCTCAACTCAAATTAGCTTAAATATAAAATAGAATCTGTTGGCTCACATAATTGAAAGGTCCCAGGATGGGTCTGACTTCAGATGAGGCTGGATCCAGAGGTCTCAACAAAGGCTTTAGGTAAGGCTGCTTACATAATTTGTGGGTGTAGTGCAAAATGAAAATGCAGGGTCCATTGGTCAGAAATCATTAAGAATTTCAAAATGACAACAGCATGGCCTTAAACCATGGCTCAGGCCCTTCTCAGTGTAGGACCCTATGAAAATTCACAGGTTGCATGCCCAGAAGCCAGTTTATTGCATCTCAGACTCTCAGATCTATTTTTTCTCTAGCTTAAATCATTTTTAGACCATCCTTTTTCACTGGTAGCTCAAGGCTTGTATTTTTATAGCTGAAAAAGAGTATTCCTCTCCCCCAGTTATACTAGCAAGTGATTCTGGATAATTTCTAAAAAACTTTTCTCATCTACATATTCAAATACATGGTGGCACTTTCTTTGGCCAGGCCTCAGTGATATGTGTACCCAAGTGGCTGAGAGTAGAGTCAACGTCAACTCTGTTCTAGGACCAAGAGAGAAAGGGATAGTTCCAAAATGAAAAATGGAATGGAGGTGCCTGAAGAACCAGGATGGGGGGATGGATGCAGGGTATATCCAATAATAAATGTCTACTCTCTTTAGCACACAATTATGAGAGATAATAAAATGACTCAAAGTAAGAAGTCACAATCCAGAGATCTTGGCAGTAAGTAAACAGATTCCTTTTATCTAAAGAGTTTGCTAAATTTTTAAATATTCATTTTTCAGGTATTCAAGTAAGATTTTTTTTTACTTCCAGTATATTAAATTCAGTGTAACATTTGTATTCTTATCATGAGCTACTTAAAAACTGCTAAGATTCTGAGCGCCAACACTTACTGCCTTGCTTCAATTATTTTAATACAATGAAGATGGTTCCCTGGAACCTTATTGTATTTCTCAGGCCCACCTTTCATCTAAAACTCCTGTTCAGTTTCTTAGGAGGAAAAATATATGTTTGTATGTAAGTCATTACTTTCTGTCCTGGTCAGTTCTGTTGCTGAACAAGCGCATTGTTTAATAAGCTCTGCTCAAAATTTGAGTTATTTTGGTGACATTGTATGAAAAATGCGTGAAAGGGAGAATAGAACTAGGTGGCTCCAGGATCATGGAGAGTCATAGATGTAATGAATTCACCACTAAAGCAAATCTGTCTAGCCATGCTATTCATTCTAATACTGTGATATCTGACTTAGTTCTCTTGTCAAATTTGACACTTTGGGAGATCCGAGTTAACTAATGATGCTATTTCAGTCTGTTTGTCGGTGGAGGCAGGGGACAGTTAGTTACAATCAGGCTCTGCCATGGTTCCATGCGACTCATCGACAATCCTTTTTCTGAGTCAGTTGTGTTGAGGCTAAAATTAAACACAAGATATCTGAAGTGAAACTTCTGGGATTTGACTTCTGGTCCTGACACTCATGAGCTATGTTTCCTTGGGCCAGTTTACCTCTGAACTTCCTTTTTCTCATCTATAGAAAGTCATTCTTGCTATCTGTGTGTAAGCCAAACCATGGAAACAAAAGTGCTGGCATCCCCAGGTCCACCGCATCTGCCGAGATTCACAGGGTACATTTTTCTGGGTCATTCAGCTAGGGTGATAGAAAAAAAATATATAAGATGGGGATTCTTTAACTTCCTGTTAGTATAAACAAGTTATCAGTTAGTAATATGCTTGGCTAAGCACACATTGGCATATATTTACATTGGTTGACTTCCACCCGACACTTGTCCTTACTTAACCAGCCTGCCTTGTCCTCCACAAATCCAGGAAGCATAAATTTACATTAGTTGAAAGTCTAAGATGATAGTCTTTGCCTCTTTTTCCTTTTCTTGTCATCCCTTTTTTTTTTTCTTAAACACTTAGCTCTTACGAGATGTTTGGAGCGGGCTCCAGCTCTCGGCTGTCCTTGGTCACTTGTGTAGGTAATTTGTCTGCCAGGACCCCTCTCTCCTGCCTCCCACCTACTCACACAGTCCATCTGGCCAGGCCCCAACTCCAAAAACAGGAAGAAAAATGGGCTGCTGGTCACAGGAGGACTTGGCAGACAATGAGGATATTTTATCCATCTTCACTTTGGGGAAGAAAGCTCCATTTTCAGAGTCTTAAGTTGATGGTGTAGTAGAAGCAGCAGTGTTAAATACTAGTTACAGGCTCAGCTCTAGGGTCTGCCACTGTGCCTGAGTGCCAGCACTGCCCCTCATGGTTTTGCCTCTTTTCCTGTCTCAAACAAAGGTCCTCAGTAGAACAGTGTCTTAAAGCATTTGGAAAAACAAGAACTATTTCAGGGAAGACCGTAATTTTCTGATCTTTTATGTGAAGATTGAAATCTGGTCTATTAATTATATCAGATACTCCCCTCCCCCCAATATTTGGATTTTTCCAGTTTATAGATTGCGCTTAGCTTCAGTTGGTTTTTAACATTTTAAATATAAATTGCAGACTGTAAAGACTCGGTCCCCTCCTGCTATCTTCCTCAGAAGTTCAAACATGTCTTCCCACTGATAGGTACTCAGAGTTCCTGGCTTTTAAAGATGTATACCCCAGTCTAGAGTTTTTCAGAATATAAATAGAAGCATTGAAAATACTCTTAAAGCTTTATCAGTTGACTGCCCTAAACTAAGTTAGAAATTAAAGCTTGGTTGAGGTGTCTGTCTTTGGCTCATTACTTCTTGCAGCATTTTTTTCTGAAATGGCAGGTCCCTTGGGACAAATCAAGAAAATGGTCTCTCTACATTCCCTGAAAATCAGAAAGACAAAATTTTCAGATAATTTAAAATTATTCTTTACTAGGATTACATATTGAAAATGGAGCATGTCACCTGGGTAGATTAAGGAAATAGATGAAATAAAAGGAAAGAGAATCTATTTATGTTTGCATTCACCGACTACCAAATTAGTCAGTAACACTTGGATTTTCGAAAAGTCCTTTTGAAAGGTACTTTGCCATCTTTGCAAACAGAATCTACCCTGATTTAAAATGTACCACCCCTTTAGGTAACAGGAATAAAAATCCCAAATGCCAACCAAATGCACATTTGGAGGGAGCCTTTTGAGAAATGTTTGCCTGCCTAGCTATACAGATATGACACCTAGTTTCATGTGGATTTCTCGCCATGCTGCCCTTGCATTGTAGACTACCACTAAGCTTGATTTCACAATTCAAGTGCTGGTCTCCAGTGACCATGTACATACTGAAAGAGATACACACCCCAGTACATGCTCAGCCTTGACCCAAACTTCAATAAAGACCACCACCCAGGCTGGTAAAAAAATTACCATTAGAGTTCTGCCAATGTATTGTCCTTCCAGGAGCCAGAGAATGTGCTCCCATCACACATTTACTGCAATATGTGCTCATGGCAAAACTAGGGTCCACATTAGATAAGAATATTTCATGGCCAAACAGGTGGGGCAGCTGGCCCTCAACTCCTACATAAAAGAATTCATTCAAGTCTCAGATAAAGGGTTATTCCCCATGCAGGTGCTTATTCACCTCTGGTAAACAATGAATTCATGTGAAAGTTTTATAGTATAATGGTACCCAGGCCACACATCACACCCAAAAAATAAGAATTTGAGACTGGTGTTCTGGCAGGGGTACAAGGTTAATGCCCCACAAGTAAATCTCACTGCGAATTATGGGACCAGATGAAACCAAGACTTATGTCCTTCACCAGTAGACCTTATGCCAGAGTTGACTTCTGATAGCCCTTCGACACACTAACTGTTCATCCTGCCCACCCCCTTTGTTTTCTTCTTGGCTTACTCATTCTCACAGCTCAGAGTAAAAACACCTCAAAGGGGCAAACTGTTCACTGAGTCATTTTTCAAATGTCATTGCAAATGTAAGTAGTACTGGATTCACACAAGTAACAAAGACAAAAAATGTCATACTAGTGGTGGTGATAGTTTAAGGAACCCAATTTATTCCCAGGGGCTCCATTCATCAAATATCACTCTAACTGTATTGTGTATTCACCAGAATCATTACATTTTGGTAGTGTTTGAATCCCATTACTGAGGGTCATAAAATTCACTCTAATAAGAAATCATGGCTGTCAAGTCCAGTCTGATTAAAGAGAATGACAGATGACCTGAAGCCTTGGAGATGATGTTTTGGGCTGCCAATTATCTCACATATGAAAGATAATTAAGTGATTATTAAAGGAAATCCATAGGTACAATTACAGGACCCCACATCATAAATAATTTTAACGGTGCATAGTCTGCACTTTTCATGTCTTTTGTTGTTTCAGTGCAGTTTTTTGAATTGCCTCAACCCCAAAGCATTTCAATTCTCCACTTCTTTTAAACATCTCATGAGCCACATGCAACATCAAAACCATAAAAATTATGATTTAGAGTCCTTCCAGCTAATAAGCTAGAATGCATTGTGAAGTACAGAATACTTATCAAACCAGAAAACAGTGATTTAATCCTACTTTCTTACTTTCAATGTGCTTGAGAATGTTTGGTATCTTTTTTTTTAAGTGGCTCTATGTAATTATTTGTTTTTAATGGAAACTTCCAAAGTGCTCATTGATGCCTTTTTTCATTATATTTACTATAAGTCACGTAATAATGCAATACTATCCTGGAGAAAGGACTTAGATCATTTATGATGATGGCAGCATTAATCTCTTTTGATACCTGGGTTGTTAAATTTGGTAATAGTGACCTCTGAATAATGACAATATTAAATAAAGCTGATGCTCAAATGTGTCTTTGGCATATTGCGTGATGATCAAAAGAATTTCATTAAGAGGAAAAGAAATAGTAATGCTGCCATTCATAGAGTGAAAAATTAGCTTCAAATTCTGGTAAGGAAATAAAACAACTATTTTTAATGAGATTCTCCATTTGCACCATTGTAAAGTATCTTTTTATTTTTCTCCAACTTTTGGGAGAAAAGTATATATACAGATGCTTCAATATGTCTTCATATTTTTCCCGTAACCTTTTCTTTATATCTCAGCACAGGCCATGCATATCAGAGGGTACAGGGAGCTAAACTGAGGAGTGTTTGGGAGGGCATCTAGTAAACCTGAACGTATATCACCTCTACAGACAGACCTTGGTGGTATTGTGGATTCGGGTCCAGAGCATCGCAAGAAAGCGAGTTGTATTATTTTTCCTTGTGCGGAGAGTCTTACCTTTAATTTATCAAAAATACCACATCTGTGAACTGCAGTAAAACCAAGTGCAAGAAAGCTGAGATATTCCTGTAAATGGAAATGCAGCCTAACTTTCTCTCCTCTAATTGTTGAAAGAAGGTATTACAAGTGGAAAATCTGACAATAATTTAAGTGAGTATGATCTTTGGAGGGACCATTTTACACTGACCAACTGATAATAAACAAGAAGTATATCCAGCTCCTTATACCTTAATGCACTTTCCCATTACCTTATTCCTATTGGTCTTCCAGTGTCACTTTGTTTTCGATGGGCCTTTCCCTGCTTCTCTGTCATCCCTTCAAAAATGTTACACATTGTCCAGCATATCACATTGTTTTAGTTGTGTCCAAGTCAGTCTTCTCAAAATAAGTGTGAAGTTCCTTTCCAGCAGAAATGGATTAAATTTACTTTGTTTCCACACCAAAACTAGCAGCTGGTATTTTTAAAAGATTAATAAAATTAATAAGGTAACTAAGAAAAAAAGAGAAGACACAAATTATTAATGCCAGAAATGAAAGCTGGCACGGCACTACAGATACCATGGACATCGAAAGGACAGTAGAGAAATATTGTGGAAGATTCTATGCTCCCAAACTTGATAACCTAAATGAAATTCCATGAAGGACATGATCTGTCTGTCACATTTGAGATAGGAAGAAATAGAAATGTAAATAGACCTGTAAGTATTGGATAGTGAATCAATCAATCATACCCTTGCAAAACATTTAAGGAGGAAATACCAGTTGTCTACAATCTCTTCCAGGAGATAGAAGCAGAAGGAATACTTTCTAGCTCAGTCTTTGAGGCCTGCTTTACTCTAATACCAAAACTAACAAAGGTATTACAAGAAAAGAAAGTTACAGACCAATATCTCTCATGAACATAGATGCAAAAATCCTCAGCAAAATACTAGCAAATTGAATCCAATAATTTATAACAAGAATTATACACTATGACCTAGTGAGATTTTTCCCAACTCTGTGAGGCTCTTTCAACATTTGAAAATCAATTAATGTAATTTATCACATCAACAGGCTAAAAAAGACAAATCACATAATCATATCAATAGTCTGAGGAAAAGCATTTAACAAAAACCAACACTCATTCACATGGGAGCACTGTATCGCCATCCAATTTTACTGTGAACCAAAAATTCTAAAAAAATAAAGTGTATTAAAAAATTAAACCAAAACTCACTTCTGAATTAACTCTTTCCTTAGAGGAGAGCTTTCCTGTCAAGACATTAGTCTGCTGTAAATTTGGTTTGAATGAGCTGTCTCTTCTCTGCTGGTTGACTCAACTTTATCACATTTTGAAACACAACCAAAATTTCTGGGCACATTCCACAAACAGGGGCTCAGAGCACTGCTGTGACTGGCCTCCATGCCACTGCATACCATGTGACATGGACATCCCTGATGATTTAATTAACCTGCCTTTGTTATTTCTGTAGCGGTATAGAGAAGAGTCAGTATTCTTGAATCACCAACAGTTTTGAAACTGCCTGCAGCAAGCTGTAGAATGGTAGCTGGTAACTTAAGAGCCTATGCAAAGATGGCAGCCATGTTGATACTGGAATGAGGTGGAATAAGGATATTGTGAATTTTGCATCACCGTTTATCCTTCACCTTGCCAGTCAAGCATGACAGAAGGATGCACCTCCTTGCCATCTGTTTCCCCTCCCTCTAAAGATGACAGCTTGGGTACTCTGTAGTCAGTGTTTTCAAGTTTAACCAGGTATGTGCCAAATTTTGAACAGTGATTCTCAAATGTTAGTGTCTGTCAGAATCACCCAGAGGGCTTATTATAATCATTCCTGGGCCCTGCCTCTGGAGCCTCTGATGCATTAGGTCTATGGGTGGGCCTAGGAAGTCGTGTTTTTAATTAGTTTCCATGTGATGCTGATGCTGCTGGTCTAGGAGCCATCTTTTAAGAACTTCTGTTCTAAAAATTCCACCTAGACACCAGTGGACAGTGTTAAGACACTATAAAGTAGTACATCTGTTTATCAGATTTTTTTTTTAACGAATAGATAGCTCAGAATATTTTCTCATGAAAGAAAATATAATGGGTGTTCTAGATTGAAAATAGAGCATATGCAACTTCCTTTTAAGGCAATGGCAAAATGGTATGAAATGAGAAGAAAGCCAGCAGAAAGTGGAAGGCAATGGCAAATATGAAAATGAGAACTTTCTTTGCCTGGTTTTAGATCAGTCCTTATGTTTTGTATATACATGTTTGTCCATCTCAGGACCACATATTGGTTTTCTCATTTGTGCTAACTAACTGCCTGGCTTATATACAGCACACATAAGCTTCTGAAATAAATCTGTTGACTTTGAAAGCTGTGTCATTTTTTGAATATGTATGGCTTGATGGTCTTCTTGAGTTGTTGGTAATTAACTCCTATTTTTCCTTCAAAATATGACCAAGCATTCCTTTAATGTCAAAAATATTTAGGTGCTGTATATTTGGTTATTGAAACAGACATTTATGCCTTTTGGAGGCAATGAGGCCCCGGGTCAGTGTGAAATAACAGGCAAAAGAGTCCTTGCAAGGGGATTTATGCTAATTGGATAATTTAAAAATTGTCTGATTCTTTGGTAAAAGTCTGACAAATAGAAGTAGGGGAGATCTAGTTTTTTCTTTTTTCTATGACCTGGCTAGTGAGTGGTATGTTACAATGTTCTAATGAAAGCAAGTCTCAGATCAGAGTTTGAAGAAGTATTAATTAGTGAGCTGGCAAAAAGAAAGAATGAAAACAAAAGCAAAAAAAGAGCAGGCCTCCTTTGTACTCCTTGTGAAGTTAGGGAGAAACCACTGTGTCTTACCTGCTTTGACCATTCTCTTAGAAACAGATATGGTTTCAGGTGTATAGCTGGAACAGGCAGAGTCCTCTGACAGGTGGGTGCTGAGTGAGGGTGGAATGACAGAATTCAGTGTATTACTCTTGAGTATGCAGATGTTGGTTTTGCCCAATTCTTATTATTTTCTCATGCAACATGGCCTGTATAGCCATCCTAACTACCACAATTCTGTAACATCACTCATTTCTTCAATGAAAAATGATTCTGACACCTTTTATGCTAATTAACAAATCATTTGGTGCAGATTTAGATAATACATTTGAAGTGCTTGCCTTGGCTGCCTCTGAAATATGTATTCCTGAGTAGGGGCCTTTCTATATGACCTGATTGTCTTTAGGATGTGGGTTAAAATGAACTTACATAACCAGATGCATATCACTGTTTTTTTTCAGTGATGAAAAGGAGCTAGCAGAGGTGAGAAATAAAATTCTACAGGTTAATCACAGAGGCACTTAAAAAATTGAGGAAAGCTGCCCTATTATGAAATGTATGTGTTACAGGTGTTGGGGATAGAGGAAGAAATTGGGGGACTGTTAGTGTTTTGTGAAGTACCATTACATTAAATTTGGAAGTTTTGTGTATGATTTCAGTTAGCATGTAAGAAAATATTACAAAAGTAATTGTCGCATTTTCGAATTCCATCTTGAAGTCCCATGATTTTAGATTCTCTAAGGCATAAAGCTAATGAAAGCAAAGGCATACTGAAAATGCTGATGGATTTTTCAGAGGGAATATTGTTTCTTTTCACACTTTTCTATTCCTAGCACAACACTTGGGTAATGCTGATAGCAAGCCCTGCATTTAATTATTGAAAACAATGCCAACATATACTCAGTCCCAATGCTGCCTTTCTTCTTTTATCTAAGATCTGGCTGTAAATGTTATTTTCTTGTATGTGCATTGAGGGTGACTTTTATACACAGAAAAGATTATTTAAGGAACATTTTTGGAGTAAGTTGATATCCAATATAGTCAAGTTACATGCTCAAAATCTTGTTTCTTATTTAAGAGAACTTTTTTTTTTAATTCTAGCAAAATTCAAAGTCACTTTTATGAGGATAAATTTAAATTTCCTTAAGTTTTTAAAACCACTTTTAAATTTCTTTTAAAGTCTTTTAGTTGTCTAACAAATCCCTCCAAGTATTGAAATTATTCTTATAAAACTATTGTTTTACAATTACAGATACAAGTTTTGTTCTCTTAAATGTCCCAGTCCCATTAACAAATGGTTTTTAATGTCTAAATTCAAATCTAAACCAGTTAATCATGTATGCATTTTAAAAGAGGATTCCAAGCCTAACCTATTAGATATTCCATATACCAAATTCTCTTAAATAATATAAGGTATTTATAATATCAAATATAAAGAGATTAACTCTTAATACTTTCAAATGATTTATTCCATAATTTCTATACAGGATTCTAAACCTTTATTAGATTAAAAGACATCCAATAAGGGAAAAAATCATTCTCTCTGAGGTATATTGGAGTTCCCATTCTCAATTCATCCAGTTTTTAATTCAGCCTGGGCTGCCCAGTGCTGGTCTTTTTCCATACTTGTAACATTGATGAGAAATACTGGACACTGTGAATATTTCTATTTCTTGACCAGTGGGTCTCTATCTTGAATTTGTGTTAGTGAACCACTGGGAGTCTCATTAAAATGAAGATTTTGATTCTGGAGGCCTGGGTGGGACCTGCAGTTCTCACAACCTCCTGGGCAACACCTACATCTCTGGTGCATTACCTACCTCACTGTTTGGGTAGTGAAGCCTTGGATTCAAGTGGCATTTTGCATAATTCTTCCATCCACTCATGAATGACTTCCTCCCCTAAGGAGATATTTTACTTCTTTCACTGTGTGATTGGTTTTGCATTTATTTGACTCTCTTGGGATATTGAAATGTCATCCCCATTAGACTCTGCAGGTTTCTCCAAGCTTTGTGTCACTGGTCATAAAGTTAAAAGAATCCTTGAGGATTAAAATTACTCTGACTACTTTAAAGGGGAAAAATATTGTTTTGAAATAAATGCACCAGAATATTTTATGTGGAAAAAATAAACTAAATAGGATGGGATAAGATTACCAGGTGGACAAATTGACCTCTCTTTGAGTTTTAGAAATATGAGGTACAGTATTTTAAAATGTTATTTCCTTTATTTAAATGATTTTTTAGATTGTTTCTGATACTTCGTATTGATTGAAGATGTGACTACAGATGCAGGTTTGTTGGGTTTTGATTTATTTTAACATAATGGCTTTCCTCCCCCAATGAGTTCTTACTTGATTGTAAGGATATACAGCTTGCTGGAAGTTTTCTCTGTCAATTACGGGAGAAGCAATGTGTCTCAGAGAGTGAACTTTTTATTTCAACTAGCTAATGCCAGGCCAGGTTTCTCACTGATTTTTTTTACCCAATAAAGTAAACAATTTAAATTTTAGAAAAGTGTGTGTGCATGTGTTTCTTTCTCTTTTAAAAAAATGCCAACAGCACCTGGTCTTCCTAGGTGGTCTCCCATCCAAGTACTAACCATGCTCAACCCTGCTTAGCTTCTGAGATCAGAAAGGATTGGGCTTGTTCAGGGTAGCATGGCCATAGACCATGTGTTCCTTTTGATTGGCTTTTGGAGCAGGCCTTGAGCAGTGAACATTCTTCAGTCCCTATCATGGGTCTTGGCCCTGTGGTCTTCAGAAGGCCTGAGTAACACATCTCTGTTACCTGCCTGGCCCTGTAGGCAGTTAAGTTTGCTACTCTACTAGAAATGGGTCCTCCCATATAGTGTTCATAGATGTATACTTGTGTACAACCTGCCAGCAATAGGTTTCTGTGTTTAGATTTGCAATTCAACTTCTAGAAATCTGCACAAAGAATTAACTGGGCAGGCATGTGATTTTGTCTAACGATGTTCTCTGTGATATTGTTCACCAGAGCAAACTATTACAAACCACCTAAATATCTATTAGTATGGAGCAATCATGCAATTGGAATAATATGTATTTATTATTAATCAACATGGAAAAGGACTCTGATGTATTGTTAAAAGAATAAAGCAATCCTCAAAGAAGCCATTGTAGAGGCATCCCATTATTGCAAAAAACATAACGTGTTAAATTACAATTTTCATAACAAAATAAAATCATAACTCTCATTCAGATATAAAATGAGGACATGTTAAAGACTTTGTTTAATTCATTTTCAGTGAGGGAATTGGTAAGATTTTAGAACAGTTCAAAAGAGATCTAAGTTGCTACCACATTTGTGGATCAGAAATATTGAAATGAATTTGCAAATGGTTGCAGAAATGACTTACTGAACAGTGGGCAGGGGAATCGGTTGCACCTCTGCCTTACTGAGTTTATTTACCCTCTATAGTCAAGTATTATTTTGCATTACTATCAGTTATCTGTAATTTACAGGGTTGCAAAATAGTTCAAAGGCAATTAAAGGCACAGAGCCACCACACTAGCAGAATTAGATAACTTAGAAAGGGGTGTTCTAATGTTTAGAGCCTTAACGCATAATTTCTTCTTAAAACATAAATTTTCTCTATATCTATGTGGATAGTAAAGTCAGGAATGAGAACAGTCAAATGATTACTTATCTATGGGTTGTAAGATTTTATATTATTTGTATTTTTTTCTGTATTTCTGTATTTTCAAAGCATTTTAAAAAGAATGTAATATTTTATTATAGTTAGAAACAAAACCCTACTTCTGTATTGGAAAACAATGCTAAATCCTCCTGTAATGTTTTTAATAAATCCTTAAACAACAAAAACATTGACACTGCCTTTAGGGTACTGTGATTAAGATAATAGGATGAGAGTGGGGGCCAGAGAACTTGGAGTGGTTGGCCACGTGGGGTGCTTGACAAAGTGGGCTGCTCACCTGCTCTTTCTGGTTGGTCCTCCAGTTGATTGCTTTGCTTTGTGTTCAGGCTAAAATATTCCCACTTGTAAGAGATGGCGATGAAACCAAGGTGCTTTGGCATGTCAGCGGTGCTTTTAGCTTTAACACTCAGTAAATGAAGTGCCAAGAAGTTGCTAATATTTCTGTGCCTTTTTCAGTTGAGTCAGGGAAAAGCGGGTGGGAGAGGAGAGGAGGACAGTGGCTCTGCATGGTGCATCAGAAGAGAAGATGCTTCCCATTTCTCTGTGTGATGACAGTTATTAACGAATAGATCTTTCCAAGTTTATGCAACCCCCTCGGGTTAATGTGCTTATTTATAGAACTGATTTGAAAATTAAACAGAGCTTTTTCTTTCCCCAATTTTACAGTTGCAAAGAGATAATAAACATGCTCATGGCTTATATTATTCCATCAGTATTTGCCTAGGTATTGATTATTGCCTAGAGATTTGTTGTCTTTCTCTTCTCTGGTTGTCCCCCACCCCATGCCATTGTGTTTCTGGCTATAATCCTCACTTCCTTACAGCCTGCCAAACTGCAGCTCCTTTGGGGTACCAGGTTTGTCTTATAACCCTCCTGACTGATGAGAGATTTGCAGAGGAGTTGGCCTGCACTTACAGTATATATCTTACTGATGGTGTATATGTAAAATTTTGAATAGCAGAGAAGGTTATATTCATTTCCCATTGTATGACAATGATTAAGATTGCATCAGTGATTAAACAGTCTCTTGCTCTTCTTTGGTTTAGCTCAGAGCTGTATGTATGTTGATGCCAAATATTTTTGTCAAATGAATGAACTGAACAATGTTTGTTTATCTTAGTCTATGCATCACCTTTCTGGAGTTGTGCTGTGTGTGGTTATGTAAGCATCCTCCCATCAGAAGGAGTACCTTCACTTATCAGAAACCTTGGGAGGGCAGTGTTTATGTTCAGTTTGGAGGTTTAGTTTCCATGATGATAAGCCCAGCATTCCTTAGGGCAGGACTGGCCTTGGGAGAGAGGAAACTAGGAGGCAGATTTGGTCTTAGGTGCCCGCAATGGGTAAGATAGTGTCCCTTAACACTTCATGTCCTGGTAGCTGTCACCATGACATCATTTGGAAGTATAGTGTTTATCACTCCCCTGGTACACCATTCTCATAGTTTAAGGCTTTATCCATGTATTAGTCAAAATGAGTAATGTAAACAGAAACCACTCTAGGTATAGTGAGCAGAAAGGGATTGAATATAGAGATTTGTCTGCTCACACACTGTTAGAGGAAATAGGTAACCTTGCCAGTATGAAGAACTCAGGAAGTGCAGGGTCGACAAGAAGCCAGTATCCAACATTGGCAGGTTTCAACACTTAATGGGGTAATCCTCAGAAAGCTACTTGGAAGATCCCAACAAAATTCTGCATATATTATCTGTTGCTATGCACACGTCTGACTCTTATTGCTGCTGGGGGATACTGTCTTCCCTCTCTTCCCCTACCAGGGCTCTGTGAATGGCTTATGTTGGCAGAATGTAAAGGAAAGCCTTACTCCTAAAGAATGCTGGGAAATGTCGTTTCCAGGCTTTCATCCTCAGTGATGCTATGTTAAGAATGTTAAAGGGCAAGGGCAGAACTAAATACAAATAATACCCTGCTTACTCATCTTAGTTTCGTTCCCTCAAAACAAGAACGAGTACTTGCTTCTCTGAAAGAGTCTGATAATCTCTTCATTCCAACTAAGATATGAAATAACAATAAATAATACCTTAAAATGTTTTTCCCCCAGAACTGTTTGTATTTTCACATGATCAAAGATTTAATTCAAAGACGAGAATGCATTTATTTGACACAATTGAAAAGAGGACTCACAACAGTGTTTTCTCATGGGTCCTCAGAGATACAAAGAAATTTTAGGTGGAAATCTTTGCTCTTGAGGATTTTAATCTTGTTTGGATTTCTCTGTACATGCGATGACATTTGGTTTTGTTGATCTTCTATTGGTTTATTACTGATACACAAGTAAGAGGCAGATTCACTTTTGTTAAAGTATTTTCAATAGTCTATTACTAGTGGTTTTTTAATGTGGCTGTTTTACTCCCCGTCTCCTGTCATCTCCCAAGGGAAAGTTTTGTAATGTCCGGAGACATTTTTGGTCTTCAAAACTGGAGTGGGGGAGATGCTGCTAGCTAACATCAAGTTCGCTGAGGTCAGGGATGCTGCTCAGCCTCCTATAGTGCACCATACAACTACACAATAAGGAATTACCCAGCCCCAAATGTCATTAGTGCCACAGCTGAGAGATCCTACTCTGTAGGTGACTAGAGGGAAAAGGTGAGGTAGATCTTTATTATTATGACCTTTTTCTAAGCAGGGGTAGTCTTTAATGCTGTTGCCACCTGTGTCGTTCAACTTGCCCTTGCCTTAACTCCTTCCTTGTCCTCTGATGTCCATCCTCGGCCAAAAGGCATGGCCTATATTCTTCCCCTGGCATCCTAGTTGAAATCCAAGGTGGGGGCAATCCATCTTCTCCCTTTTAACCGCTTTTTGATTTTGTTATGTTCTGAGCTCCCCTGTCTTTTCGAACCTTCTTTCTCCCACAGTCTTTGGCAAACAGCTCATCTGTTAATTTACTCCAGTCCTCCAAAGGGTTTCATCACGTGTCGAGGCCTGCCCTCTTCCTTTTATCACTTTCCCCAAACTTCATCCTGCTCAATTTCATCCTCTTCCTTTCTCCCCATGCCCTTATCCTGAGTTTGCCCATGTTGTACATTGCTCCATTTGTGAATTGGACTAATTGTATTTATTTGTTGATTTGCTCATGCTGGAGAAGTCATAAAAACTGTAAATTCTTAAAAGGTAAAAATGAGGGTCCTGCGGTGCACTTCAGCCAACTGGGACATAAAATCAGGCTAATGGGATGCTAAGGAAAAGCATTTTGATGATGGAGGTATGATAAGTCAGTCTGGAAGGAACTGTGGAAACCCATGAAGCCTGTTTCCAGTCCACCTGGGCAGACTAATAGTCATCAAAGATAAATGAGGATCTACCCAATTTTCAAGGGTTGCCAGAGAGGAAAAATTCACAACCTGTTCCAACTATTGACTATCCAGTTATGAAACGCTTTCTGCTAACCTAAGTTTCCCTCTTAAAGAATCAACATTGTGCAAAAATATATAGTAATAAATTTAGAAATATGAGTTAAGACTTTCTTTATACATAAGAAATTTATATACTGCAATTTCCCTTCAAGTTAAGAGGATTTTTATTTTTATCTGAAGAAATTGCTAAGCTATGGCTTTTGGCAAAGGGATTGGAATTCAGGATAAAGAAGTAGCTTGAAAAGACGATGGACTGTCTGAGGTAAGAAAGATAGTTTAATTCTGTATGTGCTCAGGGTGTTTCTGCAGCTGACTTAGAATGATGCAAGTTCTTTTAAGATGACTGCTGTTGGGGAGTTTATTTCTTTAATGGCATCGTCTCTCCTTCTGTATTAAAATAGTACATTGTATTGTTTCGTTTCCTTCATAACTTTCTATAGGGTAACTGTTAAATTATGCAACTTTACAGGGCCATTCTGTCTACCTCAGCATTACCCCTTTCATCGCAGAAATGAATTTTCAAGATTTGTGCAATTTATTCAGCAAACAAGGATCGAGCTTCTTTTGTGTGTTCAGGCACCATGTGGGCTAATTATAGATTCAGAGAAGATGCTGTCTTGACCTGCGAGGCGCTTTAGAGTCTAGCAGGGAATGTAGACATGTAAATAAAGCCTTTTGGAAAGGCCTGTGGCCTCCACTGTAGCAGTATGTGTAAGATACAATGGGAAACATTTGGTACATAACTTTTTATTAGGTATACTTTTTTCATTCTTTAAGAACATATGATTTTGAAGCAAGAGAAACCAGGTGAAAAATCTGGTCTCTATCACTGTGTGTTTTTTCTGAGCCTTAGAATATATCCTTGCACATGGAAAGCAGTCATATCTGCCTTGAAGGTCACTGTTGTGATTAAGTCAAAGGGCCTTTTACTGGGTAGGTACTTAATAAATATTGTTTTTGTCTTCTCTCTTTGCTGATTCAAAGATAGTATAAAGGTCTTTCATTCTTTTTCATTGATGGTGGGGGGGGGTGCGGCATCTCTTCCCAGTGTCAAAATTACTTTCCTGCATATGCAGGCTATCCCAAGTCATGAGGCCAAGACATTCCTATTATATAATCTGAAGGTGACACAGACCCACTTTTCCACCTTTACTCACAGCTATCCTTAGGACATGTGGCCAGTCAGATGCAACACTTGTCTTTGAATTAACAGCTCATGGTTTTGAGCCACAGGGGCCACACAGAACCCATTCTGATAAGTTACATTGAAAGTAGCCACTGTATCTGGCTGTTAGAAATCTTGGGTGCTGCGTTTCTAGCAGTGGTAGCTCAAGTCCACAGTGGTGAGATCTGCTGAGCAAAATTTTGCTGTCTGTCCTCAGTAGCAGCAGCAGTGATATCTTTAGTGTCCTGATCTGTGATGTGAATTTTTATATTGCCCTGGGAATATTCCCTCTAACCCTGCTTTTGATTGTTAACCTCAAAATCAAAGGCCTTTCAAAATAAGAGATAATCAACATTTATTTCAGATCAAATTATAGCTATTCTGGATGCACATATTCAGGTTGAAGATAAAATAGAAAATAGTTTTTGGATTAGGAGGCAGAATCATTGGACATTTTTGAGATAGGGAAGGGTAACAATTACATCAATAGAAAGAAGGCATTTCTGTTGGTACAGATAATATTACATAGTGAATGTTAATTCTAAACAATGTTTAAAAATTTTCAGTTCAGTTGTCATCAGTCCAGTAGTCATAATTACTGCTTTCCTGTTATCTTTTTGTAAATTATTTGGGGGCACTATGTTGTTAAGGCCCAATCCAAAGGTCATTTTCCCTGTTTTAACATTCCAAAGGTTTGAGGCATAAGACATGCATGGTAATCCCTCTTCTATGGCTGCTCAGGCTCCATTTTGAATGTGGCTCTATTATTTTTTGACATGAACTTAGTGAATAGTCTTCATAAACAATCATTTCCTTTCATTGATTGCTTTTGAGCTTATATTACCCATATTGTTTCTATTGCTCACAATTTGAACTTTTGACTGATAAAAAATTGTTAAAATATTATAATGAGGTTTTTGGTTATGCTACAGTGATGTCTCATATGCTATCTAGGAGAGGCAATTCACTTCTTCATTAAGGAGACCCTTATAATGGTCACTTTTCAATTAGTTTGAATTTCTTTTTGTTCTTAAACCTTTCCACATCTTTCTTTATTGGTGCATGCCATTTCTTATTAGAAAAATAAGAGTGTCCCCAAGTTTCTATTCGTTTGATGTTAGATCTACATGACAGAGAGATATAACTTGTAGAATTGTCAAAACCCATAGTGCCATATGCAGAAATAAAACAATTCTGACTTTCTGTTTTTGCCATTTAAAAAATGCCTAGTGGTTTCTGTTAATATTCTGTTTTAAAACCTGACTATTTAGCCTCGAGGCTCTTTGCTATAGATAGAAATTTATCAATATTTTAACCAAGGCTGCAAAATAGAAAAAAGGAGTACCTCTTTAATTGAAAAAACAAAAAAGTCAACAGGGATCAAGTAAAAACAAATCTCCTATGTTCTTGTTCCAGCATCAGTGGTATGGCTTTCATTGTACTAACTATCTTTGAATTAAACATCTTGCTGCTAACAATTATATACTCAGAATTATAAACTGTTAAAACGATTGTTTGAAAGCTGTTTGCAGAACAACAAAAGCAAGCAGAAACCACAGGAGATAGGCGCATTGAAAAAGGAAGAGCACATCAGGTGAGATTCACACTTATCTGGCTTTTCCACTGAGGGTTCTTTCCATTTCACATGGCACACAGGGACAGAACACAAGCAGTAAGTGGCATTCTTACTATGTGGAGGAGAGTCAGAGGTTAGAGTTCAGGGCTACCAAAATGGGAAAATGAGAGGGGGAATTCTGGAAATGGGGAATCCCAAAATCTGCATACAAACCTCTGGTGGACCCGTAAGCTGTGCCTCCAAGTTGTGACTCCAAGGAACACATCAGAAAGCGGTAGTTTCGAAATTAAGGACGTTAGGACAGATTTTACCAGCTGCCGGGTGATGGCATAACAGATTGAAGTGCTAATCCTGCCAAGGGATAGGAGTTTGGTAAATAAACACTTCAAGGTTTTCATTGGAGCCCCAGAATGGCCATGCTTTAGGAGTGGAATCTGTGTCCCAGAATTGAGAATTATGCCCTTGAAATAAGGAAAAAAGATAAATAGACCCTGTCTAAATTGAGCCTTTGCAGAATTAAAGTGATCCTCTGATAATATATCTGCTTGTTACTACAAAAATCAACATTTTTTTTCAGAAGAAGATAACAGAATATATATCATATACAACATATCAGTAATGTCCAGTATATAATTACAAATCATTAGACATGTAAGGGGCAGTAAAATGTTACCGATAATCAAGAAATAAAATAGTCAATAGCTGAAGATCCATATGTCAGCCAGATGTTGGAATTTTCTGACAAAGACTTTAAAATAATTAATATGTTACAAATTTGTGGGAAAAGATGACTGTGATGACAAAATGAGGAATTTCAGGAGAGTAAAGGTAACTTAAAAAAGATTGTAGAACAGAAAAATCAAAATTGTGTCTTTGGTATTCTATTCATTTTGGTATCCTTTACAATTCCTTTATGCCAAATAGAACATTTTTTTGCATAGCTGATTATTAGTAATTTTAATGGTTAAATTTCTTTAAATCTATAAATTTGCATTTTTTAAATCATATAAAAATAAGCAGATAATAGCTTCCTATATTGTAATAAAAGATTACAGTAAATTAGTGTGTTCAAGTAAGTTTTAAATACCATTGAATAAATTAATAATGCCACTCTATTTAAATCAGTAAAATTATCTATTACATTTATTGCCTATACTTAATTGTAAAGATTAAAACTATGGAAAAATTCTATTTGGGAAATCTTTGGATAAATTATGAAATAACTGGAAGAAACTATAACAGTGATTTTGAAACATTCTGGTAGTTTGATTTTATCTATTTAGAATCAGGCAACTGAAATTATTTGGACTTCAATAAATTGTTTAATTTATAGATTTCAATTATTGGATGTGAAAACTATGTGTGAGATTAAGGATCACAAAAGCTAACATAATTAACCCCTAATGGACTTCTGACTTTTTAAATTGGTATAGTTGCTAAAGTATTTTGTCTTAGTGCTTGTGTGAGTCAATTCATTGTATCTTGAATTAACATGCAAATTAAGTGTTTTCGATCATAAAATGTTATCTTAAATATCTATATAGTATAGGAGGTTTTAATCTGCAGTTCACAAAACTAAGAGCACGTATCACATTTTTTTTTATTTTACAGAGTAATATATTAAAAAGTATAGTTTTTTGAAATTAACTCAAATTTTTTTTTGCCAGTTTTCATGTTGGATTTTTGAAAGAAGAGACCAAAACTCAATACCATGTACTAACTTCGCTTTATAGAAATAATAACTTTACAGAACCAAAAATTAATTTGGGAAAGTATAATAACAAAAGAAACTGCAGTCCTCTGTCTGTAAGCATGCATTATAGATATTGTATAGTCACATTGATATATTCACCATATATATCTCATTTTTACCAAACTCAAGTCACCAGATTATCATTTGACTATCCTTTCTGTAGTGTGATGGATGAGTATGGTGGGTAGGAGTGGGTGAGTGTGTGAATTCCTTGAATATGTTTGCAAAAATTTATTTATTTGTAACATTGATTTTGTGGGAAGAGGGTTCCTCTCTCATTCAATTATAAGTTGTGTCCTTGATTCCAAAATGAATAAGAATCCCAATTAATCATTTTCTTCAGTTACTGAGAATTGTGACACTTTTCCATTTCCTCATTCTTCTTAATAATTGACACTTTAAAGGGACATGCCTTTGTTTATTTCTGAGACTCACTTGGCTTATAAGAAGTGAGATGAATCTGTTCAGTATCCTATGTTACTATTGTGAAATATGAAAGCCACTTCCATGTTTTCATAGGTTCCATTTAAGTAACAATGGCTTGACTTTTTTTCTGTGATAGTGCCTTCAAGAATAATTATTAACATGTGACTTTGAGTATATCATGTATTTTAGCCCCACTTTATTCATGGAAAAAATGGAAAACTCTTTCTAAATATGTTCACAAAACCAAAAGACAAAATGTAAAGTAAGTGAACAAGAAATGCAGATCAAAAAGAAAGATAAGAAGCCAAGTGTTAATATATAAAATGTGTTCTTCAAGCTACTTCAGCTTTGCTAGACACACATTTCAAAATTGGACCAATCTTCTAGGAGTCAGGGCGACTTTTAAGAGTCAGTGGAAATTAGTTGAGTTATAGTGGGGAAAAAGGCAGGTCAACAAATCTAGGTTGAACCAGCAAAAGCCAGCTTGACTGAGCACAAACTAGCTTGGACTAGAGGAAGTGACTCTGAAAGGGTAGAAGTGCCATGAGTTATGCATTCTTCCCATGACGGTAGAGTGGGTGTCTCATAGAGAACCCCTGGGACAGAGAGAAATGCAACACCTGTATCTTCTCCTCAGCAGCTGCGGGAGTCTGTCCCACTACCTCTCTCCTGCCACTTCTCTCCACTGTGTCATCAATGCTGTCTTTCTCCCTCATTTCCATTCTTCTGTAAATATTTCGTGAATGCTTTCTTAATGCCAGATTCTCTGCTGGGCACTGGGGATATACCATAGTGACAAAGGTAGCGCCCCTGGAAGCTGACAGTGTTCTTGAGAAGTCAGCAGTAACAAGCAGTATGAAAATGATCTCTTAAGGGGAGTCAAAGGATACCCTGGGAACCTGCCTTTTTGCACTCATGGGTTTCTTTGTAAATTATTGAAATATTTGGCATAGAGAAATCCACATGTTAAGAGACTTCAGGTTTGCATTGACTGATACTGCTGGAGCCTGAAATATCCCCCAATTTAAATATGCACAAAGAATCTGTGGAGTAGGCATTTGTAAGAAAGGCTTTCTGAAAGGGTAGACAAGAATGTTCTTATTTTTCCTAAAAGACAAGGGGGTGTAGCTTCTTGATACACATTTACGAAGAGCTTGGCGGGGCTTCCATCAGGCATGGTCTGAAGTTCTGGAGACTGTCTGTGCAGGCAGTCATCATGTGTCACTGTTAAAACCTTCCCCTCTCTTATACACACACACCAGCACACACTCACTCAAACAAGGGGGAGATTAAACCAGACAACCTGCACTTGAATTTAGATGTATGAGAGAAAGTGACAGCCTAGACATCCGCCAGATTTAAAGAGACAACATTCAATGGTAAGTTGTATTTTAAAATATCAACCACTGAAATGTTAAACTTTCAGAAATATGAAGGTTTTAAATGTCAAAACTAGGCATTTAAAGAAATTCCGCAGATACGATTTTAAAGTGACAAAATTAAATTGAATATTTCTCTAAAAGGTACTTTTGTTAAAATAAAACAGCATTTGATTTCAGTGGGTTATTGTCTCCTTGCTCTGACATTTATTTTACCTTCTCTGCAAGGGCCTAGGAGAGAACAGCTCTATGTAACAAGCCAGAATGGGAGTGACTGGCATTTTTGTAATTCACAGTAAAAGGATTGAACCCAGCAAGGCAGTAGTTAGTAGTCCTGCTTGCTTGATCCTCTTGCTATTTGCAAATTTTCTTTGATAAGAATCTCCATGAAGTGCTCTGGAAAGAAATGGTAGAACATCCAATTGGGCAAAACTTTGCGCATCTTCTCTAGATGGAGTGTTTCTTCTGTGACCTTCATGTGAGTTGCCAGTGCCTCCCCTCCGTTTTGCTCAAGTTGGCTTCTCGATCTGTGCACCAGCCCATGATCTCTTTGATGTCAGAGGGAGGCCTTGGCATAAAGAAAGGGATTACTTACAGTAACTTTGCTTTTAACTTCATATTTAGTTTATTAAAATTACACTGGCAAAAAATCCACGTGTGTGTGTGTGTGTGTGTGTATGTGTATGTTTGACGGTCAGCGAATAAATCTTATTATTCAATTTTTAAAACTAGTAGAACAAAGACAATCACCTGCACATTTTCTTTGTCTAATATTTAATGAATCCATGTCAAACAAATGATACTTATTGCAATAATCAAATCTATTTTTGAAGATAATTAAATTCTCTCAAATATTTTACACTGCAATTATGTATTTAATATATTATATTTTCCTTTGAAGTGTTTCTAGTTGACTGACAGGAGAACTCGATGTGCAAACAATCAAAAGCTTTCCAAGCATTTAAAAATACTCCTATAAATATGATAAATGAAACTTACAAAGCAAACAAGCTCTGTGAAATGTTCTATTTAAAAATACGGTCAATTTTCTTATTCCATTCAGCTTAAAATGGCAAGACTAATATGTTAGAATTTATTAAATTACTTGTATAACAAACATAGATGGTTCATAAAATTTACTAAAAGATGCTATGCTAATTCTATGAGCTTGTATGACTTCAATTGTGTACTTAATTTTAAATATTCCCAATGTTGAAAAGACAATTATCATTGTAACAGAAACTTGCCTATCCAAACCTATATCCATTCTTTCTTTTCTCTATTACAGGCATTGCCACCTTTTTCTGTAAAAGGCCAGATAGTAAATATTTTAGTCTTTGTGGGCCACATATGGTCTCCATTACATATTTGCTTAAAAAAAAACTGTGCACAGTGAAAAATGTAAATACCATTTTTAACCCTCATGCCAATTAAAAGCAAAAAATGAGTCAGCGCAGTGAACTTCATCTGTGTCTTGTTGTATGATGACCTGTGTCCTCCAATTTAAAAATCTTTTCATTTTTTTTCTTTTTTTTATTTTAAAGTGGGGCACAATTCTTACAAGTCCAGATTCCTTGTAGCTAGGTGACCATAAAACTGATTTCTGTTCTCTTTCTTTTGGAATGGATTGCAGACCTAGCGGTGCATAGTCTTGAACCTGTTGTCAAGGACAGCACTGCGGAGATGGCAGGGTACCAAGACAGAAGGAGTCTGAACTCCACAGCTCTACAGGACTCCACAACTCTCAACTAAGGGAACCAGTATTGACATACCAGGCTAGACTTTTATGTGAAAGAATTCTTGATTAAGTTGCTGTAACCTGAAGGCAAATCTATTTCTTAACTAATTCACTTTCTATGGGGACAAATTTCATAACCCAGGGGATCTCAGGTTAGTGACTCAAAAATTCATAACTACCTTATAGTTGTCATTAAAACGAACTGATTCTTTAGTAATTGCTAATTGCTTTCATCTTATCCTCATTGTCATGCTAAATCTTTGCACCTGTCACCCAGGTCTACAGAAATTCTGCTGTCATCCTATTAGATTTTTAAATTCTCTTCATAGTTTGTTGTAAAGCCCAACAATGTTATTTTGTTGCCTAGTTTTGTGTGTTTGGTCATTTGCTGGTGTCTCCTAAGAAGGCAGGGCTGTTTGTGACTCAAGGACAGTTGACCCCCTATTGCTAATTGTGACCTGAGGCATGAAGGACATTGGATCTCTACTCTAAAGGCTTAGTTAGGATCAGACCTCCCTCACTCTCTTATTCCTGAGACCCACTGCCTGCCAGGTATCACCATGGTGACAGCTGCATTTCTTCCTGGTTCCTGTGTCTTTAAGCCTCAGTTTTGATAATGTGCTCTGACTTCTTAGATTGTAGAGCTCTGGCTTTGATTGCCATTCTCCTTCTGAAATGGAATCTATCCCCAAGTCTTAATTCCAGGCTATGGTCCCCCTTAGAATGCAGTAACTTAATGAAAGTTAATTGTCTTATCCCCAGTGCTTTTGAAAACTGGAATAAAGCTGTAACTTTCAGTGTCACTTTTCATGGCTATCCTTAAAAATAAAATTATACAATACAAGTGCATTTTGCTGGAATTAATTGGCCTCTTAAAATTTGATGGATGGGTGGAAAGCATTTAGAATTTATGGAAAATAGTTGTCACGAAGAAGCTGGGACTTACTTTCCACCAAAGAGGCACTGACCTCCTGAGAGATCTTTACTTGAGTGGCTCGATTGTTACTGTAACTGCTCAATGATGGATGGGGATACAATGATTTTTGTCTGATAGATGTTTTTGAGTCAAGTTTTTTGTTAGATGAGTAGTGACCTACTGAATGAATACCTTGAAAAAAATGGTTTGCATCCCAATTTGAAGAGTGTGGACTTTCCATATTTAGAGAAGTTTCTTCTATTCCTTTTTATCTGTAACCTTAAGGTGCTTTACTTTCTCTGTGTAAAATGAGAAAGGATAAAAACATATGGCTTAACCAAATTCTACTGAGGTGACTTATTGTATTATTTATGAAACTGGAAATGGCTTAAGTGTTTGTCCTCAGTTATCTGTTTCATCTATTATCCTTAAAACCTCTGTCTTCTTCAGGGATATATTGAAGAGTGCATCTCTCTTGGTACATTTATTTGACTTATACTTTGGCCACATCTTTTTAAAAGTTTGTCAAATGTGGAGTCAGAAATATTTATTGAGAATCTCTAGTTATTTTTTTTGGAATATTGACATTTAAAGGACTATTATAACATTGAAATTTTCCTATGTTGTCATGTTATATTACCTTAATGATTTATTAAGTTCTTTATCATCAAGTTAGAAGTTAATTAAAAATGAAAACTCTTTAGCAGTATGAATGGTTGAAGTTTTTTCTACATATATGTGCTTTTTCTTGGCAGATGGCAGTTTTGAAGTAGCTTGCTGTGTTATTGGCCTTTAAAAATATCAAATAAATTTGTATGAGAAGTATGAGCTTAATTCAGTAGGATACTCTCTTACTATTGAGTAAATATAATAATTTTCTTTTAAAATCTTGTGTCACTTAGTTGTAAAAATCCTGAGTTCCAAACTAGGGATAGGTTGGGGAACTTAGTCCTCCAACTTGATTTATGCATATTTATTTTTGTTATGATTTGTACCCTATTGTAGATCAAACTTCTACTGACCAAATGAAAAGACACAATATAAAATTTACTGTTTGTTTTCAAGAAATGCACATGAAGAGTCAAAAGAGACCTCAGAGCAAAGAGTAAGTTTTTGGAAGGAAAAAAAAGGGCTCCATAACACAAATGTCATGGGTCTTTTGCCACCTTTTAAGTAGGTCATGTTATACTAGATATACCTCCTACAACTCTTGATGTTTCTTAATAACTGATTACATCTTTTGAGGTGGCAATGGAAATCTCTTAGAGTGATGAAGAGATGGAATAGTAAGCATCCTTTCAAAAAGTCTTTCTATAAAAGCAACCCTGATTTTGAAAGAAAATACTAAAGAGATCATGTTTAAGTAAAAGAAAAATTGATAAATATATAAATCTGACATAATTTTGTTATATATATAATTTCTATTTCTCATTCTATTATATATAGTAATTATTAAATGTAATAAAATATAAAATGTTATTTAATATGTAATTGTACATAAATAAGAATTTGCGGATAAAATATTTTCTTTGATATATATGATATATACACACACACACACATATATACACACACATACACACACACAATCAGTAGAGAAATAGTACAACACTGTTAAGTTGAACAGAAGATTGAAAGTTAAAATTTTTTGAACCGCAAAAATGGCATTTTTATATGGTTCTGGAAACAGTGCTGGTATTTCTAGGTATTGAGGCTGCATGAGAATTTTCTCAACATAGTTATGTTCCCTTTACTTTGTGATGCAAAGGTTTTACAAGGTGCGTTTCTCATCAGGAAGAGATCTCCAAGAAAGTTAAGTGGAACCTAAAGGCAGCCCCTACTTTTCTCCCTTTCTGATTCCACCACCTTCCCATTCTGCTTTGCCATTTTAGTGTCTTTCCAGGCAGCAGTGCTAATGGTCTCCCCAAACATATCCTGGTTCCTTTCTCTTCTTCACTTGCCCCTTGTCTAGCTTATTGTGGAGTCCCTTTTTCTGCTTTATTTCTCATATCTGTCTCCTCTCCTTTTCTGTGGTCACTCCCCTAATTAACCACAATAAAAAGAGTAGCAGTCATTTAAATAGCACTTACTCCTTGCCAGGTGCTGTTCTAAGGCCTGTACATGTCATCCAACCCTCACGGTGATCTAGGAGGTAAATGATATCGTCTCTCATTTTAAGGTGAAATGAGGAAACAGGCACAGTGTTTAAGCGGCTTGCCCATACAGAATCTGGATCGGTAGGCCACATTCTTAAGCACCAGGTCATCCTGCTCTCTGAGTGTCGTATTTTGCCTCCAGAGGAATTTCTGCTATTTCTAGAATAAAAAACCACCTTACTGCCTCTGGGACTAACATGAGTTTTCTTCCTTTGCCTAGAGTAGGAGTCAGTAAGTTGCATCCCTTGGACCAGATGACCAGACTATATCCTTCCCCAGCAGGCCTGTTTTTGTAATAATGTTATGTTGGAACACAGTTACACCAGTTAATTTACATGTCACCTGGCTATTTCCTTTCTCCAACAGCAAAGTAGTTGTAACCCACAGGATATGTTTTGCAAATCTTCAAATATTTCCTATCTAGCTCTTTAAAGGAAATGTTTGCTGATCCCTAGCCTAGAATAGTTTCCATCTAACTGTTCCAGTTACTATTGCTTTGTAACCAATTACTCTAAATCATAGTGATGTAAACAGCCATTATGCTCACATATTCTGTGAGCCTGGAGTTCCAATGGGGCACAGCATCTTTTTTCAGTGATGTCAGGTACTTGGGCCAAGAAGATTTAAAGAGAGGGGCCTAGAGCAACAGGGACTCTACTGCCATGGGTGATCTCCTCACAGAGTCTCTCCACCAAGCCAGCTCCAGCTTCCCAGTGTGTGTCCCTAGAGAGAGCAGGACAGAAGGTGTCTCATCTTTTCTGACTAGCCTCCCATGTTACACACTGTCACTTCTACTTCTACTATGTTCTCTTGGTTAAGACAGCCACAAAGAGCCACTGAGGTTCAAGCAGAGGGAACAAAAGCCTCACCTGTCAGGGGTGGGGTGTTAGTGTCAAATTGTAATAAGCATGTGTGGGGTTTAATGTGTATTAGTGTGACTGTGGTCTGGAACATAGTATCTACCAACCTGCCCACCTACTTGTGTTTAACTAGACATCTTACTGTCTCCTGGGACCCCACCTGGGAACTCACTTAGGTCCCCAGGTAAGAAACATTCTTTTCTACCTCATCTCAGGAACCTTCCCTCATCTTCATATCTGAAAGTCACAGTCATTTTACTGTTTTCTCATCCCGTTAGTAGAAAATATTTGCAACATTGTGATTTATAAGAAATATATATTTGGTCATTCGTATGACCAAAATATATTTTGTACATACTTGTTTTTTTTTCCCCTGATTCCTGGCTCACTGCTCCCCAAACCCTTGGAATTTTTTGAGTAGTAAGAGCAATGGGAAAATCTTTTGTTATAATATTACTCTTTAGTCTTCAGTTCCTGAAATCTCTCCAGAGCCATAAAATCGAAATGGGTATATTGTTATTAATAAATTTCCTTTTCACTAGTGTCCTGTTTTTGTTAATAGAGTGACTTTAGAAAGCAAAAGGATGGGGACTGGTTGCCAGGGGAACTGACCTGGTTAGAGATTTGAAACTTTCAGTCTCACCCCTTGATATTCAGGGAGGCAAGAGGGGGCTAGAGTTGATTCAACCACCAGTGGCCAATGCTTGAATCGATCATGGCTGTGTGATGAAGCTCCACGAACATTCAAAAAGATGGGGTTTGAAGTTCCTGGGTGGGAGAAAGGGTGTGAGTACTGGGAGAGTCACCTCTAGAGAGGGCCTGGGAGCTCCCTTCCCTTTCAACATACCTCGTCCTCTGCAGCTCTTCTGTGTGGCTGTTCTTGAGTTATATACCCTTTTATAATAAGCCGGTAATCTTGTAAGTAAAATGTTTCCCTGAGTTCTGTGAGTCACTCTAGCAAATTGATGAAACCCAAGGAAGGGGGTGTGGACATTTCTGGCGTATACCAGTTGTTGTTGTTGTTGTTGATTTTTACAACACAGGTGTGCCAATGTGGCCTCGCAACTGGCATCTGAAGTGATGGTGGGGTGGGAGTGGGTCATTTTTCTGGGACTGAGTCCTCACCTGTGGTTTCTGAGGCTATCTCCAGGCTGATAGTGTCAGACTTGAGTTGAATTGTAGGACACCACACTGGTGCCTGAGAAGTGCTTGGTTTTGTGGGGAAAACCTCCCCTCCCCACATTTTGAAATTGAGAACCTAAACAATGTCAAATTCTTAATCTAAGCCCAGGATTGCTCTCAGCCTCTAGCTTTGCCTTTTTCTTTTGTGTTTTATAATAAATGTGTTTTTGTTTTTCTGAGTTGGAATCAAACCTTAAAATCTGGCAGTGTCTTCCTTTCCTTCCTGTGCCTAAGCAAGACCTCTGCTCTTCCTAGGTGTGAAATCTCCACTACCTCTCTCTGTTGCCTGCAGAAGTTCTATACAAAAGGGATGCAAGTGGCAGTCTTGGGAAATGTAAAATATATTTATGTGACAGGAAGGGATCAGGTGACATGCTTGAGGCTGAATGTATACCAGTGTTTGACACACAATTGAAAAAAGTTAATGGACATTATTAAAAAAAAATTGTGGGTGGTTGGTTTGATATCTTTATGTTATCCCTTGGTTATGTCACTGACTTCCTTATTTTTGCACTAACCTCTTTGCCAGGTATAATTTTCCATTGTCTTCGGTAAGTAAGCTTCTTCAGAATTGCTTTCAGATTTACCAAATAAAGAAAGAAAAGTAGATTATAAAAACCTCTGGTCTTCAATCTAAGCCTGCCAATAATAGTTGGTAATAGTAAAAGAAACTTTAATATTTAAATAAGTTCATTAATGAAAAGTATATAAGCAGGAAATAACATTTTTGATGTTTTACCTCATAGGTTGTTGGGTTAATAAGCTTCATATTCTTAATTACTTAGCTGGATAGTCATAGTTTCTCTTGGGAAATAACATTTTGGTTATATCATTTTTTCCACCCCTTATAAAATTTCCCACTTGAGTCAGGGGTCGGCAAATTATGGCTCTGATGTTAAATCCACCTCTTCACCTGTTCTGTAAATAAAGTTGTAGTGAAACTGTTGTGGCTATTTATTTACATTTTGTCTCTGGCTGCTTTCCAACTATGGCAACAGGACTGAGTAGTTTATAAGGGAGATTGTATAACCTGCAAAGTGAAATATTTACTTTATGGACTTTTACAGAATGTTTGCTGACCCAAATCATATGTTGCCACTTGAACTAATTTTTAGATTTCTTTTTTCCATTTTGATGTCAGATAATACAGCGGCTCAATCATGTGGTGGATTTTAGTAGGGATATATTTAATTTAACACAGAATTAATTATTTAGTCAATTTAAAGGTGTCAGGAGAAACCAGGATACCTCCTTTTGATACTTGTCTCATTGAACCTGAGAAATAAATTGTCTAAAAAAAGATTTTCATCATAAGTAGACATTAACATCCTTAATTTTTAAAAATATATGAAAAGAATTAAGAAAAAATGGTCAAGGTAAAATCTTATGAATCTGTAAGATGAACTCTTTAGACAAGGCGATTAAGATGAATGACATCCAGTTAATGTACAATGATATTTGGTTAAACGAAGGTTTTATAATGATTTCCAATGACTTTTCAAGATGGTTATAGTCATGAATTTCCTAGAGTAACAGGATAGTAGATGGTATTAGAGATCCACAGATGGTGATGGTGGGAGTCTCCACTCAGACCTGGGCTTATGGGTGCAGGAGACTCTCCCCTTTGAACTGCTGTGCAAAATTGTGGTGAACTGGTCTAAAAAAAGGATATAAATCTGTATGGTCAAAGAATACAAACTTGTTTGAGGATTTATTTATGAGAGTTTATAGAACCTATAATCAGGGTTAAAAGATCTTGGTTGACTCTTTTTTTCCTTCCCACTTTTAATATAACACACCCTCTTCCCCCACTTGAGAAGAAGAATATGTCAGCTCCCAAAATAACAGAATGGTTGAGGTGACTTTATTTAAAGGCTTTTGAGGATGCTAATCATGTCTGTCAGACTTTTAGGAAGGTGTGAGGAATCTGAGAGGTGGGCTAGACCAGAGGTTTTGAACTCTGCTTTCCGGTCAATGGTTTTATGGGTTCTCTGGGCCACCTCAGGGGCCCTTGGTGTCGGCAGCCTAACGGCTGTTTCAGTGCAGCCCGCTCCCTGTATTCTTCCCACCAGAACACCTGTGCTTTGTTTTCTATGCACTGCCTTATACTTTGCTTTATGAGGAGGTTTTAGGAAAATTGTTTCAAAGCCAACTCTTCAGATTTTGCGGATGAGGAAACTGAAGCTACCATAATTTCAATGACTTTGCTTGGGTCATACATTGAATTACAGTAGAACTACAATTAGAATCTTGCTCTCCTGTGTTCAACTTTTTTCCTATGATTCTATGATGAAGAACAGGCTACCATGCCTTAATCCACTGAGACAAAGGATGAACCTTTGTATTTTTAATATTTTTAATATATTTTTAATTACAGTTGACATGCAATATTGCATTAGTTTCAGGTGTACAACATAGTAATTGGACATTCATGTACCTTGCATACTGATCACCTCATAAGTATAGTAACCACCTGTCACCATACATAGCTATTATGATATGATTGCCTCTTCCCTATGCTGTACGTTAGATGCCCATAAGTTGTTTAAACCTTTGTATTTTAATACCCTTAGGGTATTAAGTCAAGAGTTTAATAATTGTCAGCTATTGTGACTTTTGTCATCTCCCTTTAATAATTGTTCTCAATTTTTTGTATGTATCACCCAAGAATCACCCAAGGACCTCATTAAAAAATTCAGTTTCCCATTTATCCTTCTTAGAAAATCTAGGGTAGAATATCTTTTTAATGAAACATCCAAGGTGCTTCTGATAATGATAGTGCATGCACTATGCCTTAAGAAATACTGTCTTAAAGCTTTAAAGTTGGATCCTGAAGGCTACTAGTATAAGCGTTATTAGTAATCCTGAGTACCACGCTCTCTATTGAGGCAAACTATTACAAAGTAGATATTAGCATATTTGGTTAAGCTGCAGTAACAAACCAACCCCATTATTGACATTTAGAAGGACTATGCCTATCTCACAACTCTGTCCTCAGAAGCATTTGGTGTCCAAAGTAGGGGAAGAGGGATATAAAATCATACTTAGAACCTTATTCAAGTATATCAAACATACAGAGAGATACGCACAAATAAGATTGTGAAACCTAATGAATTTCTACAACTGTGCATATTCTTGGAATCAGCATTCATATCAAAAAACAGAACATATAAAAATTCCTTTTGTATCCTTTCTTAGTCTTTACCCATCCCCACCAGGTAGTAGCTGACATGGAGGATGTATTAGAGTTCAGGTTTTGACATACCTTCTATCTCTTCCCACCATGTTCCACTGACATGGACACTAACCTATTTGCCAGAGATATTAGGAAATATAGTCTTTCTTTCTTCCAAAGAAGTGAATGGGTATGGTTAACATATAATATGTTCTCTATTACAGTTATAAGATTATAACCTAGAATATAATTTCATGTCTCAAATCATGATATGTTCTATGCTTTTCTATGGGTTGGTGTTGCAGATTAAATAAAAATTTACATACTTTGTAAATAAATTATTCCTTTTCCTTTTATCTATCTTTCATTTTCTATAGCAACTAAATTCACTCCCAAATAACTATATGTTTATTTTAAAGATTACTTGAATACTTTTATATGGAGTTATAGAGGGCTGGTAATTTAGAGTGAGATGGGAAGAACATAAACTTATAAGAACAATTTGTTTTTCAAACATGCCCTGAGCACCAACTCAATTTCATAGGAATGAGCAGTCATCCTCATGGGCTCTGGGCTCCTGGAGAATGTCCAGGCATGCATTAGATGTGTCTTTCTTTAGATCACAAGATTAATTTTCCACTTTCCTTTCTTAACCATACCTCTTTGACATTTGAGATTGGTAATTGTCTTTCGAATTTTTGTGGAAAACTTAAGCTTATTCATTTAACACTTGATGTCAGCTATGTTGTTCCCCATGTAAGTGGTTTGTTCCTTTTATTGCTTAGTAGTATTCTATTATGTCTACATTCCACAATTTGTTGATTCGTTCACCAGCTATTGGACATTTTGATTATTTCCAGTGATTACCTATCATGATTAAAGTTGCTATGTACATGTTCATAGAAGTTTTTGTGCAGAAAGATGTTTTTATTTCTTTTGGGTCAGTAATTAGAAGTGAAATTGTTAGGTCATGTAGGAATTGAATGTTTCATGTTTTATGAAACTAGCAAACTTTTCTGAAGTGACTACCAGATTACAGTGGTGTCTGAGAGTTCCAGTTTCTTTGTATCCTTGACAGTTGTCCTTATCTGTCTTTGATTATAGCCATTCTACTGGATATGAAGTGGTTTTTCATTGTGGTGTAAATTGCATTTCTCTGGTAACTGTTGATGCTGAGCTTATTTTCGTATGCTTATTTTCCACTCATGAATCTTCTTTGGTTAAGTGTATTTTCAAAATTTTTGCTCATTTTCATTTACTTTGCAAAAAGTTTGTAAACAGTACATTATTTTGTGGTTAGGTGCAGAGTTTTTTGGCACTTGACTTTTTGGATCATT
Source organism: Cynopterus sphinx (assembly GCA_030015415.1). Taxonomy (NCBI): domain Eukaryota; kingdom Metazoa; phylum Chordata; class Mammalia; order Chiroptera; family Pteropodidae; genus Cynopterus; species Cynopterus sphinx. The sequence goes on from CM057388.1 coordinate 4,202,485, forward strand.
CTTGGCTGTGGGAGGCTCTCCTGTGTATTGTAGGGTATTTGCCACCATCCCTGGATTCTCTCTAGTATACACCAGTAGCATACCTTCTGTCATGACAACTAAACATGTTTCTAGATATTGTCAAGTGTTGCTTGGGGGACCGAATTGTCCCTAAGTTGAGAACTACTGGTTAGGAAATTAATATGGAGTCAATTAAAGTAATGGTTAAAGATATGTGGGAAAACTGGAACTTAACTTGACTATTTTAAATTAATAGAATTTAGAAAGGTGGAAAAAAGATGGGGTGGGTTTCGTAAAAAAAAATATTTACCTTTTTTAATAATAATTTTTGCTTCTAAAGCAGTTTTACAGTGATTTATAGGGATTCAAGACAAGAATTAGATCCTGCTTTCTTCCCATCTGACAAAAATGTCGTTAATTTTCTTTTCTTTCCTTCTGATCTTTTCCCAGAATCCTCTGTTGGTAAGTGGGGACTATGCATGCCTTTTGTTAGATGTCTCATTTGGTTCTGATTTTGGCTTTTTAAATCCCATCTTTCAGTGTGTTCTTTTGTTCAGATGGTTTTTATTTTTCTTATGTGGAATTATTTTTCTAGAATGAATATCTATGAATAATATTATTTCAATAAAGGACATAACTTTTTTGATGGATTTTAATATGTACTATCTCTTTGTTTTCACAATTTCTACCAGTTAGGAAATGGCCGTTTCCAATTTGTACAAGCCCTGTTGTACCAAAGATAGTTTTTGAATAAACTATTCTTTCTCTACATCTTCAGAAGCAGCTATGCCAGTTTCTAAGCCTCTAACAGTAATAGTCTAACACTTTGTATTTCTTAAAAGTCCTGTATGTGAAACAAACAATAAGCTAAGTCAAAACTCCTGTGCTAAATAAAATCCCCATGACAGAATAAGATTTGAAGTATGGAAAGATAGGAAATTACTTTAAAAAGATAAAACTGCTTGTGCGCCAGGTCAGGATAATACTTTATGTAATAAAGTCTTCTTACGTAAACATTTGACAGAAGGAATAAAAATCTTACTTGCACATAAATCATTTTTTATTAACAGCAAAGTCATGTTCATATGTGAGTGCTAATGTACCCAAGGGAAGAGGAAATAGAATGAACGATTATGGCAAATAAGTTGAGGTCAGAATCGTTTCAGCAATCGTCATCCATTGGTCTAGAGTTGTTTAACCGAGACTAAGGAAAGATAGATGGCCATCCTGATGGTTCTTCACATAAAAGAGTGAAGCTAATACTTAATCAATATCAACTTTCCCTAAGGGCTCTGAGCACTCCAACAACCTAATATAATTCAGACATAAATAGAAAATCTTTCCTGTCCTTTTTCTTTTGGATTTCCACAGCTTAACTGAAAATGGAACAACAGAAATCCACACCTTGGATGGAACTTTGTGATGGCAGTTCTGCTTCTCTTACACAGAGCTAGTGACATTTCAGTAGGTGGAATTCTTGGGAGTAGTGTGACCTGAGGCATTTGGACCAGAAACAACCTTACTCTCTCCTGGAAGTTTTATAGCAATTTGTAGAATTTCACAAACAGGTTGTCTTTTACAGGCATGAACAATGAGGGATAGTAACAATTAAGTGCGAGGAATCACAAATGGGGATTAAATCTGCTAGAGCAGAAGTGGTCTGCAGTCCTGGGGTTCAGTCCATGTGGTGCGGTGCCTAAACATTAGCTTGCCTGGGTTGGAACTACCTTCTATGGTGGTTGTGATCCTTAAGTGAAAAAAACAATCCCTCTGGTACAAGAACTCAGGAAGTTTAAGCCATTTGTTGTTGTTGATGGTGGTTTTTGTTTTGTTTTGTTTTGCTTTGCTTTGTTTTTTAACTCATAGGAAAAAATAGGAGTTCAAGAGTGCTGAGGGAGATTCATTCAAAGGAAATATTTGGCTCAGTGTTGAAGTCTCAGTGATCCGGAGGAGGGCTACTTAAGAGTAAAGTGCTGAATATTAGATTTTTTTCTAGTTTAGTTCCATAATCTGTATTTAGATCTTAATTGCAGTTATCAGGTTCCTAAATATAAATGTCAAGATCTGTGAAGTGTATGAGATATTTTTTCTTAATTAAAAGTTAACAGTGAGACGAGAGAGAGAGAGAGAGAGAGAGAGAGAGAGAGAGAGAGAGAGAGATTGATTGAGAGAGAAGTTAACAGGATAGCCTGCCCTGATTTCATGGATGTTGACAGAAGACATGTTACCTACGTCAGAGACAAAAGACAGTTTATTACTCACAGCAAAGCAGTAACCACAGTATCAGCATTTGTATCAATTCCCTAATCCCCAGTTTCCACACAGTAACAAAAAGGAGCAGATGGATGGTGAGTATGCAGTGGTTTCCATTATGAGAAAGGAACCCTGCACTTAGAGAACCCAGTTCTCTTATAATGAGCAATAATCAGCTGTATTCTTTGCTCCAAAGGGTGCCACTGCCTCTGTCTTCCCAGGCTGAAAGCAAACCTACCCTCTGCTTGGGAGGCAAGGAAGCATTATATCTTAGATGTCTACTCCCTATTCAGACATCTTTTGTTTGAGAAAAATTAGTCCTGAACAAAGGCTATCAGAACCTATACTGGAAGGATGTGTAGAAATGGGAGATATCCATAGAAAGTTGATTTCTGACAGCAAAATATGAAAGCTCTCTTTATGTTGAAAGATAAGTAAGGATGTAAAGAAACATTGCTTTGATGTCTTATGTGACAAAAGGTAACGATAAAGGAAAGAGGGTAGCTATGGCACATTGAAGACTCCTGAGACACATGGCATTTCAAGGACAATGTGTATGGGATGGCACTGGTCTCCTGGTGATCTGGAGGTGGTGGTACCTGGTGGTGACATCAGGGGTGCTTGGTTGTTCATCAGTGGAGCCCCATGGGAAACAGCTACTTCATGGAGCAGGAACATCCCTGCCTATGTGTAGGCATGAAGGGTATACATGGTGGATTTGGCATTGAGACAAACAGGGTTATTCAAGAGCCTCTTGGCACTTGGTTAGGGCTCCTAGTAGTAACTGAAGGCAGCTCTATAAAAATTGTTGTCTCCCCAATAATAGCTGAGCAGAGGGAGATCCAACAAAATGTTGGATATAGTAGATAATGACTTCTGCTATTCTAGATTTACAATGTCTATGGTTTGTAGGCATTTGTGTATAGAAATAGAAATTTGTTAGGAAAAATAAACAATGATGAAGTGGTGAGAGACAATCAAATCGATTTATCAATGTCCACTCATTTTCTGTTTTTGGTCCAGATTTTCTCAGTGATATGTAATTATCAGTTGTCCATTTAAATGCTTCCAAAGTATATTTTGGGAAACCCCCGAATGTCCCTTCAGATAGCCTACAAAAGAGAAAACCTTTGGCCAAATGTATTTGGAAAGTGCTGACTATCACACACCCCATTGGTGATTTATACTTCACAAGAACATATTAAAGTCTCTTAGTTGTCATACCCATTAGGGTGCTCCTGAACTTTATTTAAACCATTCTTTGATAAACTCACCTGACCACAGAATCAGACTTTTACATTATGTTCATGAAAATTTCATGGAATTAACGTCTTGGAGAGCACATTGGGGAAAATGTTTTATGGCTCAATTGTGACATCAGTTTTGTCACAATTGATGTACTAAGAAAGGAAACTTTCAGATTCTTTAGGAGCTCTTCAGTGATATCATTGTTTCACTTGTTGCTCATATTTAAGGTCAGCTACAAACTCAAAATCTTTCAATCCAGGCACTGCATTATACTCCTCACTCTTCAGGCCACATGCACAAGCCATAATATAAAATTTCTGATATTTATATTACTAGTTCATCCAAGCTTTGAATGTGTCATAGTTACCCATAGAGTTTATATAATTCTGGTGAAAGGCAAACATGGTTTACATTTCATAGAGCTTGAGCAGCTTTCTTGCAGAGAGATGCCCAATGTTCAATGGATTTATGGGATATTATAACTTTCTTACGGCCAAATGGCTGAATTCCTGGACAGTATATGACTCCAGGTTGGTGACCATTGGATTAGAATATGTTATTCTTGGATCCAGGTGGGCTTTTTATTACTTTGTCTTCATTGCCAGATAAAATATTAAGGATGCTGTTAAGAATTTGAGAGCAGCTTTCATTTTTACATGTAGAAGGTTGGAACAATTGGAGAATTTATTGGGTGTTTTTCATGATGTTAAGTAACATAAATTGTCTAATTTGCATAAAACTTAAGTGAAATTTTATAACAACTGTTCCTTTTTTAGTTATCTCTTACAAAACAAGAAGTGAGATAGGACTTTTGGTAGAATTGTTAGGAGGTATTCTGTCAGGAATTATCCCATAATTCTATTGGATGTTGAGATAAATTTCACAGCGATTAAAATGGTGATGTGGACAAGAATTTTCCCCCAGGAACATCTCTTTCCTTTTATGGTTTCATCATATATTCAAGTCAGGGAGATCATTGAGCTTTGTGATTTAATCCTGGTTCCATCATTGAAAATTAATTAATATCTATGAGCTTCAGTTTTCTCTTTTTCAAAGAGCACTATACTTATGTTATAGGATTTTAGATGTTTTCAATTAAATACCAACTATGAAGGACCCATTGTAGTTTCTGGCATATAACATATGATCTTGATGTATTCATTTCTTGCCCTTCATTCCTCCCCTTCTCATGCTACCCCTTGGCTGAGCTCCATGTCAATCTCCAATTATCCCCTCTCTCTACACATTTATTTTTTCCCCTTATCATTAATAGTTTTACCTTGCTTTCCATTGCTCTATTCCTCACCTTCATCTTTGTTCTCTCCCTCTCTACTGGCTTTTCTTTCAGGCATCAGTTTGATCTCACCCATGTTTGATAAAGTCTTGGTTCTACTCTGTTCTTCCTTGAGTTGCCAACATTGTTCTCTGCTTCACTTTGTTACCTAAGTCCTAGAACATGTTGTCTGCTTCAGCTGCTTTCATTTCTCTACTCTTTAATTCTCCCTTGATTCTCAGCATTTTCTTTCATCCTGATATTTTACCATAACACCTCTCTTGAGGGTTACCAAGAAACCAACTTGCAAAATTCAGTAACATTCTTTAGTCCTCATTTTTCTAGCCCTTTCTGCAGCATTTATTTCTCTGGACTCCTCTTATACATATCCTTTGTCTTCCACTGAAAATTTATGATCCAAGTGCTTTTTGTCTCTAACTACTGTTGTTTCATAAGCTTTTCCATGCCTCATTCCTCCTGCTGTGGCATGTTTTACCCAAAGTTTACCCATGGCCTATTGGCTCTGTCTCATATGTTGCAATTCAGTAGGATTAAATTTTGTCTGCAGATGAATCTGACCAGCTGTTTTCCTATCATATTCACATAGTTATTACTTGAGAAGAGGCCCATGGGAAAGCAATCCTTTCCAACTGGATCGGCTGTGAATAAACTTTTAACACTGCCATTTACCCTCCTAACATTCAAGTTTCCAATAGTGACTGTGCCAGCCATCCTGTGCATCTGTGCATAAAATATATTAGAGGATGAACACTGACAACATCAGATCAAAAATTTTCAGCCTACCTTTGGACATACAAGCAGGAGGCACATCATTGTTATGTCATGGGATATCCATCTCATTTTTGAGCTAAATCTAGTAAGTCTTAGAAGTCAGATCTTCCCATTCTCTCACCAACCCATTGTAGTCTACACAGCAAATTGAGTCTTCCTAAATCAAGATATGGAGAAGCTCAAAGTCATGATAAGAAGGAGTTTCAAGGATTATGAGACTGGCTCATAGGAGGTTGTGGTTTTAAATAGGCCTGCCTGCCCCAGGGACTGTCCTGCATGGTGAATGAATGACGCAAGGCATGAACAAAAGAGTTTTTCTTTCGTATTTGCGTCCTCTTATTTAACTGAAATTTTTAGACAGTTTTTCTAGTCTGCCTAGAACTATGAATCAACAACATTTCTCAGACATTCACCCTTTCTTCCTTTGTTGTTATTTATTTATTTATTTATTTATTTATTTATTTATAACTACAAAGCACCATTACAAATATTTCTGATACAGATTAATCTTTTATATAGAGAGAGGTTATTGGGTATGTTCAAGCTCTGAAGTTAGCTTGAGATAGATCTGAGTGTCTCCATTGGATGTATCACTATGAACCAACTGACTTAGTATCAGCCTTCTCCATGTAAAGGATTAAATGATGTGGCACTCATAAAGCAGTTAGCATATGGCTTGGCTGTTGCCCTGACAATTTCCCTTTAGCCTTGTAGTTCCTTTTTCCTGGGATTCAGTGAAGCATTAGTTAACAGCTGGCTGGACACAGGCTTACATACCATGGCCCCATGTGACTCAACTTATAAATATCTTGCTGCTTACAACCAGACATGAGTTTATCACATTGTTTTAGTAGTTGCCAGTTACTTGCACAGAAGACTCACATGGGTGAACTTTAAAAAAATACAGACTTCTTGGCCCTATCCAGATTTGCTAAATAAGAACCTCCTAGGGACAGGTGGTGTGCTGTATTTTTTAATCCTCCCAGAGCCTAGGTGATTCGTATGTGTAGCTAGTCTTTTTTTTTTTTATGATTGGGACCCAACAGATGAGATTAAAAGGCCCAGTATTTTCTACAATATAAATCTGTTATTCTCGTTTCTACTTCTTGAGCAGAGCAGGAGAGAAACACTGATTATAGGAGATGAATGTCTTTTTAATGGCCATTTTCATTACAAACATTTGAGTACCGTGTTGGATATTTTATTACCACCTCTCTATTTCTGATAACTTCTTGAGTGTTCTGTGAGTAGGATGACCATTTAAACCAGGGAACTTGTGCATGTGAAGCAGTGGGGTGAGTGGTAGGGCTGTTGATAATTATTCTGGGACTATAGACATAAACCAGAATTGTCCCAAACAAGCAGGATTGTATGGTCATGCATAAGAACCTGACCTAAGTCAGAGAAGAGAGAAAAATGAGGGGATGAGAACCCACTGGAAAAGGTCACATGGGAGTAGAATCTTGCCATGTTTTGTTTTCTTTCTGCTTCTCTTTCCTTCTACCTGATGCTTTATTTGGTACCCAGTAGAACATTCTGGTCTTCCCTGGGGAGATTAGATTGGCAAATACCAGTGTTAGGTGGGACTGCAGCAGGGAGGGATCAATGGTGGAATGATTTCTGAACTAGATTATGCTAAATTGTGCTTCCTTTTAATTAAATCCAGACATACTAACACAATCAACCACAAGAGGGAGCAAATATTTATGCTTACCTACACTATAATCAGGGTTGAGCTGGTCTTTGGGATACCAGAATAAATATGAGATTCTTTGCTGTTAGGGAGCTAACGGTATAGTAAGAAGTATAAACAAGCGCAAAAGCCATTCAAATGCTGTGTGAGGTTAAGTACACGTTTCCTTCAGGAAGAAGTAATGCATTAATTTATGTGGCCAGGAGTCATCGTAAACCCAGAAATAATATTTGGCAGCACCTCAGCCATCATCAGGAACCTCTCCTATTTCTTTTCTTCGCTTTTGGTGGCTCATTTGTATGTTACTTATGTGTTTTATAATTCTAAATTCTATATGTAGCCTTACCTAATACTAAAGATATGAACGTTTCAAGCTCTAAATTCGCCCACTTTACAATCTTGTTCCCTGTTCACTAATCCAATTTTCTGTGGCCATGAATGCTGAGTGAGGACTGTTTCAAATAGTTGACATGAGGATGTGGCCCTCCTAGGGACTGTTTTTAGTTCAAAAGTGAGGTATTTTAACACAAAGGAATCTCAAAATGGTATATTTGTAGGGTTGCCAGGTTTAACGAATAAAAATACAAGATGCCCAGTTAAATGTACATTCCAGATATACAATGAATTCCTTTTTAATTTTTTTTTTTCATTTGTAGTAGGTATGTTTCCCGTGCACTGCTTGGGATATATTTATACTAAAAATAATCATTGTTTATCTAAAAAGCAATTTCACCTGGACATCCTATATTTTTTATCCAACAATCTTACATATTTGAGAAGCTACATTTGAATAAAAAATATCCAAGAACTTACAATGTATATTGATTTTTATAACATAAGCCCTATCTATGCCTTACCATGAGGTTGTTTTCTCCTTTCAAAATCCATTCATTAACCTGTGGTCAGGACTCAGAGGCACACAGGTCGTTGTGATGAGGCAGAGCCACAGTGCGGTTGCCACGTGGGAGTCCAGGGCAAGTGTATACCTGTGATGGCTTGAAGTTGACAGCCCTGTGGTCCCAGTGGCTGGGGCTGCATGCAGCAGGACTGGGATTGGGGTAGATTCAGAATGGAGGCACACAGCTGTCAGCCATGTAAAGAAGGCAGAAAAACTTCTTGAAGGCAGGATTTGTGCTTTCTTTATTTTGTATTACCATCTGACTTAAACAGTGCTTGCACACAGTAACTGTTGAAATATTTGGTGAATTGAATCACATCATCCAAAGAGATATCTTCTGCCTTTCCCTTCTTCGCAATCCACCAGGAAATGAAATACTCTATTTCTTAGCTGACTGCTGCACAAAATGCACTTCCTTTCCTTAAGTTTGTACATGGCCCCATTGGGTTTAGCCAAAGAATTAGCATAAGAATGAAATTACTGGTAGCCTGTGACCAGCAAGATGGGCAGAAGGCTTCCCTTTAACATTAGGGCTGAGTGTGAGCATGTGAGTGAGTGTGTTTAAGTGTGTGTTGAGAGTGATAGAGTATGAACGCTAAACTAAGAGTAGATTGCTGTGTTGGAATTTTACAATATAAAGCTTTCACTACAACCTTCAAGGTACAGATTAAGTAAAAACATGAGTTAAAGTCAATCCGGAAAGTGAGAAATGACCTAGTGTCACAGACAAGCTATGTAGCTGGTCATCAGACCTTTGCTCTGGCTTCAGCACAGAGGTGCATGAAGACCTCAGAGAGGTCATTAAACTGAGCATCACTCTTGTGTTTCTCCCACTGAACTTTCTGACAACTCTGATTTGCAGCCCCTCTGCAAAGTTGCCAGCCAGGTATATTAAGAAAAATCCAAAACAAAGTTTAAATAAATTCACTTTCATTTAAAACACAATTATATATGTATATGTATAATACTTTAGAAACAGTAGGTTTGGATATTAGAAAATCAGACAAAGCAATGGGGCAGCAATGTTACTAATTTTGAAGCTGGGAAAAAAGAAAACATGCTAATGATTTGTTAAGGGATTGAACACAGCTGGGGAGGAGATAGAGACCCAAGTTAACACAGCCTCTAAATTAATTGTTAATCAAACTCCTGAGAATTCATCCCTACCCTTTAACTGTCATCAGTAGAACAACTTGCCCTGGTGGTATCTGATTTTGATCTTTGTTTGCTTATGATTCATTCTTTCATTCATTCAGTATTCATTTTGTGCGCTAACTCTGCTAAATACCAGGCTTATTAGCACACAGAGTGGGATTTTTAGGGTTCATTTAAGACCCTCATATTGCCATCCTGTCTATGAATGCTGTCCTGGCCTTCACTGGGAGTGAAGAAGAGGGTGCAGCGTCAGAGGCTGGAATTTAGTGAGCTCATCATAGCCATGGAGAGCGCAGGTGTGCAGAGTGCCGCACATCCATTCTAGGGAAGAGATGGGTGGTAATGGCTTTGAGCATGAAATTTTGTGCACTGTACTCAAGGACAAATAGGGAAAAAACACTGAGGAAAGAGAGGGTGTGTTCTCTGCTTTATAATCCTAAATTTGATTGTAGTTAATGGTGGTTGTCTTTCCCTGTGCCTTTTATATGGGCACAGAAATCTTCCAAGTTCTATATGATTATACCAAAAAAGGGATCAATGTTATTGAAGATTTAGGGTAATTTTCTTTCTTCTTGCAGCACAGCTTGATTTTTGGTTGACTGTTAGATAACTAAAATATTTTTTTGAGATATCAAAATTCATTGTTTCTTAGTATCAGAAAATATGAAAAAAATAGTTTTTTTGGCATGCATAACTACTGAAATAACTTTTAGCTGCTTTATAAGATTAAAAGTCAGTGCTTGGATTTCAATATAATATTTTATATCTAGTATTCAGTATTGTACTTTTTATCCAGTATTGTTTTTTATCTAGAGCTATTTCTTTGCACATGTATTTGAAATTTAGAGTACATCATAGGAAGAATAGGGCTTTTTATCAGAAAGAGATAAATGGTATTAGAAAAGCACTGAGTAAGAGTAGATATGTACATATTTATCAAAAATTACATACTCTGTAAAGATATTTAAAAATATATTTAATTTCCCAAAAAATGATAAAACAGACGTCCATGTATCTACAAAGTCTGTAACTTATAATCATGATACAAAAATGTTATAAACTTATAAATGCTGTTTTAAAAAATCAGAGACAAATAGAAATTAAAGAGGAGATAATTTCTACATTTGAAAATTAGATAAAATAGTCTTCTATATTTTTCTGTGAAAGTTTTCTCTCAATGAAAAATTTACAATGAAAAATTATTGCAAAAGTAGAAATAAGTGCTTTAAATTTAAATTATGAATCTTAAGCAAACAGCCTTTCAGTCACTTTCTTGGGCAGTTTGTGTTTTTTTTTCTTGAAACATATTTGAGACTCTGCCCTTGTATTGCTGTCATGTGTTTTTCTGTAAATGACTGGAATATTTGAGAACGATAAATCCACATATTTGAGAGACTTTTGGTTTCCACTGACTGGTACTGTTAGAGCCTGAAATAATCCCCAAATTAAATATGTACCAGGAATCAGATTAGAAAGAATGCTTGACAACAAGCTTAGGTATAAATTAAAAATCTGAATGCCAATATCTTGCTATATTCATCGCTTAGGAAATTTCATTGGATTGCATAAGCCTGTTGCTCTTTGCATATTGCAGTATTGTTGGATATTAATTTCTCTTTGCTATTAGGACGTGAATTGATCTATGCTGGTCATTCTCAATTGGGAGGGGGGTTACCCCCAGGGAATATTGTGCCATTTCTGGGTTGTCACAACTGTGGAGGGCACTGCTACTGGCATCTAGAGAGTAAGGGCCAAGAACAGTGTTAAACATCCTACAATCACAAGGCAGCTCCCACAATGAAAAATTATCTGGCCCCAAATATCAATAATCCCAATACTAAAAATCCTCGATCTACAACAAAAAGAAGGGTTTAAATTTATTTTCTAAAATTAGTATACATTGTTGTGCCCAGAGCTGCGAATCCCAGAAGACCAACAAGGAGCCAACACCGATACAAATACAAAAGGGTCTTTATTCAGACTCGAGTCTGGACTCTCGACTGTCACTGATGCAGCAGTGTTGGAACGAGAGCCCTGAACTCTGGGGGAGTGCATAGTTATATAGAGTAAATGTGGGAAAAGGAGAAATTCCAAACTTGTCCCTACCCAATTGGTTGTATCTGGGGTGGTACAAGGCTGGGTAGGGGTCGATTAGCTGCATCTAGGGTGGCGTGAGGCTGAGTAGGAGCTGGACATATGTCTGCGGGTCTTCTTTCTTTTTCTTTTTTCAACTAAGGGTCAGCAAGCGGTTACAGCAGTTTAAGAGGGTTGAAGGCATTAATTTTAAAATGGTAGCACTTATACTAAGGGAGGGTTTTGAGGAAAGCTAAGTCCTGAAGAAAAAAACTAAGTCCCTTTCATACATGAGGACATTTCTTGCATGTAACTGTTCTTGTGATAACAACAGACTTTCATAGAATAAAATTTATTAAAGTTTGTCTTTACTTATAAGAAATATGTTTCTGCATTTTTACAATGTGTATTGCTAAGGTTTAGAGCAAATGTTCTTTTTTTTGCCACTGTATCAGAAAATATATGATTTATCGTGTTCATACCAGATTTCATGTTGGCAATCAGACTTAGTGTGTTTTATTAGTGCTTTAAGCATTTGAACAAATATCTTCCATAATCATGGGGGAAAAGGTTTCTTTGCCAATTAAATTCTATTTGATTCTTGACGTCAACATATTTTATTTCCTTTTGTATTATATAACTTACATTCTTGATCTCAAATTTAAAAAGAGACACTATATTTAGATATTAACCCTGATGATTTTCAGAATTTGTTCATTAAAATACTTCCTTCTATAACTTACTTCTTGGTATTTGTTCCAGTGGATTTTATTACCCAGATCTAGTTCATTCTCAGCAATTTTCATGTTTTTTTTTTCATTGCAACTAAATATTAACAATAATTATGTAACATTAACTATGTGCATTTAGTATTCAGATTTACAATTGTCTAAAATATATCATTTTGTTATTTGTTAGTGTGAATTAGAATTCATATAAGGTCTACACATTGTAGGTGGTTGATGTGTCCCTTAAGTATCTTTTAATCTGTAGTTTCTTCCTTCTTTCTCTCTGTTTCTCTTATAATGTTATTTTTGACGAACCTGAGTCATTTATTCTGTAGAATTTCTACAGTCTGGATTTTGCTGATTTCAGTGCCATAGTGTACCTTACAAGTTTCTTTATTCTTTGTGTTTCCTGTAAATTGATAGTTGAATAGAGACTCCATTTAATCAATGTGTGTGTGTGTATACATACATACATACATACATACATACATACATTATATATACATATATAATACATACATACATATATAATGTATGTATGTATGTATGTATTATATATGTATATATAATGTATGTATGTATGTATGTATGTATGTATACACACACACAAACTGATCTTTTTGAAAGTTCATTTTTGGTGAGAGGTAAAGGCTTAACAGAATATTTTCAGAAACTGGTAAAAAAAAGTAAGGTTTATCCTCATTTCTAATTATATTCCTAATTATTAGAAATATATTATGTAGTATATTTCTAATAATTATAGTTCTTAGAATTTTCATCTTAAATATCAGTGGTTTAAAAGGTGAGACAACTGCTTTTTTAAATATACTCTTTTAGTTTGCCACTGAGAAATAGCATGACAATAAGCAAACTACAGTCAGAGCAGGGGCCTGTTTTTGTAAATAAAGTTTTATTGGATCACAGCTACAGATGCTGATTTACACATTACCTACGGCTGCTTATACATTGCAACTACAGAGGTGAATAGTTGCCACAGAGATAGAATGGCCCACAATGCCAAAAATCATTATTATCTGTCCCTATACCAAAAAAAAAAAAAAAAAAGCTTGCCATCCCTGGCAATACAACATTAGACCTTTTTTTAAAAAGTGATCTATACTCTGCTATAACATTTTGATAAAAATTTTCTGAAAAAGGTTAAGTGTTACTATTATCTGTCACAATATGATTAATAAAAATAATTTTTATTCAGTCATGATATATTCATATTTTGTCATCCTAAACTTAGTTTCATATCTCTTTATATATATTTGATATAAATATAAAAACTTTACATATTTAAAAATTAAATATAATATACAAGTTATTAAAAATTTTTTAAAAGAATTACTCTTGAAAAAAGCTATGTGGATGCTCTCAGGTAATGAAACCTAATAATCTTGAAATTGACTATAAATATTTTTATTAATATTCTTTCTATATATTATTACTCTTCTCAAATTCAGTTTTAAAGTATAAAATCAGAAATGTAAGGAGCTCGATTATTGTGCCTATTTGGAGTATTTTTTAGATGGTGGAATAGTAAGGATTTAAGCATAGTATTTTCTGTATTATATGAAATGGACTCCTGTGGTTCCAACTACAGATAAGAAAAGGAATTATTTGCATATGTCATTGTATATCAATTATGTGCTATCAATTCATCACATTAAGTTGGAATCAAGGCCATTGCTAGAATGAAATTGTACCTTTTTTCTTTATGGTGGGCACCATTTCTATTCTCAAGTGTCCCTCATTTAGAAATTGATGACTGGCAGGATGTATTTCAAAAAATACTTGGGGCGTTAGCCTATCACATTACCCTTACCAAATGTCAAAAAGGGAGAGTGGAGGGAAAACAGGAACTCTGCTTGCCTTAAACATTGTAAATGAGTCTTGAAGTTCAGGGGAATGTATATGCTGAAGCTTGTCACAGGAGCCAGGAGGGTGTAGTTAGTGTTTCTCCAAGGAAGTACTTTGCTTATTTCTGAAACAGTTTACTTTAAGATCTATTTTCATGGTGGTCAGGATTCTGCAATTGCTTGTGTATTGGAATGTTCCACCTGCTGTAACCAACTCAGAGACTTAACATAATAAAACGTCTTTCTCATTTTGAATACAGGGTGGAGGTAGGAGGAGGAGCATCTTTACAAGTTATACAGGGACTCAGCATCTTTCAGTCCAGGGTGATAAACTGTGGCCTATACGCCAAGTATGGTTTTTACATTTTTCAGCCTTTAAATGGTTTAAAAATAGCAGAAAGAGCAATATTTTGTGACACAGAAAATTTATGTGATTTAAATTTCTATGTCTATTAGTCACCATTTTACTGGAACATAGCCACGCTCATTTGTTTACTCATTGCCAATGGCTGCTTTTATGGTACAAGGGCAGGGTTGAGTGGTTGTGGCACAGTCTAAATATTTTCTACCTGCTCTTTTCCCATTTGCACTGAGAATGTTCACCAGCAGCGCTTGCGGCTGCAGTGTTTACCCCGAGATAACTCAAAGATCACAGTCCTAACCTGACCCCCAAATTTAGCCACTTTTATTATTATTGTCGTATCATTCTAGTATACTGATAGTCTTTAGAAACAAATGATATTCTATTGATAGCATCCTGTTTTTAGTAGTGGTATTTCCATTTATAAAATATAGTAATTCTCCTTCACTGAAAATGTCAAATCCCAGAAAGCATAGCATTTCTACACGTGATGTTAACATTGTTCCCGAATAGTCGTTAGCCAAAGTGTCATTAGATGAATCTGTTTTGTGTATACATTTTTGTTACATCAGGGTTAGAGACGAGTTCTATTTAGAATTAACTCCAAGAGCAATTCTGATATTTTATTTTCCCATTGAAAACCAGTCAGATTTGCTTCAGCCTCAGAGTGTGTTTATGTAAAATTAAATTAAGGCTGGCAGCGAGCTGCACTTTTTTTTTTTCTAAGCACGAAATGGGTTAATGCAATCTAGCAAAGTGCTGTGAACGAGAGCACAGGTACTGATGAAGCACAGATATTGGTCTGTGTCTGCATTTCATAGTGGAAATTTATTTTTGTAGATGGCTCCTTGAGCCGTGGCCTCAACCCTGACTTCATATGATTTTAAGTTTTACAAATTCATGAGCACTTTTAGCCCTCGTCCCCTCACTTTCTTTAGTGAAGCTCATCACACTTTGTTTTCCTCCATGTGCATAGTCACAAAACGAAGGACAGGTTTTTTATTTTTAGAATTTTTTTTTTTACATAAAGATGAACAATGAGATGAAAACAGCAGGCGTGTCCAATAATTGAGCTTGGTTTGACAGGCTCATTTGTATATTTACT
The DNA here is from genome assembly GCA_030015415.1 of Cynopterus sphinx. NCBI lineage: Eukaryota > Metazoa > Chordata > Mammalia > Chiroptera > Pteropodidae > Cynopterus > Cynopterus sphinx. The sequence goes on from CM057388.1 coordinate 4,217,926, forward strand.
GAACTAGTCATGCACTAGGTGTTTGAAATATTGATCAAAGTGATGTTTTACTTTTCTGTATCTTTTTTTGGGGGGTCTGATTGCACCTGCTGATGATGAAATGGGCACCTTCCCAAAGGGTAATGTTTCACTGGAGTATAAATTTCATGTGAGAGTAGAAGCTCTTATAAATTCAAAGATTATGATCAGCCACATTTCTCTTCTAAGACAGATGAAAGAGACAACATTAACATAGCAATCAGATTTTAATATTTCTACTGGGAGGATTTTTGTAATAAAATGTAATAGGATCCTTGATTTTCTTGAGGTTCCTGGGTTTTTTTCTGACATCAGGAATAACTTTTTTTTAAAGTTGGCAATAAGAGAAATTACAGACGTTTATGACTGCACCAAATGCAGCGTACCAAGTTGGTGTTTGACTTATTATATTTGGGAGAGTTATCTGTTTTGGTCTCAGATTGGAACAGGACTGACTCAGACCTTGTCCAAGTGGGTCATCTTTGTGCCATCTATGAGAATCCTTGAGGGCCCTGCAATAGTTATAGTACCATTAACAGTGTGAGGTAGAGGGCCATTTGGAGTAGCAATTCACTATTACTTGGAAAAGGCCTTCGAGCATGTCAAAATCTTTACTGTTCAGTTTCTTCCTGTAATTTGTATTGTTTCAGGCCATCACACACTGGGCTTCCTTTGTTATGCATGTGCTACCTTAGGTCTTTCAGCCTTCTGCAAACGCCTTGATCCAGATCCAACAGCAGAGCCCAAGTTCTCAGAGCACTCCATATAAATATTCTGACAGCTGTGGGTAGGGCCTCCCTGTTTTCTAACTCTTGCTGTCTCTGGTGATGGCTTCTAAGGCCTCTGGTAGTTGAAACTAAGGGATCCTATGTTATGTATAGATTCCATGTAAGTCAATAGTTCTCAGCTTGAAGTAATCTTGTCCCTGGAGTCATTTTGTGTTTCACGACTGGGAGGTGGGGTGATCCTACTGGTATCTCATGTGTAGAGGCCTTGAAGGCCACTAAGCATCCTATAGTGCATAGGACATGTCCCCTTCACAAACAGTGATTCTGTCTAAAACCATAAAGTAGTGCCAAAGTTGAGAAACCCTGAGTTAGATGATTCTTGTAAGGCTGAGTGACCCTGGACCATTCCCAATGGTCCAGATGTGAGCAAAGTGTAAGCCCCTGTTATCGAGCCTAGTGACTGAGCTCCCAGCTCCTTCCCTTTAGGCAGAATCAGTCCCATCATGGCTGGTCATGCATCAAAATGTCGTCATCATATTCATGATTTATTGCCTCTTCCTTGTATAATACCTCTGAAATGCTGCACATTAGACTTACCTGGGGGTCTTTAAAGTAATTCCAGTTCTCAGGTTGCTCACATGATCAATTTGACTGGAAGCTCTGAGGATGGGTCTCAAGTCGGGTATTTTTTTTTAAAAAAGGTCCCCAAGGTGAACCCAGAACTTAAGCTGGGATTGAGAACCACCACTCTAGCCCAAACCTCCCACTGCCCAGAAAGGTTCTGTCATCTATATTTCTGGCCTGACCACAGACCCTAAAAAACACCACCATAGAGCTGGCAGGGAAGCCTCTGTTCCACACAGAAGCAACAAATGTACCTTGCTTGTTGTTTCCAGGTTTCTAGCCTATATACAAAAGTGATTCTGCCAAACTCTGATATTGGAGATTCTGCAGTGAAACCCCACTTCCAAATTTTGCATAGAAGTCTTCGTCTACTCATATTAGATGGAAGCTTATCTCTATCCAGGGCAACTCCGAATTGCTCATTGGGGTCAAGAGCTAGAAAGAAGAGAAATAAGTTGCCAGGACTTTTCTCCTGCCACTAACTTTATTTAACAGTTCAGTAGGTGCTCTACCCACCATAATGTCCTTACCTGACACAGGGATTGTGACTGAAGTGTAATGCAAACATATCTATATTTAAAATATATTACTACTTTTCAGCTTGTAATAAGATTAAATATATTGTTCCACATGTCTCATTTAGTAGTCTTTAAGTAACTATACTTTTCTAATAAAAGATCATCTCATTTATAATGAAAGTAAGATTATTTCTGCTCACCAAACTTGTACTTTTATTCAAAACTGACCTGTTCTGAAAAATGTGTTGGATGATGAGTTTAGATACAAGAGGTCTCTAACTTTATTTAAAAATAATAATAATGCATTCCCAAATCATCCCCAAACTCCGAATGATTACCCTAAATATCACTAAAATGCTCTAGCAGTTTACAGAGGATTTCTACAGGACGCAGAGCATATGCAACAAAAAGGACCAAATTATTTACTATTCGACGAACATGCCAGTGGGTTTGCGTGCTGGTTTTCAGTTGGTTAATTTGGAGTGCAAATGTCTTGTTGGTTCTTAGAGCAGATATTTGGAAGAAATAATCAGGGACATCTCTCTAAGGCTGTTTTTATTCTAAGGTGGGAGGTTTACTTTTCACATATAGCATTCTAAAAGTTCTTCAGCTGGAGGAAGTATACTTAGGTTATTCTGTTGTTGGAAACTTCTCTAAGACTGCGGGAAGTTGAAGGAAGAAAAGCATTTATTCCAGTAGCTATTGGCCATCAGTTTCTGATACCTGAGTGAGCAGCAGGCAGAAAAAGTTGTCCATGTCCTAGGGAACTTGTTCTTTTTATTTCCTTTTATTTTGTATTTTTTGCATGCTGCATTCCTACTTTCAAAGAAAGGAAATGTGCCCAGTAGCTGTAAGTGGTTAGGAGGGCTGGCTGTCAGTCAGAGTCTGCCCTCTATTTCAGTGAGTGTTCCTACTTAATCTCTCTGCCTGGGGGAGGGGTAGTGCCATCTACCTTCACAGCCCTGACACAAGTATGTGCCTCTTCAGAGGGTCACTCCACCATTTAGTGGATGCCAGGAATATTTCCTCCTTTTTACTTGAGATCTCTGTTCTCTTTAGGCAGTGGATGAATTTTTCACTTTGCCCATTGAGGATGGTGTTCACTGTGGACAGCTATATTAACAGGTGTCCTAGTTCTGATCTGTTAGGGAGATGTTGAATCTGAGCCCCTGTGTATCACTACACAGTTTGTTAGGCCAGGGAAGAGTGGGTGATATCAACCTGGGGCTGAATCAAGGGTGGCTCTGCCTTCTCGCTCTGGACATGGTGGCAGTGCTACCTTTAGACCATCCACAAAGCAGAGATCACACCCTGAACAGCAGCATTCAGTAGATGTATATCATCATCTACACTTGTGCAGCACATAGATAAATACATTTTTAAACTTAAATTTTCTTGGAGCAACATTCAAAATGGTAAAAGAAAGAGGTAGACTCAATTTTAATAACTACTTTTATTGGAGATATGTCATTTTATTATCTAGTCAATAAAAATTAATAATGAGGTATTTTGCATGTTTTGTATTAAGTCTTTGAAATGTTATATTTTGCACATAGAACACATCTCAATTTGGATCAACCATTGTATTTCAAGTACTCTGTTGCCATGTGTGGCTGGTGGCTCCTATACTGAAGAGTTCTAGAAGGCCCACCTTGGTCACCTCCACGCATACCTCTTCCAATGGTTCAATGAATTTTCAGGACCGAAGGGAATGAAGGTGTGCTGTTGAGCCCATGTCCTCCTGTCTTCTAAACCAGGCATCAGCAAATAATGACCTCTGGTCATGACCTCTATTGGCAAATAAAGGTTTTGTTTGGCACACAGCCACACCCATTGACTTCTGTGTTATCCATGACTGTTTCTGTGCCATAATGGCAGAGTTGAGTATCTGTGGCAGAAATACCAAGACCTGGGAAGCCTAAAATACTCAGAAATTGGCTCTTTATAGGAAAAATTAACCAGCTTCTGTTCTAGACCAGGTGCTGGGTTCCTGAGACCCTGGAAATTTTTTGCCCAAGAGTCCTGAGCCTGCTTTCATTCTCCTAAAGATAGGCCTCCCCAAAGAAGATGGCCATGTGATGCTGTTTGCCAGGGGAAGACGGAAGGGCTGAGGTGCTGAGTTGTTGAGTAGACCTGAGCATGAGCTGGGAAGAGAGATGGGCTGTTGTACCCCTGGACACTGTCTCCTCGATGCCACCTTGTGTAGCAGGACTCTGAGGAGTGTAACATTTTTCAATTTGAAACTAATTTAATTTGAAAATGATTGATTTGACAGATAATTGCCTTGATTTAGAGCTTTTGCATGTTTAGATGTATCATATGTAGGCCTCCACACTTGTTCTTGCCCAGAGTTGCCAATGTCGGAGGTGGGGAGGCTTCTCAGAGGTGAGGTGCCTCATTTACATAATACTTTGGCAGAGGTACACAGGTGTTGGGTTGAACCGCCCTTTAATCTGGCCCTGACAGTCTTTCCTCACCAAAGAACTATGTCTGTGGCCCTCCCTGACGCTCATTCAGCCCATGAACTTAGCAAGAAGAAGAGATCTCAAGAGTTGAGAAGAGCTAGCAAGTCCTGTGCCAACCACAGATCATTACTGCATACTCACCTTGAACAGTGTGGTAAGAGACCACTGGATCTATTTTTCCAATCTTATCTCCTTTGTCACTTAGTCATCTTTCCTTTTCCTGGGTTCTTGGCTCAGCCCAGAGAGGATGTCCACATATAGTCACCATGGATGGCTTGCCACAGAGCTGCCTGTACTGAAGGTCAGTTCTGCGCCTTCTGATCCAGCTAGGGAAGCCAGAAGTGTTCTTCCGCCCCTGGGCTTTGCAAACAGATGTTTTGACAGCTCACCACTGCTTCTTGTGATTCATTCCCTCAGAATAACCGAACCATGGGCCCCATGAGGCTTCTGAAAAGGAAGGCTCTACAGTCTGCTGTGGCTCTGTTCATATCACATCAAAATGCATTCACTACGACTGTGCATTCACTTGACTGTAATAAAGAGTTCCAGTTTCCAACCATCTTCTGAGATGTAAAGATTACATTTCTGTGCTCTTAGCAGACAAAATGCCAAAGTGTTAGAAAAATACTTGCTGGATTATTCAGCCCTTAGCATCATTTCTTCATTGATTGTCCCAGAGCACAGAGACCTACCTGCTCTGCAATCATGTTGAATTCAAGGATGAGTCAGTTGAGTTCCCTGGGCTTTTTGGTGTTCATTACTTGAAACCAGTGTAGCTGTGAGGTTATTTCTGAGGATTTAGTATTCACATTCTCTAATAATGCTATTAAGTCATTTACAGTCATAGGAAAAAAGGCCATATTTTTTTCTTTGTAAAGTTCTTATGGTAATTTCCTTTTTTTCTACCAGTTCAAATAGTGCAGAAAAAAGGAGATTTCTGAAGCAGTTTAGCATTTTGTAGCACACTGTAGTATAATCTTTCTTGGACACGTTAAAATTAAGGTCTCACTTTCCATTAATGCGAAGGCCATAGAGTATCATTACATCTGCCAAACAGACGGTGTTCTTTAAAAAGAAGCTGAAAAATATAGAAATTGCATTTCTATCAACTTAAATCTATGATTTAAAACTTGGAGAGTTGGCAACTAATCAACATAGGAGAAAAAAAAAATTTTTTCTCATGGACCACTGGTTAGTGCCAACTGGAAGGGGATTCACGGAGTACATGGAATTTGTCTTGAATTTTCTTGCCTCTCTCCCTCTTTTATCTCTAGAGCAGGTATTCTCAAATCAGCACTAGTGACACTTAGGGAAGGATAGCTCTTTGTCGCGAGGATTGTCTGGTGTTTAGCAGCATCCCTGGCTTCTATCTATTAGGTGCCAGTGGCAAACCCTCTTCCACGATGACAACAAAAAATGTCTCTTGACTTGTCATATTTCCCCTGGGGAAGAGGAACAACATTCCTCAAGTTGAGAACTTTTGCTCTGATGGATACCTTTGCCCCATCTCTGGGTGCTCTGTACTACCTTACAGAGTTCTGAACTAATCACACCAGTACCCCATCCCCAAGACCTTTTTCTGGAGTACCCAAACTCCAAAGTCATTGTTCTGTCTCCCTAAGGCATGACGATTATGTAAGAAGAATGTGACATGTCACCTGCTGAAGGTACTTCGCTGTACTGTGTGACTGAATGTTTCATGGACTGAACTCAGACCAGCACATCTGAATTTTAAAAAAGGCGTTTACTAAACTAAATGTCTCATTGCTAAGAAAGAAGAAACCATCTATAGCTTTACTCTTCATTTTTAAACTTAAATCATTACATGGTCTCTTTTGGGATTTAAAGCAGTTTTATCCAATAGGTAAAGTTACAGAAGAGGAAATTGAAACTTGGTAATTATTTAATATGAATGAAGTCAGACAGCATAGTGTAGAAAAATAGGAATGTCATTCAGGTCTCTTAGATCTTAGTGAGTTGTTCAAGGTATTCTGAAATGCCAGGAGAGTCTAATGTTCCCCAATTGTTCCAACTTAATACTCTTCCTTCTCTATCTCCCACCTGGCATAGAAAACCATCTTCTTTTATACTGTGTATTATTCCTTGTGAGTAAAAAAGTGTTCAAGCAGTGAAATTCCAAGAAACTGACACATGTTAGTTTGAGCTTTATTGCAGTTTGTGGGGTGGTAGTGTTATCCACAGTATAATTTCACCTGCTGGTACTCAGTAGTTTTCTATATAGGCAGCTGTTTCCAGTTTCAAGCCTCATTTATTACAAACAAAAGCAAGAACAAGATTCTTTTTCATACTCATTTGGTAGGTGATGATGACATAGTGATTCTCAGATATGCTTTTGACTTAGCAATTTTCACAAAAGAGTTATTCTGATGGTCCTTGTACAATTCAATCGACTCACCTGTTAATTGATTTCTTGGTTTCCCCAGAGAATGTTAAGGGTTCCGTAATGTGTATTAGCCATTTCTAAATAATGGGAAAAGTTGTTAAGGGTCGTGTGTAGTTTATGTTTAACAGCCATGAAATTTTTAAAAAATGTACTCTGTAATTGTACTGTAGCAAATTTGGAAATAATGTACAATGGCAATACAGCAAATTACCCATAATTCTGCTGCTCAGTCATAACTATTCAACATTTTGGTGTTTGTCATTTTAGCCTTTTTCTTCCTAGTCAGATATTAAATAAGTAAACACTGTGAAGTCATAGTAGTCATAATACTTTTATGCATACAGGATTGTGACATGTTCTAGAATCATTATGTATTTGATTTTAATGACTACATGAGCTATGTTTTTTTATCATATTATGATGTTTTTTATGTATTTGAATATATTCTTTTTAAAATCTTGACTACCATAGGCACATAAACATAAAAGGCATTTGTGGCATATAGTAGGTCACTTGTGGTAGTAACTCTTGTCAGATAAATGTGGATAATGTAGGTAGAACCTTGGATATATGAAGTTTGATGTTTTCCAATGTCATGGGTCCAGCTGGTTCCATAGAGGGAAGGTGTTGGTCGCTTCTTTGGTTGTACTTGGTAGGGCATTAGAGATTGTCAGGGTTGTGTGGGTAGGTCTGGCTGGCAGTGAAGGGAGAGAAAGGATATTTTAGGAAATATGAGTTCCTATTTCTCAGGGCCATTCCTGGGCATTGGTATTGCAGGGCAGCTGGGTGGAGAGGAAAGAGGAGAGAGGTTTGTTTTGTATGTAATCATGCTTTTCAGAGCAAAAAAAAAAAAAAAACAACACTACCATCATCATTTCTAACACCCATTTATTGACTATTTTCATTCTTTGGTGAACCTCAAAGGAAAGTGGGATGTATTTTCAAGTGTCTGCTTCATAATTGGAAATATATCGAGAAAAAATTGACCATTTGGGCAATTTTTACAGACTTACCATCTAATTCATTCCCTCAAAAACATTTTTAAATTTTTAGAAGACAAGTAAGGCTTTAATAATGAGTTATTTAATGTTGATTCAAATGGATATGTTTGTTTTAGGACAAGAAACCCCACCCTAGTCAAGTTGCATTGTGCAGTTGTGTGTCTTATGAGTGTCAACACTCAGAGCTTCTTGTGTCATCAGTGTGATCATTTTGTGGGACTTAGTTTAAAATATTTTTTTAGAATGTAATTTTTATTGGGTAGAGTATATATATTTAAGCTTATTTTTGTGGTGGTTTTAATGATAAATTATATAGGAATATAAATATGTTATTATGCTCAAAATTTTGAATATAATAGGCCCAAAAGGCATAAAAAGTATTTTTTGGTATGTGCTTGTGATATTATTTGTAAGGGAGATTTGCTTACTGACTTACTGTCTAGGAACACTCTGTGATACCAACTAGAACTGCTTGTTCATGGAGTGAGTTATAACTGGGCATTTAACCATGTCCTCTGCCATCCTTAAATGAAGTTTTAGAGTTGTTTTTGTTAATATTTCATTTGGCAATGATTATTTTCATGGCAAAGTAGACTAATGCCATCTAAATTTCTGATGAGTAAGTCATTAAACCTTAAGAATTTTTCTGGTGCTTTTCTTCAGAATACCAAATGCAAATATTTCACTATAAAATTAGAATTTCTAGGTTTGACTAGATATTTATTTGGCAAAATTTGCTGGTGCTGAATGCTGGAAAGGGAATATACCTTTGGGGAGGCTGGTGCATATTATCAAATTAATTTCATAGAACAAAGCATAATATGGAAGTCTCTTATGTGAATAATTTGTGTATCTCCTTCAAAGTGACTACCCTAGAGAATGAAAATAAAGATTTCACTAAAATACAGTGAAAATTAAATTTTATTTAAATTAATTTGGTGACCTTTTGCTGTCAAAAAGTTAAATTTTACATAGAATTGCTAGTAAAAAGATAGATTAGTACTAAAAAAATACAAGCTCCTGCTACCCTAATGTTCAATGAATGGCCTTAACTGCCAATTTTTTCAATGGCCATAGTTCTTTAACTTAAGTTAAAGAACAAAAAATAAAGAAAAGATTAGATTTGTGGGCCAAAGTCGGATGCAAGCAGAGCCCTTTGTGTGAGAATTGTGTCATTGCAGATAGAAAACCTAGAAAATGCCTGCATGCTGTGTCAGATGATGCCTCCTGTCAGTTATCCCCTGTTAGAACTGATGAGCCCCTTGGCCTCCATCCTTCTGTTGTCTTGCTCCTCTCAACCCCTACTGTAGGAGAGGGCAGCCAGGCTCAGGGCCTGCCTCCCATTATTTTCTGGCCAAGACACCAAAGCCTCCAGCCCAGAGTTCTGTTTTCCTCTTGTTTGGAACTAGTCTCACTGAGAGCACTCATCTACCTTGAAAAGAATACCAACTCCAAATGTCACAAATGGAATTAAAGATTTAGTAAAATTGACTGATGTTTAGAATGATCATTTAATGAGACACAGTCTTAGCCAGCTTCCTTGAATACTTTGGAGAACCAGTTGATAAAAGAACAAGGAGCAGGTGTTATTCACAGGGAAGTCAGGCAAATGAGCTATGCTTCCTGGGTTGGGCAGACAATGGCAGAGTCTGGCCTGGATCCCTCCGTGTCCTTTGTACTGTTTTTGTCCCCTCTTTGAACCATTTCTTGGTGATTCCCCTTGCCTACTAGAACCCACTTTGAACCTACTTTGCTTGATTGACTGGAAAGCTGAAAACATCTGGAAGATTATACTCTGCCCTCAACCCCTATACACAGACACATAGCTCTTGACCAGTGACTGGCTGGTACTGGACCACACAAGCTCAGATCCTTTAGCTCAGGTCAAGACAGCTCTGAAGTATAACTCGCACTCCAGAGTTCCCACATGTGGCTGTGTGGTAAAATGGTTAAGAGTTTCTAGACTTACTTCCACTCCCAGCTCTTCCTTTGGCAGTGGTGGAACCTCAGGCAAAGCGGTTGGCCTCTCTGAACTTCACATTCCTTAAAAAGTAGAGGAAAATAGAACCAAGCTCATAAGGTTGATATGAAACTTAAGAGAAATAATGTTAAAACATGTGTTCATGACACAATACACACTTAATAAATGTTAACACTACAGAAAATCCTGCTGCTAAGATTCAAGGAGTCCATGTGTTTAAATAATTCTCTACGGCACAACTTAGGGAATCTATATGAGACAGTAGGAATACAGGTCCCTATTTTGTGGGGAAGGAGATGTGCTTAGAAAAGTTTAGGGACTGTGTATTAAGTTGTATGGTTTGCTGTCACCTGTGACTAAGACCCAGGGCTCTGCACTAATAATGCACTGCTTTATCCAAGGTACACAGAGCCTCTAGGCATCCAGTGGTCTGACATTTGGGGAATATGTTTGTTTGAACCAGTGACCACATTGACTTCAAGTATAAAAATGGATGTGAGAATTTTAAAGAATATAAATAGTCTATTATTTAGGGAAGAGGTGTAAGTTTAAAGAAGGAAGAACACAGAGTATGCCCTCTAACCATTATTTGAATGCCTGAAACAATAGTAATATTTCATTAGATGAAATTCTTTCATCATTTCAATTGATTCCAATCTCTCATATTGATTCTTCTAACTTATCTAGAGGAAATGAAAAAGATTTTAGATGATGGTATTCTCAGAAGTTCTTGAATCTGTGAATTTGAAAATGTCAATTGAGAAATGTGAAGGTCATGTGCATAAATCTACATATGATTACATTCATGTATGTGTTAATTACTTCCAACAAAATTAAGATCAGACATATGGAAAACCATATGTACTGGGAGGAAAGAAACTCAGGTGTGTTGAATATATCAAAGCACAGAAATCTCCTCTGGTTAGACTGATGTTGGAGGTCATGTGTAAGTCAAGTCTTTAATGTATAACAGAGTGAAAGTTACTGTATTTTAGTAGTTTAGGTGGAAAGGTCATAAGTAGGGAATCTATTTAGAAGCAGGATTTTGAATAATATATAAAGGACTTCAAATTATATTTGAGTTTCCTGGAGGGTTCGGGGCTGCCAGGTCTGAGAGACTTTAGCTAATTGTGAGAACAACCAGATGACAGAACAGTTGTACTGGGAAAAACACAAAGTAATATCATATAACTGAGGTGTCTCTATTTTTTGTTTGAGCCAAGGTGCAAATACAAGTAAGAGATGTTCTTCAAGTACCGGGAGGGTCACAATCTGGAGACAGGTGAGGCTTCTTGCTGGGGCTTCTGGCAGGTGGAACAGAAATTGGAGGAAACCTTTGGTGAGTTGCGCTTAGGATGTGCTTTTTCTTAGAGTTCAGTTGTAAACAATGAAGGAGCTGGCCATCACGAGACGTGTGCTCCACTTACTGAAGATCTTATGGAATTCTTCAGATATGATCTTACCCTCCTTTACTTCTAAAGATATTTCATTTCAATTTTCATAATCATTTGTGGTCCTGATAATTGAAACTTAATCAATGTTCTTAATAAGATAGTTTTAAAGTGTCAAGTGTTTTATACCCTCATGATTTCTCTGAATCTAGTTAACAAGGCATCTGCATCTTGAAGTCACATTACCATGATGTCATTATCCTCTGCTAAAACCAAAGATATTAATTATTGATGCTACTTCTCATGAAAATGAAGATTATATATTTTTCAAATGGACAGAATTATTCCAAGCATATTTTTAAAGTAACTGGAATATGTGTGTAGTTTAATAATACCTTCAAAGTACTAAGAGAGGAGAGAGGTGTGGTGTAGATGGAAGGAGGAATTGAATTGGGAAGAAACTCCACACCAATAATTATATATACAGAAAAAACTATTTCCTAAGGATGAGTTGATAGAAAAGATATTTTCCAGTAAACAAAACAGAAGTTTTCTGGTTAGAGATGACAACTAGCAAGCATTTTACAGGAATAAAGGAATGTTTTCAGGGGAGCATGTAAGTAAGTTTTCTTTTTCTTTTCTCCTGGAAGGGATGGTTACCATGAAGGAATAAGTGCAGGTTCCCTATCAGCTCAGTGCTTTGGAGCTCAGTGTCAAAATATATATGTAGAGTGGTTGTAGAAAGCTTCTGCAGTGATTATGCATTGGAGCAATAGGAATAGAAAAACAAAGTGTTAGAATCTACAGAACTTGGTGACTAACTAGATATGAAGATAAAAACTAGCCAGGAGGCCAGGGTGAACACCTGCCTGAGCTGATATTGGTGCCTTTTAGCTAGATAGAAATTGGACAGACTCAGGAACAAGACTGTTAGTTTATTTCTGAGACTGATTATGAGATATTCGTCAGACATTCAGCGGAAGATGTTTGAGTGGGCACTTGACTGTATTGGTATAACCTGGAAGGCGGCTGAGGCAATTCATTTTGGGAGTCAAGTGAAATTGTGTGGAACCCTTATCAATACATAGTGGAAGGCCCACAGCTATTCTGTTCTCTGGGATTTTTGATGGCAGGCTTGGTGGCAGGGAGGCAGGCATGAAAATTGTTTTCTGCTCATCTCAGTCTGAATTTTTGTTTCCACTGAATTTGTTCAACTGACTGATTGTCTCATTGCCCTCAAGTGCTGTCATTTTCTTCTACATTGTCCCCAGTGTGGAACAGAGCCACGTGTTACTGATGACATCATCAGCAATGGTAATTATTTACACAAGGCATTTATTTAGTAAACTTGAAGTTCTGAGGAATTGGAAAGTTTACATTAAATCAATTGTTTTCCAACCTCCTTGTTTTCCTGCCTTGGCACCAGATTGCTTGGCCATTTCTTTGTTCTTTAGGATCTTTCTTTCACTGTTTTCTGGATCCTTCCCACAGATTCTTATGGGAAAGTCTGTTTCCCTTACTTCGTTGTCCTCAGTGAGCTCCCTGCTTTCTCTTAGCTTTCCACGGGTCCCTTGAATATCTTCCCCTGCACGGATCAAGGCCCTGCCCTTCAACAGTCCAGAACAGCCAGAGGCTTTGAGAATCAGCCTTTTCCTTAATGGGATAGGAGCAGAAAAGCACTTATTTTTTTTCTCCTTTAAGTAAAATATGGCAGAAGTAGCAACAATTTTGCTCTTAGGTAACTTTTATTTCATCCGGCATAGCGTCTTGAGCTCAGAAGAGAGATCAGGATTAGAGATACAGTTTTGAATTATTGACATAGAGACCATAGAAAGGGGAGTAGCTGGGATGGGTGATTGCACTCCAAGCATAAGCTAGCAGAGCAAAGAATTGTTAGCATTTTCCACTCAACTTGTAAAAGGAGAAGGATTAGTTTTTTTGAGGCCCAAGCCATATTTGCCATGAGAACCCTTTGTGAGAGTGGTATGAGAAGAGATGATGGGCAATATTGTCAAATTTCAGGCCGTTATTTATCAACTGCTGTCTTATCTCTGTCATTAGCATGATATAAAGTTTTTATGAGACCCTGTTTCTGAAATATCTGTCCAATGCAGTTGAGTTTCTGTTCTAGGCAGGCCATTCTTTAAAGAATTCAAATATTCAATGAATATATAATTATTCTATCTCTGTTTATTTTAAGTACTGTGTAAGTTTCAAAAAAAATAAATGAGAATATTTTAGGTATGCAAAATGAAGTGACATTCTCCAGTGTAGTTAAAGGCAAAAATCTAACCATATAATTGAATGCGTGTTCATCAAGGTAACAGGTTTGCAGATGGAGGAAAGAAGCTCATCTCCTGCTTCAGTGTCCATTAGTGTGACCATGCTGCATTTAGGTGTTGTACTGTTAACTTAATTTTGTGAAACTGACACACGGGGCTGGAGACAGGTCAGCCCCATGGACAGTGATACTGGTCTGGGCATTCTGTATTTTGGAGACTTGATTCCTGAACTCAAAAGCCAAGTTCTTTCTTCTGTGGGCCAGATCAGCAACATGAAATCTCTAGATGCACTTCCTAGATATAGAGGTTGGATTTCACCATGGAGGGCAGGTGGCCAGTTATAATCACATGTGTTTGACCATCACCCTGTAGGCATGTAATAAAAGTAAAATCTCTGAGGTACTTGGCCCTTACAAATTCCTAATTCCCACCCCCGGGGCACTCCTGATTAGTAATATGGGGATGTAAGCAACAAAGTCTCAGAAACTTTCATGTTTCACCTAGAGGTGTTCCTGACCCAGCCAGTCCCCTTCCCCATAAACAGGAGAGAGGATAGTGTAATATAAGATAGTAGACTGGGCATATATGTCACCATGTGGACACAGCTGCAATCTACACCCCAGGAATGTAGCCAAGATTTTATATAAATGAGTTAAGACCATGAGTTGGTAACTAAGACCTGTGCTAACCACTGTCTAGAGGGTTGAAACCAAGATTTGAACCTAGTCACACGTGAATCACTGTAAACCTTGACCTCTCACGGCAGGGTGTTCTTCATTAACTTTGTAGTTAGGATGATCTCAAAGGCCTAGGACCAGGAAATAGTTATTAGCAGGCCTTATAAAGCTGACCTATTCATAAAGTCCTACTGTCAATGGCAACACCTCTGTTCATGTGTATGCCTATGCTTCCCAACCTTTCTGTGTCATGACAAATGCGGAATCCAGTGAGGGAGTGAGGTTATTGTGGCAGAAGATGAATGAGGACAGTCTCTTGATTGAAAATGTTATCACATGTTTTATCACACTTGTGGTTCCTGGTTTGTTTGTTTTTTCACTTCCACCACCTTACAAATTCTAGGTGTTTGATTTACTTGTTCCTCTGCCTTCTAACACTAAAATAAAATATTTTAAAGATGCTCATGCTTTGATTCTTGACTTATTTCCCATGTTTTGATGCTTGAGGCTAATGACTTCTCTTGTTATTTTATTATCTTGCTATTTCCAGCTTTATAGAAACCAGAATAAATCATTTGTTTTGATATTTTTTTCCTCTTCTGTTTTTACTCATTGGACCATGAGATGTGTAGTAAACAAGATTAGATAAGAGATCTCCATAATCTGTCAGGTATATTAAAAAGAACATGATATAGATATAGATATTGATATAGATATAGATATAGATTTTTTTATTGTTTAAATAAACGTGGGTTCGGGTCTTTACTCTCATTCACTGCATGACTTTGGAAGAGAACTTATGCTCTGAGTCATTTCTTCATCTGAAAAAAAGAAAATCCAAATGCTTGCTTTTATATACTTTGAAGAACTATGTGAAGGACTCCATAAGAAAATATTTCTAATTATTTTTCACTGCGCCAGGGGAAGAGGAGATATCAGTAATTGTTGCTTATACTCTCCTGATGTTTTCACTTATAAAAACCTCCGTACACATTTCCTTCCTGTTTCAGAGTACAAAGTGTCCCTTCTTTTTTTTTTTTTAAGTGATGCCTCCATCTTATCCTGATCTTATCTGCTTTCATTTTCTAAGGTGTCTTAGTAATGATGAGGAAGTGGAGGATGGTGGCTGCCAGGTATCGAGTACTTTGTATGTGCTCAGCACTGGGCAAGGTGCTTGATGCCCATTATCTTTAATTCTTACAACCCTCTGAAGTAAGAATTATAATTTTTTCTCAAATGATACTCTTTGGAGTTCAATTCATTTTATTTCTGTAACCCTTCCTAAATCTCTTGTGTTTCTATGTAAAAAACAGAAAATATGTATATTGGTGTCTGCTCCTGGTGTCTGGCACCCAGCTACTAAATCCTTTGGAATTTCTCGAGTGATAGGAATGTCATTTGTGCTAGTAAGATGACTCTTGATGGGTGGGCTCTTGGATGGGGCTAGTCACCAGAAAGACCAAACCATGACTGGAAGCTTGGAATGTTCAGCCCCATCCCCTTTTCTCCAGAGAGGGTTGAAAACTGAGTAAATTATGGGTAAAAATCTATACAAGTAAGGGGTTTGAGGATCTTCCAAGTTGGTGAACACACAGATGGCCTGGGAAAGTGACATGCTTGGTGAGGGCATGTTAGCCCCTCCCCACATACCTGGACGTATATATCCCTTCTATCTTGCTGTTCCTGAGTTATATCCTTTAAAAAAAATGGTTATCTAGTAAATAAACTGTTTTCATGAGTTGTTTGACCTGATCTAGGAGATTAATCAAACCTGAGAAGGGAATCATCAGAACATCTGATTTATAGCCATTTGGTCAGAAGTGCAGGTAACAACTTGCATTTGGGATTGGTGGGTAAAACGGGAGGAGGGGACAGACAGTTTTGTATCATGGGGTCCGTAATTTGTGGGATTGACGCTATCTCCAGATAGTGTCAGAATTAAGGTATATTGTAAGAAACTCAGCTGGTGTTTCAGCAGAAAATTGCTTGGTGGGGCCAAAACCCCCACACATCTGGTGCCAGCTGTGTTGTGAGTGTGGTGGTAGTGTGAGAGTAACAAACACCACAGGGGAAGCGAGTTTTTCTCAGTTTTCATCTTTTTGAGTGCTTCTTCTTTGTCATTCTTACAAGTTCTTTCCATAGCATCTTGTACTTGGGTGTTCCTTAATATGACCTTACCCTCTTGTCTGTTTCAGTCAACATGAATCCCCTTGGTGACCTCATCTTTTTGTCGTTTTACCTGCACTTGTGTGTCGATGAAACTAAAACCTGTCTTTGTATCTCTTACCTATACGTCAGAATGACATCCAAAATACAGAATGTTTGTATCCGTGATACCTAAAACTCAACCTCTTCTAAAAAGTACTTCTCCAGTTTTATCCTAAGAATTTTGTTTCTTACATGTTCCCACAATAACTGACACCACCCAGTCACCCAAAGCAGAAGACTTGTAACCACCGATTTTTCTGATCGTTTAGTGTTTTTACTTCATCTGTATAACTTTGAACTAATTCTCTCAGCTTCTAACCATCTACTACTTAGTTCTTATATTCCTCACTGGGTTTTATTTTACTAACTCTTGATGGTCTCTCTTATTAATCTTGCCTCCTTCAAATCCATTATCCACACTGGCACCAGAATGCTCTATCTGAAATGCTAGCTGTTTGTACTTGTTACCTGTTCACTGATGAGTGACTTCCCTTTATGTTCCAGTCTCAGCTCCTCAGCCTGGCATAGAAGACTGTGAATGACCTTCATCTTTATGGCTCTTCTTCAGCTTCCTGTTCAACCCATACTTTATGCTGCAAGGATAACAAACTCTTTAGTTCTCCCAATATACCATGCTGTCTCACTACTCTCAACTTTTGTGAAGCTGGTATCTCTCCCTGGGTGCCTTTTTCTCTGCATGGAGATAATGCCTCTTATCCTTCAAGGTGACTCAGATATGCTTCTTAAGATGCCTTTAGGGTCATAGGTTGGCCTAAATGGTCCCGCTATGGGCTCTGTCCCACCCTGTGCTTGTCTTTATCTTTTTACTTCCTGCTTTACCAAAAATCTCTATTTATGTGTTCTTGCTTTAGAGTTGGTTCCCTGAGGGCAGGGAAAACATGTTCCAGTATCCCATATAGTTTCTGGAGCATAGTATATGCTAAACAAATACTTGCTGAATGAAGCTCAGCTTTCTGCATTGGACATAGTCATCTTGCTTGAGATTTTGAGCCTGACCATGACCACAGTTGATGACTCATCAATGCCACACACCCCAAAGGAGAAAAAAAGATGCCTTGCTCAGTAAAAATCTGTGAAAGTAGCATTTCAAAATCATGAAAGCTGACATGAATAAAATGCAAAATATACGCAGTTCTAGATTCTGTCTCATTCTCTGGGTTGTATTGCTTTAAGGGGGGAAAGCAACAATATTTTGATGTTTTCTAGAATCTCTGACTTCAAAAGCTGGTGATTTGCATTTATTCTCTAAAAATACCATCAGGCATTTTCCGGTCCAAGTGCCTACCACTAGGACTTGACCTTTAGGGAAGAGGCTGTTGGAAGCTAAAAAACTGGCAGACATTATTTCAGTGATAATAAACTACAAGCAGCTTAGCCTAGCAAGGTAAAGAGAAAAAAAGAGTTAGAGCTCCCCGAGGAACTTAGTGTACAGTACACATTGTATTCAATAATAAGCAAGGCTTTCATTATTTTAGCTCTTTATGAATATTTTGAAAATACAGTAATTACCAACGTTCTGCCATTTCTGAATCATGCATTCATCCAGTCTCCATTCTCAGTTCTTTTTCCTTTTGCAGTAGAATATTTTCAAAAGCTCAAGGCCAGTATATCTATGTTATGAAATTATTAATATTACAAGTATGAAACAGTAGATTTTTTTGCTTTAAATTGTAGTTGAAATAAGTTATTTTTTTGTCTCAATAAAATATACATCAAGAAACCCATATAATCACTGCTTGTAGGAATGGTATTATTTATACTTCTAAATTGTTTCTGGAAGCACTTTAGTCTTCTGGTTTAGAGTAGGAGCCAACAGACTCCAACCCACTGGCCAAATTCTGCTTCCTGTTTGTTTTTGAATATAAAGTTTTATTGGAACACATCTGTGCCCATTCAGTTATGTAATGTCTATGATCGCTCTTGTCCTGCAATGGCAAAGTTGGGTATCTGCCATGGTGTATATGGCCTGCAAGCCCTAAAACACTTTCTATCTTGTTGTTTACAGATGCAGTTTGCCAACCATTGATGTAAAGTCTGAGCTTCCTGTTAAAATTTGTGTGGTTTTAGATGAGTCGCTTAATTTGTTTGAGATTGTTTAATTATCTGTAAATAGGAATGAAAGTCAAGTATAACTCATAGGATTGTTTTGAGGATCCAAAGTATTAAGGTTTGTGAATGCTTGATAGAGTGTTTGGCACATCATGAGCACTAAGTGTTATTAGCTTTGTTACCATTGTTAGCATTATTAGTTTTGTTGCTGATGGTATCTGTAGTATTGGAGTCAGAGAAACCCATGGGTTTCACATTGCAGCTATGCCACTTAGGGTCTTGAGGAAGTAGGTTATTCTGTCTGAGCCTGTTTCTGTATTTGTAGAAAGGAGATAACAGTTCCTTGTATGAAATGAAGATGACAAAGCCTTGGGACATCACAAAGGTTCATGACATGGGGCTTTGGTCTGTTGGATGGCAGTAACTGGGCATGTGGACCTTTGCAGAGATCTAGTTGACATGTTCTTCAGAGACATCCTGGGGTAGTGCTGTAAATCTTGGAAAATATGCTACTGTCCCAACCCTAAGTCTCAGCTTTGAAGGTCTAGGTACCTTAATGAATTATTTCTTGAACACTAAGCTACTCCCTCATGAGATAAACATATAAAGCTGTGAAGTCAGTTTGTACAATTCCTTTTCAAACTAAAACCACTAAAGTGATTGGATGCTTGTGTCTCTGGACTGAGGTCTGGTATGTAAGCCTCTGTGGAAGGTTGTGAGTGTATTGTGAACTAAGATAATCTCTTAGGTCCTTTGCAGATTTAATGGATAATGCCTAACATGTGTCCATCACTATACCCTACCACATTGTACCTTTGAATGGACTCAGACCGGGCTGGGATGGGAAGTATCAGCCTTTGATTGTTTGTCTACATTTCTAGAGGAATGAAAGGTTGAATGGCTTTCTTTCTTCCTTTCCCCATGTAGATATAGTGAATCCAGTTATGTTCCACTCTGCATAACTGTGTTCAAGTCTAGGGAGAACTCAGGGTGGGGAAACTGGCTGGCTCAAGGTAGCAATTACTGATACACTGATGTGAAAGGCATTTGCTATTTTGCATAGATATTTGGTTTACTTATGGACAAGCAACATATGCCCTCAAACTCGAGGTGGCAAAATATATCCAGAAAGTGAATTCGAAGCCAATATTCATAAGAGGAGGAATAAGGAAAGGTGATAAGAATTTTACCATGATTTCCATGAAGTAAATATTTCCTTCTTAAAATTAAATGTTTATTTGGGATGAAACAATGGCTTCCACATTATATCCATGCAATGATGCTGATTCATTTATGAAACTAGTTTTGGGAACAGTGAGGTGAGTATAATTTCTGATGGGCATTGCAACTGATGCACTGTCAGCCTCTGATGACAATAAAGTGTGTTAAACTTCCTCCTCCTGCTTGGATGAGTAGTGTATGTCATTGGGATGTTGTTGTTGGGTACATTATAATAATTAATTTATATTATGCTTAAAAATATCAATGCACTTTTCAGAATTAAAATGGATTTTAATGAATATGCTTGCAAGAACAAATAGTAAAATTCAATTAATGCCCCACTAACTATCCATTTTCAGCCAATCATTCCTAGGTAGACTTTGGCTCAAATTGTAAGAATTTTTTTTTCTTTACAATCACTAAATTGTGTATATGCTATGGAGTTTTCTAAACCTCTTATTGATTATAGTTCTTAAGATCATTAAGAAATAGCATCAATCCAATATTGTTATCTAGAGATAATATTGTCATCTTGAACCAAATAATACTCTCTGGGACATTATTATATAATATAAATAATTATTTTATTCAACAGTTATTAACTGAACATCTACTGTGTGCCAGGCCCTGGTCTAGTTTCTGGAAATACAGAAGAAAATAAAACACCATTCATAGGCTTACCTTCTAGTGGAGGGATTAGAAAATAAAACCAAATAAATAATGAAATATAGAGCCTGTTAGATAATGATAAGGGCTATGAGAATAAGGAACCACAAAGATGGGATAGGGCTAGATGGGAAGGGAAAATAGTCATCCTTTGATATCGATAGTGAACTAAGACTTAACTTCGGGGGGAAGCATATCAATAGAGGTATCTGCGAATGGGAGAGTTAGGGTGACCAACTCGTTTTGGGTTGCCCAGTATTATTGGTGTTTAGTATCGAAGGTCCTGTATCTTAGGAAACCGCTCAGTCACTGGTAAGCCAGGATGATTGGTGATCCTAAGATTGATGAGAACATGCCTTTGATTAGCCAGTAGTCAAAAGACCAGTGAGTGTCAGAGGAAGTGGCAAATGATGAGATTAGAAGTGAGCCAACAACATCAGATGTGTAGGGCCTTGTCAAGCATTTTAAGGATTGTTTGACTTTGAGTGAAATACAAAGCCAATGGGGGATTGGCATTGGGGTGAAATCAGTTGACTGATGTCTCTTACTGAAGCCCTTGCTGGCTTCTGTTTTGAGACTAGAGAAAGCATCAAGGGCAGTAGCAGAGAATTGACTTGAGAAGCTCCCACTGTGACCTTGTCTTGAGATGATGGAAGCTCCAGCCGAAGTTCAAAGAACCTGAGAGAAGCTACATAGTAACCGAGGAGCAGGATGGTGTTGGCTCGGGCCAAAGCCAGGTAGCCATTGGAGTGAGAAGTGGTGGGATTCCAGATGTCTGTTGGGGATGGAACCAACAATTACATGGCAGTTTGGATGTGGAGGAAAGAATGGATGGTGTCATGAGTGACTCTTGAGCTCTTATCCTGAGTTACTGAAAGGAAAAAAATTGCCATTTCCTTACACTGAGAAGAATGGCTTTTTAAAGGGTAAGATCAACAGTTGGGTTTCAGATACCTATTAGATATGCAAGTGAGAACTTTACATAGGCAGTTAGGTTTAGAAGTCAGAGGTTCTGAGGAGAGGAGAGGAGAGGGTTAGGTGGTCTCATTGGGGCTCACAAACTCTGGGTTCATAATGGGACCTGGTATTTCACACTACAGAAGATTTCTGCAAACATTTTATTGCAATTCTGCCCTATATTAATATGTCTAAAAATACAATGTGATAATTAATCCATTTCTCTACAACAGGTGTTGAATGGAATTAAGTGAGGTGTAAGTGTAGGGTGCTATATGTTTGTTTTCCCACAAGACTTTAATGAGTTTGTCTATTTGTTTAACATAACAAATTTTGAGTACTGGGAGACGTTTGATTGTGCCATAGAATGTTCTTGAAGATTGCCTAAGCTACTGTTTGGTTGAAGAGACACAATTATTTAAAATTATTCCAAATTGGGGAAATTCATATGGAAAAATATGGAATTGTATTAAGCCTGGTATCTACTGTGAAATCTAGTAGCGAAATACTAGTGAAGCTAGCTCTTCTCCTCCTTCCAGGGTGAAGTGCTGTTGTACAAAGCAAACCAGTTTTTATTAGAGGGAAATTAAAGCCTAATGCTCTGTGTTACCATGTGAATATATTGCAGCAAAAGAAAAAGATACCTTGCTGATTCTGCATAAATGGAAAAGCAAGATTTTACCTATGTTTTGTATTCAGCCTGTAGATGTAATTAAAGTCATTCTTATCCATGCCTGTACTTTGCAGTGACCTGGATCCCACTTGCAAAGGTTGTGATAGAATTTGTAGGGAGCGTGATCTGGGCATCAAGATTTTAAATATCACTGATAAAGATGTTAATGTGCAGCCAAATCTGAGGACCTCTGGTATAGGACAGGTTCTGCTATTGTGGTTTGCAAATTTATTTGACAGGGAAGATTTTTATAGTAAATTTGTCAACTTCTAAGAAGAAAAAAGAACTCTAGTAAGTATAAGAAGAGTCTTCTGTGTTTGTACAGGTTTGAATTCCTTTGAAGAGTCTATGGCATATGTAGACCTTTGAAATATGATAGGCATGGTCCAGGCTTGTTTTTATCCTTTCCACAGGATATAATTGTGGGAGATGCATCTCCTATGATAATTTATTTGGAGTGGCCTACAAGCAGGTTGGAAAGACTGAATGAGAATCTATATAATCAACCACTTGCCCTCTTTCTACATATTGTAGGTCTATCCTTGTAGTAGAGAAAATAAATATATATTTTAAGGCCGACTTTAAAAGTACCTTATAATTTCCCCAAATTTCTATTATAATACTAAGTACTGGTAATTTTACTATGCTTGGTTATTATGACAGCCCTTTCCCCCCTTTGTATATTATAAAAGAAAATGTGTAGTGCTTCAAATAGCTCCTTTTTTTCTAAGACAGATGGAATGTTTGGAAGTGAAATCTTGAAGCATGGTTATTAGTGTAAGTCTGGATACATTCAGTAACAAATTATTGGTTCACTTTTGGGTTACTGGCTGTTGGCAGAGTGATGATAAGTTGTTATTTGTCTTGTTGGTTTACATGTATTCTGTACAGAAAATGGTTGGGAGGAGGGCTTTACTTGGATGCTGTGGGGTCTCCCATAGTTACATGATGAGAAGCTAGTGGTCCTTTCCTCAAAGCCTGTTCTGACTTGGGATATTGCTCTGATGAAGGTCAGCAGCAAAGTCCTTGGGGGGTGAAAGCCTTGAGCAGAGCTGGACAGGGCACTAATACAACTCATATAAACTGGAGGCTGTATCTTGGGATCTATGGAGAACATCTACAACTTCCTTCTATACACTGAACCCCAATAAGTTCCCTTAAAATCTTATAGGCCTTCCTCTTCCCAAATGTGCTGCTGGCCTGGTTGTTTCTGACAAAAGTATTCATAGTAGTTAAGGTACTCATACCCCAAGTCTCAGTGCTTTAGTACAATGTTTGTTTCTTGCTCACATCCCTGGTCAGTGTAGTTTCAGTCGGGATAGACTGAGTCCACATGGTCATATGGGAATGCAGTTGCCTTCCCTTTGATGTGTCCACCTGTCTCTAGATCGATGTCTTATCTCTGTTCAGCTATCACATGGAGAACCTCAAGAGGGAGGTTTTCAGTTGATTAGGCTTAAAAGTAGCACTTTGACTTCTCATATCATATTGGCCTGAGCTCATTAAACAGCATCAGCTTAAGAAAGCCTTTCTGTTTGTCCAGGAAGAGGGGAGTGGAAATACCCCCTGAGTAGCTCTAGTATTCTCCATAGACATGGTCAGGAAAACTTCGGAATACAGTTACTACAAACTCCTAAAGGATGGAAGCCTCCTGCCTTACCTCTGGGATCAGCTGAGGTTTATATAGTGCAAAGAGTAGCAGACTTTACAGCAAAGAATCTGTGTTCTAGTCTCTCATCTGCATTCATTTTTGGTTAAGGGTTAATCCCTCATTTCTTCACCTATGAAAACAATGTGTTCAACCTCTCTGGATGATTTCAAGTATATAATGAGCTCATAGTTGGGATATTACTTTTGGAAGTATCATCTTTTCTGCTGTATCCTACAGGATTTTGCAGTCTAGCATTGCCTTTCAGTGATTCTTTTTGTTTAAATGGAAATTTTCCATTACATTGACAGGATTAGCATATTGTTAGCTTCTTGGGGGAGGGGCCCCAACCCCCGGGCTGCGGACCAGGGTTATGGACCAATACCAGCCATGTCCTGTTAGGAGAGGAGGGGTGCCTCACAGCAGGAGGTAAGTGGTTGGCTAGTGAATGAAGCTTCATCTGTATTTGCAGCTGCTCCCCAGCACTGGCATTACCACCTCAGCTCCACCTCAGATTATCAGGCATTAGGTTCTCATAGGAGCACTGGTCCCTGGTGTCAAAAAGGTCAGGGCCACTGCCTTAAGGTACATATGCTTCTACAAGAAGATGTTTCTAATTTGGGGTCCCTTAACACAATATTGAGGGAATTTTGATATGTGTCATTTTGAGCTTTACAAATATCTTCTTATGGATTCTTCATTTTTCTTTAAAAAAATCTACAATTCTTTCCTTCCATTGGCAATTTTCCCATGACCTGCCCTAGGGGAAATATGACTGTTCTACTTGGTTCTGTTGCCATTTACATCTTTGTTTTTCTGCTTTTGCTCACCAATATGGATGCCTGGGATTGTGGCTTTATATCATATAACTAGGTAATCTAAAGCCTATCAGTGAAACGGTAATCTTTCAAATTATGTGAGTAAGCATTTGGGAGAATCTAGGGAAGCCACCCAGCATGTAGACTGAGTGCTACACAGTTTGGCTCTTTTGGTGATTATGGAAAAAACCTTGCCTGTTCAGAGGACCACAGTTTCTTCATTAATAAAGTATTAAAGGAATCTTCTCTGAAGTTCTTTTAAACCTTTTAGCTCTAGGGTTTATTTTAGGTGTCAGTTGACAGGCAAGATTGGAAAACGTGTTCTTAAAGCCAGACTGGAAAACTTATGACATGTTTGAGTTCCACTTACAGCATTGATAGATGCTATTTCTACTCATATCACATTACGTTTAGTTTATTGTTAATAGGATTGAGTTTGTGTTTGAAACTACAAGTAACACCATTATAGCAGTGGTGGTTTTGCCTCTACCTCCTCAGTGGACATTTGCAATGTCTGGAAACATTTTTGATTGTCACAGATGAGGTATTACACTACTGGCAGGACAGCCCTGACCCCTACCTATATCCTATAGAATGGATTATTTAACTCCAAATGTCAATTTTACTGAGACTGAAAAGCTCAATTAGAGACAATAGGTAGAGACTCAAAGTCTTCAGCTTTGTGCCGCTGGCATGAGGGATGCATTTGCAGGAGTAAATAGGTATTTGAACCTGGTGGAACCTTGAGTTTGGCATAGATACATGAGGGTAATGAGTACTATGGAGAATAATGAGAAATTGGCCATAAAAATCATGTAACATTTGCTAGCATTTAATTTCCAAAGTACTGATGGACTAGTAGAATGTCCTCTGATGAAATTACTGAATCCAGGATCAGAAAATTCAAATGAAAAATACCCACATGCTCGCTACACCTAATTTTTATCTCTTAGCTATGGTCCACATGTAGAATTTCATTCTTTAGTTTTATCAGTAGATTTTTTTTTGTTCCTGAACAATTCTTTATATTCATGATGAGGAATATTAGTTAGCATGCCAAATGCCATTGTCTTTTCCAGAAAAATGCTTTAAAAAATACCATCTTTGGTTTGTCTTGGATGAACTGCTTAATTGAGCCATGTGTCAAATAATTTTCTATTCTCTTAAGACTCTGTGACCATCTGGTTGATTTAAAACTCTTAAAAACTGAAATCAGTTTAATTGCACATAGGATATGGCAAGAGCAGAGAAGGCACAGATCAGTCTCAATATTGTACTGAGGTTACTGATTTTACTAAATGATTATGACCAAACTTTGTGACAGTGTCATGAATAGAAAAAGTTAATTTGCTAATTCACCTAATGGTTCTCTTACTCTTCAATTTAAGATATGTAATGTAGAAATGTATACATGTGTATATGTACATAGAAATTTGTGCCTTTGTCTTTATCCACATATATATTTATATTATATATAAAATAATGTCTAACAGTCAAAAAGTAAGCAACATTTTTATTGTATTTACTTATGCATCATTATTTCTTTTGTAACTCTGTTCAGAAGATCATAAGGTATGACATTTGCAGCTAAAACAGAATATTCTTACTGTTGAGATCCAAGTAGAGTCTGTAGTTTATAGTATTGTGCCAATGTCAGTTTCCTGGTTTTGACAAAATTCTGTGGTTATGGAAGATCGAGTTACCTTTTGGAGAAGCTCTGTCAAGGATACATAGGAACTCTGTGTATTATGTTTGCAATTTCCCATGAGTCAAAAATAAAATGTTTAAAATAAATACAATTTGGATTGTCTTCCTGCTTCCAACAGCAAATAAGTTTAGTTTTCTTAAAAGTGAAGTAATCCTCCAACCTATACTGTGTAATTCCTACACCACTCACTTATAAAAACTAATATCTCTTCTAGCATGACTATTTTATAGAAATTGTAACTTTTTTTTTTCATGTAAACTTTTACTAACCAATAACATACATGCAAAAATTACATCGGCAGTGATTGATTTTTCACAGATGGAACACACTTTCGTAACCAACACCCAGATCAGGAACTGAAATATGACCAGCACCCAGAGCCCCACCATCATCGTCCCTTCCTCGCTGGTGCCCTCGATAATACCTAAGTGGGCCCCACCCTGTCCAAGGTAACAATATCCCATGTCTATTACCACATATTAGCTTTGATTATAACCTTGGCCTAGTGAAATTTCAGATATTTCACATTTTCTGCCAGCGGAAAGGTGTAGGCCTATCTCCCAGGTTGTGTGCTGCATTAGTCCAAAGATTTCCCTTCTCACACAGTTCTGAAGCCATTAGGCTCTACTCTTCACTACTCACCTGTGCCAGGTCAGCTAAAGTAAAGCAGAGCTGGGTACTCCAGATTTTTTTTCAATTTTGTAGGTTAAATTTGTGACTGCAGCTTGTTATTTCATGGTAAAAGTAGGAGGTTTTATTTAGATGGCAGTGAGAGCTTTTGCATGATAATCAAAAAGTTAGTACTGTATCTTTTGTTATTAGTATGTTACCTAGACAGCTGACTGTCAGACTTCCTGAGCATCAGACTCCCCTGGGGATCTGTTTGAAGTACAGATTCTCATGCAATAAGTCTGTGATTGAGTCAAGGATTCTGCATTTCTACCGAGTTCCCTCTGATTCGGATGCTGTGGATACAAGGACCACACTGATGTAGACAGTTCCTTATAACCAGAGGGCAGCACTGTGGTGGGTGACAGCAGGGATTTTGGGGCCACATTGTGCACATTCAAATGGTTGTTCTGCCATATACCTGTTGACTTCAAATAAAGTTCCTAATCCTTCTCTGCCTTCATTTACACATCTGTCATGTGGGGAAAATAATGATAGGATTTCGTGAGGTTTAAATGATATCTTAGATATAACGTACTTCGAGCAGTGCCTGGCACATAATAAGCACTCAGTAAATGTCATCATCATTATTTACTGATTGGGCATTTCGGATATTCTGTTAATCACTGACATTGAACTTGTAGCCACTTGTCCTTCTAGGTAGGTATGTATTTCGGGAAGAAGTGTTGAGGAAGGAGTTCAGTCTTGGCATCTGAATTTGGATGGGCACCATGAACACATCGACATTCCTGCAGTACCTGGGATCAAGTAAATGAGAGAGGGAGTGATTGGAGTCATTTAAGCGGTGACAGAGTACAACCATTTAATACCTGAGCAGCACCTGATTAAATCAGTGAGTATGGTGGTTGACTCTAGGATGACTTATGGAAAGAACAGTTTGCAGGACTTTTTAACTCATCTCATCTTTAGAACATCTGATATCAACATTTAAGGGGTGAATCTTGACCTGTTTGAAATCTATAACAATTCTTAGCAAGTGAATATTAGCAGGCTACTGAGGAAATAAGTTAAGGAGGAAAAAGAATATTACACCCAAGAAAATACAATTCTTGTTTGAAACTACAGCTTAACAAATGAAAATGACTATCATTTTAGTTGCCAGAGCTACTGTAGTACCCACTTCATCTTTTAAGGAAATAAACCTACCAATTGTCCCCTACCAATTGTCATCTTGTTTTTTTTTTTTTTTTAGATAGAGATGACTTTATGGAATAGTAGGTATTTTTTGTTATTTTACAAGATCAACTCAGTTAAAATGCATTCAGAAAGTGCAGGAAGAATGAAATTTTGAAAGTGTTAACAAGTAAATGTCTAAAATTGTTAAAGAAGATAGTTGCTGTTCATTTTACTCAGTTCGCTTGTATTTTATATTTTCTGCCAAAGTATAGTATGACTTTTTTTTTAGCACATAGAGTAATTTGGCTTTCAAATAAGACACATTTTGGAGACACTGGAAATTTTGCAAGCATCAAAGCTATCATGGATTTATTTCCCAAATACAGATTGTTTCATGAGTAAAAAATTTAAAATGTCTTAAATAATATGTAAATGAAGTATTTAATTATATGATATACTAAGATGATAGTCCTTAGTTTATAGAAGTTTCTGATTCCTCGCCATGCCGGTCTCATTAGTGGGGGTGGTATTTTTGTAGAAGGATATTAGAGTATATAGTGCCAGCTATTAAGGAGGTTTTTCATGTTTTGCTCTTTAAGTGTCCGTGTCCTGCTGAAAGCATGAAAATCTGTCTTTGGCTTTTTTATGCTTCATGTATAGGGGATTACCTTGTGAAGACATTCTTCTTTGTATTGAATTTGTATTCCTGAGTATCATAAGTACATGTGATTTAATTTGCTTCCTTGACTGAAATGTTTCTTTTCTGTATTGTCATTGTCACTTTGTTTTCTGCAACAGAGGTGACAGTATTTCCATGCTACTATGCAGTTTTTTTGGAAAAAGTCCTTATTTCCTCATTATGGAATAGCATGACATCACAAAATTTCATTCATATATTCATTGGTCATTTATTGATTAATTAATTCAATAAGTGTTTATGGGGCTTTCTGGTGCAGAAGGGGGCACCTAAAACATTCTGAAGGGCTTGGGTTCCCTAAATAGCCATAATAATGCATTTATTTTATGATTAAAAAAAGAAAAACAGTCTAAGGAATCTGTTTTTTCCAATTAAAAATTAAAAGAGAACTGAATCAGGCACAGATCCAGATTTTGTGGAGCCAGAAGCTGTTACAATAAGAGAAACCCTCTTCGGGGAAGAATCATCCTAATTTATGAATGTAAATTGTAAGAACCCCACCCAGAGCCTCTGAAAGAGCCTTGCAATTATTGCTCTTAAACTGAGACGTCATTAGCCTCACAATCAATCTGCTTTGGGATAAAAACAGGCCACTTGAATCTGACTAAATGCATGTTTCTTCCTAACTTCTGTGAAAAAAGATAACTCCAACAGAACAATAAAGCAAAGCAAGGAGAGATGATTGAGTTTTATAGCTTATGCCAGCAGCCTGGCAATGTGTTGATTGCAGCCCACTTTTGTTTCCTAAGTTCCTTTGGTCGGATTCATTTTTGGAAAGATGTCAGCAGAAGGAAGCCATGGGGATACAGGGCATGTTCAGGGTGCTCCTGCATTCAGCATTGGAGCGCTGTTCAGTTTCCACTTGACATTTAAAGATGAGTCCTGCTTTTCAGGAGCTAGTTCTGGCGATGAGACATGCACAGAAATAACTATTGTCCAAGATAGGACTTATTTCCTTTCTAGAAGATGGTGAGACATGGCATTAAAGAAATCCAGAAAAGCTAAGGTGACTGCCAGTTGAGGAAATACAAGCTCTCAAAAACACAACAGTTCAGCGTGACTTTGATAGGTGACATGTGCGGATGCAACTCAACAGGATTTCAATCAGAGAGCTTGATGCAAGCCACAAAAGAGGAAAAGGCTTGAGGCCAGCTCTGTGTGACAGAAATGCAGGAAACAGAGGGCTGAAATGAGAAAGGTGGCCCCACTGTGGAGTGCAGGTAGGGCTGGGGCAAATCCTCCTTTTCATTGACTGCATAGTAATGGGAAGCCTTTGAAGAACTGTGAGTTGGAAGTGAGTGACAACCTTTGAGGAAAAATAATTGCTAGGATTAAGATTTAAAGATCAGTTTAGCTGAACCTCTAACTTTACAGATGGATAAACTGGGACCCAGAGGGGACAACAACTTGTTGAGACCACAGCATGAGAGAGTCAACTTAGTTCTCCAGATGAACTGTGTGTCCTGCTTTGTCCCAGGTTATTGTGAGCCAGGCTCAACTCCAGCCCCATAAGCTGGTTCACAAAACACCTGTCCCTTCCTATATCTAGGGGGTGGAAATGGGCAAGGTCAACCTGATTGATGGTTAGCTAAAGTATCAGGTATTTATTGAGGTGTAAATATCAGTCTTCAAGTTCTTTTATATAAAGCAGCACTGTCCATTAGAAATTAAACACATAAAAAAATTTAAAATCTTCTAGTAGCCCTATTAAAAGTTATAAAATGGCAAAATTAACTTTAATAACTTATTTTACTTAACCTAGTAGATTTCAGACTTCAACAGGTAATCAATATAAAAAGTATCATTAAGACATTATATATCCTTTAGAAAAAAAACTAAGTATTTGTGATTTTTCAATTGTGGCATATCTCTCTTCAGACTCATCACATTATATGAGCTCCATAGCCACCTGCCAGATTTCACAACCCAAGAATAAAGCTTTATACCAAGCTTTAAAAGTGGAACAATTCTGATTTCTAGGAAGGACTTTTGTATTCGTATACATCACACTTATGTCTGACCTAGCCAGTAGGTATTACAAGAAATGAATGAAAAATGTCCCCAAAGTCAGACCTCTGTGTGAAACGTGGAAGGAATCTCACTCTTTATTCTCTCATGAGAAATCTGGGTGAGGGCTCTGCCTAGGCCTCAAGTCCATGGCTAGCCTTTGCCTTGCTTGGTTCACTGTTCTCAGAAGGGTCCATTGTTCCATGATGGTGGTGACTGTCTTTTCTTAAGAATTTTTTTCCTATTTAAAATTCGAGGTTCAAGGTTCAATATTAACAAAAAAAAGTACAAAAAGTACCAAGCCTATTTTTTGACAGAATAAAGCTAGGGAATGATTGTTTTTTTTTCCAGTCCCTATTTGATTTTCACCCATTTCAGTTCCTACTTCGGTTCACAGATGCTCCCCGCCACCTGTTCTCTGAATATATTCTTTTCCCAAATGGCTTCCCATTTGTTTTCACATTGGACAAAGCAGATTCCAGCAATCACTCATTTATTAAGCCCATTCAATCTGAAAAGCTTTGTCCACATCCAGCCAAGAAGACAGTTACAGGCATTATTTTCAAATCTATTTCTAAAAGCTCATCAATGGGTCTGGGCAGCAGCTTAACTCCTAAAGGGAAATGGGGAGGAAGGAAAGATATTTGTCAATGATTGGAGCTTAAATGTGGGGCCAAGTCTATAAGAGAGTTTCGTAATATCACTCCGATGATGTGGTGTAGCAAATGCTTTCGTAGCCCTGCATGTAATTCCTGGGTTCTCACAGTACCTGGCCATGCTGGGGGCTCCCTGCCCCCAAGTGCTTGGGCTTTGCTGTGTGAAAACTTTCTCTGTTTTGATCTTTGATGGAGCAGGCCAGAAGGTTTGGGCAGTTGACATCTTGTGGAGTACCCCTCAGCTAATGAAAGATAGGAGTTGGAGCATAAATATGCCATCTCCTTTCATCCACAGGTGACACACATCTGTGGCATGCTCTTCAGATTCCTAGGGTCCTGGTGGGACTGAGCTCCACTGTCCACAGTCTTGCTCTTCTTATCAGCACTCCTTCTACTGCTTTTCCTCTCCAGCCTTGCTTCCCTGCTCTCTCTATTAGAACTTTCTGAAGTCAAGTGTTTTCACCTGAATCTTTGCCTCAAGGTCTAAGTCTGAGGAAGCAGCCTAAGACATCTACATTGTCAATACTGCCCAAAGGCCAATTGTTTATGGAGCAATTGAGGAGACATTTAGAATCCAGAGTCGCATTTAGAATCCAGGGCCATTTCTCCAAGTTTCTTCCTTTGCCCGCCGTACCTGGGAATGGGTCCAGAATTCTTCTTGTGGACCTAATTTTCTCCTCTACCATCACTTGTGCAGCCTCAAATCTGCTGCCACCTCTGCCACCTTCGGCTCATGGTAGCACAGGATTTGCTACATTCTCACTGAATGGGCCAGCTCTTTATTTTGGCCACATGTGCTGTCCTCCTTTGGCATTGCCTTCTTTCACGTGTTGACAATGATTTTCAGGTTTTGGGATTGACCTTGGTCTCTGTTATACAAAGACCACCTTGTACTGGGCTCCTGTTAGCCATTCCTAGCAGATTCCTTTCAAGTCAACTGAGACAGATTCCCTTGGGGCTGAGACTGGGGATACCTTGTTATGCATCAATTCTGATGAGCGTGTTCCATACGTCAACTCTGTTCTCTTCCCTGTATGGTCCCAGCCCACTGTAGTCCTGGTCCGACATAACGTGGGATTTTTCTGCTTTTCATTTCATCGTCCTGAGGATGCAAACACCTTCATTTTCCTGGCTTCTCTGCTCAGGCTGGCAGTCTGCAAAAGTGTCTGATGACTGAGAGCACAGACTCTGACCAGAATGAGACTGCCTGAGGTTGAATCCTGACCCTTTCTCTTCCTAGCAGGGGACCCAGGACCTCTCTGTGCCCCAGTTCCTTTATTTATAAAGTGGGAATAATAACACAACTTGCCTCCCAGGGCTGTCAGGAAGACTAAATGAGTACAAATTCAAATACACTGTACAGTGCACACACTGTTGGCTTGTTGAGCATGCAGGCATACACACACATGTACAGAGGTCTGCCCTTGAGTCTCAGACACAATAGAGCAGAGCCTTCAGGTAGAACGTAGCCTTAACTGCTTAGCTTTCTAGTCTAAGATTTTGCTTCCAGTGCTTCCTATGTAGTAATCTGCATCAAAATAATAATAATTATTAATAATAATAATAAAACCAACTTTAATGAGAGCAAAACAAAGCTGTTCAAGGGAGCACATTTGTAGAGTAAATTTTGAATCAGATATGACTCAGGAATCAAGACCCTGGTTATTTCTTTACAGGAGTTATCAGGAAAGGGGGCATTTGGGGTTTGGTTCCTTGATCTTAACCCACCATGTGGAACCTGAAGGAACCCTGTATCATTCCAAGACAGCCAGGACGCCCCCTCCTGGTAATCAAGCGCAGCCTGCTTTTTAATAAAATGTGTTAATCCATAGAAAAATTCAATTTACTTCTTTGGAGCCACAATAGGCACGAGAATGGTAAAGCTGTTCACATACCTTGAAGCCTCAAATACCTTAGGGGGAGCAGTACCGCCTGGCCCCATGAGGGGTACATCTTCTCATGCTGTCACCTAGGAGTCTTGGGCCCCTCACCTAGAGTCCTCCCTTCCTGACATCCTTGCTTCCCATTTAACTGCCTGTGAGTTTAGACGAGCTTCGCATCTTTGCACATTTCAGTCTAGCCATCTGTAAAATGGGGGTACAGATACGAAACCTACAGGGCTGCTGACACCATCATCACCCGACTTACTGTCATCCTCTTATTCTCTTTGGTTGGCTGACTGTATCTCTGATGAAGCTTCATTTGCTTTCCGTCTGTATTCACCATGAAGCTCTGATATAACTGCCCTGACTGAGGATGCTCTCTCAGTTTGTGCTAATGATTTTTTTTTGTGCTTCTGTCTTCCATTAGTTGCATGGGGAAGGCGGAAGAAGTCACATAGTTATTAGGGGAAAAGTAAACAAAACACAAAAACCCATCAGCTTACTCTCTTTTAAGTGCTGAGTGCTGATAATCACCCATCCTAGGTGGTAGGGAAGTTTGGGTGATGGGAGGCCAATTTCTCTTTCTTTATAGAAAGTTTCACATAGAGTTAGGGTGAAATACAACTTTCTTCTGGAATTTTATTCCCAAACCAAGGGACTATACAGAAGAATAGAGATTCTACTGTGATCATTGTGAATTACATTTCAAAGCTAAGATTTCCAAGACAGTTGAATCTTTATTTTGAAAAAATGTCTTTTTCAGTCTAGCAGCCTTCTGTTATTTTTGTTAATTTCAATATTAGTAATGGAACATATTCTGTGAAAGACATTGTGCTTTGCACACATTATCTTTTTTGAATTGCTATCATAATTGGTGAGGTAGATATTACTTTTTAGTGAGATAATTGCAAATTGGGGTTTAAAGGTGTTAAGTAGGGTTCCCAAGATCATGGAGTTAGCAGTTGACCCAAGATTTGAATAAAAGTTAATGAGATTACTAGACCATGATCTTGACCCAAGTTTCTGTCTATACCCAGCCTATATGTATCCACAAATTCTATAGTTTGAGTAATAGACAACATGTTACCTAGGAAGCAGGTATTGATGGGCTGTTGATACAGATACTATTGTGAAGTCAGAGGCCTAAGAAAACTCTGCACTATCCTTTAGCTGTGATTTGAAGTATTTTTAAAAGAAATGAACTCAGTTGTCACCAGTTTGGAATTTATGCCTGGGCTAAATGTACCTGATGTTTCTGTCATTGTGAAGCCCTTCACCCTCTTCCTGACCCACAGTTCTTCCTTGAAACATAACAGGGGGTCCAGAGGGGTCACAGATCTTATAGAACTAGAAGCCCAGGCCCAGGTGAGGGGCTTAGGGCAGGCATTCAGCTCCAGCTGCTCCGTGAGGTATAGACTGAAGGACTACAGTACTTTTAATTATTTTAAACACTGAATTTTTAGGTGCAAGAAAATGTTTTAATAAATTATATTAATACATGTGGCATCTTTATATCGATGCAGTGGTAAAATATAATTTTTAGTATTTTCTTTTGGGTGAAGGAGTGACAGACATGCCTTGGGTCCTTGGAAGACATCATGTAGCACATGGTACATGGTAACTCATACCAAAGCCTGGGGTCAACACTAGCTTCAGGCAAATCCAGTTGTATTTGGGATGCTTATGGCCATCATCACTGTCCTGGGGCTGGGCTTGGAGAAGCTCAGTAGAATATCTTTATAGTGACAGCTTCATAGCAGCAGTTTGTCATTTGCAAAACCAAAGGATGTTGAATCAGTTTGTGGTCAGGGGAGAGGGGAATAGGTAAGTAACTGAGTGCTACCTCTTAGGCCTACAGTAGCTTGCACTTGGCTTGACCAGTCAGCCACACAACTGGGCAAACAGGTGCCTATCATCAGCCAAGTCTACAATGGGGAGTCTCAGAAATCTCCAAATAGGTCCATGTCTATATCTGTGCTGTCCTATACATAGCCATTAGCCACAGGTAGCTACTGAAATTTAAATTTAGCTTAGTTAAAATTGAATACAATTTAAAACTGAGTTCTTTAGCTACATTAGCCTAACCATATTTCAGTAGCCAGTACGTGGCCTTCATCAGCTATATTGGACAGTGCATATACAGTACATTTTCATTGCTGAAGAAAGTTCCACTGGACAATGCTGGTCTATGCTATATTGAAGGCCAGTTTAGGATTATTAGTTTCCTAAGAGCAAAATCTTAAGTTACAGACTATGTGGAGAAGAATCTTTGAACTACCAAATCTCCTTTCCGCTAGCGTCATCACTGCCCTTGAAGCCTCCCATCTGTTGCTGTGGGCATCCAGTGTTTAGAGAGAACCAAGCGGCTGCCCTTGCTTTAATGAAAAGATAAAAATGATTTGTAATTACTTCCGTTATTATTTCTAACTGAGTGTATGAGTCCTTGAGATCAGTTTGTTCTCGTGGGCAGATTAAGCATGTCTTCTGAAATCTGTTCTTTTTTTTTTTTTTTTGCCATGAATCTGATGAACACACTCTTCATAGTGTAGATACAAATTTTAGCTTAGACAGGCCCAACTGAGGATGTATTACTGTATTGGTGGGATCTTCATTAATGAGGTATTAGTAGAACAATCATTTTCTCTAGTAAACCTTTCATTTCAGTTGAGGTGTCAGAGCCTGAGTTGTTTAAGTCACTGAGTAACATGAGACACTGGATTCTTCTGTAGCTCTGTGTCCAGATTTTCTTCTTTTTCTTTGCTAATATTTATTCTCTCATTATTTACCAGACCGGCACAAGGAAACGACGGATAACATCCTTGGTAGGTCCGTAAGCTCATGAATAATATTTGTTTCTTAGGACTCTTGTTCTTCATATAGAAATTTGTAGCATAAATTTTAGAAATTATGAAAAATTTCTTTTGAATGGTAACAAATTATTAGTAACCTCAGGAACTATCTCTTGTAGTTCATTGTATCATCACAGATTTCCCCAAACTGTGTTACGAGCTACTTAGATATTTTATGTGCTATGATAACACAGTTTCTGAAAAAACAACAACAACAACAACAACAACAACAACAAAAAAAACTATGGGAAACACTGCCTGTTAATCCAGGAAAGTTTCTGATAAATACTTCAGTAAACAAATCTACTGAAGACATTCTTATTGAGCATTTCTCACATTTTTTTTGGTTGCAGAACACCCCACTTTAAAGTAATTGAATAGCATGTTAGTGTTATTTCTTGATACTTTTCAGAAATACATTATGGGCCTTGATACAAACTAAGGAACTCTGCTCATCCTATTTACTAGCTTCCTCAGAAGTGTAGGATGCCCCATTTTGGAATCTTTGTTTTATACAAAACATTGTTTTTGTGAGGCCCCCTGGGTGCTAGCTAGATTACCTCACTGCTATCCTATACTCCTTTTGTTTCCCCAAGCACTTTATGTTTCCTGAGTAGTGACTGGTTCAGTTGGACCTCGTGACAAGAGGAATTCCTTTTGTAACTTGACCAGAGCAAGGGAAAAAAATGTTTTTGCAGCAGGTAAGATCCAGATCAAAGACAAGAAATGTGCTTTCTCAAATGTAGGCAGGGCTGAGGAAAACTGAAATAGCAACATAGTCTATACATAGATTTGTGAAATTTACAGGGCAGAACCTAATCTTAAAGTAGTATCACCCTGCCAGTTTATGTTCACCTTAGAGTTCATCTCTTTGCCTAAGTATTTTCAACATGCAATGTAGGCAAAACACATCTCATTCCCCGCCACCCCTCACAGATGCCAGTGATGACATGGTTCCACTCTAGTGTGTGGGACATCACCATTAGGCATATGTTTTGTTTGACTGGAGTTGGCCTGTCCTTTCCACCTGGGGAAGAGAGTAACAACACAGAGCTGTTTTCTGATTTTGGCTCTGCATGTCATGACCTGGATGAGCTTGGCGAAATTTAACATTTCTCTATTCCTGTTTTCTTATTTGTAAGATGGGAAAAATAAGAGCACCTATATCATAGGGTTGTTTGGAGAAACTGTAATATGATCAAGAGCTCAGCTATAATGTGAATGGTGTTGGACAATGCAATATACTCTGAAAATCTCAAAGGTTGCTTTTAACTCTGATTTCTATAATATTTGAGTCATACATATGAAACACACACTTATGCCTTTGAGCAGATTTCGTGTATTATAGTGCAATTTTGTGATTGACAGAATGTTGGCATATGCAAGGACCCCTCTGTTCTTCTTGTGTCTTATAAAGATTTCATATTGTTACAGCTCTGATTAAATTGGTTATAGACCAAGTGGAGAATGATATCTTGTGATTTATTTAGGGGGGCCTCATTTGTCACTGTAGACAACAGTGAGTTGACCAGAAAGTTAAAGAATGTTGGGGTTTAAGAAAATGTAGTCTACTGAATGACATTTTGATGTCCTATGAAGAATGAAAAAAAATTAGTGCGTTAGTACATTGATTTTTTTCTCTATAGCTAATGCAGAAATAAATTTCACAGCTGGGGTATACCTAGTCTAGGAGTTTCGAGCCTGCATGGCAGAGTACCTTCTATGGAGGTAGCAATTCTGACTTGACCTAAGTCAAGAACACTTGAGAGAATGGGTCAGTCCATATAGTATCTTTATTGATTTGAAGTTGAGGCAGGATGTGAAAAAAGGTCCATTCTTTAATGCATTCATTCAACATTGTTCATATATTGATCGTCTGGTATGTTTTTGGCTCTGTCTAGATGCTGGAGATATAGTGATGAACAAAGCAAGGCCAATTGTTTGCCTTTAGGGCAATGATTGTATTGGGTGTAGGGAATGTGGAGAAGTTACTAGCCAATTGTAAAGTTAGGGAAATAATAGTGGGAAGTGGGATGCTTCAAGAGTGGCTGCTAAACCAGGTCCTGGTGAGTCTAGAAGGCTTCCTTCCTAGTAAGACCTGTGATAAAGGTGAGTTCCAAATCCCAAGAAGAGTTTAAGCTCAGTGGGGGTTTGGGGCAGAGTTAGATTCCCAGATGAGTATTGTATGCTGAGAATTGGTGACATAGGTTACCATGACACATTTAGGAGCCTTGTCAGAATGCAGAGATTTACCGATAGCAAGAAGCATAGCCGAAGGCCATCAAAGGCTAAATCACAGAGGACTTTAAATGCATGTCGTGCAGCAATGTCAGCATTCAATTCCCCCATAGCAAGCTGGGAAATGTCCAGCATGGAGGTTGCCTAGCACTGTCACCAAAAACAGCAGCTCCACTTTCAGAGATATCAAGTGGATTTCTATGTTAGCATCAGCAAAATGGAGCAAAGGTGAAGAATTTACCAACTAATTTATTATGATCTTCATTCTAGAAGGACTCTGGTGATGGTTGGGCTTAATTCTGTTTATGGTACCCAAAGGTAGAAGAAAGAAACCAGGTTTTGAAATCAAGAACCATGTGTTCATTTTCTAGGTTTAACCCTTCACCAGTATTACCATTGATTAAGTTCACCAAACCTGTTTTCTCTTCTATAATTTCACAGTGAAACAAAACTCTTAAACTTGCCTAAGTAGTATGTAAATTGCTTTGTACAGTGCCAATAGTATATTACTTTATCATTTGCTTTTCAGATTAACAAGAAAGCCAGTTCTCCATAGTGATAAGTTTTTAAGAGCAGTAAAGTATTTTACATATTTGTTTTTTGTGGAAAAAGCAGTAAGGAGAAGCGTAAACATATTATTTTCCTCAATGTTATGCAGTAACCATATACTATATTTTTGTTGATTAAAGTTATTTGAAATTATATGGTAGAGATAGCAAAGTGTATGTGTATTTGTATATTGTTTTGTTTATTATAATCTTCATGCCTCCCACTCCAATCTCTAACACCCCTGTGCAGAAACATGCAAATAGATTATGTTGCATTTCACAGAGAGGTAACAGGCAATATATTCCGTAACTGCACCAAGGTGGACTCCTTATTTTGTTTCGGCTTGTTTTGGAAGAAGCTTCTTTCTCATGATGTTATCCCTTCCAAAACTCTGGATTTATTCCCTAGCCTCCACCTTGTGACTTGAATTGTCACTTCTTTCCCCAAATATGTATTCCTCCTAGCTCTCTGACTATATCACCGTGATTAACTAGTATGGTCAAATTCCTAACTGGGTGATAAAATAAAAATAAAATATCCTTTCTACTCTCTTGCATCCCTTCCTACCCCTGTCTCTCTTCTGAATGCTTTCTTAGGAGATTTCAGTAGGTCAAGTCCAAAGGCCAATTTTTGACTTTGATAATCTTACCTGAACCTTTTTGTAATAGTTGTCAATACCATTTTACTTTTTGAAAATGTAACATTTTACTTCTTGAACATTTTCCTTTGATTTCTAATTCTTTGTATTATATTAATTTTCCTTATACTTTTTTGACTATACTTATCATTCTTTGCTGGCTGTTCTATGGGGTTCAAAGTTATGATTCCTCAAGGATCGTTCTTGGCTCCTTTTAGGGCCTCATAGTACAATCTATCCCAGGATGATCTTATGTATCCTGAAGGCTTCAAATTTCATTTATATGCTAATTACTCTCCAATCTTTGCCCCTGGATTCTCTCCCACTCTCCAGATCCATACTTCCTAATACAAGACATTTTTTACCTGGATATCCTATAGCAGTATCAACTTTATAATTGTCAAATCTTATGATTGATCTTTTCTCCCTAACCACTTCTGCTTCTTGCATTCCTGAACTTAGTTTGGTGCTAGTAAAGTTCATTTAATTTTTTTCAGTAGACATCACAGTCATTCTCTTGGCCTGGTCTTTCCTTCTCTCCATCAGTCACTGGTCACTTCTTAGTCTGACCTTGGGCATGTGTCTCAAGTCTGGTCTCCTTTCCTCCTATCCTCATCCTCTCTACTAGAGGTTCTTGCTTCCTACTTAGTCTTAATACCATCAGTTTCTTCCTCAGTTCATTGCCACATTCCTGCAACAATGGTTGTTATTTCACTTCTGTGCCTGAAAACTTCTTTTTGTTCTCTGTCACCTAGGGAATACAGAGTCATAGGCGTGTGTGCGTGTGTGCGTGTGTGTTGCAGAAATGATTTCCAGACACCCACGACCAGAGATATACCTGATATGGAACAAGTTGGGTTTATTGTGCAGTGCACCAAGGGAGAATATGCATTATGGGGAACTATGGGGTGTCTTCAGAAAAAAAGTACTACAAAGGATATATTTAAATATTTGAGCTAGTGTTCAGTTATTTGGGGGAGAGATTAAGGAAGCTGAAGTTTGTTCTGAATAGGATGCTTCAGAAGGGCAACTCTATGACTATAGACAGGATAAACAGACTGGATCTTTAAATCTTATCTATGAGAAGGAAGATTGAGTTGGGGCTAAAGTTAATTAGTAAAGAAACAGCAGTCACTTACATTAGCCAAGATTTAGTGATGCTGGATCATTATGGTTTGGAAAACGTTCTTGTTTTGTCTGTATGAAGCCATAATTGCAGAGTGGTTTTGCCTTGATCCAATGTGGTCACAGGATCTTGTGGCCTTGTCAGATTTTGCCGTCCTGTGGAAGTATTCATGTCCCACAGGAGAGCACTCAGGACCAGATGAATATCCACCAACTCCCAGACATCAGGGCTACCTTCCTTCTCTCCCATCTTGCCATTTTGTTCCAGTGGATCACTATAGCCTTTCATTCTATCCTTAATACTCACTTCCACTCACTTCTACTGCTTGTCCTACTTTACATCTGTATTATTGCCACACTGAAAGTTCCACACTTTCTTAACCATTCTGTGACATTTCTTGCCTTTCTTCCTTTAGCTTTTTCTGAAAACTGACTCTCATTAACTCCTCTACTTCTGTCTGGAAAATGCAAAACCATCAAGTGTCTTCTCAGTAGAATTACATTATGACACTTTTTACCTTGCAATGTAGTATATCTCTTTTCTTCACTGTATTATCACATTCTCTACTGAATAATTTACCAGCTGTACAACTTTGAGCCAGTTACATAACCTTAAATGGCCTCTGTTTATTTATAACATGAGAATAATAGTAGTCCCTACTCAAAGGAATCATGAAGCTTAATATACACTTAACTGCTTAGAACATTGTCTGGACCATAGTAAATAACAAATCAGAATGGTGTATTATTATTACTATTAGTGGTTGTGTTGTGGTGACTTAGGGAAAGATATTTTATTATTATTGCTTTATTTTTAAAGTTTCAACAATGAATTTAGTGCCTGGACCACAAAATTGTGGCAAAATGAAAGTTTTGTATTTGAATATTTCTTTTCAGTGTAAGTTACTTGTGTGTGTTGACTTAGATTTAAGACAATAGTGTAAGGTAATTCTTTTTATATCCAGTTTGTAGTTGAGGAAACAAGTGGAGTCATTAGCTCGCTTGCTCATAATCATAGTAAAATATTGAAGCCTAAGACTTGAACCAGGGTTTTCTCATACCCGATTCAGTGTTTTTCAAACTGAATATGCCCATTTAATAATAACAGCTTTTCCATATGCATTATTATATTAAAGCCTTGCTTTTCAAATTGTGTAGTTTTTTATCATACATTGGTGGCGATAGTGAAAGATGTCAGTTGTTTTCATATATTGGAGTCTAAATGAAAAAGCTGAGCCAAATGTTGACTCTCTCCAGTGAATCCAGTCCAGATCTAAAGGAATTGGGTATATGGGTATATACACACTGGCACACTTATATATCTTAATATCCTTCTGTGGAATATAGAACATGGATTTTTAAAATGAAAGTTAGAAACAGTGACTGTATTTTTGTTCTATCCATCCCCTAGCAGATTTTTCATGCTTAGTATATGTAGTCTCTTGTTAAAAATATTTAAACTATGTTTTTGACTGATTACAATATGTACTTCCAGAACTTTGTACCTAGAATGCTAAGCTGGGAGCTTACAACGAAAAGAATATAGCAGTATGGAAAGCTAGGCTGGGTAACAGAATCCTAAGATTTATGTTGGAGAAATAGATCAGATCTGGTAAATAGATTTATTTCAGAGGAGTCCATTTGCAGTGTGACAAGTGGTGGTGTAAATTACTGCCTGGAGAAGGGGAACAATTTGAAATCCAATGGCAGAGAATAAATATGCAAATTGTTTAATTCTTTGAAACAGCAAGAAAGAATTATACCTTAATTCATTTGTAGTGTCACTGTCCATTTTAATAGTCACAGAAACCCTGGATGGATTCTTTCTACATTTAATTTGTTCATTGCCTTTTCTTAAAATGATTCTTGTTGTAATGCCTGGCCACTGCTGTACAACAAGAACTAAGAAATTAAGACTGATAGTCTTGTATGCATAAGCCAAAGCCACTGACTTAGAAATTAATAATAGCCAATTTAGTTTGAATTTAGTACAAATGAACTGTTGTGATTTGTAAATATTTTTAGTTTTAGAATTCACGTAGCAATGTTTTAAAAATTGTATTGAACATTTAGTATTAATTGTGCTGTGAATTAAATATTTCTACTTTTATCATTCAGTTGGATTCTATTGCTGTGTATATTACTAAACAGGATTATGTGACAAACTTTCTTATGTAAAGCTGATTAAATATGTATTTGTCAATAAATTTCATTTTCATTAAAGATTTCTTTGATTAAGAATAATGGAGATGCCCTTAGAGCGATGTGTTATATGTATAGAAAAAATAGACTAATTGATCATTATGTTATATTGGATCCTCACTGGTCCATGTGGTGGTTATATACTAAAAATTGGTATAATGCATAGTACTTTGGATTAGTAGTTTGCACTGTACATCAGTGTGCTGTAAATCTTTTTCCTCTCTTTCTTTTTTCTATCAGGCTCCAGAATCTGTTATTTAAACAAGATATTACCAAACTGCTCTTTTGCAAGAAGACATATGGTGGTAGGGTTGAGGAAGGCCCCTCATTTGTTCAGATGGCTCTAATGGGTGTCCCCAGATTTATGAGGTCCCTTAGAATAAGGTATGATGACTGTTTTTCCACTCAATGAAGTAAGATGCCCTACTGAAAAGATAATGTTAGTTCTTGTACATCAATTAAGGACATAAATATGAAACCCAAAAAGAGTTAGAAGATTAACCATGAGATCTGTATAATTAAATTTGTTAAAGAAAGTATTTGAAACATTATGTGAATATTAAACACTTTAGGAAAACATGGTCTTAAACCCATAACTGTACACACACACACACACACACACACACACACACACACACACACACACACAGCTTTGTTCTGGGTTTTCTTATGCTTGTTATGTAGCAGTTAAATGTAATGTCTTTAACCATGATATTACCCCATATGTGATGTGTGTTGTGTCATATAGATTTCACCAGGTGCTGTATAATTTTTCCAGTGATGTCTTTGATCTAATTTGCCAAAGGTTAGCGATAAGGTCAGGACCACCCCCAGTAAAGAGGTCGCCCACACTGGACATGGGACCATGTCACTGTAGTTATCCCTGTATCCTCACTCTTCAGTGCAGTTCCTGGTAAGTATGTGTTTAATGAAAAAGTGAACTCAGAAGGCTAGGTGATAGCCCTGATCAAAGAAATGGTCTTCAGACATATAGATGGGGAGTCAGATTTTATTCTCATACTGAGCAGACACTGACCTCTCATTGTCAGAATTCTATTAATCAAGTTCATAGAACTGAATCATAAATTTACATATTTTATTTATTCATGTAAACAAACATATTTACATGTTTCTATAGAAATGTCAATGTATGAATGTATCTTTAGAAACAAATACAGTTCTCAAATAGCCCAGAATATTCACTCTTATTTCATTAACTTCTTTCTCTGTAGGCAAGCTATACAATAAGTTAGCTTATCATTAGACTTCCATTTTTTTGAAAGTATAATGAAAACTCTTGAGTCAACTGGAAGTCATTTCAGCTTGTCCTGCTCACTCTTTTCTTGCATAGAATCTACAGGGAAATCAAAATTATCAAATAGCTAAGTTGGTGAGTCTGGAGTCAGAATAGGGTTCTAAGTGTTAACAGTTGACTGTGTAATCGTAACACTTTATCTATCTGGAAAGGGTATTTTGTTTTTGTGAAGGAAGCCTGTCTTCTAGCCAGTGAGTAACTGGCCTCTGCTATGGTCTGCCTTCAAGAAAGATCTGATTCTTTATAATGATAAGAACTTTGTAGAATTTTCATGAGGTATTCATTGAATAACAATAAATACTTGTTAATAATGTGATGTGACTATTATTCCTTCTCTGTACCTTTCTCCTTTTGGTCTTCTTTTTTTTGCTCAAAGTTTACTTTCCTCTCTTAGGTGACTAACTCTTCTTCTGAAGGCCACCCTCCTTCTCTGCAGGTATTGGTCCCTTCTAACTATTTTTCTTCTTTCTAGGAGTCTTTTATCTACTTGAAGAGTGTTTGCATGTCT
This sequence comes from Cynopterus sphinx, assembly GCA_030015415.1. Taxonomy (NCBI): domain Eukaryota; kingdom Metazoa; phylum Chordata; class Mammalia; order Chiroptera; family Pteropodidae; genus Cynopterus; species Cynopterus sphinx. The sequence continues at coordinate 4,262,456 of CM057388.1, forward strand.
CTGCTCTAATATATTTACATATTTTATAGTTTAGTTCTCAAATGTCAACATTTCATGTTTTCAAGTTTCTGAAAATTGTGGAAAATTTAGTTGGGAAGTCTGGCAGTGCCTACTGCCTGAGGTGGTACTTTGTATATGGTTGACACTCAATAAACAGTTTGAATTAATTCTAGCCTTTAAAAACTATTTTCTTTAGAGGATGCCCTGTTAACATGTGGAATAGAGTTTGTGGCTGGATCATTTTTGTTTTGGGAACTGTACTGTGCACTGCAGGATGTTGAGCAACCCTGGCCTCCACAGACTGGATGCCAGTAGCATGGTGAATTCTGGAAATAAAATGTATATTAAGTAATAAAATAGACTATTGTGGAAGAAATCAGAGTTGTGAGATGAGGCAGACAATTGTGGGAGAAGTGGGGCCTGTGGGAAAGCAATGGAACTGTGGGATAGACTACTGGGTTATTGCAGGGGAAAAGAAGATTCTTGGAGATAGCAATGAATTCTGGGAGAGAAGGAATTATGGGAGAAAATGGAGAATTGGAGAATTGTGGGATTGTACTGGGAACTGTGGGAGATTAAGGAATGTAGGGAGAGAAGAGAATTTGGGGATAATATGGGAAAATAGAGGAGAAAATTAGAACAATCAGAGAAAATGGAGTCATGGGATAGTGTTGGAAAGGAATGGAATAGGAATGGAATAGTGGGACAAGAGGGAGTTATGGGAGACAAGATGCGGGAATAAGAGGACTTGTGGAAGAGCAATGGAATTGTGGGAGAAAAGTTGTGGGTTCATGAAATTGAGGGAGATGGGATTGTGAGAGGATATAACGATGCTGGGAGAGGACAAAGAATCATGGGAAATACTAAAAATTGTGAGAATTATGGATTCTGGGGTAATACAGGTTTTTTTTGGGAAACCACTGGATTATGGGAAAAAATAGAATTGTGGGACATTGCAGAGAGTTGTGGTAGACAAGAGAATTAGGGGAAAGAACAACTTTGGGATTACACATGGAAATGTGGAAGATACTTGTGCTTAGAGAGTAGTACAGGGTATTATTGGAGACCAAAGAAATATGGGGAAAAATTGTGGGACTGTGCAAGGATCTGTGGCTGACAATAGATTTGTGGAAAAGAAGAGAATTGAGGGTAAGTATGGAAAATTATGGCACAGTACATGGAAATGTGGGAGATACCAGAGCTTATGAAACAATACAGGGAATTTGTGGAGAGATGGAATTGTGTGACAGTGCAGGAAAATGTGTAATAAAGGAGTTTATAGGAGATAATGGCAACTCATAGAGAACTGGGAATTGTGAGAGAATGGAAAACTGTTGGAATGAAAATTGAATTGTGGATGACAACAGAATTTGGAGAGTAAATGGGTAATTTATAGGAATGGTTGATTGTGAGAATATGGCAGGAAAGCTAGGGATTTGTGGGAGACATGTAGAATTCTGGGAGTGCTGCAGTTTTCGGGGATGATAGAATGGAGGACTGTGGGAATAACTACAGAATTGTAGAATACTACAGGGAATTATAGGATAGGTTGAGAATTATGGGAAATACAGTGTGGGAGACATGAGGACTTGTGGGAAATCAGTGGAATTGCAGGAGAGGATGGAGACCTGGATTAGTTCAGGGAATTGTGGGAAACAGAAGAAAAGAGGTTTCTGGGAAAGAATAGAGAATTTGGGGTCAGTTTAAGGAATTGTGGAAGAAAATGGAGAATTGTGGGATAGTGCAGAAAATTGTTGCATGGGATTATGAGTTGGAATTTAGAACTCTTGCAGGAATGCAGATTTTTTTTTGAGGGGGAAGTCATAAAGAATTTTGGTACAGAATAGAAGATTCTTGGAGAGAAAAGAAAATTCTGGAACAAACAGTACAGGGAATTGTGAGAGTCACGGGAGTTTGGGGAAGTACTGAGAATTTGAGACTTGCTGAATTATGGGAGTGATGCGGAATTTTAGGAGAGGACAGAACTGTGGGAAAGAATGGAAATTTGTATGTGATGGGATTGTGGGAAAGAACGCAGAATTTTTAGAAAGTCAAGGTGAATAGAGTATCTTGGGATGGCACTGGGAATTGTGGGAAAGAACTGATTATTTTGAGAGAGAATAAGTAGAATTGTGGGAGAGAACTGGAAATTTTCAAAGAAAGTAGAGTTTTGTAGGGGAAAACAGTGCCTTGACTGTGTTGGAAGAGAAGAGATACTGTGGAAGAGAAAAGGAATTGACTCTCCAGGTTCCTTCTTTCAGGTGTCCTTCAGTTTTGGCCTTGACACCTTTGCTCTGTCCTAACCAATACCTTCCTCCAGTTCCCCACCCTGCTTCTCTCACCAGGGACACTTCCCTGCCACCTCCTGGGTACCTGCTCTCTGTGTACCTCCAGGCCTTGTTTGCGGTAGGTCTAGGAAGTCTTTTCTCTTGCTGGGAATAAAAAAAGGTATAATGTACCTCAAGACACTTCTCTGTTTCACCATTCACCCTTCTTAGCACTTCCATTTATGATTTACGATTAAGATTAATCATATCCATTTTATTAAACAATCAAATAATCATGGGTCATGGGAAGTACAAAAAAAAAATAAACTGTAGTCCCTGCCCTTTTGAATTTTTCAATTTTGTACAACACAAAAGTAAATCATGTTGGCAATAGATACATGTAAAAATATGGATAAAATGCTATGAGAACGTAGACCAAGGCAAGAATTCAAATTAAGAAGACTCAACAAATCAATTAAAGAATTCTATAACAAAAGGAAAAGACGGATTTCTGAAAGGAGGTAATTGAGAGGGACCTGGTAAAATAGCCAAAATGTTTAAAGGTAAAAAATGAAATACAGTTTTGAAATTAAGGAAATACAGTATCATAAAAATAAACTCACATAAAATACATAAGGGTAGGACATTGCTGACTTGTAGCAACTAGTTGGTAGAATGGCTCAGAGGAGGGTGGTGAGGGGGCATTAGTGTTGCTACATCTGAAAAACCAAGTTGGGGTCAGATTTTAAAGACCAAATGGTTTGGATTCTCTGGTGTGGGCCCTGGGGCACTAATGAAGATTTCACTTTGTGAATGACTTCAGTGTTAAATGACAAGAAGAAGGTCAATGGAAGGTGGGAACACAAGCCATTCTGTGTCTGTTGTACTGGCAGCCTCTAATGCCTAGAACAATGGTGAAGAGGGGGTGCCCATGAGACCTCAGAGGCAGAAAGGCATGGGAGCAAGTGTCTATAGAATGAATGAATGAAATTGAGAAGCAGAAGGGGAGTTTGGAAATAAGAGTTAGGTGACACGGACTATAAGCCATCCTTTCTAGATTTCACTTGTTTCTACTTGTAAAGTGTCACCTTGGACTGAAGGATATATTAGATTTTATTCAGCTTTACTAATTCTGCACTGTTATGTGGTGTTTAGATTATGAACAGATATGAGAAAAGCACAGGGGACTGAAGTGGTTGCTAGGTAATCTGAAAAGTAATTGCTAAACTAATAGAATTGGAATATAAAATAAAATCTCAACAGTGGATTGATGAACAAGCAGTGAGACGGAAAACTGTCTTTGGATGGGAGTAAGGATGAGCTGGTGGTACTGGTGGAAGCCTTGAGATCTTAACTGAGGGAAACTCTGTAACACGTTTTGAGTTGAAATAGATGAGTGGATTCAGGGGCCAGAAGAAGTGAACATGTCAGCTACCTATTTCTACCGCCCTCTCCTGCCATCCTCTCAATCTTGACGTGACTCCTACTGGCTCATTGCCTTCCTGCCCCTCTTTCCCCTCTTTCTTAATCCATGAACAGAGCAGGAACATTCTGTCCTGCTTGGTTTTCCAAGGCTAAACAAATCTGTGGTCCTTGATGGTTTTCTCTTCTTCATGCTCCATCATCAATGAATAGAAAAACCCATAGTTTCTGCTTCTTGAATCTGATACCAGTTCTCTAAGCCTACTGCCTTTGTCATCACTGAGGCATCACCAGCTCCTCCCTATTCATCACAACTGGGTTATGGCTGGCACTTTGGCAACAGTTTCTCCCATATATGTGCACTGTGCTGGACCTATGAGCAAATCAGAGCATGTCTCTCTTTGTTTGTTTGTTTGAAAACCTTAACTGGCCTGTCACTGGCCTCCGGTTTAAGTCTGACCTCCTTTGCGGAGCATGTAAAGAGTATTCATCACCGGGTCTCAACTTGCCCCTCCAGGTTCACACGTGCTCTCCACACCATCCTATGCTGTGCCCATCCCCAAGCCAGATACAGACATTCTGCTATCTCCTTCAGGTTCTCCTCTGTCCAGGTTGTTTTTCTCCTCCTTTCCTATTGTGGCAAATTGTGCAAGCGGTGGCCTGAAGACCATCTCCTCCAGCAACTCTCACCAGTGCTCCTTAATAGTATCATCCTTACTCATTTGTTAGTTTCATGCATTGTGCTTCTCAAGGACACTTGCTCCTTTGGCTTCAGTGTTGCTGGCCATATAGTAGATGCTCAATGAATATTTAAGGTCAAATTCTGCTAACTTGCAAAATATCCTTGGTAAGTGTCAGACACTGCATCTGATGAATAATAATGGAAGCTCTTTATGAGATTTTTGGCTTTGGAGTGAAATTTAAAGTAGTAGATCTTTAAGGATATGATAAGCAAGTCAAGCTTCATTGTTACAATTTAAAGTAGGCGAAACCTATCTGTATTCACTGTATGTAGTATGTATTTCTGGGCTTCCCCGCCACGTGTTGTCAAATTTGTCAAATATTTCTTGCTTTATGAATAAGCTCCCTGCATTTACAGAAGAAACCATAGTAAAACAACAGGAACCTGCTGAGTGGGTGTCATCCTGCCATGGACTGGATCCCTCCTCCATTGATTTCTTGAGCCCTGATTGTTCTGCCTCCATGATTTGTATGCAGACTGGAAATTTTATGCCACCATTTATTGTGTGAATTCTCTTCAACAATAGTTTTTTTTCTTTTTTTCCCCTCAAACTGGATGACTTATTAGATAATTATTAGCCATTAGATAATTTATTATTATCATGTATTGACTACTATGTGTCAGGAATTATTTAAGCACATAAGTTGTACTATCTCATTTAATACTCAGAAAATCTCATGAAGAATCACTGTCCTTAGCATACTATTAGGGGTAAAGAAAAGCTAAGTGACATTTATAAGAAGGGCTAGTCTTCTGTTTGCTCAAAAGAGGCCCAGATGAAGAGAGTTGTACCCAGATACTAAACACTTTTTTGAGTTTATCATGACAGCTCTTGCATGAAAATCTATTCCTTAGATTTGGATCATAGGTGGCCTCACTTCTAAAAATCTTCATAAATGTTGCTATTACTTAATGAGCTTTCTCATAAAATCATTTTAAAGATTTTATTTAATAAGTATTTAGGAAGTCCACAATTCTTATATTTTTAATTATTTCTTAACTTATAGTCAATTATCCTTATTTTTCAGCAAAGCATTGGAAACCATGAAATACCACCAAAGCTATACACTGCACAAATTCAACTTTTGCACCAAAAATTGTAATTTAATATTATTATTTAATATACATATTGGGCACTCATGTTCAAGGGCCAAACATCAGGTAGTAGTGCATCTCAGTGAATGGAATGTACACCGACACTGGCAGAGTACATATATTTTGGTTAAAGGGTTCCAACACCCCCAATGTAATCAACTTTGTGGATGTTAGGGAAAGGGAGGGTCTGCAGTGCCCTTGTAGGGACATAAAGAGGGCAGAGACACTTTTCCCACCAAACAACATTTGTTGGAATCAATTCACTGGTCCCAAGTGATAGGTACTTCCAAAAAGTAATCTAACTTTCTGAAGAATTTCAATCTTGGTACTCAGTGTTAATAGCAAAATGTTATTTTAAGCAAGAACTTTAAAGAGGATAAAATCTGAATGATTTACATTAAAAATGAAATAAAGATATTTTCCCATGCACTGTAAAGAAAGAAAATGAACATTTGATTTTAGACAGGTCAGATAAGCAGATGAAGGAAGGTAAAATTAATCAGCTATAATAACAATGACATTAATCGAGATTTAATTTGAAATAAAGATCATAGTTTTGTTTTTACATTAACCATCCTAATTTGAAGATAAATGAACTTGTAATGGTAAATTCAGTATATAGCACAAATGACAAATTATAAGCTTATATGTTTGATGCCTATAAATATATAGAGAAATATACATGTGTGTGTATATATACCCATCTCTCATTTTAACCAGTATACCATTAGTGTATTAAATCACAATCTTTAGAGAAATTTTATTTAGGCCTTTAATTGCTATTTTCTTCCTCTTTATTAGTTGTATTAATGTAAGTAACCTAAATAAGAATAGTAGTTTAAAAAAGGGGAAAAAATAAAGGAATTTGTAGATCAATAAGTTAGGCTGATAAGTTAGGTAGCAACACGGGGAGAAAGCTTCCCCAAAATAGATTTTTCTGTAGCCAAAATGCAGTGGTTACTATAGAGAAAAATAGATTTTAGAAAGGAAGAGGCTTAGGTCAGAATCAAACTTCACTTGTACTATCAGTGTCAAAGGTTAATTAAATGCAAACAGTGCATTTTTTTTCAACATGAGACTGGTATGTCCAAGTTGAGTATTCTTCAAAATATTCTGTGCAGAAGCTTCTACACAGGAAGTCAACACTGAACCTGATCATTGGTACCTTGTCTGTTAGTGAGAAACTCATACGCCTAGAGCAAGGAGGCTTTCCTCAGAATGTAGCATGTGACTGACTTATTGATACTTGTGGAAAATTAAAACGATGATACCAGTTTATCAGGGTGTCAACACCAAATAACATCTCCATCGTACTAGGTCTTAAATTGCTAATTCCGATAATGGGAAACTGAGAAAGGATTTGTGACCCGTTACACAAAAGCCTTGCACAACTGGAGTGCCAGCAGTAGGTTAAAATAGGCTCTCTCCCCACCTTTGTACTATTGACTTTTGAGACCTGCTGTGGGGGCTGTCTGTCCTCTTCATTGTAGGATATTTAGCAGCATCTCTGACATCTTGCCACTAGATGCCAGTAGCCTCACCCGTCCCAAGATGTGATAACCAAAAACATTGCCGGATATTGCCTAATGTCCCTTTGGAAGTAAAATCACCCATGGATGAGATCCACCACTTTTTAAACCTTTTATAATACAAACCCAATCTTTTTGTTTCTCAAATGTTTTAAGTAAGAAAATAAGTTGACGGGGATATGGAGGGATAGATTTGGAGTCACCGTTCATTATCAGTAGAGATTGGCAGCTCCATTGCCTGCCTCTGTCCAGTGAAGCTGTTTTAGAGCAGCCCCTCCCATCGCTCATTCATTTGAGGCAGAAGCCACTCTGGGAAATTTTTATTTTACAATCATATATAAAATATAGATGTCTGGTGCCTGATTTTGAATTTTGACTTAAAGTGTGTCATATGAAATGAATTACTCATGATGAAGACATGATACAATTTATTGTAGAACAATATTTCATAGAGAACTTTATTAATTGGGTGACTATCAATAAAATGTGAACATTGCAGATTAGATCTTACTGTGCCATTGTATCATTTTGTTACTGCCCACTCCAAAAGTATGGGTAGAGATGATTACAAAACAATTATTTGCACAATCTGACTTCAGTGTAATTCCTCAGTAGGAAAACAGTTTTTATAAAGACTTTTCCTCGACTTTATTCACAGAGGTAGCATCACCTGCATATTTAACTAGTTGAAATTCAGCTACATTACTGAGGGGTGGGGGACGTGGTGGAGGTAGAGCAAAGTGAAGGTTTGCATTACCCTTGGGGTCTTGCCTCACAATTAGCCCGTGCCCACAGGCAGGGAGCTAGGTGAACTCAGAACCTTCCTGCAAGTTGCCAAAGCCTCTGGAAAGAATATTTATATGATTCTCAAGGATCTCCCAGAATCAATAGAGAAGTGAAATGCATTCTCAGGTGACAGGCAAGTGGCCCCAGAGACATATTGACCAAAGAAAAGTTAGAGGGAATTCTAAAATTGTCCCCAGAGCGTAATGGTGATGATAGGCTAAAGTCCTATGTAGGAATCTTCATAAATGTCCTGAAGTGTTCTGAGCAGCCAAATAATGAAATGATTTAATGATAGAAATCTTTCCATAATTCTTTTTAGCATAATGTATGCAAATTCCTGTATAAGGTTACCATACAAAACTGTGATGACTAGATCTTCCAGGCATTTCTGATGTTCCAAGGGTGACTAGTACAAACCTAAGGCCCTAATGGCCATCTCCACTGGATGTCCACTTTATACTTTTATAGGCAATTTTGGTTGTTAATTTTACAAACTTATTTCTGACTTCAAAAAAATGTCCCTAAAGCTTGACCCAACAGAAATTAACTAATAATTGGTTCTAAATTATGGGTTCTACATTGGCACAGGCTAGTTTTACAAAAATTCTTTCCACAATGAGAAATACTGAGAGCATTACTTGTTTGTCTCCAAAAGCTTTCCTGATACACTTTCTTTATCCTCCAAGGTTTGCTGAAACCAGTATTTCCACTGATTAGTCTTTCTTATTTATTTCTTCAGTTTCTGGTCTCTGGTCCCTTCACCCCACACTCGTCCCTGCACAAGGCCTCATAGTGGTCAGTATCTAGGGGATAAGCAAGGAATGAATATTTATTGTGAGCACTCAGGCTAAATGTAACCAGTTTCTTTTCCTCTTAATTATTTTCTTTCTTTTATTATGCCCAGAAAAATCAAAATGCCTTTTAAATTAAAAAATGTCTTTTAAAGCCCTGCTTTATTAAAATTAACCAAAAGCTGAATATCATCTAACTAATTTATTTCTTCTAGATTTTCCAAATTCTCCCACTGTCTTGTGCTATTAAACTATTAATCTGAGTGTTTACTGGAGAAATTAAATTTCAGTGACCCAAAAGAGCAATGTCCTTCGGGACGTAGCACAAGTTGTTCCAGAAGCATGATTGAGACTAGCGGCTGATCCTATGTATCATTCAGTTCTCCAGGTAATTATCATGAAGTTCCAGTGGCTAGCACTACCATGCCAAGGGAAATAGAGAAAGAATCTTCAAAAGGAATGAGCTTTCTAGATGAACAATATGGTGTTTTCTCAAGATTTCCTAGTGGAGCTGTTGTTGTCATATGAGCCTAGAAGTTTGTGGACGTTGTTCACAGGCATAAATGAATGTAGCAGATAAGGGACATCCAGGACCCAAACCATTGCCAGAACTGAGGCCACCAGTGGAGAGTAAATGGGTTGCGTATAAGCAGTGCTGAGGTCGAATTTGGCTGAATGATCACAGACATGGATGGTAGAGCTGGGTCATCAAGGCTGGACAACTGAATCAAAAGCAGTATCAGAAACTCTTGGATGTTAGAATGAAGAAACTAGTTTTATTATATATCAGTGAGAAACCATTGGAATTATTTGTGATGTGGAGTTATATAATTCATAGCCCTGAACTGCAACAACTCAAATGTCCATCAACAGTAAAACAGATAAGTAAGTACATTGTTGTGTAGTCATCCACTGGATGAAAATATAAAAATGAAAAGAAATTTTTGCGTCACTACATGCAACAATTTGGATGAATTTCAGAGACCAATGTTTAGCAAAAGACATTGAGCAGCAATCATTGTATTAATATGAAGTTCAAAAACAGGCAGAACTAGTCAATAGTGTTCTTCATCAGAATAAGGTTTACCTATTGACTGAGAAGGGGTGTGAAGGGTCTTTCAAGGTGCTGGAAGTAGTCTACATATGTGTGTGTATCCATATGTAAAAATATGTTAGTCTTCAGAGTTTGTTTATTTCTATGAAACTTCCCTAATCATTTTAATAAGACTGTCTTGGTATAATACTCTAAGTCATTAGGATTTAAAAAAAATAAATAAATTAAAGCCAGTGTAATAGTTTTGTGAAAGGCAAGCAGGTCTTGACTAGAGGCCATTGAGAACCAGCTAGAGCTAAATGTGACAGCACTTTATTATGAGGTAGGCAACACCCAGAGTTTAGCATAGGATTGGATGAGGACTCAGATAAAGAAGAGGATTAGAGCTCTGAACTTTTAAAGCAGGTAAATGTAAGGCTGTGTGTGTGGTTGATGCCATAGTAATGAAAGTGGGAGATGATTATGGTGTCTGGATGACCATTCGATTTTCAATGACAAATGAGGCTTGGCAGAATTCACCATGGCTTTTCAGGTCCTAGCATTTTCTGGCCTGCTTCTGCTTCCTTTGTTCACACCTATAAAATGACAAGGACTCCCCTTTGGTACTTACATTCCAAGATCCTCTGCATCTCATTAACATCCGCCTTGAATTCTGTACAGATCCACTTTTAACTCGATGAAAGTTAAATAAGTACAGTCTCACCAACGTCATTGCTGAGCCCAACACAGAAGCCATTCTGTATCCAAAAGATTCTGCAGTCTGCAGCTATTGGAAGCTTTGTCATTTCAGGGTCATTACAACTGAAAAATTTTGATGCTTGCTAGCTAATTTTCAAAGCTATTTGGATTCTATTGCTCCGAACACCGAGAATTCATGAATCTGTCTTTTCATTTCTGTATGTACAGCTGGGTCCTGGAGAGGTGGATTTTGGGTTTCACACATGGCCTTTTTGCTGTGTTTGGAACTTGTACATTTGAGTTGAACAGTTAGTTCTTGATCAAGCAACTGTCTTGACAGCACTTTGGGGCTTCCTGATGAACCAGCAGGGAGTGCCATGACAGAGACTTTAGGGGAATGAATGACAAAGAGACCAAGCTTTCACTTGAAGGCAGCAGACAAACTCCTGGAAACAATTGGGAATAAAGTGTACCCTTCAGAGTTGTGCCTGATCCCAGCTCAGCAGAGCAGTTGAGGTGGCCTAGCAACTGTTTTGACATTTAATAAGGAAGCAAGGTGAGGATGGTTTAATTGGATGCAGATAAGTATTTTCTATCAATAAAAGTATTTATTAAATAACATTCTAACATGCTCCAGGAAGACAGCACCAGCTTCTGAAAAGGCCTTTCACCTCTAGCTGTGTTCTGCATCTGTCTGTGTGTGGAGGCTGCAACCATTTCCTGGATGGCCTAGAAAGCACCCCCACTGGATTCCCTCTAGAGCAAACTCTTTCTGTAAAAGGTGGTGTAATAAGTATGTTTGGTTTTGTGGGCCATATGATCTATGTTGCAACTACTCAACTCTGCCGTTCTGACATGCTTTATGCTGTAGACTATACAGAAATGAATAAGCATGGCTATGTTCCAATAAAACTTAATTTATACAAGAAGGTGACTGTGGGATTTTGCCTATGGGCTGTAGTTTGCCATCCCTGCTCTAGGGAACCTTTTATGCTCAGAGCCAGGTTCTGTTTGAGCCACTATATGTCCCTGTTGTGCTCCCTCTGAAATCTGGAAACGTTCTCTACGTAAAGTTAGTCATCTCTCAGAGATACAATGAAAGTCACTCTCACTGCTTAGAGGTTAAAATTTAAACCATTGATGGACAGTCATAAAAAAATAAGATGTAGAAATCTTTGAGACCTAATGATTTTTTGCCTCTTGGAAGACTTGCACCAAACATTAAAACTTTTGAAACTTTGTGTGCCCTACTCATTAGGAATTAAATTTGTTTTTGAAATGAAAAATTATTTTCTAAACATAAGCAAATTTGATCATTTACTAAGCTGTGTACACCATGATGGTACAAACCATCTTCTTGGCTACGCACTGTATACTGAGCTCCTAGTCATAGGTCCAAATTAAATATTTAGGGAATGAACTGAAGAATGGGGCATGCAGATAAGATTATCTGTTTTCTGAGCATATTTATTTTTAAAGGAAATTACTGTACTGTAATTCCAGTGCACAAAAACATGCTGTCTTTTATTATAGGATTCATTAGAGCAGACTTCAGGTTTGACATTCTTGTGTTGTATTCTAGCCTTCTTGATTTGCTCTGCTCTGTTGACACAGTCTTGCCTATCTATCCCTTTAGTGTAAGAGTTGTTGATTGGATCAGAAAGGATTTCTGTAACCATAACTCCTTACTGGTCTTAGTCCTACTCAATCGCTCAGATAACATGAAGTGAGAATGTTAAAATAAAATGCAGTAACTATCACCAGTATAATTTTCTACCTTCCCTCCAATGAATATGGTCATTAAATGAAATCAGTATATTTTCTTAAGCTATATATATTCAGCATAAAATAGCATTTGTGTGGAGTGACTGCCTATAAAGCTATATAATCCCCAAGCCAATGCAGCTAAGTTGCCTTAATTTGAGAAGTTGGTTATAATAGGTAACTGTTTTCAACTTGAGCAGTAGCATACCCTGATATAACCAGAAGTCTTTATCTTCCCAACAAGGAGGAAGATCCATAAGTAAGTTAAAACTTCTACTCTATTGCTGCTGGTAGGTAGATGTTCCTTGCCAGATTTCTTTATTTTATTTACCCTTTAACTTTTGTTCTATAGTCTTGAATTTATGTCTCTTACAAGCAACATAATGTTGAAATTATAAAATGTTTAATATTATTTTATGTTTTAACACGAGTATTTATTTCATTTACATTTAATGTAATTATGGATATTAATATGCATGGTTTTAATTCTACTACTTTATTCTGTGCTTTGTATTTGTCTCAGTAATTTCATGTTCCTTTTCTATTTTTGTTGCATTATTTGTTTTTTTGAGAGGGGTCAGGTTCTGTGCCTATCAGGACAGGATTCTTTATACTCCCATATATCTGTTCATCCACTGCCATCATCACTGGGTATGGGTGTGATGTTAAAATTGTAGCTGATTTGGCAGATTTTAATTTTTTTAGTGGTTTCTATAGAAAATAAAATATTACTTATTAGCTATGGACATGTAAAGTTAATACTTTCATTTTCAAACCATGGAGTAAACAGAATATTTAAATTCTATTTGCTCATTTCCTCACTTAAAAACGTATAATGTGTTGTTAGTATTATTGTGTATTTTAATTTATCCTACAAAGTAAGATGACTTTTGCTTGATATAATCAATGTTTGTTTAGTTACCCAAAACTTTACTGTCCTTACTCTTCTTTACTTCTTGCATCTTAGAAATTTCTTCTGGTATGTCCTCTCTCTCTCTCATTCCCTCATTTTTTTTTTTTTATCCTCAGTTTGTGTACATGTTTTAGCATTTCATTTAGAGTAACTCTGTTGATGGTAACCTATTTATACTTATTTGGAAATGTATGTTTTGCTTTTATTCTTGAAAGATATTTTTATTTATTGTTCTAGATTGGCAGTAATTTCTCTCTACTCGTTAAGTATATTATTCTACTGTCTCCTAATTTCCATTGTTTAGAAGTCTGCTTTAACTGTAAATGTAATTCCTTTGAAGACAATCTCTATTTTACTGTTGCTTTAGATTATATATGTATTTTAAGTTTCTAATTGGTTTTATCCTCTTTGATGATTTTTCGGGGACTCCTTGAAATTGTGGACTGTTGTCTTTTATCATAGTAAAATATTTTCAGCTATTATCTCTTCATATATTGCCTCTGTTCAATACTCATTAGAAAATGTAGGTCAGGTCCTCTAAGTGGATTCTCTATATTTTTACCCTCTCTTTTGTTTTCAACAACATATTATCTCTCTGTACTATATTCTGGATATTATTTTTCGGGGACTCCTTGAAATTGTGGACTGTTGTCTTTTATCATAGTAAAATATTTTCAGCTATTATCTCTTCATATATTGCATCTGTTCAATACTCATTAGAAAATGTAGGTCAGGTCCTCTAAGTGGATTCTCTATATTTTTACCCTCTCTTTTGTTTTCAACAACATATTATCTCTCTGTACTATATTCTGGATATTTTTTTTTCTAATTTTATCATCTAGTTCACTAATTCTTTCTTCAGCTCTAACAGGTCTGTTAAACCTGTTTACTGAGATTTTAAATTCAGTTTCTGTAATTTTATTTTTATAATATCTGCTTTTTTTTGTTTGTTTACACTTTTCTTGGTGTTTTTATCTATAAGACTGATGCAAATAATTAAATTAGTCGTTACTGGAAGCTGGATCTCCTTGTGTTCAGCATTCTTTCCTTTTTTTTGGAAGACAGCTTCCTCAAATATTTATTTTTTTAATCCTAATCAATGACCTCTTGCAATTATAAATTTCATCTTTTATGAGACCAAGTATTTTCTTATGGTTGGCTTCCTCTGCAAAGTAACACTATCCATATACACACTAAAGAGTGGAATAGCAGAGCATAATTCAGGGATAATTTAGTGATACTTTATTATGTACTCATGATGCAATGGAAGAACAGAAAGCTGAAGTCCAGAGCCTTGTAACTGAATCTTTGAGAAGACTCTGGCAGGAGTGGTAGGTGAATGATGAATGAGATCACCCAGAACATATCCCAAAAGCAGATGGAAAAGCTAAGTCTGAAAAATGCTCACAGTTCATGGGCAAGGTGGGAAAAGGGTGGCCAATTAGGAGATTTAGAAATAGTATTTAAAAATCAGAAGAATAGTAGAGCTTTGCTTTGTAGGAAGACAGGGCAAATTTCAAAATTGAGGGAATGAAGACTGGAACAGATAATATGGTTAGGCAGGTTGGTGGCCATTGATGACTTTTGAGAGTACAGTTTTAGAAGTGGTAAGTAGAAGTCAGAATTCCAGGGTCAGGGTTAGTAACATAAGGGAGAATTTATAGATTGAGTGACAGTTGCCATGAGACAAAGTCTTGTGCATTATACCAGGGACTGGCAAACTATGGCCTGCAGGCCAAATCTAGCTGTCTGCTTTTTTAAAAAATAAAGTTTTATTGTAAAGCAACCATGCCATTTTTTTTAACCTATTGTCTGCAGCAAAGTTGAAGGAATTGGTGTACACACTGTATGACATATAAAAGCTAAAGACTTTTATTATTTGGCCCTTCATAGAAAATATTTACATAACTCTGAAATACACTGATGAATAAACTTTTGTTTATTTTCAGTGGTACATATGTGTACATTTTAGGCCAATTTGAAGGAAAGAGCTGGAGGGAAAGGGCTTAAGGTCATGATAGGAAAGGGGTTAATTGATGATGGATGGTTCTCAAAGAAATGGGATCCCAAGACTGATGGAAAGATCAACTTTCAAGGTATTTGCATTTGCTCTGAGCCATATAGACAATAGAGAGGAGATGATATATCTACCAGAACTTTGAATTGAGAATAAAGGAATTTTGAGAGTGTTCAGGACTAAAGTTTTAGAGCTCTTTTTCTCTTTGTAATATAAGATGTCCAGGAAGTTAAAAAACCCAGACCTTTGAAAGGGTAAGGCTTTATGAGTTCTTTCCCCTATTTCTTTTAGGTTTATAACCAACTCTTTAATTTCCTGAGTACTGTATGGTTTTATTTTTATTTTGCAAATCTAGTTCCTGACCTGAGCCTTGCAACATTTTAAATTTCAATTTCTCCCTCTCCAGTCTATATGACCTCCTCATACCCCAGGAATTTTTCAAAACTCTTCAATCTTTAGGAGTTAAATGGAGCTTCTCCAAAATCAAATCTAATGTGTGTATTATAGTGTAATGTATGTAATGTACATAATGTAAATATATTAAACTACAAAGTGGAAATTAGGACTGAGGAATGAAAGGTGTCTATAAATATTGTATGTGTAAATGATGTTAAAACTGCTTTATGGTTCAAATTCGGTAAATATTTTTGGTATTCAGGGTAACCCAAGACACTGCAACTAACTCTCAGTATCAGAAAACTGACAGTGTTTATTCAATCAATTAATTACTGACTATCTTCTATCAATTAATCATGGAGAAAGGTATAAATCTAAGACATTATCTTTATGTAGTGTAGAGTGAAGATAGAAGAAATCACTGAATCAATCCCACTACAGATAATAAGGGCAGTGATATCAGAGAACTCAGAGTCCCTTGGAAATGCAAAGATGGTCATGTTAGCTAGCTTTGAGTGGTCAAGCAGTTTTCCTAGAGAATTTGAACCTACATTGTCTTATAGCTTTGGTTTGCGAAGTTTAAGGCATCTAAATATCACTTGGAGATCTTGTAAAAAATATGCATTTCCAGATTTCTCCCAGAGCTTCTAAATTAGTTTTAGGAGCAAGGCTGAGGATTCTGTGCTATTGCCTGGTGGTCTGTGAACCCTACACTGAGTAACTGGGCTGTAAAAGATGCATAGAAATTATCTAGTAGCATTCAAGATAATATCCCATTGAGATGCTCAGAACATAAAAATCTCAATTTCAAATGAGCCTGTAGTTGCTTTGGGAAAATCTGAGGTTATGAACGTTGAGTGATTATGGTTTATGTATGTTTTTGTGACTTTTTAAAAAACCTAGTAATAGACTTGTTAGTCCTGTGTTTCTCTCCTGAGTGTGGTGGTAGTCCACTTAAGAGACAAGTGACTGGGGACAGCATTATTAAAGAGGGACTCTAATTAATGACACAGCTAACACTACAAAAGCAGAGGCATCTGCTACAGTTGCTAAATATAATTGCTAGAGAAAAGTTTATAAATATTCATTTAAATGTATATCTCAAAGCCTCATGTTTGGAACCACAGCTGCTGGGTTGCCTAAGAGAAACACAATTACACCACAATTAATGCATTCTTAAAAAAAAAAGCTTTATCTTTAACGTGCAGGCATTTGAGCAAATGCCACGGATCAGCGATTTCTATAGCTGGCATTTTGCATGTCATATTTATTAAACGGCGTTATGGCTTATACTTTAGATATTTTGTAGTTTCTCTGATTATGGCTTTCTCAATTTAACAGTTATAAATTTAACTTGTGTCGAGTGACTAATATATTATTTAATGTCTTGTGTGATTAAGTTTTGTGTTTGCTTGCCAAAAATTTGGCTAAAGACTGTTGAAATGAATTTCATTTTCTTTTCAAACAGAAATCTGGAAAACTCGTTTTAATTTAATATTGCAAACAAAGGGATTTGGGGGTGTAAGGGAAGGTTTTGGTATTAATCTTCCATTTTATTGTCTGGAGAGGAGTGTAGTAATAATTATTCATTGGCCACTTGTGCTCGTATGTCTCTCAGTATTATAGAAAATGTCAGTATTCCTGTGACAGTGTAATATTGTAGGGGAGGAAAAATTCTTTTTCCTTCTATCTTCCCAGGTACTCTGGCTGGTGCCCTGTAAATTATAGTGACAAAAGACATGTTAATAAGAGAGTAGCATACAAATTTATATAAGTTTTTACGAGATATGAGAGCCTCCATAAGGAGATGAAGACCCAAAGAAACAGTTAATCTTGAGTGTTTTTCTACTCAGTTTGATGAGGAGTGAAAAATCATGGAAAATTGTCATGGGAGAAGGGGTGTGAGCTGAGGTTGGCAAACTAGGAGAAATTTAGCAAGGCTTCTTTTTTCAGATTCCCTTCAACATCCCTCTGTCTTTGACCGTAAGGATGTTCCTTTCCTCAGGTATAGAGAGGGCATCACTCACATGAGGATCTTATGACCTGCCTAAGGGATAAAAAGAAGGTTAGAGAGTTCTTCCTTCACCTACCATTTCTCAAATTCCTTCAGCTTAAAATATTCATTATGCCAAGGTTCCATAGTTTTGGTAACATGTTCTTAATTGTGTCAATAGCATTTCATATATTGAATTTGGTAGATTTGAGGGATGAAACATAGAAAAACTTTGGAAAACCAGCTGGGGATTTTTAGAGGGGATATTTAGGTATCTAAGAATAAGATAGATCAGGCACGTGTTAAAAATATGCAGATTCTCAAGGGTAAATTGAAGGGAAGATACGCATGAGAATGGCATTCTTATCAGAGGCAAGAGCAAGGCAAAAGGCAGAATTCATGATTGACAGACTAAAATGAGAACTAGGCACCAATAAACAGAATGTTGTCATGTGAGCTTGATACCAATACAAGATTTGGCCTAAGATTTATGACTGTATCATGGTGCTCAACCTGGGGACTTTTGTCCCTTGTGGCACATTTGGCAATGTCTAGAGACATTTTTGATTGTCGTTAATCAGGAGGAGGGGGAGATGCAACTGGCATCTAATGAATAGAGCTCAGGGACATTGCTAACCATCGTACAATGCACAGTACCCATACCAAGAATTATCTGGCCCAAAATAACAATTATGTGAGGGTGAGAAACCCCTCTTCTTAGGCAAGGGGCTGACATAGACAAAAGTGCTATTGGAGGTAAGCACATGCCTCAAATGGCTTGTTAGGTTTAGTAAACTGGGTGAATTGTTACAATTTGTGTTCATTTCCAGATTTCTTTAAGAATAACATATTAGGTGGTAATTGCATGATCTAGATTCTGGAAAGATAAAATTAAAAATATTCTCAACCATTATGTGTTTGAAGATATTATAGTTTTAATAGCTTTTATTAAACTCATCTGAAAGCTTGATTATTATTCTTATGAAACAAAATGAGTTTTATTGATGCGTTTTACATTACCCTTCTTGTTATTTTAGATTCCCTTCTGAAATATTTTCCTTCACAAGGTTATCTAGGTAAATCCTCTGTATAGTGTACTTGCTTTCAGCATTACAGAGAGTACCATAAAAATCTTCCAGAGTTCTATGTCATTCTCTTTTACATTACAAAGTTTAGTGTGAGCCAGACCTACCAGTGTTAGAATGCACTGACCATACTGTCTAGTTTGGAAGCAAAGAGTTTTATAGCTGTGGGGATCATCCTTGAAAATGGCAGGCACAGTGTAGCATTTTTTAGTGTTACCACAATCGTTGAAATTTATATTCACTGACAAATGTTTGTTCCGATTTAATGAACCTCCTATTGACACTTTAAGATCTGAATATAGAGGTCATTTAAATTTTCAGGTCTTTGATGACTGTATATAGTTAAGTAAATGTTGTGGGGGTGGAAGAAATTCCCTGCTTTGATTCTTTTGGCTGTTTGAATAATTAAAATTACATCAGACAGATCAACAGGAAAAAATATTAGATATCTATGGGAAATCTACACAAACACAAGGGTTTCAAAGACTGGCAAAATGAGATATATGTGTCATAGAGTAAGGTGAAGGAGGTAGAGGTCTGGAACTTGAAGGGAGGAAGTAATGTGATTCATAGGAAAATAGAAAGAGTTAAGGTTTGGTAAACAGGTTTGCTGGGCCTTAGAGAAAGGATGGTTCACAGAAAGGACTTTAATCAAAAGTCTATCATACCTAGTTCCTATTGAACTATGGTTATCTCTGATGATAGCTCCCTCTCCTGGAGCAGTTCCTCTATCTATCTAAATTCTTTTAGGTAATTAGGAGGAAGGTCAAAGGTTCTTCCTAAGTCCTTTGTTTACTGAAAATAATCAGTCTAAGGTAATCCTTACTTCAAAGAGACCTATCTTAGGTTGGTAAATTTTCCTCACCTACAGTGGCAAAGACTTATCTACTGTTTTGTCACTAATAAGAAACATTTCCTTTGTTCTGTTTTGTTGTAATAAGAACATAGGAGGAAGTGTAAAGAATGTTTAGCTGAAATGACAGACAACTTGAAAATTATAATTTTTGGGGTCTCTTTTGACTGTCTTTTCTTGAAATGTCTGAGTTGTTTTGGATGAGAATGTGATGACTCTGTTCAGTTAGCTCACCAAGTATTGATGTAAATTTCCCCAAAGCATAAAATATTACCTAGTTAGTGCAGAATGAAATGAAAAGTGGATTTCACTTCACTGCCTTGCCTGACTAATTGGCAGTGGGTGCCTTATATTTCTGGAGGCTGAGAAGCATTCTCATTGATTTATAATTTCTGTCACTGGCATAGAAATAAAGGTGTTGACTGACCATCCTTATGAGGCCCTAGAACTCTGCCTTCCAGGGCAGGGGCCTCCAAGGCTGGGCATGCAGCATGTTGATCCAGGATGGGCTTAATATTTGCTTTTTATCTTAAAAATAAAAATAAAAGGCAAACTTTTATTACATACAATACATGGATCAATGTTGGAATGCTCATTTTGGTCTGCCATGTGTTCACGTTTCATGTTTGATCATGTTTTATCATGTTCTATGTTTGATCATGTTTCATCACATTCCATGTTTGATCATGTTTCATCACATTCCATGTTTGATCATGTTTTATCATGTTCCACATTTGATCCAGAGGATAGTATGAAAGTTCTGCACTGTGGAGGGGTTGTCAACTGTACTCTCACCACCCCCTCTCTTTTTAGGCTTTTAGTATTTTGCACTATGCTGTCGTTGATATCCTCTAGGGTGTCAGTACTGTACCTAGTTTAGTTAAAACAGACCTTTAAACAGAAGATTCTTTACTGACTTTACTTTATAATGAGATGGGACATGGCCATAAAAATCTTTTTATTTATGTAGAGACTTGCTCTTTATCTCATGGCAAAATACTTCTAAAAGTTTTGTCAAACTCAACAGTGTTCCTTTTTATTTTACAGAAATTCTTTTCAGATATGACAAGAAATTATTAATAGTATACTATCTAGAAGGCCTTTTTGTAACATAAATACATTTTGTGTGTGTTTCAAGATAAAATTTTAAATAATGTATAAGACATTAACTGTTTTCAAGAGAAATCAGTTTTAAAATTCTGGACCATTTTAAAAGTTGATGTTTGTCAGTGTTTCCATTGTTGTAGATTCTGAAATAAATCTATTGTTGTTAAAAATGATAAGTGTTACTTATCAACACTCATTGCTCTATGCTTAAGTCCTTGGAAACAAGATTTTCTAATCTGGTTCAAAAGCTTCCAGATTTAGAGTTTCAGTGTGTTCTGAGGTCATGTTTTAAGAATATGAAAATAAGCACTTTCTGATTAGTTTATTGGACAACCAATTATTGCCAGTGAAAGTGGACATTTACTGTCAGAGTTTCAACAAAAATGATTGCCTGGATGGTGAGCATGGGTTGAAAAATGACATTCATGAGTTGGAAATTTCAGCCAGTCAGTATTTGGGTCAACATAGCTCTGTCAAGTTTTTCTTTCAATCTGAGAGCTACTGATCTAAATTTTACAATGAACTCCATGCCAGACCTTTAGATAGCTGTATCATATAGTATAAAACCAAGGTTTTCAAAATAAATTAAATGTGTTAAAACAAAGTAATCTCCATAAAAAATATTAACAGGTGAGTTCCACTGGAGCACATTCTGTGCTATAAATAATAAAACACATAGTTAAGGAGACATTTGTTTTATACATTAAATTTTTCTATTTGTGTGTTTTATTATGTATATAATTTATTAGCCCAGTGATACAAGTAAATATTAATATATTCTAGGTTTGATGTCCTCAAAGCAGGGCTGCAGGGCCATGTCTGGCCCTGTGCCCCTTCATTTAGTGTTGTTTCTGACTGCTTTGTGCTGCAAAGGTAGATTTTAGTAGTTGCATCAGACACTGTATGGCTGGTAAAGACAGAAGTATTTACTACCTTGACTTTTATGGGCAGTTTGCTGATACTTCATGTAGGTTAATAAGGCAACAGTGAGAAAGAGATGTTCCACTCTGTCTTTTCACTCAGGTAATATTTTTCCAAACACCTTGTAGTAGTGTTTCTCATACACAGCTGTGTATTGCCATAATCTTGAGAGTTTCAAATATTCTGACACCTAGACCCAGGCCTAGCTCTTCTGATGTAATTAGTTTGGAATGGGGCCTGGACCTCAGGATATTTAAAAGCTCTCCAGGGGTCTCTCATGTGCAGCCAAATTTGAGAACCAGTTCCTATGGTGCTTCACAGTCCTGATGGGAAGTGAATTTCTCTACAGTCTTGAGGTGCCCCAGTTGTAGTCCAGGAACTGTTCTTACCTGTGTTTCCTGGCAAGCTAATGCTGGAGGGAGCCAAACCTGCAGTGAAAAGAGGACAGGCTTGGGAATAGCAGTCTTTTGGCAAACCTTAAACTTCCGGGAAGTTTCTCAGAGATGTGGCATGAAGACATGAGATCGGACCCATCAAAATCCTTTTATTCTCCAGACTTCAGTGATAAGTAAAACCCAATGGCTTGTTTTGCTTATGTTTTCAGTGCTTTCCTTATCTCTATGGTGCTTATTTTTACCGGAATTGAGAAAATTGCTTGGCACTGGTCCTGGCTGTTGTTTTCCATTTGCATGTCAATGGATGATCTGAAGTTCTAGGAGTTTGTCCATGGTGGATTTCTTTTCCTGCATGGTTTAGAAACTAAGGATTATTTCAGTAATAATCCTATTTCTGAATGGCTGCCACATAATGTTTTTTTTTTTTTTTCAGCTCTGCATGGCTGTCGTTGTAAACACTGTTTATAGAACCTTTATCAGCATTTGCCTCTGGAATTTATAAAGCACTTAGTATAATTTGCTATAAAACCAGTTTTTTTTTTAAGCTTAATAGAGTCGCACATATGGAGTATTCAGGAGATAGCAATTTACATCCTATAAATGACTTGCCAGTCTGAAGCACTTCTATTTGAGCCATTTCAAATGATTGATCAGTTAATTCACACAGCCAGGTACTGTTCTCATTTTACAAATGAGGGAAATGAAGCAAAAAGGGGACAGGGGACTTCTTTAAGGCCACGTAGCAAGTTAGGGGCCATTGAAAACTGGGACTCAAGGTTCTTTGCCTATCAGACTGACATTGTCCTTCCACTTCAGTCCCCTATGCCAGGCAGAGTGAATTCCCTGTGGGTCTGCATCCTCCCAGAATGCAAAGCACCCCTAGCAGATGCTTGTAGTAAAACATAGGACCAAATCACTGCTCTCACCTTGAGGAACACTTCTTCACACTTTATTATGATATTCTACTTAGAATGGCATAAATAGATGGCAGTAGATCCATATAGGAACAAAGTTTTGCTTTGTCAAATTAAACCAGGAGTCTGGGTAGGCAGCATCATGTACAGAGCAGTCTGAGAGTGATTCCACAAGCGTTCTATAGGAGAAGGTGATAGCCAGCAGTGTGTTCTCTAAATCGTATGATTTAGCATGTGGTCATGCTGCTCATTTTATTTAGAAGTCCTTTTATAGAAGTGCTGCAGAACCTTGACTAGTCAGAAGGTAAAGAAGAGGGAAATGTAGCTATCTTAATGGGACCTGGAAAGATAAAAGGTTTAAAAAAATCCTTGTTAGGAGTTTACTAAAAATTTTAATTTCTAGACTAAGTACTGACAGAGTCCTCTTTCTGTATGGTGTAATCATGTTTAATATTCATATCATGCCGCTGAGGGGATCAAGGCACTCGATTATCAAACAGCATTCACTTCTCTCTGTATACTTTCTAAGGCAGCAGAATTAATATTTTTAAATTATGGAAAATATTCCATAACAATGGCTAAGCCGTGTTTATCCACAAGAACTCCCATTAATTAAATTTCTTGTTTAATGCTTTAAATGTATGGAGACTTTCCTTGAGTTAATAAATGTGTCCAGCAACATATGTTCTGGAGAACCCATCTTTGTAAAATGAGAACATTTGGCTCACTTATAAGATGACTAAGTGCATATCTGGATATAGCAGTGTATTGTATAACTTGTACATTTTAAAGTGAGTAGCCAGATAGATACATTTTATATTAATTACGATTTTATTCTTACCCAGTCTCTGTCCTCTCGAGGTTTACTGTTTAGGTGAGGAATGTAACAATAAGCAGGGAGTCACATAAGTCAGTCCAGAGGTGATTAGCGCTGTGTACAAGCATGGCCCAGCCCCAACACAGCAGTGCAGCTTCTAGGCTGACTGTCCACATCCATATCAATTCATTCTGCAAGGAAGAATGAGCCCAAACGGATTAAGACAGTTATTCTTCACAGCACAGCACGTTTGCAGTGGTTCCCTTGTCCCCTAAGGTGCCCAGGGTGATGTGGAGGGGTCCTGGATAGATGCTGGGTGCACAGTGGTTTCATGTCTTAACTAGGAAGCATGGCACTGAGGAGTTTTCCAATGTTAAAAGAAAATGCCAGCAAACCTTCCCATCTTCCCCTCTGAGAGAGAGTCTCTTTATTAGCCTGGAGAGAATGTAAGCAAATCTTCTCAGGGGAGGGAGGGAGACTTTTCCAGCCTTATTATCTTAGAGTGTGATGGAGATAAGGTCCCCCTATGCTCTCCTGGTCAGCAGATGTATCTGTGATCCAGGACTGCACTCTTTGTAGCTTGAAGGCTGTTTGTTCTCCAAACATCCTTGGACAAAACTCTAACTGCCCTTGACTTAGAATACACAGAAAAACCTGAATTCTCTCTCAAAACCAAAATGAGGCGACATGATGTAAAGTGTCTGAAGGGTATCAGAGGAATGGGCTCAACCTCAGAGCTGATACATGAAGGCAGAGCAAATTATGGGCAAGACTCTGCAAGGGTGTTTCAAAAGAGGAAGGACAGCATGAGGTGGGTGATGAACTTGGCATGCCCGGGGACTTCAAGAAGAGTAGACTGGCACGAGTGTCATGGGCAAGCAGGAAGGTGGCATGGCAAGTTTACGAAGTGTGGAATTTGAGTCATTCAAGACCTTTTGGGCTGTAGTTTCAGTTAGGAGTTGATCTGAAGAGTGATTGGAAGCCTATGCCTGCCTATAAGTGACCTTTTGTATTTTCAAATTATAGCTTTAAACCATGCAGTGGGTAAAGTAATCAACTTTGCTGGTCTCAAGCAGAATTTTAAATTAATGAATGAATAAGTTAGAAAATATCAAAGTGGCTTATATGTAGTATTGTTTCATGAAACTTTTGTTTGTTTTCATATTTTAAATATTAAGTCACACATTTTTTTATATTGACATCTTTTCTGATATGAAGATGGGACCCACAATCAATGACATCTATCATATGATAAAATAGGGTATAAATATTTTGTATATGCATGTGTCAAGTGGGTTGCTGTGTAATATTTACTTGTGCTGGGGAATCTTCTCTGTGTACTAGGTCACTGTCAGCATTTCTCCTTCAGAGCGCTAGTTAACAGTAGCATTGTTTGGCACATACTAGGAGAGGTAGAATACCATGGGGAAGTTGGATGCCCCCATTTTGAGTGGGATGATTCAGAGGAGATAGAAGTAGTTTTGGGCTCTAGAAGCAATTACAGTCATTACTTTGGCCAACTATATTGGACAACTGTGATCAAGCTAACAGACTCAGGCAGTGACAATCAAATGTAACAGGATGGGGAGGGCGCCCAGTGCGCAGAGTGAGCTGTGAGATGACAAAGCTTGGGGCTTCTAATGGCACTGTGCCCTCATTGGGAAACCAGCAGAAATGAAGACTCAGCCATTTGTGGCTCATGGGCACTGGGATGGGTACAAAGAAAAGGTGTGTGGAGGGAAGAAGCAGGCCTGAGCCCCATACATAGCAGAGGACAGCCTGGCTGACACTGGGCAGCCATCCCTGGGAGGAGGAGGTCACTCTGTACTGGGCTCACCTCTTTGATCACTTCTCATCCACACCCAATGTGTGCCTTGCTGACTCTTCCTCATCCCATGTAGTCTTAATGGTTTTGGGGAACATGTCCAGGGAGAGATCCCACCTGATTGCACTTTGGGAGCCTGAGGTTTGTAGAGACTAAATGCAAGCCAGGCCACCACCCTCTAGCCCTGTGGGCAGCTGGAGTCTCATAGTGTCAGGGCTTGTGTAAATCCTTTTTGTATACATCTGAATTCAGTTCTTTTAAGAGCAAGGTTGAGCCTCTGTGGGAGATCAGCTACTTTAAGGAAGATAAGGGATGGATTCCTTTGCTGGAATCCTGCTATGGGTTCCATGTTCTCATCTCTTGAGAGGATGGAATTAAGTGATGGGTGTGCAAAAATGACCACAAGGTGAGTTTAGCTAACAAATAAAAGGAAGAAAAACCTGGTTGTCATGCCTTAAAAGTAAAGCCCTGTGTGTCTGTTCCTCTCCAAGTGCTGTTTTGTGACACTCTATCTTCATTTCTCCAATGAAGAACAGAGAACTGCTTCTTCAGTGTGTGCCTGGTTGGCAACACACTTGCACTCACTAATTTGAGCCTGATTATGTGTAGTTCAAGTGATATGAACTTTTTCCCAAGGAAATGAATTCAGTCATAACATATTTCCCAACAAGTACTCCAAGATATTCCCTTTCCTAATTGTCAAGTTATGGCTAAAATTAATGAAATCGCTGAAGGATGCCCAGTACCAGTAAATTAGCATGTGATAATTTGTTCTTCATCTAATTCTTGGTTCAGACTGTAGCTTCTGCCCTTATATGTGGGCTTTGTAACATCGAAAGGTACTTCCTGAGCTTAACAAAGTGACACATTTTGCTTTTGTTTATTAACTGTTCTCAAGGATAACAGTTAGGATTTCTAAACAGAATTTTGATGTATTATGAAGAGTAACTGCCATTTTAATGCATTATGAAACAGAAACTGCCAGCTAACTAAAAAGCAGTTTGAAAATAAATGTTACAGTGAAATTTCCTTAATTTTCTTTTTATTTTGGTTTGTCTGTAAATTGAGTGTTTTATCTTCACAAATGTTAAGTCCCCAGATTATTTTACTTCTCTTTTTACTGACACAAGACTATTTTCATAAACAGATATGTCAATGCATACGAATTAATTACCTCTTCATTTGTCAATACATTTAGTAAGCAATTTCTGTTACTAATAAATTTTCTAATTAAAATAATAGGGGTGGAATTTTTACATGGTAGACTTCTATGGAACACAAGCTGTTGTTTTATGGTCTTTTCATATTTGAATGACAAGGAAAGTTCTACAGATTCAATAAAACTCTGTGAGGACAGGAAACAATTTTTTTTGATGCTTTGTCAAAGCTATAAGCTCTTTAATATAATTCCCTTTGAGTTTACTGTTATTTCTATGATGCTATCCTCACCCAAAACACAAATAAAAATATGCCAGAAGAGGAATGTATTTTAAATGAATCCAATCTGTTTCCATTATTCAATTATGGAAAAATATTATTTACTATAAAATATTTTGTAATTTTTTTACATTTAACTCATGTAATGCACACTTTTAAAAAGACATGGTAGAGTGACGACTGAAGACATACTCTAAATTTTCTAATTCTTGAGAATTGAAACCTGTCTAAGCTGATTAACTCTTAGATGCAGTCTACCTTCGAAGGGAATGCTAACAGACCATGTGGCTCGCAAAGCTAAAAATGCTTGCTATATGGCCTTTTACAGAAATTGTAATCCAGATGTGTTATTTGAATTATTTGGGTACTTATTGGATTCATGGAAAATAGTCCTTAATATTGAAAGTTTGGCATTATCGCACTGTAATTGTAGCACTTAAATTGAGTGCATTTGCTGGCCTGGTCGAGGCCTCTGTCACAACTACTGAATTCTATTTTGAGGCATAAAAGTAGAAAGCAG
Organism: Cynopterus sphinx; assembly: GCA_030015415.1. Lineage (NCBI taxonomy): Eukaryota > Metazoa > Chordata > Mammalia > Chiroptera > Pteropodidae > Cynopterus > Cynopterus sphinx. The sequence continues at coordinate 4,289,777 of CM057388.1, forward strand.
ACATTGATAATAAACAAATGTGGGTGTGTACTAAAAAAATTTATTTACAAAAACAGGGTTCAGCTGGCTTTGGCTCAATAGGAACTTGCCAAACTTTTTAAAACATTGTTACTCAAAGAAGACTCTACACAGGAGGTGCATCCATTATCCCTGGAGGCCCCTGAGAGGTATAGCCCATCAGGCCTCACCTGAGACCTACTGAACCAGAATCTATGTTTTAACAGGACTTCTAGGATATTTATATACTCCTTAAAGTTTTCTAATGCTAGACTCAACTGCTCTTCACAGACAAGAAGCAGCTCCTAAGGGAGCTTGTGAAATGAATAGATATTTTGACTGGCTGAGGTACAGCAACCAAGCTGTTTCACTGTGGACATCTAAATGCTCATGTTACCAGAACACAACATTTTTACTTAAGTCCACCTGATCCCATCCACCAGCCCCAAAGAATGCACTAGCAGGAATTTGCAGTATAGAAGGAAAAAAAGAGTTTAATATCCAATTGGCCAATTCCAAGACAGAGAGCTTTTGGTCTAAAAAACCTGACTCTCTGATGACTTGTAGCTTACAGATTCTATAGGGCAAAATGTCAAGACACCAGTGAGTTAAGTTTTCGGGTCGTCCTCAAAACTGATTGGTCAGAAGGAGAGATAGGTTAATAAATCATTTCTTCAGGTGTTGAGGACAGTTCTAAGGTCTTTGCTGGTATCCCACTGTCTGGTCTCATGGGAAAGTAGCCAGGATGTCATTCCACCTCTGGGCTTAGGAGCTGAAATGTGACTTAGGTCAAGATGTTTTCTATAGTCTAACAGAGAGGTAGCTACGTGGCCCTTAGCTGGGTCCAGTCTAGTGTTCTCTGCTGCTTCCAGGGTTATATATATATATATATATATATATAATCTGTGTGTGTGTGTGTGTGTGTAAAAGAGAGAGAGATGATTTCTATAGCTATGATTTAAAATTAAATTTAGTCAAACTCATAAGGACCCTCAGTTTCACTATAGTATGGAGATCTTTATCTGGGACATCGATTACTCTCACTTTCTGATTCATATCTTCTTAGGTGGATTATTCTATTTTTTTAGGGGAGAATCATCTCCCAATTTCTTACCCTGGAAAATACTGGCTGTGGGCAATTCTGCATGAGGGAATGGGTAGGGCGAATTATTTCATAGATACATGTTTATCTTATAAGACATTTGGTTCTGACCAAAACATCCACAGACACATTTGGTCCACATCAAAAGGCCCTTGATATTTGTTCCTGTCACAAAACATTTATGAAGATGTTTGGTCCACAATTCATTATGGAATACAAACATTGAAACTCATTCAAATTGAATAAAAACATTTTTGGTAATTCTTGAGGAATCTTCCATTACATGTTGATTCTTGTTCTTCTTCATTTTGAAGTTCAGCAGTATTACTCTCAAGTTGATGAGCAATTTCTATTGAGTATATATTGACCCAATTATTGCTTTGATATTTGTTCTATCTGGATATGGTTTCGATGATACCAATTTGATTATTTTGGTATTGTCATGAGATCGGTGGCTGTATTTCAGTGTGACCATGAAGAACCTAGCTTATAACTTGATTATGGATGCTATTTGTCTTTTCACATTTCAAGTAACTTCCAATGTGGCCAAAACTTGTCTGTGGATGTTTTGGGATAGGACCAATATCAAGGACCTTTCAGTGTGGAACAAATAGCTCCCTGGACATTGTGGAATGGATGAAATATCTGCTAATAAAATGTTTAACATTTCTTCTATTTTCTGTTTAGGTCTTGTGACCCCAGTTTTGTTTCTGGCATTTTGTGTCCCAGCCTTTTTGTCATTTCTTCCAGTCAAATCAATTCCTCCCTCCTATGCAACATCCCTTGGATGGTACCCCAAGTTCCCCTGCATCTCCATGGTGAGCCACCAAATGAGAAGACAAGAGGGTTCACTAGTGCTGGGGTTATTGGCATATGAGGCCACATCATCCTTTGTTTTCAGGGCCACCCTGTGACTCGTAAGGTGTTTAGCAACATTCCTGGCCTCTTGTCATCATTCAATGCCAATAGATCCCCCATTGCTGTTCCTCTGCAATTGCGATGGCCAAAAATGTCTTGACTTTGATAAATGTGCTTTGGGAGACAATTTGTGTTGGGCTGAGAACCACTGAGTCACAGGAATACTGAGACTTCCCGGTTGATCTGAGGGTAGCTAGAGACCAAGGTAAATGGCCTCCAACTTCGAGCTTTCTCTGTTTATGCAGTGAGACATAATGTTATTTTTCATGTGAGTTATGAAGTGAAAAGTTTGGAAAGCACAGTAAAATCCACAGCATCCCTGCTTTGGACTCCCACTTTTCATCATCTCTTCATCTTTCCAATACTTGTCCTCTCTCAGCTACAGATCGATCCTCTTTCACGTTCTCTCTGTTAGTTTCAGTTCACATCACTTTTTAAAATATATTCATTTTAAATAATCTCTTGTGGGAAAAGAGATAAATATGTATTATCTGTCTGGCATTTTAAACTTAATTCTCTACCACAATATCCTCTAAAGCAGTATATTGGGGACTGGGGAACAGTCTTCTTTCAAATTACAATTTTGCTATTGCTTAGTTTTCATAATGTGGTTCATGGTATATTTTAAGAAATTATCACTAAACAATTTAATTTATGCAGCTGGTTCCCTGGACTTGCTCACCACAAGTAAGGCTGGCCATATGAGTGTTCCCTGTGAGGAAGAGAGCTGGCATTTACTCAGTTTTGTATGAGTAATCATTGCCCTCAAAAGTCTCCCCCATCTGATCAAACCTAATTCATTTAATCCTGTAAAGAAATCACTCTATATTAGTTGACGATTAAAATAATACGTTTTTAAATATTGAACTTTTCCATTTGCTTATGTGTTGAACTTGTGGTATGCAAATTTGTGGTTGATTCAATTGACTATAATAATTGTTGCCAGAGGGAGTAATTGCGGGTCAGCCAGAGAATAGACTCTGTAATCTGTCTCCTGAGATGAAAGTACCACATAGCTGAGCTGATGTAGTTTCATTTGGATATTTCCTCATTTTCCAAAGAAATGAAGATTACAGTGTTCCTGCTAGTATATACCACACCTTTGTGACTGTAAGATGTTGATTAAAAACTTGTTTCCAGTTCTTTTTTTGTCTTTGTTCATATTTGATGTGCTGTGACTTTTCAGTTTCTTCCATCAATAGGTGATGTCTATTTCTCCTATCATTCTCCCAAAAGGGAAGCCTTGTGCCCTGCTTTGGCCAGTGAAATGCAGGACTGATGATGATGCACCTATTCGAAGCCTAGTACCAAAGATGCCCCATGTACTTTTGTTCTCTGTGTCTCAGGATGCTGCCCAGCCCTCATGAGAACAAACATGGGCTAGATTGATGGAAGATGATAGAGCTATCCCAGCTAAGGCCATGTTTGACCACTGGCACTGGTCAACCAAATATTTGACTGTAGATGCTTTATTGAGCCCAGCCTAGAACTGGACAGGTGAGCCAAATCCAGTTCTCCCCTGCAGAGTTGTGAGCTAAAAGATGTATACACTCTTGTTGTTTTCAGCCACTAAATTTTGGTATGATTCGTTATAAAGTAAAAGTTGACCAAAATGGTGAGAAGTGGGAAAAATTACTCCTTTAGGTGGATGAGTTAGATAATGGTGCCCTTACTCTGGCAAAGAACTTTCCAGAAAGCGTACCATTATTCTCTCCCTTCCTTGGGTTTCCTTATTTAAGGCTGTAGCCTTCACATTCAGAAGTGGTAGCCATGAGATCTGGGTTGCTGCATCTACTGGAGACAACCATGTAGGAGCTGTGTGATCCCTAGGATGGAAGCCGAACTCTAAAAACTTCTATTATTTTTCCAAGATTGGATATCTGAACATGCTCCTGGACTTCCCAGAATACACTACTCACGAGAAGCTTTTGTTTAGAGGCAGAGGATATGGTACAGCAAGAGGAAGCCAATGAGGGCAGGCATCTGAGTCTTAGAGACATTCCAAAAATGCAGATTTTCCAGGGTCCTTTTTTTTTTTTTTTTGAGTGTACAGGGCTTGACTCTGTCACTGGCTTGAATGCCATGATCTATGTGAGGGATCTTGCCCTGGGGACACTTCAGAGTAGCTGTCAGTGCAGGGCACTCCTAAAGTATCTTGGTCATAATCCAGCTGAGGTTGTCAAATCCATTAGGATAGTTACAAACCATTAGTAAACAAACTGACCATGGGATTTTTAACCATAAATATATATATATATCATAAATCCCATTGCTCTTATCTTTATCTTGTCCACATGCCCCAAATCAGATATTCAGCATCCTTATAGGTGAAGATAGAGCTTTACCGCATCTAGTTGTTAAGTCATTTCCATCTGCAGAGTCTCAGTTTCCTGACCTGTAAAACAGAGTTAATTATAAACCTTTGCATAGGATTGCTATGAGGATTCCATAACATGATTCATGCAGAATACTTAAAAATACTGTTACCATTATTAAATAAACGAAGAACACTGAAGCAGTGTGACTTTACACAGAGTACCTCAGCTTAACTGGGTCTCAGTTTTCTCCCATGAAATTTGGGAAGTGATGTTATGATTGGACCCATCCAGTGATTATGTCTTGAATACTTTCAGATGAATTGATGCACTTAAACCCAGTGAGAGAGCCCTTTGTTACCATTAGTTGATGCCAGTTAGCATGTACTAGATGGGAAAGCTAGAAAAAGGACTTTTAATTATTCCTAGTTCTGAGAGGATAGTGCATAATTATATGGATAATCTAGTAAACAACAGCGAGCAGGCGAACTAAAGAAGGCTTGAGGTTTAGAAAAATCTATTGAGAGACGGTTGAGAAACTTTTGGCATTGAAAGTTTGGGCATCACGGAAAATAATCTGTTTAAAGTCACCTTGGTGTTGGCATCACTATTGTCTGTGAATTATTGGTGATCAGTGGACTTTCAGCAGTGCTCGGTGGACTGATGGAGACCATAAATTGGGATGTCACTTGCTAAAAACATTATGAGTACATTAAGGGAGAATAATGGGATAAGTGAAAAGTTTGGTTTGCCATAGTGCTCTTCTTAACTAAGACTTGATTTTATCTCTGAAACAATATTATATATGTGTGTGTATTCATGTATATGAATAATCCATACATTAAAATATTCCATTCAGTATATATTTTTTTTAAAAAAAGAAACCCTGAAAAGACATTGAAAAGTTGGCATTTTGGTATATTAAACTTTAATTGGGGAAAAAAATTAACATGCTTTTCTGCTAAATTTTATTCTGTTTTTCAAAGCAGCCTGTACATAGAGCAGCCTCATGAAATCTAAATCTAAGGAAATGCATATGTCATTCAAGTGTGCTCATTGGGAACACAATAAATAGATGAAATGCAAACATTTACTCAAAAATGTGGTTAAATGCATTCTGTTTTCCAGGTGACTTTACTATTTATGTTGAAATTAATTTTCATTTAGGAAAGAGATAAATTATAATTTACTCATTTCTACCTGATCTTAAATTGGAACTAATATTAAAACTTCAGCTCTTGGGTTCCTGGGTTAATTGAGAATCCTGAAAGTAGTTTTTTACCCCTCTGGCATTTTTGACAAATAGAGTTTTCAAATTGCTTAGTAACATAATTTAATATCTATAAAGTAAAAATAAATTCACTAATAAGTCTACAACATTGTTTATTCTTTCTTCTTGAATAATTCACTCTTAAAATACTGCCTCAGTGAGCAAGGTGCCCTTGCATTCTGAAAGCACCATATGGATAGGGTAAAATATGATCCCAATTACTCTTGCTATTTTATATGGAATGGCAATATAGCCAGACAGTTTAAATACCTGTAACTTGTCAACCTCTCATTTGTGGTTTCCCACAGGACCAAGGCAGTATAGTATGTTTTTACTAACTACAGATGTTTGCCATTTTTAACTGTAATAAATGTACCACGAGTTTTTAAAGCATTATATTATTCTATCCCATTTAAAGATAAACATCTGTTTGCTTTAAAATAGGAATAAAGCATGTGAATCATAGAAAAATTGACACATTTTATTAGCCATATGTACAAACTTTAGAAACAGGCTAACTTCCAAAAATTATTGTGGACAGGCAATTATGTGTTTGAAGTTTCACAAGAGGATGATTCATTACCTGAGTGACATCAAGTATTTGTTTGCATTTTGAATGTTGTTGTAAGAAGGCAGCTACTAGGGCGTGTTGCTTTTTTGGACTCTTATTTACAGAGGTGTGACCAAGATGACAGGTAACTGAAATTAGCCATTGTTGATAGATAAAGAATTATGATCCTCAGCAAACATAGCTTTAGATGAAACAGTGCCGATGAAATGGATCCTTATTCCTTAAGCAGAAAAAAAGAAAAACGATGTGTCTGAGGATAATGTATAACCTAAGTTGTATTTTCACATGTGAAAATTAAAATGTAGGCTACCAATGGACACTGTTTTACTCTGTAATTTCTGCAAATTTGGATTGACTTTCATGACCCTGTACAGTCTATGGTGCCAAGCTTGTAATCTTGTAAACATAACTTTTTTTTCACAAAAGATGAGCATCATCATCTTCCATGTCTATACTTTAACAAACCAACTGACCAAAGTTAGTTTGCAGTTAAGATTTAATTAAAATTGGAGAGTCTTTCTGACATCCCACACAATTCATAGAAGGCATGTATGTACCTAACTGGAAGAAACATATTCAGGCATGTAATTTATTATCGTTCTGGTTATCTCTAAATTGTTTTTAGGTTAGGGCAGAAAACCACAGTAATGTGCACTTTCCAGAGCATATGTCCACCAGATATAGATGATGAAAAGGTTTCCATAGGTCCTTAGATCATGGGTAGACTTTTCTGATGTAAGAGACAGCCAGCATTGGTGATTCTTCATCATCCTATCCCTTTAAAAGACCCTCCTTGCACACTGGGCAGTCAACTACTTTCATCAGAAGATCATGGGAAGTGCCTCTCTCTAACACTCTTTGAATTGCAACATGTCACTGAAGTATCTTTAGTATCTATCTGCCTTTCACTGGAAAGTAAGTTTGACAGTAAGCTTTATCCTGTGCCTTTTGTTTTCTTTTATTTCAGGAAGAGAAAAAAGTTTTGAGTAAAATTGTTTTAAATATATAAATTCAGTAGAGTCAACCTAGTTATTCAGTTTGCATGCAAATAGAAATGCCTTCCTCTCCTTTCCCCCTTCCTCTCTTTCCTTTCTTCCTTCCTACAGGGTAGCAATTACAGCAACTCAAACACAAATAACCAAAAATTATCATTAAATTCATGCAGTGTATATTCTTTAGTTTAAGATTAATGTTAAATGAAAGGTGATCGTTTTGGAGGCAAGTACATATTCATTAAGAAGCTTTTCTGGTACATTTATATATTATCTCAATATCTTTTTTAATTACAAAAGTGAGGTAAAAATGATCATTACTGTCATTGTTCAACAATATGGGACTATTTAGAATTTTTAATTGTGAATCTAGAGATAAATTATATGTACCTGACTAGAAAAATACAGTTAGGAATTATAAGGAATGTACACATATTCTAGCCTTATTCCATGTAACATTTCTAAGTGTCAAGTTCGTGGCACTTTTTTGAGATGTTGGTTTGAGATAATGAAGTACACTATTATGAACTCTTGATTATGTAAGGAAAATAAACTGGCAGGGGATGTTGTTTTCCTTAACAAGTGCTGTGATAAGCAAGATCCTCTTCGAACCTAATGATAGCACAGACGCTTTTCAACCATCATTTATACTCTGCAGTCAGAGTGGGTCTTGAGGTCAACTGTGACTTTGCAGGTTGAACCTTGAGGAAGATTAACCATTAGAAAAAGGTGACTATGGCCATGCCACCCTGAAAAAGCCCAATATCATTTGCTCTTGGAATCTAAGCAGGGTGGGGCCTGGTTAGTACTTAGATGAGAGACCACCTAGGAAGACCAGGTGCTGTAGGCATAAAAAATAAAAAATAAGGGCTTGTAAGCTGACAAGGTCCTCGGAATCTATAAGATCAACCAAGGGTTGCCTCGCCTAAAAGTTTTTTTTAAGTAATTGAAAAGAATTCTTTATATGGTTATTTTACTTTACCATTAATATCTGATATCAGTGCCTGCCTTCATGATGAAAAAGTTTTATAAAAGATAATATTTCACTTTACGTTTGGTTTGTTTTGACTTAGAAACATAATGAAGTAGCAGTATGTGTGCTCATGTGCAGAGTGCATCTGTTCATGGATATGTGTCCTGGGCAGCACACATAGCCCTATGGAAAAGAAAGGCGAAGAGTGGCTTTAAACTGGAGTAGGCATATCATCTGTATGCATTTGTCTATGATTTTGCCTATGACTGAAAAAAACCTACCTATGAGATTCATTCCACCATCTATCTGTTCAATAATATTTATTGAGTGCCCATCATTGATGCTGATCAAGCACCTACTACTACATACCAATCACCATGTTTGGTTTAATGCAAAGATCAATAGTACAGTTTCTTTTCTTAAAAAAATTACACATTATTGAGAGCTACAGACATGATTTTAAAAACTAAAAATTTATGAGTATTAGAAATAGAGATATAATATAGAAATTTAATAGTGGTTGCTTAATGTTACCCAAGTGAGTAAAGCTATGAGAAGACACAGAGGTGGAATTTGGACTACCTGAAAGAGCTTTTGCCAGGCACTTGCTATTTACTGTTAAATTTTTCCAGTGACCATCAGGTAATCCCATTTTTGCCTTTTAATGAGTAAGGAACTGAAGGCCTCCAGAGGTAAAGCAGCCTGCATCAAGGGAAATACCTAACCAGGAATAGAGCTGGGGTTTCAATCTCAGTCCGCTTAATTCTAGAGCCCATTTCATCATTCCTCCATGTTGGATCTTTTGGGATAAAGAAGAGTTCACTAGGTAGCATGTAGAGGAAAGAAAATCTCAACCTGAGAACAGAATGGGTGGAAAAGCTTTTAAATGTCAACAAGTTGAGTTGTGACCAAAGCATTTTGTGGGGAATGGCAGCAAGAAGGAAGACACTTGGGGTAGGGTGGGGAAGGGATTATCACATTGCTGGAACTAAGAGTTACAATCCAGGTATGAGATGCAAGAGAATGGCAGACAGAAGGCTGGTCATCCATTTGTGACGAAAGAATTCTTTGTTTATTTTAGAGAAGCACCATCGGCATTTGAAAAATTTTATCATGATTTCAACCTAGATAAAAGTTTATTTTATCGTACCCTAAATCTTGATTTTTGATAGTTCCAAGCCCCCCCCTTTTTTTTTATATTTGGACAGGATGCATATAATTATTTATGGATACCAGACTTCCATGTATGGACCACAGCTTGCATGCAATTTGTTTTTATTTCTTTCCCTGTTCTTATTTTTATGCCTTGATATTTTATATCACTGGGTTCACTTCACTTTTTATACTTTTATCTCCACTAATGCCATCCATCCTCACCAGTCCTGCTAACCTATGTTAAATCTGTCTGTCTGCATTGCCACAATTTTCTCAGTTTTTTGTGGCATATTTCACTCTCTCAGCATTTTTAGGAATTTAGGAAGTAAGAGATGAGGCATAGCATGTTCACCTTACTGCCGTACTACAGTATCACTAAACAAAATTAATTAGATTAGTTAATGGATGAATTTAGGTAGCAATCAAGTCATTCCGTGGCAAATGGAATTTGCTTTCATCCTTTTGAAGACTTAATCCCAATTTCCCTTAGAGTCAGTCTTCCCAGTGCACTACAGTTTTGAAGCCTGTCCTGTGCTGGATCAGGCTTCCTGCTAGTGATATTTTGCAATGGGGTTTCAGATAACCAGGTTTTTCTTAGGCCAATGTTGACCATTTTACACCAATACAGTGTTGATTGTATCATAAAAATTGTTAACTATCCCCCTTAATGCAATTTTTTCAGTGAAAGCGAATTAGTTGTTTCAGTACTCAATGGTTTTGCATGTACATTTAGTTATGAGGAAAATGGTTTATTAATAGTTGTAGTGAGCCTAGGAACAGTGAATAATGGTTGATGTTTTTGCAGGAAAGTGATAAGCTGGCGGACAAAGAGGTCAATCAGGAAGGGTTATCAAAGAAAACTATCTCGATTCTTATAGGATCTCTGAAAAACATCAGATTTTGGCTGAGAAGTACACATGACCAGATATCTCTGTGTTAAGTTGTATGTAGCTTGTGTGCCTTGATTTCAGATTATTTTATGCATTTAAATGTTTTGATTTTGACATCAACATTGAATGTCATTGAGCTCCAAACATGCCTTGCCAGTGTCCCTTGCTTTACTTTTAAAGGTGTGCTGAGTTTTCAATCCTTTACTTTCCCATTACTGTATTAAAAGGTAAATGACATTCAAATCACATTTGGAGAGCTGACCAGCAATTTTTGCCGGCAGCATGCTGGCTTGAGGATTGGGATTTCTTAACTTAGTTTTTACCTCAGGAAAATTGCAAACCTTTTTTTTTTTTTTTTAATTCATAAACTTCACGCCTCTTGCCCTCAGCTTAGTTTAGTTTTGTAAGGTTTTTGTTTGGTTGGTTTTTGTTTTTAAGTCAGTTTTTTTATTTGTAAAATGACTAGGCTCGAGTCCATATTTTTAAGTTCTTTCAGCCTTAAAATCTGTGGCTAGGATTATCTTTCATGAACACTTGCTTCCGAGACCATTCCCCTTTATCTCAAAGCATGAAATAATCTCCTGGAATTGTGTCATTTTAGGAAATGAGTCTAAAGCATTGATCAGAAAGTAATGATGCACATAAGGGAAGTGTTCTGAAATATCGTTCTGTTCCGAATCTTTTGTCTTTTTTTCTCACGGCTAAGTTATTTTTCTAGAACCCAAACTGTGATTGCTCTTTAATCATGGGGACTTTGGGATATGGATTACTGACAGAAAAGGAAAGGTCCAATTTGTTTCTCCAAATTATTATGATTTTATAATTACTGCTGTTATTAATATATGCCATTCACTGAGCATTGCTCTTTCAAGGCACTCTACTGTTTTATGAGACAGAGATTGGCATCTTAACTTACAATTAAGGAAACTAAGGCACAGAGCTGTTCAGTGGCATAAGGTTACATATCTGGCAAATGATGAATTCAAGATTTGAATGCTCTACCGTATTAGATTTTTGCTCTTTGGCTATTGTTATGACTCTTCACAGTTTATATTATTTTATATCTCCTAACAACACAGTGAACAATCCTTGAACTAGGGAACTTTTTAAAAATTATCCTTTTTCATATATCTTCATGGCTCTTACAAAGTCCAGGAGCATGTGATTAATCAGAGCTGGGAACTCATGCAGATTTGTTTTCTGACCCAGTCCTATTAGCTAATTTGAAAGAAGATAGCTCATTAAAAAAATAGGGATTTTTGCCTCTGGATTTTGCCAATCTTTTACATCTTTTAGAATTGATATTCAGTAGAATAGAATGCAATTCAGTTATACCTCTGAGCCACATATATGCTCTGTTTCAACTAGTAACACAGGAAGGTTGACTGATAGTTATTCCTTCAAAACACTGGGTTTTTAGCAGTGCCTACTTGAAGCCTGATACAATAAAAGATACTGCAAAGGAATAAAATAGCATTTATCTATAGTCTGTAGATATACTATTTCATTTGGTGCTCAAGCCCTTATAAAAAAAATATATGACTTTAATACTACTTTGCATTTGAGGAAGAAATTGAGGCATGAGGAAGTTAAATAACATGATCCGGGTCACAGACTATTGGTGGAACAGGAAATGAAAATCCAGACATTGTGACCCAGAACTGGCCACCTCAGTGGGACCCTTGGTGGGTGTGGTCAGCTCTAGCAAAGATGCTGGATGTAGGAGTGGCCACTGGAATTTGTTATTATCGAGAAGTTCATTTTTGCTGTGAAAATTGGGGCTGGGAAGGCCAGTCCAGGCCAAAGAAATATGTAGAAAAATAACAGAGGCATGAAATTATAATGGAGATATTTATGGTGCAGCAGTTAAGCTGACAGAAATGTCTTGTGTACAAGGTGCAGTGGCTAAAAGGTGGGTGAGGGTCAGCTTGCAGAGAGGGACAAAGGGCAAACAAGGCAAACCACCTCAGGACTATTTATCAGACATTTACACAGAACTAACCACATGTCCACTTACACAGTAATTAATTCCTCATAATGCAGTTATGTGTTATTATTACCATGCCCTTTTCACAGACTGAGAAGCTGAGTATTCAGAGTATTAACTGGCCCAACATCACAGAGCTAGTAGGAGGTAGAGCTGAGATTCAAACTGAGGGATTTTTGCTCCAGGGGCCATGATTGTCACTATTGTGATGTTGTAGATATTATTTGGGAGTGGAGTGGTGTAATGACTTGTGTGTGTGGGTGGGGGGAGGTGGATGTGAATGTGTGGTGTTACTGTCACATTCCTCATGGGGGGGATGGTCAGTATCTGTGGTAGGATGGTAGCAGTGAACAAGAGTGAGACATGAGAAAGATGTATGCGACAGGATTGGGGTATGGAAGTAGGAGCTGTGAGGTCGAACTGTGGCCCAGTGCTTCCCTAATTGCCATGTGACCCTGCATCCTGGGTGAGCCCCTGTGATCTGCTTTCCCTGTTAACCTAGTGGCGAAGCACAGCAGAGCTGTGGGAATGAATTCTATCTAGTGTGGCCCTTTTGATCTCGAGGAATAGCAGGCCATCCACTTGCCCGTGCCCAGCAGGTCAGCTGGAAATTGGAGTCTAGAGCTCAAGAAAGAGATCAGGGCTATAAATGGATTTAGGAATCACCTCCAGCCATGTGAGAGTTGAAATTGCTCATGAGGGATGAATAGAAGGCAGGAGGGGAGGGTGGGCTGGTGACCAGCTGGCCACCTCCTCCTAAGAAGGGGTCAGGATGATGAGATTATAGAGACCATATTATACTTCTCTCTTGTAACACAGTTCATATCTTTTTTTGGTATGTGCAGCTGTTTGTTGAACTCTTTCTTCACCTCAGCGTTTTTTACCCGTACATCCTGAGATTGAGGTGAGTGGTCCTGACACATTTTTTTTATTGGCCTCCACATTTGCTATTTCTTTGGATAAAATCACTTCAGCAGCGTGAACTCAATATAGCCTCATAGTTACTAAATCTGTATACAAAACCTAAAACCAGGTTTTAATTCATTTTTGGTGTCACAAAGTCATTTTCTTTTCTACGGGGCATTATATGTTGCCAGGGAAATTATGATGGTGTCATTTGGTGTTTTGTTAATGTATCTATTTCCTTAATTTAATTTGGAATTTGAAATGTAGCTTGCGATTAAAGTTGTTGGAGTGATTGCCCAACATAACAAATTTCAGCAATGGACTTTGAATTATCTTCTGCTATTGTCTTTTTTGCTTATTTATTCCAAAGCCCCTTAGTCCACATTTGCCTCCGTCTGTTAGGCAGCTTACTCTTGCCCTAAGGTTCACCTCAGCAAGCTGTGCCGTTCAGAAGAAACAAAATGGACCTCAAGAAGCCTTACTAAAGTAACAGAGGTCCTTACTTAAGATATTGAGGACATGTACGAGTGTGGGTTATGGGGGAGAGCATCTCATCTCACTGCAGAACTTCCCCTCAAATTCTCACTAAACTTCTCTTTCCCCAAATCCCACTTCTGTTAGTATCTGCTCAAATTTCTGCTTCTCTTCTTTATTCTTCTCTCTCTCCTTCAGCCAGCACACCCTTCCTCACTTTTTGAATCTTTGTATATTATATCTTACCTCTTCTCATCTCCCTTACTGCATACACACTAGCAGACCTTGTCAAACCCATCATTATTTTCTTCGTTCTTATTCATCAACATCAGTAGGCGGAGAATCAGAAATTTTAATGTGTTGTCCTTGTCACTAATATTGATTTCATCATGATAATTATTGAAATAGAATGAGCCATATTCAACAAATTGTGTACAGTGGATTCATAGCCGAAGAACACTTGTGTTTGGGGATGTTAGTACAATTTCACTGGCCTTTGCAGACTGGTGGTGCCGACTTCTTTTGGAATCTGTCTCTGTCCTTTTTTTCCCCTAGGCTTTAGTAGCAAGTGCTAAATGTACCCAACTGTTTGTAGACCTCCCTAGAACACCTCGTTGGGGAGGGGAGGTGAGTCTAACTGAAATTCTCCTTTGCCTGCTCTTCCAACCCCTTCCTCAGCACACACAAAGCAGGTAAAAACAGTCATAAGGATTTCCTGAAAGTTCCTTTCACTTATTCAAAGATATGTTAAACCTGGTAAAAATGGATACAAGAAATTCCATGGAACATTCCACTAGACATTCTGTGGATGGGTAGATAGGTGGATGGGTGATATATGATGGATGGATGGATGGATGGATGGATGGATGGATGGATGGATGGAGTGTGTGAAGAAAAGTGATTCATTTCCCCCCTTTAGTGTGTGATGATGAGAGAAGTTGGTGGGTGCTTATGGCACGGTTATAGATATATGTGAACTTGACTTCACATTTGTTTAGCATAAGTTCAAGAAGACACTCATTTTCCTTCTAGCAATTTGTGCTTCTAACCCTTTACCTTCCAAATTCAGAAAGGCCAAGTAACTTTTCCAAGGACCCTGGATGAATTCATTAGAGGTGGACCTTGGCTTCCTGTCCAGAGGTACTTTGCTGCTGAGCAAGGCTAATAACAGTTAAACACTTGAGAGTTTGGAAAGCTTTGTCTTTCCTCCTGCTGCACATTACTATTCCCAGTGAGTTACCCAGTTGGATAAGCCTACATTTTGTCATACGGCTGCATGATGTGTGGCATATGGGGAGACTGGGAGGGATGGTGCAAAATCTAATCTGTCACTAAGTCAATTTAGTTCAATCCTGTTAATTATGGACTTTATTGAACACTAGATGTACTCATATCTTATAAAATTTTATTAATCTCTCTAGCTCTTTCAGATATGACAATATATGATGTGCTTCAGGCTTAGAAACTTGACAAAGAGCCTAAGAATATTTTTTCTCTGAATTTTTAAAAAGTATTAATTAAGCTATATTATATGAATAAGAAATATATAACGGAAAATAAAATGCAGATCTTTACTGTTTCTCTTCAGCTTCAGAATATAATTTTGTGGTTAAACTACATTTTTCATTAAAAATTTTTAAATAACTATTTAATATATATGTGTGTGTACACACACACACACACACACACACACACATAAAGATAAATACTTAACAAAGTGTAATACAACTGAGTTGAATTACTAAATATTATGAACCAATATGGAAAAGCAAAGCAAAACATTAAAGATACAGTCTGTTGTTGAGATGGTAATTTGATGGTTAACTACAAGTTATCTTTAATGGAATATCATTATAATTTACCCCAGAGTTAATGGAAAATGTTTTTTAGGAAGATAAATTTTGCATGAAAACCTTTGGTTGCATTGCGATAATGTAAATAAAAGACAGAAAGGCTGAATCTAGTCTGAAATTGTCATATTTAGGTGTGGCTGGATCTTGACAAGGCTTGAGCATGATGGGCTTAGAGAGAATCTTGAGTCTAAATTCATCATCTCTCACTGATTCCAGCTGAGACCTTGGAAAATTTAAACAATTTTTTTGCTTAGATTGCCATTATCTGTAAAATCAATTAACAATACTTCCTTTTCTCTGTAGATTATGAATTCGATAGCATTTTTTTCTAGTGGACTTCTTGTACATACTCAGTTGCTGTTAGTACCCCTTAAAATATTTTGTAGTCTGCCTCCTGGTTTTTGTAAAAATATCTGTACATTTCTATTCTCCATTCACCTTATTGTCATACTCCCTTCTTTACTTGTTGAGTGAAGGCCCCTGATTTCTTGATATTTTTCTTTCATTTGTTTAGAGATTTAAAAAACCCACAATTCTTAGTGCTTCCAATTTATTCTTTCATTATTTTTCTGAATGCTAATAATAATAATAATAATAATAATAATAATATTCTTTTCCTTTAAAAAAGGATCATCTTAAAGTTTAAAAGACTTTTTTTTATTCATACTAGTAGAATTGGCATTTACAAATAGGATGTGAAATTATGTGGAATCTATTTTAAAATATTTTAAGTAATTAACATAAATAATATTTTTCACTGCCAAAAAACTTGTTGTATAATTTTCTTTCTGTGTAATTAATTGCAAGTAGTTGTGATAATATGATGATTCAGCTTATTTTGGAATATTCTGTTTAATCGTATAATCCGATTGAGGAAAAGCTGCTTTCTCTGGATTTGGGCACAGTTATGGAGGCTGGCCAGGTAAACTTGGCATTATCTTTCTTGAAAATATGTTTTTAATATTTTATATCTTTAATCTTTTACATGTCCATATATTACAATAATTTTTGCAGTATTTATCATCTATTAAATATGTTTTTAGTACTAAAAAATAAAAATCTAGAATTAAATAAAAGAACCTCAGGAAATTAATATAAAATTTCAACCCAGGATGAGTTTAATTATGCATATGCAAATATAGATGATCATGTTTGAGAAGAAATATTATCAAATGGTAAATAATAGAAAATTAAATTGTTACTCTTCCTACTTATTTCTTAGACATTTCAAAATGTCAATATTTTATTTTGTAATATAAGATGACATTAATTTATTTATATTATTCTTTAGTTTATGAAAGTGAAATGTGACTAATATTATTTTTGGATTTTGTATTGTTTCATTGTATTATATGTACAGATATTGTTATTTCAATTTTTTTCAAGCATCATTGTTATTTAGATTAATGCTGAGAATTTTCATTTGAAACTGTATTTCATAAGTTAGCATATGTACATTTGACTCTTCTGTTTCCTGCTGAGGTAAATTGATTTATGAAGAGTTGTTTACAAAGAACACTCTTAAAGTGTTAAAGATAGGTTTCAGTAGATTAAATTCGTAAGGACTGCTAACAAGTTATTCCTTTATAGTCATTTAAAAATGTTTGCAAACCCTTACACTGTGTGGGCAGCTTAACAGTGAACCAAGGTTGAAAATGAAATTGCAGGTTATAAGCAAGTGTTCCTTTCAATCAGCTGGTGGCCCTATTTAAACTTCAGTACTCTCCATCCACTAAAGTTGACTTCTGAGATTTCATTGGCCATAAATAAAGGAAAATATAAGTGATGCATCCATTATCTGTCATGTTTTCATGCATGAGAGGAAAGCAGAGGATGCTTTGTGGTTCTATTTCTCATGCCAAGAGGGGTAGTTAAATCAGATTTCTGCAGGACTTCTAGACAATCCCTAAAGCTAGGCGAACAGGAAGAACTAAATGTCCCCAGCACTTTCCAAGGTGAGAACTGAAGATACTTGCCCTTGGTCTCCCCTTCTAATAAGCAAATGCTGAAGGAAATCCTTCCAGAAAATAAGTGAATCTTGAATGCATATTTGCTGTCCAGAAGATCCCCCAAAAAGCCCTTAAAGAAGACCCTTTGATCGTAAGCTAAAGCGTTAGCGGTCAATGGTCTAAGTGTGGGTCCTACTTTACTGAATCCAACACTTTTCTAAGTAGAATAGTAGAGAAACCTGCTCCATGTTGTCAGTCATGGTGCTTTGACTTCATTGTCTCATAAACTAATGGGGAAACAACAGAAATAATTCAAAACCAAGAAGAAAACACCATCTTCAGTGATACTAAGGAAGCAAGCTATGAACGCTTGTCAAACGAACACAGCCTAACCTACCAACCATGGCAGGGAATGGCCACAATCAGTGACATTTAGTCTAAACTGAGCTTTTGAAGACAAGCATCTTAAGGAAAGGAGCTCCCCAGAAATTGGGGGCACACATGGGAAGGGGTCAGTGATTGCCCCCAAAGGAGCAATATCCTGGTATAGGTGCCTCCTATTAAATGTTATCATAGGTGTGTATGTTTAGGAAAAAGCATAGTCTATATAGGGTTTGGCAATATCCATAGTTTCAGGCTTCACTGGGGATCTTGGATCTTATCTCCTGTGGCTAAGGAGTGATAACAGTAACACTTGAAATAGATGTTTGCATATTTAATACATGAGGACACCAAGACACCTAAACCATGTAACGTGGTCCTGTTGATGTTATTTGACTGAGGTATGGAGTATGAGGGAGTGAGATTCATTTTTCCTTTTTGTTCCTTATTCCCTTTGTTTTATAGGGTTTAATTTTTCACTTTATGTTTTAATATCATGAGACTGTTTTATTTCTATAATTATTTAAAAAAGAGTAGAGAATATTTTTTTCAAACTTTGAATTCCAGATTTGCTTCCCTTCCCACCCTCCCCACTCCCCACCCCCCTGAACAAGAAACACCTTTATTACATGGGCTAACATAGTAGGAAGGAGGGTTTACTTGCATTTCTGGGCCTTGGTTTTTCTCAGATTGAACACCAGCTCCTTGCCCTCTAGCACGCAGCCATCTGTTCAGCCACATTGACCTGTTCTTGAAGCAATGCATTCGAGAAGCTTGTCCTACTGAATCTGCTCTTCTAGAAGACTTCTAATTTGAGTATTCTTTTCCCTCCTGAGATACTTTTTCAGAATATTCTTTGATTGTTTTTTAAAAAATCTCTTGCTTCTCAGGAGTCAGCTTGGCCCCTTCCTGCATCCCAGGGACAGTGCTTAGTGGGATGTGTATCATTGTCTGTCTGGTACACTGTCAGTGTTGCATACATCTTAGACAACACTCATAATCCTTGTTCACACATACAACATTTGGAACACCAGGAGAAGTTTCCCACATCCATCTTCAAGGCACAGTACTTCTTGTTTCTCCCTGCACGTGGAGCATCCGTGTGTGGCGGGGGCCAACCTTTGTGTTGGCAGCGGGGTGTCCAAGCTCCTATTTTTGCTTCTTGTGGTAGGTTTCTCTTGCTCCCAGTCATGCAGCACTTCTGCCAATTGTCACGAGACATGCCCATGGCCTGTCACCCTCTGGAAAGAACCAGATGTGCTTTAATGGTTGTATTGATTATTTGGAAAATTTCTGACTTATTCTTTTGGCCTGATTTCAGAAAATTAACTGAAAGAATTATTGACAATTCAGAAGATCCTGTGGGAGAATTATTTATAGATCCAAACCTCTGCCTTGGTGGTCATGGCCTCATCTTTATTGAAAAGTAAAGTTGTTTTGGAATTATAATAATGGGCATAGATAGGCTGTCTGTTATTTAATTAAATTTTCACACTAGTTTTGATTAAAAATATCTTGATAAGAACTATGTGTTGAGACAGGTTAGACATTTCGGATCACCTTTATAATAAGTTAAAAACAGGTCAAGAGACAGGAAATGAAGACTGGAGGTGAGCAAGGAAAATCTCAGAATGAGTGAGTAAGTCTCATAGAAGTTTCTTCCAAAAAGAGCCTTCTTAAAGCTCTTGATTGAAGTTTTGAAAGAGTCTACATCATGGCAGAGCGAGGTGTGCCCAGAGTGTAAAATGATAAGAAATAAGAAAGAACATTTGGAGAAAATGTGTTTGCCTGTGATGTGTGATTTTACTGCAGTTCTATCTAGAGAACACTATGTATGATGACTGCTCACAAATTTGTAGATGTAACTGTTGCTTCTAACACCATTTCTGGTGACTTATTTCATGGCTGTCTTGGAATGGGTCCATCTTCAAAGGACAGAAAAATGTGACTTAGTTTTTTATGCTTGAGTTTCTCAGTGGCCTATAGATAAGCATTTTCCAGACTTGAGGATTTCACAGCCATATACTTTTTTTATCTTTTAATTGAGGGACTACCATAGTGATATTCTCCATCGTTTGAGAAAAAGGAGGATCATTTTAAAGTAAACTTTTGGTTAATGGGTAAGATACAGATAGTAAAATGCACAAATCTTAAATGGGCAACTCAAAGAATTTTCACAAAGAAAGCACACAGTTGAGCTAGCACCCAGAATAAGAAAAGAAAACAGTAATAGCCACTGAGGCCCCTCATTCTTCCTTAGGGCCACTCCAGCCTGAGGTCCCCTATGGTAACATAAGTAACCACAGATTTGTGTTGCTTGTTTTTAAATATCCTGTTAATGGAATCACACAGCATGTACTCTTTTGTATCCCCTTTATTTCATTGAACATTGTGTTTCTGAGTTTCCTTCATGTGTTGGTGTGCGGTCTTTCATTCTTAACACTGTGGAATTCCATTGAATGAATATATCACAAATTTTAGCCATTTAATGGTTGATGGACATTTAAGTAATCTCTAATGATGAGCTTTTATAAATCATGCTGATAGTAAAATTCCACTTTGTGCCACTAATTGACTATATCTGAATATTTATGTTGAGTACGTATCAGAGAATGTTATTACTGGGCCAAAAGGTATTTTTATATGCTTGAGCTTTCATGCTGACTTCCAGTTTTCCTAAGTCTTTGCTTTAATTCATGTTCTCCCCAACAGTGTTTGAGAGTTCCAGTTTCTTTTCCACTTCTCCCCAATACTTGTCATTGTGTATCTTTTTCATTGTAGACATTCTTATGGATATATCATGGTATCCTATTGTGGTTTTCAGAATTTCCAAGGAAAGCACATTTAACAGCAAAATTAGAGAGTGTCATTCTAGGAAAATATATAAAATGGTTGGCAATTTTTGTTGACCTGCAAATTTGTAAACATACATATCGTAAATATAAATGCTGAAAAATCACAATATAAAACTTTCTTCTTATCACATGACATGGATCTCATATTTTTCTTGACATGCCTGTGTTAAATTATGGGTTTTTTTATTAGCTACTTCAATACAAACTCAGGTAGGGGAGCCTGGATATTCAATTCATTCTGGTGTTTCCATTGTTATTACATTCATAATTGAAAATAAAATTAATATCTATATACTGGTTTTCTAAATCTAGACTATTCTGACAATATTGAGATAAGCTAGAGAATAACAGCTAATTTGCCTGAGGCTTTCTATAGGGCCATGAAGAAAGTGCAGGTTGCCCTGCAAGTTGGGACCAGAGAAACTGACCTTCACTGCTTAAGTTTCTCTCTATGTGGGCTCAGAGAGAGGATGCCAATCCCAGCTGGACCCACCCAACGTAGACAGAAATGTGTCTCAAATGGATTTTGTCACCCATAAAGTGCCTGCTGTTGACCAGCACGTGTCTACAGGACTTTAGAATCAAGAGCTCAAGATGATTCTAGAGGCTGCTTTTCATCACACAAGACTTCTTTCTCTGTATGGGGTTGCCACATTTTAGCTCATCAGTTCACAACTACTTTGATGTCCCATTTTTATCCATTAGACATTATTCCCAGCAGTGACTTCTGCCTTATGGGTGATTAGAAACCAATCATTCTAGACTCAGCCACTGAAGCTCAAATATCTCAGTTGCTCATCAAAAAATTGTTTTGGGATAAATCTTCCATGAAGTTCATGACTCTTGAGCTTTAAAGCTTTTTACTTATAACGACCCATTATAAGACCTTGTATCTAATTTTGTAGTTGTAATCTTGTATTCTTGCTCTTAAAGTAGTTTTACCCCAAATTGTGTGAAGTAGTGAGATTAAGGATGGTTGCAGTGAGACAATACTACTAAATCTCCTAAATCTCACTTCAGTGTGTGCAATTTCTACATGTTATGGAATTTATAAGTTTGGCTTTTCCTGGATATTTGGAAAAGACATTTGCAAAATTTTGTATGGATAGTATGGTATTTTTTTCTCTAAAGAAAAGGTAATAGAATTGTTTTTCCTTCCAGGTAATTCAGTATCTACTTAGCACATTACAGAAACATATTCCTATATTGAGATTTGCATCTGCCATGATCTAATACTAGCAAGATGCTACTTTAAATATATTTGCGCACACTTCCATATCTAAATAATACATATATGTTTACAGTAGTTTTACAGTGTTCAATTTGGCTGCAAATTTTTAATAAACATGTGGTAAATGACTATATTAGGAAAATAATAAAGTAGAATAAATGAATGATTTTTCTTCCTCTAGAATGAACAATATATTTTCAAGATGAACACGGATAGTTGAACTATTTGGCTCTTCCACTACAGTTTTCTTTTGGAATAGGACCGTAGTTTTTTTTTAATCAGAAGAAATTTTTAACTTTCTTATTAGTCTGTGCTTTCAATGTGTTAACAAAATCAAATCCACTATTTTAAAAAAAGTGGTGTGCTGAAAAGAATCTTGGCTTCAGAGTCCCGGTTTTTGAGTAGGAGCTACATATGTGTTGTGTGATTTTGAGTCTGTAACTTATTCCATTTTCATATCCTCAGACAAAATAACCTAGGAATGTCACTTGATATGAAAGCCATTAGGCCTTATTAAACTCTCAATTGCTATACAAATAAAAGGTGATATTATTTATTGTTATTTTTATGACTATTAATTAACTTTTAACTTCAAAGTGAAAAAAAGTTCAATTTTCTTTACCTAAAAAAGAATTTGGCAGGCAACAAAGGCACAGAAAAGATAAGTTGACCTTCATTAAAATTACAAAACTTGTATCAAAAGACACTATGAACAGAGCAAAAAGACAATTTACAGAAAAAGACAAAATAATTTTATATGTTTGATGAAAGATTGAAATCCAGAACACATAAAGAACTCCTATAATTTAACAGCAGAACTCCATACAACCTGATTAAAATATGATCCAAAAGTTGGAGTAGATAGTTCACAAAAAAGATATTCAAATGGCCAATGCACATATGAAAAGATGTTCAGTAGAACTAACACTAGGGAAATGCACATCAAAACCACAATGGGATAGTACTTTACACACACTAGAATCGCTATTGTTAAGCACACACGCAAATACACACCCAGAAAATGACAATAATTGTTGATAATGTGGAGGAATTCAAAGCTTGTGCATTGCTGTTAGGAATGTGAAGTGATGTAGTGGCTGTGAAAATGGTATGTTGATTCCTCAAAAAATTAAACCTTGACTTGCCATATGATCCAGCAATTCCACTACTGGATATGTACATAAAACTAATGAGAGCAGAGACTCGAATGAATATTTGTACACCCATGTTTAGAGCAGCATTATTCACAAGAGACAAAAGGTGGAAGCAACCCAAGTGTCCATTGACAGATGAATGGAAAAATATAACGTGTGCGTATGTAGATCTATATGCACACACATACTTACATGTATTTACATACAGTGGAGTATTATTCAGGCTTAAAAAGGAAGCAAGTCTGATGCATGATATAGTATAGAACATCTTGAAGACATTATGAAATAAGTCAGTTGCAGGCAAATACTGTGTGACGATAAAAATATGAGCAACCTAGAGTAGTCAGATTTATAAAGACAAAATAGAATGGTGGTTGACAGCCCTTGGAAGTAGGGAGGAATGAAGAGTTATTGTTTTACTGGTACAGAGCTTCAGTTTGAGAAGATTAAAAAGTTCCAGAGACAAATGATGGTGATTGTTGTACAACCATGTGAATTTACTTAATGCTTCAGAACTGTACACTTAAAAATGGTTAAAATGGTAAATTTTACATGTATTCAGCAACAGTATAGAAAAAGCAGGGTCGATGTGTTCAGCTTAATATTCATTCCTTCCTTCCTACTTCACCTTGGGGTAACACCCGATTTTAACCTGGGTATCTTGAAGATCTCCACAGCTGGAGTAGATGAGCAGCAGTTCTTCCTTTAATGGTTGGCTTAGCTATCTTGGGGGTCTTAGCTGTCTTGCTCTTGGGGGTCCCCTGGGCACCCCAGGGAATATATTATGAAGATTCTAGATCTTGGAGAATGAACAAAAGGTGTGTGGGGTTTTTGTGCCATGGGAGTATTTTGGGTTTTTTTTTTGCACTAGTGATCAAGACAGATTTTATTTTATTTCTTTTCAAGTAAAGTATTATATTAATTTTAAATTACAAAGTGATTCCTCTGATTAGCCTAGTACCCACCTGGCATTATACACAGTTATTACAGTGTTACTGACTCTATTCCCTGTGCTGTACTTTACTTCCACGTGACTATTTTGTAACTGCCAACTTGTACTTCTTTTGTTACTCCAGAAATACACTGTCCAAAGTGGTAGCCAGTAGCCATATGGGCTATTTAAATTTAAATTATTAAAGTAAAATGAAATAAACCTTTAAAATCTAGTTATTCAGGGGCACTAGATATTATTCAAATCTTCATTAGCCATACATTTTATCAGATGATGAATGGATTAAAAAATGTGGTTCATTCATGACATAGAATAGTATTTATCGAAAAGAGGAATGAAGTACTGATATATGAATGAATGGATGAATCTTGAAAACGTTATGCCAAGTTAAAGAAGCCAGACACAAAATACAAGTTTTATTATTCCTTTTAAATGAAAGTTTATAATAGGCAAATCCCAGAGACAGAATGTAGATTATTGATTGCCTGGGGCTGTGTTGTGAGAGTTTGGGGAATGACTATTAATGGATATGGAGTTTCTTTTGGGGGTAATGAAAATGCTCTAGAATTAGTAGTGATCATTTCCCAATCTTATATAATGAACAGCACTGAATATACACTTTAAAAACATGAACTTTATAGTGTGAATTATATCTCAATAAAGCCATTATTATAAATATACATGTCACTTTGTAAAATATGTTATTTTATGAGCAAAAGTACTTTAAACTTACATAAAACCATTGTGCTATTATATTTTTTTGTTAAGCCATGTTTGGCTGGCTGATGGGCTATTATATTGAGCTGCAGAGATAGAGAAAATTTCCAGTATCTCATCAGGTTCTATTGTGCAGCACTTTTTAGGAGAAAAGATTCTGCTCTTCAGACAAAGGTTATCAAAATGTTGTCCGTCTCTTCTCTCCACGGTTTCATTCTTGACCTTGTGGCCAAGCACATACAATCGTTGATATGACTGATTTGAAATCATCTATAAGGCTTGTTTCAGGTATCATGAAGTTCTTCCAGAAATATCTGGGGGAAGGCTATTTCATACTTCAGGTGTTGATGTTGAAGGCTAATAAAAACCATTCCACAAATGACATGGGCACCATATTTAAATCTGACAAATGAACATTCTAATGATTTTAATGTCTGCAGCCTTTTTTCCAAAGTCAGGTTTATGTGTCTGCTCCTGAGGTTTGAGCCACATTCTAGTTCATTCAAGCCATGTTCAGGCAAGTTGTCATTCATGTTAAAATGATGCCATGATTATAAAGAGGACATTGAGTTACTGTCTGTTTACAACTCAGAACTTCAATGAATAAAAATATCTCTAAGTTAATGTTAACTTCCTCTTTGTGATTTATTGATTTTTGAAGATACACAAATTTTAATATCTTTATGAACTAATTTTATATATATCTCTATTTCCAAAGAAACAGCTTAAAAAATGCTTTTTAAAAGCTCACTCTTAGCTACAAGAAGATATTATATAAGTTTAAGGAGGAAACTTAAATATATATTGCTGAGTGAAATAAGCCACACTTAAAATGCTATGTACATATGGTGATTTCAGCTACATTGTGGAAAAAGCAAAATTATGGAGAGAAGAAAGATCAGTGGTCACCAGTGGTATTGGAGGAGGGAGGGATGAATAGATAGAACTAGCTATTCTATAAGATATGATCATGCTAGATGCATGCCAGTGTACATTTTTCAAAACCCATGGACTGTGCAACAGAAATAGTGAAAGTTAATTTGAATGTTGTTTGATAAAGATGTGTCAATCTTGGTTCATAGGTTATGACAAATGTATCCCGTTGGTACAGGATGTTGATGAAGGGGGAGGCTGTTTGTGGGGACAGCAAGCATTATGTGGGAACTCTATTTTACAGAGGAGTTTCAAGTTTACAGAAAATTGATAAAAAATACATTCTATTAATTTTACATAATTAAAAAGTTCTTATGTATCATAACTACATATGCAATTATTTGTTTCTATTGCACGCAAGGTACAATGTAGATACTTAATTTTATTTTCTCACGTTTTCTCTACTTTTTTTTAGTTTGAATAGTATTGAGGTATCTAGTGTTATCAAATAAAGCAATAGATAACTTTTCCAGTAATAGATTTTACAAAACCGTACAGTATGCTGTTAATAATACTCATTAGTATTTTTATTGCAAAACTTAGCTCTTAAGTATTTTAAATTCCTTTACTATACTCAAAGGGCAAAAAATGGAGGAACTAACACATAGTGGATGTGATCTGTGTGTCAGACTTTGCCAAAAATTCTATGTAGTTACTCGTTTAATCCCATAACTCTCAGAGGTATGTACATCCTACAGATGAATGCATAACTGGAACATCATCTTTAGCATCTGTGCTTTGAACTCCAACTGCGTACAAATATGATGTGGATCCAGATTTCCCATAACCGGGACAGCAGGACCTGGCATTGAATGGCATCCATCGTTGATCACAGTACATGAAATCTAATGAAATGATAGATGATGTAGCTTCCTGGGTGTACACATGTCCTGTCAATTTCCTCTAAACTCTCTCTCAGGATTGGTAGCATAGAATGAAAACCAATGAACTTCAGAACTAGATGTCAGCAACCTGAACCCAAAAGACCAGCTCCGAGAGAGGAGTCTTTCCTGAGGGGCAGTTCGTTTGTTGGAAGCCTTTGGAGCCTTGCTATTTTATTTATTTATTTTTTTTGCATGACTTTATTGAAGTATGATTTACGTATCTTATCATTCTCCTACTTTTCAGTGTATATGTCAATGATTTTTAATAAGTTACTAGGTCGGGCAAACATCACCAGTCCAGATCAGGATCTCTTATGTGTAATTGCTCATCCCTCCCTGTTCCCATCTCAGTCTATGG
Source organism: Cynopterus sphinx (assembly GCA_030015415.1). Taxonomy (NCBI): domain Eukaryota; kingdom Metazoa; phylum Chordata; class Mammalia; order Chiroptera; family Pteropodidae; genus Cynopterus; species Cynopterus sphinx. The sequence goes on from CM057388.1 coordinate 4,316,594, forward strand.
AAGCCACTACTTTACTTTCTGTCTCTAGTGTTTGGTCTTTCTGACCAATTTCATGTAATGGGAACCACACAGCATGTTGTCTTTTTGACTGCTTTCTTTCTCTTAGCTCAATGTTTTCAAGTTCAGCACTTGGTTCCTTTTTATTGCTGAATGGTATTCCATTGAATTGATATACAACAGTTTCTTGATTCATTCTCCAATTTATGAGTATGTGTGTTGTTTCCACTTCTTTAGTTATTAGTATTAATGCTGTTATTAAAATTTTTTTAAAACTCATTCATATTTTCCCAGATTATGCAGTCTGCATATAACTCTTTATTTTTCTCAAAAGCTTCTCTGTTTTCCACACCTCCTATGTGTAGACAAGGACTAAGTTGAGACCCCAGTCCAACAGAAATATCTTTTACCTGTAGAAAATGACGTGTGAGTAATCATTCAGGGCTCTGGGATGCACAGGCTTATGCATTTGGACTGGTGGCTCTCATGTTGCATATGGTTCTGTACTGCATGGTGACAGAGAAAATATGATGGTTCCCTTTCGTAGGCTTTATACCTCCATTTTAAAGGATTACACAGTAAAGGCACTTCTGTTGCCAGCCTTGTGAATTGTCATTTACTTGGACTTTTTAGCTCTGCCTGTAGACACTAAAATCTCAGTGCTAAGGTGGTTTTACTCATTACTTCTTTGATACTTTTAGAGTTCACTCACTGGGAGCCTCTAAGAGATGTCTTTACTTACAAAAGTTTTTATTTCAAGAGAAAAAACTTGTAAAACACAGAGAAGGAATTCAATTATGATTTTCAAAGCAGAAAAGGGATAGCTTCAAAAAGTCAATCCTGGATATCTGTAAGAACGAGCGGGAGACTGCTACCAGTGTTCAGAATGCAGGTATCCCTCGCTTGCTTTCCTTTTTAGAATTTGAGATTTGCCTCACATCATGTGTCATTTCTTATGCCTTTTAACTGGATTTCCAGATAGACATTACTTTTCAAATTTCAACAGTGTTGTAAAATATGCTGCAAAGCTTGCCCTGAAGGGAACAATTGCCTTTTTTCCCCCCAACAAAACAAGGGTACAGAATGCCGGAAGCTATTATCAATGTGGGGTGGAGAGAATGTGATGTATGTTTCCATGATGCTGCAGATGCGATTGCCAGTCAATCTGTTAATAGCCCAGAGTTGATTTTTGACCTTGGATTTGTTAAATTAAAGAAGTTATAAAATAAACTGAAGGAAATCCAAAGCATATTTTCCACTTAATTTTATTTAATGAATATTTGGTATATTGTGTGTCAGGGTGGTACAGTTATATACATACAATTAGCATTTTCTGCATAAACTATTTGGAAATGTAGATGTTACTTTCAAGTTAATCTGATTGTAAATATTTTCTAGAGTTCATTACTCTCATCTTTCCAAAAATACACTTGCCTATTTGTTTACAATCACTGCAGTTTTCTCAATGAAGTGCCTCCATTCTCTTAGGGGATAGCGGTAGAGAGGGACGATTTTCTTTGCCTTCTCCTACGTATGCAGGTGGGTGCAGTTCCCTTGTAGGCAGGCAAGGCTGGAGAACTCAGTATCTCATTTGTGACCTTGAAGGATCCACTTCATCCGGTAATGACCACAAGAGACATTTTGGGCCAGGGTCTTTATCCAGACTGTTGATTCTGCCACTTCTCAGATTTAAGGTTACACTTAATGCTTCTTTTCTGCATTTCGGTGATGTACTCTGATTGTTCAAGTTTGCTTGCATTTTGCTTTTATTTTTCATTTTTCTGGCAGGCTATCCAGGTTCAATGTTATAAAAACAGCTGTCTATGTATATACCATACCACTGGCTCTGGAGACCAAATTTCAATAACTGAAAACTTTTGCAAAAGATTAGCTTACTTAGTGAGTTGAGCTGAAAAAATATATAGTTCACTGGGACATATGAGGATGGTTTCTTGGAGGGCGATTGTCCCTATGTGTATATTGGCACAGCTAATGTTTTCAGCTTTATTTTCTGTATCAAAACTAATCATGCAGAAATAAAATAAAGGAAAAAGAAGATTCCTGTGTCATCTACCATTTACACAAATTTCAGTTCTGATCAAGTCTTGACTCACTATTGGTTACCAATATTCTAAGTATTAAGAACAGTCACATTTGCCAATTATATCTCAGTAAATTTGGGGGGTGGGGTGGGGTACAGAATGAAGTGTAGTCATGCAGGCCAACAAATAAAAGTCCCTTTTCACCTTTCCACAAACTAAATAGACACTGTATTTTCATCATGCTCTGGTTAATTACTGACATTTATTTGCTAGTTAAAAACTGGTTGGTTATCAGATGCTTAGTCCATGCTGTATGCTCATCCACAGAGCTGTTGGCCACACCTTTGGAAAAATATTTCAAGAAATTATTGTATTTAAAAATTAGTTTGTACTCAAGCAATTTATTACTTTTTTCTGAAAGTTACAATTCTACTTTATATGTTCATTTATTTTCTAATCATATGGGGGAAACGAAATTTTTGTGGGTTCTTGAATCTTGTGGCTCTTTTACTAAAATCTCAAGTCATGTAAAGAAGAAACCAATGAGTATTTTGAACTCTGAAGACCTCAGAGGAGCACTGAGGCTTTGGAGAATAATCACCAAAGTCACTCATAATTACTCTTATGTTGTCACACCAGCGTGATTAAAGGAAGATGGAGTTTTCTGGAAATAAAGTCTATTTAATGGAACAGTTGAGTTTAATGGCCTTGTCTCACAAAACAATGCAAATCAGCTCTTTCTTGAGCTATGTCAGACTGCAATCCTGATGTTGCATTTTTCTGAATCTACCATGTAAGGTACTTTTTGAAGTATATTTATGTATTGGTTAAGAGATGGCTTTTACAAGTAGTCAGAGCAATGAAATTTCAGTTAGACTATTAAGGAAATCTCTGGAGAATGCATGGGCAGTAAAATAAAGTTGTTCATGGGAATGCTGAGTTTGCTAACACAGGGATGATTCCAGGCTGATCTCAACATCACTTCCTGGTGATCATTAGTAATCTCAGGAGTGGCTTGCTGCGGTGCCAGGCAGGCAGATGAAGCACCAGGCAATGCTGGGAATGCTGATCCTATCTTTCTGTTGGGATGCTTTAGTCTTTTCTCCTTGCATGGGAAAAAAATCAATTCAATAGCTGAACACAGTGATTTTTCACAAGAACACATGTTTTTGGCATTTTTTTTTTGGTTCTTTTGGACTGTGAGTTTAAGTTTTCTATGGTTACTGTAGCAGACTGGTAGTCTTAAAACAACAGAAAAGTTTAATTTCAGTTCTGGAGGGCAGAAATACAAAATCAAGGTGTTGGCAGGGTTACTTCCATGCCCTGTGATGGCTCTTCCAACTTCTGGGGGCTCTGGGCATTTTTTCACTCCGGGCAGCATGACTCCAACCTCTGCCTCTGTAGTGGCATGACCATCTCCTTTTCTTTCCTTTCTGTTTTCTCCTCAACTTATAAGGAAACTTCATCATTGACTTTGGGCCCAGCTAGTTAATCCAGGATGATCTCACCTTGAGCTTCTTAGCTTAAATACATCTCCCAAGACCCCTTTTCCAATAAGGTCATGTTCTCAGGTACGAGGCACTAAGATGTGGATGCATCTTGTTGGGCATCCATTCAACCCACTACAGATAGCAAAGAAGACTCAATTTAATTAGTTTTAGTAGAAATCTGTCCATTTATTTTCTTCCAGTTCATTTAGGCAGTCTTTATCTTCTTCGTGTCTCTGAAAATATTAGGGAAAGCCTATCATCCATAAAAGTTATTTATCCTACCCTATAGTAACTTCCAATTCTAAATTACATTTCTACTAAAATATTCTAGTAGAATATTTTATTATTTCAAATACTTGCCCCATTGGAATGATACAGTTGCACAGGGAGTGTGTCACATATTAGCCAAATGTTTGCATTTGTCTTTGAAGCCTGGGATGTGCATGGCTCTGAGGTCATGGGAATCAGCTCTGACTGCACCTCAGACTGTATCAGTCCCAGTAGCTCAGCTGCTATGCTCAGCTCCTTCATCAGTGGCATTCCGCAAGCTGGAGTGCCAACCAAAGGCAATTGTGGCTATCTGTCCTTGCTGTGGTTTGGCCTTGCAGTTGTGACATATGGAACACTTTCCCTTTGCAATGGGCAGTCTCATCTAAATGAGCATTTTAAAATTAAACTCAAATTTATTTTCATTTTGAGAATTCTTTAATGATTTATGAAACCATGCAAACATTTGGAGTCATACCAGTCTGTCTCCACAGGCTTTAGAAATACTATTTTAGAGTATAGTTTATACCATTTAATTAACTGAGGCCTCCTTTTTTGTCTGAATCAATTGGATTTTCAACACATATTTCCTCATGCTAGATATTGTCGCAACACTGGAAACAGAATGACGGGCACGTGAGAAGGAAAGTCGTGTAGTCTCAAATTGGAAACAGATTCAAGTGCATATGTATGCATTGTGAGAGGTGTTGTAGGTCCATGTCTAATGCCATGATGGCTCATTATTTTGCTGGGCCATTCTGGACAGGCTTCATGGAGGTGGTGTTTAATATGGGTCTTAAAAGATGGGTATGCATTCAATACAGTTGTTGGAGAGCAATAGTGAATCTCACAGTGAAAAGCTACGTTAGAAAGCAGGTCCCAGTAATATAAAATGCATGATGGGTTCAAGGAACTTAGTTTGATGTTGTGTGAATGGAGATCAGGGAGGGAGGGTAAGGCCAGAGTCAGACAGACATTGTTCTTAGGCTGAAGAGTTTGGACTTAGTCACAGTCACAATTCACAAACTAAAGATTCAGCTCAGAGCACTGATTTTCCTCTTCTGTTGTGTGTAATGTACATTTTATATTTGGCGTATACATGTGTGTGTTGGTGTATATAATTTTTACCTCCTCTGTGAGACTGAATGCCTCTGTTTTTTTATTGGCCTGGAATTTGCATGCGAATTTTCTAATATTGAGCACATGCTCTTTCACTGATTGCAATCATCCTATTGTAAAGAAAAGGAAATCTATGCAGTTCAGTAAACAACATGATTCACGAAGAAATTGTCCATAGGAACTTTACTTCAAATTAGTTGCTTCATTCAAAGGTTTTAAACTGGGAAAGCAGATTAAGGAAAGTAACAGAAAGCTGAGGTTGAATGGGTTGGAAGTTTTACTGGCAATTTCACACAGGGGCACACATCAGTGCTCTGAGGGAAGGCGGCCACCCTCTCTCTTTTTGGCTTTGTCCCTAAGGCCCTGTAGCTGGGAGCAGTAGGGGTGCTTTTGAGAGTCCCTTGCAGCCACTAGCAGAGGCTCTCCAGTGGCCAACACCTGTGTTGTGAAAATCTAGTCATGGAAAAAGACTAGGATTCTGACGATGCTGGTAGAATATTGCAAATGTCCTAAAGTCAAAAATGTAAGCAGGAATATGGAATACTTCTGGGATCCAGGAGCTGTCACTGTAATTCTTCAAGTTTCAGTTCAGACAGACACCTGCTCTTTTCTCAAATTACTAGAACCTAAACCTTCTTTTTAAAATATATTTTTATTATTTGTTTCTTGAATGTTTTGTGTAGAGGGATTTTTATCCTTAGGAATATTTAAAATTCAGAATGTTCTAGTGTCTTTAATAAAATATAAAAATGTCCCCCATCTGCTGTGTTGTCTGGGGAGCTAGGTGGTCCTTAGTCTTCTTGCCAGGGGGATCTTTCTCCTGATAATGTTCCTTCCCTGTTATTAGACAGGAAACCCAGTAATAGTTCATGTTCTCCTTTTTGCTTCTGCTGCGGGGGAATCTGTAGCTATTCTTTATACTAAATTGTCATAGCTATCTTCAGCCTAGGTTGTTGTGTAAAAAACTCTCATCCCTTATGCTGCTTGAATTTTGTAGTTTTATTCCTGTCTTATTGCTTTTTTAGTATTTGTGTTTTTTTTTTAATATAAGTCACCTAAATAAAATGTAGATCCACCCCCCTCAAGAATACACAATTAAGAATTAGCTACCCATATTGCATAGGTTGATGAATATTTCCTGTCCCCGCCATGTCACAGCTAGATCATCTGGTCACAGTTACATCTGAGAATTGTGGTGAGCCGAGATGTTTGATAGGCAGGTAGAATGAACAGAAGAAAACAAAACAAAACAAAACAAAACAAAACAAAACATAGTGGGCAGGGGAAAATGTCCTGAATCAAATATTATTTTCTAAACTAATTTATTCACGGCTTAAAGAATTCGGCCTGTAATTCCTGTATTAACAGTTTCTTTTGGTTTCATTTTAATGGAGTATGTCAAAGTTCTCATAGAAGTCAGCTTGTTAGAATATCATCATGATACTGACTTCAGTCATTTAAGGAGTCTTCATCATATGCCAGGTACTGAGCTTTTTGCTTTGTAGATGCTTATTTGGTTCTCACTACATCCCGTAAGGAGCCCCCTATTACCTGGATGGGAACTGAGGCTAGGAATGGCTAAATTAGAAATACAGGATGCACAGGTCAATTTAATTTCAGGTACACAACAAACAATTTCTTAGTATAAGTATAGCCCATGCATTCTTGGAATATACTTATACTAAAAATATTACCCCTTGCAATATTTGAGTTTTGTTGAAAAAAATTATTATTTATTGGAAATTTATATTTAGCTGGACATTTTGTATTTTATCAAGCAACCCAAAATAAAAAGAAATGTGGATCATGGGCCAATGATAAATGCTAACATATTTTCAGAAACCAGCTCTGACCCTCAGGAGAAGACTGTCCCCACCAAGTGGCTCCAGTGCTGACCCAGGACAAGCCTGGGCTCATCAGACTTTCTTGACTTGATTCAGATTTTCTTTCTCTGCAGTCAGATTAAGCCCCTGTCGTTTGACATTTGCTAACTTTGGGAAGGTGCCAGACCTGCCGTCTTTGTTTCCGTGCTTCCAAAATGTGGCTGAACATTAGCAGGACCTGAGGATCTTTTAAAGGTTCTCATGCCCAGGTCATAGCCTAAACCATTTATCTCCAAATCTCTGGGATGGAACCAACTATGAATACTTGTAATCTTTTTCATGTGTTCTAATACACTGCCTGGGAAGAGAGTCACCCTCTAAGTTCGCAGGCCCTGTGAATCCTTGACTGAAGCAAAGTGACATCGACCCCTCCTGGCCCAGGCTAGAGTGTTCTGTGCACTCTATCCCTCCCATGGCAATTCCTGCCATCAGCATCCCCCCCACCTTTCAAAGTGACCATGTTAGATTCTAGATAGAGTGGTAAAGACCAGGTATGGTGGGTTCTTCCAGCCTTTTGTCTAGGTGAAGCACTGTCTTTTGCTCCAGGTTCTATAAATTGGGTTTGGCAATGGTGACTGAATTCTAAAAGTAAGATTCCTGAGAAGATGACATGGCCCTTTCCCATGTGCTGACAGAACTGGCTTCCCCTTACATGGGGTTTGGGGAATTTTCTCAGAGAAGAGAGTGAGTTCTGTATTATGGAAATATCTGTGTCTGAATGGATAGAAACATTAATCCTAAGTACCACAAGGCCTGACACCATCATGGATGGCCCCCAGGAGAGTCAGGGAGGCAAAGGGCCAATGCCAGGCAAAGGACCAACCCTGGGCCTCAGGTGCCATGATATAGCTGAGAGGTCCTTTAGAACCTTGGTTAACCTACCTGATGAGATCTCTTTTCCTGCTGCCTCACCAGATAATTCTACACTTAGAGGACAATTACATTACATTTTGGTCTTCCTCAGGTAGGAAATGTGACAGCCTTGTATAACTTACACCCAAATTTATAAAGGCATGTACATAATTGCAGTATGCATGACATGGTGTTTTTAGGGGCAGGTTGACTTACCCACTCTGCTCCAAGTATTCTGTTGAATTTTCCGAGTTCTAACTGATTGCTTAATGGAAAGGAAATAATTAATTTTTGTGGAGAGAATATTCCATTTCCCATGCTTTAACCAGGTTGTTTAAAAATTGAAATTCTCACATGACATTGCTGTTGCCTTTTTTGCATTTTAATTATATTATGGAGCCTTTAAGGGAATTCAGTCATTAGGTAATAATCAGATGCTGATTGCTTAAACTCTACAAAGTGTTTGCTTTCAAGAACCTCAGCCCCACATAATAAATGGTAAGAGTTTATCAAAGCAAGTGGCATATACTTTTCCTCTCTATTTTGATTCAGATGTGTAACAGTTTCTACCTGCTGCTTTAAATTGGCCCTGAGAACACCTTTTGTGTTAAGCCCACTCACAGCTAGAAGGAACCAGCATCAACCAGACAATAGAATAATATTATCTCCCAACTAAACAAAGCCAAAAAGCCAATGGGACAAATTGTTCTGTCTGGAATTCCAATTCTAGGCCTTGTGGAGTCCTGCTATTTTTAGAACTTGAGGGGGAAAGAATCCTCCTTATTGTAAAAATGATCCAATTAAATATCAAGTCGTCCACTGGGAAACTCAGAGTTTCCTTTGAGCACCATTTCAGAGACCAGAGTTCCTTTTATCAGAGCACAAAACATTACCCACAGAAGTGGCAGTCTTTAAAGGAAGGAGGGGTGGTTCTGTGTTGCTGGGGTAACCTGTGCCTCACGGGGCAGCTAGTGGTTGGGACAAGCTGCATTATTACCACTTATGAAGTTGCAGAGGTAGTTTGACCTTGTTATACTAGGAATACAATAAATCTGACTCCATCTTAGCTCTCATCAAAGCCTTACATTCAGTTCGCCTTTCTTTATAGCTGCATTGGGTGTCCATATGGGAGCTTGGTAGATTATCCGGAGTGAAATTATTCTAATTTAACAGTAAAGAAGATTAACACCTTGTACAGACTGAACGAAGTTAAAGCTGAGCATTTATAAAATTTTATGCAAATTAGAAACTTTCAGAGTCAGGCTGCCTTTTCAAAGATGCAAAATTACTTACCTATAGAATCTTATGCTCCAAATTTTAAGACCAGAAAGAAACGAGAGACTTTCATCTAGTCCTGGAATCAGAAAGCATACATTAGAATGCGTAGCAATTTTACTGATAATTCATGGCAGAATGATCCTTGCTGAGCTCCGACTAACTCCTGCACCAGTCTGCCAGCTGCCTGCCTGGAGCCCTCTGCTTGTTTTTCACTAGGGTATGGTAAGTGAGGCACTCACTCGCCTGGGGGGCAAAAGGTGCTATAATCAAGATAAATAATATTTTAACATTATATTTTTAAAATCTATGTATTTTAATTACAGTCGACATATAATATTATATGAGTTTCAGGTGTACAACACAGTGATTAGACATTGATATAACTTAGGAAGTGGTCACTCCAATAAATCTAGTTCCCATATGACAACCTACATAGTTACTGCAGTATTATTGACTATACTTTCTGTGCTGTATTTTATATCCCCATGCCAGGTTCATAACTACCAATTTGAACTTGGTAACCCCTTCCCCTTTCTCACCTGTCCTTTTCCATCTGGGTTTTGTTTTTGCAGTTATTTTAATTTTTAAAATATTCTGTAAAAATCAAAATGACTACAAAAACAAATCCGAGATGGAGCAAATATAAATATTTTAAAATAAAAACAGAATCTAACATGTGTGAGACTAGCACGAGGCAAGTGAGGCAAGGTTCTATTAAGTGCAGGTTGGAGCCACTTGATATTTACATAGGAGGTAATTGATAGTTTTTCTTGTGGCCTGGTATATAGAGCTGACAGCTGGGTGTTTACACTACCTATAGCTCTAATCTCCCCACACCCCACCATGTGCCTCCAAATGTAAAGAGTGGCTTTATCCTCTGCTCCTGACATCTCACTTAGTTCTGCTTTGCCTTCTATTTAGTTGCCCCATCTCCTCCATTCTATTAGAATATCCTTGAAGACAAGGGTCTTGCCCTACTTGCACCTGAATCACCAGAACCTAGCATACTGTGTGACACTTATTTGTAATATATTTTCCCCTCTGCTCCATTATTCTTAGAATAATCTCTCTTGCTTCTGGATGTCTTTCTAGTGTCTTTCTAGATCTGGCTTGTCCAGTGACATGTGTGGCACTGGGTAGGGTTATCCTTTCCACGCGTAAGCCAAATGAATGGAAACTGCAAAGCAGGATGATTATTTTGTAGAACACCTCACACTTTGGCCATTGAAACATCTGGTTTATTGCTTATCTCCTGCTGTGTAACAAATAACCACTAACTTAGTGACAAATATCCCCCCCCTCATTTATTAACTCACAGTTTTTTTAAGTCACAAGTCTGGCTTCTCATGGCTGGATTCTCTGCTTAGGGTCTTACCAGGCTAAAATCAAGGTATTTGTCTGATGAGTGACTGTCAGCTGCTAGGGCCTGCATGCTCCTCTGAGCTCACTGTTTGTTGGCAGAACTCAGTTCCTTGCAGTGTAGGCCTAAATTATCCCTTCTCTTGACATGCACCCCTTTATCTTCAAGCCATTGATGAATGCCACACTGAACCCTTCTCAGGCTTCAAGGCTCCCTACCTTCCTCTTGTACCTTCCTATTCTGCTTTTAAGGACTCAAGTGATTCCATTGGGCCCACTCAGATAAATTTAGGGCAGTCTTCTCTTTTTAAGGTCATTTGATTAATAACTTCAGTTACATCTGCAAAGTCTCTTTTGCCATCTAACAAAATGACAGGCTGACATCAGAAGGTGAAGGTCATGTCATAGTTGAACACTTGCAGTTCCAGCTGGTACTTTAGGGGCCAAAAATTTTTGGTATCTTATTGGCTTTCTCTTCAAGGCATTTGAGAAGGTCAGGGTCTGTCTTATAGAACCACAGGGATATTTCTGATGATCCATAATCCCTCTTGTCGAATCCCACATTGTCATTTTCTGAGACCTTGGCAGAAGTATTTCTTTGGGCATCCTGAGTTCTAAGACTGTGAATCCCATCTGGTCATGAGACATGGTCAAGCATTCATTTCTCTGTGCCCTGATGGGCAGCACAGAGCATGATCTATAGGAGGCAGTCCAGATAGGCTTATTTGATGAAATGAATGGATCTGTTCTGTGAATCTTCTATTAGGAATTTTTGAACCAATATTTATAATCACCATTTCCTACCAGCTTTTTCCATATTCCCCAAAATGCTTTAAGGCATTCTCCAGTTGTCCAGGCAATATATCTTTGAGCAATCCTCATCATAAGTAGCTTCTGAGAGGACTGGATGGACTTTTTGCCTAAAAAAATTATTTCCTAATCATCGATGCCAACATATGCATCTGTTTCTCCTTCTTATTATCACTCATGCACAGTCTTAGACTAATGCCTTCAAATGTCTGAGCTATGATTATAAATTGAATTTGTGTACGTAGATCTGTTGTTGAGTCTAAGAATCTACTCTATTTTATTTTAATATGTTGATTTCTTGACTTTGTGAAATCTCTTAACCATACTTTCAATTTCTTGTTGACTTCTAAGATAAGACTTACATAACTTGATATTTACTTCCATACTATCAGTGCACGCACACACACACTTTCTCTGACTCTCTGACTCACTCACCTGAACACAGCTTCCCATTGAGAGTAAATTGGCTAATTTCAAAGAGTAGCTCACCTAAGTTAATGTTGCCCAACATTGTTATGCTTGGTTTTGTTTTAGATTTATTTTTTTCTATTTTAACAATATTATTCTGTGCACCTAAAATCCAAAATAATAGTAATAGTGAGCCATTTCCTAGGTCCCTGATTTCATTAAAAAAGGTGGAGACTTATGTCAAGATCGGCTGGTAAGTGTGAAATTTCTGGTAATTTAAAAGATAGATCCTTTGTCATACCTTTATTTATTGGGTGAATTAAACTGTGGTTTACATATCATTATCTTGTGAGTGTAGTTAGTGTGACTTTCCAGAGATCTGTATAAGCCCTGAGTACAGTGCCCAGATAGTTTCCTCAGGTGCCAGTGACAATATTTTGCATTCCTCAGAGAAATATTTCTCCCGGAATATTCCAAGATTCTTACTGTAGTCGAGGTGCTTGCTACTCATGTGGACTAGACTCTCTGACAACCTCACTCATCTCCTGTAACAGAAATCTCCAAGAAATCTTTCTGCTGCTTCCGAGTGCATATCTCCCGAATCAGAGTTTATGAAAGCAGATTAAGAAAAGTTCCTGCCAGCCTCACCAATAATATGGCCTGAGTGCCTGGACAGGAAGGCACATCATGGAATTTAACTTTGCAAAGATACTTTTGAAAGCATGCTAGACAGGTTGGGCAATTATAAGGAAGAAAAGTAGCGCAGCACTGTTAGAATATTATCTCTGCAACTCAGTCAACTCTGAACTGCATGCGAAGGGACTGTACTGTTTCCCCTCACTGCTGGTAGCATGTCATTTTAATCAGGTGGGATGTGGCCTCATAGCCACTCTTCACTATGTTACACAATATCACACATTTTGGAGTATGGGTTTTTGTTAATTTCATATTTAATTTTATATATCAAAGATGAATTAAAGCTATGGCAGCCTGCTTTAGGACTCAATTTCTAATAAAGACTCACAGCAGTTACTTATCAGCACAAAGCTGACACACGACAACGCATCTGGTGCTCATTTTTCCATTCTCAAATGTTGCTGATTGAAAGAGAAAAGAGACGCATGGCAGTCAGCTCTCTCTCATAGTCACCATCACCAGGCATATCCTGTGTGCAGATGTAAGCTTGCAGAAGGTGCTTCTCTAAGCACAAGGCATCACAGTGTTTCATGCATGTGAGTGTGTGGATGGGATGTTGGCTTAAAGTCACATTGCTCGCAGAGGTGCAGTGGTGCTGGCAGTGGTTCAGGCAGTTGAAATGTAAGCTAGCCTTGTAATAAAAGCCCCGGGAATGCAGAGGATGCCTCGCCATTAGGCATTCTCCTCGTGTTTCACATAAATGCATCCTGTTCTCAGGAGCGGGTGAGCAGTGCATTTTCACTGGCTCATTCAAATTGAATGCTGGTAAAAGGAGAGTCCTGAGGAAACAACAGTCTGGCTTCTCTGAAGGCAAGAGCAAGGTTAAGCTGTCACCTGTGTTCTCCATTGTTTATTGGATATTTACTTGCTGACCTCATGCATACCCTCGGCACATTGCAGAGGGACTGATGAGGCGACTGATGCCTGCACAGCACAGGAACCCATGCAGGATTGCCTGGCCTTTTCTGGGCAATAAAGTTCAAGGCTGTATATGTGGCTTCACCTGTTGTCCCAGAGACTGTTTTGGATAATGTTTTGCTGGAAGAGAAAGCTTCTCCAGAGAAGCAGTTTGTATTGTATTTTTCTTTTGTTCTTTATCAATGCTGCAGCTTTAACTTTGTCACAGCAAGGGTGAGGAGAGCGATCGTGCAGAGTGCTTTTTGCAGTGTGCTTTTTCTGTTAGTTTTAACAGGAGCAGAGCGTCCCTGGCATCAGGATTCTCTTGCTCTCTAGTCATGTGCTGTGAGGAATAAAGACACTGTAGGGCAGTGAACCTGAACTTGGCCCGTTCATCCATACTGCATTGAGTGATTGCATGGAGTGGAGTCAAATGCCACTTGGGGGTGAAGAGCACGCATCATCTTGCATTCCTCTTGGATGTAGTAGGAAGGACCCTTGACAGAATCCAGTAATTAAAAGGTAAACCATGAAAATGTATGCTGTGAGTGAGAGCATGAGGGCTGAAGGCTGATTTCACAGAGAAGAGGAAGTTGTTTCTTTTTATTTGGAATGATACATTCCTTAGATTTTTTTTGGACCGTGAGAAGATGGGAAGAGAGTTTGACTTGATGCTAACTTATAGCAGAGTCTGGAAGTTACTTTTCCCCATAATGATGATGCTGCTTGTCCCCAAGTACTCAGTGCTGTAAGGGTTTTCTGTCCCTAGAGTAGGAGTGTTTTCTGTGGGGATCCTATGGAAAAAAAAAAGTTTGACCACAGAAATTAATGAGTACAGTCTTTGCTGTTTTTATTTTCTTTCTGATGAAATCTCATGTTGAGAATTCATTCAGTATTTTGCAATAGTGCTTCTGTTTGTTTTTCCAAAATGTAGTAAGAACTGGCTTTCAGAGATACAATAAGACTGGGAAAGGTGACATTTCTCTTAGTTCCCTTTCTCAAGGCATATAGAGTTTCTATTATCCCTTGATGAGAAGGTGAAGTTCTATGTAAAAGCATGTCATCTGCTTAATGAAATCGAGTACCATCTTTGGTAGGTTATTGTTATATGTGTTGACTTTATATTTACACACAGAAGTAAGCAGCATCTCTTGGCAGTGTATGTTCTTGGCAAGTTATTGATGAATTTTGTGGCTGTAAACTTAGCTCGTGCCTAGTAAATCTCCTGTCCAGCTCTTTGAGCCCTTTTACAAGCTGCATTAAAAATAGAAGGATAGGTTTTCAATTAAATTAAGTATTGTATTTGCCCTTCAGGAGCCAAAATGCAGTTATGTGGTAATGAGGACAATATAAGTTGCAATTTTAAAATAAGCCTGACTCTCTATAGATCATTGAGGTATTTCCTTTTATCACCTACACAACTAGATCTATTGCATATGTGTTTTAGTTAACACTCAAATTTAAAACACTGATAATTTGAAATTATCCTATATATATACCCATTGTATATCCATTGTACATATCCATAATATTTATTGATAACACACACAAACATGCGTGCATACACACACACACACACACACACACACACACACAACCTTCCAGCGATGAGTCAAGGTGAGCCCCATGGGTAGGTCTAAAGCTTCTGTCTTGTTCAAAAGGTTAGTTTAGGAGCAAACCAATTTGTCAGTAGCAGAGTTAACATGACTTTGAATATAGCATTTTTGGCATAGAAATTGTGGTTCTCAGAATGAAGAGAAATGCTTAAGTATGCATCACCCAGTGGCATTTCACTTGAAAAACAATGCCGGTGATTACCAGGGATTCATCACTGCATCACATGTATATCATTGTTTCTCTGCCAGAAAACGCATCTGATCTGAGGTTACGATGATGGCAATGGGGACAGAGATTTAGGGGAGGAAATGCAAAGTATTTGGGGAAAGTTGGTATCAGAATTAGTTGCTTCTCGTGGAGTTCATGCTGGCAGAGGAATCAACTTTATGGACACTTGGTAGAAGAAATAATTTTGATTGATGGCAGGTTTTTTATCATTTTTAGCCTATTAAGTATGCTTACCACTCTTTTTGGTTAATTTATTTAATTTCTTTTTTAAGGTACCAGTTAGGTTTTCCCAGTGAATACTTTTTTAGTAAGGTTTTAAAGGTTTGAACATATACTTTTATGGAATATTTTAGAGTAAAATGTCAAAGTACATAGCAAATATGTTGTAAAGGATAAGTTACTAAATTTTCAGGAATACAGTTTTGAATAATGCATACTGAGTTCATAACACAGCAAGATTTAAGGGCATGTGTAAGAGGATTCAAATTAGTTTTCCTTCATTTTCAATTGAAATTTAAATTCTATTATCTTAGTACATTTAATTAGAGATGGTACAGCTGTGTAACAGTAAAAAGTAGGGAAAATTAGCTGGTCCTATATTCCAGAATGTTTTAGCTAATTTGGATGAGCAATTGAATTTGTATTACGTGGATTATTTTGCTTAAACTAAAAAGTGTTTGCTCCATTGAAGAAAGGTGTTGAAAATCTCACTAGCACTCAAGGTTGCTCCAATAATCATTTCTAAGGGGGTCCAGCCTGCCTTGGCTTGTTGAAGCAGACAGGAAGAGTTTTGTGATGATGAAAGTGAGGAATATCTGTGCTTGAGTTATTTTCTAGATTGATTCACCAAAGCAATTGCAATATCTTATATTTACAGAGCAGCATTTTGTGAGGAGCTCAGAGTGCTTTTTATTTTTTTAGACACTATCTAATTATCACAATGCCACAGGGAAATAGAAGCTTATAGTCTCTCTACTCTACAGTTGAGATGACAGAGGGACAAGAAGTAAAGCAATTTGTCCAAGATGATTCAGAAAAATGCTGCCACACAGCTAGGAAATGAGCCAAGGTAAGCCTTGTGGATGGATCTGAAGCTTTTGTCTTTAAGACCCCTTTACTAGTTGGCTCTCAGTTGTGTCCTAGAGGTCCTCTGTCCAAGGGGAACATGTTTCAACTGATCTCTCAGGACCCCCACCCCAACAATTTGTGGTAAAAGAATTTCAGTGACCTGACCAACACCTGTGATGACTAACTGGAATAAAAGCAATGAAGAACATGCCTGTTGGTTGTAAAACAGAGGTAAAGAATTAGCACATGTCTCTATAAGTCTTTATAGCCAATCCAGAAAGCAAAAGGAAGTATAATTTCCCCATGTTTAGACTTGAACATAAATCTCATCTCCAGAAGCCCATAGCTGTCAAGGAGGGAGTTAGGATGCTCTCCCTCCATTGATATAGGAGCCAGGAAATTGACAGTCAGGAAACATGCTTTCTTTATTATTTCAGCTTTTAGTCATTAAGTCAGGCTAAGCTTGTTCAAAGTTGAATTAAAATTATCAAGGATTTGGACAAAATGTTCTCATATACTCACGAGGACTTAGTCTCTTTTCTCTATTAAGTGCTTTTTTGGAAGAAATTGTGTCCCAGTTACAGGGTAAGAAGATGATTTCACACACGTAGAAGTTATGTATAGCCTATATTTTGGAGTATAATTTTAGTTTTGAAGTAGACACCAAAACATTTTCAACTTAGTATATTATTTGGATTCACAGAAAGTTGGATGGCAAGGCAAGGACATTCTAGAAGACCATTACAAATTGAGACTGTCTGGCGGTGGTCAGGTCAAAAATGTACTACTGATACAGTAATTTAGGTAGAATCTGGGCAGATGGAATCTAAAAGGAAGGTCTGCAAAATGGAGTAACAATACCAGGGGATTAGATAAAATGATCCTCAAGAAGGTATTAGCCCTCCAGGTGGACACCCAATGGCACCCTCACTTACTGGATCAGCATCTGAATGGGTTGAGGATCCAAGCTGAGAGGGAGGCAGCCTAGCAAATGAAGCCACTAGTGGGTGGGGGCAGACAAGTGTTAAAGGCTTTCAGAGGAGGAGGAGAGACCAAAGAATTGGGGAAGAGCAAGACCTGGTAGACATTGAAGGAACTCTAAGAATCCAGGCAGACTTGGATACTGAATGTCACTGGCAGAGGCCCAATGGTTCTTAGCACCATCAGTGAAGAGCTGGTGTGATGTAAAAGAATCTCGGAGAGCAGAACATGAAGGTCCCTGACATGTAGGTTTTAAAGGCTGCAAGAAAAGCTACAAAAGGCACTTAGGGAAATGGAGAGAGAGAAAGGGATGTCTTTTCCTGTGATCAGGGGTATTGAGTAAAGTAGCTAAGGTACATGGGGGTGACCCAGAAGTAGAGGACAGAAATGCAAGGATCAGACTGGCAAAGACATGTGACACTTGGGGGTGGGGTGGGGGGGATGTGGGGAAGGCTTGGAGAGGGTCTGTTGAAAGCTGAATTCTCAAGTTCCCTGTGTACATTATACATTTGGAGAAGCTTTGAACCAGGGAAACTGGGGGCTTTTCTCACCACACTGTTGACCTGCCTAGCATAGTGTAGCACACAGCAATTGTTTGCTGAACAGAAGCCAAACTTTGTGCTAGCTGTCACTTATGTGGGATGGCCCCTGCTACTCTGTAAGTTTGTCCTCAGGATTTCTGGGTAACATGGGGAATGACTGGCCGCTCATCCCCAGGTCTCTTTGTCCCCCTCTTTTGCTTTCTCTAAATGAGAAGCACTCTCTACCATTTGACATACTCTGTTTTCTTGGTTTGCTAAACACTAGAATGGAGGATCTGCCCTGGTAACCCTGATGTATCTCATTCAACGCCTTCTCCCCCACGCCCAAAATAGTGCCTTTTGCACAATAGAAATTGTTTGTTGAATGAATGACTTTTTTCTAACTCATTTACAGCCCCTTCTGGAACTTTCCCATTGAAACAGTGTTACTTGTATTCTGTGTTCCACACCTCCTCAAAAAAAGACTGTTAGCCTTTGAGAGCAGTTGATTACATCACACTAATTTTTGAAAACCATCATTAGTTGAATAGCACCTTAAACTGTGGAAGTACTTGATATTAAGAAAATTGAAATTATACCTCCTAAATAGAAGCTAATTGATATCCTTAATATTTTATAGTCATACTCATTGAGGGTATATAGCTCACAGATAGAATAATCTCTAACAGCAAAAGAATAGATTTAAATCAGTGGTTCTCCAACAAGAGTGATATTGCCATCCCCTCCCCAGAGATCACTCAGAAATATCTGGAGACATTTTTGTTGTAGCATTGAGTGTGTTGTGTGTGTGGCTGGGGGTGCTACTGGCATCTAGTGGTTACATGCCAGGAGACTGCTGAAAATCCTACAATGCATAGGACAGTCCCCAACAGAGAATCGTCTGGCCCAAAATGTCAATAGTGCTGAAGTCAAGAAACCCTGATTTATAATAAAACTCTTATCACATTGTTTTAGAACAGTTTTTATTATTTGATTTATTTTCCATTATATTGGGCTTCCATGTGGCAGTGGTTTGTCTAACTCATATCTGCGCAGCCCAGGCTCAGCATAACACCTGGAGTATATAAGCCTTTTAATAATTATCTGCTGTATCGATGAATGAATGAATAGTAATGATGCCAAAAACGGAGCTCTAGTATTCTCTTTGAAACATTATGATTAGAAACTGCATTTCTAATGAAGGCCTTGACATTCAGTAGTCAATAGGGTCAATGTCAAGTTTTAAAAGCAGAGACAGAGCAGCCATGCATTCTTTATTTAAAAAGTTTGCTGAGCTTCACATCATGGAATATTAGCACTGAGGGTGACCCAAGAGGTTATTCACTTCAGGCCTCTTAAATTATGGGTGAAACACTAGAAAGTCAGATTGGTTAAATGACTCGCCTAAGATCTCACAGGTATGTGACAGAAGCAGGAGTGATATTATATCTAACTCTTAGTCGTGAAATTTTGTACGCTAATCTGTCTCCATTATTTTAACTCAACAAAAATAGACACAACAGATTGCTAGTAATGATTATATGAGGCACCATCCTGACATAATACTGAATGTAACACATAAACATTACATCTTCATAGTATTGTAGAATTTGGCCTGAAACTCATGCTAGGCATTGCCATCATTAATGTAGAGTTGTAGGTACTAGCACATAGGGGACAAAAGAAATTTTGATAATCGTCTGCTAGTCACCTGGATTCTGGGTGAAGTGAGGGGTACAGAGATTAGGCACTTTCTCCAGAGTCATAGAAAGGGGTCTGGAACTCTCTGCTCTGTGCTCTTCTTCGTCATAGAATTGTTTGCTGAAATGGAAGCCTTCTTGCAAAGGATATTACAGAATAACAGGATTATGTGATCAGATACATTTAGTAAATGCAAGGGTAAACAAAAATAAGCCAATCTGTTCGCCAGAGGATATTCAGCACTTTTTATGTAGTGCAGGGCTCCAAGTGGGATATCCTGGCATATCTTAATTAGCATATCACCTGCTTGCCCCGCCCCCCCCCAGTGTTCCTCAGATGTAGTTTGAAAAGTCCTCACTACTTCTGGTCCATTTAGTTGATAGAAAAATGACAGGTCTTAGGTTTTAGAGAGACTCTGTTGACTTTTGGATGGCCCATGTTTACTCCCCACCCCCTCTGTGTCTTTTTGAAAGGGCTGTCCAAAGGATTTTGAATCCGTATATTCTGTTTTTCATGATAAGATTCACAATCACAAGCCAAGATTTCTGAGAGCATCGGTCCTGTGACTGGTCTTGCAAGAATAGGTGTTGCATCCTAGTGAAGCAGAAAGACTCTGAGCTCAGAGTCAGAGATCAGGCCTTGGCAAGTCAGCTAACATCTGTTGGTTGGTTAGCAGTGAAATCATATGTGATCTGAACCATTATATGTTCAGAATTCCAGCCTGACCTTGGGAAACAATAGGGCTAGTTAGTTTAAAGAATGTACCATGAAATTTGGTGTTTTCCATTCTGTCTATGCAAGAAAACATTGGAGCAGCTTAGAGTAGAGACCATTTCAGTTTTGGACCTCCTGCCTGACATGGAGTTCCATGCTACTAAGAATACAGATGTTATTCTGTAAAGCTGAGGACCTGGATCAGTCCTTCCATTACTTTGTACAATTAGTCAGTATTTAAACTGACTTGAATTTGTAATCAGACCATTCCCTAGTGGGAAAGCACAGCAACAAAACATCACCCTTTACGTTTTGAGACTACATCAAAGTACGTATTTCACAAATACATTCACTGCAATAATAATCTTTGGTGAATTATAAGGGAAGAATATGAACATATAATGAATGACAATGAAAATGGAGAATCAAAGAGCTTCTAAGAATAATCCAGTTTGGCATCAAGTCAAGTGTTAAAAAATCTGTACCTGCAAGGAAAGTAGTCTAGAGAGAAAGAGGGAGTATTGTTTTTAAAAGCTGTCCAAAGGAGCTGAGAATGGTGCTTTGTTTTTCTCACAGTAAGTTTTCTCTTAATTGTAACTCAAGGCTTTTAGAAACATTCTATTGACAGCCCTTTCAGAAATTTGGTATGTACACAGATAAACACAAACAAGATGGACTCGAGTTCAGGTGAGCTTTGAGCTGACTCACATTTTTCTTCTTTTCATTGAACTTGATGTCTTTCAAGTTTACCTGGATAAAAACCTATCCTAGATATCAATGAAGAACACAGGTATCTGCCTCGTGATTAGAAATGAATTTATGCCTTTCAAAGTGAAACCAGCTTTACAGCATTAAATGTCATAACATCTGAAAGGGGCTTGGTGACACTGAAATTTCACCAAATGCAATAACCTTCTCAAGTGTGAAATACAAAGCAATAATCCATTTTTATGTAAAATTATGTGAGGGACACAAGTCTAGGAGAGTTGGCATCCATATCTAGACTAAACAGTTTATGCAATGAGTGAACATAGGGAAATTTATGAGAGGCCATGAACAAAAGTGTGTGGATGGATTGATCAGGGGGACTTTTTCTAATTCTCATGGCTCAGCCTTGAGCTTGATAGATGGGCTCCTCAAAGCGTTCTGGGGTATACTTAGTCTTCTTGTACATCTTTCTTATTGTTATGTAGGTATGCCCTTTACCTATTTGGTTTGCTTTGAAAAAAAAATAAAAATAACCTGAGCAAATTATCTGCTTCTCTGCTTGTTTTACTGTAGCCAAGTCATCATCATTTCTTTATGAAAATATCTCAGTAGTTCTTGGATGTTTACTTAATATGTCACAGGTACAAGGGGCTGGTCATCAAGAATTGGAGAAAGAGATGCAGCTCAAAGGACAAAGACTTTTCATCAAGAGTAGTAAATGACGATGTTGATAAAAATGAAAGGGCAAGAAATTTATTACCAAAAAAGGAAGTTGCAATGAAGAGATGTAGCTAACCTCATGGGCAAAGGCGGCCCATCGTAAAGTATTGTTATGGATAATTTTTTTGTTGTTGTTCTAATTATCCATAACAGGAGAAAAACATTTGGTGAACATTTAGCATTTGTACTAGAAAGGAATCAAAACATGCAATTATTGGCAAACAAGACATAAAGAAAAGCTTTTTTTATTTTATTGAAGTCTATTTTTCTGTACTGTATTTGGTTTTAACTGTGTGTTCCTGGAGTTGTGCTGTTCTTTTAATTACCAGGTTAAGAACATCATAAAACAATAGGGAAGCCATACTTTCTTTGTCTTGGGCTGAGACAAATGTCTAATGTTATCAGCAAGCATTTTAGCAACTAAAATTGCTAATGAAACCTTGATAAATATTTTTCACTGTTTTAGATCCCACAAACATCCCTGGGGGCTCAGGTACATTAAATTTGTGTTAACACCATTTCAGGCAAACCTGGTGATTAAAGGCTGTTCATTTCTGTTTTACGGCATTAAATCTAAGCCTCTAGGAAATTCTAAGACAAATTAAATAATGTGAAAGCAGCCAGCTGAAGATGCACAAAGGAGCATGAGGCTTATTGATTATAAAGTGAAATGAATCTCACTCGGAGCAGGAAGATTGAGGAAGGAAAGTTATATCTATGAAGAAAGTTTTTTAATAAGGTGTTAAGAATGAAGAGAGAAGTTTAAATCAAATAAATAAGAAAAACATAATTAAAATAAATTAATCATGGATCAACATCATGCTGGAATTCCCTCTTGTTTATGAGATTTAATAAAAATTGTACTAATAACATTTTTGTTCTTAATTTGATATACTTGAATCATTTTGGTAACTTTTGTATATTTTTATAATACAAGTTGCTGAGGGCTAAATGAGCAGTATACAATATAAATTCTGAGATTGTCAAATATTTTCTGCTCCTTCTCTCCACTTCACTTCTTCCTCATGCATGTGACAGATCTTTCTTGGTTCAAGTCTCAGTACATCTGATTGCCAGTGTCTGCATCTATCAATGGTCTAACCTGCTCATAGGCCACTGTGACAGTTCTTGATGTGCTAGCTCTACTTTATCTCTGTTGTATAAAAAGTATAGAGTCATACAATGAAATACTATATAGAAATGCAAAGAATGAAGTATTGTTAATACAGACATAACATTTGAGTAAAAAAGCCAAATAAGATTATGTATAATGCATGATTTCATTTATACAAAGAATAAGAATAGACACAAATAATTTACAGAGACAGAAATCAGAATAATGGTTACTTCTGGGGTCCAGTTGAGTATTGACTGGGAAAGGTCGTGAGTGAACATTCTGGGTGCTACATATGGTCTATATCTTGGCATGACTGTTCGTTATATGGTCTATGTATATGCAAAATCACTGAGCTACACACTTAAGATTTATGTACTTTATTATATATTAGACCTATTGAAAAATTTTTAAAAACTATTTTCATATTTAGATGCAAGATCCATTCTAGTGAATATATAGAAGAGTTCACTTTAAGCAAGAAGGAATCTCTGAATTATGGATATATTATTATTTTGTACAGTTAATTAATAATGTTAGCAGAGACCCTTGCGAAACACTTAACATATATTTCCTCATTTCTCATTAAGCCTTATAGAGTAAGCAGTCTCATTCCCATTTTATAGATTGTCACCAAGTACAGTTCATCATTTGCTGACCTACAGTTACTAAGTGTGACAACTGAGGTTTAACCCCAAAATTGCACTGAAGAAATTAATAAAATTTTGACAGCAGTAGAGACCAAATAAAAAAATGGAGTCCAATAAATTACTAGATTTGATTGTTGTGGTTTCTAGTACTTCTAGAGTATTTCTAATGCAGTCAATATAAGTAACAGGCCACAATATTGATCTTCAGCTTTGAGATGGAAGAATAAAGTCACACAGGGAATCAAAGGTAGGTTATTAAATATCTCAGGTCTATCATAGTTTTGTTGTATGACTGTGTGTGTGTGTGTGCTTCCTGTCTGAGAACAGAGCTTTTTGATGGCATGAAACAGAATTTAAAAAAAGAAAGAATAACAAGCTCTGAAATATAAATTATATAACATAACTATTCATGAGATACATTTTTCTCTTTGTTTAGTTATGACCCCTTTTTACCTTTCTGAGGGTTTCTCAAAAGCTCCAGTTGATAGAAAATATTTGTTAGACCATCACTTTTGTTGCCAATTCTTTGCTTGTTAACAAAAATGTAGGGTTTTTTTCCCCTCAACATTTAATCTACATTACTTTTGCTCTGTTGAATATTTGACATACCAAGATAATGCAACAAAATATATCAACTTCACTTTAAGAGTCATTTTGTCCATCACCCTAGCAGAATAATCGAATGGGACTGGGTCCTTAGCAGTCACTAAGGACCTCCTCATTTCAGAAAAAAACTGGAAACCTGTACCCTCAAAGGCACAGTACTTTGTCACAGCTATATTGCTCAGGAATGATGAAGCCAAGTCTGAAATGAATTACCTTATGATGTTTGTCACCTTTACTGCATCTACGATGAGTCACTTCAACTTATGGGGAAATTCTTGCAACTAGTAACTAAGATGCACATGTCTTTCAGAAATCCTCTCCTATTTACTTTCTTTTCAGACATTTCTGGTTTCAACATAACAGTTATTTGAAAATGTAATCAGGAGAGTACCGAATGGAAGTCATCTATTAAATTAATTAAATAAATTAAATTAATTAAATTAATTTCCCCTTGTGTCTCATCAACTTTCTGTGCTTCAGTAATCTCCGAAGTGTTCAGATAATCATGGAAAGTCACGTTTCTACCTCAGAGTCACAACTCTGGAACAGAAGGCCTCTAAGAGACACTCATTCCAAAGCTTTCATCTGAAAGTGAGACCCATTGAAACTTTGCAGCATTAGCGCTCATAGACTTCTTAAAAAGTTTTGAGTTCTTTTAATATAGTAAATTCTCAAATGAGGATACCCTTACTATAGAGCCATTGCTTCTCATTTAACTCCAGTGACTAAAATGGGGACAGGGACAGGAGAGTAACAGACATCAAACTCCTGATATGATTTCTTTATCAAGAAAGAGAATAATCACTCCAGGGGTATCACCCTGGACAGAGTTATTGCTACCTACAGGTATCCATGAGTAATGGGCCCACACCATGGCCAAGTACCCTTCAAGAACTCATCAGGTTTCTGGGGTGACTGCATGCAAATGAGGAAATGAGCATTTCTAGTTATTGCCTATATTTGCTCTTTCTCTTTGAAATTCTACTTTCCCAAGGCTATTCAATTCTAGAATCTTAGCATTTGAGAGGTAGAAGAACCTTTAGAAATTACCCAGTCCTCATTTTAGAAATGAGGAATCTGAGGTACAGAGAGGTCAAATAACTTGCTGGCTGGTGGAGAGTTTACCAGATAGCCGGGTTCTCTCACTTCAGCACCAAGGCTCTGTCTGTCCTCCCTGACGCCATCTTGCCACAGCTAAAAATCTCTAAATGGAGCTCCTCGAGGATGAGCGGCATCTGAATAGAGCAGGAGCACAGATGCCTACCTACCCTGGTCGTGTCTAAAAGATAAGTCTGGCTACAAGGAGTATTATTACCTTGAGGCCTGGAGAGTGCTGAGCATTGCCTCTTGCACCACTGCTTCAACTACACAAGTTGCACTCCTCTGTGCTACATAGGGTCTTAGTAGACTCTAGGCTAACCCTATCCAATAAAACTTTCTGCAATGGTGGATGTGTGTGCTGATAGAAACATGGGGCTAGAAATCAATATGGCTGTGCAGCTATGGAACTAAAATTTAATTTTATTTAATTTGAATCTAAATTTAAGGATCCACTTGTGACTGCCATCTTGGACACAATGTCTTCCATCCTCTGTCTATGAATTTTCAACTCATAAGCGTTCATATCGCTTTCTCTCCGCATCATGTCCTAGAGATAAATTCATTCCATTTAATTTAAACAGAGTCTAGATACAGTAAAAGATTTTAAGTAATTTTTTTGGTTTCATCTCAGTGTACATGTATTTTTGAAGTTAATAAACTTTAAAGTTCATAGCGAACATGCGAGCAGGTGGCATCAGTGGCCAGAAGGGTGGGGACTGCAATTTGATATCAGAAGTTTTGTAACTATTTTTTTGGTGTCTTCTGTGCCTTTCTGTTTGTGCCTCTATTTCCCTAGTTCTTAAGGAAAAACAAAGGATCACTAGTAAAAATGCCAGGTTTAGCAAAGAAAAATACAGAATGGCTCATATGTTTATCTGAAATTAAAATTTAATAGAGTGTTCTGCATTTTATATGGGATCCCTGTTAATCTGTGTTTTTAAAGCATTGATATTTATTTCTTTCTGTTTCTTTAATGAGAAAGGAAGGAATTGTAAAAAACTCCTTAGGCAAATGTTTAATATTCATAATTTTTTTCATTCATATTTCCCTAATAAGATTTTCTTGACTATAGAGGTAATTTTTTAAAAAGACACATGATTAATCTAAATTAAGATAGGCTTGGCTTATCTTGCCCTCTGGGCTGGAAAACAATTAAGTAGGTATTGAACTGAAGTGTAAAGAACTGTGCATTTCTGAAGAGTCATTATATTTTACTAATGTCCACTCATGATTGGCTATGTGTTCAGAGGCCCCAGTTTTAGATAATCAAACCATTGATCTATTTTTCTTTTTAAAGGAAGAGCACTTTTTTGCTTTTGTTTTTGTTGATTTTAATACAAATACACATAGCTTTTCAGGAAAATTATAGATGTCATTGCCTTTTAACTAATGTCTGTCTCCCAGAAGTTTTGTTACTTACATATACTTTTTCTCTCAAGTAATCCATTTTTCAGAACACTATTTTCACCCCTGCAGGGATGCAAGGTAATAAAATATTTTCATACATATCTAGCAGATGTACTTTTTACAAATCAGAATTTTAAATAAAATCTTGGACACTTGACTACTTATGAAATATAGGCACCTGTGGCCATTCCGTGAAGATAAAAGTGACATTGCTGTGTGTGTAATGATAAGAATAGGCAGTAGTCTTGACATCAATATGGAAATGTCATAACTTATTCATTTTGCCATCATCAAATAATAGCCATCATAACTAAAAGTAACAGCCATTTACAGAGGACAGAATCTCAGTGGAAACCTGGAATTTCAGGGTGAGAAAGTATTATACATCTTCATGTAGAATCTGGGAGTTGGCAAAATGAGGAATTGAAGCTTAGTATTTAAGATGATGAAGCAGAATTTTGACTCCTTTTTGAGGCCAAATGACAGATAAAATTTGTTTTGGCCTTCACCCTGTAACCCTTTTTTTACCTCTCATGAAACTTATTTCTCCTTCTCATTTAAATAGTTTCTTAATTGTGTTTCATAACCAAGTAAAATGTATGGTTTCTAATAAATGTTTTTAAAGGGTGTTATTTACTGTTCTGTGACCTTTTTGAGGGAATGATTTAGCTTTTTGTTCTCGATGTAAGAATCATCCAAATCTGTGGAGTTTATTTGAACCAAACTGATGACAATTGCTGAGAAGCAAACATCTTAACATATTGAAAAAATGCTCTGGATAATGTCAGTTTTGCAGCTTATTTTATACATTAGAAGGAACGGAGACTTACAGAGGGTTGCATGAAATCCATTGGTGGTAGATTACAGGGACGGGAGAAAGCAAAGTGAGCACGAATCTCTAGGATTGGATAAAAAGTGAAACGGAGGGACACATACTTCTTTTTCATTGGTGGGTACAGGATAGTTAATGCTTAACATGTACTCCACGTAGAGATGGTATTGGGGGTATAAAATAACACTAAGTGATTTTGCTGGTGGCTGTGCCTTGAAAAGTACATAAAAGAATATTATCGTTTGAAAGGTAAGGTATTTTAAGTGCAAAAAGGCAATAGACACGCTCACTTAGGTAAAGATTGATCTTTGTCATGTAAAATGTGGCGATGGCTATGACTGCTGACCAGGGCCCACTTTTAGTCAGGAATTTTTATGTTCAAACCATTCTGTGTGATTACTTTCAGTCTCTGAATTTGTAGGGCCCACTATGCAGGCCTCCCCTGGGCTTGTCAGGTTTAGTGTGTGGCCCACATTGGCTTACTTAAAACTGAAGAATTATATTGTGCCATGTACTGGGTATCAGCAGTAATCCTCTCTACCTCCCCCCCTCTCTCTCTCCTTTCCTCACTTCCTTCTTTCCTTCCTTCCTTCCTTCCTTCCTTCCTTCCTTCCTTCCTTCCTTCCTCTTTTCTCTGACATGGCCATCAAAAAAAAAAAACATTTATTTATCAAGTATAACAGGAAACAGCCTAGAAGAGTTGCAGTGTATCTGTTGTTTTCATCTTCATATTCAGATTTCTTTGCATTCTGATTGACAATGCCAACATCTAGTACAGAGTATCCCATTATAAAGGTTCAGGGAGAGGGTGGTAATGTACACAGCATGTGTCTTTGTCTCACAGGTGCTGAGGTAGAGATGGCAGGTCACATGCTCTCACCATATTGTTCGTTGGCATTTCTAGGATTCAGAGCAGCCTGGATCCAGCTTGCCACATGTGAAGCATGAAATTTCCTACTTATCTGGCTGTGTTGACAAATTTAACAAACAGACATCTGTTGGTGTAGATGTTGGTCACTGACCAATAACAATTATAGCTCCCAACTGCTAGTGTAAGGCGTAGTGTAGAATTAGTTAAGCTCTGTTGATAAGCATACCAGTAGATTAATTAATCCCAGGAGGCTTCTCTGGGGAACTGGAGGTTGGGGGTCTATAAGGAAGGGAGGTCTCCAGCAAAACCTTTATAAAAATGCATCTAAGAGATCCCTTGGACTGCCTCAACATGGGGAGTGAACAGAAATTCCTTTGGGGTTATAAAAGCTATGAAATTGCCTCTTGTATGTTTTTCTTTTTCCCTATAATGATATTGATATGAACTGTGTTTTAATTACAAACTAGCGAAATTTTCAGAAAATTAATGTCCAGGTTTGTTTACAGTTATTTATCCAATAAATGATGAATTTCGTAAATTTAAAATGATTATATAGATGCTACCTAATTGGTTTTTCATTCACATTACCTGGAAAATATCAATTTTTCATCTATCTATTCTTTGACATAATTTCCCTTGAGAGTTTATTTGAGGCCCTAGAGCCTTTTTTTTTTGCCTCGGCTTTAATTATGTCTGCATATATTATTAAGTGTCTACATACAATGTAATGAAGTTTAAACTGGAAAACTGGGAGCAGTGATGACTATTCTTTTGTAAGGACACAAAACTTGAGAAATTAGAGTAAAGTGGAAAGTTTGAGAACTCCTTAAAGTTTAGCATTGTTTTCAATTTTTGTCTATATATTTTATCATGTTCACATATTAGAATAATATTCAATTCAATTTTCATAGTATAATATCCTATCTGAGCAGCAGAATTGAATGACAGCCTTTCGTATGGATTCATGAGTTATTATTTCAGGTAATATTAGCAGCAATGACAGATATACTTCAAAATCTTAATGGCTTAAAACAATAGAAGTCTGCATGTCAGAAACATAATGTTCAGCCTTTGCTCTATTCAGCATTTCATGCACCACAGTTGCTGGAAGCCCTGCTATCTTCAAAACATGTGGTTTCTTGGCTTGCCTAGGCATTGATATTCAGCAGACAGATGGAGAAAGAGAAAGGATAGAGACTTGCATGGTTTTATGGGCCAGGCCTGAAAGTGGCAGATGTATGTGGCTGGTGTATGTTTCATCCTTAGGACAGTTAGTTCCTGGTGTTTAGTAGGTTCTATGTTGATATTGGTATATATTGATAATTGAAGGTGTGGGTGGGAACATAGAGATAGAGATGTGGATATATTTGTAGCTATTTAATATATAGATTTTTATTTTAAATAAAAACATGTTACAAGTTCTGTGAGGCCACAAACTGTGAAAACAGTATGTTCACCAAAGCTTTTTCCCAGTATTTATGCCATAGAGTTCCACTGGGGCTTTTCATTTGTGTCTGATCTCATGCTTTCCTGGGTAATTCGTACGAATAATAAAGTCGTGCCACATCCCTTTCTCACATCCTCACTCAGAAGGTGTTTTTTGGTAAAAGAGGCTTAGAAGGAACTCAGTGCAAATATTTTGTACGCACTTTTAATTCTTCTGATGTAGAAAATGACACACGAATACTACCTGAACTATGTGGGTTGAAAAAACTTATTTCCTTAGAGGGCTGCATAGCAGTGCCCTGCCTCCCTATTGAGGTGAAGTGAAGTCCATGTAAAATAACTGGTAACATTAAGTTTCAAAGATACTTATGGAAAGTATGTTGAACATCATCTTCTTCATATTTGTCATATTTAATTTTCATGGATGACTTTTGATAAGAATATGGGCAACCATTGTATCTTTGGGGAAATGTACTTAGACATAGGTCAGAAATGTCAACTAGTAGACTGTAAAGTCTAATATTATTGTGAGCGGATTGATTCTAATGGGTTTCCCCTTTGATGTCACTATATGTTTTCATGTAGCAAGCACATATGTGAATCAAGTTTATTTGGTTTAAAGGAAAGTGACATTAACAACTGTCATTTCCCAACTATAAAATGTAATTCTGAGAGCATTTCTTTAAATTTTCACTCTTGACATTATTAATGCCCCTTTTGACCTAGAATGGATGCCAAACTGCCACTTTAATTTACATGACTTTTATACTCTTTCAATTGATATCCTGTGTGACTTTCCAACAAGTTGAAACCAAATATCAAGATCTCAAAAGAGTTTTGTTTAGTTTAATTAGAATTTGTTTTGTTACTGTTTCTGTGTTGATAGTTTATGTTGATGAAAGATATTATGATGACACTGATTTGAAGAGAATAGTTAGAATTCATGTCATGATAAACAATTAAAAAGCACATACACATATAATCCTGAAACTAAAAATCTCATTCTCTTTTTAAGAAGCCTCAGAGAAAGGGTTAATTCTCATATTTTGTTAGAAGTATCTAAGAACATAATTAAATTGCATGTCCATTAGCTTAAGCCAGATCTTAGCTGAAGAAAATTTGTCAATAGAAGGAAGTCTGATGTTCAAGTTACATGTTCATTTAATATTTTTCTTCATGACATGGACAGCTTAAATAATGTTGCAGTCAATTCTTCTGTTGATCTTATGTCTTTCAGTCTTGATGAGACTTGAAAAGCAACTTAAAATCTCCCCTCTTTCTTTTTGCCTCTCCAGAGAATATAGTTCTCCACCTATGGAAATAAGAATGTTTGCATGGCTGCTGGCCTATCTCAGCAGCTTATGATAGCTTGAGTGAGGTCTGTTGCTTCTAAGAGTTTAGGTTGCTCCCAATTTGTGGTCTTAATCATGTTCCAGATTTTCCTTGTCATTATTATCTCCCAGCACTCTCCCTGTCTTTGGGAGCACCAAATGTGTTGGAGATAGATGTGGAAACAAGAGAAGGGGGTAAATATCAACATAAGTCAGTTATGTTAAATAGGGACTGATGGTCATTAAAGAATATTGGTTTTATAGATAATCAATTGGCCTTTTGATACATTATCATGGATATTTCTTAGCTATAATGATTTATGTGATTCCATATTAAGTCTGGGGGCTGATGGTTCAACTACTTATAGATTCAGACATCCCACATACATTCCATTTGCAAAGTAGAGCAAAGTAGTGTTAGTTATTTACAAGGTAGTGTATTAGATAGTGTTGAAGAGAAAAGTGAGTCCCTTAGTGCTGTTTGCCTCAAGTTGCTTGAGAGGAAGTGTGGAGGTGACTGACCACAAATGCACAGTCTTTACCAGAAAGTCAGGTTGTGCTTCAGGCAGGCAGGACCCTAGAGGGTGAGGACGAGGCTGCCTTGGGCCAACGTGGGCTGGAGGCCATGACCACTGTGTAGGCAGAGGGTTGTCTGTGTGAATCAAAGCCCTCCATTTCCCTGGAGGTCAGACTTCAGATGGCCAACAGAAAGAAGAGGAGAAACAAGAACAGGAGTAGGAAGAAGAGGAGACAGTGTGGATGAAGAGGAGATAGAGCTGACTGGATTAGGTATAATAAGCAATTATCAATGGCCCCTCTTATGTTTTTTATAATCTTGGCTTTCTCTGACAAAGCCAGTTATTGCTCTGTCCTCTCCCCTGTAGGCCCATCCCAAGAAAGCTGATAGAGTGCTCAGGACAGAATTCTCTCTGAAAGTGGTATTTCATATGAGACCTAACTAATAGACCTGAGGGGAAGAAGGTTCCACACAGAGGGAAAAAAAGTTCAGAGATTCTAAGGCTAGAAAAAGTTGCTTGTGTTCCAGAAACAAAACACCCAGCTTTTAACATCAAAAGGATTTCCTCATCTTAGTCGTTGCATCACTGCAGACATCCAGGCCAAACCTCAAGTCATCATCCTTGCTTACTCTGTCACCCTGGCAACTTCTCACACTTCCTATTCATTAGTAAGATTCTGGAACCCACCGCTTTTATGACATCAATACCAGGAGTAAGCAGGGTTCACCACAATCATTCATCTGGATCACTTTGGCTTCTTTATTCTTCTTTATGTTAAGTCTTTCCCCTTACAGTACATTCTTATGGACCAGTCAGGAAAGTCTTTCAAAAACACAACTGATATCATGCCTTTGCCCCCCTTATAATGTGACAACATTTGCCCGCTGCCTCAAGAGTCATCCTTCAAGCCCTCATCTTGGCTGCTCTTTGTACTAATCTGGCCGTTATCTTTCTCTTGTACCCTCTGGACACTCTCTCCATGCCATTCCCCTTCTGCAACTTGGGTTTCTTCGTTTTGGAATGTGTCAAGTATATTCCTGCCTCAGAGTCATTGTTCTTCTGTCCTCTATTTTGAGAACATTTCTTCCCTCAGATCTCATTATGCAGGTCTCCTGGAAAATGGCATTGTCCTGACCACTCACTCCTTAGGAAGTAGTTCTCCTCTTCCTGCTCAGTTAACTCTGTCCTGTCCCACTGTTTTGTCTTCCTGGTGGCTTTTAGTACTAGAGAGATTCTCATTTATTTGACTGCTTGTTTATACCCTGACCTGCTCTCCTCTCCACTCCTCCTCAGGATGGAGTCTCTTTGGAACCCTGCATGTTCTGTTGATACTGTCTCTCCAGCACCGCACACAGGACATGTGTCCTCAGTAAATACACATTTAAATCCCCACACAGCTGTCCTGCTGATAAGGTGCTTTCTACTCTCCACTGGCTGCCCTTCAGCATTGACCTTTTGGGAGCTTCAAGCTTCCTCCTATTCCTGTCTTGTATTTGTTCCCTTCAGCTGGGTTGTGGATGTGGCCTGTTTTTGACTCTGTTCATCTGCCGAGTCCGATGTTAGTCACTCAGGAAACATTCTTGAGACTTTGACCTCGGCTCACCACTGTTTGTGTTATTGGTGTGGCTAAGCACAGACTTTTTGAAATCTTCCACTAATAATGTTTCCATGGCTTGATAGCTCATTCCTTTTAGCCGTAAATGGTATTCCACTCGGGGTATGACACAAATTTTTTTGTCCCTTCACCTACTGAAGGACAACTCGGTTGCTTCCAAGTTTGGATAATTATGAATAAAACTGCTATAAACATCTGTATATCAGTTTTTGGGGTCAATGTAAGTTTTTAGCTTCTTTTGGTAAATATCAAAGAGTACAGTTGCTGAATCATACAGTAAGAAAGAGTACGATTGGTTTTGTAAGAAACCACCAAATTGGTTTTCAGAATGGCTGTACTGTTCTGCAGTCCCACCAGTGATGAATGAGAGTTCCTTTTGCTTTGTTGATATTTTTAAAGGCTTTGCAAGTGATTCCTATGTGCAGCTACATTTGAGAACTAGTGGTTTAAAGGGAGTTATCTCCACTAGAGACAAGCAGTTCCCAAGGTGAAGTAGATGGCCTGTTAACAACTAAATCTAATAAAGACAGCAAAATAACTGTTGTACAAGAACAAGTGGGGGAACCCATAGAAAGAAAGAACGTGGAGGCACATCAGAATACTCTCTCTAGAGAGTGCCATTGGAGAGGTCCTTGAATTCTGAACAGGTTGATTGGTTCAAAGGCACTAACCATCTCTGGTCAGATTTCTGCAAGGTCCTTTCTCCCTCATCAATATAAAATAGGGAGTGTAATGAAGAAATCAAGCCCATATCAGAGACATTTGTTTATTTGCTCATTGTCATTATCTTACTGTCTGGGAATTAATGTATCAGTGACTAAAGGCAAATGAATAATTGAATTATATTTACTTAAATTTCAGTTTTTTTGGGGGAACTGAAGATAGAAATTGGAGATCTCAGGAACAATGCAGATACATTTCAATGGGTTCAATATACTTGCCCAGAACCCAGTCTGTCAATATTATTTTCACAGTGCCACTGATTCTTTCACTTATTCATCTTTGGTTAGATGTGGTATTCTTGGGAGCAATGAGTTGAGTGGAAATATATAATATATGATGGAAGTAAAGTAAAACATAAAGTCTGTCTAGATTATGCTAGTGATTCTCAACCAGGGCCAGTTTACCCCTCAGGGGACATTTGGCAGTGTCCAAGGACATTTTTGTATATCCCAACTGGTGGAGGGGGTGATACTGACATCTAATGGGTAGGGGTCAGAGATCCTCCTAATCATCATACATTCCACAACCACAACAAGGAATTATCTGGTCCCAAATGTCAGTAGCCAGGGCTGAGAAAGCCCAGATTATACTAATGTATTCAGACACAGAAAGCTTTTCAGGAAAATTTCTGTCTGGAATTTCAAAGAGCACTTATGTAATTACCCCCATAGGTCAAATTTTTAATAATCTCTAAGTCATAATGATATTTTTTAACAAAGTTGAGGGTGGTGGCATTAACATATTTTGGCAATCTCAGAGTTAGCTTGTGGATGCTAAAGGGAAAATAAGATTAAAGGAAGCCCCACTCTTATAAAAACAAAAAAGTCCTCATTACAGTTTCTGGCCCATGGGACAGGACAGCTTGTATGCACAAGTGTGTTCTTGCTTCTCTCTCTGTCTTTCCCCCTCCCTTCCTCTTTTTCCCTCTCCCCTTCAAAACTTAGGGAAGCTTTGCTGAACTCAGAGTTATCCATATGGTCAATAAATAGCAGAATTTCTCCTCTTAGGTTTCTAAGTAGTTATTCAGCTCAGTGGTTATTTCTCAACTCAACCCCCACCTATTCGTTTATTATTATGCTTCATGAAGTTTCATCTAATAGCTTGAATTAGAATAATTCCCTCTGTTGCTGCCATTTTGTGTGAACTGAAGTGTGGCCCCAGTAAGCAAAATGTGGCCTCTGTATGAGTTTCCTATTGCTGCTGTAAGGAATCGCCACGAACTTATTGGTTCAAAATTACATAAATGTATTATCTTATAGTTTTAAAGGTCTGAAATACAAAGCGAATTTCAGGATGCTCTCAGGACTGGTCCCATCTGTAGCCTTTGTTGGGGAGGGGATGAGGAATTCTATTATCTAACCTTTTGTAGATCCTCAAGGCTGTCTGCATCCCTTTCCTTGTGGCTGCAGACCATTCTGACCTGCATTTCTGTCATCACATGTCCTCCGACTCTCCTCCTCCTGCCTTCTCCTTTCACTTATCAGGATCTTATGATCACATTGGACCCATCTGGATAGTGTAGGATTATTTCTGCATCTCAAGATCTTTGAAGTTAGTTACACCTGCAATGTCCCTTTTGCTATGTACAGAAACGTATTTACGAGCTCAGAGATTAGGGTGTAGATGTTTTAGGTGGCTGTTATTCTGCCTGTCATAGCCTAAAAGTAACTTAATAAGGTGTCAATTGGTCACATACTTTAATTCTGTTACACAGGGAAGCATGTAGCTCACCACAGACCTTGAGCTCTGGTGGCAAAGGTTCTTAATTTCAGTACTGCCCCCACAAACTATGAGATACCCAGATAAAGGAAAGTTAACCATACCTTGCCTCAGTTTCCCTATCACTGAAATGGGCATTCTATAATACCTCCCTGATAGTGATAGCTGAGGGCAGTAGGTAAAATCATGTGCTTCAGGCAGTTAATATAACACTTGGAACACAATAATTGCTCAGTACACTCTAGCATTAATATAGTCACTCATTGGGGTTGTAATGAGGATTGAATAAGATAGTTCACTGGTCAGCAGACTTTTTGTAAAGGGCCACGTAGTAAATATTTTTCACTTTGCAGACCATACAGTCTCTGTCACAACTACTCAAATTTTACTATAGGACAGAAGTAGCTACAAGAAATATGTAAATGAATGGATGTGGACTCCTTTCATTCAATCCGTTTTTCAATGCTGGCTGCAGGGCAGATTTGGCCCTCATGGGTCATGGTTGGCCAGGCCCTACTCCAGTGTAGTTAGACTCAACCTTGGCTACTTAGTGCTACTGCTTGCAGAGCTTTTAAAAAGTGATAATGCTTTCCCATCCAATTTTCCATTTTCTTTTAATTCATAATCTAATTCCTCTTATTTTTCTACTACTGATTAAATGTTCAAGGACACTTCCTTGTCCATAGTCATTTTAAATGGCACTTTGTTTGACAAAAATTATGGTACTCTGGCTCCATCTCAGTCCAGTTGAATCAAAATTTCTATCAGCACAGTCTAGGCATTTTGAATTTTAGAAAAACTTCTCAAGATCATGATGCTCCTGGCAGGCCTGAATGAAAAATGTGTGCTCCACAACCTTGCTTCTGTTTCCCATAATAATGAGATAGTCTATCACATACTGGGCACTAGATCAATATCTGCTGAGTGTGAATGAGGAACTGGGTGACACACCATCTGTGCAGTGCCCAGTTCATACTTAAACCCAGTAAATGGTAGTTGATCTCTTGGGGTTTTTTGATTGCAGACAACCAAAGCTCAAGCTGACTAATTTAGCTATAAAATAGGACATTATTGGAATGGCATGGAAGCACTCAAAGAATTCAGAGAAGATAAGTATCAGAAAGGACAAGAACAAGGGCAACTTGCAAGGTCAGCTAAGCAGGAGGATGAATAATCTCTATTCCTTTTCTATATTTCTTTTAAGTAGAGTTTATCTACCCCTTGGCTGGGAGAGTGTAGGACACTGTGAATAGTAAACCTTACCCTCATTGTGACTGGTGGGGGCATCTTGCCTTCAAGGCAAAAAAATTAGGGGTCTCTTAAAAGAAGAAAGAGTAAGGGGCAGCGAAGTAGCTATTAATAGATAGTTGATTTTTTAAAATTGTTATTCTTATAAAATAGTCTTGTAATAAGCACAAAAAGGTACTCTCCATGGTACAGGCATACAGTGGAGGGTAAAAGCATTTATCATCGATGAACCTTCATTGAACACTGGTAAAACCAGTAAGTCACAATCATTGCTCTTCAGTGACTTCATTACATCACTTTTATTCCTATATAGTAGTGGTTCTCAACTGGGTCACTTTGACCTCTCTGCTGGAGATATTGTGGGGAGCAGGTTGCTACTGGCCCCTTGAGGGTAGAGGCTAAGGACACTGCTTCAACATCCTGCTGTGCACAGGACAGGTGCCATCAAAAAGTATCATTGGGCCCACAATTTCAGTAGGCCAAAGGTTGGGAAAGCCTGGTACGTGGTCAAATACATGGATATTTGTCATGTTGATGTAGTTTTTTTTTCCAGTTAAAAGGGGGGTGCTTTTTCCAGTTGCTAAACGATTTCTCTTTGTGTTCCCCACACCGCAGTTTTAGAGATTGAGTTTCAGGGCAATGAGGGTGTTTGAATGTGTTCGTTTATTTAAGACAACTGGACCCTGAGGGGATTCTGAAGTTTAAGTTAGAGCAATGCAGGGAAGTGGGACATGTTGGACACATTTCCAAAATTCACCTCTATGAGGTTATCCTAGAATTCAGCTTGCTAAAAATAAATTACCAGAAGAAAGAAAATTTGAGTAAACACATGTTAATGAATGGCAGAAGAATATATTAATAGCCCAATAGAAAATACTTAAAAATCAATTGAAGCTAATTGGTTTTTTTGTTTTTAAACTTTTACTGAAGGAATCCTTCCATGAAATGAAAGCCATGTTTTGCAAAAATCACTCCGTAGAATGACATTTCAGTTAGTATCTTTTGGGGGAAAAATGATGCTGAGTAGCATCACCTTTGAATAGTGGTAAATTTTTGTTAATTGTAAAAGAGGTTATTAAGTTCTTTTTGCTGTTCATGAAATATTTTATCTCCTTTTTTGTCTTTAGTGCATAAAAATTGTACAATATGTGAATACCACTTTATTTTCTCTCCTGAATTTTAGCAAAATAGGGCTTTAAACTATCTTAAATCTTTATGTCAGTTTCAACTTCCAATTTAAGCTGTAACTTTTTTCATGGGGCGGGGGGAGATTATCAGATTGAGTTAATTGTTTTTTCAGCTTCTGACACATCATCACTGATAATTACACTTCTTATGGTTAAATGGATAGCTCATTCATTTCCTTTTGTACCTTATGATGTCACTCCTCTTTACATAGTCCTGTATTCATTCTACTGAGTTTAGTGTGGCTCTTTTGTATGCATTTGTTAGTATTACTGTTTTACGTACATTCATTTCCAAATGTCATTTGTATAACATTTGTTGTATGATGTATATCATTTTGTGTGTGTGTTTTTTTTCTGAGCCCTGAGATTTTCAGATCCCTCCTGGTTGCTTTGCGTACTTCTAAGATTTTTTTTTCTGCTACATAATGCTCCTTTAGTGGGCAGAGGCTTGGATGTTGAGTTATCTCCACTTTATACCAGTAACTTGAAGTTGTGCCTTTGCCCCTTTATGATATAATGAACAAAAAGGCTACTAGCTGTAAATAGAAGCTAAAATATCAATTTTAGGCCCCTCAAAAGTGATCATCCCCACAATTCCCTAAACCAGTCTTTCTTTTAATCCCAGTGAAGGAAATATCCATTTCTATAACTGCTGAATCTTCCTAAAGGCTACTTAGCTTACAATTTTCCTAAGTTAGTTACCCCTACCAAATAGGGCTTCAGTTCAAGTTTAGTCATTTTTCCCTTGTCTGTGGGGGTACATCCCAAGACCCCCAGTGTTTGCCTTAAACTTCAGGTGGGTGCAGAAACCTACATATTCTATTCATTTTCTCATACATACATATATAACGTTTTACTGAAAGGAAACACTTCCAGGCTTCTCTTTGACGTATCCGAATTGCCAGCATCACTACTCTTGTACTTTTAGGACCATTATAAAGAAAAATAAGTGCCATTTGAACACAAGCACTAGTATACTGAGACAGTAAAGATGATCACTGAGAGGGCTACAAAAGTACCCCTGGACAGGGAGCATCTACAGCCTGGAGACTTTGAACAGAGGGATGAGTCACATTCTGGGTGGAATCTAGCAGGAAGGCTTGAGAGTTCATCACACTGCTTATAATGGTGCAGTTTAAAACTCGTATTTTTTTTTTGTTTGTTTTTGACTGAAGTTGACTGCAGATAACTAAATCTACAGAAAGTGAATCTATGAATAAAGGGAGATTAATGTATCAAGGTTTAAGTAGTCACCTTTCCTTCCTTTTTACCTTTATTGGGCCCTTTTTTTTTATTACTGACTTACAGAAATGGTCTCTGAATTATCCTCTATGAGACTTAGAGTTCTTTTAGACTTATAGGTTTTACTATGTATCACTTGAATATATATAAAAAGAAGCATAAGCAAATGAATGGATTAGAGTATTCTTAAAACTTCTTTACATTTAGAGCCCCTTGACTCAGAATCACTGCTATTCACTACTGTTCATACAACACTATTCTTTGTGCCACCAGTAGTGTTGGTGATGTAGCATCTCATAGTCATCCCCAGTATTGTCTCTGAAATTCTCTTCCAAACTTCTAAAACCTATTCTGCAAATTTCAACACTTGGGATTTTCTTGCTTGGCCTGTGATAGGCAATGCTTTTATATCTATTTTAGAAGAACAGTATGACATAACTTCCTCTACTTGTGTGGGTATTTTCCTGTCCTATGCCCTGAAAACATTTGTCACTTTGCTAGAAAATGTAAAAATGTGTTCACTTTTTCAACAATGAATATTTCCTTGCCTTATATCAAATTCATGGCCTGCTGCTGTGTCTCCATGCTTTTCTATGTACCAGTAACTCTCCATTTCAATATTGCATTATAATTTAATCTTTTGGAAGACATTTTAAGTGGGATTTAGATTTAACATGTGTGGTATCAGCACCAGACCTAATTCAATTGATTGAAGTGAAGGGCACACAAAGAGCAATGAGTAAGTGTTGACATATGCACAGGGCAAACAGCTATTGCTTGGTGGAAAGCAGTTTAAAAGATCATCAACTGTAAGACTCATCTCCATTTTAAAGATTTTCAAGTATGGAAAATATGCAGCTGGTATGAGATGAGTCCAGAAGTAGCTACTCCATATTCAGTATGATGACTCCATCATCCATCAGAGGCCTAGCTCCTTCTCCTCTTTGCTGTTGTATCCTTAACCTGTGACTTTGATTGCCAATGTTACTGCAGGGTCCAAGATGACCTAGTACACTCCAGACATCATGTCCAGTCAGAAAGAGAGGAAGTGAAAAAAAACAAAAAGGCTAAGTAGCTACAACTCATTGGGTTGTATTTGATGGGAGGCTGTGTGGGAACTTCAGATTTTACATGGATATGTTTGTCCCCTGAGAAAAAAAAATTGGGTGTCATTGTTAGGGTAGGAAAGAATGGATGCTGAGTAATCAAGTAGGGGTCTCTTTGCCACATCCTTTTGAAATGCTCAGTTCTCCTGCAACTGAATCACAGCTCACTTCAGCCTAATACCAATCGTATGACAATTCGATGTGTAATGCTTTGTGACAAATCTTAACATTATGTTCTTATCATTATATGTGAGTCAAAAGTAATCACTGGTATTTAAAGTAATCACTGGTTTTTAATGTGGCTAAGCCATTTCTCTCTAATGAGTATACAGAATATTTGAGGCGTATCTGTCTTCTACCTCTTAGTCACTTCTCCCACCCCACCACCCACCCCACTGCCCACTGCCTGAATTAGCTTACATATAATAAATACTACACAACATGGATTTGATGTCATCTGGTTTCTGTGGCCTTGATAAGTGATCACTGCTTCCAGTCCATCTGGTGTCTGAGATTTCATCTCTGGGTATACAAGAATTCTATCAGTGTAGCAACTTTAGAGAAGAAAATTTTTGGTTTGCTAATCTTCTTTGAGAAACTTTTTTTCCATGTTTCTGGTGCATCGATTCTGGGTTAGGCATTTCTAGAGCATTCAAATTGAAGAAAATCAATTACAGCCTACTGTGATATTCTCAGGATTATGCTTAATAATGAATGATAGCAAAGGTAGAGGGAGTAGATATAATGAGAGAAAGATCCAGTGGTTTCTGGAGGGGGGATTTATATTTGGGGTGGTAGTAGTTTGCACTTCATCTCATGCACACATAGTGTGCAAAAGCAAATTATCCCCAATTTTTCAGGCAGATCCTTTCTGGTTGAATCTAAATCATAATAACAATGATCATCTTATGTTATGGGATAGCTATTCTACTGGGAGCATTAGCAAGGGTCCTGGACACTGGAAATAGGCATAACTACCTGATGGCTGTGGCTGCTGCCTCCATGGATATGATGGTAATAGTAGTGATAGACATAATAAATGTAAATGACATTTATGGAACTCTTTCTATGCACCATGCAACTGTTCTCCGTACCTTATGTACTTGAATTCTTTGAGCCTTGCCCACAGTGCTTGGATCTTGCCAGGACATTGTGTACTAGAAGATTTCCAGCAGCCAGTATCTGCATCTCTGTGGCCAATGGGCTTTTTTGGAACAGTTGTTGCTGCTGTACATCAATTTGGAAGCACTTTTAAAATGACTGACCAGAGTTGGTGATAAATACCCAGTTCCCTTGCCCCTTAGATGGGATATTTCAGAGGTGTGATGTTTATACCATGCTCAGAGGTTCATGGCAGGATTAAGCCCCACTCACCTGCTGTGAGAAGGGAGTTGGATTCTTTATTGGCTGCTTTCTCTTCCCCTACAGTATCTCTACCATGGCTCTCCAGTCTTTGTCTTGGGGTCTGATTCTGAGAAACCCAAACTGGAACAAATACTAATATCAAAAGTGACTTAGATCCTATTATTACATTCATTTTATGGGCAAGGAAATTAAGACAGAGAAGTAAAGGAAATGGCTGAGGTGGGGTAATATATTTTTGTCTATTTCCTACAAATTCATTTTTGCCTTGATGACAAATGTCTAAAAATTAAAGCCTATAGAGCTATGGATTTTACTGACTGAGAATGGAGGCTTTATTAAACAGCATTGGGCTGTGTGAGTCTAAATCAGGGTTTCAGTAGTTTTATATATCTTGGCCAAGTGAAAAGGAATTTAAAAGTTATTACAAAGACTTCTTTCAAAAACACTTAGTGATAATTTTATATACATGGCTTTTACCTTTCACCCTAACATCTCCATGCAGTAAATCAGATATTTTCTCTCTAATCCTCTTCACAGAACTTACCATCATTCATTAACACACTCCTACTAATGTCATTTTTATCTACCTGTTTTCTATTTTAGGGTTGTCCACTTTATGGCTACAATTCAAAAGATCTGTCATTTATTCGGCATGATATTGATGATATTTTAGACAAAAACTTATTTGAATTATTTAAAAAGCCTTTTATGAAGTTAAAAAGTTGTTTCTTAGCCTCAATTGATTCATGTGTTGCTATGTTATTTGATCCCTCTGAATGTAATAATATCTCATCCTAAAAATACTTTATGTCAGCATGGAAATCTGTGGGATATATATTTATATGTTCATCCCCAACTGAAAACGCCCATTTCTTTACTTCTTAGTGTGAACAAAACAATCTGATTAAATTAATGTATTTGGGAAAAATCCGATTAAAGGATTTTGTTACAGGATTTCTCTCCTAATACCCCTTTTGACCCTTACCAGTTCAATTTTCTATTTGACCTGAATGATATTTTTATATGATATTTTCAGGTGATATTTTAACAAGAGGATTTTTCTCTTAATCTTCCCCACTCAGCACACATTGTCAATGCTGGGAGTTCAACAAAAAAAGAGGAATATGAATGGTGCCCTCAGAGGGAATAATTGGCTATCAGACAATAGTAGCTAAACATTTTCCCCTTAGGAATTAGAAGAAAATCAGACTAGCTGTGTTATTCAAGAGCAGAATATTGTTAAATACTTAAAATGTGACTTTAGGCTTTTTTATTTCCTGATTTTAGTTTTGACTGCAAGTATAATGGAATAAGATTGATTACTAAGGTTCCTACCATTACTAAAACTTTGTTACTAGGACTCAATTGGAATT
Organism: Cynopterus sphinx; assembly: GCA_030015415.1. Classification (NCBI taxonomy): domain Eukaryota; kingdom Metazoa; phylum Chordata; class Mammalia; order Chiroptera; family Pteropodidae; genus Cynopterus; species Cynopterus sphinx. The sequence goes on from CM057388.1 coordinate 4,359,404, forward strand.
TGCATATTATGATTATATATATTATTTACTATTTGAGATTCACTCTTTCCTACATTGTGTTTGATAACTATTAACACTTTGTTGTCTATGTGGATGTGTGCATATCAACCTGGTTTATTGCTCCCATAGCAAAACCTGATGTTTCCAGTAGTTTGGGATTTAGAGGAATGTTGGTCATTATGTCCTGAACATATTTTGGTCTTTCACTTTGAAGTATGTTTTCTAATCCTGCTCTGTACCAGTGATGGATCGTTTCAAGATCATGGTATATAATAATTCTGTTATTTAGAATTGTCCACAGAAGCTGAAATTTTAGGCAATTTTCTGATTATCTAGAATTCTTCAAAAAATATAAGAAAATTTATAGAGCTTTTGACAGCATGTATAATTTTAAAGGGAAAGAAGTAGTTCATCTTCTATAAAATGCATAGTGGCAAAAGCAGACTATTATATTAGGAAATGATAATGTTTACTAAGCATCTGTTCTGTTCTGAATGTTTTTCTTCTCTTCCATTTCCCTCTCCTCCCTTCCCTTCCCCTGCCCCCTCCATTCCTTTCCCTTCCTCTCCTTACCTTTTCTCTCTCTTGCTCTCTCCTCTTCTCTCTCTCTTCCTTTTTCTCTCTACCTTTCTACCTCTTCATCCTTCTTCTCCCCTATTCTCTCTCTGTCCTTTCTATCTATTCTGATATAAATGGTGATTGAGTAGGAATAGCAAAACAACTCTATTTCCTCCTTAAACTCCTTGGGTGAAAGTTCTGTTTCTTGAGGGGGTTATGGTGCATATCCTGGACTTGTCTCCCTTCCGGCCATCAGTTACCACTTCTGTTACAGTTATGGGAAGGCATCGCTGACATGACTATTGACAACTGGTCTGATGCAGCCTTTAAAGGCAGGGAGCTACTTCTTAAATGCCTATGATTGTCTAATTTGTGCCATTAATAATCAGTATCTGTTAGATTTATGTAATATCTTTTTACCTAATGATCTTGGCATTCTCTAAAGATAAATTTTCATGGAACTCAATTCTAAGTCATGAGTTTTAAATAAATTATTCATGCTTTTGGAGAATATTTTAGTTGGTGTCTTATGACTCTTCTTTATTTACCCTTTTTGCCTCTTTGGAGATGAGACATGTGAAAAAGTTGATTTGTCCTCCTTGCGGGTAAAGAAAAAATTATCTGACTTGTTAAAAGTGAAAGATATTGTATCTATATTCTTCTCATATCAGACTTTTCATTAGGTACTTTACAAAGGAATTCATACCGTATATTTGGTCTATCTTTCTTTAAAATCTTTTGTTTTGAGGAAGACCAGAAGAAAATGGTTTTTCAGAAGATTTTGAACTCATTTTTGTGTAATCTCTTTCCTTAGTGATCCAGAGACTATGACTGCTTAATTATAAAATTTTTGCTTAATTTATAGGTATGGATAACATTTTCAAAACTTGAAGCCTCAGCTCAGTTCGCATTTCCTCCAGGCAGGTGTTTCTATGCTAGGAGACCCTCCATTGTATCTCATAGCATGAGTGCTCACTCTACTCTAATATTTTTTCAATTTTTTCAATTCATCTCTGTATAGGCCATAAGTAAATTTTCCTGTTGCCAGCGGTCACCACCACACTGGACATATGTAGCACTGGTATGACTTTAATATAGTGCCAGATCTATTTAATGTATTAACTAAGAAGCACAAATATGTCTATATTATAAATTTGGTTTTTAAAATACCTTAAAAACAATACTACAGTGTAATTAGTTTCTTTTGTAATCCTAGGTGTTTTATTTTATGCATTTTAAAGCATCATTCTTAGTTCATAAGCTTCAGCAAGCTCTCAAAGGGGCTCCTGGAATGGAAAAGGTTAAGAGCCTCTGCTGGAATAATAAGTTCCACAATTCAGAGACATGTCAAAGAGGTATGAGAGGATGATTTTACACTCTCTTGCCACAGCAGCCCTCCCAGTCATTGACTGATTCCCAGACAGCTTGTAGACTTCTGGATGTCTCAGGCAAGAGCAGAGATTGGGTGACTGTTGGCTGTTCCAGGTCCAACTAATGACTCATGGATTTGAGCATCCATCAGTGTTTCTATTTGTAAACAGTATACATTTCTATGTGACAAGGTTGAGGTATGCAAAGAACAGAGTTGAATCAGATATAATCACATTTTCCTCTGCATCCTATGATAATAGCATTAATACTAGCTTAAGAATAGCTGAAATGGCCACTATTTCTTTAAATTACTTCTAGAAATGAAAAATATGTTGTATTCTTTTATGGTTTCTTCTAGAATATTTTGGCATGAATTTCAGTTTCCCAGAAGAAGGCCTCATGATTTCTGTAACATCACAGATACCTTTCTTGATATTCCATGCATATTTTTCAAAGGAGAATGTATTCCTTGGATTTTTTAGTAGAAAGAATAACAGTTATTTCTGCTCAGATATTCCCTATACTTTTAACATATCTGACTCCTCCCTCCTCTTGCATTATGATTGTATTTTTGCAGGCAAAGCAAAACCTAGTACATGAAAAGTACATCAACTTTCTGCTTCTAAATATATTCATTTACTCACATCCACACCCACCATTGCTTCCTTGCCCTTGTTACAATGGAACAGAAGTTCATTTCCCTCACAGGTGAAGGCAGAGCTTCTGTATTGCAACCTGTCTCCTTAATATTGCAACAGATTGCATCCAGAAGCAGATAGGAGTGACTCATTGTCATGCACTAAGGTATATAGTGAAGAGATCTATCTGTAAATGTGTAAAAAAGATGCTGTTCTCCTCAAATGCTTTTGTTTTGGAAAATATAGTTATGTTTTATAAACATATATAATAAAGTTATTATATTACAATGAATTAATAAATATATGGATAATTTCTCAGTTTTAATATTGAACATCTTGTATATTGATAGCTATAACCAACATGAACCAACATTCTGGGGGATCCTCAATGTTTGAGAGTATAAAGTTATTCTTAGGCCAAAAATTTGAGAAGTTCAGTTCTGTACTTACTGAATCCACTTCTTCACTTCCCTTACACTCCTTTATCCAATCAAATTTGACTTCTTCCCTCATCAGTACTCCAAAATTGATTATTCCAGTCACCAAATTCAATGATTCAGTCCTTATGAGAACTGTGGAGCTCATTGGACATTGTCCTTGATAGTTCATCTAGAGATGCTTCTCCATTGACAGGGAACTTGAGAGAGCAGCACCACGCTCACTTCTGGTGTTTCTTCACCCTCCCTGTATCCTCCTCCTCCATCTCTTTCATGGGCTTTTTTTCTCTGCCCACCCTTAAAGCTTGATGACCCTTGGGGACCTTGCCTCCTCCCACCCTCCATAGGCAATCTCTCTGCTTCCTTGCTTGCAGTTACATGTCTAAGTTGATGAAAGTTGAATCTTCAGCCCCCCAGGCTTTGGACCTAAAGACTGAGCAGCTAGCTTGCTGGGATATTCTACCAGCACCTACAATTTAACACATGCTGGATTGAGCTTGATCGTGTCTCCACCTCACCCATTCCTTCATCTGTGTTCTCTTGGCCCATCTTCTATTTACTTTTATTTACAAGCCTTTAGATTGGAAGCCATTTCGATTCTTTTCTTTTTTTACCATGCGTCACAATATCCAAGCCATTTCTAAGACCTGTGTCTTACCTTCTACATCCTAAAGATAATCCAGTCTCTGACTTTTAACACTGCCCACCCATATCCCCATCATCTCTTCTCTAAATGACTGCAGCAGTCCCATAACTGGCCCTTCATTCATCTAGTCTTCACAATGAAACCAGAGTCATCCTTCAAAGGTACAAATCTCATTTCATTTTTTCTCCAAGGCCCTCAAGCCCTGGCTCCCACTCATCTCTCCTATTTCATTTCTCATTACCTTCTGTCATTCATGCACCAGCCACAAGAGCTTCTTGTCTCCTGGGTCACTATTCCTACCCTAGTCCCATCTACAAATATAAGCTGTGCTGACTAATTACCACTAGGTGTTTTATATTTCATATTAGACTCCTCTTCACCAGGGAATATTTCCTAAGCTCCTGCTCCTATCTCACCCACCTCTTGCCCCATGGGTGTGCTCTGTGATGGCCTTTGTCAGTCCACGTATGTGACTGCTTATCTGATGTGACCTTCAAGCAGGCAGTAGCCTCATCTTCGTTATTTGGTATGGACTCCTTGCAGCATCTGCTAGCTCTGTCATTCATCTAACTCTCTCAGGACCTATTTATTGAATGAGGAATTTCACATTTTAAAATTTATCTTTTAATTTAAAGGTGAAAAGATTTCACTGATTTTTCTTTGTCAAACAGAGTGGCTTGAGTGCAGAAAAACATTAATTTCAGTATTTACATTATATAGCATTTATAGGTATCCTAAGATGTGGGTATAATTTTATCTACTATCCACGTGAAAGGCAATGCAAATATAATGGGAGTGTTGTGTTGAGATCTGATTAAAACATTATCCTAAGATGAGTGTGTCACGAGCAATAATTCCATCATTTTTTTTTTATTTTCAAAAGTGGTTTTGAATTGTAAACACCCTAAATATAAAAATGGTCCTTATATTGAACTGTTTTGTCAAATTAAATAAAATAAAACTATAAAATTTACTAGGACCTGAGTTCTAATCAAGTATCATCTTGTAAGTTAGGAGTATAAAGGAGAAAGGCTTCCATGCTAACTTAGGCTTTCTCAAAATGTGGAATATTTGCAATGAAAGTAAAAGGGGTTTTTATTCCTATCTTTTCATATGAGTGGAATATCTCATCTATCACATTAGGAGACTAATGGGTGCAAACACAGGCCATGGAACTGAGTACCCAGGTTCCTGTGTTGCATACCTAGCTCTCTATTCTACCCACTTTAAATTCTTCCTCATTTACATTTTGCTTCCAGCTGTTGTGGGTAACTTCTCAGATCTTTGTTTCCTCAAAATTATGAACACTTATGAAACACAGGTCAATATATTTGAATCCTTGAAATCATGGTGAGTAAAGCATTTCTTTCCCACTAGATGTTTTCGTCAAGGGATTGATAATAATTGTGGCTTTGGTGTTTGCTTCTTTTGAAAAGAAAGGAGAACCTGACTTTCTGCTCCTGTATCTCTTCTGGGTGATTTTTCTCACAAGACACAGCCCACTGTCTGGCCAAAGGTGTCCATGTAGCTCATGTCTGGTCAGTTTACAAATATTTATTGGCCATCTTTTAGAAAGACATTGGATCGGGCGCTAGAGGCAGACTACAGGCTTTGACATTACAGGTATCAGCCCAGATTAGGGAGCCTCTTCTTCCAATTACCTTTACTTCTTTTAATCCCAGTTTTTTCATCTGAAAAATATAACAAAGAATATCTATTTTTCAGATCCATCTTAACAGTTAAATGAGATAATGCACATAAAATACTTAGTTCAGTGCCCAGCACACAGGAGGAACTCAGAAAATAATGCCTTTAAAAATGTTATAAGCAAGATTACAGAATATTGAGGAAAATTCCCCAGGTTTCCAGAGTGAGCTAGAAAGAGGTCTTGCATTTTTGTAAGAAGCGTTACAGATAGACTACTGGGAAATGGCTGAGGAAATACATTTTCATAAAAGTGGGGAATAGTTACATCAATTTCAGTCTAAAAGTAGCACTCTTGCTATTTGGTTCAATTTATTATTGACAGAGGCCATTATCTACCCAGACACTTGAACAACGACTTTCACAGGTTTCTTTTTTTTTTTTTTTTTGGGGGGGGGTGGTATTGGCGAGGTGGAGTGGGGCTTAATGCTTGTACCTTTTAAAAGGAAGACTAGATTTGGAAATGAGGAAGATATGATTTTATTTTTTTGTCAGAACCGACATTTACTGGAGAAGGGATGGGGAGTAGACCTGTGAATATTGTGTTTGTTCAAACTGAACTGATCTTTGGAGGTCAAAGGGTTTTCTTGACAGCTGGGTGTTTCACATCCTGCCTTTGGAAACTCAGTAGGTTTCCAAAGGCAACGTCTAGAGGCAATAACCAAGTGTCCCTGGTGTTTTTGTGTGAAGGGATTATTTTCTGGCTTTGGAAGAGCAAAATACCTTTTTAAAAATTTCTACTCCTGAAATCTGTTGGTACATGATTTCATTTTGAAAAAGGTCACAGGTCCAGTTAGCAGTAATCTAGCATTTATCAAAAGTTGACCCCAAATTGTTGTTCTTCCCCAAGGTCTCGAAAAAAAATATGAGATTAGGTTTGAAGAGAATGGAAACTTAAATGAGTGTTTTACCTTAACTATGTTTTTTGGCCACAATCATGAAGATTATGGGCTATAAGCTTCTAATCTTCCACCTTTTTGATATATTTTTTGTAACTGTGTGATTGTTGCCTAGGTAGGGAGAGGAAAAGGCTCCAAAGGAAAAATAATCCCGTCAATGTGATGAAAATGTCTTTCTCTGCAATTCAGTGACTGACTTTGTTTTTATTATATTTTTAAGAATTTTACAATTGCCTTTTACATGACATTGTTTTTTATTTATTTCTAGAACTAATTTTCTGCTAATTAGTGATGCTCTTTAACCTTATGCATTGAACTTTGACTCATTATTTTGAAATAAGAGAAATCTCAACCAGTGGACTTGGTGTCCCTCAAGTCTCAAGTCACAAGATCCCAAATCACTTAGGCTTATCAGCAGAAACTAACAAATACCACCGGTCTTATGTATTTAATCAAAAAAGAAAGAAGAAAAGAAGAAAAGGGGAAGGATAAAAGAGATAAAAGGAAGAAAGGGAGAGAGGAAATCAGGAAGGAGAAATAAGAAAGAGAAACTTTTTAAATAAAACGTTCCTTTTGATCAAAGGGGCCATTTTAGGATTTTAAATTCCTTGGCAAATTGCTTGTTAATATTAACATAGCATTTTGTATGTGTGTGTGGAAGAACTCTGAAACATCATCATAAAAGAATGGTAGGCAGTATCTACCTTGGGTGCAGTAATGGTCAGGTTTTAGTTTGAGCTTGCAGCGTGGCTCCTGTCATTTTTCACATAGATTTCTCCACTCGCATCTTAAATATCCAATCAGAAATACTATTCCTTTGATGAACACCTACAATAAAAGCTTAACTTAGTCGTTATTGTAATATTCTACTTTGTTATCTGATGTCCTTTTTGTATATAATATACTATTCTTGGACTAACAGAGTCTCATTTTTAAAGATTATTTTTCATATTTTCTAAGGAGTTCTAAAGAGAATATTTTCCAAAAATATTTCTCTTGGGTTAGTACAAAAGATTCTTTATACAGTGTAGTCTTAAATGAGTAAAATTGGAGTCTCCAGAGCAGACCTTCTCAAACTTTAATGAGCATAATCATTACCTGGCAACCTTGTTAAGATGCAGATTCTCATTAAATAGGTCTGGGGTATGATTTGAGCCTCTGCATTTTTCTCACAAGCTCAAAGGCGGTACCCATGCTGCCTGGGAACAGACATCACTCTAAGTAGAAAGGTTCAAAGCCTATTCAGAAGTTCAGACTTCTAGTCATACTTACTGAACAGACAAGAACCATTCATGTGTCCTCCTAGTGTCCTGGTGTCTCCATCTGGGAAATAATTATGTTATTTGTCACATAATGATAATATATGAAAGTTTCCAATATTTTTTTAATTGCCTGAAAGTTTTCTGAGCATCTCTGATTACAAATGCAACTAGATTACAGTTAGAGATTACAATTTAAGATTCTTCTCTACTGGGGATAAGACAGTGCTATATCTATAATACTTTTAATTTCTTAAAGATAAGCCTTATTCTAAAACTGAAAACCTCATTAACTCTGGATTTTCCCCACCCAATGTATGGATATGTATGGACATTTTTGAATATGTCCATCAAAAATTCATATGTTGAAACCCTAAACCCCAGTGCGATGGGATCGGAGGTGGAGTATTGGGAGCTAATAAGTAGGTTTGGATGAGTTTGTGAAGGTGGAGTCTTCTTGATGGGATTAGTGTCCTTAATAAGCAAAGGTAGACTAGAGTATTCTCTCTTTCTAACATGCTCCCTGCCTCCTCGAGAGAGGAGGGCACAATGAGGAGATGGTCATCTGAAAGCCAGGAAGTGGCTCCACATCACAAACAAAGCTACTGACACCTTTGTCTTGTACTTTGTAGCAGCCACAGATATGGGAATCAAACTTTTGATGTTTAGGGTACCCAGTCTGTGGTATTTTGTTGTAGCATCAAGTGCTAAGACACTGATAGGTTTTTATTTTAAGTTGAGTATCTGAAGCCCCTCTTTTTTAGCAAAATGACTAAGCATGTCAATGAGGTCTTTCCTGTTTAGCTAATTAGTCACTTGGTATACCATCTTTCTGGAAGAAAAAATAAATAAAAATTTATTAGAGCCTTGTATTCTTTGCAAGACAGACATATCTGTTGAACTTGTGTTTAAGCTTAGTTTTTTTTTCTATGCCTTTATTTGGTTAAAGAGCTTTCCTCAAAGAAATTCCACATTCTTTCTCTTTAGGGTTTTAATTTGTGTTTTGCGACATTCTTCTGTCTACCTGTCAGAGCAATTTTGAATGTTATAAGAAAATGCCAGTCAATCAAAGTTGTATTTCCTGTTCCTTCTCTTCATTATCAGTGAAAACAAAACTAATAAAAATTACATGAAAAAGGCCTTTTTTCTTAGGTTTTCTTGAAGCTCTGGGATTGATACACCCTGGTCCTTGTTTCCTACTGAATGTGATCATCACATTATAAATATAAAGTAAATTTCTTCTATAAAAAATAAAATTGGAATTTAAGAATTTCCCGATGAAAGAACAGACAGTAAATTCTTATGTCTCCTGCAATGTTTCTCAATGTTGGAGGCCACACCAATTTTGCCATCAAGGGGACATTTGGCAATTCCTACAGACATTTCGGTTGTCATGACTGAGGGTAGGCTGGAGCTACCCGTATCCTCTGGGTCAATGTCAGAGATGTTGCTACTCATTCCATAATAATATAGCACAGCTTCCCACAACAAGGAGTTATTCTGCCTCACAAGTCAAGAGTGAGAAGGCTCAGAAATTCCAGTCTGCTCTTACTGGGTGCAGCCTTGCCCATTTAGTGTGGTGTCTCACTCTCTCCTTTTATTGGATGTTATATTATTTTGATGTGTGATGGTGTTAGCCATATAATGCCCATTAGAGTAAGGGGAATTGTGTATATTCTCTTTGGCAGTGAAATTGGATTTTTTAAAGCATTTTATCTGTTTCTTTTATTGACAGGTATTTTTTTTATATTCTCAATAGCAGACAATTTTGTGTATATACTAAATTGTTATAAATTTTAGCTAGTTCTTTTTCATATCATGATTACTTTAAACTTTGTCATTTGAGTACATTTATTTAATAACATATTTTGGCAATAACTATCCCTTAAAAAAGACGGAGGTCCCCATTTCTGGAAGGACTGTGGAGTTAAGATTTCTGTCAAAGTATTCTAATGTGACATTGGGAGGAACACATTATAGAAACAACATAGTCTCTTTTGAATCATGTTGATCCTCAGTGCCCATGGATAAGATGGCTCACCGCCATTTAAGTGGTTCCACAATCTGTGACTTCCCTTGCTTAGAGGGGTCGGAGCAGTAGTCAGAACTGGCCTTTTCAATTTACAGATGAGTATTGGCAGTTGGCCATTGATAATCCATGGCAAAGGGTAAGAGATTATACAAAGAGAAGGCTGAGCCCTGAAATCAATAACCTAATTTGAGCCAATATGGACAGCTTTGTTTTGCATAAGGCCTTTTTATTCTTTCTCATCTTAGCTGCTGACCCTAACGAGGTCCTCCGTGTGCCACCCTCCTTTCTATGCCTTCAGTAGGCCTTAGGAGAAAGCTTCAGTGCAAAGTATGTTGACCCCAACCCACCCCACCCCAAACAAAACAAAAATGAAACAAAAATACCAGAAAGCCAGGAAAAGAAAAGAAGTGATGAAGGAACTCCCCGGGCCCTTCCATAATCATAGATTGCTGCTTGTTCATGAGGAACTCTCCTTCCATCTGACTCTTAATTTCACTTCCTCTGGAAGCCATCTCTCAGATTCTGATCTTATAATGGACATTGGAATTTTGACTTATAAATAAAATGTTTTCAATCCTATCTCTATTCTGTGGGACTCCTAGTTATAAAGTTTTGTGTATTTTTTAACTCTGTTAGAAACTTGACTGTCACCAACTGTATGACCTCAGTTAACTTACATAACTTCTCTGTGTCTCATCTCTCTGAAAATGAGTGCAACAGTCCTTATGTTGTTGATTGGATGGTGAAGGTTAGCTAAATTAATGTGTGTAAAGTGTTCATGACAATATCTGGCACATTATAATCATAATGTAAACATTGCTATTTTTACGATGTGCATACATATAAACTCACTTATATTTAAACACTTTAGACATTAATTTGGTTTTGATGCAAAGGATAATTGGTTGCTGAAATGCTTCTCCAGTACTTTGTCATTATATATTTAAGAATGTTCTTATCTCTTTAATATAAAATTCCATATCATAATGAGCCCTTTTTATCTCCCAGTTTTATATATATCTCAAGCAATTGTAATTTTATGAGCTTAAATAAAGACTTGGGCCAGTGCATACATATTTCTTTTTGGGTAGGCCAGTACTGTGCAACTACATTAAGAAGCTAAAGGTACAGGATGAGTAGATAGATGAGTGATAAGGAAATGTAAGGATGGAGAAAAGCTACGATATTGAACAGTGCAAAAGCGAATGGAGTCAAACTAAGAGGTAGTCTCTTTGAGGCCCTTAAGGGGGAAGATATGTAGGAGTGATGACACCAGTCTCTCTTGACATTGCCAAGGGCTTTCCAACCTCACATGGTATCATCACCTCTAAGTTGATAATACTTATCTTGTACATGCCACATGGTGAAGCCACTGTATATCCAGGTGCAGTCTCTAATGGAGGTTGTTCATGCCAAAAACAAAGTGATTTTTGAGTCCTGTCTGGACAAAGATACTACTTATTTTTCTTTCAATCAAATTTTTCTTATAAATAATTTGTAAAGTCTGATTGTGCTAAAGCACTTGCAATGTAAAACCAAAGGCTGTTACTTCTTTTCCTGTACCTTGCAAATATGTTTAACTCTGCTTATTTCTTTTTTCAAAGAGTATATTCTTAAGAATAATGATTAAATTGCTATATTTTTTGTTCATCCAAATTTAGACATTGTGTACGAACTTTTTATTATGAAAGATTTTAATCACATTTTAACTTCTTATTAAGTCCATATAGATTGTTTTGATGATGATAATAATCATTTAAATCTTGTTCCCTGCTAAGCTAGGTATCATGCTATGATTACATTTCCTTTCTTGAATGATTGTTTTGTTTTTATAATTGCTTTGTTTTGTTTTGTTTTGTTTTGTTTGTTTTTCCACCATCTGGAAAAGTCTTAATAAAACCCAATAATTCTGTATAATCCCTGTCAACACAATTTTGCTCAGGTTCTAACATGTCTGAGAATTGATCAGTTTCATTATTTTTTCCTGAATTCCTTCAAGTTACACCACTCTTGGGTGGCGTGTCTCTAGGTCTACTCAGGAGCTCACATCTTAAGATAGTTCTAATTTTGCTATCATCCTATACATTTTCTTTGTTCCTTCACTGGTGATGGAACCTCTGTTTCTCCTGAATCCCAGCTAATTTTTGCCTCTGTTTACTCTCTCTGTATGATAGAGTACATTCTCCAGTACTTTGCTAAGAAATAGTGCATGGCTATATTTTATCTCTCTGAGGATTTAGTTATGAATTATAAATTAAATCCTTTTTCAGTTTTACTCTTTTCTATTGAATAACCTCCTGGTTTTTCATCAGTTGAGGAAGGATGGTTTGTTGACTACACTTTGTGGGGATGCGGGCCCAGCTGAATAAAGCTCTTCTTACTGATATCCAGTCATGTGCCCTTCTTCTAGCCTTTTGCCTCACCCCTCCATCCATTGGGACTAGTGCTTCTGAGTCCTAACTTTTTGGGATTCTGAAGAGGCAGAATGCTTGCTTCTACGACTAGCACCCCACTTCCTCAACCAAAGCACCTAGCTACAACATTTTCCTTACTGCTAATTTCATTTGGCTGACCTTCAATTGATTTTTGTAGTTTGGAGTACAGTTCCTTCAAAGTTGATGAAGATTGTCCTCTGTTTTTTCTTCTTATTGTTTGTACATATTTTTCAAAAGTATAGGGTGTCATGTCTCTCCTCTGCCATCTCAAAAGTGCATACAACTCTGATACCTTTTGTGTACTGTGATTCTAAGTTGATAATAGTTGTCTTGTACCTGCCATGGGTAAATTGTTGGAGCAGAGTGTAATACAACAAAACTAAGTGTTATTCTTCTTACTATCTCATTTCCCACAATTCCTTCATAATAATTTCTATATTTTTCCATAGAAAGTCATTTACAATTCCCAGAAGTTGTTGTGTACTTTTACTACTCGACAAAACCCATACTGTGTGTGACTTTTGGAAAAAGATATATATCTCCCAAGTTTCATATCTCTAGTGGCCTTGACTCTTAGCAGTTAGCCCTTATTTATTTATTTGTGACTCCTTGAAGCCAGAATTTCTTGTTTATTATAGGTGCTCAGTTAGTATATGTTCAAGGAATGGGTGAGTGATGTTTTCTTTATGTGAACACCCTCTAAGAGACTAAGACAAGTCTTAATGCCTAGTTTTGCCTCCTCTTCTTGTGCCAAGGCCAGCTTCACCAGCAGTCAGAACTTGGTGCTCTAAATGACAAGGGTGAAAATAAGTTTCTGAACCATCTTTTTGATTAATGAATTACCCTTTTGAGTTTCACATTTTTTATGGCCAGTTCTTTTACACTCATTCTTTCTTTTTCATCTTTAAATTTGTCAAGCTTTATTTTCTATCATCTCAGGCATTTGTAACTTTGTTTGTAGAAAAAAATGACATTACTGAAGTATTTTGTTAAATAAAAAACTTTCTCTGAAGCTTTTGACTGTTTATATTAGTTTTTCTGAAATATATTTCCATAAGCTTTCAGGGTTCAGAGTATTTATATTCAAAATATATAAAGAAATTTAGTTTTAGCCTTGAGTTACAAATCAAATTGCATCTTAAAATTATATTTAAGAAAGCTATAACTTTCAATTTTGGCTTTTAGGAACACATCTGTAATCCATTTACTCATTCATTTATACAAACATTTAGTGAAAACCTACTATATGCCTAGCAATTTGGGGGGCTTTAGTAATGTATATATAAATAAGATATGTTCTCTGCTTGAAGGATTCTAGGAGGGACAAAATAGATAATAAGCAAAATAGTGTGCATCCTATGTAAGTATATAACTGTTCATGAGACCAGTGTGAAAGGACATAAGCATGACTTCTGATGGCATGAGAAGAAATAGGTGATCTTCTTCTCAACATCATTTTGAATAGCCATGTGAATGTGAGTCTGTACAAGCAAGATCTCAATTCAAACCCATCAAACATTTGACTACCTACTATATGCTAAGTGAGATGCCCAATATTTAACACATACCTCAAAACTTAAAGAACATGCATTGAGAATGCACTGACATATAACTAAAAGAGAATAAACCAAATAGGAAAATAGAAACATTTGAGAATTTCCCACCCACTTACATTCCACATGAGATTTGGTGGTTATCTCAAAGGCCTGTCCAAACATTGGAATGTACATACCTTTTTCTCCTTACTCAGTGGTTCTTAAGTTTTAGCCTGTTTAAAAATTACTATGCACAGTTGTTATACTCCAAACTACCTATATAATAATCAGTGTGGATGATAATTTTGACTTTACTTTAGTTTTGTCTTATATACTGAATTTCTTCCTCATAAGAAGCAATTGTTACTTGCTTGTGTTCTGATTAGACCATTTAAAAGAATGTATCATTTGTGCCTAATCTGTCTGATACTTTATGGTCTTGGAAAGCACTTCCTACAGATACTAGGATGGTGTATACACACTCTCTTCAGCACCTCCCTCAGGTGTGTCCTTCCAAGAGGTCTTTTCTGACCACTCTTTATAAAACAGAAATTCTACTTCCAGTCCAGCACCTGCTGCTAAACTCTCTATTTTTATCCATAGCACTTAACACCTAAAATATCATATTTAAGTTACCTATTGTTATGTAACAAAATACCCTAAAATTATCAACATTAAAAAACAAGCATTTATAATTACATGATCTCTGTGAGTCAAGAATCTCAACACACCTTAGCTTGGCCATCTGGCTCAGGGTCTCTCACAAAGCTGCTGTCAAGGTGTGGATGAGGACTGCAGATGGCTCAAGGTTCAATTGGGAGCAGGTAAAATTCTGCATCCATGATCATTCACATGGCTGTTCACAGAATTCAATTTCTCAAGAGTTGTTAGACTGCTGGCCCAGATCTTCTCTGGCTGTGAGCCAGAGGCTTTCTTCATTTTGTGCTACATCAGCCTCCCTGTAGCACATCCTAAAACATGGCAGCTGGTTTCATCAAAGTGAGCAACAATGATAACATGACAGAGTGCTAGCAAGATGGAAGCCACAATCATTTAATACCTAATCTCAGAAGTGAAATCCCATCACTTTCGTTGAATTATATCATTAGAAGCAAGTCATAGTCCAGTCCACATTGAGGGCTTGTGGATTATGTAAGGATGTGAAGCTTTATCCTATTGGAGATACAGATCATTGGGAGTCATCTTAGAAGGTTGCCTAATAAATACCACATATTTATTAGTTTATTTTCCATCTTCTCTGCTAATTAGAATATAAGCTTGAGGAGAGCTGGGATTTTGCCTGTTTTGTTCACTGCTGAATCTCCATATGTCTAAAATGTAGTAGACATCCAATAGATATTTATTGAATGTTTTCATTTCATAAGATGAAGGAGTGTTGAAAATAAATGTAAATATAATTTCCTTTATCCATGTTAGAAAATCTCATCCTCCTTACTTAAATGGATACTTATTATTAAACTCTTTGAGCTTTTTTTTTTTTCTCATAGTATCCTCTTTTGCATTTCTACCTTTGGTGACATTGAACTTATTACACTTCCCCATCATGCCCCATTTCATTCCTGAGAGTTCACACATGCAATTCCCTCTTTCAAAATTAAAATTCTCTTCCTCCCAATACAGTTAGAGGCTCATCCTCGATTCCCATATTAGTTATCTTTGAAACTTTAAATAATATACTTAATCCTTTGCTTCTTATTTCACAAACTGAGTATCTCTTCATGCTTGACTTGATAATGTAAGGATATTAATTTTCTTTCTTGTTAACATCTCATGTCTTGTATTTCCTTCTATTAGTATAAGTTGTAGCATTATTTCTTTAGCTGATTTTTATGGACATATTGTATTGATTTTTTCAATTATAAATGTCAATTATTAGATGTTTTTACCATATTTCTGTTTATTCTTTCATAATACATTTTTAAAGTGATAATTCATAGTGAAAGGCTTTGCACAGTTTTAAAGTTTTTGAGACCTATTGGCAAACAGCTATGCAAAACAATTGTATCTACTTGATCTCCTACCTACATTCTTTCTTGTTTACGATTTCCTAGCCATCATCAAATAATAACATATTTATTTGTTTTTTTAAATGAAAAACAGTATCACACAGTTATTTGATTCTAAATGAAGTTGCCTTATTTTAATATGTTTATAAGCAATTTGTATTTCTTTTTAATCAAGTCTTCAGTCCGTCATCATTCTTTTAATTGGAAGTATGAGTCATATTCATTTTGGTATATAATGACTCTTTTAGTAGTATCCTAAATAGTCCTTTAATGCTTTGTGGGTTAACTTTTGAGCTATCACAGTTGTCAGTAATGAAACCAGTGTTGAGCAGCTAGCTAAGTTTCCAGGAGCAAGGAAGGAGTTTATTATCTTAGAGCTTGTTTTTGTCAATGAAATCATGGGCAGAACAGAATAGTGTAGAGCAAAAATCAATCTGTTTCTGCTGGCATGGAAAGGAGAATAAGCTATAAACACAGCCTGGAGATTGTCATCTCCTCTGCCCCATGGACACATCGCTGCTCTGGGGTACAAATAACTTCTTCAGATCTGAAAATGTGGAGACTGAATTGTCCTTTTGCTACTGGGAAGATATTATTCTCCAGAAATTGGCCAAAATTTACAGCTGCATCTTCTGAGTTAACTAATCAAAAGAAAGGAAGCAGGTTGTAGAATTTGGAAATGAGTTAGAAGTATCCAGGAGTAGATTCAGGCATGAAGATATTAAATACCATGACAAATCTGGATAGAATGCAAATGGTTCAAAAAGATATAAATCCAATTCCATCAACAATATTTTCTGAGAATTTACTATGTTTAGATTACCAAAGGCCATAAAGGTATGACTTGCTTCCTGTCCCCAAATAGCTTACAGTCTATTTGGAAAGAGGACAGAAACTTCAAAAGTTAAGAAGAAATAAAAGATCTTAGCAACAGCACAAAGCACTACCTGGTAATACATCTTCATTTGTAAACTTTGCTACATCAGCCTAAAGAGAAGTTCAGAAAATGGGAGAGATGAGTAGCCTGAGAAAGCAAGGATGTATTTGTGAACAAAGCAAAATCTCTGCTGAGTTTTCAGGAGGAAGATGACTTGATAGGTGGAGAGAAGAAGGGTGAGGGCCCTCCTAGTGAGCAGCATAGTATAAATTTATTTAAAAGCTTGGAGGTTAGAAAATGCAAATTGTGTTCAGGAGTGGACAAGCATCATGTGCAAAGGGAAGAAAATGTCAGAGAGTGGTTTATGGGCAAGCCATGCAGAGAAGCTCTCAAGTTCATGGTGGAACTTTGCTCTCCAGGCCCTTGTCTTCACTAGCATCACTTCTACACAGCTGTGTTTCCTAATGGGTATGCTTTAATCTTTATGAACTAAATTGTTTTAAAGGCCCCATGAGAAATTGTTGTTTAGGAACACCCTATGGTGAATACTGAACACTCATTGTATTGGGAGGATAATTTTGTCAAATTAGAAATTTTAGAAATAGATATAAAGATTATAGTATTGACTCAATCCAGTGGTTGCAGCTCTGTTTCTCTGTGATGGTCTCAGCTCTGCTCTCCTCAGTGTAGGCTTCATCCCGACTCTGACATCAAGATGGCAGCACAGTCCTGTCCACAAATCTGCCAGAAAATGTCAAAGAAAGGTAATGCATTGCCGCCTTTAACTCTTTGGTAGTGAGATCCTTCTAGAAGCTCCCAGGACACTTCTCTATTCTTCTTGGCCCAAATGACATTGTATGTCCTTTCCTGAAGCAGCCTGTATTGGGTTGGGAATGGCAAACCTAGGACTGGCTTAGGCCTGACTTCTAAAACTCATGCCTACAGGAGTGATGAGTTGGGCTCAACTAGTCTATACCAGTCAGGACCACTTATGGTGCAGATATGGGTCCCCAAGGCATATGGTAGCTATGCAGTGGAGGAGGGATGAAGTGGAAGTTGGGGAAAATCACAAGGTCCAGCTACATGCTTTAATCATGATACAAATATGGAATTCTTATACAAATTTTACTTTTGAAAAACTCCCATTGTTATTCTTGCAAAATTACCCACCCTCATTAATTTTAAGATCTTTTAGCCAAATGCCAGCCAAGTCTGTTTTGGATTTTGAATGGGGATTTGGTAAAAATAACTGAGAAAAACTGACCTCTTCACACAGTTCATCCTTCTTGCCCTGGTACATAGTGTATTCTGTTGGCATCCTTTTACTTGTTATCATCTTATGCTTTTTCTCATATTTGGTTCCTCATAAGTGTTTTCTTCATAACAGGTATTTTTTATTAGATTTATGCCAAGATATTTTAGTTTTTCTTACTATTGAAAATGGGATCTATTTTTCTGTTACATATTTAAGTTGTAAGAATGTGGCTTTTGAGATCTTTTCAATTGTTATATGTTCATCTTGTCATTATTCACATGCTGACTTTTCATGTAAATTCTAATTATTCATTGATGGTCTTGACTAGTATATTATCTTTGAATAATGCCAATAGAGTTCTTTCTTTTATGATCCTAAAACCTTTTACTAATTTACTAATTTTTTAAATCAGTATTTTAGCTGAAATCCCTAGCACAGTTTTGCATATCTGTTATATGTATGCTAGCAAAAGATATTTTTAATTATTTCCAGATTTTCATTGGAATACATCTTAAAATTAACTACTAAATAGGATATTTCCTGTACATTTTAAGTAGATACTCTTTTATTGACTTAGGAATTTTCCTTTTTCTTAGTTTGCTATAAATTATGACTAGATGTTTAATTATAGTCAATACTCTTTCTGCCTAATTAGGATTATTTTTATATTTGAATTCATAAATAAGTTTGGTCTTCTTTTCTTATGTTACTTTTCTTTGGTTTTGGTTTCATAGTTACACTAGCCTCTTGAAACAAGTTGACAGGCCAGCATCTTTTGATGGAAAGTAAAATATTTATTGAAAGATAGGAATTGTTTTAGTCAAAGTATGCTTAAAGTCTTCAGTAACATCGTTAGACTAATGGAAGTTTGGAAGAATGTGTTCTACGGGTTCAATGGCTTTTATTGATTTTATTAATCGTCTATTAAAGCTTTCAGATAATTTATTTCTTTGTAGAAATTTACTAGATTTTACATAATTATTAGCTCTAAATTGTGTATAGTGTTCTTATGATTTCTGAAATCCCTACAGCATATAAAGTATGCCTGTCACTTTTAATATTATTACTCTTGTCTTGTATTTGTTTTCCTCTTACTAAAGGTTTATTTTTTTTATTATGAATAAATTCATAGACCCAACATTAATTTTATTGAACAACTGTGGAAGTTTGTTTTGTTATTTTTTTTCCACTTGAATTTTTTTTATCATTTTTTTCATCTTGATTCATATGATACTTTAATTTTTGTGAGTTGATCACTTTATTTTTATTTTCTTTTTATTTGTTTTTAATGAAAATAAAGTACTGCTTTAGTTCATTTCACTAATTTTGATGTGGACTGGCTTTCATTAAAATTTAGTTCTAAATATTGTATTTTATTTATTTTTCTTCTTTAACCATGAGTTATTTAGACATACGTTTTAGTTCAAATATCTGGGACTCGAATTCATTTTATTTCTATTTATAATGGATATGAAATCAGATCTTTAAAATTAAGAAATAATTTTCCCCTAATACATTGATGGTGTTTTTTAGAAAATTTGAATATCTGTCTTTTAATAGGTGAGTTTAACTGATTTATATTTATTAGGGCTGTTGAATCGTTTGGACTTAATTCTTGTATCTTCTTTCTCTTCTAATTTTTCTATTCTATATTTTCTGACTTCTGTTAAGTTGATTGAATTTGTTTTCGACTTTTTGGAAGTTACACATCCATATTTATTATTATTTGCTCATCTTTTTAATAATTAACAAGCACACTAATATCTTTCTTGCAAAATGTAAAGTTAGTTAACCCTTGCCTTCCCATGGGAGCCACTTTACTTTTCCTACATTTTCCTATTCTGGAACCTGCCCTCAAGTCTCAATGTAGTATTGCTTGGACTCTCAGATTTTCATTCCAGCTTATGATTACAGCCCATCCCCCCAGCCCCCACCCCCAACATACACATTCTTTTTCCAGACAGTAATTATTTTGATTTAGCCACTCATTTTCTTTTATTCTTTAGTCTCCCTGGCTGTCTTTCTCATTTCTTGCTTCTTTCATTTATTCCAGCTATGCTGGCAAGAGTCTTGACTTATCCTCCCAGTTGCGATTTATCGGTGGCAACTTTCTGAGTTGTAATGTGTCCAAAATATCTTTATTTCATTTTCACTCTTGGATGATGGTTTGATGCCCTAGGATGTTTTTCCCCCCAAAAAAACTGTCTCAATGTTACTCATCCCTTCAAAAGTTTTACTTTATTGTTTTCTGGCATTTACTGCTGTGACAGAAAATGTGATATTGGTCCATCAACATCTATGTCTCATAGGTAATCTATCTTTGCCTCTTTTCATGATGCTCTCATTACACTTGGTTCTCTGAAGTTTTGCTATAAAGTTTTGAGACTCAAGTGAATTTTTTCTGCAAGTTTATAAATTTTAGTTTTTGCCAAGGGTTCACTGAGAAACAGGTCATATTATGCATTCAGAGTCCCTTGCATACTTATAATTTCAAAATAGAATAAAGTATTTTTTGTGGGCTCTTTTCAGGATTAAGGATCAAAATTTATTAGTGAAAAACAATGTGGATACTTACATGCATCTTTTGCCTAGACTATAAGGGGAGAAATAGATAAATCAGTGCTGCTTGTCTCCTTGGAGATTTCTTATTTTTTGATTTGCCATTCCTAAAAAGAATAAAAGTTTTTTTGGATTATATTCAGTTATATTATTTTACAACTGTGTATGTCAGCAAACCAATCCAGAAAAGATTTTCAAATGACCTACTGTTTTAATAAAGCTATAAAAAAAATGCTTTAAGCAGACACAGCACACATAGACTTTATGAAATTAGAAATCTAAGAGTAGAATATCAATGAAGTATCCTTACTTTCTCTATCATCTTTCATGCAGTTTGGGATTGGATATAAAATTGTTCCAACTTCTTGGTCCATTAATACAATTTGGGTAATGCTAGCTTCATAAAACTATATGACCATCATTTGTAATAACAACATGGATAATATATAGCTATTATTAGTTGAGAGATTCAGGAACTCTTTCAGTAAGAGAAGTTACATTAACTTCAGTAAGAGAAGTTGTATTAAGTTTGGGCTTAATACAGCACTTCACACAGAGCCTTGTTAAGTTGTTGATACTCAGTATATATTTGCTTAATGAGTCAATGACAAAACTTGGGATTCTGATGCCACACCCAAGGCAATTTCTACTTCCATTGCTGATTTTAGTTATATGGAATTATAGAACCATTGTGGAGTGGGTAAGACACAGAACTGTTCAGAATATAGGGATTTTTCTACACAGAAGGTGAAGAGAAACTCTGTAAGGTAGAAATCATTTTTCTCATTTTATATGCAAGGGAAGCAAGACTTGGTGTTAGGAGACCATTCCCTGCAGGCCTCTCACATGTCTGCATCTTATGAGCAGAGTCACTGACAGCCTTTTTTTGATCTATTTCGCAAAGATATTTGTAGCATGAACACTCAGATGGCAGTGACAGCGACTCCATCCAGAGCAAAGATTTGTTTATTTTCCAATATCATAAAGATAAGATCTCTCTCCAGGACAAAGATCATGCAGGCTCTATTATCAATTGTGAAGTAGCCAGGTTGCCCTACGTTCAGGTCCCTGTCTCATAACCTAGTGTGTTTAGGTGTTACCTACCCCTTGTTGTGTCCAATAATGGGAATTAGGGCTCTGTAACTGGCACAAATGTCAATACACTGGCTATTTTTATTACTATAAGTAGTAAATTCCTTTTTCTTTGACCCAAGTATCTCATGTCATTTGCAAACAAACATGACACTGTAGCAGACTAACTTGTTAGCTTGAAAATAGAGTAAAATCTGAGACCTTTTACAGTTCTTGAAACTTAGCAAGAATCAGTACTATCCAGCTGCAAAATAGCAGGGTTTAAACCTGTATGTGAAGGACCAAAGAGGCCGAGCATCCAATCTCCTCTGTATACTGTTTCTGATGGAAATAGGCATAAATAGCCTCAGCAAGAACCCATGGTGCAACTAGACCTGTTTTGTTATTACATTCTGAACTCATGAAGTCACGAGCTCAGTTCATTTTTTTTCTCTATTATAACCCTTGAAATTATATCCAGCCTTATTGAAAGGCAAAGGAAATGGGTCACTTATACTGTAGGAGGGTCAGGAGAAGGTCACCCATCGGCAGGTGAGATATTTCCAATGGGAACAATTCTCATCTTCTTATAAAGCCATTGTTTGTTAAAATGCCACATTCTGAGTTCGTTCAATGCACCAAATGGCTATTGGCCATTGGAACCTTAGTTTGAATTAGTTTGGTAATTTTGCTTTTCCAATAGGGAAGGTGAAAAGTGCAGAGTCCTAAGAAATTGAGATAAAACAAAACAGTAAAAAGGTCCAGAAAACTGAAAACTCATGTATGACCTTTGAAAAGTCACTGGAGTATAATTCAATTAAGAAAAAAAGAGCTTTATATTCTAGATTGAAAATTAGGAAAAAGTCACTAGACTTCCAATTTTAGTTTTTTCATCTGTAAAATGGAAATGGTTACCTCAGGGGGTTGCTGCAAGCATGTGACATACTAAATAATTTGTTGTGTATCTGAAATTCAATCTGGAATGTGAAGAACATTCCAAAGATGTGTCTCAACCAGTGGCGGAGTAGTTGGGCTTTGATATTCCCTGTGCCTCTCAGTTACTGGCTAAGGGACACTTGTGGCTCTCTGCAGTAGTTGTCAAAGCTTGCCTCTAGGATATTCCTGCAGAGATCCGTAGCTGCAGACCACTGAGGAGCATGTGGTGGGGGGAGGCGAGAGGGCAGTCAACAGAATCCACAAGGAAGTGATCAAAGGAAATGCTAGAAGATCATCATCACTGCGGAATAATACTTCAAGTGGTTGATTTCAACAGATTGAGAGGTGTTGGCAGTTAGGACTCTGTTAAGAAATTGTCTTAGACCATTCAGGCTGCTATAACAGTACCATAGACTAGATGGCTTATAAATAATAAAATATTTCTCACAATTCTGAAGGCTAGAAGTCTAAGGTCAGATTCAGTGTCTGGTGACAGCCCACCTCCTGATTCATATATGGCCATCTTCTACCCGTATCCTCACATGGTGGAAGGTGCAAGGGAGCTCTCTGGGGTCTCTTAGAAGGGCACTAATCCCATTCATGAGCACTCCACCTCCCAAAGGCCCCATCTTCTAATACCATCTCATCAGAGTTTGGATTTCTACATGTTAGTTGGTGTGCATGAGTAGCAAAAACATCAGTTCATAACAGAAATCAGAGATAGAAGACCCTATCCCCCACCCTCAAATAAGTGTCAGTTCTTTAAGTTCTTTTATAGATATTGTCACTCATTTAGGACATTTCATAGTTATCTCCTCTCCATTTTATTTGTGAGTATCTGAAAAAAAAAATGAGCTTTCCTTGAATCCAGAGAGAAAGCAGCCCCTATAGAACAGCCCCCCTCCCACAGTGATGTTGAAAGCCCAGCTGGAAGCAACTGTAAACATACAATGGCCCGTCCTTGCAGGGTACTTCATGGGGGAAGCACAGGGCATAATTTGTAAGTCCATGAAGTGCTGCATGTCTTTGTCTGAGAAATCTTGGAGATAAGTTGAATGGCCTTAAACTGATGCCCAAATTGCACATTTAAAAACCCCATAATTTAGAGGAAGTCTCCCCAGGAGGCTGTGTGCTCTGCTCAGCCTGTAAAAGTCTAAATATTAAAATTAAAAATAGCTAAATACATAAGTGGAAAAGAAAATGTCTGTTGAAATTATCATTTGTTTCATTTGTTTGTTTGCCTTTTGCCCCTTCTTTCTCCTTCAAGTAATACATGACAAAAGGATCCTCTAGTATCACACTCGCTCCCCTCACTGGAGCGTAAGACTCCCAGGATGCAAAATGATAGGCTGGTCAGGCAAGGCTTTCTGTCATGGCCTTGTGCATTATTTAGAGATGAAAAAGAGCAAACTAAGAGAATATAGGGGAAAAGGAAAAGAGTGTTTGGCAAGGCACATAGGAGATTTACTTTTGAAAACTGAGCGTTTGGGAAAAGAACTGGAATAAATTATTGAACATGGTCTCTCAACTCATTGGAGAACTATTATGTCAGCTACCAAGTTCTAAGGCTGTCACCACAGTGATGACAAGGCTTTAATTGTTAAGATCTTCTCCCACCTGTCTCCAAGAAGTTACATCTAAGATGATTGTTTTAATGAAAATACAGATTTTGATACTGATGGGTAGATGACGTTACTCATGAAAATAGTTTGGGAACACGTAGCTCCCTAGTGCCTTTGGCCACAAGAATTTGGATGGTTCAGATGATGCCAGGCACAGTGTAATAAGCTCATTCCAAGGAGGCATGGCTTCTAGAGCAAGCTTTCTGAACAGTGTGCCACAAATGGAATATAGGCAGGGTGGCGGTAAGTCACAGTGTGCTGCAGTCTTGATTCCTGCCTATAATCTCAGAATAATTATTAATAGTTGTTCATTTTGAGCAGTGTCATTATAAACACTTCCATGAAGACAACTGGGCCTTTATGTGGGTGAGGAAGTCAGGAGACAGCCAACATGGTGGATACAAGTAATGAAGCCATTAATGTCCCTGTGGATTTGAAAAATTCAAGTCTGTGTTGCTCCTGTAAATTTTGTCTAACCCATGACTGTCTAAAAGTAGAAATGACACAGATGTCCATGAACAGATGAATAGAGAAACAAAAGGTGGTCTGTCCCTACAATAGAATAGTATTCACCCATGAAAAAGAATGAAATACTGATAAATGCTGCATCATGCATGAACCTGGAGAACATTACATATTTTAAAATAAGCTAATCACAAAGACCACAAATTGTATTTTATTTATCAGAAATATCCAAAATAGGCAATCCCATAGAGACAGAAAGTAGGCTAGTGGTTTCCATGGGCTATGGGAAAAGGAGAATGGGGAATGACTGCTAGTAGGTGCAGGGCTATTTTGGGGGTAATGATAATGTCATAAAAATAGAACATGTTGATAATTGCACAACTATGTTAATATACTAAAAACCACCGAGTCATACACTCTAAAAGGGTAATTACGTATTATGTAAATGATATCTCCATATATCTGTAATTAAAAATATATGTCAAATGCAAGCCACATAGATAATTCTAAATTTTCTAATAGGCACTTTAAGAAAGGTATAAGAAACAGGTATAAATTTTAATAACACATTTTATTTTACCTAATATATCCAAAAGATATCTTAACATCTATCAATATTTTTTAAATTATTGAAATATTTTACATTCTTTTTATTGCACTAAGGTCTTTAAAAACCCAGTGATTTTACAATTACAGAACATCTCAATTCAGACAGGCCACATTTCAAAGACTCAAATGCTATGTGGGACTCATGGCTACCACAGTGGACAGTATGAGTCTAGCTAAGGTCAGCAGAAGTAGAAGCAACAGAAAGCATGATTTAGGTGGGTTTTGATAGTATTTAGGGCCAGGTTGTTTGTACTTTCTAGCACTATCAGTTATGTCTCTGAAGTCAAAATGGGATTCAGATATGTATGATTTTTGAGAACAATCCAACAGCTACTAAGTGACTCTGTTCACCATAGGTATTTTGGCCTCCTGGATAAGTGTGTCCCATCCATCTAGTGAATTAGCCTTCCTTGAAAAACTTCAACTTATGTATCATTTGCATCGTTTGTCGATTTTCTAAAAATTGGCCTCACACTCATCTTGGCACTTCTAACTTAACTGGAAATCCCATGATTTTTCAAGTTTTAATTTCATGTCCATCTGGATGGTTCAGTGCCCATCAGATCTCAACAGCATAGTATATAACATACCGAATTTCCCTCTATATAATTCTGTCCATCCCCTATTTTTACAGAAGCAAGATTTTTATTATCCCGTGGGTGGCCTTGGGGGTTATTCATGAAGCAGAGAGAGTAAAAAAAGTAACCTGTGAGGAATAAGCTCATCTCTTTCCTAAAGCTGAGGTTTTCTGAGGACAGGAAAATTAAGAAGTTCCTGAAAAAAATTTTTTTTTGCTCAACTAAAAGCAGAATTATGCTTCTCATCAGTTTTGGTGATTGTCTTTGTACTGACAACTGAGAATAAAGAGGTAGTAAGCTTTGTGCAGAGAAGGCCATAAACAATAGCTGTGAAGACATTTTCTTAAATGGATGAGAAAAGACCGACCTTTGCTACTTACTCCAAAAATGGGGAGACAATGCTTGTTTGTTTTTGCTTTCCTGCTTGACAGTGAAGTTGTTGGGACATAAGGACAGGATTAATTTCTTCCTTCTGTTTGTTTTTCATTCAATCTAGGAGCAACTGCCCTGACCTGAGTTTGACTCGGCAAGTTATAGCAATAAGGCTCCTGTTTTCTATCCCTCAGGAGCTTCTGTTTACCCGTGTCTGAGACCTGGGTTGGCTGGTTCCAGTCTTTCACAGTGGGTGAGGTGTGGTTGGCCGGTTCCTCTTATAATGGCCATTGCATTAGTTATCATAAAAGTCCATGTAGAGCAGTGGTTCTCTAAGAGTGATCTCTGGGAAGGCATGGTCAGCATCACCTGGGAACTTGGTAGAAATGAAAAATATGACCCCCATGCCAGATCTATTGGATCAGAAAATGTGTTTTAACAAGACTTTTGGGTAATAGAAATGCATGCCAACATTTGCGAACTCTAGTGTCGAATAGTTGATACTGTGGTAATCTTATTTCCTGTTCCTCTTGAGGGACTTTGAAAATAAATAGGAAAAAGAATAATGGAAAAACTCCAGCTGAACAAAGTTCCAATAGCAGAAGTAGAGAAAATATATGCAAATATGGATTTGGGAATAATCATTTGTCAAAAGCGTATGACATATAAGATACTCTTCCAGCACCTTTCACATGCATTCTCTCTAGTCTTAACAACAAATCTGAAAAGTTGGTGGTATATATCTATTTGTGTTTCTATTTTATAGCTAAAGAAATTATTATTCAAAGAGGTCTTTTTGCTTGGAGAGCTGGGAGAGTGAGAGAGGTGTGGTTAGTGAGCTGTTACTGAGAGCACGGTGATTGGTGGTGTTATTATCTATTCTCTCCTGTTAAGAAAATTTTTTGATGACTGGTATAGTTTTTCCTGCTCTCTTTTCCAAGAGTAAATTAATATTTGCCCCCAGGATTTTCTAATTGTAGCGTGTAGAGCAAGCATGGAAAAATCTCATATGTCCCTGAGTTTGATGGCAACTCTTATTTGAAACATGTAAATGAGATGTGCTTCATTAGAAGGGTCTTCAATGGAATGGGCTTCTTATTTACTGTTAACATGATGTGGGTATGTGTGCTCAAGGATTGGGGGAGAGGAAGAGGGATAGGGAGAGAGAGACAGAGAGACAGAGAGAGAGAGAGACAAAGAGAGAGAGATAAGTTATAAGTTCTGTTACTCTCAGGATCTGGGTGGGGAACATAAGTGTCTGTCTAGACCAGTGGCTTCAGTCTATTTTCATCAAGACCTGCAGCTAAAAATACTTTTAAAACGCATTTCAGGACATACACAAATGTACATATGTATTTATAAAAGAATCAAAATTGAAAAAAAATACTTGTCATTGGTATGTGTGAGGAACTCTAATATTTGCTATTTTATTATGTTTTTAAAATGCTAGCCACTACCCACTAAAGTGATTTTGTATTCCTCTAATCAGTAGCAACAGATGGTGGCAATATTGAAATGTTAAAAAGCATTGTCTACAGCACACATTTTGAGCCGATCTGATGAGCTTCGAGTGCTTGGAATTAGGAATAAACATTCTTCAAATGAGAAAATATTGTAAATAAGGGTGAAACTGATAGGAAAAAATGGCTTCCAGATCCCAAGTCTAAGGTTTGGGCTTATGAACTTCACCATAATATGCAGTTAAGAGATATCCAGGTGTGTCCACCCCAGAAGTGGCTCTGCCCCTTTCAGGGACACTTGGAAATGCCCATTGTCCTGACATGGCTGCCACCATGACAGGGAACAACACACACATCGGTGAACAGAGGGCAGAGACAGTGACTTAGGGGAGGAGCCCAGGGCAGTCTGGCACAGTAGCGTGTTTCCTGCCCTACATGCTCATGGCAGGAGAAATGCTGGACAGTGCTCTTGGCTACCAACCCAGCCTGTGCTCCTTGGAGTATGGGACATTGGGCAAACAGCAAAGACTAGATTGAAAGGAGTCTCTGTGTAGGTACATGCCATTTACAGTTACTAAGTTAACACAACAGTCCTAAATCCCATGGAAAAGAAAGCCAGGCGGTGCTCAGCCAGGACAACTGGGGAGCATCTCTCAGCCTTGGTGCCATTGAAATTTTGCAGCCAGCTAATTATTTGTTCTGTGGAGCTGCCTTGTGTACTGTAGAATGTTTTGCAGAATCCTTGATCTTGAATATAGATGTCAGTAGCACTGTCCTCCATTCACCAGTTGTGATAACTGAAAACATTTCTAGGTATAGCTAAGTGTCCCCTATAGGACAAAGACACCACAATTGAGAACTACTGGTCTATGTCATTGAAGAGTGGCCCTAGATGACTTTAAAAATGAATTGCATGTAAGAAGAGGAAGTCCACAAGCAGCACACCTGAAACAAGCTTGTCCCCTCCTGCAGCCTGGCTGAGTCACTCAGTGTTCCACCATGATAAGGTACCAAGTGTGGGAACCTTTTATTTCTTACCCCGAGAATCACATTTCCTGCACCTTCTGTGGTGAACTGCTTTAGTCAACAGCATTTAAAATAATGGCTAAAAGAGAAAGTCAAATTCATATCTGCTGTAAAAGCTGAAATTAAGTTCAGAGGGAACCAATGCTGCAGTGTTTTACAGTCTCTTTTGAGGTGATAAGGTGGTACTTCTACTTCTCACACTCCTGCATCTTGAATGATTAGCTAATCATTTTACAGCCTCCCTCCATCATAGATCCAGGGCCCCATTCTGTTTACTGAAATGCACAATGAATATGTAAATTGCAATCTAGACGTCAGTAGCACTGTCCTCCATTCACCAGTTGAAGATTCCTCATAAAACAACATACTTATAAAAATAAGCATCCTTTCTCTGCTAAGTTCCCTTAATTTTTACTGTTTCCTTTCTGTTTTATTTCTTCAAACTGTATGTAGTATTACCTTCAAATGTCTGCCTTTCAACATATGGCAGTCCTCCCAACAAGAATCTCAATTTCAACTTTTCTGAAAAACATGATTTGGATTTGGTATTGTCATGGATGGTGACCAGCCTTGCTTTACAAAGGTGATATATATATAGAATAGTAATTAATTGCATGCAGCAGGTAGTGCTTAAATCTGTTTTAGAATCCATTGACTGTGCAAATCTAGGCAATTATGGAGCATTTGTGTATTCAGTTAATCAAACTGGAAGTGTCTTATTATGTCCAAATAAAATAAGCTTCTCTTAAAATTTATTGCTTAAGAGTTACTTCTTCTGGTAAATGATCCTTTGTGAGAACTTTGCCCTCTGTTTCAAGGATAACTGCTTTTAGAGCTGGGAAGAGTAGAAATTTATTTGTTGAAATTCATGTTCTTGGCCATTTAGAAGATCACAGGATTTGAATGAATAAAAGTAGATACTATCTAATTCTTGGCCCAGAAACATTTTGATAAATAAAATGAGCTCCTCCCCTTTACATAAACATTGCTAAAACGCGCAAAGCAGACTAGGCAAATTTAACCCATAAGTACAGTTTTGGTCCTTGTGAATTTTATTATTTATGCCTTTGATTGAGTTGAAAATCTTCAGCTGGAAAGAAAATAATATTCCTGACATATTCCTAAGAAATATTAAATTATCCAGGCAAATGCATTTGCTTTTTTCTCATGCAAGAAAGACTAATTGGAACTATTGCTGTCTTCATGGAAATATGGGATCATAGTTTGCATGTATTGAAATGAAAGTGTTTCTATTTTGTGACCTCAATTTTTATATTTGATTTCACATTAAGGGATATATCAAAGATAAACATCTCTTGATTAACAGAGTGTGGGAAGACAGGTCGATCTCACGTACATCTTTTCACATTGTGCAGTGCTACTGGCCCCAAATGCACCCACCCACCTATCTCTCCATGTTGAGCAGGTTTAGAATTAGCATTTCCTCTGCTTGGGTGCCTAAGACCTCTGCTTAGAAAACTGTCTCTCTGATGGCCAGGCAGATTTACTATAAGACTTAAAGGAATTAGTACATTGGACTATTTCATACTCAGCTGATCTTTTTGTACATGCAGATATCCATGGATGGACCATGCTATTTGAAATTCTGAATTGAGGGATTTTAGCCAAGCTGACTGTGGTCATCTGTTTGCTCTCTGAGAAATTGTTTTGAGAAAAAAAAAAAACATGGGATAAGATAAATACTAGATTTTGTAAATCAGAAGAAGCATGTCTCAAACTTCATTTCCAGCTGGTGACTTTAGAGAAGTTGCTCAAGTTTTTGATCCTTACCATCTTCAAGTATTAAGCAAGAGTAACCATTTTAATTGTTCTGTTTGTCAGTATTTAAGACAGTAATACATTGCAAATTGCTTTGGAAGTTAAGTGCCTTCAAAATCAAAGATACTGTCATTTCTTAAAAGTTAAATTAGATTTTCAGAATGGCTAGACCTGGGGAATGAACCATAAATACTTTTCTTAAAATAATGCAACAAAATCTAACACTAACACGAATCATGTAACTACTAATAATGATGTTTTTCATTTATCTAGAAGTGTTCCCTTACCTGTTTCCTCTGATTCTCACAGCCCTGTGAAAATATCAAGAGTTTTTGTTTGATCTCTTTTGACTAATGAAATAATAGGGCACAAATGATATCAATCAAAGCTATAATGATGAAATCTTAAATGAGCAGTGATTGAGCACCTACTGTGTGTCCTGCCTGAACTAAAGATAAGTTTGTCGTTTTATTACATCATAATTAATTCTTGTCACAATAATGAGATACTTATTCTCTACACTTCTCAAATTTGAACTCATTCGCATGTTTTAAGAGGAAGTAAATTAAGAATTTTCCATTGAGTAATTCTCTCCTAACATTTTTTCCTAATATGAAATACATACTATTTTTATCCAGTGAGAATTTCTGATTCTGCTTAGTTCCTCAATTTGAGCCAGCCATTTTTATGGCCTCCCCACAGGCATCCTGTGTACAATGTACAGACCACCGCTCTCTGTCTATGATCACTTTCTCCAATTAGTCTCTAGGCTTTGTCTTGGATTCTGCTTCCGTGGTCCACTATTCCAGCTATTATAGACAGTGCTAATTATATTAACTGACTCTCCTTTTTCCCTATGAAGAGAATTTCTAAATTTATGGTGCTGATTCTTGGAGAGAGGGATAGATTATTTCAAAGCCAAAGGAGTAATTCTTTTTAAAGAGTAAAAGAAAAACTAAAGGAAGAAAAGACATAAGACTCAAATATCCTATTTTTCTCTGTTAGAATTAGGTTTCTTTACCTATATATAAGAAATAAAATAACAATAGTAGTAGTAATGTTAAAAGACAGACATTTATCTCTGCTGTAAAAGAAGATTTAAGTTTAGTAGGACAGGACTTGGATAGACATCACACAGTCACCAAAGGACTCATGTTCCTTCTGATGCAGGACAGGATGAATGCCCTTGAGTAGGGTCTCAAGTCCTACACAGAGAGAGGAAGGGTCCTTGATCCAGGAATGAAAAAAAATTAAGAACTTGCCAATTAGAGACAAGGAAAAGTTTATTAAAGATGGACTAATGCTCCATAAACAGAGCATGGTCTCCTCTCATAGTCAGAGAATGATACCCTGAGTGTTTGGCAATAGAGTTTATATCTGTGTCTTAGTTTCTATGAAAAGTTACTGATTGCAGAAAATAAAGAATGGAATGAATGGTTGAGTTTCTCTTTGGACAAGGTGCAGCTTTTGTTTTTATGTTACGGACAAATGTTAATGGTGTGGCTAAATACTTGTTAGTAGACTCTGCAGGCATTTTTGTTTCGTAGGTTCGTCCTGGTCTGGCCAAAGGGCTGATCCAACCAGTTTCCGAGTCTAACAGCATGAAGCAGGCTCTGGATTCTACTTGGCTTAATATTTATTCAATTTGTGTAGCTCTCATGCCTCTTCCCTGTAGCTCTTCTACCCTTTTTTTTTTTTTCCTGGAGTGAATTGCTTCCAATCTCAAGTTCTAAAATAGCCCGTGAAGCCACAGCATTGACCTCTATATTCCAGAGAATAGAAAAAGCAGGAGAGCAAGACAAGGAAGGAAGTCATGCAGAAGGGATGCATCTCCCAGCTTTGAGAAAATTTCACGGAATTTTTGGTTCCATTGTGGCCAACACTCCCATTGGCCGCAATGTAACCACGTGATCTGAACAAGTAAAGGTGAAAATGTAGTTCTCTAGTGGTGCATGCTGACACCACTGAATAAAAGAGGAATTATTGTATTAAGGAAGATGGGAAGGTAGCTATTGGGGAGCAGGAAACAATCTCTGAAATTGAGAGAATATTTGGAGGAGGCTTTCTTTGCCCCAAATAATTACCTCCAAATGAATGAAATTACCTACCTTTGGTTTGGACTCTAGCCTGTGAAGTTTATCCAACTAAAACAGAGATGTAAAATCAAGACAGCACATTAAGCCAATGGCTCGCTACCTCATTCAGAGCAAAAGGTAAAGTTGATTGGGCCCTCCCAGAGCTGGCCTGTTAGATCATGTACTGCTCATACCACTTCAGACACAGGAACCTTGAACATGCCTGCAGGCCTTTGCCTTAGAGTGTCTGCCCTGGCTATTCCACTGGGCCTGAACTGCATCCCCCAGTGTCTGCATGGCGCATTCCTTCCCCTCCTTCAGTTGTTCACTCAAATTTACTCTTTTCAGTAAAACCTACTGTGATGTTGTGATTTATAATAAAAAATATATGTTTGGTTTTTGTTCCCTTTATATGGCATAGACACCCTAAAACTCTGATGAGAGAGGGGAAGGTGTCCTTGTTATGTTAATGAGGTAACTTTTGGAAAATGTTTAGTTAGGAAGGGAGGAGTTGCAGATTTTCACAGAGGGTGTTGCCCTAAAGGTCAAGGACAAAGGTGGCATACATGTCATCAAATTTTGGCTCTCTATTCGTATGTATCTAAAAATATGCCCACAGGATAAAAACAAGGAAAACATCTATTTAAATATGTAACATTCAGTTTTGTATTTGTCTTTAATGTTTTCAGATTGTTAACAGTTTACATTATAAAATATTTTTTTCAGATTCTCTTTTCCTTGGAGTTTCCACTATTGATACCCATAGTGATCTGTGTTTTGTGTATGTGTGTGTTGTTTGTTTGTGTGTGTGTGTGTGTGGTAATTTATTTATTTTGCTCTTTTTCATGCTTATCTGTGTAACAAGTATTGACATATTGAATAAATTCTTTTTATTACAAGTTACTCCCTTATTTTTTCCGCATTTGTTTCCATCCTCTCCTTGAACTTTGGTCACCAGTAGTTCTGTTCTTCCTCCTCTTTTCCCGTTAGCCTTAGATCTCCCTCCAGTGGTCATAACATGAGGCGCTGTGTAGGCCCTCTCAGAACCAATGTCATGTAGCTTTCTCACCAGAACAGTCTCTCTGCCAAGTCCTTTTGCAGGTTAATCACATCAACCAGTACCAGTGCTGAAGTGGCAAAACTAAGACCGATAGTCAAGGCTGCTATTTCTGCCAGGTTAATCCTAACCAAAGAGGGTCTTTATCTTTACAGAACAGATACAAAAAGCTTATTTTTCCATTTAAAATCTCCCTTTTAAAGTTTTATTCCTCAATGAGTGACTTTGACAGTTTTTCAGAATTAATTTTATAAATTTATAATCAAAATATGATATACATATGTAGTTAGTATATATCTACTTTGCTGTGCATTGTGTCATAAGTGCAACATATCCAAGGCCTTATGTACTATCTTGACATTTTTTTTAAGAAACTAGATGAAGAGAGCAAGGACAAATGATAAAGAACATTTGCCATAATCAGTTGAAAACAGCTGATAAGAACAAGCAAACTCCAATTTCTCAGCATGGCAGTGCCCTGGAGCATACCACTCTGTTCTATGTCAGCCATTTTCATTTCTCTCCTTCAGGGTCTGTGTTTTAAGGAAGTATACCAAAAAATCAAAGAAATGGAATATCAGTTAAAAATAAAGCCTATTTTAAATATTAATATTCACTTTGTTCTATGAAATTTTCATAACTTTTTATGTCCACTCATAGATGTTGAAGCAAGTCCATTATTCAGCACCATTGAATCACCTGTAAATTGCCACTGATGACTCAAAACTTGCTATTTCTAAAAACACAGTACTGTGTGGGCTTCCTGTAGTTTTGGTGAATTATCACCTCGAAACTGCCTTACAGGTTGCCCAGACTGTCTGTGG
This sequence comes from Cynopterus sphinx, assembly GCA_030015415.1. Lineage (NCBI taxonomy): Eukaryota > Metazoa > Chordata > Mammalia > Chiroptera > Pteropodidae > Cynopterus > Cynopterus sphinx. Next base: position 4,393,510 of record CM057388.1, read on the forward strand.
TCCTAGAGTTCCAAATGGCAAGGCTAGGCTTCCAGCTAGTACGGGCATAATTATTGCTACTCTTGATTTTGGCTACAGAAGGTAAAGTTGAATGTTCAGAGAGTGTAATTGTATAATTTAACTCTCATTACTTAAAAAAAAGCATGTATTTGTCACTGTTACTGAGAGTCAAGTATTATAGAAACAGGTCAGTGGTTACATTGAAATTTTTTTGCCCATTGTAAGATTTTGTGTGTATTGCCTGTGTTTTATCTAAACTCCCTACAGTGAGTAGAACAAATTAAACAAATAAAGGAGAGAATTAGGTCTTCACAACTTCACAAACAGTAAGATGTTCTACTTCTCAAAATATGTTCTTGTAATAGAAGAGCAGGGTTGCTTTTTTGTTTTGGTTTAGTTTTGAACTTTTTGTTGTTTTATTTACTTTAGCAGTAAATACTTTATATAAGGTATTTATTTAATGGGGAAAATTTTTTCTTTTTAATGTTTTTTTTTAAAGCAGTAAAATGTTACCTAGTAATTCTGAGGAAGTATTTTTTAATTTTGTTGGTGGAAGCAAAAAGGTGACAATAGGGCCACGAGTTCTTCAGTTAGGATGCCATTCCTCAGAATCAATTCTGAATGATTTGAATGTCATGGACCATGGCCTAGGCCAGGGAGGTTTGAGTTTCCCACTTGAAAGAGTTGAGCACCATATCCTATCATTCATTCATTCATTCTTCATAACCACATAGTAAGTGTGCCAGAATAAAGTAAAACTAGAACATTATTTTAAAAACTAGGGAGAACTGCATCTGGAAATTCAGCAGAATTTTGCTTTCTGGTATAGAACAGATGCTTTAATGGTCCACATGGATTATGGTTATATTGTACAACAGTGAACTAACTGCTGACTCTTAATGTGGCATGGCTCCTCAAGCTAACATATTATCATATCAACCAATAAACTGCTATTCAAATTTTATTCCTCTATACTATGATGAAAGTCTAATTATTATTTATACAGGTTATACTTAAAAATGCAGATGAAATATAGCTTTGATTCTGAACAGATTTGCTACTTTTTCAGGAAAAATTTTTTTTTCTTTCAAAACAGAAGAAAAATAATCTTTATTATGCCTTTTTAGAATAGATGTAAATATTCAAAATATACATTAGTATTGCTTAGCTAAAAGTCACTCTTTGGATGTGTAGGTTTCTGTGTGAATATTAACATTCTAAACAAATTATGTTTTCAGATGTGTACCAATCAATGAGCTCCTCTTTCCCCTAAAATTTCAGTGATGGATTTGTAAGATTTGAGTTTTTAGAATCCAGTGAGACCTTAGAGGTTTGGGAAGTTAAAATGTTTTTAAAATAAGGTGGTTAGGAATCATGTGCATGGCAAATTTCTATTGTCTAAAAAAGACTTTGCTTGCTCTATAATTTCTTCCAAAAGCCACATGTGCATTGAAAACAATGAGATTTCTGGAAGAACTCCACAAAAATATAAGATTTCACAGTGTAGTTAATAATCATATGGTCATGAACTGCAGAAAATATCAAATGTCAAAGAATGGCTGGAGGGAGATTTTGCAAACGAAAATTACCTTTTGATGATTAAGACCAGTTGTGGTTTATAACCAATAGCTCACATGGAGTTGTTTTCTACACACATCACTGATAGTTATAAAAGAACTCTGAAGCTGAGCTTTGATGTATGTCATTAGGGATACACTTTTTATCCTTCACTCCATGTGGATCCTTCCGGTACAATGGGAAACCCCTTTTTTTCTGTAGACAATAAGGTTCAATGGTAATTTTTTTAAAAAAGCATAGGATTTTGAGTTACAAAGCCAGAGTTTTATATCAGCTCTGCCTATTGGACCAAAGTTCAAGAAGCCAGAGCTTCCTCATTTTTTTCAATGAGGTTTTCCTAGCTTACCAATCTCTCTGGGTTGCTGCAAGGCTATAGGAATAGTTTATTAAGTGAAGACAATCTATAAATTATGTAGCATTGCAACATTGTCTTATTATTTGATTAACAGTTACTATAAGATTCACTATAAGATTCATAGTGAAAATAAGCAGTCAAGTTTATCTCATGAAAGTTCACGAGTCCATTAGTGTCATGGTAGTTTCCCATAAATAGCTTCGAATTGTTCATAAATTTGATGGTGCATTTCCTTTGTGGAAACTATTGCATCTGGTGCTATGCATGTGCTAATGTCATCTCAGCTATTTCTCCCAGAAACCCAGCAAGTTAAGAACTGTATTTTTAAGGCTCAGAGATGTTGTCTAACATGTGTAAATTAGTCCAGCAGAAATGGGAGAGTTTCCAACCTGTACTGTCTGTCTCCAAAATTTGTGCCCTAATGACTACCTACACTACCAACCCTTGGCACATGCAAGAGAGCTTGTTATTACATATATGTTACTAAATCTTTCTGAGTATAAAATATTTTTGTCTTTTTCACTTAACTGTCATCTTTGGCAAAATTATGCCATGGCAACAAGCAACCCCCAAATCTCATTGACTTATGATAACAAAAGTTGTTTCTAAATCTCATCAAAGCCACTGTGGTTTTCTACCATTCTGACTTCAATTTGAGAATTAGCTAAAAGAAAACAGAAGAAAGATTGAAGGTTAAACTATGTGACTATGCTAAGAAATCTTTCCTAGGAAACATTTTATCACTTCCCTTTATATTTCATTTGCCAAAGCAAGTAATTGGTCCAAACCTGACTCCAGTGGGATGAAGAGATACGTCTGCCCATAGAGAGATAATGAATACAATGTTCTAACCACCATCCCATGTTTTGTAGATAATATTATATTTATTTTATAAATGAATGAATAGAATGCCAGGAAGAAACATGAGAAAAATTAGAATAAGTATAAAAAATATAACCCCATTGGTCATCAAATTTGAACCAGATGATTATTTTCATGGAGAAGAAAAGAACAGGACAGAATGGATATTATGTATTTTCTCTCTGTTTTATCTGGAATCTTAAACACTGAACCCTCTGGGAATTCAGACTCTGCTCTGGTTGAGGTCCTTGTATTTGAACCTAGGATTAGTACTAACCAACCATAACCAAATATATAGATTTACAGATCTTTTAATGGTTTTCAAGAAAAATAGTCAAATATTTGACCATCTACCATATTTCTGTCATTTAATACATCTAAATAGACAAAGGCATGCTTCTAAAATTGAGTTTGCCCATTCTACTGTCACCTCTAGGTTTCAATGAGTTAAAAAAGTATTTACATGTATGTATATCTATTAGAAAATTATATTTCCATTAATATCATATTTAACAGTTATCAAAGGAAAAGCAGTATTTTTTTTTCTGTTGTGAATGTTGTAAGCAAAGAGAGGATGGGTGGGGCCAAGACCCAAAGCACTTTCCATTCTTGAAGAGCAGGAAAAAAAATAGAAATATTTTTTATGAATTTGATGAGCTGAGAAAAAGTTTGGAGAAGGCATTAAGAGACCTCCTCTGAGGCTTGTTTTGAGCAAGTATGGCTCCTCTTGCCACTCTTCCCTAAATCCTGAGAGTATGTGTATAGATAGCTCTTAGCAGAGTCTTCTTGAAGGACTGCTTCAAAAAACACATGGCTTGTAGTCAGCCTGGGGAGCATCTCACCAACAGTGAGTTACCTGCCCGCACTCTACTTCCAGTCTGTTGCCCTGAATGAGGCAAATATGGTCCTTTGCAATCCTTTATTTCTTTAAATAAATAATGATTATGACACACAGGATATAATGGTGATGTAATTTATTCTAATACTAGAATAAACTCAGATCCTGAAGTTGCTGCTTTATCTTTATTTTTATCATCTAATAGGCATCCATTTGTACCAGGCCACCAAAGCCACTGTAGACAATCACATTGGATCATGTGTGCTTCCTTCATTACTTCTATCAAGAGATAGTGAGTGGGCATCTGTGCCTGCTACATGAGATACGAATGTGAGGGCAGGTACTTTATTTGGGAGGTGATTCCAGGAAACAGGAGTGAGGAAGTAGGAAAAATGAGAGATGGAAGGAAGCAAATCAAAATAAAACATCAAACTGTGTAGGTTAATGGTGTGGGTGTTTGGGTTCATGCCATCTGGGGGATTTCTAAGCAGTGGTGTAGAACAGAGCTCAACAAACTATCCTGAAAGCCAAACCCAGCTTGTTTTTTTTTTAATAAAATAGAATTATATTTACACACAGCCCATTTGTTTATGTATTGCCTATGGCTCCTTTTGTGCTACGATGGCAGAATTGTGTCATTGTGATAGACACTATATGGCCTAAAATATCTAAAAGTGCCTAAAAATAACTGGCTTGTTACCAAAAAAGCTTGCTCTGATCCCTGGTATAGAACATCCCTTAGACTTGTTTTTATGAAGGATGAAAGCTGGAGTATTTATTCACTGACCCCTTTCCCATAGCTCAGGTGTTTTCCCCAGCAGCACCTGGAGTGCATCTAAGCAACTTAAAATTGAGATAGAAAAGTAGGGAGCCCACTCAACTAGGACCTATGAGATGAGACCACCAGTGGGCATAGAACTGTCTATCCTAGCTACATAAGCACAGATTGGCCAACAAAGAGGCATTAACAGCAGCTACTATAGTACTGTTATCCTTCAAGGATTAGCTTCTTTTTACCCATTTATATTTGTTTTTCTTTGATAACGAGAAAGTTCTAGTAGTTCCAGACATCCCAGTTTTGAAAGTTTTGAGTACATGATGTCTGTGTATGCACATGCATTCATGTGTGCCCCAAGAGGTTTTCTTTGAAGTTACTTTTGCAAAATAAAGTTGACAGATCGTTTGCTAAAACTGGGACCTCTATTCATAGCTACAGACTAATGGACAGAACTGACAGGGGCCCCACTCCAAGTGATGTCTTCTAAGTAATGTGTATACCTGAAAGCAAGGGTAAGCTCCATGGAGCTTAATGTCTCCTGGAAGAACAACTTGCCTTTTGCTCTAAATGTCTCTTACCAGCAATTAAGAACAAAATCATATCTATTTCCATAATCTATGAGATATTTTGGAATTGGATTACATAAGAATGGCAGGTAGGTTAGATACTACAAGGCAGCACTGTGACTAAAAATGTAGGTGGTTATTTCGAGTGGTAAAAGCAATGGAGACAAAATGAAGAGAGAAGGTGAAATTCAGGAGGCGGAGCTGCTTCTATTGACATTGCCCCAAGTGACAATTTGTGACCAATGTTCTGTTTATGACTTCTTCCGCCATAGCTCATGACATTGATGTCATTAAGTAAACCACTAATTTCTCAGTGTTTAGAGAATATTTTGACCCTACATGGACAGCATTTCTTTCAAGCAATTGTCTCTGAAAAATAGAAGATAGAACCCAAGGAATCTGAGGTTAGAAGGCTCTTTCACATCCTCTAACATTTCTTCTATGGCACTGAGCCTTAACTCTAGTCCTTAAGAATTGCCCAGTAGGAATAAGGTGCCTATTTCTTTGTCAGTGTCCTCGTGGTCTAATGTATAGGATTGACACAATGTCATTGACTTGGAAAAATTATATAACCCCAATATAGGAAGTGTTTCTAATCTTAGAATTAATGATTGAAAGGAAAGATCTGGTAGCATGCTTCCTGATTACATCTTGGTTAATGGACTAGTGTCCTGATGGCCACATGGCTCTCAGCTCAACAGTACTAGGGTTGAATGTCTTGGTGACACACCATGTAAGTGCAGTTGAATTATATTATAACAAGGTCTAGAACAGGGGTCCCCTTAGGAACAGGACCACACAGCAGGGGGTGAGCAGCCAGCGAAGCTTCATCTGTTTTACAGTCACTCCTCAGCACTGACTGGTATCACCACCTCAGCCCCATCTCAGATCATCAGGCATTAGATTCTCATGGGAGCACTGGTCCCTGGTGCAAAGAAATTGGGGACAGCTGGTCTAGAACAAAAAAGCCTTTCCAAACTCTAACATGAATGTGCCAGCCATCACTTAGAAAACCACCTGGTTTTTCACTGCCTGCCCTCTGTACCTCCATATGAAAGCTATATTGAGTTTTAAATTAGGTTTTATAAGTTCTCTTTAATCATCTTTGATGCTGTACTTTTGATATTCAAAAACCCAGCTTTTAATAAACATTGGCTTGGAAGAGTCTTGCGTTTTAGGATTAAATGAAGGGATAGGTTAACCCGTAAATGCAGTGCCTAGAATGCAGGGTTATCGCAGGTTGTTATTAGTGAGAACAAGCCAGAATAACAAAAGTAATATTTAATGTAAGTAATAACTTCTGATAACAAAATCATTCTTGCCACATGTATTTGGAAATCTAGACAGGATACCGAGTTTGGATATCTTTTGTGCGTTAGACAGGAACCCTGGATTTCATGCCTGGATAAAGACCCACATAGAGTTGCATTTTCTTTCTCAAAGTCTGTAGGCATCTAGAAAACACTTTGAATGAAGATCCTACATTGGACTTTTTAACTTCTTGTTCCTGAAACAGACAGCAGCCCCAGTCGAAAGAAGTGGGAAGGGAGGGAAGTAAGAATGATGAAAGCATATTTCCAGTCTGAGTATTTTGGATTTATCAATATAAATCTCATTAATACAAATGGAACATTATAAGTGGGAATATAATTCTTTTTCCGAGAATAAGCCTTTTTGGTTTGCATTCTCAGAAATGTCTGTGAGATTAAACAGGCAAATAAAAATGTCATGCCAGGAAAAAACAGAGCTAATATATTTCTAAGTATTGTTTTGTTCCCCCTTAGAAGTGCCTGCAATGAAAAACAAAAAGGGATAAGGATCACACTTTTATACTATGTGATGAATAGAATCTTTTCTTTCCCCAAATTTGGCTGTAATCTCTTTTCTTTTTGATTTCCATCTCTCCTCAATGTTTTTTTCTTCTTTATGATCTGTTCTTGCTCTTCTTTTCTGCGATCTCAAAAAACACATTGGTTTCTTTAGAACGTAACAAGAATCAAAAGAACTTCCAATTTTGAATGCCTGCAGTCTTCAAATCAGAGAAAGAAAGTAAGAAAAGAGAACAAGAACCCCTGTTAGGGATACAAAAAGCATTCTATAACTGTGTGAAGACCATGCTTAAGAGAATGTGTAGAATGAGTGCTAAATCAATTTACAGAGCTATTTGTTTGCTTCTTCTAAAGAAACAGCCAGGGAATTAATGGTCAGAGTCAAACATTGAACAAGGGGTAACTCAGTGTACATATTGGGAAAGCTAGAATCCATTTAAAGGAGCATTAGAGTGTTTTGTTTTGTTTTTTATGAGTGTTGATACATTTGAAGCAGCTCATTTAGAAGGAGCTCTAGTTAGTTCCATCTCTTCTGTGTTCCTGCACTTATAATTGTGTTGGTCTCCAAAAATGGGGAGAATTATGTGTGTGCATATATGTGTGTGCGTTGCTATAGAAACTTTTATGGGTGCCTGCCACATGGGTGCATGCTTGATTGCTTGCTCAGAAATACTAATTATGCAGCCCTAAGGCAGGCAGTTGTTGGAAATATCAGTGAGCAGACTCCCAGGCTTACTATGGGTATATTCCGTCAAAAATAAAAATTAAAAAATCAGTTTGCATGCACAGACCTTAGCCAGTTCAAGTAACTACAAGGCAGTTTTACCTCCAAAACATATTCTTTTGTATGAGGCCAAATTGTGCTGTGCAATCTAGCTTTTTAATCAGTTCCTTACGTGGTTTCTCTTGTAGCTGAAGACTGCATTTTACCTCCCACCGAAAGGCTCAAAGAATGAAATTCACAGTCCTTGGATAAAGTACCATATTTTGTGGCATCTACTAAATGTGTCTTCATGTCCTGACAATCATTCCTTTCCATTTTAGTAGCAGAAGTCCAATCTGATTGACGTTTTAACTGCCTGTCCCTGTTGGACAAGCCTCACGCTGAGAAATTTTCAAAATGTTATTGTTTTATTCTCACATTATGTCACTGATCACAGCACAAGCATGCCCGTCTGACACATCAAAATAGATTAAGATAAAATTCTAGTTCATGAGCCATTGGGAAAAATTATCTGTTTTACTTTTAAGAAAAGTAAAACAGATAATTGGGAAAAATGGAAAATGCTTATTGAGATTCAGCCAGAAGATATAGCACTACTATCTTTTAATTAAGATGACACTTCACTTATGTTCATGCAACATTAAGTTAATCTGTTCTAATTTAATGAAAACAAGGGTGAAGGAAAACCTGCCTGCTCTTCTACATAAAATTCCTTCAGTGGGTAATGTCTCACAGAGGGGTTAGATTTTGCCACGAGTGACAGGTTTAAGTTGATGCTAAATCAAAACTACCAAAATTAAAAACAAGATCAAATGCAGGACAGATGAGTCCTTTGTTTTCATCACAGTCACAGGATTCCAATTTCTAATTTACTTTTGTCCTAATATACTTTTCTGATTTCTTTATTAGAAGGTCCATTTTGTGCAGAGCATAGGGTAACAAATGACAATCATATCTGAAAGTGGAATTGTCAGAATAAAATGAGTGGAGATGTGAATTAGTGAATGTTGGTAAAATAGTCAGAAATCTCCTTTGCTAGAGTTATCATATTGCCTTTTGGGGATGTGTATGAATTTCATCTCATTGTACTGAGTAAATTGAAGGAGAATTTGCCTTGCTTTATTTTCAGCAAAAGTGTGTAAACTTTTTGTCATGAATAAATGAATGTTTTGGATCCAGTTGTATCTGCTTGAGATGGTATCAAAGCACAAGAACAAATTACGCTTTTAAAAAGGAAGTGTGTTTGAACTGAACACAAAATGGGTATCACGTAAAGGCAGCAAAAACTAACAATGAGATGGCATAAGGTGGAACTCTCTCACAAAGGAAAGGGTAGGGTGGTGTCATACCGCAAGTTGATGGGCACCATCATTATTACTGCCTTGAAGGGTTCATTAAGTTCCCTGCTGCTCAGAGCCTATGATGCTTCTGTATTCAGGCCCTATGTAGAATCAGGGCAACATGGAAGTTCTTGCAGAAAGGAAACTGTTCATTTGGGTGAAGTTATTTAACTTTCAGCAACACCTCCTCTCTTGTTCTACATACATGACTTGAGGTTTACGAGCCACAGATATACATGACCCAAATGGGACCCAAGTGAAGAGAATTTTCTACCCACATCATCACCCTCTTAACCATGGAATCATGAGCAGGAGTCACCTTGATACCCTGGACTGAGCAGGCATCTACTTTGTTATTCCCCTGACAACAATACAGACATTTCTAGAGGGATGTTCATAGAGAATGAAATGTCCCCAAAGTACTCCTTGAACTTACAAGGAATGGTACATTATAAACATGCTCTTCCTTGCTGGTTGCACCCTGTCTGTGTGGGATACCTCAGATGTGAGCTTGCCTAAATCTAAGTCCTTCACTTGATCCGTCCTAATAAACTGCAGCCAAGATCAGTGCAGGGAGGGGCCGTGTGCCTTCCTTCTGTAAAGTGTCAGTTTCCAAAGTGATTTTCTAAAAGTAAATTGAGTCACATTCTTCACTTAGAATGACCTAGACACTGGGTACAGTGTCCTTGACCTATAAATTTTATGATCTCTGGGAAATAGAAATGTAGAGCTTAATAGTTGGGATATTTTGAACTGACATAGATTTATTTTTCCTCCCTCCCTCCTTTCTTCCCTTCCTTTAATTCATTTTTAAAAATTATTTTGCCACCTGTATCTCTCCAGGGAAAAAAATTTTATTCCCAGAGGCCATGATTTTTCAAGTTGAGGTATGCTGGCTTTTATAATTACCTCCTTGAAGCTAAGCATTGGTAAATACTCAAGATGAAGCAAGGTGATGAATATTTCAAAGACAACCTTAAAATAAAACCAATGAAGAGAAGTAGAAAATCTTTGAAGTTATTTCAAATAAATTATCCACAGTTGTCTTATAATTTGCTACCCTATACAGAGAAATATAAAGTCTTCTATTAAGTAAAAGTATCTCCAAATGTCTCACATAGTATTGGGATTCTATTCTCTCAGATAGTTAACATGGAATAATGGGGACAGCATTGCTGCACTTAGGAACAGAAATTGTCAACTGTTTAACCTGGGACCTGTCCATTCATCATTTGTGAAATGGAAATGCTAATAATTTACTCTTCTTGTTTCAGTGGTTAAGATCAGGTGAAATGACAGGTGTTAAACTCTTTTTAAAGAAAAACCAATGCAAAATAGCAGCATTACAGGTACCAGCACTGTATTCATTCTGTGTCCAATGATAACACTTTTGTGAAATTTGTGAAATCTAATGAGGAGCCAATCACAACAGCTGCAATTAAAACCAGTGCATTGGTGAGAGAAAAGTTCTCCTTTCAGAATCATTTAATGACCAGCAAAAATCATTATGTCTGAGGAGGTAAGCATTCTTTGTGTTTAAACACAATTCAAAATTGTTGTGACATCTACATGTTCTTTATGTTTGTTCCCACTGTATAATAATCACTTAAATAATGATCAAATTGTCATTTTTAAAATCATAAAAATGCAGGTACAGCCATTGGTAGACCCAGGTTAAGGACTACTTAAGATTCAATTCTTACCTCTGTATTACCCCATCCATTAAATTGCACTTGGGTAGGGAAAAATGAATTATTCACGAACATTGTTGATTGGCTATAATAACAATGTTGTTTTACTTCCAGCAAAAGAGAGAGAATGGACTGAAGTCTTTGTGGCTAGGCTCACACATACTAAGCAGGAATTAATTATATTTGTGAATGAACATCAATATGTCATTTTTAATTCTAGTATTGTTATAATAGTGGGTGTTTAGTTCAAGTATAATGAAATCCAATGGGATAGAAACCTGACTCAAATTCCTTTGGGAAATTATATTCTTGAGACTTGATATGTGAAGGTGGAGCTGAATTAATAGGGTCTCCACCTAGATGTCCCTTCCTGAAGTTGTAAAATATATCTTCCACATATGTCACATTAGACAGGTCTTTTTCCTCATCAAAACTTTTTAGTAGTTCCCTGTTACTACTTAAATTCAGAACCCTGACTTTAGGCTTTTAAGCCTTTCATTGGTTATCCCCCCCCTCATATGTGTATTCGTTCATCCATCTATTCATTCATCTATCCATCCATTAAAGCAATAAATGCTTATTGAGTACCTAATGTCTTCCCCTACATACTTTCAAAGACCCTAATCCAAGGTCTCCTATTGTTATTTTCTTCATGGGAACTTTACTCCTGTGCCTCCCATTAAAGAACCTGCCATTTTTCCAATTAACAGCACTCAGATTCACACATGGACCTTCATAAATGTTCTACTCAGCTTATCTTTCCATTTTTACATCGGTGACCAGGTATATTTGTACCTATTCTTCCAGAGCATAGGAGCTTAGCAGATGCCACATTGTCAGTCACTGAGCAGGAGCCACTCACTCTCTGTGACTAAATTCTACCCTAAGGAAAGCTGCTCAAGAAATCAACACAAAGCCTATTTTAAAGGAGATTATCACTAATGGAGCAAAGATAAATACAATGAGAAACACAGATTACACTCATAGAAGGCATCTGAAGTGAAACTAATACAGTTGTAAAGAACTTTGGTAAGCACATGGAATGAGTTCCTTTATGAAGTTAGGTAACATCACGACCAATCTGACAAGACTTTGTAGAAGAAGGAGGGTGACACAAGCAAGGTTTAGAATGGTCTGGGAAAGGACATGTTTGATTTGGCAGTTCCTAAAGCACAGATAAGAATTTAAGCAAAGTCAGAAACAGAGTCAGAAACAAACAAACAAACAAAAGTCAGCAGATTGGTTTAGCTCGTCCTTAGGCCAGGAAACAAGATGATTGGAGGAAAATGAGTTTGTGGCACTGGTTGTGCTCTCATTGAGAAGAATGCTCGTCCTTTTTTTGTATTCACCAGAACCTTGAGAAGTTGTAGATGGCGAGGGGCATAGCTGGGACTCCCTGCTATGATTCATTGCCTACCATGGTGGTTCACCTTTAAGGTGCGTGGAAGGACACTGATCTCTGTGCTTGGCATTTATTATCTAATTTAATTCACCCATAACTGAAGGATATGGTATTTTTCATTTTACAACAGAAACTGAAGCTCAATTACATGCCAGAGTAGATAGAGCACAGACTCAAGTTCAGGTCTTCCTGGCTCCCGAATCTCTTCCACCCAGTTTTCCATTCCTTCAGTCTCGACATTGGTGGCTGGATCTTTCTTTGTGGTGGGGGTGCTGACCTGTGCACTGTGGGATATTAAGCAGCATCACTAGCCTCTACCCACTAAGTGCCAGTATCACTGCCCCCAACCAAAATATCTCCAGACATTTCAAAAGGTCCCTGGGTGGGGGTGGGAGTCAAGACAAGCAAAACCATTCTTAACTGAGATCTATTGCTCTACAGTATTATGAGTTTTGAAAATTGTTATGTAAACTTTTATTTTTTTCCAGTTTTATCTACACTCAAGTGCAAAAGAGAACCTGGAAAACAGTGTGATAGCTAAAGCTAACTTTGTACAATTCAAAATCCTTTGGACAATTACCTCCTTTTTTTTTTGGCCCAGACCTAATGATTATAACTTGGAAGTGCTCTTAGAAGAACACTGGTTGCAAGCTGCAAATAAAATGTCTGCTGGGAGGTCTGTACAGAGAACTCTAGTCATGAAATAAAGCCATGCACACTTATCCTGAAGTCTTCCTTTTCAGAATTTAAGAAGCTGCAGCTTTACCCATAAATTATGTGAAAGTCTCTCCATGCTGGGAGCATGAGAAGAACTGCTGGGCAGATATCAGCCTTTTCAACTGGGTCATTTCCAGTTGCCTCATTGAATACAAAGACAAATTGAGAATATTGAAAGCTCCTTAAGCATAGGGACCATGTGTTAGACACAGTGGGGTTATTAAGAAGCATAACTCTTAATTAACAATAAATGAGTTGGTATTACAGTCATTTGTTGACAAATATTTCTTCAGCCTTTGTTAAATACAATATTACATTGGATATATGTATATACACATATATATGTACATATATATATATATACATATATATATATATATGTATATATACTTATTCAATGATTACTTGACTAATTATCTACAAAACTTTTTGATACTGCTTTATGGTAATAGAGAAAACACTTTGAAGTATTTTCAATTTAAAAGAAAATGACTAGGAATATAGTTGCCTCAACTCTGTCATGTCACACCAGTAGAATCTAACCAACTTCTGCTACACAGCATTTACCACATATGATGACAAAAATGGCCTGAAATCTAAGAGTCTGGTGCAGTCATTGTGACCACACACAAAACAAAACATGCATACCAGAAGAATAGTCATATATTCCAATCCTTGATGATGGATATAATATGTGGCTTATACCATCAAATTTATTAGCTGTTAAAAGCAAATTTTAGTATAGAAATACCTCATTAAACATGTCATTTGAATGTGTTTACGTACATCAGCAAGGGCTGATTAGAAAATGACGGTTATATTGTTGTGAAAACATTTTTTTTAGCTTTGAGTCATATTTCAGATTACCCACTTGTAAAATAGAAAATAATACTAGTTGTGTGTTAAAATTAGATTCATCTACTTGGTTACAAAGTTCACTAAAGTATCAGGCTTGGGCTTCCTTTAGCAGTCTCGTAAACACATGGAGTTAGAACACTGGCAGAGGACATGTGTTTAAAAGGACTTAATTGTATGCAGTCTTTCTTCTAGATAACCTGCCCATATGTAATTATGGCTCTCTGACATCTTTCTGGGATGAGTGCCCTTGCAGATAATTCCAGGGAAGGCTGGAGGATATAACTAGATCAGTAGGGAAGCAAGATTTCTTATTTCTCATTCTCTCTTAAAAATTACATGAAAACTTTCTGTATTTACCCATTTCCCTTTTTAGTGCATTGTTAATAGTTATTGCCCACTTTATTTCTAGCAGCACCATATATAATATTTTTATATGAACTAATGTGTGAATAAGGGGTATTTGTTTATAGATTAAAAGGGCCAAAAGGATCTTGAGGGACTTGTAGTGTTTCTTTTGTTTTGATTTTCCTATCTCTAAGAAGAAAGGTTGAGGATGACATGTTTGCATACCCAGTAGAATGCCAAAATAGTTTCAGGGTTCCTGCCCTAGGGAACCTCCCAAAAGATTAATGTACTCAACAGCCTGTGGCAAGGTAGGGACAGGTAGCATGGGAAAGTGTCCCCAAGGTCTTGGCTTCCTTATGCCCTTGGCAACATTTGGCCCAGAGAGAATGTGCTGGAAATACTGTCATGCCTATAGGGGACTGATATTTCAAGTTTAAAACAAAATGATATGCATGAAATGTCCCTTGGAGGACATTTCCTGCTCATAGGAAAAAGAAGGTCTCCAGTAGGCCAAGTTATTGGTTTTCTAGGAGGGAGCATTCTAAGGCCAAGTGCTTGCAGGTGTGGACAGGCCCTAAGAAACACGGGAGAGTCGGAGGTAATCCTTTTCCTTCAGCCTGCCAAGAAAGAAGGTAAAAAAGTATAGACCCAGGATTTGAATGAGACAAGCCTGTATTGGAACTCTGGCTCCATCCACTTAGTAGCTAGGTCACTTGGGCCAAGTGGTCTAGCACTTTTGTCATCTGTGAAATGGGTTAGGAATAATGACTTTATAGAATTGTTTGGATCAACAAATGCAAAAATTGTTGGAAAGTGCTTTTTTAACTAATTAAATAAATAAATAAAGCTGTAGACCAGAAGTCTGAAGCCCTAGCTTATAAAAGCTAATTTGGACACTCAGCTAGCTTGGTCATATTTCTAAATTTTTCAGCATGACTTGCCCTATCTACCACAATGCTGTTGGGGAGGAGAGAAGTATAACCAGAAGCTCTTTCAGTTAAAAAGTTACCAAACACCATATAAGAAATCTAAGTCAAATCATTAATAATATAGGAGTAGAAAAAGTGAAACCATCGCATAGCTCTCCAAGGACCCCAAGAAGGTATGTGAGCCAGGAAGTAAAATTGAAAATAAACTAAATTTATGTTTCTTCCTCTTGGTGCCTCTACAAGAGACGGAAATTAGGCTTAAGATGAGTTATTCCGTGTGTTGGGTGAACATTAAGGATGAGTCTCAGAAGGAAAGAATGGGAGAGGTAAGGGTGCACCTATTGTGTTGTAACTAGCGAGTCTCATCCTGGTTCTTTAAGACTCAGAATGCAGCTGTCTTTAACCCTCTCTGTCTGTCCTGGGAAATGGGCCCCACCTTTGCTGAGTTTAGGAGAAATTGATGAGATAATGTCTGCCCAGTAGTTTCCTTGCAAGGGCCCCTTTTGCAAGTGCCCATTTTGATCATCATGACTATCTGTGCCTCTGTGAAATATTGCCAAAGAGAACAAGGGGAGTTTGCCAGAAAGATAAATTTCCTAGGGTAAGAGATGAAAAAGAGATGGAACTAAGGGTGGGATTTAAAAAAATAATAATAATAGGAAAAAAGTAATTGCAAGAAAGAAATTAGAACAATTATATAAACAGAGATTGGCTTCTAGGACACATGGCTAAAATCCCAGAATCAGAGTAAGGCAGGCAGTGGGTAAGAAAAAAAAAACCCTTTGAGAGTTAGAATGTCGAATTCTCCAGGGGTGATCAGAGCATTTCCAGAATAGAAGCTTCGGGCAGGCTATATTAAAAAAGAAAAAGGAAATGAAAAGGGAAAATCAAAATTTCCTATAAGCCTTTGCATTTTTTACTTTTCTATCTCTCAGAAAATATTTTTCATTCAGAAGATATTGTATATCACTGGTAGAGATACAAATGGAATATAATGAAGAGTAATTATGAATTTTGCCATCTATTAAAGAAGTTTATTACGGTATTTTGTGTGCAGCCCCTGTTCCTTTTCAACTTATTCACCTGTGTTCTAGACAAAGCTCCTTTCAGCTCGCTCCTCCTTTTTTCACCAGAATGAGATTGGGCTGTATCAGGTTGTCTTGTGCGTCATGATTGATGGCTGGTGTTCTTTCTGTGAATAAAGTAAACGATCTTAATGACTTCAAGAGTCTACATCGGAAACGTTTATCACAGCAGTGGAGCTAACGTAGCCTGTGAGCCTGCAAATGATGATGAATTGGACAACTAGGTTTTCAGTTAAGTTAAAAAAGAAAGACTAAAAACAAACATGTTTTGGTGTAGATGTTTTTGTTAAATAAACTTAGCAGTTGATCAGTTGTGCACTTCTTGCTGTAGGTATAAATTAAGATTGTGTTTTTCTATAAGAAGTGCTGTTGCATTGTAAGGCCCATGTGCTCAACCCATCAAATATTTAATATTCAATAGATCAGAGACTGAAAAAAGAAAGGTTTTATTTATTGAAATGGCATCCTAAAGGGAAGATGAGAGATCTCCAGTTTTCTCAAATCCATCTTAAGATCCCTTGAGTTCCTTTGTCCTATACATCCTGGGAAGGGAGAAGGATAGGGCAAGAGGTGGGATTCAAGTAAAAGCAAGAAATCTCCACATCTCTTTGTTCCCAGTAGAAGGACCAGAAGTTTCTCAAGTCTGCTGTAGAACTCCCCCAGTCAATTAACATATCTATAGAATTGGAGGCTGGAATTAAGGTACTCTGGGGAGAAGCCCAAACTTTCTACCCTATTACAGAGTCTTGAGATTCTAGTAACAGGTGATTTGAGGTCTGAGACTCTGTTTCAGCCTAGGTGGTCACCTCAGGGGGTAATACCCAGCCCCTTTGGGCAGTTCTTCTTGCCTGCCCCTACTGTCTAGAGGGGGAAAGGAAAGGGAGGTATGTCCCTGGAAACAGCCATTCCTGGATACTGGCTTTTCCCAGAGCTTCTTAGTGGTTTGGTGTGTGGGATTTTACCTTCAAGGAGCTTGACAGCTCAGCTGTTGCCAGCTCTGCTACTTCACCCCTCTCTCCCACCTATGTGCCCAGCCCTACCCTAAGCCTCTCTCCTCCGAGGTTCCCACATTTGTACCTAATTTATGAAGAGTGCAGAGAAATCAAATATTCATTCTCCCTCATCAGACCCACCCTATCAAACTTGTAAGCAAGTATTTTTAGCTTACTATTTGTTGAATTTATAATGACTTTAAGGTAATAGTATTTCCCAAGTCCTGAGGAAGATAACAAGGAAATGATAAAACACATTTTTCAAAAGAAGTAAAAATCTGATGAGGAAGAAGAGACTTATTGAAACATCCATTTTAGATATTTGCAGTCAATGAAACTAGACGGGTGGAAGAGACAACCTACTGTTACTCCCATGTTAACTGTGGTCCAGGGGGTAAGGTGACTGCAACTCCAGTCTCTTGATTCTTAATGTAAATCTTATTTTCATTCAGTGAATATAGATCAGTGCATCCTTTCTGTCAGTTATGGGTGTTATCCCAAACAAGACCATGAGTGTCATGCTTCAATCAGCCAGCAGTACCTAGAAGAGATAATCAAATCAGGCAAATCAACAAAAAGAATGGGGATTAAAGAAATCTGTGGTAGGAATACCCAACTCTGTCCCAAGGGTCTAGAGCAGCAGTCTGATAAAATTATGATACACACTGCATATGTTATTTTAATTTTCCTGTTAGCCATATTTCAAAATAAAAAATTGATGAAATTCACTTTACCAATACTTTTCACTTAACCCATTATATCCAACATAGTATCATTCCGATATGTCATCAGTGTATAACAAATTATTAATGAAAGATTTATATTCTTTTTTTCCTATTAAATCTTTGAAACCCAGTTGTGAAGCACCTCAGTTCAGACCCACTGCATTTGCAGTGTTCAATAGTGACCTGTGGTCAGAGGCAGCCATATTAGACACAGCAGTTTGCTAGAACGTTTCTTGAAGGCTGAAGGCTAAGTCAGTTGGGAGAAGGAATGGAACTGGGAAGTTGGAGAAGTCTTCTGGGCTTCAAGGGGCTGGAATGCTTAAACACAAAGGCCAGAGAAGACAGGCATCTAACAGGAAATACATGGAATTCATTGTAGCCTCTCTTGGCCTATGATGATAGCCATCTATATGAATGGGTAAGGTAGGCAGAAGAAAGAGTTTGAAGGAATGATGTGAGTTCAGCTTTGGATATGTCAAGTAACAGTTGTCTGTGGTCCACCAAATAGAGAAGTGATATGGTAAGATCTCTAGGAGTTCTGAAACCTTAAGGTGGACTGGGCTAGAGTGTAGAAGCTTCAAGAGGGAGGTGAGAACTTAACCAGTGCTGTAAAGGGTGGGTACAGGTAGTGCCATTTATCCTACAGGGAGTAGAGTTTACCCTAGGTTTGAGTTTTCCATTTTTGCCACTCAACACAGAGGAACAGACATGGCAAAGTTAATTATTGGAACCATCCAAAGTTTGTATATATTTAGCCTGTATGTATCCTTCATGCCTCATTATCTTCTATAAACAATGCCTGATTTGTTGTTATGCTAGAATAACATTTGGATGCAGGATGACAGAACTTTTATTGGAATATTTATGTTCTAATCCTTCATTAAATCAAGATCCATTTTGTGTGCTTTGGGGGAAATTTGTGGATTTTAGGTTATCAGAAAAGATCATTCACTAAAATGTATATCTTTTACTGTATAATTATGTGGTCCATGCCTAAATCAAGTAAATTAAATCTAAGCATCACACTTATTATTCTTCTTTATCCAAATTGTTTCCAAGGATTTTTTTAATCCTCTAAATTTATAGTTAAACTTCTGTTACAGAATCTCTATATGGGCAAGATTTAGTACATTTTTTAACCCTTTATTGGGGAAAAACAAATAGCTTGCTGTATCCATAAAAATTAATTTTTTAAAAGGGCTCAAAACTCACCAGCATCTTGGGAACTCCTTTTTTTCTGTGGTTTTGGGTAGGAGTAGGACTGAAATGGGCTTACAGGGCTCAAACCTCACAAGCTTGGAGTTTGGCAGAGCTTGGCAGACTGGTAGAATGACAGTAAATGAATGAAATACTAGCGTTAGAACATACAGTGGATGAATACAATCATTGGGAAAGGATTTGACTTAGTCTCTTTTTCAGAGGCAATGACGGAAGGTATATATTTCTATTCTTGTCTTAAAATTGATGAACACAATTGAGGGAATTTTAAAAGAAAGAAAAGAAGTTAATTGCTTACAAAATGCAATTACTGCTTCTTCCTCCTGCTAGGTCCTTGGAGCCCAGCTAAGACTGTGAAATACCAGATGAGTAGGGCTGCCGGAGCAGAAGGAGAAATCCACAGCCCTTGAACCAGCATGCATATGCTACTGGGTTGTTTGCATTGGAAAGAACTTGGACTATGCTCTTTATCTCTGCTGGGCTTGGAAATAAAGATTTATCAAGGATCCGAAGTGCTAACATCAAGCATCTTATGGCTCAAATTCATTATAGAGCCTCTCGTAAAATTCCTGTCAAGCAAAATGGCTGTAAGAGCCATTTTTGTTTTGCTGCCAAAAGGACCATTTGGTTTCTACTAATTTAGTTACAGGTGTAATCAGACATTTGCTTATTGCTCTCGGTATTTCATTGTCCTAAATATCTCAGCTTCAGTTGTGCCCAGGAAAAACTTCAGAGTTTATTTTCATTTAGCTCTATTCATTGAGTTCCAAGATTAGGCAAACCCCTCTTCTGGTGGTCCACAACTTACCTCGGTATAAGGATGCTTAGAACCTGTAAGACAACTAGGATACAGGGTCACTTATAACAGAGTAGATGACACCACCTAGAGTTGTGCAACTGTGTGGTCCTGGAGATATCTCTCTCTTTCTTTGTCTCTCTCTGTCTCTCTTTCTGTCTCTCTCCCCCTTCCACCTTCCCTTTCTCCCTCCTTATCAGGAGATGACTGTAATACAAGCTCCAGTAGGAGTGATGTCAGGGAGGTGCTTATTACTCTAGGGCAGGAGCTGTTGGCAAACTGTTTCTGTAAAGATCCAGAGTATACAATGTTAAGGCTTTGCAGGCCATACAGTCTCTGTCACACCACTCAGCTCTGCCATTTTCACATAAAAAGCAGCCATAGATTATACTTAAATCAGTAGGCATGGCCACATTTCAATAAAATTTTATTTACAAAAGCAGGTGGTGAGCACGCCCTTGGGCTGTAGTTTGCTAACCACTGATTTGGAGAAGCAGAGGGAGGGGACACTATTACTGGATGTGAACGTGGTGAAGGAGGCAGCCCAGGAAATGGTTTTAACAAGATGTGTAATATTTCTACAGGGATACCAATTTTCAGGCTAGCTTATTCTTGGCTATTCTGAAATTATTTTATCTATGATAGTTTCCTGTCTTCATCAGTTTTCATACATGTTCCTTGAGAAGTGGGGCCAGGTGATCGTTTTGCATTCTTATGGAGTGTAGAGGCATTCTGAGATACTATATGTACTCAAATCCTTTTGGAGAGGAGTAGTATAATGACTTCAAGGAAAGTTTCCCAGAGCTTTTCAACTCTGCTCTGCTAAAGCAAAGCCATAGTCAAAGGTTAGGGTCAAGCCATGCCTTGGGTACCTTGTCTGGAATTGTAGATGCTGACAGTGCTTCTGAGATCGACAATGCCAGTATCCTGTCCAGGGAAGGGAATCTTTGGGTTCCAGGCCCTAAAGGAGGCCCTCTGCTAATACTGGAAGGAAATGAGTTAGAGCTCCATTTAATGGTGGTCACCCTGCTCATATGTTAGAAATCTGAGATGACCATGAATGTGAAGTGTCACTCTTGCTCAAGAGACATAATTTATTTTGTTTCCTGTGTTCAAACCAGTTCTTATGGACTCTTTAGCCTTGATCTGGGTTGCCCAAGGTCACTATCAGGTAAGGAGTTGGTGCTGACTTTTATCTTGGCAAACCCCTGCCACGCCAACATTAATGTCCTTACAGACACCAACCTGGAAGCCTGAAGTTGAAACCTCCAGCAGCAATAGTTTACTTCCTGTTTCAGAAACTTGTAAAACTTGCTACTTCCTCAATTTGCTCCTTGGACTAGCAAGTGTCATCACCACCTGGGAGCTCATTAGAAATGTACCCCGACCCGTGGCCTGCTGAATCAGAACCAGGATTTTAAAAGATGCTCAGCTATTTGTATGCAAATTAGTATTCAAGTTGGTGAAGCCACGCTATAAGGGACACTTTGCATTTTGAAAGGCTTTTCAGCACTTTCTAATAAATGCGTCATCTAGTTGCTAAAATCTCTTTTCTGGAAATATTCACATTGTAGTTTATATTATTATTGTCACTTAGAGGAGATTTTTAGAACATGTCTAAAAAAACACCATGTCATGCATGGTTATAATAAAGCTCTTTCTCACAATTTGTAAGTCAGCAGCCTTAGTAAATAAATGTCTTTCTCATTGTGGAAATAATTACTCCATGATGTATAAATATTGAGATCTTCTTGTCTTTCCAGTGTTTTAAGCTCATTTCTTTTGTATGATACATCTTAGGGAAATACATAATAGGTTTTGTCCCTATTTATGAAATGATCACGTTGGGACATAAAAAGGTAGCAGAGCTTACTTGTGGCCTTTACTGGTGCTATGGCTAAGGAATTTCTGGATCTTTCTCTGTGTTCAGTGATAACATGACTATCTTTGGAACAGATGCAATGAAAATTATTAATGAACTCTAAATGGAAGCTGGGAAAGGTGGATGAAAACTAAGCAACTTTAATATTGTAAATAATGGCACTATTTCTTTTGCTGTAGATTTTATTATTGTACTTTTAATGATAAAATATTTGCTCTCAAAATTGTTATGGAAATGTGAGGGTAGAATGGGAATCTCTGAAAATCATCACAGAATGTGGGCTTTCTCATTTACCTGCTGAGTTTGAGGTGAACCCCAGCCCTTAAAGATTTTCTAATGAGAGAAATCTTAACTCCGAGTTCCTCATGGGGATCAAGGAGGCCCAATGCTCAGATATCAGTTGCCTCCTTCCCTCTCTTTTTTTTTAAAGAGGTTGTTTGTTCTTCAAGGGTAGAAGCCTGTCATCTTTATCTGTCACAGATCTACCCATAAAATGGTGTGTAATAAAAGAGTTTTTTAATGAGAAGAACACAAATAAATAGGGCAATATTGTGTGGAAAGCATCTGCAAATTGGCTTCCATTATTACCAGAATGTGTTTTCTTCTTATGATCTTCACAGTTGTTTAGAGATCAAAAAATAAAGAAATAAATAGAAGTAATGAGACAGCTCTGAGAGATAGATATCTATTTTCAAGTGTGTATGTTTAATTCTTCTGCAAGGCTTTTTGTATGCTTCTAGTCTTACACATTTTGAATGACCTTAGTATGTGCAGATATTGAGAAATCTAGTGAAATAATGTATTCCCTTTTGATATCCAGGCAGGGAGTATTTAAAATGTATGTTTAATTTCTGCACTTAGCATCATGTACACTTTTTTCAATTCTATGTTAATAATTTAGGAAAATGAAGAGAGGCTCGGGAACTGTGTAATTGATTCAGGGTTGTGGTGGGGAGAAGTACTAGTCATGTAAATGCAGGAACAAAGCCGTGATTCTCTGTATTAAATACTTCTAAATGAAAGCTACCAGAAATCTTCCTAGAATTAGATAAAAATAAAGTGTACTATGTCAATGGGTTTTGTTTATAACCCATTAAAAATGTAGTAAATACATTATAACTCTGGGGAATGAAGCCAGGCAATGCATTTTAGTGTGTTTAGGTGTACCTAAATGAGCTGTAACTCTCTATCTTACCTTGTTAAGGATATCAGCAGGTGTACTATAAACACCTGTTCTTTAGGGATTACAATTAAGCAGTAAAGAAAGACTTCTTAAGCAGACATTGAAATAACAAACCAAACTCAAGCTTGTTTTTGATTAAAAATAGAAACCTTATAGCTTGTAAAATGAATGGCTTTTGGTAGTTTAAAAATGTGAATAAGACTAAAACAATGATGGATGTCATTAGGCATCATACTTCTTGATATTAAAATCATCTTATAACATCACATTTGAAAACTCTAAGAACATTAGCATGAGATACTGTTTCTCCAAGCCAAAAGAGTTTGATTGGAACTTTGGACAGTAGCCACTAAAGTGAATTTTTCCATTATGGTTTTAGGCTGCCTGTGTGTTGCATTTTTGAAACACTGTTCATCCAGATACTGGTCCTGTTTACAAGACAAGATCAATGAGTCAGAGCTTTAAAATTCCCCAGAAATATTCAGGTATGTGATGGACTGAACTATAATGTTCCATCTGTGGGTTGAACACTGGAAAATAAGGATGTTGTTCGCTTTCCTTGAGTGGTGAACTGTTACCTCAGTGGAAACATAATTTTGTGGAATTTGTGTATCTGAGTCTCTTCTATTCCCATTAAAGATAATGACCTTTGAGAAATCTGTTTAGGTGGTGAAGGTGAAAATTTTGGAGTTTGAAAGGTCTTCATTAGTCATGTAGTCCAGCACCTTCGTTCTATGAATATGAAAATTTAGGAGCAGAAATATAAACAAATTTATCGAGGTGCTGCTATAAATCTGGGGTAAGAAAACTATGAACTGCCAGGCAAATACAGATTGCTTTTTTGGTAAAATTTTATTGGAACAGATGCACCCTTTAGTTTACACGTGGTCTGTAACTGCTTGAAATTCAACAATGTAGAGTTGAGGAGATGCAACAGAGACCATCTAACCCCCAAAGCTGAAAATACTTATTATATGGCTCCTTACAGAAAGTTCAATAATCCCTGCCATAAACTGCACCATAGAATTTAATCTCTTGCCTTTCAGGCCAGTTTTCTTCCATCTGTATCTATTTTCACTTTTATTTCACAAAAGGTGCATACTTGCTCATATCAGTTCCTTCCCTTCCCTCCGCTTTCTTCTTTTTAGTAATCTCTTCCCTTTTATCCTGCTGATACCTACTTGAAGATAAGTTTTAAATAATATTTGATTATATTACTCAGAAAAAATTTAAATAACTTAATGCAATGGGAGATAGCTATTAGATATACATTTAACATTAGAGTCTAAAAGTCATTAAACAGGACTAAGAAGATTAAGGAAACTACAGTCCAGACAAGCAAATACTTTATGTTAATCCAAAAAAAATTCAAAGATAATTAGAATATATGTGTATATCCCAGCAAACAGTGAAAATATAATTTTCACAATGGATAACTAACTCAGAAAATGTTTGAATTTTTTATATACAGTGCATAAGGATGTTCAACAGAAAGCCAGTTGGATTTAGCTAAGGTTGTGAGTAGCATTATGTGATGAGCCATCTAAAAATAAGGCTAACGTGAACATGAATGCTGCCTCTCACAATGATGAGTGTTTGCAAAGTGTTTTAACAACACATTTAAAAATTAGATTAGGCCATTTGGCAGATTCGGCCAATGCTGGGTTTCATTAATCATATAATCACTGTCAAGTTCTCTGACCCAATGCATTTGCTGGGTCCTGGGAGCATATTCAGGTTCCATATTACAGCTAAGAGCAACAGATGAGTCCTAGTTGAAGCAGTAAAAAGCAGTTAGTGGTCACTATGGGTGAAATAGTCTTCTGTGTGAGACCATCGGAGAGGGAAGGAAGACTTCCCGGTCTCCTGATACCTGGGTTTCCCAGCCCGGGCTCCTGCCCATGGGGTTGCCTTCCACAATAGCACACAGGGCCAAAATCCAATCTCCTTAAGTCTCCTTTTGAAAATCCTTCAAGAAGAGCCCTGAGTGCAGTCTCTTAGTAAGACAAACACAGCTCATGTTTCCTCTAGCATTTGGACAGGTAACTTATTTCTTCAGTTAAGCACCACATGAAGCCACTGGCTTGCATGTGGGTCATGACATACCCCAAACACATATCTTTAAGCACTGAGCAGTGAGGTACTCACCCCACAAGAGGCTGGTGGGACTAACTGAGGGTACAATTAGGAAAGTAGCTTAAGCTTAGAGGGAGAGAAGGAAGAAGGTAGGGATAGAGGGCAGGTGTCCTACCTCAGGAGTTTCAGTGAGAGCTCAGGTTTCTGGAAACCGCCCATAGCCAGGATCATGTCTAGGTGGAATGAGCCATGATGCCCGCCTTCCTCAGCATCACATTCTACTTCATGAGATCAAGCACTCTGTCTGCTTGTCACAGGATGGGACCCGCACAATGACTGGCACAAAAGTCGGCGTAATAAATGTTTTGAATGATTGAATGAATGAAGGTAGTATCATGAGGGCATCCGGAGGTTGGAGGAGGGAAAAAGAGTTTTCAGACTATGTTACAGCTGAGAGTAGGAACTGTGTATGTAGCGTCTCTGAATCATATGCAGGGTTGATCACAGAACCTTGCAAAAGAAGAGTTGTCATCGCCCAACGGATGCTTGTCGATTGACCATAAAGGCTTCTTTGTGTGGAGGCCTGGCTGGTACAATGCCTGTGTGTCTGCTCAGAATCTTCTCTCAGTCCAGGCCAGTCATCTGTCTCTTTAAGAGATTCATTTGCCACCCTCAGATCCTTTCTGGGAAGAAGAAGGACAAAAGGAATGAATCTGTGTCTGATGTTCACTAGCAAATGTGAACAATTTAGTCTGGCTGTGCCCTAGGCTCCCGGCATGTGAAGACATCTGTGAGGGGCTCCTAGCTAGGGTAGAATGTTCTCTGACATTGGAACTCTCATTCTGGTACCTGTTGTGTGCTGTTGTCACTCTCTCCTGTCTGTCCCACTACCTTACCCAAACCACCACCAGATGTGGGAGCCAGTTCATCATAAGAAATTCTCAGACTCCTTTTGTTTTGATTTCTGCTGTCTGATTTGTTATTATGTTCCCATCTTGAGCTCTGCCCTTTGAAAAATCCTAAGAGTCTTTGAGGCTTTTTTTTTTACCATGTCCCAACTGCCCATGATCACTGTAGTTCTCATGTAAAAAGTTCTAACGACTTGTGTGTCAACTTACTTAATGCACAGTGTTGCACAACTACCATTGCCAAGCCCTGCATGAACTCCAAGCATCACGTCTGAGTAGAACCTATTGTTTGATTGACAAACATTGGCCATCATTGCTGGGTTTTGAAGAAAAGGATTGCACCATCTTTTCTCATCTTAAATTTATGATCAGTTGCATCTTTAAGACATAGTCGAATCAAGAAATAGGATAACTCAATGCGAAGTATAAAGCTTGATTGAGTACTGAATCAAATAAATGAAAACCTATAAAAACATTATTGGAGTAATTGGGAAAATTTATTATGGGCTATATATTAGATGATACTGTACTGATATTAAATTTCAGTATGATATGTATTGTAGTTTTAAAGGAGAATGTCCTTTTCCTTAAGAGATCGATGCTGCAGAATTTGGGGGAGAAGTGTCCTGATGTCCATTAGAAATGGTTCAAGTAAACATTTTATATACATAAGTAGGATAAAGGAGCAAAGGGAAAGGGGACAGAATAAATGTTGTAGAATATGACGTTGGGAGCCAAATCATTGTTGCCAGGCCATCCTCGTCCTCCACCCACTAGATGCCAGTAGCGCTCTACCGCCCCCAGTTGTGACAACACAAAAATGTCTCCAGACCTCTTGAAATGTCCACTGGGGGGGCAAAATCTCTGCTTGTTGAGAGCCAGGGCTCCAGATGAAGAGTGTGAGGGGGTGATTGTACCTTCCTTTCAACTTTTCTATATGATTGCAGTTTATCAAAATGAAAAGTCGGGAAAATTAACAATTTTGGTTCAGAGTGTTAGTTCGCCATCACTGAAGAGCAATGTCCAGCTAAGGGAACCCTGAAGTGGAAAAATGAAAACAACCTTGTATCAAGGAAACTGACCAAAGCTTAGAAAATTTAGCAGCAGTGATGTTTATTATTTAAACCCCGTAATTTCGATTTGGGGCCTCTGAATTGTAATTTCATCTTCACAAAAACAGGATATTAGGAATGCTGAGTCAGCAAGTTCCTATTGAGGATATTGTTGTCTTACAGGCTATAGCATTCGTCTCTTGAAATCCTAGACCCACCTGGTCACTGTCAAATGGCTCCACTGGAAGATGCTCCACAGTTAACTGCTATTAATTCATTTGTTCAGATAAGTGCTATTATAAAACAGTTTCCATGTGCCAAAAGTGGTTGCAGTTTTGGATCTAATTATGCAGCGTACAGGCATGTTGGCCATTGGTGAACTCAAAGATAAGGGTTAGAGGCACTGGGGTCCCATGAGTGCCATGTCTTTACATCCTGATCATGCCACATCATAGATCCATCAGCCAGCAAACAACAGAAGGTAATATGAAGAGGTTATGTTATGGCTTCCATTTATTTAGGTCCCCTGTACAAAAGCAATGGATAAAATTCCTATTTCTGAATAATTCTGTAGCACTTTAGTAAAGCAAGGGAAACAGGACCACTATGTATCCTCTCAATTAACAAACAGTACGTATTGCACATCTGCCATTGCCAAGTACTGTGATCTCCAGGAATAAAACAATGAAGAAGGCACACCTCTGTCCTTATGGAAGTCGTAATTGGCTAAGGGATATCACAAATAAGAGGTAATTCCTATTTCGAGTGGCAAGGCTAATGAGAAGAGTTCAAGTAGCAGGGAACATATTAACAAGTAAGTTTATTGAGCATCAGCTAAGCATAGCATATGAAATTTTTAAATAGTTTGAATTCTCAGGAGCTTGTAATCTGGGAAGACATGTATTACATGCTAATTTTATTGGTAATTATAGAAGGTATGTTCTATCTCAATGATGAAAACCATAGCTTCCCCTAAGAATAGGGAAGTGAGGTCATCTTTTTAGGGCAGGAGTATTCAGAAACTGCTCTTTGCACGTGGGGGTGTTTGCTATGAGTTTTAGAGGACAGATCAATTTGGAACAGTTATGGAGAAGACTGGGGAGTCGTAGTGGGGAAAGAAGAGTGTTTTAGCCAACAGGCAATAGCATGAACACAGACATGGAGTACATGTATGTTTAGCCTATGACTTTTTAGTTTAAAAATCACAGAATATTGTTATGCAAAATTAATGTGATGCTGGACTAGAAAAGAAGATCTGGAGATAAGAGGTATTTATTTTCTAAGTCAGTGGGTCTGGTTTTCAAGGTATGTTTTGTTCCCTGATGTATTTCAAGCACCTGTAATAGCATGTGGTGTATACTAAGTAATCAATATTTGTTACATGTGTTAATATGTGCAAGGAATAACAATAGCAGCTGTCTTTGAACACTAATTCATGGAGTTCTTTCAACAACCCAGCAAAAATGTTAATATTCTCTTTAGCTCAGAAGATGAAGATGCTCTTTCAGTGAGGATAAGGAACATCCTCAAGTTTAGGTACTAAGACATGGAGCCAAGTTACAGTGAAGCTCTGTCTAAATCTAGTTTCATGGTTTAGCCTGATGTATGCTTTATTCTTCCCTTGATTATACACAGATGGTAGTGGGCTGTGCATCTTTCTACATCTTGCCTCCCCACTTCCCTCCCACCCGCCCCATTTACTTTAGGATCTTTCTAGATCTGAACACAAAGAAATTCTTGTTTTTACAGCTGCATAGTATTCCACTGCATGTTTGTGCCATAGTTTATTTAATTCATCTTATACTGATGGGCTTTCAGAGCAAAGAGTATACATATTTGCAATTTGTATTGACTGCTAAATTGTACTCCACAGGGGCTTGTTCGGATGAACTCTGAACAATATATGACAATGCATGTTTTCCTACAGCTGCATTAACACCATGCATTTTCAAACTTTCAGTACTCTCTAAAAATTCTCCAGTAAATCCACCAAACATCTATATAGAACAATATCCTTTTCTCAGTTTCTTCTGATCAAAATGAAAATTTAATTATAAAAGTAATACATATTTACTATAAGAAACAGAAAAACAAAAGCATACAAACATAACCCCACTTCAGTCTCACAACCCAGAGATAGCCACTGTGGATCTGTCCTTCCAGACTATTGTTTTATGCCTATGTACACAGGTATTTTTAAAAAGTAGATCATGTTCTGTATATTCTTTTTATAGCCAATTTTGTTCACTTGGTTTTTAGCTGAAAGATACCCATTGCTGGATGAGCATGGTGGCAACCAGCCCCTCTTGTTAAGCCATTGTGAGGTTTAAGATGAAATAACATGTCCAAGTGCCTAGAACAGTGCCTGTCTATTAGAAGTTATTAAACCCATGTTACCCCTGCCTTCTCCCCTGGAATAACATTTTACCTGCTTGAGGGAGGCAGGGAGCTGCCATTTCAATGCCTAAGATTCTATGGCCAGTACCATTATGTACCTTGGACTGCTCTATTAATTCAGTTCACATTGAGATTCTATTATGTGCTTGACACTGGCCTAAATAAGAGAAATAGAAAGATGAAGACCTGGTCATTGCTCTCACAGGTTGTGCTCCAGATTTGCATATGCATTGGCATCATGTGCTTACCTGGGAGACACAACTACAAATTCATGAGCATGGCCAACAGCATTGTTGTGAAAGGGACTCAAGATTTGATCAGCTGGCTATTTCCACATTTAGCCCTGAAATGCTTCTCTAGGCATCTTTGCCCAACCTGGCCAGTCTGCATCTGTTTCCTCCTGTACAATACAGGGCTAATTATAATTGTCTTTCCAGATCAACAGAGCTGGAGAATTCAGTGTGCTAACAGATGCAAATGCATTTGAAAAATCCAATGTCCAATTCAAGGCAAAGCTGCATCTGACTTTAATGGCAAGCTGTATGTGCAATGTTTGGGGGCTCGGGATATCCTCAGACTCAAAATGTCTTGAGTCTGTAAGGATTATTTACAGAGCAAGGCTAAATTTTGTATGTTCAAATTTTTGGAAGAAGAACCAGGTTGTCTGGCTTAATTCTCCTGGTAATTCTCCCAGATACCCAAATGGGAAACAAATAATTCAGTAGTCTGGTGAGAGGTTGGTGTAGAAACTCATGGATGTATAATCACATAATCGATTTCATTGTGTGGGTTGGTAAATCTTGCGATGAAGCAGATAAAATAATCAGAAAATTGTTGAAATTTGATCATTAAAATATATATCCAATTTTTTCCATAATTATACTCTTGATTAATAATATATTTCACTTGACTAAAATAATTTGGTAATGAGTATAGTTTTGAGTTTCTGCTTTTAAGAGACTTGGTGTTAAGTTTTTAAGTAGTTTTAACTGCTTGCTTTTTATCCTTTGCTATATTCTCCTGTCCTCCTTGTCATAATAGAAGTGAAATCTTAAAAATAGTTGTTGGTATGATTCTTACTTCTGTCCACATGGCTTTAATGTTATTTTCACCCTATGACTGTAGCTTTCTTTACTCGCACCTGCACTAGAAGCTGCTAATAAGGGACCGCAGGATGGAAAACTATTACCTCTTGCATGAGACTGTGACACTGTACTAGAGCCTGATTACATGAAGAAACTGACATTCTGAGATAGGAAAGAATGCAACCTAATTTGGAATGTGTCCATGTGTCAACAGTATGGTTAACTAGAATCAAAGACTTGGTTGGTTAGAGTGTTCTCCACCAATCTATGGGAATAAGAAAGTGCAGGACAGGACCACCTCAATCATAATGGGGCCCATCGAATTTGTGACAAAAGGAACAAGGCTGCCACCAAACTTGGAATTCATCCAGAACCATCTTTTGTTCATTTTTCTCACTCCTTCTCTGCTTCCTTTACCTTAACCCATACTGCATGTCAGCCTTGAAAGCCATCTGCTTGTGAATTGTGTGAAGTTAGGAATCCTATTAGTTTGTGAGTACTGTAACCCAAAAACCATTTAGAGCAACATAAATGAGAATGTACTTTACATTTTTTAACACCATCTGTAATACTATGTATCCTTGGGTTATTCTGAAAATAATCTTTGAGTCCAAACAGATAAGAATGATCATATTCACGATCACATTTTATTTTGTTGGATTTGTATTGTGTCATTCTATGTCAGAAATGAATTACTAAATAGATGTGGCTTATCTGAAATGGACATAATTAAATTCTCAGCACTGATTTCGAAGGATGCAGCTTAATCTTGGCTCCTGGTCATAAATACTACCAGGGACGTAAGTAGACTCATAAGTCGAAGTCATGCTTCATTATGACACAGTGCATGCAAAATGGAATTTAGAGTTGGAAGCCTTAGGCTTCAGTCCTGGACATTCTCCTACAATGTCAGCAGGAGCTTTGTACAGGGTGGGTTTGAATGTTCTCTCCCCTCTTTGTCCCCTATTTCTACTCCTAGTACAATCTATGTGAAACAGTGCTTGCCACAACCTGCAATTCCCTTCCAACTGGTTCGCTGGCCTTATTTCCCTCCAGTGAAGAAAATTTAGTGCCTCCCCTGGACATGGGCAAGTTAACCATTTTCTCTGAGCCTCAGTTTCTTCATCTTTAAAACAGATACATTAATGCTTTAGCAGGCATTCTGTCACATGCTGAAGCAGGCTTGAGTATCCAAAGAAATTATTTACGTAGAAGCGCTATTTAAACTGTTAGGGAAAATACAAAAGATACTTTCATTGCTATTACAACCACTTGTAACAGCATACCAGTTGATGAAACTATTCTAAATGGGTTCAGCGCTGTACTTCAGGGCTTAGGTATCTCATTTATCTGCACAATATATCTGTAAGCTAGATGTTATTTTCATTTGACACCAAAATAAAATCCAGAAAGACCAAGTAATTTGCCTAAAACTGTGAAGCTATTAACTTGCAAACCTGGAATTTGAAGTCGTTTTCTCTGATATAAAGATCCATTTGACCTATCATAATTGGGCTTCCAGTGGGAACATCGAGGCGGTTGGTTTTTTGTTTTAAGTCTATTGAGCACCAACTGTATGTCAACTACTGAGCTAAGAATCATACCTTCATTAGTTTATTAGCTAAACAGGGGCCCCGTTGTCATTTTGGCTGGATCTTTCTGTGTTCTAGGGGCTGTCTTGAGCAGTGAAGGGTATTGAAAAGCATCCCTAGTGTCTACCTGTTAGATTCCAGGAGCATCTCTCTCCCATTGCTACATGTCTCCTGGAGGCAAAGTCACTTCTGGGTGAGAATCATTGTTTAAGGCTAATTCTGTTTTACAAGTGATGAAAATAAAGTTGAGTTTAGGGTCCAGGGTCACAGAGCCAGTAAGGGCTTCATAACTGGATCTCATTCCTCCCTACCCCCAGCATCCCTTTATTCTCACATTGAGGTGTGTTTCTAAGGAAACTCAGGTCACCTTAACAGCCCGTGGGTGATTTTTAAGAGTGTTCCTGCCCCTAGGCCAGATTCACCATCAAGATTTGGTCCAGGGATGAGAGATTTACACACAGGAAAAGACCTTGGGTTGCACCCACCTGTGGTCCCAACACAAATAACTCTGCAACTGTGTCTTTACCCCTCACAGCTGTTCTCACTTCATGTGAAGTATGAAGATGTTTTTTTCATCCAGGACAGTTTTAATCTGTTGCAGAGAATAGATGGGTGAAGCACAAAGTTGCAAACCAGTTTAGTCAGTCCTGGGGAGTTTCTAGAGGAACTGAAATAGCCCTGCCAATGTAGGTCGCTATTTTAAATGCTGAGCTAAGTGTTTGAAAGTGGTTCACACAGCCATGATCTCAGATTGAAGTCACAGAACATTGGAGTTGCAAGGAATCTCAAGGCCTGGACTGCGACCAATGGAAACTGACCCTCTGCACCAAGGATCACACACACACAGCAGGGATTAATGGCTTCTTGAGAAGATCTGATATTTTCTACTCCTTTGATGATGGCTGAACTCACCAACTTCTGACCTTATAGGAGGGTCCAGCTGGGGCTCGCTTCAGCCCCCCTTGCCTCCTCTTGTCAGACTGGAAAAGAATCGATGACCAAGCCTTTCTTTTCACCCTTTTTCTATTTTGAGACTAGTTAAAGCCATTGATACTTGCATCACTACCCAAAGTCCTGGGTTCTCTCGAGGGACAGGTCGAGATTTATTTAGCAGATACTTTACAGCACATGCCATACTGTGTTCTGGGCATCATACTAAACGCTTCCCAAAATTCATTTAATATTTTATCAAAAATGAGATCCTTTACCATGATCCCATTTCTACCATTTTTTCGAAGAATATCTAGAAATAGGGGTTAAGGAGATTGAGTTGCTCAAGTAAATGGAAAATAAGTGACAGAGCTGGGGTTGAAAAGAATCTTATTCTAATGCAGAGAGTCTCAGACTTGATTTGGTACCAGCAAAGCCTGGAGGTTAGTAACACAGACTGCTGGGTAAACCCCATCACCTCAGAGTTTGAGGTTCAGTAGATTTTGGGTCATACCCAAGAATCTGCATTTCTAACAAATTCCTAGGTGCTGCTGCTGCTTCTGGTCCCAAGAACACTCTTGGTGAATCTG
The DNA here is from genome assembly GCA_030015415.1 of Cynopterus sphinx. NCBI lineage: Eukaryota > Metazoa > Chordata > Mammalia > Chiroptera > Pteropodidae > Cynopterus > Cynopterus sphinx. The sequence goes on from CM057388.1 coordinate 4,426,832, forward strand.
CCTCTCTAGCAGGCAAGTTCTTGACTGCCACAGCCTGCTACTTCTGTCTAGTCAGTAATGGGAGGGGCTCTAGGCCACACAACCAGGAGCTCCACTTTATATGCACTAGTCCTGCTGCTGCTCCTCAAGAGGCCACCTCTTTGCCTCCTGGTGGAAAAAAAAACTGTCTTTCAGCAGTGATGGGATGGAGGGCATTTGAGAGTGCTGGAGAGTTTGGTGCAGCCACAGAAATGGGAGCTGGAGTAGACGGTCCCTGGAGTGGAGGGTACCCTCCCAGCGGAGAGTAGATTGTCATCTACCAAGGCTAGATGTGCTTGGGGTAGACTTCTGGTTATCACACTGTGTGGAAACAGAAACCAAGTCCCTCTGTAATTATGATCTTCATCCTCGATTTTCCTCCAGACTATTATGGTTAGATCTGTGTCATTTTTTTTTCTACTTGCACTTCCACTTTACTAGTTTGTACTAATGCTTTTCTGACCCATGTATTGTATGTTAACACATTGTCATATGTCATTTTAGTTATTCAATTATTCGTTTTCTATCAGCAGATGCCTCTTGACTTGAATGAACTCAAATAATGTTTGTGAATTTTTCCAGTATTAGCGTTGCACTTGGTATTTTATAACAAAAGGCTTTATTGGAAAACAACTTGCTGAGCTGCTGTGTACTACTTCCTGAATATATTGTACAGGACGAAATGTAGTTTATAATAACATTCAGCCTTCCTCTAGCTCATTATTACAATTCTGTATATTATGCATAAGTTGTATTAGGAAGCCTGTGTCTTTCTTTTAATGATTTAGACTTCAGGCTTGGGAGAGGGGGATGAAAGAAGGGAAAAGAGAAAAGATAAGTTACTGTGTTTGTTTTTAATAAGTTAGTCCCCTCTGAGAAAGCTTAACATTCTGATATGGCACATAAAATAGTAATCCAGAATAAATTTTGGCATTCTCTACATAGGCTTCCTTTTACTTGCAAGAATATTCTTTGTGTCACCTATTACTATACAAATGCTTTTATAAAATTTTTTAATAACAGAGGATGTTGTGTTCATCCCTCTAAGGGCTTGTTTTCTTGGTCCCACGTTAGGCAGCAGTGGAGAAAAGTTGATGTTTTTTGTTAGTACCTCGGGATTGAAATTCATGTGTTGGCTCACTGCAGGGAAGCAGCACATTTAAAAAAAAATCAGAGGCAATTGTCCCTGCTGACTTTTGCATGATGAAGAGGAACAAAAACATGTCATTTTTGCTAATAGTCAACGGATAAGAAATAACTCAATGGTGGCATTCTAAATTTACCAGACCTATATTAAGTTTGTGAACTCTTTTGCTCAACACACTTTATGAAGGATGTGGGAAAACTGAAAGGAAGTTAAAGAAAAGTGACAGAGTTGGTTAAAATTATGAAAAACAGTTCTTCTCCAGAAAACTGACAGTAAATGGGCTTATTACACCTGGGGTGAGCATTGGGTGATGGTCAGATGTATGAGTTGTGTGGTAGGGGTGGGGTTGGGTGAGTTACCTCGGGGAATTAAAAGTCACTCCTTCTCACAGAAAGGTTGACACCCCTGGTTTGGTGTTTGCTACAGGAAGTCAACAGTTGTACAAGTTGTACATGTTGTACAAGTTGGGTGTGGGTTTTTTTCTAATTGTAAAGGGCTCCCTGTTACAATATTGAGACACAGATTCTGAGGCCCTGGAAATGTCATCATTGCTTTTCCCCACACACCTCGGTACCAGACTATAATTTGGGACCACCCAGAGAGGCCCTTGCAGGCTTTTCAGAGCAACCTCACCTGGCCCAAATCGTGAGGGATATTAGTGGCTCCTAAAGGGTATCGCTTGCCTCCTTTCTGTTAATAGTCAACGAGCATTTAGAGGCCATTACTTAACCTTGTTTCTGTGGTTAAACTCTGAAGGAGTCTTGGACATTCATGAGAGAATGATGGAATTTCTGCGAGTCCTGGCAGAACCAAGTGGCCAAGACCCAGTGATGCTCTAGAAACTGAGCTCAAGCCTCTGGTTACGAATTATAACTGTGGTGCACTGCCCATCACAGCTCCTTGTCACATGGAGTCACTTGCCCTTCCCTCTTGCTCTCGGATAGTCATGCTTCTAGAAAATTCTGACTTATTCTTTCATTTTGCTGCTGAGTCACATTTAAGGTATGGACTGGAAATTGTAAAAGCTAGTGGGTGCATTTTCATTGCAAATTAAGTTCAGAGGTACTCTGGCTCACCTTGACTCGAGTGTGGTTTATCCAAGTAGAAATTGTGTCTTTCAGTCACAGAAGCCCAGGAAACTGAGGCTTAGAGTTATTCATTTAAGACCCATAAAAACTGCAATCTGTTTTCCCATGTATATTTATAGTGTCTTGTGACATCTATTTATGTGCCAAACTGTCCCAATACCTACTCTCAGGATCACCTAGAGAATGGAAAGTGTAAAAAACTTTTGTTCAAAATTGGCTAATTTGTCTCCAGAAAGTTACTTAATTCTTTTGAGCTATTCATTGTTTCCTCATCTGTAAATTGGAATAAATACACTTACCTTATAGGGCATCTGTTAAAAAAGTAAACATCATATTATAAATAAAAATGCAGAGCATGGTACCTGATGCAAAACAGTCTTTATCATTGTTCATTTACTCAGTTGAGGATACAGCCCACAGCTGAGGGGAACAAGTCCCGTGTCCCTTCTAGAGTTTGTTTCAGAGGAAGTATGCAGGAATCAGGTATAATGATACTGTTCTTTCTTTCTTTTCAGCCACAGGACGAAGTCTTCAGGCTGGCCACCTCCCTCGGGAACCTGGGGCTTGAACCAGGTGCCACCCTATGGGTGGGAGATGATGGCAAACCGGGATGGACGGGACTGCTTCATCAGGTAGGTTGAACAAGTGGCCTGAATAGTAAAATCTTTGGCTTTTTGGACATCTCTGTTTTGCCCCTCTACTCAGGAAAATTAATCTACTTGAATTAGGGATCATTTAGAGACCATTACTCAAGCAGCTAGAACTCTTGTGCCTTTGTATATCTCGTAACATGAGGTTGCTTTGTTCTTGGACAGGTGCCACCATAGAGTGACAGTTCCTGCTGTAGCATGGTAATCCTGGGTTAGAGCAGAAGCATTTGTTGGTAAATCCAAGACTGCCTGTACTCATTGGCTGAGGCTAACATTAAAGTTTGGCAAGGGAGAGTACCAATGTATAGGAAGCTTTCTAGAAATGGTCAAGACTGAAATGTTACTGACTCACCTGTAATTAGAAAAGTCAGCTAAGAGGATCATGTACATTATGAGTCATGTAGTAAGTTGCACATCAGCTAAGGTTTTGGATTTTGGTGGTATTCTTTTTTATTTAATTGTGGTAAAATATATATAACATAAAATTGACCACGTTAAGCATTTTAGTTGCACAGTATACAGTTCAGTGACATTCAGTATATTCTCAATGTTTTGCATCTATCACCACTATCCATTTCCAAAGCTTTTTTTTTTTTATCATTCCCAATACCAACTCTGTAACCATAAACAGTAGCTCCCTCCTCCCCCTCTCCCAGCCCCTGGTGAATTCTATTTTACTTTCTGTTTCCATTAATATACCTATTTATGTACCTCACCTACATGGAGTCATACAGTATTTGTCCTTTTCTATCTGGTGTAGTTTGTTCAGCATAATGTCCTCAAGGTCCATCCATGTCATAGCATATGTCAGAATTTCATTCCTTTTAAGACTGAACGATACCGTTGTGTGGATATATATACCACATTTGTTTATTCATTCATCTGTCAGTGGGGCGTTGGCTTTCTCTCACCCTTTGGTTCTTGTCAATAGTGTTGTTGTTATCATTGGTGTACAAGTATCCATCTGAGTCCCTGTTTTACACTTTCTTGGAGATCTGCTTATAAGTGGAATTGCTGGATCAGATGGTAAGTACACGTTTACCTTTTTGAGGCCCCAACAAACTGTTCTCTACAGAAGCTGCAGTGCTCTAGTGGTTTGCAGTTGTCTGAGAAGAATATTTAGATCACACTTCTCCCAACAGCAAGGGTCTGCCCAGCTTTCTTCTCTAACCTATGTGAAGTGTTCATAATTAGGGAAAATCAGTGACAGAGAAGTGCAATCAGGAAGCATGGTTTGCCCTATTCTAACACAATTGAGCAGAGATTCTTGGCCCAGGGAGAAAAATCTTTCACACCACAGGCTACGTTCTTTGTTTCAACCAAGCTGACTGTGGACTGATTGGCAAACATAGGATCACCATGAAGTGGGGGATCATTTTTATAAAAATTAAATTTTCTGCCAAGATTAGTGATTTGTTCTTCAGGCCATCCCAGCACCTCTGTGTTAGGACCATTGGAAAGTATCCAGGGGGACAGCTTACGTGGCTGTCATGGCCAGTTTCCCAGTCTCTGAAACCCAAACCTCTTCCTAGAATTGCTGCTGAGGGATTTGCCTCCTGGGTCCATCCTAGGAAATTCAAGTTGCCCTTGAACATGAGCCTATCCCAGGAGCCTGTGGGAAGTGGCCCACTGGACCTTCAAGGCTTTCCTAATGACATGCTCTCAGAAGAACTACAATGAGAATGGCAGTAAGAGTAGAATCTCCTAGAAAGCTCCAAAACTAGAAGAAAGGCCAATAGTTTTCCTTACACACTGATTCTGAATAGTTAATTTTGCTCATTTTGCCCAAGTCCCTCACACTGCTAGAAAGATGCTATTTTCTGATATTATATGGTGCCATCTAGTTTGTAACATGGTCATGAATTTATGTAAGTGGCTCGCTTGAGGTGCCTTAGATGCTGTGATCCAAAACAGTGAAAACTTCTGCCATTTAAATGTAATTTCAAAAAAAAACATGGATTATGAATTGTGAAGGTATATCTCAGACTTCTCCAATTACAATGAATTTTTCCTTTTTCCTTGGCTGGATTTGGGTTCTGGTATATTCCAAGCCATTTGATTAATGGTTAAAAATTAGAGCCAATCCAGGTGGCAATTTAACATTTACAGTGACCTAAAGCCAACTGTTAAAATGTGTAAGATGAAATCAGCAATTTGATAGAGAAACTTGTACTAATTCCATAACAGCAAGTTTTAAAACCAAAGTCACCACTGTGACTTTTCTAAATCTGTGGGTTTTTTTTGTTTTGTTTTGTTTTGTTTTGCTTTGTTTTTTAACTTGAAAAGTAAGTTTCCACAGTCCTCTCAGAGACATCTTTTTAAGATGTCAGGAACAGTAGTTGTTTGGAAAGTATTTGTTCTTTCATTGTCAGTAATGAATTTTATCAATAATGAAAATCATTCTGATTTTTTCCTTACCTACCGAGTAATGTCCATTATAAAGAGATACTCTAATTACTAGTGCTTCTGGGGAGCCTGGGTTTGCAGTGTGGAGTGTATCTCCACTCATCTGTTTTAGAAGTTAAAAGAACAATTTGAAAATTAATCCATGGTTAGTAATTAGCACCTTTACGTTGAATTTTTCAATCTTTTACATAATCTTTTTGAAAGAGATTAGATGTCTTCATTTTTTTAAATATTGTCTTAGGATCTAAATGACAACCCACACCAGATGATCATTTTTGATGGCAATACACCTACTTCTAAGTGATATGAAAAAGCTGTGGGAGGGACCAGGCTTCATGTGTTCAATTATCGCATTATTTAGTATCATAGCTAAATAATGAGATAATTCTCTCAGTATGGGTCTTTCAGAACATGGCCCAGGATAGTTCCAAATGTATTTAAATTTCATATTCCCTCTCCGATCCCCAGTTATTTAGAATAAAACTGAACAACATGTTTTTTTATAAAGAATTATTAATCCACAGGGTTAAAAAAAATTAATGCCATTATTCACATGTTAAAGTACATTTGTATAATGTTGTATAGTCTGCAGACTAGTGGTCATCAACCTTGTCTGCACATTGCAATAGCTAGAGGCAGAAGTCCTGATGCCTGGGTGATTTAGTCCATTTGGGCTGCTGTAGTAAAGTATCACAGAGTAGGTGGCTTAAGCAGAAATCAATTTCTCACAGTTCTGGAGGCTGGGCAGTCCAAGATCAGGGTGGCAGAATGTCACATTCCTGGTGAGGACTGTCTTCCTGGCCTGGAGACAGCTGTCTTCTCACTGTACACTCACTTGGCAGAGAAAGAGAAAGATCATATGCCTATTTGTGTTCTTATAAGGGCACTAATCTCATCATGAAGACCCCACTCTCATGACCTTCTTACCTCCCAAAGGCTCCACCTCCAAATATCATCATATTGTGGATTAGGGCTCTAAATGTGAATTAGGAAGGAATGACAATACTCATTCCATAGCACTTGGTCTGGAGTAGAGCCCAGGAAAAAGGAGTTTCAGAACCTCCCAGGTGGTTCTCATGAACAGCTGTGCTTACAGCTGTAAAGTACTTTTGTGCATGTGACCTCATTTAATAAGGGTTATTATCCCAATTCCCCGATGATAAAACTGAGACTCAGACTAAAATGGATTTCTTTTTTTTTCTTTTTAGCATTTTATTTTATTTTACTATTAGGTGTGGGTGTAGGTGTGGATGCAGGTAGATATAGATGTAATAATGGATATAAATATAGATTATGTATATATGCAGATATAGACAGATATAGAATATAGATACAGATTATATAGGTGACGTAGACATAGATGAGTGACCACACAACTGGGGATGCCCAGGAGGTTCCTGGCTTAGGAGTATTGTTCTGACATATTTACTGATGCCTCTCAGAGAATTCTGCTTTGTATTATACAAGATAATTCTATTTATATATCACACTACCGACATTTAGAAAATCCTTTTAAGACATTAGATTTCATTTAATTTTGACAACTGTCCTCTAAAGTAGTTAAGGCACACAGAGAAATCTCCTTTTCGTGGAAAAAGCTGAGGTTCACAAGAATTGGGTTCTCCACATCCTATGGTTCGTCACATCACTGTTTGCACTACATCTTCAGACTCTAAGGCCTTGGTTCTTTTGGCTCTGTCATGGAGTTTAATCCACACTATATCTCTTGATATTCTATAAGTATCCCCACCCCTAGGATTACCCAGTCCTACCAATGTGTTCTCCACTCAGCTCATCTTCACCTGTCCCTACTGTACCCTCTCCACTCAACATCCTTAGAGATGGCCTGATCAGCCTGGTTAGTCATGTGCTTCTTTCAGAAGCTCTCCTTGGCCACATCTGACATCTTTCTAACCAACCTTTACTAAGTACTCTAAATGCTGATGATACCAGGATGAGTGAGACAAGTGCTTACCTTCAAGGATCTTAGAGTGTGGCAGAAGTAATAAGTAAAATAATATAATATGCTTTGCATACAGTGGAAGCCCCAGGGAGGAATTAATTTAATCTATTGGAAGCAGAGAGAGCTAGTCAAGGAAGCATCCGTAGCTATGCGCCTCACACTGCAGAGAGGCCAGCCATGATTCTCAAGCAATGTCTCTTTTAACCTCTGTAGAGACATATAACATGTATAGCAATAAGAGAATAGGAAGTATTATTACCACTTTTCCTTTTCTGAGTTAAATGGAATAAAAGCATACATGTTTGTGGGGATGGGGAGAGTTAATGCAAAAATAATGTACCTCATTAAATTTGGAGCTTTGAGTTTTGTAGATTGAAGGAAAAATTAAAACATGGATAAAATAAATATTAAAACACTAGCTGTAAAAATAGATGATTATGGGGAGGCAAATTGAATGGAGTTCGGGGATAGGAATTGGAGTGGGGGTGGGAGAGGAGACGGGGGGTCATTTACAAACCACATGCCCTGATTTTCCAAGTTTCAGAAGCTTTTATTTTTCTTTTTTAACTTGCACTGGCTTTCTGACAACTGTCACTTTTTGAATCTACAAAAGTAGCCTTGCACATGTATTGGACAAGACACACTGTTCTGTTATTCCACCAGCAATTCCCACGGTGGGTAATTAAACAAGGTCACTCTCTTTGTAAAGCAAAAGAATTCAGTTCTGAAACCTGAATAGTGGAGACGAGTAATGAGATGTGGAAACTTCCCCTTTGTTCTCCAGCATGGACTTAGCCTCAACTTGGGTGGCATTTAGCCATTGCTATCTGCCAGTCAATTCAGTAGTCAATCTGAAATGGATCTTCGGCTTATCTTTCTCCAGAAAAAAGTAATCTAAAAAAAATGCATGTAGTTTGTATTTTGTCCAACCTTCCTTTTTTATTAACCACAGCAGAAGACAGTCAAGTCAGTGTGTTAGGATTCTGTCATCGTGGAAATTAGAAATGGCAAAACCTTACCTCATTCTTACTTGTGAGACACAGTTATGGCCTGTAGGCTTTAACCAATCTAATTCAAGTGTCCTAAAGGGGAAAGAATTTATTAAATACTTTCCCACATTATTTAGTGTTCCTAGGAATGGTATTTGGTATGTTTTTTTCTTGATTTTTACCCCAAGATTTCCTAAGAAATTCTGTTAGTCTGTGGATGAATCCCTTAATCCATTACTCTGTGCTGATTGCCTTTGAACTTATCCTCTCTAGAAATTTTTGAACAAGTCAAGAAGATTTAAGTTGTAAAGTTGGATAGCGATATTGTGGTTACACCCACCATCCCTGTGATATTTCATATTTGAAGCATATGGCAATTTCCTGCTTTATCAAACCTACATTTTTAATACACATTCAACAAAGAATGAATGAATCTGAGCTATTACATGAGCTGTTCCCTTTGCTTCTGGTAATACAATGCAGAAGTTCATGGTAGAAATTAAAAGTTGTGCCAATAAAAGAAATGAGAGAGATGTTGGTTGCTCTGTTATTTTGTGAGGTTTTAAATATCCAGAGTTAAGAACTGGCAATTAGAAAAGAGACAGTTTATTTCACTTTTATGTTTTTGATGAAGAATTGTCAAATAAAATATATCACTTCTAAGTACACACAGTGAATTCTACATAAAATGCAAATAATTGCCTCATGGCAAGAGCAAATGCCATTTAATTAACAGAGTTCCTTAGGATCCAAATATCCAGTCAAGAGGAGGAAGGTATATTATAATTTTGAGATTGGAGGAACAAAGTAAACATGATAGTGTCATTACATGAAATGGAAGGTAATTATGTCGTGTCAACGGGAAAACTCCCAGACTGAACATTAGAAGCTGTTTATTCTCTTTGTCGGAGCAGATTTGTTTTCTTTCAAATTTGACAAAGTACTGATCCGCTGAGTTAATAATCTCTGCTCCTAGCTGGAAGGTATGTGTGCAGAGTTGATGGAAAGACTTTAAACAGGAAGGCTCTGAAATCATACTATCATTGCAGATCGAGCTGAGCTTGTGGCGCAAAGAGCTGTCCTAGGAAGACTTCTCCCATATCAGAGGCCATTTCATTTTCCCTGCACATTCGTTCTTAAAACTTTGCTGGTTTTCGTAATCTGGTCATCACCGTAGGACGAGTCCTACAAATGGCTGGCTTCTTTGTCCGGCGGGCCCAAGTCTCCAACTGGATCATAATTATCTGAAGTTCCTTGGGCCACTTGACCACAGTGAGGTTGGGACATGCACATTAGGTGGAGCTGTGGACAGCAGGTTAGCTGGTGGCTCTCTCTTCCCCTGAGTTTTTATGTAGCCCCTAGGGATGGACATGAAGTGGGTCACAAAGTCCATTTGGAATCTCAGGGGCAGCCAACCTGTGAGAAGGAGAAGCACCTGGATGAGCAGGTTTCTATCACAGCCTGTAATTGAAATGTGAGCCTGGGGCTGCCGGCCACCCCTGGATACTTCCGAGTGGCCTTTGGATCTCTTCTTTCTGGGTCGAGCCAGCCCTTGCAGAGAGCAATTTTGATGTCATCGCCCAAAGCTGGGACACAGGCAGGAAATTCTGGCCTATGCCAAACACCAAGTGGGGTGTGAGGGTGTTCTGCCAAGTAAATTGGCTGGACTTAAGAGGACATGGAATCACCTTTGTGGCAGGTATCTTTTCATTATTGTCTGCACTGATGTATAAGAGGAGGACAGGAAAGCAGGTGACAGTGTCTTACTGTGGCCCACCAGGGGTTGGGAAACAACAGGTCCCTGCCAAGCCCTTGTCCTCTCACTCATCTCAAAGCCTGAAGGAAACCTGGTTATCAATAGCCGATTTCTGAGGAAGAGCCTCTTTGGTCACAGGGGTCATGAGAGATGGCAGTGCTTTCTGTGTCAGTGGACATTGTTGAGTCTATGTCAAGAGAAGTTATGCTACATAGTTGTTGCCTGGAGTGTGCCACTTAGCTGCTCCAGGAGTACAGGTGTGGCGATAGCAGTTCAAATTGGGAAAGCCTGAAGAGACTCTCAGAGATGGTTGTTTCCGATCTTAAAGGGTGCTACCAAGTATGTAGGCTCAGCACTGTCACTTACAGGGCCCCTTGTTCTAAAACCAAGATAGAAATGTTGATAAAGTTACTAAAATGTTAAGGTTTCCCCTTTCTTCTGTTGTCTGTCAACACACTATAGTCTTATTTGCTAGTTGATGCCATTCAAAAAAAAAAAAAAAACTAAAATTTTAAACTATCAGTACAAATTGTACCAGTCATCCATACATGGTGTATTGTGAGTTTTAGATGCAAATCTAAGAGTATTTAGCTTGTATGAGAAATCACTGACTCATGCAGTTGTATTTTGTAGCTCATATATGTATATGTATTTCATTCTCACCAGAGAAGTAGAAATCTGCACAAAACTAACTATAGTTTTTATTTCTGTAGCTCTATTGACACTTGCTACTCTTGGCTTGTTGATAATTGAAGAATGAAAAGAATAGGAACTATGAGTTGCCTATCTTTCCCTTTTCTTCTGTGTCATCACTTTCAGTGTAAGTGGATGTCTAATTCAGAGAACTAACATTAGTAACAAAGGATGTGACAGGATTCCTTAGTCACTCATGTTTCTTATTAGGCCCCATTTGTTAAACACTAATTAGCCCTCAGCCAACACCTCCCATGGGACCACACCTCTTGAATTTTTAAAAAATTATTTATTATGTGGCTTCTGTAGCAAAGAGGAAAGATTGGCTCTAGCTATTGACACCTTCAGAAAGCGATCTCCATGCCCTTTCAAGGAGAGGTTTTCTCACCAAAAGGTAGACACTTGTCCCCCTGCCTCCAGCTCTTAATTCTCTAAGGCAGTCAGCAACTGTAAAAGGTCACATAGTAATATTTTAGGCCAGTAATCCTTAGCCATTTTGGCACAAGGACCAGTGCTTCTATGATAATCTAATCCCTGATGATCTGAGGCAGAGCTGAGGTGGTGATGCCAGCACAGGGGAGCGGTAGCAAATACAGATGAAGCTTCACTCCCTCACCCACCACTTACCTCTTGCTTTGCAGTTCCATTTCTAACAGGCCACAGACCAGTTCACAACCCAAGAGTTCAGGACCCCTGTTTTAGGTTATGGAGGCAATGTGTGAAAGCAGCCACAGGAAATATGTTTAACAAATGGACATGGTTGTGTTTTAATAAAATTTTATCTAAAAAAGCAAACGGGGGGCCAGATATGGTCCATAAGAGTTTACCAAACCTAGCTCTAGAGCATTTGAACCCATTCTCATATTTTTAATTCAATGACAAACTTTCAAAACCCTCCCATGAAATGGAGAATTGCCATTTATTTTATATATAAAAGAAACTAGGGCAAGCATTGGTAAAGTGACTTTCTGAGCTTGAACTATGAGTCATGCAGGGAACTAAAAATGGGCCTCATAGCCCCATTTTTTTCCTATTTGTTGCCAAAAACCTCTATAGTGTATCTACTGTAAGCAAGCAGTTCCTACAAAGCTCTGACATCAATAACCTCTGTCTAAAGGATGCTCTAGAAATAATGTCAGAATCCACCAAATAAGTAGAACTTTCAATTTGAGAGTGTCCTGACTCCGCCCTTCCTTATGGGGAGTGCCAAGGGAGAGGAAGTCTACAGAACACAGGATTTGTAGCTGTTTCCCACCTCCAAATAACACCTCAGTGGGAGGGGAATGAAGAGACAGGAAATGACAGCAACACGAAAACCAGTCACAATGGAATGCCTAAGGCAAGAGCAAATAATTATTAGGGAGATGAAAATTACATAGCAACTTGCTCTCACTAATAATCTACAGAGAAACAGCCTCATTGTACTTTCAAAAAGTTAATTGTGCATAGTGTTTTGAAGAAATTCTGCTCGTTATCCTTGTGGAAGTTTATATAACTCACATAAAAAAGTCCCCAATTCATTTTCGGTGACATTCAGTCCTGGGCTGTTCCCTTGGCTTTCATGACATCATCCTCTGTCTTTTACTTCAAACTCAGTGGTGGTTCCTTCTCTTGTCTCCTCAGCTGGTCCTTCTTTTTTAGCTCATTTAAACTTCAGTGTATCTACATTATCAAGTGTGCTTTTCTACATAGAATCCACAAAAAAGCAACAAAATTTATAAATTTAAATATGGTGATACCATTCAATTTTGGTATAAAAATTGATGGCAACTCATGACTGTTCTGATATAGGAGATCAACGGAACTTGGTTTGTACCTCCTTGTTCACATTAAACAAATGAACATGGCTATGACCCAATAAAACTTTACAGACACTAAAACTTGAATTTCATGTAATTTTCAAATATCATGAACTATTATACTTATTTTGATTTTTTTGGCAAAATCATCTCAGCTCACAGATGGCTGGTAGGATTTGGCCCATAGGCTGTAGTTTGCAGATTCCTCTTCAAGATAATCTTTCCAAATACCTTTAGCTCAGTGATTATTTTTCTTCATAATTTTACCTGGGTCACGTTCATTCCTCCTTTTTATAATACCTGTAATGAGATGACCCTGAGCTCATAATCCTCAACCTGTCTTACAACATGGCATTCAGAAGGTCATGCGATCTCTTTTCATTTTTCCTTGTGTACTTAATTGTCAGAATACCTTGGTTTCTATAGAACACTTAAAAAATACAGAACAATATACCATTAAAGATAATGACACTTTTCCCCTCTACTATTATAGGAAATTGAAGACATGCCTTCACATCTGCAGATATGATTTATAGAGTTAGCTTAAAACTCTGTCATGTTGCTAAGCAATTGTTCGCCTATTTTTATTCACCTTTAGCAGTGTCTTTTTCCCTAGCTTAAATATTTAGTTGTCTAGAACTGTCTTCAGAATGATATACTTCTAAAAGGCTGTATGTTCCAGTCATTGGTCAGAGTACCATTATGTAAATGATTGAACTATGTATTCAAAATATAGGTTTAAAGATCTTCAGGATCAGAGGGTGACCCTGGGAGCAAAGGGATGGGAGATAAAGCTGAACAATAGGCAGTGGAGGAAGGATAAAGTCAAGGAAGCTTTTTCAGTTCCTACAGGAAATGAGTTTGTCTGGATCTCTGGAGGAGGTTGAAAAGAAAACAGGCTTGGGAGAAGTCAAGTTCATTGGGCCTGTAGGAGGGCAATGATCTGTTTTAAAACTGAAATGGGCAGCCATGGCATGATTTAGTCAAATGTATTTTGGCAGTTTTTGAATTGTAGTTCGAATACCTTTGGCACATGAATGACTTTTTATTCTTTCACTGTTTGTTTATGACCCACGTAACCTGTGGGGTTCTTAGGTGAATTCTGAAAGGCACCCTATTAGGGCTATCATGTCTCAACCAGTGGCACCTTTGTGATGTTTCAGGGGTTTCAGGACTCTGCGAGAGGGCTAGATTTCAATCTCCATTTGGCCCTTGGCCAGACTGTTTGCAGTGGCCTGGCTCTGAAGTGGTTCATGATCAAAGACACCTGATTTGGATAGCAATGTACTTGAATAGCTAGCTGTTTTCCAGATGGAATTTCCAAACAGTGTCAAAGAGCACTTTAGAGGACAAGGCTATGAAGAAGCAGGTAGAATTTACCTTCATGGGCATCAATATATGTATCAAATAGAGGACTCTAGCTCATCACCAAACAATTGTTCTAATACTGACAGATTAAAATGATAAACTCTAAAATTTAATTATAGCAATTGCTTTAATGGCACTATTTCCACATGCCTAGTGTATAGTTCCCTCCTTTTTATGCTCTTCAGCCACCATCATGAGGCATACTTAAGGTTAAAAAAGGAGGGTTAGGTTAGCTTTGCTCCTCCATTCAGAGAAGTTCCATGATGCTTTTATTGTTAATCTGTTTTCTCTAGGGACTCTGTTGTTGTTTCTTTTCCTTTCTTTTGTTTTCTAAATTGGAGGACTATCATGTGGCAAACCATCTGCTGACATAGCTTTGGGCTTTAAACATGTCTTCTATAGCAGCCCCTTTCCAAAATATCTTCCTGCCTGAATCCCTTTTAATGTGCAGTTTATAATCTGCTGATGACCAGAAAACCAGCTGATGGGGGTTGTTAGAATTATGTATAAGCTAAAATCTGATAGGCTCTAAGGAAGAGTCTCATGGGCTCTCATAAAACAAATAAGGTTCATTGCTCATGTTGCATGCTATCTCCTAGAGCCGCTAACACACTCTTTTGGTTCAGGTTATCCATGCTCTTGCCAATGCTTGATTATTGTATTCCATATGGTTGCATTTATAGAAAAGTGACCTCCAAATTATGCTGTGGTGGAGAGGTTTTATTACCTATAGAATAGAAAAAAAAGTGCAGGAAAATCTGGTGTTTAAGAGTGTGAGATCTGGAGCTAGGTTTCCTGGAGTTGAATCTTCTGTATCTCTTCCCAGTCTTACAATGGGGGACAAGGCGCCTAACCTTTCTGTGCCTTTTTTTTACTCATCAGTAAAATGGGCATAATAGTAGCACCTACTCCATTGAATTGGGAGAAGGTTAAATGACATCATGTGATGTGCTAAGAACAGGAAATACTCTAGTGCTAATTGAATTATTATTTTTTTGAGGCGGGGGAGAGAAAAGAAGGAGTAGAGCAAGCAAAGAGGGAGGCTCTCCAAGTAGACTTGAAGTTAAATGTCATCAGTGGGACTGGGTTTTTGAAATAGTTGAGTACTTAACCCACCCTGATACCTGTTGCTTTAAAATAGACAAAGTTCTAGGTGTGACAGTGTATTTGTCAGGTGTGTTAGTTAGGGTTCTATAGAGAAACAAAACCAATAGCATATATATAGAGAGAAAGATTTATTATGAGGGATTGGCTCATGAGATTATGGAGGCTGAGAATTCCCATGACCTGCTGTCTCTGCAAACTGGAGACCTGAGAAAGCCAGTGGTGTCATTTTAGTTCAAATGCAAAGGCCTGATAACCAGGAGAGCTAATGTTGTAAGCAACAGTCTGAGCCTGAAGACCTGTAAACCAAGAGAACCAATGCCAGAGGATAGGAGAAGAAATGCATGTTCCAGCTCAAACAGAGAAAATTCATCCTTTCTCCTATTCTATTCAGTCCCAGAATCAAATAGGTGATGCCCAGATGCATTGGTGAGGGTGATTTTCTTTACTTAGTCTACCAATTCAAATGCCAAACTCTCTGAAAACATCTGGAAAGACACACCCATAAATAATGTTCTACCAGCTATCTGGGTATCCCTTATCTCAGTCAATTTGACACAAAATGAACAGGGCTGAAGGGAGAAATGGACAACAATTCATGATTTTATGGGACTATAGTGCCCCACTTTTATCAGATAATAGATCATCCAGACAGAATCAATGGAGAAACCATGGACTTGAATAAGATTGTGGACCAACTGGACCTAGCAGACATGTGCAGTGTTTCATTCAACAGTATTTGAGTACTTGTTCTTCTTGAGCATACATGGAGCATTCCTTGGGATTAATCATGTGTCAGTCTGTGGAACAGGTCTTGACAAATTGGAAAAGATTAAAATCATATCAAATGTCTTTTCTAACCTCAATGGTATTAAATCAATAGCAGGAAGAAAATGGGAAAATACACAAATGTATAGAAATTGGGAGGTATGCTCCAGGGCAATCAGCGACCCAGAGAGCAAATCCAGAAGGAAATTGGGAGAATACCTTGAGAGAAGCAGAAGTGGAAACACAGACACATCAGAACTTGTGCAATGCAGCAAGGGAAGTTTTAAGTGGGAAGTTTAAAAATGCCTATATTAAGTAAAAAGAAAGGTTTCAAATAGATAGCTTAACTGCACTACATGGAAATAGAAGACGAAGAATGGTTTGGACCCAAAGTTGGCAGAGGAAGGTAAAAAATAAAAGTTAGAGCAGAAATAAATGAAACAGAGACTAGAGAGACAATAGAGAGGACTGATGAAGCTGGGAGTTCGGTCTTTGAAATGAATGGCAGAATTAACAAAACTTCAGCTAATCTAATCAATAAAAAAAGGAAAACAGACCTAAATGAATAAAATTATAAATGAATGATGGGACATTTCTGGTGATGCCACAGAGTTGCAGAGGATTATAAGAAATTAATATCAATATTTATATGCCAAAGAATTGGATGACCTAGAAGATGTAGATGGATTCCTGGAAACCTAGAACCTGCCAAGACAATCATGAAGAAATAGAAAATCTGAACAGAGCAATAATGAGTAAGGAGGTTGAAACAGTAGAAAAGCCCAAGACCAGATGGCTTCTTTGATGAATTCTACCATTTAAAGATTTATCGCCTATCCATCTCAAACTCTTCCAAAAACTTGAAGAGGAAGGAACACTTCCAAACTCATTTTTCAAGACCAGCATTACTCTCATGCCAAAGCCAAATAAGGGCACTACAAGAAAAAAAAATTCTAGGCCCATGTCCATGATGAATATAGATGCAAAAATCCTCAACAAAATACTTGCAAATCCAATTCAACAGCACACCAGGTAACAAAATTAATATACAAAAATCAATTATATTTCTATTCACTAACAATTAACTAAATTAAGAAAATAATCCCACTTAAGCATGTTAAAGAAATAACACACTATTATCAAGTGGTATTTATCCCTGGATACAAGGATAGTTTGACATACACAGATCAATAAATATGATTATCTCGATAGATGAAGAAAAAGCACTTGACATTTTCAATATCTTTTCATGATAAAAACTCTTAACAAATTAAGTATAGGAAGAATATACCTCAATACAATAAAAGTCATCTATGACACACCTACAGCTAACCTCATACTCAATGCTGAAAAGCCGGAAGGTTTTCTCTAAGATATGAAACAAGACCAGGATTTCAACATTCCTATTCTACATAGTACTGGAAGGTCTAGCCAGAGCAATTAGGAAAAAGAAATAAAAGGTATCTAAGTTAAAAAGAATGAAGTTAATTTGTCTCTGTTTGTAGATGAGAAGATCTTACATATAGAAAGCTGTAAAGACTCCACAAAAGAACTGCTGAATAAACAAATTCAGTAAAGTTGTAGTATACAAAATGAATATACAAAATCAGCTGCATTTGCATATACTAACAAAGAACTATCTGAAAAAGAAATTATAAATATAATCCCATTTACAATATCGTCAAAAGGAATAAAATACTTAGAAATAAATTTTACCAAGGAAGTAAAAAATAAATATGTACAGTATAAACTATAGAACATTGATTAAAGTAATAGAAGAAAACACAAATATATGTAAGGTACCCCTGTTCATGAATTGGAAGAATTAATATTTTAAAATATCCATATTACCCAAAGCAATCTAGAGATTCAGTGCAATCCCTATCAAAATTTCAATGACATTTTTCACAGTAAATAGAAAAATTATGTGAAGCTACAAAAGACTCTAAACCAATGTTGAGAAAGGACAAAAGAGGCATCATACTTTCTGATTTCAAGCTATATTACAAAATTATAATAATCAAAGCATCATGATGCTGGCATAAAAACAGACCCATAAACCAATGGAACAGAATAGACAGTCCAGAAATAAACCCAGGCATGTATGGTCAACTAATTCTTGACAAGGGCTACAAGAATAACAATAGGGAAAAGGTAGTCTCTTTAATAAATGGTACTGGGATAATTGATATCCTTATGCAAAAGAATGAAATTGGATTCTTATACCATACATAAAAATTAGCTCAAAATTAATTAAATTCTTAAATGTAAGACCTGAAACCATAAAATTTCTAGACAAAAGTTGAGAAAGTAAAATTCCTTGACATTGCTCTTGGCAATTATTTTTTGGTTATGAGACCAAAAGCACAGACAACAATGGAAAACAGTTTGAAGGTTCCTCAAAACATTAAAAATAGAACATTATATGACTCAGCAATGCCACTTCTGTGTATACTTCTAAAGTATATTAAATCAGGATCCTTAAGAGATATCCACACTCCGATATGCACAGCAGCATCATTCACAATGGCCAAGACATGGAGACAACTTAAGTATCCATCAACAGAAAAACAAATAAGGAAGATGTGTGTGTGTATGTGTGTGCAGTGAAATATTATTCAGTCATAATAAAGAAGGAAATTTTGCCATTTGCAACCACATGGATAAAACTGAAAAACAGTATTCTAAATGAAATAAGCCAAAGAAAGGCAAATACTGTATGATCCCACACGTAGAACCTAAAAAAGTCAAACTCATAAAAATAGAGACTAGAATGATGGTTGCCAGGGGATGAGGATTGGAGACATGGAAAGTTGTTGGTCAAAGTTGACAAACTTTTGGTTATAAGATGAATAATTTCTGGGGATCTAATGTATAACATGATGACTGTACTTAATAATACTGTATTGTATACTTGAAATTTGTTAAGAGAATAGATCTTATGTGTTCTCACCACATGTGAGGTGATGGATGTGTTAATTAACTTGATTGTGATAATAATTTCACAATGTATATGGTTATCAAATTATGCTATTCATCTTTTTTTTTAAAAATCTTTTTGAAAAAGAAAATGTATTTTTTTTAAAAAGCAACTTTCATTGAGAAATGGAGCCAACCACACTAGAATCTAAATGACTAAGGGGCCAGTGGACTACTCTTCCCAAGGGTATTTGTATTTTCTTAAAAGGTACCATGCCTTTAACCAGGTAACTAAATCTCATAGTAAATGTACTGATATCAAAGACCCTACCACCAACTCTCACTTTCCTGTTCACTCATCAACCAACATTCCTATAAATATACATGCATTCCTACCACTGTTTGCCCACTTCAGTCCCATCATGGTGAAAGAGGAGGCCCTCTTTTGTCAGCCAGTGGTTCTTTGATCTCCAGATCCACATCCTGCTACATTCTTTGAAACCTCATTTCCTATATATACCATCATGCCATTTCTTTGCTATATATTCAGAATCTGTAACCTAGGCACTTTAACCTCAGTATTTAAACATGAACAAGTTATTAATACATTTAAAAGTTTAATTAAAAAAACTTTTTTCCCCTTACAACCCAGTTTGTACCTATAAATTTACTTACTCCTCTATGTAAGCAAAATTATTGGAATCATGGCATTCCTTTTCTGTCTCTTCTTCCACAACTCCCTTTCTACTAAACTCACTAGATCCTGGGCTGCCTCAACTTCCCTGTGAGAGTTTCACCAAGGTGTTTAGTGTCATGGCCACTTTTAAATGGATGAATTAATTTTTATTAGAAAAGTCAACTGTAATATAGAAATGGTGATAGCAGTGGATTTGATACAGCAGAGACAAAGGATGTACTAGAGGTACAAGTTTAATCATTTCTGCGTTGATATATCTCAGCTATAATGGTGAATAAAAAATAGGTTGCTAAATAATATCTATGATATAATGACATTTTTATAAAGCTTAAAAATATGCAAAATTTATACTGGATATGGATATATACACTTGAATAGATGTCTTTATTTTATTTTATTGAGGTATAACTTCCATACCTTAGAGCTCACTTGTTTTGAGTATACAATTCAATTCCTTTCAGTAAATTTATAGTTGTATAGCTGTCACCACAGTCTAGTTTTAAAACTTTAACACTCAAAATAATTTTGTATCCATTTGATCTCACCCCAACTCCAGGTGTTCATGAATCTTCTTTCTGTCTCTGTGGATTTCCTTACTCTGCATATAACATATAAATGGAATCATGCAATATATGGTTTTCAAATTTCATTCATATTGTAGCATGTATTGATACTTCATTCTTTTTTTATGGCTGAATACCATTCCATTGTATGGATATATCACATTTTTTATTTGTTCCTCAGATGATGGACATCTGAGTTGTTTTCACTGCTTTAACATTTATGTAAGAATCTTTGCATGCAAACTCATGATTTTATTTCTCTTGGGTTGATACCTAGGAGTGGAATTGCCAGTTCATATGGTAACTCTGTTTAACTTTTCAAAGAAACTGTCAATTGTTTCTTATTTTACATTCCCACCAGCAGTATATGAGTGTTCCTATGTCTCCACATCCTCATCTATACCTATGATTGTCTTGATTATAGCCATCCTAGTGAGTGTGAAGTGCTATCTCACTGTAGTTTTGATTTGCATTTTCCTGATGACTGATGTTATTGAGGGTCTTTCAGTATGCTTATCAATCATTTGCATACCTTCTCTGGAAAAATATCTATTCAAATCTTTTGCCCACTTTTAAATGAGGTCATTTATCTTTTTTATTAATAAGTTGTAAAAGTTCTTTATATATTCTGGATAAAACATCTCTTTTTATTTCCTGAAACATTTTGTAATAAATTTATTCTCAGTCTGAGAGTGCTACAGGGGAGGTAATTTAAAGTTTGAGGGCTTTCAAAGTGCCTCCTTGCAGAAGCATCACTGATTAGCAATTCCCACAAGCATACAGCCCTGTGCAGGCTCCCTGGTGAGTTAGTTCCCTTGGTGTGACCAATTCATCAAAGTGTACTTTGTCTGTGTTAGTCTTTCAACAGCAAGAGCTAGGTCTGACATTACCATCATCTGAGCTGAATTTTCATTTTAAGCACCTTCAGTCTTCCTGTTTGCTCCTGAAATCTAGAGCAGCCAGAGTGATTGACAGGAGCCTATAATGAGATCCCTTTTGCTGCATTATTCTTAATGCATGCACAGGTTTGCCTCTTCATTCAGAAAGAGCTCCTTAGGTCAGGCTGCGTTGTTAGCAGTTCTGTTGAGGAATACAAAAACTGCTGATTCAAGAGAAGTCCATTTCCAAAGGACTTGAGAGTAATCCTAATGTCAGTTCCACTCATCACAGGTCTCCCCCGAGTCTTTTTCCCTCTGCCTTCCAGTGCCAACCTTCATAACACATTTTCTAAATCTTCCTCTTATGTGAGTAACAGCCATCTGGTGGTCAAGTGAGCATTAAAAGTGTCTTTGACAGCCTCGTGGAAATTATAACTCATGAAACACCTTGTGTTTTTAAGAGAGATAATTGATGGGTGACAACAGAAAGGTTTTGCATTTCTAAAAGGAAGTTATCATATGAGAAAACAGCCATATTTTCCACTAAGCCAAGATTTCTTATGCTTTAAAAAAATACTATTATTTTGTATATTAGCATATATATCATCAAGATGAATTACTCATAGTTGGCACTTGATAATTTTTTTCTTTCATGACACATTTGGTTGTGAATGCTGTTCCTGAAATTCCCAGTAGTGTCCTAGAATTAGAAGTCAAAAAATAAGGAAGAATGCTTTTTATTATCTACAATCTGCCTTCATCTGTTACAGCGAGTCAACTTCACGTGTTATCATATAACCAAGATCAAATTTTAGAAAGCTGGAAAAAAAATAGTCAAGCAATCATTTTGTCTTTTAAATTGTAAATGCATAATTGGTACATCTCTTGAGGAATAAATTTTGGTTGAGTAACTACGATGGTCCCACATACCTCATGGTGCTTAACTAAAGCTATTACTGATTTTTCACTTGTGGGAAAATGACATGCTAGTGACATCTTCCTGGCTGAGTTGTCCCCTTGGAGAACTCAGTAAAGGTGTTTCCACTTATGTCACCTGGTATTTAGCATCATTTCTTTTTACACTGATTTGCATTTCTGTTTATTTTCTTGACACTGCTTCTGTTACTGTAAATGCTCCTTGTTAATTCTTTGGGCTTAGGGCTTGCAATATTAACTGACCCTTGCCCAACATCAGTGATCTGAATTATAGTTTGTTTTTTGTCTGTCTTCTTTGTGAAGCTCAAGCAAATCACCACCCTTGGAATCTGAGTGTTTTTTGTGGTGGGGGGGCGGTGTTTGATGTTTGTCGGTTAGTTGATTTTGCATTATATTTCTGAGATGTCTTCCACTCAAGAGAAATATCCTTCTCTCATTTTAACCATCTTCTGTATAGTAATCAGATGTAGACCAAAGTCTAATTGGCATTAGGTCAATATACCTGAAATACTGACACAAAGTGAGTTCCTAACTGTCTGGAACTCAGCCACCACAATGCATATGTCATATTCATTTATTTTACTGGGAAAATTCTTATAAAGCGAAGATACTATGATTGGAATTTTTTTCCTAAGATGTTAGATGATGCTTCACAGATTTCCATTCTAATGAGATTATAAAGCATAAGAACTCTTTTTGACTTAGTGGGGAAATCAAAATGTTTTCTCATGGTATAACTTCTGGCATTTTAAGCCTTTGATTTGTTACCCATCAACTTATTAGTCAATAGTAGTTTATTGGACAATTACCATATGCCAAATGATGTGTTAGGTACCTTGAGAAATAGGAAAAAAAATAAAAAATGTTCCCCTGTTGTCAAGGAGCTTAAATTTGTTCATATATATATTTATTCATTCAACTAATGTTTACTAAACATCTATTATGTACCAGACACATAATCTAGTTGGGGCAAAATAAGCATAACAAGTATACCTAGGAGCTGTGCAGTTGGAGATCAGAGAGAAGACAAAATCTCTAGTAGGAAATAGCTGACAGAGCTAAGATATCTCATCTCCCTCACAGAAGTCAATTTTCTGGTGGTTTCTTGCACTTCTGATATGATTGCAAAGGCTCCATGACCTGACTCAGCCCGCACTGGGCTAGTCACATTAGAAACACTTGCCATAGTGAGAAGAAAGCAACGTCATTAAGTGGAAGACTCCTCTTTAAAAGTATCTTAACCTTTGTTCCAAATAGTATTCTTTACAGCATTGATATAATGTGTATAAAAATAAAGCATCAGGAGTTCTTAAATAAATCTCACCTTAAAAAGACTCTTTTTCATACTCAGATTTAACCAGTGTCCAGGATCACCCATAACTATTCTTAAGTCATTATTATTTTTCAACCCACCCAAATTGGTTCTCCATTGTATTAGTTACCTATTGGTGCAATAGCAAATTAACCCAAAATCTAGTGGCTTAAAACAGCACATTTATTGTCTCACAGTTTCTGTGGGTCAGGCATTCAGACATGACTAAAGTGGGTTCTCTGCCCCAGAGTGTCTCACAAGACTATTATTAAAGTGTCAGATGGGGCTAGTTGTTTCATTTGAAAGTTAGACTGGGAATGGATTCAGTTTCTGCAGGTTTGATGGACTGAGGGTCTTAGGCTGTTGGCCTGAAGCTGCCCGTATTTTCTTGCCATGTTCACCTCCCTAGCAGAGCTGCTAACTTCATCAAAACATGCATTCCAAGAAAGCCATAAAGACAGTCTGCTTGCAAGATGGAAATCATAATTTTTACAACCTAATCACAAAAGTAGTATCTTCTCAAGTTTTCCATGTTCTGTTGGTTAGAAGCAAGTTACTCAAAGGGAAGAGATTGCACAAGGCAATGAATATCAGGTGGGGATCACTGGGGACCACCTTAGAAGGCGGATGCATAATTATTTTATTCAACATTTATCAGTCATCTAACATGCTGTCACTAAGGTACAACTTTGATTATAAGTGGCCCTTGTCCTGAAGGTGCTCACAGTCAGCTTGAGAGCTCTTAGCACCTAAACCTCAATCTCTAATTTAGCGTGGAAAATCTTATAGTAGAATCAGATTCAAAACCCAATGAGAATATGGGTGAAAAAGAATAGCTTTGTTCATGGTGGAACAGACAATGGGAATGCCGCTTTCTCTTAGTTAAAATAATGAACATAATGTCACTTATACTATAGAACTTTCTCTAATACTCCTTTTTTCCCCCACTAAATTCACAGAAATGTGACATTTGATATGATTCTTGACAAAATAAGGAAGAATGGCTTTCTAAGTGTATAATGAAAAACATTGAGATATGATATAGCATGACACATTCCAGGAGCTGTGGAAGTACAATATAGCTAAAATGTTGGAGGTGTCATCAGGGATTGGGAATTGTGATGGCAGGAAACAAGTCCAAAAAGATGAATTGGGGTCATATTAGAAAAAGGAACTTGAATGCTATACTAAAGAGCTTGGGCTTTACTATATAGAAAGCAGAGGACTGCCAAAGGTCTCTAATTAATAGAATAATGTGGTCAGATACATGCCTTTGAAAGTAACTGTGGAATCAGAATAGAGAATTTGCTGGAGATACTAGATAGGAGGCTGAGATAATATTCCAAGGAGTGTTGATAATGATGAAAAATAAGATAGAAGAAAAACAAGTCCATGGAGATGGAAAGTTTGAAATCAAGAAATGTTTGGGGACAGGAATTGACAGGATTATCAGATTTAGGCAAGAGTTATGAGAAATGTGGGAGGGATAAAAAAAAAAAACATGGATTTACCCACAATTTTAATCTCAAGAGAATAAAAGCTTCTTTATTTTTATTTTGTATACCTACAGCACCTGGTCTTCCTAGGTGGTCTCCCATCTAAGTACTAACCAGGCTCAACCCTGCTTAGCTTCCAAGATCAGACGGGATTGAGTTTGTTCAGGATAGCATGGATATAGACTAAAAGCTTCTTAAAAGAGTAAGCATATCTTATTTGACTTAGGAATGTCAATATTTTAATGGTTCCTGGTACTTGATGGTTGACACTTGGTGCATTGACAGGTAGGTGGGTGAATGGGTGGATGGATGGATGGATGGATGGATGGATGGATGGATGGATTGTGGATGGGTGTGTGTGTGTGTAGGTTGGTGTGTGTGTGTGGATGGATGGAAGGATTCTGAGTGGATGGATGGGTGGGCAGATGGATGTATGGATGGTGTTATTAAACATTCAAGGGAATACCGGAGAGAAATCAGTTTTAGAGACAGATGAGGTAATGGGTAAAGGAGGTACTAAGACCCTCAGATAGCTAAGGTAACAGTGCAAAGAATTTGAAAACCAAAGAGAAAATTAACCCAGTTTTATTCTTTATGGTAATCCATGGCTTTGATCATTTTCACCAGCAATTTGTACTCCATCTGCTTCAACAAATTTTAAGAGTAGTTTCTTTAGAGAACAAAACTTTGTGCAAATCATATCGACATTTTAGAAACCTATTACATTTCTCAGCACTTTATTCTAAAACGTTATGTAAGACAACTCTCAGTCTGACCACTGAAGCCATTTAGCATCCCTTCAATTTTAGTAAGGGGCATGGGAACATTGAAAAATTGTCCCAGAATCTCAAATAAAAAGATTTTTTCTTTCACATCCTACACTAACCTCACTTTTAACTTTCTATCAATGGTACAACCATACTTCTTGGCAGTTCTCAGGTTTCTTGGATATCAGATTTTCTGAATCAGCGCTTCTCAAATTTAAAGTGTACCATCTGGAGATCTAGTTATAACATGGATTTTGATTTTGAAGTCTGTGGTCGGGCCTGAGAGTCTCTATGTCTAACTAGTTTTCAGGCAGTTCCGATCCTGCTGATCCATGGTCCACACTTGGAATGGCAAGGATGTTCAGATGTCATTCCATATTGGCGACTTGGCTGATATCACTGTTGTTATTGATGCAGTCAGGTTGTTAGCTGCCTGTGAATCCAAAATTTCATCTCCCTCCCACCTTTGTCCATAACCTCCCTGGGTGACTTTTTATTATATATCCCTTCCTTGATGCTCCCAGGTTCTCCAACGTCATAGTAATATGTGAGGATAGTGCCAGTGTGCTGTCCAGCCCCTCCTTTGAATCCTTAATGAAGTTTTCAACACTGACATTCCTACCACTCCCTTCTGCTTTTTCTCTCAGTTTCTCAACCTGCTGCTTTGTTTGCAGGCCTTAGATTTATTCTTTAGTTTCTTGTTCTTTAAAGTCTTCAAACATTCACAAATGGATTAAGGTTCAGAGGTCAAGGATCGAGTCCACTTTTTGAGAAAGAATTTGGGGTCTGATCATTTTTGCAGTGTTTGGCAGATCAGCAATGTGTTTAACAAAAACAAATGAGAAAAACAGTTGGCCTGGGTCACGGGGGAATGTTATCTTAGCTGTAAACAAGGCAGCCTAATTCTCAACCCTTCTGCTAAACAATTGCATGACCTTGAGGAAATCACTCACCCTGTCTTAGCCATCGAACATTTTGTCAGCTATAAAATAGTACATTAAATTTAAATGATCTCTATAGCCTATTAAGATTAATTAAGTAGAGGCTGACATTGCCTCATATCTTCATTATTTGTCTAAACTAGAAGAGAGGTTTCTAACATGAAGTCCATGGATCTCTGAGAACTCTGTGGATGGAATTCAGAGTCCCTGAACCTTGATTGGGTGGGTGGGTATGGAATTACATTTTTATGTTCACTTATCTCTGACCGTGAGCATTTTCTGAGTGTTTTTATCATGAAAGCGCATATTATTCTGGCATCAGAACCAAAGCATAAGTTACATCAAAAGTCCCTCTGGATGATGTGTGCCTTAAGACAGCCCTAGTAAATGGCATACAAAAAGGATACCCCTCTCTTCACCTGAGATTACCAAAATTAATTCAAATTGGCATGGCTCCCTTGAAACTATGTAGCACATGTTGCCAGGTGGAGGAATGGGCTCTGTGTGCCATTTTAATGAGCCCACAAGACTGTGGCCTAAGCTCTAGCCTTCCATAATGTGGCTGAGTTTGGAAAGAGTAAGATAGCAACATTATATGATAAACTGCAAGGAGACTGGCATGGAGGAGGGGAAGATAGCATGGAGCAATGCTTTATTAAAGTATCCTTTCTGGTTTAGGGCTCTTCAGTTTAAGGGGAATTTGAAAAACAAAAGACACGAGTCCCAGCCAGTGGTACATCTTGAAAGAAGGAATGAAAACTCCCTAATTATCAGTTAGCTACTTGACTTATTTTGATTATGCAACAGTTATCTGTTCTACTTAGAACTACTGCTAATAACAGCCAGGGAAAAGGTGACTGGAGAAAGGTGCCATTGAAAGCCATCATTTTGAACTTCAGTTTCAAAATATCAATGAAAGAGCTGGCCAAATTTTGGCATATCATTTCCTAATTAATTTTAATTTTATAGGAGCCATCATTTAGTGAACTATATTGCATCTCAAATTGTGAGAGTTTTATTTCTTGCCAACTGCTTTTATTCCTGTTTTCTCTGTAGCCTATGGGCAACTCTATTATAGTCTGTGCTTATGACCAGAATATTTTCCAATTATTGGTTTGAAAGCCAGAAATTGGAACACAGAATGTATTTTTCCATAGATATAATGTTACAAGTGTAGGCAAAATTTCAGGCTAGCCCACGTAAGCTACTTGATTAACATATAATTTAGCTGACATTGGGGATTTTTCATATTTTTCCCATGTGACAAATATTATGATTCATTAATTTCAACTCTGCTATACCAGTGGCACCAGTGGCAGATGAGTCCACCTAGCAGGCACCATAAAGCTAGGTCTCACTGAGCCTTTACCTGCCACTGACCATGTCCTCTACTGAAATACTGGTACTTGTATGGTTGTGGTGGGGTTTACATGTAAATATGACAACAAGAGCAATAGTGAAAACAGTTCACATTTATTCAGTGTTTTGCATATGTCGTTCATTGATCAAGTCACCCTAGCAACAATCCTGCTGAGTGATGCCACTTCCTCATTCCATAGGTGAGAAACTGAGATGCAGAAATGTCATCGAGCTTGCAAATGGCCGAACCAATTCAAACCCAAGCTGTCTGCCTCACTATAGTGCAGAGAAAAGCAAATTACAGCCCAATGCCTGTTACTATATGGCACATGAGCCATTTTTAAAGGGTTGGTAGGAGTTGAAGAATATTTTGTGACATGCTAAAACGATATGAAATTTAAGTCCCAGTATCCATAAATAAAGTCTTACTAGAACACAGCCACACTTACTCATGTGTATATTATCTAGAGGTGCTTTGAGGACAGAATGGCAGAGTTGAACAGTTGTGACCCTATGGCCCACAAGGCTTAAAAAGTCTTACTATCTGGTCCTTTTCAGTAACTTTGTCAGTTTCTGCTATAGTGCATGAAAAGCTGTCAGGCCCAATGTCTATTTTATTATAGATCATCAATAAATGTTGGCATTTGGAAAAATAAATTTGTCTCCTCCTAGTGCTGGTGCTGGTGCTAGTGCTATAATGATAGACTTTCTTCTGCAAAGTAGAGGTTCTTCCATTCAGAAGATGCCAGACAGCCCAGTCCCCAAATTCAGGACCCTGTGACAGCATCTGCTTCTAAGCTCCCTACCCCTACTGCCTCAAGGTCAAGGCTCCATCAAAGGCTTTGTCTGGAGGCTTTGCTTATACTTATGGAGGCCAGACTGGCAGCACTTCCCGAGGCATTCAGTAGTAGCAGATTGGGAGTGACTGCTCCAGGTAGACAAGTAGCATCTCCTGAGGAGCTGGAGGGACTCCAAATCTAGCTGCCTTGGAAGGGCTGAATGTTTCAACAGCAAGGGACACTTGGACCGTGCCTAACCAGACTGTCCCTCCCAGCCTGTAGGAACTGGGTTTCTGAAATTGAGGAACTTAACATCCAAAAGAAGAGATGTGAACTGGTGAGAGGCTCATGCTCATGGGCACCAGGAAATTGCACAAAAATATTTGGAGCACCATTTCCACAGCAAAAGCCTGGCCACAGCCCAAATGTTTATGGGCAAGAGAGTAAGTAAATAAATGTGGCTCATTCTGTTGCCTTCTTCACATCTTTACTCAGTTGATACAATATAAAAGAGACCTACTCTGTCACACACACACACACACACACACACACACACACACAGTTTGAAAAGTAGCTGGTAAACAGTGAAATAAATATACATGGCTCCTATGGGCTCAATCTCTCTGGGAACCTCTGGTGCCAGTGTAGAACAAGCATCTCAGTTGTCCCAACTGAGGGGCAGCATCCAGGGTATTTATCATTGAAGGAAAGATGAGTCCTTGGAAGCTTTAAAACTTTGACACTTTTTGTGCTGCTCTCAGGCCAAGGTGCCCCTATTGCCAGAATAAACACCCTCAGGCAGAACATCTTAGGCTTGTAGCTGAATGCCCAGAGACCTTAGGTGGCTTGTCAACAGCAAATGCTACCTACCAACTGGAAGCAGTGGTGAGGTCTCCCTTCACCTCTGCTCAGCTGTGATTGAGAATGTGACAGAGTCTCCTGGGACTCTGCTCTGACACACAGAAGAATGGATTCCCTTGGTCCCAAACCTTTATATGCAGGCATGCTCACTAAAATTTAACACAATAAGATTCATGTCAGATGTTACTTGACCCCTGTCTCAACCAAAAATATCTCCATGAAATAACATTAAATGCCTAGATTCTTGTGAATTGCCACTCTCTCATGTGCCTGCTGAGATAAACTTTGTGAAAAATGCAAATCAAAGATGAATGAACTTACATAATTATTATTTATAAGCCAATCATCAAGAGTTTTGAAAATTATGTGGCCTAAATTTATGGTTTTAGTACTATATGAATAAAATATGTAAAATGCTGCAATTGAAAGAAAAAAAAAATATTCCCTTTGGCCAAATAGCATTACATCAAGGAATATGTCCTTTGGATATAATCATGAATGTAAAAATGATTTAAGAATAAGAATAATTATTAGGATACTTTTAATAATATGGAAAATGGAAAGCAAACTTAATATCCAACCTTACAGTAAACATTAAATAATAGACTTATTACAAGCTGTTTTTCAACCATTGAAATGATTCTTATAAAGAATTTTAAATATTATGACAATGTTTATGACATAATGGTAAGAGATAAAATGTATATAGGAAGTAAGATTTCACTAGTGTTTCCAAAATGTATTCACAGAGAAAATACTGAAAAAAATAACTAAAAAATTAACAGTGGGCCATAGGAAAATGAGCGATTGTTGTTTAATCAGTATTTTCTACCTTCTCTGCAATGATCAGGTATCACATTTGCACTAACAAAGTCAACTTTAAAAATTAAGTAAGTTGGCACAGGATAGGTTAATTTGTCAAAGAACAGAGTGTATTCTAAAAGATGAGAATAAATAGACCTTCAATGAAAGACTCTAGGATCAGACATTCTAACTGCATTGTCTACATTTTAATGACCTCTGGTCATAAATCACTGGTGAGTGCTTAAAAATTGTCAAAACTACATTATAAGAAGTTCAAAAGGCTTACTCATAGTTATGATCTTCATATATTCTCAGCATCTTTATTTTCCATTATGTCTTTATTCTAAAATAAGGGGGTATATAGACCTTAAAATTCTGTTTCTCATATCATTAATTAGTTTGTTAATGTGGATATCCTTAAATGAAGTTTTGCCCTATGAGTCATACTGCCCTACCATGTTGTTGTTATTGAAATGCAAGATGTCCGAAAGGTATTGCTTCACTAAAATGTAACTGATGATGAAGAAGCTAATTTGGGCATTGTAAAATGGTGGGGAAAAGCAAGTTTAAATGAAAAGGATTTTATAAGGAGTTTTGTAGATCCAAAGGGTTGTAAAAAGGGCCTTCTTTTCCTAGTTTACAAATTTAGCTGTCTAAATTATGTTTTGACACCTTATGTCATTCAATCATTGCAACATGGTGGTTTAATCCTTTCTGAAATCCTAGGCTCAGATAAGTTTACTTTCACAAAGTTGTGTAGCTGCTAATTGTTGGAGTCTGGCATCATATCTAGTTCTATTAAAATGTGTTTGTCAATGGTATGGCTGCATTTTAACATGATTCCATTCAGTAGAACTCTAGTAGGCCAGACACAATTCTATATTCTGCTATCCTTTGGTTCTCATTGAAGAGTGTCACTAAGTTATGACATCCCTTTTGGATGATTTTTCCACCTCTCTGGACTGCTTGAATAAGAAGTAATCTACTGGGAACGAGAAGGCAACTGGGAAGCTAGTCTCTAGAGCATGGCAGTCGACAATTGAAGAGACAGTAGTCAAGCTTAGGTCTTGTCTGGTCAGGCCAGGCTAACTCTCACTAAGCCTGTAATGAGAAACAGCAATTAAGCTGGAGAAGAAAGCAAACAAGGCCCAGAGAGCTACAGATCTCAACCCTTAGTCGTGATTTTCTCCAGGAGACAGCTCAGAACCATGGACAGTTCCCAGGAGAGTAAATCTTTCTGAAAGAGACTTTGGTTCCAGGTCAACTTTTTTTGGCAAAACTTCTATTTCTTTGGAAAACTCTCCTATGTACTCAGGGTTCTCACATGCAGCATTGGAAGAATGGAGCTGCAGCTATCAAAATAAGTTTTCTTCTGAAGATGTCCACATACATGATTTCCCAGATTATTTGATAGAAAAGCCATCACTTTTAGTCAATGTAACTAAGGATTCCATCCGATTGGGTGGGGGTGGAGGGCATACCTGGTTATAGTGCCTCCAAAGCTTTCATCTAGGTCAGCTGTGACTCTGAAGTACTAAAAATCCAGCCCCCCCCCTTTTAAAAAATTTTTGAGGACATAAAATGTCATTCATTTCACAAATCTGATTCCTACAATGTACATATTTAAAAACTATTTATTATAACAGTATTGACTGTTCTTAACTTTCAACAAAATTAGATTACTCCAATTGTGGATACTTTTTTATCTTCTACAGCTGGAATTATTAATGTACTTGTTCTTGAATTTCAAAATGAGTTTCTATTTTGTGTCAGGTTTCTGTAATACAAAAACCCAGAATATATCTTCATAGATGAAATTATCTTTTTTCTCTTAGTTTGTAAACCTCTGCATCAGGTTCAGAAATGAAAGTTCTGAATCAGAAGTACAAAAAGATTGAACAGGCTCCATGCTGTTGGGTCTAGTTACCTGTTGTTGACAGTATTTAGGTGCCAATAGACCAGCATTTTCCAAACTGTTTTACTTAATGCTAGTTCAAGAAAAATTCTTGCTGAAGCAAGTGGTTGTAAGAAAGAGAATTTTGGAAAACTCTGCCTTTCCACCATTTTTTGGAGAATTACACTGATCGTTATATGTTGTGAGTAAAGAAAGCATGTTTACACTTTTCAACCCAGTATTTTCCAAATCCTTGAATCATAGAACTTTTTCTTTATAATCAGTAATAACCATTAATATCCCCCTGATCTAATGTTTACTATAAAATAGTATAATATGGGATACCATGGAGTGGTCTAATGCATCTAATAGGATATTTATAACTCCTAATCTGAGAATTTCTGATTTCTGCTCTCTTAGCTTAAATATTTACATATGTGATAGGGTCAAATTTAGTGAAAATTTAAAAATTGTATTTATGTCTTTAGTAAACAAAGCACTTTGGAATTTGGGGAAATATTTTTAATGGAAGTAATTGGATATAATAACACATTAAAAAGTGGCAGGTGTATTAGTAGAGGCTTCAGACTCATGGGATTTTCAAACCATAATCAAAATCTGTTAAATTGATAAACAATATGTTCTAATAATATTCTAGAGTAGAGTTTTCCAGTTAGATATGGAAAATAACCAAGCCAAACTGTTTTAAAAAATTCCTGGACTGAACTGATTCATGACCTTAAAGATGTTCGCATCTTCTTTGAAGAATAAATTCTTATGAATATTTAAAAACAAACAAGAGTGTTACAGCTGATATTTTTCCACTGGAAGGAGTGGAGTGGTTTATTTTGGATTCACTGAAGTGTACTATTGAATACTTCAGAATAGTATGCCAACATTAAGAACCATAGTACTGTGTTTGCAGCTTCAACTTTGAAAGCAGTTTTCCAACTCATTTGTTGAAGAGTATTCATTTTTGAGCCAAATGATGTAAAAAAAAAAAAAAAACACCTGTCCTCTGTATATACACAGTACTTCTTTCAGCCTTGGGTGCAGAAGACTGATTTAATACTATGTTATCCTCAATTTATAGAACACTGATTCTTTTTGATTTACATAAGGCTCATTCCTGATACACATATGTACATCTGTGTATATCTATGCGTACCCCATCTTTTAGAATTTAATAAGTATATACGAATATGGTATGTATATTCCAATATATTCAGATATATTAATATAGTCCCTTTTGTAGTATATATATATTGAATATATACAGTATACATATAATATGTATATATTTATGTAAATATATGTTACATTTCATTTTTCTCTCTCTTAGGGAAGCACTAGAGATGTTTAGTCAAATTTCCATTCTTCAAACTAACTTGAAATGTTTTCTTTCTTTATACTTATGTCACCAACTCAATTCACACTTAGGTTCATTTCTTTCACTTTGATTTTATTTATAAAAATTCTTTTTTAAATTTAATCTTGTTCTATAAACTACCTGAGTCCCGAGTGAAATCTACCAAGTAAGTATATTCAGAGAAGTGCAAATTTTATCCCCATCCTCTTCACTTTGTTCAGTCTCTCCCTCATAGGTAATACAAGTTTTATTTTACTTTTTCTAGTTTTTATTCTATCCTCCTATTGTTTTTTAAACATAAGCATATGTATGTGTATGTCCATGTATATGTCCTGTTTTGAAAATAAACAGTAGCCTACAAAATATGGTTGGTTTTGTGTTTTTCACTTCACAGTATATTCTGCAGATACTCCCCAGAGCAATATAAGAGCACTGTTCACCCCATTTTCAAGTTGTAGAAAATACTGATGGACATTTGGGTTTCTTCTTATCTTGTCCTACTACAAATAGTGCCATGCAGTGCCAACTTTATGAGATCCATTCATATACCAAACTATACGTCTAGCTCATTGCTTAACTGCAGTAACACACTCCATGTAGTGTAGCCACCACATTTTGCCTCTCCTCCAGTCCTGTCTTCAGGATAGCCTTCAATCCCCTGCCATTTACTTAGGTCCCCAGGTCTTTACCCTGACCACAGATGTATGTGGCACTGTTCTTTCAGGCACAGGTCTTGCTAGATTGCATAAAGACTAGCCCCATGGAAGCTGACATCTTAGTTGTGTTCATTCTTTTGTCCAACTTCTTCATGAAAAAGCATTTCAGGAGCAACTTCTATGTAATTTAAGTATTATAAATAGTTGTACTTCTCACAAATGGCCTGAGTTTATCTAAAGGATAATATGAGTTATGCACATGGTTAAATTTCCCTTGGCATTTGCTTAGAGAAAGTTTAGAGCCAAATTTATAACCCATTCATAGCAAGTATATAAAACTACATGATTTTCTTTTCCTTGTTTTTTTAAACTATTTTTTTAAATCAGCATTATGATGGACATAGTTTTTTTAAAGATCAAATCATTCTAGTTCTACAAAGCTAAAGTCTTGCTGCAACACACCTATTTCATATCCAGGCTGTCGCATACACAAACATACCACATTATTCCATTTAAGAGGATGTTTACAAACATTAGTGCCCTTGAAAAATGATTTGGACCACAGCTTTCCAACATTCTACAAAGCATATTTTTCTACAATAATGACATTTTGAGAGGATTCCTGTAATGAAATAGTTATCTGACCTGAGAAGCTGTGGGTTCAA
This sequence comes from Cynopterus sphinx, assembly GCA_030015415.1. Lineage (NCBI taxonomy): Eukaryota > Metazoa > Chordata > Mammalia > Chiroptera > Pteropodidae > Cynopterus > Cynopterus sphinx. Next base: position 4,461,477 of record CM057388.1, read on the forward strand.
GGGATTTATATAGGAAAAGGTGAGTCACAGAAGGCAAATCCCTGCATCATAATTTTATATCTCAGGGAAAAAACAGAGCAGCTATCTTGGTTTTTCTGTTTGTTTGTTTATTGTGTGTGCTTGCATTTTTGTATTTGTAAATCAAAAGACATATTAAGAGATATAAACAGATTTCAGAACTTGTTAAGTAGTCAACTCTGCTTTAAAAATGTATAGCCTGCAAGAGAGAAACATCGTATGTACATGTATATATATATTTATATTTAATAGTATGCTTTAGTTTGTGTTTATTTTCATAAAGAAATACAATGTAGGAAAATCTGTCTATGCATAATATAGTGTTCATACAAACTTTTATCATATACAAACATAATTTCCTTATTCAGCATCACTGCCAAATTAGCTATGCTTGGGAAAGGGATCTGGGGATATCTGACAGAGCTAATCCCCATAGCAGGATCCACTAGCACATTCAGGAGTGACTGAAATGCAGACTATGGTGTTTCATATGCAAAAGAAGATCTCTGAAAGTTGTCTTGAGTCCCAGTTTTCAAATGGTAGGCATGACCTATTAGTGACTCAAGAAATCAATAAGTCACTACCTGCATTTTAAAATATAACCTAGATTAAAATAGAGTACATTGTGTTTGGTAGAAATATTGTTTTGGAAGCCTTTTGTTTCACTATAAATAAATGTATATATTTGCATAGTAGGTCAGAAAGGAAAATGTATTTCTTCTTGTATTCTTGGGGGTGGCAATCAAGAGTCAGAAAGCTCCTGATCTGGGTGGCTGTGGGTCACTGGCCGCCCCACTCCCTGATCCCCAAAGGCCATTTTCTCTCCATTCAGCATCAAAGCTGCATCCAAAATATCTACCATCCTCTTCCCTCTCCTTCTCGTTACTTTTCTTCTTTCCTTTAAAAATTATGTCTCGTGACTTCTTGATTTAAGGCCAAAAAAAAAAAAAAGAATAGAAATCTATCATATTTTCATCCTGTCAATGAGCTTCCCCATCTACCTTCAACTCCCACATAACTGGTAAATCCTAGGGTGTCAGGGTGGAATTAGGGGCCCTTCTGTATTTTCTACTATGTTTGTCAGTTCACGCACCTAAAAGTCCTTTATACCTCCTGCTTTTTTGTTGTAATTAGCTTTTATAGTATTATGGATGTCAGGAGACTTCATTATAATTTATATGTTTTTTGAGCTTGAATATATAAGTTCAATAAAATATATATCACTCCTTTCATTAATCTTAACACCAGAATGAAATATTGGAAAAATATAGTGTAGTATGGCTTAAGATAAACTGATGGTTTCAGAAGCATTCCTCTAGGAGAGGAAAAAATGTAATTCTCCCTCTACCTTTCTAGGTTTTTGGCTGAGACCCCTCTGTAATAAAAGACAGATTAGCAGGATAAAAACAAACAGAAGTTTAATGACATGTATTCCTTCTGTATTCATGGAAGAGACCCAGGAAAACTGAGTAACTCCCTGAAAAGGCCCAAGCAACCCCCTTAAAAACCTTTTCCAGCTATTGACAAAGGATGATGTCGGGGATTGGGGGAGCCAGTTATGGGAGGTGACCAGGAAAAGCACAGTAAACAAGGATAAGGTTGTTATGCAGACTGAGGTCTTGTTCATTGATTAGAATTTATAATTTAGTTATCCTTCCCTTCCTGTACAGAGAGGGACACAACCTTAAGTGGTGATCTCCCTTACAAAAGAGTAACTTCTCTGTTTTCAGATTCTTCTATGTCTGCTTTTTCACAAAAGAATCAGCTCAAAATAATCTTTATGCCAAAGAGGCATGTTTTGGGGAGGCATAGTCTGATAAAATGAGGCATATTAACATTTTTAAGAGTTTATTTGAGCAAAAGTCGATTCAAATCGGACAGTGCCACATACAAGTGGTTAAGAGCATTCTGCTGACAGGAGCCAGGGAAAGACTTATATGGAGAAAGTGTGAAAGCAAATAAAGGAAATTATTGGTTGGCTACAGCTTCAAGCCCAGCTGGCTGTTTGTGATTGATTGTCCTTAGCGGTTTGATTTTCTAACCCTGAGGCATTTACAGGCCCCTTTGTTTATTACTTTTACAACTTTCAATCTCTTGAACCAAGAGTTTTGCCTGTTCAAGAGGAGGCTGGGCTAGAAGGAGAAGACAATAAATAGTTTCCACAAGCTTTCTATGGATCTAGTTCTGTAATATAGTGTGAACTCATTTAATTTTCACAGCATCTTCTGGGCTTGGCATCATTTACCCTTTTTTTCAGAAATGAGACTACAGACTCAGAGATGAAGCCATCTGAAGTCATATAGTTAGTATATGGTAAAAACAAAATTTGATGTTAAGTCTGAAGGTAGTCTCTTGTCACCACATCATGTGCAATTAGAGATAAAGAGCACAGCAAACTTTTGCACATTTTTCCCCAAGTCGGCAACTAAGCCATTCATGCGTGATACTAACAGCTACTGTTTGTAAATCCCTTTATGGCTGCAATGAACTTGTCTGTGTTTCATTTGATCTGCATAAGGTTGATTGCTCATGCAAAACTGGCATATGCCTTCTTTCCCTTTTAAAAAAGTTGAAGATACATTATTTGGAAGTTAAAAAGAATTGGGTCATGCCCAAGTCCTTGATAAAAAGTGAAGAAAATAAAATGGCCTACAGACATCTAGATGAGAAGAGCTGTTGTTCTGTCAATGAAACAGTGGCTATGCTTATTATCTGTCTCTGCAACATTCAGTTAAAGTGAATCCAGACATTTTATTTTTTTAGCTTAAGACATATCCTCAGGAAGTGATCTGCCTTTAAAATATAAACTGTATTTGCTAAACGATGTCTGTTATAGCATGAGAGATGGCAACATTTTTCAAAAGGCATTTTGTTTTAAATAGGAGATAGCAGAGAAAAAAAACACAGAATTTTTTCCTTTACACACAAGAAGGCCAAGCATTAACGATGTCTTTCCGGAAACAGCAGCCTTAGTTACTAAATGGGCTTCTTAGTCAATTAAGGAAAGTATTAAAATAACCTCTGAGAATGAAAAGGGCAAGTTCGGGGCATGGCACTATTGTATCGGTGTTATGCATGAATTTTATACTGGCAACCAGATTTGAACCAGAAGGAATCAGTTAAATGTCAGAATTTAAAATTTTGAAACTTCCAAAATTGGCTTATTCATTACCCAAGATAATTCTTAAACACAGAAATGTTATTTGGGCTGCACATCCCACCCACACCCTGCCAAATTTAGGTTGAGAAATATTTTATTGGTTAATTGACTCAGTAATAAACCTTCTAGCAAGTCAGTAGTGACTTTGAGAAAACAAAAACAAAAAAGAAGGATTGGAAAAGATGACTTATAGGAAGGATTAGATAAAGTTCAAAGAGTTAACAAGTACATGGGAGGTTGAGAAATGAAGCAAAAGACCTTTTTAGTTAGGGCATGATTGTATGCTATGTTGAACTCTCCATATAACTCTGATTTGAGAAAGAATCTACCTTCCTCAAATAAACCGTTACAAAAGCACATGTAGTGTTGGGGATTTGTGATTTCCTTGGTTGAACAATTACTTTAAATGGTAAATTTAGGGAAAAGAAAGATGACATCTTCAAGGTAAATTTGGTTCTCTGAAGAATAAAATTGTCTACTCTTTTCAGTATGCCTCCCTGTTTTTAGTTCAGCAAACCTAAGATTTTGTTCAGAGAGAAAATAAGAGTTTTCTTTTGCAGATACTTTACATTAACAGTGTACTTTCAAAGAGATGATTTACTGAGTTTGGAAAGTGACAGGATTTGTTTACTAATAATTCATGATACATTTTTCAAAATCCACTGAAGAATATATTGATTTAACTCTCACGATATCAGGCAGTATACATATGGTTAGGAAATGTTCCCCTTTAAATATGGAGGTCTGAGTTTCCATAATTAATAGTTTTTTCCTTGTCAAAATCTGTATTTGAATACGTACTTCTGTTTTCTTATCTGAAGTTGATTTATCTTAGAGTTGCTAAAACCACATACAACAGAGTTTGAGAACCAGAGGACATACAAAATGGACGCCCTGGATTGATGGAGGAAAAAGGAAGTCTACGAGAGAGCATATAGAAGGAACCCCCAAAAAACTAGAGTCACCCCAGGAATCTTAAAGGAAATGTATTGAGTAGACTTTACAGTGATTTGAGTTTATAACAATGATTCAGTTTTAAAAAGAAAAAATAATAGTGCATAATTTATTTTAAAAAATGCAAAAGAGCAGTGGCATACCTAAAATTTTAGAACTAAAAAAATTGTTTCATTAGCTGCATATATTTATTATGTCTGATGAATCTCAGTGAATTCTTGCTGCGTAAGTCTGACATGAAATGTGTCTGGACAATAATTAGCATGTATATATATTTTTGCCACTTTCTGGCATCGGAGAGTAGGAGTTCTACCTAGTGTTTGTATCTTACCTTATCTGGTTCAAGGACTCTAACACTAATTTCTCAGTGAAATGAAAATTGTGAATATTATTTATCTACTTTTTTTTTTGTATGGGCTTTGAAAAAATCAGTAAGTCCAAATGTCTGTAAGTCTCTTCAGATAGTTCTACTTTTTCAATCAATTGAAGACTGAAAAATTTAATATATTATTCATGATCAAAACAATTTTTGAAAAACTTATAAATAGGTTGAAAATCTTTTCCCACTGGATGTATAGTCCTTACAAAAACGTTCCTTAGCTACAAGGAATGTTAAATTACAAACTTCAAAAATCTCATATTTTACCTCAGAGAATTTTCTGCCTCTGTGAAGTGATATTATATATTGTAAACAAATTTACATTTAATTTTTCTGCAGGATTCTGAATGAGCAATCAGGTCACATGATATTTTTAACACAATCATATTTACATATTAATAAATATATCTGTCCTATGCAAGGCACAATTCTAGGTTCTATAAAATATTTTTAAATGACCTTTATTCTCAAAAAGCTTAAAATCTAGTTATCATAAACACAAATTAGTCATATAAAGTAGTGTGTTATGCATACCAAGTACAGGAGATTGACAAAGTCCTGTAGGAGTTTGAAGAAAGGATCATTATAATAGTTTATATTTATCTGTTCCAGGCATCATGTTAATTCCATCCTCCCAGCATCCCTGAAACACAGTTTCATTAGTCAAAACTCTTCTGGTTACAAGTGACAGAAACTGCCGCTAAAAACTGGTTTGAGAACAAAGAGGGTTTTGCTGGCTCATATGCCAGGGTGGAGCTGGATCCAGGGGCTCCAACAATGTTATCAGGAGCTGGGAACTTCTGTTTTCCTCCGGGCTTGCTTCATTTCCAGGAAAATTCTCTTGGCCACCATCAGTCTCAGGCTTACATCTTGCAAGCTTTAGGACTGGCAGCCAAGATTGCCAGTGTCTCTTTCCCAATAGTCCCTCCCACACAGAGTATAGGTCTAATAATCATCTCTTTAAGCAAAAAAAAAAAAAAATCAAAGGATTCTACTTCATTTTCCATTAATTTAATATTTGTTCACTTAATATCTATGATTTATGCTTAAAAATCTGCCTCAGATGAACTTGTGTAGGAGTTAGGGGGCTGGTTATTCCCCAGAGAGGTTTGAAATGAAATCATTCTTTCTATGACTTGAAAATAGTATTTCATTAAGGTTCTGTGTCTTCTTACATGGATTTCCTCTTAACTGTTTTACAAAGAAGGGCAGTACCTAACTGAAATGAAATAATCAACCCTTTTCTAATATTATTCACTGTGATCACGAGGGAATTTACCCAGGTCGCTGATTTCTGGTACTGGTCATAGGCAAACATATCTCTGGTCCAATTTTTCTCATCTAAACAATTATGAAAATATTTGCAGTCTACTTACCTCTGAGACTTCTTTCTCGATGTTTGAGGAACTGAGTGTGAAGTCATTTTAGCTCCTCGGGAGGAAAACATGTACAAAAGAAGTACCAAGTGTTATGATTAATTGCTTTGTTCTTTTCAGATGGTGTTAGTTGAAAGAGGAAATGAAATGAAAGACAGGAAATTGAGCTGAAAATTCACATAAACACACACCCTGTGAACCGCCTTGCATGAAGAGTCCCAGAGTGAAACACCATTAAAAAAAACAGATATGGCTAAAATCTGACTTGGGGCTTTATCTGAGCAAAGGTAAATCTTGGTCTAGTTTTTATTGGCAGGCAATAAGACACTTCCCACAAATGAAACCTTGGAGCTCAATATGTTTGGTGCTCCTCACCTGGGGCAATAATCAAATATTTGAACAACATTGGCAGTATGGGCACAGACAAATTAGGGAGTACCTGCCAAAAACAACAGGTATGACAAAACCAGTGGGTACCTATGGTTTTCAGTGTTGAGTCTGAAACTGTGCAGGATGTGATATGTTACTCTCAAGCTAACAAATCAGCCTGTCACAGTTACATGTTTGTAAGTGTGTCCACACACACACACACACACACACACACACACACACACGAGACCTCTGGATCGAAACAGACTGTAGCTCATGGGGCAGCTTTATCAAAGCCCCAATTTCTTCCAAGGAGATTCAATGAAAGCCAGATATAACCCACCTGTGTAGAGAGGTTTTGTACCACAAGCGAGGAACTCCAGAATTATAAAGCTCCAAGCTTATATAGGAAATTCTGGCACAATTATCCATCCTCCCCTCCAGAGAGAGAGGATGACATACGTCTGAAAGGTAAACAAATCCTCTCTGGGGAGGAGAGGGGAAGGTCTCTATACATCTCTACTCCAGAATGCAAACACAGGGCTCTGGGGAGATACAGGACACTATGTCACTACCAAGGGCTCATTCATTATTTAGGGTTGTTATTCCATTGTTCTTTAACTGAGGTACCAGTGCTGTTTTAGGAATTCCTGACCTTGTAGAAATATGAAAATATTCATGGAGCATTATTTCTTGACATACAGCATTAGCAGCTCAACAGGAATTTTAGGGAACTTGACTATCCTCTATATGCTGATGGGTCTGGAAAACTTCCCAAGTAATTGTTCCCCATCCTGTCCCAACAGCAGATTTGGGAACCCCCGATGTAAACTGTGTTTTTAAGTAATGTTAGATGTGGTTAGGAACTGAATGGTAGTAACAGCACATCTTCGAGATGATTGTTGGACAATACTGTATTTTATTAGCATTGCATTTATTCTATATGGGGTTTACTTTCCAGATCGGAATAAGTGTGCTGCTTTAAATATTGCCGGAACCAGAAATTAATTGGATAATAGTTTTTGAAATCTAATTGGCACAGATTTCTATTTTAGGGTAAAATAATGACAAATGATGGAATATGGCCTAGTAGAATTTATTCTATCTGGCAAAAAATATTCTTCAGCCATGTGTAAAGATGCTATTTAGTCTCAGTATCGATGCTATTACAAAGCAGGTGCTTATGGTGTATCATAAATGAGTTTTATACTCAGTAAGTCATTGTACTTGGAGTCGATAAGTAGGATCAACATTCAGGTGAAGGCACACAACTCCTACCCTGATTAAACTGGAAGAGCCATTCCGTTCTCTAGTGAGAGGGAGCTGCGCTCCTTGGAGGAATGGCTGGCTGGAGGACTGAAACAGAGAAAGTATAAAATGACCCTACAGCTTCTTATACTCCTGGAAAGTAAGGAAATGGTAAAAAGAACAAACAAACTGGCAAAGTATCACAGAAGCCAACCTGAAAGGGTGCCCGATGATCAAAGCTGGGAAATTTGAGCAACAAAATCATGATGTAGTATTGTAGTATAACCTGATGGAAATTTTAAATAGACACAATATTGAATATATGATGTAAATGAATGATTTAACAGGTAAAAGAATGGAAAAGATGACAAATCTTATAGAGCACCAAATAATTAACGCAAATACTTCTGCCCTCCAGGGTGAGGAGTTTAGCTATGCCTTTCACCAACCTGAGTGTACCACATACTTTTTGACTTGCTTCCTAAGAGTAGAATATGAAAAGATGTACATATTATTAACTTCATAGTGCAGAAAGTTGGCAAGCACTGCATTGACCAGGTGACCAAAGTTAGCATCATCAGTGATGTCACATTGAGAATGTGTGCCGCTGACATAAAGTAACAAGAAAGGCATGTCACTTCAATGATGTTCTTTCCAAAAATCCATAACCTAGTCTGATCATGGGGAAAATGTCAGAGAAATTCAGTGTGAGAGACATTTTATCACATATCCAACCAGTACTTCTCAAAACTGTCAAGGTAATGAAAAATAAGGAAATGCCCAGAAACCATTACAGACCAGAGGAGACTAAAAAGACATCGTGACCAATGGAGTGTGGCACCCAGAAATGTATCCTGAACCAGAAAACGGACATCCATGGAAAAACAGATGAAATCCATATAAAGCCTGGAGTTTAGTTAACAGTAAGGTCAATGTTGGTTTCTTAGTGGTGACAGTAGGAGAAACTGTGTGAAGGGTCAGGAGGAACTCTCTGTGCTATCACTTTAACTTTTCTACAAACCTAATTTTTTTTTCCAAAATAAAAATTGTATTAAAATATGGGGTGAAGTTTCATCCATTAATTCTGAGATCCATTTTTTTTCCTTCATTATATTAGTCATTCCAGAGGTGGAGCATTGAGTAATTGGAGGCAATAATGGTGTATTAATTGGGAGGTCTAGAAAACAATCCAAATGGAGGAGACATCAAGAGAGTAAGCACTTCTGAACACCTGGTTGGCAGAGACTGAAAGCTTTCTCCTGTGGCTTGACCCAGTACTCACACAGAATTTCAACACACTATAGAATCAAATTATAATTCAGTAAGGAATGATGTGAATACAGTAGTCCCTTGAAAACTGAAAGAAATGAAATGCAGCCACTGCAGAAAAAGATTTGTAACTGGCTTTACCTGCTCCATGATATTGCTTAGATTTGAGTCTGCTTGTCCTAGACCACCCCAACCTCTAGCCAACTCTACCGAAGACTCAGATCTTCCTAACAATTTTTCAATTTTTGATTCCATGCATTTTTGTTTTCTGTATGTGATTTCTAATCTTACCACCCTGACTGCATCCTGAATCCTCAGTAGTAATATGCTTACATTGTTCTTACAAAAGAATTCACTTCATAATATCACAAGCAACATGATATCATAATATGAATATATAGATTTTCTAGTGTGTGATTATTTGCATCAAGTTGACAGAAATGAAATGAAGGACAAATAAATATTTCCCCCATGGAATTGAAAGGAAAGTTTTTTTTTTAAAAAAAAGAAGCTCTAAAAAGAAATGTAAATTTCTAAAACTTGCAGGAAATTAAAATAGATAAATTATTGATCAGAAGTCTTTATTTCACCTTTCTCTTGAGGTAGAGGATACGTTTTTTTACATAGCAGATTGTCTTAATAACTGCCCACTCTTTGAATTTAAGAACTGTGACTCTTTGGGGAACACTTTTGTTTGAGTAGTATTTGGAGAACATTTAAAAGAAGCAAAAATATTGTTTCCCCAAGATCACACACCAAACTGTTCATCAAACGTAGCTCTGAGTGGTGAGAAAGCCACCTCTCTCTCCTTTATTTTTTAATTTATTTTTTTCAATTACACTGGACATTCAATATTATTTTCTAACATCATAAAATATATAAATGTCTAGCCATCTTCATTTATTCACTTGAAATATAAGCATCTTGGTTATAACACAAAGTTCAGTGAACAGAAGTAGGAATTAATGCTGATTTCCTTCAGTCCACTTCAATATATTCTTCCCACAGAGATGGGTAAGCTATTATATATGTTCTTCTTTGTCCTATTTAGAAAAAGGAAATACATTTTTTTTTCTCCACTGAATTCTCCTCTTTCAGCTAGTTTCTGTCACGCACCACCACCTTCTGAACTGCTGGTGATTTCCTTTGTCAGGGTTACTATAGTAAATAACTGAATTCTTTTCTGGGATTCAGAGGAAGGTGGACTTCTAGTACATTTCAGCTTCAAGGGCAACAGATTTGCATGCTATTCATTTTTGTCAACTTTCCACTGCTGGTTGTCCTACAGCCATTTGGATTTAAGATCAGAGTTTTATTCAAAGGGAAATATCTATGTCCTTTCTAATGTTTCTGTGACATAGAATGGATTTTTCTGAGAAAATAAACCCTAAAAATCCGAGCTCTCTCTAAACATTTATTCATGCATGTGTGCATGCACTCGTTAGTTCCTTAAACACTTAGGGGCTGCTATGTGCTGGTTGGTAGGATTAAAAAATGAATGAACTGATGGGCCCTACACTGAAGAGATTACTCTCTCAAGAAGGAAACCAGTATACAAGAAGATGATCACAATACAATGTGGCCAGCACCAACCTAGAGAAATGAAAGGGAATGGAGAAGGTTAAGTAGATGGGATGATGCTTGCATGATGGTCAGTCCCAAGTCAGGCATAGGTGTTCCCTGTACTAGGATTGGGGCTCAGGATCATAATGAAGAGCCATGTGGATGGTCATGGAGAGGATGGTTTGTGGCAGGTTCTGAAGAGCCTACTTAGCTACACAGAAGACAATTTTCTTCTATGGATTTTTTCCTCTATGGCTTATCAACCAACAGAGGTTTTTCAATGTAATGTTACATGGAAAGTATCGTTTTATAATAACGTCTGAGTATCCTTGGGTATTTCCAGAATGATCCAATTATGCGTATTTAAATAGTTAACACCATTTCTAGAAAAACTGATTGTCTGAAAAAGAAATCTAATGACAAAACCACCAAATGGAGAGGCCTCTTTGCTGCCATCCAGAGGCCATCAGGGGTCAGTGATTTTGAAAATATAGTCTTGAATCCACCATATACTTCATTTTGTTCACTAAAAAAATATTAGCTGTAAGAAAAGTTTAAGATAACCACATCGATATATAGCTACTAGAGTGACAAATTGATACAGAAATGCATCAATTTGGTAATTCCTTGCATTTCAGAATCTTTTAACTCTAAGTTCTGTAGTTCACATAGTTTTCCAGTGTGCTTTATGTATCTAAGAGACTTGTCATGCTTTATAAACTCTAAACTGGCAATAACTGTTGTGATTAACAATAATTGTTTCAACATTTAAATAGATTAATGTTTAAATACCAAAATGAATTTGAAAGGCCAACTGGGAAAACATTTGCAATACACACAATTTCTTGCTTTATTTAATTAATAATCTTAAAGAGTTTTCCATATTCCACTCTCACTCTTTTTAAATGCTACATAGAAATTTAGTTTTTAAATGATTTTACAGTCATAGATAAATCTAAATTTTGTATGCCATTAAAATATTTAAGGATACACTATTTAAGGTTAACACCAATTATGGGACAATGGGCCTCAGATTTGGGTAACTTGGGTAAGATCCATATTTTCTACTTTATAGTCTTTTGTAGTATTTGAATTTTCTCTTAAAGCATGTTTTACTTCCATCATTTTAAAAAGCTGATCTAGGATTATGAATTAGGAATAACAAGTATGACATCACTTGATTCCCACTCTGTGACTCAGACCATTCAGTATGGCTCAGCTATAAGGGTGATGGACATTTCAGAGTTACGTGGTCTACAAAATCACACCTATTTTTTAAATACGGAAGATATTCCTGGAGAGTGAAATTTCAGAATATTTCAAGGGGAAATTTAGGTAAATTGCAGTAAAGAAAACTAGTTATGCTAATGGAAGTTTGTATTAAAATGCTTTTAAGACAAAAATCAGGGGACTCAGAGTTTAAATTTTCTCCCTTGACTCTAGGCATTAAGATATGTTCTTATCCACAGTTCAGTGTATCAGTTGGCAAAATGAGAATAAAACTATTCACCTGTATCAATGGGAGAGAAATATTTTTTGCCTACTCTTCAAAGTCTATAAGGAATTCAGCTGGAAACTTGAAAACAGAATTTTTTAAAAATGAACTCCTAATTTCCTATTTGCTGTTAGTTTTTACTTGGAGTTTGCATTTGTAGAATAACATATCATTTAGTTTATCTATTTCTTTCTCTTGGTCTAGTAACAGGAATTTAGTTTCAAAAGCAAAGAGTTATCAGTTGAAGGAATTGAGCACTAGTTAATGTGCTTAAACCAGATAAATTTGAGCAGTTACTCTGGATGATTCATTCTGAAGGTAAATGTAGCATATTCTACAGCAATACCCGAGACAGCATTAGCATACAATAATTACTTCATAAATACCCATTAAAAGATACTTTTCAAAACAAGGTAAAATCACAGCTTTTTAGATATAAAATGAACTTGTGGCAGATTTTATTTAAGTTGTTACTGAGGAAGTTACTATGATGATATGACCACTCTAAAGAATAATACAAAGGAAGGACTCAGGTGTTGATGAGGAATACGGAAGTGAACATGTGAATATTAGCAAACTTAGCTTCCTTAGTGGGGGACGGAAATTAATAATAGAAACTCCCCTATAGAACAGGATAGAATTTACACATCTATCTATAGACAAAAATGATTTTGCATTGCTGTCAGTTATCCCCAATTTATGGAGTTATAAAATAGCTCCCACAGAATCAGAATCAGGTGAGCAAGAGGGCAATGCACAGTTTTGTACTGAAGTACCATTTCCTACCTCTAGCCTATTTTTGATTGATCTAGCAGTGTTTGTGATCATGTGCGCATTAATTCCCTCTCCTGAAGAACACTATTTTTTCTGGTGTCGAGGAGAGTAAGACTTAAGAAAATTAAGCAAGGACCGTGGTCACTTTGGCCAGTGACAGAGCAAAGGAGAACCTACCTGTCATCTCTGAATCTGGTCTGCCTTTGCTGCTGAGATTCTTTTACTGGTTGATTGAAGATCCCAGGGTAGTTAATGTGATTACATATGATGCTCTCCCAATAAATGGGAGAGGCAAAAGCCATTTCCTGAATGCCTGCTTGGCCTTTTATAGTCCTAAACTCATTTAACGCTCATGTGAACCTTACCTGAGAAAGCAAAGACATATAAGTGATCTAGTAAGTCTCCAGCTCCACAACAGGGGATGCAAAGCTCAGGAATCTGCCAGCCTGACCCACCCCCCCAAAAAAAACCCTGCTCTTTCACCTTTATAGGAATAATACTCCAATCATGATGCCTCTCAATGAATTTGGGGAAAGAGGAATAAAACTAGTTTGATTTTTTTTTAATGGTTGAAATGGAAGAATATTTTGGGAGGGGAAAAATTAGGTGAAACTTGTCAAATTTTATAACATCACCAGTATTGCTTAAATTCAATGCCCTGCAATTTATTGAGCCCTACTTTGTGTCAGGGCTTGTCCATGGAGCTTTTGATTAATTTACCCTGTGACGTAGATACTATCCCCATTTTGCAGATGAGAAACTGAGGTGATGAAATGTTAAGGGGCTTCATACACCAAGCCAGGTTTGGGGATTTCCTGCTTTACCCTGCAAGTGTCCTTCCTAGTCCATCTCCAGGTCCTACTCCATGTCCATCAGTGGCTAAATGTTCTCCAATAGTTTAAAATGTGGCATTTCTAATTTTTCCCAACTTTGTGTCCCTGAGTTTTCCTCATCTGACCTTGACCTTGAGATCCTCCACTCTCAGACAGTCCTCTCTCTACCTGATTGCAGGACCCCTCAGAAGCACTTTCTCTATTTCCTAGCTCACACACCAAATTAGAGACCTTAGCCTCCCAGTACCTCTTCTGGCCCTCACAGGACTCCTTTGCAGCTGATTCTTCATAGCCTTTCTCTTCTTCCATAGTGAAGGAATGCCCAGGGATTCCTGACCCTCTACTGGGGAGGGCAGCGGTCTTGATCTTAGAGACACCCCCATCTCCCACCTTTGAAGGAGAGGGAAGGTGTCATCACACACCTCCAGCGTTTGCATTCAAAACAATTCCTCCCAGTAAGTGGAAGATAATCTCTCCCTTTTCCCCCTCCCACTTTCCTTTCCTCATCTAAATCCAGCAACAATCAGGTGGTTCTCTGGATTTGCCCCCTGACCAAGCCACCTTAGGTTAAATTCAGTTCTCTTTTTAAAAGGGGGCTCCCGTGTGGAACCCAATATACCCCGAATACATTTCAATTGCTTCAGTTACCCTGAGTTTGAGTGTTTGCATGACGCTCTCAATTCGTACTCATCTTCTGTGTAACTTCTAAAAATAAAATAGCATTTGAAGTTGGCCAAGGACTTTTATATTGTTATCCCATTTGGAGGCAAGTAAATTTCCCAAGAGTGGTCAGGTGAAGCCACTTGCCCTAGGCAAGGCTACTGTTTTAGCCAGGTAACGCCACTGTCCCTTCCACAGGTGTCTTAGGGTAGCATCCGGTTTGTAATCTCCTTGAAAAAGCTCAACTCCCCTCTTTCTGACTCTTATTTATGAAATGGGTATCTACCATCAGCTTTTTCCTGAGAACCTGGTGACAAAACAGGAAGTACTGTTATCTTAGTAAATAAAAATAGACAACACTTTTGTTTTAAATGCCTCTAAGTTATCTGCATCCAAACCACAACTTTGAGGTCAAGATTCCTTACCCAGTTTTAAACCTGACCTTAATTTCTTGAACTATTGAGCTCTCTCCTCCCACAGTGAATAATTCACTCTTCAGCCAGGCATGCCTGTGAAATAATTAAATGAAAACTACATAAATTATCACAAGAAAACCCCTTATTAACTAGCATATAAAACATCTTTATGTTATTAAAACATATTTATTGCTGATAGCTATTGTTATGGCAGCAATTTAATTTAAACGTTTGGCACACTAGACAAAGTCTGGGCTGTGTATAATTTTTAAGTGTGATTTACACAATGTTGAACATGACAGTGGCTGAGTAAGAACTAAACAAGTGTGGTGTTCCCCCTACCCCCTCTTCCCTGTCTGATTTCTCCTTCCTTGTAGAAGCCATTTGCGGCTTTCTATCTTGATGAACTGTGTCTTAATGATTGGAGAACACAGCTCAGAACAGTCATTCTGTCCCATAATTGTAGATGATAAATTTTAATTCCACTCTATAATTGCCAATAAACAGGCTATCTTCTGACTTTTCTGGAGTTCTCAATTAGAAGCTCGCAGCCTTCTTTCATAGCCTTCCAGTGAAACATCTATTCCTGACTTGTTGCCATCCAAATGGTTGTGTCTATAGGTACATAATATGATACATACTCTCAGATTTGGAGGGCTGTGAAAAGGAGTAGCCTAATTACTATTGTTCCTTGATTGTAAATTTCTGAGCTCTAAGGCTGTGGTTTGCTGATCAAAAGGTCACTTAAGGTTCTAATTTGCTTCAGAAACGTTTCTTTCTTTCTTCCTTCCTTTCTTTCTTTCTTTCTTTCTTTCTTTCTTTCTTTCTTTCTTTCTTTCTTTCTTTCTTTCTTTCTGTGACTTTAAACTGTTATAATTTATTATGATTTTAAGGATATCTTTTTCTGCCTTTGAAGGAGAAATATTTTTCTTTCTTTTTTTTCAATTACAGTTGACATTCAATATGATTTTATATTAGTTTAAGATGTATACAATAATGGTTAGATGTTTATGTAATTTGCGAAGCAGAGAGGGTTCTTTTGTGTGGTCAGGAGTGAACATTGGTATAAAATAATAGTGATTTTGTTCCTATTTCTTTTTTTTTAAGGGAGCATTTCCTAAAGCAAAGAAAATAGCATGAAACTATGAACAAGATTCATTGGGTTTTCATTTTACACATACGAAATTCTGAAACTTCTTATCTTGTTTTAAAGTTTCTCCAAATGGCTTTCTAAAGAAGGGAGTTACTTGTCCCCAAATGTCATGCATTATATATCCCTGGAGATTTGCAGTGTGTCCCAGGCTTTTCAAACCTATGGTGATTTTTGCAACAACAACAACAACAAAAAACTATTTGGCTTTCTCTTACTTTTCTTAAGCTTAGATTAACCCATTATCTCCCAGCTAACTGTAAGACCCTGTTTTCAAGTGACAGATGTTAAACATAGCTTATAATGTACTCAGTCATTTTCAAATCTTATTATAAACATATTAAAGTAATTATGTTAGGGTTATGAAAACTCCTTAAACTCCTTTTTAAGAAAACAGAATGAATGCTACCTTTAGAAAAAGGCATCCCCACATGCTAAGATGAACATTAATGATAAAGTCATTCTTTAAAATATGGTTTCTCAGGTGTCACACTGCTGAATATTGGAGGCCGGATGCTTCTCTGTGATGGGCCGCTGGCCTGTGCACTGGGATGTTGAGCAGCATCCATGGTCTCTACCCACTAAATGCCAGTAGCGATCCCCTCCCCAGTTGTGAATGACCAGAAATGTCTCCAGACATTGCTGAATGTTCTCTAGGGGGCCAAATTACCCGTCTTGATAACCACTGTGTTAGAGCTTGCTGACAGTGAATAGCTAACAATTTACTTTCTACATGAAATAAAAGTTGCTTAGAATTTGACTCATTCCCATCATTAGTGTCTCATATTGAAGGTGGTACCAAATAAAACATTTGAAGTTAGTTGCTCACTATAACTGAGAGGCAAGGCCAGGAAATTTTCAAAGGGAACACCAATCAAGTGCTTTGGCTTTGTACGATTAAAGCATGATAGTGCTCTGTTTTTATTAAAGGAGGCTTGAAAAGGAAATTTGCTTTTATTCGTAGGTCACTGGTTAATCACTACTTAAAAAGCCTTCTATTTTGAAAACTGTCAGAAGAAAATGAAGGATAAAAAGTAGACCAGACCTATGTATAAGGAATCTTAGAGAAAATAGGGTAGAGCAGCCCACCAGAAACTGTCTGGGAGACCAGATCCCCAAAATACCTCCTGCTCCCTATAGTTTTAAAGACTAAATTCACTTACAGTGGTAGTATGGAATCACAGAACAAAACTTCACTTTTTAAGACAATTTTCTCTAACTCCAGCCCCAGTACACATTCTCTGTAGCCCATCAATTCTTTGTCATTTATCGGGGTTCCATATTATACTATCTCTCTGATGAAAAACGTCTTAGAGCAGTAGTTCTCAAAGTGTGATCTGGGGACCCTGAGAGTTTGGAAGATCCATCATGGGTCCACAATGTCAAAACTATTGGTATAATAACACTAAGATATTAGTTGTCCTTTTCACTCTCATTCTGTCACAAGCATACAGTGACATTTTCTGGGTGTGTGACCTCTCAAGAGGTAGAATGCAGAAGCAGAACTGAGAGTCTCAGGCACCTTCTAGTAAGTCAGACATTAAAGAAGTTTATGAAAATGAAAAGCAATGCCCCTCTTCTCAACAATTTTTCTTGTTAGGGAAAATACAGTTCTATTTTATATGTTGCTTATGTTACAATATGATGAGTTTATTGTTTTAATGAGTTAATAAGTATTTTTAAATGTCTTAGTTTTTATTTCCAACATGGTAAATATCAATAAACATAGACCATATAAACAAAAGTTCTTTGAGGTCCCTAGCAGTTCTGGAGCAGGTAAGGGGGTTCTGAGACTGAGAGTATAAGAAGCACTGTGCTAGAGAATGAGCAGATGCTGTTGGGTATGTGTGGACAGGGAAAGATCAGACTAAACTCCAAGGTGCCTGAAGCATGGAGGAATGTTATAAATACCCGTCAAAAGGTAGGGAGAAGTCTTAGGGCTGGGATTCATTAACCTCTTCAACCCAATGAAATGCCACATTAAAAATAAGGCAGCTCTGACACTATCTCCTGAGGGTGCTCATTAAACAGGGAAATTTATGAAGACAGGTCTTCCTTCCTGACAGCTTTTGTGTCCATCTCCACCTCCTACTAACTCACAAAGAGCAGCTCTGATTTCACAGGAGGACAGTGCAGGGCCCTCTGCTGTCTGGCTGTCCTCCCTACCAGATTCATTGTTCTCTGCTGCAAATGACAAATCAAAGAGGTCCCTTAAGTGACCCTATTTGTAGAGAACTAAGACATGTGCATAAGTATGTGAATGCTAAAAGAATTTACTCTCAGTCTTCCCATGAATCTGGAAGATCAGCTTTCCTCTCATTTTCCTCATTTGTTGAATAGGCCATAAACACCATCAAAGAATCTTTCTTGATAAGTTTTTTTTTCAAAGGTAGTAGAGTATTTTTACAGGTCAAGATCTATTTTTTCAGGACCATATCTTATCTTTCTGGGGACTTTCTCTATTATTCAGCTCTGATACAGTTGAAGCCCAAGTGCCCAAGCTTACACTTTTCACCCTGGAACACATAGCAGGTCATTACATTTGTGGAATCAAACCGTGTTAATGCTTCAAGAAACCTTTTAGCATTGAATCTGGTGGTTCTTAAATTCCCTTTTGAGAATCTGTTGACAGCAAGCAACTCTTTTCCCCAGGAAGATGCATTTGTAAGCAAAATAATGTCCCTCCAGAAACATCCTAATCCCCTGGAACCTGTAAATACATTATGTAAAATGGCAAAGTGGAATTCAGGTTGCAAATGGAATCAAGGTGGCTAAGCTGCTGACTTAAAATAGGGAGATTAGTCAGGATCATATAGGTGGATCCAATGTAATCACAAGATCCCTTAAATGTACAAGAGAGGAGCAAAAGTGTCAGTGTTAGGGTGATACGATGTGAAAAAGACTTGACCGATGTGATGGACTTGACCAGTCATTGCTAGTTTTGAAGATGAGAGGAGGCTGTAAGCCAAGGAACATACGAACCTCCAGAAGCTGGAGCCAACAAGGGAGCAGATTCCCCACAGAGCCTCCAAAGGAAACCAGCCCTGCTGATACCTTAAAGTTTGCCCAGAGAGGCCCATTTCAGACTTCTGACCTCCAAAACTGGAAGATAGTACATTCCAGTCTTGTTTTAAGTCACTAAGCTCATGGCAGTTTGTCATGGCAGCATTAGGAAGCTAGATTGTGCATGTCCATGCTTATATACCCAATTCAGTGTACAGTTCCATGAAGGACTGACCCCAGGATAAGGGCCCCATGATCTGTTCCCAAATCTCTCTTTTTTTAATTTACAATTCAATTTACTGGGTGACACTGGTTAATAAAATTATATGGATTCCAAATGTACAATTCAATAATACATCATCAGTATATTGTGCTGTGTGTTCACCACACCAGGTCTTATCTTCTGTCACCATGTGTCTAACCCCTTTCACCCTTATCTACCTCCCTCCTCCTGCTTTCCCTCTGGTGACCATGAGTTGTCTGTGTCTATGAGTTTTTGTTTGTCTTGTTCATTTGTTGCTTTCAGTTTTTTTTTTATCCCAAATATGAATAAACTCCTATGGTTCTCAACTTTTCTGTCTGACCTATTTTACTTCCTATATATAAGCAATGAAATTTCAGGAAAAAATGAAAAAAAAAAAAAACAATTCCTTTTGCAATTGCAATGAAAAAATAAAATGCCTGGAAGTAAACCTAAAGAAACTTGTAAAGTACCTATACACTGAAAACTATGACATTATTAAAAGAAATTGACAAAGACACAAAGAGATGGAAAGATATTCAGTATTCATGGATTGGAAGAATCAACATAGTTAAAATGGCCATATTACCCAAAGCAACATGCAGATTTAATGCAATCCACATCAAAATCTCAATGGCATTTTTTTTAAGAATGAAAATCATCAGATTTGTATGGAATCATTTTTTTTTTAATGGTTGGAGGTAGAACTCAAATCCTTGACTTCTAGTCACCAAAGCTATGTTCTTTGTTTCTAAAACTAAAACACTTTTTCAGTCACAGCCAAGTTTAAAGTTAAAATGAGCTACAGTTATAGTCTCTTATTATAAAAATAAGAGCTTTGACTTCAAGTTGGACAGATTTTCTTTTTTATGAAACCAAAATAAGAAAAAGGTTCAATCCAGACTTCTAAAATCATGTGGAAGTTAGGGAAGATAAATAAAAAGAGTCTTACTCTGACCACAGCCCACATTAATGCAGATACTTGAAATGTGTCTGTCTGTCCAGGGGGATTTATTACATGCATCTTTAGCTTCTTAAGACCTGCAGGCCAAATTTGTGAAAGTAGAAAGCTGTCAGTCCCTTTCTTCACAACAGCACCCTCAGACACTCTTTTCTGGGAATTCAAGTAAGAAAAACAAATTCATTGTCAGGGTAGTAGGGGGTTGGCTAAGAGCACAAGAGGAAATGGATGAGAGGGTGTCTTCTGGAATTTGTCCTGGGATGCTGCTGTGTGGCACTTTCCTCACTCCATGGTAACCCATCACTGCAGGGGTCAGGTCTAAAAGCTTAGGCATCGCCTTTAGCACATTTTTCGGAAACAGAAAACTAAAATCATTTAATTTGAAGGATTCACCACCTTTGCCACTTTCTGTCTGTAGTAAGAAAATACATAGAGGTGGACATTCATTCACTCTGTGGCCAGTTTAATGAGATGTGTCTGTCACCTGGCCTGCCACAGGTCTCTGAGGGACCAGGGACACCTGAAGTCCATGATAGCTGTCACTTTAAGCCTCTGATTCCTATTAAATTGTAAATCCACAGACCTGTCTTAAGATACCTACAGAGTTCTGAGCCCCTTTAAGGAAAAGAATCCTGCTTATTCATCATTCTTCCATTCCCACAGAAGCAAAAGCCTCATACTTAGGGTGCTCAGGAAAGGTTTATTAGTTATGGAGAGAGATGACACTTCATTTTAATCCACAGCTGTTTATTGTGTTATGTGCTCTGGGTTTCTAAAACAAATTACCAAAAATCATCCTTGTCTCCTGGAAAGGGCTAGACTTCAGGAGAAAAGAGAAGACCCTTATGTAGACAGCTGTCATGTGAGCAAAATCTGCTAAGTATGGTGGGAGAAACACAAAGTGAGGGGGCCTGTGGAGTTGGGAACATGTTATTTACAGAGTGAGGCTTAGGAAGGCCTTGGGGAAGAGGCTGTGTTTGAGTAAATGTTGGTAGTCAGTAGGATTTTATTTCAGATGGTGGAAAAGATGTTCCACCACAATAGGGCTGCTTGGACAAAGAGATGAGGGAGTTGGCAGCCATCAAGTTTGGCCAAAGCTGAGGTGCCAGGGTGGGAGAGGAAGAAGGTGTTTGAGGGATTTAAACTCAGCAAAATGTAGGAGAGCTTCCTGAATGGGGGTGCGGACTGGCCATGCTTTGGTACCATACTTAGATCTGCCCAGGGTGTGCCTTCTTTACTAGTTATGTGATTTTTATCCACTGTATGAAGTGAGTGATTTTCAAATCTAAGGGCTTGATGATCATCATATTGAACTGACTCACACAAACCCCCAAAACTGATAAAAATATAGATATGAAAACTGTCTATATAAAATTTATCATATAATTATGTGTCTATAGCTAACATGTATTCAGATGGATAGATAGATGATTGATAGATAGGTAGATGATAGTGTATGTTTATATCACTGTTTCTTGATCTTTTTTTATTCTGCCCCACCAAAAGTAATCTTTTTACACATTTTTTTCTGATTACCCCCCCATGAAATTTTAATACCACATTTACATTGTATATGTTTATATACTATATGTAGATCTTGAAAATGATATCACCCTTACTGAGAATACATGATCTATATGTACATGTGTAGGCACATGTGTGTCACCTTACTACATGAAAGAGTTAGGATGCCAAAGCACATGTCATTAACTCATTCACAATGGAAAGTGTAACTTTCCAAAGGAATGAATATTCCAATCTTTCATCTAAGTACCAGGAAAATTGAAGCAGTAAATAGGGGAGAAAAAAAACTGCATCAAGAGCATTAAGTCAAAAGAAAATAAATTGGATAGTCATGGACATATTTCATCCAAGGTATAGAAATGCCTGATGAACTATTCATCATTTTATACATAAAACCTTACTTTAGTGAAAAAAATATAGCAAGCTCTATCATAGATAAAATAGTTCTGTCTCTAACAATGCTGAATGGAGTCTCAAAATCTGCTTTTATTGGACACCCTTCAGACCACCCTTCCGATTTCACGATAACACAGCGATTGTCATATACCTGTTAACGTGCAGTAGAGTAGTTAATAGCCCTCAAGATCTATCTTAGTTTTCTTTATTGGATTAGACTGCAGACTCCAGTCTCATTGGGGACACATTTGAAAGCCATCTACTAAGGAGAGTTACTTCAGCAGACCCATTATGTATTTCAAGTATTTTTTGCTCCAGGGCAACCTTTTTCTGACCTTGCAGCCATGTCTTTGTGGTCTCCTAGTGCAGCCTACATACAGTGATCATGAGCTGGACCAGACTGGGCATGCTCTATTCATCCTGGCAGCTGATGTCTCGCTGTATATCATCATTATATAATAATACTTTTGACATATTATGTATATTATATATATATATATATGTATAATATGTATTTTATTTGTATATATGTATATATTTTATATATATTTAAATCCATGGATTTTATAGACAAAAATCAATTTTTAATCTAGCATGAGCTAATTACTGAGTTAGTGCCATCTCCAAATCCTTATTGGACAGAGAAGATGAATCCATTGTCCTCTATATATGCTTCTGTACACTTAAAAAATATTTCCAATAAGCAGGAAAAAAAAGGAAATTCAAAATGTTTTCTTGTTATAAGCATCAGAAAAAGATGTGGTTGAAAAGAGAGAAGATGTTGAAAGTAGGAGTTTATTGTCTTTGGAAAATAAATAAAGCTTCATTTTATTAGGATGAAAGCTATTCAAATAGGCAATAAGTTCAAATTATAAATTGGTTTAAAATAAAAAGGTTTTCATTTGTAGTATGGCCAAAGAAACTCCTACCAGACTGATCACCTTCGATATAATAACTAAACTCTGGACAAAATTTTCAAAAATTTTAAAATACCTGCCACAAGACATTGTAAAATGAATGATGGTAGGCAGATTCTCAAGGGGAGTTGACAATTAGAAGAAAGGAATGTCAAGGAATAAGTTTACCAGCTTTTATGGCTATTAATGTCATAGTTAGTCCATGTCAAGTGGCTAAAATTTCCAAAAAAAACCTATAGTCTTTCTGGCCTAAAGAACAAGAGGGCAGAGTTTGGGACAACCAGTGCTGCTGGAAAGTAAAATGGATGAGGGGATCTCAGGATAAAGCTAAGGAAGCATGCCCTTTATTTTCTATATAAACTCTGCCCAAATCTCTGGCTGACTCCTGAACCACACACGTACAAACAATCCATAAGTAGTCTAGCTAAGAATAAGTAAACCAAACTGAAATTTTAGCTCATGCCTATGAGATAGAGTATGCAGTTTGAGTCTAAGTGAGTTAATTCATTGAAATAAATACTTTTTAGAGAAACATAGTAGCACACAGGGTTTCCATCATGTAAAATCACAATGTTCAGTATATATTCCAAAGGTACTAGACATATAAAGAAACAGGAAAATGTGAACCATTCTTAAGACAAAAGATAATAGAGACTAGTATTGGTGGCATGGATGAACATCACCATGCTCAATGATCTAAAGGAAAAGATATATAAAATAAATGAAAACATAGAAAATCTCAGCAGAGAACTAGAAACATTAAAAAATAGAAGTTCTAGAACTGGAAAATATGGTATCTGAAAAATAAGTATAGTATAATTATTTTAAGATTTATCTCACAATATAAACTAGTGCCTGATAAATTGTCAAGCACTTTTGCTTTAAGTAACAGCCAAAAATTATTTATAATCTGCTTAACAAACCAATTCTACCAATATGGTATCTAAAATTCTAAGAACGTGTAAAAGAACCCCATGCAGTCTTTATTATTATTATTATTAAATTGTTTGTTAAATCTTTTTTTTTTCCATAAAGAATACAGCACTAAATTGGGTCTAGGCTATGTCCAAGTTATTGCAATTTCTGAGCAAGATAAAAATTGGTATAACATAACTATATCTGTGAATTTTTATTATCCTATATTGGATTATTATCTTCCTGTCTTCGATTAGCATGGAAAATCAGACTTGATGCCATGACCTTTTTTTAAGCCAACAGTCATATGGCTTTGACTAAAAGGTAATTCTCCTTTGCCTCTAGAGATAGGATACATAAAAGATGTTTGGTTTTTGACTCTGGATACCCAGATCTTAGAAAGAGCTGTGCTTGGGGCAGACACTAATACTGAATCCTGATCCTGCCAGAGACTTAAATTCCTATTTCCCATTAGACTGTGACCGAACAAATTATCATGGACCTACATACAAGGTTAATATTTGGGTGCAGAACCAAAAATAAGAAAAGGGGGTGGTAACAGTTCCTTTAAAATCAGAGTTTGTCAAGTAGGTGAGCGTAAAGAATGCTTTCCTCATATTATTTCATTTATCCCAGAAATATTTAATGAGGAACAACTGTGAGCGAGGAACTATAACACTGCAGCTTCTGAGATAACGTGTGTAGTCCATGCCCGAAATATCTCAGCATCTTGTGAGGGACCATGACAATAGAGCAAGTAGAAAATTCAGTGTCATCCACATTCCATGGGAAGTAAGCTCAAGATATAATAGGAGCCCAAAAGAATAGTGGTCAGCAGCTTTGGCCTGGGAGATGGGAGATCAAAGAAGATTTCTTACCCAAAGTAAGAACTGAGAGCTGAAAGAGAAGGAAGAGTTAGTCACATAGAGGAGGAGAAGAAAAGGCCTTCCAGAACAAGATGGGGAATGATGAAAAAGTGGGGTGTTTGCAGGTACTAGTGCTCCTAGCCAGCCAGAGTGCCCCAGCGCTGAGTACGGCACTTGATATCTGTTAGGTATTTGGTGAATGTTTGAATAAATGAACCGCCTCCTCAGGCTCCATGTGGCCTGCCTGCTGCCCCTCTCTCTGACCGGTCTTCCACTACTCTCCCACAGCCCACCCCCCTCCAGCCCATTGCCTGCTTGTGATTCTTTGAACTTGCTAGGCAACTTCCATCCTGAGGCCTTTACATTTGCAGTTCTCTCTGCCTCAAATCCCCCTCCCTCAGCTATTTACACAACTCACTCCCTCTCCTCCTCCAGATTTTTGCTCAGACGCCATTTTCTCAATGAGACCTTTCCTGGCACCACCTCCCACCCTTCCTCCTGACACTTCTATTTTCATTTCCTGTGTTATTTTTCTCCATACCCTGTATTAGCCTCTGACCTTATGTATATTTGATTTTCATGTTTTATATTGTCCGTCTCCCTAGAATGTAAGTTCCCATGAGTACTGGGACCTTGATGGTTCTCTGTCTTCAGAGTTCCTAGAGCAACACCTGGCATGCAGCAGGCTACCAAAAATACTCATTAAATGCATGCATAATCCTCTATTTGCTTGTACAATTTGCTAGAATCATGAATTAATTGCCATACCTTCACTGTATGCTCCACAGATATGCAGATGTTAAAGTAAACTCTTGAAGATCACATTGGTTTCTCTCTTTTTTTTTTTTTTGAGATGGAAAAATACACATAATGGAACTGGATCAGGCCGTCCTGACAAGCTAACGATAATTGCCTGATGAAAATAGTCTTCTGGTTTTCTTCATTCCTTCCACGTTACCAGCCTATTCATTTTCCAAAGCTGGAAGCTTTCTGCAGTCTCCCCAGTTACATTAAGAGTGTTTCTTACATCCTGTCACTCAAGGATTCAGGATATGGCTCTTGTCCCAGGATGCATCTTCAGGGGCAGAACCTGAGACAAGGATTTCTGGGGAATTGAATCATAAGGAAGCATCCCAGGAAAATACCCCTGCAGGAGCCTAGAATCAGGACAGGGAAGGGAAAGAGACCGAGCAAGGATGCAGCATCAAGAAAGGTCCATGGAAGGAGATGAACCTTTGCCTGTAGTGGACAATGAAGGTCACACCTCAGAGCCATCTCTGCTCTGGGGACAAGGAGCTGGAGGAACTCTACCCCATTATGTACCCACAGGCTCCTTTCCCTTCATCATAGATTTTTTTTATGTTCCCTGAGCACACAGGGAGAGCAGTTTTGGACAGCCCAGCACTGTCAGCCCACCAAGAGACACAGGGTCTAGCTGTTGAGAGTGAAAGCCCCAGCAAGTTTAGGGAATGTACGTAGGGAGACAATCCAGGGAATCTGGGAACATAAGACACAGAACACTGCTGCCTTCTTAGCCTTATTCTTACTGCCCCCTATTGCCAAAGTCACTCCACACTCTTCACTTATATGTTGCCTTCCTTGCCTCCTCTTCCAACATTCCTACAATCCTTTAAGATAACTTTCCTTCACTCCCTTTTCAATCAAACTTTTCTCAAGTCCCAGAATCCTGTGGTACCTTCATTTCTCTGAACCTTCATTATGTTCTTGACCCTGGGACCTGCCCCCACTTCTATCACTAAGTTGTCATTTCTCTTTGGACAAGTCTCTGTGTCCATATGCTCATCTGACAAGATTTTGCAGTCTGACCACTCAAATACCTTCTAGAGAAAGAATTCTCTGATTCTGTGACTTACAATATTCCAGTGTATTAAAATTATGAGTTCATTTATCAGCTTTAATGGGACTGTAAACTTCTAAGGATAAGAATATTATTTTGTTCTCTGAACTACAGGTATGTCTTCTGTAAATTGGGAATAATAAAATATAAATCTAAATCAAAGTCAGAAGATGAGAAGTAATTTATGTGTATTGCCTGGCACATAGAAGATTCAGAATAGGTGATCAATATACTGGCATACCTTTGTACTTTTGGAAGAGCATATTACAGTGTCTTATACAGTAGAGGAATTCAAGAAATATTTGCTGTATTACAGAAGGAGAAACTGAAGGCCAAACACTAGTAAGTAACAAAGCCAAGAACCCCTCCCCCCCCACACACACACACACACTGCATGCTGTGACCTTCCTGCTCTCCATGTTGCCAGAGCTAAGAGTTGATTAATTACTGGATAACTGGCTTTGGCCAGATATTAAAAGAGCTAAAAGCCTATGTGAAAGCTGTGTCCAGTCACTTAGAACCTCCGCTGACCAGCTGTTTCCAAAGTAATCAACTTTTGGTCCCAACCACTCTTAAAGCTTGTTCTTTGCTATCATTAGACACGGGAAGTATGGTTCTAATGCCAGGATTATATCCTGTGGTTCTTCAAAAGAAGTGACATCTTTAGTATCTGATGTTTGCAGCTTGGTCTCTCTGCTATTATTACTTATTGCAATGTTAAACATTTATCAGCACTGGTTGCCAGCTGTAAGGTTTGATCTGGATCACTGGCCTATCTTTTTAAATATAGCTATTGAAGTTGTTAACAAGACTGTGCAGATATTAGCTTTCACTGTCTCTTGTTTGCTCATTGATACCCAGAAGTATGAGGACCAGAAGCTAATTGTGCACCTTCTGCCCAGAATCACAAATACAATTTATCAGACCAAGAACTTTCCCAAACAGTATTGCAAAATGTTTCAGTAGCAGGTAGGATTCATTTTATCTGCATTTGTTTCAGATTCTTCCTTTATGGATACCCTTTCTCCCCCTTCTTCTTCTACTCCCATCCTTGTAAAAGATCATATGAATAATGGTTCAGAAAATTTAATACTTGTGTTTTGCAAAGGAGCTTGCATTTCTTTTTAATATTATCCTAACTCACAGGCAATGCCCCCATAAGGGCTTAGAAGGGAATGAGGGCGATTCACAGAGAAAATTAGTCCGTCAAGAGAAAATATTTTAATGCATTTTTTATTGTGGTAAAAAACACATAACCTAAGCTTTACCATTAGTGACATTTAGTATATTCAAAATGTTTACAATTTTGATTCTGTGCCCAGTTTCACTGGGTGGGAGTCCCCCAGCTACCCACCACGCAATTCTCCAACAGCAGTGGGTGTCCTATAATTCTACTCAATTCTGACACTGTCTTCCTGTAGATAACATCAGATCCCACAGGTTAAGGGCTCATTCCTGCAAGACTGCTTCTCCCTCACCACCACCATCCTGCCCTCGCATCCATGCACACACACAACACACACTTCAGAAGTCAGTGGCAAGTCCTGGTTGTCACTTGGACTTCTGACCAACTGGCTATACATCAGTGGTTCCCATTATCCCATCCTCTGGTTGAATTAATTTTCTAGAGCAACTCAGAGAACTCAAAGAAGCATTTTACTTACTAGATTACCAGTTTATTATAAAAATATTTAGCTCAGGAACAGCCAGATGGAAGAGATGCAGATGTCAGGGTGTGGGGAAATGGCACAGTGCTTCCATGCCCTCTGAGCCTGACACTCTCCCCATCTCCACGTGGTCACTAACCTGAATAGTCTCCAAACCCTGTCCTTTTCGGTTTTTATGGAGGCCTTGTTACACAGGTATGATGGATTAAATCATGAGCTAGGTGATTGATTCAACTAACCTCCAGCCCCTCTCCCCTCCCCAGAGGTAAGGGGGTGAGACTGAATGTTCCAACCCTTTAATTCATTGGTCAGTCTTTTGACAACCAGCTCCAATCCTTACATGATTTCCAAAAGTCACCTCATTAACAGAACAAAAAATACCTTGGTCATTCTCATCACTTAGTAAATCCCAATGGCTTTAGGAGCTCTGTGCCTGAAAGGGGGATGTAGGCCAAATGTATATTTCTTATTAGAAATCACAATATCACAGCAACCCTCACCAATATTTAATTCCAGAACTTTTTTGTCACTCCAAAAGGAAACTAATTATTAAGCAGTCACTCTCTACCCCTCACCTCCCACCCCTGGCATCCCTGTTCTGGACATTTCATAGAAATGGAGTCATGCACCACGTGGTTTTTTGTGACTGCTTTTATTTAGAAAAATGTTTTCAAGTTTCACCCATGTTGTCCCATGAATCATAATTCATTTTTATGGCAGAATAATATTCTATTATGTGTGTGAGAGAGAGAATGTGTATGTACACATATGTCTGTGTGTGTGTGTATTTTGGGAAATCAATATTTAACTTCAGCTTTTATAGCATAAAGGCTTTTCCCAAGTCAATATGATTCAAATATTTGTTTGAAGACATATTGAAATAATTTAGATTACTTTCTGAGCATTGTCAGATTATTTTTACAATGTAGATATAGGCATTTTAGGTTCACTATTATTTGATAAGTGTGAATGTTAGAGTCTTTGAAAATGTCATCCACTATGTTTTAAATTAAGCTAATGCTAACATGATGTTTTCCCTTTAGGCCAAAACCAGGTGTTTCATTTGAAACTTTTATTGTCTGATGATAATATTCATGAAAGTGTTGCTACAGTTATCTTTCCAGAGGACCGGGCTACTGTTCATTCAGCTGCTCCTTAACAAATTCTCAGAATTCAAGGAAAACACTGTGGGGAGAGAAACCCAGGCTCACAGGTGTAAAGAATCTCAGATTTTAATGTATCTGAAATTGAATACAGAAAGTGTTACATTCTGTTTCACAATAATAATCACACACAGAAAATGTTTATCTTTTCACTTGGCATACATTAAATAAAAAATCTCAGCAATTATATTATTACCTATAAGCCCTTAAATTTGATATGAGCAGAAACAGGTGTTTAAACTCTTTGTTTACCCAACCTCCATTTTCATATGCTTTCAACATTATGCACTTCCTGAGACATGCCTATGCAGAGTGAATTGTGGCCTTTCCAGGCTTAATTTGCTTCTTAATTGTGCATGATTTTATGATGCCCATAAAATAGTACTTATAGGCATAACATTTCAAAGGCAGTACTTTTCAGAAAAAGAGAGTTAGATTTATTTCCAGATGTTTCTACTGAACATTTTTTCCCTTCACCCTATGCTCTGATTTCATGATTGTGATTAACAGCGCAAAGCTCCATAGCAAAAATTTATCAGCTGATGCCTTCCACCCACCAAATTTGGTTTTCTGAGTTCAATCTGAGATGTAATAACAGTCTACTTTGCATAATTATCATATGAGACCGTCTATAATTAAATGATGAAATGTCGTTATGCTCCAGTGTGTAGACTAGGCTTTATGTGGATTGAAGCCATAATGGTTCCTTTGCTTTACCTTTCATGCACTATTTGTGTGGGGGGAATACAAACAAGCAATTCATTTCCAATAGACTTTAAGTTCCCATGGGAATCTTTTCTGTTTGTTTTCAATTTCAGGAGGGAAGACAATTTCTTAAACTGAAGAATAACTAGGAACTTTAATGTGATTGCCTCTTCAGGGTTAATAGTTATTGTTCACAAACTTTAATAAGTGATAATTATCAACATTATATTTTGAGTTTTGTCTTAAAAATACTTTAGAAAGCTTTTATGATCACTTTACAAATACCTGTACAAAAAGACCTGAAACAAGCCTTCCAAAAGTTTCTTCTAATTAGATACAGCATAGCTGTCTACACCAAGTTTAAAGCTAAAACAATTGTTCTAAAATTTCAACATCTCTGGGATTCTTTGTGAAACTGCAAGGAATATTATTAAATTAAACTTAAAATAACTGAATAGATAAGTTTGGCTAAATTATATCTACATTTCCAAGCACTCTTGCACTGCAATTTTATGCCACATACTGTGGCAGAGACTGAAAATAAACATCCATTATTATACAACATTCAAAGAGATCAGAATCTATTCAGTTGTAAAATTGCCAAGGGGATACATTTATCCATGATTTACCTGGACAAATACTGGAGTAAATCTTCAGTTTAAGTACATTTCATCCATTGGCCTTTCCTGTCTTAAACAGTGGGAAAAGGCCACCATTGTTTAATTTTAGTGGATCATTTGTGCTCGCGACATGATGTCAAGAATCAAGAGGGAGTGTTTTTCCTATGACCTAAATGAAGGAGTTCTCAGTGTTCACCTTAAAGACTCCCAATGATCATTTGGAAAATTATGCTCTATTGTTTATGTAAATTAGATGATTTCCCACATATGTCTAGACCTGAGGTCAGCAACCTGTGGCTAACAGACCAAGTCTGGCCCCCTGTCTGTTTTTATAAATAAAGTTTTACTGTAACACGATCATGCTCATTCTTTATGCATTTGTCTATGGCTGCTTCTGAGATACAACGTCAGAGTTCAGTAGTTCTGATGAGACCAGGTGACCTGTGAGGGAAAGCAGGCTTGGCACACTAAAATATACCTTTTGAGATATTGGTTATTCTAAGCTGGTTATTTTTAAGGAGAGAAAGACTCAAGAAGAAACTCTGACCTTCTTCATAACTGTTTAAAAGAATTTAGACAGAGCACTGCCCCAGAAAAGATGATATCATCATAAATAACTATAGCTTGATATGAACTAGTGTGATAGATGGGAGGAACCTAACAAGACCTTTTAGATCAAAATCCTCCCTGTGTTTAGTTGTTTAAGATGCCCTAGCAAACGTTTATTTACCAAACATTTGCTATCTCCATGTGAATTAGTTTCTTGCCCTTTTCCCAAGACACAAACTCTTCTCCTTAGCTCAGGATGGCATATATGCTTTAACTGCCCAATCCGTCCTAGGGTCTCATATTTTTATAGAACCTTCATATGTATATATGTAATAAATTTAGTCATTTTCTCCTGTTAATCTATCTTGTGTTAATTTAGTTATTAGTCAAGTCAGAAGAACTTAGAAAAAGGAAAAATTGTTTTTTATCCCCCCACACCTGCAAAATCTAAAGTATTTACTATTTGGCCCTTTACAGAAAAAAAAAATCTGCCAACTCCTATTATAAATAACATGCCTCAAGTGGGATTTCTAGGGTTACCAGTGTTAGATTCCTATCTGCTGATCACTCATTCTACCAGTTAAGAGCTGCACTGGTCACACCTTTCCCCACCTCCTTTTTGGACCCTTCCTTTTCCAGTGTAGTTCTTTAGCCATAGAACTAAAAAATCAGTGTGATTTTAAATGAAAAATTATATTTTGCTTTTTTCCATTTATTTTAAACAGCCTGTTCTGATACTAGTCATTTCTACTTATTAAGATAAACATGTAATTCATGTGTCTTTCTTGCTTCTCCTTACCCTTTCCTTTCCCAACTTTTGTCTTCCATATTTTGTCTTTAATAATACAAAGGTTAAAATCATTTGCAATTAGTCTGTATCCATTACTGAGTCTTGTCTGGCTCATCTGTAGGTTGATTCTAAATGTAAAAACTCACTGAGGAGTTTTTAATTTTATAAGTAAGAAAATGTTATTCATCATAAGCCTAATTATCTGCTGGTTATATTGCTACTCTTTTGAACTTTTTGTTTTTCTAGCAGTCTCTGGCTGGTTCTTATTTCCCCCCTTGCAAGTTCTATCTTAAATTCTTTATTCTTTTCAAGAGTATCATCAGTTCTCTGGAACCACTTTCTTTCCCAGGTACTTCCTTTCTCAATTCCTCCTTCTGCTCTAATCTAGCCCGATGACTTCTTAGGCCACTACAAAACTGTCCTCCTATGGCTTTGCTCTTTTTTCATCCCATGTTGGATCCATGGTTTTCTTGGTATCATGCCTTTTATCTTAATTTTGTTGGAACACATCCTTAGATAACTTGCTTAGAAAAGATGTGTTGGAATAAATTTCCTAAATATTTGCATGTCCGGGCATATCTTTATTCTCTTTGCCCTCTCACTTGACTGAGAAATCTATGTTGAAAATTATTTTTTCACTAAAGGTTTAAATCAAGTTACATTGCCTTCAGGACTCCAGTCCTGC
Organism: Cynopterus sphinx; assembly: GCA_030015415.1. NCBI lineage: Eukaryota > Metazoa > Chordata > Mammalia > Chiroptera > Pteropodidae > Cynopterus > Cynopterus sphinx. Next base: position 4,494,001 of record CM057388.1, read on the forward strand.
AGTTTGATGATAATCTGATTTTCTTTCCTTTATTCTCAATGTATCATTTTTCTCTATATAGCTTCAGATCTCATTATGATGCATCCAGATGTGAAGGTGTTTTTCTTTTTAGGCTAAAGTCTCTCAGGCTAAGTTGTCAGGTCATTCATCTCAGACACTATTCAGATTCATTTATAATTCCTTTCTCCCTATTGTTTTCTTTTTCTATTTTAGAAATTCATATCAATTGTATATTGGATATTCTGAGTTGATCATCTGTAATTATTATTCTTTTCTCTTATATTTCTAACACATTTTCTTTTTATTCAGCTTCCTGTAAGATTTTTTGAAGACTTATCTTTCAAGCTTTTATTGATTTGAATATAAAATTATATGTTTAATTTCCAAGAGTATTCCTTCATTCTCATGTTTCATTCTATTTTTTTCCAATAAAGGGCCGTAGTGCACATCCTTGGGCATATAACTCTATTTGGGCTACAGGTATAGAAAAAAGACTGCTGTGACAAAGAATATATGCATTTAAATTCTGAAAGCTTATGACTGCTGTTCAGAAACAGATTGCACCACTGCACACTTTTATTTCAAGGAGAAAAAGTTTCATATCAATATTTTACTTTTATTGATGAGAATGAATGTCTTTTAGAACTTCATTGGCCATTTATATTATTTCATCTATGTGCCTGATTATACACTTCACCATTTTTAAATTTGATTCTCTTTTCTTTATAAATTGTACAAGCTCTTTATCTATTATGTATGTTATATATTTGTCAGTTATTTATATTTCAAAAATTTTCTTCCAGTGTGTTGTCTTAACAACTTATGCTTTTGCCCTCTTAAATTGCTGTGCAGTTGAATCTGTTTGTCTTTTCCTTTGTAAGATTCCAGATTTCACATTATACTTAGAAATGCCCTTCCTACCCCAAGACTCTAAATGTATTCATTAGTGTTTTCTTCTAGTACTTTCATTACTTAAATGTTTTACATCTACTATTTATAGGAAACTTTGTATATGGCATGTTTGGGGATCTAGCTTATTGACATTCCAAACAGATACTTCAGTTAAGTTCATTGAAAACAATAACCTATTCTTTCTCTGGAATTTGAATTCCATTGTCTGTGGATCATTTCTGCTCTATTGCACTATTTACCAGTTTCTTTCAGAGCACGTAGTTTCATAATGTAATGGTTTAGTGGAGGCTCCCTTCACTGCTACTTACTAACTTTCCAAAGTCCAGTTACTTTACTGCTTTTCGGCTCAGTGCCCTCAACTGTAAATGATGATAATAAGTATACTGTTCACCTAGTAGGTTTTTTGTGAAAATAAATGTGGTAATACATATATTTAATACAGAACAGTGCTTGGAAAGCTTGGTGAATGTTAGCTGTACCAGCTGTTGTTACAGTAATCATTTTCTTCAGGGCCTATTGCTGTGCCTGATTAAAAAAATATATGACTTGAAGGTTAGAAACATGAATGTAAATTATTGAAGGGAATGGAAACCACTTGTGAGGAAGAGAAAAGAGCATAAAGTTTTGATGTCCTCTTTTAAAAATGGAGAGGGATTGGGGCAGACTCTCCCAGTGTTTTATCCTGAATCTATGCTTTGTTCCCCCCATGGCTATGTAACCCAGAAAATAAGTGTCACAGTAATAAAGTTCGAAAATAGTTTTCAGCCCTTCAATTTAATTAAATGAGTACTATTATGACAAGTTAATTAGACATCCATAAAGTTGCTAAATATATATCATTGAAATGTCTATGTTCCATATTTTATTAAACATCAATTATGATCACAAGAAATCTGTAACTAGTAAAATGGATACTGCTTATATGTTAAGTATTCAGGAAAATAATTCATTTGAGCTTCAGATATTCAGATAGGAATGTTCCCTAGTCTCAGCAGCTCCAGTCTATGTTGGAGCAGCCACAGGAGTATAAAGTAAAATGCGTGCCTCTAATTTATGTGTTTTCCAGTTGTTGACAGTGAGCTGAATGGACTCGTGCTAGTGTAATGGCAAATGTCAATCCAAGTTATCAAATTGTTGATCACCCAAAATTGTTATTACCGCCTATAAATGCTTCTCCATCCAAGAACTCAGATTCTCAAGAAAGTAATAGGAAATTAGGAAGCTATAACAGAGGTGGGCACTCTAGCCAGTTATGTAGTGAGACTGGCTACAAACTACAAGATGTATGGAGATTGGCTGTCTATTTCATCTCTCAAATTCACTCCCTGGGTGTCTCCCGCTGAGCCAGTGCTCTTCAAACTGTGGTCCCGATCCCTGCACCAGACTCACCTGGAATGCCTTTTAAAAACACAGATATCTGAGTAATGCTGAATTAATTAATGGAAAGAATTAAAGTATGATTTAGATTATCAGTTATGTTGGGGCTGAAAATTGAAATACTTTTAAGCAAATAACATCGAAGTAGATATCACACACACACACACACACACACACACACACACACACACACACAAATAACAACACTGTGGTTCTTTGTTTTCATTATTTTTAATTTAATATTTTTATTTTAAATATTGAAGATATCAACCATGCTACTCTCAGTGACTGTTCTCCCTACTGAAATAGATGACCTTACCTGCTTGAATAGGGTCTGAACACCAAAACCTCTGGTTTTATCCCTGCCTACTTTCTGGAGGTTGACCTTGCTCACTGGCGCTTAGGGCTTCTAGCTGGAGTGTCCCCTTCAAAACCACAGTGTTTCACAGAAGGACCACTGACACAATCTGCAGATCCCTGCTCCTGGGTGCTATCCAACAGCTCAGAAGTCAGGGTTGCTAATACAAGCTTGGCCTTACAGCTGAATTGTTTTCCAATGTGGTTGCACCAATGCATTCTCCAGTAGTAGAACTCCTTAGTGGTATTTGAAGTGTTCTATAGCCTCTTCTCCAATGCAATTCACACTCACTTATCACACTGTTTATACTGATTTTTGCCAAACAGAACGTATGAATTGAAGCACTTATTGTGTGACTATCTGTGTTTTAAATATTTAACTTCCAAGAAATCTCAATCAAAGGTAAAATATTCCTTTGGAGTAATGCATATCTGGGGTTGATGGTGTGAGGTGAGGTTGAGAGCTACCAGCTCTGCCCAGCATCTCAATCAACTCAAGGATGTGACTTGATTATTATTGCCTCTGACACATTACAGTGTCATTAGCAGAAAAGTCATCTCTTAAACACATTGAACTAAACTCAATTATTGTAATTGATTACCAGTCTAGCTGTAGAGATTTTGCTCCTTCAGGGAAACTGACAAACATTTTGCCCTTTTAAATCCTACATTTAGAATCACAAGGCACAGTCAATAAGTGTTTTGCAAGCACTAAATTCACCATCTTTAATGATGACAGAAATCTCTCTGGGTAGATGAACTGGCTGTTGATCATAGACTAATTGTTAAAATGGTTTTCAGTAGTGGTATTGATGAATGGAACTTAGTCCTCGCAGGTTAAATTCGATCATGAATTAAGGGAACCTATTCTGGATGTTAATTTATCCAAGCCCAATAGATCCTCGATTTATTGCATCTCATTTAGTAAAGCTGAAAGGATATCTGGAAAAATGTGTCAGTCTGGGTTCTCTTTCAACTCTGGTTCCTTTGAACTGTAATCCTCAAAATGAATAATATTCTGATTCATAAATAAAATTAATTATATGTGCATTCAAGTTAATATTTAAGAATGTTGTTAACCTCATTTTCTAAGATAGTCTACTTTCGTCTCCTAGAACATAGAGAGAATTTCAGGATTTTTATTTCCTCGATTCATTGCATTCTAGGTCCTTATAGATCTTAGAGCCTCTGACCTGTCCAGGGAGGATGTGCTGCTCTGGCTTACCTGAAGGGCGTGTGGCAGGTATTACACAGCACTCTAACATGGCTTGTACTTTTCCTCTCTAACCTCATTTCTTCTCCTCGATACTGCTCTCTCTCCTAAGCACTCTCCCCTATTACTTAATGATGAGCAATATTTACTGTCCTCTGTCTCAAACACCACTTTTGTTTATGCCTCTATGGCTTTGCTTGTTATTCCCTTAGACTGGAATGTAATTCCCTACTTTATCCTCATGGTGGTCACTGCCTCACATCCCTAGAGTCATCTTCTGGGTGTCTACTTCGTGAAGTCTTTCCTGGTCCCCTGTTTACTGTCCTCAGTTAGATCAACCACCCCGTGGCTTGTACCCCCGCATTATGGGGCATACTCTCCCATCACACTTGTCTCTTATCACTCTATCCTACTTATATGTTTATATCACTGGCTCCTCCTGCTGCACTGGAATTTCTTTGATGGTGTAGAACCAAGGAGAACATCATAGTAAATTAGCATTCATTAACACTTTCTTGAATAAAGGAATGAATTCATTAGTAAAACAATGGGTTGGAAACTATTCTCTTAGGGTGGCATATATCTATTTCCCCTGCCTGGAATATTTTTCCCATGGATACCCTAGCTCAATCCCTCACTTCATTCAAATCTCAAAGGCAACCTCCTTAGAAAGTGTCCACTGCCATCTTGTTAAAACAATTCTCTATTCTGCTATCATTTTCTTCATAAAAGCTATCAGCCTCTGACAATATGAGATATAGTGTATGTTTATTTGATTTTCATTGTCTCAGTCCTTCCACAGAAGAGGGTTTGGAAAATTATTTTTTCTGTAAAGGACCAGATAGTGAAGTATTTTAGCCTTCATGGGCCAGACCATCTCTGTCACAACTACTGAACTCTGCCATTGTAGCATGAAAGCAACTATAATGCATAAATAAATGGACATGCCTGCGTTCCAATGAAACTTTATTTACAAAAGCTGGTGGAGGGAGCTCTGGCCCATGGGAGATGTCTACACTCAATGTGAGCTTGTTGTGAATCTCAGCCATATCCTAGGTGCCAGGGATATAGAAAGCTTCTATTAAACAGTTACTGAACAAGTAGTAGATAAATTTGATCCACCATAAATAATGAAAGAGACTGATTTTGACTGAATTTGAAAAATTAATTTCTGCCAATTTGAAGGAAAATGGCAGAAAAGATCTTCAAATGAGCAATCGACTCTTCTAAAACATGAAAGCCTTAGCCACGGTCTCACTTAGCTCTTAAATTTAATGATCTTCTCCCTCTTGTCAATTTTTCTGTGTGTCTGGGACATTTGCTATGCAGATAATTTTGACCAAAGATAGAAGTTTGCTGAGAACACTTTGACAGAGAGAAAAAGAGACAACCCTCAGTTAAGATTAGAATATTTCCATTAAATTAGGCAAATAGAAATGGATTCCACAGTGGTCCATATATAAACCCAAAGTCTTCATCATATTTAAAGATTTATATGTGTAAAATGTGTTTCATTCAGGAAGAAATGTTAATAGATTTTTGTCTTGGGGTTTTGTTATTTGTTTTTTGAGAACCATTGGTATAAATATAAGTGTAGTTGATGTATTATAAATAAATATTAGTTGAATAAATTATCTCAGTGCTGTTCCCAATGCAGAAATATTTATTGCTCTAGGCTAAGAATCAAAAAAGCAGCTAGAATTAAATTTTTCGCTGAAAGCCAGGACAAAGAGACTCCCCATCAGTGCCATCCAAGGGGCAGCGTTTGTTTCATGAGAGTTACCAGGTTGCTTCATGGAAGAGAGAGGCAAGATGCATGGTTTAGAGTCCTAGCAGGAAATGGATGGATGTGGGCACAGTGAAGGAAACCAACAAGTCCCATTGAGGAACCAGGAGACTAGCAGCAGCTGGGACCTGTTAGCATGGAGCACAGTGAGCTCTGGAACCATGGAAGAGGGGCTGATGTGACATGAACCATAATCAGAGTGATTATGGTCACTCCAGAACTTTTTCAAAGCATGGAGGGGGCAGGAGTAATAAATACCTTGACCTCTCTGCCTTCTCTGTACCCCACTTTCTCCTGCCAGCACCTTCCATTGTTTGAACCCAATGGAAGCCATATGGTAAGGGACCAATGTGAGGACACCCATAGGAGCAAAGCTCCCAGGACACAGAGGAGGAAGAAAAGGAGCCAGCCATGGATCTGGGCCTGGGTGGTAGTGAGGTTTTAGTTCACATGTTCTGGGCTTAGAACAGGGGAAGCACAAGCAAGCAAACAAAACCAAACTGGAAAAATAAATGCATAAACTTTGGGCATTAATGTAGTTTTATGTCTAAGGACACTAAATTCTCTAGGTAGGGGCTAAGAATAATTACTTAAATGCAGAAAAGATTAAGAGATCATAAGTTCTTACTTAAAACAAAACTGTTAGCTCACACCTTTGGTCCTGTGATTTCCTTACCAGCTCCTTTTAACTTCTATCCGACATTCTTAGTCATAGAAGTGAGCCCTTTCTGCTGTCCAGAATGGAGAGAATCCCCACTCCTTTAGTTCTTACAGCTGAAATAATAAAAAAATGTTAAATTGGCAACAGACTGGTTTAACAGGGGGGAAAAAGCAATTTAATACGTGCATATGGGAGCACCATAATATGATGCTCAGATTTTTTTTTAAATGATCAAATTACCAAACCATACATTTGTGAAAAAAATTGACAAGATGAAGAAAGTCAATGCTCATCAGAAAAGAATCTAAGTGAGATTTAGGTGATCCTAAGTGAGGAATACAAAGTTTGGGTTTGCTTAGTAAATTGGTAAAGGTCTTACCAGGTTTGTTTATATGAACTTTCTGCTCTGGATTCTTTTAACTCTTGGGCTCTAAGGTTGTCTCAGCCTCAGGAGTAGGCCGGGCACAAGTCACATGGCAGATTTATTTCCTGCCTTTAGGGGGACAGAGAGGTCAGGATTTTCTTCTTGCACAGGCAATTTCTTAAGTAACTTCAATTCAAAATAATCAATATGCTATTGTGGAATATCTTGCGGCAGCCTGGCCTGGGCCCTGACACGAACTTCAATTTCAGGTTTCTAAAAATGCCACTGAGTATTTCTGAATATGAGAGCTGGCCTTTTGAAGAGCTGTGGTGAGCTGTGTAATATCAGTGATTCTGTTTGGGCTTACACCGTAAGTCAGGGATGCTCTGGATCATACAGAACAGAGATCTGCCCATTGTACATGTATATACATGTACCCCTGGTGTATACTTGTTTATAACTTATATATACCTACTACTGTAAAAATATATTATGGAGAGTATAAGGCATATATAAGAAAGATGTTATAATAAGATAAAATAAGATGAAGTACACATTGTGATCACTTGTAAACATTTTGCTATCACTGCTGCATTAACAATTATTTAATATTTTAAATGACAGCAAAGTGATTGATGATGCTTATTATTTTCAGGCATCTTGGTTTCTCATTTCATTGAATAAAAATTTGAAGGTCTAGTTGCAAGTTCAGCTTATTTCTTTACTTGGTTTTAATCATTGTCATTGGAGGAAAAGAAAAACACAGAAACATCTGAAAAGGCAAACGGACAGAGTATTTTGCCAGCTTGCTCACCAGATCATGAAATACTATTTTTCAATCCCATCTACACAAGCGATTATGTTGACATTTAGGTGGAAAGTTTCTGTATTCCTTGATGTCCTTCAACTGTTCTCATGAGCCAAATGGAAAATGTTGTATTTTTCTATATTTAACAAATGAATTCACAATCCACTGAAATTCTTCATTTGGCTGATTTTTAAACATATTAGAAAAATTCATTTCCAAGTTTTCAAAGGCTACTGTTTTTATAGATACATATTTGCATATTTTTCAATAAAACCAACAGTGCTACAATCATTTCCAAACATCTGTTTCCCTACATTCTTGCCACAATCCAAATTTCTTTTATAAAATAAGTTACTTTCTCATTTATTAATATAATATCTCCTTTACTCTAAAAATGTTTGAGTTCATTGTCACCAGGTAGTCAATAACCCCTGCATAGGACAAAAAATTTTCATAGCCACTCTACTGCACTGTAATGGTTTTGTTCCAAAGGCAATCATATTGTTGACACACTAAAGTACTTCTGTTTCTTTGGAGCCATAGCTTGCATGGAATTTTTTCAAGTTGGGGGCCGTCTCTCAACTTACTCTAGAACCCTTGTTTTGTTCTAGTCAAAGCTGTTCCATCATTTTACATTTTTGTATATCTGTGCTATTATCTCAGCATCCTAAATGTTATTTTATAATAAATTCTGGTATCTCGTACAGCTAGACAATCAGAGCATTTTTCTAATTCAGAGTGTTCTTTGATACTAAATAAAATTTAGAATTCTTTTTATCAAATTCTTTAAAAGGGCTGTGGAGATCTCTCTACTAGATGGCATAAAATCTGTAAATTAATTTGAAGGGACCTGAAATCTTTATTTTTAGTCTGCCCATTAAGGAGCAGCTTCATTTGTTTCAAACCCTCCTAAAAGTCTCCAACAAGATTCCTCTAAACATTTTACAATTTCTAAGCTGAAGCATTCTGGATTCTCTTGGCCTTTCAAGTGCTATGTAGGTTTCAAAGTGCAACTAAACAATTCTATATCTTTAAATTCTCCTGACATGTTTTGGGAATTGACTGACAATGGCCTATGTAATTGATTCCTGAAGGTTATGTTCTTCTGAACCCACAATATGCCTATATGTGAAGGCAAAAAACATGAGTCTCACTAGTTTTGTGAGCTGGAAACATATTATGTGCAGTTCTTGATGTTTGTATTAAATTTAACTCATCTCCTGTGGCAGGATTCACATAGGCTCTTTTGAGTCCCAAAGACTGAGGCTTACCAGATTTGCTCAAAAAAAAAAAAAAAAAAGTGGAGCCTGAGTATAAAAATTCCTATATAAGAAAGATGGAGTCCTGTGGACAGATGAGAATGGAAATGCAGTGGCCGAGCCCCCAGCCTTCTGGGAAGCAGGACTAGGAGGTAGTTCCAAATGCGAGAAGCTTTAGGGTCCTTATTAGCAGGAGCCTGGGCTCTCCTAGCATAACATCACTCTATCATGTGAATTCTCTCCAAGTTTCATCACATCTCTTCCAACTATGCTTTCTCCTTTCTCTCAAAGGTTCTGTTTACCTGTAGTTTCTGTTTTCTCTATGGCACATATAAATCTTATCCCTAAACTCATGTGTATCATCATGTTATATTCCTGCTGGTTAGCAGTGCAAATATAATCATGTTGAATGTTCAAAAGTCATGAGAATCTCTTCAGAGCAGAAATCCAAGCAGCCTTTGTGGCCTTCAGTCCATGTTACCTAGTCCTAAGATACCCTAGTCCAAGCCTGCATGGTCCCCTGAAGTTCACTGATTCTGCCATTTCTTTAGGCTTAGCCTGTGTGTGGGTTTTAGTACCCTGCTAGGCATACCACCAAGCTCTCTCTCCTGAAGTTTCTTCCACCCCCACAGCATCCTCTGCCTTTGCCTCTTCAGCCACGTTGCTCAGACTTTTTCAGAAAACAAATCTCTGGAATGAAAGTTTCTTGCAGTCAGCTTTTGCTTTGGCCCTAGTAAATACATCTCCCTAAGGTGAGGGACTACACAGACTTGCCCACCTTATTACACCTGGGGGAGGAAAAAACTTAGAACCAAGAAAAAATTTGTTCCGTATGTTATTTTGCCACATATATCATCATAATTTTGACCTGCTGGAAACCTATCATGGAGTCTAACCTATCTTTCAACCTTTCTACGTGGTTACCTGTCAACTGTAACAATACAGGCTTCTTTCTTTTTCCTTCCTACTTACATTCTTGTCCTTGGGAACTCTACTTTGCCTAGCTTAGCAGTTTTGCTTGGAGCTTTTCTTATAAAGATTCCTCACAGGCCACAATAGGGCTAATGAACTGTTGACCCTTGAGTTGGGAACCACCACTGCCCCAGTCCAGTGAAGAATAGCTGCCACGTCAACAGGGATAATAAGGGCAGGAGTTTCCTTTGGAAGCATCTGTGGTATTTGTCCAGTTTAACATATTTAATCATGAATGATGTGGGGAATAAGGTTGGTTGAGAGAATCTTTTGGGGATGTGGAATATCAGAGTTTTAAAATAATATTAAAAACACTATTTACATATTGTATGAGTGAGTGTTTGGTGCAAAACCAACAATTCCCGAAGTCAGTGTTGTAAAACAATCATTATTTCTTATCCCTCATTCAGCTGGTTGGTCAAGGCTGGGGGCGCTGGGCAGCTCTGCTCCTTTGGGCTTCTCACTGAGGTGCCAGCTCTGGTTGTTCCACCTTTGTCCATTCTGAAGATATAGCAGCTACCTTGAGGTCTTCTCATGGTGATGATGGAGAAGCATGAGCTCATGGCCAACTACACAAGCGTTTTCACTTCTCACATCTGGGCTCTACCATGCTTCAGGCAGTGAGATGTTAACAGAGTCAAGGAGGAAGAAATATGTACTATGGGCAGTAGGAAGGCACTGAAAATTAACATAGTATCCAGTGGCAAGCCGCATCCTAGGAAGCAAATGAAGAATAATTCAGTCTATCATCCAGACTAGTGCTACCAAAGTGGGAATATAATATATCTATGTTTAATGTTCTCATGTAGTCACAGCTGGCCTTCCATGAAAGGTGACACCAACGGTGACCTTCTTAAGTAGCATTCAGGTACTCAGGAGTATAGGTTTACTTATACTTTTTTTTCTTCCATTCTCAAGTACCCTGGTGTCCCACTTGCCACCATTTTCTAGATTTCTTAACTCCACAACAAAAGTAATAGCTTCTAAATTTGATTCTTCCTTCTAGAATTTTCCTACATAGCACATATCCAAAACAGGATCTCGCTGGCTTCAATGAATACATGGGAAACTGGAATGATTTAAGGTTTCCTTACAGGGTCCTTCATACTAGTCAAAGTAATTCTGTGTGATACATTGGATCTATCTGTCTTTTATTTCTGCTGAGGAAGAGAGGCTCCAAGGTTAAAGGAAAGTGCTTGCCTGCCGTCATGGGGAGTTAGGCAGCAGGATTACCATCATTTCTTCTGAAATGAATCTGTCAGTCTGGACACAGATTCCACCATAATTAATAAAGTCTGTGTTTTCAGATCATAGATTCCTGGCCTATTTGTGTGTGTGTTGGAGAAGGTTGGGAGCTGGGGCCAGAGGTTTGTGTGCTCATCAGTTGTATTCTTCTAGTCTCAGCATCCGAATTCATTGAAGCATGTTCAGGACATTAAAAAAAAAAAAAAACACTGCTTTTTCAGCCCATTTTAAAAGGACTCAAGCATCTTTATAAAAAATCTTGCAAGGAGAGAGCCAAAAAGTGCTAGCCTTAATACAAAGAACAAAATGATATTTCATGGGGGAACATTTTTGTGTAGATTCATTCTTGCTGGAAAAAAAGGCAGTGGTTGATTATTTTTAGATAATTTATTCTGAAAATATAACCTGTTGAGCAAGAAAATAATACCATCAGAAGGTTATCCTCAGTGCAAGCCAATCAAAAAGAATGAAAACATAAACAACACACAAATGATAGCACAAGCAGTGACCACAAAAACATACATTTGTTGTGTTTTAAACCTTATTTGGGTGGGGAAATGACAATGAATTAAGAGGAACAAACTGTCAGATTCTCTGTTGACACACAGGATGGCAGCATCTGACATAAAAGGGCCTGCTCCTGTGTCCCACCTTTTTAAAATGAGTGCTTATTTTCCCCATGACCCAGCTTTCTTACCAGCCCTGGGTTCCATGTTCACTTAGTGGTCCAGGAACATGGTCAAGGAAATCTTACCAACAACAATTCAGTCGCTGAAGAGCCTGGATTTTATTTTTATTTTATTCTTCTATATTCTAATACATATTGCCTCCTGTATATCTATTTAAATCTATTTACTGTGTCACTGATTTTGATATGATTTTTCAAATCGAAGGCCTCAGAGCTTCCCTAGGATTTCTGAGGCATTTTGCTGAGCATTGGGCTATAGGTATTTGAAACTGTATTGAGTTTGTTTTCACATTTTCAAATTAAGTGAGTTGATTATGTCTGAAACCTATTCCTTTTTATTCATTGACCTGAAGAGATAAAAATAATAGCTCTTGCTTTTTGAGTGCTTCATATGTGCCAGACATTTTGCTAAGTGCTTTATATTTACTCATTCATCTAATTTTCACAACTATCTTATGAGATCATTACTCTTATTTTCACCATTTTCCAGATGAGGAAACTGAAGCACAGAGTGATGAAGTTATTCATACAGGTCACACTGCTGGGAAATAATGGAGCCAAGATTCAAATCCCAGGAGTCTGGCTCAAAAGTGTTAATCCAAACAACCATCTTGATTCTCAGATTCACCCTATAACTGGGCATTGGTGTGTTTCTTGTGCAAACCAGAAAGTATTAGCTCCTTGGAGAGAAAAATGCCTAATGCACTTTGGATATATCAGGACTTGCATTAGATAAGGTGCTTGTAGGTTGATTCTCACTGGAAACACTCTGCGTGTGAAGGAAGAAGTCCCCACCTATCACTTCTCTACCACTCCCCTCACCACCTCCAGCCTCCCCCCCACCACTGACTGGCTTCCTGGCTGTCCCTTAAGCATGCACTCACCAGGACCTTAGCACTGGATGGTCCCTCTGTCGGAAATGCTCCTCCCACAGGCATTTCCCAGACCCCTGATACCACACTGCAGTACCTCCACGCAGCAGCTATCTATCCTTCCTCCCCATAGTATTTTCTTCTTAGCGCTTATAATGACTTGATATGCCAAAAATTTTACTTCTTTATTAGTTTATTCTGTCTCTGAACACTAGAGTAAACATTTTATTTTTATTATTCTGCTTTTGTTCCCATCATGTCCCCAGAACTGAGAAGCCAGTGGGCATTCAATAAACATTTGTTGATTAATGCATTGTGGAGTTGTTTTGGAGAAATAGATAAACTAACATATGGAAAGCATTTTGGAAAATGCTTAGCATGAAATTAGTGTTTAATAAATACCAGGTATTAATAAAATAATAATATGATAGTTATTAAATGAGTAATGAATTAAAAAGTTGATACTATTACTTTATCATGTAGTAGGAAGAGGATAATCAAGTTACAGATGATTTCAGTATTTTAACTTTCATTTACAATGGATGCTAGAGGCAATCTTTGGGATATCACCTGTGTCCCCTTTTCTTTATTGGGAAGGTGGTATAGTACCCACTCTTCCTGGGCAGATGAATGCCCCCCAAAATCTTGTCACACTTTGGAATCACCTGGGGAATCTTTTTAACACATGACCCTGGCTCCCACCGCCAGATACTCTGATGTCATAGGTCTGGGTATTAGAACTAAGTCATGCTTCCTGGGTGGTGCTGAAGTGTAGAAAAGGTTGGGAATCACTGCTGGAAACTTTTCAGAGACCTGGCAGCTGCTGCCAGGTCATCCCCAGTCACCCTCTGCACTTGGAATTGAGAGTTCTACCAGCCAGGGTTCAAGTCTCTGTTCTGAAGCAAGGGTGACCATTAGGGAGTTACTTCATTTCTATGGCCTTCCTTATTTTGAACATGTCTTCTGTGGATTATGGTGCAAACTCAGAGCTCAGGGCCCAAATCTAAAACCATGGATTTCCTCTCCCTTTTGCTCTTTGCTCCATCTGGGGATAAGAGGAGCGACTCATTTCCAAAGGGAGCTCAAAAACTGCACACTCTGAGCTGGGGCTGTCTTACAGAGTGGACAAGAGAACAGAACAGTGTCCACCCCCACCTCGAGTGGCCCCATTCTTCCCTAAGCACTCGCAGCCATGCCTGTTTCAGGCCTGTGAGGGATTAATGTCAGGAGGTCAAGTTCCCACCCAGTGAGGCCTGCTATAGGAAAATCAGATGCCCTCCCGGTGTCCTGGTTCCTGGTCTTGACTTCCCCATCTGACCCACGTGTCTTAGGCCCTTTCTGCCCAAGGTTCTACTCTAGACACTGGGGTTCACTCTGCATCGGTTTTGTTTGTTTAATCAGGGTTGAATTCTGGTCTGCCAGGGCTCTGTATGTGACCCCCTGCCTACTGGGTTCTGTTCACCTCCTTTCATGCCAGGCTTGGTGCACCACCTTGGAAGCCATATCTAATCTCTAGGTTCACAGAAACACCTGCAGTCCCCATCAGACAGACCCCTTGCTCTGAGCCCAGTACTCTGCCTCTCTGAGCTTAACTAGTTCTAGAGTAGTGGTGGAACATTAGGGATAGCACACGACTAGGGCCACCTTCACAGGCATGTGACCCATGTAGTCACACACAGCCCTAGCCTGGGTTTCATATTCTGCCATCTTGAGCTTCTTAATCATGTTTGAATGAAGGGCCCCGTGGTTTCTTTTACATTGTCCTTGCAAATTACATAGCTGATCAAGCGTGTGATACCTGGAATTAGAAGACCTGGTTTAAATAGTAGCTGGCTCACACCTGAGAAGACTGTGACCTTGGCCCAGTTATTCTTCCTCTCAGCATGTGCAAAGCGAGGAGTCAGGTGAGCTCACCTGGGTCCATCGTAGGGGAATTCTGAACATGAAATAAGATAACAGATGAGTGTCAGCACAACATGTTAGCTGTCAACTAACACTTCTCTTTGCCCTAATGTTCCAGATCACAAGCTGTTCAATCAAAAAAGACATTTCCTTTCTGTTTAGAGGGGATTTCAAACTTTATTTTCCTAGTCAGTGATATATACCTAAAGGACAGATCCTGGAGGGTTTTCATTGATTTTTCTTACTTCTTATTAATTACACAGAAGGACAACGGGATTCCTCCTTCTCTGCCTTTCTTCATTACATTTGAACAATATGTTGACCAGACAGCATATAGGGTAGCATCTTTCAAGGTATTTAAAAATGATCTGGTTTTACTTATTGAAGAAGATTAGAGAGAGAAAATTTAATTAAGTCTATGTCATTGAAATAATCTTGGCTTACATTACTTTAAGGAGATTTCTAGAGTCCATACTAATAACTCTTCCCTCTGAAGGAGTCTGCCTTAGCTAATATGCACAAGTGAAAACTTCATCAACTGTCACAGGAGTTGGTTTTTGACCTGACACTTTGGCACACCAGCCATGGGCCCTGAGCAACAAGAAGCTACTATTTTGATCTTAGTTTCCTTCCTGGGAAATGATGAAAATAATACCTTCTCTGCTCCCTCATTCTCAAAATTGTTTTGTGGATCAAAAAGATATTTGCAGAAGCATTTAAAAATGTGTCAAATGCTATAAACATTTCAATTTATATCATTGATAAAGATTTCTGAAGTTTAGATGTTAACAAAAAGATTCATTGAAATCGCTTGAAAATTTCTCCAGAAAAGAAATGGCCAAGTTTAATTTTTCAACTTCTTTGGAAAAAGGCAATGTATTTGACACCAAGATAACCTACTACCACCAAAATGATCCCTGTCACTTCAATTTCACTGGAGCCAGAAGCCATGCACATTACCTAGTAAATATCCATAACTCTGAGGTTCTTTCTCAGCATCTCAGTTATAATTTGACAGTTTTCCACAAAGAAATATCTTTTCTTTCACTTTTTAATTTCATTATTTAAAATCCACTTTGTGCCAGGCACTGTTCTAGGCCCGTGGAACAAATCGGTCAACGAAACAAAGTTCCTTGTCCTCGTGAAGCTTACATTCTAATGTGGAGAGCAAAAAAGTAAAAATGAGCAGTAAAATGAGTCTATTACACAGCACTTAAGCAAGTGATTAGTACTATGAGAAAACAAAACTTAGAAGAAGGTACAGGCATCTGGGTGGGAAGGAATAGGGTTGCATTTTTAAAGTGTGTGACCAGGATAGTCCAAGAAGGACACAATTGAGCAGAGATTTGGAATAAGTGAGGGCAAGCCCTACACGTATCTTCAGGACAAGGATTTCAGTTTGGGGGTACAGTTGGTACAAAGACCTAAAGCGGACATTGGCCCTGGTTTCTCCAGGACCAAGAAGCCCACCCAAGAAGCATGACTATGGGTCTCTCAACGCCTTTCCCACTTTACACCAAGTGAAGAAGGTTTCGAAGCTGGAGAGAATGTAATTACCAGGTGATGGCCTAACTCACACTGATGCCCCTTTTCTCTTGTGTGTGCTCCTCTCACAGCCCCATGACACAGGTGATCCCATTTGATGATCCTCGGTTAGAGAGCTGCCAAATCATCCCTCCGGCCCCACGGAAAGTGGAAATGCGGCGGGACCCTGTCCTGGGATTTGGCTTCGTGGCAGGGAGTGAAAAGCCAGTGGTCGTTCGCTCAGTCACACCAGGTAAGCACCCATCCCTGCTCCTCAGTCTCCCAGGCCCACCCGTCACACCCTGCCACAATGACTACTGTTCAGTTTCATAAGTTGCATACGGTTGCCCTGCAGGCTGAGGAGGCTACTTGGGTTTTCCTAACACCTAGATGGAGTCGGACCACTGGAGGGACAACTGGCTCTGCATACTAGGTTTAGACTACCAAATCCATTATCTCCTTTGACTTAGAAAAACACTGATCCATCATTTGTAACCATGGAAATGACCCATTTCTTAATGTGTGAATGGAAATTATAAGAAGCAGGCACTGTACTGTATTTAGTAAGCTCATGATGGTCTCCTTAGTGATCCAAAAGCAGGAAGTGGTATTTAAGTTATCATAGGATTTAGTCATTGGTATGGTAGGATATTGTACAAAGATGTTCTCCCCTCCCATCCCACTAGAGGCAGAAGGTATTTCCTCACCCCACTGCTCTTAGGCTGGACCAGAGACTGATTTTGGCCAATGGCGTATCAACAAAGATGATGTAAGCTAAGGCTTGCAATATGCTTATGCATTTGAGCTTATTTCTTGGATTTCTGCCATGGCTGTGAGAATTTCCCTCAAGTGGTTGCTACCCCTATAGCCTGAGTTCCAAAATGAACACTTAGGACAGCCAGCCTACAGCCTAGATCTTAGTCCAGCTTGAACTGCAGTGTGACACAGAACTGCCCGGCTGAGCCTGGCCTGGATCAGTCAATCTGAGGACCATAAGCATGAGGAGATATGATTATTGGATACCCTACTGAGTTTTGGGGTGGTTTATCATACACAGTAAACACTGTGATAGAGTATGTGGTAAATCCCTTAAATTCTATAGTATGATCAGATAGTTAATGTACTCTGCCGCAGTCATGCTCATTAGAGTGTACAGATGTTCCACCATCAACACAGTTGAATGTAATGCACTATGATCCAGTTGCCTGCAGTGGGCTGCCTTTGCCTGTCCTGGGACAATGTTCTTTTAAATATTCATTTCTTATACATATTTATGTACTTCTTTTAATAGACTTATGTTGGATTTATCTTCAGACCAAAGGAAGACATCTTCTGTGCTGTTTCTCTCTGGGATTTTGCAAATGAGTAGCAGAGTTCAGTAGTAAAGAACACAGATTCTGGCAACAGACTGCCTGGGTTTACTGGGTTGGAACCCCGTCTCTGCCCTTTATTGGATTTTTTAGCTTCCGTATTAATGCTCTAGCATTTCAGTTTGATGTAACTTCTCTATATTATCTGGATAATGAAGATCATAGTAGTGTCTACCTTATAGGACGAGGGAGAGAATGAAATATGTTCCATATACTTATTCCATAATAATAATAATTATTAAACTCTAAAGTATTTGGACAGCTGAGTTTTTTAGTTAAGAGAAATGAAAGCCAACTAAGTGAGCTAATACAAATTTTTTGAAGTTGATTTAATTTTTCAGTCTTTTATTATTTTGACACAATATGCCTCAGGGCGAGCACTACAGCTATAGTCAACCACTTTCAACTCATGCAAACAAGAATCTGTTTCCTTTTCTCTCCTATCATAGCCTCGCAACACAACTTCTTGCTCTGCCTGCCGAGCTTTTGATTTCATTAGCTATAGATCACATTTTAGTTCTCTGTGTGGAGTTGTAGAGCGTGATGCAGTTGAGAATTTTATCCTCAAAACAAAAGAAATTTGTTGTTTTTTATTAAAATAATACATACACTTCATGAAAAATACAATGCAGTAGATAATATAGATGAGAAAAGAAAAAAAAAAAAACAAATCACCTGAGCACCTACCACTCAGAATTAAGCATTATTATTGTATACACAGAAAGCATGTATATAGTAAATGATTCCATGTGTACATACACATAATATTATACATATATGTGTAGTATTATATGTATATGTATACCCATATTTTTTTCTAAATGGGATGACATTTGGCATGTTCTTTTGTACTGGTGCGACATTTTGACATCTCTGGTTATGAGATTCTTTCAAGGAGCTGTCCTCCTGGGAGCTGACTGGAGATTTCAAGTCTTATTTTTCAATCTCCTGGATTGCCACCCCATTTCTTCAGCCTCTTTCTCTCCTTGCCCTCTACTTTCTTTAGCTTCAGATACTAACATGTAATGTTAGACAATTTTGAGAAGAGTAGGAAGAAGAGAAAACAGAGGTCAAAGATTGCTTTTTCCAGTCATTTTTTATGATTGAAAATTCAGGTAAAATAAACAGTGTCTATCATAAAAATGACTCTACTGATGTTCCAAGTGATTTCAGCAGCGTGACCAGATTTTCTATGCTAGACAACCCAGGCTTTAGATGAAAGGGCAGGAGATGATCCTCTGATATGTGGCTATGCTTCATATTTTGGAAGGAAGTATATATTTCTCTCTCTAGGATTTTTTATTCAAATCTCTTGATTAAACATGAATATTTTCATTTGATGAAAAAATAGGTCTCAAATATGAATGTCCTGTTAATGAGCAAGTGCTTTTCTCATCAGAGTAGTTAACATCCATCATCCAAATAATTATTTTGAAAAAGATTCCATATTTGACCAGCATTTGATTTCTAACCATTTGTTTGACTGAACTGGAGTGATTGCTTGAACATTATCCAATAGTTATAAAAAGTCTCCCAAAGGATTATCAGAATTCCTTATGTATGCGAACACTGACACTTAGTCCCCACAGCTTGAAATGAACATCTCCTATCATTGATATGGGGACATGTTAAGGTTCCCCCAACTTTTCTTACTCCCCAGAAAGAAGATAAGTTTTTGCTTGAGGATGATTTGCTTGAGTGAAATATATGTGAAGTGTCTGGGTGGGTTGAGAACGACTGAATTACTTTGAGTTCCATGTTCTGGGTATGAAGTGCTCATTTCAATTACTAAATAAAGTAATAGTGACAATATTTGAAGCCTAATGTGTCAGCTTTTCCTGTTACCCACTGACAGACCTCTGGAAATAAGGTTAAAATTACAGCACCATGTCCTTACTTGAGAAGAAAATACATTAAACGTGAGGATGTTCCAGGTGTTGAAGTTATTTATTTATAGGTTTTATTTCATATTGATGTGAGCTTCATGCAGCTGTGGTGTTAACTTTATGTGTCAAGAAATCTGACAGTGACCAGCTTTTAAACTATAGGAGTGAGTTCAAATGAGATATCAGCCACCCTGAACTTGGAAGAATCAAGTCTTAAGCTGAGACTCAGTCCTACCCTTGCAGCCAATTCTTTAACCTATGTGAGCTCCAGTTATCTCATTATATGGAAGGGATTATAGCATTCAGGGACATTACTAGGCAAAGAATTTAACCCACTGCCTGGTGCATAATAAAGCCCAGTAAATAATAGTTCCCTACCTCCTCCTTGGAATAACAACTGAAAGAGAGAAAAGCAGCCCTTGGCACCAGGAGCTACCAAGCACTCACAGCCAGGCCTGGGTATTCTCCTGTTGACTGTGAACAGTTTCACTCAACATGAGCATCAGACAAGGCCTCCTGCTGACTGTGATGGATCAGGACCAAATCAAGAGTCCTCTGTAATCACAGGTGACCACAGACAAATCTAAGCACAATCTGCCCCACAAAAATGACCTAACAGCCTCATCTCCCAGCTGAGAGGAGTGACTTTTTTCTCAGTTCCAGCTTTAACTGTATTTCCTTCCTCCCATCTGTCAGACAAGAATTATTAAAATGCTCAGATCCAATTACCCTGACTTCCTGAGAGCAAACCCCCACTTTCTTGAATGATCCCCAGTCATAATGGGTAATTAAATGCAACTTTGTTCCACTCATGGTGTGCCGAGATTGTCACAGCTGTGGGCATCAAACACAGCTGATTCAGCTACCTGTTGGGGGAATTCCATCTTCTAGAAGTCGTAATACTCAAAGTTTAGCCAGTGCACCAGTAGCGTAAGCAGCCCCTGGCAGCTTGTGACAAATGCATTATCTCATGCTGCACCCTCCCAATCTACTGAATCAGTCTTCGGGCCAACAAGGTGTCCCGGGTGACATGTGTGCCCGGTAAAGTGTGAGAAGCGCCACTAGGCCTCTCAGTCTCAACCTTGCCTGGGAGATTTTGGAGAAATGTTAATACCTGAGTCCCACCTCCCAAGATCTAATCCAGTTGGCCAGGGTGTGACCTGGGCCTTGGATTCTTCCAGAGTCCCAGTTCTTTCTCGAAAAGCATATAAAGCACAGATGTTGAGAATGCCCAGGTGGGGATGGATTTATTTTTTTGCCTGTAGCACCATTTGTTCACAGTGAATTGTTATCAGTAGCGGAGGCTGTCGATGGATCGGCAATGGTCTTCTCACCTGCACTCACTCTCATTTGTCTCCAGGTGGCCCCTCGGAAGGCAAGCTGATCCCAGGAGATCAGATCATAATGATCAATGATGAGCCTGTCAGCGCTGCACCAAGGGAACGGGTCATTGACCTGGTCAGGTGGGTGACTCAATCTCCTGTCCCCCATCCTGCTGAGGAGGCTGCTGCTGCACAGCTCTGAGGCCTCATCCAGCAAAGAAAGGGCTTCCTGAGGGCCACTTAAGACAGAAACGCCACCTCTCGCATTCACCTTGAAAATGTTGGTGCCATTGACCTCTAGTATACAGACACGTGCTCCATTAACCAGAAAACACCTAACTGCTGATTCTGCATTTGCGTTCTAGGTGCATGTATTTCAGCTGAAATTTGTTTTTGACTACTATTTTTCTGTCACTATATCCAAAGGTTGTGTTTTATTTTCCTTCCAAAATTACTAACACATTGATATTCCATAATCAAGAAGATCAAACGCAATTCCTGAATTCAGTCTAAGTGATGAGTAATTTTATATACATAATCCCATAGCTACAAAAACATACAGTTCACTGATTTTTTTCATACTTGACTGAGTGACTCATTAACTGAGTTTTGAAATCATCAACCTAGGCAAAAGGATAATTGGCTCAACACTAGGACAGTTTAAAACATTTTTGCTTGCTTGGTTCAGTTTTATCATGGAAGTAAATCATTTGTTGTGTGATATTCTTAATGGGGCACCAGAAAATATATTTTTTGTGATGTTAAAATATTGGTCAAGAATCTTAGAAGCCTACTGGAGTTATACTCACTCAGCACATTTAAGGCAAAAAAGGCTGTCTAGAAGTTTTCCAAATGAAGCTGTGCCTATTATATGAAGGAATGCACCAGTCGGAACTCTTTAAACTGAGGAAGAGATCTATCATGTCTGCTCTCTCATAACAAAAAGGACATCTGTTACTTTGGAGGAGGCATTAGGCAGAGTATTTTTGAAATTTTCCAGAGGAAGTTTCTTTCTCAAGCCTAGTTCAGCTTCTGCTTCACAGGGACATGCTGGATGCTCCTGCATCCCTGAGAGAAATAGAAATAGAGGGCATTCACTTGCAGGGTGGCCAAGCATGGAAAGGCCCACATCCTGGGAAAGCCCTCAGTCCCAGGACTGTAAGTTCTCCAACTTTAGGCCTAACACAGTGGGGCATTCACATCTGGCTGCAAAGTCACACCTGTCCTCATAGGGCATCCAGTTCTCCTATGGTGTTCCTACACAGGAGTGGGCACCAAGGCTTGCGTCATATTCACCCTGTGTCAGGAGTGAGACCCACGAATACCTCCAGTCTTACTGTGGGCCAGGGATGTCAAAATCTGGAGGGAGATGCATGTGGGTGTCAGAAGGAACATCATTCATCAGGGCAGGCTCTGAGCTTGATGGGCTGGCCTCTTGGAGTGCCATGTGTGGGCCCAACGGCAGGTCATGCAGTCATTTTGTTTTCCCCTAGGCATGTGCCTCTGTGATCACTCCTATTGATTTCTGTGTCTGGAGGATGACAGAAGAAATAAAATATCTGTGTTTGGGTTTGCTGTGACTGAATTGCCTGCTGCAGGACAGAGATGGAGAAAAGCTATCTAAAAGTGTGATCATTTCCTAGCCATCCTTCCGGGGGCATTTAGAAAGATTTTTTTTCCTTCTGCTTTAATGTATTATGGAAGAAAAATGGCATCTCTGTAAATAAAAGTCTCTCTAGGACTTCATATGTAAAGGAGCTCAGTGAATATTTGTTGAATAAATGAACCAATTAAAAGAGGGTAGCAAATGACAGCTTGCAGCCTAGATCCAGCCTGCCACCTGTTTTGCATAGCTCATGAGCCAAGAATGTTTTTTTTATCACTTTTGAAGGCTTAAAAAAATAAAAGAAGAATATTTTGTGACACATGAAAATCATGAATTTCAAACTTTGGACTTCAAACTTCAAACTAAAGTTTTATTGAAAAACAGTCATACCCAGTTATTGACTATGAATGCTTCCCGCGACAATAGCAGAGTCAAATACTTGCACCAGAGCCCTGTGACCCACAAATACTAAAATATTTACTCTGTGGCCATTGACAGAAAAAGTTTGCCAAGATTTAGGAGCTATGAAAGTAACCAATTGCATTTTCTTTGGTTAAGCCAAATTAGACTAAAACCTCAGATAATACACACAGAGAATTTCTCTCAAATTGGACTTGTGATTACTGCAAGATTCTCACATACTTGATAGAGAGATTGTGCTTTTTAAATGGGTCGACTGGAAAACATGGATGATTTTTAAACATCATGAACTACTCTGAGTACATAAAACTCTCTATCCCTTCTCAAGGCCTGGCCCCTCTTAGCTGGAAATCAGCGAGGTGATAGGACAGAGAAAGTTGAGGACTTCTTGCGATGCTACCTGTGGTTAGAACCCTCTCTTGGTGACTGGTAGCTGCTCCTCTGGCTATCGTTGGTTGTCAACACCCTTCATGTCACTGGTAGCTACATGCTGGCTCTCCTGTGAAACTTAAATGTAAGTTATTTGGTGGCAGGAACGGAAGGCCCCCTGAGGAGCCACCCTGCCACATGGTGATGTACATAGATGGTCTGGCTCAGGGTCTCCTGGGTAAGGCACCTGCAAGACCAGCTGCTCTTCAAGATGTCCACTTGACCAGATCACAGTATTGAGGAAGGAAACTTTCATAAGTCATGGCCCTTCCAGCCAGGTGACAGTTCTCTCTCCCACCCTTACTAGTCTTCTCACGCAGACTGGGAAAGGTGGGGGGAGCAGAAGGAACCTGTGGCTGGCAGTAGTTGATCACATCGTGCCTCTTCCTAGAAAGTTCTGCAGGATCCCTCTTGTTTGCCCCTCACTTTAGAATGTGGTCTGAGTGTCCACTGGCCAGTATGTCACTGATAGGTCATAGTCTAAATTTGGAATGTAGCTTGTTACCTATCAGGTAACCTGGATTCTAAATTCCACGAGAAAAGAGACCTTATCTGTATTGTCCCCTGCTATGTCCCCATGACCTAGCCCAATGCCTGGCTCATGGTGGGTGCTCGGTAACAATGTTTTCAGTGAGTGACTGGGGGAATCTTCAGACTTAAAAAAACTTTGCTAGTGAAAAAAAAACAACAACACATAGGCCTTGGATGTTACTGAGGTGGTAAGTGTGTCATCCTAAAATTGAATCTTTTAATCTCAGGACAATAAATTTATCTTTATAAAAGTGGCAAGGTACTTTATTTTAAGCAAATAAATCTAAGCACAACAACACTGCAGTTCACAGAGATGCAATGCAGCTGGTTGTGAAGTTCTTATTGTCTCTAGTACCTTCAAATTCATTAAACCAGAATTTTGAAATTATAATGTATTTCTCACTAATGAAAAAGTTCATGCATTAGAAAAATTTCCTGTGCTTTCCCATCAGTTTAGTCATCTGTCTACCATATGTATACTAACCGAGAAATTTAGCTCTTACATATTAATTTCTTTTTTATTGGGCTTCTCAGCCGATATGTGTGTTAACATATATATCTTACACAAAATAAATTCCTTTTCTATTATAATATAGTACACCATTTTCTTAGCCACCAAAGAAATTTGGAAAAACACTCATCATTTTAATAACACCATAAAATTCTCTCTTTAAAAATTGGCATCCATTTACTTGCCTGAGTGCTTTACTTTTGTTTTGTTCTTTTTTTTCCTTCCATTTCAGCATTTTCTCATGGATCATTTTTTTGTTTCTAGATACATTTGTGTTTCTTTGTGGATTATTTTTCTTATTTGATTGCTCTATTATAGAATTTTTTTTCTTGAGAAAATGAAAGCGTTTCTTGGAGACCAATTTACTTGCTATAGTAACCACATTTGGGTTTTTTTCCTAGATCCTCAAAAAGAACCATAATTGATTCACTGAAATTAGACAAGTTTCATTTATCTCATAGTTTCTTAAGTTAACCCTAACTCATACTTTCTAGTGGTTGAGGGACAAAATCTTTGAAGAGTTCATGCCCTTTGCAAATTACCAGGGCTTTCTTCTTTAGAAGTATCCAAGGAAAATTTCCCTTGGCTTTTCACAATTAGACAAATTAACTTAAGACAGTCTCTAAAATTTTATTTTAAAAAATTATGGGTTATAATTTCTCATAGACATTATGAATCATGCCCCATCTCCCAAGGCTAGGCAACCCAATTAAATTTTTTTGGAATTTAACAAGTATTGAGCACTAACTAGGTAACAAACATCCAGTAGGGCACTTGGGATGTATAAATACCTAAAACATGATTCCTGCCCTCCAGGAGGAGACCTCTAATTAATTGCACTATATTTATGACTGTGCAAGGCACAGGAGGAAGGTGGTGTTGGTAGTAATGTTTGGTGGGAATGGAGGGAGTGTCAAGGAATGCAGTGATGGTGGTAAGGGATAGTCATTGATCCTGAGTGGCAGGATTTATGCATGGAGGAAGGTGTGTAAAGTAGATCCCTGGAAACCCTAGACCCTCCTGATGAACACTCACTTTCCAACCTGCAGATGCAGAAATACCCATTTTCTGGATGGCTGTCATGAACCGCAACCTCAAAATTTGCTTCTGCCCTTCCTCAGTTGCCCCTCCAAGGTGGCATCAGAAGTCTCCTGGCTCATGTTAGACTGGAAGCACTCATATTTTTGGGATTGGAGATCCATTTGAGAATCTGAAAAATACCATCAATTTATCCCTCCACAAAGAAAAATCCACATGTATATAAAGTTTTGCATATAATATCAAAATGTTCCTTTACAACCACCTCCTTTCCCTTGACTATCTCCTTTTTAGAGCCCTGGAAACAGACTGAATATGCTGGCTCCCTTCCTTACTCTTTGTCTCTATCAGAAAGTAACATTGAAAAGCCAAGTATATGAGCAACTCAGTCTTACCCCTTTCCATCATGGCAATGGAAGCTGAGGGCTGCCCACCCCATAGTAAGAAGGCACAAGGGTAGAACTGAAAACGAGTCCTTCTCCCATCCTCTGCATTAGAGAAGATAGCCCTCTGGCCATCTTCTCTTATTACCTAAGTTGGTTGTTTCTGCCAATCCAATAAATGAGTAGTGCTATAGCTATGGCTACTTCTGTGGAAGATTGCCCACATCAATCAGCCCTTCTGTACTAATTCCATGGGAGTTGGAAAGCATTTCTGGGGAGGAGCTGGGTTCTTCTGATAAGAAAGTAACTGTAATAAGGTATAGGAATAGATAAGTTACTAATCATTACTGTAATTCACAAAGGACAAACCCACTACATTTTAGTGATATTCCATTTACCTAAGTAACTAACTCATGCCAAGCAATGTACAAATTTCATTTGAAGACCAGAAAGATTATTCCAACAACTCTAATGAGAATGCTCAGGAGCATTCATGACTTCCTGAAACAGATACATTCCCACAAATGACATGAGCCACTCACTACCACAATCAATGTCAAAGCTTTGTGTGTAACTTGTAAGGGTCACTTTTTTGACACTTCAGGCAAAAAAAAAAAAAAAAAAAAGAATATTATTGATGACATCCCAACAGATAATGATGATGAGAGATAACATGTATTAACTTCTTATTATATATTAACCCTCTGTTAAACCCTTTCATTCTTTAGTATCAAGGCCAGCTAATATTTACCTGGTGCTTATTATGCCCTGTCCTTGGTACTTGTTGTATGTTAACTCATTTAGTCCTCACAATGGTGAATAGGTTAAATGGTTACCTCTAATTTAAATATAAGGAAACTAAGGCACACGTGTCCAAGATCCCATAGCTAGGATAAAGTGGAATGAAACTCAGTATGGCTCCTGGGTGAACATTCTTAACCTGCTCATCTCTATATTTCGTACAACAGCCATGCAAGCAAGTACTGATTGTTGTACCCAAATTATGGAGTGGAAATTGAGGCTGAGAGAGATTGAAATCCTTACTCAACCTCAGCACAGATTACTGGGACGTGGTGGTCCAAAGGGGACAGACTGAGCTATCTGGCATATCAAGCCCTTACTTAATCAGCCCAGAAAACAGCAAAGCTGCAAATGAGTTCTAGAACATGGGTTTTAGTATCCATGCCCCACAGACACTTTTGTTCTTAGCTCATACCCAAATAGCCTGGTTTGCAAAGCAGTTGCCTTGATCTTGGTAGGAAGTGCTCAGGGCTACCTGCTTGTTGCAGTCGATGGGAGACTGGCAAGTTTAATAAGAGCAAAATAAACCATTTAGAAGGGACCCATCTAAAAATTAGATCTCAATTCATCTGTCTTTTCATCAGTCCCTCTTTATCAGAATTATGATGGAAAGTCAAGTCAAATCATGTTCCAGGGCTACTGTGTCTGCAAAAGAATATATTAAGAAGGTCACCTTCCTGTCTAATTTCAGCTGAGCTTAGATACATAATGTGCTTAGTAAAATAACAAAGCAAAGACCATCTACCAAGCATCTGGCATATAAAATATGCATGATGATGTATGATATAATAAGGCCTTATTATAGTAAGACCAGCAAGCAATTTCAGTGAAAAAAAAAAAAACACAAAAGAACAGCCCCTTGGTATGCTGACACTACAAATTGTGGTCTCACCTAATACACTTGCAGTGTCCACGTTTTCTGACAATTGCAAATTACAGAGCCTGGGGAGAAAGAGGTCAGCAATTCTAGAAAATGTAATGTGTAGGAAAACATTCTAATAAGAATAAAATTGAAAAGGGGATTTGAGTTCATTGTCCACAAAGGGTATAATGACATATAATGGTGGAAATTAATAAGAAAAATGGCTTCACCCAGATTATTTTAATGTCCCTCAGATTTTGTTAATGACCTACTTTCATTAAATCTGACCATTACTATAGATGCTTTTATGCAACTCATATATGGAAAATGACTGTTGAAGATTAAAGAACCAGAAAAAAATTTTAAACTAGGGCAAGTTTTCAGTGATCTCATATGGTTGATACTCCTAAATGTCTTAACGTCTTACTTGTATTAAGAAAAACATGGAAGGAGATCACCATTGGCCTTATGCCATGTTCTATTAAACCTTTAGAACTACAAATTTATAAAGTATTTCATGTCCTTTCTATAAGTAGCTGAAAAGACCCTCCAAAAAAGTCTTTTTGAGCTTGTGATCAAAACATGCCAAGGACTAAAGGAGAAGTCTCATTTCCCAGAGATCCCAGAAGGGACTCAGGAGCTGAAAGGCAGAGTGTACCTTTGAGACAATATGGTGGGTGAGGTGGGCAAGAATCTCAGGCCACACACTCAGATGTGTATGTATATCATTATTTATCTATTAACTGTAATGATCCACATTTTATTCCAAATCTCCTTCCTAATATATGGTCAGTTCATCCCATTTTCCATAGTACTGAGTCTAAATTTAGGGAAAACAGTTTAATGAGAAGAAGTGTTGGGCGAGGTGATGTATATTCACCCTTAGGCCACATCATTTATCTCTCTAAAATTCGCTGAGATATCTTTGTACCCATCTGGTTTACTTTTGATCACTCACCTAGGCAGGGAGCTACTGTGTCATCCCCTGTTCACCACTGTCAACCCTTCCTTAGCCACTTCTCTGTCATCTTAGGTACATGTGCCCTTCTTTAGCTGTACTTGGATGTATGATCATTTCTAGGGCTAATTCCCTCTGGCATCTTGTCACCTTCCCAGAGTTTAGGAAAGAAAGCACAGGTTGTTGTGCCCTTTAATCCCACGAGGCTGTTTGGGTGTTCCCAGCTGATTCTTTCTAAAGGATCAGCTTCTGCAAAGTGGAGCATGCCTGCTCTTTCTCAGGTATCCACAAGTCATTGCTCTTCTGCTTGCCCTAAGGTTCACTTCACCTCCCCATCCCCTGCCAAGTCCCCATTCTGATGCAGAGGAAGCTGTACTTTGATTTATTGAATATCTTTCCTAGCCTGTAGTTTTTACTTTGTTCCTAGAACCTAGCCATTTCTCTACTCCTGTAACAACTCTGTCTTGAAGTGATGAGTGTTATGTGGTCTGCTTGAAGAAGTGAGCAAAGAAATAGACCTGATTAGAGCAAAGAAATGGGGGTGTGGGAGTGGGAGGGTAACATGGGTAAATATTTCAAAATATCATCCTGCTACCAAATTAAAAAAAAACAT
The DNA here is from genome assembly GCA_030015415.1 of Cynopterus sphinx. Lineage (NCBI taxonomy): Eukaryota > Metazoa > Chordata > Mammalia > Chiroptera > Pteropodidae > Cynopterus > Cynopterus sphinx. The sequence goes on from CM057388.1 coordinate 4,522,671, forward strand.
GTGACCTAGAAATCAGAAAAATATGAATTAAAATTCTACCTCTGCAATGGATTAGATGTGTGTGACCTTAGGCAGAGACTTAAATTTATGTAATCCTCATTTCTTGACCTATAAAATAAAGACCTACCTCATACAGTTGTAAGGATTAGATAAAAATACAGTGAGTAAAGCCCTTAGCTGAGTAGGAGCATGTGATGAGGTCTTAATAAGTTTGAGTTGTTGTCTTCAACAAGGTCTTCACCAGCATCATCATCGTAGTTGAATGATTGTGAGTAAATCGCTTAAGTCTCAGGCTCTTGGTCTCCTAGTCTTTAAATGTAGATAGGAATTTGCATTTATAGCCTTTATCTAAGGATCCAATGAGATAATGCACATGAGAGCACTTTGTGACTTGTAATCCATTGGGTCATGGTGTCAGATGTTGTCATTATCACTCTTGAAGTTGCGTAGTAGAGAAATGGCCACAAACCCTGATATTCAGTCAAAACCAGTGAGGACCTAGGTAGAAATCTAGTCTTTTTAGGATGAAAACAACTTGAGCAATGATTTAAAAAAAAAATCCTGAAACTCAGGGTTTGCAAAGACAGCCAGGATTCACCCCAGGAATGCTAGAATCCAGCAGTAATTATCAGTGAACTTGACTTGGGGGATCACATAGGTATGCAGCAGTGTGATAAGGCAGTGGCTGAAAGAAGAGTGATTTCATCGTTGTCATGGGTGAAGGGGGTGGAGAACAATTCAGGGGCTATTGGCATGTACCCGGCTGAGATTGAGATTGAGGAATGACATAAATCAGGGGTCAGAAAACTTTCTGCAAAGGACCAAATAGTAAATATTTTAGGCTTTGCAGGCTGTATGCTCTCTGTTACAACTCAGTGCTGCCATTATAGGGCTTAGTAGCCATAAATAATATGTAAAAATATGGGTGTGGCTGCATTCCAATAAAACTTTATTTACAGACACAGAAAATGGGTCAAGTTTAGCCCACAGGCTGCTGTTAGCCAACCCTAATTTAAACCAATGAAACTTAAAGAGACCTGATCTGAAGATAATGTGACATGGAGGAAGAGAAAGAAAGCAGAGAGTGGGCTCTTTTATTATTATTTTACTAGCAATAATAATAAAGATAAAGCAAATATGATGAACTCTGGCCACCTAAAATTCTTTGTGGAAAGTGAGGGGGAAAAACACAGATTTTTATGATATTTTTCATATTTTTCCCTAATCATCCCCCAAAGTTAATAACTCCCATATCTTGACCCTCTTAAATATATATATATATATATATATATATATATATATATATATATATATATATACACACACATCTTTATTAATCTGCACCACACAAAGTTCTCATCATTTCTGAATGTGTCTTTCTTTTTCATAGGCCTGTATGGTACTTAATGACAGGAATCAGGATTAGGATAACACCAGCTGCTATAACAAACCCACAGTAGGGGTTTGTCAATGACATCATGTCCATAGCGGGCGCTCCTGCGTGGTTGACAGCTCTCCATCAGGGCGTAATCCAGGGACCCAATTCAGATGCTGCCCCTTTGGCAGCTCTGCCATCTTCATCACACAGCTTCTAGTTTGTCCCTGTCAAGCTGCAGAAAAGGAAAAGGATGGAAAAGCATGTGGAAGGTTTTCTGGGCCAGACCCTGAAGGGGTATACAGCACTTTCACTACCCTTCATTTGGCAGGAAGGCAGCCACGTGGATGAATCTATTTGTACTGGAAGCTGAGTGGAGTCCAGCTGTGCACCCAGGCAATGGAGGGAGCCAATCTGCAGAGTGTGTCACCAATCTCTGCACAGATCCTATTTTATTCATTATGCTGGCCTTCATGCCTAGTGCGGTGCTGAGCATGAATGAAAAGAAAAGAATGTTTGCAGAAAGAACCCTAGAAGTAAATATAACAGTAACCACCCCAAAAAAGGTTACATACAATTTATTATTATTATTATTATTTTTTTTTTAATCAAATCTAAATTAGTTGATAACTTTTTCAGCCATTGGGTCAGAAGCAGGTCCATTGCTTGTCTTGTGCTCTGCTCTTGCATATGTGTTGATTTTAGCCTTGACACGTCATACATTCCAAATTCCTTCATCACTCCATCAGTATCATTCACCACATTATCTCTATCTACCTCACTTCTACTGACTTCACAGTTCTCAACCCCTTCACACCACTGTGGACTCTGCTCACAGATTATAAGTGAGGTATTTGGTACATGGCTTAAATTCCAATTCTGGAATTAACCTGCCCTCATGCATTGATGCAGCGTCATATCAAATACGCAGCATAACCAGAGCTGTGTTTATGCCCACACTGAAGATGACCTCTAGTTTCACATTAAATTCAATAACCTGTCTTTCCTCTGCGAAAATACAGTGTTTATTGCCCTTCTGTGTGGGGTTTTAAAGGCAATATTTATGCCTTATGAACATCATTTCCATGTGAACTTGCAGGTAAATATCATTCCTCCTTTTCTAACTGGATCAGCATCCAAGCTATGTAATCTCTCTGTGCTCCCTTCTCGTCATTAATAGGCAGAGAGTGTGATAGTAAGACCTGCATCATGGGGGATAGAAGATCATGGGTTTACACCAGACATCTTCCAGCCTGCTCTATCAATTGGATACATAACAGCTTTGGTGTCCTCCCCACTCCTACAAGGTTGGGATGGGGGACTCTAGGCATTCTATGTGAGACCATTCTTCACTGTATAGGTTTGTCTTTGTAGAGAAGGACAATTAGCATCTGTGACCCCATCCTCTAAATTCTGGTGGTGCCCTCATACCACTGCAGCCCACTGGAGATGATTGTTACAAACCCTTCCAGTTTGAGCATACTATTATAAGTGGTAGATTAAAAAAATGCAGTTTTCAACTTCCTACAGATGAATGATTCCCTAGTGAATGGGGATGTTCCAAGATGGCAGAATATCTATAAGATGTTGAGAAGAGAGGAAGGAGGTAATAAGTCAAGGCCTGTCCCTGTTCATAGGCACCAGAGCAGGGGGCAGGGAGGTGGCAATTATCAAGACCCACCCCCTCCCTGCTGGGAGCCCAGATGGTGTGGCAGAGAGAGACCTTCATGTTCATAAGCTAAATGGTAAGAGTGAATTTTAGTTATAAATAGACTATAAAATGAATTGGCTTATAAATTTGTAGGGTGAGGCAGAAAAGGATGCTTTGAACAAGCAAGATGCAGAAATTCTATACTCCCTTGCCACTCTTGCTACCTTGTTTTTTTTTCATGTAAACAGAAGCTGCTAGAAGAGACACTTGATCTGAATTTTGAATAAAGAAAAAAGGAAAAAGGAAGCATCTACCACTTACTAAGCCCTCTGGGCCATATAGATAAAATCCTAGCACATCTCTATGATTGGGGGTAATCTGGACTCATTTACAGTTAAGGAAACAGGATCAGACAAGTGCTATCTGCATGGGAGGCTCTATACTGTGGTAGTAAGTTCTGTAATTGGCTCAAGGTTAATTGAGTAACACTTTATGAAACCAGAAAGTCAACCCAATGTCCGTCTGTGGTGTGGATTTTCTCTTACACCATGCCACTACTCTATGTCTCTGGGACCCTTAGACAATGAGTGGGCCAGTCTGCAATGGCTGGTATGACTTAACCACCATAGGATTTTTCCTGAATGGTGAGAGCTGAGTAAAATCCCTAGGAACCTTGCCTGACCTTAGTAAAGAGGGGAACTCTCTCAAGAAATACTTTAGGATGTGTCTCCCACCAGCTGACTGGGCCAGCAAGAGTTCAGCATAGACACAGAAATATAAAGAAATGGGATATTTCTTACAACTAATGCTATGGAATAAAAATTTGGTATACACTACATAGTCTTTTTTTTAATATGCACAAAATGCAGAATCAAAGAAAATGGGGGCTTTCTTTAGTGTAATTTGTCCACTCTGCGATACATTTTGATTCCACATACAAATACATAAGCACATGTCTATCAAGTCAGTCTTGGTCCAAATAAGATTTCTCTTTTTCTTTAATGTCTTTGCTTATTAGTATTCGGCATATTTTAAATTGGTCCTTATTAAGTGTGCCAAATTATATACCACCATGTCGTAGACATAAAAAATCAGTTAATAGGCCATTAGATAACAACTTAAAAGATTAAATATAGATTCGTTTCTTCTATGTGGTACATATGTTTAGACAGAAAGGTACAAAAAAAATTGTAGCTCTTGTCATTCATACAGAAGCATATGTAATATGTTATTATTCCAAATAAGATTTCACTTTTATTTCAACACCTTTGCTTTTTTGCATTCTGAATATTTCCACCTTAAACAACCAAGGCAAAATTCCTTACCAACTCTAGATCAAACAGTAAAGGACCCAGACAACAAAATTCAGTATTTTTCCACCAGATGAGAACTTCTTTCTGTTTAACATCCTTCTCTTCTTTTTAGCTCCTTTCTGCTAGTCCATTTACATTTTTATGAACAAAATAATCTACATCTCTATGTCTAACAAATGGGATTGCTTTGTGCACGGAGCTTTCTTGGAGTTTTACAAGAGGCATGTCAATGCCGAATTTTCATCACACACCCTGAACTCCAGGGTGTTTTCATTTATATTTAATGTTAAATCAAGGATATTAGAGATAGAACTGACTGTTCTTCACTGAACCCAATCAACAGTATCAGCTCTCTCTGAATTCCAGAAATAGCATTTGGAATGTTCTTTCTGATGAGCACTTAAGGGTAGCTAGGTAACTTTGAGCTTGGTAATTTCAAAACTGAATAGCCAAACATGATAACAAAGGAAACCTCTCTTGGGGTTTATAATAAAAAATACCAAGTTTGGAGAAAGCTTCTAAAACTGTGAAGATGAAAAAAACACACATACACATTTCTCCCCCTTTAGTTTCCTGCATGTATTATGTTTCCTAAGCACAGTGAAGTATAGTTTCCATTATTTGACAAAGTAATGCAGTGTGTGGGAGGCCCTTAAAAGTAGCCTTTCCCTGTAATTTGTTTCTTTTCTCCATGAAGAAAGTCCCTCCCCTGGGCCCTCAATATACAGTATGTCTTTGAAATGGCATAGCTGCGATTAGTAAGAACGTTTCAGGCAGAAGTGAAACATAGTTCAAACTGGCTTATTAATCAAGAAAACGAGTCTCCTGGACTGTAGGACTCCATAGGCAGTGGGCAGAGCTTGTCAGGCACGGTGGGGTCTGGGTGTTGAGCCTGGACAATACCTGGAGTGCTTCGCCCTCCATCTCAGCTTGCCCACTGTCCCATGTTGACTTCTTTCTCAGGAGAGCTCTGTCCACGTAGTGTTAAGAGTAAACTAGTAAACTAGAGTTCTTGGTTTTCATGCTACCAGCCAGACTTCCCAGATAGGGCTTTCACTGGCTCAGAGTATGGACTGTGCTTGGGGTGGGGAGGCAGGGCCAGGTCCACGTCATGTGACAGAGAGGGAATCAGCCCTGTCTGGCCAGCTGGTTCTGCAAAAAAAAAAATCTTCAGGTCATTGCTAAAGAAATGGTCAAACTGTTCTGAAGAACACAGCTGCCACTACAAACTGGTCATTCATGGCTGCTGGTTGTTTTGGAAGCATTTTATTATGGAAGATTTTGAACATGCCACTAGTGTAGAGAACAGCATAGTTAACCTGTGTTCCTGTCACCTAGCTTCAGCAATCATCAAGTTGTAGCTGATCAAGGTACTTCTACAGTCCTCAATGATATTGAAGCTAATCTCAGACATCACATCACTTCATCTATAATAATTTAGTATGTATCTTTAAGGAATAAACATTCTTTATAAAAAGTAAAATTCCACCATAGCATTATCACACCTTACAAATTAACAGTATTTTCTGAGTATTATTAAATATTGAGTCTATATTCAAATAAATTCCATAGTTTCATGAAATAATTTCTTGTTGAAGTATATATGAACCAATATCCATATAAGGCCATATACTGTGATTCGTTATTACATCTTTTAAAATTGTTTTAATCTATAGTTTCTCCTTCCATCTCTTTTTTGTTATCTGCCAGAACTATTTATTTATATTTTGAGAAACAAATTATTTGTTCTGTAGAGCAGCAGTCCCCCCAACCTTTTGGACACCAGGGACCGGTGCTTCTATGAGAATCTAACGCCTGATGATAGGAAGTAGAGTTGAGGCAGCAATGCCGGCACTGGGGAGCAGCTGCAAATACAGAAGTAGCTTTCCTGGCTGGCCCGTTGCTCACCTCCTGCTGTGTAAACAGGTTCCTAACAGGCCAAAGACCAGTACCAGTTAGCTGACCTGGGGGTTGGGGACCCTTGCAGAGGTTCCCAGAGCCTGGATTTTGCTGACCGCATCTCTAGATGTCATATCACATGATCTGTCCTCCTGTTTTTCATATGAGTCTGATCCAATTTTAAGGAGGGTACTGTGTACTTTCAACCTCTAGAGGTGCATGATTCCTGATTGTGTCTCTTTCTGTGATGTAAGCAACTACTGATAATCTTTGCCAGTATCTATCAGTTTGTTAATGATTACAGTTAGATGATATTCTAATTCCATCATTTTTTCTTCAGTTATTAGCTGGATGCCTTTGCAAAGAGAAACAATTTGGTTACCCTGAGGAATTGTTCATGTGAACGACAGGACAAATATTTGATTCTCTCCCTTTATTTACTATTTTTCAAAACAATGACTCATTTCATTAGCATTCCCCAAAAAACAGGTTTTTTAAAAGTATCATCATGAACTCATAGATTTAAATATGTTTGATGATTTAATTCTATTGTTATTATTATTATTCATGTTGCAGCTCAATCTGTCTCATCTTTGGGAAGTGGGAACTGACTCTAGAGAGCTATTGAGTCCTCTTGATGTGATGCTAATAATCTCTTTTAGTGTCCTGACTTTCTGATAAGACATGATATTCAAGTTTTGGATTGTATGTTTGGTACTCCACATCTGGAATCAATCATTTCTCTAAGGAGCTGTGCTTTCTTCTAGCAGGAAATGGTATTTGGTCATTGGAATGTTAGTGTGCTTATCAATAAGGATAGAACTAAGACATTTGCGTACATTTTTAAAACATTAAATACATCATGAGATCACACCAATATGTCTGATCAAATTTAGGACAAAAAGTTTTTATGTAACCTCTTATGTGGTCTTAAATCTTTATTTCCTGTCTCTCAAGCTCTATTTTCCAATTCTCAGTGGTCCTATCATTATTTCTCAACTTTATCCCACACTACACACACACCAACCTCAGAATAACAACACTACACAAATGACTTGATTACAAGACACATTTTTAAATATTTTTATTGCAGTTTTATTTGTCTTTATGGCATATCCTACAAGGATGTTTAAAATACTGTTTCCTTTCTGTGTCATTTGGCCTCTGGATTCACAAGTTCAATTTTTTTATTTTACTTACAATTGTTAGGGATGGCTTTTTTGTTTAATTTTGTTTTAAAATCATATATAATCATAACTATGCCACCAACTGTATTCACAGGTTCTTTATTTCACTTTACAAACAATTTTGGGATTTTATTTAACTGTGTTTTAAAATTATGTATATTTACATGATTCTCAAGTCAAATCTACAAATTGTATATTCAGAGAAGTATAAATTTCGTCCCTCTTCTCCCTATTTCCTCCCACATATGTAGCACTTATATTTTATTTTCTGGCTCATTCTTCCATTGTTTAACACAAGCACATATTTCAATGCCTCTCCATTCTTAGAAACAGTAGTAAACTTAGACACACTTTTATTTACTTTGCATTTTTCACTTAGCTCTATATTCTTCTGATCTCCACATCGTATCATCTTTTCATTCACACACACACATACACACAAGTTGTAATTAGGAAGATGTACATTTTGTTCTAGTGGTTGTCATTAGACTAATGTCTATGTAATCTCTCTGTTCCCACCCAACCCCCTGTTTACCTACCTTTTTAAAATTTCTGCCTAATTTTCTACTATGAACATTATTGAAATTACCTAAGTAACCTCTTTGTCCTTTTTGCTCTCTCCCTGAACATTTGACTTAGACTAATATCTTTATACTCACAATGCATATTAAAACCCATAAGGAAAGCAGCAACCTACCTCTGCTCTCCATAGACTTTTCTCATTTTTGGACAGATGTGCTGTATCCACCTTCTTAGAATAGAGCCAATATAGATGCTACCTGTTGCCCCTTTTAGTAGCAGAGTAGCAGTTACCCAAGGAAGTATGCATGGGTGCCCGACCACTCTGTCTTAGCACCAATCACTCACTTAACAATAGATATCTGCAGTTTCCTCTCTCTGGATGAAATTCTCCTACTTGCTGTGAGAACCTGTGGACAATTGCAGTCTTTTTGATCTCTAAGCCATCAGAGCCCCTTTCCCTTCCCCTTCCCTCCATTTCCCCCCACATACTTGTTATGGTCAATTTGTCTCCACCAGCTCCACTTTTGATATTTATTGGGCTATGTCACCACCTAGTTTTGTTGGGGATGTTGTCCATGGGGTTTTGGTCTTGCTGTCCTAGTTCCTTTCTCTCATGTTTTTGGAGAACTCAAAAGATATTCAAAAACTATTTTACCAACTCCACATAATCCTCTCATGACTACAGATCTTATCAAAAAGTTTTAAATCCAAAGAACTACTTATAAATATTAAGTATCTTTTATGGTCATGTAGTGCTTTCATTTGAGTAATTCTCTAGCACTCCTAGAAGACAAATCTAAACAAAAAGACTAAATCCTGCTTTTTAAATAATAAAGATGAAATAGTCAAATATTATGGAAAATAAAGCACAGCCATTTTGTTAAAACAAAACATTCTCTTTTTTCCTTATGTGAATAGGAGACTGTGTAATTTGCTATATGAAATTTAAACCCTGAGAATTTTACATTTGTGTACATCAAATAAAGCCTAGATTTGAAAAATTGACTTCCTGCAAAGTAAAGTTATCTATGTATAAAGTAGCATGAGAAATATTTGATCCACTGAAGGCCAGTAATATTTTCATGCAATATATTCTTCCATGCTTAATATATATGAGTAAAGGATACCATTCACCTTCACAAAAGTGTAACCTGAGGGAAAAGATTTTCTTTATTTTATAAATGAGGTTGTAAAGGCTTAAGGTACTATAGTATTTTTCCAGAGTTACACAGCCAGTGAATAGCAGAGCCCAGAGTCAAATATGGATGCCACGTGAAACAGCAGTCGAGAACCATTGTAGCAGACCACACTGAAACCAGGCAGCACCCCTGTCAACACAAGAAGGGGTTCTAACTATTACCACTGAAGAAGAAAACTTAAACTTTTCATTTTTTTAAAAGATAGTGAGGAGAGGAGGGGGAAGGAGAAGATAGTTGCCAAGCTTGTATACTCTAAACATTGCAATTCGATAGATCTAATTTTTTTCTCCCAAGTTTCATAAGCTATAATTCAGAGAGGCACTAAGATGGTATCTGCCCACCTCTGGATCAAAAAAGAAACAGAATCGAGGCTATTTTAGTCATCTGTCAGGATGTAATTACCTCTTTGCTCAGAAGAATCTTTATGTAAGACTAACGCAGATTGGCATTTCTTCATTTTAAAAGAACATTTCCAATCATCCTTTTAAAAGAATTATCCTTATTAATGATGGTTATTTCATTACAGTTTGATAGAGGAAAAATATTCCTGGTATGGCCTTAATATAGGAGATTTTACTTTTAGTCTGGTCTGTTTCTTATTTAATTGCAATAAGTTTTCTTCTTCCACTCTTTCTAGTTCAGAAATTGTCAAATGGCATTTACTTAAACTTTTTAAGTAAGTTGTATTTGTTTATGTATACTTTCCACAAAAAAGTTTTCCCAAATTATTACCACTAGGACATGTGATAGAAATGACGATTTATAGAGAGAATACTGATTTTTCTTCCTTAAGCACTTGTTTGGTGTCTCAGGTAGAAGTCCAGAAGCTGACCCTGAGATAAGGATCCACATGCAAGTGGCTTAGTAGGAAGAGTTCCCAAGGAAAATGACTAAGGGAGTAGGGAGGTGGGACCTGGAAGGAAAAGAGACCAAACAAAGATGTCACTTCAGGCAGGCCCTGGTGGGTACATTCAATACAATCGACAAGAGAGTTCTGGATACCTTGTAGGTATCCTAACACTTGTCCCATCCAAAGCAGGGAGACGAAGAATTTATACACCTCCTCCACCTCAGGACACACTCACTGGTTAGGGACTGCCCCCTGGGGAATGTATATTCCCAATGACTTCTAGCTCACCATGCCCCTCCCTGTCAGGCAATAACCAACTCAGTAGCCTGAAGGTGTTTTTTGAATAGAATTGAGCACTCGCACTGGATGATGTGAACAGAAGTCCCTGGGATCAACATTTGTCCTGTGTACTGAGCATCTCTGGTACTTTCACTGCTCCTTGCACTTGTCTTCTTCCTGCTGCTTCCATCTACACATCTCAGAATTCCCCAGGACATCTAAGGCAGACAAAGGTACATAAGAAGTTCAAGTTCTGTTGTGTTTTCTAAAAACACATCAAATCAAATGTCAGAGACCACCTGTACATAATCTAATGTTTGTTTCTAAGCCAGCATTCTACATTCCACTGACAATTATCTCTAGAAAAAGGACATGAGAGTGAATTAATTTAGCTAGAAAAAATATCCGCTTTAAAAAGAAATCATGTTTTTCTAATCTTTAATTCGGATTATTAATATGCAACTAATATAGCCTGACTGTTCTGACTGGGGTGATAGATCACCACCCACTTCATTGCCATTTGAAAGAGTGGAAGTCTTTTTAAAGAAATGATCCTATTAGTTTAGACTATATCTATGCAGGCGAGAACCAAATGCAAGGAAAATTATCTGAGTCCAACACATTCCTGGGTGCTTGAAATATTTAACCAACACAGCAATCCTCTCAGGCAAGTCTGTTTACTGCCATTTTAAAGGTGAGGAAACAAAGATTCAGAGAAATTAAATGTATTTATTCCATAAATATTTATTAAGCACCCACTATGTGCTAGGCATGGTGGTAGGCACTAGTTATGGAGTCGTGAACAACACAGACCTGATCTCTTCCCTCATCAAGCATGCAGTCTAGTGAGGAAGACTGGCAGTAAGAGGTGAAATAAACAAATAAATAATAGTAAGTGCAATAAAGGAAAAGAACTGGACAGTGTAAGGGAGAATGATGGCATGGAAGTGGGAGACTCAGAGAAATCTTCAAGGAGATGACATTTAAGTTGTGACCAAGAGGATAGGAAAAGTCAACCAGGAAAAATATGTAGGGAGGGAAAGAGTTTAGTGTTTGGGGAGGAGAAAGAAGGGAGATGTGGCTGTCCTCGGCCAGCAGAGGAGAAAGCGGTGTGAAAAGACTAGAGAAAGAGACAGGAACTGGATGATGGAGGGTTTCCTAAAGTAGGAGGTGGCAAATTGTGACCTGCCACTGAATCTGTTCCATTACTTGTTTTTGTAAGTCAAGTTCTGGAATATAGCCAGACCTAGGCATGTACATAGTGTCAGTGGCTACTTTTATGCTGCGAACTGCAGAGTAGAATAGTAACAAGAGACTGGCCCACAAAGCCTAAAATATTTGCTATCTGGTCTGTTACAGAAAAAAATAAATGGTCCCAGGTACCTAAATGTTTATGGAATGAAAAGCAAAATGAATGAATGAATGAATGAATGAATGAATGAATGAATGAATATATGAATTAATGAGATGCAGATTTGACTGGCTGGTTTTGAAAACTTTTATTATTGTGTCTGGCTTCCTTCTGAAAAAATTAATGGGTTTCTTCTAAATTCTAATAGTAGTAAGAGGGACTCCAGAGCTTACCTTGCTGTATGACACCCACTAAAAACACAAATCGCACTCATACATTTCAGTTTTCACCTGTAACTCCACTTGGCTTTCTTTGGGCAGGATCATTTCTGCATCTCTTACCTAGTGACAGGATGCTCTCCTTCTATAATGACTCCACCACTGAAGAGTGATCCTCACTGGAATTTTTCTGCATCAATGGCATTTTCCTAAGCTCTTACCCCCCAGTCTTCCTTCCCAGCCTTCTCTGTCCCTCTCTCAAGAGCAGCCACCTATCTTCTGTCCTAGTTACACCTGGAAATGCACTATTCCCTAACCAGACCCAAGACATTCCTGCCAGTAGAACTGATATCACCTCAGTGCTCCCGGAAACCCCTTTCCTTGGCAAGCTCTTACCCAGCTATTGAGATCCAGCTCAAAAGCCACTTTCGCTATGATTCTCCACCAAGTGCTCTCCTATTTACCACAAGCTGGAGTTGTCCTCTTCCCATTTTGTGTTTCTAAGATATCCACAGAAGCTCTGCCTTGCAGCTGTCACATCCCGCTTTGCTGGGTGAAGTGGACAAACTGCTTAGCCTCTCTGCACCACAGTTTAGTCAACTACCAAATGGAGAAAGTGACACTTGCTTGTCAGTGGCATTATGGAGATTGAAAGAAATGATATGGGAATGTGCTTGGAGCCAGTAAAGGAGAACATAGCACATATCTTTGTTGGGTGGCTTTAATGAGCCAACAGAGAAAGGCAAACCTTTGGAATGTGGGCACTTGGAATACTGACCATGGCTTTGTTGAGAACAGATGGAAAGAACGCTCATGCACGTGGCCTGGACAAGGTTCCTGGCTGAGCCTCAGGTGAGCAGTATGGCCTTGGACAAGACACTTAGCCTCTTAAAGAGGGCCTCTTTTCTCATAGGTAAATTGGACATAATGAAAACCACCTTGCAGAGTTATTTTACAGATTAGAAATGATGACGGTGAAGCAGGCCAGTCCAGGCCAGCTGCAGGCAGGGATGGATAGTGACTGGGAGCGGACCTGGCTCTAATGATTTGAACTTGAATGGTTTCCAGTGTTTCCTTATCATCTTTCACATGGACCATACTGGTTGGGACATGCACCCCAGGCAAGAGACAGTGGTCTATAATTTGATGAGGTCTGAGAGAGTGACTGTCAGACCTGTGAGACTGAATTCCATCCTGGGAGGCTACCGACCTGAGCAGGTGTCAAGATCCCACTTTAGAACCCTGCTCTACAAACCAGCATGCCCCCAGGCCTTTCCAAGTCATGGCTGAGAACAGTCTAGAGCAGCACATCAGTTCCCGCGGGAGTTATTTTCAGAAATTTCACTTTGGCGAGCTCAAACAGAAGCTCCCGGAATGTGTGCAGCATGTGTGGTCAGTAGAAAGAGCAGTTCCTTATGTGGCAGTGAAATGAGCTACCTCCATCACTGAGCTGGACTCTCCTCTGTATCTTCAAGAATGCCTTCCCTCAGGGCTCCAGGGACAGGAATTCATAATAATTAAACAATAATGCTTTAATGACAACAACAGCAGTCATCACCATTTATGAAGATGTATGGGTCAGAGCAGAGTGCAATGCATCTCTCATACCTTACAGACTTCATCCGGCCACTCACCCTCCAGATTCTGTGCCAGGGGACTGCCTGCAACTGACTCTGTGGGGAGGACCCACCTGCTGCTGCAGCAGGAATGGATCTGCTTTGTTAAATGAGGATTAGTTTTTGTACTTTTGGCAGCTGGGCTCAAATATTTTAATTTCCAGAGCCTCGATATCTTCATCTCTAAACGGTAATAATACCTAATTTCTAACATACTTGAAAGAGTACATGAAAAATATTGGACGTGAAGAGCTTTACACAGTCACTAGCATGAAGTAGGTGTGAAATAAATAATCACTTAGACCTGCAGCTCCTCTGAGAATGCTGGCGTGCCTACGTACATCCTGGCTAGCCCTCCAAGGTCCTGTTCCTATTCAAACTTATGCAAAGTAGCCTTCTGACAAAAAAAAAATCTAAGCCCTGTGACTTCAGGTAGCCAAGCAGCCTGTTTCTCACTTTTCCCAAGTTGTTCCCTCTTTTCTTTGAGAAGCAGAGTCTTTCCCCGACTTGTCCCTGCAGAGCCGTCTTTGCTTGTTGAGACATTGCCATGGACACCAGTAGGCCTAGAGGTAGATGGAGTAATCTGGGAAGGCTCCCTGGAATGATTGCTGGAGAGTGCTCTGAAAAAAAAAAAAGGTTGTTGAAGAAAAGGTCGCAGGAAGTTTTAAATGAATGACATTGAACAAAACAGCTCGATTAATGCAAGAAGCTCATCAGCTGAAACGACAAGTGGCTTTGGGTCTCTAGGAGACATCCATGTAGTTTGAGATCTGGTCCAAATTCTGTATCTTCTGGATTAGAATACAGATGGCTGGAGGATAGAAGGGGCTGCCCAGGCCCACTCCTAGCCAGCTGGGGCATCCTCTGTCAAAATGCCTGAGTGAGTCCCATGTGATTCCACAGAGTGGTAGCCCCAGATGGTGGGGATTATTTTCTGTTTTGTCCACTGGCGTATCCTTACATAGTTTTTGATACATAGTAGGGGCTTGTCAGACATTTGTGGAGCGAATTCCACTGGTCTTTAATGTTGACATGTAAGTGAACATAAATGGGAAGCCGCTGGGGGAAGAAAAAGATGCAGAATCTTCCTGAAACCTGAAGTTCAGTTGGAAATCAGCATAGGATTTTGGGAACAGAAGTGATGTGATCAGCATGATACCTCAGTAAGGTGGTTCACATTGCTCCCAAATAGACCACAGAGAAAGGAGATAAGAGGCATTCCACTTCTTGATAAAAACAATATTTTCCCCAAATATGGTTATTGAATGAATTAATTTGAAAAACAATTCACGTGTTGTTTGTCGTGAAAGTCATAAGCTTCTCATTGTCATCTCACCTGACAAATGCGAACATACCCATGGAGTCCAAGATAGGAATTTAACTTCTCTCACTACAAATTGCAACAAGCTGCTGATCAGCCTTGCTTTCTGAAATGCTCAGTTTAAAACAGTGGTTGCACCAACTGACCTTTGCATGCTAACTCTTCCAGAGCACAGAGTATCGGTGTCTGCCCAGGGGACCAGGCACTCACAGTTCATTGCCTGGGGAGAATATTCTCAGTGACTGCTAAAAACAAAGAGCACAGTGATAGGAGTGAAGGCAATAGCCATGTCAGCAAGATGGAGAGGATGCTCTTAGCACAACTGACATAAAATCTATATATTTCCTGGACAAGAGCAGCGGGGAGAAATCACTCCACTGCTTACATAGCCATGTGGCTAGGCAGATAAATTTATTAAAGCAAATGCAATGGCCAGGAAGTTCCATCACTGGCTTCTTTGAATTATTTTCTCTCCGTTCCCTCCCTCAATCCCTGTTCTCACCCACCCACTAGTATCTTTTATTTTATTTTTATTTTTTTGGCAATCTTCAAGGAAAAATAATGAAAAGAAATCGGAATTTACATAATACATTTCTTCCAAGATCCTGAAAGCAGTTCACCCATCTATAATTTGTTCTCACAACAATCTCCTAAGCAGGACTGTTATTATTATCATTATTATTATTTCCATTTTGCAGCCACATTGCTTGCTGCTGAGACTTTTAGCTAACACCTTATTTCTCGAACAATTTTAGCTCCTCAACATATATACAAAAAAGGTTTTGACTGCCACCTCCCGTTTTTGATTGTGCCACATTTTCCATTACAGTCTCTGGACCTCTGTTTAATTTTATCGTTTAAAAATATATTAAGTCCCTATATTGTGAGAGCACCACAGGACTGGTGAACAAGGGTGAAGAAAGAGCTGAAAGAGAAGAATCAGTCATAAATATCTTCTAAACTA
Organism: Cynopterus sphinx; assembly: GCA_030015415.1. Lineage (NCBI taxonomy): Eukaryota > Metazoa > Chordata > Mammalia > Chiroptera > Pteropodidae > Cynopterus > Cynopterus sphinx. Next base: position 4,538,416 of record CM057388.1, read on the forward strand.
AGAGGGAAGTGGAAGGCAACTGTCAGGGCAAATTGATTTGAATTGCATAAGAATATGATTTTTTTTCCCCCTAAGAAATGACTCAGGATATGAAGTATTCTCTCTAACAGCTTCAACTTGGCAGATGACACTACCTGTCTCTTTCTAATCTCTTTCAGTCTCAGGCTCCAAATTTGTATTGGATTCCCATTTTTTAATGTTTCAAAAATGATTTCAGCTAACTGAATTCTTCTAGCCATCTTGCATACCCCCTAACAGCACTGCCCCCATGAGAATGACCCTGAAATGGCATGAGCCACTTGCAAATGGTCTCTTTCAATTGCTGTAGCAATCAGTTTCTTCCTTGGCCCACCACCTAATTTATTTTTAACCTGGAGAGATTTCATTCAGCAGACCGATCTTGAATCTGACATTTCCTCCTCTTCTTCTCTTACTCATACTGGATGTTACATCGAATACTCATTCTTCTTTCTCTGTGATGTCTGCCCTATTCTTAGATGCACCTGTGTCTGTCAGCTACTGCTTCAGAACAAATAACCACAAGATCTCAGTGGCTTCACACAACGGCATGTCTTTTTTATTATTATGGTTATATAAACACACACACACACACACACAAATCATAAAATTTGCCATTTTAACCACTTTTAAGTGTATGATTCAAAGGCATTAGTTACACTCAGTATTGTATAACCATTACCATTACCTGCTTCCAAAAGTTTTTCAGCACTCCGCAAACAGAAACTCTATATCTATTGAGAAAACTTCCCATCCCCCTTCACCCACCCCTAGTAACCTCTAATCTACTATCTGTCTCTGTGGATCTGCCTATTCCAGAAATTTCATGTAAGTGGAATCATGTAATATTTGTTTTTGTTTGTTTGTTTGTTTTTGTTTTTTTGTATCTGGAAATAATTGTTTCTTACTCATGTATCTAAAAACTCTCGGATGGCTTTGCTGATCTGTCTGGGCTTGCCTGAGAACTACAGATTAGGTTCACGTCTATATCACAAGTCTCTCATCTTCTTTGGACCAGGGCACTGGCTAGGGTATGATACGCACATAGTGATACAGAGCAGGAGCGGGCAAGCAGGAACACAGAGGGCCTCTCAAAGAGTAGGCTATGATGTGGTAAACTGTACCTCTTCCATTGGCCAAAGGAAGTCATTGGCCAAGCCCAAAGTCTAGGGTCAGGCAAGTGGCTGCCATCACTTTCTAGCCATGCAACTTTGTTAAAAGTGCTGTAACCTCTCCAAGCCTATTTCCTTATCAGTAAAATTGGGATAATAGTGTTACCTTTCTCTTCTAGGATGTTGTGATTGTTACTGAGATGCTCTACGTTTGCAATATAAAACAGCAGACAATATTTTTGTAATTCTCAAAATGCAAAGAATATAAAAGCAACCAAATCCAATAGAACTGTTATCTTTGCTTTTCATTGAACAAAAGAGTTTAAGTTAGAGGAGGATGCTGGACACCTTCACCCAAATTCAGAATGAAATTTAGAATTGCCGATGAAAGCCTTTTGGAATTTGATGAACTAGTCGTGATCATTTAGCCCCTGAATTTTCCTATTGCTTTTAGCACCAACGTCTTAGACAGGAACCTAACCACAGTCTCAGTGCATAAAGCAGTGGAGGGTTTCTGGTTGAAAAGACACAGGGGTATCCAGGGCTCTTTCCACTGGCATGTGTCACCCTCTCAGAAGGGTTGCATGGAGCACAGTTTGAAAACCACTAATTTAGTACAAGCTTCCTCCTCTTCCAGTTGAGAAAAGCAAAGCCCAGTGGGGTGATGTGATTTGCCCCAAATATATATGAGAAACAGAGGCTCTTTTAAGCACTAATAATGCTCACATGCTGGGAAATATTAGCAGGGTGGACAGAAGGCCACTTTGGTGCCTTCTAAGTTCTGTGCTTCTAGACCCATATCTGAATTTCTAGGACAACTTAAGAACACAGACACAGGCTTTGAAGTCACAAAGCACAAGTCTATGCTCTGGTTCTGTCACTTACTGAATGTGTAAACTGGGGCCATTTAGTTGATCTCTTTGAACCTCAGTTTCCTCATTTCCAAAATGGGCCTGACAGTACTGTCTTTACTGGGACATTGACAGGCTTGAAATTATGCAACACAAGTAACGTATGCAGTACAATATCTGGCACATGGTAATCATTTAGAACAAATTAGCTGTTAATCTACTTTTTAATTTTTCATTGTTGCTGTTGTTTAAAGTTTTTTTTTTCAGTTTTGTGTGCACTTGGGCATAGGGGAACATATTGGGAAATATTGAAACAGTACTAGTTGAAATCTTTAGAAATCATCATATTATTTTAGAAAAATATATTATTTCTTAATTTTAAGGATAAACTATTAAATTTTTTTCCAAGAGAATGGGCTGCTGCAAGGTTTATTCAATGTGATGTCCCCGAACATCATTCTGTGTGCCTTCTCACAATCAGATCCAGCTGGATAGACTGCCCCCTCCTTTAAGATAAGTTAGAAATCGTGCTGAAATTTTGGAGGAGGATCATCTTGGTGTTTCTTGGGGAAGTATCTTTAGATGAGCATCTAGAACAGCATTGCCTAACAAATCATTCTGCAGTGATGGATTATAAAAGCCTCGAATTACTTGTGGCTGTTTAATACTTAAACTGTGGCTAGCACAACAGGGAAACTAGATTTTAATGTTATTTTATTGAGTGAATTTGAATTGAAATAGCCAGAGGTCTAAAGGGTTCTTTGGATGTTCTGAACCAACTATGATGCTCTTGAAAATTTTTACATTTAACTCTTCAAATAGCACATCCTTGAAGATACAGACGGGCAAAAGAATGATGGAAAAACTGCTTTCATACTGGAAACAAGTAAAAGCAGCCAGAAATGAATGAGATGATGTGAATTAAACCTGTCCTTTCCCAACGTGTCCTGATGAGCTTGTACTATTACCAACTTCTCACCAGGGCTTTGGGGCTCCCGATAATTTTGGTACAGTTTGTACTATTTAGTTTAGGTGAGTTAAATGTTACATACTCATATCTTCTTGCAATCTTCACTCAGTCGACAAATTTTACTTCCTAAGCAACTTTCAGACATTCTTCTCCAACCTCTCCTTTGTGAGATGTAAATCAATTGTTTATTCAACACGATGTCTTTCAGTCATAATAATACAGATCTCCACATGTACTCAAGAATGTGTTTTTAGATGACAGTATGCATTGATGGACTACAACTTGTTCCATTAGCCGGCAGACAAAGGAGCACAATCAGACACTAAGAAGTAAAAGAATAAGGTAAAGCAGGCTACTAGAGTTTGTAGAATTAGAGATGTACATGTCACAAGATCAGGAGGGAATGATATAGCCAAATATAAGAGGATCTCTGCTTGAACTCATGCATACCCAATGATATAACAGTTTCACTCCTAAGTATATACTGAACACAAATGCATACATATAGTCACCAAAAGACATATATAAGAATATTAATAGCAATTCTATTTTTTCTAACTCCAAATGAAAATCACTTGAATATCCATCAGTGATACAATGGATGAAGAAATTATAGTACATTCATACAATCACACTTGACAGTTTGGATGAATCTCAAACACAATGCTGAGTGAAAGAAGAAATAAAAATAAGTAGTTTATGCTATATGATTATATTAATATAATGTTCCAAGTAGAGTCAAGCTATTCTATGGTGTTGCAAGTCAAGAGAGTGGTTTTCTTTTGAGGCTGTGGTGGTTATCTGATATGATAACCTGAGGTTTCTCAACCTTGACACCATTGACATTTTGAGGTGAAAATTTTTTGCTTTGGGAAGACTATCCTGTGTGCTGTAGGATGTTTAGCAGTGCACCTGTCCTGTACCCACTAAATGCCAGTAGTACCCCCGTTGTTGTGACAGTCATAAATGTCTCTAGACATTGACAAATGCCCTCTGTGGGGCAACATTATTTCCTACTGAGAATTACTAATGGATCCCAAATGTCTACACCCCCTAGATAGTCCATAAATACTTATTGAAAGAATGAATGAGGTGAGAGCTATTTAGTATCATACATCTATATAAAATAATTTTTATCTCAAGAGGTCCTTCTGTCCTTTACAAATTATAAATATAATACCAGTTTCTTCCACGAGTTAAAGGTAAGCAGTTCAAAGGCCAAAGACAACATTCATTCAGCAAAAAATAAAAGGACAAAAAAAATTAGGTCAAACCAAAAATCAATATCATATTCAAATAAAACTCTTTGCAGCAGTTTCTAAATTCAGAGTCCCTAGCCTGAAATTTTACTGCAAAGTTTTAAAAAATACAATAAAACAAAGAGCTTGAAATGAGACCATTTTGTTAAAATGTTAATTTTGATAATCACAGCATCATTTATTTTGATTTTTAATGTAATAGCCTAATATTTCTCACAAAGAAAAGCACAGCATAAGCCTTAAATACATTCAGTAAAATGTGAATTCTACTTTGCCAAGAAATCTGGCTTCTCCCTAGGTTTATATTCAAGAGATTTGTCGTATGTAAGCTATTTAATTCTAAATCTAAAATTTCATTGTGCTTTTAATCCTTTGTCTGCAAAGGTCAAATATATATCTCAGAATGCACTGGTAGTTGTGTCCTCTATTCTATGTTGTCAAGTATTTTTAATCCAACACCCTAATCAAGTTTTTTTTCCTCTCCTTTAAAGTTTTAATTATTTTCCTCTCTACCTAATCTCCAAAAGTCAATAATTAATGTCCAAATTGTGCTAACCCCACTTTCAGCAGTTAGAGCATCCTTTCCCACATGTCCAAATATATTTGCATGACAGATTTTTTTCAAAGATGGGTCTTCATTATAGTATTCTGGGGAGTCATTAGATTGAACACTTGTCCTTCCTTGATAAGGGAGACATGTTCAATTCCATAACCATTTGACCCCTTCGATTACCATTTTTTTAAAAACATTGTTTTCAAATCTTTATGGACAGAAGATGTTCCAGTTTTCTGTTGCCGCCCAACAAATGCAATAATTTGATAAAGTAATTTCTAATCTCATAATTCTGTGGGTTGACTGGGGTTATCCAGATGATTCTCAGTGCTGTCTCTCATCTGGCTGCATTTAAATGACAGCTGGGTCTGGATCCATATGACAGTTTGCTTGGCCTGGACATCCAAAATGGCTTCTTCACTCCTATGTCATTGCCTGGATTTAGTTAACACAGCTGTGTCTGACCAGGCAAGTCTCTCTCTCTCCATACTGCCTCTCCACATGGCTAACTTCCTCACAACATGGTGGTCACAGAGTTGTTGGACTTCTTACCTGGTGCTGGCTTTTCTCAGAGTGAGAATTCCAAGATACCCATGTGGACACTGCAAGGCTCCTAGGATTCTTCTAAGTAAGGCCCAGAAATCATGTCCTGCCTCTTTTACAACATTTTGTTTGTCAAAAGTAAGTCACAGAAGTAGTCCAGATTCCCGGGGGAGGAGATGACACAAAAGTGTGAATACCAAAAGGTGTGGTTCATTGGGTGCCATCTTTGGAGCCTCCATATCACAGATGGGAAAAGACAAACAGTACAGTCCTTAAGGGTGAACTCTTTAACATATTGCTTAATAAGGGTCTTCCTTAAATTCTCTTCTTTTTTTTTTTTTTTTGGCTACCAAACTAGCAGGCTTCTTGGCTCAGCAATAAAATAGTAGCGGGAGAGATGCTGTAGAACTGGTAGAAGCCAAGTCAATGCTATTAAACAAGTGAACTTTGACACATCTCCTCTCTGCCTTTATTACTCTGATGACTATGGCGGTTTTATTATACCTGTTTTCTTCCTCATCATCCCATGAACATAACTGAGATGTTCATAAATAACAAATAATCTTATTCCTCTCCTTGACAGTTTTCAAAGTAAAGGCAAAGTTCAGCAACAATGGGTCGAGTGTTAGTGTTTCATAAAGTTTGCGACAGATCACACTTGGCTGTCATGTGTAGACCTTGTTGAATGCTTGGTCATTGGCCAGCTATTTCCTTCCTCTCCAACTAATGGCTTCCATACCTGTTAGACATTGATGTGGTGGATAATTACAAACTCTAGAGTGTTGGAAAGGTCAACTAGATGAGGTGTTAAACCTCCATTTCTAATCATCCTGTGGTGACTTTTCTGAAAATGAAGGGAAATAATATTTTCTTCAGCTTTGCCAGCAATTGACTAGGCTGAATATGTTATAGCTGATTGTTGATGTTCTTAAAATCTTAATGTTCTTTTTACATCTCAAGATTCAGATAGAAAGAGAAAATAGAAGGCATCCCAGTGGCTTAATAATTTCCTAGGGTTTCAGAAAGGCTCTCGGAGCAAAGCGTCATTGGAGAAATGCCATTAATTGGGTTGTTCTTATTTCCTTCAACAGTAACTGTCCACCACAGAGAGTTTAATGGCTGAGAAGCACTAGGTTGCAGAAAATAATATTTTTTAATCTCTTTGAAGAACTCTGAAGTACAAGAAGAATCTTATGTGTGTGTGTATTTACTTTAGAAGTAAGAGTTCAAATGCTCCTACCCTGTGCCTTGCTACCTGTCTTTTCAAATAAAAATACCATACATCAAGCATTTGAGTTACATTAGAATGTCATCTTACAGTTTATAAAATCCTTTCATAGCTAGCCCTAAATAACCCCTTTGTGTTGCCGTTTAAAAGCATAGCCTTTTATCCTTCATAGATTGATACTTTCACTTTTGAAGTTAAAATATCATAGTTCACTTGTTTGGACTTCTTTTTGTTTTGTTGTTTGTTTATTTTTTTAACAAGATTCTCAAATTTTGATGTAAAATATCTTCCTATATATTTTAGATTTTTTGTTTTTGTTTTGTCTTGTCTTCCCAATCTCTGAGGACATCTCGATGCTCTTTGCAATTCTGTTAAATTCCTATCAACCTCTGAGTTGATCAAGGGATCAATTTGGTTGGTCTAAAAGGGAAACATGTACTAGCACATGACTATATTGCAATATTAAAATCATGCACATATGAAGTGGGAAAGGCAGCAAAAGAAAGGTGTCAAACTATGCTGCTCCAAGAAAAGGAGAGCACAAGCTTTTAGCTTCATCGATGAAAGGGATTTTAATACCAAAAGCCTAAATCTGAGCTTCTTCCTCACATCTTTGCTGCAGTGAAATCACATCCAGTGAAAATGGATGTGATACCTGCAACCACTGATGCTGGGGGTCCCAAACACATTTCCAGGGACTCTCCATCAAAAAAAAAAAATGTTAAGAGAAGATTTTTTGTTGTTGTTAAAGAAATGAAGAGGAAATGAAGGCAAATTTGATAGGAGTGGCTTAGGGTTTGTTAGATGTTATTTCCCTCTGTGGCTCAACATTGTGATTCAGGGATTAAAACGATGTTTTTAACAAACCAACCACTCTAGAAAATATTGGCACTGCAATTGGAAATTATTCTTAAAGGTAGAAAATTTACCTGGAATTTATTGTGAAATAATACTGACATAAATGTGCTTCTAACTGAATTTTTTTAAAATCTTTGGCTGTTTTAGGCCTTCATAAAATGAAATTATCTAGCTAATGGAATGTGGCATCTTCCATTATGAATTCTAAGCTTTCTGGTGAGGTTGTTTGAAAAGAGCTTAGATCTTTTCTTTTCTCCTCCTAGAATCTTAATGTTAAGAATTCTAAGTTATACAAAACATTATGAAGTTAATTCTTGTGTGGCAGGTTATAATCAAATAATTATAGATGAGAGAAAACAGAAGAAAAGCATGTCTCCAGTCCAGATGACAAATAACATACTGAAATATTTTATTTCAATTCATATAACTTTTCAATTCAGATAATTTATTCATTAAACATTAAAATTAAAATCAATCTGATTTATATTTCAGGCAATTTATAGAGAATTACTATAGACACAGAGACTTAAAGTACCATAAATATAAGATATATTTTGAAAAATGTTTTCAAATTAATATAGTATACTGAGTAATGCTTCTTCCTGATGTTCTTGACCAAAAAAAAAAAATCTGTGTGAGGTGAATTCGTGGGTGGAAACTACTTTTGAGATACTTACAGTGTCCTCATTTATAAATATCCTTGTTAGTGTGGCAGACAGAATTTAAGATGGACCCCAATGATCTTTGCTTCCTGATATTCATGGCTTTGTATATTCTTCCTTATTTTAATATATGTAGGACCTGTGACTTGCTTCTAACCAATAGAATAAGGCAAAGGTGATGGGATGTCACTTCCATGATTATAATACATAAGATTGTAACTTCCGTCTTGCCAGCAGACTCTCTCTTGCTGGTTTTGAGGAAGCAGGTCACCATATTGGGAAGGCTCACATGGCAAGGAACTGAGAGTGAACTCTAGCCAACTGCAGCAAAGAACTGAGGCTGGTGATTCAGCATCCCAAAAAGGAATTTAATCCTGCCCAAAAATCACAGAAATGAGCTGGGAAGTAAAGCCTTCCAACCTGAGATTTCAGCTCAGACCCTGGCCCTGCGTGGCACTTTAATTACAGTCTCATGAAAGAACTTGCAAAAGATGACCAAGTTAAGCCATGCTTATTCTTCTGACTCTTAGAATCTTGGAGGCAATGTGTGTATTTTGTGGTAATGTGTTATGTAGCACCAGCTAACTCATAAAGTTACTATCTGTGGTAGGACAGAATGATGATTCCCCCCAAAATGTCAATATTCTAATCCCTAGAGCCTGTGACTGTGCAGATGTGATTCAGTTAAGGACAAGGTGGTTAACCAGGGGGAGCCAATGTAATCACAAGGGTCCTGATAAGTGAAAGTGGAAGGTGGGTGAGTCAGGGGGAAATTGGAAGATGCTTCACTGCCAGTTTTAAAGATGGAAGAAGGGGCCAGGAACCAGGGAATACTAGAAGTCTCTAGGAACCGGAAAAGGTTCCAGAATGAATGCAGCCCCACTGCCACCATGATTTTAGCTTAATGAGACCCATTTCATACTTTTTACTTTCAGACTTGTAAGGAAAGAAAATTTAAACTGTTTTAAGTGACTCGGTTTACGATAACTTATTATGGCAGCAATAGGAAGCTAATACAGTGTCTACACATTTTTTCTTAGCATGTAAGGACAAATGGCCTTCTTCAGGGGCTTGTCTACTTCTAATAGACTGCACTGGAGCTGTGAATATCTGCTTCCATTTCCAGCAGTGAACAAATAAATATGTGCCACTGAGCATTGCTCTAGAGAAAATTAGCGTATTTCCCACAGCCTCATGGGCCCATCCATCCTCCTGCCCACCCCACCACCTCATCCCTCATGCTAATGTTTACCTTTCAATTGTTTCTTCTTAGGGGTCTCGGCACTCACTGTCTTAGTCAAGGATTGTTTGTGTTCAAAGAATATAATCTATTCAAGTAAGTGTTTAAGTAAATAGAAATTGGGAATAAGTGTAGCAAGTAAGTCTCAGAGGGTGGAATCATAACGCAACTGTATTCTCTTTGCTTATTGCGCATTCGTAACAGCTCTCCAAGGCCAGTTCTGCCTTAACCCTCGATGAAACCTCAGGCAGGGCCATAAATGTATGGAGCAGGTTTGAGAAAATTCTCCAGATTTTCCAAATGTAGCCTCTGCTCTATAGGCATGTACTGCTTCCGCCACCCTGTTCCCTTTGCCTTTTTTAAAATATTAACTCACGGGTCATATTCCACAGTGAATAAGAAGTTACAGGTCCCAAACTCTTATTTTTAGTACCTCCCTTGAAAGTCCTACAGTACCCTGTTCTGGCACATCACAGTGATCAGCATCTATTGGCTTGAAGCTTCAGCTGGATCTGCTTTAATCATCTCAGCATCCGGTAAAATGTAAATACATGTGGCTTCGATTTTTTTTCCTCCTTGGATTGGATCAGGCATCCTAAGGGACCCAAAGCACTGTGGAGTGTATTCTTATCTGGCAGGTGATAATTAAGTACTTACAGATGCTAGAAAACAAACAAACGTCCACTCTCAGAACTGCTGATAGATATCATACTGAGATATTTTACATGAATTATTTTATTTCTAACAGTGTGGTGATCAACCAGCCCTCAGGAATGGTGGCAACCAGGACTGCTCGGGGGACCACCAACATCTGTAACCTTTACTTATACTCAGCCTTGTAGATGACTTGGCCCCCAGATCTTCTTGACCGTGTCTCTTAGTTCTTCTGGAGAGAGGAATCTGTTTGTCTCATTCCAACACTGGGGGCCAATCAGCTGTGCTCAGACGATGAGGTCGGGGGATGGACTTGGGCAGAAGAGACCAGACAGGCAGGACAAACAGGCCCACTACCACGCTGTCACACTCACGTGTTCTTCAGTCGGTAGAGCCACATCCCATTTCTTATCTAGTGGATGCTTCTTGTTTCCTGTGAAAAAGGTAAACAGGTGAGGGCTCAGAAGCAGTGCCTTGCTTCTGTTCATGGTACTTCTGTATATTTGCTCACCTTATAGAGATAGCTGCATGGGAAACAGTGGGAGCCCAGGGACTGTGTTAAAGCCACCTAGGTTTGGCGCTGTGGGATGGGCCTGAGGACCTGGGATGCTGGTTCTCCACTGTCTTGGTGAGAAAATTCTGAGTTACTTTAAAGATCTCCAAGAGCCACCACCCCTTAAATAGTTTATAAATTTGCTGACATGTCACTATCACACATTGCATCTTCCTCCAAGTTAGGAATTTTATTTTAAATCACAGGTACAGGGAGTTGAATTGGTTAAATTCATAAATTCACAGTACAAAATGATCATCATAGACCCATGCAAGGCCCCTCTCTGGTTTTATTTATTTATGTTTACGCCTACTACTCCCATCTCTTCCAGGAGAAAACTGTTATATTTAGTGTGTACCCTGTCATTTTTTATTACATCATTCTAATCCTATTGTGGCTGTTTTGTGCACATGTATTTTGATCCTGTGTAAATTATATTATATTTTTCACACTATTTTGCATGTAGCTACACATGTTGACACACTCACCAGCAAGGCATGATTGTGCATTTTTCCATTGAATTCTTTGATCATGCTGTTGCTGTATTGCCCTATCTAATGGGAACACTGGCTGCCTGCTCCAGTTACTGGGGCTCCCTGCCACTGCTTGGGAACTGGGAACTTAGGGGAGCAGATGGGCCGCTGTCAGCAGTGCACTGCCCTCCCCACCATCATCATCATACTAAACATTCCAAGACTTTCTTGAGTCTGTTGAGTTCTAGTCCTCCTTTCCCTCATCCACTGATCCCTGGTGCCAAGCCCTCCCCTCTAATCCTATACCCACCACCTCTGTGACAAGTCACCAGAACATGATGCAATGCAGCCAGCCATGAGTGGGCCAAACCACAGAGCAGTGGGCACTGGAAATGTGATTTCTAGTGGCTTCTCCATGGGCACAGCCCTGCAGCAGACCCCTTCTCACTTTATTTGTTTAGCTAGTAAATCGCAAAAGCAGGGAATTAATTACAACCTAAAGAAGGAAAAGTGAGCTTCTCCTCAATAAAGTGACAACTGACCTTTTCCTACTCATGATAAAAAAAAAAGAACAAAGGAAGAAAGGAAGAAAAACTATTATAACCCATAATATGATTTTTCCCCAGGGGTTCATGTTATTTGAAAGGTTTGGGTTAGTTGGAGGAAATTAAATAAACCGTTATATTACATTGTTGTGCTTTTAGCTACAAAGTGTTCCCTATGGTGAACAATGTTTCCCATGAGTTGCCATCTGAAATATTTATCTGCCCAAGGTCCACACAAAATGAATTTTGCTGGGAAGCTGTTTTTACATTAAAAAAACCTACAGTGACATTTTCTTTCATGATGCTGACCCTGAGAAAATAATGATGTTCAATGAATGAATGGAAGTTTTCAAAATCTCTCCCCCTTACAGAAAATCACACCAAAAATTTTTAAGCAGCTATAAGAAAATCAGAAAGGGAGAATCAATTTTGAGAGCAGCAAAAAGTGTGAAGAGTCTGAGATGATGTTTCTAAAACCAACCTTCCCTCTGTGAGTTTTATTTTAGGGCCCTGCTGTTGTGCATTGCAGATATCACCCGACGAGAACCGCGTGGGAAGAAGCTTCAGTCAGGCTGTTTATTACACTGGGTGAACACTTGATTCTGTTTTATTCTGTGGTCTGAAAACCCACTTCGGAGCTGTTTGGTTCTTTGCCCTGTGAGCCCAAGGAACTTTCACCAACACATCACACACATTGTATTTCAAAAGAACACTGTTACTGCTGCAGTTCAGGCTCTGCACCTTTCATAAATATGTTTGTTTTTCTGTCTTACAGAAGCTGCAAGGAATCGATACTCCTGACTGTCATTCAGCCTTACCCTGTAAGTGTCCTGTGAGTAAGAGTGCCACCGTATGATCTTGGGCTTCTAGTCTCCTCCTCTCATTCCAGCAAAACCACAACAATGAATAACAGCAGAGAAGAATAGCATGCATTTGCAATATGAGTCCAGAATTCTTGATAGTTGTATTTTGTACGAACCCAATCATTGGAGAGAAAAGAAAGTAAAGCATTTTTTAAATATCTGGAAAATCAGCTCTTCTGTCCTATGTGACTCTTACATCTGCAAATGACACAAAACTCAAGACTTTCTTGTAGTTTCTAGTTTAAGAATCATAAATCTAGTGGGTATATCTAATTGTAGGAGGTTAAGTGGGATTGTTTTTCTTGCCCCATCTAAATAATTTGGTAGGGAACTAGATATTTCATGATACCTACTTTAAAGGTGGTTATTGGAGGTAATCTGGTCATCATAATTTCATTCAGCAGCCTCGATCAGGAGTGGGAGAGTGATTAAAATCTTACTGATTTCAGTCCCCATGGTTTTTTAAACAAATGACTTTATCATGATGTAAGTCACATATTATAAAATTCACCCATTTTGAGAATACACTTCAGTGATCTTTATATAAAATTGACTGAGGTTCATAGCTGTCACCACAATGACAGGACGTAAGGGAATCGAGATTTGAGATCCAATTGCCAGCAGTACAGCAGGCGATTGCCACACCTGCTCAGAACTCCAGTTTTCCCATCTGAATGAGGAGAAAGTTAGATCCCACCCCAGGGCCACCCTGCTCCTCCATCTCCTGAGTCCATGATTCCTTCCACAGAAAGTGAAGCTGGTCCATTTTTAGATGGTTTCAGTTAACCCACATATCACTCACACTTGTCTCAAATCTACCCAGACTTCTTCATTTCTCTGCAGTGAACAAATCCATTTTGGTAAAGCCAGTGTAAATTTGTGTACAATAAGCAAGAGATTGACCAATTATAAATTCCCAGCGTAACTTCAGGTTGACATTGTCTTTCCTGGAAAATCTCTTTCCACTTTATAACCTAGTAGCAATGCAAGATCTGAACCATTTGACTCCAAACAAGGTTATTTTTGCAATATTGGCTAACATTTTGCCCATGCAGTAAATTTAGAGACAGGAGTTTTGCCTTTAAGTTAAGAGTTGTGTCTTATGGCTTTGCTTGCTGTCTTTGCTATTTGAGTCTACGTGACTTGTTATTTATGTGAGTACTCATTACTATCGCTGAGTCATGGAACTTTCTTTTAACAGGTAATCTGGAATTTTCTAGGTATTCAAGTGGCTCTTGCTGCTGTGCTACATTGAAAGTCAATATTTAGCCACAGCATTTAGGAGCACGGGTTGCATGTTCTTATGGCTGCGCTTCTGCTCTTTGGTCCCTCTCCCCTTCTGGGTCATTGTAGATGAAGTCTCATCTTTGACTTGCCTTTGCCTGGCCCTCTTTCCTAAAATGCCCAACACATATTCCACCCACGACCTCCTCAGCCTAATTAAATCTTTTCACCTTTCAAGTCTCAGTACAAATTCTGAATGCAGCCTTAAAGTTTCTCAATATTGTCCCTGTTGACATTCGTGCTGGAGAATTCTATCATGGGTGCTGCATTGTGCACTATACATGGTTCAGCATCATCCCTGGCCTCTATGCACAAGATTCCAGTAGCACTTCTCTCTGAGTGGTGATAACCAAAAATGTCCCCAGACATTGCCAAAGGTATCCTAGGGAGCAGAATATCTCCTACTTGGGAACAGCTGCCCTACCTAAAGTCTTCCCTTATCTAGCTCGAAGAGGCTCTTTCCTCCTGTTTTAGTTGAAATCCCAAAGTTACTTAAATAGATACATTAAATGTAGAGAGGAGAGCAGATAGGAGAAGAAATTGCAAATTTTTACCTATATTTTTGTGTTTGGATTTCCCTACGAGCAAATTGCTTTTTTAAAAATAAATTTAATTGAGTTTTATTTATTTGCTAAACATTCTCTTGGTAGTCAGGACTGACATATAGAAATAGATGACTAGCCAGGCCAAAAGAAAGTCCATAGATTTTACTTTTATAATTGACAGTAAAAATTAGCACTTTAATTACTCTGCAGCTTGCTGGCTAACATTTTTTATGTTATATGTCTTCTGTATAATAAGGTCCAATCAAGACATAAAACCAGTGTTTATACCTTCTTGTCACTCTCCATGTGGGCTCAAGGCACCCCAACATGACTCAGTCACAGAACTGTCTCCAGTGAGGCCTGGGGAAAGGGGCCTGGTAGAAAACCATAGGATCCTCAAAATTCTTTGATGAAAAAGATTTCTAAACAGGTTGCCACATTATATTTTAAGTAATATAAATGATTCTCTCTTGTCATCATTTTTACTTTATTTCTTAGAAAAAAATTGTGGAGATATGAAGGAAATGTAGAAGCAGAAAAATATGGGTCGGCGAATCTTTTTCCCAGATACAACCAGTAAATATTTGGCCTGTTTCCTCCAAGTCTCGTCCTATACCTTGTCAGTAGCCCAGATCATAATGTGTGTACAGTTTTATTTTGCCTCTTCCACTTAACATATCAAGCATTTTCACGTCATTAAGAATTCTACATGAGCATCATATGCATGGCTATAAAACATTACATTGAACTGATATCTACTTAAGCAACTCCCTATTGTTGAGCCCTTTTAATGTCTTTAATGTTTTGTTACTGAAAATAACTCTGCAAAGAACATCTTCTTGTGTAAATCTTTATCTGTATTTAGTTGTTTTTCCTCTGTACAGAATTTTAGGAGAATTTCTGAGTTACTCATGAATTTTATTTGTTTACTTCTGATACACTATCATCTTTCCTTATACGGCTGCTATTTTTTATTACAGAAATTTCTTGACTAGCTCCTTCTTTTCCTTTCCACAGTTCCCAAGTCCAGAACTTCCAGAACTTCCCAGTTCAACCTTACCTGAGACATAGAGTATTTAAAAAGTCTCTGTAACCTCCCCTCACACAATCCCAACTCAATGGGACTTGGGCTAAGTCACTATCAGTTCTGGTGTCTCTGAGCTACCCGCAATTCACATTCTCTCAGATTCCTTCTAGGCCAAAGAGCTGAGGGACCTGCTTGCCCACCTCTCACTTTCCGCGACCTTCCAATGTGTTCTGCATACCCAAGGGGTGGCTACACTCCTCATAGAAGCCCCAGTATAGCAGATGCTATCAGAACTGGGACCATATTTTTTTGGAATGTGTCAAGCCAAGCATGTCAGCCCAATTTCCAACTGATCCTTTGCCTGTGTGCTTTTTCTGGCCGCAGGAGCATGCTCATGGCACAGGCCAGAAGTTCTGAGGAATTATCACTTCTGGAAGAGCAGCCATTTTATCGCTGATTGACAGGAGCTGGTGGATAAATACTCCAGCCCCTTCTCTCCTCACTACAGCTCCTGAGGTTGTGGTCTGCCTTGTTTTCCAAGATCACTGGTAGGGTTAAGCTCCAGTTGCTTACAGTGGCGCCTAACAGCAATGAATGTTTTATTGGCTTACTGCCCTTCCCTATGGCCCATCCCCTGCTCACCCACCATACTTCCTGGGAGCACCTCCCAGATATGCAACTTGCTTGTTCATCTTTGTCCTAGGGTCCACTTTGAGGGGGCTCCAAGTAAGTTATCTAGTGATAACTGGGCTAGTTAGTCTTCACCAAACATTCCCTTGATGCCTACTGTATAAGTAGGAGTATAGGGATTGCAAGTTCAAGACCTTACACTTCCATTTTAGAACTTAATCCTGTATATGTAATTTTTGTTCAAATGATGTTCTAGTCACTTCTAAGAGCATCTAAAAGCATCAGAAGGATGCCACACATTTATCGTGGCCACCTTGGCAAAAGCAAATTTTGAAAGAGGTACAGGGGTTGATCAGAGGCCTTCTAATCTTAAAATTAATTAACAGCAGGAGAATCTGATTATTCTAAATGGTAATTACTTGTCATTTCCACCAAAGGATATGAAGTGCTTGTGATTAGCACCTACAGGTCTGCATGTTGCTAAGAATTAATTCATCAGGGTTTTGAGCGGTTCACATTGTATATTGTTTGAGCCTCAAAGAGAGATCCAAGTTAAAACTGCAGTCATGACTGGTTTACCTTCTCCATGTATCACGAGTAACTCCAACCACTGGAATAAGCCACTCCTCTGTTGATTCTAATTCACTAAATTTCAGACTTGAAGAACTGTTTTTAGTGTCAAAAGTCATTTTAATTATTATCAAAAATACAGAAATAGTCACAAATTCAGAATAAGAAAAATACACCAGTATGGATTCTTAGCAAGACTTATCCCAAGTCTGTTGACTTCCAAATATGTATAAAATAATATTTACTTAAATTCCTTGGCTATCTCATTTGCTTTCAGGTTTTCCTAGATTACCAGGTTTGTCATTAGGTAATGGTGAATAAATATGGAAATGAGACTACAGGAGGTGGGCATACTATTTCTATGGAGAGAAGACAGACTTGTCCCAAGTTTAACAAGTTCTGCATTATGGGGCCACTTACTTTCGGGGAAAATAACCATATATACGTCCACAGGAACATCACTGCATTCTAGGATTACATATCAAATGAAATGCATAAAAAAATGAAGTTCTGTTAAATATACTTTTTATTGAGACAAGGGATTATATAGAATAATTTAGAAAATATGGTAAAATATTACATTTAAAAATTCATATGCATAGAGAAATCCACCTCAGTCTCTGGTACATTGAACATGGGAAATCCTTCATTCCCAAATGATGCTGGAGAAGTGGGGTGTTACCACATGCTACATCTCATCTAATTAGTAGTATCTGTTCAAAGTACCTTTACTATAGCCCCTTCACTTGTGCTAAACTCATTGTGCCAGTGTAAATATCGCTTGCTTAAAATCATTGAGAGAGAATAATGTTTCCCTTCAGCTAAAAAATGGGACATCAAAAGCAAATGAACTCACTACTATATGATTTGTTCATTAATCATTACTAAACTTGACCTATAATTACCAGGATACCAACGAGAGCACCACTGTAACATCATATCAGCTGTACTAGATGACTTTTAAAGTTACGTTGAACATGTTCAGAGCTGTTCTTTTTGAGGAGCAGCCATTAAGAGTTTTGAGGGAGTGTTTTCTTTTCTTCTGGTTTTTGGTTTTTGATTTTTGGTTTGGGTTTTTAAGAGACAGTCATTCTCTTAAAATGTCTTTCTTAAGTGAAGTTGTTAAGGAGATGGAAGGAGGCTGAACCACCCATCCATCCAGGCCTGACACTCTGGAGGTTGGGGAGGAACTTTCAGAGTAACACAATTCCCCCAGTATTAATGCGAAATTCCCCCTGGGTTATACCCATCTGTTTTACCATGTTTTTTTTTTCCAACAGTGATTTTGTTTTAGTATAGTGTTTTACATTATTCTAGTTAAAAAAATACTCTTTATTATGTATTATATGCACATAACATAAATCTACCATTTTAACAATTTAAAAGGATACAATCCTGTAGCATTAGGTACATTCAAAATCTTGTGCAATCATTGGCACCATCTAGCTGTGGAACTTCTTCATCACTCCAAAGGAAAAACCATACCCTGTTCTACATCACCCTGCCCCCAGCCCCTGGCAGCCACTAATCTATTTTCTGTCTCTATGAACTTGCCTGTTCTAGATATTTCATATAAAATGAAATCAAATCCTACAATATGTGGACTTTTGTGTCTGGTTTCTTTTATTTGATGTTTTCGAGGTTCATCCATGTTGTAGCATGTATCATAACTTCATTCTTTTTATGAATGAATAATATTCCATTGTATGGGTGGACCACATTTTACTTATTCATTCAGTCATTGTTTTTTTTTCTCTTGGTCTCAAGTATACTTGTATTTGATAAAGATGAGAATCCTTTTTTTTTTCATTTTACTTGAAAGTCAAAGTACAGGACACCCTAATTGGTTTTTGTGCCTTGAGATTAATGCAATACACCAAGTTTGAGCCTCTATGTTGATTCTAGAGTCAATTACTAGAATTATTTACACAACAGCTTCAGTCTCTTAGTACTATATGCATTTGACCATTTTAATCTATAAAATAGCAATTGTATGATTCAAACTAAATATTTACCTCCATGTGAGGTTCAATAGAGAATTCAATTCTTTTTAAAAAGAAGTAAATAGTGCAGACACCTAGATGTGAGTTCCCTTCCCCTCAGGTTTTATTAAACTTATGCAACAAGGATGATTCTCAGATGCAGTAAATTTACCAAGATCATGCAGTGTGGATCGCAGCAGCCTTCTAAGCAGGATTTCCCATCACACTTGCAGTTTCTGAGAAAGAGGAACTGCATTGCTCAGCCCTCTTTCCAATACAAGCTAGTACAAAGAACCTGTAAGAAAAGGCAGAATATGAGGTCAACTTTCAATTGTAGGTCAAGACTTCCTCTGTACCCTGCCCAGGAAGCCCCTAGGGTCACAGGTTACCAACAAGAGGCTAAAACTCAAGTTTGGGTACATAAAGCTTATGTGTATGTGTATGTGTACTTGCCCACTCACGTGCCCATGTGTCCTTAATGTGAACGAGAATGGGATTATCTGTCATTTTGACCTATCAGTGGCTCTTCTACACCTTTTTAAATGCACAATTAGTGATCAACTGATCATAAGCTCAACATTAGATTTGGCCAGCAGCTAGCCTTCCACATAGTACTCAAAGTTCTGTATTAAAAGCAGGCTTTAGGCACTCCGACAGCCGTCATTTAAAAAGGTCTTTGGAAATGTAAAAACATGGAACATGCTGTTTATAGTTCTGATATAGTGACTAGATCAAACTTATTTATGAGCATTTCATGGTTTCTATTGTATCCATAATTTCTATTTCATCTTTGAATTGGGCATGTACCAAAAGGCAAAAATATTGCATATCTGGGAGGGTAAAGATAGAAAACAGCTGTTACAAGGTTTGCATGATGTTACCAATAATCAGGTAAAATGTTTTTTTTTTTTTAGTCTCCCAAATCAGCATTTATTAGTGCTGCAAAAAAGGCCAGATTAAAGTCCAATCCCGTCAAAGTGCGCTTCTCTGAGGAGATCATCATCAACGGCCAGGTGTCGGTGAGTTGACAGTCACTTGCTGGGACACAGAGAGTCACTGGTACCCCACTGGAACCATCAGTTGGAAACTGGTGGTTAGACTGGACAGTGGTGTGGAATCTCAGGCGCATAAAGGCCTTAAACAATCACCAGAATTTGTAGGAGTCCAGTTATTTCCTTGAATGCTTCCAGAGTTAGAGACCTCACTATTTTGCAAAGGAATCTTTCTGATTTGAGGTCGCTGACATAGCTTCCAGTTGAGTAAAACATGGCTCTTTGAAACTTCTGCCTATTTCTTCCCATTCTTCCAACTAAGCTTTCTTTCATTTCAGCCTTTTATGGATTTTGAGAAAGGTATTGTGTTTCTACTAATTTTTTTCTTTACCCAAAATAAAATGTCCCTATTCTTTCAACTAATCAAACTAGAAAGAAGTTAAAATGATAGAAAACTTTCATGTGTACAAGCAGAAATAAAGAGATACTCCCCAGATTTCCATCAATAGGTCTTGATAGAAATCATTTTTGTTCAGACACATAATTGATCTTCATAGCAAATAATGCAAACATTAATAGAATACTTTATTTTCAATTTTTTTCAAAAAAAAATCTAGCATAGTGTTTTTAGTTGTTAGAAAGCCATCATCTATCACACTAATATTTTTTGAACCTATGAAATGCCAGTTTTTTTTTTTTTGGTTGAGGTTTTGCTGTTTCGGTTGGTGTTATTTAAATAAACTTATAAGGGTAAAATCTCATCCATGCCATGCTTGTATGGGTGACAGACTCTTCCCTGAGTGTGGTCCTAGATCTGAATTCGAAGATGTACTCCTGCACATACAAGTGTCTTTCTAGCTCAAGCTTGCTGATCTGTATCTGCCCACTTGGAGTATGGGGAGTCAACTGGCCAATCAAACTATTGTGATACTTGAGGGAGGTAGCCTAGGTCTGACTTTATTTTTGCTGTGTCCTTATCCTCCCAATAGCCACCTCTGAAAATATCCCCTCTGCACCTCCTCCATTCTGTCATACTTACCACATCAGACCTCATCTCTCTGGGTACAGTTAACATACATTACTATTTTAGAACAAGACTGTCCCAGCTTAAGGCTGGAAGAGTCCTATCACAGAGGATTCACTGTGTCACAGAAGGTCATGTGAAACTTACCTCATCTTTTCTCGAGCTTCTAAGCATGAGATTAGGCAATCAGTTAATGCATCTGTAGAGAGAACATGACTGTAGAAGCTGCTGTGGCAATTTCACTTTGTCCCAGGAGAGAACAGGGTTTGTTCGAGGCAGCTGGTGTGTGAGGACAGCTCTGAGAGGTCGATCATCTCATGAAGCTTCTGCTGCCTCACCACTGGCCTGTGTATGGCAGAGATATTTAGTCACATGTCTGCTCCTCAGCCTTTGTGACCATCTTCACTTGCAGTCTGCTCTTGCTCTTCCAAGTCACTGTGTGCCATTTCTTCTGGACTTGGAGCCAAACAAACTTAAATAAATGGGTAGCAGGAAAGTCTTGTGTGAAGTCCACAGGAGTGGGAAGGAGAGGGAGGAAAAGTCATTGAAAGAAATAGACAGTGAAAGGCGTGGAGGCTGTTAATGGAAATCCTTAGGGACTGAATTCTCATGGACTAACTGTAGGACATTAGCAAGCCTCTGAGCATGTCATCTTCAGTTTCCTCATTGGTGAAACAAAAGGACATATGGTTTCATGATTGCTTGGCTTCCCCTTTACTCCTGAGATTTCATGACCAACTATACATGGGTAATGCAATTTGCTCCAAGGATTCGTGGAGCTCATCCAACATATTTCCTTTCTCCCCTTTTCATCTCTCCTTACTTCAAATTACAGAGAAAACTCGAAGAATGCATTTCTGTTGTTTACTTTGGGTTGTTTTATTCATCTCTTTTTGAGTTATCTTTAAATTATGTTCTGTCTGTTATAGACTTAATGTTTTACTCCATTAACACACTAACCCATTCCTCGTATGTCTCCCATGAGTTTGAAAAACATTCTTAAATGAGCTAAAAGTTGTTTCACAAAATAACTTTACATCTGCAGCTGATCAATGCTTTTGGTTCACTGTTATGACCTCTGCCAGGTCCAAAAGGCTTTGCATCAAACATCATCACTGCTGTTTCTCATTCTGCTTGGGACATACAACTCTGCTAAAGTCTGGGATTATAGTCCCAAACACTGGCTTAGTTATAAAGGAAGTATTTCCATAATCATGTTTTCCAATAGGAAACCTTGATTTAAAAATTAAAAAAAAACCCATCTAATTGATTTTCTGATGAGAAAATTTCTTTTATTTGAATCCACTGAGTTAGTTACAGCTAGAAAAGAAGAATTTTTCTATGAATAACTGAAATCGTATATTACCAAAGGGACACTTTGTTTGGCTCAGAGAGTTCAATTATTATTTTTTAATGTTGCATTAAAATAAATTATAGATATGTGTGGCTGCTGCAAAGAGCAGAATTATAATTCAGCTGACTTAAACCTCTCCCTCTTGTTTTTTGTTGTTAAACAGGAAACAGTTAAGGATAATTCACTTCTTTTTATGCCAAATGTTTTGAAAGTCTATCTGGAAAATGGGCAGACCAAATCATTTCGCTTTGACTCCAGCACCTCCATAAAGGTAAGAGGTCCTGTCAAACTCTACCTGAGCACTGCCAGACAGGAAGTGAAAGCTGCACCATGAGTCATGCACCTTTTTTCAGAACTGTTTATGAGATTTTTTTTTTTGCTGTTTCAAATAAGGCAGTGCGTGAATACTTAGAAACAAACTAAAACAAAAAAGCTTAAACTAAGAAGTTTCTGCTGTGTGCATGTGTGTGTTCCAAGACAGTATAATACGCTATTAGTGATAAACCACTATAGTTAGTCATTTTAATGCAACTGAAAATTAATTAAAATAGAGTGACTGTCACCAGGAAGGTTTGGCACCCTGCCCAAAGCCAGCATGAGTTTTCAGCTGTTAGCCACCAAGATTAAGATGTTAGGTTTTAATTGAATATCTGCTACTTTGATGTCCAGCAAAAACAAGGGATAGAATAATGTAAAGATAACATTTACTTTTAATTACTGTAACTAATCTCATGGAAGTGATGCATAAAGGCAGAAATGAGGCATGCTTTTTAAGAGAAGAGGTGAAAAGAAGAGTCGTAAAGCAATCCTATTACAGTCATTCCTCCTTTTCCATGGGGGACATGTTCCAAGATCGCCAGTGGATGCCTGGAACCACATATAGTATATATGTATACATACATACATATATATCCTATTTATTTTCCTATATATACATGCCTTTTTACTGAAAGGAAATACTCTATGGCTCCTTTTTGGCATAATCAAACAGCCAGGATCACTACTTTTGCGCTTTGGAGCCATTATTAAGTAAAATAAGGGTGACTTGAACACAAGCACTGTGATGCTTTGACAGGTGATCTGGTCACTGAGATGGCTACTAAGTGACTAATAGGCAGGAAGCATATAGATCCTAGAGATGCTGGACAGAGTGATGAGTCATGTTCCAGGCAGCACAGAGCAAGATTTCATTGCTCTGCTCAGAACACTATGCAATTTAAAACAATTATTATTTATTTCTGGAATTTTCTATTTAATATTTTTGGACTGCAGTGGACTGTGGGTAACTGAAACCACAGAGCGGGGGGACTACTGTATTTCAGAGGCACAGGTGAGTTTGCATAATGGGTATTATAACAAAGCATATACGTTTTTCCTCCTATGCTTCCTTCCTGGAAAAAAAGTAGAGTCTTTTTATTGGATAGAAGTGTGTTCAGAAATTGATTGTTCCCTAGTGGTCCATCAGCCTAAAATAGGCATTCTTCAGATGCATAGTGCAAAAGATTTTATTGAAGTTAAAAAAATATCTAGTAATGATCTGTACAATAATGTATCAAGAGAATATCAACTCTATGTTAAAAATGTCTATCAATAGTCAACCATTAATTTTGTTTTTTAAATTAATCAGTGTAAATCTTAGGAGAGGAAGCCTTTCTGCAGAAGCCCACTCACTGTGCATTCCAATTGTCGTGATACAGGCAAGCAGCTTGTTTTGCATTGCTTTAAATAGGTAGTGATTTAGCAGGTAATAGAGAAGACAATAAGAGTAGATTGACAGTAGAGCATTTAAATCATCCCTAAATCATTCCAGATGAAATATTAACTTCCTTCATACATGACAGCTAATTTTAAATGATGATGACTGAAAAAAGTTCTTTTTCTTAATTTCTACTCAAAATCAGTTATAGTGAGATGTTGCTCTAATTATTGATCAGCTAAGTTGGAGGTTGCCAACTTTCTCTGGAAAGGGCTCAAGAGTAACTACTTTAGGCTTTCTGGGACATTTGATCTCCCTTACAACTGCTCAACCCTGCTGTTGTCATAGAAAGCTGGACTCAGGAGGTTCTTAAGACCACTCTTGGGTTCAGCAATTCACTTGAAGGACTCACAGAACTCAGCAAATTGTTATACTTGCAGTTATAGTTTATTCCTGCAAAGGATACAGATTGAAATCAACAGCAGGAGAAGGCACATAGGGCAACAGAAATTGGACATAGAGCTTCAGTTGTCTTCTCCCAGTGGAGTTATACAGACAGTCTTTTTCTCCCAGCAATGACACATGACAGTATGCATAGAGCACTGCCAACCAGGGAAGCTCACCCAAGCCTTGGCATCCAGTTTTTAGTATAGATTGGCCATGTGGACGGAGCTAGCATGGCTGACTTATGACCCAGCCCCTCCAGAGGGGAGCCAATACCACATGGCCCAAGGTCCTCATCATAGATCACATTGTTAGTGTAGACTATCTGGTATGGCCCAAGGTCCCCAGGTAAACAAAGACCTTTCTATCAGGTAGGACACATTGAGGTTCTAGAGGTTACCTTCTAAGAGAAAAGAGTAGAGAGGCAAACCTCTCCTTAGGCAAGACGAATCTTTTGCTGCACAGACAGTATGTAAGTGAATGGGCCTGGCCCGATTTGACCCCCATGCCACAGTCTGCAGGCCCCTGATATAACTAACCCACAGAACTGTATTATTATAGCTCCCTCTGACGCAATGGCTTTATTCTGTCGTGCTAACTGGTCAGAAAAGCTGTTTCCCATTGGACCCCATCCCCTATCCAAAGATATTGGTAAAGACTTAAATGTATTTTTTAACAAATAAATCTGAATTTAGAAGAGACTCCTATTGTTAATTCCCTCTGGCCTCTTTAGTATAGGAACCCACACTAGACTGAGTTTGATTTCCCTGAGGATGGCAGATGACAATGAGAAGATAGGAAGCAACGCAAAAAAGTTCACATAAAATTATAGTTTTCTTATCTTGTACCTAACAGCCTTATTATCGCAATAGACACAGGCTGGTATGCATAAAATGGAAATAGCATACTTATGAAAAGGATAAGACACTGTTTTATAAAATTGCTAAAATTCTTGCTACAGAGTCACAATAGAAAAAAAGTAATGTTATCGATTTTTTCGGTATCCTCCCAGATGATTCAAGAGAAGGTTTTATAAAGTATGTGTCACTACACAAAGACTGGTTTTGTTTTCTGTTCTGGGCCTTGGGCAAAAAATATAAAACAGAGAGTCTTTTAATGAAATTCAATATAGTGAAGACATTTCTGTTGAATGATATTTTTTTGGTAGTGGTGGGTGGGTGTGGGGATCTTCGTTCGAAATTGAAAAAGGTCCATAGAGAAGAGTCAAAAACTTAGAAATTCGAGGAAAACAAAGAACTGTATGTATGGCAGGGTTCCTGTGTCTTGGCATTGTTGCTATTTTGGACCAGGCAATTATCGTGGGGGCTGTCTTGTGCATTATAGGATATTTATCAGCATCTCCCAATGCCTAACAACCCCAAATCCATTGTGACAATCAAAAACGTCTCCAGAAGTTGCCAAATGTTTCTATGGGACAACAAAATTGCCCCAGTTGAATACCACTGCTCTATAGGATTTTTAGCATTTGAGTATAAATTATCTTGAAGAGAGATCCTTGACTAGTTTTCAAGTGCAAGGAAAAGGTAATGGTTGAGGATGTTTTGCATCGCAGATAGCATGTTTGTATATGGACCACCTTTCTGATCATAAATGTTTACTCCTTAAAGGACTGCTGTCAAAGCTTGCCCATTCTACCACCCCAGAGATTTAAAATAAATGCATATATATATATATACACACACACACACACACACACACACACACACACACACACACACACACATATAGTTACAATGCCCTAACTTTGTGCCAAAATGTGCTGCAATAGATGCTTTCTGAGTGTTGATTCATTCAGTCTATGTATCTATTCAGAGGCAGGTGTTATTATTACCCCCAGTTTATAGATAGAAACAGTGAGATACCTGGAGATTAAGCCACACAACTAATACACAGTAGAGCTAAGATTAGAAACCAGACTATGTCAAAGCCCACATTCCTTCTCACCAGCATACTGCACTTCCAGCAAGGTTGGCTAGGGAAACACAGGGGTTTTGTAAAGGTCCAGATAGCAAATATTTTAGGCTTTACTGGCCACACAGTCTCTCTTGAAACTAACTGCTCAGTTCTACCAAAGGAAAGCACAAAAGCAGCCATAGGCACTATTGAAACAAATAGACATGGCCGATTGCCAATAGAACTTTATTTACCCAAACAGGCAGCCGGCTGGATTTGGTATGCAGGCACTGTTTTGCTGACCCCTGGGATAGACCACTTTCAGCAGTGTTCAATTGCTACCCCATTTAGAAGGAAAGGGTCTGAACTGACCACACTGCACCATCTATTAACAATATTTCTAGATTAAGAGCTTGGGTAATATGTAAGCACCTCACAAAGTTCTTTGCCCTGTGGCCCGTTTCCGAACTCCACAAAGGTTTGGGAGTGGGGGAAGCCAGGAAAGGGTAAGAGAAAAGTCTCATTTCTGTCTCTTTTTGGATCTTTGGATCATCAAGCTTAGAACCAACCAAAGTTATAATATGTAAAGATCTGAGGCCAATGTGTGCAACACTGTACAGCCATGGTAGGTGGCACGAGGAGGTTGCCTCAGTTTTGATCGTATGTTGTCAATGTTTCTTCTGTAAGGATGTCATCTTAACCCTTCAAGAGAAGCTCTCTATCAAAGGCATTGAACACTTCTCTCTCATGCTGGAGCAGAGGACGGAAGGGGCCGGAACCAAACTGCTCTTGCTCCACGAACAGGAGACCCTAACTCAGGTGTGTGGGAATATACACTCACGTGATTATGCTGCTGCTGAGAGCAGAGGCCGCCCCACCCCAGCACCCCCACCCGCCTCAAATCCTTTCAATGTATTCACCCCCACTACAGCAAACACTGGCATTAATAATGGATTTTTACACCTCAAGGTGATATTTCCCTTTTTGTCAGTTTTTTTCACAAACTCGGTTTCAGAAACAGATTTGTCATTCAAAGACAGCAGCCACTCTTTGGGAATATGGCTCTGTATAATTATATTTTATATCATTGTAATGATTTGTTCACCTGTTTTGATAACTGATCTCTTGAAACCATTAAAAGAAAATGTTTCTGAGATCCTTTAAATCAAGCTAAAATCATATCTCGTCATTTTAAGTTCTGGGTATAGAGTTCATACTATTTGTGGCAGCCTGAAGTCCCTGCTCTAGTCCTGCCCACTGTAAACATGTGATCCACCAATGTGTCCCAGCTCCTGGCTGTCAAGATGCCACCCCCATCTGTTCTGTGGGGAGACAAGCAGGCTGTGTGACTGCTGAATTCAGCCCTGCGTCCTGGCTTTTCCTGTGATTCCACACATGCAGAGTTTTTGTTGGATGTATAAGGGATTTCAAAAATTTCTCCCAAGAAGGAGACTTCAGTGATGAGGGAACTTTAGGCTCTTAGGTTCCTACTTTCCTTCTTTCTGCTCTCCTTTACCATCTGCCATGGATGAGCAGCCCATAGCTGGTCCCCTCAGCTTTGCAGCCCCACCCGCAACTAAAAAGCTGGGTCAATATTATTGCCTCTTGGGATGCCCAGTATGCCTTTCGAAGTAGGATGTGTTTTCCCATTGAAATTTATCAACTCTATGAAGTCAGCCATGTAAAGTGTAAGAATATGAATACACATGCACACATTCATGTGCATACCATGGGGTTCAATAAAGCTATTGCTGTATTTTGAATTGCTAAATTGCAGTTCACCTACACTTATTTTTGCCAGATTTGTCCCCTGCATAAAATTAGTTATAAGTACATGAAACAACACAGATGTGCATAAAAATTACATACAAGCACATACATAAAACTACAAGTAGAACAGCGTGTCGGCTCATGCCACCTGGTCTTAGTTTCATCATGTTGACCTCTTTTGTGTGGGGAGTAGTGAGTAGGGTGGGTGGGGAGGACTGAAGAGATTTCACCTCCTTTTTTGGAAGCTGATGTCTTTTCATTCATTCAGCTTTGTACTAAGCACTCTTCATTGATTAATTCCCTTTTGCTGCTAAAGGAGTTAAGAAGCTAACACCTAGTAGTTGGCATATACTCTGCTGGAAAAAAGGAAAACAAATCAAAATGATCCATGGTCCTTATCCCACAGGAACCTGTGGTGTAGTTTAAGCAAACTGGAATGATGCCACAGTGTCAGTAGTTCTGGGTAGTTTGGAAACCTGTGGACTCCAGATTTAGCACATAGGCTGGTACTTCTGTCTTCCTACTCTCCATTGAGATGTCATCCAAGGTTGACACCATCATGCTTCACTCAGTCTGAAGTCTAATTTAGAAAAAACCCCAGTGGTGTTATGCAGTAATAAACTGTAGTGGGCAATGTCTATGCTCCCCTGCTGATACGTTTCATACTGCCCACCCTCACCATAGCTTTCGTGTACTATCACAACATCCAGCATCTCCTTCAGGGGACTGCCCTTGGACTCCTGGCACCCATTCTGTCCAACATGGAAGTTCAAGTCCCCTTGGGACAACCCAAAGCCAACAATTTGTCTGTGCTCTTTTGGCTCAGATCCCACATTTCTGTAATGTAAGTTACCCTCCAGAGTCTCCCGAGGGACAGGCTATATATAGCTAAACCTTGCTGGGTACCATGTCCTTGCTCAGCTTCTCCCATCTGCCCTCCCACCCCATTACCGGCCTCTCCTGGGAGCAGTTCCTAAGTAAGTTCCTTATCTAAGGGTCTGCTCCTGGGAACTCAACCTAAGTCACAAGGTCTGTGCACATTTCAGGGAATGAGTTGTCTTTGACAAATTCTAAAAACTTTACCTGTTCCTTTCTTCCATGTCCAAGGAAAGTTGCCTTTGCTTCTGTGTCCCTCAGCCATTTCTCAGTCAACACTGAGGATTCTCGTGATTGGTCTGCTCTTCCAGGTGACGCAGAGGCCCAGCTCCCATAAGATGAGGTGTCTTTTCCGAATTAGCTTTGTCCCAAAGGATCCAATTGACCTGTTAAGGAGAGATCCAGTTGCTTTCGAGTATCTCTATGTTCAGGTATGTGAGAATCTGCACATGATTTATATGAATGTTGTGGGATAAATTAAATTTAGGAGTTTTTTCCTGAATTCTTTAATTTGGGGATCTCTATCCTCCCACCTCAGTCTCAATGCATTGTAAAATGATTCCATGGTGCTTTTTTAAATTTTTACTTTTGATTTTGAAATAATATCATACTTAGTAAAAAGTTGTTAAGATTAGAAAAAGAACTTTTATATCCTTCACCCAGATTCACCAATGGGTCACATTTTATCGTATTGACTTTAGTGTTTGCATGTGGTTTTTCTCCCTCATGCACACAATTTTTCGCTAAACCATATCAATGTCAGTGACTAAATTCATGCTCACTTACCCTTAAATACTTCACTGTGTATTTCCTAGTACCAAGTACATTTTCTTATATAATCATTGTATAAATAACAAAATCAGGAAATTCAACAGTTCTGTTATTTAATTTATAGTTTATGTGCACATTTTGTCTATTGCCCCATAAATGCCTTTCATATAGAATAGGATCTAATAGAGGATCCCATTGTCATATCACTTTAGTCTCCTTAAGTCTGGAACATTCTTCAGTCTTTCTTTGGCTTTCAAGACCTTGGCAGGTTTGAGGAGTGCTGTAGAAATCTCACAATTTGGGATTCTCTGGTGTTTCTTCATGATGAGATTGAGGTTTTGCATTTTGAGCAGATGAGCAACATGAATGACTTTGTGTCCTTAGTGCATCATATCAGAGGCACATAATGGCAGTTTGTCCCCATGATGGCAAGTTGAACTTTGACTCTTAACTACAGTGATGTTCTCCAAATTTGTCCATCCAGAAGTTACTACTTTTCCTTTTGTAATTAATAAGGAATTTGTGGAGAGTCTCATTACAACCCTCTTATTATCTTTCACTTACTAGTTTTACTCTCAACCAACTATCCTTGCCTGAATCCATTATTATTATGGTGGTTGAAAATGATGATTTTTCTAATTCCATTATTTCTTATTTATTGATTAATTGGTATTCTACTGTAAGAAAGAGTTTTCTTTATTTACTTATTGATTCATTCATTTATTTGGTGCTTAAATTTTTCTGAAATATCATGATATTAATTATAATGAAATGATTCATTTAAAGGCAATAAAACTTTAGGAAAACCTTTGTAGACCATATATCTGATTCTGGGATATAATTTTCAAAAAACAAGACCACTAGAAATGAGAATCTTTGCTAGTTTTTCCCAATGAGAATTAATCCACTTGATATTTAGGTGGATTTCTCTATATTTCTCTATAACTGGTTCTATTACTCTCACTTAAAATTTCAATATAGCTACGTTAAACAGTAAGAACCTTACCTGGTGCTTAGGCATCTAACATTAGAACTAAGAGAGGTTGT
Organism: Cynopterus sphinx; assembly: GCA_030015415.1. Taxonomy (NCBI): domain Eukaryota; kingdom Metazoa; phylum Chordata; class Mammalia; order Chiroptera; family Pteropodidae; genus Cynopterus; species Cynopterus sphinx. The sequence goes on from CM057388.1 coordinate 4,568,724, forward strand.
AAACCTAAAAATGTAACCTTCCCCTACAGAAAGAAAATGATAAAAGGCAAAAGTGAGGCAAAAAAAGACACCTGTTTGTCTGGGGATACCTGTCTGTATAGGCAAAGATGGCTGGAGCCATAAGTAAGAAATAAAAAGCAAAAAAGTAGGAAAGTAAAAGAAACATTTGTCAACTCTAGATAGTCGATATACTGGTATATACTATTCTCAATATTTTCTTGTATATTTCAAAGTTTTTATAACCTTCAAAAAATTGGGTAGGAAAAGAAAATAGGTAGAAGATGGCAGAGACAAGATCAATGTCAGGAGTTAGGAATGGTTACATAAAGTGGCACTAAGCCCTGGAGAACAGAAATTAAGTTAGAGAAAGAAGAAGCAGAATGTACCAGAACATTCCAGCAGATGGAGGCATTCAGGGAAATGCTGGTTAAACACTCCCCACCTCAGTAGTCTTTGAGGAGACTGACATTTACAGCTCAGTAGGATATTTAATGTTTACGAAAATAAAACCCCATCATCAGGAAAAGGCAGGTCCTGTTCAATATACTCTGTTTATCAAGTAAAGAAATATGAAGTGCATTTTACACCATTTTTGACCCAGAACAGTGAAAGTGTCATGACTTGGGTCTTTTAAGTGTTAAACTTTAGTCACTTGGACCCCTTAGCAATATCCCTAGTTCCCCAACGGGCCAGGTAACCCAGATGCAACTGCACAAAACAGCCTGATTGTCGGCTGATCTGTTCCTGCATCTTTTCCATATTGCTGCTGAGAACCAACCCAGGGCTTTGCTGCTGCAGCTCAGATCTTATGCTACATTTTTAGTTTGTTAATTGCAAATAAATAGTTACAGCTCTGGTCAGTGTGTAGCTGTAGACAGTGAGATACATTGGTTGTCGTTCTCTACAATTATATGCTCATCCTATTAGCGAGATGATGTTTTAAACCAATTTTGCTCTGCTTCTCTTTTAAACATCACGAGCCCATTGAATTTGTAGCAGAATAATGTGGTTGTATGTGTTTTGGGGAAGGGAGACCTCTTAAGTAGACCCTGAGTACCGCTAAGCATGATTTTGTCTAAGGGGTGTTCACCCGAGTCTAATGCAATTCATGGAGCTATTTCTTTTATAAAAGATGCATCTTTTATATCCTGGTACTATCCTGAGAACAAGAGAATCTGTCCAGGGATACTGCCTTGAGACTAGCAGAAGATGGACATTTCTGCTTTTCCTTGGGTGTCATATGGGTTGTGGATTAGTCGCTCCTTCAGTGAGTAGCCAGTAGTGGGAGACGTATGGTGAGCATAGAGACCAAAATTAAGTTACCATCATCTTATATATCTTTCATCAAGAACAGCAAATGAGAATTTCTTGGCCTCACACCCTCTGCTTCAAAATGCCTTGAATCACAGAATATGCAGTATGTCTAAAATAACATAGCTGTCTAACATAAGTCAGTGGGTCTGTAAATGGTGCTATTGCCCATGTTGATTTGAAGGTAGTAAAAAGATGCAATAAAATTAGCCCAGAGAACAACAGTAAGCAGAGCTATATATATATCACATTACAAAGACAAAAATTGATTCAACCAAGCGGGCCCCTAATAAGGGCAGTGGCCATTGACCAGGTGAACCGTGACAGTGCAAAGTGGTTTCAATAGTGATAATATCTATTAATCTCCTAGTCATTAATGGACCATAAAGTATTTTCCAAATTTCAGCATATATAATAATGGTAAACCCTAATCATCCAGTCTGTGCCAATTCATAATTAGAATGACCTCTGCTGACATTTACCTGTCTACTATCCATTAAGATAAAGATTGTTACATCAATTAGTAAATAGGATAATACCTGAGACTACAAAATGTTTTCAGACATTTTAGTAGTATTGGTTTCCTTTATAACATCTAACATGTTTATTATAAATGAATTTTTTGGAAGCCTAAACCAGAGTCTGTTGGGACCTCTGTCTTCGCAAAATAGTGACCACCATTTGCTTGTGTAACTGTATTTTAAGTAACATACTTGAGAGTAATAAAAGCATTATTAGTACCAAAATATATGTCAGACTTCACACTAATTCTCCAGGATTGGCCTGAACTAATTACATAATGTAATTAAGTGACTAATCACCTTGATAAAAAATTCACCCAGAACTCTGGTTAAAATACAAGAGAGATAAACACACACACACACACACACACACACACACACACACACACACACAGTGTAACAAGGATGGGAAAAACCATTTCCAGTTCCAATTCTTAGCAGAAGTAATAGTGATGGCTCGCCTTTATAAAGCACATTCCATTTTATGTTGTTAACTGATTTTTCATATAAGAACACTGAGACACAAGAGAGATGAAAATGCCTGTTTGAGGTCATTTGATGAGTAGTTGACAGAGCCTAGGATCGAACTTGGGGTTTCTGTCTCTAAATTCTATGCTGAATTCCTGTTTCAAATCCCTTATGCAATAGCAATCACAGAAGAAAGAGATTTATCAAAAAACTGATTCAAGTGCCTGTTATGGCCTGGTACTGCACTAAGGGGCCTCCTCACCTTCATCCCTCCTGAAACTCTATAAAATGACCCTATCTGGGCTCTCAACCTTGAGATGGCCCATTGCAGAGAACCCTGAGCACTTGGAAATAACTGGTAAACCCAAGACTAACAAAACAAAGTAGTAGGCTGAACTTGCCCTCAGGACCTGCCTTCTGTCAGGAGGGGCCCCATCTCCCACCTCATGTAAGACCCATTCTGACAAGGAGCACTGTGTAAGCCTGGTAGGTGTAATATTTTCAAGGGAAGCAAAGGTGGAAGACCAAATTAGGGATGGAAGGGAGAGAGAATGTGACCTCAGTCTTTGGAGTGAAGGGATAGGCTGAGACATATCACATGAATAGGACGATGTGCATTGCAGTGACAGTACCACATGGATAAGTATTCTAAGCATCAATATTGTGTGCAGAAACCATACAGGAATATACTTCCTGTTTAATAAAATTGATATGTGACATCACAAATATGCTTCTCTTGGAAAGGAGGCAAACAAAGCCTGATAGCATTTTCCACTTGAAATTATCTTGGAACAAGGTAAAGAAGAAGAAAGAGAGAGTGTACCTATCATATTTTGTAGCCCCAAAGACTAGTTTCCCAGAACAGACTACAAGCACATGTGCAGACTATGCTTAAGCAATACTGCGACTCAGCCCTTTGCTCCTAATGGGTGACAAAAATGTCACCCTAAAATCACTGGTGGTCATGTAAGACGTTACACTTGACAGCACTCACTCTCAGCCACTCGTCAATCCAATGCTCACCACAAACCTATGAGGTAGATGTCTCCCTTTTACAGGTGACTGAACTGAGGCCCAAAGACATAGAATGACTCCCTCAGAGTCACAGTGGGGGAAGTCACCACTGGAATGGACCAAGGATTTTACTTGCTATGCTTTACTGAGAGCAACCAATGCACTGTGATGAAGTGCTCATTGTGTGGCTCATCTAACGCTTACACACTAGGATAGCTGGGCTGAATCCCCATTGCAAAGATGAGAAAATCGAGGACATAAGAGTTAAGTAAACTGGTCCGAGTTACCTATACAGGTCATCGTTGGCAAAACTGGGACCCGGAAGCAGGTGAGGTAAGTCCAGAGCTGCTGCTCTCAATTGCCTTCCCAATTCTGCTCTAAATGAGAAGATAGAAGAAAATGATGTTGACATGGCTGGTAGTTTGCATGAGGGCTTACAGTTGATGAGGTAGAGTCTAAGGGCTTTACAATGTTAACTAATTTCACCCTCACCACACCTCACCACACCCTGTGAGTGGGGAGTATTATTATTTCTAGTTTACAGAGAAGAAACTGAGGCACAGAACAGTTAAGGAACTTGACCAAGCTCATGCCCATGCGAACTGGAGGGACAGGATTTGAATCCAGGATTCTAACCCCAGCAGCCATCATGCCATTGGCACTCCCTGTGTTCAAATGTAGGGCCCGTGTTTGGAAATGTCATACCTTAATTCCTAATTATCTTTACAAAAAACTAAATATTTGAACAGTAGCTCTCTTGTCACTGGATGTTGTATGGTCCCTGTGTTTGTGAGTGCAATTACACATTGACTCGGTTCCAAGCAGTGCGGTGGAACGGTTACCATGCTTAGCCTCTGGAGTGAGTGTGTGTGTGTGGGGGGGGGGGACATGCATGTCACCTGCTCTTCTAAAGCAGCGCCCTGCAGCCCATCCTTTGATAAGCTGCGCCCTCTGCTGGTCTCTTTGTAGAGCTGTAACGATGTCGTCCAGGAGCGATTTGGGCCGGAGCTGAAATATGACATAGCCCTACGGCTGGCAGCCTTGCAAATGTACATCGCAACCGTTACCACCAAGCAAACGCAGAAAATCTCCCTGAAATACATCGAGTAAGTGTTGACTCCGAGCCATTTTGGAGTCAGAGATGCTGCCCACTTAACGCCCAAGTGTATTTTTGAGCTATGTCTCTTTTTCCAAGATGGATCTTGTTTGTGGCAGAGCATTTGTTAAACCTGTACAAAAGAGGTGAATGCGTGTTCATCTTTTTGGTGGAGGGGGTCCATTCCTGTCAACCTACTTTTAGAGAATTGTGGTTAAAATGAGGGTCATATTTAAAACGAAACACGTTTTTAAACTCCTTAGTTCCTAACCAAGCTTTGGTCTCAGCGCTTTTCAGATCTTAAGCTCTTTAATGCTCACAACATCCCTATGAGATCAGTAGGAATTTAGGTTCATTTTACAGATGAGCAAACCAAGGCACTGAATGGTTAAGTAACTTGCCCAAGTCATACAGGCTATTTACTAGAGGAGGCAGGATTCGAATCCAGGCAGTGGGAGTTCACATTGCACTGTAGTTTGTGTGACCATGTGAAGCACCTGTGTTTAGAAAGTGCTCTGCATAACCCGAGATTACTTTTCAATGATCAAGATGCAGTATAAAAAGTGATGTTCTCAGTCATAATCAGGAAGGGTAGTATTCATAGTAAAGGACTGTGACAGGGTAGGGAAGAGTGCCGCACAGTGACACTTTGCTCTATGAATTGAATGTTGTTTGGGACGCGTGAATGTCTTGTCTTGCTGAGTACCTACCCATGGCATCAGTGTACTGCCTCTTTGGCTGGAGAAAATCCCTCTTCTTAGATAAAAGCAATGTGTGTTGCCCTCAGTTGATGAGTCTACTTAAGGGTCATCCTTAAAAAGAGAACCCTTTGTCACCAAGTTTGTATGCTCCCTTTGGCAGGTGCTTCAGTACCCTAAAGCAACCATGCTTTCTGAATCCTGGCAGCTCTAATGCTAAGATAAAAGAACATTCATATTTCCAAGTTCATGGCAGGGCTGTAGCCACATCTTCAAGTAACACTAAAAGCCTTAGCATCCTTTCCACCTCTACCCCCTAGAAATGTGCAAGCTTATCCATGGGCTGTTTCAGCCATTCTAAATTACACAGTGCCAGACTGACCACCAGGAGGCAGAGTGGCTTCATCTTGACAGTCTATTGAGCCTGTGTTAAGAAGGATTAGAGCTGACTCCAACCCACTGTTCCTGCAATTCTGTTCCACCGTCGATGACTAGGGACAAATCCTTTTGTGCTGTTTGAGAACCTCAGATCTTCCAGTCTCAGTCTACTTATTTCACAGGTGTTTTATCTCTTTCTTTCTTGCCACACATTCCATGACTGTAAACTGAGCGAGACTAGGCTCACAAAGAGGTCTCACACTTCAGATGGACACATTCACACCCTCATCCACTCCCCTTTCTGAAGTTCTTGTGGATAGATAAAACTGGCTCCCATTTGAAAAGGTGCCCTACACAACTTGAGATGACTTTCAGACAACTGAAATCCATTTTTGTTCCTACTCTCTGTACCTGTTGAACATGGTACAGTCAAAAACCTCCAGAGATAACTAACTAGACTAGGAATTTTTCAGTCTGCAATAATGGTCTCATTAATTAATTCATTTACCCAGAAAATGTTCATTGAGCATTTTATATGGTATTCACAGTGGAACAGTAAAATGTACTAAAAACTATAAATTATAACCATAACTGTCAAAGGACTTGTGATCTGATTATAAAGACAAAACATAAAGATATGAAAAGTAATGATTTAAGCAATGATACAAGTAGAGTTACAAAGTAGCCCATCGGGAGTACCAAACGATGGATAAAGGTCATAACTACAAGTTGAGAAGAAAGAGGAAGAAAATGGTGATTACAAAAAACACAATCTTAACTAGTGAGGAAGACCATGAACAGTCAAGTAAGGGAAGTCTGTCTTTCTATCCTACTTTGGAGAGGTTTAGAGTGGGAGAAATAACCAGAACCTTCTCAGTGGTCTTCATATAATTTAGAAGACACTGGTTGGGCATGTGATCAATAACGATAGAGTTTCTAGATTTCAAAATATGGAACTTCTTAGAATAGAGTGTAGTCATTGCTAGGAAAATGGGCTCCTGGGAAATATATATATACACATACATATACATATACACATACACATACATATATGAATATGAATACATATATGAATATGAATACATATACATATACATATATTAACCCAGTCACATTTTTTTCTCGTATATTCACATTGATAAGATGTTCTCACCTCCCCATCAGTACCACAGATATTTAAGGGTCATGAAACAGCCTGCCTCTCTACCAGCAAGCAATGTTGACAGAAGAAGTTAGATAGATGTGAATGGGCTGGGAGAAAAGAGAATTCTATGTTTCTGGAGAGATAACCACTGATGAAGGAGATGGCAAGAGAAGAATGGTTTTGGGGCATGAAGGATTTGCATCTGTCCTCAGAGAAGATAGGAAGACATTTTGTGGGCAGGCAGGGGAAAGTGATGATGAAAATGAGCAAAGGGATGGAGAGAAATTGGTGTTGGAAATACAAACTCAGAAATCAGATATATGATGAATTCTAAGAGACTCAGAGGAGGGTTGGATAAAGTGCCTCTTCAATTTCCATGGGTCCTTTTGCATTCTCTCTGGAGACGGAGGAATATGTTTCTTTTAAAATGCAAACATATGTACTAAAGTTCAAATAGTGTTTCCTGAGTGCAAATTAAAAGTCACTTCCCTAATTGGGGACTTGTCACCATTCCCTACCTTGCAAAGACTTCATTTGTTCCAACAAACATCAGAGCACCATTTTGTCTTAGATAACTCATCATCACAAGAATGCGAAATTAAAAATATACTCTTTATTGCAGAAAAGAATGGGGATTAGAGACTTTTCTTCCTTCTGCTGTGCTGCAAAGCATGAAAGAGAAGAACATAAAGAAAGCACTTTCACACCTTGTCAAAGCAAATCAAAACTTGGTACCACCCGGTAAAAAGGTATCACATTTGCATCTTAATAGAAAATGGATTTTAAAGAGAGGCTTGCATGCATTTTTTAAAATGTTTAAAATTAGCCCATGAATAAAATACTTAGCACCATATTTTCAGAAGCAGTAACACTGCCTAATCTTTTTTCTTAACTATTAACATGTTTCTAAGACTAATGAAAAATAAGTATTCTCATGAGAACCTATTTATTTCTTGCAAACTATAGGCTCCTTAGTATATGGCATGGTGTGTTCACATGTGCATTCAGGATAACCTTGCATAACCTCTGATTAGAGAATAGAGTGGCAAGATAATTTTACATTTCCATCATACTCTTATTTTCCTTGCAGACCAGATGCCACACGAATTAAACCAGAGTTCTCTACCTCAGCACTATTGACATTTGGGACCAGATCATTCTTTGTTGGGGAGAGGGACCATCTTATGCATTGTGAGCATCCCTGGCCTCTCCCCACGAGATGCCAGTAGCACCCTATGCCCTCAATTGTGACAAACAAAAATGTCTCCAGACATGTGCCCTGTGGAACAAAACCACCCAAGGTTGACAGTCACTGAATTAAATCTTACTTTTGAAAAAAAGAGAAAAAAAATTTTTTTCTGTCATTCACCATCATTAATGTTAAAAACTCTTTTTAAAAAAATCAGGTAGAATAAACACCAAGGACATTTTGAAATATATTCTTGGTCAAAATAGAGAGCTAAATTTATAGGTAATAAAAAGCTAAGGGTTTCAGGAACCAGGAAGATAAAGAGCCTAACATTATTGGACCTAGAAAATTGGAGGGGGCCCAACAGCCCGACATTTTCTGGCCAATAATGGCCATGAATCTCATGTGACTCTAATACAAATTACTGTTTACTTGGGCAATTCTTTGGTCTTAGGATCTGATTTTCAGTAATTTGTACTTGCTAAAAAATGCTTATTTCTATTCTCTCCTCACCCTGTGGCTTTTTAAAAATAGGTTGATATTCAGATTCAACCTACTATCAACATCTTCTACTTAGCTTCCCAGTTGATATAAACAGTCAGCTAATAGAAATCTATCAGAACATCATGGATCAAGATTTTGAAATTTTTTGTTTTGATATGCCCGAAGCTAATTTCCTTTAATTAACTCGATAGGATTTTTTTCAAGCCTGGCCCTGCTGGTATTGTAATAATTTGGATAAGTGCTCTAAGGTCGATCTATTTACCTACCTATCATGATTCTTCTATAAAGGTCATTCTTTCTAACCAAGAGTGAGAGGTTTGCTTTTAAGTCAGTTTGCAAAGTGCTTTGGGTTTTTGAAAGAAGTAGGATGGAAGAATAGTGCTCAGTAAGAGTTACATAAAGGGTAGAGCACTTAGATGTAGTTAAATGAGTTGGTAAGTTCATCTGCAGTTGAAAACATAGTTTTACAGTCTTTGCTGCTCAGTGGTCTTCACCTTGTTGGAAAATCTCACCCCCAACAAATGTACCTGGTACATTCAGTATGAACTATGGACTTTTTTAATCAAGTGCTTTTTTTTTTTAACTTGGGAGTCTAAAAGTCTAAAAGTATTTATAAAGATAAATTTTATCTGAATCAAATGTTATTTGTAAATCTTTCGTGAAACTCAATAGATTCTTGGAGTTTAATAAAACGGGGGCTTATATAGCAAGTTCAACCATTTCCACAGTGATTGGATCCCAGAAAGTTCATTCTCCCTAAGAACTTACAAAGACTAAGAAGCTTGAGATGGTCATGCAGAGCCTGTTTAAGGCTTTATATAGATTGTAGGTATGTGTTAAAATCAGCTCCCACAAACTCCCACATACGTAAGTCTCCTGTGTAATAAAAGAATGTACAAAACCCAATTTTGTCCCCAATTGCAACTGGAAAGCACTACTCACTTCTTGAAATGTCCCAATGAGCAGCCGTTTCTGTGGAAAATATTATCATCTCATTCTCACTTGTTGTGTGCCCTGACCCACCACATTTGGACTTATGAGTCCCCCACACATTCTCCCCCAAATAAAGCTACTTTAGCCAGAGTGACCTGTTGCAGCCCTACATCAGAAAAACAAATACAGAGCAATTTCCTTTCATTTCTCTGAAGAGTCCTTGTCACGCCCCACCCATTGGCAGCAGAGAGTCATCCTTCTAGTTCACCCTTGTCTTCAGCTGATCTCCAACAAAAACAGAATTGCCCCCATGGAGCTAACACCTGAGTTTTCTTTTCTCTCCTCAGCTCTCTGCACTGCAAGCCAAGGTTCATTATCTCAAGTTCCTCAGTGACCTTCGGTTGTATGGGGGTCGTGTGTTCAAGGCAACATTAGTGGTAATTTCTTTTTCTTGCTCTTTCTGTGAAGCCATGGAAGCCTACAAAATATCACTGCATAGGCTGTCTTGAATTAGCTACCTTTGATGAGAAAAAAAAATCCATCTGTGAATCTTTTCATACCTTCATTTCTAATCAACTGCACCACAGTCTGAAAATAGCAGAAGAAATGTTAAACTAGATAACACCAGTGTAGAATGTCCCAGAAAAAAAATGAGAAAAACCAATAGAATTGATGCACTCTGATGATGGCCTCCTTTTAAACCATTGGGCCAGAAGTAGCTTTCACATTAAAAAAGGAAAAAAACAATCCTCATTTATAAAATCCCCTTATGATTACATATATACATGCTATGATATCTACTTTCTGCATTATTCCTTATTTATCAGAGCCTCAATGCAGTCATATATCTTTTTTTTTTTTCTAGTTAGATGATTTAGTACAATATATTCCAGAAACACTTTGTAAAGAAAATTCACTCTTGTAAAAACATTCTCCCAGGTCCAACTTTGCATGGCATGTCAGAAGTCTAGTGTTTTTATATTTTGTCCACGTCTTTTTCTCAGCAGGCAGAAAAGCGCTCCGAAGTGACTCTCCTGGTCGGTCCCCGATATGGCATAAGCCATGTCATAAACACTAAAACCAATCTGGTGGCTCTTTTAGCTGACTTCAGCCATGTCAACAGGATCGAGATGTTTACTGAGGAGGAAAGCTTGGTGCGGGTGGAGCTCCATGTGCTGGATGTAAAGGCAAGTCCTCTAGGTGTTGACACGGGGCCTTGATTGTAACAGCTCACTTCTGGTAACACAGCTGATATTTACAAAGCAGGAAAAATCTCAGTGTGTGCCAGATATCACATGTGCAATGTGGTGCAGGAAAAAATCTACACAACTCAGGCCCAAGGGCCCCAAACCTCACTAGACAGCTGTGTGATTTGGGGACAGGTCGCTATTCTTCTGGGCTCAATTTTTTCATCTGTACTGAGACAGCAAGTGAGTTCGTTTCCAATGTCCCTTCTGGCTCCAGAACACGTGAATCATAAATAGAGAGGAGGGAGATTTTGTCAACTTTGTTTAGAACTCTCATTCCCTTTTGTTAGATTAGGTCCATATGTGTTTATTCTTTTTAAAAAGCTGAGTATTTTTAGCCAATCTGTCTTTTTGTGCTATAGCAATTTTACTGACTGAATATATGGCCCCAGTGAATGTCATAGCCATTCCTTTTAAAACATCAATCTGAGATTGTCCTCAAAGGGTAAAGTTTTCCTCCCTAAACGAAGTTGACAAGCCATAGTCCAGGTCTCCTGTCTCCTCCTTCTTGTCCCAGTAATAGATGAGGCACTGGACCCAAAGGGAGATGATGATGTCACAAAGAAAACAGTGTCAACCAGGAGGGGTGCTCTGGGAATGGTGGGGAGGACTCACTCCCACTCAGGTGGTTGGGAAGAGCAGATGAAGAGGAAATGAGACTTTGGTAAAGGGTCTACACAGCAGATCAGTGTGCTCTGCAGCAGGAAGAGATGACAGTGAGAATGTGGTGCTCTAACATGTTGGCCATGGCCTATGGAATTTCATGGGTTGAATCCAGGGGCCTCCAGTTGACCTCATAGCAAGCTGAAAGTGCCAGAATAGGCTTGGAATGCCAGGCCCAGTCCATGACCAAAGATGCTGAGAACAATGTGTCCATCATGGAAAATGGGTACATTGGATGTAGTCATCGCAGACCTGCTAACAAGGATAATCCATCCCAAACAGAAGTGGGCAGCAAGACCCTATTGATGGTTTCCCACCCATACGAAAGAACTGAGGTGGCTGGAGGGAAGACCTCAGTCAAAATGGATGGAAAAGGAAGTTCATCAGGTAGTATAGGAGTTTTGGATGGGAAGTTAGATTCTACCAGCAGGAACCTGGCCAGTGTCTCCAAACTGGGAGTGAAAGCAAGAGGCCAACTGTCTGTGCTTCTCTTGGTATCTGCTTTTATTTCCCTCTTATTTTATCTCTCTTTCAACAAGAACACACAAGCCAGTCCACCCTTCCTATAATTTCTTCAGTTGAACACTTGCTTCCCTAGATGCCCAAGAGCCATTTCCAATGATATGGTAACCTCATTGTTTCCAGAAAGTTTTAACAAGACTTTTCTCAACTCCCATCTCTGTTTCACCCTCCTGTGAATTCACAATTTCTTTTAGAAGCATTCTCTTCCTGGATCTCTTTGACACTTTTCACTCAGTTTTAGCAGTAATTTCCACTTAATTTTTACTTTTCTTCGACACTAATTTTCATCCTGAACCCAAACTTAATCTTCCTGTGATTTTTCAAATCGCTAGTTCACATGCAGGAATTGACTCCTTAACTATCACTTTTTATAAGGTTAACAGTTTGGAAATAAAAGTAATGTTATTATTTTTTTCATATCAGTATGACTTGGAAAAGTTTCAAAATGTCTAGGCTTTCAAAATGATGTCACTTAAATGTTTTTCAGTAAGTAAGGCTCTCTTTGTGTTAAGCCTGACGTTTTCCCCCTCATGTATGTTTCCCCCAATTAAATTGTTGCTCAATAATTTATTTTATTTACATTTGACAGGCACAGATGCAGCCCTTGTCACCTTAGGGAAGTTATCAAGGAAGGTTGGCATTAACCAAAACATTCTCTTTTGTATAGCCCATCACACTCCTAATGGAGTCATCAGATGCCATGAACCTGGCCTGCTTGACAGCTGGGTACTACAGGCTACTCGTGGATTCCAGGAGGTCAATATTTAACATGGCCAACAAGAAAAACTCAAGGACCCAGGAAATAGGTATTCTTTTCCTAAATTCATGAAGCACTGACTCTCACCCTTCACCACTCCACCTGACAACAATAATAAGATGTTTCTTGAAAAGTTAAAATCACACACATTTTTAAAAATCTAGTGTCCAAATTTAACTCAGAAGCCTTCAAATATATCATTTATGGTGTAATTTTTTTAAATGAAAATGTTGATTTTTTTCCATCACATTTTACACATTCAAAATTCTGGGGCATGTGCATCAAAGGCAGTGATTTCATGACACTGAAGGGAGTAAGCATCAGTCTTTCTGGCTGAGTTTTACCACCTCACTCACAGAGGCCAAGATGTAGAGAACTAACAATGGAGTGCCTAGTAGGAGTTGTGAGCCCCTAGCCTTAGGGCTTGTCCCTCCTTAGGGTGCCCTAGGCCCAGATGCCTGGGCTCCTCCTCCTGTGTCAGACTTACCTCCATGATTCTGGAAACTCTACCAATAGGAGACCTGGGAACTGCCCAGCACTCAGACATCAGGATCTAAAGGGGACCTCCCACCCCGGCAGCCATCTTAGCTCTGTTGTTGGAGCATTGAAATGGCAAAGACATCAAATAATTCAGTCCAGCCACTCAACAGGACTAAATAGCACCAGAGTGAGAACAAGAAGGGCTGCAAATGTTAAACTGATAGTTGTCTATTAATAATTGGCAGTGGAAAAAAAAACAACAAGGAATAGAAAAAATTTCACAATAAAAGTGACAGAAACACAGAAAGGAATGGAAGACAAACATAAGGCAAAGAAAGATCCCAAGAGACACAATGGTTAGAAATAAATAGGGGAAAATCAAAAAAGAGGTGGTGAGTTTGGCAGTGAGCATTTTTATGACCACATGCTTTCCATGAGCTAGGAGACTCAGCAATTTAATGCTGACCTTCAAGATTCCTAAGAGTAGTTCGGCAATTTAACACAACCCTTTAACATTGGAAAACCAAGTTTTTGGCTCTTTATTTTCAAATCTTAAAGTTTATCTTGAAAATAAAACCTTTTCCCCATGGATTATTCAGATTGTTGCAGGTGCTAACAATCTGAATAATCTAAGTCAACCATTCCAAAAATAGTTACAGTAATAAGGGCCTCAGTTCCATCCAATTTATAGCGGCTTACAACAAAACATTTAATAAAATTTTGAGGAGCAAAAAATTAGTTCTAAAAAGTATTATCACCATGGGGAAAGAATGGACTTCAACCTTTCATTAATTTCTCCCAGTTCTACAGTGAGGATGAAGGTGAGAGCACATGTTGTAAATACCTCTCTCCATTCTCAAAAAGAGAGACAGAGAGAGCGCACACATGCACATGTATGTGTGTGAAGGAAGGACAAAGGGGAGGGATGACACACTCCAATAAGAAACTGGTTGACCCAAGCTGAGCAGCAGCCTAAGGCTTAGCATCCTCTAATGGCAGAAAGTCCTCTCTTCTTTTCAGATGCTCCCCAAAGACCTCTCAAGACTAAAGAAATGTAGAGAGTGAAGTCTGTTTAGGACAGCTCATCCCTAGTCTGTTCTTTCCTCCATTCTGAGAGGCTGGGCTATAATATAGATCCTAATTCTCAATCCATATCCTTCAGTGTCTTTAAAATCATTCCAGAAGCCAAATCAGTTCACCTTGCTGGAAGGAAACCAAGATTGGGTGTGTATTTTCTTCTTGTCTCAAATTGATCAAAGACCTTAGTCAAGATCTCTAACAAGGAAAAGTAAGTCTCAATTTCTTCTCCTCTGTCTTGAAAATTAGCCTTTGAGTACTTTGAAAAATCCAAAACTCACGTATTTATGCAGCTCTGAGCCTTAGGAGAGTCTGAGTAAGTGTCTACCAACTTGCTTTTAGGCAGCTGACCTATTTGGTTTTCTTGTGGGTTTAAACCAGGAGTTGGCAAACTATGGCCCATGGGCCAAATCTTGTTCCTGCAAATAAAGTTTTATTGGAAATCAGTCATACATATTGTATGATCTTCTTAGGGCTGCTATAACAAATTATTACAAACTTAGGGGCTTAACATAACAAACTTATGAGCTCACAGTTTGGGAGGTTAGCGATCCAAAATCTAGGTATTGGCAGAGCCATGCTCCCTCCAGAAACTCTAGGAGAGAAACTTTTCTTGCCTCTTCCCAGCATTCCTTGTGGTTGCATAACTCCAATTTCTGCCTCTCCCTTCTTTTCTCTGTGTGGCCCAAATGTCTCTCTGCTTTTCCCTTATAAGGACACTTGCCATTGGATTTGGGGTCCATATGGATGGTTGAGGATGCTCTCATCTTGAGATCCTTCACCTAAGTATATCTGCAAAGACTCTTTATCCCAAATAAGGTCACATTTACAAAATGGACATATGTTTGGGGGCCACTATTCAACCTGTGTCCAATTGTTTATGTATCATCTCTAGCTATTTTTGTGTTACAGCAGCAGGGTTCAGTGGTCGCTCAACTGAGCAATGGGCCTACAAAACCTAAAATATTTACTGTCTGGTTTTCCCTTTACAGAGATAGTTTTCCAACCCCTGGTTTAAAGCCAGAGCTCAGTCACAACTTTGCTAAACCTTCCCCTCAACAATCCATACTCCTGACATGCATGTGAGCACAATGTGCATGCACACACATGCCCACACACTCACAGACAGCCAGTCATAATCTAAGTTGTTGTTGTTAATAAAACAATACTGAACTCCCACAGTTGTATTTACTGCAAGGTAATATGGAAATATGGCTAGCGTGTAACTCAATGTCTTCAGAAATGATATCTTTTATTTGCTATTTATGAAAATATGTGTATTTAATAAAATAATTTGGGACATTGTTTAGCATTGAGTCCAGTGTATAATTTGGGAGGACCAAGAACCTCTTCAGTAAAACTGATTTTTTCCCATTTGTCTTGTATATCTGACGTCAATATTATCTTAATTTAGGCCAGGGGACAAATTGAGGCAACAGATGGGAGAATATACAGCTCTAACATTTCCTCAGAATGTTGTCTCTGGAATCTACAAAGCAGTGTTGACAGAGTGACACATTGCCCTGTCTTGTTAAATATCAGAGCAGAATCTCCACAACAAAATTCCCTGTTGACAGTCCCTTGAAGAGTAAACAGAACAATAATTTTTAAATTAGGAATTTTTCATTTTAATTTATGAGGACCATCAGACAAATCTTTAGGTGTCCTCATGATACAAATAAAAATTGAAATTAGTCTAAGTATTAACTGTTCTCAGAAATAGCAGAGAGAAATATATTACCTCTGAGTATTCCACCTTATGCATCATAGGTGCATGTGCGCATACAGGCACACATACTGACATTTATGTGTGTATATATATACACTCACTAGGATATAAAAGGGCTGAAGATAGAGGTTTTGTGCTATAATTTTAATATTATTACATATATTTTTATTTACATTTTCGGATTATTACATGATCATGATAATATCTTCTAAAATATGTGGTAGAAGTATGTGGATCATTTACTTTCTCTTAATTCAATGAGGAAAAAGACCAGCATCTTCCTCTACAAAGCAGGCAGTGCTAGATCTCGCTTTATAAAGTAAAAGGGCAATCTATTTTCTGGAATAATGGCATGCTGGACTACCACCTTTAAAGATTTTAAAAGACATGTTTTATAGTCACATTCACAGATATAAACAAGGTCTTTTATAATAGAACCAGGGATCGGATGGAATTTTAAGCTCTCAGATGGTATTATATTTTATCAAATAGCAATTATCTTTTATGCAATATCAATTCTGTTAATGTCTATTCTTCTAACCAAGAAATCCTTATACCCAAAGCCTAAATCGACCAGTACCATATTTGGAAAGCTGAATAACTCCATTTTTACAAAAGTGATGCCACAAGCCATTAAATTAAGAAAGAGAGACTAGGCCCCCAGAAACCAGACAATGCAGTAACATGTCTTTGCATGATTCTTTCTCTTCAGGAACAGAAAATAAAGAAAAACATAACCTCCTTGGCCCAGACTGGAACTGTATACCCCAAATGACCACCTTTATCGGCGAAGGGGAGCAAGAAGCCCAGATAACATATATAGATTCAAAACAGAAGACGGTCGAGATGACAGATGGAACCTTGTGTCCAAAAGACCACCGGCACTTGTACATAGACAGCCCCTATAATTCAGACGATCTCAGCCAGCAGCCAACTCAGCCGGGAGATGTGCCGTGTGAGGCAGACTACAGAAGTCTTGCTCAGCGGTCCCTGTTGGCACTCTCAGGACCAGAAACTCTAAAGAAAGCACAAGAGTCTCCGAGGGGAGCGAAAGTGTCCTTTATTTTTGGAGATCTCGCCATGGATGATGGTATTAATCCCCCGACTTTTGGCTATGAGAGACTGTTGGACGAGAATCCAGAAGCATTGGACAAGCAGAGGGACCTCTACATTAGCAGTGCCAATGATGTGAAGAGCCTGGATCTCACCCCAGATACAGAGAGCATCCAATATGTGGCAAATTCTGTTTATGCAAACATAGGTGACGTGAAGCACTTCGAGGCCACCCAGGGAATAGAGGAGCCCCTCCTGCATGACATCTGCTATGCGGAAAACACTGATGATGCAGAGGACGAAGATGAGGTGAGCTGTGAAGAAGACCTCGTAGTGGGAGAGGTGAACCAGCCAGCCATCCTCACCTTGTCTGGGTCAAGTGATGATATCATTGACCTCACATCCCTGCCCCCTCCGGAAGGGGATGACAATGAAGATGACTTCCTGCTGCGTTCCTTGAACATGGCTATTGCTGCCCCCCCACCTGGCTTTAGAGATAGTTCAGATGAGGAGGACACTCAGAGCCAGGCAGCTTCCTTCCTTGAGGACAAGGGGCCAGGCGGCAGCCTGCAAAATGATGAAATCCCTGTGTCTCTCATTGACGCTGTGCCCACAAGTGCTGAGGGAAAGTGTGAGAAGGGACTGGATACCACTGTCGTTTCCCCGCTGGAAGCTCTGTCCGTGTCAGAAGAACAGCAGACCAGTGACAATTCAGGTTCTTTCACAATTGTTACATTTATTCACTGATAACCATACCGTTTCATCCTTTCAAGCCATTTGCCCCTGGAGTCCTGTTATGTGATGTTCTCCATTTCATGCATGTCACATTCCATAAATGTGCAAAAACTACCATCATGGCTTTTTTTGTGTATGTGGTTTCCTTTGTTATTTTTTTTTAAACACATGGCACATTTCCTCTCCCCACTCCCCCCCCCGCCCCATTTCTGGAACAACTATGCAATAAATTCAGAATCCTTATTGAAAAGGGAAAAACTTGTTTTGTTTTTTAATAATAATGAGTCCAATTTTTTTACATGTCTCCTAGTGCCCTGACGCATCCATTAATCCATCCTTGTTTTTCACGACATGCAGGTGTAGCCATCTTGCGGGCTTATAGTCCCGAGTCTTCATCAGACTCAGGCAATGAAACAAACTCTTCTGAAATGACTGAGAGCTCTGAACTGGCCACAGCACAGAAGCAGTCAGAAAACCTCTCCCGCATGTTTTTGGCCACTCACGAAGGCTACCACCCCCTTGCAGAAGAGCAGACAGAGTTCCCCACCTCCAAACCCCCTGCTGGGGGCTTGCCTCCACAGTCCTCCCGCACCCTGGCTGCCCGTCCAGTGACTGACCTCCCACCCAAAATTGTGCCTTCCAAGCAGATACTTCACTCAGACCATATGGAGATGGAGCCCGAAACCATGGAGACCAAGTCTCTCACTGACTATTTTAGCAAACTGCACATGGGGTCGGTGGCGTATTCCTGCACCAGCAAAAGGAAAAGCAAGCTGGCTGATGGTGAGGGGAAAGCACCCCCTAATGGGAACATACCAGGGAAAAAACAGCAGGGAACCAAAACAGCAGAGGCAGAAGAGGATGCCAAAGGTAAATTTGGTACAGTGTCTTCAAGGGATGGTCAACACCTAAGCACTTTTAACCTGGAGAGAACTGCCTTTCGCAAGGACAGCCAAAGATGGTATGTGGCCACTGAGGGCGGGGTGGCTGAAAAAGGTGGATTAGAAGCAGCAACAGGAATAATCTTTCCAAGAGCTTCTGGTCTGGGGGCAAGGGAGGCTGAAGGGAAGGACGAAGGGGCTCCCGATGGAGAAGCTGGTGAGGTTTCTGGACTTGGCCAACGGGACCACTTCTTAACGGATGTGACCTGTGTCTCTTCAGCCAAAGACTTAGATAACCCAGAGGATGCTGACCCATCTACGTGTGACCATCCTTCCAAGCTTCCTGGTGCAGAAGAGAGTGTGGCCCGTCTTTGTGACTACCACTTGGCCAAGCGGATGTCATCGTTACAAAGCGAGGGCCATTTTTCTCTACAGAGCTCCCAAGGCTCTTCAGTGGATGCAGGCTGTGGCACAGGCAGCAGCTGCAGCACCTGTGCCACACCTGTGGAGTCCCCACTCTGCCCCTCCATGGGGAAGCACTTGATTCCTGAGACTTCAGGGAAAGGCATGAATTATGTTCCTTCAGAAGAGAGAGCCACTGGGCTTTCTAACCATGGAGCAACCTTTAAGGAGTTGCACCCACAGACAGAAGGGGCATGTCCACGAATGACAGTGCCTGCTCTGCACACAGCCATTAATGCCGAACCCCTGTTTGGCACTTTGAGAGATGGATGTCATCGGCTCCCCAAGATTAAGGAAACCACAGGTACAGCAATGATTGATTGAGTGCTTTGCATTATATGCAAGGAGCATGTAAATCAAATTTACAGCAAGCTTAAAAATATGAAGTCTGAATGCAAAAAATTAGAATCTTTAAAAAGGCCGCAGAATTGTGGCCAAGTTAAGTATCAATCACTGATCTCTCAGTTTTTAAAAGATACCGAAGTTTCTAGATCTGAAACAATACTGAAAATGGCATTAGCTCTTTAGAATATTTCTCTGTTCTTGCTTTTAAATTCTGATGGATCAGTTTTTTTTTTCTTAAATTCTAAATGTAGACTTTTAGCAGTGCCCATTGTGACTTTTAGTTGCAAGATAACAATGTTTAGAGGCATAAAAACAGTTAGATGCACTTTTTAAGATATCAGATTTCTAATTTTGCCATTTCATTTTTGAGAGGCAAAGAGGAGAAACAGCAGGGGATCAGGAAGATTGGAAAGGTTGGGAAAGATCATTTGCCTTTCAGTGCCACTTACAGATTCCTTCCATCTCTGTAGGACTCTCATAGAGGAGTATTCTGAAGTGTCTGGCATACCCAAGAGTCAGGAAGGTTTTGGGGTGTGCATGATGAGCTGTTTTATTTTCCCTTAAATAATAAAATATAGACACAGATAGAAACTAGAACAACTGCCGCCTTCCATGCCCACTTCACCATTCTACCACCCAGTAGGCAATTATCCCTCTCATTGATCAACTTGGCCAGCCATAATGTGGCAAAAGCAGATGCTCTTTCATACTTTCCAATTTCAAATTATATCATTGTTGGTGTCATTTCCATGTAAGTCAGTAGATGTTAGTGAGATTTTATATTGGTTAATTTCCATTCCTGACCTTTTAAGATCATCTTCTCTGAAAATCCACCACGGGCTTCACCTGCCTTGGGAAGTCCATCTAGGCATCATCTAACTAACATCTTTGACTCTAAATTAATTAAAGCACACTGTTTAATCCTTTGCAGTTTACAGAGAGCTTTCACCTAACTTACCTCTTGTTTCTCACAAAAATTCTGTTAGATTGAGATTACTTTCTTCAAATTATTTTTCTGAGAAAAGTTGAGCAATTTGCCCAGTGTCTCAACTTCAAACTCTTCACCAGGAAAACCTTGTGGTAACCTCTTTAAAAGGCTAGCCTATTTAATTTGCATTAATTAAGTTAGGCCATTTCTTTAAGATAAGGTTAACTGATGCCAGGATTAACCTAACTCCCTTGAAATGAAACTTAAATGATATAAATATGTTTTAATAATCTACATGTAGGATGTGTGTTTTCTAATTATGTGTCTAAGCTTTGACAAATATTGAGAGCAAGGCAATTCATGAAATTTCATTATTTCCTTGAAAGCGTTTGGGATTTCCAGACAATTCCAAATGAATCAGTAGTTTAAGAAATAATAGGTTCCAATATTTCTTAAAATATATTGAAATTTCAAATAGAAAACTGTTATAAGGTCTCAGGATACAGTCTTTGGAAAGTGGGGTGACCCTAACAAATGGCATCCCTTCTAGAATGCATCCTTGGGAAATAACAGACATCACGAAGAGATGCCATGAAATGGACTGCCCACGAGATGCTTAATGATTCTCTCTGTTTTTCTACTACCCCTAGTGTAGCTTTGACAGAGCCTGGGAAGGAGAGACAAGGAGGCATGCTTTCAGCTTGGTCTCAACATCCTGAAGCTGATCCCATCCTGCTACCATCAAATAGTCACTCAGAATCAAAGGTGCCAATTCCAAATCAAGACCCTAATGATTTCTCCCAAGCAAACCAGGCCTATGGAGAGGCTGTGAGCTGGCGGCCACTGGATCTGAGACGGGGGAGCCTAGGGACACCCCCCAGCCAAAGGGCTCTGAGACGTAGCAGCAGCATCCTCTCAGGATCTGTAGGTTTGGAGCCCTTCCAAGAGAGAACCAAGGGTGCACTCAACTTAAAGTGTTCAGGTATCACAGAATCACAGGAGGCCAGTTCAGAAAGGCGAGCAGAACTCCCCCTGGGGAAGAAGCTCACCAAAAGTTTTTCCCAAAGCTCAATGCACTTTAGTTCTGAGGGAAAGGTTCACAAAAGGTCCCCAGTGGCTCACAAAGACTCAAAGCTGTATAGGACATTACCCTTGAGGAAGCTGGAGGGCAGCAATTGGAGATGCCGGGGACCTTTCAGCTACTGCTTTTTGAACCGAGGGCAAGATGAAGATGGTGATGAGGATGAAGAGGAGGGAGAAGCCGCCCGCCGGGTCTCTTGCCTCTTTCAACCACAGATGACTCAAGCCATGCCAGAACCAACCAGCCCATCTGTTGGGATTCAGAAGCAAGGAGTGGAGCTGTCCAGAATCTCAGTGCTGAAAGTCTGGGCAGAAGACCTGAGTGGCCCAGATAATATGGACTTCAGCAACCTGCCTTTTGATGCCCGGATTACAAGAATAAATGCCCTAAAGGAGAGCACATATACAATGCCCGATGGGTTCCTCGCAGCCCAAAATGATGCCAATGAGCTGCTCTGCCTCATCAGGGTAACCAAGGGGAAGAGAGAGGAGTCATGCCCTGAAGCATATGATTTTACACTTTCTCAGTACAAGCAACTGTTATCCATCGAGTCCAGACAGTTGGGAAGTGCCTGTAGGAAAATGGCGATGGCCGAGAAAAGCCCAGAGGAGATGCTCCTAGCTATGACTTCTAGCTTTCAAGTGCTCTGTTGCCTAACAGAAGCTTGCATGCAGTTAGTTAAAGTCGTAAACTCAGAAACACAGCGGCAGGAAATTGTAGCGAAGATCAATGAAGTGGTCATAAACTACATTTGTCTCCTGAAAGCTGCCGAGGCAGCCACTGGAAAGACCACTGGGGATCCCAATGTTGGACTCTCGATGCGACATTCAACCACCATGGCCGCTCTCGTAAGCACACTGACACGTTCTCTCAAGATGCTTTTAAATAAATAAAGTATGAAAGTCACATCATAATCTACCTTGCAAAGCCATACATGAACTTTTATTTACTTTATGTGTACGATGAACAGATGTCTCCTTTCTTCCCTCTGTAAATTTGGTTATTTTGTATAAAATAGGAGATAAAAGTCACACTGATGAAATGTTGAAATGTACTAATCAGATGTATTCTGTTTATATTATACATATATATACATGTAAAGGAAATATACAAGAAAGTGATGACATTTGGCTATTTTTCGTATAGTCAAAACTCTGGGTATATGATGTGAAATTTTAAATTCTATCGTGTTAGAGCAAAACAATGAATCCTATCCCCTTTCCTTCCAAGTAGATACTTGGAGACCATATCATCATATTTAGAAGTTTAAAAAAAATTACAATGTATATAAAATGGTACTTATGTTTTAAAATTATAATTTTTAAGCATTGGAAATAGCAAGAAGACGTTTAAAATTCGAGAAGCTATTATGAATTATTAGAGAATATATATAATAAATTAATTTTTGCTCATAGCGTTTGGTTATCTGATGCTTTCTTCCAAGAATCCTACAAATTTCATTTTGGCTTATGCAATTTGGGTTAGAAATGGGTGGGGATGGATTCTATTGTGTCAACACAAATGCTCTTCATGATGTTCCTAGAATTAAAATATTTCCCAAGTAGAAGAATAGAGGGAACGATGGGCAGGTTCCTAGTTATAGATTATCTAATTACATAAATTGAAATAAACTAATAATATCAAAATCAAATTATTTGGTGAAAAGAAAGCTCTGCTTTGACTAAATGTCAAAATATATAAACCAAAGATATCATTCATTCCCCCTGCAACTCAACCATGAAACTTAGAATTCCCTTAAGAGTGACAGAACATTTAATAAAGTATTCACAAAATTACAATAAAGGAACATTTAATGATCATCAAAAGTAAGTGCAGATCCAGTCAGGTAAAGCAGACTGCACAGCATCCTGAGTCACATCTCTCAGCATCACAGAGCTTCATGCATCACCTCCTCTACTGGGGCCAATGCTTCCAACAAAATTTTGAATTATAGCCTAACATTGGAACAAAATTTCAAATCTGGAATTTTTAGAAAATCAGGGAGAGATGGCTACTTTAATATAGAAGCCATGACTAAATAAATAATAAAGTACTTATTAAATGATCTTATCTTGATTGACAGAAATAAAAAAAGCTGGGGTGGGGGGAGAAAAAACAGAAGTGGTAAATTTGACCACTTTAGGTAAAACTGATGGAATGCAAAGTTTTCAGAATTGTCGTCTCTCTCAAAATGTATGTTTGGGTCAAAGCAAAATGATGCAAACTCTTCAACTGTAAAATAAAATTGACATGTACATATGTACTTCGTGGGTCATTTAGTGCTTAAGCTACTACACACACTCCGATTTATGTACATGGCTTCTTAAAATATGACAGAAGTATGCCAAGTACAAATTTTTTCATTTTTTTAGCCTACTGGATGGGAGGCATCACACACACACAGTCCACTGTTGCTATTTCTCATTGGTTGTTCCATAGAGATTCAATAACAAAAGTCACACATATTTGTAGATGGTAGCATTAAAGGAGTTTAGATGTGTTATTAAAAATAATGTTTAAATAAGAAAACATTATTTTATTACAATTATTAATATTGGTGTTTGATATTGAGAAATATTAATGGTGTTTTCTGTGGAAATTTTTGGTAAATATTCTGTGTACTAAAAATACTAACATTAATAGGATGTGTGTTCTATGTCAGATAATGTGCTAAACATATCACACATATTATCTCATTTAATCGTCACAACAATCTTATGGTTTGGACACTGCCATTAATTCCCTACAGAGGCAATATGGTTTAATAGTTAAGGATATGGGGCTCAAGGTCAGAAACTTCTTGATTTAAGTTTGAACTTGGCCATTTTCTAGCCCTTTTATCTTGGGAAAGCTAATCAATTTTTTCTGTGCCTCAGTTTTCTCATAGCAAAATGGAAATCAATAAGGTCTAGTTCCATAGGATTGTCATGAGTTTAAGTAACAGTATGTATGTAAAGTTCTTACCACAATACCCAGTGGAGTCAATAATTCCTGTCAGATATTATCAACATAATATTGTGTTAAATATATTGCCCAAGATAATATGTGGGAATGTTTATTCTATATGCATATTGTATCCTGACTCTATGTGCAGAATACATTATGTGTATCATATATGTATAACAGAAGTGTACAAGGCAGTGATGATCCTTGTTCAAATCACAGATCCACTTAGAACAACTTCCCTGTCCATTCCAATTCTTTGAGGAAGAACTGTGAAATAGGACTGGGTCTTTCTAATCTATCTCCCATTACCTATGGGTGCTCCGATAAGTTTCTGTTTCTTCTAAACAAACCCTTACGACTTAGAAAACCTCAAGGGCCCCCCATTCACTAAACCCTCCTAAGTGGGGTCCATGTCCACTAGAGTGTAGGAAGAATATATGAAAGTAATGCTGGTGTTTATTTTTATCTAGCTGTTTTTATGTTTGTGTATGTTTTATAATGGCATAATAGTACAGTGCTATATGTACATCATTTAAAATAAATAAATCAATTAACAAGCATATGCCTGGTGCATGTATGCAAAATATGGTCACAGGTAGGGTTGCATTTACTAAAGTCTGCAGACCACTGAACTAGTGAATAAAACTTCTTGCACTGGAGGTCATTTACACTTAGTTCCCAGCCTATTTTTCCAAGCATATCACCTATAATTTTTATTATTATAAAACTTACAAGCATGCACAAAAGTAGACACAATCATATAGTGAGTCATTATGCGCTTATCACATACCAATTCACGTCTATTCTTATTTTCCCTATTTTTATACACCTCCCTCCACACTGTATTAGCAAATCTCAGACATAAGAGCATTTAACCTATGAATATTTCAGTAAGAACTTCCTATAGATAACATTTAAACATAATTATAACACCGTTTTCACACTTTTAAAAACTGGTAATTCCCTGGTACTATCAAGTAAATATTACAGAAATAAATGATAAAGTGAAAATTCCTATAAACCTAAACCCCTAAAATATCATCATCAACAACTTAGGGCATCTTATTTCAAATTTTTATATATCTATGCTAATATTATTGTATGTGTTTATTAGTTTAACTTTGGACTCAGAAAGCTGTTCTGAACACATTCGCCCTTTTGAGTCTCAGTTCCTCCACAATTTAAGTAAGTGGGTTTGCCAGAAGGAAATGATTGATGTGGGAAGGCAGAGTGCTCAGATGAGCAACCACCACAGTGCTAGGCTTACAGCAAATCTGACAACTAATTGCAATTGCCTCGATATTAAAATTTACACAGATTCCTAGGCCCAGCTGGAATTAGTTTCATCACAAAGAAAAAATATTTTCCAGAAGAGAAAGACTGACAATATTGAAATGACCAGATATAGCAGCACTACAATGGATCAATTTCTTTTGCTATGAATTTCATCTTTTGAAAGACAACCTTTATTTATGTTTCTCTTTCACATGTTTCTAAATGCCAACTATTTGAATGTTACTTCTGAGCAACCCAGGATGTCATTTTCATTTGTTCTGCCTGGGTTACTCTTGATTTAGCAGTGGGACAAGTTTGCCCTCTTTGTCTGGCTACACCATTCACAACTGTGCTAATTATTTTCAAAATTGAAAAAAAAAGCAAATCTGCTATGTTCAGGTGATTTCAATTATCTCCAAACATTTTGAAATCATCACAGGGATCAAATATACATGGGCATCATATTCTCTCTTACCTGATTTTATCTCTGCTTTGAAAGGTGTGTGTGTGTGTGTGTGTGTGTGTGTGTGTGTGTGTGTGTGTGTGTGTGTGTGTGTGTGTGTTTGTGTGTGTGTTTGGATGGAAGGTATTGAGTGGTTTGGTACCTGGTGCAGCGGGGAGGGGTTCTGTGAGACTCGTTTTCATTTTGGCTTCATGGATTTCAGTGCTAGCTCTCTTCTGGCAGTCCAAAAATGATGATAAAACTTTCTCTATATAATATCCCAAATCTTTCTTAAAGTCGGATTGATCTTTCAAAGCTGAGAAACTATTTCTACAGAGTCAGAATCTTACATTCTGAACAGCATTTTCATTCATAACAACCTGAACATCACTAAGATGGATAGTTTTCAGTTATTTCACCTATTCTCTGGCCTACCCTTCTCACTTTTGAATTTCAAAGTCTATACATAGGAAACCCATGGAAGAACAATTTGTGTGTCTTTATCAAATGTTGCTGCTACACAGAATAATAGAATGAATTAAACCCTGCATCTCTGAAAAAAGTAGATAGCCAAGTAGCTTGTAGCTTATCCCCAGTAGCTTATTTCACCATTCAACTTGATATTAAACTGCTGCCTTCAGCTAAACTAGCTCCACATTTATAATTACATCTCAATTTTCTATTACACATTACTTTCAAAGTGTTGAGGATTTTTTTTTTTCATTGCATCTGTTAATTCTCATTTTCTACTCCACAGTCTGGACCAAATTTATATGCCATTTGCAGCATCATCATCCACAATTTTAGAGAGAATTAGCTTTGGAATTCAGGAAGCTAAGCCTTCTTGGTAACCTCAAATCAAGTAATGTTTCTCCTGTTTTCGTTCTGATTAGTACTGTTTGCACATCTTGCCCTTTCTCTAAATGATCTGTGACTCCTTTGTATTATCCACTTAAAGAGGCAAGGTATGTCCATTCATTTGAATAGCTATTAACAACTCCCTAATCTGGGCAAACATTGTTCTAGGTGCTGGAGGTGTGTGGTACAATGGAGAACATAATTGAGATGGTCCCTGCCAAAAATAGAGCAGCCACTCTAGAATGGGTAATCCCACATCATTTGTGGGGAAGGGCTCCAAGTGAGCCAGATTACAGGCAGTCTTCACTTTGCATGGTAGTGCAGGACTGTCAAGATGATTATGCCAGTCAACATTTACGAGGTGATCTTAACAATTAAAAAAATTATAATTGTGCCATGACCTATACAAATTTTTTCAAAACATAACTTTCTTGCTGTCATTTATAGACCTATAAGGACATGAAAAAATAGAGTAAAACTTTTATTTGGTATACAGTAAAACACTAGAAACTGAGAATTAAAGTGGGCTCTTTTTTTGTAAAACCTTATAAAGAGTAGTTTGAACAGTGCTCACCTTCTTTGAGTCATCATATAACTTACAACATGGAGTGAGCATCTTTTCTATGCTTTGGCAAATTGTCATACTCCTTTCTAAATTTGGGTCATCTTCCAACAGTTTATTTTTAGTGCTTTCAATGTTGTGAAATAGTTCTAAGAGTTCCTTTAATGTGTTTTTTTTTCCTGTCACTTCATCTGGTACAGCTTCACTCTTTCATCACAGCCACTCTCCTGATTTATGTCAGTAAGTTCGCCTTCATGGCACTCCTCTGGTTTGCATAGCCACAGTGTCAACAGTCCCACAGTCAGTTACTTCTAATATTCATTTTATATCTGATTTTCATTTTACTTCCAGAATTTTTGCTTTTTGTTTCCTTGCTGCAGTTTCATCTTTGTTGGCCAGTTCCTTCTATCATTCATCCAGCTTTATGAAATGTTGTGTGGCTGTCCCTAGGTCAGAGAGGCTGCCTACAATTTCTTGCCGTGGTGACACCTACAACATGGCTGCTCATTTTATCAAGCCAGCAAGGAGACTCTCTGGCCTCAGGGAGAACCTAGTTTCTCCCCATTTTATGGGTTTTTACCTGATCAAATAAGGCCTACACAGGGCAATCTCCCTTTTGATTAACTCAAAATTAACTGATTTCGCACCTTAAGTACATCTTCAAAAGTCCTTCATCATTGCCATATTATATTGGTTGAAAGAACATAACAGGTTCTTTCCAGGTTTAAGGGGAGAAGGCAGTACAGGGCATGAACACAAGGGGGATAGAAATCATGGGGACCACCTGCCTGCCATGCACTCTGAGGATCTTCCCTCAGTGAAGGCACTTAGAGTACATACTGGAAAGGCTTTCACAGTCCACAGCCCTGACATAAGCCATCAAAGTCTGAGTGGGCAGCCTCTAGCCTTTCCTGCCCTGGCCAAGGCCCATTCTATAGACAGAACTTTCTGTTAATATGCTAAGCTGCTTTGGTGCTGAAAATGCCAATAATTATGATGTACTGACCTGTGCAGGTCAAGATTTTATTAGTGCTAAGTCCATAGGTAAGCTCTCTGTGGCAATATGACTTTATTCATTGCACTCATTTTAGAGTGAGTTATGACTTCAAGATCAGGTTAGATTGAATAATTCAACTGGCAAATGAATTATTGAAGATGCTGAACTTTAACCAGTATGACCATGCCTTTCTCAAGTATTTATGGGAAGGGGAATGAGTCAACTCAGGTCACTTGCTCCTACATTTTTCATCTGGAAGTGGAGTCCATGCAATCAAGTTCAGCTGCCTGCTATGCCCCACCTGGAATTCCTAGCGAGAGTACCCTGAAAGTGTGCTACTTCCTCCATTCAGGCCCCAGCAGAGATGAATACAGAGCAGGGTTCATTTTTTTCTAGATTCTGTGACCCTTTATTCTCTCTCTTTATTTTCAAGCTATATTATTGAGTCAGACTTTACTGAAGTACTCTTTTGGTATCCCTGGATTTCTGAAAAAAAAGGTGTGATGTGGCAAACACACACACACACACACACACACACACACACACACGCATTTAATAAATAAATGTGGTCGCATACTCCAGAAATACTTGCATTGACAAGATTTGGCCTTCCTGCCTTCAGTCTGCCTCTTCCTTCCCCACCCACTACTGCAAAATTGGTCTCCAATCTGTTGCCAGTATGATTATAGTGACAATAATAATAATGCCTAATATTTATTCATGCAAATGTGCCAGGTACTGTGCTAAATGATCTTCTTGTGTAATTGTCACATCTATTTCCTGGAACAACCTGTGACAAATTACTATTATCATCCTTTTTTTTTAAGAAAGGAAATTGAGTTTAGAGACTCCAAATAGCTTGTCCCGAATCACAGATGCTAGTTGGAATCAAGATTTGAACTCAGTAATTGCAATTTTGCTCATCAGTTTTTGGCCAAGTAGATAGCTTCATTGTTTTTAATGAAACAAATACCAGCATGAATTTTTTTTTAATTTAAATTCCACCGAAGAACTTAGAACAAAAAGTAACCATCTCCTACCCTATAACTCCCCACCCTCAGTCCCAGTTCCAAGAAACAACCCATTTCACCAGTTTCTGTTTTGAGATTTTCTAATGTTTATCTCCTTAATTCTAAATAATATAATTTCTTGACTTAACTTTTCGATTTCTACCAACTACCTCTTGATAGATAAGAAATGTACTTATATTACCCCTTACCTTTCATTCTACCTTCCTAACAATCAATAGAGAGATTATTATTATGTTCTATTTGTTGTTACCTATTCAATTTTACATATTTTAATTGCATCTCTGCTTCTTCTTCAATCACTTTAGATAATCTCTCTTGAATCCTCATTTATGTAGAATGAAGCTGGTTGTTTCCTCAGCCTTCCTTTCCTTCCACCTCACCATGTCTTCACTTCTTCCTCCTGTCTTAGGCCATTGATACCTTCATATTGATGTTATTTACACTGTTATTAAAAGGAATGTTTTCTATGGTGTTTAGGGATCAAACTTTTGTAAACCACTGCAGCCTGGAAAAAAAGCATAGTCAACTGCTTTCTCAAAAACTAGTTATCCAGAGCTCTTCTTGAGGGTGAAACAAAGAACTGTGAATTTATTGTATCTCAAACTGAGGGTTCTCAAAGCATGGCCCCTGAACCAGCAGCATCAGCGTCACTGGGAATTTGTTGGAGATGCAGACTCCTGCACTCCAACCATTACCTGATGACTCACACACTCTAGGGTGGGTCCCAACAACCTGTGATTTGACAAGCCTTCCAGGTGATTTTAATGCATACTCAAGTTTGAAAATCATTTTGTTAAGCAATAAACAAAATTTCTCAAAATCATGCTAGGAATTTAGTACATATTTTCTTTCTGAAAGCTCATGCCTTTCTTCCATTCTAGATGTTTTTTTTTCTATTATTTCTTTTTTTTTCTCTCAGTTTTCTCTATAGCCATTATCTAGTGTTCAGTGAACAGAGCAAACCAGCCAGATATTCGTTTAGAGACATCAGCTACATTCTATTCATAAAATTCTTTTTTGGGTACTACAGAACCCTGATTTGGCATTTTTATGATTTTTGTTGCAATGTGGACAAATGGAATGTGTGGAGGTCATGGATAAATAGTAAAGCTCCTTCCTTGGCCGTGATCTACATGTATACAATTAAATGTGCAATTAACTTTGTTTATATCTCTACTTGAGCACTAATTGTGATTTCCATATGACATGTTTGAAGCATACATTATACTCTATAATATTCTGAAGTCAATTCCTATGTAGCTACCACCCAGATTTGTCAGATACCAGCAACTTACCATATTGTTTTGTATCTTTGTTTTAAAGAAAGAAATATCAGACAGAGTCAGAATACTATGAGTAACCTTCCTCAGTCCCATGCTTCTCCTCAGATACCATCAAGCCCAATTTTGCTCTTGTATCTGTCCCATGCAGTTTTTCATATAGTTATGCCGTAATTACATGTCATTAACAATGTATAATATCATTTGGCATGTTTTTAAACTTGATGTAAATGGTATCATACTTTACATATCCTTCCACACTTTGATTTTGTTATTCAACGTTAGTTTTGTAAGAACTACACCCTTTAATAAATACAGTTTTCATTCATTTATCTTCATTGCTTTACAGTAGTCTATTGCTCATTAGAATTTAGACTCTGCTGTTAATGGACATTTAGATTGTTTACAATTTTTTGCTATTAAAAAATACTGCTGTAATGAACATTCTTGTATCTGTCTTTTTGTGCACATGTGTTGTATTTTTTTCCCCTAGAATACATGCTCAGGTGTGGAATTTGACAAATAGAAGTATTCTTCGACTTTACTAGATGCTGATTCCCCTCCACTGGGCAGGCCCAACCACCCATAATGATGGCAAGTGTAAAGAAGTCAATCCAAGCTAAATGTCTCTGAATTTTCTTTCTCCAATATCAGCTCCTGAGTATCTGAGGTTTCCTTCCAAGAAGGCTAGCAAACCAAGCTGGCTGATTTTACATGGAGAGAGAGATAAGCAGAGAAATATAGAGCTATATCAATTGCTGTCTCTGCTATAAATTATATAATCTCCAACACCGACCCAAACCAAAAGACCCAGCATGCTCTTGAGTATTACTAGGCTCATTTCAAACTCTTGTAGGATAAGTTTTCTTCTTCATGGCAGCATGACTACAATGTAGACAAATGTTGGTAGTGAGTTTAAACTGACAAAGACACAACCTGGATAAACCAAACAAAGAGATGAGAGAAGGAAAGGGAGGGGAATGGAGGGAAAGAAAAATGAATGGAAAAAATTAAATGATCAGTTCAGGAGGCCCATCATATGAGTAATGTGTCTTCTGCAGAGTTTGAAGAAAAATGTGGTGTAATTTTGTTTGCATGTATCACAATATAAATAGTGCTGCACTATAGATCTTATTCTAATTATTATATTTATCTTAATTTTCCCGTGTTGCTATGTGCACTCTTGGTCGGACCCTGGTTTCCAATTGCTGTATGGCAGTCCATAACATATGTCCACCACTTTTACTTATGCACTTCCCCAGTGATGGGCATCTACATGACCTTCAACCTCTTTCTATAAACAAAGCTGAGATGAATATCCTCATACATCCCCCTGTGTAACAACGGTGACAGCAACAACACACACAGACATATACTGGATCACAAGGTATACGCATACTTAAAGTAAACAAGATGGCAGCACTTGTCCACACACCCACAAAGGCATTGTATCTCACCAACCATGTGCATTATCCAGCACTATGTCTTGAGGGTATTGTTTGAAAGTCCTTCCTCAATTCTTGATGGGAAATGTATTTTTCCACATTCTCTTTTATTTACTGTATACTTTCACCATTCATATTTAGGTCTTTAATCCAACTGAAATCTACTTTTTATATGAAGTCAGCTGGAAATCCACTTTTCTTTTTCTCCATAAATGTAGACAATTTCCTCCACATCCAATCTCTGATCAGTTCCTATGGAACAAGACAAGCAGTATATTGAGATGTAGATGGCAAAGGGTAGAGAGACTGGCATGGTGATTTATATCACTTCTAAGTTATACACATTCTGCCTCTAGTTCACTTGGAACTCTCTGGAGGGAACACCCTTGACCATGACACAGATTCCATTGTGATGATATAGAATGGGAAATGCTGAGGTGCTCTCCACCAGCCTAGAAGGAGTAGATCACAACAAGAATGAACTGAGGCAGAAAAATATAGTGGATGTTGCACGTTCTGGGCAGGGCTGTTGGTGAACTCATGTGATATACTCAAGAACTCCTAGGGAAACCTGGGTAAGACATTAACAGGAAAGAAAAGTTCTATGTTACTAGGTGGGCACAAGAGTAGCCAAACCACAGTAAATTTCCACTAATTTGACCCCTCCTATAATAATACAGCTAACAGGCCAAAGGAAATAGAATGATATATGTAAATTGTATTTTCTACTGTATGATGGGGTAAAACTACCATTTTATTTTCAGGTTCATTAAATAAGAATTACATTCCTGAGAGTAAATTGCAGTTCAAAAAGAAAAAAAATTTATTCTCAAAACCAATTCTGTATATATCACCCATTCATGTTGTTATGCATGAAGGATTATTCTATATTTTAGAATTATTTTTCTATTACACAATAATCATGCTCTTAAAGGCAAATGGATATAAAATAAAATGTTATAATAATATTTAATCATGTGAAAATCTTACTAAATCACACTTGAACTCATCTTAAATAAATTGCATAATAGAAAGAATAACTAAATCCAGGAAGACATTTTTATCTGTCTTTGAGAATATAGAATAGAAGATAGAGTGGAAGTCACAAATGCTTGAGGCAACACAGGAATAAATACAGATTAAAAGTATAATAATTGATTTTTGAAAAATACTCAAATTTAGAATTACAATTTTAAATGACCTTTTTCAAAAAAAAAATAGCTCCTCATCTTGAAGTCCTTCCCCCCTTTGTCCAAATAATGAAGTCCTATTCATTTTTGAAATCACACCTCAAATGTCACCTCCCCAGGAAGCCCTCCATGATTGTCCCTCCAACCTCATTCCAGAGCAATGCTTCCTATTCTGAGCTCCCTGTGGCTTAATGTTTTTATTACTGCATTCCTCACACAGTATTCTTCTTCTTCTTCTTCTTCTTCTTCTTCTTCTTCTTCTTCTTCTTCTTCTTCTTCTTCTTCTTCTTCTTCTTCTTCTTCCTCTTCCTCTTCCTCTTCTTCTTCTTCTTCTTCTTCTTCTTCTTCTTCTTCTTCTTCTTCTTCTTCTTCTTCTTCTTCTTCTTCTTCTTCTTCTTCTGGTTGTATTTTTAAATCTGTTCTGCTTAGGGAAGTACCTGAATCTTACATTTATATTCCTGGTACTTAGAACAATACCTGGAACACAGTAAGCACCAAATAAATGTCTTTTTTTTAAATTGAAATGAAATGCCAAAGGCTTTCTTTATGTATTGAAATAGTAATAAAACAGTTGCTGATGGGGGGAGTTGCATTTTTTAAAACTTTAATACTATCTGATTTGTGACCACATTCAAACTCAGAGACTTAATACAGCCTGAACTTGGGGGTTGGATCTAGCCCATGATCTCTCCAACTTTAATGTGCATATGAATCGCCTGGGCATTTGTTAAAATATAGAATATGATTTAGGAGGTATGGGGTAAACCTGAGATTCTGTATTTTTAAAAGCTCCCAGTTGAAGCCTTGTTTTTTATCCACCAACAACATATGGAGTAGCAAGAGTCTAATCCCCCTCCTCCCACTAATTAAGTACATTAGCTACAACATTTGGACAACTGGTCAACAAGCAAACATATGTGTGAAAGTCAGCTTTTCTAAACTTCTCCAACACGGTACTTCTCAAACTTTAGCTTCATCAGTATCATCTGGAAGGCTTGTTAAACTACAGATGGGTGGATCTACCCAGTATGGGTGGATGCAGCAGGACTGGGGTCGGGCTAGGGAGTTTGTATTTCTAACATGTTCTCAAGTAAGGCTGATGCTGCTGGTCCTGGAATCACACTTTGGGAACCACTGCGTAAGAGTCAGTCACCTTGAAACCATTGTAATGAATGACCAATTCACTCACAATTGTCAGTCTAAACATTTGCACAGGTGATATTAAAGGAACAAATTAGAGCACCTCAGAATCATCCGCCATGTGATAGTGAGTTGGTGGCCATTGATGTTAGAGATTCATCCCCACTTGGTAAGTTGGAAAGAGCACTGAATCAGGAACTGACTTACAATTCTGGGTCATTAACCTGTGATTTACATCCCCTTGAAAATTTCCTGAACCTCTCCAAGCCCCAATTTCTCTATCTGTACTTCTAGACTTAGCCAAAGTAGGCTCTGAACTGCTGACCCACGAGAGCTCCCCTAGGCAATTCTGGCCCCTTCACCACCAACTTCAGTGGACCTTTGCTTTCGACTCTTGAGCAAAACAGTGGTGTGTCTTTAGCTGAGCAATAAGACTCCAAGTTTTCTGAGGGCAGAGATAAATTTTATTTATATTTATTCTCAAGCAACTAGAAGTACTCCTGGCAAATAGCAGTTACTCATTAAATGTTTACTGCTGAATAAATAAAAATAGTAAACATTGGTTTCCAAATAACCCTTTAGGACCTGTCTTTATGCTAATTCTCTCATTTTAGCTGCTTTGAAGTATCATTAGAAAAGAACACCCCACAAAGTAGCACTGGGAATGAGAGCCACAAAATTTAGTGCTCATAGTACTCTCCAGTGATGAATCCATGGTTAAGCTGCTGAACTATAATTTTTTTTTTAATTTTTAGACTTAATGATACAGAGAATTATTTTTGTAGGAAATATGTTTACTGCTATTCTTTAATCACAAGCTATATTAAGGCAAGTTTTCCTATAGGGCTTTGCTTTTATAAATAAATTTGGTCTTTTATCACTGTAAAAGTTTTCATTAATAAAACATCTTTTTGTGCTTAGGTGTTTGATTTTAAAATGTTACAAGTTATATTTTAGTTATAAACACTTTTCTTGTTAATGGAATAACAAATCCACATTTCTCTTTTTACAGCTTGTTAAACAAAAACTTTCACAGCTGAAAGTTTTTCTAAAAGAAGAGTTGATTGATCCATGCTATTCAGAAAGAGGTCCAGGTGTTGGAGCATGGACTCTAAATCACCAACAGCAGGGCTAAATGGAGAAAGCAACATGTCTGCCAACCTAGGGCTGACCATCTCATATGCAAACACTTTGGGGAAGAAAGATGTAAGTCATTTTGAAACAAATTTACATTAGCTATAGATAAAAGGGGTGGGAGAAAGTGAAGCGGGGCTGGTTCTGGGATAGGTGCACAGCTTCTAAGGAAGAAGGATTTGCTCTTTTGGTTTGGTGTGGGTAACAGTTTGCAAAGTTAATGCGTAAGTAAGAAGCTATAGTGCCTGGTGGTCAGTGGTGCCAGATAGTTGGCTACTCATCTATTCTCTTTAGATAATTATAGAAATAGCCACCTAAAAGTTAATTCAAAGTTTCAACATACATTCTGGAATATAAGTAGTCTATCTCTGTTTTTTCCCTGCAGTGTTAACTGATCAACAGCTCGTCTCTTCCTTCCACCTTCTGGCCTGCTATAGTTTGGGACATCTCAGAATCTTCTTATCAAGCTCTACCACATCCCAGCTGTGACTTTGGGTGAGGCATCTAATGTTAATGTGCCTCAGTTTTCTTATCTGTAAGATAGGAAAAAGCTATATCTTATAGTTTTCATAGAAATTGCATGAGTTAATAGATGTCCTTAGAAGAGTGTCTAACATAATAATCCCAATAAATGTTGGCAAATATTTTAAGATTGTGTAAAATGAACACATTTGTAGGAAGGTGCAGGCTTTCTACCCATAGCCAGAAATGTTTCCCCCACCCAGATCATGAGTGAGGAAAGGATCTGATGTGAGTTCTCATGAGCACGTACAAGGACAGGCTCTCCTGCATAATGCAGTGGGTGGAATCACTCATTTTTTTCATGGCTTCATAGAGAACAGATCGCTTCTCCAGGTCTTACCATTTTTCATAACTCTGTGTGTCTTAATCATTCATGAGATCTGCACATGGTTATCGGACCAGCCCTTTCTGTATCTCCACCCTTCCTACCAGTCTTGAGATGGCTTCTATATGTCCTTAGTTATAGGACTTTATTTAGCTAGTCTTTAGGTGGTTCTCAATTCTGTAGTTTAGTTGTAATTTTGATGTGGTCATGAAAAGAGGTGAGCATGGCATTTACCTACTCTGCCATCTTGATCATAAGCTACCCCATGTCCTTCATTTTAATCCACCTAAAATCTTTCTGCTATTCTTTTTGCTTACTGCAGTAGAGACCACCAGCCACTGGAAAGTACAAGTGGTAGGGGGGACAGAGAAAGGTCAGGAATTAAGGCTGGGTAGGATGGAATTAAGTACTGAAGGGGTGGTTTCAACTACCCTGATAGTCTGAGCCCCACAAATTGAGAGAAAGTAGGTGGCCTTGATAGCTCACTGGAGTTTTGGCTACACTTGTATGCTTAAGTGGGGTTGGCTTCTGTCATTATGAACATTGCCGCCTCTGACTGCATGGTTCAAGGCCAGGAGCAGTTGCCAAAAAGTGCATAAGAAGGCAAAAGGCCAACCAACTAGAAGCATAGATTGCCTGAAAATGCTATGTCCAGCAAGTCGGATCTGTTTTTTAGATTTAAGGGGTTGCCATGGTGGGTAATTGAGGTAATGAAGAAGAAATGAAGCTAATGGAAAAACAGGGACAAAGGCCCAGGAGACAGCAGTGACCAGAAAAGGCTGCCCACAGGCTAAACAGTTAGCACATGGGAAATCTCAGACAAGCCTGCTAGGTGAGGAGACACATGGCCCAGTTGCCTTGGACACTCCAGCTGATAGCCAGGCAACCTCTGAAAACAGAAGAGCCCAGCTGACCTGTCACTAACCATAGCTGCATGAGAGAGAAGCTAGAACGGCCCAGCCAAGCCCAGTCTATAGAGCCAGTCTAAAGAATTGTGAGCTAAGTAACCAGCTGCTATAAAAAAATTAAGCTTTTGTGTG
The DNA here is from genome assembly GCA_030015415.1 of Cynopterus sphinx. Taxonomy (NCBI): domain Eukaryota; kingdom Metazoa; phylum Chordata; class Mammalia; order Chiroptera; family Pteropodidae; genus Cynopterus; species Cynopterus sphinx. The sequence goes on from CM057388.1 coordinate 4,606,127, forward strand.
TTTGTTATATGGCAGTGGATAACTTATACAAGGAACAATGATCAGTTATGGACTATATATACGATATCAGGATTTTATTTTCTTAAGTGTGATAGTGTTATTATGATTACATATAAATATGTCCTTATTTTGAGGAGATATCGAAATGATATAACATCTGCAACTTTCAAAAGATTCAGCAAAATATATAGATAGGTAGCTATATGATAAATAGATAAAGCAAATATGACAAAATGTTATCAATTGTTGAATCTAGATGATGAGTATGTAGTGATTATTGTACTATTTTTTCAATTTTTCTATATATTTAAAAATTTTATAGTAAAAAGTTGAAAATAAAATTTTTAAAATTTACCTATATCCCACAGTAAACATATATTTAAAATCAAATTTTTAATTTTTTAGTATGAATACTCATTTAACTAGCTTTTTGCTATAATTTCTTGACTCTTAAAAACATACAGGAATTTCATGAAGAATAAAATCCAATTTATAAATTGTTTCCAAATATAAAGACATTTCTATAAAATTTATAAATTTTTATGAATTTTTGAACACCAAATTTGTTTACTGAATTTGACAAGGTATAAATTTGTCATATTACATACCAACCATATTATAGAACACTTATCAATTTTGACTTAATGGTTTTATTTTTCCATTTAGGAGCCAGTAATTTACCCTCAGTTCTCAAATGCTTTTATAGCTTGTGTATGAATAATGGTTAAAAGATAAAACAACCAGTTCTCCTTAATCAATTGTGAGAAGCCAAATACCTCAGTTTACAGAGACAGTAGAGAGTCATTCCTGACCAAGGCCTTGGAATTGTGGTCATGTGAGCCAAAGGGACCTAGGTTTAAATCCCAGTGATACATTTAAACCACTCTTAGGTTTAAAATGGAGATATGACTATGTGACCAGATTGTCGTTATGACAAAATGAGGGAAACACATATAAGCCTGGTGCCATTGTTATTGGGGCTTATGGTTTTATTTCCTTGAAATCAAGTGACTGCAGAGAAGGAAGGCATCCAATGGGTTTTTCAGCTTGGCTTCACATGGGTCTCTGGGCTTGCTACAGCCCAGCGGGAAGATGGGCAGCTTTGCCTTCTAGATCACTGCACATCCAACCAAGATCAGTGGGCAGACCCCTTGGGAGAGCCTCTCAATAAATGGTTGTCACATAAATTAATGAGACTTGTCACTACACTCTTTAGAGGGGATATTGTATTTGGGGTATGGTCCAGAGGCAAGAGGTAGGAAGTTGATTACAGAAGTAGCTAGAGCACAACCACTTAATCCAGTCACCACTAAGGTTGCTATTAGTTCATATAACATCTTTCTGTAAATTAGAAAAGGTACTCCTTACTGGAGATCCTTTACTTCATGTGTTGGAAATTTGTTGAAATATACTCAATTTTTTTTTTAGGCCAAGACAATCTATTAATGCCAGCTAGGAAATTATCATAACAAATATACAAAGTATATCTACATTGTGAATTGTAGATAGAAATGTTGCTTTTTTGTGGCAATAACTAGATATTCAAAGTTGGAATACACACACACACACACACACACACACACACACACACACACACACCATACTCAGGAGTGAAAGTGAAATTTTATTCATGGTCAGCTCTTCCCTGAGCAGCTGGGAATGTATAAAAAGCTCAGTGAAATTTAAGGGACTTGTAGTACTATACCCAGAAGAAAGAAAAAGCAAAATCAATGTAAAGAAAAATACCCTGTATCTGTCATGAAATGATTTCTTTTTGGGTGCAGACCAACATTTGTTATTGGTTTTATTTTTAACCCTTCTGAAAAGTTACATTTTAGTTTTTATTCCTACTAAGTTGTGACCATTCACAAAAGACAGCAGAAGGCAGCCTAGCCTAGTCCAGTAGTTTTCCAAAGTCACTAAGTGTCATAATCACTTAGAAAACTATAGAAAAAAAAAACTACAAGAAAGAAATACACAGATGCAGGTTTCTCACTTCAGCTAGACTTCGAACCTATTGGTCTAATCAAAGAGTAGTATATCAAGAGATAAGATGGTGGTATCAACTGGAGACCATGACACCTTCCTCTACTAACTTTTTTTCAATTTTGTCTATAAAGCAAGCAGGCCACTATAGAACCAGGAAGAGCCAATGTCCCAGTTGAAAGGCCAGCAAGCAGAAAGAGCCCGTGTTATGATTTGAAGACAATCGGGCAAAGAGAATTCTTTCTTATTTAGGAATAGGTCAACCTTTTGTTCTACTCAGGCCTTCAACTGATTGGTTGAGGCCCATCCACATTTGGGAGGGAAGTTTACTCAGTCTACCCATTTAAATGTTAATGTCAACCCCAAAAACACCTACACAAAAACACCCAGAATAATGTTTGGCCAAATTTCTGAATACTGCCTAGCCCAGTCAAGTTGACACATATAATAAATCATCACAGGATGCTACAGGTATGTACTGAGCCCTTCTAGTGCAGATGCTTCCAATTATGTCACTTCTATTCCCAGGCACTAAATTTAAACTTCTGTGATTGCCATTTTTAACTGCTTCTCCCACCATTGTTAGTTCTACTCCTTTATCTTCCCCATGAGGGGCCACAGTTCAAGTCCTGCCATCTCACACTGAAAAGCAAGACTAAAAACTTATTCATAAACAATGGGTTAAATTCTCAAATCATCAAAAGATTTTGGCTTATTTTAGAGCAAGCTTTACAACATTTTACAGAATTTTTCTTTATTAGGAACAGAATGCACACAATGCATTCTAAAAAAAAAGGTAGACATAACAAAAGTAACTAAATATTCTAAAGTTGCTAATACACAGATACTGGCCCCCCACCGGAAGTGTGTTATCTGCTTCTGCGCATGTTAACCCAGGAAGAAAGGCTGATGGCTCACTCTTCTCCCAGAGGAATAGCCAGTGCTAGTTGCACAGGTGGGCCTCCTTGTTCCTATCCCTGAGATGAAGGAAACAAAGCATAGGCTAACATACCATCACAGCTGCAACTAGAAAGAGCTGAGAGCAGAAAGGCTTTCTTTCCCAATAGCTTACCTGAGGGTCAACCTTACCCCATAGGAGTGGAAACTGATTTTTACCATCTCTAGAGGGATGCCAAAAGTGTCACCTGACTGCAAAGGTGAACTCTTGGCAAATGGTGTCCTGTAACCACAGAGGGGAAGACCAAACAGAAGTCCTATAACAGGTAGCTTCTAGTAAACAATCATAAGTGGAAGAGGCATGCAACCTTTGACCAAAGAGAAATTCAATTTCAGCATTAGAAAAAAACTTTCTAGAACTAAAACCAAACAAAGGATTTCCAAGTTTTAAAAGAGAATGTGTAGGTTTTTTTCACTGTTCTAAGTTCCTATTCATTACACATTTACACAAATACTCAATGAATAGATGAGTAAAATTCAGTGGATAAAATCAAAGAAGCAAAGGGAACCAATGAGCAGAATTAGTGGTTTTGAAGTAGACCAAAGAAGCTAAAACAATTAAGGAAATGAAAATCAAAACCGCAATGAGATATCACTTTACACCTATTAGGAAAATGGCTATTATTAACAAAACAAAACAGAAGATAACAAATGTCAAAGATGAAGAGAAAGTAGAATTCTTCTGCAGTGATGGCGGAAATATAAAATGGAGCAGCCACTATGGAAACAGTATGGAGATTCCTCAAAAAATTAAACATAGAACTACCATATGATCCAGCAATTTCACTTCTGGGTATGTAACCAAAATAAATGAAGGTAGGAAGTGGAATAGATATGTGCACACCAATGATCAAAGCTGCATTATTCACAATAATCCAATGGTGGAAACAACCCAACTGTCTAATGACAGATAAATGGATAACCAAAATGTGGTCTATCCATACAACAGAAGGAATTAAGACACATGCTACAACATGGATAAACTTTGAGGACATTATACTAATTGAAATAAGCCAGACACAAAAGGACAAATACTATTTGATTCTACTTAATATGAGGTATCAAGAATAGTTAAATTCATAGAGATAGAAAGTAAAATGGGGCAGGAGAGGACATTGTTTAATAGGCGTAGAGTTTCAGTTTGAGAAGATGAAAACATTCTGGAGAAAAGATATCAAGGTAGAATTTATGAGGAACAAGATAAGATACAAGAAGATGAGATTAGGCAAACCTAATATGTAAGTAACGAGAGTTCTAGAAGGAGAAAAAGAACAAAAGGAAGGTAAATAATTAATTATATAATAGAAGGATGATCTTCCTGACCTGAAGAAAACAAGTCTGCAGATTGAAAGGGCCTAGTGAGGTCCAGAAAGGATTAATGAAAAATCAAAGTTCTTGCCTAACAACTACTTGATAATATTCTGAGTTCCAGAGGTATAGACAATCTTATAAGCATTGTTCAGACTGAAATAATACATGATTTACAAAGACAGAAGAATCAGACAAGCCTCAGACTTCTCATAAACAACCTTAAAAATTAGAAGTAAAATAACATCCATAAACCACCAAAAGAAAAGAATTATGGTTGAAGAACCCAATAGGAAGCCAAGATGGCACTGACCTGTCAGGGTGAAATACAGATAGCAGTAAGTAACATATAAATAGCAAGTGTGCTAAGCACTTCTACCTTGCAAGTACTCTTTCATCAGCAGTATAGACAGTGCTCATCTCAGCCTCATGACATAAAATCTTATGAGGTAAACACTTTTATTATTCCAATATTACACATAAGGAAACTGAGAGACAAAGGAATGAAGTAAGTTGCCTAAGATCACACAGCCCAGAAGCAACAGAGCCCAAATTCAAATTCGGTGTTCTCATGCTCGCACCATTCTTCCATTCCTAAAATTAGTTGTCTTTATGAGAGACAGAGATGGGGCAGGAGAAGTGAGGTTTGCAAAGTGTGGAATTGTGGGAGAAGACTAACAGATGGAAGAAAATGCATATTATAATGTACAATGTACATATCAAACAAAATGCTATAAAATATTTTATTACTAATTTATAAAAATGGCATGTACATATCAAGAAGAACTAGAAGGTGATAAGACACGAAAACATGGGTGGATCTTGACCAATCTTCAAGTCATTTCATTCTTGAATTTCTGTTATTTCAATATATTGTCTGTAATTAAGAGTTCAAAAAGAACAGAGTTCTGACTTGGGAGACAGGCTGCCTGGGTTCCAATTCTCATGCTAGTTACTTAGTTGCTGAGTGATATTGGGGGAGTTATGGGGTGTAAATTTCACCTTGAAGTTTGTTCCACTTTGAGGGAAAGGAGTTCAGCTTTCTGACTCCTGCCACCATCAGTCATTAGCTGTGGCCACCCAAGGAACATGTATGCTGTGACGTCTCTTGTGGTCAAGAAGCTGTGCATCCAGTGGCCTATTGGTAGATCTCAAAAAAAAGTCACAGATATGAATCATTAGAGGCAATGCCCATCCAAAGTGGAGAAGAAGCCTTCAGAACCAGGAAAGTATATACAAGGAAATTCAGGCAGAGCCCTGAGGTGTTCATATGTTATTTATTTTTCTCCCACAGCAAAAAAGACAGAAGGAAGCAGTTGGAAGAGAGAGGTCATGGGGGTGATAATGCCAGAAAGAAAGAAAGTGCTTTCTATCTGGCAGCTCCTCCATCCTTAGCATGTTGATTTTTCTTTTAAGAGTCAAGATGCTGCTTGACCTCCAGACACAACATGTATGTTTCAAGCAGGAAAAAGTGGGAAAAATGGCAGCCCAAAGGTCTGCCTTTCTAAGGCTTTTACGTTTTTGTAATTTCTTTATATGGGAAGGGAGACTTCCCCTTTTTACTCACTAGCCACAACTGGAAGAAATGCTCACCCCCAAAGCAGTCAATAGCCTTGGGAATGAGATCCCTGTGTTGGTTTGGACTAACTTTGTTCATCCCCTGGTGCTGGGGCACCACTGACCTGAACACATTGCCATTCCATCAGCAGCACTGATGGCTGGCAGCGTGGCTATCAGCAGTACCTGCCATTGCCCTATACCCTGACTTGGAAGTGTGAGGTCCAAGGAAAGGGCAAAGAGTGGAGAGAGGATGGGAGCTTGAGGAAGTAAGCTATGGAGAGACTGACAGAGGAAGTCCAGGAGGATTCTGGGAGAGGAGTTATGGAGCAGAAGGAGAATCTGGAGAGTGCGATATCACAGGAGCAGATGGATGAAAATGCCCCGCTTGTGTTGCACTTATCTACTGCTGCATAACAGACCACACAAACTTGGTGCCTTCAATCAGCACTCATTCCTATGACCTCTGATGGTTTGGGGGACCAACTGGATTCAGCTGGGTGGTTCTGGCTCAGGGTTTCTCATGTGACTGCCATCAGCTGGTGGCTGAAACTGGAGTTGTCTCAAAGGCTTCCTCACTCCCACGTCTGGTGCTTGGGCTGGGGAAATGTGAAAAGCTGGAGCCTGGAACAGCTAAGCAAGCATCACTGTCTCTTGGTGGTCATTCTACAATGTCTCCTCCCTGAGACTGATTCATAGTAGCCTGACTTCTGACACCTTCCAAAATTGTATGATCCAACGAGAGAGCCAGGTAGAAGTCATGTCACCTTTTATGACCTAGCCTCAGAAGTCATGAAGCATCACCTCCTGTAGCATTCTCGTTAGAAGCAAGTGACAAAGATCCACTTCTATTCGGTAGCTCTTGATGGGAGCCAAAGCAAAGAGCTTCCAGGCATGTTTTAAAATCACCACATTCTGTCATTTTTATTTTAAACTACTACTTGATTGTCACAACAGGACAAAGATACAATTGCTGGAAAGATCCCAGGCCAAGGATACAAGTTTCTTCAATGTAGCTACAGCATGTAAAAGATCCACAAATAATCCACCCACAGAAGAAGCCCAGGTGTACCTTGAACCAGAGGGATAAGCTTCACTAAGCTTTACAGTCCCCCCAAAGTCTCCCAGCTCAGCTCATCACGTCCTTCCAGAAATTTAAGTTTGCCATTCCCTCAGGGTTTTTGGACTCTCTAGCTTGCACCCCCATCTCACCAAATGCTCTGGAGTCCTGCCTGAGTTGCCATTAACCCCCACACACTGCCTTTTCTCTGGCATTTACTGAAAGCCTGAGTGATCAAAGTCACTTCTGCAGCCTAGCTTCTGCGAGCTGGCCCTGACATCAGGGCTGCCTGCAACCCTCCATGCATCGTCTTTTATATAATCTATAACCTGTTTCCAAAGGGTTGAGGCTGCTCACTGATCAAGCAAAAAGTACAATGGGGTAATTCAAAAACAAAGAGACCCAAGTGAAGAGGACAAAGGAAACAGAAATATTGTAGCTCTGCACTTTCTGATGATGAACCTGAAAGGCAAATCTTGCCTACTGTATTTTTTATTCCTCTTCAGAGACCAACTTTCTCCTAAAGTAAGCTCATTTATCACAATAAGGTGGTGAGTGCTGGACACTTGGTTGCAAAGTCCACACGACACCTTTATCTCCAGTTAAGTACGAGTCATTGGCTGACTGCATGGCAAATTTGTCTGTTGATCTTTTACAAAAAGTAAAGTGATTCCATGCCAATTCAGCTGTCTCTTCCAATATTATATGTCTTAAATGAATTTTTCTCAGGTTCTTTCTCTGAAAACTTTATCGCGTATCTTCAGAATGTCAGACACTGTGCCAGGTGCTGCAATAGCAGTCTGTTTATTCTGGAATCCTTTAAGATAGGACATCTCAAACTTGAGTGGGCAACACAGTCTCCCAGGGAGCTTCTGAAAATTCTAGGCCCCATCCCCAAGGTCTCCGATTTCTAGGTCTGGGTGGGGCCTAAGAATGTGCATCTCTAACAGGTTCCCAGGTGATGTTGCTGCTGGTCCAGAGCCCACACTTTGAGAACCACTGCTCTAAGAGTCACTGCACAGATATGCATTCTAAAAACAGTTTTAAGTTTGTTCCATGCTTTGGATGTGAGATTTGAGAGGGAAGGAGTGGGAGAATACACATGCATCTCAGAGAGATCAAGAGCCAGGCTTATTTCCAGTTACAAGGAATATCAACTCACTTCATGAAAAGCATGGGAAATAGTGGGGTACATTACAAGAGGTACAGTCATTTTTCTCAGCCAAGAACTTGGGATCTTTTTAAAAAATGTATAAGGTCCTAAAGTTACTGCTAAACAGCTTAGAAGAGATGATATTTGGGTCAAAAATCATTTGAAACATCTGTTTCCTTCTCATAGCTTAGTCTATATAAAAAAACCCAGTGTCGCCTCTAAGAATATTCTAGCTTTATAAAGAATATTATCTTCATGAACTCATGAGAATGAATTAAGTAGTGTAAAATGCCATCTGAAGCATGTGAAATTGTTACACTAGGGTTGAAGAGAGGATCATAAACACTTTCAGAGAGGGAAAACATAGAAGAAACAACCTCACACACAAAAGCAGGGATTGAAATGCTTTGAATTTCTCAGCAGAAACAATGAGAGCTAGAAGTATACAGAACAAAGCCTCAAAATGTTGAGACGGAACAATTTCCAATCAAGAATTCTCCAGCCAGCCAAGTTCAAGTTAAGTGTAAATGTATGCTAAAGACATTTATAGACTTGCAGAGCTGCATAAATGTGCTTCCTATGCCCTGTTTCACAGGAAGCCACTGGAAAGCAGGCTGCCCCCAAATGAGAGAGTTGAGTCCAAAAGAATGAAAAAGGATGTGGTTCCAGGAAAATTTCAAACTGGCAATAAAGATGGGGTTAGGAACAGGAAGACTTGGCTTAAGAGAAAAGCAAATGTATTTATAAACAATATTTTACATATATTTTAAATAACAAAATTCTCTGGACCAGGGGTCTCAAACTTTAACGTGAATTACCTAGAGGGCTTGTTGAACCAGTGCAGGTTTCCTAAGCAAACACTGTTATGTATCCATATTATTGAGAGATATGGAGGTTAATTAGGAAAAAAGGAAGAGTTGAAAGTAGTTGTATCTAGGAAAGAAGAACTAGAGCTGTGAGAGGTAGGAACTTCAGGGGAGGGGATATGCAGGTCAGGAAACTATTGAGAAAAATGTCATAGGATGTAGCAGAAAAGATTTGGCCCTTTAATGCAGGCATCAGCAATTATGGCCAGACAGCCAGTTGCCTGTTCTTGTAAATAAAGTTTTATTAGCATGTTCTCTGGCTACTTTCCAACAATAAGGGCAGAATTAAGCTGTTGAGACATAGTCCCTGCGGCCCAGAAAGCCTAAAATAGGTAGTATCTGGCCCTTTACAGAAAAAAGTTTGCCAACCCCTGTTTTAAACCATAAGTGTTCAACTGATAAAAATAAAAACTAAATGAAAAAAAATGCCCAAACTAATAAGTATGGAATCATAAAATGTTAGTGCTGGAAGAGATCACCTGCAACTGCATTGATTTACAAGTGAAATTGTTTGTCCAAGGTCTGGGAGGTGAAATTGTTTGTCCAAAGTCCAGGGAAAATGGGAATCCTGGGAATATTCTCCAAGCCAGTAATTCATCTTCAGGCCTGTGCCTAACACCATGCTGTTCTCTTAAACCCAGCACTGTTTTAAATGCTTTCCACCTTGGTGAGTCATAAAAAGTGACTAAAGTAAGGTATTCATGAATTAAAACCAGTATGTGACTAGGGTTTACCAAGAGTTTTAATTCAGCATTCTACAGTAAACACTGTGAACCATAAAACTCATGTGGAGCTGAAACTCCCAAATTTTTTAGCAGAAACACTGATTTGAGTGCACAGTCAATGTTATCTTGAGTATGATTTCCAATTGTTTTCCATTATAAAGTATTACTCTAGCTTGTCAGTTATTTCAGCAACCCCTGTGTATTTGCTGACTGGGGACCTACAATCATCCCAAAGGAAGGTTTAAGGTGCCTAAGATTGAGTGTCCAAATATAAATCACTGACATGCTTTGTTATAGCTAAACTGCTGTAACATGTAGATCCAAAAATGTAATAGCTCACACTCAAAGAAGTTTCTGATTCACATAACACTTTGAAGGCATAGGAGTTGAGGGGGCACTGTGTACATGGTTATTACGGCAAGAGACTATACTCCACACAGTCATTCAGGAACCCAGCCTGATGGCAGCTCTGCCATCTTTCAACGTTTAGCTTCCAGGAACACTCTCACCATCATTCCAGCCAGCAGGAAGCAAGGAAGGCCATGGAGGGGTATGTGAGGTTTCATGTCACCTTTTGCTCAAGTTCCACTCACTTGAACTCAGCCACATGCCTGCAAAGGCAACTGAGAAATGTATACGTGTCTGAAAAATCAGAAAACAAATGATGAACTAATTTTAAAACAATGTTTTATATGCATTTTCAAATAAAATGCTCAAATTGTTTTTGTCTAACTCCCAAACACCTTGTCATGTGTGCGGCCATGAGCCTGGGAAGAGGTAGGTGGATTTAGGTAGTCTTCACCATTTCTATCACTATGGAGGAGGTTTATAGCCAAAAACGCTTATAAAACAACATCCCATCATTATCACATATCTTTTCTCCTTTAGAGAGTGGGATGAGTCAGATAGGTGTCCTCTAGGCATCTTTGGCCCGTTGAACTATCAAAAACATTGCTATAGATGAGTAGTTATAGTCTATAATTTGATGGCTAAAAATTAGGAGGTGGGGATTTTCGTTGAAGTATAAAAGGGACATGATCTCCCAAGGACTCAGTTTCAGGAGAGTACCTACCTGACCTGAGGCCAAACAAAACCAAAGCAGAAAAAGCCATATTTTTCTGCAAGAACTGACAAGTAATAGTTTAGGGTGGATCAGAATGTCTTTATCTTACATACCTGTCATGGTTTGAACCTGGAGGCAACCTAATCCAGAGACAGCAGTCTGTGCCCTCAGGTCAGCACACCTCATTAACTAGGGTCCCACAGGCCTGTGGCCGCCTCCACCAATCAGGCCAATGCAGGCCCTAAATCCAGTAGCACATGTTTCCTTCCTCGTTCTGCCAGTCACTTTGCAGCCTGTGGACTGGGAAAAGGTACAAACTTAGGGTTCAAGTCTAATATGAGTCGGCCTGGCCTTGACATAATCCACATGGCCTGCTATTTACTTTGCTCTCCCAGCCCTTCCTTGTTTTTATTTTTTTAGGTGAGGCAACTCTTACTCTTGGTAGACCTCACCAATTGCAAGGACATTGTCAGCTGACAATCTCTCTTTTTTTTTTTTTTACACCTACAGCACCTGGTCTTCCTAGGTGGTCACCTATCCAAGTAGTAACTAGGCCTGACCCTACTTAGCTTCCAAAATCAGATGAGATCAGGCTTGTTCAGGGTGGCATGGCTGTAGACTCTCCCAACCCTTCCTCATCACCAGGAGAGATGAAGCTTGTCGCAAGAGTGGTGAAACGGAGTTGCAGGCTGTACCTGATGGGAGCAGAGCCACCCAAATATGTAAGAGAAGGGGACTCTAGAGGCATCAAAGATAAACTGAACTTCCCTTAGAATACTGTCCCATCCTCACTTACGGGCCATTTATTTGTATTGTCAGAATGATTTGGTTTAGTATGGGTGTTGGTTTTATGTTCATTCTGATTTACAAATCTTTGCTGTCCAGTGACAAAATCAGTAGCACACCTTCTTTTTTGAATGTACCAATATTTGTCCAAGACTCAATGATCTGATCCCACAAAAGTGAGTGTTCTAAAGTGCCTTATGCAAGGCAGATGTTTGAAACTATTCAATGCAAAAGTAAAATGCAGTTCAACCAAAAGTTTCAAGGTCTGGTATATGACACACACAAGGAAATGAAAGAAAACAGACATCAGATAAAATTGATAGCTGAGCTCTTCTGTCAGTGTGTTATCATCCAGGCTCTCTCCTAAGAGATCCTAGGAGGGGAAGTATCATGGATTATCTGTGCTCTGTCATCATTGCCTCTATAATCATCCAGGCAGAAGGGACCAAAGACAAGTTTGCCTGGAGCCAGGGGCAGAATGGACTGAGGCACTGGTTTATCATTCACCTATACATTAGCATCACCTGGGGAGCTTTAAAAAAATGCTGAAGGCCAGGACACATTCCAGACCAATGAACTCTTCATCTCTGGGATGGGCCCAGGTGTTGGAATTTGGGAAGTCCTCTCCCCAGTTCTGCTGTGCAGACACACATAGGGACCCCTGGCCTGTGGATATTCAGTATTTAGCACTTTTGTGCAACAAGGGTGTCTTATGGGCACATGACACTGTACAGTGTATAAGAGCACTTTGGCATAGATTATCTCATTTAATCCCAGTACAAACGGCACAAACATCTCCTTGGCTGCTCTTAAATTTCTATATAGGAGGGTGTAGGGGTGGCAAGCTGGAGGGTGGAGACCTTGGTTCGTGTGTGGAAGCAGAGTGTGCGGAGTGAGCCCGTTTTTCTTCCCTATGTGTGTGTTTGTACAAGTGACTGGGGATGGAGAACTGATGGAGAGTGTGAGGGCCTAAGGCCTCCTTCCCCATTCTGTGCTCCACGATGTAATTATCTCCACAGAGAGTCCACTTTCCTTAAAGCAGCACAAGTGGTTCCTGGCAGAGGCTGCACCATGACCAGCTGAGAGTAAGTAAGTCGGAGTGGGACCTGGGCATGTCACAGAGCGCATGTGTGCATTTCAGTGTCCTTCATTTTAAGCAAATGGAAAGTAAGAAAATCTGGATTTTTAAAATTATATGAGATAATTTACTTTGCAAAAGACATCCTCTCTATGAAAAAAATCACCCCAGGATTTCTTAAGATAACCGACTTTAAATTGGTTTAAAACCCCAATTCTATCTCCACTTACTTTGCAATTCCTTTTTGGGTTAAAGCTAAGCACACTGAAGTATTTGTCCAAGTCATCGGCTTTTTCTTTTTCTATTGGTTCATCCAGAAGACAGTAAAACAGAAATAGAAATTTTCCAAGACCCAAAGAGAAGCCTCTTTTGCAGGGCTGCCATGTATGGGCACACAGATTGTACACTGCACAGCCCCACGAGACCTGGGCCAGGTGGACAGAGATGAGTATCACAGTCCCTTGTTTGTGCAAGTTGGTATGACAGCTCTGATGCTAGGTATTGTAAAAGAAATAGAGTTGCCTGCAACGTGTGTTTCTGACATGAGAACTGGTAACTTACTGGTTCAGTCTCAGAACCCTACAGCCAGACTTAATGGTTGTCATTTCAAAGCCAGTGCTGTTTCTCCTGGAATGGTTTTGTATCGGTTCTAAGTCATTTCTCCTGGTGTATACAGAACATTTCTCTTTGTGTTTTCCCTGTAAAAATACTTTCTGAGAACATTTTTTAAAAGATTTGTTCCAGCTCATCCATATTCAAGAGAACATCATGCCTTGTGCTCTAAACATAAAAAAAAAAATCAGCTAATAGAAAGATCTTGTTTACTCCCCTGAGCATGCACCATGACCCTCTATTAACCTTTAGTGTCATTCTTGACTTCATTCTTCCAAGAAGATACTGATTCCCCTTGCATTCAAATACAAGTTTGACCTCTTCCCAAATACTCTATCAGTTTTGTGTTTCAAACAGCCTTTGAAGTGTGTTTCCTTGTGGGTGTAAGCCTCTCAGCTGGGCATCACAAAGCAGGTCCTGGGAGGGAAGTGGAGGATCTTCTTTGCTGGTGTGTATTGCCCATCCTTGTTTATAATTGAGAACTCCTAAAATCGATGTGTTAGCAACAGAGGTGCTGACTTCCTCCAGCTGCTGGTCAGTGGTCCTTTCATTTCTTCCTGCAACTAGATCTTCAGTAAATGTCAAAAGCCATCTTTTAAAATCCTGATTGTGGGGACCTACCCTCACCCCTCCAACATTACTCCAGGAATCTTACTACTTTACTTTCTTCCCCTTCCTTGGCTGCCTAGAAGCTCAGAGCTGTTTAGGGTTTCAAATGTTCTGTTTAACTTGGCTTCCTAATGCAATTCTTCCAAATCTGCTAGGTTTTCGAATCTTGTGTTAGTATGTCTGGCTTTACTTTTATTTTTGTGTGTGTGCTTTTTCCTTCAAGCTTCCCGAAACCCCTTTAAGAAGAAAAATAAAACAAACTTGTGAATTATAAATATGCATTTCCAACTCTGAGCCTTTGAGATTTGGTCAGGAAGCAGGTGCTTGGGAAATCAGAGGCCAGGAACTCCCTGAACCCAGCTTCCTGCTCATGGAAATGGCAGGGGTGGCCAGGACAGAAATCTGCTTTTGCTCTCCTTTTTCTTAACTTGTAGAAATCACAGGACCTAAAGCCATAGCAGTAAGTAAGCAGGACAGTGTATGTAGTAGTTCAGGTAACAGGCTCTAGAGATTAAACTCCAGTTCTGCCACTTGCCAGCTGTCCATCACACAGCGTCCACCACACTACTTAATCTCTCTGCCCTTTAGTATGTTGATCTATATAATGGGGACAGTAATTCATACCTCTTCAGCTTTCATGAGAGTCAGTTGAAATCATGAATACAAACACTTAGCACAGTACTCAGAGCATGCATAATATGGACTAATACATATTATAGCCAAACACTTAAAGTAGAGTTTTATAGTTTTGTTTCCTGTACAAAGCTAGATAACAGTATTTGACTGGCTATTTTATTAGTCATCATTCTAAATAATAGGAACAATTCAAATTGTTCTTTACAAAAAGGTATGGGGCTATGGAAAGAAAAACTTCTAGGAAAAACGTTATTTCTCTCTTCAGAAGTTTTCTCAGTATTTTTTCCAAGATTTTATATCTTCATAAAGTAACTATTCTCAAACATTCGTTTATTAAGACAGTTAAAGGTTTGATTTGCATACAGTAATCTTTAACTCAAGATAACAAAATGCTATTTATTTGAAGCTTTTCCCCAAATTTAAAAATTAACAATATACAATCTCAGCATAGACATCAATAAAATAACCAAGAAGTAAAATAGTCTTAAATGTCCTTTACTATTAAAAATAAGTTTGCTGAAAGTTGCTCTATTTCAGAGAGCTAAAATAGGAAGTTCTAGTGGCCTTCTAGCTTCGTCACCATGAGATCTATATAATTTCCATATTATAATTTTTCCAAATTGTATAGAAAATGCACAATAAAAAATTTAAAATATTACCAAAACAGCAATGATACAATAAAAGCCTATATCTGGAAGAAAATCAAAATACAAACATTTCTAAAATAAGTACCATTGGTATTGGAGTTTGTTAATCAACGTCATCCCCCCCCCCAAAATAAATTAAATACATACATACATACATACATACATACATACATACACATATGTATTGTTGAGGAAATTAAACTAAACTTGCAAATCTCAAGCCACATATGCATGCAGTTCAAATAAAAAGAAAAATTGCCAACTAACAGTATCTGAAACAAATATCTAAATTTAAACAGGTCCACTGTTACCTATTTTCTTAGGAATGTAGTATTCATTTTAAAATTGGGATTTTATTTAATCCTCTAAAAGTACAAGGCAGGGTGCATATCCTTTGCCATGAGAAGCACACAACAATTGATTGTTAGGGTCCCTACTTCTCCACCTTGCCCTTGACTACAAGGCTCTGTGAGGTGAGTGCAGACTTAACTGTTTAAGATTGACTCCATATTTAGGCAGCATTCATACAGAACTATTAGATACACTCTTTTTTATTTTTTCTTCCACAGTAAAAACACACCTCCCCTCTAGGAAGATAATTACGTTTCTCTAGATGCATGCACATCCTGAGCTTCAGGTCCAAGATAATTGGAAGCAGGCAGCTACTTGCCCTCTAATTTAAATGGGTCCTAAGGCTTAGAGCCAGACAAGCCAAATCAGCTGCCTACAAGAGCCAAGACAGCAATGGAAATTTGTGACTAGGGCATGGAGTAACAACAACCAGAAGCACGATACTGAGGAAAGATGACAGTCAACATTTGGCCTCCCTATGAATAAAACAGAGATGGCTGCCCCCCAAAAAGTGAACAGCCATGACTTGGGGACAAACGCTTGCAGCTGTATACAAAAGCAGGACCAGTGTTACCAAATCTTCCAATTTTTCAACATAATTCACAGATCTGGCTTTGATATGAAATCTATATTTTAAAAGTTAGCAACTCATTCAAGTGAAAGGCAACAGCACAGCAATATTACTTTAACGACTGAAGAAAACGGAACTGCGAGGCACTGGTTTCCTATTTGTGGCTTACAGTGTGAAGTTTTCTTCGGGGCTGCTTTACTCCTTGAACTATAAAGACAAATGCTTGAGACAAATGCTATTCTTTCAACAACTCTTCTCTAGAATAAATAGTAAAGAAAAAAAAACACTAAATGCAGTGTTGTATCATGGATTGGATCCTGGAATAGAAAAAAAAACAAACCCCCAAAACCATAGTGAAATCAAATCGAGTCTGAAGTTCATGTTAATTTCTTAGTTTTGACAAATGGGCTGTGGTTCTGTAAGGTCCAAATGTGAGGGTAGCCTGAGGGAAGGGTGTATGGGAAACCTTTCTATAAGCCTAGCAACTTTTCTGAAGATGAATTCTGCAAGACAGAGTTTATTTTAACATAAATGTGTCCAATTGATTAATTCATCAAACAAGTATTGGACAAGCAAGTTGTTGGTGGACATCACTGTGGTAAGCGTAGCACATGAGTAGGAAATAAGGGGGATTACACAACTGAATTGAGGTATGGGGCAGGGCAAAAAGGAAAATGCCAGAAAACAAGATATCTTAAGACAATTGGGTAGACCAATTTGGGGAGGATTCAGGTGAAACAACTGAAAGAATAAGAGCAAATTGTCATTGTCCTGAATTCCACGTAGACACAATAGACAGCAGCATTATTTATTTTTTTTTTCTATAATATTGTTTTAAACACTGTAAGGCTTCTTTATTCACCTGCAGTCCATCAGATTCTTAGCTTCTACTTTTTCATTGTTTTTTTTAATCATATTAATGAAATATAAAGTTTGTACTAGTACAGATTAAGCACAAATAAAGCATCAGAAGAAAATGAAAGCTATCTCAATCTAAGTCATGGTGTCGCATACACATCGACAGCCATCTAGTCTATAAACTCACCTATAGCAGGAGTTCTCAACCAGAGTGCTATTGATCCAGATCATTTTTTACAAGGGGGCTGCCCTGTGCATTATAAGATGTTTAGATGCATCCCTGGTCTCATCTCACTAGATGCCAGTAATAGTTGTGACAAACAGAAATGTGACAAACAGAAATGTCTCCAGACATTGTCACATGTCCCCTGGGGGGCAAATTTACCCCGGATTGAGAACAGTGGCCAAGAGAAAAGTGTATGTAAATCAGGGAGTATGTAGTACAGGTGTACCCCTGTACTGCCATTTAAGATGTTAGCACTATTAGATGGAACCACACAAAAGTACTGTTTTTGTAGGTCAAAACTGGTCAATATCAGCAATTTCATAAATTTCATGCTGAAATTGCTGTAGTTCTATGTTAATTGGTAAATAGCAAAATAGAAAATGCTATAAAGGTAAAAATAATAACTTTCATTCTAATATAAACTTGTTAGTGCAAGGTAATTTCCATATCATAGAATGTCATGATAACCAATGTCATCATGGCTGTGTGACTTCTTAAATTATAGAGATATTAAATATATTAACAGCCCAGCTAGAAATGGTGGCTAGAAAATGTTTTATTAATCAACTGTGGGCTCATCAGAAGCTAAAAGTGAATTCAGTGCTGAGAATAATATCATTGCTATTAACATATATTCTCTGATGATTATTTAAGAAGGCCTCTGGCAGCTTTGAACACAGGCAATGGGACAAGGGAAGTAGTGCTTGGATAGGGTGCCTCGCAATGGCATTGGGAAGGGGTGCCCAGCAGACTGAAGCAGGGGGTATTGGTGTCCCCATAGTCCACACCCTGTAGAAAGCTGTGATTTCCACAGGCTCAGCCAGCTGAGATCTAGGGCACCCAGCATTGTGGCCCCTGGGCTACAGTAAATCTGAGAGCTAGCATTTGGGCCCAAGCGACATCTATTTAAGGGAGAAATTATTGAATGAGTTGAATATGATTCCTTGTGTCGAATCATGGATAAGACAGGGATACCATATAGCTGGTTATAGTTGTGTCAAACAGAAGATCATATCAACAATTTCTAAAAATCAAAAATAATTTAGAAATTGTAAGCATATTTAATATGCTTATAATGAGCAATATGCTACCACTTAGATTACTTGGGAAGAAGTTTTGGATTGATATAGCTTACTTTATTCAGAGAATAAAAGGGAGCACACTTATATGTATCGATTTTTGTATTCCCATTGCAGTCATAAAATATATTTATTTCACTGATGGCCTATCATCAAATGTGTAGAATCCTACTGGTTTGCAAAGAACATCTTGCCCTAGCCAGTATTGAAGAGTGAGCAATTATCTTCTGTTTCAATGTAAAACATTAAACATATAAACAGAAAACTGGGAAGAGAGTTCAAATCTTTGCCCACCACTAAGTTGAATGCCCTACTAACTCTCTCAGAGCCTTAGCTTTCTCATCTGTGCTATTGGAGCCAGAGCCACGATGGTCACTGTGAGAACTAAATGTGACTCTATGAGACAGAGCATGGCCCATAGGAGAGACTCATGGTCCCTTCCATGGTTCCCATTAGTGAATGAACGAATGAGCAAACTTTCTTCTATATTAAAATGATATGATTTGTACCTAATGCTTTATATTTCACATAGTAGAGGTGTTTGTTAAATGTATCTTATTGACTTGATTTAAAGTACTCCCAAATTTAAGGGTCTAAATATTCCAGAGGAGTGTGTTTGAGCTAAATTTCCTGATGGTGGCTTGTTACAGTTCTTCTCTTACCCTTGATAGTATATGTAACCTTGAAGGAGTGCCAGTAGAGTTAATAATTTACAAAGTGTGACTTTTCCCCAAAGACACTTGAGCTGAGGCTTTTTCAAGCCTGAATAAGGTCACCTTATTCTTTTTTTTGAAGATCAAGAAAATCACATCATGCTTTGAAAACTGATCTATGGATAGTTGTTATCATACGTTGGCATCCAGGAAACGAACACTTTGTTGTTGTTGTTGTTGTTGTTAAAAAGCTGTGCTCGTAAATCAGATTCTTATATATAATAAACTTTCCAAAAGCACATGTTGAACTCTTTTACCTCTTTCAGAGTTCTACTTTGGAGGAAAAATTTCAAAAATTATTCATTTTACCTTTTTTTTTAAAAAAAATACTATTTTTTAAATAAAGAAAACATCAATTTTAACATTTCCCCACTGCCTTTGCTAAATTACTTAGGTGGCATAAATAGTTTCTATCTTTTTAACTGGCACCTCTGAGCTTGAGGAACAAAAGGTCTTTAACACTGGGAATAAAGAGAAGTTATGTGACCATCACAGCCCTGATGACTTCAGTATTGGTGAGAAAAGAGAATGGTGGCTTAAAGAACTAAGACGAGAATAAAACAACCACAAATAAGCACATATGCACTGCTAAGTTGGGTGCCATTATCAGATTCACTACCGATTCCTCCAAGGAAAAGTGTCTCAACATTCTGGGGAAAGAGAAGAAAAGGATGGGACAGTTCAGAATCCAGAGGACAAAAAGCCAAAGGTAAAACTGGAAATATTAGGGCTGTGCCTTCATGTGTACATTCATGCTTTTCTCTCTCTCTCTCTCTCTCTCTCTCTCTCTCTCTCTCTCTCTCTCTCTCTCTCGTGTGTGTGTGTGTGTGTGTGTGTGTGTGTGTGTGTGTGTGTGTGTTGCATCCCCCTTATACAACGATTGGAAAGACAAACATCATTGAGTTATTCTTCAATGCTCCCAGATATTTTTAGGGGTCACTTCATACTAATTTCTGTCTTGTCACTGAAGTATTTATCAGAGTGGCTATGTCTGAAAAACACAAAGAGAAGTGGATCTTTAGGAAGATGCCAAATGATGAAGGTACTTTTGACTGCTGTCTACATTGATCATGTCAATTGCAAAATAATCACATTTTCTTTTAACCATGTGTTGTGCTCTCTCTGTATGCAAATTCAAAGAGTATCAGTTGGAGAACATTTCTCATTTGTAAGTTCTTCCCTGCATGTCTTTTTTATTTAAAAATGTGGGAGGAAGAAAGGAAAAGAAAGAAAAAAATTGTAAGAATCTGCCAAGCAACATGCTATATAAGTGGTTGGCAAACTACTTATGGCCTATGGGTCAAATCTCACATGCACATACACAAAGTAGAATATTATTCAGCCATGAGAATGAAGGAAATCCTGCTGTTTGCAACAACTTGAATAAACTTTTAGGGCACTATGCTAAGTGAAATAAGTCAGAGAAACACAAATATCATATGATCTCACTTATATATGGAATCTAGAAAAAACAAAACTCATAGCAATGGAGAGTAAAATCGTGGTTCCCAGGGGCTGGGGGGTGGGGTGGGGGGAATGAGGAGGTGTTTGTCAAGGGCACAAACTTCTAGCTACAAGATTAACATGTTCTGGGGATTTAACATACAACATGGTGATTATAGCTAATGATATTATCTTATATACTTAAAAGTTGCTAAGAGAGTAGATCATGATGTTCTCATCACAAAAAAAAACTGGTAATTATGCAAAGTGATGGAGGTATTAGCTAACACTGGAGGTCATCATATTGCAATATACATGTATCAATTCAGTACTTTATATACCTGAACCTTACATAACATTGTATGTCAATTATATCTCAATAAACCTGGAAGAAGGAAAGACTTCTCATTGGAGAGGTCCAGCTTTATCTGTAAAGGACCAAATACTAAATATTTAGGATTTAAAGTCATGTGGTCTCTGCCACAAATCCTCAACTCTGTGACACAGAGCAGTCATAGACAATGTGTAAATGACTGGGTGTGTGAATGTGTGAAACTTTGTTTACAAAACAGATGGTGAACAGAATTTGGCCTTAGTTTAGTTTGCTGACCCCTTTTGTAGAGTTGGATGTTCACATCTAGCCCTCACAAGAGAGGTCTGAGCTGGAGATATAACATGTAAACCATCGGTATTTGGTCATGGGACTGGACTATGGCAAGGGGAGCATGTAAAAAAAAATAAAATAACAAGAAAGAGACCCAAAAAAATAGCATAGATAATAGAGGCTTTATTCATCTCTCTGATGGCTAAATAAAAGCTGTGATGGAAACAGGAGCATCAGCAAGGAAAAATCACCTGGGATGAACAAGCCACACAACTAGGGAGAAATCCAAGAAAGCACCCAACAACAACAGAAGGTAGGATGGGAGAGGACATGGGGCTGCCCAGGCCAAGCAGCTGAGTGAGACGGAGGCTATGGCAGTGACAGACGTCTCTTAAAGGGGCAGCGTCCATGAGCAGATTTTCACAGTGACAGACCTTCTTGCTCCAAGCACCAGTGCCAATTCGGCTGCACCCAGGGGGCACCAGGAACTTACAGGGAGACAATGTTGGAGTGAAGACCAAAGCAAGATTCACCCTGTACAAAAGTGCCATCGGTATCCATTGTTCCCTGTTGAGTGTCCCCCTCAGTACATGCCACCATAGCCATGATATCATCAAACTGGATAATAGAGGTGGCTCTGCCAAAAAGATACCCTGAAACCCCACCTCCCCCAATTTGTGGTCCCACCCAAGCCACATTTAGGTGTATCCTTTGGGAGTCAGGTGCTCCTTGCTGAGCAATGCCAAGACTCAGCCTGGTGACAGCTAATCGTGTTTTCTGGCATGGTCTCTTGAGGCAACTATAAGCACAGCATCTGTGGATTGCTTGCTGAATCTTAACAGGTGGCCCTGGAGGGGCAGAGGCTTGGGCTAAACTTGGCCTGCAGCTGAACCGCTCTCAGGACTCTGCCACTGGACATCTACTTCACCAATCCACACTAATAAGACCGGGAGACTTAGGAGCTTTGCTTAGTACATAAAAAGAGGCATGGAAAGGTAACCAAAATTGGAAGACAAAGAAGCAGACACCATATGAGAACAGCACAGGGATCCAGATATAATGGAGTCATGTAATATAACACACAGAATTCAAAACACTGGTTATGAAGATGATCCATGAACTTTTGGGAAATGGAGATAAATTCAGTGAGAACTTCAACAAAGAGATAAAAAATATAAAAATGGCAATGGAAATTATAAAAGGGAACCAGTCTGAAATGAAAAACACATTATGTGAGATTAGAAGTATATTAAATGGAATAAACAAAGTGAGTAAAGAAAAGGATCAAATGCCCTATCTAGAGGATGGGAAAGTCAAGGACACATAATCAGAATGGCAAGAGATAAGATGCCAAGACTATAAAAATAATTCAAGGATCATATGGGACACTATTAAAGGTCCAAATATCCATCTGATTGGCATAACTGAAGAAAATCAAGATGCTGAACAGCTGTTTGAAGAAATAATGATGGAAAACTTCCCTAACCTGGTGAAGGAAATGGACATAAAACCCCAGGAAGCTCAGAGAATCTCAAAAATCAGGGATCCAAAGAGGCCCACACCAAGACATCATAATTTAAATGCCAAAGGTTAAATACAAAGAAAGAAAATAGCAGCAAGAGAAAAATAGTTACTTATAATGGAATACCCATAAAACTGGTGGCTGATTTCTCAAAAGAAACTATGCAGGACAGAAGGGCTTGGCAAAAAAATATTCAACAGGATGAAGACCCAGGATCTACAACCAAAGCTACTTTATCTAGCAAAGCTATCATTTGAACAGATAAAGAGCTTCCCAGGCAAAAATAAGCTAAAGGAATTTACCACCACCAAACCAGTATTACAGGAAATGTTGGAGGGCCTTCTTTAAGAAGAAAAAATGCAAAAGACTCTCTTTAGATTAAAAGACACACACAGACTAAAAGGAAGGAGATGGAAAAAGATACTGCACTGATGGACCTAGAAGGTATTTAAGTCAGATAGAGAAAGATAAACACTACATGATTTCACTTATATGCAGAATCTAAGGAATAAAAAGAACAAACTAATCAAAAACAGACTCACAAATATAGTGGACAATTTGGTGACAGACAGAGGGGTGGGGACTTTGGGGGGCTTGGAGAATGAGGTGAAGGGTTAAGAAAGTACAAATTAGTAGCTGATAGTTGGTCACAGGGATGGGGAGCATGGCATAGGGAATGCACTTAATACATTGGTTAGGTGGAGGGTCAGGGGAGGGAAGAAGGAATTAGGGGGATTATTTTACAAACTATATATATATATATATATATATATATATATATATATATATATATATATATATATATATGTCTCACCAATATACTGCATACTCGAAACAAATTAAAATAAATAAATTAAAAAGAAAAAGAAAAAGAGAACGAAGAAGACAAGAAAGCCTAGGATTGTACTTGGAGGCATTCCAACAACATTCCAAGAAATGTTGTGTGAATGCGATAATCTTTATCAAAATTGTAGGATTATTTAGAACCAGGAAACATCATCATAAGAAAGGAGAAATACTCTTTTTATACATCACACTGAGCTAAAAATGAAAAGCCTTCAACTGCTCCCCTAACATGGTGAATTAAGTGGCATGAGATGCAGTAGTAAAATCTGCCTGGGTCTACTATGCAACTGTGTGACCTTGGACAAGTTACCTAACCTTGCTGTTTCTCTACCTGTGAAATGAGATGAAAGTGATAAGAATGACCTCACAGAATTTTTGTGAAGGCCTGCCATGTAGTTAGTGCTATCCACATATGCAATATTATTATTCATTGTCTTTTCTCAACTACTACCTTATTCTAGAAGGGTCTGCAGAAACTTTCTCTTACTGGTTCTTACTTTAGACCTTGCACTTCTCTATCAATTTGGCTCACACTAAAATGAAACTCAGTTCCACTTAACTTGCTCCTCTCACCAGAACATTGCCATGCCTCCTCATAGCCACGCAGAGCCTCTGTCCCCTTTAAGAACCTTCTAGCTCCCATCTATACCCTGACTGGGAATTCCTGTGCTACTTGTCTTGCCTTGATGCCTCGGCTTGAATTATGCAGGCCACATCTAGCTCTCTTAAGCTTGCTGAGGGCCCCAGAGTCTTTATCTTTGATCGAATTTCCAAAAGTGACTGATGTGGCCCACATGAAAGGAACATTTCCCTGGGCAGCATCAGATTATATGTAATTACCAAAGAAATTGGTCAATTCCACCTTTACCTTGCCTCTCAAGAACATTTACTGTTTCATGACCAGATTCCATGGAAAGGAGTTAGTTCAATATCCATCTTCATTGGATTCAAGCAAATTTATATTTGTTCCTGTTTTGTGCTGGTTTTCATTTTATTGAGTGTCATTATGGACTCACTGATATTACATATTTGGTATATTTTAGGCAATTATCATTCCATGAGTTTTTGATGTCCACACTGTCCTTTTGACAAGTAGTAACCATTGCTTCAATCTGGTGACTTTATCCTCTAGACATACTCTTTCTTGTCTTTGCTATGGCTGAGGCAAGATGTCGTGGCTCACGTCCATTGCCCCAGACCTGGGACTTGCCAGATGGCCCAGGATTCTTGGATCCTTTCCATCGGAGGTTGCATTTTCACGCCAGACTCCTTACTCTGAGTACTGGTGATTGAAAGGGAAAAAAAAATGAAGCTTTTGTCTCAATTTCCAGTACAAACTGTATTTGAGAGTAACCAAGTAGCTCCAGAAGATGAAGAAGTGTTCCCCTTTAGTGGAGGATTCAGCTAATATTTGTATACAGGGAAAGAATGATAAAATTAGAAAATGAGCATTTGCAAGGGGAGAAAACAAACTGATTTGATAATGGAGGAATCAGACCATGACCACCTTCAGCCAATGATTGATCTGTGTCATTAATAGCAGGAGACCTTGACATCTTACTATCTCACATGTGATCATGGAGTCATAAAGAAAATTGTTCTCTTTTTATATAGCTCTTATTGGGACATAATTTGCATACCATTTAATTCACCCTTTTAAAATGTAAAAAATTAATGGCTTTTAGTATACTCAGAGTTGTGCCTCCATCTCCACGATCAATTTTAGAATATTTTTATTGCCCCCCAAAGAAACTCTACATTCCTTAGCCATCATCATCCTCCCATCCCCCAGCCCTAGGCAACCCCTAATTTATTTTCTGTCTATAGATTTGCCTGTTCTGAATATGAAATCATGCAATATGTGGTCCTTTGTGACTGGCTTCTTTCATTTAGCATACTGTTTTCAAGGTTCGTGCATGTCATAGCATGCATCAGAACTTCCTTTCTCTTTATGGCTGAATAATATTCCATTGTATGATTAGACCACATTTTATTTATCCATTCATCAGTTGATGGACACCTGGGTTGTTTTCATCTTTTGGCTATTGTGAATAGTACTGCTACGAACATTCATGTAAACTTTGAATACCAATTATCAGTTCTTTTGGCTCTATACATAAGAGTGGACTTGCTGGGTCATATGCTAATTCTATGTTTAATTGTTTGAGGATATGCCAGACTGTTTTCCAAATCAGCTGCACCATTTTAAATTCTCACCAGCAGTGTTTGAAGATTCCAATTTCTCTATATTCTCACCAACATTTGTCATTATCTATCTTTTTAATTATAGTCATCCTAGTGGGTGTGAAGTGGTATCACATTGTGGTTTTCATTTGCCTTTCCCTGAGGCTAATGATTCTGAGCATTTTTCATATGTTTATTAGCCTTTTGTGTATTTTTTTTTTTTTTGAGAAATATCTATTCGGATCTTCTGCCTTTTTTTTTCATTTTTTAAATAGACTTTAAGAGCAGTTTTGCATTCTCAGCAAAATTGAGTGGAAAGTACAGAGCATTCTCACATACCCCCTGCCTCCACAAACTCATAGCATTCCCCACTATCAGCATCCTACATCAGGGGTGTACATTTGTTATCTCTGATAAACCACCATTGACACATCATTATCTGCCAAGGTCCATAGCGCGCGTTAGGGTTTACTCTTGTTATTGTATGTTCTATGGGTTTGAAGAAATGTTTAATGACATGTATCTACCATTACAGTATCATACAGAACACCATCATTGCCCTAAAAATCCTCTGTGTTCCACCTGTTCATCCCTCCCTCCCCACAACCCCTGCCAACCATTCATCTTTTTACTGTCTCTATAATTTCACCTTTTCCAGAATATGATACGGCTGAAATCATACACTATGCAGGCTTTCCAGCTTGGCTGTTTTCACTTAGTCATATGCATTTGAGGTTCTTGTGTGTTTTTTCATGGCTCCAAAGTTCATTTCTTTTTAGCACTGAATAATATTTCACTGTCTGGATGTACCAGTTTATTTATCCATTCACCTACGGAAGGGCATCTTGGTTGCTTCCAAGTCTTGGTAATTATGAATAATGCTACTATAAACATCCATGTGTAGCTCCCCTCCCATTTTAAAATTGTCTTTTTTATTGAGTTGTGGTTGCTTTTATGTTTTCTAGATACAAATCCATCATCAAGTAGCTGAATTGCAATTTCTCCCACACTTTGTGTTGTCTTTTTATTTTTTCAATGGTATCTTTTGAAGCACAAAAGGTTTTAATTTTGATGTCTTGTTTATTTTTGTTGTTGCTGTTGCTTGTGCTTTTGGTTTTATATTAAAGAAATCATTGTTTAATCCAAGGTCATGAAAATTTATACCTATGTTTTCTTCTGAGAATTTTATAGTTTTAGCCCTCACATTTAGGTCTTTGATCCATTTTGAATTTTTGTATCTGGTGGGATATCCTTATCCTTTTATAGGTGCAGACTAAAGAATTTAGATATGGATATATAACTGTAACTTAAATACTTAAGAAAAAATAGATGAAATAAATATGGCCAAGTTTCAACAGCTGCTAAATATAAAAAGATGGATTTATGGATGTTCATTATACTTAAAAAAAGTTTTTTAATAGCATGTAAAAGATATAGAAATAAAAATCAGAAAAAAATACTTGATTTGAGTGAGAATGTCAGTAGTGGAAGAATAAAGTTAAATTCATTTTAACTTGCATTTTAAAGTAAATTATAAAGTGTTGCATTTTATAATTAGTTGTAAATTATTTGTCATGCTTATAATAAAAACACACAATAGAATGAATGCATCAGGGTGTCTTGCCATTGCTGTTAAGAACCAATGTTCTAGAACTTGTTGCTGTAATATGGCAAGTCCTAGCCTCATGTGGAGAGTCCCAATTGAAATATGCTGCAGATGTAAGATAAGTTAGTAAATTTTGAGTCGGGACTGCATGATAAAATAATCAAAGCTTTGTGGGCCAAAAAGCAAAATGAGGAGCAATTATGTAGGTACTAATATGATGGGAGGAAAATTTTCAATGTTTTCATCGACCAAATCCAAAATGTAATAATTGAGTACAGTTTTTTTTTTTTTTTTTTTTTTGTAGTACACATCTACTAACGAGTGGAAAGTTCTTTTTTGAGCGGGGATAGTTCTCATAATTGAGGTCCAAAGGTAGTGTAGCTATTATGACATAGATCACAAATGTTCATGTGTGAAAACAATGCTTAGCAATGGTACAAAGAGGTAGTGCTGTGGATCTGCCCCCCGGGCCCCAGTTTGCAGAGCCTTGTAGCTGAACACCAGTCGTCTGCAATGAATTTGGGGCTATTCTGGGTTGGGGGATCACTTCTGGTTGCGAGGTACCTGCATCGCCTCTTCCTGTACCCTCCTTGGGTGCCCAGTTTATCTGGTTCTTTGGCCTTCCCGCTAGAGGCATAGCAAAAAGGTCAGTATTAGCGCCTGGGGCTCTGTCACGAAGCGAGGGCACGTCAATGCTTCAGGACCACCCGGGGTCCCCAAAGCTACCGCCCTGGGTGTGTGGTCAGCCTCTGCCTCCCAGAACCCTTCGGCTCTCCCTCCACTCGTGCTCTGTCACCCCCTCTCCTTCCAGTTTACCTCCATCCTCTCCAACTTCCCTTCTCCTCCCCTTCCCGCGCTGCTCCTCCCCGCCGCCCGGTTCCACCACCGGGTCCAACCGCGGCGCTTCCTCACTCCTCCCTCTGCTCCGCCCCTCCAAGCTCCGCCTCCCGTAGCTCCGCCTCCTGCAGCTACTCCTGGCTCCGCTCCACCCTCCACCCGGCAGCCGCGTTTTCCCGCTCCAGCTGCAGTCTCCTGTGCCAGTGCCCACTCCGTCGCCACCACGCACCCCCCTCGGACTTCCAGGATGCCCAACATCGTGCTCTTCAGCGGTAGCTCGCACCATGATCTGTCCCAGCGCGTCGCCGACCGGCTGGGCCTGGAGCTGGGCAAGGTGATCACCAAGAAGTTCAGCAACCAGGAGACCAGGTGGGGGCCGCGCAGTGCGGGGGAGGGCACGGGACTCGCGACGGCAGGGTAAGGCTGGGCGGGTTCTCCACCTTCCGGGGCGGGCCGGCCACGATGCGGCCTCCGCGCCACCGCTGCGGCACCCCGGGAAGCCAGGGAGAGCGGCCCCAGCCCGGAAGGGTGACCTAGGGGTGGTCACAGCACCTCTGCGAGCGGGGGGCGCAGCCGACGGTAATCGCCTGGGTGCAGGGCACCCGGGAAGGGCCGCCCTCAGTGTCTCGTCGCCCCGATTTCGCGTGTCTGCCAGGCTGATCTCAAACCCCGCGTGCTCTGTAGGGTTCCGCCCACGCCCCCGGCTGCACACTGGATTCACCTGCGGCGGTTGAAAATGGTGCTCCCCCGCCCTGCCCCGGGGTGTCCGAGCTCACGGGCTGGGGGAGGTACCTGGGAAAAGCTCCCAGATGATTCTTCTGAGCAGCTGAGGTGAAAACCCCTGGGTTAAACAGAAGGTGTGGCAGTGCAGAGCGTTTAAAGAGCGTGGGAACTGCGTGGCGCACGTGCTGGATTCAGCTGCACTTTCCCTAATTCTTTTGCCTCAAATATGACGAACTTCTAGCTCCTTCGTAGTTCTGGGACTCACCCGTGTCCAGCAGCCAGGCCATGTCTGGACTGTTAAGTGCCACCCATGTTTCACTGAGCCAAGGGCTCCTTTTCCACTTGCCTGAATCCTCACAGCTCTGACTAATTTCATATTGATGTCATTTCTCTTCTTCCTTAAATGTCTAGCACTGTACAGGGTTACTGGTCATTTTTATATTTTTCCCCAAGACCTACTTAAGCATTTCAACAGGTGATACATTATTTTCGTGCCAGCTGCAAAAAATAAAAGAACCTCCATCCATGCTCCCCACCATTTCAAATTTAATTTCAACTGTATCCTAGACCTAAATGTAAAACCTAGAACTAAAACTTTCTACGTGAAAACACGGGAGAAAATCTTAACAACCTTGGGTCAGGCAAAAAAATTATTAGATACTGAGGTATTACACCTCTGGGGAAGGTGGTGGTGGTTATCAGCTTTTAAGGAGGTGGGAATCCCTTCTTCCAGGTGGGAAATTGCAACTACATGGCTTTGATAATGTAAGTAGACAAATATTTGTGACTGAATACCAGGTGGCATTAATGCTGGGACCCCTCAGGTAAAGAATACTTTGCAGAGTTGAATACAGAAGTCCACAGGTGTGTCAAGGGCTCTGGAGAAAGATAGTACAGCTAAGGTTTGAATGTTGCAATATTTTGCCGTTCCTGTTCAAGTTTCAGTAGCTTTAAGAGCAGGAGAAGAATGCCATAATGGGTTTTGTTCAGGAGCTGGTGTCATATTAATAAAGGAGACATTTCTGGAGGAAGTGGACTTTGAAAGCAAATGTGTCCTTTACATGTTATCTGGGTGCAGCCCAATCCATTGCTGTGGGGGCAACCTGGTGAGTGTACATCAGAAGCCCCCCAAAAAGTCACTGTTGGATTTCTGCTGAAAGTACTATACTGTGGGGGTGAAATTCAGACTTTGCGGTATTAAAGGAGACTCAATTTTATTTGCTTTTGAGTGTTTTATAACTATCACTTGATAATTAGAAACCTTGAGGTCTCAAAAATCACTCTACATGAAATCTCAGAATTGCTTCTATAGTTATATTTTGTTTTTACTATCTAGACTAAAGGATTAACTTCTTGACTTTTCGCTTTCCCATGAACCATGTATGTCCAGAGGGTGATTTTTACCAATAGTCCGCTTGGTACCAGGTACTGTGCTAGTGGTCCAGTTTTTACCACGTGTACCTGGGGACCAGAACCAGAATGGCAAAAGGGAGAGAGAAGGGATGCAAATCGTGTAAGGGACCCCTTTCTGAATCTCTTACTGAGCCAGGACCAGAAATCTAATTTGCTGTCTCTTGGTCATCACTCCTTCCATTCCCCTTTTTTCAAACACTTTCTAATCAGACACAGCCTCCTGATTTTACCTTCTCAACTCTAAATCATTTCAGATGTGAGGGAGGTGTCTGCCCCGGCTTTACTGTAGTCCACTGAGATGCCACGATGACATCCTACGACACCACTGATAATGGTATCTGAATGTCTCATAACATTTTACCCTGGTTTGTTAACCTGCCCCCAGAGTCATTACTGTGCTATAATATGCAGAGTTCTGGTTATCTCTTGTTGTGTAACAGATCACCCCCAGATACTTCATGGCTTAAAACATTTATTTTTTTGACTCTCATCTGCAGTTTGGGCAGGATTCAGCAGGCAAGGCTTCTTTCTGTCCCATGTGGTGGCATCTGGGGCAATTAACTGGGGCTGAAGGATCCACTCTTAAGATGGCTTACTCACGTGGCTGACAAGTTGCTAATAGCTTTGGCCTGAGAGCTCAATTAGAAAGCTCAGTACCTCTCCACGGGTCTGCTTGAGCTTCCTCCTCACAGCATGGTAGCTGGGTGCCAAGCTCCAACAGTCCACAGGAAGTGGGAGCTACCAGTTTATTAAGGCTTGGGCCCCAAAGTTGGGCACATAATCACTTCTGTCACATTCTATTGTCAAGCAGATTCCTCCCAGATCCAAAAGGGAATCTTCTTGATGCGAAAAGCGTTAGAGTCTGCAGCCATCTTTAAGTTACCACGTCCATTCATCATTGACTCGGATAAACACATCAGCCTTATTTTGAGATAAGTAAAGATCCTTTATCTGAACAGCAAGTGGATGCTGTCTCTGGCCCCAGTTTTCAAAAGTCCTAGAATAAAGATCATTCATGATCATCTTTATGAGTAAAAGCAGGAATAGCTTTGGGGGGGGGGAGTTGCCATGGTAATGGTATTTTCTGTTCTCCCCTGGACTGCTAGTCATATGGGGGTTGAGGTTCCTAAGGAAAAATAGGCCAAAGAGGTTGAAATTTTGGGATAAAAAGCCATCACACCAGAAGTTGCCAGATAGTGAATATTTTAGGCTTTGCAGGCCCCCATCTCTGAAGTCCATCATAGGTCAAAGAGTTTCTTTCTGGAATCTCGGGGGTAAAAATCATGTCTCTTTCCACTTTTCAGAGGGCACCCGCATCTGTTGGCTCTCAGCCCCTCCTTCTATCTTCAAAGCCAGCAACGTAGCATCTCTCTGACCCTGCTTCAGTCTTCACTTCTTTTTCTCTGACCTCTTCTGTCTCTTTCCATTTTTAAGGAGCCTTGTGATTATATTGGTCAACTGGAAGAATCTAGGATAATTACCTTTAAGGTCAGCTGATAAATAATCCCATCTGCCATCTTGCTTCCTCTTTGCCACGTAAACTAACATCCAAAGGTTCGAGAGATTAGGACATAGACATCTTCAGGAGGCCATTCTGCCTACCGCCTCATTCTCAGCTCACGGTCTTAGATTGTCAACCCTTGAGCTATTTAGTACTGTGATTTCCAAATTGACTTCATCCCACAGTTGATGTAATGTTCACAATGAAATTACATTTTAGCTCCTTCGTACTCAAGATAGGAAGCAGTACATAGAATGGTCTATTCCTCTCACCCCAAGTGTAGATCAGTGACATATTTGAAAAAAGATGGAAATGTAATAAAAGTGGTAAAACACTTGTATGCATATTACATGTTTTAAAAAAGACATAAGTACTATGATAAATATGGTGCTTCCCATCGAAAAAGACCTGCAGCTTTCTTGTTGACGCGGGTCTCAGAAGGGTTGCAGCGCTTGCATTCTTGTGAAGAGGTGGAAGGAGGGCCATCTGAAATGGTGCTGAAAGTTGTGACACAAGGCGTGGATGGGTGTGGTTGTTCTTGTGACCGTGTGTGTGTGTGTGTTTGGAGTATTTTTTCGGGGCTCCTTTTAGCTGGGTGCAGTGCAGTCTTCTGTATTCTCATCTCAGGATGAGAGTTTATGGGAAAGCAAGTGCAAAATTTATGTTATGCTCAAATCATTTCTAATGATCATTGGAGCAAATTTCCCTTTTCGAAACAAGCATTATAGCAGAGCTGACGGTGTCTTTGATTCTCAGGCAGTGCTCTGTGAAGGACCTGCCTGGGCACAGGGCACTGTTTTGCTTTCCTTGCCCTGGAAGACACCTGCCAGGTTCAACACTCAAAATTCTATACCCGAAATATAGAAATTTTTCAATGTGCAGTTTGCAGAGACTTCTGAAGCTCTTGTTTACTCTTTCTTAAACTACTGGAGGATGACAGCAAAACATGGAAGTACACCAAGAAAGGGTACAGAAAGTGGGAAATGGAGTGTGGGAGAGGGATGGTGGAAACCCCCTGGGCCAGCTGGGCAGGGCAAAAGGGCCTCTGTCAGACCCATACAGGAGGATGGAGTGGAGACTGCGCTTCAGGTCTCTGACCTTGTGGGATTGAAATTGTTAGCTCGGCGTTTAGACTGGAATTTTTATTCAGTACTTAAAAACTGAGCACATCAAAAGGTAGGATAACTTTCTCCAGAAAAATACCTCCCATCCCTCCCCCCCAAAAAAAAAGTTCTGCTTAAAGGGAAATACTATAAACTTTGCTTTACGTTCACTGTAGGCTCAGCTCTGAACAGCATTTTTACATTGTTAAAATGTAACTCATTTGGTTGAGTGATGACCTGTATTGGGGTGATGGCCAGATGAGGTGGTGAAGCTGCAGATAGTGTAGGTGAATGGGACGGGAAGGAAATAGTTAAATCCTCATCTTCATAGTGAGGAGCCAACACATGATGCCTGGAAGCAAGAAATTAAGATGAAGCAATACAAACACATTAGCTGGAGACTTGAAGATCTATATCAAAAACCCATATCAAGAATCGAAATTGGTTGCCTCTGGGCCATCTGTTATAAGCCTTACAGAATGATTTGAATTTTTTGATTACTGTGTGCATGTAATTTGAATCAAAATAAGAAAAACTAAATATATTTAGCAGAAAAGAGTTAACATAACAAGACTGAGACCGGTTTCTAAAGAATGTATAAGATCGCATGACATGTGAAAAAGTCCTGCTTGCAAGGTGGCCCTCGGCTGGCCTCTGGGAACTTAGCTTTTGCAAGGGTCCATCCATTCTCTCATAGAAATGGCTCACGGCTAAACTATACGAACAATGCAGTTAATGCTGAATACCTGGGCATCTGGAATTTTGATACTTGCCAGGCAGAGGGTGCCTACGTGACCAACCCCCCAATAAGTCCCCAAGGGCATTGAGTCTCTAATGAGCTTCCTTGGTAGACAGCAAGCACTTCATGTGTGTTGTCACAGCTCGTTGTGGGGGGAATTAAACTCAACCTATGACTGAACTGGGGACAACTTTCGGACACTTGCGTGTTTCCCTGGATTTCATCCTGTGTGTATTTTCTCTTCTCTCTGTATTCTTTCACCATAATAAGTCATAGTCATGAGCACAACTGTGTGCTGAGTCCTGGCAAAGTCATCCACCCTTGGGGGTGCTCTTGGGGACCCCCACGACGCAAATATGCTTTCCCATTAGTGGATGATGACATTTTTCTTTTCCTAGCGTTGAGATTGGCGAAAGCGTGAGAGGAGAAGATGTCTATATCATCCAGAGTGGCTGTGGTGAGATCAATGACAACCTGATGGAGCTTCTCATTATGATCAATGCCTGCAAGATCGCGTCATCATCCAGGGTGACCGCAGTGATCCCGTGTTTTCCATATGCCCGTCAAGACAAAAAGGACAAGGTATGAGAGCTGTGTCTTCTTGAAGGAACCTGCTCTGGGTTAACATCTACATTTCTTTTTCCCTCACATGTTATCTCAATATCTGGAAAATGTTTGCCTTCTATTTTAATGATCGAGGAACTGTTTTCTCACCTTGGCTTTTTCAAAGGTTTGTCTGTGAACCAGCCATCGTGTTCATACTTATGGATACGAAAACAGAATCAGCATATTTTTGCAGGTATGAAAATACCACAGTAGCCCTTGTGAAATTGTCGTGTCTGTGGTGGTGGATAGAACTAAATATCCACCCGCACACCCAGCTGGTCAGCACCCAAAACTGGAGGAGTCGGAATCAGATCACTGGGCTGTCTCAATGCCAGTATCCTGGCTGTGAGATTGTGCCAGTTTGGCAAATCATTACCATGAGCAGAAACTTGGTAAGGACACATGGGATCTTGGCATCTGCAGTTGTCTCAAAATGAAAAGTTCAATTTTCAAAACATACCATTATCTCTTTTTAACCTTTTAGGGAGATTGAAGCTAATATTGTTGAATTATTCTTTTAGTAACACTAGCACTAGAGAAGCTCTGTGAGTTTTTAGAAGAAATTGAGGAAGATGTGGTCTTTGCCTTCAGGAAAAGGCAGAAAATTTGGAGTTTGAGGGGAGCTTTAATGGGGATTGTGATCATTTGGTAGGGCTGCTGTAATGTGGGGCTGGTCTGACAGGAGCTTTACCCATTGTTCCATTGACGGACATGTAGACAGGCTTGCCATTTGGGGCCATTTTGAGCATTTGTTTCCTCCTTTGTGCCCTTTCTTCATCACTGTGCTGTGTGTCTCTTGGGAACAACATGGTAGCTGCTTTTCATTTTTAATTTGATCAGAAGATTCCACGACTTTCTGAATTTAGCTGCTGCTGAAAGAAATAAGATTTTCATCATCAACAGCACTGGTAACAGTTAAGGCTGCACACATAGCAGCCGAGAAAATCCTGCATTCACAAGTTGAGTGGTTTATTAGAGAAACTGATAGAAAAGATGGAATCGTGGAGGGCTGTGTCAGTTGCCTAAGGCTGCCATAATAAATGGCCACAAACTGAGGGGCTTAAAACAAGAGATATATTCTCTGCCACTTCCAAGGCCAGGAGTGGGAACTCAAGGTGTGGTAGGCCACGCTGGTCCAGAGGCTCTAGGGGAGGGTGCTTCCTGGCCTGTCCCAGCTTTTGGTAGCTGCTGTGTCCCTTGGCTTAAAGCCACATCCCTCCAACCTCTGCTTTTATCTTCCCTTGGCTTTCTCCTCTTTGTCATCTCTCTCTCTCTCAGGGTGCAGGTGGCAGCAACTCCCTGTCAGAATCCTTAGTCACATCTCTTTCCAAATAAGGAAACAGTTACCCAGGTTCTAAGGATTTAGACCTGATACCTTGTGGGCTGCTATTCAGCCCACTCCAGGGGGCCTTAAGTGGATATTTGAAGGACAGTTCAAACTTTGAGATAGTGTTATTTTTATATGTCATTTATCATCCAAGCCAGGACACTTGAGAGTTTGGAAGGGTTTCTATGAATAATTATAGTAGGAAACAAGTGTCCACCCCAGTGTCTCGTGAGAATCTGACAATGGTCCCCTTTTATAGACCTCTAGCTTTGGGAGTCACCTTGGACATGGCCAGACATGTAGGTTATTCTGGCACCATTTCTGACATGTCTATGTAATCAATGTGGCTTATTATAATAAGGAGACAGGTGGTTTCATTCTTTCACCAAACCGGTTGAAAGGAAAATCTAAAACTCTGCCTATCATTTCAGGTGTGCCTTTGTATTTTCAAATGGCTGGTAATAGCCATTGGTAATTTTTCTATATTTTTCTTTTTTTAGATCTAATGGAATGGCTTTGTATTGGGAAACTGTTGAAGTGAGGGTAATGAGATTTAGTACGAACATAAGCAATAACCTGAGCCTGTGAGCAGACTTCATTTACCCAGGAGGGTGAGCAATGAGGGGGGACCCAGAGTGATGGGGGGGAGTACTCGCCTATCTTTGGCATTACTTAGGTAGGCTAAAGGCCAGGTAGTGTTTGAATGTGATGGGAAGTCATGGGCCACTTTCACTCTCTGGGCTCAGAGAGAATATTCTCCTTGGACACAGGAGAAGCCCTGGGCAGCCCTCTCAGATTTTCTCTTGTCTTTTCCCTCCCATAAAATGTTACTGTCTGTAACTTCTAAGATGAGGAAGTTCCAGGTAACTGATCTTCTTAGTTGCCTGCAAAGCCCAGAAAAAGCTGGAGGCTTTTTAACCATATTCAAAGCTTGGTTCATTCTTTTTAATCTCACTACTTCTTTATAAGCACGCCCTCTACATCTTTACAATTTTATTTCGTGGTTTTATTTATAAATGCGAGAATTCAGAGACAAGTTCCGCCAGTGAAGGAATGGTTTCATAAATTTGACACATCAGCACAATGTAATACTTCCATGGAAAATGACGATGATATAGTATTGATTGGAAAAGGCATGGTCCAACCTGGTCTGAGTTTGGGGTTCCACCTTTGGAATCAGGGGGACTCAGATTTGAATTTCAGTGCCATTATTAACTCAATTTGTCCTTTGTAAAAGTAACTTAAACTCTTTGCATCTTTAGTGTCCTCATTCGTAAATTAAGAATAATATTTGCTACTATTTATAAACTGCTTAGCAGACTTTTTCCAAAACAAGCCAGGTGTCAAATTTTTTAGGCTTTGCAGACCACTAGGTAGAGACAGATGGCTCAACTCCACCATTTTGGCATGAAAACAGCCATATATCATATGTAAATGAAAGGATGTCACTTTGTTCCAGTAAAACTTAATTTATGGGCATTGAAATATGAATCATATACTTTTCAAATATCACAATATATTGTTCTTTTGTTTTTCAACCACTTAAAAATGTAAAAACTATTCTTAGCTCACAGGTTATATGAAAACAGACAACAGTCTGGGCTTGGCCCAGGGGCTCCAGTTTGCTGACACCCACTCTAGTGGACACTCAATAATTGCTAGTTTCCTTTCCCAGTAAAAACAATATGACATGGGCAAAGCTGGGAATAATTATTTCTGAGGTGAT
Source organism: Cynopterus sphinx (assembly GCA_030015415.1). Taxonomy (NCBI): domain Eukaryota; kingdom Metazoa; phylum Chordata; class Mammalia; order Chiroptera; family Pteropodidae; genus Cynopterus; species Cynopterus sphinx. Next base: position 4,643,148 of record CM057388.1, read on the forward strand.
AAAGGATTTCTAGCTTTTTTCAAAACTATTTTCATGGTCGTGTTCTCTTTTCAGTGATAAAATTATTTCTTTTTATTAACTGAAAAAATTGAGGACAGTTGCCCTGACACAAAATTCTGCAATCTTGAATTTTTTTCAGAATTGTCAAATTGAAGCTTTTAGCAGGGTGACATCTGATACATTGACTAAGATCTGAAGTAGCTGGAGAGTCTTTGTTGAGCTGGCCCACAAAACTCAGGACCTTATCCATTTTTCATTAGAGGAGCCAGACATTTCGTTTTTGATTACTGTATCTTGAACTCTTCTTTGTTGAAACGGCATACTAATTTTCTTCTTTATTGGTTGTAAAGTAAGTTAACTTGTAAATCATTTTTTCCTGCAAGACTCAGTTGAGCATTGAGCTAAATGATGAAACAGTGCAAAAACCAAATTTGTAAACAAGGTTTGAAGAAAGTAATAATTTAGAAGGTACTCTTGTGTTTTATATCTCAGAAGTAAGAAATGCTCAATGTCATAGAGATGAATGGAGGAATCTTTGCTGGTTTTAAAATTAGAGGAAAAGCCCCAAATTGGCTAGCATTATGAGTCAGATTCTATTACAAAGATGTCCCAGTGTTTGGTTTGTTCTTTTAATTATCCTGGAATTTTGTTAAACTAAGTAATTCTCACAGTAAGGCTAATGATGAAGCCTTGGAAAGTTGGTGGTATGGAGATTCTATTATTAAATATTTATCAAAGGACTATTGTATGCACAGTACAGGGCTATATGCTGTAGATGATGTGAAAAATCTGCAAACCAATTCTTTGTGTTTGAGAGCCACATCGTCCAGTCGTGAACCTCTGTACATCTAATATCTTCTCATGTCAGTCTTTCAGCAGGTGGTCCCAAATTGTGGGGGCCAAATGTTTAGCCAGTGCTGTGTCCATTTATATGGGACAGATCATTTTTTCTGAAGTTCTCAGAGTGCCATAAAGTTAAGAGATTTGCACCAAATCTTGAGGTTTGAACGCATTGGCTCAGCAGAGACAGTGTGGGATGGAGTTGAGGCAGGTGTGTGGTGTAGACAGCACCCAAAGCGACCCCCAGAAGAGGGAGAGCAGGTTGGGGACAGACTGCAGGGAGGACCAGCTCTCAGTAGCTTAGAGCTAGTCTGGCAGCCGGGGGACTTTTTATCTTAAAGGTAACGTGGACTAGAACAAGGGAGTAAACAAAACATGGGTGATGACGTGTAGTTAGTTGAGAAGGTTGAAAAATTCAAAAACATGAGAATATTTCTCTATAATTTCAGTATAGTAACATCTGCTCTTAACATTTTGAGGTGTTTCCTCACATTCTTTGTTGAAAAAAAATGTGCGTATATTTGTACATTTATATATTTATATTATTTTAAAGTGATATGTTTCTTTTTTTAAAATGGTGTATTAGAGAAAATACAAACAATCTGTTAACACAGTGACGTAATTGCTTTCTGTGTTTGTTTACATGAATACTGGGTGTGTGTCTTTAATAGGGATCATTGATTTTTTTAGTCTTTTGAATGAAATCTTTTGAATGAAATCTTTTTTCGGCTTTATTGAGATATAAATGATATAAAACGTGTAAATTTGAATGAAATATTTTAAGCTTAATATTTTTTGTGGCTGGTATATAGGATTACTGTTTTGTCACTTTAAAGGGAATATATAGTAAACCACAATGCATCTGTTTCTCTTAATATCCAATTATGCATCACCTTAAGGTGTACTTTTCTCGATCTGGTTTTTGTTTAGTTTGTAACAGCCTTAGCTTCCAGCTTCAGTACATCAACCTTCTTTAAGAGCTGGACTTGCCCTTCAGGGCTATGCAGGATGTGTCCTACCCACCTACCCCCCAGCATTCCTTTACACTCTCCCCTGGACCACTGCCTGTAGCCGCCCTGGACTTCGCTCACTTCCTGGATGTGATCTCAGCCTGGGTGAGGTCACATGTGCTGCTCCTTTCTGGAACACTGGTCTCCCCACATCTGCCAGCCTCGCCTTAAAACCAGTTTCCTCAGGGAGGCCTCTGACAACCAGCCCCTTTAAACTTGATGTCCTTCATGCTATTTCTCATTCTAGCTCATGCCCGCCCACCCTTCCCCCTCCCCCCTCATTCTCCCCCCCCGTACCTATCCTTTTACACATTTGTCATGATTTGAACTGTATAAATTATAATATTGCATGTATATAGTTTAACTTTTTTCTTCTTTGAAATTTGTACTCTATACCCAGGGTCAAGCACATTGTCTTGCAATAGTAAATGTAAATAGTAAATATTTGGTGAGTAAAATGAAGTGAATATTTTTTGTTATAGCATGTCATTTTCACTATTAATTAAATAATTATTCAATTGAAAATATTAAAGTATTAAATAATTAAAATTATTCATATTAATTTTCTTCATTAACATGTCATAGATCAACTGTGATTTCTCTTCTGTGCTTCTTGGAGGAATTGAAAGGTATCCATCTCTTCCTGATATAAAATTCATGTCTTTATTTTTCAGAGCCGTGCTCCGATCTCTGCGAAACTTGTGGCCAATATGCTGTCAGTCGCGGGGGCAGATCACATTATCACCATGGACCTGCATGCCTCTCAGATCCAGGTGCTGGCATTTTCTTTCTTACCCTTGTTGTGATTGGGGGCTTAATGCAAGTGGTTCAATCTTAACCAGTTAAGTTAAATAATTTCCAAAGGAGACAATGTTATTTGTGTTTGAGTTTGTATGTGGCAACTCTCTTGGCTTTTTGTTTTTACTGAACTTGGAAATATAATTGAATATGCTTTCTCCTGTCTGCACCACCACCCGGCCTCCAGTCTGTTTTGAAGGACTGGGAATGGCTTCATGTCTGTAAACTTTATAATTCCATCTCAACTTCTGGAAAATAATTAAAATGGCAGAGTCGTATGCTTTTTAACCTCTTCATAACTTAGTTTCTTCATCTATATAGCAGGCCAAATTATCCTGCTCCCACTTGGTAATATAATGAATGTGAAGTATGTGGCTTATAATTGGGTGCTTAAGAAACAACAAATCTCTTCTCCCCACTGCCCTGCAAAGCCATTCTCTATTCCTTAGGATATATATAGGCAATCATAAGGTAGTAGGACGTGTCCCCACGGATAGCAGATGGGGCTGGAATATGCTTCCTGAATGTATCTCTTTTGATTGAATTCTATTAAAATTAAGAAAAGGGAGTTTGTTGAGAACTCTTCTTTGGAATAAAAAATTCAAATTTTATTTAATGAAAGATGATCTTTTAAAAAGCTCTGCAGTGTGACACTGACTCCCCCCCTTAGGGATTCTTTGACATTCCCGTGGATAATTTGTACGCGGAGCCCGCAGTCCTGCAGTGGATCCGGGAGAACATTGCCGAGTGGAGAAACTGTATCATCGTTTCCCCCGATGCAGGGGGAGCCAAAAGGTACGGCACAGGCCACACCAGGCACGTTTCTATTTGCTGATTGCTTTTTCCTTGTCCTGCATCATATATAAGGAAGCCCGTTTTAAATTACTTAATACTCTATTTTGCAAATGAGCAATTAGGTACAGGTTTCACCTTCAGAGCAGGGAGCTGTCATCTTTGTCGACATTTCATCAGTCATGAAAGAAAACAAAAACATGTATTTGTTTTCAGCAGAGAATATGTTTTATTTCAGTTTTTAAGTTCTTTTTTTTATTGATTATAAAAGCAATCACCTAATTGAAAAATAAGGCTTTTAATTAACAACACGATTCACCACGCTGGTCCTTCCTACTACAAACACTTGAGAATGGGAGCCCAACTAGAACAGAATCTTATAAAAATAAATGTGTGTCCATGGAGCACCAAGAAAAAAAGGGAGCTCTCTGGAGTCAAGAAATAAAGAAGGGCTAGAAGTCATGCTCAGGTGGCCTGGGGCGTCAGATGCCAGATCCAGGAGCCTCCAGAGGGAAAGGTTATAAAAGGGTGACCTCTCCCCTTCATCCCAGGAGGGAGGATAAGTTTCACCCGGGCTTTTGGATGGGGGGAAAAATAGGCATCTGTGAGAAATGGAACTGAAGGCCTATGCCACATGTTGATGGACAGGACATAGGCACTCTCCCTGACGTAGAGGTGACACAGAGAGACCCCAATGGGGAGAGAATCCACATGAAAATTGGTCCCTGGCTGCAGAACCATGGCAGAGAGAGAATTCACAGGCCCAGGTGCTCAGTAATGTCTCTCCACTAAAACGTGATCTCATGCCTGCCGATCTGGGTTACAAAGCCAAGAGGGCACAGCCTACCTGGAGTCACCATCTGCAGGTCACTAGGCAGCAGCCAGCCAGCACGTGGGAATGACAGAGCAGTTACTAGCAGAAACTGACATGGCACTAACAGAATCAGAGTGCAGGCATGCTAAATGGCATAACAGTACTGAGCAGCAAATCTGGAGGGCTTTGCAGAGACTCAGAAAATTATGAGCAATCAGTACAGTGTCCACAACCAAGAACAAAATGGTAGAATGCTGATGTGATGCAGAGTACCCTACTGCAGGCTGAGACTTGGTAACTCAGAGTGACTTTGTGCAACTATACAGCTGCTATCTGGGAAGGGAAAAAGTGGAATGGAGTTTTAATACCCAGGTCAGGGCCTCTACAGGAAGGGAGCAGTAAAGAGGCCTGTCTGTCTGCCCAGTGAGAAAGCAAGGAAGCTCGTTAATGTGCCATGACAGACCAGGAGGACCACCAAGCTTCAGGACATCTTTAAAATGCAAATGCCCGGCTCTCATCTGACTCCCTCATCCACCTTGCAATTTACTTAGAAACTTAAGTCACATGGTGGAATCTTTATTTAATATGGTGAATCCACTGGCCTGATCGAAGGTTAGAGGTGAAAAAGTGGGCCAAGGAGTACACAAACTTGTTATTAATAACAGCTTTATTGAGAAAAAATTCACATACCTACAGTTTGCCCAGTTCAAGTGCACAGTTCCGTTGTTTTTAGTATATTCATCACGTATCTAATTCCAGACCCTTTTCATCACCCCAGAAGGAAACCTATGTGCATTAGCAGTCACTCCCCATTTGCTCTCCTTCCAGCCCTTGGCAACCACTCACTATTTGCTATCTCTATGGAATTGCCTCCCTCCCTAGGCATTTCACATAAATGGTATCATGCAATATGTGGCTTATATGTCAGCTGTATTTCTTTCGTTTTTTAACCAGAAAAAGTTACTTTGGCGCTAATAAGCCAAAAGAATAATAGATTCTGCAAATTTTTATAGCTTTGCTTTTCCTGTGCCAACCTCATTTTTTTTTAGAATCTGAAAACACGTCCACTTAGGAAACATTCAAACAGGGTAGCATCTCCCACTTCCTTTAGAGGCCTCCTCTTTCTAGTGTCTGACTTACATTCTATCTCCCTTTTTATTTCACACAAGCGGTAACTTGCCTATACTCTTTCACTGTGCTTTTATTAAAACTTAATTTGCTCCATTGTTTTTTTAGAGCTGGATAATATTGCATTGTATGTGTATGGCATGGTTCCTTTAATCAGTTTCCCATTCTCACTTCTAGGTACTGTTGTTTGTAGACTCATATGTTGCTTAACGACAGGCATATGTTTTGAGAAATGTGTCATTAGGTGATTTTGTCATTGTGCAAACATCATAGAGTGCACTTATACAAACCTGGATGGCATAGCCTCCTACACACCCAGGTACAGCCTTTTGCTCTTGGGCTACAAGTCTGTACAGCATGTAAATGTCCTGAATATTGTAAACAATTGTAACACAATGGTAAATATTTGTGTATCCAAGCATATCTAAACAGAAAAGGTACAGTAAAAATACAGTATAAAAGACATAAAAGTATAAAAATGTACCTTGTACACTTACCATGAATGGAGCTTGCAGGACTGCAAGTTGCTCTGGGTGAGTCTGTGTGAATGTGAAGGTCTTAGACACAGTTGTACACTACTGTAGACCACAGGACACTTAAATTTATTTAAACATTCTTTTTGACAATAAATTAACCTTAGCTTACTGTAATTTCTTTTAGTTTATAAACATTAAATTTTTTTTAACTTCTCAGCTCTTGTTAACACTTAGCTTAAACACATACAAGTTCTCTGGAATACCTCCCAAAGGGCCTGCCTGACACTCTTCTTAAAGAGGTGTCACTCTTTTCAGAGAGATGCCCATGGTGGTTTGCTTGGGTTTTTTTATTTTTTTCATCATAGGTTTGTTTGTAAGTAGATAATATATACCATGAGCATTCCCCTTTGTTAATAAAAACCTTTCAGTGTAGGGGTTCATGTTTTCAAATTTTAAGGAGCTTGTTGAAGTTTGCAAAAGCTTCTGCTAAACCCTTCATTGTGAATTCTCTTAGGGTTTCTTGTTAGGGGACCACCATCGTATATTCGGTCCATCATTGGCTGAAAGGTCGTTATGCAGCATGTGACTGCCCTCTTAAACACAGTCCTGCAGCATTACACTGGCTTTTACGTTTTGTATATGTGTACAAGTAGGATGCATTCCCAGAAGCGCAATTGCAGAGTCTAAGGGCAAGAGCCATTTTGGTTTTTATGGACAGTGTCAAAATTTGGTCTTTCCGAGAAGATAGACCAGTTGACATTCCCATCAAGTGTGGATGCCAGTGACTCTCTACATAGGCTTGTCCGCATATCGAGCTATCAGACCTGTTTTACTTTACAAATCAGATAAGTGGTCTTTGGTATCTCCTCCTGTTATCCAGTTGCCTGAGTAAGGTCATATGCCCTTTCCACCATGTTTATTATTCATGAGGGTCTCCTTGCCTTTTGCCTGTTCTGTTGGCTGGAGGCCTTTCCCTTTGGATTATTAGGGGTTCTGCACAGGCAAGAAGTCACATCTTTTTTGTGTGTCTGTATGGGGAGGGGACAAATGTTTCCCCAAGTTTTCATGTCTTCCCTTTGTGTAGTTTTATTCTCTTCAGGACTTTCAAAACATTCTTATACAGTTCTGATTATCTCTTCGCATTACAGCTTCTTTGTTTATGAAGTATGCATCCTCTCAATATTTTTCTTATCCCATGATTTTGTTTGTTTTTAAGGGTTGCCCTTATATAATGTTCCAATTTTTTTTTTGACCTGAAAATTGTTTTTTTGGAATAAAGACTGAAATAAGAATCCAACTCTGACTCCCCCCTGCCAGCTATCTAGTTGTTCCAAAACTATCATCTCTCCCCTACTGACATGAAACACCATATTTTATGATATACTAGGTTCCCCTATCTGTCAACTCCAGCTTTAAAAAAATGCAGAGTCGACACATTTCGGATTTTTTTGCCACCTCCTTTCCCTTTTCCCAAAGTTTCTGCTATGCTGGAGTAAGCCGTTCTCCCAACTGACAGAATAGCCTCCCAGATGACACACACTATGTACAGTTGATGTTATCTGGCTTTTTTATGTGATACTAAAAGCCGTATTTCACCAAAGAAAAATTATCAGACAAATTGGCACTTGTTGCCTTAGAAAAACCTTTGAGGTTTGACTCATTCCTGGTTAAAAAAAAAAAAAAAAAAAACAGCAAAAGAACAAACAAAACTAATATTGCCACAAGAGGTCACTCTTGGATCGTCTTTGACCATTGATTGGGTTGACAGCTAAGAAAAAATAAAGCTTAGAAGGAAGCACCTGCCACTGTTGAGATAGTCAATATTAACCAAACTGGTATGGGAAGTTGGTGAAACTAAGTAATAAAGATTTAACTTTTATTGTGTTTTATTTTGGGAAGAATATGAACATGTATCCAGAAAAAAAATGGAAACCAAACTATTTTTCTTCTAGTTTTTTTTCCAATTAACATTTCTCTGTGGTACATTGTCTCATCATTTGTTAGGATTATATATTAAGTCTCAGTTACAAGTGCAAAAGAAGAGTCATAGGCTATTCAGGAATAAGAATGTTCTAGAAACCGAACATTTATCTCTGGCTTCTTACATTAACATTGAGTACATAAAGTGGCTAGGGCTCCTCACTCATGTCCCATGCCAAACCTGCCCCCCCAGCCATATAATTCAGCTTCGTTCCCACCCCAGAAGCTGGTCTGCTTGCACACAGGCTAGGAGCGCGGGATCACCTGGCAGAGGTGTGAATACTGGTTGTGCTTGGATTTCAAATTTCACTGGCTTAGAACATGGGCCACAGTGGCTAGGTCATGGAACAGGCCCCTGCCATGCTGAAGTCTTCCTAGTCCTTTCAAATAAACCCAAAATTGTAATATATGTGCACATCATATTTAGGGTGTTCAAGAGTCTTTTCTTGGGAATACCTGTCTTGTTTTCTGAGAGGCTAACTTTCCTTAGTTGGAGTTTAAATGGCTTATCTTTTATATATATGTTTTAAAGTGATTATGGGACAAAATTTTTGTCAGCATTTAAATTAATGTTTTTGCTCAATTAAATCCTTAAGGTAGGAAACCAGTGGTAAACAGATTTAGAAACGGCGTGGGCTAGAGAACTGGGTTTTGTTTGAAGCAGAAGGGTTGTTTTTTTTTTTTTTTTTTTTAAGGGTGGGAAGAATGCAGACCTCATTATAATAATGCTTTGTTTCTTCCAGGACTTTGGAGATCTGAAATGGGTGTCTTCTCTTATCTAATCCAATAGTCTTTGTCTTGAGCCGGAAAGTTTGGTCCTTTTTCCATTATGATTACTGACACATTTTGATTTGGGACCACCATCTTTTGTGCTTTAAAACTCTTGTCCAGTGTAGTTTTTTTTTCTCCACAATTAGACATTATTATTATGGTTTTATACAGCCAACATTTATTTAGGTGTGTCCACATATTGACTGATATCTTTGCTTACCTCCCTCCACCCCCTGCCACGTCTAAATGTATCTGTTGTTTTCCTTTTGCTTAACTTATATTCTTTAGACTTTCCTTAAGTGGTTGTATAAGGAAGTGTCTTGCATTACACAGTTTGGTGGGAGATATCTTTATTTTGCCTTCATGATTGAAAGGCAGCTTTGCTGACTGTAGAGTCCTAGACTGTTCCACTGTCTCTTAGCTCCTTTTTCACATTTCTGATCACTTTTTGTCTCTCAGGCTGCATTCTAGACATTGTATTTATCTTCTAGTTTACTCTCACATGTTCCCTAAACATACTCAGGTATGTTTAATTGCTAATGTTTTTAATTTCAAATATAGTATTTTTTATTTCTCAAAATTCTATTCTTGATTTGTCATTCTTTATATAGTCTTTTTTTGTCCCTATCTAAGCTTCTATTTCTTTTTAAACCATAGAAAGCAATCATTTTTTGTTCTTTCTTGGCTAATTCCAGTGTCTAACATTTTGCCGTTATGGCCCAGTTATTTCTGGTGGCCCTCACTTTGAGTGCCTTGCTTTCCTGGATGTTTTGTGACTCTTCTGTGACACCTTCCTTTTCTTAGAATTTTATCATAAGAGAATTGGCATTTGTTGTTACCAGTTCCCTTGGAGCACTGCCCCAAAGTATGACTTCAAATTAAATTATCCACTTGAAGGTTTTCATTGTATGCAACATGGGAATTTGGATGAACAACCCCCAGGAGTATGAGAGAGAACTAGCTGCTCCATGTAACATGGAGTTTGAGACACATGCATCCTGCCTGTCCTTGCCTGGGCTGCAGGTGTCATTCTGAAGGGATAACTTTAGCCTCCCTGTGTTACACAGGGTGTCTCCCATTCCACTTGGGTCTCAGCTGGGTCCTCAGCTTTCTCTCTCATTTCCATCTGCTATTTCTGCTATCAGACATGCTTGGCACCATTCAGGGCTCCCCTTTGTAATCTAGCATTGCGATTGTTTCTATTTCCGTCAGGAAGGGTGACCAGGGGCTTAGTCTGCCACAGTGCTGAAATGCAAGTCTAAGATGCCATCTGGAAATGGAGATTTTTCTACATGGAATAAAGGTGTCCTTGCCTTAGGTTTCATTTTCATTCATGTCCCTTGCTTGAGGTAACAGATATCCCTGCTAATTCCAACGTAGAAAAAAATTAGTATCCTAAGGAGAGGTGGCGTTGGTCTTTGATCAAGTTGGAAGCTGGTAAAGTATTGGCCAAATAAGTTATACATGGAGTTACTACATGACTCAGGAATTCTCTCACTTCCACCCCTAGGGATGTCCCCAAAAGACTCGAAAGTGGTGACTCAAACAGATCATTGTATGGCAGTGTTCATAGCAGTGCTGTTCGCAATAGGCAAAAGGTGGAAATGATGCAGCTGTCCATCAGCACACGAATGGATAGACAGAATGCAGTGTGTACTCACAATGGAATATTATTCATCCATGAAAAGGAATAAAATACACGCTACAACATGGATGAACCTGGTAACCATCACGCTAAGTGAACAAAGCCAGACACAAAAGGCCATGTGTTGTATGATTCCATTCATATGAAAAGTTCAAAATAGGTAAAACCATAGAGACGAAGTAGCTTCACAGTCAGGTCGCTAGGGGCTGGGGAAGGGGGAGTGGAAGTGACTTAATGGGGACAAGGTTGCCTTCTGGGGTGATGGAAATGCCTGGGAATTAGAGGTGGTGGTTGCACAATGTGATGTGTACACTTAATGCCACTGAATTTTGTACTTTAAAATGATAAATTCTATTTTATATGATCTTTACCACAATTTAAAAATACTGGTCAGAAATAGGCAAGGGGAACCTGGGGTATGGACTCTTGCCTGCCCACTTCCCCTATCAGAGCACCGATGCAGTGCCATTCCTGGATTCCATCTGAAGATGATGCAATGAATGGGACCAAGACTTAGGAAACATACAGGGGTCATGTTCGCCATTCACTGCACACTAAATCGGGGTGCATAAGTGTATGTGTTGGTCCCTCAATAACAACTTTTTTTTAATTGCATAATGGTTGGTGTTATAAAAACTTGTAGGGGGTGTAGGGGACTGGTTGAAAAATCTGAAAGGATTAAGAAGTATAAATTGATAGTTATTAAAAAAAAGAAACCTGAAACAGGAAAATCTTAATTTCATGTCACATTGTATCTGCGGCATTATTCTGTGGTAAGTTTCCATCATCAAAGCCCACTTTTCATGGGAAAAATCCAAAATGTCCTGGGCTTTCCGACAGGCCAGGCCTGCCATCTCCTCTTTCTGTAGCCAGCCGAGCCCTTTCTGAGCTGATGGCTTTTGGGCACTCACCAGACAGAAGCCAGAGGGACTGGACTCATGGTTTATAGTCTCCAGAGGCCTCAAACTTAGCAGAGCCTGTTTTCATAAGCCTCTGTGTTGTATGGACATGTTAACTTTGTCCCCTCTAGCTGCACCTTAACTTCACAAATAGTCTTTTCTGAGGAACTTGCTTGAAGTTGTGTCCATGATTTTAAAAACTACCACAGAACACTAACAAACTGAAAATCAGTTTCTTACCCAGTAGTTTTCTCCAGAGGTCATGGCGCTCTGATGATATTCTTTACCAGCTTCCACCAATGGCAGGACAATATTGCTGCCATATTCCTCCCTGTGTTTGCTCCAGTGAGAGCTGCTGCTTTCATCATGTTGAGTGTGGTTGGTTACTATAGTCCTAAAATATGACTTTTAAGAATAAGATTTTATTGGTGGTGTTTAAGATGTCCTTCTGCATCTGCACAGGGTCACATCAATTGCTGACAGGTTGAATGTGGAGTTTGCCTTGATTCACAAAGAGAGGAAGAAAGCAAATGAAGTGGACCGGATGGTCCTGGTGGGCGACGTGAATAATCGCGTGGCCATCCTCGTGGACGACATGGCCGACACATGTGGCACAATCTGCCATGCTGCGGACAAGTACGAGGGACGGTTTGGGGAAGTGTTAGCATATCTCATTAAGAAGGGAAAAACATCAGCGTTTGAAGATTGGGCCTCTTTTTCCAAAGTATTGCTGTTTGCTTAGCAGTGGCACCTTAGACCAAAAGAGATCCTAGGCTGATTTATTTTTAATTGGTAGGAAGAAAAACATGGTTCTTTATGGCCTGATTTTCATTGTCAAGATTGAGCTTGCAGTCTGTTTCATCAGGGGTCTGAGAAGGTGTAGCCCCTGAACTGAGCACAGGAGGAAAGAGCCACTCTCGACCTTCAGGCCAGACTTCCCAGGCAGTACAAGACAAAGAATATAAAATCTCTCAGTGTTTTTTTTTCTTTTTTTTTATATTGATTATATGTCGATGATGTATGTCAATGATATTCTGGCTTTTCGAGTTTAAACCAGTGGTTCTCACAAGGGCAGTTTTGCTACCTGGGGGACATTTGACAATGTCTGGAGGCATTTTCGATTGTCACACCGAGGGGAAGGAGGCATTGCTAGTGAGTGGAGACCAGGGGCTCTGCACACCAAAGAGTTTCCCTGGGCCCAACACAGAGGTTAATAATCCCAGATTTTATGATATATGAAGTATGTTGCCAGCTCATAACCTAAAGATTCTCTAGGTTTTCAACTAATAAATGTGAACAAAATTGGTTTCATGTTTTTCTTTATGGAATACACTTTTTGCTTTTTAAATTCACACTAAGGGGAGACTGTTTCAACAATATTTGTGTACCTTTAATTTCTTTTGTCTTCTTTATAGGCTGCTCTCTGCTGGAGCAACCAAAGTGTATGCTATCCTTACCCATGGAATCTTCTCTGGGCCAGCTATTTCAAGAATAAACAATGCCGCCTTCGAGGCTGTTGTTGTCACCAACACAATTCCACAAGAGGAGAAAATGAATCACTGCTCCAAGATCCAGGTATTGTCTATACTGCAGGCAGAACCTAGCACAGATCCCCAAAAATAGCATCGAGTCTTCTGTGTGTGACTACTAAGGCAGATGTCGGCAGAAGTTGCAGCTGCTCGTACATGAGGTTATAATTCATTTAGATCTCTGAGAAAGGCTGGGGTGGGCAGAAGTCTAAGTTAGAAACAGTAAGTGAATAAAACCACAATAGAAAAACGGTAAGAAACAGGCTGTGCTAAAGCTAAACAGAATTGCCATATGACCCAACAGATCTACCTCTAGGTATATACCCCAGAATTTGAAAACAACTGTTCAAATAAAAACTTGTACATGTGTCTATAGCAGCACTATTCACAGTAGCAGCCAAGAGGTTACTAACCATCAGCAGATGAATAGGCAACCAAAATATTCTCTATCTGTACAATAGAATATCAATCATTCAGCCTAAAGAAAAGGAGGGGAATTCTGACACACGTTACAGTATGGATAAACCTTGAAAACATTATGATTAGTGAAAGACGCCAGCCAGCCACAAAAGAACCTAATATTTATTGTTTGATCCCACTTTTCTGAGGAACCTAAACTAAGCAAAGAAAATGGAGGTTGCCACGGGCTCAGAGAGGAGGGATGGGGAGATAGTGTTTAATGGGGACACAATTTCTGTTTGGGGTGATGAAAAAGGTTTGGAAATAGATAATAGTGATAGTTATACAACATTGGGCATGTAATTAATGGCACCAAATTGTATACTTAAAATGGTTAAAATGGTAATTTTTATGTTGTGTATATTTTACCACAATAAAAAAATGGAGGTAAAAAAAAAGCAGCAACAGGCTATGCTGAGGGTCCTCAGAGCTTTCTTCCTTCTTGCCCCTCCTGACTTTGGAGGCCACCAGTTTACACTGACTGACCTGAAATAAGTTGAAAGGGTCCAAGTCCTCATTTTGCCTCTGTGTCGCAGGGAACCTCAGCAATGCATTTCATTGCTAGCAGCCCCCATTCCACCCTGTTTAGAGATGGTCAAAATAGCTCTGCCTTATATTTTCATGCCTGATTAGCAGTAGTTGAGAGTCAGCAAACTAGGGCCCAAGCCGGCCCACCATCTGCTTCTGTAAATAAAGGTTTATTGGAACACTGCCATGCCCATTTATTTTTATGTATTATCTATAGCTGTTCTCACACTGCAACAACTCAATTGAGTCTGGCCTGCAAAATGGAAAGTTAGAATGATCATAGCTGTGCTTTTAAATGACAGTCACTGCATTTTCTGAAACCAAAGGAGAGAAAACCTTCTATATGGTGGTTGAATAAAATTAATTTAAAAACAAGTGCCCCACTTGAAACATATAAACAAACAAACAAACAAACAAACAAGACAAGACAAGTGCCCCAAAAAAGGATGTCTCTGGTTAACAGTGGCCCTGAAAAGCCTTTGAGTACCTACACTGAAAATCTCACTTCCAGAATCGTCTAGGGGTTTGGTTTAACAGGGCATAATTTGAAGGTAGACCCAAAGCATCTGTCCTCTCAAGAGATGTGGCTATGGGAAGTCTTGACAGTAGTACATCTTACAGCTGGAGAAATTGTAGGTTTTCTGGCTTTCATGTTTTTCATTAAATATGACTGAAATGTCTTACATTCCTCTCCCCTCTTCTTTTTCATATTTAGGTCATTGACATTTCGATGATCTTGGCTGAGGCGATCCGAAGAACCCACAACGGTGAATCTGTCTCTTACCTGTTCAGCCATGTCCCACTATAAATGCACATGATAGAAGTGTGGAGTGAGCCTGCTAGTGTCTGGGTAGTATGCGTTTATCTGATTTTTAAGCTTTAGGACTTAGCAATTAGAACGCAAAAGCATCAGATCTTTATATGTTTCAAAATCCGTTGTCTTCTCCTTCTATAGCTCCAGACCGTTATATTTCCAGTTTGGGAGGAAGGTGGCAATTATTTGACCTGTGAACTGTCATAAATAAGAAATATTTTTGTCATCTTGACTTGTTCTGATAGGGGACCTTTTTCTTTATTCTGTCAGTGTTTTAAGGCCATAGCTTTATAATTCCATTGTGGAAATTCATAGTTTATATTTAGGGTTGCCAAAGGTGACTTTAGGATAAAGCTTTCTATGTAGATATATAACAATAATGCCTATGGATGTTTGGGGTAAAACCCTGTACAATATGAGCCCTTAAGCCATAAGAAAACCTTAGAAAATGTATACCATGAATTTTGAATTTATTTAATTTTTTTAGTAACTGGGTTCCAAATAAACCATTTCAGTTTTTGTGCTTAATTTGGACCAAATTTTATATAGTTTAAGATGGCCACTGACACATTTTTGGGTAAACAGTAGACATACCATAGGCTATGTAGTTAAGTATTTTTTTATTACTACTTCTGAAAAGCATCTTATAACTATTGCCTACCTGAAATTTCATGTTCTAAAATTTCCAAAATTATGTTCAGTGACAGATAGAACTATTTTGAGATAGTGTCCACTCTCACTGACATATTAATGCTTGCCTCTGTCCATCCCAGGTGGACAGTCCTTTGGGTACCTCTTGTCCTTTTAGGTCACATTTTTTAGCTTTTACTTTGCCTTTTTTCCAATAATTTCACATTGTGGATTTCCACCAAAACAAAACAACTCTAAGTCAGTTTTATTAATCTGAGCATAATTTTGCTTTTGATGTAAACACAAAGGTAAATTTTTGTGAATGACCTCGAATGCATATTTAAACCTTGTCTTAATAGTTTTGATTTAATGTTCTTTTGCCTTTTTTAAATCAGAAGCACCAAGTCTTCTAGGCAACTGTTTATTTCAACTAAAGTTGTTACTTGAAAAATGTGGGTAAGAAAGGCCTATGAAAAAGTACAGATAAGTAAATATTAGTTATTTCCATAAGATCCTATTCAAATAGGGGCCCAAGAGTGACTCTGGAGGGGAAGATGGCTCTCTCCGCGAGACGGCCCTTGATGACATCCTCCAAAGTAAGGTGTCCCCCAACTGTGGCAAAAGGCAAGCCTTACACATTGGTGGGCAACCTACTGAATTCTCCAGCCCCTAAAGAAGAGAATTTGCCTGCATAAAATAGCAAACAACAGTCTCTCCCTTCTGCCAAATCTCAAAAATCAAGAATAAATTCCTTAATCTAAATTCTGCAGGTGGAAAACTAAAATCTATTTAAGTCATTAACAAGTATAGTAATCTTTAAGATTTGAAACTTCACTACAGCAGAGGTTGAATTGAAATTAAAAAGTATCATTTTAGTGGTTGCAGAAATGGGCATTTAGTTATACCTTAAAAATGGTTTTTGAGGAAAAATATTGTAACCTGGTAATGCCAGCTGTGCCATATGGATTGACTATATTTAGAAAGAATTAACTTGAGATATGTAAAGAGCTTATTTAGATGCCATTTACTTTTAATTATTTATAAATGAGTGATATCTCTATTTCTTGGAATTTCTGTGCATAGGGAAATGAAAATGGAGTTAGGAACAAGCAGTTTGGCATACAAGTGTAGACATGCTGACGTGACTAAAACCAGTCCATTTAAAAGTAATCATTTCAATTAAGATTAAGAGTAAAATAGAGAGCTAGTTTTAAAATAATCTGAAGGTAAAAGAAAAATCTGTATTGCCATTCTCTGAATTAAGAACTGGTTGTTCATCACTATTGAGCACCACTTTTGTGTTTAAAAGTACTCCCAGAACTCGAGCTTCCCTTTCTGGTATGGAAACATTTATGTGAAACCGTTGAATATATTGGTCCCATCCAACTCTGCTGAATAGAGGCAGACTTGGCATACATCTGGCTAAAAGGGGAGCCAGAGCAATGTGAATACATCAGAGTCATTCAGCCTCCAATTTAATCCACTTACAGATATTCATATTGTAACTGTCCTTTGTCAGGTGGGATGTCAACTTGATTCAGCACTATATCATTTGCAGTGCTTGTATTGGCTTAGAACATAGGATTTTAAGATCTTCCAACATTGTACTAAACCATTTCAATAAAATCATACTGCTCTTTCAAAGTTTTTATCATTGTTGTGGAGTCATATGTTTTGATGGGGTACCTGAAAATGTGTGCTGCCTCACGAGTATATAGCCCAGCATGTACAATTCCAGAGAAGCCAGAGCTTGTTGAAGTCATCTCTCATCCACTTTGAAGGTACCTCTGAAAGGGTGATTAGCAGTCTCCTTGCCCCAGAGTGTGACAGCAGTGCCACATAAGGCATCCAAGTTGGGAATTCCAGATGTTTCTATAAAATCAAAGATCGTACAGTGTGTTTAAACAGCAAAGTAGTAATGCTCAATATCTATAGATTGGAGTAGACCAGACTTAAATGTATGCTCCAGTGAAGTTTTGATTTCAGAAGCTCCAAGGAGAGTTTCCTGCTCCCATAAAACAGCTAGCTATTCAGTGATGCTTTAAGTTACTCTTGAGGGGACAGTGAATTGTTAATTGTATTCTCCCAGTCAAGCTCAGCTGTGGATAACAGAGTGTTAACATTTTTGTTTTTAAGTCCCAGTGAAATATAAAGAACTAAAACCAAATCTGTCATGGAAGATCACAGTTTATAGTCTGAGAGAATGTGATAGAATGTAGCAGAGGGCAGGGAAAAATGGAGAGGTGGAAGCATCAAAACCACTTCAATCCCACTGAATAATGCTGTCACACCTCTTCGAAAGTGTTCCATATGGCAGGTCCTACTATATCCAGCTGCTGAGCTAAGTGGGGACAGGCTAAGTGCCAAAGGGAAAGATAAACTACTAAGGGGTTCAGAGGCTCAGGCTGAGGAGATCAGAAGGGCATTTGTGAAGGGACTGCCATTACTGGTGTTACTTCATGGCAGAATTTACCAGCTTCAGATGGCTATATTCCAGCACAGACTAGCAATCAAGCATAGGGTGTAATATACATTAGTGATTCTTTGGGAACACATTTTGATGTACAGTTGCTATAGAGCGAACTCAGGAAGTGCTACTGATATGCGCTCATCTGAGGAACCAAAGGAAGGAACCTAAACTTCTATAAGCCTCAGGATATTCTAGGACCAGGGCTACAGGGCAGTCTCGTAAGGTATTGAAAGGGACAGGCCCCTTCTAGCAGCAATAGTGCATTTATTCTCCAGTGTCTGCATTCATAGCCTTCAAAGAGCAAAACTTCTGGGAAAGACAAAATTCATGGACAGTGTCCTGTGAATTAAAGACATGGAGAAAAAGCAGTTGGCACCATAAGACTGGTTTTTGGTGAGTCTAATTCCTTACTTGCATTGGTGTTGACATAAATGCAGTTTTGACCCTTGTAATGTGGAGTTTTATTGCATGCAAGTTAGGAACTATAACCCATTTGAGCAATACCACTTGCTTCTCTGTGTTTTAGCTCTTGTGAAGGTTTTGGCTCAGATAGATGTCAAATGGAAAACTCATTATTTGTAGTCTTCTGGCCTGTCTTGACCCTTTCTTCCACATGCAAAGTGAAGGAATGGGTCTCATTTCTTTCATTCTCTTACCCATTCTTTATGAAGTATGTACTACAAGTCCATCATGTAGGGTGAGGCTTTGATGTCACTACGAGATAAATAAAATGCATGACTAAGGCTTACAGGTGGCAACCTAACTTGTTAGTTTGCAAGTAAGGTAAACTCACAAACCTTTCACAGTTCTTCATGATTTATTCATCAGTTGTTTGAACATAGGGCCATGACCCCTTGATTATGAGTCCAATGATAGCTGTCTCCCACAAACCACATCTGAAATACACTATTATCTTTTTTTTAACTGAGTGAGAACTTCAAAACATGTACAACAATCTGAGTACAGAATCCTTCCAGATATTTTCCCCTTAATAGTTATCTTACACACATCTAATTTGATAGCTGTATCAGGATTCTTCAGAGAGACTGAACCAATAGGAGATATATAGATACAGATATATAGATATAGATGTGGATTTACTTAAGGAGTTGGCTCACACAATTGTGAGGGCTTGCAAATCTGAAATCTGTAGGGCAGATGGTAGGCTGAAAACTCAGGCAAGATTTCCATGTTACAGTCTCGAGGCAAAATTCCTTCTCTGGGGAATCTCAGTTTTTGCTCTTGAGGCCTTCAACTGATTAGATGAGACCCACTCACATTATCAAGTACAATCTCTTTTATTTAAAGTCAGTTGATTGTAGAGGTTAATCACATCTGCAAAAAACCTTCACAGCAACATATAGATGAGTGTTTGACCAAACCTAGCCCTATAGCCTAGACAAGTTGACACATAGAATGAACCATCACAATAGCCTTTTTCTTTTTTAAGCAACTTATTTGGGCTTGTCTTTCCAAAACATTCAACTCAGTCTCTTCTATTTGAGCTATATAGTATTACAATTAAAAGCATAACTGACATAAAATGGTTTAGAAACAAATACAACTGAATCTTGGAGGTCAACTCAATTGGCAGACACAGGCATACGTACTAGTAGCCTACCAACATGAGATGTTACATAGGTCCTGGAGATCAGTCAATATTTTTTTTTACAGAAGGAAAGGAGAATGCAGGTTAACTAATCATTTCAAATAGAGGTCAGTTAAGAGAGACTCTTCCCATTGGTCTGAAAATTGTCCGTCAATTAGAAATAAGCATTGAAAACTCCCAATACCCAAGCCTCACCCAAGAGTAGTTACATCAGAATCTTTGGTTGCCAGGTATCATGATTTTTGTTCGATGTGCAGCCAAGATTGAGAACTTCGGTTTAAGGTCACAGCCATAAAGCTCTTAAGGTCTGCTTCCTCCTCCCAACATGTATCAGCTTTGGGATACTACATTTAGAAAGCAAAAGAGCAAAGGAAAGTATATACAAGAACAAAGTGCCACCATTAATTCCACAAATCAGGACAAATCAGTGCCTATATTTTGGAGAATTTAAAAACATTTTCTCTTGAGTTAGCATTCCTATGGGTGGAATAGCTCTATTAGAGCAATGCCTATTTTAAATTCCGGTATATCTTAATTGTTTGCCGGAAAGGTTGTATCAATTTTAACTCCCACTCAAAGTCCCTAAATGCTGGCCAACACTGGATTGACAATATTTTTTCCTTTTTTTAATGCGGTAATTTAAAAATACTGAGATGTTTTATTTGCATTTCTGTAAAACTTTATTTTATTGACTACAAATATTTTACTTCATAAGATCTGTAAAATAATGTAATATAAATGTTATATAGCTATATCCAACCTTGTTAATCCATCACATATCACTGCAATAATATTTTTATATTTTTCAATTATAAAAACATTATATTACTGATTGTAAAATAATATATATCTCCTGAAGAAATTTGGGTAAATACAAGGACAAGAAATGAAAAAAAAATTGTTCATAATAATTTGCCTATATAACAATGGCTAAAAGTGTAGCATATAACCAAAGAAATATTTGTTTTAAAACATTTTTTGTTTACACTTAGCATCTTTTTTCATATCATTCAGTGTTCTAATATGTGACTTTTAAAGGCTGCATAGTAGTTTAAAGTAACATGTTTTAAATTCAGTATCCTTCTAAGAATCTGAAATAACAAATCTTGGCTTAAATACTAATCCCTTTACCTTTCTCTTGTATTTATCACAAGTGGTAGACTGTTAGTTTCACAGTTCCCTGTGAACCATGGCTCCCAATATTTATGATTGTGCGGAGTGCCCACCCTTACTGACTCTGGGCTTGGCCAATAGGACGTTAGGAAGGATGCTGCAAGCAAGGACTTGTGTGTGCATATTGGCTTATCTCTATTGAAATGTTCACTCCTAGTATCTAACCATTATGTAAAGAAGCCCAAGCTAGCTAGACAGGTGGAAAGAAAAAGAGCAAGAGGTCACTGCCTCCCAACCTTCCCCTGGGGCACCAGACATGTGAACAAAGCCATCTGACTATATCCTCATGGTATACCCCAAATGAGGCCAACAGAAAAAGTGCCAACCCACGGAATGGTCAACACATAAAATGGTTGCTATTTTAAGCAAACAAGTTTTGAAGTACTTTCTTACACAGCGATAGATAATTGAAACATGACAGCATCTAATATGAAAAGTTGCATCAAATATAGAAAAAAAAGCTTTAGAATCATAAACTCACAAAAGACTTTTTTTGTTATTATGTGTTTAAATTGCTGAGGTCCTGGCTGATTAGATGAATGCAGAAAGAACATGGGCAGTGGAGCCAAAAAAAAAAAAAAAAACCATGAAATGTAACCCAGTTTTGTGTATTACAAGATATATGACTCCTTGGAGCTTCTTTGTAGGCAAATAAGGTTTTAACACTGCTGCTTTGCAGGTGTTTTATACTTAAGCTCTGTGAGTGATGCTGCTTCTAACTCAATGGAATCATAAACAGGATGAAGGAATGTACAGGTGTAAGTTAACATTTTTATTAGAAAGCCATGACTCTCAAACCCAAGAGAGAATTTTTTTCACTATACTTCACTATTAATTAATTTACTTAGGGGTCTATGGAAACCAGATGGCAAGATAGAGTCTCTGTAATGCTCACCTGGCAAAACTGCTTCTGATTTTTCAAGGTGGCAAGTAGACCGCGTGAAGACTATTACATCCATAAATAGCCTTTCCTCTTTTTAACCAAGTCATCTATTCCATTATTTGCATGAGAGGTCTTTTTTTTTCAAAGCATCTGACACTTTGGACTCATCTGGTGAACTCCAATACTTACATGGGACCAGTCTGCAACAGGAAAGTAGGTTTTTATTACATTAATTTGCATGTCCTGTCAAGGACAGCTTCAGAACACTTTCATTTCAAGGTTAAATGAAACTTACAGTAATAAGCACAGAGGGGCTTCACAGTTCAGTCAGTTAAAAGAGGGGTTAAGAAAAGAAAGACAGGTTAATTGCAGCAGGGTACTTTACAATGCTAAAAATGTATCATATACAAAGGAACTAGGCAGCCTATGTTCTATTTCCATGTGTCATTTACAAAGAGCAGACTCATGGTTTCTGCAAATTTCTAGTAAGGAATATTATTTGAAAAACATTCATGGCTGTATCTAACTCAAAGGGTTAAAACTTTGGACTTATTATAAAAATACCTGTAATGTCCTCTCCCCTTTTCATCAAATGGACCCTGATTTTCAGCATCCAAGACTGGAAACAGCCAGTAGAAAGTGGGGAAGCAGTGAGGTCAATACCTACCTGTCACTCTCATGCTCTCCCTAGTCGAGCAAATCGCATGGGGAAACATTAAGGTGTTGTACTTCCCCATGCTGGGAGTACAGCATCAAGCAGACTGGAGCAATTTGCTTAAAGGATTTGTTCAGGTTCCCATCAGCTGCAGGAGCATATGTGTGAAAATAAGATTCTACTTAACCACTCTGAGGTCTAAGCCAAAATCAAATGGCAGAGCCGGGGCCCAAAGTGGGCTTCTGTCCATAGCTCCGTACTTGTCAACCACCACTGTGGATGCCTACTCAAGCCTCGCCTTCCTTTTCATTCCAGAGACTTAATACCAAGAGTCCCTCAATGTTTAAATCTCTAGATTACCATGACACTAAACTAGGGCTGCCAGATAAAATACAGGATCCCCAATTAAATTTGAAATTCAGATAAACAACAAATCATTTTTTAGTATAAGCATGTCCCAAAATTTGCCAAGCTTAGCAACCCTACACTGAAGTTTTAAGTACCAACCAACGGCTGTTCCTGATTCTTTTTATTTCCACCAAAAGATAAAAAAAAGAAATGCAATGAGACTTAGAAAACTGAGTATGAGGCAGCCTAGCCAATGAGAGGCCTGTTTTCACAAGATAAATAGGAGAACTCTGTCGTCTTCACCCAGCAATTTCTCTTGAGTCAACTAACCTGAATGAGACTGGGCCAACCATGTGGCTATTTTCTGGGTCATCCTTCACACTGAGTAATTCACTGGGGCCACAACTGAGTCTTTGGCAGAAGGTCTTTCATAGGTTCAAGGTTAATCATTGCACCACTGCTTGTGATGCCTAAGATTTGAAACAATCCAGATGCCTGTCAGTAGAGAGATTTGTTAAAGAAATTGCAGAATGTCCAGACAATGCAGTACTTTCTAGCTATGAGGAAAGAATGAGGATGCTCCCCGGACGCAGGTGTAGGAGGGACTCTACACAAAGAAAGCAAGTGGGGAACAAAGTGTGTACTAACAAAGTATACCTGTGGGTACGACAGGATGGCGATGAGAATGTGAAGAAACTGGAATGATAAATAAGGAACTAAGAACGTTTTCAGGTGGGGCAGGGGCTGGGGCTGGGGTGGAATTGGGTGGATGGTGCATAAGGAAAGCGGAAAACTGGCTTACTCTGTGTCCATGTGCGTGTGCATGTATATGTACATGTGTATGCAGAAGAGACTGCACCCAGCAGGCCTGAGATGGCTGCATGGAAAGGGCTGCTTCCCTTCTTGGCCTTTGACTGGCATCTGAGAACCTGGATTTCTTGTTGGTTTCTGCCATCCCCAGAACTGGTAAGAGTGGCTCGCTGTAGCTGAACTGTTTTTGTAAACACTATGGCTTGTGCTGAACATCTGTTTTCCTTCTGGAAGTCTGGAATTTGGGTATATGCCAGGCAGAGGGTTCCTATGTGACTGGACTCCAATAGACACCCCAGGTGCTGAGTGTCTAATGAACTTCCCTGGTAAATGACATTCTGTACGTGTCTTCTCAGCTGGTCGCTGGGGGATTAAGTACGCCCTGAGCTTCTGCCAGGTCTTTTCTGCTCACTGCCCCACATACCTTTTCCCTGTGCTGATGTTGGTTCATATCCTTTCACTGTAAGGAGTTAGCTATAAAGCTGAGTCCTGTGGGTCCTCCTTGTGAATCACTAAACTTAGGGATGCTTTGGGGGGGATACCTGACACCATGGTATCTCTCATTCTCTCTCCTCCTCCTCTCTCTCTCTCCTCTTTTTCTATTTATATATACATATACATGTATACACACACACACACACACACATATATCTGTACCACATGAATATATATTGATTAAAATAAAAGAAAAATGAAAGTATTTTACTTTTTATTTGCTTAACTGAGAGCCCCATTCACTCTATCTACTTTCCTTCCTTCCTTCCTTCCTTCCTTCCTTCCTTCCTTCCTTCCTCCCTCCCTCTCTTCCTCCCTTCCTTCCTTCTTTCCTTCCTTTTCTTTATTTTTCACCTTAAACTATGAATTTTCTATTAAAATTAAAGAAAAAGTTAAAAGGCTATTTGCCTTGCCTTATATTTGCTTAACTAAAGCTCCATTCAAAATGTTTCAGTGAGAGAAATAGAAACAGAAACAGAGAAAGAAAGAGGGAAATGAAAGGAACAAAGAATAACACAAATTTCACTGCCTCAATCTATAAGGAGGCAGAAAATTCTTTATATATATATATATATATATGTGTATATATATGTATGTATGTATGTGTGTATGTGTGTGTGTGTGTATATATATATATATATATATATATATATATATATATATATATATATATATATAAACAGTCCAGCATATAACTGGAAATACAGGTGTGTGTCATTTAAGAGAACGTTTTTGTTAGAGAGCTGAAAGTCACATTCAGGATGTGAAAATCACACATTAAAAAGCTTTTATATCAAGAAAGATTGTAAAGAGGTTACAGAGACATAGCTAAACTTACTGTGTGAACACCTAGTAGCTCCTGAATCAGAAAAGAAAAAAGCTTAAAGAATGGTTTAGGTAAAAATTGAGAAAATTTGGATATAAAATTGATATGAGATGGTATTATGAAATTATTGTTAATTCTCTTAGGTATCATTCTTATTTTAAGAGATATAGGCTTAATTTTGGAGGGTAAAATATCATGTCATCTACATTTTTCAAATGATTAAGAGAAAAATACATAAATATTCACATATGAAGAAGTAAAACCAGTGTGCTTCACTGTTAGCTGCTGCACTTATGCAAGAGGCATACAGGTTGCATCATATAATTCTTTCACCTTTTCTATATATCTGAAATCTTTCAAAATAAAGTTGGGAAGGAAAAGGTTTAAAAACAAACAAACAGGCTGTTAATATAATTGAAGTTAAAGTAGAATGATATAATATCAGTTAGTAGAGAATCAATAACAACTCTGCTGTTGAATTCACCACAGTGATTTAAGAAAAACTTAGAATCTTTTCAAAAAGAAAACAATAGGCTTCCTAGATTAGTCAGTAATACTGTAATATCTATTTCTGGTGGCAGGTGGGTACTAGACTTCTTGGAGGGATCACTTCATAAATTATATAAATGTCTGACCACTATGTTGTACACCTGAAACTAATATTGAATGTCAACTATAATTGAAAAAAAAAACTTTAAAAAATAAAACATTAGGCTTTATTTATACTCTACGATTAGATAAGTTGCACTTGACTAAACTGGTTAATTCAAACAGCTAGTGAAACTAATCAGATGACTGGTCACTTCAGCAGATTAATCTGTATAACAATCTTGCTCTAAATTGACTTCATTGATTGAATTTTTCATATTTTTATGATCACTTTCATTTTTATCATCATAAAGAATTATTTTTTAAGCACCAACTATGGACAAGATGCTGGGGACAATGCACTTCATCTCAAGGAGTTTGTTATATCATTGAGGAACTAGGAGATAAATCAAGGATAAATAACAAGAAAGAATAATCAATAAGCTAAATGCATAGTATTGTAAATTCTCAAGATCTTGCCATATAAAACGTGGGTATGTCTTTATTGAGTATGCAACCTCATCCCTCACTTTATAGACAAATAGGCAGATTTTTTAACATTCATTTTTAATTATAGTTGACATACGACATTATATTAGCGTCAGGTATACGACATAGTGGTTAGACATTTATATACCTTACAAAGTGATCACCACAATGTCTAATAACATGTTCATTTTTGTGTAGTCAAAATTTTCAGTTTTCTTTCAGACTCTGGGGTAGTCACTGTTGGATTTTTGTTTGTTGTCATATTTAGAATGACTTTCCCACTTCAAGATTATAAAAGTATTTATCTTCAGTTTCTGCTAGTATTTTTAATGTTCAGTGTCTCGCATTTAAATTTTTGAATCATATGAAATTAATTTCACTGTAAGAAACAAGGTAGGACTACAGCTTAATTTTTTCCAAAACATTAAGCCAGTTCCCCAACATGTTTTAAATTCATTTTGTCATTAATATGACTTTAAACTAATATCCCATACATGCTTTTGCTTAACTTTGATATCTCCTCTCTCTCATCGATGTGCTGTTACTGTGCTGTTGTAGGCAATGCAGTATCATGCAGTGTCATGGCCTCTACCCTGAATAAAGATATACTTCTCTTCGTGTATTTACATCTTTGCATCCTCCAGGGTCCTTAAAGGAATCAAGTGGCACACTCAAAGTTAAGAAATTGATAAATTTAACAAAGTGACAGTTTGGATAGGTTTTTGGGAAGTCAGAAAGGGTGGGACAGCACTTTGGGGAAGTCTTTCCAACCCCACACCTAAAATAGCAAGGGGAACAATTAGTGGAACTTTGAAAAATGCGCTATTAGGAGGACATCACCTGACAAGAGCTTCATTAGAAGGTCATAGCCAACCCACAGCCTCGCCAAGCAGGGGAGGGACCCAAAGGGATAAATACCCTGTCCTCTCTCTCTACTGGCCAAACCTGACCAGCAGCCTATGGGCTGTTGAAATTCTTACGGCTCAGTCTGGAACTGAGAGACGGGTGAGGAGGCATGGAAAGTGGATATGGAGGGGAGATGGCAAGCATGATGATGCTAGGTAAAGCATGATAGCCTCCCGCCCTCCTGCCATCTACCTTTGTCCCTAAGCTTTTCGTGTCAATTTACTTCCCAGGTATTTCATAGTCTCGTTCCTGTTTTGAATGGGATCGCTATTACTACCAATCTGGATCAATTATTGTTTCTATGTGAGGAGGCTATCGATTTTAGCAAACTGTTTGCATAATAAAGTAGTTTGATTTTTACTGCCTATGTGAAAATCACATGGTATGTGTCCTGGGGGAAAGTTCATTATCTTTTCTGCATTAATTCCGTTATTCGCAAATAAATAAATAAATAAAGATAAATATGATAAGATTTGTACTTCAATTTTTTAGTATTTATTAAGATAATACATATAAAGCAGTTAAAATAGTGTCTGGCTCATAACAAACCCTCAGGAAAGATCACCTATTATTATTATATTTAATAGTTTTTCAGCTAATCTGGGCACCATTGGCTTTTCAATTAGATATATTAACCCTGATGATTATCAACTGGTTTCCCCCATACCAAACTGCATTTCTCAAATTTTCTCCAGGTCAACTAAGTGAATGAAAGAACTTTAAAATATAACTACCGATAGTCTGACTCTACCAAAAAAAAAGGTTCCAATAATCAGGAAAGGAACAATTCTCTTGGGGACCCCACTTTGAGAAGCAAAGGTTTATATGACACTAGGCTACAAGTGTGCCTGACTTTTGTTTGTTTGTTTGTTTGTTTTTACTGAAATGAGCTAACTAAATGGAAGCTTTGTTACTGCTTAAAACCCACAGTCTCTTTCAGCTGGGTCTAATACAGAACAAGGTCAATTTAAACATGTCTCTAAGATTTCTATAGAAAAGCAGTTCTCAGCCTGGAGTGCTTTTGCCTCCCAGGGGATATTTTGCAATGTCTGAAGACATCTGTGATTATTACAACGGTTAAGGGGTAATGCTACTATCATCTAGTGGGTATAGGTCAGGAATGCTGCTAAACATCCTACAATATATCAAAGATTTATCTCACAAAAAAAGTCAGTGCTGAGGTTGAGAAACTCTCATGTGGAAAAGAAAGAAGATCAGTTCACCACGTTGTTTGGATTTAGAAAACACATTGCCCTGGTTTTGGTGGCAGAAATAAGAGGAACCTGGTGTTTCTGCAAACCTCATGTCTGGGCTGACTTGAGTACTAATGCTCCTCCCTCCACCTCCCAACCTTGTCTTTAAACTCCAGGGCTGGCGATGTGGAGTCTCTGTGACTACACCTACTGTAGCCCATCTCTTCATCCCAGGAGAGTCCAGACATAGAATCACTTCATGCAACCCATTAAGGTATTTTAAGCATTGGGACAAACTGGGATAATTTAAGTAACTAGATATATGAGCCATTCTTAGGGAAGAGATTGGGGAGAGGGAAACCAAATCATATGCAAAAAAAAAAAAATGGGGTTGTGTAAAATGTTAATTCTTCGAAAATAAAATCAGACATTTGATAAAATTAGAAAAAGTATGTCTCTAATCTGTATAACTTTGAGGAAGTAAATACTATTAATAGATGTTTTCAACAGCACATTTGAGCAATGTTCCCAGCATGTTTTGAAGCAACTTTGTGCTCTTTGAAATGTCAAGTTTGATGTTTTCTCTTTATCTTAGTTGATGCTATGGAGCCCATCTTTGGCTGACCTTGACGCCTCTTTTGCTCTTTCTTCAACCCGACCTCTATACTTCATTTTGGAAGAAGACTAAAAATGGTAGGAACAGCTTTAAAAAAAATCCCTTAAAAGTGTTATCTGTAATCTTTGAAGGAAGAACTAAAACCAGCTGGCAAGAGCGATGTTTAAGAATCCGTACTTTGTTGGCTGGGGAGAGTTCTTTGTGATATCAGATAATTAAGATTAATCATGAGGGTATCTCATCATTTTAGATTTATCAACGCTCTGTCTTATTTTCTATAAGAATTAATGTGTGCTGCAGTGAGGAGGAGCAGTTGTTGAAATTGGGGAAATAACTTCTATGGGTCCAATTTTTTCATCCTATGTTTTTGGCTTTAGAGCCATACAAATTACTGAAGTTACTTTGTGACATTTCAGCATATGGTGTCATCTGAACAAGTGTGTTATAGGGGAGCACATGGGACTAGGACTACAGCAAATCTGGACTTATGTGCTGTCTACGAAAACCAGAGCTGGACAGGAGTTAAAGCTGTAAAAACATTTTGTTCAGGAACTCTCACAGTGCAGGGAAGAGAACTCAGTATAGAATGGGGTTTGCTCCCACCATGGGCCAGGACAATAGGGATTTACAGCCAAGGGGCAGAGTGAGGGGAAGTAGATGGAAAATTACTAAGGGGAAATGTTAGACTTGGAGAGATTCAGGGTGAACTTATTTTACAGGATTCTTGCTGAAAACAGGCCAGAGAGATCAGATACAGGAGGATGGCAGGGCATGAGGTCTTAGATTAGATCTGAAGGGTGATCAGACGACAAGGATAAAGAATCCCCATTAAACTGACTTAGCAAGATTTGTGGTAAAACTAGGCAGATGACAAAGATCTTAGTGGCTCAGAGGAACCTGCTCGAAGTTCAGTTAAGCAGCAAGGCTGTGTCAGCGCTGGCTGTCTTAGTCACTAGTTGGGGAACTCAGGCCTTTCACCCAATCCCTCTGAAACTCAATTTCTCTGCCTATAAAATGGGCATTATAATACCTCTCTGGTGGTTACCTTTTAGGGCCATTTTGATGCCAAACATTAATCAGAAAAGTACATCATGAAATTATTTTGTCACTCCAATTAGACATGATAGAACAGGGGTCCCAAGGCTACAGACCAGTACCAGTCTGTGGCCTGTTAGGAACTGGGCAGCAGGGTGAATGAGTGACGCTTCATCTGGATTTGCAGCTGCTCCCCAGTGCCAACACCACCATCTCAGCTCTGCCTCAGATCATCAGGCATTAGATTATCATAGGAGCACCAGTCCCTGGTGCCACAAAGGTTGGGAACACTGTGACAAAGCACATTCACCTGGAACTCACTCTGACTTCTAGATCTGAATGTTGGTGCTAGGGCTCATTTTCTAACTTCTAATGAAGAGTTAACTATGTCACAAAGGAAACAACTGCTTAGAGTTTCATTTCCTAGAAATTCGGATGTCTATTTTTATGCAAACCCATGCCCACATCTGTCTTTACCTCTCTGGAGGTGGCATGATGAGATTGATAATAATAAAGAGAGCTCACATGTATTGACCACTTACTACAAGTCAAGCATCATGCCAAGCGCTTGTTGTCTATGATTCCATTTCGGCTTCAAAACAGGTTTGTGAGGCACTGATTAGGGAGCTGGGGCTTCAAGAGGTTACAGAGGTACAGCAGCCTTGACTGGGTGCCTGACTCCGGAAGCTGTGTTGGAGACCCCTCTGCTCTACCTAGACCAAACCCGTCACACACTATTACCCAGGAGACAAACAGTAAATGTTGGTTTCCCTTATGATATCTTACTACACAGGAAAAAAGGAGAAGTTGGTATATCTTTTTATAAGAAAAGACACAAAAATAATTTTCAAAAGAAGAAATACAAAAGGCTTAAAATAACTGGGTAATTATTAATAATAAGAGGTTCAATCTTTTGATAATGGAAACTCCTAAAAACTCCTCTTCTAAAAACTCTTCTCAAGGAAATGCTCAGGGCTGTGGCCAACTATTTGCAAAGATAGTCTATGCAGCATGGTGAAAAGACTCATTACTGTTGGTACACCCATTAAATGGAATATTATGTAATCAAATCCTTTTTAAAAATAATACTGAATGACATAATACTCATGATATAATGGTAAAGAAAGCAAGCTAGAAATTGATAAGTATCACATGTTTCCGGTGTTTTTAACACTCGTGCCAGATGCTAACTATATGTTGGTTAATCTGTAATGATGCTTCACACGAACAAATGTGTTATCTATTTCCCTTAATAGCTTCACAATTTTATAATAGAGAAATCTGAGGCTCATGGGGTAAAGTGCTTCACCAAAATCAGAGAGCTCTTAGGTACAGAATAAAAATTTTAAATTAAGGCTTTCCACAGACAAAGCTCCAGCTAATACTAAAATGTTTTCTACTATGTGAAATAGATACAGGAATGAAGAGATCCACATTAGAAGGAAATATACCAAAATGTACCAGTACTTAAGCAATTTTCAAAATAAAAACATTTTTCTGCTCTTAACATTGGAGAATTTCCTCATGGCTAAATAAAGGGATAATAAGGAATCCATTTGCTAAATTAATCAAACTTGATTATTTAAAAATTTGAAAAATGCTGTCGAAATTAAAAACAATCATTATACTAACCAGTGTCTTTTGTTAAAAAAAAAATTTTTTTGACAGAGTAAATTTGAAGATCTAATTGGCTTAATTATAAAGCAATGAAGGAATAGAGAAGCGTTCCATCTAGTGCTAAGGGGCTGCAGGGAATGGAAGATTTTATAGGAAGAAGGTGGGGCAAGAGAGCTATTAACAAAAGATAAGAAAAGATTATTCTTGGGCAGGTCATTTTTTTGGGGAAAAGAGCCAGTTTTTATCATGCAGATTACCCCTTCTTTTGGAGAGTGGTTGAGGGCCCACATGACAGATTATTAGAGCTTGACCAAAAAATTCCTCACTGGTTGATTATATTTCTGAGAGAGGTTGAAAACTTAATTGGATCAGGTATTAAATATAGGTTTGTCATCATGGGCTTTTAGCACACCATTTGGGGCTTGTGGTTTTCTCTTTAACACTTAGTGCCGCAATAATAGATCATGTATATCTTAGACTACCTCCAAACTTTAGGAGTCATGTTGGCAAATCAAGGCTGTGGGCCATATCCAGCCTGCCATCAGTTTTTGTATAGCCTCCAAAATAAGAATGTCTCGTGTATTTAAATGATTGTGGAAGTCAAAGGAAGGATACTATTTCTTGATATGTAAAAATTATATTAGAAGTGAATTTCAGTGCCCACAAATAGTTTTGTTTGTGTATTTGTTTATATATATTTATAACTGCTTTTACACTATAAGGCAAATTACTCAAAGGGCTGAGTAGTTGTGACAGAGATCTTATTGTCTGCAAAACATAAAATATTTACTAACTGGGCCTTACAGGTAAAAGAGTGCCACTCATGGTTTATGAGAAGGGAGGGTCTAGGGTGTAAGGTCAAATAAGTTTTAAAATCTTACAGTCTTTGTGGCCCATTGTGACATGTAATAGCTGTTGAGTTTCTTATTTATGTAAGATGACTTTATATCGTTTTTTTTTTTTTTCAAAAGTAAGTCTGTTGGGGTAAGATGGTAGGAAGTAAAACTTTTTTTTTCCAAAGTAAGTAGTTAATATTCTTGTACTTAAAGTTTTTTGTTCTATAATGAGGCTGACATTTATGGCAAATTTACTTTACAAAGATTAGCCTATAATTTGAAATATTTCAAAATTTGCAGGAAGAGGATATTTGGTCATAAATCTATTAGGGAAATTTCCCATGGAAGTTTGCTCCTTTAAACAAATAGCACTTAAGTAACTTCCCTTATTCAGAGTGCTTTGTTAGCCCCTAGGGAGATACACATAATATAAATCTAGCTATCAAGCATTCAATTCCAGATCGATATGGGGAAAGGTTAGTGAATTCAAATTTAAGGGTTTCCAACCATCACTGTCTTGCTCCTTGTGTCTTTCATGTTCCTTATTATTCTCCAGCCAACCCTCCCATCTGCAGCTTCCCACCATAACATAATCGTTAGAGCCCACAGTTGGCTCAAGGGACACCCTCCACCAGAAATGCATATGTCAACTCCTTTTCAACTCAGGCAACTTGGCTTTTATTTGCTCTGTGATCTTGGAACTAAATCAGAGGAGCCGCTAGTGCTCAAAGCTATTGTCTTCTGAAGCCTTACATGTAGTAGTTCACTGTGCCTAGTGTGTCAGCCTTCTGACTTGTTGATTGGATGAATGAGTGGAGGAAGTTGAGCAAGTTCTCTCTTAACTAGCTCAACAACAAGGGTTCCTTCTCTCATTTCAAGATGAATTTCCATCTGTGAAGAGTTTTGCAGAAAGTAATTAAATCTAAATAGATAAGGGCTGCACAAAGATATGTGATAAAGACTGAAAGGGGAATACAAATTAAATACAGACAGGTGAGGGGATTTCTGCATTTAAGGTAAGGAAGGGTTCCTTATTGCCAACAGATAATCATACCCAACTTCATCATCCAGTGGCTCCCTGACCCTCTTGGAGGATATTCCCCATCTTCTCCTCTCTCTTTGAAGAACAGCACCTCCTGTTATCCCCTCACTCATAGCTGCTAACCTTACTCCCACTTCATTGGGGGCATCGCAGCAATTGGGAAGAACTTCAATGTTTCCTTGTCCTTGTGCCCCTACCCAGAACTTTTGCACCCATATGTCCTGCCTGAACTATCCAGTTACCTATCGCTGTGTAATGGACCAATCTAAAATGCATTGGCTTAAAACAAGCACCACCATATACTGATATGTGTTGTGGGTCCAGGGGTTGACTGGGCTCAGTTAGGTGGCTCTGGTGCTGGGTCTCTCATGAAGTTGCAGTCAGCACCCGGGGCTGGAGTCACCTGAAGACAAACTCTCTGAGGTCTGCTGCCTGGTCTGGGGGACTCAACAGCTGTGGGCTGGAGCAACTGGCTGCTCAGGTGCCTTGGTCTCTCCAATATGGTGGCTGTGGTGTAACCAGACTTCTTACAAGGGTGGTGGCTCAGGACACCAAAACAAGTGGAGAAAAAGAAAGCGAGAGATCAAGAGGACAAGTGTGAGGTGAGGCGAAGTGAGGTGGAAACACCTTTTCTATTCTAACCTTGAAAGTCTTGCAGCATTACTTCTGCTGATGCTGTCCATCAAAGCCCAGGTTCAAAGAAAGATGTGAGATGTGTCAACAAATCTGTGGTCTCTTACATTACACTCCTAGCTAAGGCTAATCTCCCCATTAGTGCCCTAGGTTTCTCCCTGATCACTTATTCAGGTCAACATGGATTTTTTTTTTGCCCTCATGGCCTAAAGTGTGTCATTTTCACCAGCATTATAACTTACTATTATTTCTTCTATCCAAAAATAAATTCTCTTAGTCCTACTGGCCCTGTGAACTACTCCCAGTGTCTTTTCCCCTCATCCCCTTTCAGGAAACTTCCTAGAAATGTTTATTGTCTCTAATCCTGCTCCTCATACTCTTCCAAGAACTTTGAAGTCATATTGTATCTGGCTTCACCTTAAAACATATCCAAGATCTGGCAAGTCCTCACCACCTCCACCTCTGCCAGCTAGGTCTTTTTCTACAATAACCTCTTGACTGGTCTGCATGCTTCCACCTCTCCCTCTCTCCCTCATTATTTCTGCTCAGCACAGTGACCAGCACAATTCTTCTAAAGTCTAAGTCAGAACATGTCACTCATCAGCTCAAAAATTGGCAGTGGATCCTCATGTCCCTCAGAGTAAAAGCCTACGTGCTTGGGTAAGGAGCTGGGTGCCCTCCCTCCTTGGCTTCATCTCTTATTATTCTTCTCCTCTGTCTGCTCCAGGCACACTGGTCTTGTAGCCATGTTCGTGAATGTTCCAGTATGTTTTCACCTCGGGCCCTTTGTATTAGGCCCTTCCCTCTGCCTGGAATGATGCTCCCTGGATAGATCTGCATGGCCAATTTCTTCCTTTCCTTGAGATCTTTGCTCAGATTCATCTTCTCAATGATGCCCACCCAAACCACTTGATTTGTAGTCACAAGCGCATCTCTCATTCCTGATCCCCTACACCCTAACCCACATTTTCTTTTTCCATAACACTTATCATTTAACATCTGTTGATTTTTTTGTTTTTCACCATTTCTTTCCACATTGTTATGATGAGGTTTTATTACTTCAGCTTTAATTTTTAGTGTTAAATAAAAACAATACATATTCTTTGTAAAAACAAAAACAAAAAACAAAACGTTGAGTAGATAAGGATGTAGAAGTCCTTTTCTCCTACCCAGCACAGGCCTCCTTACCAGTGCCGAGAAGAAAGCACCAATTAAAGTTTCTTATGTGTTCTTCCATACTTTTCTCTGCAAATACAAAATAAAATACATGTGTGTGTATGTGTGTATGTATATATATATGTGTATATATACATATATACACATGTGTATATTCATCATAAAGAGATCATATAAGCTCTGTTACTGTGATGCTGCTTTAAAAATTCATTTTGATTTTTTACAACTTAATAGTATATCTTGTACAACTTTTCATGTCACTATCTATAGCTCTTCCACGTTTTTAAAAGTGTGTTTGGTATTCCTCTATTGCCGGTTTTCCATTTTTTTAACCATTTCCCTGAACTGAGGGATCATCATTCAGTTCTTCCCATTCTTACTACTTCAGAGATCTGAATAAACTAACAAAACAGTTTTATCTGAAGACGTGTAATGTTTATTATTATAAAAGGATGCACTAGGTTGTTTTATTCCCCTCTCTGTAAAATCCTTGGATGTTTGTGGTGTTGGGAAGCTTTGCTTAGACCAGTTTGAAACATTGGTAGCCTGAGGTTCTGGGGGACTAGGAAGACTCCCAGTTGAGGTCAGATCTTAGCAGAGAAGTTTCAGGGGTCTCCAAGCCATGCCTCTGAGTCATAGAACAACCATAGTAGAAAAGGAGCATTAAGGTCAGTTAGCTCAGCCCCCACAGTATGTAGATGAGAAAGTTAAGGTTGAGGAGAATTCAGTCAGTAGCCCTGCATCACACAGAGTATCTACTTTTGATCTGACTTTCAGTTGACAGGATGATGACCCTCAGAAAAAATAAACAGGAGAAGTCAGACTAATCCGGATCTTCCTCTAACTTGTTGCAAGATGCAAACCACTTATCCTCACTTCCTCAGTCTTGCCATCTGTCCTAAATCCTCAGATTGCATCCATACATCTGTTACAAACTTGCTAACTCATGAAGATAAAAATAAAAAGCACGAAGTTAGAAACTTCTTGGTAAATATGTTTTCCTACCAGTCATCATAGCTCCACAACCACAAGCATTCTGTTGGGAATCTAATATGTGTCTAAAATCAGGAGAATTAAGTTCTAAATACCTGGTCAAGTCCTGCCACAAAATGCTGCATCCAATGTGATTCATCCTGCCACTTTGAAGGCTTGTTTATTCAAGCTGTTGTTTGAAGGGTGGGCAGGCACATCACCTTTAGGCCTGACTAGCCTTTGTCCTGCAACTTCTTGTTCCCACCATGGATTTCTCTAGCAGGAGAGTCCTGTGTGCAGGAAATGCACACAGCTTCTGAAATGTAGCTGCAGAGAGGAATTTGGTTCCTAATTTGGCAGGAATGGTGTCTGTCTCATCATCACTCCCCTACTTTGTATAGCACGATACCCAGCATTGAGTATGTTCCCAATTATCTTCGTTCAGTGAAGACATGAACATATAATTATTTATTATGAAGGTAAACTCAGCATGCCTTTAAATTTACAAGTTTATAAACTATCCTAGCATAGCATTGCTAGATACTGGATGTGATTCATAAAAAAATGTGTCATCCAAAAATATCTCTTTCTTCATAAAGGTGGTCCCACTCAAACTGTAAGATATCTATTTTTAATATTTGGAAAAATTTTTAAATAAAAACTCTAGATAGCACAATGTCAAAACATTAAAGTGCCAAGAATCCTTGCACTGCAAAAGAAATTAAAGAAGATTAAGACACACATTCTACCAAGTGCACTGGCTATAACTAAATGAGATAACTTGAAGATAATTTGTCACAAGGGAGTTTGAATCTTGGTTCAGAACTGCCCCTCCAATCTCTGTGTCCTCATCAGTAAAATGGGAATATTTATGTGTCTTTTAACTTCATTATCAGGGCTTGGTGATGTTCTATAAACAGTGTGTCTGCCTCAGCATCTTGTATAGAACAAGTACATAATAAAAGGTAGCCTTTATAAAAAAACAAACTCAAATGACTGACGACTCTTCAGTGTGAATTCTACATTTTCCATTTTAACAAAAAGAGTTGATTTACAGAAAGAATAGAACACCTGTGCATACAAAATCAAAATCCCCATTTTTACCATAATTAGCTCACTAATTGAGCATCCAAATTTACCCAGTGATTTTGCATGTATAATTAGCTATGACTCATTACCAAAGCTGGGCCTGTGTCGTGGTATATTATGCTATTTTACAAATCACATTCCTGAAAAACACATGTCTTTAGAGAACCCTTGCCCCCCCCCAAAAAAAAGCAAAACAAAATAACATGCATTTATTTGTATCAAAAGACAAACTATACCTGGCTCAATGCTAAACCAACACATACATTTAATAAAAACATTGATTGAAACTAAGGTTCCAGCTTTAGTCTGAAGCAGGTAGCTCCCAATGGTTAGAAAAGAGAAATTCCTATACTTAAGGACATTTCTATTGGAGTAAAGAAATATTTCTCATTTTTCAATTATTATGAATATTGTTTAAGCTGGGAAGCCTTAAAGGTATTATTTCTCTTTAAATAACAAATGTAGAAAGGCTTTGTTCATTAAGTCGGCTATTTTTTTTCCCTCACCTGTTTGATCAGAGCCCAACTCTGTTGTTGCAGTTAATCTACCCTTTGACAGGGATCTTGGAATGCAAACTTGCTAGTATCTCTGAGTTTCAGGCTTCTGGTGCCGCAGGCATGGAAAACCAAGAGACATCTTGTCTGGCATACAGCATTCCAAGGGCCAGTTGGGCTGGGGATTGACTAGAGGCTCACTAGGCCAGTGACAGCCCCATTCTGTCTGTGCTTGTTCTCAGGAGAGACAAATGAGCTCTGTGCTGTCACTGGGGTTTCAGGTTCAAGGGGACAGTTCTTCTGAGAAAATAGATTATGTAGGATGAGTCCTTTTGCTGCTCCACTTCCCACAGCATTCCTCTGACACCCTTGCCTTTCCTTCCCTTCACTTTCTCCACTTCCTTTAGAGACTCCAAAGCCATCCCGGTTTCTCCTCATCTCCTTGTCAAAAATCTGATCTTTGGAAAAACTTCACTATTTCTGAGCATTCAGTGTGAGTCTTCCATGGGACTTTAAGATAGCTCAAAGTCTTGATTTATTCAGCAACTATGTATCTTGAGCTCACTGCATGACAGGCATGATGATGATGATAGGTTGTATCTACAGACAAGTGAAGTTCTGGATCTAGAGCATTCTCCACCTAGAGGGAGATATGGGTGAGTTGACACGGAAACTTCTGAAAAGGTAGTATAGCAGAGTGACCAAGAGTGCAACTCTATCTGAGTTGCCCGGGGCTCACCTAAGACCAGGCATATAGTTTCTTCATTTCAAATTCCACACTATAATGAACCTATCTCTTAGATTTCGGGTGAAGATTAGATAATTTGCTAAATGCTATTGGTTGAAGTTAGCGTCATGTGAACTGATTTACAGGCTTTGCAGGTAATATAATTTCTTTTAATATTTGGCAGTCTTGGACTGAATTCGCTTAGAGTTTATCCATAACACAGATTAAGCTTTTGTCTAGACCAGG
Source organism: Cynopterus sphinx (assembly GCA_030015415.1). Classification (NCBI taxonomy): domain Eukaryota; kingdom Metazoa; phylum Chordata; class Mammalia; order Chiroptera; family Pteropodidae; genus Cynopterus; species Cynopterus sphinx. The sequence goes on from CM057388.1 coordinate 4,681,189, forward strand.
GGTCTGCCATCTACAGCCTCTGGGCCAAATCTGTCTGGTCACCTGCTTTTATATGGCTTGTGAGCTCAGAATGGTTTTTACAACTTTAGTTACATTTCAAATGTTATTTATGCATGTAATATCCTTAATTTTGCCTAAAATATTTACTGTGCAGCCCTTTACAGAAAAAGTTTGCTAACCCCAGGTCTAGGCCAAAACTCTCTAGTGGAACTGTCTGCATTCATGTAAAATGTTCCATTTCTGCATGCTCGAATGCCATGGGCTCAAGCCTCACATGACTTTTGAGCATTTGAAAAAAATATGGTTGGTGTGACCGAAAAAGTGAATTGTGAAATTGTATTTAATTTTAATTAATTTAAATTTAAATAGCCACATGAGACTGTTGACTATCATGAGACAGAGCAGCTCTAGACAAGTTTAAGTCTAAAGATTCTGTATTTTGTCAATGTTCTTCTCAATTTAATCAACTCCTGAGAGGTTGTGTGAGTCAAGGGGAAGGCAGCATTCCTAATCAGATTCCTTGTCCTGGTCTGGCTTTCGTTGTCTGCTAGAAAACACTTAATGGACAGTGCTTGAAAAATGCATGTGAGCATATGCTTATGTCTCATTAGGCTACTACTTTGACTCTATCCATTACATCTGCTTTAGTTTGGGGTAAAGTAGTTGGATTTTTCAATCCTGCAAGGCCACAAATTCAGGTCATCTTAATCAACTTTAGAGTTCAAGCTTTAGGCAGAGAAAACCTCACTTGGCAAAGCTGTCTTTCCTTCTGTCCCTGCTTGCTGATTGGCTAACTGCAGCCCTAGTTCATGTCTCTCATGAGACTGCTGAAAACAGTGAGAAATCATCAACAGACATCATCATTATGGGTACAATTGACCCTTGAACAACATGGAGATTAGATACATCAGTCCCCCATAGAGTTGAAAATCCATGTATAAATACAGTTGGTCCTCCACATATGCAGATTCCTATCCACAGATGGAAAACACTGCTTTTGATCCACGGTTGGTTAAATCCTCAGATGAGAAACCTAGGGATATGGAGGGCCAACTGTATATTTATTGAAATCAATCCACATGTAAATGGACCCGTGCAATTCAAACCCATGTTCTTCAAGGGTCAACTGAATTGCCAACCCATTCCTCCAAAGAGTAAAGTCACACTTGGCGTTTTAGGGATATAATGTATAATATGGTGACTATAGTTGCTAAGAGAGTAGATCTTAAAGTTCTCATCACCAGTAAAGAAATTGTAACTATGTGAGACAATAGATGTTAAATAGACTTATTGTCGTAATCATTTCACAACATATCTATCGCAAATCATTATGTCGTACACTCTAAATCAATGTATGTGTCAATTATATCTCAATAAAACAAGAAAAACAAAAGTCACAGTTGGAAGGTGTTCTGCCTTCTGAGATAGCATAGGTAATAGTTTGGGGATGGTATGACATGGGTCACCAGCTTTACACCTTCTGATATCTGAGTCTTTCTTACCCCATAGAATGACATCAACATCACATATTTTAGGTTCCCTTGTGGCAGTAATTTCTTTCTCAGTTCTAAATTCTACACTGGCTAAAATTAGGTTTGTGTTTAAATCCAAAAGAAACAGAATTTCCAACAAAAAATAGAAATTGAAAATCCAGTAGAAATAGAAAATACCATAGAAAATTCAATGAACATTGGCTTAGCATACCCATTTTATGATTTCTTATAAACTCCTGGAAGTCAGCAGTTCAGAGCCATTATTTCTGCTTTGCTCTATGAGCTCATGCAAAGATCTGGATACTCTAGATCACCTGTCCTGTTGTTCCATCATCCTTAGCACATTTTTCTCATTTGCATTATCTAAGATGACTTGTTATAGCATCCATATTACAAAAAGCTAGATGGAAATAGACAGGAGAAAGGAGAATAAACCCACTGTTTAAGGATATGTCCCAGAAATTACACATCTCACTTCCTCTCACTTCATATTGGCTGTAACTTTATCATATGGCTATGCTTAGCTGCAAAGGAGTTTGGGAAATACAATCTTTTCTCAGAGTGGCATATGCTCAGCTACAAGTGGAGATTCTATCACTATGAGGTGAAAGAAATGGAAAAAGGATATAGAGGAATATATAACAATCTCTAGACTCTGAGAGAATAATAAAAAGATTTAATTGGAAGTATGAGAAAGTATCACATGGAATAGGAACAAATACAGTTAAACTACACATATGTAAGTGTCAGCACCTTATCTGGAAAGAGCTAATGGTTCTTCTGCATTGTATTTTAGCTCTGTATATATTTTTTCTCTCTTCCACTAGATTTTGAGCTCTTTAAAGGCAGGAACTATGTCTGCTGCCCCTAGTAGGTATCCAAAAAGTATTTGTCAAATGAAAGAATGAATATGAGTGAGTGAAATTATGATTTTTTTAACTGAATCTTTTCTCACAGGTCCTTGGTACAATCCCTAGCTAAGGAATTGTTGGAGAACTTTTTTTTGGTCTAGGTTTTTTGTCTTGGTCCAGGAGGGTTGTCTGGGTCTTTACTGTATCCCATGTTGTTGTTTCTATGTCATTTTCTTGTATGCAGAGGTCTTTCCCAAGCACAGGGCTTGCCTCAGAAGGATATGAACTACTGGAATGAGAATGAACTACTGAGCCAAGACTAGAACCTGGTTCTTCCAACCCTCAATTCCCAGTCCTTTACACATCCTCATGTGTGATCAGTGTAAAAGGAGATGAGAAGAGGGAGTGATTACTTCTGTCTGAGTCGATCCCAGAAAGATTCCTGAAGAAGATAGGTTTGAATAGGACATTATAAGAACAGAGCTTCTTAAATCTTTCCCCCAAAGAATCCTGGGGCAAATAGAAGAAATAGAATATGACCCTGGAGTGTCTGGGGGGTAGCCTGAAAGAACCTACTTCAGGGAAAACTTTCTTTTAAGTATTTTGCTTTATTTCATTTTTCATTCATTCATGTATTTAGCACACATAATAGAACGCTAAGTGCCAGGCTTTGTTTTACACGAGGACATATAAAGCCCTGCACTCTCGAAGTTTACATTCTCATGCAGAATGGGCATTAAAAAATAAGCACATAAATCATAACCAAATAATTTCCACTTGTGCTAAGGGCTATGGAGGAAATCAAGTAGGGAAGTTGAGTGCAGAGTACATATACTTTCCTGTGCCTCAGTTGACTCACCTATAAAATGGAGATAATAATCGAAGTCTGTGATTCCAAAATCCTCAAACTGAAAACTGTGTCCTAACTCAGTTGATGACAAACATGACATGATCTAAACTCATTTGGAGGCGAATCTTGATCTGTAGTGAATGAGTTAGTGTTTCTTTTTTTAAATCCCACTTATTGTGGATAAATTTCACTAAACAAATTTTTTGGTGTTTGATTAGAGGCTGTTGCCCCATGCCCCAGTAAGAGTAGTACATAATATAGGGCACATGTATTGCATTACCTTCTAAAATCTGAAAAATTATAAATTTAAAACACATCTAGCCCCAAAGTTTTGGGATAAAGATTGAAGACCTATAGCATCATCTCATTTAGTTATTAAATTAAATAGTTAATATATAAAGTACTGAAAACGATGCCCACCATATAGTAAGTGTTACCTAAGTTAACCAATATTACTGCCGTTATCACTCTTATTACATGGAGGTGGGGGGTACAGATTTTTATAAATTGGTCCAAGAAAACCTCTCTGAGGATGTGTCACTTAAGCAGATACTGAAATGATGAGAATGGCCTGGCTGTGGGAAGAGGAAGAGACTTATAATTTCAGGAAGAGGGAACAGTGAGTACCAAGACTGGTTCAAATGAGGAACAGAAAACAAGCCAGATGTCTGGTATGTGGTCAAAGAAAGGGAAAGATGGTTCAAGGTCAGAAAGGTAGGCTGGAGTCAAGACATGTGTGATATAAGCAATGGTAAAGATTTTGAATTTCAAAGTGTAGGAATCCATTGTAGTTGATCTTATTCATGTTTATAAAGAATGCTTGATGCTGTTTGATGAATGAATGGTAGAGGATCAAGGTAATCAGGGAGACAGACCAGTTCAGAGTCTAGTACGGTCGTCCAGGTGAGAGCTAATGGCTAATTGGAGTAGGAAGCTGGTGGTAGATAAGAACAGTAGACAGGTGTAAGAAAAGGTTTAGAAATGAGGGAGCAGGACTTAATTTTTTATTCTAATTTAGTGTGTAGAGGCTAAAATGCCAATGTTTGTCTCAGATGCTTGACGGTCAGTGGTGTCCTGGACTCTGCTCGTGTGGGCTCGCCAGAGCAATTCTGCACATCTCTTCCCAACTCTGCACTCAGTGCCATCACATGGAAAGCTCAAAGTTGGCCATGGTCCTGGGAGTATTTGCACTATGGGAGTTGGCAAGTGCTACTAATCAGGACTTAATAAATTAGAGATTGGAAATGGGGTGGAAGTGGGGAAAGTGGTTATTAAACACTTACCAGCATACCATTATTATTTTTGTTGTAACTAAACTTTCTTCGTCTTAAAGCCTCTATTTCTCCCATAACAAAAATACTTAACCTAGACATATTCTGGAAAACTCAGTATGAGTATATGCCTGGTATCTCATGTTCTTAACTCAGTTAATTCAAGGATCTTCCCACTCCTTCCCGGGGTTTTATCTAGGTTCATGGGAAATGGGATCGAAAGAGGGCACATGGTTCATAATTTGTTCTTTATTCATGCTGGTGCCCTCTGTACTACAACTCACCTTCCTGGTCTACAATATTACTCTTAGTAGCATTACTTATTGCCTTCTGGTGGTGGGATTCATGAACCTATAATGTCATCTGACAGAAGCATAGCTAGTCTAGGGTCTTATCAGGGAACATGTAAATAGCTTGCTCTACTTCTCTCCTTTACCTCTTCTAAAGTCCTTCCCTTCATTTTGACTTAACAACTCCTCCTTGAGTGGTAAACATTTTTCCTAAATCTCTGAGTAAGATTGATTCTTGAGGAAGATATACCATACTTATCTAAGGGCTTCCTGTACCTCCTGGTCAGTTGCCATATCTTCCCAGGGATCTGAGAGCTCCAGATTGAGAGCTATAGTCTTAAAGGTTGGGTGGAAAGGATAAGGAAGAGTATTCCAGGTTGAGAGACTTGCTAGGGACCTGCAAGCTGGGCTTGGGGTTAGTGATTAGAGAAGCTGGTAGCAAGTTGTATCGCTAAGCCCAGACAAATCGATAGGGGATAATTTATAGAAGACTTTGGATGCCATGATAAAAAGTTAGGACTCATTTTATAGAAAATAAAAAGAAAATTATTTTACAGATTTGATAGCAATATAATCTGATTAATGTTCAGGAAGCTCAATGGGTAGATTGGAAGAGTGAGAGCCTGGGGACAAAGATAAGGCTTTGGAGCAAACCAAGGGTGTAATAATCCCAGCTGAAATTGTGTCAGCTAAAATGGCAAAGCATGGAGGATGTCAAGAAGCATGGCAAAGAGGGTCAACTAGATTCAGTGAATGTTTTTAATGATGGGGAGGAAGAGATAGAGTAGTGAAAGAGGAAAAAAGACAAACTTTAGGCATGTAGAGATGTATGAAAAAACTCTTTGAGATCTTTCAGAACCATCTTGCTTGAGAGAAAAATAAATCTGAGGGAAATTTTGCTGATTTATCTCCTATTGGAGGAATTAAGGAAAGTAGCCTTTGTTTTATTAGATATCAACATGATTAGTTGATTCAGTCAATTAGGAGTACAAAAATTATTTGAGCTAGTAGCCTGTGTAGACACACAAACTGGATCATTTCATTGATAAGCACCATTTGAACTAAAAACGGTGTTCTGTTTAAAATATTGAACTTGAGAGGAAGTCAATGGTTCAACCACCTTCTAAGGCAGGGCAATTTTGAGTCAATATGGTGATTAGTAAAGCTCTTCAGTGCTTCCTTTTTGAGGTCTTTCTCCCCAAGATCCAAGTGTTTTTCATGTTAAACCTAGATAACCAAGAATCACTATTAAGGGTAGATATCAATATGTCCCAGTTTGCCTGAGGAAGTCTTTGTTTATGCCTGTAGTCTTGGCATAATTATTACCAGCTCCCCTCCTTTTATTTCTATAAGTTTCTATTCTGCTTGATCAGTTAGAGGTCATCCAGGCAGTGCCCTGACTGTCTACTTTCTCCTTTCCAAATCTATGTAATATAAACCCCATGTGTAGGGAAAATGTTCATCCCAGAATCATCTTGGAAATGATTTACAAAAACAGTCCAAGAAGAAGACAGCTTTATAGAGTGACAGTGCCAAAATGGCAGGAGTTGGGTGATTTGGGGCAAATTAGCTAATATTGCTGAACTATGTCTTAATCTGTAAAATGGGGATGATGGATTGCCTTTGTTTCTCTACTTAAAACATAAAGAGGCCCAAATATTGTAAAAAACTCTTGTAGTGTGTACCAGAACAGGCTTAGCAAGCAAACATTAACTGCACTAAAGTCTTAATGACTTTTTCTTCATACATATACTTGCAATTTAACAGTTCTTCACTCCCCAAACTTCAGACTTTGGCAGCTAATTGATGGCTCTTCCACTGTAGAATTCTAGAGAACTGTGAACCAGAAAATGCTGCTTCTACTACCGTAAAAAGCTATTTAACTGAAAAGCTAAGATGCTAAAAGCTAAATATGTAACTAAATCATTAGGAATCTCAGTAATTGTTAAATACAGTCATGGGGTGGGGGGGGGGGCTACTGTTTAGACAGTTGAGAAAATACCTGAATTGTTTATTTTAAAATGTAGCAAAAAAGAAGCAGCAAGTGAAAATTTTCAACTCTGATACTTGTTATATTTGAGAATGGTGATTTGGTCTTTCTTAAACTTTCAGGTGTTTCCAATGTGGACATTGAAGAGTCCATTTCTTATCCTTTTTAACATGATCCTGATTTCCAAACTTGGGGCTAGATGGTTTCCTAAAACTCTCCCCTGTGATGTCAGTCTGGACAATTCAACGGCCCAGGTGATTGTGGACTGCACAGATAAGCATTTGACAGAAATTCCTAGAGGTATTCCCACCAATGCCACCAACCTCACCCTCACCATTAACCACATACCGGACATCTCTCCAGCCTCCTTCCATCAGCTGGACTATCTGGTAGAGATCGATTTCAGATGCAACTGTGTACCTATTCGACTGGGGCCAAAAGACAACATCTGTACCAGGAGGCTGCAGATTAAACCCAAAAGCTTTAGTGAACTCACTTATTTAAAATCCCTTTACCTGGATGGAAACCAGCTTCTAGAAATACCTCTGGGTCTTCCTTCTAGCTTACAGCTACTGAGCCTTGAAGCCAACAACATCTTTTTGATCATGAAAGAAAATCTAACAGAACTGGGCAACATAGAAAAACTCTACCTGGGCCAAAACTGTTATTTTCGCAATCCTTGCAATGTTTCATTTTTCATCGAAAAAGATGCTTTTCGACAACTGCTAAATTTAAAATTGCTCTCCTTAAAAGATAACAATATCACAGCTGTCCCTACTGTTTTGCCACCCACTTTAACAGAACTCTATCTTTACAACAATATCATTGCAAAAATCCAAGAGGATGATTTTAATAACCTCACTCAACTGCAAGTTCTTGACCTAAGTGGAAACTGCCCTCGCTGTTATAACGTCCCATTTCCTTGTACACCCTGTGAAAATGATTCTGCCCTATGGATCCATGAAAAGGCCTTTGATGCATTGACAGAATTACAAGTTTTACGTCTACACAGCAACTCCCTTCGGCATGTGCCCCAAAGATGGTTTAAAAATGTTAAAAAACTTAGGGAACTAGATCTTTCCCAAAACTACTTGGCCAAAGAAATTGCAGATGCCAAATTTTTGCATCTCCTGAATAACCTTGTCCAATTGGATCTGTCTTTCAATTATGAACTTCAGGTCTATCAGGCATTTATGAATCTATCAAATGCATTTTCTTCACTGAAAAACCTGAAAGTTTTGCGGATCAAAGGATATGTCTTTAAGGAGCTGAATTCCATTAACCTCTCCCCATTACATCAGCTTTCTAATCTTGAAGTTCTTGATCTTGGCACTAACTTTATAAAAATTGCTAACCTCAGTATATTTAAACAATTTAAAACATTGAAAGTCATAGATCTTTCATTGAATAAAATATCCCCTTCAGGAGATTCAAGTGAAGTTGGCTTCTGTTCTAACACCAGAACTTCTGTAGGAACTCATGGGCCCCAAGTCTATGAAGCATTACATTATTTCAGGTATGATGAATATGCAAGAAGTTGCAGGTTCAAAACCAAAGAGACTCCTTCTTCCTTGAGTTTTAATGAAGAGTGTTACAAATATGGGAAGACTTTAGACCTAAGTAGAAATAATATATTTTTTATCAAGTCCTCTGATTTTCAGCATCTTTCTTTTCTCAAATGCCTAAACTTGTCAGGAAATACTATTGGTCAAACGCTTAATGGCAGTGAACTTCAGCCTTTGATGGAATTGAAATATTTGGACTTCTCTAACAATCGGCTCGATTTACTCTACTCCACAGCATTTGAGGAGCTACACAAACTGGAAGTTCTAGATATAAGTAGTAACAGCCATTATTTTCAATCAGAAGGAATTACTCACATGCTAAACTTTACCAAGAACCTAAGGGTTCTCAGGAAACTGATGATGAACAACAATGACATCTCTTCTTCTACCAGCAGGACGATGGAGAGTGAATCTCTTAGAACTCTGGAATTCCGAGGAAACCATTTGGATGTTTTATGGAAAGATGGTGATAACAGATACTTACAATTCTTCAAAAATCTGATAAACTTAGAGGAATTAGACATCTCTTCAAATTCTCTGAGTTTTTTGCCTCCTGGAGTTTTTGATGGTATGCCTCCAAATCTAAAGACTCTCTTTTTGGTCAAAAATGGGCTCAAGTCTTTCAATTGGGGGAGACTCCAGTATCTGAAGAATCTAGAGACTTTGGACCTCAGCTACAACCAACTGAAGACTGTCCCTGAGAGATTATCCAACTGTTCCAGAAGCCTCAAGAAACTAATTCTTCACAATAATCAAATCAGGCATCTGACAAAGTATTTTCTACAAGATGCTTTCCAATTGCGATATTTGGACCTCAGCTCAAATAAAATCCAGATTATCCAAAAGACTAGCTTTCCAGAAAATGTCCTCAACAATCTGAAGATGTTGCTTTTGCACCATAATCGATTTCTGTGCACCTGTGATGCTGTGTGGTTTGTCTGGTGGGTTAACCATACAGAGGTTACTATTCCTCACTTGGCCACAGATGTGATTTGTATGGGGCCAGGAGCACACAAAGGCCAAAGTGTGGTCTCTCTGGATCTTTATACCTGTGAGTTAGATCTGACTAACTTGATTCTGTTCTCACTTTCCATATCGGCAGCTCTCTTTTTGATGGTGGTTATGACAGCAAGCCACCTCTATTTCTGGGATGTGTGGTATAGTTACCATTTCTGTAAGGCCAAAGTAAAGGGATATCAACGTCTAGTATCACCAGAATCTTGCTATGATGCTTTTATTGTGTATGACACTAAAGACCTAGCAGTGACAGAATGGGTTTTGGATGAGCTGGTGGCAAAATTGGAAGACCCAACAGAAAAACATTTTAATTTATGTCTTGAAGAAAGGGACTGGTTACCAGGGCAGCCAGTTCTGGAAAACCTTTCCCAAAGCATACAGCTTAGCAAAAAGACAGTGTTTGTGATGACGGACAAGTATGCAAAGACTGAGAATTTTAAGATAGCATTTTACTTGTCTCATCAGAGGCTCATGGATGAAAAAGTAGATGTAATTATCTTAATATTTCTTGAGAAGCCCCTCAAGAAGTCCAAGTTCCTCCAGCTCCGGAAGAGGCTCTGTGGAAGTTCTGTCCTAGAGTGGCCAAAAAACCCACAGGCTCACCCATACTTCTGGCAGTGTCTGAAAAATGCCCTGGCCACAGACAATCATGTGACCTATAGCCGGGTGTTCAAAGAGACAGTCTAGCTCTTCTTTGCAAAATGTGACGACCTAACTTAAAGAGAAGCTTGACTGCCTAAATTTTCTCAAAGATGTCTCACCAAGAATGTTCTCAGATTCTTCAAGACTTTGGGTTTCCAATATCAGAGAGGCAAATTTCAATCACCACTGCATGACAAAGTAATTGGGAAAGGTGGATTTATATAATGCATTGAGTCAACTTTCTTATCTCTCTATTTCTCCATTGATACCTGAGTCTTTCCCTTCTGCTCTGGAATAAAATACCACTGTGAAAAGGGTGTCAAGTAGAAGAGGTGGGACTCTGATTCTCTTGTAATTGTTATTATTAAATATACGTGTGATCATGAAATTGCGAAGAACTGCACTTCCACCCTTAAGAAGTACTGGTATGTATATAAATAGGGAGAAAATGCTCAAGGTCTGTCTATATGATAGCAAAATGTACCAGAGTTAGTGAAATAAAAACCCAGTTAACTCCTCAACTAATTGCTTCAGTGTCATCAAGGACCCCCATCTGAGCAGACCAATTGTTGGTACTTGACAGGTGGTTGCTGCTTGTGTGCCACTCTCTCTTTTCCCTTGAGCCTTTTGCCAGGCTCCATGGGGAAATAGTGAGCAACATCTTTACCATTGATGGGCATACTTACAAATGAAAAATAAAAATTATCTGCTTTCATACGGTGTCGCTCTTTACCTTGGATGTTAATTTACTTGCTTAAATGTTGTATAGACTGAATGTTTGTTCCCTCTAAATTCATATGTTGAAATCCTAACCCCCAATGTGATGGTATTAGGAAGTGGGGCCTTTGGGAGGTGATAAGGTCCTGAGAGAGGAGTCTTCATGATGGCACTAGTGCCCTTATAAAAAGAAGCCATAGGGTTTCCAGTCAAGATGGCACAGTAAGCAAAGTCTGTGTTTGCCTCCTTTCACAACCACATCAAAATCACAACTGAACTAAAAAACAACCATCATTGAAAATTGCCTAAAGTCTAGCTGAACAGAAGTCCCACAACTAAGGACACACAGAAGGGGTCACCTTGAGACTGGTAGGAGAGGCAGAGATGTATAATGGGCGGGTCCCACACCTGCATGTGGTGGTTGAGAATCAATGGTGACATCTCAGCTGAGGGGGTTCTCCTGGAGGAGTCAGGGGTCCCAGCCCCATACCAAGCTCTTCAGCCCAGGATTCTAGTGTCAGGAATAGAAGTTCCCACAACTTCTGGATGTGAAAACCAGCAAGGATTGTGACTGAGATGAAGGGCTGTAGGAGTTTCGGGCATTTTTCTTAAAGGTCCTATGCATGGACTTACCCACTGACAGATTCACTCGCTCTGAGTTCCAGCATAGGGATGGCAGTTCATACGTTGCCAGGGACATATAAGGAGGAATTGAATTTTCTGACTTCATGATGAAGGCTGGAGGGGTAGCTTTCTCCCAGACAGAAGTGCTGACAGAGGCTATTGTTCCTTTGGTTCTTTTGTTGAGCCCTGTCCCCCACCCAGCGTGCAGACACAGGCAGGTATCATATCTGAGTCTCCATTAATCTGGCTGATACTGGTCCCCAGCCCTGGTGATTCCCTGAGACCCTGCCTCACCCAAATTGGGGGCCACCCAAGCTGCTTCCAGTGGCTTTTCCATACAAACGGTCTGTCTTGGCTCATGCTGTGGACTTTTCTAAAATTTCTTATAGGTTCAGAAAACCCAAAGAAGCAACATCTGGCCTCAGCATGCCCCATACCTTTTGCTGAGCAGTCCCAAGCCTGGCACTAGTGACAGCTGGCCTTGTTTTGAGGCTTGAGGCTTGGCCTCTAGAGTTCAGCTGGCCTCTCTAAGCCCAGCATGGGTGGTGGCCATCTGCAGATTGCTTGGTGGCTCATGCCAGATGGCCCTGGGCAGGGCACAGGCTGTGGCTAAACCTGGCCTGTGGTGAGACCACATCCAATGACTATACACCCAAGGAGTAGACTGGGTAGGCACCAGAGCCCTGCTAAAGTGCATCCCGCTCTGTAGGGTCAGCCCTTGCACAACAGCTCCTCCACCATAATCACTAGCCAGTCCTCACAACCAATTAGCCTGAGGCCAATCTCTCCCATTGATGTGCAAACAGCAACCAAGTCTCAATTACAACAGTAGGATGCATACAACACATAACAAAGGACACACCTGAAGACCTGGCTCATGACCAGGGAGACTGCCACAGGACACCTACTACATAAGGCAACTCTACTAAGACCAGGAGACCTAGCAGGCCTATGTGATACATTGAAATGAACACAGAGGGCCAGCCAAAATGGGGATACAAAGAAATATGTTCTACATGAAAGAGCAGAATAAAGCTTCAAAAAAAGTAATAATAAAAGAATTAAACACAGTGGAGACAAGCAATCTACCAGACACAGAGTTTAAAACACTGGTTATAAAGATGCTCGATGAACTTAAGGAAAGAGTAGATGAACTAAGTGAGAACTTTAACAAAGAGAAAACAGAAAAAAGAACCAGTAAGAGATTAAAAATACAATAATTGAAATGAAGAATACCTTAGGATGAATCAGCAGTAGATTAGATGAAGCAGAGGATTGAATCAATGATTAGAAGATAATGTAGCAGAAAATACCCAGAAAACAGCAACAAGAAAAATAATTAAAAAAAAAAAAAGAATAGTTTAAGGGGCCTCTGGAACAACATGAAGTGTGTACCAACAGTTGCGTCATAGGAGTACCAAAAGAAGAGAGAGAGCAAAGAATTGAAAACCTATTTGAAAAAATAATGATGAAAAAATTTCCTGACCTGGTGAGGGAAATAGAAATACAAGCCCAGGAAGCACAAAGAGTCCCAAACAAGATCAACCCAAAGAGGCCCACACCAAAACACATCATAATTAAATGCCAAAGGGTAAAGCCAGAGAGATAATCTTAAAAGCAGCAAGAGAAAAGCAATTAGTTACCTACAAGGGAGCTCCCACAAGACCATCAGCTGATTTCTCAACAGAAACTTTATAGGCCAGAAGGGATTGACAGGAAATATTCAAAGTGATAGAAAGCAAGGGCCTACAACCAAGATTACCCACAAAGCCATTATTTAAAATCAAAGGACAAAGAGCTTCCCAGACAAGAAAAAGCTAAAGGATTTCATCACCACCAAACCAGTATTACATAAAATGTTAGAGGAACTTCTTTAAGAAAGGAAAGAAAAAAACGATTAAAAAGATTAATAACAAAATGGCAAAAACTACATATCTATCAATAATTACTTTAGATATAAACAGGTTAAATGCTCCAATCAAAAGACTGGATGGCTGAATAGATGAGAAAACAAGACCCTTATGTATGCTGCCTATAAGAAACTCACTTCAGAACAAAAGACACACAGACTGAAAGTAAAGGGATAGAGAAAGGTATGTCATGAAAATGGAAACAAACAGAAAAGCTGTGGTAGCAATACTTATATCAGACAAAATAGACTTTTAAATAAAGGCTATAACAAAAGACAAAGTAGGACCCAGTAATCCCACTTCTGGGTATTTATCTGAAAAAAAACAAAACACTACTTTGAAAGGAAATGTGAATCCATATATTCATTGCAGCATTATTTATAATAGTCAAGATATGGAGGCCCCTTGAGTGTCCATCAATGAATGAATGAATGAATAAAGAAGAGGTAGTATGTGTATGTGTGTGTGTCTGAGTAATATTCCATTATATATATATATATATATATATATATATATATATATATATATATAATATAAATATAATGAAATGTTACTCAGCCCTAAAAAAATAATAAAATCTTGCCATCTGCAACAACAAGAATTGATGTAGAGGGGATTATGCTGAGCAGAGTCAGACAGAGAAAGATAAATGCCATATGATTTCACTTACACGTGGAATATAAAGAACAAAATAGACACAATGGAAGAAACTTATAGATACAGAGAACATTGTGATGGTGGCCAGATGGGAGGGTGCTTGGGGGAGGGCAGTAGATGAAAAGGTAAAGAAGGATTAAGAAGTATAGATTGGTGGTTACAAAGTAGTCATAAGGATATAAAGTGTAGCATGGAGAATACCGTCAGTAATATTGCAATAAGTATGTATAGTGCCAAGTGGGTACTGGAAATATTGGGGTGATCACTTTGTAAGTTACATAAATGTCTAATCACTATATTATACACCTGAAACTAATATAATATTGTATGCCAACTGTAATTGAAAAATAAAAATTGTCAAAAAGAAGAGGAGAGAGGAGGAGGAGGAGGGGCCAGAGAACTAGCTTGCTGTCTTCCCTCCATGTGTAGATACAAAGAGACATGAACAGTCCACAGTCCAGAAAGAGGGCCCCAGCAAAATCAGACCAGACTGGTGCCCTGAGCTTGGATTTCCACTCTCCAGAAAGAACTATAAGAAATAAATGTTTGTTGTTTAAGTCACATGGTTTATGGTATTTTATTATGGCAGTCCAAGCTGACTAAGACAAATATTTTTTATCTGCATTGCAAAGTACTGTGTCTAGGGTAAAATTGTCTCATTTAATGATTTTTCAAACTGCTTTGTTAACTAATACCATGTTTTTATAAGTATCTGCAACCTCGAACCACCGACAATAGATGGTTCTGATAATGAACCCAAAAGCATGTATTTATTTATAGTTAATCAGGCAGGGATGACATTGATATGGATTCCTTTAAATTTGAAGGTAGAGGAATGGGGGACTTTAACTCTGAGAAATCTTCAGTCTTAAACTTCAACTTTATGACTCAAAAACCACAGAAAGGTCCAAGATAGTCTGAAGACACATATTTTCAACTGGGTTGAAATTCATGATTTCATTGATTGCAAGATATTGCATTTTCCTCATACACGGAAATTCCATGCCAAAGGGTTAAGTATTTTTGGAAATACATAGTCTGTGAATTATTTCCAAAGGACATATAATCATTTACTAAGAGTCACAGATTCTGAAATTAATCTCCAGAATGAACAGAGAGATAATTAAATTGCCAGAGTCAACGATTTGACTACTTCTGTAAGATGTATTGTATTTAATAGATGCCTTTCTTCTTCAGTGAAAACAAAGACAATGTCATAGAAAATGTCATCATAAATTTTCTTTCATTAAGACTCAAATACATAAAGTTTAAACTATTTCAGCGATTTATAAACCATTAGGCACTTGAAGGCAACTTAAACCTCTTCTGAAATGTATCGAGAGGAAGGGAAAATGAAAATAATGCAACTCAGAAACCGCATTATATTTCGACATGAGGTTACAAGTACAGTGGTTTATTGTAAGAAACAACCAAAAGCACATCAACAGATGGTTTTAGTTTTAATTCCTTTGTAATCTTGACAAGTCACTCTTTTAACCTTCTGAAGGCCCTCTGCGGAGTTCTGTGTGACTAGAGCCATTTATAAATGGCTCGGATCAAAAGCCATCAACTCAGGCAACCAGAGAAGTATGACTGTCAGGTGCTCTGCAAAGCTCTGAATGTCCTGCTTCTTCTCTTACCTGCCTCTTGTTGGCTCTGCTCTGGAAGGGACCCCCAATTCCCCGTAATCCCACTTCACCATCAAGGCTTGATCCCCAGAACCTGGCCAGGGTACAGCAAGACTTGGGCATTTGTAGTATTCAAGACAACAGAGGCACTAGGCAGAGCAAATGTTATGGCTGATAAAAAGGCAAAGCAAGTCTCTGCTGTCTGTAGAGGAGAGGGAGGATGAGTCTGATCATAGGTAGCCCAGCCCTGAGTTAGGTTCTCTTACCACCATCCTGACGTCTACTTCCAGCTCTACCTGTCTGAACAGACTTAGGTCAAAATGGTCTCTTGTAACTTACTCTAATGTAGTCAGGGAATATAGAGTACATGAGGGGGTGATAGTAACTTGAGAACCTGAGCATCTTGTTTCCCAGTCTCCAAGGAAACTGTAATGAGTATAGCAAAAACATACACTCTTCTTTCTTGTAAGGCTATAACCCACCCCCATAAAACATGCTTCTTATTTACTTCCTCATTCTCACCCAAAGCAGGTTGCACATCCTGCGTGATATTGGTGGCCCAATTTTTAAACAGGGGTGGGGATAAGATTTGGTTTGTCCTCCACCCCTTCTGCAAATGCTAAACTGAGTAGAAAACACTGGTTGTGGGGTGCACTTAATTGACGGGCCCTGGGAGCGCACCCCTACTTGGAGCTTTGGGGTGCCAGGCCTCAGAAGCAGTTAGTAATGGGACTCACCACCAGTCACATCTGCTGGAAGATTGAACCCTTGGCCCTAAGAAACACTGGTAACTGTCTATATCTTCTGAAGTACAAATAGAAGTGTGGGAGGAAAATGATCAAGGAATACAACTGAGGGGGACTCAGAAGGCAATGTGCTCAGAACACCAGGACCAAAATTGATCCAGTTCTCTGCATTACTGTAATGAAGGAGAACATGAGACCAACCCAGTGACCAATCAACCGACATAGTGATGGGGAAGAATTAAAGAGAGAGAAAAAGTCTCAAGATCAGATGATGAGAGGATGTGGAAAAAGGCCTGGTGACATAGAGGCCATACATACAATGAAATTACAAAAGGGCACTCTCACACAGTTTTAGGTTTTATATCTTTTCCTTCTTGGTTTGCTCTCCCCTCCTCAGTTTCCTTTTTGGCTCAGATGCCTATGGCAAATCTCGTATAATGCACAGAAAGGAAAAAAGAGTTGTGGCAGGTGGAGTCTTCTGTTTGGAAGCAGTGGTTTTGCGTGTACTTTTGGTTTAAAACTGACCTCTTTTCCACACACACAAAGTCAGTCCCCACCTGCTTCAGCTCGGTGAAATCTTCCCGGGGTGACCCTGGCTGGACTGTCTGCTACATTCAAAATCATATTCTTTGTACTTACCTCAACTTTCAAGCACATGAGTCAAGAAACTGCCTAAGACCCGATGTGCTGCCTTGAAGATGATTCTAATCTTGACTGAGGAGGTTTGAGTCTTAGTGTCTCACAATGAGGAATGGTCTGGTAGGATCTGGAAGGGAAGAGGAAGTCCTGGCAGACTTGTGGCCATTTCACACATCCCTAGAGCCCTCCAGTGCACAGGGCAAGGTGGTCAGTTGCCTCTACACAAAGAAAATGGTTCTCAATATTATCCTGGCCAGTGACAACCCCCGAGGCTAAGGCTGGACAGAGACAGCCGACCAGGACGCCACACTTGTATGAAACACATGTCTGTTTCACTCTTCACTGGCCAAGGAGATACAATGGGTCCTAGATTCCGGGGGCTTTCATAATACAGAATTGTGCAAGTTGACATCTTGACAACAGAAGTTTGAAGTTACGTCTCCATGAACCCATATCTGGGACCCATTGTCCAGGGGGCCCACACTGTTAAGAAGAATGTTTGGGCTGTCTTGGAAGTTAGTATTAGACTGCTATCTCACAGCCACTCCTGGAACAGTGGGTAACATTCCTGGGCCATGTCCACAATGAGCCCCACAAAGCAGGACTTTGTAACCAGATGATATGCATCTCTCTCTCTGATGTCTACATTCCCCATGATTTGTTGCCTTTCGATTGAAACATAATTGAAATACCCAGTTCATTTATGACCTTCAGGGCTCGTTTTAACACCTTGTTCTTGTCCATTAACACATCATGATGGATTAATTTGTGAGATGATCAATTCTCCAGAAAAGGCCACCCAAGTAAACAGGACACAGGAAATATGTTCTGAATAGCGAGGATGGATTTTAAAACAATCACAAGTTTGGCTCCTACTCATGAGTACAGACCCCCAAAAGGAATGACTGGAAGGAGAGAGTGAGGAGGGTCTTAGAGAGAATGGTGAACAA
The DNA here is from genome assembly GCA_030015415.1 of Cynopterus sphinx. NCBI lineage: Eukaryota > Metazoa > Chordata > Mammalia > Chiroptera > Pteropodidae > Cynopterus > Cynopterus sphinx. The sequence continues at coordinate 4,699,029 of CM057388.1, forward strand.
TAAAGTCACTGGTACCTGGACAGTGTTATTGAATAGAGTGTGGAAGGAAGCCACATTTATTAGGCAGCAAATGCAAATTAAATGCTTAATTTATTCCATTAAATCTTCACATCACCTCTTTGAGGCTGGTATTGGGAGCTCCATCCCAAAGATAATGGGTCAACTCACAGTTGAAGGTAGGATCAGGGAGGTCAAGGCAAGTTCCCAAGGTCACAGAGGAAGTAATTGGCCCTACCCCAAACTGACCCTGCTGTGTCCACCCAGTCCAAATGCTTCTCCAGTTTTACTGGAGACCAGAATCACCTAGGGAGCTGGAAAATCATGTGGATTCCAGGCCCCCCACACCAGAGATCCTGGTCCTGAAGCCCAGGAATCTGCATTTCTGGAACTAGCTGCTTCTGAAGCAGCCTGTCAGCAGAGACCAGCTTGAGAAGTGACACATCTTTCTTGGGGTACCAGGGACTACTAATACAAGAGTCACTTTAGCAAGGAAAGCCCGGCCCCCCCAATAGTGCTCAATTTCTCTTCCCCTTTCTGTCTATAACCTTCTCCTTGAGAGTGGAGCTGCCCTTCAACTCAAATTCCTTCCCACTTGGCACTCATGTGAGAGGAGTATAATTTAACAGTATAAGACTGGCAGTTCTGTTCAGGGCTAAAATGTGAAAATGACTTGGACAAGTACACTGGTTGGCTTTAGGCAGACATAGGGGCAGGTGGCCAACTGATTCATAGTCCCATTCCCCTAAGTCCTACTTACATATCTGGTTTAAAGGATGTCTTTAGTGTAATTTTCCTAGTGTCTGAATTAAATTTTAACTGTGGTTCTATGTATATGGAGCATAGTACCACCTAGTGGAACCTTGTGGATATTGATGTTCTGCTATGGAGACCCTTGGCTGAGTCTCCAAATGGGTATGGGGAGAAATACAAAAATAGATATAGTCACCTTTTAAAAAGTGTGTTTGTAGCTATTTTATTATATACCCCGTGTATCGATACAGATATAAGTATGAGTGTATGTTAAATGCTGTTTATTGATGAGAAGGCAATATAAAAAATGGCTGAAGACTATACACTATCAAATCTTTGTTTCCATCATTTATTTCCATTGCTTTTGTTTGGTGTCTCAATTGACCTGGCCATGCATTTTCCTGTGTATGTGCACATATAGATGACAAACCCAAGTTAACTAAGCAAGCAGCCCTCTTTTCCTTATGACATATGACACATGACACACTTCTTTTCATAGAACATGGCCCCCAAGGTTAAACTGTGGTTTAAGTAGCAATGGAATCTTTCTTAGTCTCTGTCTCTGTCTCTGTCTCTGTCTCTCTCTTTCTCTCTCTCTCTCTCTCTCATTCTCTCTCATAAGCCGGGTTTGAGGGTTAGAAAGGTTTTTCGTCCTACTTGACCATGAGTTCATGAAAACTGTCACTGGATGAGAATGATGCTTGAGTGTTTCCTGCCTGCTCCCTACAAAGTTAAGCAAGTCAGAGATGATGGAATGCTCACTTGCTGAACTACACACACACACACACACACACACACACACACACACATACATACACACACACACATACACACATATACATTCCACATACAGTGAATGTTTTTTATCTTTTTCTTTTAGCCTACAGTATCTGAGAATTTTCTCCTAACCATTTCTGCTTTGTATAAAGGTTTTGCTCAACGTTTTATGCATTAAATTTATATTTAAAATATTTTTTATTTAAAGAGTGACACTCATTTTGTTAGCTCTTCCATTCATTTCATATTCTCAGTCACTGCTTGGTCTACTCTTGTTTTCTTTGGATTTAAGCCTATCGAACTTTCCAGAAATGTCTCAGATACCCAGAGCTCATCATTGTAGGCTTTTTTAAAAAATATTTTTCTTTTCCATAATATTCTTTCTACCATGAGAACATTGAGCATTTCCTGCTTAAAACTTATCTGAGGAAAGTCCCTTTTTGTTAATCCAAGTTCCCATGTTCCCATAGTTCTGCTTTTTCTTATGATCCAGCGAGAAGAAAATCCATGAAGTATTGCCAAATGTTGGTTTGCATAAAGCTTTGTGATGGTCTTAACCGGTAAGAATCAGAATTGTGTTCTTCCTGTTCTTACTCATCCCCTCTTCTCCTGATAGTATAATTGGTCTCCATTTTCACACATGAGTTTATATTTGTCCTGATATAGCCTGTTTTCATAAATTTTCATCTTAAAACTCTGTTGAGAGAGACTTATCAAGGTTTATATATAAAAGTATAAAGTGCTTTCTTCCAAGAATGTGATGGGCAGAGTTTAGCTCTCCCTAAGAAAAAAAGGAACAAGTCCCCATTCTTCTCCATTTCAGGAATTAATGTCAAAACGTAAAGAGAAGAAAAATCCCTCTAAAGAACACTTCTGAATCAACAATAAATGAGTAGGATCTCAATCAAATGATCGCTATCAACAAATTAGTCTGCAAAACATCTTGCCATGCTTGGTTTCCTGAAATGAGGAAGGCTCTTCTATTTAGAGCCAAAAACTAAAACTTAAGACTTTCCATTCTCATGCATCGACCTTACAGGAAATAGAAAGTCCTTACCTTCAGGGGCACTAAGGTATCATTTCTAAGACTCATCAATATTGATTGGATTCCATAATTTCCTTTAACCATTTATAAGATAGTATAGAGTGTAGACATGAAATTCGTATTCTGCATTATGTAGATGCAGTATTTAGAAGCTGTCAATTGTATTCATTCATTTATTCATTCATTTATGCATTTATTCATTCATTAATTTTATTCAGTCAGTCAGTAAATATTAATTGTATGCTCACCAGGGACCAGGCATGGTGCTAGGGGCTCAGGAGACACTGGTAAGCAGTAATAGAAGTGTTCCCTGTTCTCTCAGACCTTATTCAGAAACCATTAATCAGATTATCACATTGAGGGAGACCAAAGTGCTTTGAAGGAAAGGAAGAGTGTACTATAAGATTATATAATTCTTGTTACAACTCAGAGAACTGAGTCAAATTGGAAAGTGGGAGGGGCAGGCTGGCTAAGGAAGGCCACTCGAGCTGAGATGCAAAAAAATGAGTTAACTGAACAAGAAAAACAAAAAGAGGACCATATATGGGGCTAGGAAATCATGAGTGAGGCTTAGTCATATTCAATTTGTGAGGTTTCCAGTACCCAAATGGGAGATGCTGACTTAGCAGTTGGCTATCGTCTATGGAGCTCAAAGAAGAGAGCTAAGTTAGAGCTGTGTAGTTGAAGTCTTCTGTGGCACTGACAGTCATGGATACTGCGGACAGGGATGATGTAGCCTAGGGCCTTGCTACTCAAACTGTGATCCGTGGACCAGTAACATCGGGATCTCTTGGGAGTTCATTGGAAATGTGAAATCTTGGGCCTTCTTCATACCTGCTAAATCGGAATCTGAATTTTAACCAGAGACTCAGGTAATCCCTAGGCTTCAGAAGGACTGCCCTAGGGTAGAATTTCTCATCCTCAGCACTGTTGACTTTTGGGGGCAGAATATTCTTTGTTGGGGCTAGGAGCAGAGCTGTGGGGGCATGGAGAGCTGTCCTGAGCATTGTAGGATGTTTAGCAGCATCCCTGGCCTCTACCCACTAGATGCCGGGGACATCTGCCCCCAAGTTGTGACAACCAAAATTCATGCCAAATGTCCCTTAGGGGACAATATACAATGCCTCCTAGTTGAGAACCTAATTGAGGGTATGGAGTAAAAGGAAAAGATAGGAATGGAGCTTTGAATAGTTTGAACCTTTCACAGCTGGTAGAAGATAAGCCTGAAAAGGAAAATGAGAAGGAGACAGAGGTAGAAGAAAAGCCAGGGGAGCAGTGTCTAAAAAGTCCAGGAAGCAAGGATGATGAGGACCATGTCTCATGCTGTGGAGATGAAGAAGAGGATTACAAAGTATCCATTTAATTTAGAGAAATGAAAGTTCCTGGGGATCTGAGAATGAGTTTTGTTGGCAGGGGGGAAGGCTAAATTCAGAGCATACAAGGTTGGGAGGTGCGGAACCCCAGTCAGTGTATAGAGTTCCTGTTACACAGTGTGGCCCCCCAGACTGGCATTATCAGCACTCTCTGGGAATTTCAAATGCAGAACCTCGGTCCCTCCCCCGACCTACTGAATCAGAATCTTCATGTGAGAAAACGCCCAAGGTTCCTAGGTGATTCCTATGCACATTAGAATTTGAGAAACACTGCTAATAGGTAAGTCTTTAAACTAGTTTGGTAGCTGAGGAGATGAGACCTATATACAACTGATTTGGTACCGGTGACTGCCTTAAATATAATTACCTTCTACAAATATATTTAAAAGAACCACATATGGTTGAACATTGTAGACATTCAAATAGAAAAATGTGCAATTTACAAACTCATAAGTCAGAACTAGGGTTGTACCTTTATTTTCAAGCTACTCAATGGATTCACAATGTCATGATTTTATTAAAGTCAAGTACAATTGTTACTTCATATTTTTATCCAAGCATTTAGTGCCCATGAGCAAATGAAAATGTTACAACTAATTGGATTTCATTTAAGAAACATAACAAGTATGATTTAGTGTAAAGAGAATCTTAATTGTTTCTAGTAATTGTTTTTTTTTTTTTATGCCGGTGGGCATTCAGTGGATATATATCACTCTAGGCTACTGATTTTCATTTTTTTCTTTCCCCCCCAACTTTATTGAGGTATAATTGGCAGATAAAATTATGTATATTTAAGGTGTGCAACATGATGGTTTCATATACATACACGTCATGAAATGATGACCACAATCTAGTTAATTAATGCATCCGATATAGTTACCATTCTTGGGGGAGGGGTGAGAATACTTAAGATCTACTATCTTATCATCTTTCAAGTATATGATAGAATATTATTAACTATAATCATCATGTCATACTTTAGATCCTCAGAATTTCTTCATTTTATAACTGAAAGTTTGTACCCTTGGGCCAACATCTTCCCATTTTCCTCAGCACTTTCCCCCAGCTCCTATTAACTACCATTCTACTCTCTGGTTCTATGAGTTTGACTTTTTTAGATTCCACATATAAGTGAGATCGTACAGTATTTCTCTTTGTTTGACTTATTTCGCTTAACATAATGTCCTCTAGTTTCATCCATGTTGTTGCTAATGGCAGCATTTTCTTCTTTTTATGGTTGAATAATATTTCATTATATATACATATAATCACATTATTTATTTATTCATTCATTTATTAATAGACACTTAGGTTGTTTCCATATATCTTGGCTATTGTGAATAATGCTGCAATAGTGCATCTGTCTCTACGTGATCTGGATTTCATTTCTTTTGGAAATATAACCTATACTGAGATTGCTGGATCATATGATAGTTCTGGTCGTAATTTTTTGAGGAGACTCCATACTGTTCCATACTGTTTTCCCTGATGTCTGTGTCAACTCACACCCCCAGTAACAATGCAACAGGGTTCTCTTTTCTCCACATCCTCACCAACACTTGTTATCTCTTATCTTTTTGATAATGGTCCATCCTAACAGGCGGAAGGTGATATCTCATTGTGTTTTTGATTTACATTTCTCTGATGAGTAGCAATGTCTAGCACCTTTTTATATATTTGCTGGCTATTTGTACGTCTTGTTCGGAAAAATGTCTATTCAGTTCTTGTGCCCATTTTTTATTTGGGTTTTTGGTTGTTTTGTTTGTTTTTGCTATTAAGCTGTATGAGTTCCTTATATATTTTGGCTATTAATCTGAAATCAGATATGTGGTTTGAAGGTATTTTCCCCCATTCAGTAGGTTTCCCTTTGCTGTGCAGAAGCTAAAAAGTGCAATGTAGTTCCACTTGTTCATTTTTGCTTTTGTTGCCTGTGCTTTTGGTATCAGATTAAAACAAACAAAACAAAACAAAACACCATCATTGGGAAGACCAATATGAAGGAGCTTTTTTCCTGTTTTCTTCAAGAATTTTTATGATTACAGGTCTTACATTTGTCTTTAATCCATGCAAACACACAGGTGTAAGAAAGCTCTGTCCCATCAAGAACAAGGGTTGCAACCACAGAGAATCTTGGGCTGAGAATAAAACCAGGCTATCCCAGAAAGGAAAAAAATATTTACTGTGAGACAGTCTCAGAGATTCAGAGAGCAACTCTCTCACCTTCTACAGTAGTTCTTAATCTTGGTTGAACTTTGAAATTACCTGGGGAGCTTTAAACATCCCCATGCCTAGGCCCCACTCATGCAGATTCTGATTAAATTGGTCTGGGGTATATATAGCCTGGGTTTGGGGATTTTTAAAGCTCACAGGTGATTCCAATATGCAGGCAACATTGAGAATCACCGCTTTAGACTCATGGCTCTATTGAAAGTTCTTCTCAGGCTTGAGCATGTGTGAACGTCACCTGAGGGGCTTGTTAAAACTCAGATTCTGACTCAGTAGGTCTGGAATTGGAGCTTTAGGGTTTGCATCTTTAACAAGGGGGGCCCAGGGGATGCTGAAGCTGCTGAAGGATGCTGAACCACACTTTGAGAACTTTTGCTCTACTGAGCGGTTCTTAGCCTTTGGGGGCTTCATTGGCCCTGCCCTGAGCTCCTGGGTCAATATATTTGAGTCCTGACAGCTGCATTTTCAATAAGAACCAGATGATCCACAGGCAAGTGATCTAAACACAAATCTTTGCAAAACCCTGCCCTAGACACAATTTATATTTCTATCGTTAGGTACTGAGAGGCAGAGTACTCTTTGAGATGTCATGTCTTTTCCTTTGTTCGCATTCAAGACTACCTCAGGCTCTGTGCGCATTGCTTTAGGGACATGTGCGGGGTAAGTTACTTGGATTTTATCTTTTACAGACCTAATGGGGTCACAGGGGTGTTTGTGGAGGTAACCTTGCTTAAAGACAGCTGGGTCTCCAGGAAGGGCAAAGCCACACATTTTGGAGAGAGAAGTAAGGAGGGAAGGGAAGAACAGCAATAGGAAGGCTGTGGAGGTCTGTTGGTTCTGAGACGAGAGGGAACCTGCCAGCTTTATGTGGAAAGTAATTAAGGAATGGATTGTGCATGCATGAGTGCGCGCGCGTTGATGGGTCTGCAGCTTCAGAAAGTCCGAAATACTGGGCGGGGAGCGCCACCTGGTGGCAGGATGATTATTAACTCCTTTGCCCTGGGCTTGATCTTCTGGAAGTAATTTCTGATACCGAACGCGTTTCTGAAGTTCCTTGGGGTGCGGGTGAAGAAAGAAAACAACAAAAGTCTTTATCTCCAACTCTAAAAGCCCCATTTTGAGGTATATGGAGATTAGGGAAAGAGGTTTAAAGGAAAAGAGGAAAGAAAGCACGTTGGGTTGAGGGGAGAGGAGAGGGGCCCTCGGGATTGTGAGGAATCAAATAAAGACTTCATGGGGTCTCCCTCTCTATACCGAGCCCTGGGCCTCCAACCTCACACATTGTTCTTGTGCTTTCAGAGTACCCTCGTGTATTTGATTTGTGTAGCTGTCCCCAAAATCTTCCCTCACATTTTCAGACTCTGATATTGATCCCTCCCTCCCCCTCAGGCACTCTCTCCCCAGGAAACAGCATCACAAAGCCCTCCTACATCACAAAGAATTTGGAAGGCCTCAATTGCACCTCTCCAAATCCCCTCCCCTCAACATCAAAATATGTTTTATGTCACCATCCTCTGCACCATCTCACAAAATCAAGATTCTTACCCCAAAGAGCATATCCACCAAGAAGCCTATCCTATTCCACAAGGAGAGGTGGCTCTCCTGTGGATGTCTCTTCCTCTTTGAAAGTTAAAACCCCATCCAACCCTGCTCTTGGATCACACAGTTTTGCCTACTTGGAATATACCTAATCTGTTTCATAGTTACTCTCGTCCACTGCTAGTGTTTCTCCTCATGAGAACACACTTCTTTTAAAATTATTTTCCCTCAAAAGATGTTTGTCATAGCATTGTTTATGATTGCAAAAATTTAGGGCAAACAATCAATAGGAGATTCATTAAATAAAACATTACATCCATACAATGTATACAAAATAGCCATTAAAAAAAAGAATAAGACAGGATCTACATATCCAAAACAGTGCTAGGTAGAAAAAATGGTGCAGAATAGGACATACTGACTGATTCCACTTTTATCAAGAATTCTGTTTGTAATTGTATGTTAATAATGGTTACTTTGAAGAGTGGAATTTGGAGGGCTTTCATCTTATATGTTATAAGGTCCTGCATTTGAATGTTTAGAACTATATAATATTATAATCAGAAAAAGATTACACGTAAAAAACTTCCCTTAAGTCTACCAATACTATACTTTGTGACTCCCTTTCATTTTCACCATCATTTTACTACTGATAAGTGCACAGGATTGAGCTGGATGAATAAAACAGCCCTAGGATTCAAAAGGTTGACGGTCTGCTAGAAAATATAAGATGGGGTCATCAAAATATAATCCAGGGCAAAATGTGACAAGTTTAGTAGAGCTTTTGGTTCAATTTGGGCAAATTACTGAACCTTTGCAAGCCTGCTTCCTTTTCTAAAAACAGAGATTATCAGAACCACCAAAGATAAGTGTGAAATGTTTACAGGTAGAGCCTTAGATGGGTGCCTGACACAGGGGAGGTCAAATGCCACAAGAGGCATAGAGGAGCCTGGGAACCTAGAGCTCACATCTGCTGGGTGGACCTGGCAAATTGGATGTCAGTTGAGAAGGACAGGATGCTAACAGCTGTGCCCCAAATACTCATGACCAAAAGACTCCGACCAGATGACAGAATGCAAGCTCCTGCGATTTGCAAAGGCGGGTTGAACAGAGATCTCTTTAGGAAGCATGGGGAAGACTTCAGAGTAGGCAACAGCTTAAGGCATTCTCAAGGAGCAAAGGCTAGTCATGTCAACTGAAGGGCAGGAATGAGGTCCAAAAATATTATGAGGAAAAGTTGGAAAAAAAATGGATCTACACTGCAGGGAAACTTGCATCCCAGCTCATGGCTCTTGCTTAGAGTGGTAATGTAAGCCAAGATAATGGTATTCAGTAGAGTCATTCAAGAAAGTTAATCCCAAAGTCTTGGGGTTGGTGCTTAGTTAAGGATGAGCATGTCTGATCTCATACCTCACTACGATTTAACCTCATATAAACTGACTTTTCTACCACACTGTCAAAACTACTCTCTTGAATGCCACCAGTAACCTTCTCTTTGCAAAGTAAGTGACTTTTTATAGGTCCCCGTGATCCTTTCTATTGTTGGAATATTGGATAGTGGTCAGGAGTATAACACTGGAGCCAAAGTAACCTGACTGTTTTAACCTCTCTGGGCTTTAGTTTCCTCCCATGAAAAATGGGAATAACCACAGTCCCTCCATCTTAGAGTTCCTGGGAGAGATAAATAAGTTAATAAAGGAAATGCCTGGCCAGCTCTACCTTAAGGGTCAGCTGTGGCTATGCAACACTTCCTTTCTTCTCCTCCCACTCTCCTTTCTTCTCTCTCCCTCCCTCCCTCCCTTTATTCCCAAAACAATTACTGAGCTTCTATCCCACAGCCACTGGGCTGGATGCATTGGAATCAAATGCTAAAGTGTCTGCCCTCAAGGAGCCCCAGTCCAGAGTGGGGCACACACCAGTCAATAAGAGTTTTGAAAGAGGGAAGCAGAGGATAACTTGGCCCTTGGGGAGGATAAAGCTGGAGGCCCAATTTAGCCAGGAGTGGGGCTGGTTCAAACTAGGCATCTCAGAGTTGATGAAGTCCAAACTCAGTTTTGGAGGAATCATAAGAGGTAGCCAAGTTTTGGCAGAGAGGTCATATGGGGACCATGTGAGCATGTGCCCAGAGGTGTGCATGAGTTAGATTTGGAAGGGGAAATGCAAGTGGCTTTTAAAGACTGGAGTGCTAGGACAGAAGGCGGACTTGATTTTTGAAGAGCTGGGAAGGGAGTTAGAACTCAGAGCTCGTCAGAAAGTGTCTTGTTTGTACTCTTAAGAAAGTTAGAATTTATCCTGAAGGCAATAGGAAATCTGAAAAATTTTTGTAAGGGGATGTGGGGTGGGGTGAAGTGGTGGAGAGGTGTTGAGAGCGGAATTCTAGAAAAATCAGCTTCTTCCCCCTAATCTTTGCCATACTGTTGAGTTCTGATTTTTCCCTTCCTCAGATTACTCTTCCTTTGGCTCCTTTGACAGCTCTACTTCCACCATCCACATTCAACAGTGAATTTTCATAGTAATTATTGTAGGCCAGGCCCTGTGCAAGGAAGTAGGACTACAGTGATGACCAAGATGGCCGTCTTCATTGTGTTTGTTGCTGTCTGAACACTTCATGAATGGTTACACCTTCTGTCTCTGTTCCTCTTTGGAAAAAGCTTGTTTTGTCTCTCTTTTGTTTTAAGCAAGGACATTCACATTTTATTCTACATATATTTGCATATATATATATATATATATATATATATACACATATACATATACATATACATATACATATAGAGAGAATCTTAACCTTTTTTATTTTACATAGTGTTGAGGTAAGACTTACCAAACCTATGGAGAATTTTTATGAGTTTATTTGAGCCAGACTGAAGACATATACCAGGGAGCAAGACCTCAAATGTTCCTGAGAGTAACAGTTCTGCAACTTCTTCTATATGTTTGAGATTGAGGTGACATAAGGAAGATTACATGAAGATGAGAGAAAGCAAGACAAAGATTGGATTACAGGACAGTTAACAAAATTGTGTGCTCTCTTGAGGGTTGATACCCCCTTCCAGGGGTATTACTTCTGGCATCTCAAGGATGGGTTAACCTGGATGCACAAGAACAATGGATGAGCCAGTTTAATACCTTTCACTAAAGAAGTTATAGGCCTGGGGTGTGACTACCCACTGGGACCTGCCCAATTAGGAATTTATAATCAGATCATCATCTGAGATTATTTTCCATAGAACCTTTTTTTATTCACAATAGTCATTTATTTTATTTTAAGAATTTAAATTAACCTTTTGTTTTACAATAGTTTTAGATTTACAGAAAAGTTACAAAGACAGAACAGAGTTCCTTTATACCCCTCACCCAGCTTTCTCTATTGTTAGCATCTATATTACAATGACAAATTTGTCACAATTAATGAACCAATATTGATATATTATTACCAATTAAATTCCATACTTTATTCAGTTTTCATTAGTTTTCCCTTAAAGTTTAGAATATCACATTACAAGTAGTTATCATGTCTCCTTAGGTTCCTATGAGCTGTGAGTCACTTGGATTTTTCTTGTTTTAGATGACCTTGACAGTTTCAAGAAGTACTAGTCACGTATTTTGTACCATGCCCCTCATTTTAGGCTTTTCTAATGACTGTCTCATGATTAGACTGGGTTTATGAAATTTGAAGAGGAAGATCCACAGAGGTCAAATGCCATTCTTGACATAACAGAGGTACCTGTTATTAGCAAAATTATTTTTATATTCATCTATCAGCATCTATATTAAGCTAAATATGGCTTCATACTGATGCCTCTAACCCCAGTGCCACATGGTTTATTCTAGCCTTCCCCCTTGTGTGAACTCTATTTTTGGCCAAGCGTTATTGTATCTTTGTAAAGACTTTCTGTTCCACTTGGGTGTTTAACCACTGATAAGGATGGCTAATGCTTAAAGTTTTACAAGCTATAAAAAAGATTACCATCTGACTGCAGACGTAATGGAACAATCACTTAGGTTAGTCTTGCTTCATCAACCATCTCATTCATGTGTGGCCCGTTAGTTCACACTGTCATCCACTGGTCCCTTCAACCTGACCTTGAAACACTCCCAGTCTCTCAGCAAATTTTCACTCTCTTCTCAGAGGCATTTCCCTCTATGATATTCTCAGTTGTCTCAGGCCCTCTTAGCCTTAATTCTTTATACTCCTTTCATGCCATGGTAGTGAAGAAAATTCGAGACACTACCTCTTCCCAAGATTTCAGATAGGGTAGGAAGAGGATGCTCTCTCTACTCCTGATTTCCAAAACTTATCTGGGGGTTCTAATTTTCCTCTACCCCTGAATTTACCACAGTACAACCCCCCTGACCAACACCCAATCAGCATCTCACTCTATTGTGCTTATCTCTGACCATCTCATCCTCTCCAGGATGGGTAAATTTAATATTGTCCAGGGAAAGGAAATATTGTTTTATGTGGGTTTTTTTTTTCGTGTGTTTCATGCATTTATAACTGGTCTACAGCTTTTGAAACAGCTCCCTTTTCCCCAGTTCTTCCAAGCTAACCATTCCCCCAAAGCAGTAACTACCTCCTAGCCCACGTCCCAATGTGGTGAGGGTGGAGGACACAGCCATCTTGAGTGGGTGCATTCCCATTGCTAAACACCTTCCAAGGCTTCTCTGCTGCATCAGTTGGTTTGGTCTGGGCACATCTATCAATACCTAAATTTGTTCTGGTGACTTGGAGCAGCAGGAATTAATGTCAGCATATATGCAGTCCATCCTGAAGAGATGATTACATGAGATTTTAACAAAAGAGATAGGGAGGAAAACAAAAGGTTGATGGTATCCAGAAAACCCACCCTCATCCTCTTCTCAAAATGCTGATTGAATATTCAATATGCTTAGCATTTCACTTAGGATATTAGTGAAGGGAGAAGTTGAGAGAACAGCAGAGTGGAAGTGCAGCGTGAGAGTTCCCACACTTTTTTCTACTTCTGTTGCACATTTGACCTTTGGCTTCAGTTTCTCCATCTGTATAATAACGGGGCCATATGAGCTCTTAAACTGCTATGGCTTTTTGGTGTGGTGTCTTGGTCCCTTATTTGGGAGACACTGACCTCAGGAAACATAGGAATGAGTTGCAACTGATGGAAAGACCCAGGTTTTCAGGTAATTGCTCTGCAGCCTGGTTCTGACCCAAAAAGGGAGTTTTCAGAGGACTGCAGAGAATTTTCCTTGTCCCTGTACAGTCAGACATGCTGTTGGAAGGAGTCAGTCCCATTTACCATGATGAAACGAGCTTCAGTTTGGTTTAGCTGGGCCACCATGTATAGCTGCATAGGTTGGCTGCCGCTGAAGGGCAGTTGGCCATATGACCAGGTGAGGCTGTAACCCAGCCCTCTTTCTTACCTGGCTCTGTGCCCTGATTTGAGGCTATGCAGCCCACAGGCAGAGTACCTTTAGCTAACTTGTTTGTCTAGAGGGCTGCCATTTTCTGGTGGGCACTGAGGAATTGTATAGACTAGCACATTAAGCTTTGTTTGAAATGGGAAATAATGGTACAAATGGAAAAGAACTGACTGCAGTTGAGAATGAGTATATTGGGGTAGGTGTGAGGCAGGGTGACTGTGCAGACTGAGCAGGTTCAAGAAGAGTGGGTGACAGCACCCAGGGGTGAGGAAGGAAGGAAAGGTGGAGAAGGAGATTGATAATAGCTGCTACCTGCAGCTGAGTCCTGCCACCTATCTCACCTGTGTTTGTGCTCACCAGGGAAGGACAGCTTACTGCTATCTCCTCAGAAGCCCCACACATCAACTTAAAACCAGGATGGGCTCACATCAGTTCTGACCTTGTGTAAAGGAATCTTTGTGTACTTTCTCATCCAAATCCTTTGCTTAAAAAATGTTTCTTTTATATGACTTCTTCCACTTGAGCCTTTTTTATATTTAGTGTTATGTTTTTTATGAACAATTGATTCCCAGCACCTGGTGTCATCTTAGGTCTTGGGGCATTTCTAGGGGCCCACAGTATTTCTACATGTGGCACTTTGCCACAGCCTTGATGCGAAGAAGCCACCTGCTTGCGTAGGGGTGCTGTGGCACTCATTGACACCACAGGAAAGGGCTGTGGCCACTGCCATTAGAGTGATTCTCCTGGCCTACTTTGGGCAATAGCCCAGGGATGAGTGAAGCCCCCTGACTACAAGAGTAATAATAGTAATACCAGCTCTACTCGCTGAGTGCATAATCCATGCCACAGACTGTTCTAAGGGTTCCACACACATGAATACATATTTATAGTCCTCAAAGCTATGGTAGGAGGGTGAGTTTGTAATTCTTATCCCCATTTGAGAGATGAGAAAGCTGAGGCTCAGAGAGGTTCATCTGCTCCAGCTGGTGACTTGTGTGTCTGGAATGTCCATGCTGCCTGGAAGGAATGATTAATGACAGATCGTCTCCACTTTGAAATAAAGATCTGTGGGTGGCAAGAGGAAAAGCAAGGAAAGAGATGCCCAAGAGCTTTGTGCCTTCATGGGGCAGGGCAGGACAGCAGGCCTGGCCACAGAAGGCCAGTCTCTGGGCTCAGGAAGAGGACTGGAGCTTCTGGCCTCTTGCCTTAGGGGACTACACTTCTGGTTTGCAGTGACTGTCCTACCGTGGTATTGATTTCATTTCCATTTTTATCTTTCATGGCTACTGGTTGTGTGGAAAAACATGGGAAGGCTCATTTAATTTGAATCAGTACTTCATTTTTATGAGTTTGTCTGGCCTGGGCACTAGACTGTTTGCAAGTATAACCCTAGCATGTGCCAGGCTTTATGAGTTCCAAAGTAACTGGTCTATAGTTGGATGACACATTATATCCTGGAAGCCAGGGCATATGGGTTTGACTTTTCTAGAAAAGCTCACCAATGCTCCAGCCTGAAGGTGTCTTCCTCAGTACGCTACTGGCAGTCACTTTTACTTAGCTTTTCAAACTTTATTTCTGAGCAAATGTTTCATGGGAAACAAGAGACTGTGTGGCAGCCACATGAGTTCTTGAGCTCACTGTCATGAAGGCTTGGGTAAGCCAATGAAGCCACAAACTCTATTCCCTGATGTCATGGTTCCCTGATTCCAGACCTTGAATCACCGGAGAGACCTCTCATTAGAGATCAGTTTAGGAATGGCCACCCACAGAGATAGTTCTGTAAGGCATTCCTTCATAATAAGATTTTCCAATCCATGGCCATGCCACCCTGAACATGCCTGATCCTGTCTGATCTTGGAAGCTAAGCAGGGTTGGGCCTGGTTAGTACTTGGATGGGAGACCACCTAGGAAGACCAAGTGCTGTTGACATTAAAAAATAAAAAAATAAATAAAAATAATTTCCAAACACTGTATGTTGTCACAGAGAGAGGTTATGCAAGGGAGGGAGACTATAGGCCTGAGGGAAAGTAATAGTGATAATAATGTGTGTATGTGTGTAAATGTCACTCCCTAACCACCCCTGTCCCCAATGTGTTTTCCTCTAAATCCAGGAGCATTAGGCAAGATAAAGCATATATTCTATTTCATTTCAAATGATTCTTTGGGCCAGGGGTCAACAAATGTTTTTTATAAAGTAAATATTTTAGGCTTTGCAGGCCAAGAAGAAATTGAGGACATTACGTAGGTACCTACATAATAAGAGAAAAACAAATTGCACAATTATTTAATTGATAACATTTAAAATATAATGAGCACAGTTCTGTGTAATATAGGTCCAATAATGAGAAGAATGGAATTCTTTGGGGGATGGTAACATTTTGCCTAATTGGAGTTTAAAGTTAGTGTTCTTCGTCATTAGATCAATTGCAAACGTTCCTCTATAAAAGTTCTTCACTCACGGCCTGGACTTGGCCCACAGCCTGCCATTTGCTGATCTCTGCTCTTGGTTAAATCTCAAGGCCCTGTCCATGAGATTTTATAATCCAATGCACTTATCAGGCCAAATCAGGGAATTAAATTTTCCTACCTCATGAACGGTCATCCATTCACTCGCTCATTCATTCAACAAATGTTTATGGAGCTTATACTCTGTGCCAGATGCTGGCTGAGATACAGGGGCACCCAGGAGAAAGATGCCCTCTGTGGCCACAGCCTGTTGAGGGACCCACACCCACCTTGCTGTGTGCTATCTTGGAAATGTGTGGAACAAAGATGAAGCAATACAAATGTTGTTATTTAACTACATTTATGAATTATATAACAAAAGATGAGTTTGGGCAATTCTAAATTGAATTCTAAGTCTCTCTCTCATTTTCCCCCAATCTCGCACTGCAGAACTGACTACCATTAACATTTTGGGGGAGATTCTTACAGCCTCATTCATACCCGCCCACACATATACATACACATGAATATATGCAAACTCACAAAAATACACTATATATGTCTGGCTTGGGTTATATTTAAATCATTTTATAAATGGCTTTTCTGCCCCTAATTTTAGTTTCGAAATTTTAAAGCTCAATGAATAAATGATTTGGCAACAGTTAAGAAATCACGAGTTCCCTTCTTGTCACATAAACTTCTGCAAACTACATGCTAGGTTCCACTGATGATAAAGTGATCAATTTCAGGAAATTAGCCAGTTTCTCTTCACCATATGTACCCGCTGCACAGAGGGTACCACTCTGCAGTGCTGCATGCAGGCTATGGACTGAGAAATGAGAAAAACTGACAACAGAAAAGTGGTAAGTAGCTTCTACTCTTTTAATGAAGCTTTCCAACAAAATATATGATTTCGGATCTTGAAATACAGTTTGAAGGCAAGTGGTGTGAACAGAGAAAGTGACAAATGGGAAAATTAAGATAAAAAGGTTAAAAGTACTGAAGCAACTATAAATGTAGGTAGAGTGGCCTGGTGTACAGGAAATTTTGAAAACCAAATGCAGTGGTTTTATTTATTTATTTATTTATTTATTTATTTTTTGAACAGGAAATGAAGCAAATTCCAAGTCAAGAACTGAGCTGGAACATTCCTTTCTGATTCTGCCAGAAAAAGTATTCTCTTCTAGAAGCAACAGGTTGGAGGTGAAGCAGGTAAGAGGTGTTTCTCATTGGCTATTTCTACAGAAAAGGACAAACTCTGTTCCCTCATGAGTCATCTGCTGGTGCCAAGGCCTGAAATTAATATACTACAAGGAGCTTAATGTTCAACTTTAATTATTGCTTTTCTTGTTAGCGATTTTAAAGTAACAGGTTATTATTTTTAAAATTATATTCTCTAGTGTTTAGGCATAGCAGTTTTTGTTATTGTCAAGAACTGGCAGATTGAAAAACAAACATTATAATTTTAAAAAATAATGTTTTCTAGAAAATTCAATAAGATCCATGAATAATGGAAAAGTCAGATTTCAAGACTCATCCCAATTTTTCCTTATATTTTTCCACACTCATTTAGTGCTCGCTAAACTTCTTACAGTCATTTTTACCACCATTTAATGTATATTTAAGGTTTTTTTTTGGGGGGGGTTAATTTTTGTATCCATTTAATGCCCATTATAGATCTTGAAAGTAAATTAATTCTGTGCTGAAATCTGATGGTGCTTTACAAAATGACTGCAATGGCTCATAAAGAATGAGGCCAAGAGGACCAATGACGTGTACGGAATGGCAGTTGATGTTAATTTCTACTTGATACTTGTAAACCATTGAGATAGCCAATATAATTTTATTGTAGGAAAGTGAAAAATGGAATAATAATAAATCAAGCTAAACTTGGAAAACTGCTTGCCTCCCTTCCACTGGCCTCAGAACGGGGGTTCTTAGCCTTGACTATGTATTAGAACCACTGAGAAAATTTTTAAAAGTTCTGCTGCCAGGCTGAACCCCAAATCAATGAAATCAGAATCTTGGCAGGTGGGAGCTGGGCATTGCAGCTTTCTGACTCCCCAGGTATCTCAGCGTTCAGCCACAGTTGAGAACAACTGCCTAAGTGGCACCTGAACAGGTCTCTTGGGTCCATTACTAAAGAGAGTGACAAGGCTGCAGGAAGACCTGAAACTTTTTCATTAGCCCCTTGGTTTGACTTCCGAGAGCAAAATAACAATTATCTGAAAAGCGGATGCTGTGGAGCAGTGTGAAGACAGTTGATGAAGTTCATTCTCTCCTTCAGCCTCTGCCCCTTATTCTTTCATGTGCTAACCCTAACATAGAGTGAGGGGTTATGAGACAGGAGCCCACCTCGTGGACACTCCAGACTTATGGAGTATCGGGGTGTATCTCATAGGAGCGGATGTCATTAGCCAGGGTTAGTCCTGGAAACTCAGTTGGATGCTGTTTCTAAGTGTGTTTTAATGTCACTTCCAGGGTCTGTTGAGGGGAGTATTATTCTAATGGAATGTATTTGAGTTCAACTGAGTTATTAAATGGAGTTGAGGGATTGATTATTTTTTAAACTATTATCTCTAATTTATGACCCTTCATGGCTATAAAGACACAGTAAATTTAAATTTATGACCTACAGTTCTGGACCTGTATTAGTAAGTATAGGCTTTGTTGACTTTTCAGATGGTCACAAAGAATTGCTAGTTGGTCCATATGTCTAAAGTCAGTGGATTTCCAGTTGTTCCGTGGGATTACAGAGTGCTCTGTGGTAGACTGATCAGTGCCGAAAGGCAAGGTGGGTAATCCACCCAGCATTCAAATCCTGAAGATTCTAGATATGGCTATGGTGTTTCTGCTGATAATCCAAACCAGATTGTTGCTAGCTGGCCCCTTGGTTCCATCTAATTTTTTAGCTATTCAGGTACACATGTAAGCTCAGTTTCAGCTCTGCCCCCTACCATCTGAGTGACTTCAAGTAAATTAGCCTCTCTGAGTCTCAGGTTCCACATCTGTAAAATGGGGTCTTATAATAGCACCCACCTCACTGATTCATAGGGGGATTAAATAAGGAAATGCATGCCTCTCACTCAGCCTAGTGTTTGTCTCCTGGTAAAGCACTCACCAAATGCTCCCTACCATATTGCCTGGAATTCAAATAGCAAAGTTTTTCATATTTTTATGTATGTGAAATCAGGATCCATGCCTTCATAGAGATGTGCATTGAATGTGGTGTAGTGGGTTCTTTTGTCCTCCAAAGCTGTTGGTAAATCTATCGAATTTGGAATGGACAAAATAAAGTGTCTATTATTAATTGTAAATTTCATCTAAGGTGATAAATCCTATCTGTACGACCTTTTTTTTTTTTTTACTTACATAATGTATCAGTTGTCAGCACAGTCAATGCAAATGAATCAGAACCCATTAAAAATCAGAAATATTTCCAGTTTGGCAAAAATTCAGTTCTGGTCGAACCCCACAAAATACCCAAACAATTAAATAATTCAATTAGGGGGATTAATCTCATCTTATAATCAATAAGTTCTCTTGACATTTTAGTATTAGGGGATACCAGCAGGACCCACCTGAGAAAAGGGTGCAGCTAAGGAGATCGGCTGTGCAAATCACATGTTAGCAAAGGAAGCCTTTGAAGAGAGAGAAAAAAGGAAGCATCATTGCAAAACCTCTGCTTGCAGCCTGAAAAGGGGTGTGAAAAATAAAAAGCCATTTTTTTTCCAGGAAGGCAGCCCCGGGCACCTCGCAAACCACCTTCACCTTAGATTGTGTGGGAAAACCTGCAGGATTTTAGTGTCACCTAGTGAGATCAATCTTTTTGCACCCAGCCTCTTCCCTGCCTGCCGCTCTCACTCCAGAAGCTAGGTTATGAGGGTGACCCCTTGGCTCATTCTGACTTCCAGGGTTCCTCAGCTAGGTCAGAATTTTCTGAACTGTTCTTCAAACTGCACTTGCCTTTAAAAATTGTGGTTTTGGTGTCCATTGGGGTCCAAGTTGAGAAGGAAGTTTTGGGTGAGGAGTGAGACAAGTTGTTCTCATTGTAACATTGGGCTCCTTCAGAACCCAAAGGAGAGAATTAGATTATTGTGCACCATGGACCCAACCAAAGAACTGATTCAGCATGGAAAATAGGAAAACAGTTGTGAAATTGCTTCTTCAGTTGCTAGTAACAGCTGTATTTGGCAAGGAGGGGGAAGTTAAGCAGATTTCTTTTGAGGTGTGATTCATATGCTTTCTCTACAGAAACAGGTCTTGATTTTTTCCTGGGTGTTCCAATGCAACACCCAGTGAAAGATCCAGACTATGCAGACCTCATCCACATCGGTGTGTTCTATGCAGTGGGTACCACTGAACAGCTCTTAATTACCTGCTCTCTGCTCTTACTCTCTTTCCTGTGGGTGCTGTAACAGTACCTCAAACCTGGTGGCTTGAAACAACAAATTTATCTTTTCATGATTCTGGAAGCCAAAAGTCTGAAATCAAGGCATTGTAAACAGAGTTGGTTCTTTCTTGAGGTCCCAGAGGGAAAATCTGTATTGTGCCTTTCTCCCAGCTTCCTTGGCATTTCTTGGCTTGTAACACCAATCTCTACCTCCATCTTCACGTGTGTGTCTGTGTCCAAATGTCCCTCTTCTTATAAGAATATCAGTCATTGAAGTAGGGCCTGCCCTAATCTAGTATAAACTCATTGTAAAGACCCTATTTCCAAATTAGCTCACATTCACAGGTACAGAGGTTGAAACTGCTTCAACATATCTTTGTGGGGACACATAATTCAACCTGCAACACTTCACATTTTTTGATCCTCTACTCTGCCACTTCTACTTAATCCTAGTCCTTTCATTTCACCGGTTCCTCATCTAATAATGTACTTTCCAGGAAGTGTCTCCTACTTAACTTATCTCCGGGGACCTGATCTGAGCCTCATTATACCCTCACTGAAAACCAGAGCCAATTTCTTCTTAGTCACAGAAGGCACAGAGCCTAGGGCCCATGATGCTTTAAGCAAAGATTTAATTTCTTTTAAAATCAGCAAAACTTTTTCTGGATGTTCCAACACAATACCAGTGCACAACACCAATTTATACAAATGTGGTCATAAAATATAATTTTTACTTTTTTTTTAATGGAGGAAGGGGCCTATGAAGGGCAAAATGTCTTGGGCCCATGAAAGTCATTTGGCCCCGTTGACAGCCATATTCTATTTTCCAATTTAACACATGCAAAAAAAAAAATTCAAGAATTACTAATGTGTCCCCAGTGAAGGAGATTTAAGTACTGATGCATGATCTCTGATCCAAAACCTGTGAGCTAGAATTGGGTCAAAGTTCAGAATTCCTGTTTTAGTAAGATAATATGTTACCTAAATGACATATGACAAAACACTCCCAACATGTCTAGGTCACACATGGCTATTTCTGCCATGATACTAGAATGTTCACACTAAGTGGATAAATAAAGATGATGGTAGTTTTAGGTTAGTTTAGATCAGGTTTTGCTGCCAAAAAAATGTTACAAAAAAAATAATAAACCAAAATCTCCTCATGTTGATATCTTTTAGAATTTCTGAATTGCAGAGGAGTTAAGAACCTGCGCAAGACAGGACCCACATTAAGAAAATAAACCAATTGATGCCACCAATTGTTGGGTCTCTGATTTTGTTTTCTTTTTCTTGGTCGACCTCCCTTTCATACTGGGTGAATTCCCAGGTGACTGGTGCTGGCTGTTATTTCACAATGAAGACAGGGGCACCAAGAGCTGAATAGAAGCTCCAAATGAAAGAGCAGAGTTTCCCAGTCTATGGTTGAACCTCAGCTCAGGACAAATGGGTGCACTCAGCTTTTGACTAGGGTAAGGAGAGTGAGACATTTGCTTTGGGTACCAAATTTAAGGGAGGAAAGGTACCAAAAATAATCGAGATCAATAATATTTTAATGTTGTATTTTTAAAAATCAAACTGGCAAGCTCTGGACACCAAGCCAATTTGCCTGTTTTAATGAATAAATTAAGGTTTTGTTTTATTTTTTTTTTGGAACCAGAGCCTGGCTGAGGGTGAGGCAGGCGGAACAGGGCATTCCAAGTACAGGGTCAGAATCGGTCCTTGTTTAAAGTGTCCTTGTTTGATATTTTGTCCATCAGGGATTTTCATTTTTTAAAATAGTATTCATCTTGATTCAGTTTTGGGGTATTTTCTTAAATTTTGAAGCTGTGGCCCTGCTATTGTGCCCTCTGCTTTCCCAGCAAGATCCTCCAGTGTTCTGACTGGGATGCTGGAGTGAGATGTCCATAACCCAATGGCTGTCAGCTTCTAGAGCACAGGGGACAGAAGTGGAGGGGGTTCCATGCTCCAGGTTCAGACTGTCCTTAACTCTCATGTTTTCTTTTTGGCAGTTCACCTGGGCCTTCACTTGAACCTCAAGTACTGAACCCAAGGCTCTGGATTTGACCTTAAAAGATAGTAAATCTCAGAGAGGGGAGCAGGAGGGGTATAACTTCACATGTGTACTCTTAACCAATCCACCGTGCAACCCTATCTGGCATGCCACCTGCCATGCCTGTTGCCTCCAGTTGCAGTCTTTCCAGGCTTCTGTGATGTGAATGGACTTTACTCTGGTTGACCCTTCTGTTTCTCTGTTCTTCTCTGGCACCTATTGCTCAACCACCTGCTCTGCATATTCAACTTTCTACATGGTCTTTGGCTGCTGTGGTCTTCTCTTATACCCTCTCTCATTTTGTTAGGGTCCTATCCTTTACTGTCATTTTAATGGGAACCTTCAACTGTCAGACTCAAACAACAGAAGTGTCCTCTCTCTCTTTCTGTATGTCTCTCTTGCTCTCTTATTTGTATAGTTCCCCTTTCTTTCTTATTTGCATAACTGTACTTTTCCCCTCTATTTATGGGGTTACCAGTTCTCTATATATATTTTTGCCTCATTGCCATTTCTCTATTTTATTTGCAGATTTGCCA
Organism: Cynopterus sphinx; assembly: GCA_030015415.1. Taxonomy (NCBI): domain Eukaryota; kingdom Metazoa; phylum Chordata; class Mammalia; order Chiroptera; family Pteropodidae; genus Cynopterus; species Cynopterus sphinx. The sequence goes on from CM057388.1 coordinate 4,721,563, forward strand.
ATTCTCTCCTGCCATGCTGGATAGTGTTTATTCATTGTTTACATTTTAAGGGTAAATTTTCCCTGGTAACCTTCTCACTTGGTCTGGGGGATGGTTTCTTCTGATGTCCTTTTTGGAGCCAGCCACAACTTTTGGTAGCCAGAGGAATGGGTGTGGCCAGAAGGAAGAACTTGGCTGGCCAGGTACAGTTCTTTCTGGGGCGTTGGGCTTCACTCTGTCCTCAGATCCAACTGAATGACATGAGCTAGGGTTCGCTCTGTGAATGAAGGGCTTTTGCAGTCTATTCTGCCTCTATGAGGTCCTGAGGTGGATGGAGAGGCTTGAATAGTCAGGGTTTTCACCTTAACTTTTCTGCTAGCTGCCTGTTTACCACTTCCCATTCTTCCCACTCAGGCACTTCTCTTAAAATTCAGGTTATTTAGAACTGGTCAACTCAAGTTCTTATCTCAGGACTCTTTTGGGAAAGTAGAGTTAGGAACCTCAAGCTCTTCACTCACAAGTCCACTCTGATAACTTCCATCGCCAAAAATTTACTTTAAGATGCTGCAGACTCTCTGGGAGGCCATTTTCATTCTGGAAATACAGCAAATTGCGAAAGCCTCCCCTCCTAGTCTCTAGCACCCCCTTACAGCCTGCCCTCAATTGCTCAGGATTGTATGAGAGAGAATTGTATTTGAAGTTAGAAGTTGATGCCTTAACTTGAGGCTATACCTGCCCTAGTGACCACCTGAAATGCCTCACCTACCAACAGTGCTCTGTTTGCCATACAAAGGGTCTGCAAATTGGCCTCATCCTGCCATGGTCCTTTAAAAAAATATTTTTATTTTTTATTTATTTATAATTAAAAATTATAATTGGAATCTGACAAGCACTACCTCAGCCAGGTGATCAAGGTTCACATCAACACTGAAAGTTGCATTGCTAGTATGTGCCCTTGGTGTGTTGTGACTAGAATGACACTTTACCTCTGTGGTCTTCCTCTCCAAAATTCACTGCCTCAATCTAATCATGACAAAACTATCAGACAATCTACATAATTACCCCCTTTCTCAGCTTTATTTTTCTACATAGTATTTCCCACCATCTAACATACTGTCTAGTAATGTAAGCTCCATACGAGCAGGTAATTTAATCTGTTTTGTTTCATTGCTGCATTGTCAGCCTGAAAATAGTCCCTGAAATAAAGTAGATGCTAAATAAATATTTTTGAATGAATGAATAAATGAATAGAGCTGCCTTCTCATTTTATTGCTGCATAGTAATCCATTATATGAATATAACATAATTTTTTTTACCACGACACTACCCATAGACATTTAGATTCTTTCCAATCTTTTGCTATTACTAGCAGCCCTGCATTGACAATCCTTGTACATAGTCATTTGCATATGTGAGGGTCTATCATTAGGATCTATTTCTAGAATTAAAATTGCTGAGCCTATGTATGTTTCCAATGTTGATAGATATTACAAATTGCTCTCTATCTTAGAGGCAGCACTAATTTAGACTCCTACTGGCAAAATATGAGAATATGCTTCTCTACATCCTCACCCACACAGTAGAATCTGTGAAAAATGCTATCTCAGTGTAATATTTTGAGTGAAGTTGACTATTTTTTCCTGTGTTTAAGGGCTATTTGTTTTCCTTTTTTCTGTGAACTGTCTGTGAATACATTTTTGTCCATTTTTCTATTGGGTTATTTGTCTTCTCACTTATGCATAACAAATCTTTACATATCAAATATATCATTCCTTTAGCTGTGATATGAACTGCAAACATGTTCTACTACTTTATTGTTTCACTTTCGGCTACCAAGTTTGTTTCATGAGGCAGAATTTTTATTTGTGTATACTATAATTAGTCTCTGTATTATTATTATTTTTTCATTGTTCTGGAGCAACTAGGCAATGCAATTAGACAATAAAAATGACTTAGATTTTATAAGGGGTGATAGGAAGGTCATCATCATTTGTAGATGGTTTAATTGCTTACCCAAGAAAATCACATGGAGAAAAAACTATTCTAAATAATCATAGAATTTATTATAGTTATTTGGCATAAGATTAACTATATAAACCAATAGTTTGTGTACACAAGGAAAGACCTATTAGAAGGTACAATAGATATGATCCATTAACAAGAGAAGAATTATGAGCAAGACTTGCCCTACTAGATAGTAGCATACCTGAAAACTGCAATTATTAAAATATGTGGTACCAGCATATGAATAATGAATAGACAGATGAAGCATAATAGAGAGTCTAGAAACAGATATACACAGGAAAGTTAGTTTATGATGAAGGGAGCATATCAAATTGATAAGCAAAAGATGATTCAATAAATGATGTTGGGGCAACTGAGTCTCCATTTAGAAAAAAATAATGTGGTTCTACACCTCATATTTTATTCCAAAGCAATTCTGGTGGGTTAAGATATTTCGATGTAAGAAAATTAAATCATAAAATTACTAGAAAAAAAGATGAGAAAAATTGTTGTTGATATTGAAGTGTGGAAGTTCCTTTCTGGCTTACACTGCCCCAGATAATCTCATTAACCCCCATGACTGTAGTTGCCATGGCTCCCAAATTCATCCTTCTATGAGAACCCTCCTCTGAGCCTAAGACAGATATATGTAACTGCCTACTGGACATCTCCACTGGAAGATCACAAACTCAACTCAAATTCAACATATCAAATTTAATTAATATTCACTTGTTCCATCCCATGCCCCAAACGACCTTCTTTCTCAGTAAAGAGAACACTTTTCTATTCAGTTGCACAGATCAGGAACCCAGAAGTAACCTTGAATTCTTCCCTCTCCCTCACAATCCCACCCCACCCTTTTATATATCTATTGCTACATCTCTCAGTTTTACCTCCTAAGTATCTCCCGAATCCATTTCTATCTCCATTTCCACCAACTTGATTCAAGCCACTATCATCTTGCTCCTGAATTTGTGTCCTCTTGCCAGCGACCACTGTCAAATCAATAAGCATGGTACCACTCCGCTTAAAACCTTCAAAGTCTTGCGTTGTTCTTCAGTTAAAGGTCAAAGTCTACTCTTGTCTTTTCTTATATCCATTACTGTCTTTTGGTTCCATATATTCATATGTTCATGAAGATGAGGACTGAAAAATGTCCATTGAATGTAGTGACGTGGAGATAATGAGGACCTTGGCAATATCTCTATTTGTCACCTATTATGCACCATTCTAGTCCTCTTGGCTATACCTCTTGTTCTGGGTCCCACTGTTACAAGCGGTCCTCTACAGGTTGTGATCAGCTTTGAGGACTTGAAACCTGAGATGGTTTGTCTTAAGTCCAAACATGCTCTTTTGATTCCCGTCCAGGCTCCTGTAAAGGCACAGCATGGGAAACCCAAAGGAATACACTCAGGGCTTGCCTTTGTATGTGCTAGAACATTCTTTTGACCTATTGGTACCTTATATATGCCAATTAAATCTTAGAATCCCAACTCAAGTTTCTTTTCCTCAAGAAAATCTTTCTCAGCCTTCTTTTTTTAGGCTTTTATGGTATCATATACCTCTTTGTGTCACAGTTTAAATCTTGTAATGCTGTGTTCAACTCATGTCTCTTTAACTCACTAGACTGTGAGCTAACTAATAAGCTGTGTGTATAATCAAACAGACACCCCAGGCCCTTCACTAGCTTGAAAACCACAAAGAAGAGTTGGGAAGTGACTTCCAGATCTAGTAATTTCCACACTTGGAAATCGCATAGGTTCTCACCTGCTTAGGTACCGAGCAAATATAACATTGGGTCACCTCCCAAAGGTGCTTGCGTCCCTGAACTTCATTACCCACTTGGTGCACCTGTGTCTCCCAGTGGAGATGTTGAGCCTAAAGGTCTATGGTGGCCTCTGCAAGAGCTGCATGCTTTCAAGTCATGAATCACCTTTTCATACATATCATCTAAACATATTAGTTTTCTATTTGTATATAACAAATAACCGCCAAATTTAGAGGCTTTTAATAATACCTATTTATTAGCTTAAATCTCTGTAGGTTAGAGTTTGAGTAGGCTTACCTAGGTTTTCTGCTCTAGTTCTCATAAGGCTAAAATCAATATGTTGGCCAACTTAGACTCTTATTTCAAGACTCTGGATAAGGATCCATTGCCAAGTTTATTCAGGTCCTCAGTCAGTTTTAATTCTTTGTGGTTGTAAGGTGGGGTGGGGGAGCATTTCCTTGTTAGCTGTCAGCAGGGAGTCAAACAGCTTGTAAAGGATGTCTGCATTCCTTGTCAGTGGCCCCCTCCATCTTCAAGTCAGCAATAGTGCATCAAAATTTTCTCCTGCTTCCAATCTCTCTGACTCTCCCTTCTGCTGCTAGCCAGAGAAGACACTCTGCTTTAAAATGTGTATATGATTAGTTTAGGCCATCTAAATTATCTCCCTTTTGCCACACAATGTAACATGATTACAGGAGTAATGCCAGAGGCAAAAGTCACAGGGGCGATCTTAAATTTGTGCCTTCCACACCTGGTAAAACAGAGCTTTCTTTAGTAAAAATTAAACATTAAGTAGCAGTACCTAGATAATGCTGTTGTTAAAAATAAAACTAACTGAAAATTCCCAGGAGTTCTAGTCCACTTTACTTTTTATCTCATAAGGAGTTGACTTTTTTCTTGTCTATTATAAATGGGCAATAATTATTACCCCTCAGCATGATGAGTATCTATGTAAAAATACTTTACAATATAGTTAGGGTATGACAGAGACTGCTAACTCACTAAATCTAAATTTTAGGATAATTTAGAAGAAAGCACACCTGGTTTAACTCATAATAAGGACACAAGTTGGACTTCAGTGAAAAATATAATTTAAGAAAGGCTGATTGGTCTCCATAACCAATGAGATAAGATTTGAGAGTTCTTTTGATCATAACCCTTGATCAAACCAATTATAGTAATCTGTTTATTGCATTGTATAATTACTAAAAGTAATATACTCATCTAAAGAGGCACGGAAAGTGAGGCACACTAAGTGTTACAGAGGATTCACAAAAATATAAAATATCATGTCTTCCCCACTGAAGTTTATAATGTTAACAAAAGAATAGCTATTAATACCAATGTTTATACAATAAGGGACATATGAGTAGTAGCCATTCTGCAAAAACAAAAAATTAAGTTATGGCTACATTTGAGGCATTGTTCTAGCAGGAAGATTTCAAAATGAAATTGTGTAGTATGGTGGCTAGTGGTTAAAAACAGGACTTTGGAATCAGTTCGACTCAAGTCCCAGATCTGCAATGTATTATCCTTCTGAAGGTTGCTTAAGCCTCCCAGGTTTTTCCTTTATTTACAAAATATGGCTAATAACATCACGCATCTTGCTATGTTGCTGCAAACATTAATGTGGGTGAGAAAATGTTTATGTTTGGAACAATAACTGATACTTTTTTATTATTATCAATAGAAGGTGTCCACTTTCATGTCATGCGAGGTGATAAGTCAACTTGACATGTACAACCAAAGAGGTATAGAAAAACTGTGGAAAATACCAATAAGAGATATGGTTGTGTAGATAAGGTAGAGATGACTGGCATGCAGATGATGAATGATACTGTAATAGAAGGTGGATATGAACTCTCCTTGGGACATCAAGAGTTATATTAATAGGTTGAAACTATAGATATGTAGCTTGCTGTGCTACAGATCTAGCATGAACCATAGACATGGTCCAGCCCTGGCCCCACTGTGGCAGGTGCATCTTAATTAATGTGTCCACAAAAGCTTCCCAAGTTTTTACATCATTATAATCTTAGATAGCTCCATCTTCACCTTCTTTTAGCACCACGAAGAAGCTGAACACAGTAAAAACTTAAAATCATTCCGAACTTAATGTAATGTAATTTGTTTAATTGTTAAGAAAACCCACAATTCAAAACTCATACAAAGTATGGTGAAGTACTGTTGATTTCGTCATGAAATACCTGGCAAATGTCACTACTTTAACACTGTACATCCACTTTTGATTTTCCTCAGGTAAACATGACCCTTCAGTCTTTACTTCTGACCTGCCTTTTCCAGCTAATCTCTCATTCCTGTGAGTTCTTCACTGAAGCAGAGCATTCTAGAAGCTATCCTTGCGATGTGAAAAATCTAAGTGTCTCCATTATTGCAGAGTGCAACAATCGTCAGCTGAAAGAAGTTCCCCAAATGACAGTCAAAGATGTGACAGAACTAGACCTTTCTGATAATTCAATTATGCACATAACAAATAAATCATTTCAAGGACTACAAAATCTTACTAAAATCAACCTAAACCACAATGTCATGTTCTATCCCTACAATAAAAATCGTTCTATAAATAAAAAAGGCATGAATATTACAGCTGGGGCATTCCTCAACCTACATAACCTAATGGAATTACTGCTTGAAGACAACCAGTTAGACAAAATACCTGCTGATCTGCCTGGGTCTTTGAAAAAACTTAGTCTAATTCAAAACAACATAATTCTTGTAAGTAAAAATGACACTTTGGGACTTCAGAATTTGGAAACTCTCAATCTGGGCTGGAACTGCTTTTTTGGCAATGCTTGTAATAAAACTTTTCATGTAAGTGATGAAGCATTTGAAGAGATTATAAATTTGAAGGTACTTTCACTATCTTTCAATAACCTTTTCCAAGTGCCACAAAACCTGCCAAAATCTCTAACGGAACTTTACCTTAGTAACACCAAAATCAAAATCATCAAAAAAAAAGACTTCAAGAATTTGGAAAATTTAACCGTACTAGATTTAAGCGGGAACTGTCCAAGGTGTTTCAATGCACCATTTCCCTGTACGCCTTGTGCGAGAGGTGCTTCAATTCAGATACATAATTCTGCTTTCCAAAACCTGACCAACCTTCGATATCTCAACCTCTCTAGCACCTCCCTCCAGAGCATTCAAGCAATCTGGTTTAACAATATGCCTCATCTGAAGGAGCTACATCTTGAATTCAACTATTTAGCACAAGAAATAACTTCTGGGGGATTTTTAACAAAACTGTCATCCTTAGAAATACTTGACTTATCTTATAACTATGTAGAGAAAACATATCCACCATATTTTAGTATTTCCTCAAACTTCTCTCATCTTACACGTCTCCGGGAATTGCACTTAAAAGGTTATGTGTTCCAGGAACTTAGACAAGACGATTTACAGCCCCTGATGAACCTCTCAAATTTACGGACTATCAACTTGGGCATTAACTTTATTAACAAAATTGATTTTACCTTTTTCAAACATTGTTCCAACCTGTCGATCATTTACTTGTCAGAAAACAGAATATCGCCCTTGGTAAATGATAACAGGCAAAGTTACAGAAATGGTTCCACTATCCAAAGTCATATCCTTAAGCCACGCTCAGCAGACATTGAGTTTGACCCACATTCAAATTTTTATCATCGCACTGATCCTTTAATAAAGCCACAATGTACACATTATGGCAAAGCCCTAGATTTAAGCTTGAACAATATTTTCTTTATTGGGAAAAAGCAATTTGAAGCTTTTCCTGGCATTGCCTGCTTAAATCTGTCTTCAAATAGCATTGGTCAAGCATTAAATGGAACTGAATTTTCAGCTGTGCCTCAAGTCAAATATTTGGATTTATCCAGCAATAGACTAGACTTTGATTATGATAGTGCTTTCAAGGAACTGCCTGAGTTAGAAGTTCTAGATCTCAGCCACAATGAACACTATTTCAAAATAGCAGGGATAACACACCGTCTAGGTTTTATTAAAAATTTAATGCACCTAAAAGTTTTAAACCTGAGCTACAACAGCATTTATACATTAACAGAGTACAATCTGAGTAGCATGTCCCTAGAAGAATTAGTTTTTAGTGGAAATCGCCTTAACCTTATGTGGAATGCTCAGGATAACAGGTACAAGCACATTTTTCTACGTCTCACGAGTCTGAGATGGCTTGACTTATCTTTTAACAATCTTAAGCGTATCCCAGATGAAGCATTCCTTAACTTACCCATGAATCTCACCAAATTATATATAAATGATAATAAGTTATGTTTCTTTAACTGGACATTACTCCAAAAGTTTCCTTTGCTCCAGTTGCTTGACTTAAGTAGGAACAGTCTATATTTTTTAATTTACAACCTATCTAAATTCACATCTCTTCAGACGCTGCTACTGAGTCACAACAGGATTTTCCAACTGCCTTCCAACTTTCTTTCTGAAGCAAGCAGTCTAGTACATCTCGATTTAAGTTTCAATCTGCTAAAGATGATCAACAGATCCACATTTCAGACTAAAAACACCAAGTTAGCCCTTTTGAAACTAGATGGAAACCCTTTAGACTGTACCTGTGACATGAAAGATTTTCGAGAATGGATAGATAAAAATCTAAAGGTTACAATTCCTCGACTGACAGATGTCACTTGTGCCAGTCCTGGCGATCAAAGAGGAAAGAGTATTATGACTCTAGAGCTAACCACCTGTGTTTCAGACACCATTGCAGCCATATTATGTTTCTTTACATTCTTCATCACCATCATGGTTATGTTGGCTGCCCTGGCTCACCATTGGTTTTACTGGGATGTTTGGTTTATATATCAAATGTGTTTAGCGAAAGTAAAAGGCTACAGGTCTCCTTCCACACCCCGAACTTTCTATGATGCTTATGTTTCTTATGACACCAAAGATGCCTTTGTTACGGACTGGGTGCTAAATGAGCTGCGCTTCCACCTAGAAGAGAGTGAAGGAAAAAATGTGCTCCTCTGTTTAGAGGAGAGGGATTGGGACCCAGGATTAGCCATCATCGATAACCTCATGCAGAGCATCAACCAAAGCAAGAAAACAATATTTGTCTTAACCAAAAAATATGCAAAAAGCTGGAGCTTTAAAACAGCATTCTACTTGGCCTTGCAGAGACTAATGGAGGAGAATATGGATGTGATTGTATTTATTCTGCTGGAGCCAGTGTTACAGCATTCTCAGTATTTGAGGCTGCGGCAGAGACTCTGCAAGAGCTCCATCCTCCAGTGGCCTGACAATCCCAAGGCGGAAGGCTTGTTTTGGCAAAATCTGAAAAATGTAGTTTTAACTGAAAATGATTCACGGTATAATAATTTGTATGTTGATTCCATTAAACAATACTAACTGACATTAAGTCATGGTTCACCAACATAATACAAATGCAGAGAACTGACCCCTCTGCCTTAGTGATCTATTGCTATGTAACAAATCACCCCAAAACTTAGTGGCTTAAAACAACACAATCGTTATAGTCTCAGTGGGTCAGGGGTCCAGGTATGGCTCAGCTGGGTTCTCTCTCAAATGCAGCAACCTAGATGTCAGCCAAGGCCACGGGCATCTCCTGAGGTTAAGATCCACTTCCAAGCTCACACTCATGTGTTATTTTCAGGATTTATTTCCTTCTGGACTGTTGGCCAAAGTTTCTGGCCATGTGGCCCTCTCCCACATGGAAGCTTGTTTCATCAAAGCCAGAGAGAGAGAGAGAGAGAGTGAGTGCTGGCAAGACAGAAGTCACCATCTTTTGTAATCTAATCAAGGAAGTGATATCCCATCATTCTGGCCATATTCTATTTGTTTGTTAGAAGTAAACCACAGATCCTACCAGCTCAGTGGAAGTGATCACCTCAGTCCAGGGAAGCTAGTTTATGACCAAGATGGGTGGTTATGATGGCTGCGGTCAACCTGACATCTTGGTCAGAGACTGTGAATCTCGGGAGGTGGCCTACTACATCTTCTTTTTGATATCTAAGACCTTTAGAAACTATAGCTAATAGTTCTGATGTTAATATGCTGTTTAGGTTTATCAGCTATCTATGGCTACATGATTATATTATGTTGTGGTTGCATAAATCTTTCTTTTAGAATTTTATAAATATGGGCTATGATATTTGACTTCTAAGGTTTGGATGCCATTTAGAGGCTGAGATAGATAGCTTTTTAAGTGTTTTTAAAGCCATTTTTAAAGGGATGCAGCTAAATTAGAAGGATTTGAAACATTCATCAATTGCCATTGCTGTAAATCTTGAATAATTAAAAATGCTTCATTTCGCATGATGAACATATGATAAATATACTGTAGGGAAATAGATCTATTATATTTAAAAATTGCTATCTACACTGTATTTTTGAAAATACTTTTTAAAAATCTTTGGTGGACATCAAAGAGCAAATCGTTTTCATGAAGTTTGTACATTCAGATAATAATTAACAGAGAAATTAATTCTCTCTTTACTTCCCACTCAGAAGACAAAGTCAGAATACCTACCTGTTGGCACCCTTTATGCTTTTCTCCCAAATGAAACAACTTTAGCACTCTTCACCACCTCTGCTATCCCTTTCATTCCTCTGCATCAGTGTATAGCATCCTCTCTCCAGTCCAGTTATGAATCCTGAGGAAGTACCTTAAGAAATGTACCTGAGAATAACTGGAAATTATACAAGAATAATAGTCCCTTCAGAATGAAAAGAAGAAAAATCTCCAATACACCATCCTTTCTTAAATACATTTTCATTAATCTTTCAGGATGGGTTATCTTGAAATATATGTTTCTAAGAAACTGAACAAATGGTGTATGATAGTGTTATTTAATATGGAAAATGTGGAAATCAGCACAGGTTTGCCAAGGATAATTTTAGCATTGTCACATTGAACTCTTTTTTGCTTATATGTTCATGATGTTTATAAGGAGATATTTGTGCTGGTGTTTGTTGAGGCATGGGACACATATCCAAGATCAGGATTATTCCAGGAAGGGATACCCTAAAAAGAATGGCTGGGGGCAGATCCATGTTAATTTATTGTCTGCTAGAAGCTCATTACTATCTTCCCTGGTTGTTTTGGTAAGGTAAAAAATGTAGATTTTTCAGTAGCGTTAGGAATTAGGGATCTCTGTTAGGCTCACACACTTTGGTGGTGTTCTGTCAACAGAATTAAAAGTTAATGAAAGTCACAGACACTTTACCTTTTCCTTAGCAAATATCTTCATAAAGTGAAGATGGCGAAATCAGTGGTTAATAACATTTGTTTCTTGAATTCACTCATTTCCCATTTAAAATACTGGTATGGGAAAATCAGACTTATAATTTTTCAGAGAGAAAGTCAGCATTATTATGTTTCCTTTTATTTTTAAACGAGTATATGCTAATGCCTGCATATAAATTTTTAAAAATTCAGATTTTACAAAATGATGTAAAATAAATTTAAATCTATGTCCCAACACAACTTTACTTCCTAGAGAAAGTCAATATTAAAGATTCTTGTGTATTCTTTCATTTTATGTGTAAAGACTCAGCTGCTGTAACAAAGAGACCTAATAATACAGAAGTTTATTTCCCTCTCTCATGTGCTATTCCCTGAATTTTTGTGCCCTGCCCAAATTCATATGTTGAAACTTATGATGGTGTTAGGAGGTGAGCCTTTGGGAAGTGATTAGGTCATGAGAGCAGACCCCTCAAGAATGGAATTAGTGCCCTTATAAAACTGGCCTGAGAACTCTCCCTTGCTCTTCTGCCATGTGATGTCACAGCAAGAAGACACCTATCTAGGAAGTGAGCTATCACCAGACATCGAATCTGCCAGCACCATGATCTTGGACTTCCCAGCCTCCAGAATTGTTAAAAAAGAAATGTTTGTTGTTTATAAGCTTCCCAGTCTCTGATATTTTGTGATGGCAGCCTGAACAGACTAAGACACCTGTACCAGTCCAAATAAGAGTAGTGCAGGTTGGCAGTGCAGCTCTGCTCTCCATGGTCATTCAAGATCTCATGTTTTTTCTTCTTGTTGCTCTGCTATCTTTTGGGGAACTGGCATCAGCTGCATGGCTCAGGCTGGAAACTGTTACAGTTGGGTTCCACCTGGAGGCAAGGAAAAAAAAAAACAAGGGAAAGTACTCAGACCAGTGTCTTGAGGCCTAGCCTTGACAGTGGCAGAAGTCTTCTGCTAACCTTCCATTAATGAAGACCTATTGGACCCACATAATCACAAGGTGTGATGGGAAATATGCTCAGCAAAAGTCTATAACCATGAAACAAGGGGCAAAGAGATTTGAGAGATAGCTATAACTTCTAGAAGTTTTCAGTTTGCACATCTAAGCCTTCGATTGCTCCTTTACTATAAGGGAATAGACTTTATAATAGTGTTCAATGTTCTGCTCTTTTAATTTTCCTCAGAGTACATTTTTCTTTGTAATGGCCGTATATTACTGCCTTATATGAGCATGACATAAGGTGTTTTCCCAGTCTGAACATTTCAATTGCTTCTAATCTTTTAGTATTACCAAAAAAAAAAAATCTGTAATACTTATGTCTTCATATTCACATGTACATATCTCCATAGAATAAAATAAGTTTAGTTACAGCAGTGCTCAAAGTGGTCTTCAAACTGATGCTGATCTGTGACTGGATGTTACTAGTTTGTGATGAGATAAATACAGAATTTGAGAATTTTCAATTCGACATGGCCATGACTTCCACCATCAGTGGTTCGTGACAGTTTTGAAATTTTCAAAAGTATGATCTTTTGCCACAGACGGTTTGAGAAGTACAGATCTAGAAGTGGAACTACTAAGTCAAAGGGCTCAAGCATTTTAAATGTTTGTAGATACTGCCCCATCGTCCTGCAAAGTGGCTGCTCATAGGTACACTTTCACCAAGAGTTATGGCAAAAAGAAATGAAAAACTACAGAGTCGAAGAATTGATGGTTCTCATTTCCCATAATAAAACAGACTGTGCTGAGAGTCTATCTTGAGGTTTCTTCCCTTGTTGAGGAATTAGTAAAAGTGATCAGTTTGGCATGTATTTGGCCTGCCAATCAAAACATGTTATAAGCATAAATGCAATGTAAATGTCTAGGACCCTCCTGGCAGTGTGGGATCTGTTGGGAAGGAGGAAGAGGGTTAAGAAAGCATATTTGCATATATATTGTTTTTTTAATGCAAACTACACAATGCCAGTTTTCATTCAATGTAATTGACTGATGATGATCCATGGAATGCAGAGGGAAAAACTTGATAGAGAGGATTGGTTGAGAGTCACTGAGATAAGCTTTACTCAGTTTGATGTGATTAATCAACTGATTAAGGATGGGAACAGAGAGCATTACATAGTGGCAGGAGCAAAGAAGCCTGAAACAACAAAAATCTGACTTGTGGCCATGACAGATATTCACTTCATTACTTCTTCATGTATTCATTTTTTACCTTATGATCTCTGGCCCAAAAAAACAATGGACGCAGGCTCTGTAAAGAGCAAGAAATAGACCTCCTGTTGCTGTTGGAAATCTAACACCACAAGGAAATCCTGGGGTTTCTTTGTCCTGCGATCTACCTCAATATTAGAGCTACCTACTGAATCAAGCACTTCCCACTGTTCTCAGCAAAGGACACAAAAGTTAGGGGAAAAAAAAGGTCTTTTCATGGGAGAGGAATCTGTCAAAATGAAGTTTTATCAGCAACCCGGGGAGTCCAACTCAGACAGATCCTTCTCTGCACTCTCAGAATCTTTTCCTGCCATGTGAAGACTCTCTCAGAGGAATTTTTCAGTCTTTTGATGTAAGTTGCACCTATGCAGATATTCTATATCATTCATGCAACAAGAACTGAGTGAGTGCCTACTCTGAGCACCAGTTGTCACTGCATTCAAGTGTATCCTGGGGAGACTTTGGACCAATGGTGACTGGTCTTCCCTTCCCTCTCCAAGACTGGGCCTCAAGACTGGCCCTAGGTGAGCATGTTTCCTTGAGGTGAAAGAGAGAAAGGAAGAGGGGGATGTGGGAGGGGGGAACTGTGTTACAGCAGTGAGTGAAGGACTCTCTGGAAGGTCTACCAGGCCTCTGTGCTCCAGCTGGTCCTGCCACAGTACTTGAAACAATGCACACATTGCTCATTGCTGTGTGCTAGAGGAGACAAGAGTTAAGTCATTAACACTTTAACTATAAATAGATCCTCAGACCCCTTTCTAATGATAAAGAATAGGTCTTATACATTTCAAACTTATTTTATCTTTTCGCAAATGTTCTCAGATTGATTGTAGTTATGGTTACACAACTCTGTGAATCTATTGACAGCCTTATTTCTCATTTGACCCTTTTTTGGTAGCTCAACTAGCACAGCCCCACCATGTCTAAAGTTCCTGGCATTTCCACCCTACACTCTTGAAGTCTACTCTCTCAGCTCACTTTGGTCCTCTGCTTTTCTCTCGGAGCTAGTAAAGATTTTCCAGATCCCTATTTGGCACTGACCTCTGTCTGTTAGCCTCTGTTAAGACAGTAACCACCATGAGCCACAAGAACTGTGATACCCAGGTTTTGTCATAGCTAAGGATCTGGGTGACTCTGGGCAAATTGCTTCACCTTTCTGAGCATGATTCTTTATTTTAAGAATGGACTAAATGATCTCCAAGGTATTTCAAATATTACAACTGTATTAGTTTCCTAGGGCCACCATAACAAAGCACCCCAAACTGGGTGGCTTAAAACAATAGAAGTTTATTGTCTCCTAGTTCTGGAGGCTGGAAGTCTGAAATCAAGGTGTCAGCAGGGCCAAGACCCCTCTGAAACTTGTAAGGGAGTGTTTTCCCTTGGCTCTTGTAGCTTCTGGTGGTTTGTTGGCAAACTTTGGTTTTCCTTGGCTTGTAGATATTTCACTCCAATCACGGCCTCCAGCTTCATGGAGTTGTCTTTCCTCTATGCCTTTGTTCCTATAGGGACACCAGTCATATTGGATTAAGGGTCCACACTACTCCAATGTGGCTTCATCTTAACTCATAACATCTGCAACAGCCCTGTTTCTAAATGAGGTCACATTCTGAGGTCCTGGGGGTTAGGAGTTCAATATAAAATTTGGAGAGACACAACCATGGCTTTTCTTCTTCAGAATGTCATGAAAGTTGAAAATGCCCTTGTGAATGGGAAAGTCATTTGTTTCTGTGGGTTGAAAAAAAGCCATTTCCCTCTTAGCCATTAATAAAACTGTTATAGTGATATGGCCAGTTTTCCACTGTCATTATCCTTGAACTTAAAGCCATAGAGTATCCATTATTTCCAGCAAGTACAAAAGAAGGTCACACATAGTGTTCTCTTCCCTTCTGCCTTTGAGTGTTGTCAGGGAATGGGGAAATTGATAAAGTCCCATGTCTTACTCAGTAATGTTGTTTTGGAGGAACAAGGCAATGGATAGCTGTCTTTTGAACCTGAAAAAGACATCTCAGGACTTCCTGAGTCAGTGACCCAAAATGGAAAAGGGTTTATAAATATTTCTCCAGTGTGAAAAATGAAGGGATTAGATTTAAAGTTCACATGATATTAACAGAAAAACAACACCCCATTTATGATAGCATAATATTGCCATTGGGACACTGTTTATTATCTGAGCCATATTTTTCTTCTGGTGAAAAATGCATGTGTAGGAGTAGAGAGAAAAGACCCATCTGTCTTATCTTCCCAGTCTTCCTCCGCTTTGACAACATACTTGGACATTTTAAGGATAATTCCATAGTTATTTCAGTAATGATAACACCAGAAGCTCACAGGTGGTATAGAGTAATGTCTGGGTTTGCAAGAAAAGCCAGAATCCAGAGGGTAATTATTGACTTCAATTTTTTTTTCCAACCATGCAGTAAGCACTCTTGATTCGACCTCCTAGATTTCTCTTCCATCCATGTCCATCAACAACACCCTGTCCTAGCTACCAGCATTTCTCATTGGCTTCCTGGTATCCACTTTGGTCCCTCCAATTCACTTCCAGTAGCCAGAGTGATTCTTATAAAAGCTATAATTTCTGAATTAACTTTATCAACTTAACTCCTAAACCAGGTGCACAAGGCCCTCTGTGACCTCATTTGCCTATCCTCCAGCCTCAGCTCTAAGCACCCTCGAATAGCCTTTAGTTTATGCTGAGAACACACCAACCCTCACCTCTGTACCTATTATACACACTTGGTACTGTCCTGGGGCACCTCTTCCTCCAGGTTTCACTTAGCTAATTCTTGTTCATCCTACAGTGAGAGGTTAAATGTCACTTAGAGAGACTTTCCTCTAACCTCTACATTTCATTTAGGTGTCCCCTTAT
Organism: Cynopterus sphinx; assembly: GCA_030015415.1. Taxonomy (NCBI): domain Eukaryota; kingdom Metazoa; phylum Chordata; class Mammalia; order Chiroptera; family Pteropodidae; genus Cynopterus; species Cynopterus sphinx. The sequence continues at coordinate 4,737,632 of CM057388.1, forward strand.
AATCTTAGCATTTATCAAAGGTTTTGTCAGGTAGATAACAGAGAAATGGATAGAGCGATATTAACTTATGACTTTTCTATTCGACTGTAGACTCCAGAAATGAGGGAAGGTGCTTTTTGTCCATCACTCCATTCCCAATATTCATTACCATGCCTGATACACAATAAAGGTTCTCAATAAGTAATTTTCAGGTGAATGAATGAATGAAGGTTCAAATAGACCTCTCTGGCTGCACACGAGGATAGATGTGCTATGAGCAGAAGAATACACTGTCACATGTCAGTATGTATGCTTCTGTAACCTTTCCTCCATGCATAAAAAGGGTGTTTATGGAACACAGACTTTCTGTTCTCAAGCAGCTGATTCTTTTGAAATTCCTGTTCAGTGAAAACCCATAGTTGGGGGAGCATCAAAAAATATCCCAGGATCCATATACAGTTTAAGAGTTATATTTATGTTCAAAACACTAAAAATTTTGCCCAACACTGTTCATTTTTATGGATTATTTTCTGCTTGACACATCTGAAAAACAAGTATCTCTTTTTTTCTTACCCCTAATAGCAAGCATACTGGTTGGTCTTGGGTACCACACAGTGCCAACAACTGTGGGGCTCAGAACCCGGGCAGAAATAATTTGCATTCTCTGAATGGTGGGCTGCAGTTCAGAGCAAGTGCAGTATGCACAAAGAAGAAGGCAAGATGAGATGACACAAAATAGAAGAAGTGAGTTGAGTACAACTATGTGCAGATCATGTGATGTTCCATAAACAAATACATAATACCCGTGAGTGTGAATTCAGGTTCATAGAAGAAGGTTCCTGGCTGGGTCAGCATGGGGTGGTTTAGAGCAGGGGTCCCAAAACCCCAGCCCATGGACCAGTACCGGTCTGTGGCCTGTTAGGAACTGGGCCTCACAGAAGGAGGTGAGAGGAGGGCCAGCGAGCGAAGTTTCATCTGTATTTGCAGCCACTCCCCAGCACCAGTATCACTGCCTCAGCCCCACCTCAGATCATCAGGCATTAGATTCTCATAGCAGCACTGATCCCTGAGGCCTCAAAGGTTGAGGACCGCTGGTTTAAAAATTCTATGACACCATTCCAAACAAAACTTCCCCAGGTTAATTCCACACCATGTTAGTGAGTACTACATTAAAAATGCTGCTGAGGTCAAATAGGTTCGGAAACTGATCGGTTATCACAGTGTTTCTCATCTTCATTGTGATGTCCAAAAGGAGGCTGTATCACACCATGTCCAAACTTATTTGGCCACAGAATCCTTTTTGAGCAAGGCATCTCCTGGAACAAATGTTCTGTCTCTCTCTTCCAAAATGCTAATTCAAAGGCTTGATAGAGATTCACCCAACCTGGTGTCAGGTATATGGTGGCAGTCACTATTCTGATATAGATTGTTCTGTTTTAAAAGCAGAAAAAATAATCCAGGCTGCTGCATACTTTGAGGCCTTATATACAGCTGATTAGCTCCTTGAATGGGTCCTACTAAATCTCCAGAGGGGACACTATTGCTTCTAAAGAGAGAAGCAATAACAATGCAGATTATAATTCAGAAGCAGTAAATAATGAAACTGTAAAAATGATACACTCTTATTTGGTATAGGGTGAAGAGGTTAATATTTATTTCTAAAATATCATTAGTCACATATAGGATACTTTTAGTTCTTGACATAAACTGAAAACAGACATGGTGCTTCCACCATTGGGCTAACCTTTGCTGTGGCTGTGTGCACTTTCTTGTGACCTATTAAGGACTGGTCTTGAACATCTGATCTTGAGAGAATTTCTATCTTTGAATCAGCAAACCAGATCCAACAAAGGTTGGATACATTGAAAATCAATATGGAATGTATACATGGAAGGATAATGTATGCATATATACATGTGAAGTATCTATATAGATATAAAGAAGGTCATTATTGACTGATTAGCAGATGTTAAGAAATTAAGTGAGTAAAATTTAAAATAAAGAAATTATGAGGAAAATGAGAGCATGATGTAGCAATTTCTATATTTCTGTTTAAATATTTTGATCGTCTATTTTATAATTGCAGCTAAAAGTATCATCTCATCATAAAAACACAAAAGGACAGAACCCTGAAGATTCCTTCAGAAGTATTTCTTCTCCTGGTTCAGCACATAGGCTAAAAAGTGGGCAGGCTTTAGCCGTGTCAGGTGATGGGAATGAGAAGAAAGATGTGGGAAGGAGGTAGGTGAGTGTGCAGGTGAGACAAAGACAAGGGTGGGGGAGCAGGAAAAGTGACAGAACCATTTATGTATGGTGAGGACGCAGGTTCTGAAAGGTTAGGGGGCTTGCTCCAGCTGACATAGCTTCATTTCAGAGTATGAATTTGTATTTTTATCATATTTGCTTCCAAACCTAAACTTTCCCCACTTCCTTTTCTCTTGTTGTAAAAGTCAAATCAGCTAATATGGCATAAATCACGATACAAATGTAAGGGATGGGTAGTATAAATGCCCTCCCATCATCCCTTAATGATACAAAGCCTATGTGACCTTTGAGGCCTCATTCTATCCCACATTATCTTGTCTTTAAAGTGGTGATTCTCAAACTTCGGCGTGCATCATCTGGACGACCTGTTAAAACACAGTCTGGAACAATCCTGAGGCTCTGTATCTTTAATAAGTTCCCAGGTGATGCCGCTGCTGCTGGTTGGAACCATATTTTGAGAACCACTGGTCTCTAAGCATCACCCAAGGACCACACTCACAGTCAACGATCTCCATTTCCATATTTGCCAGCACTCAGCTACAGGTTCTTGGCATGTCTTTGTTCTGTCTTGATTGTAGTTAGTAGCTTTATCTCCCTCCCTCAAAAGACTGTAAACTTCTTGATGGCAGGGACTACATTTTACCCACGCATGTATCCCCCAGAGTGCCAAACATGGGGCATCTTAGCAATCATTTAAGAAACGTTTGTGGAATAAAATACTGAAACGTGATCTGATAAATAAGCTTATTACATAAACGATGGTCTCATTAACATTTCCAGAGATTTCTACGCTTTGTTTTCTGATGGCAATATCTTAAAACCAAATGAATGTATTTCTAATGATAACCATGTGAGCAATGTTGAGGGGATCGTTTGGACAAACACCTGCTGAACGGCTCTTCAACTGCAATTTCATCTGAACACACGATCACAACTTTCTGATCACAGAACGTGAAACATTACTAAAGGAAGGCTCCTTTAAGATTCACATGAACTCGTCCAAAGATAATGGAAACTACGAGATGAGTACACCTTCCTCTTATTACCCCAGCTGATATATTTAAGAGGAAAATGCTTTCTGGCTCCAGTATCCTTAGGGAGATACGCAGCAACAGCAAGAGATGGGTCCAAGTGGGGTAACCACCACCGAGTGGCTTGTGACCTTCCCACGGGTCAATACCAATCACTGCCTGGAGGTGGCAGCAAGAGTCCACCTAAAGCTTTGGTTTGCACTTCACTGGGAGCAGGGGCGGGGGTGTTGGATCCTCTTTGTTTGCTCGGAAACCTCGCTTCTCACCTGCCTGTGGACTCAAATCCTCCTCCAACCAATTCTACGACAGCCTGGGAGCAAACGTATTGAAACTAAGAGAGCTGATGTAAAGCTGGATCTAGTGCCAAGCAGAGAGTGGGCTCTGTCTCATAAAAAAAAAAAGAACGGTTTTGGCGTAGGACCCTAGCCCTACACACTTTGTCCAGCAATTTCTAGGTTTAATCAATTTAGACATGAACCGGTAAACTCAAGAAGAAGTTTTTTTTGTTTTTGTTTTTGGTTTTTGTTTTTTTGTTTTTTTGTTTTTTGTTTTTTGGCTCCTGGTGATGTCACACGAGGCTGGAAAAACAGGTTTGTTGTGTGTAGGGCTTCTTTATTCCCTGAAACGTCTTTTATGCCCTGAGTCCTTTCACCTCTGGCGGGGGAGGGAGCAGGGCCTCCAGTTGTAACTGGATACTAAGCTTTTCCCAAACCAACCCCCCTAAACACACACACACACACACACACACACACACACACACACACACACACACACACACACACACAGACGAAATAGAAATGTGAAGTGGGCGTATGGACAATAAACTCTGCAGCAGTGGTTCACACCTTGGCTGCCTCTTGAAATCACCTGGGAGTCTTAACACGCACAAGTGGAGCCAGACCCCACCCCAGAGATGCTGATTCTCTGGTCTGGAGGCAGCCTGGGCAGCTGGAGCTTTGAAAGCTCCCCCAGGTGATTCCTATGTGTAACAGAGACTACAAACCATCGTCAGCTGTGCAGCCTTTGCTCCTGTGTTAATTAAGTCCTCATGCCCACTAACTACAGGCACAACTCGTTTTATTGTGTTTCACTTAAATTGTGCTTCACAGGTGTTGTGTTCTTTGCAGACTGAAGGCAAGATCCTCCCCCAGCAAAGAGATGGTACCTCGCTTTATAGTGATACTTGCTTTGTTGGGGTAGTCTGGAACCGAACTGGCTACATCTCTGAAATATGTCTGTAGTTTAGGTTCCTTATGCCTTGAGCACATTTAAAGTTAGACCCAAAACGTAGTAAGAAAAAGTTAGCACAGAATCAGAGGAGTAGGAACCTGATTAAAACCAAGCATAAAGCAAAGTTAGGGTTTCTTTTTTTTTCCCTCCAATTGCCACCATTAACTGCTCCCAAAGAATGTCAGCCTGTTGTTTACTCTGTCTGTTTCTGAATGAAGCACTTGTATTTGCTGACCTTCAACTATTTCCAGGATGTCTAAAAGGAAGGCACGTGGGATCTTGACTTTTGAGTGACCTGGCAATTTGCATCAAATCCATTCAACCTCTGTAGTTGACAATGGAGAACTGACTGTTTTCATATGCCACCTAACCTCTGGAGTGCAAGGCTTCAAACACAGCTTAGGTCAAGTCTGTGTAAAGGCTAATACACAACCCACCAAGGTAGGCAGTGAGCAGGGTGAGCCCCGTGAAACCTCATTTTCCCAGTGCAAATATGGCCATCTACCAGCTGGGAGAGTTGGTTACATTTTGAACATACTGTGAGTCCCATCGTTTTCTTGGACAGACAACCTACTGTCAGGCTTGGAGTTGGAGGGGTGTAGCGTGTTTGTGAAGGTGTGGTGGAAGGACCAAAGCCATGGGGAATATGGCAAGCTGGACTCGCCACTCTCTCACCAGCAGTGTGATTTTAAGCAGATGTATCACTGTCTGAGCCTCAGTTTGCTCATCTCCATTATAAGGGAATAATAACCATTTCAAGTGGTTTTTCTTAAATAGGATGAAATTGTGATGTGCTGGTAAATGTTTTAACAACTGGTTTTTTTTTATGTCGGGCAAGGGGAAGCATTCTGATTTATACTGTTTGCCAATTTCCATGGTGTAAATACTCCCACCACAGCTGACTTCAGTATCCCAATGTGACGTCATTGAATTCAGCATTGGGAAGAGACATGCATCACGTGTGATAGACCATCCTATAGCCCCTACCGAGAATGTAGTAGATACAAAAGATTTCACCCATGACATCCCTTCCCCCAACAGGAACATTTATGTTGACAGGACGTATTTATTTACCATTTTTAAAGCATTTTACATACACTATCTCATTAAAATCTCAGGACAATATTGTGAGATGGGAAGGGTGGGTATTTCTGTTTTACAGAAATTTACAAATTACTCAAGGCCACACAGTAAGTAACCTATAAAATAGGTGTATAGGGCAGAATAAAAATGTCTGCATCCTTGTCCCTGAAACCTGCAAATATATAATTTACTTGACAAAAGGGTTGGAATTAAGGTTAGGAGCCAGCTGACATTAAGAGAGTCCTAATTATCCAGGTGGGGCCCACGAAATCACAAGTGTCCTTAGGAGAAGCAGAGGGAAGGTAAATGCAGAGAAGGGTCAAAGACTTGTGGCTTTGCTGGCTTTGAAGACAGACGAAGGGGTCTAAGGCAAGGAATGCTGTAGGCCTCTAGAAGCTGCTATAGGCAAGAAGGCAGCATCTTCCCAAAGCCTCAAGAAAGGGACACAGCCCTCCAGTACTTTGATTTGGGCCCTGTGAGACATGTGTGGGATTTCTGATATCCATAACTGTAAGATAAAACCTTTATGTTGCTTGAGCTGCTTAAATTTGTTGTAACTTATAGCAGGGATAGAAAAAGTTGATACAATGAGACTGACAGTCAGGCCTCCTCGTTCCTCAAGTCTCAGCTCAAATTCCACCACCTGGGGGAGCCTTTTACTTGCTTTTCCCAGGCCTTTGCTTTTTCTCCCCTGAGTTGCCATAAAACCTGGCTTTTAGCATTTACCATATGGTTATAATTCTTGGCCTTCCTGTCAACCTTATCCCGAAGGGCAAGGTAGTATTCTGTTACTTTCACATCACTTGCTGCCAGCACAGTTCCTTCCCTGACATCAGAGAATAATAGCTAGATTGAGAATGTGTAGAATAAATCAATAAACGAAAGCTTCGCTCTGACATTAGCAATAGTCCTGCACCTCGTCACCAGAAATCGTGGCGCTGGGCTGTCAGTGCTGCAGGATAATTAAAAGCATCTCTTGGTTGTGTTTGGAACTACACACCCTCTTTCCTGCAGTGCAGTCTGGGGAACTGCAGGAAAGATCGAGACTGCCTGTCTCCTCACTGGCCCCCAGATCAGTGGGTATCTGTTAGCCCCTTCTGCAGAGGAAACGGGGGTTCTGGCTTGAGATGGTGGGGAAACAGGCATGATGAATGGGTTCTAAGAGCCCCAGACTCTGGTGCTGCCACCTTTGTGTCAACAAAGCTCGTAACTGGATTGGGGCCTTTAGGTCAGTCACTTATTTATTCAGTCCTCATGTATCAAATGTGAGGAATACCAGCTCTGTGCTCTGCTTACTTTCAAGGCTGATGAAAAAGAAATAAGAGATATAGATGGGCTTTGAATACTGTCACATAGTTAATGTACTGAGAGCAGATGTGACCATGTGTTAAAAAGAGCCAGGGTTACGTAGGCAAGTTCACATTCACACAGGAAGTGAAAGTGAATCACGTCACTTTCTATCATGTGACAACTGTGGGGTACTGAACAAATCACTGAGCCAGTTTCCTTGTGTGTGAGAAGGAAATGATGATAGCTCCACTTATTGATCACTTCCAACGTATCTGACCTGTTGCAAGCACTACACCATTATCTTTATTTTACAGTTATACAGCTAGTCAGTTTCAGAATCAGGACAGGCTATATAATTTGTGAGCTGAGTGCCCTCCAAGAATGACTAAAATTCCATCTGCTGACACTATCATAGTGAGGTTCGGTTAGGCCTTACTCCTGCCCTGGAGGCTGCAGCTGTTTGGAAAAGGAGTTCCCTGGAATAAAAACAGTTCCCCCACTCTGCTTCGGGGTTGGCACCCTGCTGCCCTGGTACAGTTCCTGGGAAAGCATTCCACCAGCATTATTCACTCAGGGCTCACGTTGCTATGCAGTGGAGACTCGCAGAGAAGGGAAACCTGGAACTGCCATTGAGGAGACCGGCCTGACTAGGAGAGAACAAACAAATGTCACAACGGTGGACAAATGTCACGGGAGGGGGGGGACTTTCCAGAGGCATGGGGTTGTGAGGACTGCAATCTTCCTCCGGGTCAAAGAGCTTCCACACAGTAGGCCACCATTTAAGTCTGTAAAATGGCTGGGAGACAGGAACCTTCTAGAGTGATGAGAACAGTCTGTATCTTGATTGGGGGAATGGTTGCACTGGTGGACATAGTTGTCAACACTCATGGAAGGTACCTTTAAATGCATGCATTTTATTTTATATAAATTAAGCATCCATCAAGGCAATTGTAAAAAGTCTATAAAGGCAGGGGCTATGACATAGTGTTAGCACACCGCCTGGCAGGTAGTGGATTCTCAGTAGCTCTCTGCCAAATGAGACCGTGAGGGTACAGAGGGGTGAGACTGCTGAAGCTCTGTGTGTCCCCAGGAGCCTCTCTGCTCCTGGTTCCGCATCCTGCCTTTGTGTGGCCACAAGAATCCCAGGGCTGAAGCCAGCCTGTATCGCAGTGGAGCTGCAGCAGGGCAGGGTGCTCCACTAACAGCATGGGTCTGCTGAGGCCTAGCCAGGCCTCAGGGGTTTGGGGAGCTCAGAGAAGTCTTTCTGCTCACTTGTCTTTATATGGGCTCCAGCTCTAAGCCTTGCAGGCCTGTTTATCACATTGGTGGCTCCCATCTCTTCTTGGAGTTTTTGTCACCATCTCTGCTAGGCTGAGCTCTCAGCCACCTCCCCTGACACTGCTTGCTTCTGAACCTCTCCCTCCCTCTTCCTTCTCCTTCCCCTCCCTCCCCCCCCCCTTACTTTTCCCCTTCCTCCTCACTCTCTCTCCTCTGCCTGGGGATCCAGCTGGGACAGGGCTGGCAGGGGCCCCTAGGTGGAAAACTGAGTGTGAGACTTGAGACTTAGGAAGGCCTCTGTGGGTGTGAGTGGGTGGCTCTGCATGGACAGACAGCTGACCAATCTGTAAAAAGGTCTAAGTTTCCCTCTCAAGGTAATATATAGGACACCCAGTTAAACTGGACTTTCATATAATAAATTTTAAATATAAGTATGTCTCAAGTGTTGCATGGGATCACTTATACTCGAAGGCTATATGTTCTTTATCTGAAATTCCAATTTAAGTGGGCATTATGCATTTTGATTGGTTAAATCCAGCCAGCCTACTGAGGTGTGATGGGAATGGTGGGAAAGGGGACATAAGACATTGCTTTGAGCCAGCACATGGCACTCTCAGGGAGACAAGCGTGGCCAAGCCCACGTAGCTCTCCATCAGGGGCCCCAGAATCGATGCCAATAATGGCAGTAATGATGGTGCTTGTAGGGCAGGTGTGTGTGAGGCTTCCCCAGAGGTGATTATCCAGCAATTCACATGGGAAACCAGCAGTCAGCAGAAGTGAGAATGGAGCAGGGGCCATGAATACGCTCCACTCCCTCCCCCTCCCCCCACTTTCTCTGTGCAACTCCTTCTCATTTCGCACGCTTTGAGTCCACACAAGGTAGCCAGGTCGAAATAGCCGGGGGTCATGGGCATGAATGAGAGGTGAGACAGCAGGCAAGATGCCACTCCTGCCCCCACCCCACCCCCAGCCTCACCTGTTTTCCGGGTTTCCCCACCCACTACGCACATGGATCCTTCCCTGCCAGCTCCCCCACTGCGGGGCTCCTTGGCATTTAACTCTCTAGGTAGGAGAAGTTAGTGGAAAGTTACTTTCAAATAAACTGATGGATGGATGATGAAACCCCAGGAAACCACAGCTCCTCCCCTGCCGGGCCCGGGCCAGAGGCCAGCCTGCTAGGTTGGGGACCCATCTCTGGCCTTACTACATGCCCAGAGACCACAGGGAAGTCACTTACCATGTGTCTCATTTCTTCACTTATAGATGGAATGCCAGCTGTCCTATCACCAGGCTGTCAGGAGGCAAGAATGAGCTAGCAGATGCAAAATAGCAACGTTTTAAAATGAAGTGTGTATACAAATCTACACTTTTATAGCAGTTCAACCTGGTCACAGGTGCTTCTACTTAAAGAAATCCAAAACATGAATATTCAGACACATACACACAACATTACATGATTCGAGGAGCAGCTTCCCTACATCACTGGAAGTGTGATTCAATTCACCAAAATGTGACGTGCTTACATTTTACAGGGAACCCTCCAAGGCACAGCTGCTCTAATTAAGGGTGGCTTTTAACTGGGCCTATGATGGGTTGGCTGACTGAACTCTGTGTGCTTCAGTTGTATTCTAGAAAGAAGGCCTGCTGTAGCCCTGTCTACAGTCAGTTTGATTTAGGACTATAAGAGCCATCCATATTTTTGACAATAACTGTCACCCTCTGCCCCTTTAAGAGCACAAGTTCTTTCGATCGCAGATTAGCAGGAAGTGCCACTAGTCTGTCTTGGCTGTATGTTTCACTTCCTTTCAAGGGTGTTTTCTTACTAAAACCCCCCAAGTCCTATTTCTATTTCTTTCAAAGATATACTCAACTTCCTCTGTGTTGGCTTTATAAAGTTTCTTGGGCAGGAAGATATATGAATTAAATATATAAATGCTTAATTCATATATTTTATATTATATATTTTAAATAAACTTTAGTTTTTAGAGCAGTTTTAGGTTCACAGTAAAACTGAGTCGATGGTACAGAGTTCCCATATACCTCTTTACCCCCATACGCAAAGCCTTCCCCATGATCAAAACAAATAATATTTTAAGTATATCAAAGATGAAAGTAAAATATTCAAAATATTTTAAAATATTAAAGTAATACATGCTTCTGATAAAATATAAACAGTAGTGTATTGTCCTCCCCTCTTCCCAAGAGGTAACCTCTATTAATAGTTCTTAAAATTCCCTCCTGGAAATCATCTCTCTGCACCTCACTTGTTTATTGCACAGAAGGCATCAGACAATGTTTACAAGGTTCTCCTTTTTCCACTCAAGGGTGCACTTCAGACTCCTTTCCCTGGCATCGTGAATAAGTTTTCCTCAATCTTTTTCTAACAATACATGATTTTTCTATTTTTCAAGTATTCTATCATGTTCTGAGCTAATCTCCTAATTTAATATACACTTAGGTTGAGTCTAGTTTTTCCTCTTTCCTACCATGCGATATGAGTAAAAAGATGTATGTAGATGTAGATACATATCTTTGTCTAAGTGTTGAAGGGGTTCAGAACACGCCTCCCAAATATATGTCACTTTGGCATGTGAAATACATTGAGTTGAAAGTAATCGAGACCCTGAAGGCTCATGAGAAACGTTTACTTCTCCTTTAAAGAATTTAAGTTAGGGACCTGGCCCATAATAAGAGTTATCACCAGAAATAACTTTTTATGACCCACCTATAGGGCAGGGCAAACTTCTTATCACTAAATAAATGCTCTTCTTACCTTCATCCTCACGTGACCATCCTCCCCTCTGAAGCCCCTGGATGCCTCACCTCATCCTAGCTCACAATGTCTTTATATGCTTAAACCCCACTTTCTGCCTCCGAACCTCTCGTGTGGGGTTCCTGCATGTATTTTCTCCTGTTAATGTGTCTCGTGTAGATTTAATTATTAGACCAGCTGAAAGAACCTTGAGGGGAGAGGAAAATTTTTTCCTCCCTGACTCCTGCCGGGCCAGATATGGCTGTACAAAAACAGTTCTAGCAGTGGAACCACTGGGTCAAACTGGAAATGCTCTTTTAATTGTGAGAGTCCTCAGTACCTCTGAAAATCTATACTAATGTAGACATCCGGCCAGGACATGTGAGAGCTGCTTTCACTCTGCCTTTCCTGCCTTCTGTGCAACTTCAGACATTACCCAACCTTCTCTGTCAGTCTGAAAGGAGCAGAGAGGACCTCCTTGTGATTTGCACTTGAAAGCCTGCTGTGGGGGTAGGGAGGGATAATCTTCCTGCTGAATCCTGGCTCTGTAAGCCGGACTTAGAGGGCAGACTTTGGAACCAGATAGAGCCGGATACAACCCCAGGTCCTCCACTTGGCAACTGTGATCTCTGGAGCCTCAATTTCTCCATCTCTAAAATGAGCATATTAAGATGAAGTTCATGGGGTTAGTGAGAAGATCCAACAAGGTTATACGAAGTGGTGAGCACTATGAATGTTAGTATGTTTCCCAACAGAGCACATATTTATTTAAAAATAAACTATATACATGTGTGTGTGTGTGTGTGTGTGTGTGTGTGTGTGCGCACGCGCGTGCTCTACTCAAAGCTTAACTAACAGTTTCTGCAGTATCTGAGATTTTACCTTCTCCTTACTTGCCACCTTTACTTGAGGGAGGAAAATGCAAATAAAATGCTGAAAACTAAAACTAAAACTGTCACGTTTAACGGTTGGTCTTACTAGCTAAGCAACCTTTGGCATTTTACATCTCCAAGCCCCAGTTTCCTCCCCTGTAAGATAAGGTACTCGCTATACCTACCCAACCAGGTGGTTCAAAGAATTAAAAAGCAGGCAGGACAATGCCCCGCTTCTGCAAGCTCTCTAACAACAATTCCTTGTTATTCTTAGCCAATCTCCCCAAATGCTCAGCTCACATTCCCCAGCGGGACAGGTGGGGTGTAGAATCCCCTCAACCAACAGCTGATTCTCCAACACCTACTCAACACCAGGTTTGTCAAAGGCCCTTTGAGACTTTAAACACTGCAATGTTTTTAGGGTACGGGTAGAAAGACATCTTTCAACTTTCTAGTCTGCCCTTTGAGACAGAATTATACATCCTGTGAGGTTCAGCAAGCAGGTTGAGCGAACAGCCCCATTACTCCATTCTCTTTCATTTAATAAGAAAAGACCCTGATGGGTCTACTTTATGAAAATATATTTACCATGTTTTATATTTTTAAATGTTTTTCTTTGGAAGAAGGATGCAGTCTGAATACTATTGTGTTGCTCACGTGACAGTTAAGTTATTTGTAAGTGGGGATGGTACCGACATGGTTTCCGCATGTCTTTCTATGCCACATGGAATCTCATTTGGGTTTGTGTGTGGTGGGAGGGTAATTCACCTCCTCTGAGGTTACAATTAGTCCCAGCATTACTGGATGCTATGGTCTCAGTGTTTATATCACCCCCAAATTCATATATTAGAATCCTACCTCCCTAATGTGATGGTATTAGAGGTGGCACCTTTGAGAGCAAGCAGTACATGAGGGCAGAGCCTTCATAAATGTATAGCGGATTTTATAGGGGATTAGTGCCCCTATAAAAGAGACCCCACAGATCTCCCTTGCCCCTTCCACTCTGTGATGACACAATGAGAACTCTGTGACCTGGAAGAGGGCTCTCACCCTACCATGCTGGGACCCTGATGTCAGTCTCTAGAAGTGAACTAAGAGTTCTTTGTGAAGACAGCTGAAATATCCACACCACGTAGGGAACAGAGATACATTAAAGAGCCTGTCTTTAAAAAGTAATAGCTTCACAATGGACAAACGTGGCCAATAATAGCTTAATCAAGTGATCAAAGTTAATAACTCCAGTAATGAAACAAACCAACTTCATGTGCCTCTTGATGTGAGATAACCAGAAGGTCACAGCATCCACTGTGTGGAATTCCTGCCAAAAAAACAAAGCCCAAATCTAATCATGAAGAAACATCAGCCAAACCTAAATCAAGGGAAATTCCGCAAAACAACTGGCCTGCCATCTCAAAAAATATTACTATCTTTGAAGACCAAGAGAGGCTGAGGAAGTTCTAAATTAAAAGACACTAATGGGACATGACAACTAAGGATCATGCAATGTATAATCCTGAAGTGAAACCTAGATGAGAAAAAAAATCATTATAAGGACATTATTGGGCTAATTGGCAACATCAGAATAAGGTCTGCAGGTCAGATAACAGTAGTGTAGCAATGTGAAATTTCCTGGTACCGATGACTATACTGTGGCTGTGTTGGAAAATGTTCTCGTTCTTAGTAAATGCACACCAAGTATTCGGGGGTAAAAAGGTGTCATATACACACCAAATTCTCAGGGTTTAGAAGACAAAAAAATAGAGACTGATAAAGCAAATGTGGCCAACTATTAATAACTGATGAACCTAGGTGAAGGGTATGCAGGAATTCTCCATAATATAGTTGTAGCTTTACTAAAAGTCACCTCGTTATCATGAACAATCGGATGTGGTCCAAGGGGCCAACAGGAATAACAGAGTCGCTCCAACACCAGGGACCAAGGCCACCACATTGTGTATTACCCAAAACCAGATCCAGTATTCCAGCTATGAAAGTAAGGCGTTTGTGTAAACATAGCCATACAGTACAAAATATAAAATTCTGGCATTAAAATACCTCCTCCTGGCCAAAAGAAAATTATGCCACTGTTTGTATATAGATAAAATAATAGATTTAAGTCCAAATGTATGTTCACTCTTTGTGCCAAGTACTAAACGTAGTAAAAAACAAACAAACAAACAAAAAACAGGTGGGGAGGGGAAGACAGAAATGTCCAGAAAGCCCTCATTTTCATGAGTTAGTAAATGTAGGACTTTAGAAGCTAAGCGCACAGTTTGAAATCTGAGAAATGAGTGTTTAGATGAAAGATGCTCACGAAACACACCATTGCCACATCACCAGCACTGTCATTGCCACAACTCAACCAGGTGTGTGACTGCTTGCTTTGTATAGGGGACAATTGCAGTATTCCCAAATCATCCTATAGTTAGTTCTAATATGGCCCTTGGATGACCGAGTTTTATAAATGACTAAATTTGGCTCCTTCTCATCCTAGATGTATAATCTCCCTCCTGAAGCATGGATGATCTGAACTCTAGCCCCCAAAATCATGATGAAAGGCATATGAGCCCACAGAAGAAAGTAAGAAGTTTGAGTTTGTGGTCTTGGCTCTGCTAACCAGCTGAATATCTTTGGCCAGGTTTCTTACCCTCTCTGTGTCTGAGTTTCATTTTCTGTGAAATACTGATACCAATACCTAGCCCCTTTATCTGCATAAGGGCGCCTTTGGGATAAAAGGACACAAAAGATGAGAGAACGCATTGACAAAGTTCACAAATACCAGTTAAATACGAGTTGTGTTACATAAGGACTTACTGAAGCCCAAAATGTAAAGTGACACCTATAAGCTGGTCTTTTTTTTTTTTAAAGCTCTTGTACCATTTACTGGTTCCTCTGAGCTGGCACCTCACCCTTTCAGGTAATCTGCAGGTAGAGACTGGAATTTTGGCCATGCAGAGAACACGCAGTGGGGGATGGTAAATTAAATTTCCAAAGCAGAGTTATTCAGTGGTTTATCGGGTTCATCAATGGCCATGCCATCTCTTCCATTTTCTGTCAGAAACGCTGATGGTGACTCGCTCTAAAATGAGAGACCCTTCCCACAGAAGGGCTAGGGTCCACAGACATCCCAAAGATATTTGGAGAGAATCTACAGAGTCCATGAACTTAGGAAAAAATTACATTTATTTTCATTACCCTCCAACTGAGCATTAGCATTCCCTTAAGGTACTTGTGTAGGCCAGTCTCAGCACGGGCTGTTACATACAACAACATACCATCGACTGGGCAGTTTAAACAACATTTATTTCTCACAGTTCTGGAGGCTACACAGTCCAAGGTCAATGTACCAACAGACCTGGTCCCTGGTGAGAAGCCCCTTCCTGGCTTATGGACAGCCACCTTCCTTTAGACAAATATTCAGTCCATAACAGCAAGGAACCTCTGTAAAATTAGCAGTTCCTGTGATTTTATCAACAATAGAAATCAGATATTTTTGTATCTTAACATTTTACAGATGTCTACACACTGATCACTATTTTGAATTTATGCTGGGCATGAGACCTGCCACTAGATTGCATTATTTAATGCATAGCAAAGCACATGTATTTACTTACATTACAATGTTTAAACCTCTTGCTAACTGCATGGAAATAGAATCGTTTTTATTTGTGATTCTGTTATTTTTTTTTTTTTATGCATCGACAGAATTCCAAGACAGGGTCTGTAGGCTTCGTCGAGTTGCCATGGCACAAAAAGAATTCAGAACCCTCACTCTACTCCCAACGCGCCTTCTACCTCCTCATCGCCAGACACTAGGGTGTGAGGAGATGGGACTATGACTTGCTTTTCTATCATCTTCTCCTTCTCCAGGATTTTTTTTTATTGAGGTAAAATTCAGATAACATAAAATGAACCATTTTAAATTGAACAACTCAGTGGTATTTAGTACATTCACAATGTCGTGTAACCACCACCTCCATCTAGTTCCCAAACATTGTTACTCCCCGAAAATGCAATCCCATAGCTATTAAGGAGCCACTTCTCTTCCCCTGCCCCACCCCCTACTGCCCCCATTCTCTGGAGACCTCTAATCTACTCTGTCTCTGGATTTGCCTCGTCTGGACTTTTCGCATAAATGGAAACATACAATATGTAGTCTTTTGTGTCTGGCTTTTTTTCACTGAGCATATTTTCCAGGTTCTTTCATGTCACAACATACACTGCGACTTCACTCCTTTCAATGGCTGAATATTCTTGCATCGTATAGATGAATCACTTCATTTGCCCATTTATTCATTGATGGACATTTGGGCTGTTTCTCCTTTTTGGCTACTGGATAGTGCTGCTCTGAACAAGTGTACAAGTATTTGAATGCCTATGTTTGATTCTTTTGAGGATATATATACCCAGGAGTGAAATCGCTGGGTCATATAGTAATTCAATGTTTAGCTTTTTAAAGAATATGATTAACTTTTAAATCTTTAGTTGAATCTATTCACTGTAGTGAGATTTGTAATTGTAGCATCTATAGATCTCAATTGTCCATATCATCTTTACCAGACAATTGAGTGCTGGCTGTAAATCACATAGTATAAAACTGGAAGTCATGTGTCCTTTTATTGGTATTTTCATTTGTCCTGTGTTAGGCCTTTGTGTGTGAGGATGACATCTTTCTCTTGTTGCTTTGGTGGAAATGACATTTGTGGAATTCTGCCCCTGGGGAGGCTCCTGCGAGCACAGGCATCGGAGAGAATTGAGGAGGTAGGCGAGATGCTGGTAAAGGCTTGCTCCTTCTTGGCCTTGGTACATGCCAGTCAATTCAGATGTGCAGGGAAGCTAAGAGTTGCAGGCACCCTTCAGACAGCAAAAAATCTGGTGAAGGAAAGAGAACCAGTGTGTGCACCTGACACAGGCCCTTAGAAAAGGTGGTGACTGCCCCAGGTCACCAGCCTCAAGGCAAGACCATCTAGGCTCAGACTGAAGCTTAGCAGAAAACAAAGGGGCTAACACATCTTGTGCACACACTCAGATCTGTACACACTTGGGCAGTGTCGGTGGGAGTGATCAGAGAGGGGTTCTAGGCAGAGGAAAGGGCAACTGAGTAGATGGGCCCATTCTAGGATCCTAGGAAAAACCAGGGGCATTGGGGGCACACAGGAAATGCAAACAGTAGGGGCAGGACTGGCTTCATAACTCGGGGATGTAGTACAAAATGAAAACATGGATCCTGTGTTCAAAATTATTCAGAATTTAAAGGTGGCAGTGGCAGAGCATAAGCTGAATAAAAGGCCTTTGTGTGGGGTCCTGTGTGACTGCACAGGTTGCACACCCATGAAACCAGCCTTGGAGTGGGGAAATCATCAGGGTTAGTCAAGAAGGTTGATTTTGACTATGTCCCCTCAAATTTGGGCCAGTTCTCTATTGCCTACCTGTGCTTCATTATCCTCATCATAAAACCATTAACCACTTTCTGATGATCTGGGAACTATATTCAAATGGAAAAAAAAAGCTTTGACATCCACAGAAGAAGCATATGAAAATATATGAACACTTATTACTTACTAATGATAATTCTGCTTCATGATGAAATAAAATGTTTATCATTTTCAACACATAAAGCTGTTGGGAGTATGTCATACCTCCCCTTTCAATATATTTTTTGACTTGCTGTTTTTGTTTTTTTTTTTTCAACCGTTGTACTATGAATGATTGCTGGGGAAAATATTAAAGAAGTGAAAAGCTGTGTGAAACTATGAATATTCAAGGTACAGAATTCCATTTATTGCGAGTACACTGGGCTATGTATATAGGATGAGAGAAAAAGAGCAGACTGAATTTCTGTCATAAAATAGTTCAAAAATTGGAGCAGACAGATTTTGAATTCATATGATCTATGACTATAATATCTATGCTTAAAAGTTTTAATGATAGAAAAAGATAGATGGTTTACTGAGGTGAAATATATACTTTACCCTTATCTGGGCCTAGAGAACCGAAGTCTAAAAGGCCTTAGCTTAAGATTTCAGAAAAGTGAGGCAGCTTCTGAGGCAGCCAGTCTGAGTTCAAATCCTGCCTCTGGCTTTCCCTGTGTGATTTGGGGTAAATTCTTTAAAGCCTGCAGGATTCCCACATCTGCAATGGAGAGAAGTAACAGTGCCTCTCTCCTGGGATTATGTGAGGATTTAAGGAAGCTCCTTAGCATGTAGTAAGCATTCAAAGAATGTTTGCTGCTGTTAAGCCATTATTATGGTCATGATTGATGTTATTATACGATGTGGCCCCTGCCTGCCTCTTAGCATTATTTCCTGTGACTTTCATTCTTTGCAAGCCTCAGCCAAACTAAGTTGCTCATCACCACCCCCTGCATATGCTGGAAGGTTCTCTGCCTTCTTATTGTTACCCTTGCTGTGTGGAGGCTGAGGAAGTACTTGGAGGGGGTGTTGTAGAGGCGAATTCAGGTCACAGAGGGCAAGTGGGTTCAGTGACAACCTCCTCAGAAGTTCTTCTTGACTCTAAGATTCATCAGATCAACAAAGTGGACAGGAAATTTAGCAGTACGACAGTCAACATTCTCGAGAATGTTCTTTGACTCCTCTGCTTTCCTGTCATACTCCACTCATTTTTAGCACACTAGATGAGGGTGCCCTCTCTTCCATCACCCTGAGGCAAACATGGAGGCTCCACGGGGGAATCCTGGAGAAGACATTTTAGCTAAGTGTAAGGCAAAGATGGGCTGCAGTGGAAAGACATACATAGATAGACTGGCTGTTTGATCACGAACAAATTTAAATTCTCTGAGCCTGTTTCTTCTACAATAAAATGGGGATATTAATCCCCACTAAATAGGATGAGAATAAATCCGATGTTGTATACAGATCACCCACTAAATAGCCTTTTTTCCTTCCTTGTCTTTTCCTCCCTATGTCCCCTCAGGCTGTGTCTTTAAGGGAATTTAGATGAGCACATGAAGAGCGTGGGGTCGCAGGGGAAAGTGGGTTACAGCCAGATGGGGCAGATGGTGGGAGGGCCTTAAACACAGACAAAGAGACCTCAGCTTGAGAAAGCAAAGAGTTGGGAGCCTTGTCGGTGTCACTGTCTCTCTATTCCACCTCTTTTGTCTTCTCTTCTGGCCAGTGCCCTGAACAAAATAGATTAAAAATAATAAAACTAATTTTCACAAACTCAGCCTTCAGTGGCCGTGTCCCCGGCACTGGAAATAGCTACAGTTTAGCCCCAGGCCCTCCCAGGAAAGAAAAAAAAATGTTGCCTGCCCTGACACCACTTCCTGGTTCCACCAGGCACAGGATTAAAGGGGGGCTGCCCTCAGTGCCCACTCTCTTGGCACACTTTTCACAGGGTACTATGGCCCTTGAGGCAAGGAGGGCAGGGCAGGTGTCGGATAGACTTTTAACTCATCCTCACCTGGGATCCCTGGCTCCCCAAAGTTCTTTTACACCTCTAAGCCTCTGTCTTTTTAATTAGAATTGAACGGCCCCACCTACATGGTGGTCATGCCCAGCACAAGCTAACCACTTATAAATGGGAGCTTCCGTGAGGCAGGAATTATCTGTGACATCTGAAACATTAATACTGAAATGATTTAATTACTGGGAGAAGAAAGCAAGGTGGCTAGGAGAACAGATTCAGAGTGGGGCGGAGCTGGGGTCAAGGACCTTCCTCACTAAGGCAAGACAGTTCAATACCAAGCCATGGCTGTTTATTGAGCAACTACTGTGCTGACTACCAGGCACTGTGAGAAACAAAGCAGCCGGCCTCACTCTCCTGGTGATTCTCAGGCATAACTCTGGGTAGTAGGAGTGAAGGCTTGTATGTATCCCTTAGCATAAACAATAGAGTGGCTCTCTAAGCCTCAGTTTCCCCATCTGTAAAACCCTCCTCGTAGAGGGGAGCTGGCATGAAAGGCAAAAACAAATGCAAAGCACCTATTACAAGGCCTGATTCTTATATGGCATCAGCCAGTGAAAGTTTTTTTTATTTGCTGAAAAACTAGCAAAAGATCTCATTTTTGCTAGTGCTTAAAGAAACAGCTAATGTAAAAACATCTTAAAATTTTAGTTAATGCCAAACTCTGAATTTTTAAAATTATTTTTCTCATCCTTTTATCCTAATAATAATAAAAACACGAAGTGTTTACTGTCCTGCATTGTCCTAAGTATTTAGGCCTCCCAGCAGTCCTGTGGGGTAGATACTAAATTATCCCTCCCATTTTACAGTTGAGAAAAATCAGTCACAGAAAAATTAACATGGCCAGGGGCACACAACTCTTAAGGATATTCCTTTAGTTTACATCTCCTTTCATCTGCCTCATCCTCTCTTTTTCTTTGTCCCTAGGTCCTTGATAAATTGGTGAGACAAACCCACTACAATAAGCCTTTTTGTCTTGTTCTCCCTCTCCACCTAGTAATCAAACTAGAAAGTCCAGGCATTTACAAATTTCCAGTCCTCCATCTGTTTTGGATACAGTGCTTTCAGGGCCTAACCCTTTCTAAGGCAAAGGTCTTGAGAAGAAGCAACGAGCTGTGATCGGGAGATATTGGGGAGGAAAGAAATAATTCTTGACAGTGGCTGGGTGAGGGGGGAATAGAGTCTCAGAACCTATGGAAATGGTGTTGGTACACCAACGCTGCCGGCTGGCCCCAGCCCAAAATGCACCCTGAGAGATCTTTTCTGAGTTTTCACGATGAAATGGACTCCCTTCAGGCCAGTCGACTAAGGGAGGACCAAGGGGCCGTGTAACCAGAGAGGTGACGTGCTGTGCCTGCACCAAAAGCTCCAGTGCCCCCACTGGGAGAGCATAATGACAAGCACCCACCGGAGCAGAAACTGGGGAACCAGACTGTCATCTGCCCTTCTCACATCCCCTGTTCCCTCAGGAAGAAGGAAGTCAGTGGATGAAGAAATGGGGAAGTCTGAGCTGATCCTGCAGTGGCTTCTAGGGGCCTACACTGTACAGTTGACTCTAATCCTCAGTGAGACAAAGCCTCTGCCATAAACCTGATTAACAAGAAGGTTCTGGAAACATTTCCTGTGGGTGCAGATAGGGAGAAGGAGTGTTGTGCACACTGTTTTGCATCTCAAAACAATCTCACTCACGTAGGCCTTTTTCAGTGCTGGGTCTTTTTCCCTGTCTGCTTTTCCCCAGGCTCAGGGCGTGGTTTTTGTGACTAGTGTCGGCAGCAAGGGGGCCCTTGGTATTCAGGGTCAGGTGCCATTTTGAAAACTGCTCCAGCTACCTAAATTTTCCATATTTCAGATGTAACCTAGAAGCGCACTTTGAAAATGTCTTGCGCTGAAAAGGCTCCTTTCACAATACAGAGTTCGATTTTTTTAAATTTAACCTTCAGAATTTAGAGATCATGGGGATGGCAGCGTTTTGCTTTCAACGGGGGCCTCCTTAGCAATCCCTTTGATAATTTAGAAAAATAAGGAACATGAAAGTAAAAGAACTTCCTCTCGTCAGGCAATAAGTCAATAGCTGAACTTGAACTTGACTTATTTTTCTAAGAGGGGAGACGTTGTTCTCTATAAAACTCCAGATAAATTCACCTCGACCAAGCAAAGATTCCCGTTAATTGATTTTGGGTGCGAACAAAAATCATAGCGATGAAGAAAGATGCCTATCACTGTGAAGAAAGTTTTTTTTAAAAAATCACTTAAGGATGCTTTACCTCCCACCCAAGTCACGGAGAGCGTCTTGGAGGAGACAAAGAGGACTGGGTGGGGTGAACGCCCTCTACTGGCCTGAAAGCTGAGTCACACGAATGTCACCCCTGCAGTGGGCGAGGCTCTCCTGCGGGGCACACCGCACCCTTTGCTAGGTGATGGCTGCATCGAACAAAGCCAGATTCACAGTAAAGGAATGCCCGTCCCCTTAGGTACCCACTCAGGCCCTTAGTTATCCCACTGAGGTCCCCAAGAGCTGGTTTGCGTGGCTGTTGCAAAGATCTATTAAGATAAAATAGCCATAAAAAGAGGAAAGTGCATGATGAAGGACGTGTTGGAGGGTGGGTTTTTGTCGGGTTTAGGTTTTTCGAACCTCGTCGCAATTAGGGTGAATCGGTAGACGTGGGGGTGGGGGAGGGGCAAATGCCAGTCAGGCCGTGGGAGCCGGTGCAGGAGACTCGAAGGAGTTAAGCAGGCCGGCGGGTGACATCACCTCATTTACATAGGACAGCTCTATATAGCGGGACGCGCCGCGCCGCACCCGGCACTCCGCGACCGACAGCTACTGAGCCTTCGGATACTCTCCTCGCTGCCTCTCGCCGGTGAGCTCCTGGCCCCTGCCTCCTGCCCTGGGGAGGGTCCCCTTCGCACCCGGTGCCCGCATCCCTAAAGCCGAGCCTGCGTGGCCCTCCGGGAAGAGGCTCCTTTGGCGGGGAGCTGAGGGATGCCAAACCCTTCAGATGCGGGAGAACCGGGTCGGGAGCTGGGGGATTAAAAAAAAAAAAAACCCAAACGGGAATTTTGCTATGCAGCTTTGAGGGAGCATTTCCCCCTTAGCCCCGGAATGCATTTTCCATGACCTCTTAGGCAGTGATGAATCCGGTCCTTTGTTCCAGCTCACACCCACCCAAGCCGGGAGCTGCACACATTAGCCTTTCTCCTCTAGCATCTGACAGCTTCGTATCTTGCATCGGGCCAGGTTTAAGGTGTCTGGGCTGTGAAATGTTGATAAAAAGTCCTTCCTGCAACAGGGGGATGTTTGCTGAACAGCCCCCTCACTGCAGAGGAGGCTGATTCGTGGGTGCGGGGGCAGCTTTGTGCGCAGCTTTGTGGGGCGGTGGTCGGAGGCGCCCGCAGCAGCGCCGCCTTTGTGACAAGGACAGAGCTGCATGTGCTGCACGTTTGCAGGGAGAGAGGTACCTATAGAAAATGGAAAGGCTGCATGCAGCCTTGGCTCCATTTTAAGAATGGGGACTCGATTTTTCTCCTTCTTAAACCTGGGATGGCTAGCCAGATGTCAATGGGGAAATGCTACTACAGTTAGCAACCCACAGCGGTCAATGTCATTCTCAAAGATTCGACCCCCTGATGTGATGGATCGGGCTTCCCAGTCGCCCCCCTCTCTGCGCATTTGGAAATATTAAAGGGAGGGGGGGTCTTTTTTTCTGTAGAAAGATCTTTATCCCCCGAATGAAAACGGAAGGAGGTGGAGGTGGGGTTTCAGACAGGGTATGGGAGGGCAAAAGCGCATTTCGAAGCGGAGAGAAGAGAACGAGAGCGAACAGAGGCTTCGCTCTCAACCTCGCTCCTGGCTTTGTATATGCAGCTTCCTCCGCAACCATGTCTGACAAACCCGATATGGCTGAGATTGAGAAATTCGATAAGTCGAAATTGAAGAAGACAGAAACGCAAGAGAAAAACCCACTGCCATCAAAAGAAAGTAAGACACCCCCCTCCCCCCTCCTTGAGAAAAGCCTGGGCGGGAGTGGCGGGTGGGTAGGAGGGAGGATGGGAGGGGCCGGGAGAAGGGGGGAGGTGGGGGGGAGGAGCCCATAGTTTTATGATGAATGTGGCCTGGAAAGGTTAATTAAAAATGGTTTTGCAGCCAACAAACACAGGACTTTAATAATTTGATGGAATGTTTAACATACCATGTTAATATGTTAAAAAATAATGTTCCACTTAAAATAAGCCGTGATGAAATGCCTATTGTTACTTGTAGAACTTTTATGATTCGGAAAGATGTTTTAAATGAAAGTACTATAATCTTACACTAGGCTACACTGGATCTAACTAACCGGGCCCCCTCAATCTTTTTTTTTTTCTCCATCACAGCGATTGAACAGGAGAAGCAAGCAGGCGAATCTTAATGAGGCACGCACCGCCAATATGCACTGTACATTCCACAAGCATTGCCTTCTTATTTTACTTCTTTTAGCTGTTTAACTTTGTAAGATGTAAAGAGGTTGGATCAAGTTGAAATGATTGTGCTGCCCCTTTTTTCACATCCAAGAACTACTGACAACGATGGCCGCACCTGCCTCTCCCACCTGCCTGTGGTTGGCAGGGAAGGAAAAGAACTTGCATGTTGGTGAAGGCAGAAGCTGGGTGGGACGACAGTGAAATCTAGAGTGAAACCAAGGTGTCCTGCAGGCTGTAAAATGCAGTTTAATCAGAGTGCCATTTTTTTGTTCAAATGATTTTAATTATTGGAATGCACAATTTTTTTAATATGCAAATAAAGTTTTAAAACCTGGCCCAGTGTGTGACTGGTGTCTGGAAGGGTGGGGATGCGGGGGGTGCTTACTCGCAGGTGAAACCTTTGCAAAAGGGCCTACCTCGTGGTCTCACTGCTGGGGAACGATAAATGAGAAACATTTTGGTAATTGGGTAAATGAGTTTCACCCAAGTATGGGGAGTAACCTCATCTATGCTAGAAAATGGGAAATCATTTACTTAGGCCGTTTAAATTACTAATATGAATTGTATGAAAACAGATTAAAAATATATTTAAGTACCTTCACAGGGTTTGATAAGCTAATTGTATCTGATCAAGAAAATGAAGGGGGGTAATAACAGCACTGCTTATTTTAGGCATCAAATTGAACCTGGTAATTTAGCCACCACCAGCATCAACACAGAATGCAGGCAGCCTTGTCAGAAAAGGCACCTTGTAAACAGGTGCTTTATGAAAATTCAAGACATTTTTCCTCATCTAATGGCTGGTTCCAATGAAAGCCACATTTGCGATTAGTGAATAGAACTTTAAAATTATTGATTTCTCTTAATTTTAATAGATTTCGAAGACTAAACAGAACAACCATGTAATTTGTGCTAGGTTTAAATCCAGTAGGATTTAATTGGCTCAGCTCCAGGGCTTTTCTTGAGTCTGGTAACTTATTTTAATGGGTAAAAGCCAAGCCGTTTGGGGACTAATGTGCAGAAATAAAAATAAGCTACCATTCTTAAGTGAAGAATGGTAGCGCACCCAATATCTCGGCCAAGATTCACGATGCAAATGTCCCAAGAAATTAAACTCCCGCCCTGCAAAACTTCACGAAAACGCCCTTTTTGAAGGAGAGGGGGGAGGGCAATTGTCAATCATTATTAAACAGGTTGATTTCATTTGCTCAACACTTATTTTGAGAAATGCACAGGAAGCCATTTACCTGTGGTTTAGACAGTCAACCACACCAGCTAGAAGCCTTGCACGGGAAGGAATGTGTGACGGTGGCTGCAAAACTTGAGCTGCCACAGCCTGATTGGTCGCTGGAGAAAAGACAGTGGTGAAAACAAAGGTGTGGGGGCCTGCCCTCCAGCCCTGCATTTTCTTTACCTGCTTGCAAGGAAGGGTGTGGGCAGAATGAAAATGCCCAAGGTGCCAAGATAAACCTAGCTCTATTGGTTTTTGCTCTGTGCACCTTTCAAACAATGCAAAGATGAAATTAGATTTTAAGAAATTCACACAAGTGAAGTGTTCCTCAGTTTAAAAATAAAAATGAGCATTAAGGGGAAAGGATGATTCATGAAATGAAGAGGAAGAGAAGACCTTTCCTGTGAGGGTAAAGCTAAAATGTAGCAAATAAGTAAATAAGTGAAAAACCTTGTGATTGAATCTTGGCTGCTTGGTGTGTGGAATGGGCAAATTCAAAGGCTTCTGTACGTATCACACTGTACACTTAACTGCTGCACATAGAGATGCAGAATGCAAGAGGCGACATTTTTGTTTTTCAGTTGGGTGGGGGAAGAGAATTCTTTTTTCTTCCCAGGAAAGAATATTCTCAGAAGGGCCGGGAGGATTTATGAATCAGCTTAGAAATGTACACTGATATTTAGGAGCTTGGAGGTGATGGTCTTTTTCACAGACAGGAATGGGTCCTGAGGTTTGCCATAAGTTACAAATTCATCATTAGAATGGGGTATTGGTCCAATTGAAGGAACCTAGGCTCTGTGTCATTCACCCCTCCCTATGCCCCCAGGAGGAAACAGGCCAAGGGAGCTTTACTGAACCAAAGGCCACAGAGTTCTGTCTGGAACTTCCGCAAATTTTGAATTGATGAGACGGAATAAAGCAAAAACAGAAAAAGTAAAAAGAAGCAAGCACACCGATGGCTCTAGGGACAGACTCTTTCACTTCTAAATCTCACAAATTCCTCAGCCACCATAGCCATGTTTTCAGTCTTCCAAAGGATAGAATTTTCAAGCTACTTTATTCTTCCAGGAGAACAACACAGGTCCTGGGCTATGTGTGTGGAAATCGTTGAATGGGGTGGGGATTGAGTGTGTATGGGGGGGGCGGGAAGCATGCAAAGCCCTAACAAACTCGGATCTCCCTGCTCAGGGCTTCTTGCAGCACTCATAATCAGGCATCCTCCCCCACGTCGTGGCAGTTAGATATGTCTCCTTTAGATGCACCAGGATGAAAATAAATACATAAATGCACCAGGAAGATCTGTTCGTTATTTTGAAAGAAGCATCTAATCCACAAGACACAAAAATAAAACAATTTTCTATCCTTCCTCAACGTATGGGGCCAATTTTGTGCTTACTAGAAAGAACAGTGCATTTTGGAACCAACAGTATGGCCAAAACATAAAAATAAAAAATCTTGAGCCTTCCTTAGTTCAAGTATGTAAATCAAAAAAATCGTTTCATAAAGTCGAAAGCACTTAAAGTTTGCTTTACTGTAGCAACACTGGCCTAGCAAGAAAGTAAAAGAAAAATAATACTCTCCCCCACCCCAGCCCCAATTTCTCACTTTTAAAAAGAGTGGTTTACAGTGAAATCTAAGAGAATTAAATCACCAGTTTGAAGTTCAACCAAATTTTATTTGCATGTAATGAGGAGAGACTAAATTACAAATTTAAGACAATTTATGCAATGAAGTCAGGTAAGGAGAAAGTGTGTTTCTAGGACCTGTATTTACCTGGCTTATTTTTTCCCTTGGATTCTTGTATAGCTTCTCTCTTTAGTCACATCGTCTTGGTGTTATACCATCCTTACCCTTGGCTTCTGAGACATTTGTGGGCAGGGTCTTCACACTGTACGTTTATTTGTGTATTCTTCCTTTTAGGTCCAATAGTCTCTTGCATAGTAACGGAACACGTATTAGGGCATCAATATACACTTTCTCTTTAATTGGTGGATTCTTTACTTAGCTTGTTTTGGGGTACCTTTGCATATGTGAATGTCATGCTTGATAGCACAATTTAAAATACATTTTAACAGACATATTTAAAGAAATTTGAATACTAATTTGCCACTGTCCTTGGTTGTGCTGAATTTGAATCAATGCTTATAGCCAACCACGTATTATTGTGTTAGAGCACTGGGTCATTAGTTCACTCCACCAATCTTTATTGACTGCCCAGTATACGCCCAGTATTTTATTTGCCAGTGATAAGGTCATAAATAAGGAGACGTAGTCCCTGCCTCCATGTGTCAACCCTTGGTTAAAGATGCCTTTCATCTGGATTTGAGTGGAAAATGCTCAATTATTCTTTGCCATTTTTAGGGTGAACATTAAACCTAAGGGCGTTGCATTTTTAACTGTGTTCAGATCTATTCTTTGTATCAGTGAGGACTTTTTCCCAATTGTATCTACAATGATTACATTCAAATCCCTCTAAAAGCTCCAGGGAGAGTGAAATTTGATGAAACCCAACTGATTCTTTGCTCCACAATCAACTATTTATCAGCGTAGAAAGACTGGGCATTATAACTCTTGCATGTTATCTTGTGATAACCCTTTATGAGGCATGCCCAAAATTTAGGAATGAATTGAATGGATATTATTTTAAAATCTATCTTTTCCTAGGATTTTCTGACTTAGATGCTGAATTTCCAGAAAGACTTCTTATTGCTAAATCCTTACCCTTCCTCTGTCAGCCTTCTTTCTCCAATTGGACTATAGGACTGTTGGAGGAAGAAGTGGTCACTCGAATTTTGAAATCCCTAAGAGGACATAGCAAAATGATGACCATGTGAGGATATCCATAAATATGGCACGTCGCTGACTGATGGCTGGGCCACATTTGTTTAGTAGGATTCCACAGCTTTGAGCTTCAGCAGAGAGGGACAAGTTGTGTTCATGATCTATTCAAAGCAGTTAGAGCTATTCCTGTCACATTATTGTCAAACCACAGGAAATTATGCTTTTCCTTATTACTACACTGAGCTCTGTAAGTGGCTGATACCCTTTGCTACACAGAGACTTTGTGATAGTGTCTTCTTGATCTAGAAACAAAACTCTTTAGTAAGATTAAATATATATATATATATATATATACACACACACACACACACACACACACACACACACAGAGAGAGAGAGAGAGAGAGGGAGAGAGAGGGAGGGAGAGAGAGAAAGAGAGAAAGAGAGAGAGAGAGAGAGAGAGAGAGAGAGAGAGGGAGAGAGAGGGAGGGGTGGCGGGGGAGGGAAGAGGAGAGAGAGAGAGAGAGAGAGAGAGAGAGAGAGAGAGAACCATCCAGTTATTTCAATTTAAAGTAATGGCTTGTGTAGAGCGTGGAAAGAATCATTTTTATTTACTCAACTAACCTTTATTGAGAATCTCCTGTGTGCCCAGCTCTTTCCTAGGTGCTGGGAATAGGAAGCTGAATCAGCCTGGGCCTGAAAGAGGAGGAAGACCTATGTGGCTGACTAGCCATCTACAGCAGGAGCTACCAATCTGTTCATTTACCTGGCAGCTATTCACCGAGCTCTATTTTGGCCAGCTAATGTGTTGGGCTTGGAGAGAAACTGGAAGCAGATTGTAACAGGCTCCTATGCCTGGCTAAGGAGTTTGAAAATTACCTTTAGGCAATTAAGAGGTATCGAAAGTAAAATCATTTAGCCCACATGAGACACATTGCAGACACTTGCTGTTCAGAATGCAGCTCTATGGAGGGAAGGACAAAGGAGAAGCTGTCCATACTTGTAATTGATACAAGATTATCGGTGTAACATTAACCTCATTTGATAAGGTACTAAATCACACTTTTATTGATATTGTTTGGTCTACTAAACAATAAGTTTCAGTAAGATAGGCTATAACATCTCCATATTGTAAACACTTTTCATGTTCATTTGCTACTCATTTTTATATCAGTATGGACAGAGGGTTAATATATTTGAAATGGTTCAATTATTTTTTTGTTTCGTGGGATCGCTGAGGTTTGCAGTGCCTTATATTAGAGTTTGTACATTAAAAGCTGATCTTCCATCATGTATAGTATCCTGAAACGGCTGTAACAAACTACCACAAACTCAATGGCTTAAAATAACAGAAATTCATTCTCTCATAGTTCCAGAGGCCAGAAGTTCAACATCAAGGTGTCAGCAGGCCACATTCCGTCTGGAGGCTGTAGGGGAGGGTCCTTCCTGCCTCTTCCAGCTTCTGGAGCCTCCAGCGGTTCTTTGGCTTGTGGAAGCATCTTTCCAATGTCCATCTTTGTCTTTACCTGGCCTTCTGTGTTTTTTTTTTTTCTGTCTCTTCTAAGGACACTTGTCATTGGATTTAGGACCCACCTGGATGATCTCATGTGAAGGTTCTTAACTACACATGCAAAAACTTTTTCAAACAAGTTGACATTCACAAGTTCTGGGGATTTGACCTGGATAGGGCTTATGGGGGGCCACCATTCAACCCGCTAGGAATGGTGACCAATAGGTCTTAGGGTAGGGCATTGCACTGCCATGTTTGAAGTGGCAAAGTGGTAGTCAGCACTCGGTGGGCAGGGACATTTTACTGAATGACTGGGTTTGTGGGAGGACGGGAGATAATTGGATTTTTTTTGCATTAATCAGAAAGTTTCTCCATGACATAAAATTAATATGGAAAAGCTTATGGGAGTGGAGACAAAGGGGCGTGGAACATCAAAGGTTTGGGGCCAGTTATATGCTTACTGTGATTACAGAAATGAATAGCACGGGTGGTCATAGAAGAAAACAATTGTGCTGGTACAGTAATTTAAAATGTCCTCAAGGAGAGTGAAAAATACCATCTGGGAATATAAGTATATTTACTATTATAACAGGTTGGAGAGACCAGTCCTGAAAATTAAAAAGAACATAAAGTAAAAAAAAAAAAAAAAAAATATATATATATATATATATATATATATATATATATATATATACACACACACACACATATACATATATATACATATACATATACATATATATATGTATGTATGTATATATATATATATATATATATATATATATATAAACTAGATTATTTGAAGAAAGGATTATAATATATGACCCTAAACTGGTCATTTGAATAATTCTTGTTAACTTGAGTTAGTAAGATGAGAGCACAGTGAGTCAGATAGGCAAGCATAAATTCTCGAAGCCATCCACCTATGCCCATAGTGTGTCTCTAGGATTCCCCCTGACTTTCTGTCTAAAAGCCCCATGTTATAATGGAGCTGCATGAGGACATATATATGCCCACCAAGAACAAATACAGTAGCAATTAACATTTTGAACTTTCATCCAAATCAGGGCTGCTTTTCTGAAACAGGTCATGATGTTTCCCAGCAGGAGACATAGATACCAACAAGTAAATCCGTTTAGGTCCTCAACCCAACTTGCAAATAATGAATTCTTCAGATTAGAAGGTGAGGCCAATTGAATCTAAGGCAGACATTAAGAACTGGCCTTCCCAAGGGAGGCCACTCCACACTTAGAAGCACATTCCTTTGAAACAGCTGTGATATATTTTTTCTCTCCCCCTTCCTGGAAGCTGACACCGATATATGTTGACGTTTATGTATGTTCAGAATTTCTTAGGCATTTGACTTGACAGATGTGACTTGGGCCCCGATGCCACACTTTGTACCACAGGTGATTCCAATTAAGGCTTGAGGGTACTTAGGGCTTTTGGTTAAGGGGCCAGATGAACAAAACTGTGAGGGGCGTTGGCTTAGCCAAAGAAAGAAGGCAGAAGGAGCCAGTTCCTAACCAGACCGCTGACTGCCATTCTCACCTTTACTCCCTGACCCAGTGTCACCTTGCTGGGGCCACACCCTACAGCATGGTTTTCAAACCACACGCTATATCCCCCTACAGTTTCAGGAAATCAATTTAGTTGATTCTTGTCAGAATTAAAAACAAAAATTAAAACACAACAGCAATGAACAAGCCAAAACAAATCATTAAAGAGAAGCAGGACGCAAGTGACCAGACTCGCCTGCACAGTAAGGTTATGTTTTGTTTAATCAAACTTCTGTTTCAATTGTTTACGTGGGAGTGTGTGTGTTTACTGGCCTGTGATGTAAAACGTTTTTCTCAGTGTGAGTCAGAGTCACATTTATCAAGACATCCATTCCCCACCTGTGACTCCTCATGACCTTATTTCCTTTCCTCAGTCTGGCTTCCACTCTAATCAACCACTTCATGTAGACTTTAATCTGCTACCCCCTTGGGTCCCCTCAAAGTCACCCTGCACACCCCAGTCCCAAGTCTACCCAGGGCCTATGTTTTCCATTCCTTCACCCAGGCTCCCAAGTGTGAACGGACAGAATGACATCCTTCCATGCTGTCACCAGTAAACTTGTCACCTGTTCATGGTCTGCTCCCTGCTAGCTTTGCAACTTTGCATATACTTCATAACTTCTCTGAACTTTGCTTTTCTCATCTGCAAATCGGAGGAGGGATTGGTCCTAACATGTGGGCTTGCTGTGAGGGTCGAAGGAAATATAGGCAACTGCTACCTTCTAGGTGCTCATTCTAGATGGTTGCTTTTATAAGGACATAACCACGATACAATGATCAAATTCAGGAAATTTGACATCAGTACAATGCTACTATTAGCTAATATAAAGTCTATATTTAAATTTTGCCATTTGTTGCATTAATGTCTTTTTCTGCAGCTTTCTTCCTCCTCACCAGGGATCCAGTCTAGGATCATAGAATGCATTTAGCTGTCATGTCTCTTTAATGCGAAACAATCCCTCCACTGTTCTTTGTCTTTGAAGACATTCACAGTTTTGAAGAATACAGAGCAGCTGCTTTGTAGAATTTCTCTCATTTTGGGTTTGCCTGATGGTTTTTCATGATTAAAATCAGATAATTTTGGTAGGAAAAACCCATAAGGAATGTTGTATCCTTCTTGGTGCCCCACATGAGAGGCATATCACATCAGTTTGTCCCATTCATTGAAGATGACTTTGATCGCTTGTTTAAGTCATTGCCACCAGGTGTGTGTACTATGAAACCATCATTTCCACCTTTGTAATTAATAAGTAACCTGTGGGGAGATTGTTTGAGACAAGTCACCCGTTACTCATCAAACTTTCACCAAATAGTTTGATGTTTATTGATTATTCTTGCCTGAATCAATCATTTTTATGATATAAGCAAAAAGGTGAATTTCTAACTCTATCATTCCTTCTAATGTGACTTATTTTTGCATGTTCCACCTTATGTGTATAAACCAATGAATGCAGTTTTAGAATTTATATGCTAACAGTATTAAAAATAAAATCAGCTTATATATGTAGACCTGTGGGCTTGTTCTGCTAGAGTCACTCTTATAGAGAGACCTTGTTATAAGAAATATTTTCAAAGGCCCTTTCTAGATATGGATGATACAGGCCTGTGCTGTCATTTTCTCTTTAAGAGTCAGCTCAGGGTTTGGGTTTTTTTTTTTTTTTTAAGATTTATTTTTATTAAAACCTAGCTAACATACAATACTGTATTAGTTTCAGGTATATGTCATAGTTATTCAACATTTATATACCTAAAGAAGTGATCACCATGATAAGTCCAGCAACCATGTGACACTGTACAATGCTATCACATTATTATTGACTATATTCCCTGTGCTTATCCCCCATGGCTTATTTGTTTTGTACCTTGAAATTTGAAACTTATTTAGCTTAGGGCTTGCTTGCAACCAACATTCTTACATGTTATGGATGTGATTTTCAAGAAGAATACAGGTGCCTATGTGTGGATCACATTCACATTCAATTCAAAGTAGATCTTTAACGTTAATTTTGATAACTACAAATATTCACGATCTTGTCTTGAAATTACTTATTGTTAGCTCTCCGTGGCTACAGCAAAGGCCTGAAGGGTTGAGTAATGGTACAGGCAAATTCTTTTCGGGTTCCTGATAGACAAGGGAAGTTTGCATTATGAAGGAAAACTAGACACAACTGGAATAGCAGGCTGAGGCCTTTAGCACTGCCGCTTCTGCAGCTGAAGCAGAGAGAATAGTCTTCGGCTCTTTGAGAACCAAGAAGTGGTTTTAGAATTGCATTTGACTTCAATCAGGTGCCCACATTTCAGCAAGCCTTTAACAAACATCACCTGTTCTACTGATCAAACACACCTTCCCAACACTAGCGCCAGAGGAATATAAAGTCGAGCTTCAAGGATGTCTGGCTCTCTTCCATTTCGACCTGGAAAAAATGTCTTCATCCGTTTGTTTGCTTATAACCATTATGCCCTATCCTATCTGAGACCCGAGGTCAGTGCTAACGCAGCTGCATACCCGAATGATGACTCAGAGTCATTTTAAAGACACCCTGGATGGTATTTGTCTGAACACCAGGAAAAAGACTATCATTTCAATGGGAGCATATCCTCAAAAGAGGCAGTCTCCAGTATGTCAACATCAATAATACAATTTTCTCTTTTTCTTGAGGGATGGCATGGTGGCAGATGACCTTTAAAGGTATTTTTAATTATTCAAACTTTTTAATGCATAATATATTTATATGATTCAAATATTAAAACAATATCAGAAGTATATTCCCATTCA
Source organism: Cynopterus sphinx (assembly GCA_030015415.1). Taxonomy (NCBI): domain Eukaryota; kingdom Metazoa; phylum Chordata; class Mammalia; order Chiroptera; family Pteropodidae; genus Cynopterus; species Cynopterus sphinx. The sequence continues at coordinate 4,771,155 of CM057388.1, forward strand.
GCCAATTTCCCTTGCTCTTTTAGGGTGATGTTTTTTATTAGTTTCTTGTTTAGCCTCCACTGTACATGCGCAAACAAATAAATATTTTTAACTACCCTCTCTTTACACAACGGGTATATATCATCTTTCTAATATAGTATTCTTAAACTTTAAAAATTAATATAAGATAATACATATCTGTTTATTTAAAATAAATCAAACAACATAGAATTGAATAAATGAAAAGTGAAAAGTTCCCTTAACCTCCAGCTCATATTCCAGAGGTAGCTACTGTTAACAGTTTTATATGAATCATTCCAGATGTTTCCTAACCATTGTATTTGTGGCAGGAGCAGCTTGTTAAATTTTCCAGAAAATTGAGAAAGCTGGTTGTTAAACACAGCCACTACTAAAATGTAATTTACATAAATTTACAAGATAAATTATATTAAAAGTAAAAGTGATAAATACTCATAAATAATCACTGCCTAATTATTTTACTTTGCCTAATTATTTCACAGTAAAATAATTACATCTATTGTATGTATCTGTATCATGGAAATATTATAAAATGGTGGCTACTGGTCATCTCAACTCCTCTTGACTTTATATCTCTATTGACATAGAATGTAAAAGATAACCCATCAAAATGAGTTAAAAATATAAATTGGGATGTAAAGATACAACTAAAATATCAACACAATTATTTTTAAATTTAAAGAAAATCAGCATTAAAATAAATGACATTGCTTTAGGGGGAAAAAATGGCTAACTCTGATGAATGTACAAATTCCCCACCCCCTTTCTTTCTCATTTTTAATCTGCCCAGATAGGCAAGCTCTGTCCTCTCTCATCCTGGAAAGTCTCCTTTCTTTTTACCTGTCACTTTTTTGGTGTCATTCCAGAGTCTCCTCTTATTCCAATTTTTCCTGCTTCTCTTCACTCTCATCTTTTTCTCTGGCTCACTTCTTCTACCTGTCCTTTAAGTATCAGTTTGTCCAAGGAATCAATCTTGACCTTACGTTCTTCCTCATCTACAGTCTTCCTTTCCCCAAGGCTTTAGTCAGTGACTCTATGACTCCCTTGCACTCCATCTGATCCTGTCTCTCTCAGGATCCATATGGCTGGACAGCTCAACATGATTGTTTCTGAAAGTCTTCCTGTCTATAAGACTTGTCCTTCCAACATTTTCAATGGTATCACTATTGTTTGAGTTAAATGACAAGTCATCTGCATCTTGTTCCTCATCACTCACATCCATTACTCACCAGCACTGAAATCTAATTTAAATGCTCTGCTCTACAAACCTCCAGCTTTGTCCCAGGTTCAGATCTTTCCTTCTCTCTGTCAAGCTCTTTCTTCCCTGCATGCCCCATCCTCATCATAGTCATCTTCCAAGGCCCAAGTCATTTCACATCCTCTAAGAAGTCTCCCTAGATCTTCACTCAGATGAATTCTGCCCTTCCCACACACCCAATCACACTCTGCTGGTACTTTCTATGAAGACCTGTAGTATAGTCCATGTCTCACCAATGTATCATAATTAACCAGACCTCTATTTTCCTCACTAGGTTGGAGGCTCCTAGACTGGGAGGGACAAAACAGATTCTGACATGGAGCTCTGGAGTATGTGCTTCAGAAATGTAAAATGAATTATTTTCAATAGAATTTATGTCCTGCATATAGGAAACTTGCCAATGAAAAGTGTAGGGCAAGTTTTCTCTACCTTTGGGCACAAATTCAAGTGTCTACAGGAGCCCAGGAGGTCTTGTTAGAGAGATCCAGCTTTAGCAAGAGGGGAAGCAGGCCTTTCTCAGCTCCAGCCAATTACCAAAAGGAAACATGGACCCAGCATTGCCAAGTCTTTTGATTTTTCAAGAGAAGACAGAAATATGGATTTTTAAATGTGCAATCTCCCCAATTTTAATTATCACTAACTAATTAAAAACATTTTAACCTTTTTATTATAAAATTAAAAAAGAAGTTAAAAACTTTATATCTTAATGTGTTATTATAAAGCAAACATCCAACCCTTGTAATCGTCACCCACATCAAGAAATAGAATTTTTCCACCTATCCCAGGAACCCTACATGGGCCCCATTCCATTCTTAATATCCCCAAATTAACCACCCCCTACTTTTATATCAATTTGCTTTTGTTTTCTTATGGTTTATTCATTTAGGTATGCATCTCTAGGTTCCATATTCTTACTGAACACATATTTAGTCTTAAACTCATTTTTTTAAATAATATATATTTTTTCATCCACAGCTTCCCCTCTAGCCCTTCTTCTTGTGACAGTTTTTTTATTGAGGTACCTGAGGTATTGACTTATAAAGTTTTCCATGATCTGAATCTTGCTGATGTTTACTGGTTGGTGTGGTTCAACATGTCATCTGCATTTTTACATTTTGGAAACTAGACCCAAAACTCATGTTCATAAACTAAGACACTGTTTTAAATAGTCAATATCATTAGTTGGCAGTTCATCTATACATCTTCTACCTGGCTCTATCTACTCTGTTTCTCTACCCATTTACTTTATCTTTACTATAAATATATCAATTTCTCAGCCATTTTCTATATTTAGAGGATGCATTCTGATCTAACAGAATTAAAGCATTCATAGCTATCACATTTGCAGATCACATTTGAGTTAAGTGTAGTGGCTCCTTTGATTCTATAACACATACCACATAGGGATATTTTAAAGGGAAAGAACCAGGAATCACCCAGAGACTGATTTGTTTTTTCAGCCAGATGGTTCTTCAGGTGGGATTTAGCCAAAACCCCAGTCTTTCCCTCACCAGATCACAGGGTTTCCTCCAACCATGGACATATCAGTTTAAAACAGAACTCTAGAACCACTTCTTACACATGGGGGTAACTCTTACTCTAGGTACCAAAAGTCAGAAACTTCTAAAGGACAAGTTTGGGAGGGTTGGAGGAGCAATGTGAATACGGTAGAAGAGAAACAGACTTTGTTGAGTAGACACAATCACACAGTAGGACATATGTCTTCCACAAGGGTAACAGGGGTAAAAGGAAATAGATACTCTCACAATAGCAAAATTCTGGTGGAAAATCTATTTAAAAAGTCTGTAAAATACCCTGAAAGAACACATAAGGAATAGAGAGGAGAAAAACAACAAAAGAAGGGGGCGGGAAGAAAAGGAACCTACAAAACAGAACCAACACATTGATATAACTCTTGTAATTAGAAAACATTGTCCCAGTCAAGGAAAGGGACTGGATCAAAGAGAAGGTTGTGCATCCACGGTATATATGTAACTCATTAGAATTATTTAAACGTTTCAGGTAAAAGGTTATCCATAGTGTTAGATTGCTGCCCAAGTAAACTCTTTTTGTTACAAGTTCAAGATTAAGAACTCAAAAGCATAAAGAATAATGACCATGGATTAGTGGACTAATAATCAGACAGAAACTTGTTTCTAGGTAGGTTGACCTATACAGCTACTGCCCTGGAAGAATTTCCTTTTGTTGAGGTGACACTTCATCTTCCCAGACCCTTTTTTCTTCATCTTTCCACCCTCTTCACTTCTTTTGGCCTCGACTCTTTTATTTTTGTTTTGGCCAGGTGAAATATTCCTGAAAGAATATAGAGTTCAGTGTCCAGCAATAATTGAATTTCATTAAAATATCTCTGATGGATTACTGAATTTCAAAAGAAGTTTGCTCCGAATAAAAATTTGCCTGGATACCATGCTTTAGGCATTAAAAGATAGCATCCTGGGGGAGAACAGGCACATTTTCTTACAGAATAATTCAAAAATATGTATTGAGATACTACTCTCTCCAGGATGGGGAGATTAATCCCTTCCCCCACCCCTCACACACAACTTGAGTATGGACTATATATAGTTTCTCACTTCCAAAAAATAGAGCATAAACAGGGAAGGGAAAAACAGCAACATTATAATAGAGAAACCTGGCAGACAGCGCCTTAACTAAGATGAAAGGTGAAGTCACTAGTGATGTCATGTAGAGATCAGGTACCCTCAGATATGTTCTGATGAGAAGGGTACTGTATCTTTTACCAAAAAAAAAAAATACACACACACACACATAATTGTATATTATAATTATAATGTATATAATTAAATTTAAAAATAAAATAAAATAAAATAATAACCCAGGTCTAATGAGAAAAACCTCAGGCAAACCCAGATTGAGGGACATTCTACAAAATTCCTGACTGGCTCTACTGAAAGTTGTTAAGATCATGAAAAAAATATGGGAAAATGAAGAAATTATCACAGCCCAGAGCAGACAAAGGAGACATGAGGACTAAATGCAGTGCTGTGTCCTGGATTAAATTCTGGGACACAAAGAGTACATTTAATGGAAAAACTGGTGAAATTAGAATAAAGTCTTGAGTTTAGTTAATAGTAGCTCACCACTGTTAGTTTCTTACTCACAAAAGTAGTGGGCTGAAGTAAAATGTTATCAGTGGGGCAAATTGTATGAGGGATAAATGGAAAATTTGTCCTATTTTTTGCAACTTTTCTATAAATAAAAATTATTCCAATATAAACTTTATTCAAATTAAACAAAAAGAACAAAGATAACATCTTTTAGTTGAATACCAAGTATTCAACATCAATTTGTTTTAATAATTCAATACTCATCATTTCCTGTTATCGCACAGACCAACTGTTAACCTAGGAAAAGACGTGTCTTCTACTTGGCAGGCCGTTTAGTGTATAAAGCAGTTGAAATCAAGACTAGATTTGACATGGATTCGTTAATTCTGATAATTCCATAGTCATAGTCTCAGTCCTAGCTTTGTCTAGAGAGATCTTGGGCAAATATGCATTGTTTGAATCAGGGCAGGTAAATGCTCACTGTGGTTTCCCCTGCTCCCCCAGAAAATAACCGAAAATGCATGTTCTCTCGCAGGTGAGCCAGCAGCTCTGTCTTTCCATATAAAGACCTGCTTGATTATAATTAAAACTTTCATTTGACTATTCAAATTAAAGGACAGCTAAAAATTAAGATAACAATATTAAAACCTCTGGGGGTAAGTCTAAAGATCCTTTCTGTAATTAGAGAGCTGCAAACCTTAAGGAACACTAATTCTTTTCGGCGCCAAGGTCTCATTTTGTCAGGAAGCTGGTGTTTTGTAAATCACAGCTCTTCCAAGGCTCAGGACGCATTTTGATTCTTGCCCAAAATGATTGCTTGAAATATTTTTCCCTTTATGGACTAAATTACGAGTTAGAACACTGATTTCTTATCCTGGTTGGACATGCGAGAATCTGGGTGGTCTTGGTAATGACCTTTCTGCATTAGAGTTTCCATAACTCTATAGTTACATGTTGGGTTATTAACCTTACTTGACTCTTCTAGTTCAAAAAGCTTGGAGTTTTTATTGTAATAATGAGAATACCCTTCAATTTCTAACACAAGCTCTCTTTAAAACCTGAAGCCATTAGTTACAGGTGGTGGCTTTGGTTATTAATGGTTTGAATATTCTTCTTGCACTTGTCTATATTTTCTGTGTGTGTGTGTGTGTGTGTGTGTGTGTGTGTACACATGTACAGTCATGTAAATAGAAAAGCTCTATCTGAAAACACAATGAAGACATATACTAATAGGTTTTTCATTAAGACACTCAGTTAAACTAAGGTATTATGCTCAACTGGACCTTAATTCTTCACTTTAATGAGAATTTTGCCAGGACAATCTAAAAGTTGAACTTGGCCTTCAATCCATTCCCTGATTGTCTTTCCATTTGCCAGTCTTAATATTTGTACTTTCTCTTTATAGATTTTACTCTCTAGTTTTTATCTCTTTTTTCCCCATTGCATTAAAACAAACAATGAGCTTTAAAAAGAACATTCCTCGTGGTAGATATCTCCAGAGAGCTTATATTTACTTTAAACTGAATTCTTGCCAGACCGCCCAAGTGGATACCCATCAACGTGTTACACTGGGTACAATGGCATAGAAATGATATAACCAAGCAAATTTCTGGTAACCCAGCCAGACAACACAAAACCTTGAGGTCATTTTTCTATCTAGTTCTAGAAAAATAATTCATACTTTTCCTCCCTCCTCCCCTCTCTCCCTGCTTTCCTTCCTTCCTTCCTTCCTTCCTTCCTTCCTTCCTTCCTTCCTTCTTTCTTTCTTTCCTTCTCTCTTCCTTTTGAGGTTTGTAAAAGGCAGAAGTATAGGTATAAAGTAATTTGGTGCCTAAGAAACTGGGCTTCGGAAAATTGCCACCTGCCACGTTTCCCATTGGCTGAGGAGAGGACTTTTCTGAGGATATGTAAACATTATAGTCTTTTATGTCTTTTAAAGTTATATGTTTGTTTTATAACATAATGCCAGCATGACACCACAGTCAGCTGTTCCTGAGACTAGAACTATATCGTTTGTGTTCAAAGCAATGAATGAAAGCGTGGAAAAACTGGACATTTGTGTTTACCCATGATTATCTTAAGTTGACAGAGATCTGGCTATAACCGGGTCACTTCTGGTTTGGGTATCTTGGCTGATTGCCACCAATTACATCTAATGATTTGCTATCATGTGGCCCAATCTTCATACATACTGATATGTGTATGTCCAATGGTGCAAAGGACTCCGGTGATTTTAACGTACCATCTGAGTCTTCAGTTGTAACAACAATCTCAATTCACTGAGTTTATTGTGTAGAATGAAATGCACATACAGAACCAGTTCTATTAGCAAAAGTAAAACCAGTCTCCCCTCTTTGAAAACCTGGCAAGCTTTGTGAACCTGGCCACTATGAAGACCTCTTTGCTAATTTAATACATGTCTATATACTTACTGTTCCTTTTTCATTCATAAAATTTTTACTTCAAAAAGAGAAAAATCTTTTACAAAAATTAATTTATTAACTCTGATAACAACTCTATATATGGGAGGGAGTCAGCAAACTCTGGCCCCAGAACCAAACGTGACCAGCTACCTGTTTTTCTCAGCCTGAGAGCTAAGAATTGTATAACTGTATTTATATTTGTAAATGAAGAGATAAACCGAAAGAATAATACTGGTTTTTGACATGTAAAAATTTAGTGACATAAGCAACACATTTATTATTTGGTTTTCATCCATTAAGAATCTGGGAATGGCTTACCTAGATCCTTGGCCTGGGGTCTCTCACGGCTACAATCAAGGTGCAGGCTGGGGCTGCATCCTTATCTAAAATCCCTGGTCCCCTTCCAAGCACAAGTGGTTGTTGGCAGAATTCTTTTCCTTGCTGTAGAACAAACACATGGTAGCTTGCATCTGCAAGGTCATCAGAAAAGGATATCTGACTTTGACTCTTTTAAAGGAGGCCCAGCTGATTAAGTCAGGCCCACCCAGGATAATCTCCTTTGTGATGACTTCAAGTCACCTGATTTGCGAAATCCCTCCCACCTTACCATATGATGTAACATAATCAAGGGAGTGACACCTATCACCTTTGTCACATTGCTTAATCATGGTATAACACGAGAGTGCCATCTTAGAATTTTGGCTGTCATGCTGTGGGCAAGAAAAGCATGACTTCAAGAGTCAGAAGGAACCAACTTAGAATCTCAGCTCTCGCACTTGCTAGCTGTGCAACTACACAAATCATTTTACTTCTTCGTGCCTCAGTGTTTTCAACTGTAAACTGGGAATCATTCTAGCATTATTTTAGCATTCTAGCACCTACTACTTAAGGCTGGTGCCAGAATTAAATAAAATTACTTATCTATCACAGCGAGTGGCAAACAGCAAGTTGTGAATAGGTGTCAGGTTGTTTCATTAGATGTTCCTTTTCATATATACAGACACTTTATTCATACAACAGAAAAATAATATTGGACATGAACAGAATGTGCCTCACTGATTCTCCGAACAAGCAAGATGAGAGGAGAGAAATTAGGAATGCAAATTAATCCTGGCTTATAATAGAAAGGGCTTACTCTGATGGTGAAGAAGAACAAGCTAGTTCCATAAACGGTGCTTTAACACAACGTGAGATACTGTATGTGAAAGCACCTGCACCCAATAAATATTAGTTGAATTTAAATCCGGACAGATGCACGTGCTTAATAATTGTTAGTAGATGAATTGTTGTGATTATGTTCTTCTTAAAGTTCAATCACTTGTTTACCCAAATTCTTTCCCTTTCCTGTTACCCACAGAACTATTTGAACAAGACAAACATTTAATTTGCCAAATGGCTCCTCCTTCTTCCTGGATCTAAGGTAAGGTCTGTTAATGCCAAACCAATAGAGAAAGTCACAGTGTGAAAACATTTGTCAAAGATCTTGATAAAGTCTGTATAACAAATGAAGAGATAAAAATATCAAGCCTGGGACCTGTAGTTTGTATGCTGAGAAATCGTTCTTATCCACCTACTAGTACTAGTCTCAAGTTCAAAGCCTGCACTAGGCTCTTCCTCTATGAAAGGGAGAAGGTACAAAGAAAGAGAGAGAGAGAGAGAGAGAGAGAGAGAGAGAGAGAGAGAGAGAGAAAGAAAGAAAGAAAGAAAGAAAGAAAGAAAGAAAGAAAGAAAGAAAGAAAGAAAGCTTCCCAAATCATTTCACTCTAAATTTGCTCAAGTCCTTGGAAATAAAAAAGAAACAATTTCTCCTGATTACAGGTTTCCTGATATACAGAGAATGCACAACCCCTAGTGACCCCGAGTGACCCCGTGCTCACGACAAGGAGCAGACAGAAATGTACACAGTGTGGGCCTTTGTCTTCTTGCTATATTGTCATCTTGTTTCCCAGAATGGGTTCTGGCTTGGTGGTAGGGAAAGGGCTGCTTGCTGAGGAGCTCTCTCTAGAGTGACTGGTGTGGCTGTGGCAGGTTTGGGGCGGGGGAAGAAAATTTCCCTGGGTTGGGGGAGCACAGCTCCAGTAGCTCAGTCACCCTGGAGTTCCTGATGAGGCTGTGGGCTCCAGGAATCCAGGAATCAGAGTAAATCACAGAGCTAACAATTCTAAAATTTTATGGAAAACAGGAGGCAGAGAGAAAGGGAGAGAAAAGGGACAGGAAAAGATAAAGAATATGAATGAATGAAAGAGAATAGCACCAACATATGGCATCATTCTGAGTCTCCTTTTCAAGTGGTCCTGGGAAAATGTCCTAAGTAGCAGATCTTGAGAAATTTCTCATAAAACAGGATTTTTTTTAAGAGCACAGTAAGAACAAAGGGACTCTAGGGATGATGGTAAATCATTTTTTTTTTCTTTGCCTTCAGAATCTCTGTATATAATCTTTCTATTTTTTTATCATTTAATAACTGAAGAAAAATAGAATAGTGGAAACAACCATCCAGAAGTTTCAAGACATTCAAGTGCTTGATATTGTGGAAATATACATAGACATGCATTGTCTGAGTTTTATATGGACTCTAGCTATCCTTTTGATTTATTTGTTTATTTATATGTCTTTATTTGGAGTAAATGAGATGGGTATGCCATGAATAGATTTTATTCATGCAACACACACTTATGAAGCAGCTCTGTTGGGTGTAAGATACTGCAAAAGGCACACAGATGAATGGCCAAAGGACTCTCGCTTAAGAGACCAGAAGTCCTTTCCCAGGAACTGTAACTTGTAGTAAGCATTTTTCAGCTGTGTTCACATCTGTACAGCTCTCTCATCTTCCAGAAAAGTTGGTCACAAATATTCAGCAGGCTGCCTATTTCTGGATGAGAACAAGAGTAAGATTGAATTGACTGGTCATTTAATAAATGTGGTTAACTAGATTTCCAGTTTACCAGCAGCCTAGCCAAAGGCTTCCAGAAGGCATATAAGTCAGCTCTCCAATCTGTATTGACCCTTTTGTGTGTATCTATTAGAAGAAACAAACAAGCAAACAAACCCATTCCAACTGCTGTGAGGAAGCCAAAATTGCAACTAGCTAGTCAGATGAAGTTTTCACCTCTGAATCAAGGGCTCACATTCACCTACATGCTTCCTCCAGGGCACTTGGCTCATTCGGCATTTCACAGCTGTATTTTTCTCCCAGTTGCCGCATCTCTCTTTCTAGTCATCAGTGGCAAAGCAGGATAAAATACCTTTGTTGTTATATGAGATTCAGGATCACATCTAAGATTTCTCTTTTTAATAACTAAGTAGTCATTGCATTATCAGGAGAGAAGTGGCCGATGTGACTAAGAATTCACATTGCCAATAGGTATTACAAATTGTACTAAAAAAAATCCAAGAGCAAATATCTTGTGTTATCAGCTTCTCAGGTTTGACCACTAAAATAGGAGTGTCTTTTTATCCTTCTAAACATGGGTGATATTTTTCTTAAAGTAACAATCAACCTAATATATATATATATATATATATATATATATATATATATATATATATATATTATTCGCACTGCCTGCAGCATTAGCTAAGAAGAACAATTCGTATAAGGGATGATATAATTTTACTCTTATTTCTGAGCTGTTGGAGCTATTGAGCTGGCCCATGGGTGGACTCCTTAGAACAAATTTGAAGACCTTACAGTGAGAGATGTCTTAACCAAGTCTGCACAATCTTTTTGACTATGAGGGATGCTAGGATGATAAATCAGAACTCCACATGATTTAAATGTTTGTTTAAACATAATTTAAGCATAATAAACTGTGCCTCTCTATACAATTTGAAAATGTGTCATGTGGCAGGGTCTCTCTTGACAAAGGCAGCCAGGAAGTGACTCTACTCTCTAGCAACTGCATTTTCAAATTGCTCTTTTCTGCTCAATAAAGGTTAAAAAGGAAGTGAAAACTTTTGTACTCTTCTGCACAGCTCTTTTCCCAGACAGAGCAGAAATGCCTGCCCATACTTTCTTCTGAGGACTTGCTAAAAAAGAGTTGAAAATAGCAGGCAAGAGTGTTTTTGTTTTGTTCTTTGGCTATGAAATGAAAACAAAAAGATGACATTGAATTTGGCGGTTGAAACTGCAGCACCGTTGTTTCTGTGATGACTGGCTTGACAAGCCCACAGAATTCTAGGAGCATGAGCCTGTCCCAAAAGCCAACTCAGCCATTTCTCAAGATTGAAAGGACTGGGGCCGTTCAGTAGTGTTTCCTTTTCATGACCTTTAGAGCAGCGAGCTGGGCAGAAATACATGCAAATAAAAACCAGGAACCCCAGAGAGCAACCAAATCATTTCCAGACAGACTGATAATGAACTTCAAACCTTCAGCTCAAATATCATTGATTTAAATCAATTTGTTCTAGCTCTTTTATGAGGTTAAATACACAAACTTACATTATTACAATTCTCTCTGCACTAATACTGGCCTATGATTCTTTTTTTTTAAGGCAGAGTGATTTTTTTTAATCTAGCATTTATATCTCAGTAAAGTCTACGGGATGGGGGTTAGGGAATCTAGCATTGAATACTTTTGGATTTCCATTCCCTGATTTTGAAGTTCCCCCCACCCCTTTATTACTGTAAAGGTTTTAAATTTAAGTCAGGTGTGAGTTCTGAAGGAGAAGGAAGCTGCATTTTATCTGCCTTTGTGTCCAGACAACCAGAAATGGTAGTGTCAACATCTGTTGAATGCAAGAATCTTCATCCTCCTTATTCTTCTGTTCTTCTAATCTATCCTTATAATTCTTCTATGTAGGATAATAGATTTGATTCATGAGTTTCTGGGTCAGTGGTCCTGAGGGTACTACTGGGATTATACTAAGGAGAAGTTTAGACAGATGCTACTTTATCTCTAAAGTCTTCTTTTTTTCTTTCTTCCATGTGCCAAGAGATCTATTGAGAAAATCTTCCCTGAGCTACCCTAGAGGCTTAGAGGCCTTACTTCTTTCACACTTCTTGTTAATCATTTGCATTTCTATGGCCTATTATAGCTAAACATTTCAAAGAACCTCATAAAGGGCGAGAATTTAATTGAACCATACTTCTCTGTCTCTGGGATGAATACAACAATTTTTTGCTCATTTCAGAGCTGAAAGATTAAGGCCCCAAAGTTGCAAAGATATTTCTCTTTCTGAATTCTGTGTGTATATATGGTATGTGAATAAATCATTCAGCACAGCAAAAAAAAAAAAAAAAAGTCAGATTTTTTTTCCCCCTTTAGGTTGGAAACAATCCCTTTTCAGTGATTTTGATGATTCTCCAACCCTAGCTTTAATTTAGTCACATGTTCCATTAACTAAACTGCCATTATAAAACTGATAGAAACATCTACCTCTGTGATGGGGAGCTCACAAAGAAATTCGCTAAAGAATTAATATCCTCCTTTTCAAGGGCTTTCATGATCTTTCTCCTCTATGAAAACCCCTTGATCTCTCATTGTCTGAGTTTTCCGTTTATATTGCTGTATCAATGGTTCTAAACTTTATAAAAAAATTTTTGTGGCCTTCTATATGATGCTATAGTTATTTTCAGAATTTTGAAATTTATTATGAAGAGAAAGGTATTCTAGCTAAAGAATTGCATTCATTTGATTGGGAAAATACATATTTGCTATGGAATCCTTCTTCCTTGTCATACCTCTGTGAGCCCAGGGGCCCACAGTGACCAATCTCTTTGCTTGTTTTCACGCAGCCATTTGGGTGCTTCCTTGCCTGGTTTTCTAATTGCTTCTCAGTGTTTAATTTTCAAAGATGGGAACTAGGCCATCTTTTTATCTCTCACAGGCTGGCAACACAGTACTGTTTCAGCAACTGGTTGGTAACGTGTTGCTCTGTCCATTCTTTAGATTCTCTTTTTGCTTAGGAAGAGACCTTTCGAACAAATCTTTGGTTGCTGCAACTTGTTTTATATTTTAGTATAAAGTAAAGGGCCTCTGCCCTCCATCTAGTAAGAATCTGACCAAACATCTGTGGATTAACAATTTCCATCTTTGCTGACTTTGTCTTTTGAAGCTTGTTTTGCTTTTTTTTTTTTTTTTCTGTCACAGGGCCTTTCAGTTTTCCACTGAACAAAAAGGTTCCAAAGACCTAGTACCTCCAGAGAGGAAATTTAGGGCCACTTGGCTGGATGAATAAAGGGTCCAGGCCTGACCCTTTGGCTGCTGGAATAGTTGAGTGAATAAAATGGCCCCCTTAACCACCTTTTATGCCTGTACTTTAGTCTTGGTTGCAAATTGCTTGTTTCTAATGTCTTTTCATCATAGTCTTTACAATGATCTTATCAACAAGTTATCCTAAAAATTGCTGGAAAGATTCCATTATTATTTAGCATAGAACTAACCTTTGGGTTCCTTTGTGACTATTGCTTTGCTTTTAACGTGTGGCTGGTATGGACTTGTTTTGAAAATCCTAATACTGGAACACATCTTCCCCTATACCTTCCACATTGGCTGGTTTTAAGCAGCTTCTTTATCTAATTGGCAATGACCCCAGATCTTTACCTTCACCATGAAAATTCCTCAGTTTACTCAGCTCCCAAACCTCATTATTTCTTCATTTATTTAGGTTGCTGGATATTGAATGTAAATCACCTGAACTGCAGCTGCATAGAATTGATTGGGACTCACATGAGTCTTTCTGTGTAAGAACTACTAAGAACTCTTCATTGGGTCTAGAAACCGGCTTATGTTGCCTTCTTCAAAAATAAGTGGAAAGCTTCTTCATTTTAAATAATGAGCAGAGATTTGTCATTGGCTCTAGTTTATTTTTTAATTGCAGGGTTCTCTGATGTTGGGGATTCAAATTCAGGCATATGATGGTAGCTGCAGCCAAGTTGTATGAGTCTGTTCTTGGCTTCTAATTGGCCATGTGACTTTGGGCAGATCACTCTCTCTGGCTTTGATTTTCTCATTTGCAAAACGATGTAATTGGATCAGGTTCTTTCCAGGCTTCTTTCTGGTCCTTTCCACCTCTAAAGGTCTGTGATAAGTAGGTCAGCCACATCATCATGGGTTCCAGCACAGCATCCTAATCCCTAGTGCATTTCTAGCATGCACACACATCTCCATGTAGGTCTCCCTGGTTTTTAAAGAAGGCAAATGGAAAAGGAGACCTGAAACCCACATACTTTCAGTTCTGACTTAGTGAGTTTTGAATTTAAATGCTTTTGCGTATGAAACAGTGAGTGGGCAGAAGAATCCTACAAAGAGAGTCCCGAGTTTGGATGAGCAACACACAACCCCTTTCTATTGATGATTCGCATTTGGAACTAAAACACATCACTGCTCAAAGCCAAAAAAAGAAAAAAATAAGAATAAGCAAAAGAAAAAAGAGAACCACCACACCATATAAAAGGCACTGTTGAACAAAGAGAAATAGAACATGCTGGCATGTGTATCCACATAGGCTCTTGGCCAACCCACCTACCTCTAATGCTGCTACACTTTATATATATATATATCAGGATGGTTTCTGGGTTGGAGGACTTTACTTCCAGTCTCAAGACTTAAAAAAAAAAAGCAGTACTAAGAGGGAAAACTGTTGGGACTGATGCTGCATGCTGTGGCATCTTCCAAGTAGCTCTCCAGGATAAATGATACTTGAGTTGGGATATGTGATGATACTGGGACCAAGAATGGTTAATGATAATGTATCATCCTTGCTTCCTACTGCTTCCTACAGGCAGAGATCCCTGTTATTAAGGGGTCTGAGCACACTGCAGATAATGTTTGCAACTTTTAAATTTATTTGAGTCCTGACTAACAAATGAGTTCCAGGCAAATGATTATCTGCATGATTTTTTTTTTTTGTAGAATTTTGATATTTTAGTCCTTAAATAAAATATAAAAACCAGTCAGGAAGTGAGGGAGTTCTGAAATGTTGCTTGGGAGTGTCAAGAGAATATGGAGAGAAATTCTAAGGATTTAAAGAAGAACTAGTGAGGAAAAACATATGACACTATTACATTGGAATTTTTCCTTTTTTGGCTATTCTTGAATTTCCATAGTTATAAGCATTCATCTTAAGCTATTCCTCTGATATTTTTATGTCTTATAAAAATGAAGAGTTTATAAAAGACAACAGCTTGTAGGCCTGGAGCATTTGTAACTGGCTCTTTGAATGATATTAACTTATCTGCCCATCAGTGCCTTTCCAAGCTTTCCTTGTATTTTTTTTTGGGGGGGGGGATTACTTTTTCTGTTTAAATACTGAAACTCCTGGAGAACATCTGTTTCTCAGAGAATGATAAATAAGGAAAGGAGATATACATACAGTGTTTTAAAATACATTATCAGTTCTGTGAAGGTATCTAAAGAAAACATGAAATACAGATTTGTGGGGAAGTGTTCCAGGGAAGTCAGACCTTGTGGAGAAAATAACATAATGTGGCTATGTGTGGAGGTGAATGAAGAGACGTAGCTAGAGAATCATAAAATAAATAAGAATTGAAAGTAATGTTGATTTTTCTTCTTAGGCTTAGAACATTTGGGGAATCATTTAAATATAAATACTCAAGGTTCTCCCAAGGGTTGTTTGTTAATGATGGGAAAGACAGATTTCTTTGTATCCCTGGTCCTGTCCCAAATCTTGGAGGTATACAGTGTCTAAAATATACAGAGTTCCTGTCCCCAAGGAGCTTGCATTCTAGTAAAAAGTCACTGACAAAAAACCCCCCAAAACAAAGAAATACGTAATACATCAGACATTGATAAATGCTCTGGAAGAAAGTAAAATAGGGTAAAGGCAATGGAGAGAGCATGGGATGATGGGGATCCATGCTATTTGACATAGATTATAATCATAAAGATCATTAAGTCTAGTCACCATTCTCCTTCTGCACAGGTGAAGAAGCTGAAGCACTGAGAGTTGACCCAAGGTCCCCAGCTGCTTAGTGGCCTATTAGGAATAAAGCCCAGCTCTCATGGTCCAAGACAGTACTGTTTCCTCTTGCCTTCACCCTAGGCTTACCCACTGTTGGAAATAAGTGGCTGCCACCTGATTTTGAAGTCTATCATGTCTTCACTTTGTAATCAGTTTAGATTGATTCTTTCATCAGCATAAAATGAACTGTGCAACACTGTTCCATACCAACTTATGCCAGTGGGAGAGATACTTAAGATTTAGAACAGGTTAATTTGCTAGTGGTGACTTGGGAATTGTCAAGAGTTGACCCTACCAACTGTGTGGTCAATAAGCATTGACGATGCTGCTTCTCACTCCTTACTGTGATGTGATGTGTTCAGCAGTGGACCCTTGCTTCTTTGAGTCTAGTGTGCACAGGGATCAGCCGGGAATGGTGTGACAGTGCAGATTCTGATGCATGAGGTCTGCGGGCGGCTGAGACTCTGCTTCTCCAGCAAGCTCCCAAGGGAGCTGATGCTTCCAGTCCGGGGTCCACACTTTGTGTAGCGAAGGTCCGGGCATCTCTGCTCCAGTTTGCTCAGTACAACCAAGAAATAAACCTCACAGTTAAAGCTTGCATTTTTCTTTCTTCATTTCCCCATTGCCCTACTCCCCTTCTGTGGAAGAATCCAGCTTTTAAACGAAAACGTTATGAAACACTAGTGCCAAGCCTAAATTATAATGTTAGACATGTCATTATCTGGGCCAAAAACAGATGTCTCAGACTGGGGTTTAGTTCAACCCACTGTCCGGGCCATAGGATCAAGTTGCTAGATTGAAGAGGCCACACGGCATATATAAGAGAAGAAGGGTCCATGTGTCTGAAACTCAGGGAGGTGAGAAGTGAATAAGGATCAATGTTGAAGAACTAATGCCAGAAGCCTCCCCTTCCCACCAGATTGCAAGCTGAGATGCCTGCATGTAATCTTGGCTGCAAGGGTGACTCAGTCTGTGTCTGTAAATGAAAGCTTTCCTCCTTGGCTGAGAAATAAAAATAGAAAAGAGCATGTGCCATGATGGGGCTTTTCTCGACATGGTGCTGCTGCTGTCCACCATTACTTGCCTTTGCCTAAGCCATCTTGAAGGAAGGCATGAGCATGAGTGAAGACTCAGTCTGGGTCAGGCTGGCAGAACCAGTCTGTAGAGGCAGGCTTCGTGCAAAACTTTCCTTCTACTGCTCTTTACATCTGAGCATATTTGCTCACCTGCTGAAATGTCTTGCTGTCAGCAAACTTGACTGACCATGCTCACGTGAACGCATGTCCCGAAGACTCAGAAGCCAGCTTAGAAGGGAAATGTCACCCCCAAGCCCCACCATGATCTGGCTGAGTTTGGGAGAACTGGACTCCTCGAGTCTTTTTGCAAGCTCAGTTCCTTCTCAGAGGAAAATGGTGACAATAATAATAAGAAAAATTAAATTGATATCTCTAAGTGGACAAAGGCTGCATAAGTCCTATGATTCTTATAGAGGCAAAATCAGTTCTGCTGGGCCTAGATTTTTCCAGCTATGTGGGGCTTCATTCTACTTTGAGACTTTGGGCCATTGGTCAGCATTCAGTAAGACCCAGTGTGGGATGTAACAATGGGGTGGTGACTGGGTGGTAGATACCTGACTTTAGATCTCTAGGCATTTGCCAAAACTTTTTAGACTGACTCCCTCCTTCTACAGTCCAGACCATAATCACCAACAAAAACTGTCATTCATCTTGGAACAGCTGAAATCTCCCATAATGCTCCCAATAAGACCAATGGGATGCTCTGGCATACCAACAAATGCTCCAGAAGAGTGGACTTCATTCTGGGAATTTTTGCTGGTCACTTTTTTCAAAGTTGAACTAGAGAGGTGGCAAATAGAGGTGTACCTCTCTTGTTAGTTACTAGAATGCTTTTCAATGACCCAGAGAAGCTATCTAGGGAAACTGACTAGTTCCCGAGCCAGTATAGTCTCCCAGCCTTGGGAAAGGGAATGGCAAAGGCAAACACCTTATTCTCTTTCACCAAATCTCAATTCATTGCAGCACCTCAAGGATAAGCCTATGAAGTGACCCAGTTGGGACAGGCCTGGGGTTTCCTGCATGAGATTGTGATCTCAGCTTGGCAAACGCCAACCATTTTTAGAGGAAGATTTTAGGAAAACAAAGACAAGAAACCTCTTTTAACTCATATGGCACTTGTCACTGTCACTCTGAATGGCTAAATCATTTATATTTCAATTGTCAACACTTTTAGAAATATGTAGCTAAAGGGACACCAACTGATAGGGCCACTCTGTAGCTCTCAGAGTGAGCTGGGCCCCAAGGACAAAGTGGAGTAGGGAAGAACAAAGAAAAGTTCAATCCATTTTTCTTATTGTACCATATTGTGTTCCGTAGCATGCTTTTTGCTAGAAAACCTCTTGAATTGATCTAGATAACATTTGCAGCAGCCTTACTGACCAGGGCCCTGGCAAGACCAATTCTGGGAGACAAAGATGTCTAATAGTCAAGCAATTTCCTGTCTGGTTGTTGGGGTTGATGTACAAATACCACCATGGGATGCACACAGTCAGAGGGTTTACAGACAGGATCTTGGGATGGTGGAGCAAAGACATAGCTGTGCCCAAGCCATGCTGAGGACTCATTTGCTATGAGCCTGGGAGAATCAGAAGTCAATCCTGAGAGGGAAGTCTGGGCAGGTGACACACAGGGCTGTACTCAATCTGACTTCAATAGGAAAGTAAACGTACTATGGGCTGCTGAGCCCATCATTCTATATGTAAGTAAACATTATAAACTGGCCGATGCCCTGGGCTCCAAAAATGATGAAGGGAAGTACCCTAATACTGGGATAATCATGTGTGGATGTGCACATGTGTGTATGTATGCGATTTTCAATCAGAGCTCATTAGGAAGAAACCCTACCAATCTTCCCTTCCCTTTCTCCCCCCCCCTTTTCTCTCCCTTACATTCCCTCCTCTCCCCTCCCCTCCCCTCCCCTCCCCTCCCTTCCCCTCCTCTCCCCTTCTCTTCTCTTCCCTTCCCTTCCCTTTCCTTCCCTTCCCTTCCCTTCCATTCCCTTCCCTTCCCTTCCATTCCATTCCATTCCCTCTCTCCCTTCCATCCATCCTTTCTTCCTTCTTTCCATCCTTCCTTCTTTCTCATATTGTAGCTAAACAATTTGATTTTACAGCAAAGAACTCACCAAAAGAGTGGCTTTGTTCCCAGGCTAAAAGCACAAGAAAACAATAAAAATCCTGAAGCATGCCAGAGGACAGATAGAAAATCACCTGCCTAATCTGTTGTTTATTTTGTTGGTGGTGATCATCTCTGCCCTTTCCTCACCCCAGTGTTGCTGACTCTCATCACAGCAGAGGCTTAAGTAGTGAAAGGAGCACCCATTTCTCCCACTGAAACCAAATGGCTGCAGAAGAAATGGGGCCGCCTGATTGACAAACAGCCTCAGCTGGGTCAAAGAGCTGACAGCAGCGCTGGGCATCCATTGGTGACAGAAGCAATGGCAGTGTGAACCTATAGGGTTTCCGGTAGAGTTCAGCCAAAGTGTTCCCAAGTTTCTATTTCCATTTCAAAGCTCAACTTCTGGTTTCCCACAAGAATTTGTTTTTATTATGCAAAGAAGGCCAAGTTGTAGCATCGGTGCTCTTCTACTCTTGTATTTCACAAAACTCCCACCGTGAGTGCACTCATGCACTAGGTCTCCAGCAAAAACAGAATTTAGCAGTGGAAATGGGAGTGGGGGTGAGGCTGTCTTGATTCCAGCTTTTTAGCTCAAAAGCAATCACCATGCAGGTGGGTTGAACTTAATGGCAAGAGAAAAGGGGGAGACTCGTGTAGAGACAGCCATGGGCAGGGCCTGGAGGTTGAGAAGACAGGAAAACGTGTATCTGTCACAGCTGAGTGGAAGCCAGGGTGACTTTAGTAGCTGAGGGGACCTTAATCTTTCTGAACCTCAGATTTTTTTTTTATCTGTAAGTGAGAATCTTATCAGCTGCTCTGTCTATTTTTGCAGGGCTGTCATAAGAACTCAAGAAACAAATGAACATAGAGGTCATTGCCTATTATGATAGTACTCCAGAAGAAGGTGACTCTCATTCGTATTACTTCATGTATCATGAAAGAGCACTTTCCTGCATTTGAATTCCTAGGATATATGAGGGTCTCGTTGCAGTAAAAAGAGAAAAAGCTCTATGCTGTTAAGATGAAAAGACATAGGTCTTTGCCTGTTGTGGTAGACAGAATAATGACTGCAAATACGTCCATGTCCTAAACTCCAGAGCTTGTGAACACTTTATGTTACAAGGCAAAGGGAAATTCAGGTTGCAGCTGAAATTAGGGTTGCTGAGGAGATGAATCTTAAGATAGGGAGATTGTTCTATTTGGGTGGACCTGATGTCATAAGGGTCCTTAGCCATGAAAATGGAAGATGTAAATATGCAGAGAGATGGCAGCATAAAAAGGACTTGGCCTGGCATTGTGAGCATTAAAGACAGAGATAGGAGCTGTGAGCCAAGAAATGGAGAGGGCCTCTAGAAACCGAAAGAGATAGGGCATGGATTCTCACCAAAGAGCCACCAGAAAGGAATGCCACCTTGCCAGCACCTTGATCTTAGTCCAGTGAGATCCATGTCAGACTTCTGATCTATAGAAGTAAGATTTAAAAATCACTGAATTTGTGGTAATTTGTTACAGCAGCAATAAAAAACGAATACATCTGTCAATAGAAATTCTAGAGTAAATGGCACATTCTTGCCTATAGCAAGAATGAAATCTTTAATTGGCTGTACAGTTTGTCAGGAACCTCCTTCATTCTTTTCCTTATGTATAGTTACAGGTGAAATAGTATTGTTTCTCTCATTTGTCTGCAACAAATTGCAGTTACTGAGCTCGCACAGCTATTTGCAGAGCTCTTTTTCATACTTTCTATCATGGGTACAAAGATTTATATACAAAATACTTCGGCCTGATTCAGGTCCCCTGGTTTGACTTTGAACAGGGTGTGCCAGGGGGAAATTAAAAGGGAAATTCCTCCTCAAGGGCAAAGTGATGTTGATAAATTCCAACTGAAAATATTTACAGAAAAAGGATGGGTAGGGTCAAGTGGGCCTTTCTCCCTGTGATTTCAAAGTTTCCCTGGGAACAGTGCAGATGGCATTGCTTTCTCCTTTGCTGACTTCTAAAAGGACAGAAGCCCCATTTGCACAGTTTAACCCCCTAGTGGAGCTCAGAGAAGGATGGGAAAATCCAAACTCCTAAATAAACATCTGTAAAAGGATTTTCAACTAAGGAGAAGGAAGTTCTGAGGCCTGCTAAAAGGGAAGGAAGGGCTGTATTTGCTGGCCAGGGATCCTACTTCCTGTTGTGAAGCTGGAGGCTGTTTCTTAACAGCTGAGCGGCTATGAGTCTCTTGTGCTATAATGAGGAAGCGATGCTCTTGGTTCCTCTGTATTACAGGACCTATAGCCACTACCACCCAGTGAAATAGATGTAGGAACAAGAATGGGACACTCACTCTTGCAGATACAGCTTGTTTTTTTCTAATTGCAAAAATATCTTTTCATATGTAGTGTTATCGAATATGTACAACACCCTTTATTCTTGTGTATGCTCTTTGCTTGCCTGGAGATTAAAATAGTTGAGAGAAATAAGCACCCGCCAGGGTGGCCCAGTCACATGTATTAGTTGCCACCTCACAGACAGGAACTACAAAGACTAACCAACATCTCTGTGCCTCAGTTTCCTCATCTTTAATGGAAAGGGTAATAAAAGTTATGCCATATACTTGTGAGAACTAAGAAGAGCAATATATGAAGCCTGCACCACAGTGTCTGGTGCTGTAAAATACTTGATCAGTGTTAGCTATTTTGATTAGACATAATGGATGTACAGTCATGAAAGAGGATAAAATGTGCAGAAACAGGCGAGTCACCACAGGGAATGAAAGCTTGCAAGCCCACGAAACGCCGCCCACCAACACATGGTAGCTCTGCACCCAGCATTCAGTGTTCTCCACCTCATCTGACTAGCTTCTTTTCTAACCTGCTTCTCCACGACAACCTTTCAATAAGCTTCTGCGCAAGCCACATTTGTCTATAGGCCTTGCCCATCTCCTTCCCTGGTCTCACACATTTTTCCCCCTCTCATCCTCACCTCTGCCCATCCATTCTGCTAAGAGATTCTCTCTTTTTCTTTGAAATCTTAACCCTTGGAGCTCACAGAACTAAAAGTCACAAGGCTTTTATTTTTTCTTAATTTAAATTATTTGAAGGAACTTTAGATATCTTTCTTATGTTATGAATTTAAAATTTTGGACCAGGAAAGTTGCATGGTTTGACAATCTTGAATCAATTCTGCACTTGCAAATTATGGACTATGGACTAAATCTCAGTTTTTCAAGTCCCTTGCCACTGGGCTGTACTAAATATTGGGGATTCCACTTTTCTGTCATTGCTGTATTCTTTCTCCTTGTAACTTTCAGAGTTTGGTCTCTTCTCTCTCCATTTGATTCTAAGTGTTCCTGGGGGAGGGATCAGAAGTAAGCTTTGAATTTCCAAGGGTATCTCTCAAATCCAGATCTCGGATCCTTAATACTGTTGAGAATCTTCAAGTATTTATTGACATTTGCATTGAGTCTACTTCGTTGGCTTATTCACTTCTTATGCAAGCATCGGTAAGAGCCAGGTTTGCTTTCCCCCTCTGCAGGCCCTGTAGATAGGAGCATCCATCTCAAGAGTGGTCCCTGACTATTGTCAACTCTGGCTGTTTTCATCACAGCAGTTGACATTCTAGACTCTCTCCCCAGATATTGGTTCCATCGGCAAGGCCATGTCCTTAGCATTCTGCCATTGACCACACTGGAAGTGAAACTGTAGGCTCATTTTTCGTGCTGGGACACAATGTATAAGGAAGTTTAAAAAGACAAAAAGAGAACAGACCTGCTTTGTTCCCTTTAATCTCCGGTTTGGTGGGTTGCAGAATTTGGAGCAGGCTTTGGAGGCCAGCAAATTGCACCACATTGCCTCCTTTGTAGTCTCTGGGGAGCCTGGCTACCACGTTCCTTTGCAAGAGGATGTAGGACAGTTTCAAATGTTCAACACTGAGCACATTGCCTGAGAAACAAAGAGAAGGCAGGATCCTCACCTGTTACGATGGGGTGCAGGGCCCTGGCATGGACAATGCAGTGACTTGTGGTGACAATTGGCACGGCATCTTAATTTCTTCTTGTTGAAGACTTAGGCAATCCATTTGTTGAGGGAAATGTCCTTCTGTCACCTTAATTGATTCCATATGGTCCTGGCCTTTCACACCCTGGAATTTAAATCTTTGCGGCCTTCTCTCTGACACAGCCTCCTGGCAGAACTATCACTCTGGTCAGGTCATTCATACTGACTGGTCTTCAACATGTTCCAGATACCTCAGAAGTATCACTCTGGAGTTCTTAGCAATTGCAAGGAGAAAACCATGGCCAGGCCTATCCCCCCATTCATAGCCTTTCACTGACTAAGTTGAGTCCATCTTATGTCTTATCCTAGAAATATTATTTCCTCCCATAACCTTAGAAGGTTGGACCAGATGGCAAGCACCTATCAGTTTCAACATGCTCAGCATTTCTTTTCTCTTTGGTGTGATATAGGGAAAAGAAAGTTGGATTTGGTGTCAGGTTTGGGTTCCAATGGTAGCAATACTGCTTCCTGGCTGTGTGGAGTTCGGTGAGTTCACATCTCCAAGTCTCAGTTTCCTCATCTCTAAAATGGGAGTTATAATCCTAGTCTCAAAGGGCTGTTGAGTAAGCATTAACGAATGAGGTCATGCATGCAAAGTCTCTAGTAACAATGCCCGGCACACAGAGACCACTCAATGCATTTATTACCATGTTAATAACAGTATCTTTTGTGGGACTAAAAATAAAAAAAAAACTGGTCAGTTGAGTCCATACAATATGTTAAAATGCCAGGAAATAGAAAATGCCATTCTCTGTCATCAGTCCTCTAGTCTTTCTCCTTCCTAATCTACTCTTATTGCATAATTTTATTTTTGGTCTGATTTCCACCATATTTTACTTTGTCATGTGTTCCACAGAATCTGACAAGGTGCTGTAGGCATGCATGGTAGTGTATTATAAAACATACAATGTAGTGAATTAATCATTTTTTACCTAACCAACCATTCTGCAATGCCAAGTAATCAAGATGGCAGTTTCCACCATCCTGATGAATATGATTTGATGAAGAAGCAGTGGCAACCAGGGATCGTCCATGGCCACACAGTGAGCAGCACCCTAGGTTTTTCGTTGATGATGCTGAGAAGATCATTGAGTTCTGCATGGACAGGAGTGAGGGTGTTTAGGGGCTGCTGGGAGCTAGATCTGAAAGAGGCCAGACATTGAGCAGGAATGAGAAGGCACCTCTAACTGAGCAGCTACCATGGAACCGACACTGGCCACACACTATTTCTCATAACCCTTCAGCCATCATTCATTCATTCATATTTTAAATTTTAGAAAATTAGACATTTATACAGTCCATGAAGAGTGATCCCTCGATTACTCTAGCACCCATCTAGCATTACAAAAATCATTACAATAATATTGACCATATTCCCCATGCTATGCTCTAAATCCTTGATGACTGTTTTGTAACTACTGATTTGTCCATCTTCAGTCCTTCGTGTTCTGCCATTAACGCAGACATTTTTGTCTTTCATTTTAATGAGGAAACCAAGATCCAGAAAGATTAAGTAACTTCCTCAGAGTCCAGCCAGGCTATCTGACTTTACAGCAATGGGTTTTTCTGCCACACTGCTGGACTCACAACAACAAAAAAGGGATTGCTTATTTTGCCCTTACTCAGGATGCTTGGTTTTCTGTATAACTCAGTTCTCTCTGAGATGTCTTGGGCCACTGGATGACAATTTTTAGACATATTTTCATCACTCCCTGGGTGTATCAAAAAGTCATTCACTGCATACTTTCCAAAATAAGAGGGCTTGAGTTGGACTTTCAAATCATAAGACCCATTTGAACAGAATTAAAATATTCCACCTGATACCTTTACACAGTGCTCTGAATCCATCTCCAATAGATATCTTCCTGGATTGAATCTAATTTCAAGAAATGTACTTTTGCTTAACTCACATTTAGTAAACCCACCCCCTCCCAGCTATTGCTACTTGGAAGAACATTGGTCTAAGAAATCAGAGACAGCTCCTTGTCACAAAAACACTCAGAATTTCCCCACAAACACAGACTCCCATGACAACCAAACAAAAAAAGAGAAGAAAGGAGAAACTCACTATCTTAAAGCCACCAGCTATAATTTCTGTCTGCCAAAAACTGCAGTATAGTATAAATCCTGTTTAAATTTTTATTTTTATGACTGACATGAAGAATGACCCTGAGTTTAAAAGTCTTTTCTTGCTGCTCTATTTTCCTTCTAAACTGGTATGGAGATATTAGTATATATTATCTATCCAATGAATGAGTTGATAAATCAACTAGTCTATATTGTCAGTAGTCATTTTGACTATCTCCTCACACTTAGGTCTTCTGATAATCTTCATCCTTTTCTCCCAGTGAGAGTCTCTGTGCTGGTGTATCTCTCTATAACACAGGGAGGAATCAGTTGATACAGTCAGCGTAGGACAAAATGATTGCTCTATTTCCGATTTCCCCCCAAAAGTAACACACAATTTAACATCACTGATTGCAACTGATGATTCATTCTAAATGAATTTCACATTTATTTTGCTACACATGGTTCAGTTCCAAGCAACACTGTTACCAAGGTCTGCTTGTGGATTCAATTCTGAGGCACATGAAGAGATTCAAGACTCTGTGGTAAAGAGAGGTTTAATTTTGTCATCCTGATATCCACTCAACCTGTTAGAATCTTTAAGTTGGGATATTGCGGGACAAACATCACAAATAGACCCCTCTCTCCCCTCCCCCAATTATATTTCCTTTTTCTGTACCCTGGACAAAGAATATATGAGGTTTCCTGCCCAGTAAATTCTCCATATGTGCTTATCTCTGGAGTAGTTTAAAAATCAGAACTGGGAGGCCCATTTTTCTTTCCATAAATCACCAGAGAATCAGTCTCTTACAGATCAGCAGCTGGAATGACTTCCAGCCAATTCTGGGACGATTCTTTTCTTCCTTAGGAGTGATTTTCAATGCCCCAGGGTTACCCTCTCTGTTATCTGCAGCTGATACCATGCCCTGTTCAGTGGGTTTTAATTAACTCACTAAATTTTGCCATCTCTCATTCTCTGTAAGATGTCATGTGTGTTGTAGCACAAGATTTATAAGCTCCTCCCTAATTATCTCTCTTCTGAGCAGCTATTCTGCATGAAGATTCCCTATAAGAATTTTCATAGTATCTAATTGTCTTAAAAGAAAGTTTGAAATCACCTAAATGCCCAAGTAAGGGACATCAGTCAGATAAAGTGTAGTATAACACAATGAGACATTAAACATCTATTTATAATAAGGCATCTGAAGCCTATTTTAATATTATGGAAAGTTTATAATGCTACAGTGAACATCCTTGTACTGGATCATGCACAGTTATGCAGGAAATTCAGTAGAATATATTTCTAGGAGTGAAATTGCTCATTCAAAATGTTTAATCAAGTCCAAAGGCCCTGGGATGGGAAGGGGGTTTGAGACTTCTCACTGCAGTTGCAGGGTAGGAAAGAAGATCTATATGGACTGTTGGGTGGTCCCGGGATGTGAGCGATGGGAAGAAGCCAACAGGCCTTATGCTGTTGTGATCTCCTGTGATGGACAACCAAAGCAAGGTTTAAAGCTGGAAAGCATAAAACAGTTATAGTATAATTATTATGATAATTTCTAAGTTATCGTCTTTCTAATGAGTCGAGGAAAGAGGCCTTGGGTTGGAGGTATAGATTGGGGGACTCAGCTCAAGAACAGGTAGAAATGGCCGATCAGCAAGGACCAGCAGGAATTGAGGGACCAGAGGCACTGACTGCAGGCCAGCGCTGCGGGTGGGGACACACTGTGATCTCAGCTCTAGTGTTTGCTTTAGGGTTACCAGCGTTTCTGCCCTTTGGTCACAGTAAAAAAATAGGAGTAACTTGAAAGGAAACTCCCCCCTTTCCCCTAGAGAACAACAGCTTATTTACCTGAAATGGAAAATTCCTTGAAACAGGATTTGCCAGCTCCCGGGGATTTTTAAATAGTGAGGTCAATCTGCATTTCCACTTGGATAAAATCAGGATTAACTAAACTGAAACTTGGGGACCAGCCTGGAGTTTTAAGACTTCTATTTTCATCGTTGATTCTTTCCAGTTTTGCTTTAGACCCTCTATAAACTGTTGCTATTCTCACTCGTCTCCCAATTCCACAATAGTTTGGGAATCACATTTCTATGACTTGACTCCCTACACAAATTCTTCTATAAAGTTGTTTCTACAACAAAGCCACAGCGAATCGATTCACTCAAGTAATTGCTCAATAGAAGGGCAGGGAAGCCAGTCCAAGCAGAGATTTGGTGTCAAGTAAACAGTAACATGTTTTTGTTTGTTTGTTTGTTTGTTTGTAACACATTTTTTTAATTGAATGGGGTACATTTCCCTTTCAGGCCAGTTGTCTTGTTGTGTGGATGCAGGTTGACCCGCCTAGGTTTCATTTCCCGAACAACCCCTCTCTATTCTTCCTGGTGGTTCTGGACTCCCTCCTGCTGTTGTCCCTACCTACAGTTTACAATCTATCTGAAATGTTGGAATTGTGGGAAATCAGGAGCAGGGAGTCCAGGGTGCTTCTGTCAAACAGCTTCCTCACCTCATCACTGATAGAGAATGGGCCTGTCAGTCCCACAAGGAGGGAAAGTGTGAACACTGTTGCACGATAGGAAGTGATTCACAGTGCCCTGTGGGTCTCTCTGATTCACTGAACAGTGCTAGGTAACTAGACAAAAGCAAATATTAAATTACCCAATTCAGGAGGATTAGCCAGCTGGTCACCAAGCCAGGAGTTTCCCTGCTCTGCACAGCATCCTCAATGTGGGATATTATATTATCTTCAAGGGACACATCCGGTCCCTTCCTTTTTACTCTTTCACAGTTCATCCCAATTGTGCCCTTTTCCTCCCCTCTCAGGAGACCAGGAGCATGCATGCCCCCTGCCTGTTTTTGGTATTACAGTGAGCATGGCCATTTAGTGCTGATACTTGAAAAGGAATCCAGCTCTAGGCTCATACAGCTGGGGGAAATGCTAGTTTTCTTTTGAATTCAATAGACAGCTTATGAGTTTTCCATCTCGTTGGCTCTGGGAGCTGCTGTTGTGTCTGCTGGTGGGTTTTGGGAAACATGAAGCGGTGGCCTTGCTTCCTTTCTTTGTGAAAGAAGACTTTCCCAACTCATAAGTGGATGGTCATTTATGAAGGTTTGATTGGATTTTGAAAATAATTTAGAACTCTGTTTGTGTGTGTAAAAAGAAAAAAAACTTTACTGACATGAAGCCATGGTGCTGAGAGTGGGTAACCAGGACAAAAGATGGTCTCTTCTGTCCCTTGACTGGCCATGTTTAGGAGAGAGCTTGGGTTGGCAGGAAAGGAAGCTGGTTCCACCTTCTCACATTGGCCTCTTTGAAAATCTTTTTTAACGATGAAAAGTTTCCTCAGATCATAGTACAGCAGGGCATAATACTTACCCTGACCAGATACTCTATAGATAATGAATCTAGGCCATTTTATAAAAACGAGCAAGAGAGATTTTGATGTGAGATTAAAAACAAAACCATTATATCTGCAAAGCAATTTATTCTAGACCACAGCCAGAAAGTGCTAGTTAGGTTACTAGTAAGTGATTAGAGAGGCAAAGGCTAACTTGAACGTCAGAACTTCAACCACTTGGACACATGTCTGATTCCCTTTAAGAATGTTGCAGAAAATCCATGACCTAAATCTCTCAACTTGGGTATTTCCAAGGAAACTACCCGACTTCCCCACTGTCTTAGATTTAACACAATTAGTGAAATACCTGACAGGTCCCAGAGGGCTTCTATGTAATTAAATTGGCAGCAGTGCTAGGCACCAGCAACTGAGTTTTAGATTTTTCTCCAACGAGGACCTCTTAGGCTTAGTAGTATATCCAAGTGGAACAAAGCAGGGGGGAAAACCAAGAAGACAAACAAAAACTAAACTGCTGGTGAAATTAAGAACCTAGGATTTTCCTGAAAGCAAACAGATGAACTCACATCACCAGTGAGACTGAAAGGAACGTTACTCAGCATTTACTCAGTGCTGGGTACAATTCATTCCTGATGTTTTAATAAAATATGGGTTGGTAGCAATAAAGTTCTTGTGTTTTAATATAATTCAGGTTAATATCATCAGCCACATTTTACAGATAAGAAAACTGGGGCTCTACAAGTCACCAACAATCCTGAGGTCTAGAAGATTGCAGGGCCAGAACTCAAACCCCAGGACTCTGAGGCGAGAGCATATGTTATTTTCTTACCAGTCACACCTTAAGTAACCTCACTGGAAAAAGATGATTTCACATATTTTTAAAAGTGAGGATGTGGGTGGTGGTGGTGGGATAAAAATGTGGCCCAAGAGTATCTTAAAAGGAAGACAGCTCATTGGCATGCCAGGTCACAAAATGAGACCAGGATGCGAATGTGAACTAGTAAACCACAATGCACATGGGAATGGCTCAGACACAATTGACTACACCATCTGGAAAAGTAGTGAAGCCTACTAAGAAAGAATGCTGAGCAGAAAATTATATGGGTTTATGTCAAGCAAAGATCGATATCTCATGTTTCTTTTCAGTTTAAGTAATTTTCCTACTTAAGATATATCCCCTCGCCCTGAGCTGACTCGAGTTTATTGGTTGAGTGCAAAACAGGAGGAAAGCAAGTTGGGAACTGACTTTTTTTTTAGGTTGAGCCTCTACTGGTGAGACCCCAACTCGGAACAAACCTCCAGGATTTCAATGACAGAGATCGCTTTCTTAATAAAAAACTTTGGAAATTCTTCCTCATCTTCTTTTGGTCCTAGTGTGATTCTCACCATTTTATCAATAGTTTGTAGCCTGAAAAAAAAACCCTGCTCCCTAGATTTTAAGATAAGCTAATGGAGAGAAAGATGGGAGAAGGAAGATAAGTACCCAGCAACTTGGAAGATAGGATCAGAATTTAAAAGAGATCAAAGGAAATTGAAAAAGGATTCATAAACAGTACAACAAACACTTGTTGAATGAGTGGTGAAAATGTAAGGCAGTTCTGGGGAAGATAGAGATGGAGAGCAGATTATAAAGCAAAAGATCTGTGGATCGTCATTATGGTAACTGTGCTTCTGAAATAGAAACCTGGCAAGCATAAATATACTTCATAACACCAGTTCATTGAGCATCTATGTGATTCATTCTGTTAAGATTCTGATGAGGCAGAGAAAAGGAAAATGAGAATCACAATGATCAGTTCAACTGCCTGTTGAGCACTCAGAGGGAGTTTCTTGATTGGTGCATTAAAATGTATTCTTTTTGCATTTTTCAGTTTTATTGGGGAGTAATTGACAGATAATAAACTGCATATATTTAAAATGTGCAGTACAATGAATTTTGATGTATACACACACCTGTGAAAGCATCTCCACAATCAAGATAATGAACATATCCATCATCCTGACAACTTTCCTCCTGCCTATTTGTAATCTCACCCATGCACTTTCAGTACCCAGGCAACCACTGACCTGTTTTCTGTTACTATCGATTGTATTTTATAGACTAATTTTGTATAAATGAAATCATGCAGTAGATACTTTTTTCAGGCTAGTCTCTTTCATTCAGCATGATTATTTTGAGAACCATCGTGTTTCAGGTATCAATATGTCATTTCTTTTTATTCTTAACTATTATTCCATATAATTTTTGAAGCTTAGATATTACTTCCCTGGATAGATTAGTTATTACTCTATTCTACTTTTATTGTTGTTTGACTTACATCATAGACTCAATAAGTATTTAATTTAAGGATTTGGTTAAAAAATTATCTTCAAGAGGATTCTGAGAGGTCATTCATTCATTCAACCATTCAGCAAATATTCATTGAGCCTTTATTAATGTTAAAAGATAAATAGAGGCATATTAAAAATTTGAAGAATTTATTTTGTCACCTTTGGAGCTCATTGTAGTTTGGTGTCACCCCAACGGTAGAGATCAGGGAGATGGATAATGATGGTGTAGTCCTATAGTTAGCATTTTTCCTCAGTTCTTCCTCAAATGAGGGCAGTGAAGAATCACAGGTCATTGAGATTTAACAGTTAGTTTTATTAAAAGTATATTTTAGAAAGACAAAGTATGCCTCAAGGAGGCACATTGTCCCAGAGCTGTAACTAACACAAAGGGGCCAAAATGGCTACAAAAGGGCAAAAAAGCCACAAAAGGCCACCATGAAGAGAGAGAACCCAGAAGGGTAAAAAGGATGCAGAAGAGCAAAAGTCTGCCTTATGTTTGGGCCATGATGGGTGGTTCCAAAGGCATTCTTAGGTGACTGGCAAGTGAAGTCATCTTGATTGAAACCTGATTGATACTAGGCAATAACTTTGCCTAGTGTGTATGTGCATATCCAGAGTTCTATTACCATTGGGGTGTCATTTCGGTGGTCTCTAGGCTGAGACCCTATTCCTTTGTTCCCCCCATCACTCATGTCTGACTAGCTACCTAGCAATTTGAGCAAAAATAAATTTGAATCGGGCAGCACATTTATAGAGATCTTTATAGAGAAAATGTGGAAGAAAAGAAAGAAAATGATTGGTTATAGCTTGAAGCCTAGTTGGTTGTTTGTAAGTGGTTGTCCGTAGGTATCATTTTTGTAACCCATAGGTATTTTTAGGTTTCGATTATGATTTGCTTACATAAGCGGCCATGGCATTACAGCTGTGGAGACTGAAAAATAATACTCTTCTTCTCACTTTCTAAGTTCTTCTAGCTGGTCTAGTAATCAAATTCACAGAGACAGATTAATGGGGAAAAATCAAATTTTAATATGTGTACACACAGAATTCACATAAGCATGAAAATTCCAAAGACAGTGAGGCAACGTTGTGTATATATGTTATTTTGGACAAAGGAAAAAAGAAGCGGAAATGAGATCTCAGATTTTAAAAGGGAGAATGGATAAGGAAGTGTGGACCACACATGGCAGGCAAATTCCTGCCAGGTGACCCAGAAACAATGGGACACAGGGTGATCTGGCCACCAGAGCCACCAGTGCCCTCACATCCGTCATCCTCAATTCAAATTAGGCCCAAGCGAACATCCTAAGCTTCCCTTCCTGAAGCAGGCCTTTCCACCTGAACCTCTTAGGCATGAAAGTGGGGACAGTCAGAGGGTCTTTCTGAGCCTTTGGTTCTTAATAACCAGCTTAAAAGCAATATCCAAAAAGCACAGTTTTGGGAGGCAAAACTTGCGTTCTTTTCAGAGCCCCCTCAGTTTCATGGCTTCCTTGTTTTGTTAATTTAACAGCAGGTCCTAAGGCAGTATTCTAGGTGCCAGGGATAAGTAATAAAGAAAACAGACATGAATCCCAGCTGTTATGCCCTTATGTTCTAATGAGAAGAGATGGACAATAATCACAATAAAAACAAAAATTTTATCATATATTAGAAATTAGCATGCACTATTTAGAAATAATAGAACCAGGAAAAGGGCTGTCGGATTCCATCAAATGATGCAGCCTAGATTTTGGACATAAATGCCCATGAATTGGATTCAGTGTAGACTTTGGGGTGGTTTTCTCAGTCAAGCTCACAAGATTTCATGGAAGTCCACTTCCAATGGGACTTAAAACCAGGCTGTCTGGAGTGGGAGTGTGAGGTGCTCTTTCCATTGGAACCACCCCCAGGTATTTAGCTTTTGTGTCCAGATGGAAGAGAAAGGAGAGAGAGTGGCCTCTGTGACCTCCTCCAGAGAGTTTTGAAATTGGGAGAGCACCCTCCAAAAACTCAAAGTTTGTCACATTATGTTGGTAAATTTCCCATTTCAGTGCCATCTATAAACCTGGACCCAGGCATGTGTGTGTTTTGCTAATCCTAGGCATTCATCTATTTGGTTTGAGGGGAAGAGAGACAACAAGGCAGAGCAAATGAAAAGTTCAGCCAAGCCAAACTCTCTTGCTCAAAACCAGATGAAATGGGGTCCCAAGTCCACAGCCAAAGAATGTTGGACACTTTCATTAGCCTCAGAAATATTTTTGCATTTAGGCTTTGGTAGATTTAAGGGAGGAGAGTAAGAAGAGTGTTTCTGTAACTCGAAGAAGTGCCTGCCTTTTGGCACCTTTACGCCAGTGCCATCTGGCACCCATCCAAGGCAGTCTGAACTTTCTGAGAAACTCGATTTCCTGTTCCCACTGCCTCAGTTGACTGAGGACTGGGTGAAATTCACTCATGAGAATCTTAAAAATCTTTTGGAAAGACTTTTTTGTTTGTTTGTTTTGTTTCAGAGTCATTTAAATTATAAAACTATTGACTTCTAAAATCCTGAGGGTCCTTACTATCACCTAGTTCAACTCTTCCATTTTACAGAAGAGATGAGGCAGAGTTCAGAGCTATTATGTGACAGTGGTAGGGTAGATGGGAACAGGGTCCAGGTTTCCTGACTCTGAATGTGGTGCAATTTCCTGCTGGATCATAGAAAAGTGCAAGTCCAAATACCAGGCCTAGGTGAGTTTTACTACATATGTTATACCTCACAACCTGACTTAAAACAAACGGGATATATTACTCAACCCTCCCCTTGAACATGAATCTATTTGATGCCAGAGCCCTGGGCGTCCCTGCCTTTGGCCTCTTAGTAGCAGCATTGTTGGTACTGTGAATGCACAATCCTTTTGTGGTTTGTTTTTGAGGAGGAAGCAATGGATTGAAGCATCCATGCAGCATAAAGACATTAACCTTGGCAACTGGGGGAAAAAAAAAGCTTGCTGAGTCCTGAGCCTATCAGGTCAAGAGCTTCTGAAAGTGCCCTGTAAATTTCACTTCCCAGTGAAATGAATCACTCTTAGCCAATCCCTGCATCGGATTCAGGATGGAAAAACAAAACAGGGCTGGCTCTGTGATGGGAAAGGGACATTTGGTATTCTCCTGGCTTCCTGGTTAATTACAAAGTGTTAATGACATTCAAAGGAAACTGGCCTCCCTCAGTGATCTACAAATAAGGAAGGGCAACAGAAGGACAGCCAAAGAAAAGATAGGGTCCTCTAGGGAAGTCCAGAGAGAAACCAATCAGCTCCAATAATCATCAGAGGGAAGCATCTTAATTTACAAAGGAAATAGAGACCCAAGTAACATGGAAAACCAGCTCAGGCTGAAGTCAGTTGGGACAGAGTACTTAAACTAATCACACCTAGTTTTCAAAGTTCCAGAGTTTGTTACTGAAAACTGTTTCTCAAACAATAAGCTGATAGAATAAATGGTGGTGTCTTTCTTAACATCCAAGGCAAGTAAACATTTAGCATGAAATATAAATAATGTATGTAAGAGAAATTAGAAAACAAAAGAACATATTGTAACAATACAGCTGTTTGATGATAGCCGAGAATGTTCTTTGATTAAAATTACTTAAGAAGATCAACATAATATTTGGTTTTGTCCCTTGTGAATATTCTTGATGAATTTTGCTTCTGTGGTTAAAATGATATTAAAGACTAGGTTTCAAATTTGTCCTTCCTACGGTCTGGGTTTAAATCAAATATCATTCTTGGCATTCTGGGGTCTTATTCGCCAGCAATTTGAACTGTGTTCCAGTCTCAGCATGCACTGAGATTGACGAATAAACGAATGCAGCAACCTCTGGACTTCCCTTCTTAAGAATGCTGAGTATTTTTTAATGCTTATTCAATATTTTTTCTAGTCTTTTTCAATATCATTCATTTGTTTCCTCCCTTTTCTGCTTCTTTACCCTTTCTCATCTCCAGTTTGCTCTATGGGGTGTTTTTGACGTTAGATGACTTTCTTTACACAAGATTAAGATATGTGATAGGCAATAATTTTTAGATATTTAAGTTTAATAAAATAGGGGTCAAAATATGAAGACCGAGAGTGTTCACTGTGACAATAAGATGAGTGAAAATAATCACCTTGTTCGGGGACTGGTTGCTTTAAGATATTTTTAAGGATACATTACTTCTCCATTTTTAGAAATTCTCTCCTTTTAGAAGTGATTCACAACTTTTTTTGTTGGGCTTGAATACCAGGGAGGAGGCTCTAGTGAAGAAACAAAGTTCAAAACTTGCCCAACAAATGGCTCTTAGGATGTTGGAGCAGGTAGAATGTTCTGGGAGACTTGCCCTATATATTTCTGCAGCTAGGGCTTGCCCCACCCTAGTGCTTGCTATGTTCACCAGCATGTGAATGGCATTGCTTCAGGAAGAAACAAAGAGCAGGAAACCATAACGTGGGACATCCCAAGTACCCCCGTCTGCGGCCTGTCCCCTTTGCACAGCTCCTTCACCTGCTCTTCTGCTGCGCAGACCCTCTGCCCACAGATGCTGATCCCTTGATCACCCCTTTACTGGAGCCCAGAGACCACAGCCAAGTGGATCTGGCAGCCACTGGTACCCCACGTCTTGCATCATGCAGGAAGATCAACCAAGCCAAGGTCCCTTAGCTGATGGCACGCATATTTCCTCTAACTCATTTGAATCCTTTTCCATCTTCTTTCAAGGCCAGCAATGCTAAGGATCAATTTGAATCTCTTCAGTCGTTTCCTACTCCACTAGGCAAAGTGTCTGTACTGCTTAGAATTGTGGGCTCAGAATCGCAAGAAATCAGACGTGCCTCAGAGATCAGGAAGGGTCATGTCTACAGCTCTTGCTCCATCTCCCTGTGGGTACCCAAAGCTGCCCCTATGCCTGCTTCCCCACCATCTGCTTCAGGCACCTCCCATTCTGACTCCCTGACATGTCCCAGACAACCCTCCCTGGGCTTCTGCCTCTGGCAAGGACACAACTGCATCCCACAAAGCACTGTTCCAGCCTGAAGCTCAACCATCCACCTTCATGTCTGAGATCTGTGTGGATAGGATCATTTATTTCCATGGCTGGCTTGGAAGTCATCTTCCCCCGACAAGCCAGCCCACCTTTATAATCAAGAATTCTTAGTAACCCAAAGGAAAATTCCTAATTCCTGGCACTAAATACCACCAGTTGTCCCCACCCTCCACTTGGCACTCAAGTTAGCCAACAAGACATCTTGGGCAATTTTAAGCCATAATTGCCTCAAGTTTCCCTTCTTTTTGAGCTTAAGATATATAACAGTTAAGAAAGAAGGCAGATCTTGCTGAGTGCTTTGTGCAACCCGTCTTACTCCTTTATGTCCCATCTGGATAAATGCGATTTAAAAAGGCGTCATCAAGGAGTTCAGCCTAAAGCACTATTCCAGACCTGTTCTGTAATTGAAAACACACACACGCACCAATAGCGGTATTCAGCTAAGAATTCAATGCTGTCTCGTTTTTTTCTTTAAAAGAATCTCAAATCAAGTAATAATTCTCTATTACAAAGCAGGATGAGCTGTAATGTGGAGACTGATGAAGATTACAGAGCTTCTTATTTGGCACAACCACCTAAAAGCAAATGGGAAAGGATGCTGCAGCGTTAAAAGGGCACAAGGCATTCTTTTACAAACACGAAATGTCCAAGTTACAAAACCTGGAAGAAACACTTCTTTTAAACTCTCTCGGGATGGGGCAATTTATCTCTTTTCTCAGCTGGAGTATTTGTGAGATGTCTCTCAGAAAGAAACAACTCAATATGCAAATGTTTAAGCCTTTGTAACAGGAGGAAGCCTATTTGAAGCAATTCTGGACTGAAGAAACAAAGACTTGAAAATGCATTTTTCACACAGGATTTGTGAACAAACCAAAATGTTTAGGGTGAACATGGTAACTTCAATTTTTTCTTTTTTCCACTAGAGGTTATCTGCAAAGACCATAGGGAATGTTTAAGCAAAATGAAAGGCTATTTCTCAAGAGTTAATAAGTTAGGTAGAGTAACTTAGAGATTTGGTTTCTATCGACTTCAGGCCTGACTCCGACAACCCCAACACCATATCCCACCCCCATACCCTACCCCCAGTGATGTGAATTGGCTAACAATAGTAACACTTACTAACAGAGATGGCAATGGTTTTTGAAATGTTCACACTTTTATGGCTCTCAATGAGAACTGACTCAAAGAAATGTACCACGTGGGTTAGTAGACAGACAGAGGTACAGCCAGATGGAGGGATGAGCAAGTACAGAAAAATGGCAATGGTGAAATCTAAGTGCTGGGAACATGAGTGGTCTCTATAAGATTCTTTCTATTTTGCATTATGTTTGAAGTTTTTAATTATAAAATGTTAAAAAAAAATCTACCACTCATTTTGAAAATGCCTAGAAATCTAAGATGTGGCTATTGCGCTGAAGACTAGGAACTCTGTTGCCCAAATTAGCAATTTAAGCTGTGATGGGCAGTCAGACATTGCTGATTTATCAAACGGGGGTGATAGTACAGGAAATGGAGTTTTTCCTCTAGATGTTTGAGTGGTTCATGTTCATTTCCATTTCAGCATTTTCTCCAATTCTTAGACTCTTGGCAAAAGTTTTTAGTCAAACGCAGCATTAAATTTTAAGCTCTGGCTGCTTAAAAATAAATGCAAGCATTCATCCTTTTCAAAAAGCCTTCTCATATACTCCCCCTCTCCCATTAACACCCCTCTTCTGTGCTCTCTGTGAAAACTCTATGGGGCCTTCTCAATGGAATTTTCTGGAGTCTCTCTAATGAGATTATAATTCCCTCGAGGCCAAGAACAGTGCCTTGGTCAATTCTGTTTTCTCCAGCACTCATTGCCACAGCAGACCCAGGGTGGGTCATGGGTAAATAATCCCCTCATCTATACATGGATGAATACCGTGTACACATGGGAAGACCTGGACTCAAGCTTTTCCATCAGATGGCCAAGTCAACTTGCCCAGTCCTCAGAATCACACGTCTGCTTAGAGCAGAGGTCCCCCATGCTGGTATCACCGGCGGGGGGGTCCCAGAGTTCTCTGCTCCCTCCATCCTGCCCACTGAGTTCCTTATGAATTGTGCTGGGATGTGGCCTGGGGCTCAGGACAGTGCAACCTCCCCAGTGGTAGAAATGTGCAGCCAGCACAGAAAAGTCCTGGCTTGGGACTCAGGGCTCACCAGGTGGTTTCACTTTCACTTACTTTCCTTTGATTCTCAGGACAATGGAGCAGGTCTCCAGGGAGAAGCTTATCATTTAAGTGGTTCTACTGGGGCCGATTTTGCCTTCCAGGGGGACAGTTGACAGTGTCTGGGTGCTACTTTAGTTGTTTCATCTGGGAGTGAGGGTCATCTAGTAGGCAGAGGTCAGGGATGCTGCTAGATATCTTTCAGTGCACAGGACAGTGCCCACCTCAAAGAATTCTCTGGCCTCAAATGTCAGTAGTGCTGAGATTGAGCCTCATGCTCCACGATGACCATCCCATTAGCCTCCTGGAATGACTACTTATCTGGCATAACACTCATCACTCACAGAATTTCTACTCATCAAGGTGAGTTCTCCTCCACATTCTAGTTTCAAACCCAAACTAAAGCTAACCACACCTCTATCCTCTGTACAGGCCTCATTTTGAGCAGAAGATACTTAACTTCATAGATGTTTCTGAAAATATGGAGATTTAAGTTAAAAAAAATTATTTCTGCCTCCATTCTTTAGTAGGAATCAACGTTAATAGCCTATGGTCAGGTTAGCAGTTCACAAAAAAGGGTAAGGTCGCCAGCACATCAAAATCACAGTTTCCTGTTTTCCAAGGTGTATTTCAACAATGTCACTGAGAGCTTCAAAGACAAAAATGGCTGTTTGCCAGAGCCAGCGCAGCTCCAACTGCCTTTGTGTATTTTTTTGTTCGATGCCAAGGGGTCAAAGCAACCTCTCCATGCTGTTCTCTCCGCTTTCCACCCCTGTTCTTTTGTTTTGTTTTGTTTTGCTATTAAGATTCCTGCTGAAAATTAAATTAAGCTTCCTAATTTCTTCTTTGTTGATCCAAGCAACTAATTATAGAGAAATTACAAACAATTTGCAACACTAGGGTACTTTTTGAGTTTGCAGTTGGCCACAAAGATGGTAGAACAGTAGTTTTAAAAAAGAAAAAAAATATTTGTACTGATTTTTCAATCTATCTCTCTCTATATATATCTTGGCATCAAAATTCATCCTATTTATCCCATTTCAACATAAAAAGGTATCTATTACCAGCACTATAATCTACTTCCTGGAGCTTCTTTTTCCCTGCTCATCTCCATACATCTCCCACATTCTTTTTAAATCATGGCACTGGGACTATACAGCCCCGGTAATCCAGCTGCAAGGCCAAAGCCACACCCCCAGACTACCTAGCATGTCATTGCCACTTACACTAACAGCTTCACCTTTGGCATGGTTGAAAATTCTTCCGAGTACTGTCCAAGAGGGATAGTGGTTTCTGGGGTGGGCCTGATGGGCCAACTCAGAGGGACACAGTAAATTTCGATGACATCTTTCAGCATAGAATGTGTAGAGGACAGCCATGAAAGCATCAGAAGACTTGCTGACTAGATGGATTCCCAAGATTACTTTATGTGAAATCAAACAGCTAAGGAAACTATGAACTTGACCCACTGTCCTGGGCTTTGGATCCAGATCCAGGCACGCATCTTGGACTTGAATGGTTTGGCCTCTAGCCACCACAATTGAAAATCAGACTCTTGAAGAAGGTAAGAGTTTCTGGAATCTCCTTGGGCAGTGAAGGCTTTAGGCTAGGAGTGCCTTAAAGATTTCCCTAGGAAGCGTTTTGGTTATTGTGACCACATTGTCTGAATTTAAATTCGAGAAGCATGAGCAAATATCCACAGACACTGACAGATAGCCATAGAGGTTTCCAGTGCTACTGCCTCATTGCCGAGATAACGCTTCTAGGCTGCATGGTGTTTCTGTAATTTGTCACTCCTAACTCTCCTATGAGAGAAGCTTTTGCTTGGGCCTGGTCATCCCTGTCTAGGTTAAGATCTGTGCACCTCAGAAACAAGATATGGGGCCCGTGGTGTTATACAGGGGGACTCAGGGGAGGGCCGGCTTTGTAGCCAACTTAAGGTAAAGGTGGGCAAACCTCGTACTGCAAAGGGCTGGCTAGCTCTGCAACCTGGTGACATCATCTGAAGTTCCTTGAGCTGAAATGGAGTGACCACCCTCCTCATACCTGGCTAAATGTCCATCAGCCAGAATGTGGGTAATCAATCAATCATTGAAAGGCCCCCAATGACATTTTAGTTATGAAGACTTTCTATATTTACCTAAGGTCATCCCAGAAATATTTTATTTTTCAAGGTGCTTTATTCATAGAAATTTGCTGCCCTCTTTATGATTTAAAATAATTAATTACTAGTCATTTAGATTTAATCAGTGTTTAGTATTGAACTGCTTCTGAATCACCAGTTTATTCTTTTCAGATTTCAAGTGGATTGGGATTCATGAACCTTCAATCCATGCAAGCTTATCAACACAAAAGGAACTGACACACAGTTGACCTTTTGCTGTTATTATTCACCATAGTGATTACTGAGATAATCTTAAAACATCGTAACAACCAAGAGGTTATGGCTTAGTCCCATAAAATCAGAATTAAAAGGCACTTCAAACCAGTATTGCTCTAAATTGGCATAGCCCATTCATCACACTAATTATAAGTAATAATTAGTAATTTAGAAGAGTTTCCTGATAGTTTACAGATTGAAATCCATGTTTTCTATTCGGCACAATCATATCATTTTGGATAATTTCTTTTTATAATTCTAAAAATAATATGGACTCAGGATAAAGAAATGACAGTTCAGCCTTTCTCAGTCCCATTTCTCAGAGGGATATTAACACCATCTTATATGAGCTTTCAGAATACTTTTTACTCCATCTATAAATATGTTATTGACATCAGTTGATTCTCTCCTCAGTGACCTTATGAAGGAAAGCATACCAACGAATATTTCTTTGTTTTCAATAAATAGGATCATTCTGCACAGCTGCATTTGCCTTTTATTTAAGCTGGTGATGAACCTTGGGTACCCTTGTGGATTATTACATGACATTTGCCTTATTTCATGGTTGCACAGCAGTCCATTGTCTAGATGTAGCATATTTTAACCAGTTCCCTCCCGATGGCTATTTATGTTGATTCTAGCTCTTTTTTTCCTCTGCTGGTATAAGCATGATATTTTCATATCATTGTTCATTTGTTCACATTCCTAGGAAAGAAAACCTGGATCGATCGAAGTGTATTTTTAAAATCCTGTGATCTGTTACATGTTTCATGTTGACATGAAAGCCAGTCCTAATGTTTAGGAAGGTTACGTGCCTGTGTCACCAGAGTTGTCGCTGGGAAAGTTGAGAATGGAGCCTGAGCTCTAACTCTCTCTCTCTTACAGTCTGTGAGCTGATTAGCAGACATTTTGTATTTATGGCACTCAACAGCAAACTGCAAGCTATGATTATACTGGACTTTATCCCATCCTTGATTATAGGACACTCTTCACATTCATATTGACTTCAAGTGTGAAGATGGGGCTCTATGACTTTGGAAACATAGAGAAGACAAGATAAATGCTTAAGATTTTATTTAGAAAACTACTGTGAATTGGCTTATTTGGCATGGAGATGTAGGATAATAAGCTTTGCTACTAGTATTACTTAGTCATGCAGGCATTTGCCCTGAATTATTATTCCTCAGAACTAAGGCCATTCTAAGTGTCCATTGGATGGTCTTCCTGCCATGACACAGGCCAGCAGAATTGTTGTTTATAAAATATAGAATCCAACTCTGGACAACTCAAGTAAAAAAGGAATCAATTAGAGCAGGGTTATTCAGATAATCATCAAAAAAGTGAGAGATCAGGCTCAGGAAATAAACAAGAACCAACAGTGGGCCCGATGGCCAAGATTAGATCATGCCGTGCTCTGGTTAGGGCCTTGCTACTGGCATCACTACTCTTGGGTCTCCCCCAACCTTTAGGTTCTTGAGTTCACCACTGCCACCAGGAGTATCTCATGCCTACCTCCCCCAAAACTCAAAGTCCTAGGTGTGACCTTCTGATTGGCTGAGCCTATCTGACATCCTGTGGCTTTCCCCTTGGGAAATCTCCTATCAAGACCCACACAATGGGGAATCATTCCTAAATGCAGAGTCTAATGCCTCATAGTCAGTCAGTCAATCAATCAATCAATCAAAAATGAGAGAAATGAGAACTAATCACCATTGTGAGGTTCCCCACTTCTGTTTCTGGAATGACATTACAATTTATTTATTGGTGCCTCCTTTAAAGTAGCATGTTAGCAACTCATAACCTCATCTAATCTCTATCCCTTAGTATATGTTGTTCCTGTTTTTAATGATTCTCAGCAATAGCAATAATGCTTCATAGTCACCTAGTGCTTGTGGCTTTCTGAATGCTTTTCCATGTGGGGCAGCATTTAATTAAGGAGTCTCTATATAGTAGGAATAATTTCTCCCTATCATGTTTACTTCTTTTGACATACCTTTTTAAAAAAAAAAAAAAAAAAAAAAAAACCCTCCCTGTACAAACACTAACCTTGCCATTTCTACTTGCTTCCTCAGCTACATTCAAGAGTTTCATGTTAATCACTGGAATGAAGACAGTTTTTTCCCTTTGATTTCAGGACTCTCCTTGATCCCACCTTTTCCAGTCCATCAAACTGCCGCTCACCACTACAGATCACTTCTCCAGCCAACAGGGTCCCTTTTGATCCATCCTGGGTCTTTATGCGAAGCATTACTCACTGCACTAAATGGAAATAAGGTCTTGAATTTTGAGTGAAAAATATAGCCATATTATTTTTTTCCAGAAATGTGCAAGTAGCAAATTATTCTCTATAGCTTTATATTTTACACATCTCTTCTGTGAATTTCATGAAAAAGGCTAAAACAAAATAAAAATACTTTAGTGAATTCTATAATAATTTAAATTAATCTGGCTGTGTTTTGTGGAAAAGTAGAGAAACTCTCTGAGCCTCATCTGGAAAGCTATATGTTGAGCCAAATGATCTCTAATTTCTTCCTTAATTGTCATCTTTTGTGTGTATTTTTAAAATTCCATAAACAGAAGTAGGGGCAACAGAGAAGGAGACTCCAGGCAACATTTTAGAGTGGGACATCTTTCACTGGCTTTATCTGAAAATGAGAATTATAGTTGATCTTTTTGGAATGGCTTGAGGATAGATGAGTTCACTGATGCCAGGTAACATTGTTGTAAGCTACTTTAAGATCTTTATACACATCTACTGGAGACCTTTTTACAATAAAAACCCTAAGCATGAAAGGCTCAATTCTCATTCTACGCACCTCATACTTTTTAAAAATAATAGTAATTATTATTTTCAGGTATAATAATGACATTGCATTTATGTTTTTTTAAAGTATCTTTTAAAACAGGATTTTGCAATCTCAGCATTTTAGGATCCTTTTTTTGTTGTTGTTGGGGTTGAAGGGTGTTACCCCTTGCATTGTGGGAGCATCACTGGCCTCTACACACTAGATGCCAAGACCCCTTTCTCAGTTGCGACAACCAAACAGGTCTCAAAACATTGTCAAATGTCCCCAGCATAGGGATGAGGAAGAGTAGGCAACTTCATCTCCGGTTGAGAACCACTGCTTTAGAGATATATACTAAAATATTTTTGAATGAAATAATATGACATCTAGTAGGAATGGTGGAGGATGTGGGTGTGGATGTGGCAGAACTGGCCAAAGGCTGATTGTTGGTGCTGATGGCATATTTTGAGAACTGTGTGTTTGTATGTTAGAAATTCCCTAAAAGCACAAAAAAACATTATTTTAAGACATCGTTGGCATCAATTTAAAATCTATTTCCAATCTTGAGCCTTAAGAGTATCTTGCTTTAAAGAGACTAGGAAGAGCTGAGGATTGAGGAAGTGGAATATTTTTCATGCTGTGGACTGCCTTCCCCAATTTAGAGACATACTAAGTTAAATGTTTAAACCGGTTCCCTAACCAACCTCTCTTATGTTAGGAAACTGAGATTGTTTGTTCCCCAATCATCTGGACCAGCTTGAGCCAAAGTGAAGACTGGGACTCCATGACTTGTGGGAGGCTTCAGTCTTCCTGGTGGCCAGCATACTCCTTATTTAGGCCATCTGCAGTAGTGCAGCCCTCACTTCACCCTGTTGCCTTTGGGACTGAAGGGACAGTATCATGTCCCTTATTAAAGTCTTATAGTCATGTACATATCTAGTGAGAAGGAGGCAGAAGAAAGGCTGAGTCTGGCTGAAAATAGTGGAACACCAGCAGGGATCCAATTAATAATACATAATTACCAGTCAGCCTGAGCTTTTTTTTAACCTGAGAAACGTAACTGGAACTTAGCTTGAGGCTGGGCAGAGCAATTCCCAGAACTTTTATTTTGAGGCTTAGAACTGGGGTAATCCAGAACAGGGCAGGCACAATGTTGGCTTTGGGGAAGATGATGTTGGGCAGCTGAAAGAGATGAGGTTGGACAGATGGGCAGTGGGACATCAAAGTGATTCTTTTTCATGTATAAGGGAAATACTCAGGGCTGTCTAGAGAAACTGGTGATTCACAATTCTCACCTGTAAAG
Organism: Cynopterus sphinx; assembly: GCA_030015415.1. Lineage (NCBI taxonomy): Eukaryota > Metazoa > Chordata > Mammalia > Chiroptera > Pteropodidae > Cynopterus > Cynopterus sphinx. The sequence goes on from CM057388.1 coordinate 4,815,554, forward strand.
AAAAAAATGCTGCCGTAACTGATTTAGAAGAGGCCAGGGCTACCTCAAGTCTTGAAAATAGTAGAGAGCATGGCTAAGAGATGCTACTCTGGCTAGATCACCTGGAATTAAATTCTGACTTCACCCCTTAGGAGCCATGCTAACCTCAGTATACTGAACCCTGCCACACCTCAGTATCCTCATTCGTAAATCCAAGACAATAACTGTGCTCAACTTAGGATTGTTGTGAAAATTATATAAGTTAGTACACTAAAGGGTTTAGAACAGTGCCTGGTGCAGACTAAACAATAGGTATTGGTGACTGTTAGCTAGAACTAGCCATATCTTGCCAGATAGAGCAAACATCATCTAGGCTGGACAATTTGAGCATCTGGGAGGAAAGACCACTTTTATAAAATTTAAAATAATCATCAAAGGTCATTTCTTTGGATTAATACATTTCTTGCTTTTCACATTTTGGGGAGGGTTGGCGTGTAGCATGGGGGGACGTCCATCAAATGCTGTTTATGTTGTGATTATTCTCTGATAGAGCAGTTCCGAGGGAATGGGAATACAAATGAGGTAACTGTGGGAGAAATAAGGAGAAATCTGGCTATGAGGGCTCTGCCCAGGATGGGGGCTGGGTGGGTCCTGGAGGGCCTGAATTCCAGAAGACAGGGTAGGGCTGCTGGAGATGGGCGAGGGTCCCTGAAGGGAGAGATGCTGTCTTAGAATTATTTCTGAGCTAAGAACCTCCTGAGTTAACATAACTGTTATATTCAATGAGCCCACATCAAACGGATGGAACTAGCCATTCAAGTCCATCCTTTGTGCTATTATTGTGTTAAAGACTCACAAAAACTCTGTCCCTTTGAGATACTTATTTTTCTTTTTTAACCTCATCTCCCAGATGGCATGCAGACCCTTTCTGGTGTCATTTCAAATCTGGAAGTGAATCTGGTAGCTATCTTCATTGCCAGAATGTTTTGTTTTTTTTTAAATGAGGTTATCAGAAATTTAAATACTCCATATTTACATGCTCTTTATTCTGTCTTTGATGTTTTTCTTTTCAGCAAGCAAATTATTCTGGCTTTTGTACAAATACCGCTCCAAATTAGAACTAGGGCTTCTCCCTCCCTTCCAAGGGCAGCCCAGTCATGGTCTCCTTTGTCTGAGTGTTCTGTGCACCCTGCAAACACAATCACCCCTGTAAACCAGAGTCTCTCAGTGGACCTCAGAGCTCTGGTATCAGAAGCCTCCAGAGCATGAATTAAAATTGCAGTTTCCAGTCTGAACCCCAGATCTTATGAATCGGAATTTCCAAGAGTGGGGTCCAGGAAATTATTTTTACTAAGCATCCCAAGGGATTCTGCCATGTCCTGAAATTTGGAAACTGTGGCCTTATACCTTAAAGCTAGAGTCTGCCCTGCTCCTGCATAACAGATTCCTCAGCATTCTTATCTTCTGTCTCATCAGCCCAGGAGACCCCCTTTCCAGAAATGCATCCTACATGGTGTCATCAAGTTTGCTTCCCTAGGAAGAGAGGCTCTTGATCTGACCTTTGTGTGAAGTTCAGAGGTTGTATCTTGAGCCTCAGACAGAAAACTAAGGATGAGTCATCCAAGAAGAAGGAGAAAAGGCTTGCTAGCCTGCTGATAGAGGCAACCTTGTGAGTCTGACTACGTGAATTCATTCATGCTCTTAGTTCAGGAAATATTTGTGGAATGAAATGGCTGATTTACTGATACAGACATGATGAAACTGGTCAGTTTGACTATCTACCTGTGTACAGTGGCTAACCCTGAGATTGCACCATTATTGTGAAATAGCTGGTATGTCCTCCAACCTGACTGCAACTTGGCCCTCACTCAGACCTCAATTGCTCTTGTTTTCTGCACAATTCCAAGAAGATTGATTAATCTGATTGCTCGGGCCACTGAAAATGGGAAGCAACTGATTAGAAGTGATTTGCAAGAATGAGATGAATGTGCAGACACAGGCACCATGACAGGGGTAAAAAATGAGAATTCTGGAAAGTTTGATTATGTGGAACTCATTATTCTAGGATTATGATATTTAAGTTAGACAAGAAATTGAGTACTCCTAACTTAAAGACTGAAAATCTTCTAGTACTAAACAAACAAACAAACAAACATGTCATTGGTGATCATGTATAACATTGACTGCTGATGGATAGCAAAGAAGGAATAACAGAAGGTAGAAAGGCCTTATGCATGTCATGGAATAGAATCAGTAATGATCTTGCTGTTGGGACTGGATCCCAAATGGGTCTCCTGAATTTACAGATTTCATTTCACAAAAGGAAAAGCACAACCTAGAAACCAATATTGAGACTCTCTTCCATTTGATTGACCTAAATTTCTTTTAGCTTTGGCCAATTACCAAAGCATTAAGTTAGCAAAATGTTTCCTGCTGGTATATGGACATTTAAGCTGGAAATACAATACCGAAGTAATTAGAATCAATGTTCCCTATATAAGTAGAAGTGAAACCTCAGACGTTTCTCTGCAGATAGAGAAGAAATAAATCAAGTTCTGGCATAGTTCTGTAAATATTAGCTAATTTCAAACAATTCCAACAGTGCTATCACAAGATACAGGATGTACAAGTCCAAATTCTCAAATAAAATCGAATACTATTGTGCTTAACTGTGTAATCCTTATATTTGAGGTTATGCTGAGGGCATAAACTTAATGTTTGTGGTTATCTGAGAAAATTAGCTACATAATTGAGGCAATAATGTTGTGTTACATAGCATAATACATCTATGTGATTTTTGTCTCAAGAGGGGAAATAGATGAAGGAGAAAACATGGTGTTAAGGGCTGGGGAATTGTCACTAACCAGCCAGGTGAGTTTAAATTTTAAATCTCAAACAGGAATTTGCAAAATGCATCTCATGTTGAGAAAGGTCTCTTCCGTGAACACTGCAGAGGCCTGTAAACCTGTCTACCTTGTAGTTTGTCTGACTCTTGAGTGTGAGCTCACCATGGGTAAGATTCAAACCTTCTCGAGGTTGCAGTTTATCCGGTTGATAAACTGGGAATATTGTTGTTCGCCACAGCACAGATACCTGAGGTGCATGATGGTGACACACGACCCTCCACACGTAGTCTCTGAGAGGATGGGTAACATTTGAATAGAGACAGTTCCCTGGTTACACAGTGCTGTGCTCGTTTGACAGGTGAAGGAATGGGGTCAGAGAGGTTATGTGGCATCACGTCCTCTTTTTCTGTATTTTCTGCGGTGCATAAGAATGGTCAAGCTATGCTCCTCTGGGTTCTGGGAGTTCCTTCAAGGCAGGAGGTTGATCATAATCATTGTCATGTCCCTCTGTCCTAGCAGAGTGCCAGGAACACAGCAGATGTTTGCTGTTTGTTAGATAAGTTGCTAAGTCAGAGGACAACTGACCCTGGTAACCGGATTCCCAGCCAACCTGGCTTTCATTAAGACTCGACTCTGTAAATGTTCTTAACAAATATGTCAGTTCAGAACATTCTGGACTCACTGAGGGATTTGTCTCAGCAGCATGTCACTAGAGCGAGATGTTTAAATTCCTTTTCCTAAAGGTCCCGGCCCCATATTCCCACAGGCCCTGGCCGAGTCTGCACACAACAGGATCTGCTTCTTTGGGGCTCTTTCTCTTGGCTGTGGGTCCCTTGAAAACTGTGACTGTGAATTGGTCACCTCTGTGTCACTGGAGGCTGGCACAGTGCCTGACACACACTAGTGCTTCTAGGAGTGTAAGTTAGTGCTATCTGACCCTTGGGCTCTAACCGTGCCCCAGGCTCCTTTCCTCAGTGCTTCCCTAACAAACACTAATTCTCATAGCAGCATCATTACTTTAATTCCATTTTCACAGATGGAGAAACAAGGCATAGAAAAGTTCAGAATCTAATCCAAGGTCACACAGAAAATAATTAGAGGAGCTAGGATCCAAACCAACAAACTCTGGCTCTAGGCCAACCAACAAGGTTTGGGTCTCAGGTCACCTTTGTACTATTAGAACTTAACAAGGACATCAAAGAGCCTTTTTTTTTAACATGGGCCAAATTTCTCAAAATTTACCATAGTAGAAATTAAACTTGAGAAATTTAAAAATATTTATTAACTTATTTAAATATAGCAATGATAAACCCATTGCATGTTAACATGATATATTTTTATTTATAAAAACATACTATATTTTTCTAAACAGGTAACATGTAATGAGGAGAATGGCAATGTTTTACATTGTTGAAAATCTCTTAAATGATTGACATTATAGAAGGCAGCTGAATTCATTCATCATCTTTCCCGTTGCCTCTGGAAAACCCCTTTGGGTTTCCATAACCCCCAGAGCTCTCTCTGGCTATACTTTGGACCATATGTCACTCCCTCTCTACAGGAGCTCTGGGGCAGGTTGGGGATGTCACAAAAATGAAATTCTGCTTCCCAGAAGGCTTTAACGCTCTGCAGGTGACCGATGCATCATCCTCTAACCTGGAGCAGCATGTGATGACACTGTGGTCTCAAAACCAATCTGTGTGCTGTCCCCTCATGTTCCATGTGCTTTCCTGCCTCTTTGCTGCTGCTCTGGCTGTGCCATCTTCCTGGCATGCTGTGAGTTGCTTCTGGAGGCCCAGATTCGATTTACGCCTCCTGCTCTGGGCACTCATAGGCTCCCAAATAGAGCTCCATGGTGGCAGTAACCACTTTACCCCGCATCTCTCACCGCAGGCTGAGTGCTCTCTGTGAGCAGGGATTTAGAATTTTATCCTATTCCTATTTCCAGCATTGAGGACAGAATTGTGGAACAAAGTGTTGGGGATTGGAGGTGGGGTGGAAAATTTGAACTAAAGATTGAAAGATACTTCCTGGAAAAAGGGGCTTGAACCTAGTCTGGAGGAAGGGAAGGGGCAAGCCAGACGTTTGAAACAGTTTGAGCTGGACCAGGGCCATCTCCTGGAGGAAGGGGGCATGATAGATGTGGTTGGAGGGTCTATGACAAACAGGCTGGTGGAAGGCAGTGCTCAGAAGGCGAGAGAGGACACAATGTCACCTATATAAAGAAGTCACTGAGATGTACGGAGCTCATCTGATCTTGCCCATGTGAATTTCAGAAGGATTGGAGCATCAATAACGATGATGCCTGGCTCAGTACAGTGAATGAATACTCAGGAATTTTAGGTGAGATGGAAGGGCTTCTTCTGAGCAGAAGCCAACAGACATATTCAGGAGCCTCCTGGCTTCAGACTGGCTGCTAACCTGCTGGAGTAGGAGCAAGGTCTTGTGTAGAAGAAAGCTTACAGCCACTGCACTGGTAAATCTATTTATTCTCAAGGACATATACTATAGCCCTCATATAAATACAAGAGAAGCTACATGGCTAGGAAGCAGAGTACTTAAGGAGGCAGAAATTTTTTTTTAGTCGACAGCAAGGAATATATCTTTCTCCTTGTGCTTCAACTGCCATTGTGGCAAGTTTTTATTACTCTGGAGAGAGGCAAAGCCAAGAATTTCTTATTGACATTATTTCCCAGCATGTCATGTTTTAAAATGCATAAAAACATCTTCTCCTTGACCTACTTATTTCAGACATTCAATTTGGCACTACTTAATAAATTATTACAAACAGCGCCATTTAAAAATTATTATGGTTGTTAAAATAGTACTCACTGAAGAATTTGAAACTACAGAAAAACAGAAAAAAGTGGAAAAAATATCCTCTCTCTTTTATTTCCAAACACCAAGATGCTTATCCCTATGTGATAGTCTCCCAAGATGTCTGCCATCAGTTCCTTCTCTCCGTGTATGTATATGCTCTTCCACCAGCAAGAGGTGGAATCTATCTCCCCTTGGATTTAGGCTGATGTGCTAATTTGCAGAAGTCTGCAGAAGTCATACTGTGCCAATACTAGGCTTAGACTTTAAGAGGACTGGCAACTTTTCCTTTCCGAAACTCTGGAAACCAGCTGCCATGGAAAAAGTCTATGTAGAGATTCCATGCTGCTTGGAAGCCCAAGCTAGTGATGTGGAGAAAACACACAGAAAAGAACCAAGGTGTCTGGCATGTGAGGAAAGCCTTCTTGAAACTTCCAGCCTAGCCTGGCCACCAGTTCAGTGCAGTTGACTTAGTAATCTAAGCCAACGTCACATGGAGCAGAAAACTACTGAGCTAGGACCAGTCTACCCACAGAATCGTAAGAAGTAATGAATATTGTTGTATGACACTAAATTTTGCAGAGTTTATTCTTAGGTAGCAAGCAATAACTGAAACACCCCATTATAGTTTAGAATATTTTCTTAGTATCCTTTTTTTCAAAGAATTTTAGCAGAGTCATGCTCATAAAATAAATGCAGTTGGTTTTTAGCACTTTTCAGTGTCAGGACATGATTTTTCTTATTTTTTTTCAAAAGTGATATGAATATGTTTAATGACTATACACTATTCAATTGTAGGAGCATATTATCTTCTGGGCCAGTCAGATCCCCTGCTCCCAGGAAGGTAGAATTGGGACAGTGATTCTGGTCAATCTTTGTGACTGGGGTGGCTACATTGAGGCACTGTTTAAACAGGAAGAAAATCAGTTATGGAGAGAAGAAAGAAGTAGGAACAGAGAGGAGAGAAAATGAGACATTGCAGTCTACGGGGGATCTCCTTGGAGTCTGCCAGTATTCTAGTTCTCATTCTAGTCCTTGTGTGTGACCCCCTGCCTTCCATGGAATACTCAAACATTTGTCTTCAATTGATTCTTCATTTACTCTTAAACCACTTTGAGAGACCTTGGTTCTCTGCCACCAAATGCCTCTTGAATAAGTTCAGTGATTTCAAAAAAAGAGCAAGAAGGACTATTACATGAGAGAGGCAGGGAGACCTTCTTTTCTAGAGAATGAAGTTGCCTTTGTAGACTTCAGTTTTCTGATGATGAATTGGCTCTACAACTTGGAATTGAGCAATTAACAGACAGTTTGTACAGAGTAATTCTAGTGATGGATGTTCAGTTTATTTACAGATATCTATTCACTATTAATATTCACTTCTGATGTTAAATTCTGATTCAAAAACAAATAGAGCCAGTGTTAGGCTGTTTGGGCTGCCATAACACATACCATAGCTTGGGTGGCTTAAACAACTGAAATGTATTTTCTTATAGTTCTGAAGACTGGGAAGTCCAAGGTCAAGATGCCAGTTGATTTGGTTTCTAATGAGAGCACTGTGCCTGGCTCACAGAAAGCCACCTTCTAGCTGTGTTTTCACATGGCAGGGATGGGGCGGGTGGGGGGGCAAATAGAGAGATCTCCAAATATAGTACATAGGGGGTTAAATCTTCAACATATGATTTTTAGAGGGAGACAATTCCATAACAAAAGCCAAAATCCATATGTTCCCTGAGACAACAGTGCCCAATGTCCACTTATAAAATGGAGACATTAATACTTGTCACCTTATTTCACAGAGGCTGTGATGAAGAATATTGCCTCAGTTTTCCAAAATTAGTTATAACTTTTGAAATTAAGGACCTCTAAATATTATGTGTGTACATATGCATCTATAGTTAACATGGTATTTCTAGGCTAAGAGCCCAGAAATGATTTTATGTAGGCATGCACAAATGTACCTTTATATTTTGATATTTAATTTCCTTTATATTTCAATATTTACTTTCCTTGTAGGCAATTTTCTTCTTGAATAAATTAGTTGATGTCTATTTTTTCATGAAAGATTATGAGAAATATTCCATATTTACTCTCCAGTGCTTTAGATGTACAGCAGCTTTGCCAACATTTGGTCTCGAATGTTCTCCTTCTAGCTGGGGATCTATTAGCATGGGTCTCCAAGCCCCAGACTGTGGACCAGTGCTAGTCTGGGGCCTGCTAGGAACTGGGCTGCACAGCAGGAGATGAGAGGTGGATGGACAAGCAAACATTCATCTGTATTTGCAGCCACTTCCCGGCACTAGCATCACTGCCTCAGCTTCACCTCAGATCACCAGGCATTAGATTCTCATAGGAGCACCAGTCCCTGGTGCCAAAAAGGTTGGGGACCATTGTGTTATAGTTCTCTTTTCTATACAGTATAATGATGTGACTACTGAGCAACTGAAATACATTAAATCTAAGTTCAGATGTTCTGTAAGTGTAATATACATACCCAACTTTGAAGACTCATTACAAAAGTATATAAACTATCTAGCAATTTCTATGTTGATTACATGTTGAAATGAGAATATTTTAGATATATTGAGTTAAGTAGAATATATTAGTTTCACCTATTTTTTTATACTTTTTAAAAATGTGGTTACTGGAAATTTTAAAATTACATCTGTGCTTTACTTTTGTGGCTTGCATTATATTTACAGAGAGTACTACTCTATAGAGTTGAATTTAGTCTTTTGTGAGTTTTTCAGCCCCACAACAAATAAGGACTGGTGACCTTTGAGCCCTAGAGTATTTCTTCTCAGAGATCCTAAGAACTGAAGCCAGCATAGAAGAATCAGGGCACATTTGCCTTTGATGTCTCCTTTCTTCATGCCCTTCTCAACTCCTGTATGGTACTTGCTGCTACCTAGGTGTCCCAACGAGAAAACCTACCCAGCATGCCTTTCCCAAGACATCCATTTGCAGTGGCTCATTGTTCTTTTTTTTTTTCATCTCCCCCAAACTAATTACCCCCTCAGCCTAGGGATCTCACATAGTTATTACATGGAATGTGGGCTTTAAGAACGTTCCCACAGGAATGTAAAAGGCAAGCTTTCTGTTAGCCTGGTAGAGGTGAGATGTAAGGCTCTCCAAGGGGATAATTCCTAGCTAAGTGTCCCAGTAAAAGGATGCATTTCCAACAGCTGGGAGTGGGGTATTTTGGGGTAATGTATTTAAACCAAGTATTGTTGATACACAGCTATTGTGTAAATATTATTTACCTTCTCTCTGCTGAAGGCATGGTTAGCAGTCTTAAGATCAGTATGATGTGGTCTTAAACTGATTTTCCCCTAAAAAAATCTCTACCTGTTTCTATATAGATTGCTCTGCCCCTACCCCCATAACCTCTTCCTCCTTTAAAAATCTTTAAAATCAGAAAGTGCCATTATTGACCAAATCATTTGTTACAAAACTATTTATCAGGTGTTTTTACCTGTGCTCCATTACTGATGACTTTCTCTCCTTTGGAGTGACATAGTTCTCATTCATTGATTCATCCATTTTCTGTTTATATACCTTGCAAATTCAAAAAGTTCTTGAGGCTGTTAGGTATCTTTCATGTACATGGACACATGTTCTCCCCGTGTTGTTCCATCAGACTGTGGCTCCTACTGAATGAAAATACCAGTCCTGCTGCAGATAAACATCAGGCCAGACTCTTTGGGAGTTTTTCAAATAGACTCAGGTAGAGAGCGGGACTTAAAAAAAAAAAGTCCCCATAAATTAACCCATAGTCTATAAAAATTAATCAAGACTAAAAGAGGTTTATTAAGCAATTTCCACAGCTACACCATTATATTTCAGGGAGTTTATGGAGATAAGTAGATCTTTATTGGGAATCACCATTAACATGTTCATTAGCTTTTACATCATTAAATATTTCATTTCAAGGGCAATTATGTTGGACTCTATATTCATTAGAAAATAATTGCAGAAAAATGTGCCATACACACCCATTTTTCAGAGGTATCGGCAATATGAAAGGTGGAAATAAAAAATATTTCCTTTTTGTGTATTATTTGAAAATTGTACCATGGCAGTTAGCAGGACTAATTCATAGATTGGCTTATTTATGTCTGATGTTATATGAACCTCAAATTATCTAACTTCTCTATGGTGCTTTTAATTTGTTCCTCATAAATGGATGCATGCTTCTGGCTGCCAACTTTGGTTTATATGATAATTGGTAGCTTACTATGTTTTGGAAGATTCAACCCATTGAAATAGGATTATCTGTAGATGGATGTGGTGGACACACCATAAGGTGACCTTCAATGAATCACATCCTCATATAACCCTCTCCCCTTGAATGACAGGGGAATTGTGACCTGCTTCCAGCCAATAAAATATGGCAAAGGTGATGAGATGTCACTTCCTTGTTTACAATGTGCACGATTCTGTCTTAGTGGGTGGAAGTGAGAGACTCTTCCTTGCTGGTCATGAAGTGTTGGAAGAGGGCCATGTGGTAATGAACTGTAGCCAATTTAAAGGAGCTGAGAGTGGTTCCTGGCTGGCAGCTAGTATAAAAACAGGGACCTCAGTTCTATAGCTTCAAAGAACTTCTTCAAGGTAGAGGTCTCTGAGCTCCAGAGAAGACCACAGCCTAGCCTACACTTTGATTGCAGCCTTCTGAGACCTGGGCAGAGAACCCAGCTATGCTGTGCCCAGATATTTGACCCGTGGAAACAGTGAAATAATAAATAGGTTTTATTTTGAGCCACTCAATCTATGATAGTTTGTTATACAGCATAGAAAACAAATTCAATGGGTTTTCTATTCATTTCTATGACATAGTATTTATAAATTTATTTTTAAACCAGTTATTCTCAAACTCTCTCTTTGAAGGACCAGTATTTAAATCTCCAGTCTGTCATAGAAAAATACTTTCATAAAATAAATAAAAATTAATTACTAGAAAAACTAAATAAAAAGACAAAATAAAGCCCACAGACCAGTAGTGTCATAAAGTGAAAAAATGAGTTAGAAAAATTAAATAAAAGAACACACAAAATGTAAGTCCAAGATGTTTATTATTAGATTTGATAGACATATAATTTGTCTCTCAGTATGAAAGTTTCTAAATGTTTGCTCTCAATTTATCTCATTGAGGATGGATAATAATTGACATACAAATAGGTGGTACCCATAGAGGGCTTACTATGCTCTGGACACTGTGTATTCTCTTTCATGAATTAAGTTCTATTCATGTTTCCCACAATTCTATGAACTTAAATTCCTCCATTTTATGTGAGAACAAACTAGGATTAGTGGGGTGAAGTTAATTTGCCCAACTTGGTTATACATCTAGCAAGTACAGAAAGCTGTGACCCAAACCCAGAAATCTTAACAGTATGATATGACAAAATTACTGTTTTTTATTCATAATAATGAAGAAAATATACTCAAGTCATCATAAATATGAGCTATAATCAATTTCGCCCTGGTCAGCTAACCTACAAAGTCCTAAAACATAGAGTTTTCTGTGCTCATATTCCCTAAAAATGAGACCATTTATGCCAAACTTGAGCTAAAGAGAGATGAGACATGTGGTGATTTATAGAAGGAAATGAACCGTGCTCTTGCTGACCTCTCTTCTCAAAACATGGAGGTTCTTAGTAGCTGAATCAGAGATGCGGAAGAGAGAAAAACAGGTGTACTTGGGTGATTTCTGCTCTGTTTACACTCCGTTATGGCTTTCACTTCCTTCACTGAAGTCTGCCAGAAGCTTAAGGGTAACAGTTCCCATAAGAATCACTGGGGGGATTTTTACAGCTTCTGATACATGGCTCTGGCCTGGGAGATTCTTAGTGTACTGGTCTGGAGGAGCCTGGAATCAGAAATGTTTCCAAAGCTTCTTTGATGATTCTAATGTGTAGCCAGCTAGGGTTGAGAACCAGAGTTCTAAGGAAGATAAGCATGACAGGAGAGGCAGCTGAGTCATTTCTGCTTCACTGTTGATGCCCTGTTGCCCAGGGCTGTGTGGAAGCCACATGGGAAGAGCTTTCTGTTCACGTCCCTCATCTATGGAGATTACCCGGTTAGAGTTAGGGTGGCTCCCATACTTATTTTTTTTTGAAGCTCAGGAAAACTTCTACCAGCTACTTTAATATCCTCCAGCATCTCTGTCAGTACAGGCCTTCATTAGCTTAGGTCTTGTGTCTTTTGCAAAGTCCTACTCAATCGATTTTAGTGTTTGAGGTTATCATTTATGGCAAAATTAGAATTTCATTTCTATACAGCCCTCATTCGTGATTTTTTATCTACACTCTGTCATTTAGAACTTTCTGAAGTGTTTTATTATTTTTACATTTTATTTTTATAAAGCTTTGAGTGATTAGTTACAAATCATTGCGATTTTGCTTTTAAGAAGTTTATGTTGTTTTTCCCAGTGTCAGATTGAACACAATAGCAAATATGGGGTTGAGACTAATCTCAGAATGTATTGGGTGGAATCCAGTCTTGTGAGAAGTTCCTTGAAGTTTCCCAGCCTTTTACAACTCAAAGTGGGGTGAGTCAGGAGCCGCAAGGTCCCTACGTCCTACCCCAGACTTAAATGCAGAATCAGAATCTTCATTAAATTACACACCCAGGTGATTTGTATGTATGTATATGAACTTTGAGAAGCACAGAATGTTGAGAAACAACTGCCAGTTATGTCCCCTTTCTGAATATGAGTGACACACATTAGCACATGAAGGATTCTGTTATGTCCAATGGTAAAGAAAACCTTTTATCCCAGATTTTCTCAAATGCATTTGACCATACAACATTTTCTTTTATCAGATAGCCCTTTGAAAAAGGTTTTTGTTAAAGTGTGGCATACATCAGAATAGTATACATATTATTGCTGGGTGACCATTCTCCATGAGTCTCTCACCTTTCTGCAAGTCTTAAACAAGAGGCACAGATGTCATTTATTCTGAACTCTTTTCTCAAGGATGTTTGTAGAACAAAAAACCTTAGCAGATGGAGAAAGGGTCTCCCTCCAGACCAAAGACCAGTCCAACATATTAAAGACAGTGTTTCTCTCCAGGGCAAAGTTCAGGCAGGCTTATCACCTATTTTAAAAGATTTGGGTTTCCTACCATCAGTGTTCTTCCACTATGACATAAACCCACTACATGCACAGATTCTAACTGGACTCCTCCATAGTGCCCCAAGGAAACTTGGGGGCAAAGGGAGCTGACACAGATATAAGGATCATTCTGCCTGCAGCGCTGCGAGCAACAAAGTCCTTTGCCTCTGACCTAGGAGCCTCATATCTTCTGGCAGCATCCACAAATAATGGCAGGCTAACTTGTCAGTTTGCAAGTAGGTCAAATCTGAGACCCTTTATAGTTCTTGTTAATTATATGAGATCAGTTTGATAGATTTTTACAAACTGTACAAAACCATGGAACCAGTTACTAGATCAGGAAAGATAAAATCAGTGCTTCTAAGGCCTGCTCTCAGTCATTTTCATCACTACTCTCCTCAACTCAGGTGGACTACCAATAACCTTGTATATGTGTAATGAGCTGTTTTTAACACCAAGATCATTTAAGCTGACATTCACTAGCACTTAGTATGACTCAGGCCCTCTCCTAATCATTTTCATGTAGTAAATAATTGAATCTTCATAGCAACCTTCTGAAGTAGTAACTATTATATTCATTTTACAGGTGACAAATAAGCACAGGGAGGCTAAGTGATTTTCCAAAGGTCACACAGCCAGAATTTGAACCCAGGTTATTTGACCTCAGAGCTAACTCCATCACCACTTTGGACCCCATGCTCTGAAACTGGCATGGGGTATCTGCAGCAGGAACCATCCCGGGGAGTCTCAGTGGTTTCATAAACACAAGAGGGCCTAAAATATAAATATGCTGTGTTCCAAGAATTTGTTTATAAACCAATCATCTTTGTTGAATGGTAGAAATGGTACTGAATTTAGCATGTGAATAACCTAGATTCCAGTCTTGACCCTTACCTAGCAGCTGTGTGACCTTGGACAAGTACTTAACCATTTTGGGCTTCAGTTTCCTCACTGGTAAAATAACAGAGTTGGCCCAGATGAACATGCATCTTTAAAATAACTTTAAAATTCTGCATTTTTGTATTCAATACATATTCTCTATAGAATTAATGTTATTAATTCCAAGGCTAGATCCATAATATCTTTTTAATTAAATGAACCTGAAAATTGTAAATATATACATCATAACATACACATAATAATATCTCCAGGAACTAAAACTTGATTTTATGACTTATGATTTGGGCAAATCATTTATAGGTGTGAGGCTACTTTTACTTTGGTAAAATAAAAAAAAAAAATTATTCTGAGGGGAATCATGAACTCTAATCAGATCTCTCTCTTATCTTCACCCATCATCTTTATATTTTATAAGGGGAATGCATTTTGTACACTAATAAGGTACTTGCTGTTTATAACTTCATTTGGCCCTCCATCTCCCCTTCCCTCCTTCCCTTCCTTCCTTGCTTTCTTCAAAAAATGCTTATTGAATCCCTGTCTATTCCTCCCAGCTACTATGCTAATGGGTAGAAGAATAATATTAGAATACAGTGTGATATAATTTTGAGAAAGGTAATTACGGGGTGCTCAGAATGAGCACCTATTCTAATTAGCTATTTATATATGTGAGGAATTGATATGAAAGCTGAGAAATGCCCACTGGACCACACTGACCAGGCAGGTAGTAGCCAGAATGGAGTGTCAGTAGGTAACACTGTTCCAGGCACAGGACACAGCTTGGTCCAGGCTGGGAGGCATGAGAAAGCCAAATTCATTTTTTGTCAGTGAGGTTGATGCATTTGGACTTCTCAGAGCCACATTTTCCCCAACGAGTGGCCTGGAGATGGTAGAAGGGGCTCAGATTATGGGGTGGTGTAGACAGTTGTATTTTGCAAACTTTCAACCCATCCTTAGAAAATAATTCTTTCTTAAGCATCCCTTTTTCTTCCAAATTGGGGGCATTGGAGAGGGGACTCATGGAGCAAGCACTGGCTTATTTCTAATTGCTCTGAGAGTCACTTTTCCATTAGAGGTTACATGGACAGAGTGGTGAACCTGGATGCCCCAAAAGCCACATCAGCCTGTAGTCTCCCCCCGCCCCCTTCCCTGCCTTCCTCCAACCAGTCAAGAGGGTGCAGAAACTGCAATCGTGTTTAGGAGATACTTTCTTCTCAGGGGTGGCTGATTTTAACCTGACTGTGCCTGAGTAAATATGTCAAGGGGTGAGTGACCTTCTCCCTCTGCTTCCTGCTACCCCTCCCGTCCTGGTCCAAACCATTTCAGGCTCAAAGACCCCACTTCTCCAGAGCAGTATCACGGAGTCTTTGTTTCTTCATAGAACTCCCTGGGGAGGAAATCTGATGAGGCTAGAAAAGGGAAGTGCTTCCAGTTTGGGCTTTTATTCGAGAGGTCAGCCGGGCCTTCTGTTGCCTTCCCGTCCTGACAAGGCAGTATATAAGTGGGAAGATGGTGTCACTGGAATACTTCCAATTATCCTTATCAGAACAATTTTCTTGACTCAGAACAGGTTGGCAGATGGAAGGCTAGGGAGCCAGAAGCTCCTTGCAAACCGAACAGAGATGTTTGATGCATGGCGATTGGCTTCCCTGGGCACTAAGTGCTTATCTGTTGGTCCTGTTTTGTTTTCATAGCTGCTTTGTGATGGAGGGGAAAATGTGTCATTGTTATTTGCTCTCTGCCAACTAGCAATGTCCGGCAGGTCATAGGCACATGAATTATTTGGCAGAGGAGAGAAAATGAGCCTGAGTGATGAAAACTTTCTCTGAGTCAGGCTCTGCCCTGCCCTCAGAAACTCAGGGACATAGATGCTGTCCTTTTCCTGTTTCAGAATCCAGTTGAGGACACTATACTGCATTAGTTCATCTTTAATTTTAAGCAAAAATGATTTCCTGTTTTGGTTGGAGAATTTTCATTCTTAATCATTATCAGCCATCTTTCTTAAATACCCCGTGTCAATTTTGGAAAACATTATTTCTTTGGACAATGAAGATGCTCATATTTCACAGTCGATTGGACTTCAATTGCCAAAGTAGGAAAAAATTATAAAAATTTAAAAAATGTTTCTAGGGGGAGTTGATGATGTTTTAAGCAGTCCACAGGTAGTACAGCACATGGCAGAGAGAAGGATGCAATAAATGTGGTGGTGAAATACTTATTCACTTATTTAGTTTTGCTATTTAAAAATAGGTTTACTAATTTGGGCTAGTAGATGACTCATAAAATAGCCTTGTATGTACTGTATAAAATGGAAGTGAGATCATGTCCCTTTGTTACTTAAAAACCTACAATGTTTATAACTGTACTACTCACAACAGCCAAAAGGTGAAAGTAGCCCAAATGTCTATCCACTGATGAAAGGATAAATAAATTGTTGTTTATTCATACAATGCAATATTGCTTAGCCATCAAAAAAGAATGAAATACTGACATATACTTTAATATGGACGAACCTCCAAAACATTATGCCAAGTGAGAGAAGCCAGTCACAAAGGCCACATATTGTGTGATTAAAACATTCGGAACAGGCAAACCCATAGACATGTTACAGGCTGGTGGTTTCCAGGGGTTGGAGGGGAACACAAAATGTAGAGTGACTGATGCTGGTTATGGCGATTTCCCTTTGAGGTGCTGAAAATTTTGTGGAATGAAATAGAGGTGGGTTTGTACCACATCATGAATGTGCTAAATGGATAGGTCACTTTAAAATGTTTACCTTTATGTTATGTGAATTTCACCTTGGTTAGAAAAACTAATTATTAAAACCTGCCATTTCCTTGAGAGAAGAAGCCAAATCCTTACAGTGGCCTACTAAGTCCTCCAGGATCTCTTCCCTCCTTGCCTTGTCCCCTCCTTCTCTCCCTGCTCCCTTACTGGGCATACTGGCCTCCATGCATGCGGTGTCTCCTACCTACCAGACAGGCTCCAAATCCCACTCCCCTCAGCACTGGATGTTCCCTCTGCTTTAGATACTTCTCCCCAGTACCTGTGAACCTGTGTGGCTCCCTCTCTCACCTCTTTTATGTGTTCATTCTGCTATCACATCTCAAGGAGGCCTGTCCTGACCATCCTATTTCCTGTTACACCAGCCCCAAGTATCAATGCCCTTATTCTGTTCTATTTATCACTTTCTAACAAACTATGTTACTGCCACTGATTTCTTCTGTTTATTGCTTGTTCTCTTTCTCCCCTTCTCCTCCACTATCAGAATGTAGCTCCACTAAGTAAAGGTCTTTAGTATGTTTTCTACATACTGGGCTTAATTTGTGTTCATTTTTTAAAAAATATGTTCACAGAATCAAATAACAAGGGATTACACATTTAAACAGATTCAATTAAGTGGCTTCTGAAGGAAATGTCTAGAAAATGAAGTATTAAATGTAATATAAAAATGCCATTACAGCTTTTTTCTCTGCCGATATTTCTACTTCACAGAGGCATAAAAAGCATTTAGGTTGAAGTTAAAACTTTCTGTTCAGAAATTCCTTTCTCCCTCTATTCTCTTTTCTCCTTTATCACAAGTCACTTGAATTTTGAACCTGAAGGAGGGTTGAAAGTCATTAATTATATAAAGTGATGGAAATTTAAAACACTTTCTACTGGATGAAATTAACTTATTTCTTAACAAACTGTTATTTTTTTTTTATTAAGGTTGATTTGGATTTAATACAGCTTTTATGGGTGAGAGACAGGGCAAAATAAAAACCACTTTCTGTAATTGCATTTATTTATCAAATTTGTGCAAGACCTTGGAGATTGTGGGAGGACTAAGGAACACACATTCTAGTATTTAAAGTAAGTCTACTGGATTTAATCACAAAGAGAGTGAAAGTCTGAGAAAGAAAGAAGAAAAAAAAGGAACAGAGATAAAATAAAGAACAAGAATTTAGAAACAGAGCTCTGGCTGAAATATTTTTGTACATGAGCAGGAAGTTGCTTTCAGAAAGGCTGGCCACAGACTCTTGCACACAGTCCTTGCACAAGGAGATCTGTGATTAGAAAAAAGCATTGTGAGCTCAAAGCTATTTATTACATTTTGCAGATTGGCCATCTCTATTAATTTGGCTCTCTAACTGTGGCTGAAGTTCTTGCTATCTGATGCAAAAGCAAACAAGACATACTATCTCCCTTTCCTTGATATTGGCATAAAAACTGAACCATGTTTTTGCGTGCAGCTGTTTAACTCTGTGTAAGGAAATTGAGTGTCCTGGTACCAGTAGTTATCAGGTATTTGAGATTCTGAGAGGAGAGCTTATGAACACAAAATTTTGGATGTGGAGGGATTTCTCTGCATCAGTAATCATTCTCTCACTGGCTTAGGGGAGTGCGTCCTAAGCCCACATTTCATTGTCCTGACATCCACGTGGACACACTACATATATGGATTCTGTTTGAGGAAAGAAAAGCTCAAGAAGCAAAGGGGAGGTGGAATTTTTTTTATAAATGTTATAATTTCAGAGAATGCAAAAATAACATGACCCAATACTAGTGAGTCTCTGCTGCAGAGTGCTTTGTTTATAGAGCCACATAGGAAACACTGCATTTCTGGGGCAGAACTGGCCCATGCAGGAACCAGCAAAGAGTTTAGAGTTAAAAAAAATCTTGTAACAAAGAGCAGAATTTTGCCTTATGGTGAAAGAAGAATTATTTTTCTTAATTTGATGTAAGGCAAAGTGATATGCTTTTTCTGGATTGACTTAAGGCTCCTCAAATAATAACATGCATTTGTGTTTTCACGGAAAGGGTTAGACAGAGGATGAGGGATGGCATGAGGCAGGGGTCATTGTTTAGGATTTTTCATACATCCTTAGACCATAAACCAAGCAAAATGTATGCAACTAAGCCAGTTCCTCTTAAAGCTCTTACAATGTACAGTGAAACCTGCCTAGAAGACTACAAAGATCACCTAACCCAGTGGTTGGCAACTGAGGGAAAATTGGCAGGGGTGTTTGATAATACCTGGAAGCTTTTTTTGGTTGTTACAATTTGGGAGAGCAGGCATTACTACTGTCATCGAATCAGTAGAGGCCAGAGATGCTGCTAAACTTCCTACCATGCACAGGACAGTCCCTGCCACAAAGAATGATCCAAGTCAAAATGTCATGAGTGCCAAAGTAGAGAAAGCCTCATTCTAACACATGTCCTAAATATGAACCCATTTGAAATATCCCCCAATTAGTCCAATTAACCAAGAACAATGAAAACTAATACTGATAAATGACATCTAAACACAAACCAACTTAGTGATATTTCCTCCTTTCTCTTTCCCATCCCACAGAAAATCGTTGAATGTAAGTATAACCTTTTTTTAAAAAAAAAATCTCTCTGTAAGCAATCTTCTTAAGTATGTTTCACTTCAATTTCTGCCATTCACCAGTGGCTCTTACATTCCCAATAAGATTATTGAAACCACTGTAATAATAAAAATGTATAACTGCATTAGCATCTCTTGGCTAAACTCATTGAAATGACAGATGAAGGGGGAAACATAAAAAGACTTTTTAAAACGATCTAGCCAGTTGGATTGTTGCTCCACAGTTTAAGGAGAAAGCCTGGAATTTATGCTCAAACTATCTTAAGATGCAGGGCAATAAGTGACATATATAAAAGTCAAGGCCAATAAAGCAATCTCTGTTTCAGTTAGCCTAACATTGTTGCTTTTTAATTTGTTGGCCAGAAAAGGAAACTGAGCTTCACTTGTGTTAACTAGTTAGGAAATCTGATGATTGTTATTACAATATGAAGCTCAAGATCCTTTGAGAATTGTAATACAGAAAGTCCTGCCCATGGTTTGGGAAGTTTTGTGTAAAGAGTATTAATAGGGTAGTTGGGACATTTGGACTTTTAAGACAATTGGTGCTACGACTTACCTGTGTAGTCTTAGTTTTCAGTTTTCTCGTCTGTAAAACAAAGTATCTGGGTTATGACTTCGTAGTTTACTTTAAACTAAAGAAATAATTGCACAGAAATGGTACAGGCTGATCTTGAGATGTCCACCATACCACCAAATGTTTCTCTTTAGTTGTTTTTACCAATTTATAAATAGTTGAGTGATAGCTCAGAATGCTGTGGATTTGCTCTTTTATCCAACAGAGGAAGAGATAAATATCTGCTGTGCAAAGACTGTAAATAGTTAAGACTCTCTTTTCTTCAACCAATAAATGAAACCAGGAAATCTGTAATGAAGAGTTGATCATTTCTCCAGCATCCAAATCTTTCTGTTACTCTATTGGGTTTGGGCATTTAAATAATTGTAGGCTATTTCTGTGTCAAACTTACCCTTGCAGACCCCAGTCACACAATAGCACCTCTATCTTAGTATCAGCCTGAATGTTAATGTTAATGAATTTAGAATTTTTCAAGCAAATCTGCATACAAAATAGATTGCCAGACAGCATGATGTTTCAATGTCTGATGTCTTCTCTGTGACAGGCTCTTGAAAGCCAAAAACAGGAGAACGCACAGGGCAAAAGTGCAGAAATCACTACATGTTTTTTCCTCCACAGGAAGTCTCTCACCGGAAGCCATGCCACAGAGCACACAGGCAGCTTGCAGAGAAGGATGCAACCCACATAGGCCCCAGAGGACTGTCCGGAAGGCAGGGCTTTCTTGTTTCTCAGCCAGCTATATTCCCTCCCCAGCCACACCCTGCCACCCAGAGCACTAGGCTCTCTAGGTTATTCCTTCTGCAGCTGCTTTCTGTTAATTTGGGAATAGTTTTACAATATTTGCTTCACCCATGACTTTATTCTTGGACTTAAATTTAGATGAGACATAAAAGCAAAGGACACTGAATCCCACATTCATTTTATTCATTCGTTTATTCATTTTTATGTCAGCAACAGCGTAGTAAGTGAGAAGGTTAATAGGATGACAAAAGGAAATAGTGAGTTTTAAGAAGGCAGGCTGCCATGGCAGCTATAGCCAGACAATGGCTGTATAGGGTAATTTTTTTAAAAAAAATGAGTATTGTCTATTTTGAAATGTCTCTTGGGTTGTTTTTCAAGGTGTGTGACTTTGAGAGTGAAGAATGGAGAAAAACAGGAGAGCCAAAGAAACCATCTTCTATTTGAGATCTTACGAATCAGCTCTGTTTCTTTTGCTAAGTCTAAGGGTCAAAAGAGAAAAACCCTCAGTGGGGAAATATATAAATATTTACAGAGGCTTCCTGTCTGTCTATAGTATACTTTTGCAAGATGCATCATCTTGAAGCCTTGCAGTGTGGTTGTATTTGAAATAAATGGTGCAAGAAGTGTTTTTTTTTTTTCTTCCTAATGGCAGTGTAAGTTGCTTGCAAAGCCTATAAGCATGCATCCTAAATCATGGACTTCATCTGCCTTGGAAAGGAAAAAGCTTGACCCAATGCCACTGAGGTCTGAAAGTGTGGCTCCTGGGAGTCTGAGCATCTTAGACATGATTTTAGGGCCCTCTCAGGCTCTACCTTCAGAGTTGCTCAGTCGTGATAAATAACACGACTGGCATTGAGACCAGATTCATAACAGAAGGCAGCCAAAAGCTATTCTCTTTTAGCCTCACTTCTCAAAAGAACTCACTCAGCTGTGTTAGTTCAGCCGGGTCTTCTTTCTCTAAGTGGTCTCTTTAGAAGTTTGAGGGATTGTTGCCAAGGGAACATGGCTCCATCTGAGGAAATCTTTATGAGCAGAAAAGGGCCTCCACCCAGGCCTTTCCTCAGCTGGATCCAGTTTGTGGTCCTTTGCCTGATACCTTCAGACACTGCAATGAGAAAAAAATAAAGTGTGAGAAGTCAAATGCCTTTTGTCAAAGTGTAAAAGGGAGTGCATCTAACTAACACTAGGGCTGGACAGAAGCCATAAAGGGTGTTTTGCATGAGTGTTTCCGGCTACAAAATCTACCTGACTGTTGCACCAAAACCACAACCATCTATCACATGCTTGCAAGAAACCCCTAGAAGCTTCCTGTTTCACGTGGCTCATAGAAGGATTGCACAATACAGCACAGTTTTCCTTGTCTTTGTGTTATTTCTAAGCTAGGAGAAAGACAAATTTGTACTTTGAATCTGAACATAATTATGAATACTTTACATCTATAAATCTCTCCATTAGTAGCAGATACTGTGAGACAATAGAAAGGAGACTGTGTAGATCTGGTTTAGCCATTCCATCTAGGCCGTGGGACGGCATAGGACATCACCAGAGCTAAAAGTAGTGTAGTTTGGCAGGGGGACATCCAAGTCCACCAGGCTGAGACAGGGGAACATGACTGACTGATGGCAAGATGGTTCTTGAAGATGGAGCAGATGGGATTGGTATGGGCAGGTTAGTTTATGTGGCTAGAAGGCTTGTAGCCTCTCCTTCTGAGTCTAGTACCCTCTAAAGACTAGTTAGAGTGTGTGGAGGAGAACATGGTCTCATGTAAGGTTCATATCAGACCTCAAGAATTAGCTCAGTGGATCTCCTAATGACTGGCTGAGGCTTCTATGAACTGCAATGGACACATATTCAGTGTTGTTAAGGACAAGCGTCTGGTCACCCAGTGGTCACCCAGTGACCAGTGGTGTCAAAATGCTGATCACAAGGTGAGCAGTTTCCTGAAGATAACAGAGTGGTGTGGTCCTCCTTGGCCGTGGGACCCCGGATTGGAGCTCTCTGGGCCCCTAGGGCCCTTTCTAGTACTCTGCTCAGTTTCAATCAGTGTGCTCTGAGGAGGCTGTGCCTGCTGAAGGCTTTCTGGTCTCCTTGGTTAACTCAAGAAAACAGAAAAATGTCTCAGCCACACCAGCCACAGCCTCTGCTGGTAAGCTCAGGATTGCTGCCTTCTCTCAGTCATCTGGGAGAATGGTCACAGAACATTGTCCTCCAATTAGCATGCAGGAGCAGCTGCCCCCTTCTCCACATACCTGCGTGAGCTTTTATTCACCATATCTTACTGTGAAAGTGGAGGCTTTTGCATGGCGTATGTTATATGTAATCATGATGACTCTTTTGGTAGCAGCGGAGTGCAGGAAGTACAGGGTGGCTTCAGGATGGATGTTCTGGCCTCCACCTCGTTGACAGGACTATTAGCACGTTGCCTTTTTCCCATTTTAATGTATCAATTGAGGATATTATTTTCCTAAATGAATTTTTAATTATAAAAACAATACTTAATAACTATAGGGAATTTGAATAATACAGAGAAGCACAATAATGAAGGGGGAAAAAAAACCCTTATGAACCCCATTCTAAGCTAGCCAGAGTCACTGTTAATATTTTGACATATTTCCTTCTAGTGCATTTTCTCTGCCTCTACATATTTTCATAAACACATGTCCCTCTTTTTACAATTCAAGATCAAAAGTTGCAAATACCTCTAAGGCTGTTGAGGCACATTGTCAGACTGTCTTTCCAAATGGCAATGCTAACGTGCAGTCATGTAAAGCTTTCTTTATTATCAAAGGACCCGCAGTACTGAGGACTGAGAGTGACCTTGTATTGTCTGAAGTGAGTGTGAGAAGCACAGAGCAGCTCCCTATCTGGGACTGAAGAATCCAAGAGGAAAGTTGATCAGATGTAGAGCTGAGGGAGTTTCCCAGGGCTGTTCTGGAAGGAAATGACCCCTCAAGGACCATTTTGGCAGAACTACTGACTTTTACCAAAGAGACCAGACCGAGATGCTTCACCTTGACCATGAAAAAGACATATGCTTCATCCAAAATTTCCCTATGTCTCCAAACCCACATTTCTCTATTCAAGTTAGAGTTCTGACAGGATAGCCAATTAGGTTTGGAGGTTCAGCAAGGGAGGGTACATGCATATGTGATTAGCTCTTACAAAAAGGAAAGCAAATGTGAACTTGACCTTTGAGCTCATTTGGTGCATACCGTGCAGTGGGCACATTGAGGTGAACCATTCCTGGCCCTGTTCTGCTTTTGGCCAGCACTGACTGAGTCACTATTTATTTTCCCACTGGGGTAATAATATCCATCAGCCTTCCAACAGATACTTGGGGTCGAATTGCTGTTTATCAAAGGCTTGAAAAAGAGGACCTGACAGTGTGTGCCCATGATAGAGAGGGGAGTGCAGTGTAGGCCTAGACTCCCGATGGCTACCTAAGGAGGCCTTGGGTCACTCACAAAACGAGGCTGGAGTTAATGACCTTCATCCTTACAGAGTGACTGTGAAAGAGACTGATGATCTGATCATAAGAGCAAAAGGCGCCTGTGTTGCTGATAACACAGGATTGCACAAGGCCTGAAGCAAGCAGCAGTGTTTTTAAACACTTGGGGTAAACTGAAGCTGCAAAGCATTTTATAGTCTCAGACCATCACCAAGAGGGGCCAGCTAAAGCCACCCCAGACACATTGTCTTACAAGCCCTGGGCTTTCAATGGGGCTTTGATTAGCCAGCTGAAGTGTAGCTGGCTTTTCAGAGTATTTCAGCTGGTCAGCTTATAACAGTACGAATTGGCAGCATGGCAAGAAAAAGGACTGAAATTCAATGCTTGGATTGAAAGCTCTGGAGACTTAAATGTCACCAACACCGGGGTGCGGCTTCTCCACTAATTATGTTCTGTCAAACAAGGGTTGAAAATGTCAGTCCAGGCTTAGGAGCTGGCTTCTCCTGCAGCCTGGGCCCTGGTTTAAATGATGAAGGAGTTTGAAAAATCACTCAGTTGATTTCAAGACTTCCTGGGGACAACATTTAAACCGCAATATTCTCTTTCTGAGGTAGAGTTAAGAGCCAATCACAATTGAGGTTTCTCAGACTGTTCTGCCCATATTTGGCTGTAATCTTGCTTCATTCAACTAAACTTACAATGCAAGCACTTGAAAAGCAAGGCTTTGGGAAATGTCTCTCTCTGTCTCCCTCCCTCTCTCTTTCTCCTTTCCTCCCTCCCCTCTGTTATAAAAGAAGTCTTATCTTTATGCATTGGGGTCTGCCTGTGGGCTTATAGCCTCTCTTCACAGCAAAGGGAGGAGTCAGAGTAAGAAATTTATTTTTTACTTGTATTAAAAAAAAAAAGCTTGGACTGTAGCTTCTGGCTTTCTACTATTTACATAAAAATACATAGAAAACAAATTAGTTTTGTCCCGAGCAAAAATAACCAGAGGTGGCTTATGATATTATGAGAGTATTGAAGAAAGAATGCCATATCCATTATTGTATTTTATCTGTGATATGTACGAGATCTATTTCTCAGAGATTCCAGGAAATAAATGGACCCTTTAAAGTTTCTTCTTAGGGTTTGCTTGGAAAGGACAAGCAAGTCTTATGGAGAGATATGACACAAATATGATAAGCCACATTCTACCTTTTCAAGTGAATATTTATTGACCATTTTATATAGACCATTCGTTTCATTCTCATCATGATCCCACAAAGGAGAGCCTATTCTCATCCACATTTTGCAAATGAAGAAACTGAGGCAGAGGTCATGTAACTTGCCTAAGTTGCCTGACCTTATAAGTAGTGGAGCTAGGCATCCATCCCAGTCACCATGCATCCCTCTATTCCACTCAGATATTGTCTTACGTTTATGGGCAAGAATGGTGGAGGCCTTAAGTAGTACAGAACAGCCCAGGGACCCCAATCTCTAAGACATAAACCTCCTCAGGACCCTAGGGCAAGAAAGTTGAGAAGTTGTTTAGCTTATCAAAAGCCTGAGGTCAGGCAAGGTCACAGTAACCCTTAGAAGGTCACGTCCAGGACTGTCTGATCAGAGAGAAGCCCACAACCCACCAGTTGAGGCCCTTGCTTGAGGCTTCAGTTTACTCCCAGGCTCAGGAAACCTGGCCCTACAAGCCCCTCCCCAGGGGAACAGAGAACCCAGCAAGATAATCCTTCATGTTCTCAAAACTGGGGAGGCCTGGAGGAAGAGGAGGGAGGTGACAAGGCATCCCAGCCTCCTATGGAACTCCAGAGTGGCCCCATCTCCTCCCTGCAGAGTGGCAGTGCCCATCTGGGAAGAGCTTGGTCTCTCAGGGGATGTTTGGAGACATTTTCGGTTGTCACAGCTGGGGGGAGGGTGCTACTGGCATCTAGCGGGTAGAGACAGGGATGTTGCTCAACATCTCACAGTGCACAGGATGGCCCCCACTTAACAAAAAATGGTGTAGTCCCAAATGTCACTAGTGCTGCGGTGAGAAACCCTGCCCTAAAGTCTTTCTTGGGTGCATTTCACCACAGCTCTGAGAAAACTGTCTGGGGCTTCTTCAAAGAGTCACTCTGTAGCCAGGAAGCCAGCAGCCCATATGACTAGGCAGAAGGTAGGAGACAGGAGGTGGGACCATGTGTACAGGTTTTAATTTCTACATCTTTCTTCCTGACAGAGAGAGGTCAGTGTTTGACTTTGCAGGCATCATGACCAGGATAGGGGCCAACTGTATGTAGTAGGCTACATAATGGCCCCCCAAAACATCAGGTCCTAATTCCTAGAGACTGTGACTATTATCTTATATGGAAAAAAAAAAAGAAAAAAAAAGAATGGTCTTTGTAGGTGTGATTAAGTTAAGGATCTCAAGATGGGGAGATTCTCCTGCATTATCTGGGTGTGCCCTGAATGCAATTGCCAGCATCCTTACAAGAAGGAGGCAGAGGGAGACATGACACATACACAGTGGAGAAGGTGATGAGATGAAGATGGTAGAAACTGGGGTACTGGGGCCACAACACGAGGAATGTGGCAACCACCAGAAGCTGGAAAAGGCAAAGAACACATTCGCCTCTGGAGTCTCCAGAGGGAGCATGGCCTGACCAGCGCCTTGAGTTTGACACAATGATACTGATTTCAAACTTTTGGCCTCCAGAACTACGAGAATAAATTTCTGGTGTTTTAAGCTACCAAACTTATGATGATTCGTTACAGCAGCCCTGTCATAGTACCTAGGAAGTTAGAATACTCCTGTTCCCAAATGGCTCTGTGGAGGCAAAGGGGCCAACCCTTTCAGTACAGATAAAACTAGAGCCCTCTGGGGTAGGTTTTGAGAGGATGGACATTCCCTTTGCATCTTCCTCTACACACCTGCCTCTTCCACCTTCTATTTGAAGTACCTTCCTCTATGAAAATGTGGCACCTACCTTCCCTTTGCCTCTGTTTCTCAGCTGCCATTTTTTGGTGGACACTAGGCAAGTCACCTGACAGTCCCAGTGCTTGGTTCCAACCTGCCTGGGGCCACCTATCACTTTCTACCTTAATTTCTTGTCAAGTCAATGCCCTGCGTCCTATAGAAGACTGGGACCTCCTGGGGAGCAGGAAGCCTGTTTGATTTATTGTTGAGCCTCCCAAGCCCCCCCCTTCCCCAGCACAGTATCCAGTGCACACAATAGGTGCTCAATCAGTGGTTAAGGAGTGATGCCTCCATCTTGACTATGAGAAATGCTATTTATCTCTCTTTATTGTCTGTTGGTCAAGGAGCTCAAAGCCCAGGCTGAAACAGAAATCCCTATGCATTCTGTCAGGCCTCCAACAGCTGGCCATGGATGACACCAGTGTTCTTGGTTTTTCACCAGGATATAATTTACATATGGCAAAATGCACATGTCCTACGTATCCAGCTTGATGAATGTTTACTTAGATATACCTCCTGGTTGCTGCTGCCCAGATCAAGATATATAGCACCTGTCCGCTCACCACAGAAAGTTCCCTTGTTCCCTTTCCCAGTCCGTTAACTGCCATGCTCTTCACCCCCAGAGAACCATTATTCTGTCGTCTACCCCAGAAACTAGCTTTCTTATTTGTGAGCATCATATATACATGGAATTGTACAGAACATACTCTTGCATCGGGCTTTTTTTCTCTTCACATAATATTTTTTGAGATTTATCCACATGGTCATGCAGATCAGTAGTTTTTTTCATTAAAAAAAAAAAAAGAAACCTGCTATGTATTATTCCCTTGTAAGAAAAAGCCACAATTCATTTTGCCATTTTGCTTTGGACCTACTGTGAGTAAAGGTGCTATGAGGATTGTTGTATTTTATGGCCCTGTGATATCATTTCTCTTAGTTACATACCTAGGAATAAAGTGGCTGGACCACAGGGAAGGTGTTTGCTTAACTGTATAGAAAGCGGTATCACTATTCTTGATTTAGATATAAGAAAACAGATTTTTAGAGAAAAATGAAGGAGCAATGGTCTTTCTGCACTTAATTTCCCAATTTCATCCATTATAGTAATTTCTTAAAGAAATAGAGTGCTTTGCACATAGCTAATTGAATCAGCAGTAGAGATAGTTAAGGGCCACAAGGCATGTTAGAATGAAGACATGTCCCCATAAACACATCCTTCTATCATTTTCTACACATTCACACCACCCTGCATCTGGAAGGCTGCCCTTCACTGTCACTGGGGTTGAACATAGTGCTCACACAGACAGGATCCCTGAGAAAGAAAATATTTTAAGTGGAAAATTTGCTTTGTAATGAGCCCTAGATTGAAATGACAGCTGCAGGCAGAGAAAAGTATGTGGACTATGCAGAATGAAGGCCATCAGATCCTTCTGTGGTGTCCGTTCTGAGTATTTGAATAGGTCTGATTCCTGCCAAATCCACAGGTCCCCCGAGGCCTGGCCGTGAGCACTGCCCTGCTTTCCTGGCTGCCAGCTCCCTTCAGAAGTGCATTCCTGAGGCCAGCTGCTCTTTGTATGAGTGTCACTCAATTCTAGAAATCCTAAACAGCTTTGCAAAAATGACAAGAGAAGGGAAAACTATTTTAGACCCCATCATGTTGTCACGATGCTACAGAATTGAGGCTGGGATGCCAAAGGAAAGAACAGAAATGCCCAGACTTGTCTTCCTATAAGGTGTATTTTACAACAGCCATCACTCATTATGAGTTAAATTCCTTTTGTCCAAATAGGTGTTTCATGCAATTTTTCTAATGATGCACAGCATCGATTTGCAGATTAACTAACGTCTCACCCCTTTTGCTACTTAAAACTTTGATTTTTATCAATGAGGTGCATCTTGTGTTTTGTCAAATGGTACCTTGGTACAATTATACATTTCCTTGGTTCTTTCTTACAAAATCTGAGGTGGCACTTCTGGGCTCAGTCAAATGTCTCATAATTTACTTGGTTCCCTAAAATCCTCCCATGTCCTTTGTCTCTTCTCATCCACGGGAAAAATAGCTGCATGTGTGACACCAAACTATCAGACTGACTCACCAAATAAGAAAGGTTAATCATCCAGGTTATGTATTTCAAACAAAGAAATTTAAAAAATGGGTCACTCGATATCTTTTTTCCTTTCTTTCTTTCTTTCTTTCTTTCTTTCTTTCTTTCTTTCTTTCTTTCTTTCTTTCCTTTCCTTTCCTTTTCTCTCTCTCTCTCTCTCTCTCTCTCTCTCTCTCTCTCTCTCTCTCTCTCTCTCAACATTGGCTTTTTTCTATTGCTCTCCTGCTGTGTAGATAGTCATTTTCTGGACAAAAAGAAATCACCCATTACTTCATCTTTTTGGCCAGTTTTGAGAGAGACTGTTGAGTAAACCTGTTCTGGAAGTATTCTCAGAAGAGCTCTATCAGTGGGGCTGGTAAACAGCACAGTGAGAACTGGCCCTATATTTTTTGTATTGGTTTCCAGAAGCTCAGTTTCCACATGAGTTGTTTTAATATGCAACTCATTGGATCTGTCATGATTTAGAGCTCTTTCTCTTGTTCTAAAGCAGGGGTCCCCAAACCTCAGGCTGCCAACAGATATGGGTTCCTGGCCTGTCAGGAACCAGGCCTCATAGCAGGAGGTGAGTGGTGAGCAAGTGAGTGAAGATTCATCTGTATCTGCAGCCCCTCCCCAGCGCTAGCATCACTTCCTCAGCCCCACCTCAGATCATCAGGCGTTAGATTCTCATAGGAGCACTGGTCCCTAGTGCCACAAAAGTTAGGGACCACTGTTTTAAAGGGAACACAGGGTCACTTAGGAAAATGCGGCAGTGGACTCTGGCAGATAACTTTTTTATTGTAGAAGTCAAAGCTCTGTCACTGGAACCTCACATTGCAAATCTCAGAAACCTCCGTAGTAGTTGGGGATTAAGTTTTTTTTTCCAATATATATTTTTTATGGAAACATTTCTTATTTTAGTTCCACCAGCACAAGTAAGTATTGATTTGGAAAATGGTGAATATATTACTGCAAATGCCTTCATGGGCCCACAGACTATTGTAAAGTTTTTTTTTATTATTATTTATTGTTGATCATGTGAGATTTAATGACTTACCTATAGTAAAATTCATCGTTTTATGTGTAGTTCTATGAGTTTTGAGAAATGAATGTAGTTACGTATCTACCATTACAATCCAGGTATAGGGTGTTTGTATCAACTCAAAATGTTTCCATTCACTCCTTTGAAACTAATTCCTTCTCACCCATCTCCAGTTCCTGGAAACCACTAATCTGTTTTGTGTTTCTATCTTTTGGCCTTTATTTGAAATGTCATATAAATGGAATCATACAATATACAGCCTTTTGTCTCTCACTGTTTTCACTCACCATAATGCTTTTGAAATTTATTTGTGTCGTTGCATTTATCAGCGGTTTATTCCTTTTAATGAAGAGCAGTGTTCCATTGCACGAACGTACCACAGTTTGTTTACATATTCACCTGTTGATAGGGTGTTTGAGTTGTTTCTAGTTGAGGTGACTATGAATAGTGCTGCTATAACCTTTCATGTAGAGATATTTGTGTGGACGTGTGTTTCCATTTCCACTATTGTTTTAGTTTGGACAGCTATAATGAAGTGTGTGGACTGAGTAGCTTATAAACAATGGAAATTTATCTCTTATAGTTTGGGAGGCTGGAAGTTTGAGATCAGAGTGCAGCTTATAGGGTTCTGGTGAAAAGCCTCTTCTCAGTTGCAGAAGGCTGTCTTCTCATCATGTCTTCCGGTAGCAGAAAGAAGGCAAGAGAGCTTTTTGGGGTCTCTTTAAGAAGGGCACTAATCCCATATTGAGGGCTTCACTCTCGTGACCTAAACACCTCCCAAAGGTTTCACCTCCAAATACCATCACATAGGGGTTAGGGTTTCAACACATGAATTGTGGGAGGATACAAACGTTCAGTCTGTTGCATGAGTAAACCCTAAGAGTGGAAAATGCTGAGTTGTATGCTAAGTGAATGCTCAACATATAAGAAACTGCCAGTATTCTAAAGTGGCAGTGCCATTTCACATTCCCGTGAGTAATACATAAGATTTCCAATTGCTTTGCATCCTTGGCAGTATTGTCAGTTAAAAAAAAAAAAAAACTCTGTAGACATTTTTATGGGTTTGTAGTGGCATCTCATTGTGGTTTTAGTTCATATTTCCCTAATGACTAATGATGTTGAACATCTATTCATGTGCTTATTTGCTATCTACATCTCTTCTTTAGAGAAATGTGTGATCAAATCTTTTTGTCATTTTTAAATTGAGTTGTTTGTTTTGTTTTTATTATTGGAATGTGAGAGTTCTTTAGATATTTCTAGATATGAGTCCTTTAGATATATGATTTGCAAATATTTTCTCCCAGTCTTATCTTGCCTTTTCATTTCTTACCAGTGTTCTGTAGTACACTCTCATTTTTCGAGACTTGGCATCGTTTCTCGCCCCACTCCTGACCCCTCTGCCATCTTGCACAGCAGGTTAAGGAGCTAGGAGGTGCCACTGGCTTTGGTCAAATCATAATACTCTGGCTATAGGTTAAGGGAAGTCTCCTGAAATAAAAATATTGGCCTAAAAAAATGGACACTTTACTCTAACTGTAGTGCACGTAGAATAATCTGGAAAGTATGATTAACATGCACATTTACAAGCTCCATTCCCAGAAACCTTTATTTAGCAGATGTGAGGTAAGGAGCAGGTTGTTGTAATATTCAACAAGCATGCAGATTATTTTGATATATAAGACTTTGAGATGACATTTTGAGCAACTTTAAAACTCTAAGGCCACTGATAATGTGTTACATCTGCTGTGATCAGGACGTAAAGTCTATGTCCAGTCCTAAACAAAATGGTGTGAGACAAATGAAAGGAGGAAGATATTCTCATATATTTAGACAAAAGAAAAAGAAACACCAAGGATACACAAATTTTGGGACATTTTTACTGAACATTCACCTATTCCTTCATCCATCTCTCTCTGCTATTATAGGCATGTCTTAATTTGGGCAGATGTCTTTTAAAAGTGCCTTTTGAGTACAATACTTTATTTGACTAGATACTAGAGGGAATAAGTAGCTGAGAAATCAATAAATAATGGGACATTAATAAATGTCAATAAATTATTAACTTCGATCCTGAATAATCACACTTTCTCCTGCCAGCTGTAGTGCTATGGTAGGTTCTGGTCCATTTTTTTTTAGATGCCCTCTCCTTACAGGTCATCATCCTGAACTTTTTCACCAGGGGTGTGCGGAATATCTTTGGTCTTACAAAAAGATTTTTTGGGGACAAAGGCAGGACTTATCCTACATATTTTCAAATAAATCTGTGAAAAATTTTGGACTATGAATCCTTACCATTTTTTACAGAGAAAGGAAACAGTAGCAACAAAACACCCAACTCCATTAAATGCAGACATCCAGATGTTTGGACTGTGTAATACCAAACAACCAATCAGGCTGAGGTTTCTCCTGAATTGGACAAATTATTCTGACATTTTATAATTACAACCAGCATGATTTAAGTTTTGTATACAGACAAGCCAGTTGGGACTGACCTGAGTTTCTGTGTTAATTAATTAAATGTTATTGTTCAAACTTGTTGGTACCTCTCAGCTGAAATGATTTAAAACTTGTTTTAACACTGTGGTGGACTGTTTCTTTAAATCACTTTCTAGCCTAATTGGGTTGCCTCAGGCTCTAGTAAACACAAGTGATCAGTGATTGCTAATCAAAGTTGGTAGAGTAGGAATAAGCCAGAATGGGAGGCAAGAGATGTGGCTCCTACTGCTTGCTTGAGCTAAACTGCATCTTTTTAAGTTTTCATGAGAGTAGATACTTAAGGAAACATAAATTTGTTAAAAGACTGAACCCAAAGTAGTCAACCAGTCTCTAAATTTAGCCCACCCCGCAAGCAAGCACACAAGCATGCAAGCAAAACAATCCTAAGAATATGAGTGTTTATGTAACTCCTATACAAAGGGGACCTAAAACCAGGAT
The DNA here is from genome assembly GCA_030015415.1 of Cynopterus sphinx. Classification (NCBI taxonomy): domain Eukaryota; kingdom Metazoa; phylum Chordata; class Mammalia; order Chiroptera; family Pteropodidae; genus Cynopterus; species Cynopterus sphinx. The sequence goes on from CM057388.1 coordinate 4,848,354, forward strand.
GCCACAGGATTCCCGGAGGTAAGCAAATATTTTTTTTTACTTTAAAACATTACTCGAGTTATGTATAATTAATGTTAGAACATTAGAAAATAAAAAAAATCAATAAGCAAAATCAATTAAAGTTCTACTCAGTAAAAACTACTGTTAGTCTGTCAATGTATTTTCTTCTGTGGATCCATACATGTTCATGATGTATGTATATTTAAAATGACTGTTGTCCCGACACTGCTTCTTTGACTTAATACTGCATTTTGAAGCTCTTTGCTTGCCAAGAAATGTGCTTCTTCATCATCCATTTCAATGTCCATATCACATTCCACTATAGGCTAGTAAATCTTAACAACTAACACATGTAATGCTTCCTATGTGCTGGGTGCTGTTCTAGGCAGCGAAACACTATCCCTGTGAGGTAGGTAATATGATTACTCCTGTTTTACAGACAGGGAAACTGAGTTAAGGAGAGGTTAATTAACTAGCTATCTGGGATTCAACCCCAGATGGTCTGGCTTCAGAGTCCAAGTTCTTAACATGTGGTCATATTACTTCTCACCTCATCCCCTTTGGTTATTCAGATTATTTATAACAGTTCACTCTTTTAAACAGTGCAGATTAATTTAAAGCTCTACTTTCTCACAAGACTGGTGGCAGAGGATGGAGGCTGAAGGGGGAGCTTTGATAATGGATGATTTTTCAATAAGAGTCCTAGGGGGACATTCTTTTGGGTAAGATCAGATTAGAAGGGGTTCGCTCTTATGGTAAAAACAAGGTAGTTCATAAAGTCAGTATAGTTTCCCAGGGAAGGGGGAGTTTTTAGGCCATGCACAGGCACATTTGTCATGCTGCACACCACCAACTGCACGCCACCAACTGCAGGGATCTATGGAGTAGAATACAGCAACCCTGCAGGAAAAAAGTGGAGTCCTGGTGACCGAAATACAGAATTAATATTCTGCAGGCTGAACTTTGACCTATTGAAAGGAGAAGCTCTTAGTGATCAGAGTATCAGCTTTGAGACAAGGAAGTGAGTATTCATTTCCAACCGGGTGTGGTGGAAAGCAGAGTAAAGGATTACTCACAAGCAGATCAGCAGATGACAGTGGCAGGGTGGGGAGGAGGGAGGAGACCTAAGCAGAGCTAGGAGTGCACTTCTCTGCTGGGGTCACAGAATTGCGCCTCACCCTGGACACAGGATTTTCTTATGTCTGCATATTGAAATAGCACAACTCACATGGCAGGTGTAGGTGGTGGGGGGGATGATCGCTAGTAAACAAGTGAATAGGTAGATAATAGATGGGTTACAAAAAGTGATGAGAATATGAATAGCCCTTTCTTCAAAGAAGCTATTCCAATGACTAATATCTACATGTAAAGATGCTCAACATAACAAGGTATTAGAGAATGCAAATCAAAACCACAGGAGGTGTTACTTCACACTTATAGGGTCACTAGAATCAAAAAGACAGACGATGACAAATAATGATGAGGATGGGAGGAAAATGGAACCCTCACACACTGCTGGTAGGAATGTAAAGGGCACAGCCACTATGGAATGTAGTTTGACAGTTCCTGAAAATATTAAGCAAAGAGTACATGACCAGCGAGTCCTCTCCTAAGTATCTGCCCAAGAGAAATGAAAAGATTTGTCTGTACCAAAACTTGTAAACAAATATCAATAGTGGCCTTGTTGATAATAGCCAAGAAATGGAAACAGCCCAAATATCTATCAATGAATAAATAAACAAAATGTGGTTTATCTATGCAATGGAAGGTGATTCAACCATAAAAATGAAGTTCTGATGCTACAAGGCTGAACATGGATGTATCTTGAAAATATGTTCAGTGAAAGAAGCCGGTCACAGAAGGCCATGTATTGTATGATTCTATTTATTTAAAATGTCCAAAATATGCAAACCCATAGGGACACAGAGTAGACTAGTGGTTGTCAGGACCTGGGGTCCTGGATGAATGAGGGGTAACTACTAATTTGTATTGCGTTTCCTTTTGGGGAGATGAAAATATCTTAAAGTTGATTGTTGTGATGGTTGTACATCACTGTGAATATGCTAACAATCTCTGAATTATACACTTTAAAAGAATGGATTGTATGGTTTGTTAATTATAGCTTTTAATTAAAGGCATTATGCTAAGTAAACTAAGTCAGAGAAAGACAAATACCATCTGATCTCACTTATATGTGAAATCTAAAAAAAAGTCAAACTCATAGAAACAGAGTAGCATAGAGGGGGCTGAGGGAACAAGCAGCATGGGGAGATGTTGGTCAAAGGGGACAAACTTGCAGATGAATAATTTCTGGAAATGTACAGCATGGTGACTGTAGTTAATAATACTGTGTTATATACTGGAAATTAGTGAAGAGAGTAGATATTAAATGTTCTCACCACCACACAAAAAATTATGCGAGGTGATGATGGTGCTAACCTTATTGTGATCATTTTTGCAACATATATATATACGTGTATCAGATCATCATGTTGTACATCTTAGACTCACACAACGCTCTATGTGAATGCTATCTCAATAGAGCTGAAGAAAAGTGATGAAGTGAGTTGAGGAAACAGAAACAGAAACAGAAACCTGAGGTACGAAAGGCCATGTGTCCTCTGGGATTGAAAGAGGAGGCCTATGAGACTCAGTGTGCTAGTAGGGAAGGGCAGGGAATCTCCAAGTCTAGGTGAGAGGGCCTTCGGATTAAATGGGTAATTATAGGCACTTTGGGATTATGTTCCAAGGACAATGAGAAATCTTTGAAGGCTATAAAACCCAGTAGTTTTACATAATCCATCTTGTATATAGTTCTCTCTTATTAAATTGTTAGGGCAGAAATAGATTGCTGTTATAGCTAATAAAACCAGATGGAAATCATTAACTGAAAAATTTAGAGTTAAAATTAGCACACAGTTATTTTCTTTTGATTTATTATGCATGCTAGGAAAAAGAGGACATCAAAATACTTATTCATGAATAGAACAAAAGGAGTGCATTTATCATGTCAATAATAATGTAAGCTTTTGACTTTTAAACCAAATATATTCTGTTGCTTTCAGGAATTAGCAACTATAGGACACAAGGGGAGAATTAAACTCCTTTATCAAGGTTCAGTAGTATATTTATATCACACACAGATTCATGTCTAATTGCATTTAAGAGAAGGAGTGAGTAGGAGCCTGTCTAGAAGTCATGATGGGGTGGGCCAAAGCTTACCTGGACATCAAACATGGGCTCATTGCGTGTCAGCACAATTTACCAGGAATGGTTTTGGCCTCTTGGTTCAAACTATAAAGAAGTTATTGGGACTAATGCTCATGAATGAGAAGAGATACATTTTCCAAGCCTGAGGGAGGAAGAGAATATCTCAGGCAAACAAGAACACAGCTGTGCAGGAAGACAGCGAAAGGATGTGTACACATCATGCAACGTAGACTCAGGGCCCACACAGTTGGATGATGAAATGGTTCTGGAAATGGATAATGGCTGATGGTTAGACAACATTGTGAAAGTGCTTAATGCCATAAGTCTTTCTTTTTTTTCCATCCTTCCTTCCCTTCTGCATTTATTCCATTTATTTGCTTATCTTTTGCTTTCAGAGTGATTGGTTTCAATGCATCTTCTGTATATGACAGAGAGTTAGAAGTTATTTCTTTAATTCCATCTAAGAGGTTTTTTTTTAAAAAAAAATAAAAGTGTGTTTACTTCATTTACCTCTATTGTTATACATTTACCTATGTTTGGTCTTAATTTTGTAATTTTATTTTAAGTTATCTTTTCTGACTTTTAAATATATGCACATGTGAGTTTTTCATCTGATAATTTAGAAGATTTACATTCAAATTTTAGTACCTTATGCGATCACCTTACAAATTGAAGTAATTTACTTATTAAACACTTGAATGAATGTCTAATAATCTACCATAATAATATTCTAATTTAGTTGTATCATTTCAATTGTTCTAAGTTTAGATTGCTTCCAGTATTCTGCTAATATGGGTTAATGCTATGATAAACATCTGGGCTTACATGGTCTCTTCCTATATTTCAGGTTCTCTCCAGAAAATAGATTCCAAAGATAGAATAATAATATCTAATAATTTGAATATTGTAAACTCCTGACCTCTATTATAAAATTACTTTCCATACATTCTGTGACAGTTCATACTTCAAATATTCATATAATTGATAAGAAAAAAGTCTTAGATAATATAAGAAAGTTGCCCACATCTTAAGTAGTCTTAAGGCCAATATAGCCTTGGAATAGTGTCCCCTGTGGTTTGCATTCTGAAACAAGTTATCCAAGGAATGTCCATAGCCAGGTAAGAGAAGCCAATTAACTTTGCATCCATCACGTTTTAGACTCCTTGCCCTGATAGAGGATTTCAGAGATGGTATCTCTTTATATTTCTATGGATTTCTTATACCACAAATAGCCCAAATAGCAAGCTACCTTAGGTTTTTATTTTTTAAAAATGCCATGGAAAATGAAGAGTGTTTGAAGATCTTCTAAACCCAAAGAGTTTAAGTTTATGGAAAGGTATTTATAAACTTCTGAATTTATCTCCAGGTTGTAATGAGGTGCAAATCAAAATATTAACTGAGAAAAAAATAGCATCCCAGCAGTGCTGGCTTTTAGTGTCTGTCAGCAGGATTTAGAAGTTCTTGTGGCAAGTGGGTTGGCAGCTAGAGTATCATGGAGTGCCCATAGTTAAGCTCTTTAGGCGCATAATTTTAGTAGATGACGAAATACCAAGTCTCCTTGAGATTAGTTGAATTTACATGGTATCTTCAAAAGAAAAAGAATTTGGGGTATTTACATCGCCCTTCACGTCTATAATCTAGCTCGTTTACATAAACTCTTTAGAGTCTCAGAACTTTCCAAAGCATTCCACAGTGTGGCTGGTTCTCTTCTGCTGTGTCTGTAATCAGAGCCCACATACTGCGTTTCCCCATCACAATCCAAAACCTGAAAGGGCAGTTTAATACAATGCTATACAATGCTGTGTTTAGTTTCATGCTGTGCTTCTCTCCCCATCATCTTCCACTCCAAATTTGAGTAGGAAGTATACCATACTTCTTTTTCCTGTAATTTCTCCCTAGGCTGACTGCCGTCCTCGTAGGACAGGGGTCAGCAAACCCTGGCCTGCGGCCCACATCCAGACCACTGCCTGTGTTTTTATGGCCTCTGAACTGAGAATGGTTTATATATTTTTGATTGACTGGAAAAAAAATCAGAAGATGATGAATAATTCATGACATATGAAAATTATATGAAATTCAAATATCAGGGTCCACAAATAAAGTTATTTTGTAGAACAGCCAGGCTCAATCATTTCCATATTGTCTCTGGCTGCTCTCACATTACAATGGTAGAATTGAGTAGTTGTGACAAAGACAGAGACTGTGCCCAGAAAGCCAAAAATGTTTACTAACTGGACCTTTACAGAAAAAGTTTGCTGACCCCTGTTCTAGAAGATTCCTTAGATTGTGAAGGCTTACTAAGAGCAGCTAACATGGCCCAGGAGATTCCATTTGCTCAAAGTTGACGCATCTGATCTCCATTTACAGATTCATACCTGCGGCTAACTTCAGAGCTTCCCCAACGCATGCATACCGTTTCAGATTCCTCTCTGTTCACTGAGATACCAGGTCCTTTTCAACTGGTGTAAATTCTTCACAAGGATGCACTAAGGGTTGAGCATATGAGATTAAATATGGTATACTGCACCAACATCTTCGGATATATGGTATAGACAGTGCTACTCACACTTTCATGTGCATTTCTATTACCTGGAGAGCTGATTAAGATGCAGATTCTGATTCTGTAGGTCTGGGTGGGGCCTGAGACTCTGCATTTCTCACCAGCTTCTAAAGGATGCTGTGTTATTGGTCCACAGATGACACTTAGTGTGATCAGGGTCAATACTACCAATGTCTGTTTCCTCAACTGACTTAGTTGTCTTTTCATTTTTGAATTTCTATAATACCAATAAAAACATTCCTACATTATGATGGATAGTTTATATATTATATCTTATTACTTCATCTTCTTACTTCATCCCTCACACCTCTTATAAATAGACCGTGTGTTCTAGAACTTGGAAAATAAGTCTCTCCTATATAGACCAAATCATAAAATGGGCTAAGTTTGCTCTCAGGCCCCCAATTATCTTGCCTTTTCTCACCCCCTCCTTCCTTATGAGCCCCAGGCATGAATCTCCTATGTCTTCCTGATTCACTTCTTATTTCTGGACTGGTCCTGCATCCTGGTTCCTCTCCTCACCCTTGAGCCTCCACAGGTCCCTTCTGCACTCCAATCTGATGAACACAGTCAGGAGCTGTAACGCACATCATAGGGAGCATCCACTCCAGCTCCCTCATTTTGTAGGTAAGCAAACTGGGATCTAGAGACCAGAGGTGACACTTCCAAGGTAATCAAGTAGAGACCAGGAAGCCAAGGCCCCCAACTTTCAGCCCTTGGAATTTGTTCCCTCAACCCTCTTTTTTTTGTTCCAGATGAGCCCTTTTAGATGGCTTTACAAAGTCATCAACAATGAAACGTTCAGTGGGCATCAGGGTTCAGATGTACCTGTACCCAGATCATACTTTCTTGGTAACATATTCACAGAGAAACAGGATTTTTCTGGAGTGATTCTAATGGTCATGATTTCAGACATGCAAATGGGGTAGCTGAGGACAACAGCTTTAAAGCTCTGGGCCTTCTTCTTCAAATCTACACTGACGGGAATTGCTCTCTTGGCTTCCTATGGTAGAATGAGAAATTGAGGTAAAATTTACATAGCATAAATTTTAAAATAAACAATTCAGTGGTGTTTAATACATTCACAGTGTTGTGCAAACATCACATCGATCCAGTTTCCAAAATCCCAAAAGGAAACCCTTACTACTTTAGCATTTACTTCCCATTGTCCCATACTCTCAGTCCCTGGAAACACTGACCTTTATGACTGGCTTCTTTCACTTAGCATAACGATTTTGAGGTTTATCCATGTCGTAGCATCTATCAGTACTTCACTCCTTTTTATGGCTGAATAATAATCCATTATATGCATATACCATGATTTGATTATCCATTCATTCGTTGATGGACATAGGTTGTTTTCACCTTTTCGTTATTATGAATAGTACTGCTATGAGCATTGTTGTATAAGTAGCTATTTGAGCCCATTTTCAAATGTTCTGGGTATGCATCTAAGTGTGAAATTGGTGGGTCATATGGTAATTCTATATTTAAAGTTTTGAGTATCTGAATTTCATTTTAGTGGTTTTACTATTCTTCCATTCCATCACACTATTTCAGAATAAGGACAAGTGAAATAATCAGGCAATGGAGAAGTCTCTCCCTATTTAATATCTCTAGCTGTTCCTAAACAAATCCCTTTAGCCAAATCAATGAATTTAATTTTATATTACTTATTTTCCCAATCCACAACTTTGCCTCAAGCCAGCAAGCAGGAAAGTGTATGAGAGCAAACACAGAGCCTGGATAACCTTCAAGTTGCCTATGAGTAATCCAGAATCAGAACTGGCCTCATAGGCATGTGATTTCTTTAGACACATGGGGCCCCACACTTAGAAGAACTCTGTGCTTGGTTTAATGCTATTCTTTTTCTTGAAAATCTTAATTTTTAAGAAGGGGCCCCAAATTTTCATTTTGTATTGAGCCCCATAAATTGTGCAAAAGACCCTATCAAGAATTGGCAGTTTTTATCTTCTTTTCATCCTGTACTTTAAACATCAAGTTCTATAACAAATTCTAAAATGACAATTAAAAAGATATGTCTGTCGCTCAAGGTGGAAGCATGCCGAATGTGGGTGGCTACCAAACATAATGGTAATAGAATAACTCAATTGTTTAAAAAACAAACAAACACACAGGCAACAGCCCCGAGCCAGACAGAGTTCCCACAAATGAATTTTCTCTGTCTACTATTGTTGGCCTCAGAAACAAACTCAAAAAAGCCATTGCAGGAAACAGCCCAAATAAGGACAAATAGCAAACATATTCTTTCTGCTCTCCAAGAAAAAGTGGGGAGGTTTCTGTTCTTATGGCTTCAAGTAGATCTGAGCAATGTCCCGTGTTTGGAAGGGCCTGGCACATTCAAGAACAGAATATAGTCTCAAGAGATGAACTTTAAAGAACACAGAATACTTCTGCAATCCATGCTAAGCCTTTTCATCATGTCTTGGTTGCAACAGAGATCAGGCTTCATGGGCTCAAGGAAAAATAAATGTGTTACTGATAAGCCTAAGCCCTGCCCTGCCATTTCCAGTATATGCAGGGAGAGGAGGGCCTGGATATTTTCTAAGATAAGATAACCCGGTTTTCAATTCAGGATGGAATCACAACTGGCCTAAAAGCTGATGTGGCCTTCTTATCTGCTCCATCTGCTGGCTCTAAACAACCTTTAGTAATTGCTTTCTTGTGACTTGTGACGTCTTTAAAGAAATCCGGCCAAGCACACCCTTTCCCCAGACTTTTCTTAGTTAAAACAATCTACCAAAGAGTGGGTGGAGGAGCTGGCCTGCTCTGTATTTATTACAAATAGGTATGAGAAATCTCCTAGGAGACAGATCATCCAGAGAGTGATCAGCCAAACAGCCCTGTCCAGAGGCCTCTAAATAAACCAGATTAACTACGATGTGATTATATAATTACATGGACTGTTTCAAGGAGACATCATAAAACGACAATTGACAATTTGGCATCAGCAGCAATTTGGTGTGTAACCTTTATCAGGAGGAGCCAAATTGGATACCCAGAGCAGGACTCACTTTTGTAGGAATAGATGAGTGAAAGGAGATGTTTGGTGATGGTGAGAAATAGAACATGTTTGTAATTTCTTATAACATCTGTCCACATTTCCCTTTACAAATCAGAGCCTGAGATTTTTGTTTGTTTTAATGCTTAAGTTAGAAATAACGGGGGCAGGCTCATCTATAGTTCATAATTTTGTTGAGTTTTATGGGAGGGAGATTCTGTAGTTCCTTCTTCCTCCACTGTCTTAACCTCCATGGTGCATTCCAGGGTGTTTTCACATAATCCTCTTGCAGTAGAAAAGTCCTCATGATGGACAGGTAATCAGGTACACCCCATGGACAACTGACAATATATCTTTGCATATGTAATTTATTCCTCAAGTTTTAAAAATGATATTGATTCTGATCTGCTTGGAGTTGCTTGAAATTGATTACATTAGAAGGTGAAGTGATATTATAATTGCTCTTTTGTTTCTCTGTCTCTCCTAACTGGAATGAAGTCCTTGGGGGCCGGTGTCATTATATTGACCTCTGCGTTCCAGGGACCTGGTCAATGCTTGGCACATAATAAGTGCTTAATAAATGCTTTCTGAGCATTTGCTAGATGAATAAGGCAGACAGAGACCCTTTCTCAAGCAAGGCATAGTGTTTAGGAGCAGAGATTATAGAACTAAACTACTTGGTCTTGTGTTCCAGCTCTGTCTCTTTCTACTTGTGACTGTGGCTGAGTTACTTAACCTTCCTGTGCCTCAGTTTCACCATCTTTAAACTGGGTATACTAATAAGAGTTAGCTCACAGCGTTGTGGAGCTTAAACAAATTAAAACTTAGAACACTGCCTGGAAAATGGTAGGCATTCAACTGTGTTAACTCTATTATTTATAAAAAATGTACTAATGACTTGCTTCTGTCTTCTCACGGCTTTGTTGCATCCCCACTGCTTTCTAACAAAGTGATCCCTTGGTAAAATATTTTCTCATAATAAATCATTATATATCCCAACATCACCATTGTGATTGATGCATTATATAGGACAAAAAAACCCTACAGGAATAAATGTCCCTAAAGCCACATTCACAAGGTAATAAAAGTGGAGAGGCAAAAATAAAAAGTGGAGAGAGTGAACTTTTGGAGTCCTTTGAAGCTCTAAGTGACCTAAACATTTATAGCATTTAAAACAATTTGATGAATCATCCATTTTCTGTTATTAAACATAAAAAGGATTTGCTTATTTATGCATGGCTATGTTTGAGTAGATTTGGTCGATACCCCATATGTCCCATTAATTCTAAACAATAAGATGGGAACAAAGTCAGAATAACGAGCTAAAGCTCTTTAAAAAGAAACTTTCTGACATCTCCATCACTTGAGAAAATGTCTGCACATGTTCTTGTGGAAAGTCTGGAAAGTTATAAATAGTCCAAGTGTGTCTTGATTCATTCTTCCGAGCAAACCTCTTATGCTGCTGGGAAGGCCTAACTCTAAATTGTACTTGACATTCAGGGGAGAAGGACCTGGCAGTGATCTGACTTCTACCAAAGCAACCCAGATTCTGAAGCCAGTGGAGAGCCTGGGGCCCTTTCTGGTGAGTGTTCACAGCTGAAACTTCTCTGACACAAATCCGTTCATCTGTGCATCCTGAAGTTGAGCTCTTTTGGTAACTGAGATTCCAGGCAGTGGTCACCCCTGGATTCCACCAGTCTCTGGTTAACCGCCTCCTCCTTTTCCTCATATGTCATCAGACTCCTCAAACAGCAATGAAGTGTTACTAAGTGAGGAAAGAAAAAGAGAAGAAGCAGTACATACAAAATGATCTGAACTGTGTAAAAAGAAAAAAAATCACACAGAAATAAGTTTGGAGGAAAAGACACAAAGTTAGCAGAGGTTACAATAGGGCTTTAATTTATAGCTGATTTAGATTATTTAGATTTTCTCCTTCAAACATATCTGTGTTTCCTTAAAATGTCTAGTAAAAAAAAAAGAAAGAAAGAAAAAAACTCATGCTACCATAATCATATAAAAAGGAACTAAATTCTATTTAGAAAACTCTATATGATGTGGGGAGAGCTGGCTAATCCAGTCCTCCTTGAAGCCACTCTGCAGCACAGGTACAAGGCGATACTGATTGAGAGAAAACCTGGCCTCCTGTCAGCCAGGCCTTGTCACAAAAACTTGCCAGAATTCCTTATATCAATCTCCACTTTTAAGAGTTCTGCCCTTTTACTTGCTGCTAGTTTCCTGAGAATGCATCTCCAGGCCTCTACCTTCACCCTCTGCAAGAGATGGGCTGCAATAGCAGTTTGGAGCACAACTGCAACAGGAAGGAAACTGTGTGGGTTTCAAAGGCCATTGTTCTGCTAATTATTCCCAGAGGCCAGTGGGACTACAGGGGTTTCTACTGATCCCCAGTTGTCTGGCAACAGCAGTCACTGCCTCCCTTCTGTGAATTATGGTTCTTTGCTGGTTAACATGAGCTCAGTAAGTCAGGGGGAGTACCCATCTTGTCACATGATGAACCAGAATAATTTCCTTTCTTTGAGAAAGGGAGAAGGTTATGATTTCATAGAAACTACTTCTCTCTGGATGGAAGTTTAGACATATTTAAGATGTTTCACTTTCTTGTGAACTTGTCTCTTTTCCTTTTGCTTTAGGGAAAGGTATTTGGTGAACTAAAGTACAGCTAATTTTTGAAACTCCAATGTGAAAAACAATAGTTAAATATGGATACCCATTAAAAACCCACTGAATCTGTCAAAGGACATAGCATTTGTACAAATGCTTATGACTTAGAAAATATCCTTTCAAAGGATTATTAGTATTATTTTTATAAGTGAAAGGAAATCCATATCTAGTGAAAGGAATTCTAATTATTCCACAGATTTCTGATCTGACTTAGGAGCCTCCTTCCCCATCCTGCTCCATCCCAATTTACCAGGATTTATCTAGGTTTCTGTCAGCCATGTCCAAGGTATCTGTTTTACTAAAGCAATTTGCATATTTGTCATACCTTCCCTATTCAACTAGAGCTCATTAGGGGCAACTCTCAGCTCTGTTTAATTTTTGTAAAGTCCACACCTCAGTTCCTGGCATAGACTAGTAGCTCAATTAATGATCCACAAACAAATGAATATTAAATCTACTCATTGGCCATTTATTCATTCATTTAGTCAGTGAGTAAGGCAGCCACTCAACATATTTTTGAGCACAATTCTACACCAGTCACGTCTCAAGGTGCTGGGGATGGAAACTTAAACAGATCAGACTGAAATCCCCCTCCTTCAGGAATTTACACTCTATTGTTGATCCTTGTGGATTCATCTTAAAAAAGGTGGACAGCTTTTCTATTTTCTTTTTCTTTTTTTTTTTTTTTGGTGACCTTTCCTTTCTCTGAGGATGTGTTCAGGATCAGAGAACAAATAAAACCCTTTAAAAAACCCTATCATTTCAAAATTTTGGCCCAGAACTTTATGAGGCTAGAGGTCCAGCGCCAGATAAATCCATCCCTCATTGAGGAAAGGGGGCCTTGTGCATGGTCTGAAGTGGAGTGAGTGAAGCGATGAGGTGGCTCGCCTGTGTAGTAACAGCTCTGAGTCATTCTCATCTCTTTCTCTCATAGTTCCAAAGCCAAGAATTTGGGAGCTGTCTGATTCAGAGAAAATGAGGAGATAGGATAAAGGTCTCTGTGTGAGGGAATGGTGGTTGGTCACGTCAGAGGTTTCAAGAAGCTTAAAAGTGACCTAGAATGAGGGCCTGAGCCTGGGGCTGGAGTTGTGAGCAGGGAGAGAATGTACTCTCCAGGAAGTTTAATGTCACTTACTGAGAGTTCTCAGAAATTTTAGGATGTGTGCAAGAGTTCCTACAGCATGCATGACTGAGTCTCAAGCATATTATTTAGACATTAAAGGAACACCTGGGCCTGGGAGGCTGGGCTGCATGGGGAGCCTGGGTTATTCTGGAGTCATGACAATCTTTTCCAGCCTGGGAGAGCAGTTCCCTGGCATCCATTCAGAGGAGACCCCGACATGTTTATGTGGTTGGTCTTCATGTTGCCTCATTTCCAGCAAATGCAAAAACTTTCCAATCTCTCTGGGAATTAAAGGGTCTCATTTCAAAGCCTTTCACTCATACTTGGAAGCAAACTTTCCCTTAATTAAAAGTAAGGTATATATTTGAATTTTATAATGTAATATTCTGAACCAGTTTCCCTTGTCTTGAAACTGTTTTGAAGATACGTTATTTGTAGTGGCCACGTGAGTCTCAGGAGTTCATTGTTTTTCTCTAAGAGATCCAGTACTAATCCCAGGAGAAGGCAGAAACACTCTCAAGCACCCGGTTCCCCGTCCACCAAGAAGAAGCTCTTTTTCATTCAGAATTGCTGCTTAAATGCAAAGCTGATTCATCAGCAATCTATTTGCACAAACAATTTGTCTATACAAACTGAAAATAAATAACATTGACCAAAACTGTAAAACTCTCAGCAGTGGAGGCAATGTGAAGAATGGGTGGTGGCGCTTCCTCTCAGGCTCTTTACCAAACCCCTGCATTCCAATCCTCAACAGAGCACTAAACCCAGGGGACCACCAGAGTTCACTGAAATGACAAATTCCAACAAGCTCTCGCTTTCTCCAAAGATATACGCTCCTGAGCTGTTCCATCTTTGCAATTAAACTTTGGAAAGGAAGGTTCCAAAGATCACCTCGGGTTGAGAGTGGCCCATGTGGCAAACGACCTGTATTTTTGCAAAAAGTGAGGCTTCAGAGAAAACGTGGAATCCCAAGACTTCTGCCTGAAAATGTACACTTCTGCCGAAGAGAACACTGTATTTCCAACAATGAAAGCAGGTCATCGTGGTGACGACACTCAAGAGGTTTAGCCACGTGCCTGTCCCTATTCCATTTGCAGCTTTGCCTCTAAACCCTTTCAGCTTAACCTCTTCCCTTTAAAGGGTGAAGAACAAACTGAATAATGGAAAACGGTTGGCATCAGAGGATTTAATAATCTTTTCATCCATTTGCTCTCAAAACTGATCGGAAGAATGCAGACGCTTCTGTTATTACCATTAAACTCTGTACCTCAATGCTCTTTTACTACTCCTTTAATGCTTTTAATGGTCCCAGATAAATCAGGGCTTTTACATCATCCACCACTTTATGCAATCAAAATATCCTAATCTTGGATTGAACATGTATAACAGTTCATTCACTTTTGATAATATTCTACTGAGTCTTTCTACCCTGCGTAGAACTTTTCTGCATTGAGAAGTTCACAGTTCCAGGGCTGCTTACAATTGAGTTTTTAAGAAATTTCCTCTGGTCTGCCTTAGGAGTGAGAAAGGGAATGCTTTAGAGGTCGAGACAGAAAGCAGAATGCCAGAGCTAAAACAGATGTCCAGGAGTCAGCAGCAAAATAAACAAAACCCAAGCCCCATGCTGCTCTTTCTCTGCCTGCAGTTTCCTATCTACCAGTGAATTCACCAGTCTCTATGACTCAGCCCTGGTGTCACTATGAAGGCTATTGGCACTTGTCCCTCCCGTGTACCTTGAGGCACCTGGCATGGTTTTTATTCCAGCACACTCCTTGTGGTTTTGTAACTATTTGTCCTCTTGTCTGTCACATCTAGCACACTCTCCGCCAGTCCGTGACCACAGTGTGTACCCTTAACTAATACTCAGTAAATGCTATCTACTCTTACATAGAACAGGGTTTCTCAGCCTCAGTTCTGCAGGCATTTGGAGCCAGATGGTTCATTATGCCCAAGCTGCCCTGGCCTCTACTCACTAGATGCTTGTAGAAACCCTCCACCCCAAAATCCCCCATCGTGGCAATTAAAAATGTCTCCAGATATTTTTGGCTGCCAAACATCCCCTGGGAGCAAAATCACCTCCCCACCCCCACCCATTGAAAACCACTGCTAGTGAATAAGACTGAAAATGTGGGTGTAATGATTTTGTTCACACGGTCTTTAATCACAGGGACTCTCCAAAGCTTTGAAAATGCCTTATATTGTTAAAAAAAAAAAAAAGACGAAAGTTTTGCCAATGTAGTCTCCAGATTTTACTTGAAATGTATATTTTTAAATCATATAAAAGACAAATTTTTTTTAAAAAACATCCTTCACAGGTAGGTTTACTTGCAGGCTCACGAGAATAGTAGTTAAGAGAAGAGTGTGAGACCCATTGCCTCAGACTGAAATCCAGTCCTACCTGATATTATCTGCATGATCTTAGGAGAGCAGCCTCCTTGTCTAAATGATCATCCAATTATTCTAAATCATGACCTAGATAATAATATCACCTGACAAAAAACGGTTATGGGGAAGGTTAATATTTGACTTCATATTTGAAAAGCTCTTAGTTCTCAGTACAAAGTAAGCAAACTATAAACATTAGCTCAAAGCCCAGAAGTTGGGGGTTTTTTCAAGAGGAATCCGAATGAGAGCATGTTTATTTACAGTTGTTTGGGAAGCTTTATGTTTCTGCTGCCAAAGGGATCAGAATGTCCAAAACATCTTTATACTTCCAACCTTTCAGAACTAAGTTGTAAGATTAGGGTCAGCTCTGTAAGTTCGACTCTTCAGACATGACCTTCTTTCAGTTCTGATTCCTCTTGCTTGTTTTAAAAAGTTAGAAAAACAATAAGTCTCAGTAGATAAGAACCTGGGAAATCTCACTGTCTTGTGTGCACTGGTTATTGAGTTCGTACCCAAAGGAAGAATCACAGAGGAAACAAGTTGGTCACCATTCTTCATAATACACGCAAGTTGGTTTGTGTGTTCTGAGACAGCCAGCCATTAATCTCCAGGGTACTTCTCTTTTTAATTTTTTCTTCATGTTTTGCATATTGGAAAAAAAAAGTTTAAAACACGTCATGCCTTTATTCTCACGGTACAGTGGTTTTCAGACTGTCATCTGAGATAATAACCTCATCAGTTCCCACTGTTCAATATTGTGTTTTAGAGGCAGCATAATTCAGGGGGTAAGATCATAGCCTTGGGGCTCAAATTCCACTTCTGCTTGACTAACAAGATGTGTAGCCCTGGGTGAGGCACTTAATTTCTCTACAGCTCAGTTTCTGTGCTTATAAGGGACGATTGATATTACTACTGTCCTCAGGCAGTTTTCATGAGACTTAACTGAAAGCTTCATCTCCAGAGGTCAGTACAGAGCAGGACACATGGTTGAGGTTCAATAGAGGTCAGCCATTGCCATTAATAATATCTCATAATGTCCATAGTTATGCTACCCTGAACAAGCCAGATCCCATCTGATCTCAGAACCAAAGCAGGGTCGGGCCTGGTTAGTACTTGGATGGGAAAAAAGCCTAGGAAGATCGGATGCTGTAGGCCTAAAAAATTAAAAAAAAATAAGAGATTGTAAATTGACAAGGTCCTTGTCATCTATGAGGTCAACTAACGGTTACCTCGCCTAAAAAAAAATTATTTCATAAGTATAGAGCAGTTAATACTCTTTCAGGTGGGTTTATGTTCATGATCTTATGTGATAGAGTTTTGTTCAAAAAGTCTGGAAAGTGATTTTATCCCCATATTAGAGATATGGATGAAAAAAGGGTCCAATAGAAAGTAACCTCACAGGATGATCTGATCATAAATTCCTATCTGGGCAGGTCCTAGCGGATAGTCACACCCCAGGCCTCTAACTTCTTTAGTGAAAGGTTTTCAGCTGGCCTGTCCATTGTTCTTGTGCATCCAGGTTAACCCACCTTTCAGATGCCAGAAGTAATACCCCTGGAAGTGGGTATCAACCCTCAAGAGAGCACACAATCTTTTTAATTGTCCTATAATTCAATCCTTGTCTTGCTTTCTCTCATCTTTATAAAATCTTTACATCCCTTCCTTAATCTCAAATGCATAGAAGATGCTACAAAACTTACTCTTAGGAACATTCAAGGTATTGCTCCCAGGCATATGTTGTCTGTTTGGCTCAAATAAACTCTTACAAGAATTGTTTATAGGTTCAGACATCTCTTATGTCAACAGAGATGATCCAGGTAAAAAGATGCTGAGGAATTTGCTCAAGGTCACTATTTAAACTTGCGAATGGATCTCTAAGACCCTCAGTGTTATGCACTTTTTTCTATGAGTATTTTTCCAAAATTACATTCTGACGATCTGGGGATCCTGTTAAAATGCAGATTCTGACTCAGCAGATCCGAGGAGGGACGAGGGTTGAGGTTCTGTATTTCTAACAAGTTCCCAGAAGGTTCCAATGCTGCTGTCTGAACCCCACCCGCCCTTGAAATATCGAAGATCTATAACTGGTTGCATAAACTTCTAGCATTTCTGATTCCCTGACGTTCATTTTCATCAGAATTCGAGGGAGAAAATGTGTAGAAGAATCACAAAACACATCATGGGGATAATTGTCAAAGTTCTCATTATCTCACAGTGTGCAGTTACATGGCAGTTAATTACCAAAATACCCATCAACCTCTATGAGAGCAACACAAACAGACAGACCCTGTTTTGCCAAAGCTCACAATGAAGGAAAGTTTCTACTCTGTTGGCTAATTGAAAGGCACACTGGGACCCCCAAACTCTCCCTCAATTAACACCAGGGAGCTCACTCCCAATGGGGAAATCCAGTGCAAAACCAACTGCTCCTCTTTATGTCCATTTGTTTTGTTATTTACATGGATATACTTCAGCAAATTTTGCCTTGTTGTGTAACCTAGGTAACCAAAACCAGCTAAGACAGCTAATTCCAACTTTGCTATTGAACTTCAAGCCACACCTGAGCTTTGCACAGATCATGCAGCAGAAAAAATGACAAGATTTTTGTGGGAAGGCTGTCCCTCTTTAAGCTGAGGTGGCCAGCCTGTCATGAAAGCGGTACAGATATGCGGGAGAGTTTCAGGTGCAGTTTATGAAAATCTACTCGTGGATTGGTATTTTCCTCTTTTTTCTTCATAGTGTTTTTTTTTTTTTTTGTACCTATACTTTTAGGGTAAGCTGGTGTTTGTGTATTAGATAAGGGATCGATAAACATTTCCTGTAAAAAGCCAAATCGTACAGATTTTTGGCTTTGCAGGCCAGAGGGTCTCTGTGGAAAGGATCAGCTCTGTCTTTGCAGCTCAAAAGCAGCCACAGAGAACATGTCAATAGTTGGGTGGCACTCCATTCCAAATTGACATTGTTCCTGGATGCTGAAATTAGAACGTCAACTAATTTTCACGTGTCACAAAATATTTTCCTCTTGAGTTTTTTTTTTTTCATCATTTAAAAATGTAAAAACCATTTTCAGTTCTCTGGCTGTACAAAAACAGGCATCAGGCGGGGTTGGGCCCACTGGCCATAGTTTGCAGATCGCTATATTAGAGTCATGTGAGCACAGCCAAAGGCAATATTCTCATATGTTGTAGAAATTAGATGTGGAATAAACTTCCAGATTTCCTCCGTTTATGATGGCAGCTTTAAAGGAAACCAAAGCTGTGTGCTGGGAACTGTGTTGAGTGTTCTGCAAATGTTTTTTCGTGTTAACTTTCAGTCTGTAATATAGCCTCATTTCCTAGGGCAGTTTAGTTTGTGAATGCGAAACCATCAACTTCCTGCGTCAACTTCAAGTAGCTAAGTTTCCTATTTGTTTGAATTTTTTAGTAGACCCTCATCTCGTATTTATTTATTTTAGCTCCAAAGCCTGACCATAGTCATAGCAAGAGTTTGGAAACATATGTAGTAATTTTCTCAAAGGACTATATTCTGACTGATTTATTTCACCGAGATCTCCAGAACTATGTGATTTTAGGCAACTAATAATGATGATAATAAGGGCTATGGCAAGGTTCTTTGGCCTTTTTTGCTTTGTATGTATTATAGCTACAAGTTATATATATATAGCCTAGAAACTGTTTTAAATCTAGAATTTTTCTTTGTAAAGTATCTTCAACAATACATTCATGCTTTGGGGGTGTGCATAATTCTTCTTTTATGTTGGGTCGTCCGAGCTTACTTTTCCTTTGCAGAATTCTTTTTACATTAGGCACAAACACCATCAGATTGCCTTTCATTGTCACTATACACATGCCCATCCATCTCAACGGCCTTCGCTGTAGGGTTTTCTCTAAAATTATGAAATTAATTTTCTCTAAACACCCGATTCCTTTATTCTTCCTCTTAGTAGCACTAATTTAAAACGAGATCCATGGGATTTTGTCTTGGGTTTCTTTTAATGGCTTCTGTAAACCATCACCTAATTATTCATCTGACAGACTGAAGAAGCAGAATAAGTTAATTAACCAGAATAACCATAAAATTAATTCATTTCTACCAAAAGAGTTTATCTGGGGAGCTGGTCAGTGAGGAACATCAGAATCATAATTCCTTTGGGAACAACCCTTGAACTCCATAAAAATAATATTGACTCCGAACCACTCCCAGTGCTCTGTGCTCCTTCAGAGGTGGGAGAATGGGATGGAGTAGCACAGCCTGGCTCTGCCTCTACACCTGATGGGAAGGAGGGAGCGTTGGTTAGCTCCCTTGGGATAATTTGCTTGTGTTCTGTGGAGCCTTTGATAGGGACCTTGGGACACAAAGGCTTTGTCAGAAGAGGAAGAGGCGGAGAGAGCAAAGGCAGCAGCTGTGACCCAGCTGAAGACTTCCCGCAAGCAGTCAGGGCTCTGAAATCTGTGCTTCCTCAGCCTTGACCTTTTCCTAGCCTCCTCTGACTAGGGAGTAGTGCTCTCAAGAATTCAAGCTCATATCACAACACCCTTCAGGATCAAGGACATCCCTGGGTGGCCTAATGATAAAAGCACAACGTCCTGGAGGAAAGAAACAAAAAAGAGCAAGAAGAGCTCTGTTATAAGGGCCAAGCTGCTATTCACTGTCTGTTTAATTACCAGTTCATAAAACCCAAAGGGAAACAAAGTAGGTACATGTAGTTTGGGGCACATCCTGTCTCAATGACTTAGGCTATGAGGAAAGTTGACTGAAAGAGAAATGGTCATCTTCAAATACAGACGGGCAGGCTTTGCCTATACTCAGCTGGTGTTCAGAACGTTAGGCACTTCGGTGGGCCCTCCACATTTCTCTCAGGTGACACAGAAGAGAGCCCCACTAGTTCTCAATCAACTGCACCGCCAGGGGAGGAAGGGATGTCCGCAATACGAAAGCCACCTCCGTTTAGCTCAGGATGGGTTGCATACTATCTGTTGCATTTACCCTTTGATGGTGTTTGGCTTGAACTAATTTAAAATGCACCAGTATTCCCTGAGTATACCTTCTGATGAAATTGGCCAGAAACACAAAACTCCCAAAGCAGCCTGGGTAACTTTCCACTGCCACAACACAAGCGAGCCCGCGGAATTTCTCTTCTAAAGACTGTGCCCAGGGAATCATGTGTTTCCTCTTCCCCATTTGCTTTTCTTGTGGTAGTGACTCTCATTCCCATAAAGTGTCAAGCAAAACAGGAAGCGGTGGACAAGGCGAATCAGCTATTGAAAGTGCACAAATCCAAATCCATGCACTCTAGTGCAAAATTTTTTAGCCTCAACACTGTTGTCATCTTGGCTGGATCATTCTTTGTTGTGGGGAACTGTCTTTGCAACATAGAATGTTCAGTGGCATCCCTGGTCTCTACACACTGGATGCAGGGAGCACCTCCTCCCTAGTGGTGACAGCCAAAATTGTCTTCAGACCTGGCCCATTGTCCCCTAAGAGACAAAATTGCTCCCAATTGAGCACCACTGCTCTTGGATGAGGGAATTGTGGGATACACAAAATAGCTACTATTATATCTTTTAGCTTGGCTTGGTTTGAAGTGCGAGTAACTCTTCCAGATGAGGAGTATGGGACAGGCGGTCAGGCAAGTTCCACGAGGCACACGCCCTCTCTTTGCTCCTAACTCTTGGCCTGGTCAAAACAAAGTAGGTGCTCAATAAAAATATGACGAGTTAAATTGTATTTTCTTTTTTTCCTGCTAATTCTGTCCTTTCCACTCTGCACGTAAAGTCTGGGGCTGTGGACTCACTTTTCTTAGTAACTGGAAGAAATAAAAACACTTTGGCTTTGGACCCAGTCCTGGCTCAGTTCCAGATCTCATTTTCCTTTTCTTAAGGACCAGATCTTAATTTGAGGGCACCCCCAGAATCTTGCTTAAAATCTATGCTTGAAGGAACATTTCTGTGCAGATAAGCTTCATCTTCCCCACTTTTTCTTCCTCATTCAAGTTCCTTCAACTTTCTGACCTCAGCTTTTTACAGTCTGTCTGTGGCCTTTGTTGGCCATCTGTGACCTCCAAGTCTCCATTTCAGGTCCCCACATTCTCACCCTTCAGACAGGCACCTTTCTGGGCCCTCAGTCCTGGCCATGTCTCTTCACAAATCATTCATGGACTGTTGAGAGGAGGCTCTTAAGTAGAGCCCATGGATAGAATTTAGAATTTAGGTCAACCTCTAAATTGTCAGCCAAACCCCTCTTTGTGAGCATTTAAATGCTCCTTGAGCAAATGCTCACAGCTGTCATTGTATATCCAGAAGGATTCAGAGTATGCACACACAAAAATCTCCAGAACCATGCCTCTAGACCCTGGTCCAGCAAAATGTAAGTGTACTTTGAGATCCTTGAAACAAATGAGTGGTTCATTCTCTATTCATCATCTTTAGGGAATGGAATGAATTTTGTTGTCTGAACAAATGCACATTGAGCACTATTATATCCTAGGTACTAGACAAAATATTAGGGATACAGGAAAGTAGCAAGATAGAAACAGTCCTGCCCTCATGGAGATTATAATATGAGAGGAGCTAGCTCAAAGAGAAGAGGAGAAAGTCTGGTGTACAACTCTGAATGCAACTAGTGTCCAATCATTTTAGAAAATGGAAAACAAAAAATACCTGTGTGCAAGTTTCGCAGTGAAAGAATCCTTCCAGGGGTCTGTATAGATCCAAAGTGTTACTAAATGAAAGGAAACACCATAAGAAACCAACCACAGAAAGGCATGCAAACCTTTTATATGTCAGAAAACTTACAAAAGGCTTTTATTCCAGGTTTCTGAAAGAAGTACCAAGCTCTAACACTGCTGTAAAAATTTTAAAGAAAACTTGAATTCATTGAAGTACAAATTCAATTTAAGTAGAGAAGGCTTCAATAAGAACACAAAGTGTTTTGTTTTCTTTTTACCCCTTTACCTTACAGTGTTAGGAAAGAGAGAGTACTAGGAGGTTTTGGTGAGTGGAAAGTTCCCGAAACAACTTGGTTCCTGGGTTGTTTTGATCTAATAGGTCTTAGTGACTTTCTTCTGTATGGGAGGTGGCTGTGAAAAAAAAAGGATATAGATCTTTATTTTTCTTGATTGAGTTATGTAGTGAATGATATTACAAAAGGAGTTAGAGGTGTCAAAGATTATTATATAATTAATACTCCTATTTTAAGAATGATACGGCCATTTTTAAAACTGGATTTATATTTTCCCCAATACTATGCTTTGGGGGATATGTACCAAGTCACAGTGCCATTTTATCCTACCCATTGAGTATTAAAGAGAATATTGTCAAAAGAAAGAAAGGAAGGAAGAAAGGAAGGAAGGAAGGAAGGGAGGGAGGGAGGGAGGGAGGGAGGGAGGAAGGAAGAAAGGAAGAAAGGAAGAAAGGAAGAAAAAGAAAGAATGTTGGGAGCACAATTATTGCATTCTAGATCAGAAAGGCAAATAAAAGAACTAAAATGTTTATTTCATTAAAAAAGCCTAAGAAATAAGGAAAGTCTGATGTCTCTAAACAAGAAAAGAAAACACCCCACGGAGATCTATGGGGATAGTACCCTGAGAGGTAGATAGATGAGAGAGTTTAAGTTCTGGTGAGAATCATTTCACTCACTTGGAAATGATTTGATTTTTCAAATATTTCCAAAATGTATAAACAATAATATTTGTTAAACATTTTTGCATCTCTTTATTGGGACAAGACATATCTTAAGGAACTAAGAAAACTTAACCTGAGCTCTCTAACCCATCATTGAGGACTCAGAATATTGTGAGCACCAAGGACTGAAGATCAGATTGTGGATTCCGAATACCATTGACCGATGGATAAGAGTCTAGCATGATTATCCAAGGTTTGATTTCTGAAAAACCAGTCATTGTCAGCATTGAGTGACAACTCTCTGGAAGGTGTGATGTCAGATCAATCTCCTTTCTTTTTTACATAAAATTACTATATTGGTGAGACAGTGATATGAGAGTATCAGGGAAAAGTCAACCAATGCATTGCCTTAGGTCAGACACAATTCAGAGATTCTCTGAAACGTATATATCTTCTGACTAGGTGGAATCTAGGAATATAACATGATATATACAATATTACATTTTATATTAAGCAATATCAATGATAAAAAAAATTCTATGGTTATGTGTATAGTTCATAATATTTTTCTTTGAGTACGAGGCAAATTGTTCAAAGATCTAGAAATATGACAGAAAGTAAATGGGTTATAGCTATAAATGAGAATATTGTCACGTGGACTTACTATTTATAGGTGATTGTACGTAATGAAAGTTTCATGGATTATCCCAGAGCCCTTTCCTGTGAGCTACTTGGTGGAAATCACCCTGGAAATTACAGGGGTTAGATGTTTTTCTGGGAGAAATATCACTGCAGGAGTTAATTTAATTGTTGTGACATGTCAGCCTCCATGCAACTGCCTTAGCAGTGGAGCATGTGGTCAGGGGCTGCAGGAACTCATGTGATCACGTGATCTAGGTGGTTTCTATTTTTATAACAAATTCACCAACAAAGCACATGAGGTCTTCAATGATCTCTGTTTAAGCTTAGGAAAAGTGACAAAACTGAAGGGTAGCCTCAAACAAGAACTTTTTTTTTTTTTTTGCTTACATGTGCATACACAAGATAATTAACAGGACATCATTTACTTCTCAAATACTCTTCTCTGTCCCCTAATTCTATCAGCTCCATTATCAAGATGGTTAAAATAAATAAATACAATTGTAATCCTTTATCATCAGATCCCATGCAATTGCTCTAGAACTAAGTCCCTGTTAATAGACTAGAGGCATCAAATGGGACAAGTAAAGGTTGTTTGAGGTTGGAATACATTCGAGAGAAGTCACTGGCTTCTGGATCTTTACAATATGCAACCTTTCCCCTGGAGCAGGGAATGATTGCTGTGGAGATTAAGATGAAATACACTTGATGCAGCTTGTTTTTCTTTGCATGAGAAATTTCATCCAGTGCACGTGGCCTTGAAAATAGGCTCTGGGCTTATAAAGAAAGCAAATACCTGTAGAGTGGCAGAATTTAGAAGCAAGAAGGATAGTTTCTGGGCGGCTACCACCCAGATTCCTTTTCATTTCTAAAACTGTAATTTTTATGTTCATCCATTGGTTTGCATAAGGCTTTCACGTTTTGCATTGTTTTGTTTGTTTTGATTTTGTTCTTCAATCCAATATCAACACGCTGTGAAAAATAGCTTCTGGACAGTGTTTATGAACAGCTGAAGGCAAGGATCAAGTTAAACAGCACATATACTCCCAGTGGGAGTTTCTTCTTTGCACTTTATAATCTTCTCATTGCTACCAAGGTACTGCTAAAGCAAACTTTAAAAAGCTAGAAACATGGCTTTTATGCAAATATATGGCAAGCGTGTATCAGAGACATTTAAATTCATTAATGAGGAAATAAGCATACAGGAGAGACAGATGTATATTGAGTCAGTGGAAGAAGAGAGTGTTAAAATATGATTGCAAAGATGCAAAACTGTTTAATGTCCTATAAGGCAATAAAATTGTAAACTTTGGGGATTTTGTTATTTGTTTGTTTGTTTACTGAATAGAAATCACTTGCAATTCCGCTGGACAATAATCATTTATAACTTCTCAGGCTATGTGTTAACATCTTACTTGGTAGAGCTCAGGTCCTAATCAATCGTAAATAGAAAGTCAAACAAAGATGTGTTTCTGTCAGGAATTAAATGCCCTTGGCTTAGTAGACAGCACTTCAGTATGACTTCGAAAGGACAAGCTGTCACCTTTTTACTTATGTTCAAGCATCGTATGACTTTTCTTCACAGGGCCACACACAAGGCGTTCTGTTTAAAGTTCAGTGAAAGGGAGTTTTGTGGGTGTTGGTCTCTGAAATTCCCTTATAAATTCCCCGCAGTTCTTTCATGAACCAAAGGAAAACCTTGATATTTCAAAAAGAAGCCCTCCAGGAATTTGTCTTCTAAAAGCAAGCTTTTGCCGTGCACCCAAGGCAGAGGTGGCCTCTCCATGCAGCAGCTCACTTGGTTTCAGGCCAGCCATCTGCAGTGGATTGTTCATCCATGTTTCATTGTAATGTGAGGTTTTGAGGGGTGTGACTGCCCATTGCTGCCCACAGGTCCTCAGCCTACATTTTGCTAGCCTGAGTTTGCAGCCAGAGAGTTCTTTTGAACATTGCAATGAGCAATACCAGAAGCCCACAGGCCATCTCAGGCAGAGGAAACCACAGACAGACTCGCTGTCTTCCGCAGGCTCCTGACTCGGGTTGACCCTGTTGTAAGCCCTGTGACCTTAGCCAAGGTTCAAAATGCAATGCTGACTGAACAGACACACAGAATTACAATTCTTGCCACAGGCTTTGAGGCACAACTGTTAGAGTCAAAATCTGTGTCTCCTGTGTCCATTTCGCTGTACCTGTTCTTCTGAGTCTCGGTTTTCTCACCTGTATAGTGGGGCTGAGTAGACTTACATATCAATATTCACTCATTCCTTCTTCCGTGCTGACATAACCTCAGTTTTGCTTGTAGTAGCAGTCCACACAGCTCTGTTCTCCAGACCCTCCCATAGCTAAGAATAGCCATGTGACCTGATTCTGGGCAGTGAGACCTAAACAGAAGTCTTCTTGGAACTTGAGTGAGCTCTGGAAAGCTTTCATTCCTATGATAAGAGGATACTGAGCCAGCTTGTGTGGCCTTTCCCTGTTCTCTCTCCCATTTTCCTCCCGCCTTGAATGCAGAAGTGATGCTTGGAACTTGGCACATGAGGGAGAGGCCAAAAGAACCACAGTGGCATTGGCCCAGCCATGATGAAGTGGAGCTCTTGGATCTGAACATTGAAAATTCCTAGCTCCAAAATTCCTGTGACATGAGAAAATAAACTCTTCTAGGTTTAACCTACTCAGGGGTTCTGCATTACTTGCAGCTGAACACAGCACTCAGTGATGCAATGTATATGAAACTATATAAGAGCTGGTTCTCCTAAGGCAAACTCTGGACTATGGGTGATTATGATGTGTCAGTGTAGGGTCATCCTGGGTGACAGTGGGCCACTCTGATGAGTGATGTTGATAATAGAGGAGGCTGTGCTTGTGTGAGGGCAGGATGTGAGTAGAAATCTCTGTACCTTCCTCTCAACTGAGTTGTGGGAACTGAAACTGCTCTAAACACTAAAGTTGACAATAAGAAGAAAAAATTGCTGTGTCTGCAGGAGTTTGAAGTTTGGTCACTCGATTAATGCTACCTTCTCTATGAAAGCCCAGAGGTTCTGAATTCTGGGGCCTGGCTTTCCTTATGGAACCTCAGTGGCCTCTGTAACACTCCCAATGCCCCCCTCCCCAACCCCCCAACAAACCTTTAAAAATTATCTTCTATGGCCAACTCTTCAAAATTAAACATGTGATCAGTGCCCCAAACTAAGGTTGATTCTTGACATAGAGCAACTGTTTTTAATCACTGTGCCCTGTTATTCCCATAAACAATAAAAATATTCAATTTAAAATATTTTGCCATGCAAGCTTAATTGATTCATTAAATCAAAATTTTTCACAGATACCTACTAACTTTCAGTCTTGGGAAGATAGATAGGAATAAAAGAAGATTGGCTTGGAAACAAACAATTTCAAAATGTCTGGAAGGAAAAGCACCAGAATATGTTGGTGGTTTTC
The DNA here is from genome assembly GCA_030015415.1 of Cynopterus sphinx. NCBI lineage: Eukaryota > Metazoa > Chordata > Mammalia > Chiroptera > Pteropodidae > Cynopterus > Cynopterus sphinx. The sequence continues at coordinate 4,875,032 of CM057388.1, forward strand.
CTGAATGAGAAGTGTCCAGGAACAATTTTGCTTTTTTTTCCATGTATTTCTAAATGTTCCAAATTTTCTATATAGAACATATGTGGTAGTAGAAAACCCAGACAACTCAAACATAAAAAACATTATTTGTTAGATAATAAACCTTGCATTTATATTTGAAAAATATGATTACTGCATTTGATATATCCCTTGAGGTGGAGACAGATGGGTAACAGGTCACATTTTTGGAGCCAATCTTATACACTGACTTTTGTCAGGCCCCACCCAGCTCAAAGCTGAAAGGGACCTTAGAGATGACCTAAGCCAACTCCTCGACTCTCAGGTGAGGAAATTGAGGTCCAGACAGGTGAGTGGCAAATGATAACTTGATCCTATGGCAATGAACTAAAACAAGTGGTTCTGAAACTCTCAGTTAGACTCCTCACACACAAACACAGCATTTCAAGGTTAAAAGTCTTGCTTGGAGGAAACCAAAAAGAGGTGGAGGGAAAAATAGCCTGGTTATCAGCAAGTATTTATAAGCACGTTCTTAGTGCCAAGTATTCTAGTAGAATTCTTCAAACAGTAAACTATTTTTTGAGCAGTTTTCAGTTCATAGAAAAACAGAGAGGTACAGAGATTTCTCAAAACCTCTTCCACTCATAGTGTCCCACTGTCAACACCCCCACCACAGTGGTACATTAGTTATCAGTGAATCCACATTGACACAGTGTTGTCATCTAGAGTATACGTTACATTAGGATTCATTCTGGTTGAACATTATGGGTTTGAACAAATGTATAATGACATGTCTCCACCATTATGGTATTATGTAAAGTTGTTTTGCTGCCCTAAAAATCCTGTTTCTACCTATTTATTATTTTCTGCCCCCCCCCAAAAAAAATTCCTGTCAACCCCTGATCTTTTTACTGTTACCATACCTTTGCCTTTTCTATAAAATGTCATATCAAAATCTTACATTTTATAGACTTTACTAATTGTCCTCTTTCACTTACCAATGGGCATTTAAGGTTCTTCCATGTCTTTTCATAGCTTGATGGGTCATTTCTTTTTAACGTTGAATAATATTACACTGTCTAAATATATCACAGTTTATTTCCCTACTGAAGGGCATTTGATTGCTTCTAAATTTTGGTAATAATAAATGAAGCTGCTATAAACATCTGCATGCAGGGTTATTGTGTGGCCATAAGTTTTCAATTCTTTTAGGTACATACCAAGGAACATAACTGCTGAATTGTGTGATAAGATTATGCTAGGCTGTCTTCCAAAGTGGCTGCACCATTTTGCATTTCTACCAGCAATGAATGACAGTTCCTGTGGCTCCACATCCTTGCCAGTATTTGATGTTGTCAGTGTTCTGGGTTTGGGCCACTTTTAATAGGTTGCGGTGGTATCTCATTGTTGTTTTAATTTAAGTTTCCCTGATGACATATGATGTGAAGCATATGCTTATTTGCCACCTGTATATCTTTTTGGTTCTATTAGAATATTTAGCATTCGATTCCCTGAGTGACATTTTACACTTAAAAATTGACCATGTTTACTTCACAGCTTAACAATTTGCTAAATTAAAAAAAAAAAGAGCTTCACAGATCCAGCACATCACATACTTTCCCATCAGGGAAATTCTTTTCGCTAAAGTGACTTAATGGGCACTCACTAGGTGGCTAGGTGGGTGCCTGGTGGTGTGGCCCAAAGCAGGCTATTTCATTTAAATATAGCTCTTAATATAATATTATTTTTACCCTAAATTGTAAATACCATTGATAACACAGCAGATGAATCATTAACCACCTGTGGCTTATCTCATCCTGGATAAACAAAATGTTGTCTGTTTGGAAAAAATGGATTATTATCAACCTTAAAAAGGAATGAAGTACAAATACATACCAAAATGTGGATGAGTTTTGAAAACATTAAGTTTAGTGAAATTAGAATAACAAAAAAGAATGCATATACTATGATTCCACTCTATGAAATGTCCAGAATAGGCAAGTGCATGGAGACAGAAACACATTAGTCATTGTCAGGGGCTGGGGGTAGGGATGGGAAGTGACTGCTGATGAGTATGGGGTTTATTTTGGGGGAGATGAAATGTTCTAGAATTAGAAAATGGTGATAGCTGCACAACTTTTTTTTTTTTTAAGGAGAGACAACCCTTGGTTGACCTCACAGATTGTAAGGACCTTGTCAGCATATAATCTCTTATTTTTTTACGCCTACAGTACCTGGTCTTCCTAGGTGGTCTCCCATCCAAGTACTAACCAGGCCCCACCCTGCTTAGCAGCTGAGATCAGATGGGATCGGGTTTGTTCAGGGTAGCATGGCTGCAGACACCACTTTTTCAACATACTAGAAACCACCAAATTGTACATTTTAAAAGAATGGATTTTGTGGCATGTGAATTAAATCTCGATTTTTTTTAAAGGAAGGATTCTTGAGTTATCTTTTTAATTATTTGTTACAGGAGCTGCAGAGTTAATTCTATCTTTTATAAAATTGTATGTTGCAAGTTCCTTTTTCACTATAGTTTTCACTTAGGTATTAGTAGTCTCTGAAGTGGAAAGGACTTAGAATTTACATATTACTGGTTTTAATAGATCTCGTCTTACAAGTTGTTTCCTCCATTTTGGGACATTTGATAAGCACTTTTACAACTTTCTTCTGTAAGTTCAAGAAATGCCAGGAAACATAAAGTCCGAGGTACCTAAGAAAAAATATGGTCCTCTCCTAAAATATAGTCTCCTCCTAAAATATAGTCATTATTTCATTTTTTTTTCTTGGAGTTTTATGGGGTTTATTTTTTGAAAAGGTTTGATCCAGCTTCCTCCCCTTCCTCCTTTCTTTTTTTTATAGTTAGAGGCCCAGAGATTAGAGTAAGGGCAGTAAAACACAGCTGCTGCCTGCAGCACCTCCCAGGTTCTGAGCAGGTTGAGTAAACAGCTGCATTTTCAAGAGATAAAACCAGAGGTTTGGCCAAGAGGAAGGCCAGGCTCTGCCTGCAATAAACCACATCCTGGGGGCCTCTCTAACTGTGCGTAGGATGGGCCAGTTTTTCACAAGCATGGCTCCAAGGACTCTTTATTAGCAGAATATCTCAGGTAAAACCTGACGCTGGAGGTCTGTGTGCCCCTGTGTTACATGGATTTTAGACATATCCCCAGGATCTTGAATACTACTTAACACTGGAGCCTAGCAAGACATTTGCCCCCATGTGTGTTCATCGATGGAACAAGGAGCATTTATTTTCTGGTTCTTGGAGTGGCAGAGGGTACTTTTCTCTCTTCTTGGGCTGCACAGGGCAAGATCAATAAGGATCCAGACCTACATTGCATGATGGGTTTGGTGACTCTCTGTCAGGACATTTTAATTCTTCCAGGCCCTCTGTAAAGCACGGCTAACCCTTCACCCAGATTGAGACAGGGCCACGCCTAACAGGCAGAGAACATGCCACACTGTGAGTGGTGCCTAACTCACTTCATGCAGCAGCCTCGATCCTGAAAAGATCTGTTTAAATAAAATTATGCTGGAGGGATTGGTTCATCAGAGGAACCCAGAAGTATATTCCTTTATAAAGGAAAAAAGAAACCATCAAGACTTCACAAATAGGTGATTTGGAAAATTAGGATTATTTGAAGATGCACTTTCTTTGTAGTATATATGTACAGGGAAAAAGATGGAGAGGTATAGGCATTAAATGTCTTTTCCCTTCAATAGACTTGAAGTTGTGTGAAGTTCAGATGCTGAGCCTTCTTCATTATTTCAGCTTCTGCCCTCAGGGCAGTGCCCAGGGCACAGTTGAGGCTCCATAGATATTTGTTAAATGAATGTATACAGGAGCTTTCTGTTATTTCCCTTGATAGTCAGAATATCTCCTTGAGGTAAGTGTCATTATCAGTTCATAGGTGAGGAAGTTGTGGCTGTGGTGCCTTAGCTAATTTGCTCAGAGATCACACAGCAGATGAGAGCTGAAGATGAGATTAAACCCAGGTCCATGTTCTTTGAGTCAATGCCAAAAATGAGGAGTTGGGGGAAGATACCCTAATCCTACCACTCAAAGATAACTCAAAGTTAACCATCATTCAACTTTTTAAATATTGGTATTGATTTACAAAAATAGGTTTAAGTATTTTTTGTCATGTTACTTTCTTTTTCAGACTACTATATAGAGATCTTGTCATTACATATTGTTGTATAATGATGGTTCCCAAAGTGTTGTCTGTGGACCAGCAGTATTAGCATCACCTTGGAACTTGGTAGAAGTGCAAATTCATCCTAGGTCTGCTTAATCAGAAACTCTGGGGGTAGTGCATAGCAATTTGTGTTTTATTTAACAAGCCTTCTAGGGCAGCAGTCCCCAACCTTTTTGGCACCAGGGACTGGTGCTCCTATGAGAATCTAATGCCTGATGATCGGAGGTGGAGCTGAAGTGGTGATTCCAGTGCTGGGGAACAGCTGCAAATACACATAAAGCTTAGCTCACTCGCCTGTTGCTCACCTCCTGCTGTGTGCCCCAATTCGTAACAGGCCACGGACCAGTACCAGTTCGTGGCCCAGAGGTTGGGGACCCCTGCTCTAGGGAATTCCGATAGGCATTCAAATTTGAGATATGTCTCATTTTATCATATTGATATATTTTATATTATCATTCTTCTTTTATTGAAGTCTGGGGAGTCCTTTTTTTTTCTAGTAAATACTACTGGGGGAGGCAAGGAAACACTTCCAGTCACTTATATTCAAACTTTTAGGCGTATCTACAATTATTTCTCTAGAATAGATACAAGAAGTGAAATTGGCTAGGTCAAAAGATATACACAATTGCAGGTACCCATGGTCTTTTTTGCTACAATAACCCAAGGTCACTGCAAGGTAGACTGTGGTCTGAAACAAACGTCTTCTGTCTTCTCAACTCCAAGATGTCTTTGTCTAGGTGACCTCATCAAAGATAGGAACATTCCATGGCAGAATCGGGAGCAGACTCTGGATATCCAGGCGCCAGTGCAGGAAACCATTAGATCATGAAAAATGTTCTGAGGCTTAAGGAAATGGAGGAAGAAGGTAAGATGAAAAGCGGGGTGAGCTCCCCATAAATAAGCAAACAGCAGAGGAAGTTATCACAAATTTAGCTCACATGAGGATCAACTGTGATTAATTTTAAATGCAAGGAAAATATAAAGTAAAATTTAAATTCCACAATAGTAAGGAATTTCATATGGGGTATTACATTAAAATGCCTTACTGCACACAGATCAGGAAATTATTAAAACAAAACATTCCAAGCATTGTAAATGTTTCCAGAGACATCTGAGTCATTTTATAAAAATAGACTATTTTTCTCTTATTACTAAGAGTTGGTATCAAAAGTTAGAAATAGAAACCAGAAACCCCACACCAGGGCTGGCAATACATGACAAAGAACTTACACATTCCTTGAAATTTCCACTCAAATGGGGTCCTTGTTTGAGGGTCACGAATGGTAAGTGTATGAGGGACATAGGGCAAAACCAAATCAGTAACAATGAGCTTGTGGTCAATGGACATCAAGCATAAAGGACTAAATGGTGGCTCACTGTTAAATGCCTCTTCTGACCTATAGGTGGTACCCCACAGAACAAGGTTCTAGTCTCAACTATGTTACTTCTAGATATATGACATTGGGCTGGATCACTCTTTTAACCTCCATGTCAAGAACACACAGATATCTGCCCTTGTCTATCTCCCAGGATTATGGTGGTCATGAAAGGAGATAATTGCTTTGAAAATGCTTTATAAAAGATGGCATAATGGTAGGTATTGTCATTATAAAAAGTAGACTTGATGAACCAGTGGCAAGGCTGAGAGATGGATTTTAGTCTTCACTGTGCCACTAACTAGTATGTGGCTTTGGGTAAGCAACTAGAGTGGATATTAATGGTGTCCCACTCAGATCTTTTTTATTGAGCTGATGCCCTTCCCCCAGCTGCAGGATGCTCACAGCAGTGCCCCTCTCCCTAGAATTGCCTCTGGCTAAAGGAAGTCACCTTGTCTGAAAGGTTATGTATCTCTCTACCTCCCATTCAAGCCAGAGCTACAGGAATCCCAAAGGTGGGCCCTCTCATCTCAAGGTGCCACTCTATGGTGCTCTCCATGCTCCAGGGCTACCTGAGGGAGGAGGCTGGAGCCCAGCTGAGATGGAGTTCTTGCTTTGCTCCTTCCTCTTTTCTCCTGAGAGCTCGACCTCAACAATTCTCAAGCACCTAAATCCCATCTTAAGTTCTTCTCACAAATCCACTGAAGACATTACACCTTCTGACTTTCTTTCCACTTATTGCTTTAAATTTGTTCAAGAGCGATTTCTCAGCCCAAAGAATCAGTTGAAACTTCTGGTCACCGATGTGCTCTGTGATTCCTATACTGAAACATGTCATCAGTCTCCTGGTTAAACCCTCATTTTTATACAAAAGTTGCTGTTTACAATGACGTCGGTGTTTCTTGTATTACTGGTACACTGATTACATTCTACTTTTTCATGCAAAGTGGCCCCCAAAATGACTTGAAGATAAACTCTTTATAGATGAAACGCAATTATTCCTCAGCAAATTGTATCTTCAAAGTTAGTTTTGCTGAGCCAATGATGTCATAACCTTGCTGGTTCTTTTTCCAACAGTGTAAATGAACAAATTCCACGTTCTTTTAGTTTTGTTTATAAAATGCTCTTCCTCCACCCCACCCCTCACCAGGCTGTCTTTGTTCATCTTGGATGAAATCCCAGAGGGCCATGTCACTGAGTATAATAACGTTGCTACTGGAACCTCCTAGGCTACAGACATAACTACTTTTTCAGTAGGGAGTTTTTCCCATAGTAACTCTCACATGGGATCTGTTGACATGGAAAGACAGGAAAATGGTCTAATCTGTGACATTTAATAGAAATCTTCCCATAATTACCTTCCAGGGGCCTATGATAAACACAACATTCTAACTGACATGTTTGCACGTCACATCATTCTTCTAGGGGTTTGTTAATACTTAACACAATTCATCTGCAAGTATTTCTTTTTGTATTCAAAGATGGCCAGCGTCAGGCTGTGGGGCCAAGCACCTCCCTTGCTGGCTGTCTGGCAAATAGATCTCCAAAATCTCTGAGCTTCTCTTGAGTTTTACTAGCTTGCACAAGCATCATACTCCCTCCTGACATTCACAAACATTGCATCAATCCTCTGTCCTTAGGCCAAGAATACACAGAAATAGAAGAAAAAGGGAAAAAATAATTCTGAGTTTTACGTTTCTCCTGAACCTTAGAGTATTTTCTTCCTTTGTCTCTTTGTTCCCCCAAACACCAGTTCTGTCAGTATTTCCTTAGCTTATTGGGGTGCTCAGCAGTTAACATGGAGTACAGACCAAAGGAATAGAAAACCCCATGTTCGCTTTTATGTTGGTAACAGTCAAGTTGGAGAGATAAAACATGGCAAAGTTAGATGTCATTATATGCACTTTTCAGATAAAGAAATAAAGGCTGGAAGAGCTTCACTGATAGGTCTGGGGTCACCCAGCTACCCAACATTGAGCTGTGACTCAAACCCAGAACTAATTGTCATCAGCCCCCTTTCTACTGCCTCCAGTTGTTTGTGTTCATGAGTGAGACAGAGAATGGCTATATTCTATGGCTGCAGAATAAAATGGATTGAAAAGAAAATCAGAGTCACAAGAAAAATAATGGCAGAGATCTAGGCTGTTGTTGCCTTTGAACTATTAAAGACATGTATTTAAGGCAACATTTTCTGATTATGAGTAAACCAATTCTACCATCTAGGGATTCTGTTTTGTATGCCTTTGAGTAAAAAAGAAACAAAGAAAATTGGGAATGCCCTACATATTCAGCATTGTGCTCAGTGCTTTGAAGAGCAAAAGAATATAACAGCATGATTTCAAATAATTTACACTTGTCTTGAAAAGAAGTTTTATAAAACAATGATAGTTATCAGGGAGAATTGCCCAAGTAGCCAGATCCCTAGCTGCATGACTACAGCATTCACATTTGTATAAATGACAATTCAGGAAGTTTAGTCCTACTATAAGTTTGGAGATAAGAAAGGGGGAGAATTTATAAATTACACATCGTAGAAGCTGACCACATTATACCCATGTTATGGGGGCCTACCTCTAAATACATCCTGTTTCTCCTGAAGCAAGAAGACTTTCTTGGTATTATTTTTGTTCTAGCAGATAATTTAAGGCAACATCAGCAAGGTCAAACATCTGAACAATTGGCAGTCATTGATCTGAGTAAGATAAGCTGTGGGGGTCTGGGCTGGGAAGTACTAACCCAGGTAACAAAGTAACTCCTCTCCATTCCACCAACTAGGTATTCAGAGAACAATGATTCTTTCAGGTACTCCATGAAATGGCATCTCAGAACATTTTATGGTAAGACATCAGTATGTTGGATTTCATTCCTTAAGAATTTATGCTTTTTTATTTGAAAATATTTTTTATTTGACAAGCTCTTATCATTTAGACTTAATTCTGGGAAAAATAAAAAGAATGCAAGAATAAGTATTGGAGGATAAGCACAGACACTGCTGGGAGTGTTTCATGAAGTTTCCTCAGGTCTTTCCCCAGAGTCTGTAGAAAAACCACTTTACTTTTCCTGTTCTGTCCCCCTCCACACTTCTTTAGGTGCTAAATAAATGCAGTGAGTGGTCAATAGATTTTATCTAAAATGAACTGGGTCCTGGTTTCCATCACAGGCTACTGATTGCTGACCCAGAGCTTGCTACTTCTCATGGTGGCTCAAGTGAACCCCTCTATCCTTCTCTCCCCCATTCTGAGTCCCACTCACAGAAGAAGCCCAACCTTAGGCCCACCTCTTAGAAACATTACTAGATCTAGAGCTGAACAGAAGGGTCAGGACTCCAGAGGCTCCCTGGTTCACAACATATGAGTGAAGCCCTTATACATATAATTTTTTTATTAAAATACTTTCTGGGTGATTCTGATGATCATCCAGGGTTGGTAAGGACTAGTTTCATTTGTTTCTGGGATTCTCAACACGTGCTGAGGTATTAGCCTCCCTGAGAACTTTCTAGAGGCGCAAACATTTCTAGGTCTCCACCCCAGACCTACTGGATCAGAAACTCTGGGAATGGGGACCAGCAATCTGAGTAGTAACAAGCCACAGGGGATTGGAGTCTGAGAACCAGTTTGATCTCTACGGGGCCTTTTCTCCAGCCTTAAGGGCGTCTTTATGTTTTAAATGTTCAACGGATATCTGTGATGTCTGTTTAGTCTGGAAAGCACTTAGCAAAGAAAACCAAGACCCAGAAAGTTAACATGGCTTGCCCAAGTTCATGGTCATGCAGTGACCCAACTAGGGACTAGAAGTCCTGACTCCTGATCCTCAGAACTCATGCTTACTCTCTGTCCTCTTTCCTCCTACAAGGAGTCAGTCCAGCCCAGCAGAGCTTTTCCACCTCTAAACTCTGTAAACATTTACTATATTCTTTATCATCTCTCCTTTGTGTTCCTCACCAAATTCTGCCTCACCTTACTAATTAACTTCAATGAGATTCGAGCTGAGGCAGGGTGTGGCCTCCTGGTGCAAGGCACACCGTCAATATTTGTCTTCTACCACGATGGCAGCACTCAGCAAAGCAATCTCCTAACTGCTCTTACTTCCTCCTTCCCGTCCCCATCCTCATCACAGCCTGAGATGGTTTCTTTACCAGTCTCTACTCCTCTAATCGAGAAACCGAAGGCTCACTTAATATTAATAGAATGAATTGAATACATCTGCTTGCCAGTCTGCTTTTTTTTATAGTAGCTTTTTCTTTAATATTTAATTGTTGAGTGCATTATTTGCATTAAAAAGGTTTTTATGTGACAGTATGACAATCTATTTTGACTTGGAAATTTTTTAATTTGCAGTGAAATTCACATAACATAAAATTAACCACTTTGAAGCATACAATTCAGTGGCATTTGGTACATTCTCAGTGATGTGCAACCATCACTTCTATCTGGTTCCAGAAATCTATCACCCTGAAACGAAACCTGGTAGCCATTATCAGTCATTCCCCTTTTCCCCCACCTCCAGCCCCTGGAAGCCATCAGTCTACTTTCTGTCCCTTTGGATTTGCCTATTCCAGACATTTCATATAAACGGAATCACACAATAAGTAACTGTTTATGTCTGGCTTCTTTTAGGATAACTTTTTGACAGTCATCCATTTTACAGAGTGTATAGTACTATATTACTTTGATGGCTGCATAATATTTCACTGTATAGTTAGATCGCATTTTGTTTATCCTTTCATTCACTGATAGGCCTTTGGGTTGTCTTCTCCCTTCTCGCTATTGTGGATAGTGCTGTATGAATATTCACGTACAAGTATTTGCATGTCTATTTTCAATTCTTTTGGTAGTCTGTTCACTTTTAAACTATAGAGCAGATGGGTGCTTTGGTGGATGGTAAGGGACAGTAGGCTCCTATATCACCAGAGGAATGAGTCCTACGTGGCCCCTTTTAGTACCATGCTCACCTGCACAGGCATAGTCACATTTTTCTTGACCTCTTTTGGGTCTCATATTATTATTCTTTTGTAAAAGCTCAAACAGCTACAAAGAAGAAGGTGCCTGACCCAACTCATCTTCTGCCACCCATAGCTGGGGACCCTGCGCAGCTTTTACCTTAGATGAGAAACTCATCCTTAGAGAAGGACTTTGGTTAGTGAGCATGGTGTCAAGGAGGATTTTTGGTTTCTCTACTTAATCACAATTTCCTGTTTCTTCAGAAAAATAGAAAGATTATTGTTAACATAAAAAGGCACCAGATATTAGCAGCTAAGAAAACATGTTCCAAGGATGACATTTTTAATAACTGAGGAAAACACTTTCAATCTACTATTTCTACTAATTGAAGAATTCCAGTCTTAGGCCCATGAACACAGCTTTGGTAAGTCAAAATGTCCCTAGTTCGGTGGCATGTAAAGAAAACAATGTATCTCCAGTAGCTACCAAAAGGAAACAAACACAAGAAGAAATTGAAGCTGTGAAATGCTAATATCTCTTCAGAGACTTGGAGCCATTTCCAGAAGCCTGCACTTCTCTTTGTAGTCTGGTTGCTATGGCTCTGTCTTTGTTGCTGCAAAATATTGTCTGATAAACTCGTGAGTAGTTAAATGAAAGAGTTGATAACCACAAAGGTGCTTGCAGATTCCTATCTTCCAGGCTCTCCTCCCAGCCTGACAGTTTCTGACGGAGCCTCTACTGCCACCTTCTTATGGTTTTGCCAGTAATTAAAGTGGCACAGAAAAAAAATAAAAGAAAACGCCACTCAGAACACATTAGCCAGTTCACTGCTGAGGCTCTTAGGTGCTCTACAGGACAGGAATAATGAGCTGAAGGTGGGCTGAATTGAGAGGCATGAGGAGGTTGGACTTGGCAAACATTCAACCTGGATAGCACACATTGTGGGTTAAGATGTGACATTGAGAGTTTACAGAATTCAGATGTGAATTAACTTCACGGTGATCCATGTGAATGTGTATATTCAAAGGACACTCTTTACTGGGGATGGTGATGCAGGGAGCTTTTTTTTTTTTTTTTTTAGGTGAGACAACCCTTGGTTGACCTCACAGATTGCAAGGACCTTGACAGTTTACAATCCCTTTTTTATTTATTTTTTAGTTTTTTACACCTACAGTACTAGGTGGTCTCCCATCCGAGTACTAATTAGGCCCAACCCTGCTTAGCTTCCAAGATACAGGGAGCTTTTGGAAAGCATTCACACAAGTGGTGGCTAACCACCTCTTCTCTCAGCCCTTTCCTTCTCATCTGGGACTGGACCTGTACCATCTCTGTCTTGGCCTCTTTTCTTTTCTTCTCAGTGAAAGAGGCATCCTCTTCCAGTCCACAGGACCCCAAGGATCCTCCCTGTATATTTATTTTAAATCAGCTTTATTGAAGTATAACTTGTGTACAATCAATTGACATCCATTTAAAGTATACAGTTTGTTGAGTTTGAAGACCATGAAACCACTACAAAAATTAAGACACAGAATATCTCCATCGTCTCCAAACATGCCCTTGGACCTTGTTACTATTCATTCCTTTCTCTCTGATTCTAATGTTAGGCCACCACTGATCTGCTTTCTGTAGCTCTATATTAATTTTCATTTTCTAGAATTTCATGTAAATAGAAGCATGCAGAACGTACTTTGTTGTCCAGCTTTTTCACTCAGCACAATGATTTTGAGATTCATTCATATTTTATACATAGCAGTCAGTCATGCCCTTTTATTACTGAGTTGCACTTCATTGGATGGATGTACCACTTTTTGATTTTCTATTTTCCTGGTGGTTGGGTTATTTCTAGATTGTGGCTGCTGTTTTTCCTCTATCTTTAATTGTTCCCTCTCTTCTGCCTCTACCTCCTTAACATGGAGATATACTCAAGTCTCTTCCATCTTAAAAAAAATAAAATGAATAACACACTCCTGACCCAGCTACCTTATGTGCCCAGGCTCAGAAAAGTGACGAAGTGGGCTTTTCTGAGGCTACCTAGGCATAATTTAATTATACCAGGCAGGCAAATTTAAGTGTCTGTTATAGTCATGGGACAAGCCCACCTTTGCAGATGAAGTTAATCCAGTCTGGACATTTGTCAGGCCTGGCTCATAGTCTCCACCAGTGGCTGCCTGAGACTGGGATTCCCCGGGTTTGTTTTTCTTTCTCTTTCTGGACCAAATAACTATCCCACTGCTCAGCTTCCCCCTTGAAAATCAGGAAAAATATTTACTTATAAATCTTAAAATCAGTGAATCAAGTATGTCAAAGAATATTGATTTGGGTAGGGAAAAGACTAAACCTTAAGTGTCTATACCTTGTCTTTCTATGTATTTTAGATATGCTTATAATTAGGGTCAAGGATAGCTACTTGTTTAAAATTAGAGTACAAGACAGTTTGTACCACTAAAATCATAAGTGCTGTTCATGTGGCATCGATGATATGTCTCATGGTTTGGGATAAAATTGATGAACTGCCAGAGCCTGCTTTTGTGCCCAGTGCACAGTGGACACTAAATAAATGTCACATGATTGACTCCACCCCCAATGAGGCAGACAGGTGGACTAGATGCTGAGTGACCCTTACCCATATAGGTCTTTGTTGGGCATTGTGTTAGGCATGGGAGCTGAGAGTCACACCAGAGCTTCACCATGAGGCAGGACAGAAAAAGGTGGGAAGCTAAGGATGAGGTACCTCTATAACCCCAGACAGAGATGGTTGTGGTGACCATGAAGGGCTAAAGAGAATTTCCTGATAGTGTTTATAATCACAGACTTTGCAGCCAGAGGTGACTGGACTCGTAGTCATGGGACTCTTGGCATGTCGTCATGCCTCCAAGAGCTTCAATGTTGCCACATGTAAAATGGGTGTAGCAGCACCAAACTCCAGTGGTGTTTAAGGACAACATGAAATGATGATATAGAGCATTCACCACCTGCACCAAACTACTATTGATGTTTAAGGGTCATGATGATGATGATGATGATGATGATGATGATGATATGTTGATGATGATATTTTAAGAAGGACTACTCTTTGACAGAATAATGGCCTCCAAAGATATGCATGCCTTAATTTCTGAAACCTGTAAATATGTTACCTTATGTAACAAAAGAGATATTGTAGATTGGTTAAGGATCTTGAGATGGAGACATTATCCTGGATTACCCTGGTGCTCCCAGTGTAATAGCAAGGGTCCTTTTACAAGGGAGGTAGAGAGAGATGGGAAGATGTGAAGCTCTGAAGAAGAAAGAAGGGGCCAGGAACCAAGGAATGCCAAGGGCTTCTAGATAGTGGAAAAGGAAAGAAATGGATTCTCCCCTTGAGCCTCCAGAAGGAACCAGCCTTGCTTACATCTGATTTTATCCCATAAAATCCATTTCAGACTTTTGACATACAGAACTATAACATCAAATTTGTGCTGTTTTAAGCCACTGAGTTTGTGGTAATTCATTACAGCATCCACAGGAAACTAATACAGCCTCTGAAGCAAAGCGAGTGTGATGCCTAGGATTCCAATTCCTGAATCCTTGGTCGCCACCATTACACGTTCCCAGGTAGATATACAGAGAATATTCCAAGCAAGTGGATGAAGCTCTTACTAACTATAGCCATGGCCCCATACTTATATATGGGAACTCAAGTTTCAGCAAGGTGACCCAGGCCCTGGGTGGCCCTCAAGGAGTTGAATAATCTTGAAAATGAGGCTATAAGGCAAAGTGTAGAAAGTCTGCCTTTCAAGAACCCTGCTTTGCCTACAGCTTTGACTTTGCATTTCCACTTGCTGAGAATTAGATCATTCAAATGTGATACTCAAAAGACAAATAAATGATTTCTGACCTTTCCTGAAAAGATACTTCCCTGACATTAAGCATAATAATTTAATATATTGCTGCATCTTTGCCCTGAATAGAATTCTAAGGTAGAAATTTCCTTTAGAAGGTTAGGGTTCCTTAACCCTTGTGTTGAGAGCATTTACTTGGACATAATTTATAGAATGGATCATGGGTGCTTTCTAGAGAATGCTAAACACAAGCAGGATTCTATTCATTTCCATATACTTAATTTCTTGCTGACCTAATCAATACATGTTGACTATAGACCTAAGATATACACCTTAACATTTTATTAATTGATATCTTTCAAGAAACCAAGTGCCAAATATAAACTTTTCAAAAAGAACAAATTGGTAGCAAATGGAATTTAGGGTGCCATATGCTTAGTATGTAGAAAGCTGACAGCTACACTAGCGTGGTCATATATTACTTATGGAATTTGCTTAAATAACTTTTGTGTTCAATGTTATGCACCTAATAGAATCATAGTAGTCATGAATTAAGAAATTGGAATGGGAAAAGTGCATCAACACTATAACCAAATATCCTCATTTCCGAGCACTCTGCAGTAGATCAGAGAGATAGCCTGTGCCCAGTTTGTCAATGTCCAATGGATGCACAATGGTAAAAGCAAGACGTATCAATTTACAGGTGAAACCAAGCATGGTTTTTTCCCATTTCATTATTTCACATCAATAATAGCAGCTTGTGAGTTGTGTTTGACACACCCACACTTTATAACCTGTCATCTCTAGCTCTAGCTTGATTTAAATTACTTTAACTACTCACAGTCATTTTCTGAATTAAATGAACAAGCATGGGCATTTATATGTAAAAGTGTGAGAGTTTCAAACGTAGTTGAAAGATTAAAATATAGGCAGAAAAAAATATAAGGTAGTATATAATATCAACTGAATGGAACAGATAATATAACTATGAAATAATCTTTTCTTTAACAATCACATTCTGATGACCTGATTTAGTCAGAAGCCTTTTAAAAAGGCTTTACTGAGATATCATTCATGTACCACAAAACTTATTTATTTAAAAGTATTAAGTTCAGTGATTTTTAGTGTATTCACAGTGTTGTGCAATAATCACCATAATTGATTTTAGAACATCATACCCATTAACAGTCACCCCTCATTTCCCCCCATTCTTTCAATCCCACCCAATCATAGGCAACAAGTAATCTACTTTCTAGTTCTATAAATTTGTCTGTTCTGAACATTTCATATGGATAGAATCATATGTGACCTTTTGTGTTTACCTATTCATGAGCTGATGGACATTTGGGTGTTTTCCACTTTCTGGCTTTTATGAATAATGGTGCTATGAACATTGGTGTACAAGTTTTTATGTGAATGTGTGTTTTCATTTCTCTTGGGTAGACACCTAGGAGTCAAATTTCTGGGTCATATGGTAACTCCATGTTTAATCTTTTGGGAACCACCAGCCTGCTTTTCAAAGCTTCTGTATCATTTTACATCCTCACCAGCACTCAATGAAGATTTCACTTTCTCTGCATTCTCACCAACATCAGTTATTGTCAGTCTTTCTATGACATCCACCCTAGTGTGAGAGAAGTAGTATCTTATTGTGGTTGGCTGTGATCCTTTTGATAGCTCTATAGATTTAGAAAAAGAAGTTCAGGGTTTGGGGATGCAGGGGGTAGTGGGGGTGGGGGGAGGTCAGGAGCAAAGGCATAGAGATAGGAATGCCCCCTCCCAGCATGTTAACTTCACCTGTCAAAGGCCAATCCTTTTGGTGTGCTCAGAGAATCTGTGTAGGGAAATAGATAGAGATGAAACTAGAAAACTCTGCCAGAGGAAAAATTACATCTAGTCAAGTGGAGGGCCTTGCAGGCTGGGTCAGTATATGCAGGAAATGGTAAAGACATCGAAGGGAGTTCTGTGATGAGAGTCTTGTTCTATGAGAATTAATTTGGATATACAGAGCTTTTTGTGCCAAAGAAAGGGACAGTTGCTAGAATCATTGCACGTGTGTCTGCAGTCAAATCAGGATGCTTATTTTGCATAAGAAATGACAAATAAGAGATAAGGTAACCCTCAGAGTTCCAGCCTGGGTACTTGGGAAAATTCCAGTATCCTAAGAGGAATAAGGAAGTTACTTCTTATTTTGTGAAATGGGTAAAGGGCAGGGTGATTTTCATATTATAAATGTCAAATGTGAGAGTGTTTTTGACAGTAGGATTGGAGCAGGGAAAGAGGTATCAGTAAGAAAAGGGGCCAACACATTCCGGCCTATGGGCCTGATCTGGATCACAGTCTGTTTTTGTAAGGCCTGGGGAGAATAGTTTTTACATTTTTAAATGGTTGGGTAGAAAAAAGACAAATGTTTTATAACAAGTGAAAATTACACGAACTTCAAATTTCAATGTTCCTATAAAAGTTTTATTGGCACAGAGCCAGGCCCATTCATTTGCATATGTCTATGATTATTTTCATGCTGCGAAGTCCGAGTTGAGTAGTTTCAACAGAAACTGTGTGTCCCACAAAAACTAAAATATTTTCTATAGCGCTAATTGCAGACAGTTTTCTATCCTTGGGTTAGAGAGAAATTGGGAAGGTGCAGCCTCCTAATTGTGATGCTGAAAAGTAAGAGTGACCCAAATCAAGATCCTAGAGGACAAAGTAAACCTGGGGCCAGTCATTGGGGCAGCTTCTGTTTAGGGACCAGAGAGGGAGGTAGAAGAATCCATGAACACAGTAGGTAAATAAGTTTAAGTAAACTTGAACTTAATTGAACATATTGACTCCCAGACCATTTTATTGTTTGGTATTTTAAACACATTCCCAAGCAGAAGATGAATTAATAAAGTTGCAACATGGGGTAGCAATTCAACTGGAGGCAGGACCAACCCATAGCGAAAGTTTGTCTTGAGCAAGTCCCAACCTCCAGTCTTTTCCTTCCTTCTGCCACCACAGGACAAGATGTCTCATTCCTGCCTTGTTCCAGGAAGGCCTGGCTTCTAACTAACTCTCTAGAAAAAGGATCTGAGAAAAAATATTCCTCTAAAGAAAATCTATGGTAGTAGCTCAAAGTGTTGTCCCTGCCCTAGGGTTTGGATCTTAATAGGGGGACTTTTCAGATACTATAAAGAATGACTTCCAGATCTGGAAATGTTAGGCATTTGCAAATGGGTAGACAGGGTGCTTTGTTAGAAGAGGGATACAGGGGATCCTTGCATGATCCCTCCACGCAGGCCAACTAGGTACGTAGGGGTTGAATCCACTGCCTTGCTAAGTGGCCTTGGATAAGTCATTCAACTTTCTGTTTCAGTAACTCATATAGAAATAGGGAATCAATTCTATGTCACTTTTTAAAAAGAGGCCAGCAGCATTTGAGTCTCCAGTATTTGCTTAATCAATCGTTGTAGATTGGCTATGTCAATAACAATGAAATGTGGAGGAAAACACCTCCATTAGAGTTGTGGGTGAATTTGTTTTTTCCTTTTCTTGGATTCAGGATCAGGAGTAGGGAGCAGGAAGCTATTCCTAGGAGTGGCCTGCCCCTCCCATCCCTGAGTATGTGGCAAGGCTGTGGCTATAGCTATGGCTGAGTGCCCAGGCCTAGAGCCACAAGTGCTAACCTGGACCCTGGGAAGCAGGAAACAAATTGTCGTCACAGGCTCTTCTCTTTGGGAGCAAACACCACAGCTCTCTTAGGAGGCCCTCATGGGCCCAAATTCATTAGAATATCTGTTCCCTCCAAGCTTACTCCATCTTACATTTGTTTCTGGGGCTATTCAAGAAATATTGACTGATGCCAGTTGCTCCATAAAGTATGTATGTAATAAATTATCCTTCATATTTTTCTACTCACACACACACTCACTCACTCACTCACTCACTCACTCACTCACTCACATACCTCTACTCACTTAGCTTGTCTCACCCAAGGAACCAAGAGAGGTATAGAGGAACAATATTAGCAGATTTCTACAACTTTGGGGAAACAAACCTTGCATGTTCCCTCCACCAACCCCCCCACCCCCCAAATTATTATATACTCTGGTTTCTTTTTGAGTGTGTTTCCATAGCAAGTTCACTGATGACTGGTAGTTGATGAAAATAACGCCTCAATATTCAGCCAATATAGAGCCATCAAAACCTTCATAATACATGTAACTGTTGATCTAAGAATGGTCTTAGCAAGTATCTGGTCCACTAGGCATCAGTTCCCCCCTTCATACATAGGGAAACTGAGGTCCAGAGAATTTAAGTGTTGTTAAAGGTAATAGTTGAGACAAAACTTGGAATAGAACTCAAGGCACATTTACTCACAATCTGAACTTTCTACCAGTCTTAGCTGAGTTTATAAATATAAAAAAACTTCATAAAAATATATAGAGATAGATGATAGATGATAGATAGATAGATAGATATAGATAGATATGACACCTATCAATACGTTAACCACTATTACTTACTGTCACCAGTTATAAATTACCTATCCTTTGAGATGCCTCTGTGGGGATTTTTACAGAGACAGTTCCAATCCTTCCCTCAGAAGCAACCTCTCAGAGACCCAAGGGGCCACCAGAGAGCCACATCGGGTGGGATATGAGGGAGTGAGCAAAGGGGAGGCCATGGAACATAATTTTGCAGGCCAAAATATTTTTAAACCTTTATGCAAACCCCTCTAGTTCTGTGTTTTGTGTTTTCATTTTAGTTAAACTAAGAAAAACACCAAATTCTTGACTGTAAAAATTTTTAACATTGAATGTAATAGTTCCCCCTTATCCATGTGGGATACATTCCAAGACCCCCAGTGGATGCCTAAAACTATGGTTGGTACTGAATCCTATTTACACTGTGTTTTTCCCTATATATACATACATGCCTATGAGAAAGTTTAATGTAAAAATTAAGCACAGTAAGAGATTACCAAAAATAACATAATAAAGTAGAACAACTATAATAATATACTGTAATAAAAATCTGTGAATGTGGCATAATGAAGTAAAATAAAGGTTACTGGAACACAAGCACTGTAGTACCTGGACTGTCATTCTGATAACTGAGATGCCTGCTAAGTGACTAATGGGCGAGTAGCATTTATAGTGTGGAGAAGCTAGACAAAGGGGTGGGTCATGTCCGGGGTAGGACAGAGTAGGATGGTACGAGATTTCATCAAGCTACTCAGAACACCATGCGATTTAAAACTTATGAATTGTTGATTTCTGGAATTTTTCATTTAAGATTTTCAGACTGTGGTTGACTGTGGGTAAGTGAAACACTGTCAAGCAAAACCATGGATAAAAGGGGACTGCTTTAAAAGGCCATAAATTCCT
Source organism: Cynopterus sphinx (assembly GCA_030015415.1). Taxonomy (NCBI): domain Eukaryota; kingdom Metazoa; phylum Chordata; class Mammalia; order Chiroptera; family Pteropodidae; genus Cynopterus; species Cynopterus sphinx. Next base: position 4,894,734 of record CM057388.1, read on the forward strand.
ACGTGCCACCCTGCCTAGCAAAACCAGAATCCCCAGTGAATTAAGGTTAGGAGTCAAAACATCTGATAATTGGCGACAATGCAAACTCTATATAACAAACAACAGAGATATCTAACTGTATAAGGATAGATAAATAGCTGGATAAGAAGAACTATGTAGATGATGAATAGATGAAAGGATGGATGGATAGATGGATGGATGAGAAGTTAGGTAGGAAGAAAATAGGCCAAAATATTTGTTATAGTTAATCTCTGAGAGGCAGGTAATTTTAATTTTCTAACTTTGCTTCTCTGTATTTTACAAATTCTTGTATTTCTTCATAATCAGTAAACAACAGCAGCAGAAACTCTAATAATAAATGCAATTTGTTAAAAGGGTTGATTGACAATGACAAACACCAACTAGCAATTTCCAGGTCTGCTTCCCAGTGATTCTGCCTTTACTTGGGCTCCTCCCAATTCCTCAGCCACAAGGAGGTTTCAAGAAATCCCACTGAACTGCAGTCCAGACCACATCTAAGATTCGACCCCCTAAATTCAACTTTTCTCTCATTCCCTTGATGATTTTGACTTGCTGGAGGTAAAATGACAACCAACCACTGTTTCATTTTCTTGTGAGTTCAGCGACCCCCATCCAAGCCCCAGTTCTGTCATTTGGTTTTCATAGATACTGTGAAAACGTCTTTGAAATCGCCACCTTCACTTGGCACCTCCAGGGTAACTTCAGGGCCCTGACCTAAGACTTTAAAACCACTTAATAAACCTAATTTGAATTGCGAAAAGCTGCTGGCACAAATCCGAACCATGACTTCTCAGCCCTGAGAAAACAGCTGTTTCGATATGCTAATCTCAAGACCTCTCCCTTCTGCTGTTTTATCTTTTATCCACCAATTGCTTAACAAAATTCCTATACATACTTTATTATTTTTTAACTCAACAGTATTTTTAAGACTAAAATACATGATATCCAGCTACTGTAAACTTTGTGAAATCTTTTTTTATTTTTTAAAAAACCACAGTACCTGGTCTTCCTAGGTGGTTTCTCATCCAAGTATTAACCAGGCCCAACCCTGCTTAGCTCCAAGATCAGACAAGATCAGGCACGTTCAGGGTGGCATGGCCATAGATGACTTTTTTGAAATTTTAAGTTTTGTCTTTAAAGAATGTGAAAAAAGGAAAATGAAGGTTTTATTGACATTTGGATTTACTTCGTTTTGAAGCCTAAATCAAAGAAGATTACATATACCAGGAGAAATATGTTATCCAGAATGTTCTGGAAAATTTATTTTAGGGTCTTGGCAATATTTAGAAGGGATTGTAGGAATCTCTGAGAAATATGAAATGTAATTTAATTTTTTTTCATTTCTGTAGATTTTGCGAGATTTGTTTTTAATTTTATTTGGTTTCCGAGACTGAAACAATAAATATTTTCATTGTTAAACACTTGTTTTTATCTTTAATATATGGTAGGAACTTTGCTGTTATTATAAGGGAATTAAAGTTGAATATTGTCACAATCTAGCACATTACAGAGAGACAATCATTTGATTAATGAATGATTGATACCTGATCTTATTCACATAGGATTGTGTGCATTAGAAAAAAAGGATTCTATAAAAAGTCACCTCACAGGGCGATCTGATTATAAATTCCTAACTGGGCAGGTCATGGTGGATAGTCACCCACAGGCTTATAACTTCTTTAGTGAAAGGTTTTAAGCTGGCCCATCATTGTCCATTGTTGTTGTGTATCTAGGTTAGCACCCCTTTGAAACACCAGAAGTAATACCCCTGAAAGAGGGTGTCAACCGTCAGGAGGGCACAGAATCTTGTTAACTCTCCTGTAACCCAATCCCCATCCTGCTTTGTCCAATCTTCCTTATGTGCCCTCTTTAATCTCAAATGCATAAAAGAAGCTGCAAAAATGTTACTCTCAGGAGCATTTGAAGTCTTACTCCCAGGCATATATTGTCAGTTTGGATCAAATAAACTATAAAAAATTTTTACAGGTTTAGACATTTCTTACATCGGCAATTAAAAGTGTTATACCCAACCTGATTAGAAATAGGGTTCTGAGATTTATACAACCAGGTTCCTGAAAGTCTCACGAGCCTCATAACTCCTTTTAGAACATAGTCTATAGACTTTGCTCAACAAAGGCTTAATGAATACAAGTGTCTTTAATAAGAGATCTTAATATAATAATAATATTAACAATAATATCTGCTATTTATAAAATGCTTACTTCCTGGAAAGTGCAGTTCTAGATGATTTACTTGTTGTTGTTGTTGTTGTTGTTGTTGTTGTTGTTGTTGTTGTTGTTGTTATTGTTACAGGGGAGAGAATTGCAGCACAGATTCGTTCATTAACTTCCCAGCACCCAGAGATAGAAAACTCTGAGGGCAGGAATCAAACCAGGACTTCAGACCTCTAAGCTGCTTTGCCTCTATTGTGCTAGTTGTAAAAATGCAAAGAAACTTGATCTGTAGGCAACTAGTGAGCCCTAGCTTAGACTTTTTGAGTACACCGTCTAAATAATAGATCACATAATCTCCGTTAGGTTATAGAAAGCTAACTCTCTCAGTCGTGTGGAAAAGAGACCGGAGGCTAGTTGGCCATGCAGGACTATTACAGTAATGCGAGAGACAGATGATAAAGGACCTGAAGGGAGAGCTTGGAGAGAACAGGGCTAATTAAAGCAATAATTCCAGTGGGATTATAAAGCCACTGGAAAGGGGAAAAGGAAAGTGTGCAACCTGACTTCTGGTTTTAATGGTGGACCCCTGGTGAGAGATTGGAACTAGGGTGGGAGGAAGGAGTTTAAGGATAGTGGGTTCAGGGCAGCAGACAGGGATCTTGGTTGGGGAGGTGTATCTTTGGGAGTGATTCTCTGATAAGGTAGAATGCACAGGAGGCAGGTGGAATACAGAGCTGGGGGTTAAAGGCTGTGTTGCCTGTGTAGAGTGAAAATTCTCTGCTCCCAAATAGCACATATGTAAAAAAGTAGAAGGTCATGTGTATTAAACCCTAGGGTTGTTTTTCAATTTTAACTTTTCATGATTCTAGGTAGGAAACCAAAGTAAATGCTAGAATTCAGGGCACATCTATCAATTTTTGTTCAGAAACGATGGGCTACTTTGCATCAGCTCATGGAGTCATACAAAAGCCTTTCCTGGCTTTGCCTGGATCATTTATGCAATTCATTCTCAGAAACACTCTCCCAGATTTAAATAAAATTTCTGCCCCACAGGAAAGTCTAGTTTTAACATCCCAAGGTTTGCCTGCTGGCTCCTCTGTGTCCCTAGCCACTTTTTTTTCTGTGTTATGATATCATGTAATTTGAACTTAAATTTAAAATTACAGTGTAAGTTGCAGCTGCAGCCTGGGGCTTTGTGCAAAGCCTGCTGCTCAGGCCCTTTCTCCTTGCTATCATCGACTTTCTAATTATATAGCTTCACTTTTACTTAAGACAAGTGACAAAGCAGAACAATGCACACTGGCGACAGTGAGGTCTTGGTGTGGAGAAATCAACAACCAGCCTCAGGCTGGCAGACATCCTTATACCACCAGAAAGTCACAAGGAGTAACAGTTTTTTTTTCTAGTTCAAAGGAAAAAAAAAACAAAAACAAAAAAACAGCTTTTGGCCCCACATGTGTATCACAGTGCATTCTGGCTTATGCCGGGACAGAAACTTCCCTGAAACCCTACAAGGGCAGCTGTTTCTCACTAAGAAGAGTCCATCCCTGATGAAGGTGATAATGTTTCCAGCGAAGCCTGTTTTGGACATACATCTGTGGTGAACATGTGAACCCTTTGACTTCCTGCTCAAAGGGGAAGTCCACCCTCTGAATGCTCTGATGATTCTCTTTACCCAAACTTTGAGTTGATTGTGAAGACTTTCCAGAGTTTTCATTCTGTACCTATTCCACTTTCTCAGCAACCTAGAGCAAGAAGAAAAAAACCCACTAGCATTTTTACAATCCATTTGAAGATGTGTCAAGCCAGCTATTACACAGTTGAATTTCTACATAACTTCAGGACTTGGGAGAAGAATATATGTCAAATTTGGGCAAATATTTTTGGCTCAGTACACATTAAGGTGATTAAAAGGTTAAAATATTTGTGTCTTAGATGGATGTAGGAAATCTTTAGTTTCTAAATTTTTTTATTGTGTGGCTCATGGTTTACTGCTCTCAGTGTCTCCTCCCATTGTATTGCTCCCATTGTTAATGAGGCCACAGAAATCTAGCTATACTTGGTTTTCTCTGCATCAGGAAATGTGGCCTTCTAGCAAAGGATAAGTGATTCAAGATGGGGAGCAACAAACTGAGGAAAACTATGGAATTTTCTGTTGATAGACACAAGGGTTTATCAATGTAAAGACTAGTTGTCCTTTTAACCCCTACATAAATTTCTGTCTGGCTTGGGTAATGTAGACTATTTTTATTTGTTTATTTGCTGCAAACTAACATAGTATGATTGAGCTTTTAATGAGCCTCAAATAGTTAGGTAACTGCAAAATGTGGTAGGTCAAAGATGCTATCCAGAGATCCCCAACCTTTTTGGCACCAAGGTCCAGTGTTCATATGAGAATCTAATGCATGATGTTGTGAGGTAGAGCTGAGGTGGTGATGCTAGCGCTGGGGAGCGGCTGCAAATACAGATGAAGCTTTGCTGGCTCCTTTGGCTTCTTATCTCCTGCTGTGCAGCCCGGTTCCTAACAACAGGTGGTGAACTGGTACAGGAGATTGGGGACCCATGCATAAAACCACTCCCAATGAACAAAAAGAGAGGACAGGTGAAGCTGAGTTTAAAAGAAACAGCCTGTAGGCTTCTTTATGACCCACAATTTTTATAAACCCTCTGACAGAAGACCTCTTCTGAGAAAGGAAAATGTTTACAAATGACATAAAATATTCTATAATGAGTGAGCACTATATAATATAGGAAACCAGAGAAAGAAATGATGCTGTTTCCATGGCCCTGCAAGGGAGTCAGTGGTAGCATTTAGGCTACATAGTGGATAAGTAGGATTTACCAGAAGAAGGATGGGCAAGAGTTCCCTGCAGAGGAAACAGTATATGCAAAGACATAAAACTGTAAAGACATAGGATGCATTTAAGGGAACCCTAAGATTTGAAATGACGTGAGTGTAATACACATGAGGAGTTGACTGTGAAGGACCACACTTAATTTTATCCATTAATAAATTAATGATAGTTGTGGTTATTTTTTATTTGTTCATCAGGTATATCTATATATTTTTTAAATTTTGTTTAAATGGACTATCTCAGAATTAGCATAATAAAAATCATGTGAACATGTTTTAAAATCAAATAATACTATAAAACTTATGAGAATAATAGATCCTTGCCCCACCATTCCAAATCCTCAGTCTCATTCCCCGGAAGCACCCATATGCAACTCTTTTGGCAAATTCTCTTGTGTTTACTTTTCACCAATGCTTAATCCTTATCTACCATAATAGTATAATGTGTCTCAAAAATAGATCATACCCCTCATTATATATGACCCAATTCTCCCAAAAGTAGTATCACAATTTCTGGTTAAATCAGTATTTATGTATATATGTACATATGCATTTTTACATATATATGTATATAAAAAAGGTTATGTGTATATATAAAATTTTCTTTTGAATCAAGTAGTATATAATAATCATGTACTTTTCCCTTAGACTGAAAATCACATTATTTTTTATTTGCTTAGTTTTTATGTAGCTATGTGAGCAGAGGTAGGGCTTGATGACAATTGATTTTCATTGTAGCGGGGTAAGGTGATTTTCTGTTGAGTTAGATTTCATGTACTTTGATCTCCAGAGATTGGCACCTATAGATTTAGTATTAATAGATCACTATCTCTAGTCATTTGTATTTATAGATCTATAAGACATTTGCTTTCTCCTATTACTACTCCACAATTTGTTATTCAATTTCCAAAAAATGTGGGTGTTTGTATTAGTAAGCTATTGCTATAGCCACGAACACACCCCAAATCTCATTGGCTTATAACAGCAGTTTTTGGGAGTTTAAGTTACATGAAGCCCATTGCTCTGCTAGGCTCTGCTGGGCTTGGTTCCATGTGTTTTTGAAATCTGGGACTAGGGCTTAAGAGCAAACACCATCTGGGAAATTTTGTTCTGGTGAAGGACAGAAGCAGAGTGAAAAGAAATGAACCACAGAAATGCCCTAAAGCTTCTGCTCAGACATCTTATATATTATTTGCTCACATTGCATTGGCCAAAACAAGTCAAATGGCCATGCCTAAAGTACATCGGTTGGAAAAATATTTCTACCTTAAAAGGGAAATAAAAATCAATGTTCATGTTTGGTCAAAATTCTGAAAAAAAAAAATTACATACCAAACAAAGGACAGTATTTACCTGGGAGTGGCAGTGGGTGGTAGAAACTGGGTAGGATGTGGCAGACAGAAGCTCCAGGGAGCTTTCCCCCACATAACAGTTATCCATTCTTATTTTTGTACCAGGCAAATGTATTTCTTCCTTAGAAAGTGAAATTTATCAGTAAATTCTAACAATGCTAAACTTTAGAAGAAGGAATATAAATTTTTAATATTATTATGGCTAAACCAGCAAATCAAATTATTCTTCTTCTCAAAACCTATAAACGATGTAATATTTTTGTTTATCACCTGAGTCCAGTTGCCTAGTATGTAAACTGAAAGTGTTTTATTTAATCTCAAATGTCTCTCCACTTTCCTATTGATATAATTTTAATTTCTTGTGGGTGAATAATAGATTTTCAAGTCAGAGTAGGGAAGCAAATCTTTCCCTAAACTAATGCTCATTACTCTATTTGGAAGTATGATTTAAAAACTCATATATATTCGTTTTTTTTAAATGAAAAAAATGTCAGAGAAAAAAAACAGAAAAAAGAAAAGCGAACAAAGAAAACTGTTTTGCTATTTCCAGTGTCTTAGCAGGGAGTACTTGAAGGCAAAGAAAGCTTGGAGAAAAGGTTCACCTCAAATACCATCTTCTTAAGACTTCCTTAACCCATCCCGCACCCACTCCTGCCCCAGGAGAACTAATATTTTGTGTCGGCGAAGCTTTGTTTGTGTCTGCACTATAGCACACATAAATCTTTAATGCAATCACTGATTCATACGTCTCTCTCCTCTACCAGACTGGGTTTCTTATAGCTTTGTAATGCTAGGACTTACCTTGGTACTTGATGCTTAATCAAATGTCAATAAATTATTAATGAATTAGTATATGCTATATTTTTTTCAGAATATAGTTTAATAAGATGAGTAAAATACTAACAAAAGAAACTGCTATCTTTTATTTCATGACACTTTAAATTCTAATGCTGACATTTGTAAAAATTCCATTTATTTTTTCCTACCTATATATTCTTTGCTTTTCCAACCATTTTCACTTTTGCTGAATAACAATAAGAAATAAATGTCACTGATGCATTAATTTTTTTCAAAATAAAAAAGTATTTTACTTTTTGGTTTTATCAAAGTTACATATGTACAAAGCTACATATGAATGGTTAATTAAAAACATAGCTTCTCTGCATGTGGTCTGTTTTCCCAAAGGCAGCCATTTTCAAGTCTTTCAGCTGTTTCTTCTGGTATTTTATTTCACATTGCAAACAAAACAAGAATAATAAAACAGAAACAAAACCCTGATTATTCTGGTATGTCTTATTTATTCAGTTTTAGGTATTATATGTCCTTTTCTTAATAAGGAAATTCTCTGCTCCCCCAAATATACATGATAACTTTTGATTTATCAATATTCAGTATTTATGTTGTTATGGCTATATAAATATTATTCATAGACAGGATTACATCTACTTTCTCTAATGGTTCTTTCTAGAGTTAATAATTAATTGCCTTATTTATTTGGTTTTTATTTTTTGCTTAGAAAGAGATTGAGATTTTAAAGACAATTGGGGAAAATTTGATTATAGACTGGTATGTTTTAGGTATTAATTATCTTCAGCATGAATGGCTCTGTGGTTATCTCTAAGAAAATGGCTGTATTTTTTAGAGTTGCATATGGGAATATTTAGAGGTAATATAACATTTGGGTTTCATTTAAAATGCTTCAGCAGAGAGAAAAAAGGATCTAGAAAGCAAGAGTGGCCAAATTTGATAATTGTTGAATCTGGGTAAAGAGTACATGAAAGTTCAATTCTCTCCACTTTTGTGTATTTTTGAAATATTTTCTAATTAAAGTTAAGTGTCTTTTGCTATGGTTTCTATAGAACCACATTTAACAAAAGCTCAACAGTAAAGTTTAGATTTGCAAGGGGTGACTATGATGTTAATTCGATATGTTTATTGCCTAAAGCCACACACACATATGGACTAGAAACACAGAAATGTAAGCTCTTAATGTCACCTTTGCCACCACTACAATATATATTGGGGCATCATGAATAAAACTGGACCTGGTCTCAACTGTGAAAGGAGGGAGCAAAATAATCATTGGGGCCTTTTCTCCTCATAGCTTCTTAACTACAGAGAGCTTCACCTAATACATTTGCCTCAGTGTAAATTCCTCCTCTGGGGATATAAACAGATGCCAAAAGGCAGCCTGAAGTTGTTAGAGATTTCTAGATGCTTATACTCTAATGGTACCTTGCAAATAGTATAGCTCATATTTCTCTCTAATGCAGGAATATTCTGTCTAGTACGGAGGTCTCCAAGCTCTAGGTCATGGACTGGTACCAGTCCGTGGCTTGTTAGAAACCGGGCCACATAGCAGGAGGTGAGCAGAGGGCAAGCAAGAAAACCTTAATTTGGATTTGCAGCCATTCCCCAGTGCTGGCATCACCGCTTCAGCTCCACCTCAGATCCTTGGGCATTAGATTCTCATAGGAGCACTGGTCCCTGGGGCCACAACGTTTGGGGACCACTGCTCTAGTAGCTGTTCGTCCAGCCTTGAATTCTTCCAGAAATGGTTATCTCACTATTGAATGAAGCTGCCCATTCCTTTAGTGATCACTTGATCCTTAGATTAAATTTATAAACTACATCTTTTTTTAAATTCCTAAACATGAACACTTTCTCATTTTGAATAATAAACACCATCATTTCATTATGCTAAAGAATTTTCAAGGTTTGGAGGCCCTGAGTTTAAAATAATGATAGATAAAAATCTTCTTTAATGCTAAGAACACAATTCTGTCTGTACAAAGTTGGTCATGGTCTGCCTCCTTCTGATGGTTTCTTATCTCTTCCAGCACTTTCTTTGTCTCATTGGCCTGCCCCTATCTTTGTCAGTTTTTGAATCTATAAGCTAGCAGTGAGTTTAGAATGACTTTCACATTCATTCCATCATGGGGTACTGTACCCAGTCTACGTTCTTGGTGTATTGCCATCTGGTTGGGCCCAGGCCATAGTCCATTCTGTTTTAAGACAGTGAAATTCTCCTTTCTCCCCAAATTATGGATCCAACCTCATTCATTGGATGTCCCTTTTTCATTCTTTGCCTATTTCCTCCTTTGAAGTAGAAGCCCAACTTTCTGAGTTCATTGTTCTCCATGAGGAACAGGCAAGTTTTAGGAATTATGTCTCTAATCAATAGCTGTCATAACCCTAACATTTTTAGAGAAATGTGTGAAGGAAAACATTTGGTCATTTGTAGCTTCTTTTGGTCATTCCCCAGCCATTGCCACTATGAATGGAAATAGGAAGGGCTAAATTATACTGAGCCTATGAGCTCATGCCAAACTTATATTTTTATTACTTTGAAGGTCAAGCTCAGTATAAGATGTCCCCACCAGAGGAGATAACACTTATTATGTGGAGTTCCTCTGAGTGCTCTCTGGCCCACATTTGAGGGTTTGGCCATCCATTAATCTGTAGGTTAGAATAGTCCAGAACAATTTGCTGAGGGGGGTATTTATTGACCATTTCCACAGACGTGCTCTTGATTTGTCTTCCCAAAGTGATGGCTGTGTGGATATTCAGCCAAACATCTGTCTTGAGTTGGCATTTTAAATTTCCTTAAATGACCTAACCTCTACCCTCTTTTTGATGGTCAAAATATATACATCATCCCTTAATTGGCGTCAGAACATGTCTGGCACCAGGTTCACATTGGGGATGTTAACCTTGAACAATCTGCAAACCTTATCAAAAGCACATGGACAAGAAATAGCATTGTTGGAGGATTGCATTAAAGAAATGAAGTCCATCTTCAGATATTCTAAAATTTATCCTTGAACCACACCAATCTGCTAGCAAGCTTTGTACTTCACCTTTGTTGCTTGAACCCCATATAGATCACTTAGTGAATTGCCTTCTGCCTTATGTATTTATTCTACAGTGAAGGACCCATCTAAGAAACAGTGTTATGAATTTATTTTTATGTATTGCAGAAAAGTTGTCAAAGATACTTTACATACTTACTTTTCAAAGTCTGATTCCAGGAACAGCAGTTTTGACATCACCTGGGAGTCTGTTAAACAGAGACTCTTGGGCTTCACCTCAGGAGTGTTGAATCAGAATCTGCATTTTAATAAGACTTCTGGGTGATTCGTTTGCATATGAAAGTTTGAGAAGCACTGCCTTAAACTGCATTCATTTTTGTCAGAAAATCTTAGACGAAAACAAAATACTCATATTTCAAAACTTAAGAAAGCTTTGATTACCTCCAAACTCTTTATTTTTTAGCTTATTATTTTCTAATCTCATTTCACCTAATTCTTACAACTGTGGTAGGAGTTTATAGTAGTTTATAGTAGTGTTTCAGTTATCTAGTGCTGTGTACCAAATCATCCCCAAACTTAGTGGCTTAAAAACACATCGACATTTATTTTGCTCACAGATATGCACTTTGGGCAGAGCTTGACAAGACAGCTGGTCTCTGTTCCACTTCACATAAGCTGGGGCTGCTCAAAGGCTGGTGGCTAGAAACATCTGAAGATTTGCTCACTCATATGTGTGGAAGTTAATGCTGGCTGTTAGATGGAAAGACAAAAACAGCTGGGACTATGGCCAGAACACCTCCAAGTCGCCTCACCATATGGCCAACATGGTGGCTGAGTACCAAGGGTGATATCCTAAGATAAGAATGAATCTTAGGAGCTATTATTGCCTTTTACAACCCAGCCTTGGAAGTCAGGCAGCATCATTTCTGCCACATTCTTTCCTAAGGGGAGTCACCTAGTCTTTCCTAAAGAAGAGAAAAAATTCTATCTTTTAATAGGGGAATGTCAAGGTTCTGAAAAGGATGAGAAAAATTGCTGTGTCTGTTTTCTGGAAAATAAAACTGGCTACTACTACTCATATTTGTAAGCTATTAAATTGATTTTAGAAAAGAGGGGGGTGTAAATGAATAATAATAAAGAATATTTATTAGAATTAAATAGCTTTTTGTTGTCTTTTTTTTTTTCTTCCTAAGCCTGTTGTTCATCTTTACTTTCTAGTAAAGTAAATAGCCTGGGATGATTAGAAAAATAGTTAAAATTGCTGGAAATTGATGTCTTGCTAATGATGTTGGAGGCTAATCTAATCCCAACAGGCTCTACCAATGTATTGTTTTGAATGCAAATTAGGGACAGGATGTCTGCTTTAGAGTCTCAGATTTAACGCACACACAGATTACATGGGGATCTTGTTAAATGCAGATTCTGATCCAGTAGGTCTGGGGCAGGACCTGAGATTCTGCATTGCTGAGAAAATCATTGGTGTTGCTAACACTGGCTTGGCCATGGACCACATTTTGAGTATCAAGGTGTTAGATGGAGGTATCTCTAAAATGTGTGGCTATGAGAACCTTATTTGCCAGGACCTCTGCCCTCTCCCTGGATGGTAACCACAAAGGAGGAACTATTTAGAAGATTGAGATCAATTCCTTTCTTCATTCAGAGGGCAAACCAAACAGCAGCCTATTGAAGATGGCTGATTCTACTGAAGTCTACCCAGAAGATGTGGTTCTAGATTCCTCTGCTAATCCTAAAGCCTCCCACTTGAACCCGTAGGATCTAGGCCTAGGTGATGGAGAGTGGCAGAAAAAACCACATCTCCTCAGGTTGCCTAAAGCTCCCCTTGACTGGCTGTGAGTCCTTCTTAGATCTTCCCTGTTGCTGTGAATCTTGCCAACTCTAGTTTTTTTTTTTTTTTTTTTTTTTTTTTGACCCTAGACTATGAGCTAGACCAGCAGCTGTGCAAACACTGGTCTTTTCACTAGAACCTTCTCATCCTTTTCACTCTTTCCTCAAACCACAAGAAATGCATTTAAAAATTTCTTCTCTTCATAGGGCTGTCCCACCATATTGCAAATATTTTATATATAAGACAGAAAGGGGCCTGATCTCACCCTGAGTCATTATGGTCCTCAAACACTTAAGAGATCTGGTAGGATTTTTAGATTCTTTAAATTTTCATATTTTGCACTATCATTGGCTGTAATGGGGCAAAAGCACTGACCCTATGCTCAGAAGATCTAGTATATATGAGTTCAGTAAGCTTGGCCACTTATTACTGTACATGAAGTACTGGGAACCTCAGTTTCTTGGCCTGTAACATGATTATAAAAATTCCTACCCCAGAACTTTGTTGGGGGAAAATTATAGCAAATCATAGGTACAAAAGTGCTTTTAAAATTAAAAATACTAAACACATGAAAAGGTCCAGGTTGTGGACTTGACAGCTGTGATAGCAGGAAAGACATAATTTTATCTTTTTATGTCCAGTCTTTCTAAAAGCATGGATCAAGGACCAGCACATCAGAATTAACCTGGAATGTATTTTTTTTAATGTAAACTCCCAAGTCCTGTTTTAGCTTTAACTGAATATGGATTCCTGAAGGGGAGGGACAGTAATCTGCTTTTTGATCTCTTTAAATGACTCTTGTACATCATGAAGTTTTGAGGACCAGGCTGCTGCCTGCATCTCAGGGATATTCAATGGACCTCTCTGTTGGCTTAGGCTTTGGGGCAAACTCGTACACAGTTTAGATTTTTCTTGCTCATTCTCAAATCCCAAATCCTGACTTTCTATGATCCAGTCCTAGCTTGGTTTCCCAGAACCTCCCATTTGTGGGTAAATTCCAAGCTCTGTTCTAGTTTCTTCTTACCTGGCTCTCATTCTAGGCCTTCTCCTGCATGTCCTTCCCAGAAGCCTCAGCTGTCAGCTTTCTTTCAGCTTTCACTTCTAGAGTGTACCCTTAGGCTCCCAGACTAAATTCTCAGGCAAGTTTCTACCACCCCTGGGGTGTAATTAGCACAACCTACTCTTTTTGAGCTAGCTCTTAGGGTGTCTTGGCTACAATAATCCCATGAGTCAGCCCTGTCAGGGGAAAGGAAGGCTTACCAACAAGTCAGGTCACGTGGGAATCATGCCTTCTCTTTGAAGGAAGGTACAGTGACCACCTGCCCCTGCCCCAGTGCTTGCTGGGAAGTCAGCAATTCTCCAGTGATAAGCATAGAAGTGGGTTGGAGCACTCTTTCTCCTCCTGACCCATTTCAGAGGGAAATCCAAATATCCAGGGAGTTCCAAAATTGATCCAGTGCAAAGCAGTTCCCATTTTCCTTTACTACCCTCAAACTAGAGTAAACTTGGGACCACTCAGTGTGATCAAGGTTGCTTCAGGGAGTCAGCCACATCGGGCTTCAGTGATGTTCTACTTCCTTAGCTTTCACAGAACTATATGTTAGTAAAGTGACGCTCTGTATAATAGGTAAGTACCAACCCATCTTCCACTGGCTCTACCAGCAGCTGTGTAAGTCAAGCTCTATTTCTAGCTATGAATTCAAGCATTCAGACAATTTTACTTGGCTTATTGTCCTGGAATCATTTCCTAGCACATATATGTGTTCCTGTGGATGTGAGAACATTTGAGGATGATGATTTTATTTCAAGTAACATTCATTACTCTTCTCCATGCTGTCTCCATAGAATAATACTGTAGTCCTCATCAGTCTTTATCAAGTAAAATGATGATAGGTTCAAGGAGACTTCTTTTTTTAGCATTGAGATGTTAACCTGCAGGTTTTGTTTAGATTAGGAGCTGGCAACTCAGACTATATGCCTGCTTTGGTAAATAAAGTTTTAATGGAACATAGCCACACCCACTTATTTACATATTGTCTCTGGCCAATTTTCCTCTTTAGTAGCAAGAGTTGACTAATTGCGGCAGAATGATATGACCCTCAAAACCTAAAACATTTACTACTTTTCTACAGAAAATACTTTATGTCCCTGTGATAAATATTCACGAATGTCCATCAAGAGAAAAATTAATGGATTAGGATAAATCTACAATGTATTTTATAATCCTAAATCCAGGTCATAATCCTTAGTAGGTGCCAGGAAATCCTATTTGTCAGATTACATTGCTGAGTTGTGTATTATTATTCAGGACTCTAGTTATAAGTGCCGGAAAGCTGACTCAAGCAACCGGAGGCTAGATGAGAAGGTATTTATTAGCACACACATTCAAACAATAGGAAGGTGTAGGAGCAACTGGAATCAGTTCAAACTCCATAAGCTTTCTCTATTTCTACCTCTGCTCTCTCTATTCATGAGAGTCATTCTCTCAAGTCAATTTACTGGATCTCGTTTGAAAAATCACAGGGGAATTTTAATTGGTCTGGCTTGGGTTGTATACTAACTCCTGGTTAAGGGAGGGGAGGTGAAAGTATATTCTACTGGAGACAGTAGGTAGAGAAGAGAAAGTGAGTTTCTGTTGCCAGAAGCAGAGGAGGTACTGGAGTTGTAGTCCCTGGGGAGATTATTTTGGAGCAGGCAGCCACTGTGACTGGTATCTACTCACTAAAGATTTATGGTCCAAGCAAATTAAGAGAGCCTGGATACTATATACAGGTAAGCAGCCAGTAGAATTCATTTTAGAAAATCCATGTTATTTTAAATCCTTAAAGATCATTCAACAAATTCCATTAAAATCTAGATTTCCTCTCCTTTCTTCCCCCTTATTGATGAAAAGCACAGTGTACTTCTGTTCATCTTACTCCAGCATTTTGCTCTCTACCCTACCAGTTAGATCCTGATCACTCTCATTCACAATGTTGCATTGAGAAGGGCAGAAACCTAAACTGCTCCCTTAAAAATCTGCTCCAGTGATGCTAAGACTTCAGAGAACATTGGATACCCTGAGAGCTTGATAAAACACTGATTTCTGAGCTCCATGCCCACAGAGTCTTAGTGAGTGGGGGCCGTGAACCTGCATTTCTAACAAGTTCCCAAATAATGTTGATGCTGAACAGCATTGAATAGCACTGACATAGTTTATGCCTCAAAACCTATGTTTTCACAGTAACCTCAAAACCTCAAAACCTCAGAGGTTTTAACCCAGGGATGATTTTGCCCCCTGGGAGAATCAGCAGTGTATCTGTCTGGCACTTGGTACTTGTAGGTATCTGGAGACATTTTTGATTTTCACTACTTGGAGGATGGAGATAGGTGCTACAGGCATCTAGTTGGTAGAAGCCAGGGATACTGCTAAACATTTTCTAATGCAGAGCTCCCCAAGCAACAAAAAATTATCTATCTGGAACAAAATGTCAATAGTGAGGAGGTGGAGAAACCCTATTTTAGTTACTTATGGGCTAAACTTTAGCAACCCATGGTCCGAAGATGAACTTTGCAAGTAGTTTATTTATTCTCTATCTTGTTCTAAAAGGCAACATAAGTGAAAAGATGCCCACATCATATGTCATCAGGGAAATGCAAGTTAAAACAACTGTGAGTTACCACTACACACCTATTAGAGTAGCCCCAACCCAGAACACTGACAACACCAACTGCTGGAAAGGATGTGAAGCCACAGGAACTCTCGTTCATTGCTGGTGGGAATGCAAAGTTATGCAGCCACTTTGGAAGACAGTCTAGCAGTTCCTCACAAGACTAAATGTACTTTACTGTACTATCCAGTAGTTACGCTCCTTGATATGTACCTAAAAGAACTGAGAACCCAAGTCCACATAAGAATTCTGCACACAGATTTATAGCAGCTTTTTTCATTTTTACCAAAACTTAGAAGCAACCAGATGCCCTTCAGTAGGTGAATAGATAAACTATGATACACCCAGATAGTGAAATATTATTCAGTGCTTAAAAAAAGACTCATCAAGCCATGAAAAGACATAGAGGAACCATAAATGCATATTACTAAGTGAAAGGAGCCAATATGAAAAAGCTACATGCTGTATTATCTCAACTATATGACATTTTGGAAAAGGCAAAACTATGAAGACAGTAAAAAGATCAGTGGTTGCCAGAGGTTGGGGGACGAAGAGGAAAAGATGAACAGATGGAACACAGAATAATTTTAGGGTGGTGAAAATACTCTATATGATACCATAATAGTGGATGCATATCATAACACATTTGCCCAAACCCATAGAATGTATAATACCAAGAGTGAACCAGAATGTTATAATGTAAACTATGGACTTTGGGTAATTATGATGTGTCAATGTAGATTTATCAGTCATAACAAATGCCCCACTCTGGTAGAGGATATTGGCCATGGGGGAGGCTATACAATTTTGCCATGAACCTAAAACTTCTCTAAAAATAATCTTAATTAATTAAAGAGCTACAAAAGAAAGCACATTATAGTGCAATCAACTTAACATCTGTTGTCTTACATTATGCTCACCTCCTTATATTATTAGCCTGGCTGCTGGAGGCATCTGTTTGCAACTCTCTGATCTCATCCAGCCTCTTTATTTTATAGATGAGGGAGCAAGGAGATGAGAGGAGATCAGCCAAACTATTTGCCCATTGTTCAACAGGGGAATAAGACCTAGAATCCAAGCCTGTGCCAGTGATCACCATGCCAGTATGAGTCAATATACACACACTGGTATCCTTCAGTACATTCAGGTAAAGCCATATTCATTCATTTATTCTTTTGGCATTCATTCCCCATACACTGTGTTCTTATTTAGACTCATATGATTAAGTACTTAGATAAATAAATCAAAGGTTCCCATGTATTACCTAATAACAGCATTGGATACATGTCATATTTGGCCTGTGGTATTTATTTAGCATCTTCTCCAAATGTTTAAAGGTAGAGATGTTCCAGCAACAAGTTTTATTTTTGAAATACCAAGTCGAAACTTGGAACTTGTTATGAGACCGGATGGCTCTTCCATCTATTGGTGCAGAGTGAAAACAGCTGGCTTCCAAAGATGTGTGTGCCATGACCTAGCCATTTTTCCTCGTTCGGAGAAGTTTTGCACCATGTAAGATTTTTTTTAATCATCACCATTTCAGCATTAAAAGAATTGTAAAAAAGCAATCAAAGAACAATAACAAAATCATAAAACAGAAAATTCAAAATATTATAGACCAAAAAGGATACTAAATTATGCTAAAATTCTGCTTGTCAACAGGGGTTGGCAAACAATGGCCTGAATGTGAAATCCAGCCCACTGTTCATTTTTATAAAGTTTTATTAGAACACAGCTACATGCATTCATGGATGTATTTTCTGTGGCTGCTTTCATGCTACAATAGCAGAATTGAGTAGTGGAACAGAATCCTTATGTCTGGCAAAGCCTAAAGTGTTTACTATCTGACCTTTTGCAGGAAAACATTGCTGAACTTGTTCTTAGTTATATATTTTGTTGTACCACATGAAATTGCCACCTTTTGACAGCTTTGATCCCCACTTTCATAAGAAATAATGATTCCACTGAAATGGCTTTTTTTTCTTATAAGCTAAAACTTGTAGTGACTCTCAAGGCTCAAAAACAGAATTTCACAGTGGCCATGTTTATCAATGAAATCACTTTCTTATCTAGAAAAATATAAAGTAAAATCCTTTTGCAGGTCTCTGTAGACATAGATCCACTTTGCCTCACATGCAAGATCTCTCTAAATTGCAATTAGTCACTCACGAAGACTTTTTGTTAGCTTGCTCTGCCCATGCAATCTTCTGTAAATACTTAAATGTCTATGCTTCACTCGAGATGGCACTAATAGGTTTGAATAACATGAATCATTACAGGTCATTGCTAATGTCACAGAGCACACCTCTGCTCAGATGGCCTCAAGTTATACCACACCCATAGCTATCAATTTCTATCTTTCTGTAGAAACACCCAGCATGGTGAGAGGGAATGAGGTGAGGCATGTGACTTAGACCAACTTGCTTTGGAATTCTGGCACTATCTCTTACCAGTCATATGAAATTGGGTGAGTTTTATAGCTTCTATAATTCTTACTTTCCCTAGCTGTAAAATGGGAATGATGCCTGGTTTGCAGAGGTTGTTTTAAGGATTAGTAAGTGAGCAAAGTACCTGAGAATTCACAAATTAGTACATGATATGAAGTCTAACCACATGAAATTGCTGAAAAAATGGCAGTAGCATATCATTTAACTGAAGTTGTCATTGTTAGATTGTGACCATTATTGTGTGTGCCTGGGCCAGGCATTGGTAAGATAGACACAGTGCTGTGTGCCACCTGGAGCTTCAAGTTAGTATCAGGACTAGGGTGAAACAAGCAAGGCATCCAGGGCACAAAATTTAAGGAGGCACTCATTCTCAGGTGCAGATCCTGTACTAGCATGACTTGAGAGCAACTGCTTCCTTAAGTTTTCCTTCCAAAGCACCTCTCTTGATTCTCCCTAGTCCCTGCTCTGTTTCTAGGTTCCCCTTATCTAACTAAGAAATTCCTCATCTCCTTATCAGCACAGGTGCCTGGTGCCTCTTGTTAACCTGAAAACCACCTCTTGGATGACCCTTTAATAACTAAGGGATCCATGACTCATGGTAAATCATAACATTACACCCTCCCAAAGATGCTTGCTTCAAGACAGCATTAAAATTTTAATTAAACAAGCACTCAGGCAGGATATCAGGCATGACTTTGTAAGTTGGCAGGCAGTATCTCATGTTACCCTGCAGGTCCAAGCACATAAAAATGTAGCCAGAGAGAGAGTGGCGCACTGTGGGCTTCAATTGAACCTTGAAGAATGGCCAACTAGTCAGTTAGATGGGAAGAGAAGACATCTTAGCATGATTGATGGCACATTCCAAAGGATCTTTTCCTCTTTCCTTTTTTTATTTTCCTAAAATGACTTGATCTGACAAAGGACTCAAGTGGCAGCCAGCCTCCAAGACGGCCCCCAATGATTCTCAACTTCATGTATTCATGTTCATATGTGTTGAGTTCCTGCCCACATTGAATCAAGGCTGGTTTGGATGACCATGGAATATGATGGAGGTGAGGGTGTGTGACTTTCCAAGCAAACACATAAAGGGTGTTTTGCCTACCACTTTGCTCTCTTAGATTGCTCAGTTTTAGAGAAGCCAACGACCATGATGAGAATGTTCTAGTAGCCCTCTGAAGAGGACCACATTGGAAAGGAACTGAGGCCTCCTTCCAACAGCTGGCACCAACTTACAAGCCATGTGAGTGCAATGTTGGAAGTGGATCCTGAGCCCTAGTCAGGCCTTTAGATGATTACAGCCACAGCTGACACCAGACTGTCGTCTCCTGAGAGGTCTGGAACCAGAACCAATCCAATCAACTATTCCAAAATTCTGACTCATAGAAATTGTAAGATAATGAATATTTATTGTTGTTTTAAACTATTTAGTTTTAAGTAGCATGTTACACAACAATATGAGTAGAATTCAGGGTGAGAGAACTTTACATCAATAAAAAAAAAAGACAAAACACAACAGAACAATGGTCAAAAAACAAGATATTTCACACAAAGAAAATCCAATAATCATATTGCTAAAGACTGAAGGATTGTGTCCCCTGCAAAATTCACGCATTCAAACCTAACCCCCTATATGACAGAATTTGGAGGTGGGGCCCTTGGAAAATGATTAGGTCATGAGGATAAAGCCCTCATACATAGGATTAGTGCCCTTATAAGAGACCCTAGAGAGCACCATCACCCCTTCTGCCACGTGAAGACACAGCAAGAAGATAGCCATCTAAGAACTGGAAAGGGGTACCTCTTCACCAGACATCGAATCTAGTGGTGCCTTGATCTTGGACTTTCCAGCCTGTAAGACTATGAGCAATAAGTTTCTATTGTTTATAAGCCACCTAATCTATGGTATTCTAAGATATCAGCCTGAGCTAAGATAGAAATTGGTATCAAGAAGTGGGGGGTACTGCTGTAATAAATAAATACTTTAAAATGTGGACATGGCTTTGGAACTGGATGATGGATAGAGGCTGGAAGAGTTTCGAGGTACCAGCTAGAAAAAGCCTGTGCTATGCTGAACAAACTGTCAAGGGCAAGGATGAGAGCTTGAAAAGAAGAGTGCTACAGAGATTACCTCAATCTCTTAGAGAGAAATAATCCTGAACTGCATGTTGGTAGAAGTATGGAAGGTAAAGACCATTCTGAAGAAGTCTCAGATGGAAATGAGAAATGTGTTATTGGAAACTGGAGGAAAGGTGATCCTGTTATAAGTGGCCAACAACTTGAATGATTATGTCCATGTTCTAGTGTTTTGTGGAAGGTAGGAGTTGCAGGAGAGGAAATTGGATATATGTAGCCAAAAAGATTTCTAAGCAAAGAATCAAAGGTGTGGTTTGGCTCCTCCTGATTACTTGTAGTAAAATGCAAGAAGTGAGAAATGCCTTAAAGACAGAATTGTTAAGCCAAAAAGAAGCATAACTTAAAAATGTGGAAAATTTTCAGCTTATCCATGTTGTAAAAATGAGACTGCTATGAGGGTGGCCAACTGACCTAAATAGTGAAGAGGTTAGTATGCGTCAGCCATTTCTACAGAACCTAGGAGATGTTCTCCAAGACAATGGAAGAATGATCCTAAGGCAATTCAGAGATCCCCAAAGGATGCCATTCCCACAACAGGCTCAGAGTGCAAGGTTGGTGTATATGTGTGGGGGAACAGAGCAGTATGAAAGAAGAGGCCACCAGCACTTGCGGGATTTCTGACACTAACTGCCTCGCACCTCTTCCCACCACAGGCTCTGCTCCCTGCACTCTGGCACCACGCTCCTTGGCCACCCAAAGGGTGGCTCTTACAGGACCCAGTGTATTGCAGGCTGGTAGTGACCACCTCTGTGGAAGGTGGCAAACTTCGGTGGCATCTGCAGAGAACTTTTTGCCAGCGCACAGGGTACACAGGCATGGGGAGCATGGCCTACCTCCACCTAGATTTCAAAGGATGGGATGCCTGGCAGAGCCTGGGGCGCAGGACCCCAACCCAAGAGAGGTTCACGAACCTAGGCAGAGAGCTGCTGTGGAGTTGTCTCTCTGAGCTGTGGGGGCAACATTGACGCGCAGTGGAGGACTATACAGCAGAAATAAATGAGCTGCAAGTACACCCGGCAACAAGGATTTGTCTCAGACATAATGTTGAGCTTTTGGGGGGCTGGCAATGGTCTTTTTTATTTTGTAATCTGCATACTGGTTAAAAGGATGTGTCGGTTTGTGCAAATCTGCCTAACTGTAAAAAAAGATTTTGAAAGCACCCACTGCAATGTATTGACAAGGGAAGAAGCTCCAAGTTCAGATCATGACATCTGCAGTTCTGAAGTCCTGGCTCAAGGTCATCATGTTGAGATACCTATTTGTCTAAATCAGAGACTGGCTAATGAGAGCCAGTAGGCACAATGCAGCCAGCCATCTCTTTTTGTAAATAAAATTTTATTGGAGCACAGTCACAACCATTTACTTATATATTACCTATGGCTGCCATCACCAGATATGAAAAGAGTTGAGGAGTTGCAACAGACATCGCATGGGTCACAAAACCATCTATTCTGATTGTTAAGAAGCTTCTAGTACTCTTATAACTTTCACCTCTTTATCCTTTTCACCCTCTGTCCTCCCTTCCTCTTACCTATGTATCCAGGCTTTTTCCAAATGCAGACAAGCTCTGTGATTCTCTGGATAAAGGACAATAGCACTATGCTCACTATTGCCCTGCCTCTGTCACAAATATAAGCTGTCTATTGGGACACAACTCAGGTGTTCCTGTGATGTGTGCCAGGAAATGAAACATTCAGATTGTTCATTTGGCTCATTCCTACATTGCTCCTGAAGATAAGACTGAACTTGACAACAATGGCAATTCAGGTCGCACAGAACACCTGCCTACACTCAAGCTATTTAAGCAGAAAGAGACTTATAAGTAAGTAGTGTTTGCGAAAGGACATCTAGACAAAATTGTTTTAATTACTAAGTTCAAATCTTCTCTAGTACATGCTCATAGATGGGTTCTGGGTTCCCACATCTTTGATTTTAGCTAAGAGAATATGGCACATGCCATATGTTTGGCAATTTTACTGAATGTGGTCACTCACATGGAAATATAAAACTTATTCCATTTAAATCAAGAAAATTGTCACTGACAGACACGTTTTTTGTTTTGTTTTGCTTTGTTTAAAGTATTATCACTCCCCCGTTTACAATCAGCTATCTTTTTAGCATTGTTTTTTCCTTAGAAGTGGAGATATCGAAGTGGAAGAAAACAACTTGGAGAGGGTTTGTCTGATAGCTAGAACTCTAAGTTTCAAGTGGAAAAGTTGGCTCTCTTTTCTGCATTCTTCAAAGGATTTGCTCCATGACCTTGAGTTTGCTTGGCCTATCTAATCTTCCATCTGTAAAAAATACATTTTTAAGTTCATGCTCACTCAACTTCTTCACCTGATCCAGAGAATGATAGTTTTCCATGAAGTTCTTTTAGATGCCTACGTGAAATAGGTGGTGGAATTTTAAAATTAACCCCCGTGATGAGGGCCAGTATGTTTCCACTGCCACTTCTTTGTGATAAGGAGTGAAGGTTTGTACCCAAACTTGGTCATAAGTTGCAGTGTCTCGTGATGCCACAGTCATTGTGTGACCTTCTGCATCTTTACCTAAGGGAGGAGAGGAGTCTGGGGAAAGAGAAAAATTTCCCTTAGGGAGTGAGAAATTATATAGAAACACAAAATGAAATACATTCTAAAATCACTTATTGCTTTTTTTTTTTGCTTATATTGATTGAATTTCCAATTAATCCACCAGAAATAATTTTAAACACATATAATATTCAAGGCACTATTGTGGGTACAGTCTTAGAAAGCCTCTCTCAGAGGTACAAAGGATTACCAAGTAAGAAACCACAAGTTCAAATCCTGTGTACACCTTTTACTGCATACGTTACCTTGGGGAACCTACTTGTTCTATCTGAGCCTCAATTTTCCGTCCAAATGCGGAGTTCTTCGTTACCCATCCATCTCTTGGCATTGCAGTGAACAGGAAATAAGGGTTTGAAGCACTCAGTAGAGTGCCTACAAAGAAGCCAATAGTCAACATTAGCCATGTGATGATTGTTATTTTAAAAAGTACTTCACAATTGAATCCACCTTTGTTAACAAAACATTTCCAAAGTGTTGGAATATTGAAAGATTACAGTGTGCCCTTTCAATGCTGGACTAGAACATTCTCCACAGGCCCACCTAATGAACTGAGGCTGACTCCCTTGCTCTGAATAAAGAGACTGTCTGCTCTTTTTGGGTGATCTTAATGTATTTCCACATACTAATGAAACTAAGAGTCAGCCTGCTTGCTATTATCACCATGCACCAGCAATTCAAAATTATTTCAGTGGTATAATACAGCTCCTGGGCTGCTTCCATCATCCCCACTGCCTTGGGCTACGGAAAGGTACTTTTGTTTGATTTGCTTTTTACTATTCATTTAATAGGTCCCAGACTACTGTTGTGTCTGGTAGAGATGCAAAGCACTTCTGACAGATGGCAAAGATAACCCCAAAGGTGATAGTTTGATAGCCCTGTAGGAGGACATTGAGCAGTTTCATATCTAACCTGGCAATCTCATCTGAATATTTTTCTCTTTAATGACGATAAATATGCAGTTTTTCCAGTGCTCCTTGAAACGCCTTTACGGTCTCATTGATCCCATCATTAATGAATTGGATAAAATCTTTGACAGAAGCCATGTTTTTAACTTTTTTTAAAAAGAGTCTGTAAAAGTCAGCATAGAAGCCAATGAGGGCAAATGAAATGAATGAGAAGAATTGGGTCCAAGAGTGCAGCTGTCCTTTCTTAGATTCCCCTTGCAGAGTTATTTGTTTTTAACCTATATTATTAACTTCCCTTCAGGAAGCAGAGCCCCGGAAAAGCTTTTCCACGTTAATTAAAAGAGGAATGTGAAAATGTAAACAACATTTGTGTCCTGCCTGGGAAAGCGTTGGTGGAAAGCCCTTGGGAATCACAACAGTAAGCGGCACCCAGTGATAGCAGCTCTGGAACTCAGTGGGTGTCCATGTGACTGGCCCACCATTCCCCAGAAAAAAGTAGGAAAGGTAACCAATTGGCTTTTCCAAAATGGCAATGGAATAATAAAGCAGACCAACTCAAGTTGACATGGTTGCCTCAAAGGCACATGTTGAAGTGACAGTTGCTTCCTAACATCCTGGAAAAGCTCAGATATCCAGCGAGTTCTAACAGCAATCCCAGGAGAAACCTTAGCCTCCGTGAAGAGGAGCATGCTTGCTCGTGAAATTTGTTGGCAATAAAATATATGAACAGCTGGGACTCTGGATATTGTTCCTCCATCAGCTATTTCATACAAAGGAATCTGTTCTTCCCACTCAGAAAGGGTGAAAGAGTTTCTCCTGTTTTTATTTAAAAAGTTGTAGTTAGTTCTACTAGGTCAGTCCATCTGCTTGTTTTCTGGCTTCTTCTCTAAAAAAATTCCTTCTCATGCACTTTGTGTTTTCAATCACCTAGCATGTATTTAAGTGGTTTTTCTCATTTAAAAGACGTTTTATTTTTTGAAGATGTTATGAGGCGTGTTTGTTTCTTCATCGCAGTGCTGCCATTCAGACTGCTCTTTGTACTGTGGTCCACTATTTTATGTGCCATTTTATATGTATCTGGCTTTGGCTCTGAAGTGTTGAGTCTATCAAGAAAATAGGCCCTGAGCAGGAGAAGACAGTATTGATCTAAATTGTTCAGATCTCAAAGTTTATAGAGGTTTTTTTTTTTTTTTTTTTTTTTTTCATTTTATTTTGGTTGGAAATATTAAGGTGACCAAGTGAGAACATAAATTAAATGAAAATCTTATTTTTTTAAAGTTTTTTTTTGCTAAAAACATGCAGTCATTCCATATCTTGATGACTCTTTAATAAAGCTGTTTTGCATTTATTAGCAGAATTGCAAGAGGATTATCCAGGCCTAGAGCGGTGCCTTTGTAATTGTTGGATACATTTTCTTAAATAGCAAAAACAAGCTAAATGGTCAATTTGCATATATTTCATTTTGCCTTAGTCTAAGCTTTTGTCTATCCCAAAATAAATTCAGAAAGTAGAGCTGAGAAATAGAGCAGGTCTAGGATTTTACTATTACAAGTTTGCAGGGCCTGATGGTACCACTTCTACCCTTTTACCCAAAAAAGGTTTCCTGATCAGGGTCCCCTAAGCCTGTGGCCAGTCCCCAGATCAGAGATGTATTCACTGGGAACTCACCACTTTCTGAGGTAGTGACAGGCTAAACAGTCTGTTTTCCCCTGTCTTTCTGTGGCTTCCCCTCCTCCACACAGCATGTTATTTGTTAGGAAAAAAACAAACATAAAGAACCTAAATGTACAGCGATTTCCTTAAATTGCTTTAATGCTGGTTATTTTGTAGTAGATTGCTTGAGAAAATCTCCCAGAAAAATTACTGCTTTCCTTTGGAAGTACTAACTCAGGCTTTTCTCTTGCATTTTCCAGAAAATTCTATCTTCAAAATGCTGAACACTCTTCTCTACATAAAAACTTTGGAGTCTATCTTACCTCCTCTGGCTTTCATGCTGTTTTTGACACTCAAATTACTTGTTTTACCTCAGGAAGACCTCTTCTTACTCCTTCAAATTGGATTTTTAAAGGGCATATGAATTGAAGAGGGGGAGCTTGTCTGTTTTCACCTTAAGCGCTGCCATGAGGCTAAAATCGATGGCCCCTCATAGACTGCTGGTCTGTTCATTTCTCTGCAATACCTGAAAGTTCTGACCCCATAACACAGATAATGAAAGTGTAAAATCAGCACCAAGTGGGTTGGTTCATTAGAATAGAATGCTTTGTTGTGTTTGCCTGGAACCCATAAAATTGCTGATCTGTCCCTTCCAGCTCTGAGGGACCCCTGCCCCTTACCCCTCTACCTCTTTGTGAGTGGCAGTCTTTATCTTTGACATATCTTCCATTCTCACAAGCCTAGGGCCTCTCAAGGAAGACCTGGCTTCTTCTCATTCTTCTCTGAGGCCTGGAAGGAGGAGCTGACCTTCTCCTTCTGTTGCATTACTTCTGCTTCTAGACTGTTCATCCAATATGGCAGTCATGACCCACATAGTGGCTACTGAGCACTTAAAATATAGCCAGTCACAACTGAGATGGGTAGTAAGTGGAAAATCCACACCAAATTCAAAAGACTTCATACAGAATAAGTAAATAAATACTTCAATAATTTTATATTAACTGTATGTGCAACCAACAATATTTGCATATACTGGGTTAAATAGAATGTGCTATTAAAATTAACCTCACCAGTTTCTTTTAATTTTTTTTTGTTGTTGTTAATGTGGCAAATTTAAAGTTCCAATTGTTGCTTGAATTTATGGCTTGCATTCTATCTGCCACCTTAGTTCAGTATTCCTCTGCCTTTGCAGGCAATACCACTTCATGTGATGGCCTCATTCCACATGTAATGGCTCACCAGATACTTTTGAGCTGTCCTCTGGGTTGCGATTATCATTTTTCTCTGTCCAGTGTCAAACTATCAAGACAATTTTAACATGTATCTAAATGAAGCCAATAAATATTAATTAGGTACTTATGGTTGTCGGGTACTTTGAGGCTCTGGATCTACATATTTTTAAAGGATAAGAAGTAGATTGTGTCTATGGCCATGCCATCCTGAACATGCTTGATCCCGTCTGATCTCAGAAGCTAAGCAGGGTCAGGCCTGGTTAATACTTGGGTGGGAGACCACCTAGGAAGACCGGGTGCTGCAGGCATAAAAAATAATAATAATAAAATAAAATAAACCAGGGATTATTAGCTGACAAGTTCTTTGCAAACTGTGAGGTCAACCAAGAGTTGTCTCGCCTAAAAAAATAAAATAAAATAAAAAATAAAAAAATGTAGGTGGCAAGGAACATAGTCTTTTGAAGGAGAATTGATTATAAACAATTATGATAAAATGAGAAAAGTTCTAGAATAGCTGTATGTACAAAGCACTACTGGAACCAACAGGAGTGCAATTAATTTACCTGTAATTATCAGAGGCAGCACAAGAGGAGGTCATGGTGAGAGAGTCTCTGGGAGGTGGAGGTGGAAAGTGCCTTTTACGACCAGATTTTAGAGCTACTTGAGGCCTCGGGAGGTAAGACTGGACAGGTGTGATGGGACCGAATGAGCACTCTGGCTGGGGCACTAGGGGATCAAGCGGCTTAGGTCCAGGCAATGGTGGGAGATGAGGTTGCAAGGATGTTGGGGTTTTGTGGGGTTACGGGAGATAAGGCAGTCCCGTCAACTACAGAGGCAGGAGAAGAGCATTTAGGTAGCGAAGCTGAAGCACAGCAGGATCCAGAGGCTGTTATAGCCCACACACTGCATGGGTCCCAACCCCGCTCACGTGTTTCTCTGTGCGTACCCACTGGATGCTGTCTAATGAAAGGAGCAGAGAACTTGCTAGCGAGTCACAGCTTCCATGTAGGTTTGCAAGTCTGCTCTTTGACAGGAGAGCTGCTTTGCCAGAAAAGTTTAGCAGAAACGATGATCTAGTTCACCTGCCTCCATGCTGGCTGGCATGCCAAAGCAACACACTGGCCATTCATTAAAAGTGAAAACTCATTCTCCAGTCAACACCTTACTTGTGAGTACCATCTGTTCACCTTCCATGACAGAGAATCCAGGGTCATCAGCACTTACAGAGCATATGTAATTTCTTTGCTCTTGAAACCTAAAGGCAAATTGTTAGAGGAACCCCTTCTGCTAAGGGGTGCTAAAGACCTTTGCCCACTGCACCCAGGACTGGACAGTAAGGAGCAGGAGGCTCCATCTCTGTGTACTCAGTTGGCCTTATTTGTCGCATGAGGATAGGGCACACATGGTTTGGGGTGGAGGGTGCTCAGAGAGAAGAAATGTCTTAGTCCAAAAACATCAACATTGGGGTTAAGTTTATTTCATAAGAAAACTAGGGCAGAATCTTGCTACCAAGCCAGTTTGGTTTTCAGCTTATGGGATTACATGGGGAATTAAAAAAAAAAAGACAAAGAGCCTCACCCCCTGGAGATTGGAATTTAATTGGCCTGAGCTCTTCTTTTTAAAGAGCTACCCAAGCAATTCCAATCTGCAGCCAGGGTTAAAAACCCCTGGGTTAGATTTTTAAAGTTCATCCTTGTATGTATGTATGTATGTATGTATGTATGTATGTATGTATGTATGTATTTTTTTGCAGTTGAATCGGCATTGATTTTCTGCCTAAAGTGAAAGGAGAGGAAATTGAGATTATTGACTTAAGGTTTGGGAAACCAAATGAACAAATACAAAGCAGCTAAGAAAGTGTGAGGCGTGTCCTGAGGAAAGAATTCAGGACTGTGGCCCTAACCTCGCTCAGGGCAGGCTTCTCATTTAACTTGGTGTGTTTACTGCTCAGCAGAAGCCACAGCGATTGCCATGAAAGGGCCAGAAAGAAACAGTAGCAGATCTATTTCTCCAGTTTTTTTTTTCTGGGAGATGTACAGGCTAGAAAGAGTGATGCTCCCACCTTTACAATATTAAAAAGCCAGACAAACTGTAAGTTCAAACTTTCCTTGACAGCTGAGGTCACAGGGCAAACAACTAACCCCAAATGGAAGGACAGACAGACCTGTGCAGGAAGAGATGGGACAGAAGCCCTTAATTACCTGAGGCCAATGCAGCGGGATGTGGGTAAGAATTCACTAGAATTTCTTTTAGTTCGTTTTTGTGAGTTATTTTTACTGAGGTCCCATGTATGTTTTGGGCCACGATTTGAAATTCATTTTGAGACAAGGCCCAACTCTGCCACTTTCAGGTTTCCCAAATGACAGCCAAGTAATGGGGTAGGAAAGGGGAGAATATCAAAAGAACCAGAACCTTCCATTGTATCAAGGTTCTGCAAGCCAGGAATGAAACTGGATGAGTTTGAACTGTTGGAGGAAGCCTCTGGTTTGGGTGCCAAGAGGGACAGCTGGAGGAAACCCAGCCAAGAGCACCCATGCTAATTGCTGCAAATGGTGTTTGTGCCAACAAGATGTCAGAAGTCCTAGAACTGAGCCAAACATATGGATCAGCAAGGTTTCTCTTTGCTAGCAATTTCTACCACTTGGTGGGTTTATTCTTTTGTAGACCTGAGCATATCCCTAGAGCTTTTCTTTCCTGACAGTGTTTCTATTCTAGCACCATCCCATGCGCAGCCTCACAGTTAATTTAACATAAGTTCCCTTATAATGATAATATCTGGGTGAATGCAGTCTCTTAAAAATTGCCAAACTTTGGGCAGCTCCTATAAATTTTTCTCTACATAAAAGTGATAGCACTGTAGGCCTGAGATAAAACTGGAATGTTATCAGAAGCTCTGAGATCTAAAAATAATTTATTGGGCTTTCTGAAATCTTTAATATAAAGCCCACAAATGTATAGCATTCCTCTTTCCTAGGGATTTTGGGATAATGTAAAAGAATTTAATGACCGAAAAGGTATTATTCATCTTCCAGGAAACCTAATAACTTATTCTTCTGAATAAAAGGCCAATAGGAGTCAGGCTAACTTGAGAAGAAAAAGTAATTCTTCATCTATTTTATAAGTTTCTTCTTTAGTATATATTGTTCTTCATAGCTTTCAGGATTCCTGGGTCTCTCTGTGACCCATACCAACTGGAAAGATGCCCAACTCAGTCCTTCCTCTCAGAATTTGTGTGGACAAATTTTATTTACTGTAAATCTTTTACTGTCACAACTACCCTTTTCTACCACATAGCTTTGCCCAGACCAGGAACTCAGGGAGAGATGTAGCCCTTGAATTAAGAAATGTTTTTTTCTTGCTTATCAACATAAAATAAACTTTCTAGTATTTCCAGTAATTTGACAGTAATTTATGGCTCTCATTTCCCAAACTCCCTTTTACTGGTGAATTCTTGGTTATTTCTTTGAATCCTTCAATTTCACTCATATTCCTTTCAGGCTAATTTTATCATCCAGAGAGGAATCAAACCCATTTTCCAAATACTTGCAGTCGTGAGTCTTTTAAATTCTGTCCTCGAACTGAAATATTAGCTAGCAGTCCCATAGATTATTCCTGGTCCCACCAACCTTGTTTTGAATCTGCCCGAATCTTACATCTTAAATCTCTAAACTGGACAATTGTAAGCCTGATTCTGTTTCACGTTGTCGTCTTCACAAAAACTGCCCAACATATAGACTCATATTTAATTCTAGAGTTCTCTTGGACCTGGCCAACTTTTTCCTACCATTAATTAAACCAGGTCCACACTGATGTTCTGAGCTGGCATTGAACTCCAGCTGGCCCTTTGCATCTATTCTCATCTTATCTTCAGTACTGATGCTTGGCCATGACTGAGCTGGTACATAAACCAGCCTCGGTTGAAAGGGTTTGGAATAAATTCACCACACATTTTCCTAGCAGTTGTCTTACCGTTTTGGTTGAAGGAGACGATCTTTGTGAATGGAAAGCATCTGACGCACATGTGCTATCACCAAAGATAAGCATGACATATGATTTCTTTCACTTGAACATTTCATGTGGGTTTTCTAAGTCCTTAAATATCACCTCATATCCCAGGAGAATAAATGTATCTACACATACAGAAAGAGAGACACACTCACACATACACACAGACACAAACACACACATAATCACACTCACACAAGTTGCAGAAGAGTATCTTTGCATGGGAAAGGGATTAATTACATTAGTGAGATGCTAAACTGAGTATTGGTGTCCATTTGCTCATTCTTGCTAGGATTAGACTGAAAGCTGTTTATTTGCTGCTAGTCCCACAGGGGTACATCTTGGCTTTACTTTTGAAATAGATTCTTGGCACAGTTTCATTGTTAGGAATACAGGATGCAAGACAAAAAAAAAATGCCCTTAAGGAGTATACAAGAGTTATGATCCTCAGATCTTTATCTATCTTGATATTTTGAAAACTTGCTTTAAGAGAAATAACATAGGATGAGAGTAGAAGGACAAGAAGGAAGGGGAAGCTGAGAGAACAGCCAGGAAGTGGGACTAGCAGCTGTTCTATTTTCTGAGCAGGGGTTATAAAACTAGACAAGTTACAAATGCATATGCATATACAATAACACACCCCTGCAGGGTGGTGTCATGATCAGTCCTTAGTACTTGTGTATAAAGGACGATTAAAAGTAGTTCATGAAAAGTTCATAAAGATAAATAAAGTTAATATACTTAATCTCTAACACAAGCTTTTTCTGTTACAACATGTAAAGCGCATGCCAAGGTTCAATTCATTCTCCAACTCAATTGACTTCCACTAAACTAACAAACCAAACACGAATTTCTTTTTATTTCTGATATTCAACATTAGATTAAAGAGTCCTTAGTGATGATAACAGCTCCGAGTTAAAGGCCTGAGTAACATACCTGCCTAAATTCATCCTTATGCAGAAGTCTTTATTTATGCCTCTTTCTTGTCTTTTTCTCCAAACCCAACCATTGTATATCTGTTTATACTTCAGTTTTTAAAATCAGAGGAAAGGAAATAGTCATCTTAGACATTTGTTTTTTCAATATAGACTTTATAAATGTGTACATTCTTTCATGTTTGCTTGCTTTTCCCCATGGGCTTGTTGCTGTGTAAATTATGTGTAAAAAATTTGCCTTCATATGGAGAACTACTAATTCTTTTTCATGACCCAATGGATAAAATGCTTGGACCACACCAAAATCAGTCCAATCATTTAATAAATTATTGAGTCCATGATATATCCTATATACCATTCTGGGCACTGGGAAAAATGCAGCAAATAAAACAGACAGAAATCTCATGAAGCTTTCACTCTACTGGTCATACAGGGAAAAAATGAAAGAAGGGAAACTAGTAGGGAATGCCAGGGGTTATGGTGATAGTACAGTTCTATTGAGATTGGTTCACAGAGGTGATGTTTGCAGAGATGCTCGAACAAAGAAGTGATTGAGGAGGAAAAGGGACCCAAGTAGCTGTCAGGGGTAGAGCATTTCTAGAAGACAAGGTAGCAATTATGAAGGCCATGGAGTGAAAGCCTGCCTGGTGCAATGGCAGAGCCACATAGAGGCCAGGGTGGCTGCAGGGAGTAAGGGAGAAGGCAAAGCATATTTT
The DNA here is from genome assembly GCA_030015415.1 of Cynopterus sphinx. Classification (NCBI taxonomy): domain Eukaryota; kingdom Metazoa; phylum Chordata; class Mammalia; order Chiroptera; family Pteropodidae; genus Cynopterus; species Cynopterus sphinx. The sequence goes on from CM057388.1 coordinate 4,927,060, forward strand.
GAACTAATAATTTAAAATAAAAAACCAGTGTTCTTTTCCAACCTTATTCTTACCATGATTATGTCTTTTTTTCTTCCTTCTCCATCTAGACAAGATATGTGATTTGAGTTGCCAGGTGTATTATCACTGGAAATGATAAAAATAATAAGTCCATGTTATCTCATCTAATTTCAATTATTATACTCATTAATATCATAATCATGATAATCACCATCATGACTACAAATAACACAGTGGCTCCACAGTTTGCATTATCTCATTTGACTCAATGATGATACCTGGGTCAGCATTATTTTACCATTTCTCAGGTTGGAAAATTTTGGGGGTGCATTACATAACTTGTCTAAAATTGTTCAGCTATCAAATGCTGATGAGGTATGGACTAGAATATTATTTTTGCTAAATAACACACTTCAATGCCAAAAGCATCCTGTATACCTACCCAAAAGATCTCTACTCTCTATAATTTATCCTTTTAAGAGAAAAGATCTATATCTAGAAAAGATTGGTTTACTTAAAAAAGAAAAAGTAAATTAAACAATATTTATTACAATGCTATATGTCATAGTAAAAAATGAGAAACAACTTGAAAGCCCAATAATAAGAAATAGATAAGTATGGTAGGCAGAATAATGGCTGCCCAAAGATGGCAAAGGCAGACACTAAGGTTGTACATGGAATTAAGATTGCTAATCAGAAAGATTATTGGGTGGGCCCGCTGTAATCACCAGGGTCCTTAAAAGTAGGAAAGGCACAGAGAGATGCAATGTTGCTGACTGTGAAGATGGGCGAAGGAAAAACCAGCTGATTAACACAGATAGCCTCCAGAAGCCACATAGGAAACATTCCTGCCTGGAGCCTGCAGGAGGAATGCAGAATGTTCCAGCCCACAGAGACCCATGTTGGACTTCTGACCTCCAGAACTGTCAGATAAGAAACCTGTGTTGTTACAGCAGCAATAGAAAACTAATGTAGTAAGTCAACATGGACTACGTACTTGATGGTCTCTAATGCAAATGTTTAAGCGACACGTGAGAGTTCTGTATGATAACTTAGAAAATATTTAGGACCACCATTGAAAAAGCAATATATAGATACATATGTATGGGTTGCTTAAAACTGTGCTTAGACAACAAAGAAACAAAACCTTTAGTTCAGTAGATATAAAATCTGGGCAAAAATTCACACACACACAAAAATGTGAATGATAAGTAATGTGAGCGGTGGAATGATGCTGATTCATTTTCCTTTTCTTTCAACTCTTGAATTTTCCAAATTTCCTTAAATGAATCTGTACAGAGGAAATACTAAAATTGTTTTAAATTGCCTTATGGAAATAAAAACCACATTAGAGAGTTGTAATAATATATATTGCCCAGACAGGACACCCTGAATCATTACATCTGTGGTGAAATAGCTGTATTGTTTCCTTTTTTATCTAAGTAGCCATATGGAGAAAGTAATTATTTTAGCAGGTGGTACCAGAATTCCTATGTAGGGAGAGACCTGCCTTAATTGAGAAGTTGAAAAGAAGCTTTATGATAGTTTACTGCAAACAAGGAAGTACTCAGACCTGAATGTTGATCAGGTGCTCAGATTTCCTGTCAGAGACAGAGAGAAAAGAACCAGAGGACTGAGGCTACTTGGGGGCTGGAGTCGAAGTCAGTAGAAGATGGGGTTAGAAGAAGATATTTGAAGGAAAACACAAACCTACAGCATGTTTTCCAGGGATTTCAGCATATTGTAGATTGTGTTATTACCAGTCTTCAGCAAAACTGTAACTTATCCACATTTGATTGGATTTCGTGGGGAAACCAATAAAGGGGGCAAGATCTATGTCAAGGCTGACTCAGAGCTGAAACTGGGACAGGCTATGTAGAGGAAAAAGAGAGCTGAGATCTGAATCACATGTCCCTTCTATATATGGTCAGCATCCATTGCTGCCATGCCTATCATGTGCCTTCAACTGTGCTCAGTCACCAGCACCACTAAGCTGGTTGTTTACTGCCCTGCTCACCACCTCCCCTTCCCAGGGTACTTGAGGGCCCTAACGTACTGCCTGGTGCATTGCAAAATAGCAAGTGTTTGCAGAGTTATTTCACTGCCTTGAGTTGCATTTCATATTCAAGAGGACCTCAGAAGCCAGCCTTTGGATTACCTGGAATTCATGCCAGCTTGTTACAAGGCAACTACTGAACTGATCCCCTGAGAATCTGTGAAGGATCTTCACCACAGATGATCCCCAGGGAGTGAGCAGCTTCTCATTCTCCAGTGCACGATGGTTCCAGAGCCAGGGGCCTGCAGTTATTCAAAGGAATCATGGCACTTGGGTTGTCCTCAAAGGCCCAGAAGATGCTGGGAGAAGGAGTTTGTTAGAGAATCCACTGGGGATTCTATATCCTCCAGGGTGCTCTTTAGAGCTGACCAAACTCAACTCTCCCCAGACATTACAGAAACAGCTCGGAATTCCTGAGATGCCCATGATTGAAAACAAGGAGTCTTCCCTAGAGATCTTTTGGGACAAATCCAGCTTTGTTCATCATGGTCTCACCAGAGTGCCAATAGCTCCATGGGGTTTTCTCTGGTCCTGTTTTGAGGGCTCAATGAACCAGAACTTCCTTGGGAATGAGATGATATCCCAGATGTCTAATATATACAGTGGGTGACAGTCTTGTCGCCAAAAATGTGGGGGAGTGGCAGTGGTGAGGTTAGTGTGTGCGTGTTCATGTGCATACATGTGTTTACTCTTGTGCCTGTTGGGCAAGCAGGAGTGAAACCAGGTTTCATGAGCATGAAACATCATCTTGGGGGCCTTTTAAAGAGAAAAGAACACTACATTACAAATTCAAAACTAGGTACAAAAATTCAGATATGTATTTAGAATGAGAAAAAAGATTATAACAAATTACAAATATAAAAAACTAGCAAATAGCAAAAGTATCACAAGATCTAGAAGAATGACCTATCTTAATTAACTTCTTGACATACCTCTATCATATTTTCTCCACAATTTTTAGCTGCATTTTCTTTGACCTTCAAATAACAATGATTTTTTAATGTTTTTCGTAATGGGATTGAAAGTCTTCTAGAGTTATTTTTTTTTCCAAATGAAGCAAGAATTTTAACTTTTAAATTTGATAAAGAAATTGTGATTTAATGATTTCAATAAAGCTAATACTTAGCCAGGAATACAAGAGACCTTAAAATAAAGTTATTTTTACACAACACAATGATAATAGCTTATTATGAAAACAAGAGTTCAAATAAAGTGTAAAAGAAGCCATTGGAAAGTTGTTTTAAAAGGCTTTACTCATTTGAATAACAACACTTCCCAGTGTGAATAAGATTAGCTTTTCTTTTTAATCCTCATTTAGAAACCTTTATAAAATGAATCTAGATTTATTAATCATTTCTGTATCTTTCATTAGTGGCCCTAAAAAATCTCAGTAAAAACTCCACTGACCTTAGTAGAGCCATTGCAAGAATAAAGACTGTAGATTCTTATAGGGAAAAAAATGAACCTGTGTTTTTGGTTCTTGATGAATTCTTACTGTTCTTTGTGCACACATGCGTGTGTGCATGTGTATGTTTCTCTTACACACAACCCAAGCAAATACTTCCTTTTCAAAATATTATGAACATCGTTGTCTCTGTTGGACCAGGGTAATTTTCACCATTCTAAAAATAATTTCAATTCTATGGCATCAGAGTGTTTTAGTTGCTACTGCACAAACAGTAAGATTTTTACATTAGATCCATTTTGAAATACTTCAAAAAGACTCAGAAATGATAAAAGCACGACAAATGGTTTGGAAATTAGGATAACTAAACCTGCTTAAAATCAACTGCTATAATAACAGTTATAAAAAGTTATAAAATCCTAGTGTTAATGGTGAACCTTAAAGTCTTGATAGAAACCTGTTGCTTCCTCTTTTCTTCTATATCTATCTGCCTTATTTCTTGCTGTCTTTTTTTTCTACATTACTGTCACATACCTATGACTGGTTTTAATCCAATGCTTAACCCCTTCTCTACCAGCTGTAGTCGAAAATCTTAAATCTAGAAGTGATAAGCTAGGTAGGCCCTAGGCTGAAAAGTATGCCTAAGGCAAGTTAATTTCTTCTTGTTTTCTTCCCAAGTCACCTTCTTTTGATTTAATATTTTTGTGCAACTGGATTAAAATTTCCTCTCTTGTATATTTATTGTGATAGATATAAGCAATTTTTTTATTATCACCTTCAGCCATGCAAAATTAACCTTCTCAATTTGATTCATGTTGCTTATAAATACCACAATGAAGACTAGTTACTGAGTTCTAACGATTGCACAATTCTTATAAAAAGCTTGGTGGTAAAAATTAATATTTATGGAGACACCTAAGGAAGGTGAAATCCATTGCTTACTATAGATATTCATGGACTCTAGGTTAAGGGCCTGTGTTGTAGCTGGAAGTGTTAATTATTGCAGTTATTGCAGTTATTGCTGCATTACAAATAATCCTCCAATTATCAAGAACTTATAGCAACAAACATCTATTTCTTTCATGCTGAAGTCTATGGGTCAGCTATAGCTTGCTTGGATTCATCTGAGCTTAGGAGGGCTTTGCTCCAGGCTCCAGGTTAGTTTTAGGTCTATTCCATGTGTTTCTTCATTCTCTGTGGACCAGCAGTTACACAAAGCATATTTTTCTCATGGTGAACACAGGAGCTTAAGAGGTCAAGCTCAAACACACATGTACCCTTAAAACTTTAAAGGTCTGATTAAATTTGCAAGCTTTCCACTGGCTGAGCCCAAAGTCAAGAGACAGGCATGCAGGCTCTACCTCCGCTATTGCAATGCTAGGTCACATGGCAGATGGAGAGAGAAAAGAATTAAAGACAATAATCCAATCTCCCATACTAACCATTTTTAATCTGTCTCTGACTTGATTTCCTCATTTGTAAAATAAAGCACAACAAAAAAACAAAAACTCTACCTCCTAGAGTTGTAAGGATTAAAGCACTTGGAATAGTGCCTGACACACACATTTTTAAAAAGCTCAATAAATAAAGTTAGCTATTGTTTTTGTCATGCCTCAATTATCCAATAAGAGGGAGAAGTTAAGTCTTATGAACAGACGTACCTTGAACCATTATGCAGCCATCAAAAACAGCTGCGAAAAGCTGTAATAATTTGGGGAAATGTTTCTGCTTTAAAAATAAGTGAAAAAAGCAGGATATCTAAAAATAAGTGGATAATGTGATCCCAACAATGTAAAAACTCTATATGAATTAAAGATGTAAAACTAATACACCAATCATTAAAGTGGCTGATGCTGGGTAGTGATTGTTTTCTTCCATTTTTTATATTTCCCAATTTTCTATAATAATGTATATTTTTCTCTATTAACAATAAGTTTGAAAAACATATAAAAACAAAAAGAGATCTAAGATTTGATGAGCATCTGATCCTCTCCATTAATCCTTTGTTTTGTGGTTGGGGCTAATTTTTAACCTCTATGCTTATTTTTTCATCTTCTGATTAGGAAGAAATACAATTAGCTTGATTATTCAGTTTTCCAAATATCCAGTTCCTTTCCTCTTACATCTGGCTTTGGATTATTTCAAAGATTAAATGAAGTCCTTTCCACAGGTGGAAAAATGCTAAGGCTTAGGGTGCTGTAAGCTTAAGAATGCAAGGAGATAACACTTCAGGTAATAACAATTTATCCAAAGACCTGGTAAGTACAAGGGAGATATCTATAGATATTAGTAGATTACTTTATCTTATTTTTCTGTTTTAGTTTTTTGTCTCTTTCTTGAGTTCCTATGACTAATGGTACTGACTATGAGCCTGACCTTTTAAGAAAAATGCTACACTAGTATAATATATTTAGAGAAACAATATTATTTGAATAGTTACCATAATATTATTCAGACATATTGTAATATTACCAGGACTCAAAGCCTTTGAATGATGCAAACTTTCTCAACATTATATTACTCATCGCATTTTGTGTAGGTAGATTGTGGGCATTTTTTAAACTCCTTTTGGTAAATGAAATTAGATTGCATTTTTCTATGTTCTTGGATTTCCAGAATTTCAGTATTTTCTGAAATCAAAAGTCTGTTTATGTTATAGCTTGAAAATATGTCCACAAATTGTTTGATACTGCTTTCTTTAAAAGATGGAACCTAATTTCTCTCCCCTTGAGTGTGGGCTGTATTTAGTGACTCACTTCTAACACTAGAACGTAACTAAAGTGATGATATGTGACTTCTAAGACTAAGTCATAAAAGGCATTATGGCTTCCTCCTTGCCCTCTTTCCTTCATCACTCATTCTCAGGAAAACAGCTGCCCTCTTGTGAGGACACTCATGCTGTCCTATGAAGGGCCCGTGTGAAGAACTGAGACCTCTTGTCAACACCCATGTGAATGTGCCATCTTGGAAGCAGACATGCCAGCCCCAGTCAAGTCTTTGGCTGACCACAGCCCTACTGATGGCCTAGCTACAGCTCACAAGAGATCCTGGGCCAGAACCACCCAGCTAAGCTCCTCCCAAATCCCTAACCCACAGAAACTGTGAGATGGTAAGTGCTCATTGCTTTGGCCACTAAGTTTTAGAATAATTTGTTATGCAGCAATAGATAAATCACACAGCTTATCATGGAACTTTATTGCTGGAAAACTGTCTTGAAACATTTTATATCTTGCCCATGTAGTGCTTACCATAATACGAGTTTGAATTAGATAGTAGGAATATAATGGCGAGGGGGAAAGAAAAACAGAATCTGCTGTCAGGGAGCTCACAATCAGATTCTACAAACATAAGGGGAGAATAGGAAACAAACATTTTTGATGTTTGGGAAGCTACTTAATATCAGTTATCCTTGATTTATGAAATAGAGAATAATATCTACTTTAAGCATTGTTATAAGTTGAGAAATAATCTTAAATAAAGTACCTCACACAGAGTTAGCCCTCATAAAAGCTTGCTATTATTATAAAGGTAAATTTTCACCAGCTTTTTGTTTTCAGACTTTAAGAGCCCCTGCATAACGCCAAAAATGTGTCATCATTACACATGTGTGGAAGACAGCATTTTCACTAAGAGTTTTGAAAATTTTGAGACTTTACTTGAAAAGGTCTCTACTGTCTTTCTCAAAACCTCTTAGGGAAATGATGGTTGCATCGTTTAGATTTGATTCAGTACCTACTATAAGCTGGTTGTGAATATATATTTTAATTGCTAATCATTTAGAATAACAAGCTAAATTCCCACACTGAAGTACCAACATACTAAATACCATCAGCCATTCTGTTGAAATATTTTTATGCTTGTCCATGTATGTGATATTTTATTTCAAAGCAATTCTCTTATCATTTAGATGAATAATTATCTATCATTACATTATTTAATTCAAAATTACATGGGCTTCCCCTTTACCTAATTATATGATTTGCTTCAACTCCATCTCATCCATTATGTTGATTTCTTAAACCATGGAGAATAGGGATACCTGACACCTATCCTTTTCATTTATCCTCTTCTCGAATATTGTGGAAATTATCAAAAGAAGAAGCTCAGAACCTAAAGTTTAGAAAGATGATCAGCAATTCTAAGAGACCAAATCTAGATAATAGATGTAGAGGGTGAAATAACTAGATGACTATGAACAAGACAGTTATTTCTCACCAGAGCAGCCAGTTTCCTCATATGCACAGTCACAACCCCTAGATTGCCTTGTTGTTATGGCAACCATCACCATATATCACACTAAAATCTAGTATTAAAATGTACTAGAAGGATGACGAAGCATACATTTTCATTTTTTTCCGAGTTCATTTGCCTCATGGTTTCATGCAGCAATTCAACATGAAACATTTATTTGAGCTTAACAAATCATAAATACCTATTCTCCCACTTTGAGATTTAGAACTACCTTCTGTGACTGAAATAGCAATTCACTGTCAAATAGGTTTCATACATTTCAAATAACTAGACTTCCTTTCAAAGAAAGATGGGGGAGGGATTGTCCTTGGTGGTCTTCTACTGGGTTAATCTACATTACTCCACTCCCTGCTATAAGCAGAATTCGCCTTCAGATTCCAAACTGCTATGGGAAAGTGGGGAGATTTCCAGTGAGGTGTGACATTTTTCTTCTATTCCACAAAGAATAGATAAGTGTTGAAATACATGCATTGCTCTGTTTAATTCATAAGGTAAAGTCAAGGGCTTATAGACTCGAAGACTGGTTGCTCCTCCTGGCTCTCATAGCAGTTACTGTTCTCATGATCAGAATTGCTGGTATTCAGACAATGGGAATAAGGCTAAGGTGATAGTTAAATACTGAGCACTAAAACTGATTTAAAAAAAATTTTCAATAATCTAATTTTCGACCTACTAAGAATGCCTCTTGGAGAAAAAAATTTGCACTAAGTGTTCATATCAAGAGAAAGACCCACATTTGTTTATCTGATACATTTAATTTACAATGTTATTCTTATATCTATAGAAAAAAGGTTATGTAACTAGAAATATCAGAAGTAGGACACAGAAAATTCCTGTCATTGAGTCAATTGCTGACCTGGTGTGAATTTTTGCAGACATTTCTTAGATGCAAACATAACAGTTTTTTTTCAGTATTAATATTATTATTGTACTCGTTGCCAAGACTAGAATATATTATTAAGTGATTATTAAAAACTCAAAGATTTGGAGTTTTAAATATGCTTTTTTTAATGATGAAGAGAATTCACTGGTTGCAACATCCTTGCCTTATTATTATTTTTTGTGTGTGTGAAAATACCATTCTAATAAACCGGAGAATCTTATTAGATTATGACTTGTGAGGAAGAAAAAATTTTCTTTTAATAACTAAACAGTTCATGAATCAAATTTATGAACTTTGAAAATGGAAATAAAAATAAAGATTAAATGAATTAAAATGTCCTTGAGCCAGAAAGTCAGATAGGATGGAGAGGCAAATGTCATCTGACTTATTCAGCCTCAATTCAAATACTGTAAGTGAATCCCAGTGACTCATTGGCCTTGTTAAGAAATATTTTAAACTAGAGACCACACAGAGCTGAACTAGGCTACAGTGAATCCCAGTCGGTCTGCTCTCTAGTAATTTGCTGACCTAGTGAATTTGTGGAATGGATCTGCAATATAGTTAGAGAAAACTTCCCAGTGACTAGACAACTAGCATCTGACTTTCCTCCTGAGGAGTCACGTCAATTAAACTCCTGATTAAATAGGTTCTGCATTCCTACTCCGTCTATTAAACCAGGGACTGTCCTCTTGGTACCAGGGCAGCCAACCGTGATGCAAATCCCAGGGGATCAAGGCCCACTCTGGACCTCGATGTATATTAGAACATTTTTCTCAGAACCAAAAAGTTCTATGGGACAAGGCTGTTCTGGGTACAGAACAAGTGATACAAATTAATCTAGATTAACGGGATGATTTAAGAAACAGTTTTTGAAAACACATACAAGCTTTGAATGCTTTGAATTTTAAGACTTCTTAGAAATGACACATAAACATGTTTCAGTGTCTGAGGAAAAATAAATAAGGAAATAAAGGCCACATCTACTAACAATAAGAACTTATAGAATATTATCCAAAAATTTAAAAAGTATTTCATAAAACTATGACTCGTCCCCATACCAGACACTGCTAGATATGGATTAAAAAATAAAGAGACATATCTACACCTGAAACTAATACCATATTATATGTCAGCTGTATTTTAATAAAAATCTTAAAAAAAAAACCCTTCCCCAAAAAGAGATGTTCATCCTAGCCTCAAGATGTGGCCTAAGGAAGTTCAGTGAGAACATAGATACAAATGAACTACAAGAGCAAGAGCAATCAATACCAGGTAGGAAACCCACCTTTAAGTGGGCAGGTTCTCTGGAAAACCTCTCAGAACCCCCTCAGCAGTGAGGCCTTCACTCCCAGCTGTTGGGAGGGTTACCTGCTAACTGGTCACAGCTGACACCCACCCCAGGGGGCTGGCATATGGATCAGCCATGTTTTCACATAGAAAATCTACACCACTATCAAATGAAGGATTGCTCCTCTTCCCTGTGGCCCCCTAGGATAATCAATAGACACAAGCCAGTGGGCAGCCATGAGAGTAAAGGGAAAATTCAAGGTAAGAAGTGATTCGTTCAAAAGAAGGAGGTCCTAGTCAAAGCAGGTTTTTATTATTTGACATCTCTGGTTTTGCAAAGTTTTGGGTTTGAGTCTTCAAAGGAAACAGAGTATTGAGAGAAGAATTTTCAGAAGGAAAATCCAGTGTTGTCTGGAAAAAGATGAGTGGCTCAGCTGGGATGGGTAGAACGAGACACTCTTGTCCCTGTGATGAAAAATGGTCTTTCTTGTGGAAAACACCACACTGATTCTAGTGACTTTGAGTTCCCCTGCGGTGAGGAGGAGTCAGACCAGGTCTCACCGAACCAAGTGTGTTTGTCAGCAGACTTGGGAAATCACGGTGCAAATGACATACTGCAATTCTGTTATTCCTTTGTATCCATGTGGGTAATGAACCTGAACTTGGAACTCAAGGAAACTGCACGTTCTTTGGGGCCCAGGTATTATTTCATTAGAGTAAACTGGCCGTTTGGAGGTGCTGTTCCATGGAGAAGATGGACTGATAAGCTCCCTCCCAGGGAACCAGGAGAAATCTCTCCCTTTTCTGACAGCAGTGCTGAACCCAACAGGAGAATTTTCTGTTTGAGGCTATACCCATCTTGTCTCTCAGGGTTTCTCTCTAGCCTTGCTTATCCTAGGATTCTTAATTGAATTCAAAGCTTTCTGGTTTGAGCCAGTTCTGCCATTAAATTCTGTTGCTTTCTCCACACCCAGCTGTGTGTGAAGTCTAAAACCCAAGACAACATGGAAGTCATCAGGCTGGCGGGAAGGTCACCCAACTCCCTGCTGCTCGGAGTGGGGACCCTAGACAAGCAGCACCGGTAGCATCTGGGAGAGTGTGGCAAATGCACAATTTCATGCCATTTCTTTGTGGAATCAGAATCTGCATTTCAACAGGATCCTCAGGCGTTTTGGGCCACACAGCAAAATCTGAGAAGCAGTTATCTAAGTCTGTGCTTCTCAAAGTGGAACCTGCAGCAGAATCACCCAAGTGGCTGAGCTGTTAGACTACAGATTGCAGGGGGTACCCCCAGAGTTTCTGACTGAGTAGGTCCCAGATGGGGCCCAAGAATTTGCATTTCTAAAACTTTCCGAAGTGATGCTGATGCTGCTAAGCTGGGGACCGCACTCTGAGAAGCACTGCTTTAATTCATTCTCCTCCTTTACCAGAGGACCAGATACCCCTGAGTTCAGATTTCAGCCTTAACACTCGCGGGCTGTGTGACATCGGCTATGCCATTGACCTCTCTGAGCTCAAGTTCCTTTCCACTTTGCGTGGAGTAATACCCACTTCGTCAGACTTTACGAGAATTTAAAGAGATTTTTAAAAGCCAGGCACCTCCCCCTTGCATGGCTACAGAATGGGCTCTTCATATTTTGCTTTGCAGACCAGCAGCATCTGGATCCCCTGGGAGCGGAGAGAAATGCAGCCCCCGCCCCCGCTCAGATCTGCGTTGTCAGAACCTTCATTTGCACAAAACCCTCGGTAAGAGTAATGCATTGTCAAGTCTCTTAGGACTCGGTCCCAGTTCTCCCGTTCCAGCTGATGATACTGCATCTCGGGGGGATGGGCATTTCCAGCCGCAGATCAGGCAGGCATCGGAAGCTTGAACTCCTGAATCTTTCTGAAGTGTTCCCACTCTCTCAAATTCCAGCCACACACTGACAGTGTGAGTCCCCATTACAGGCCCAGACACTCTCCATGGCCCACCTCAGGTTTGCAGAGGCTCAGGAGGCACCAAATGGGTAAAACATGTGTTCACTGTGAACTTGTCTCCAAAGGCAGAGTTCACCTGGAAACAGATGGAGCCTGAGAGGAGAGAATGCTTTCTATACCTCAAGATTTTCTTATTTGACTTTTTGATTGCTTTTGTGGGGGATAGTCATATTGAGGTTCTATTTGAATCCTTGTGGGCAGGAGAGAGGTAGGAAGAAGGGATGGAAGTGAAGGCCACACAGGGTATAAAGATTCTGACGGGAGAAAAAGGAGACTCCAGGCTGCCAAAAAGAGGGACTTGCTCCTGGGGATAACTGGTTTTTGTGAGAACAAACGGTGCAGCTGAGTTCCCAGCACAGAAGTCAGCCCACTCAATGTTCTGGTGTGTGATTCTTTGGGAACAAAGTACTGTTTGGGAGTCATTACTATTTGGAGCTATTTTATCATATGAACCAAATAAAAATGAATCCTTCCTGAACATTCCAATGAACAAAACAATACAGGAGTGACTTTAGCAGAATTGAGAAGGCAGCATTGCTTTTTTGTATATTTATGAATAATGACTTCTGAAAAATAATCCAACAGGAGATATAGAATGACCAGATTTATTCAATAATGAATAAAAGGCTGGAAACTCTGTCAGCCCCTGTGAAGTGGCCCAGAAGTTTCAGGCTGGTTTTGTCATTGAAATTGCTCTTAAAATATGATTGAAGGAGTTTGCTTTCATTTCATTAGACATCACAGACCAGGGCTACTTTTTCTTTCCTTGAAGCTGAAGAAAACTAGATACATGTAAACAAGTCATCATCCCAAATACACGGCTGTGAGATTTTTGCTACCCATTACAGTGGAAATCAATGCAATGATATTCATTTCATAGCTGGAAGAAGTTCAGGGATGTGAAGTAATTTATCCAAGATCCTAACTAGTCCAGGTTGCTGATAAGCTGGAAATTTAGATCCCTAGTCTGCAGCATCTTGTATAAAACATAGACATAAAAATGGTAAGTTCCAAGTAAGAGCTGGTTTTTATAGTTGGAGTCTTGATTTCCTTACTTAGCTGTATTTTTTTCCTCTCTGGCCCTTAAGCACTGACATCTGCTGGATATAGTGCTGGGGTTATGTCCACAAACACAGAACCAACTCTGGGGGAAATATGTGTCAGTTAGGCCTTAACCAAAAGGTGCCTTTTGACAATTTGGCCTCCAGTTCAAGCCTGAGCAGAGACCCTTTGTCTAATTCCACAACTCAACTCATTGATGAATAAGGACTCTCAGAAACTTGCCTCCTACCTTTTCAACAGTTATTGCCTCCAAGGAGGAGAGGGTGTTTTTGGCTGGGAAGGAAGGGGCAAAAGAGAACTTTCTGGAGTGAAAGTAATGATCCATTTTCATAGGCGTTTGGGGTAGGTGTTAAGCTATGCATTTGTCAAAACCCATGGAATGGTACATTGAAGATTTGTGTTTCATTATATGTTAATCTTACCTAAAATAAAACCCCATATAATAAAACAAACTCCCTTAGAAAATATTTGGGACAGTAATAGGGTTAAGAGCTAAAAGTGTTAGGTTGCATTTTTATCATTTCTGTCAGCATTTCCACCAACCATAAAAGACAAATGTGTTTGACCACTTCTCTAGAGTGAGGAGAGTAGAAGTTCTCAAAAGTTAAAACATGTATCTAAAGTCAAGGGTGTCTGTTCTGGGGCAACTGTCTTTATGCTACAAAACCAGATCTTTGCCCCTGAACTTACTAAGCTTCCTTTAGCAGTCAATCCTTAATTAAAAATAGTCTCTCTGGTCATCAGTGTGTGTGGAGGGTGGGTGGCTGAAGACTTGCAGGAGCTCTGTCAGAAAGTCCTTGGAGACACCCCAGGCAGAGTCTTGGGAATTGGGCATCTTGTGTCCTGTGATGTCCTCCCCTAAGTAGATGTGGAAATGGGTCTGAAAACTGTCAAGGAGAAAGAAGAGTCCCAGCTTTAGGATAAAATATATTACATTATCTGTTCATGAAAATTATAAAAGAATGTGGGTAAAGAATAAATTTTATTAAAATTGTATTATTTGGGGGGTCAAATCTGTGGTGACAGAAAGAAATCTAACTATGGGAGGTGAACACATGGTGTAAACATACATGCCTTTCTGTTAAAATGTACAGCTGAAACTTATTAACCAATGTCACCATACAAAACTAATTAATTTTAAAAAATTGTATTATTTGGGAGTTTTTACCCTTCTCTTCCCATTTTGAATATCATTGTTTCCCCAATTTACCAATGTGGTTTGCTTCTTTTATTCATAAAATATTTCAAACAGAAAATATGAAGAAGAATATAACAAAGAACAGTACATCCATGATCCAATCTTGTCAGATTCTTCTTTTTCAAGATTGAAAAAGTATTTTAATTTGTGATTAGTAGTTAAGTTATTAGTAACTGAATAGTTCAAATGAATCAGAGTTGTCCTTGTATTGACATTTACCCGTTTGACTTTTTTCTCACCTTTATGTTATGCATACTTGGAAACTGGCATTTGACATCATATGGGTAATAAAATTCTACTCACATTTTTTAAAACAGGTGCATATATCTGTACGAGTGGCTGCTCTTCACTTTTATAATTTATAATTTATACTATTTTTCCATAGTGGCTGTACTAATTTACATTCCCATCAACAGTGCACAAGGGTTCCCTTTTCTCCACACCCTTGCCAATGCTTGTTCTCTTGTCTTTTTGATAATAGCCATTCTAACAATTGTGAGATGATATCTCAGTTGTGGGTTTGACTTGCATTTTCCCAATGATGAGTGATGATGAGCATCTTCTCATGTATGTATTGGTTGTTAATGTGTCTTATTGTGAAAAATGTTCATTCAGGCCCTCTGTTCATTTTACAATCAGATTTTTTTTTTGCTCTCCAATTGCATGAGTTCCTTACATATTTTGAATTTAACCCCTTTGTAAAACTATTAGCAACTTCAAAAATTTAAAACAGAAATTTTTATACTATAAATTAGTAGTTCTCAAACATTTTGGTCTTGGGAGACATGTAGAGTCTTAGGAATCATTGAAGTCTATGGCCATGCCACCCTTAACTAGCCTGATCTCGTCTGATCTTGTAAGCTAAGCAGGATCGAGCCTGGTTAGTACTTGGATGAAAGACCACCTAGGAAGACCAGGTGTTGTAGGTGTAAAAAATAAGGGATTGAAAGCTGACAAGGTCCTTGCAATCTGTAAAGTCAACCAAGGGTTGCCTTGCTTAAAAAAGAAAAAAAAAATCATTGAAGACTTCAAAGAGCTTGTGTTTACATGGATTTAATCAACCAATGTTTACTATATTAAAAATGAGCACTAAGAGAAATTTTAAACATTAATTTATTTAAAATAACAATAATAAACCCAATACATGTTAACACAACACACTTTTATAAAAATAACTATTTTCTAAAATAAAAAAATAAATTATTGAGAAGAATGGCATTGGCATACATTTTTCACAATTTCTTTAATGTGTGCCTTAATAGAAGCAGCTGGATTCTCATTTTTGCTTCTGTACTTACCGTATTGTGGATCATTGTTTTGGTTGAAAAATATGGATAAGTCCCAGCTTTATACAGATACATAATTGAAAATGGGAGGAATAATTAATAGATTTTTCAGATAATTGTGGGTATTCTTCTTTGGTACTGTGCCAAATTGAGACAAGTGGTAGTTTCTTAAAGGAAAGGCATCGTGAGATTTGAAATCATAATAATGAAATTTTCATACTCTGTTACATTGAAATTCATTGATTTATTTAATATTTTGAATGGATATTTTACCCATACATGACTTTTTAACATCATATGTTGGTCATTTGGGAAATCTTTGTTCATTGAGTTATGCAGATACTCCTTACACACACACACACACATGCATGCACACACACACAAGCCACACTCATTAATAATGCCACTGATCTCATTAGAGGCCTCTTTTAAGGTTTATAAAGCTGTCAAGCCAGTGGGGGCAGATCCAAGTTTTCTAAAATTTTAATGATCACTTCGAAACTCAAATTTTACAGACAGCAAATAGTTCCAATTTTTTTTCTATAAAGTGACAGGCTCATTTTGTTCATTTTTGAGAAACTGTCTGCCTAATCCCCAAGTCTAAAAATCAGTGGTCGTCAGTTTCCTTTTCAAGTTAAAAATGCTATTATACAAAAGCAGTAGCTAGTTTAGCTAGCAATTCAAATATTGGTACTTCACACAGTTATTGAGGGCTTTTCCTTAAGACATGATATGAACATTGGTGTGCAGCAAAAATGATTTAGACTTCTCATTTTGTCACTCAAAATTTAAGATGTGTGCTCAAGGTTGAAATGCAATTTAAGTAATAATTTTCATTGACATTTGTTTTTCCTACAAGTACATAGTGGTGAAGCACACAGTCACCACTAGTTCAGTTTGGTGCCTCTACTTTGATTCATGCTTAGATAGTGGCCATCTCTATGCAGAGACCCCATGGGCTTGCCTTACTGACTGCATT
Organism: Cynopterus sphinx; assembly: GCA_030015415.1. Lineage (NCBI taxonomy): Eukaryota > Metazoa > Chordata > Mammalia > Chiroptera > Pteropodidae > Cynopterus > Cynopterus sphinx. The sequence goes on from CM057388.1 coordinate 4,943,444, forward strand.
TACAGCATCTTGTTTTGTATTAAAAAGACAGTAACATGGGGTTTTTTAAACATTAAACCTGAAGCACTATTCTTTGTGTTTTATATTTTTAGCCTCTTTCCTAGCAGCTCTGGGTCAGCTTTTTCTACCTTGTTAACTACAGCAGTGATTCTCAAAGGTTGGAGTAAGGAAGAGGGCATGGGCATGAGTCATTGTGACTTCCAGAGGACATCTGGCAATGTCTGGAGACAATTTGGTTGTCACAACTTGGGGGTGTTAATGGCATCTAGTCGACAGAGGCCAGGGATATGGTTAAGCATCCTGCAATGCATAGCACAGTCCCTATAACATAGAATTATCTGGCCCCAAATGTCAACAGTGCTAAGGCTGACAAATCTAGGATTCCACAGTATAATTGATATTATATAATTGAAAATGCCAATAATTACTTCTGGTGGGCATTCTCATGCAGACAGTTCCTATTCTCTTGATCTCTGTGGCTTATGATGCCAAATGCTGAAACAGCCCCAAAGAGAGGGTTTGGAACTCTATAGAGAAATCAAGAACTTCAACCTTATAACTTATTGATCCTACAAAGGCTATATCCCATAGGGCCTGTGGTGTTGACCTTTCCATGTCTAGCACCATAGCATAAACATGCTGGTGTGCCTTGCAGAGATAAGCAGGTAAAGAATTGGAATGTATGAGAACAACATGATCTATAGAGAAAAGAAATAGCACCTCATTTTTATCTTTTTCTTTATCATTTCAAATTATTCTGACTAATAATTGTATTGTCAGTGACCTCATAATAAATCCAGTTTTATTTACTGATTTTTATTGACCCATTTATAGATTTTTTTTTATATTGCAAGGGAGACACTGGCTATATGGATCAGTTTCATTTTCTTTAATAATGTTCTAATATTGGTTAAGCAAATGCTTTTAAAATAGGCATGCTCTTGAATGAAAATTAGATCCTCCATTTAAAAAATCTGTCCCAGTTTTTCTTGGAGAACAAACACATGTTTCATAAAACAGCAGCCACTTCTTAAATATTTTTCTTATTATCCCACAGAGAGACACCATGTTCAAAATACCCTTAACTGTGCTTTCTCATGTCACCCTAGAAAACACCTTAGGAAAAACCTTCAGTAATAATTTACTTGCTGAAAAGTTTATTCCCCCAAAAAATTATGCTTGGCCTCTTCCTAGAAGCAGGAAAATGTCACAATTAAAAGATATCGTGTTGAACATTGTTTGACAATTTGGTAGTGTCTTGGAGGAAGGGTTCATTATAGTTCTTATACGATGAGTTTGCCAAGTACATGTGTACCTGCCCCTCCAGTGGTAACCTCTCCAGCAGTGGCCATCTGGAATAAATGGAAAAGGCACTTGCTTACTTGGATTCACTGAAAATGCCATGAAGTGAAATTCACATCTTTCTTCATCTAGGAGTCTGGCCAACCCTTTCTGACAACAACACACACTTCTGTTAGGCCACTGAGGCAAGGGCTTCATGTATTTGTGACTGGAAGACTATTGTTGCAATAGAAAGTGATATATTTGAAAGAAATTAACAAATATACGCAAGGGTGGATATGAGTTTCTCAGCAGAGAAATGGATTCTTTCCCAGAATGGAAACATCTGTTTGAAACAATTCTGAGCTAGGAAGAATGAGCTAGGAAGAACTAACTGTATGGTTCCCTTGAAAAAATGCTTACCTCATAGTCTTGACCTAAGACATAGCATCTGGACAGGGGAGGAAACAGAAGTGGTCTTAGAATCACATCCTTTTGAAAACAAAACAAAAACCCTATCCTTATCATTTTTTTACAGGGTTTCTTCACAGCTTAAAAATTCCCTAAACTTCCCCTTCGCATTTATTTTTTTAACCCCTTACACAATTCTGCCATGGTTAAATCTTTTATGACTATGCGTATTTGTCAAAATGAAGAAACTGACACTGGTGTATTATAATTAACCAAACCTCAGGCTTTATTTGGATTTCACTAGTTTTCTACTAATGTCTTTTTTTTTTTTCTGTTCAAGAATCCCATCCAGGACACCACATTGCATCTAGTCATCATTGCTCCTAGTATTCCTTCTTGGTTTTTGATCGCCCTTCTCTCTTTTTGACTGAGACAATAAGCTTCAAAATGGGCTCTTAAGAAGGCTTCATAAACACACTAGAGCCAACTTTTCAATTGTGTCTATTGTAGGGGAGAAAAACAGTTTTTTTCCACTGCCCTTCTAGGTTCTGCAGTCGGGACTCCAGAAATTAAACAGACAAAAGATAGATTAACAAGAGAAAAAGTTTATTAACACAAGCAGAGCACATAAATGCAGGAGAAACTCAATGATGAGTAACTTAAAGAGGTGGTTAGAACTTAGGGCTTGTATAGCATCTTAACAAAGAACAACAAATTTGTAGAGAAGTAACAAGACTAACAGAGAAAAGGTTAAAACTTTAAGGAGTGGCAAACCATGGGAAAGTTAATATATGGGGGAAAACTAATGGACGATAGTGGTTATTTAGTGAAGTTTGTTATGTAGATTCTTCTCAGTACTGAATTTGGGCTGAGAAGAGTCTAGAGTTGTCCCCAGTGAATAAGAGTCTAAGAGTTGTCCTCCTCTTCCTGATAGGAGAAAGGGAGACACTTTACATGTGGAATTTTATGTCTCACTTTTAGGCAAATGGAGGAGAGGGCAGAGAGTTTTTGTTTTGGTTTGGTTTTTCCTTCTTTTTTTTCTTTTGTTTTGATCTACTGATTCTCAATTTTCTTCAGCTCAAAATAATCCTTTTGCCAAAGTAGCATATTTTGAGATGGTATATTTGGTCCCTGACAGTATAGCTCAAAACAAAACAAAAACCCAATCAAAAAACCTTTGGAAGACTGAAAAATTCAGGGAAAAGTCTCTCATGGTTGCCATTATTACCAGTCATCGTTTGTTTAATGAATTCATTTTGTATGATTTTGTTGACTACTCTGGCATAACTCAGTGTATAGTTGGATCTACATCATGAGTCACAACAGGAGGTCATCAGGCAGTAAGAAGGACCAGATGAGGAGAAACAAGGCCTTAGAAACTAGACTTTTGGACTGGGAGAAAACAGAAGTTTGAACCAGACCATGTTTAACTGTCTGAGGTGAAGTTCAGAGAGCTGGATCATGTCCAAGAAGCTATAGAACATCTGGGAGACACCAGACACTTAGCATCAGAAAGTGGAGCAAATAGCGTGAAATGGGAGTAAATTGGGAATGGTGGGCTGGCAGACAAACTGGCAGTGAGTGTCAGAAAGGATTGGGTGATATGTAGAAGCCAGCAGGTGATAAGAAAGAGGTTTGCTAAAAAGGGCAGGTAAGACATTAGCTTGGGCTCACACTGCTTGTGAATCAGGAGCAGGATTCTCTCGGAGCTTGGGTTCTGAGTTGGTAGCTCTGGCAGGGTTTATACAAGCAGGAACTGCCCAGGAGCAAGATACCTAGGATCCAAGGTGTGGGATATCTGGGGTACCAAGGTAGAGCGTTGAGTATAGGAATTGTAGCTATTAGAATCAGGGCAAGATAAAAGCAATGTCAGAACCCATGTTAGCCTGAGGTTGAATTAAATTTCCTACCAAATAAAAGATGCTAAACTCCTTCCAAAGAGGAAAAGAAATAATCACTGTTCTTAACTCAGAATTTCTCAACCTCGGCACCAGTGAAATTTAGAGCTGAATAGCTCTTTGATGTGGGGGGCTGCCTTGTGACATTATAGAATGTTTAGCAGTGTCCCTAGCCTTGACCCACTAGATGCCAACAATACCCTTCACCTTACTCCCTGTCAAGTTATGACAACCAAAAATGTCTCCAAATATTACCAAATGTTCCCTGGGCACAGAATCACCCTGTTGAGAACCACTGCTCTAAAATGAAGCAAACTCCATGGAAGGCATTAACCAACTTCAGTTTTAGTAGAAAAAAAAATGTCTTGGGGAAGGAAACTGAACTGGTTATTAAATCCCAGAAAGACAATCAAGGGAAGTGATGTGCCTAGGAAGGCAACATGGAGACAATGCTTCCTTTGTAAAGAGCCACTGAAAAGGCAGGTGTTAGAAAATTTTGGTCTTCAGTGGAGAGAGTCTGGGACCATAAGTTTCCTTGTTCCATATAAATATATATGGTGGAAGTGAGTGTGTATTCATGATTTAATAGATCAAATGAAGTTGAATGATGCTTTAAACAATGTTTAGTGCATAAAGCCAAAATGAATCAAAATTTTCTTTGTGTTCTAACACCATGTAAGCCTTCCTAGCCTTAAAATGTATTTGCCCAATGTAGGACATGATGATATTTTATTGAATAAAGCCCTTTTTCACTCTGAATTATTTTCAATAGAATCTTATGAAGGCACTTTGTAAAGCTATTTTTATCACAGAAAATAGTCATTTTAGGCATTTCGGTCAACTTGTTACCTCTTATATACAGTTCTATTCTAAATTTCTCTGATTTTCTGAGTGGTTTTGATGTTTGGGAATAAAATAGCAAAGAACGGTAATCTCTGAACTCTGCTGCCTAAATCCATAGGAATTTCATAATTTCAAGCCATGTTGCACTATTACGCTGTGGTTGGCAGCTTCCAAAATGCCCCCATAATCTCTACTTCCTGGTGGTCACACTCTATGTAGTCCCGTCCCCTTGAGTAAGGGATAAACCTAGCGATTTGATATTGGAAAATAGAATATGACAGAAGTGATAAGATGTCATTCTGCACTTAGATCAGTGGCATAATATTGTGTCGTCAAATGTGGCAACACATAGTTATGAAGATAAAACAGTTAAGCTTGAATTGTAGCTCTTGATGGGTAGAGAGGGGCCCTGAGGTACGGGAACAGCAATTGACCATAAAGTACTGAATTTAATGCTGCTGAGAAGTGAAAGGGAATATACTTGTGACACAGGCACAGAAAGTTCATCATTTCTAGCCACAAAACAAAAAGTCCCAAAATGTTGATCACCTGCCCAACAGGGATAAGCAGCGGAAATAGAAAACCAGAGTGGCGATCTGAGTATTAGGCGAAGTCTTCATTGTACAGTGGGGAAGGTGCATAGGAAAGAGGGACCCAGGCTTTAAGGAGCATCAAGGAGTCAGAATACAATGGTGGTTGTGGTTTCAGGGGGAATGTGAAGTGTGTTAGAAATAGATTTCCCAAATATGATATGTGATAAAATGCTTAACATCCCTAACAACCACCACGACCACAGCACCCTCAAAAGAAGAAGCCACAGCTCCCAGCCCTATAGGGGACTAAGCTATGGCTGGGTTTTCTGAACAATTTTATAGGCCTGACAGAGAAGAAAGAGCCTGAGCTGATGGATTAAGGGAGAGTCAGGGATGAGAGAGTCCATTATTTGGAAATGGGCAAAAAACTTAAAAAACAATAATACCATTGATTGATCATGGTGCAAAACACTTTGTAAACAGTTTCTCTAAACTTCATGTCTTTCAGGTGAGGAAACTAAAATCTCACGACAAGATGTATAAAGGATGGAGCCAGATAAAACCCAAGTCACTTTCAACTTTACCCAGGGATAATATTTAGATGATTTAACTGTGCCATCCTGCAGACCCCTGCTGGGCCACAGGAGGCTGGCACAGTGACCCTGGGGAAGGTAAACATCGGTGTCTTTCAGGTCAGTGTTTATTTCCTAATTGGCACTGAAGTTCTGCACCGTAATATTTAACCATCCGGTCAGATGTACTTGTGCACGTGGGCTAAGCAACAACTTTATTTCTGACTGTCTTCTCCCAGGCCCCCTTTCTGTGGGGTCCTGTCTCCACTTGTCAGATAAAACATGGAAATGTATTTCTAATACAATCTAAAAAGTGAAAGCGAATCCAGATTGTCTGCTCCCTCAAGCATTTGTAGACTGACAACTTTTAAAAAGAAGCACACACATGAGTTTCTGATAGCTGCACCGCAGGAACAGTGAGTTCTCGCCAGAGAGCCTTCTAGAAAGAGAAACTGAAGCTCCTTGTCTTGCCTCTTGAAATGTGGTGGCAGGTGGGAGTGAGATTTGGCTGTTCAGGGAAAAGCTGGCCTCTTGTTTCTGACGTCAACTTTAAACAGCTATAGAGTGGCCTTCCTCCATCCTGGCAGCTTAATTTATGTTGAGTGCAGATTTGAGGCAGAAAGCTGTATCTGTGGCCTTGGTTTGGTGAGGGATGGGAGAGGTGGATGGAATGAGACTGGCCACTGGCCATAGAAAATAAAACAGTGCTTCTCTATTCTAGAGTCCTCCTCCCTGAGATCCTGATCCCTGGGCTGGGGTGTGGCCCGGCAAAGAATGGGTTAAAGGCTCCCCCAAGATACAACATGCAGCCCAGGTGGGCATTACTGATCTAGAAGGATGCACAGGCAGGGCGGACTTGCAGTTCCGGTTGTGCCACTTACAGATGGTGGTGTGTAAATGACCAGATTAACCCCATTCCTCTTCCCAGTAAACTGCTAATGCACAGAGGGAATTGCAGTCTTTTCTTTGAGACTTACTTCTCTGTGTAGTTTTCTATTTGCATTTGAAGGGAGAGTTAACGATTAAACCTCTCTGGGCTTCAGTTTAATTATCCTCAAAACGAGAAGAATAGTCCCTATTTGATGTGGCAGGCAGTCAGCGGTCAGCAGTTACTATTTTCGTTGTGGTTTTGTTGGGATGCTGCTGAAGCAGCAGTCAGTGGAGAAAACTTAAAGAAACTAGAAGTGTAGCAAGTATGGGAACCGCTGTTGACTGTCACATTCTCGCATGGCTGTGCTGGGCCCTGGACATGGACCCACTGCCTTGGGCTAAGGAGAAGGGTTAGACAAGCCCCAACCCTGTATGAACATAATTGTACTATGACGGAGTAGAACCCTCCTACTAGTTATAGTTGAGCTGTTATATGAAAACACATTTCAACCACTAAAGCATTATTCAAAGGAAGAGGTAATTCCTTTAACAGTCTCCTGTGTTTTCATACATATCGTCTTTAACGTTGCTTGTTGCTTGACGTTGGGATTTCCTGGGGTCATTTTCTAGGTAGTATAATACACCCTTTCTCAAACTTTGATATGTGTGCCAATCACCCTAGCACTTCTATGCAGATTCTGATTCAGTGGATCTTGGTGGGGCCTGAGATTATGCTTTTTTATGTTTTCAGCATCCCAGATGATTCTGAAGCTTCTTCTATAAAGAAGGAATCAAACAGTGTTCCATTTTGCTCTGTCTTAAGGCACACATCATGGCCATAAAACATTGCCACCTTTCTGTGGTGTGTTGGCCTCCATTTCGGGTTGCCAGATGAAATATGTATGTGCCAAACAAACTTAAGTAAAAATTGTCCCGTGTATAACTGAAATTCAAATGTAACTGAGATTCTGGCTCAATGAGGCCATTCTAGGGATCTCTTCTCACTTCTAATTTGCTCCTTCTAGTCTGTTGGGGGAGGAGCTGAAAACGGTTTGAAATTACAGAGCTGCCAAGAGTAGGAAGTCCTCAATTCTTTTCCACCTACACTTGCTTCCCCAAAGCTTTAAATACTATCTCCATTCTGACCAAATTCATTTCCCCATCTTCTCTCCCCGAGTCTAAGACTCTGAGACCCCACCGCCTCCTTGCCACCTCTGGGGGACTGTCTATCAGACTTCAAACTTAACATGCTCAAAGCAGGTCTCTTGAGCCACACCCCTCCACTGACCCCCTTCTTTGTTCCACCAGTTTTCATTCCAATACAACCTAAGAGCCATTTGGGGTGCAGATTCTTTCCACACACCTCCTTTCTAGTTCATCAACTCGTCCTGGTGGCTCTCTCCAAACACTTCTCCAATCTATTCTTCTCTCTCACTCCTACCACTAGAATTTCCATCTAGGCACTCATTTCCTCTTGCTTGGTTGGACTAGTGACATGGATTTGGCTGATGTAGAATCTCTTCTATCTTCCTCCCCACTCTGCACAGAGCTGCCAAGGGACCTACTCAGATTGTATCACTCTCTTCCCTCATTGGTTCACATACCCAAAGCCCTCCAGAGGTTTCCAAGTGAAACTATTGGCTAGCTACTGGTAAGTCTGCACCAGAGGTGCTAAACTGAGGGTGATTTTTGCCCCCATGGGACATTGGCAATGTTTGCAGAATTTTTGGTTGTTACCACTGGGGAGCGTTACTGGCGTCTAGTGGGTCAAGAACAGAAAGGCTGCTAAATATCTTGCAATGCATAGGACAGCCCACCTATACCAAAGACCATCCAGCCCCAATAGTCAACCATGAATAGGCTGAGAAACCGTGGCCTAAAGTAGATGGTATTTCAAAGTTGAAGGTGTTAGAGTTGGATACAGTACCCAACTCAAACTGGAAAGTCCTTGTGCTGACCAGCCACCCCTCCACATTAATAAATGCCTTCATTCAGGTGTCCCAAGGGATGGCCGACTGCTGCCCTAGACAGACAGATATAGCATAGAGGAGCATCCTGAGAGCCTTGCGAGCTGCTACCAAGCAAGCAGGCATAACTAGGGTGCTTAGAGTTTACATGACCTCTGGCAAATCACACCCCTGGTAAAGAATAAAAGAACTAAAAACTAAAGCCTTGTGCACCAAAAGCTTGTCTTTTCCAAGGTCCTAGGGGACCATCAATGAAAGCCTTGAACCTCTGGACTATACTTGGCCACCCAGAGAATTTGCAGAGAACAGAGGCCTCTGATTTTGGCCCCCAAGCTGTAAGCTTTAAGTGAAACTAGAGTGAGAAAGTTCCCTTTTGTGTCTTGACAATTAAAGGATAATGTAGGCAATATATTTTGCTCTTACAAAAATTATGAAAATTTTTTCTTCTGTCGAAATATCTTTTCCAATGACATTTCAACAAATTAGCAAGGGCAACTTCAGAATGTGTGTTTTTTTTTCACCTTAAAAAAATGCAAAAACAATTGTTCTTTTCCACTTCATTAAACTAAATAGATTTGATATAAGGCTGGCCTTTCCTGCTACTGAGGAATGCCACGTAATATGAAAATAGCTGCCAAAGAACTAATAGTTGTTAATTATCTCCCTCAACTAGCTTTCCTGTTAACCATTTTTAACTCAGGTTTCCTCTGATGGGTGAGAAATACTGCATGGGGCGGTTTACCAGTGAAGCCATCTCTAATCCCGTCACTTGATAGGCAAAGCCCAAACCTATCTTTGTCTGACAGGCTTCAGAAGCACCCCTTACCCCAACCCTCAGTAGGAAATTGACTAAGTAAAAAGGCAGGGTGCAGGAAGAAGATGGGGATGCAGTTTTGCCAGAAAACTTCATGAGAGATACAAAATACATGCTTACAGGAGTCAGATGTTTGGGGGTATAGGATGTCAGAGACAGCATTCTCTTGCTCTGCTAGTACTTAGCTCTCAACTCTGGCTGCATATTAGAATCACCTCAACAACTCTTCAGAGGCACTGATGCTTGCCTGGGCCCCACCCTCAGGGTTTCTGATGGAGTAGGCCTGAGGAAGGCCGAGGACACTAGGATTTTTTAAGTTTCCCAAATGACTCTAATGGATGTTGAACCTTAAGAACCAGACCAGTGCTCTGGACCAGAATTTCTTCCCCTCAGTGCTGGTGACATTTTGGGCTGAGTAATTCTTTGCTGAGGATGGGTGTGTTGAGGGGGCTCTCTTGTGTATTTTAGGATGAGTGGGATCCCTGGGCTTTACCCACTAGATGCCAGTAGCACTTTTCCCCAAGCTGTGACAACTAAAAGTGTTTCCAAATATTTCCCTCCATACACACTCCACTGAGAGTCACTGTCATGGCCACCATGTGCAGAATGTGGTTCACTGGTGAGTACACGATAGTATGGTAGGTGAGTGAGTGGGGGTTGCAACGTTCAGCTCTCTAGAATACAAATTAAGAAATGAAAGAGCTGTTTGATGTCCTAGACTCAGACAAGAGGTGGAATCAGTGATCTTCCACAGCTCTCCACTGAAATACCTTTATAGACATCCAGACTAAATTGGCCCTATATTATCTATAGCCTATATTTGAATATACACAAATCCATGGTCAAAATTATTTATATGATGTTAAAAATCTATCTCTGAATGAGAAGGGAGGTGAATTATTCCTTCTATCGAGTCATTTTTTTTTTCTCCCCTCTGGGCAGCCTCCTCCCTTCCTGTTCATATTTCTACCAGAATAGCATTCTAGCTTTAGGCATTCCAATATAAACAAGTTAATTTAAATGAAATAAAAGTAGAAATTCAGCTCCTCCTTTACACTAGGCACATTACTTGCTCAATAGTCACGTGTACTCATGGCTACCGTATTTTAATGCAGATATACAACATTTTCACCATTGCAAAGTTCTATTGGACAGCATTGCTGAACCATAGAATTTATGGAGACACTAATGCTTAAATACCTCTGTTAGCACCCACTGATGCTGGGATCGGTTTCAACCACATTAGTTTGGCATTTAAGATACTTTGCCATCTAACCCCAGCTGTCTCTTTCAAACCCCTCTTTGTTCCTCAGTCTCCTTTATACAGTTTATTACTTTACTGGAGAGACCAATGTATTTCTTGACTTCTGAGCCTCTGCCTGTGTAGTTTTGTTTTTGTTTTTGATTTTCCTTTTCTCTAACTTCTTTACTTGGAAAATTCATACTTGACCTTCAGGTTCAGTTCAAATAGCCATCCAAATCCCCTTCCCACTCAAGCCCTCTGGGCCCCATACAATTGCTCCATTCACTGTTGTCCTACTCAACTTGAATACTTGTCTATCACATACTTGTCACCTTTTCTCATAAGTAGTTGTTTCCATGTGTCTCTTGTGCCAACTCAGAGCTCCCCAAGGCCAAGGAGTGGCTTTATTCCTCTTTGCATCACCAAAGACTAGCTAACACAATGTAGGCACTCCCGATTTCAAGTGAAATAATCAACTGACTAATGAATGAAACGGCATGATTAGACACCGTTTTGTAGAACCACAGAATTCCAACAACCCACACCTCTGAGAAACTGCCAGCATCTATTTAGGATAAGAACACCTACCTTTTATTTTCTGAGTAGAATAAGCATATCTGGTGACTAGAGGGCTCTTTACAAGGATAGGAGATTAATTCTTTTAAAGGTTATATGTGATGCATCGATCATCACCGAGTAAGAAAGAAAATAAAGAGGAAATTTACTGTTCTTTTATGTGGATTTCATCTCTTATATCACTTAAACAGAAATGTCTCAAGATTAAAAAAAAATGGAGAAAAAACAGAAAGGATAAGCTTAGCATTACAGCTACCCAGCATATCTTTCCTGGCATGTTCTTGACCCTCTAAAAAGTACTTTTTTTGTGTTGTCAAACCCACAGTTGTAGCTTACATTTCTTTTCTCTTCCCCTTGACATGTAACACTCTGTTCGATACATGGCTGGTACTCCATTCAGTCACCCCCTTCAGGAAGTCTTCCTTGACTTTCCCCCTCTTTTGTAATCCTGAGATAACATAGTGTACTGTTTCATCATGTACTTACTACAGTGTATTACATACTATCTCTTCAATATAACTGTGTTTTTCCCAAGGTCATAAACTATATCTTGTTTTTCTTTGCATCTTTATAGCCTATTAGAGTGTCTGGCACCATAATAAATACATAAAACTTGGGTAATGGGCATTCTAGGTTTTAATGGAGAACTGCAGTATTTCTTTGCAATGGTTAGCAGTATTAGTAGCAACTTTTAGAATTTGGAATGAAAAGTCGGGAAAAGTTTAGGAGTATGAATTTCTTTGGATGAAAAAAACCCCGGTGTTCTTTATCTGAATAAAGAACAATAATCATTAAAGAATTCTAGAGAGTAGAGATAATTTTAGAAAAAATAATCCTTATAAGATGCCTTTTAAACCTGTTGATTTCAATCCAATTAATAAATATTGAAGACTTAATATAAGCAAATAGCTGTGCCAAGAGAGAAAAGAAGAAAATAATTCTTCCAGTTAACATTTCATAATTCTATGACCTTATGATTCTAGACACCTACTTAAGGTATTTTTAAACCATGGCAGTCACATTGGGTAGATTTATATGAAGAACCAGGCAGTAAGGCATCAGAACTGGCGTGGATTTCGTACATCTGAGTTTCAATACAAGCTAATGCCATTGGGTCATTTTCAGATTCAAGCCATCGTTTCATGGCTTCTCTCCAGAGTGCACCAGACAATCATGTGCCACTTGACAGTTTTCAAGGTGCGGGTTAATCCTGTTTTATGCTCTGTCCATGTGTCTGGCAGCCAGATGGTTAATTGCCCTTTCTTAAGCACATGTAAGCTCACAGAAAAGGTGTGAGGAGGGACCCTGTAAAGAGGAGCCTCTCATAGCAGGCTGAGTCTCTGGATAGAAGTTGGGATTGTTGAAAGCCTTTTCAGCCACACAAAACCCTGGGGTTCTTCATTAGCATATCAGAGGTGGTTCAGTGGTGGGAAATGCTGCAGGAAACAAAGGACACAGCTCGGTGGCCTTGTCTCATTGATGCTCACGGAAGCAGAAAAAATGGTAATCGGGCAAGAGCTGCGTGATGGACAGATGTTGACATGTTTTCTTGGGTGACCAAAGTCTTCCCCCCAACCACTTGATCTGGACTCAAGACTGCACACCCCCCTCCAAAGGCACAGTTCCTAGACACAGTATAAAAGGAGGGTACATCTCTAGCTAAAATGAAGACATAGTTTTGGCTTTTGCTTCAATTGTGACTGGAAGGGTTTCCCTTTCTTTTAGATTTGAAAGCCTTATTGGAAACATAATTTGGTGATAAATAGGAGAATCAGTTGGAAGTTACTAATACCATCATAGAGACCGAATCACTGTTGATCTCACAGTTCTTCTTCTCAAGAGTCGGCCATCTTATTATTTTATGCCAAAAGGGAGAAAAGATATTTAATCAGAAAGTAACTTTACATTCTCATTGTTCTAAACCATTTCCCTTCTCTGAAGTTGGAGGCCAGTGTTATATACTGTACACCAGTGGTTCTCAACTGTGGGTAATTCTGCCCCCAGTGGACTCTAGGCAGTGTCCTGGGACATTTTTAGTTATCACAACTGAGGGGTGTGCATGCTACTAGCATCTAGTGGGTTGAGGCCAGGGATGCTGCTAAATATTCTACAATACACAGGACAACCGACACCATAGAGACTTATTTGGCTCAAGATGTCAATAGTGCTGAGGCTGAGAAAGTCTGTTCTGTAACTTTCTTTGTGATTATAATTTACAAATTCTTATGGAGACACAAATTGCAATTGATAAATGAGTACCTTGGGGGACTTTGATCCCCATGCTTGCTGTATTTAAAATATTGAACAGTTTTTTACAAAGAAACAGGACCTAAGTGATCATTTCTCATCTTTGGCTGTATCTTTGAAAGATTTGATCTATGCAGTGGGTGTAAAATTTTAGATAATTTTATATTGAGCACAGAGGGGTGAAAATTTTCCTACATGCAATAATTTGACTTTCTTACAGCCAACAACATGTCTTTTACTTCACACTCAGCTGAGTCTTAAATATACTCCAAATGGCATAAAATTTGAAGAATTCTTTCTCCTCACTTGGAAATATTTATAACTTCTTAGAAAGTGATGCATTGGAATACAGTATGCATTATTCAAACACACAAACACACACATATGTTTATAGATAATCAAATTTATATTTAAAATCATATGTCATAGTATGTTTGTTATTTGATGTTTTAATCAAAAATTTTAGTACAATATTTACAAATCAGAACATTTATAATCCTATATATGCATATACACATATGCATATATAAATATAGATGTATAGAAAAACCATGTTGTTTTCCTTAGATGCCAGTTGTTCTATCCTAGTAGCTATATGTTGACCAAACTACTCCAAATCCCTAACATGAGGGCCTATCAATCACTGGTTATTATAGCCATCAGTATACAATTTAAATAACTGTCTTCTTCACAGGGTTAAGTAGATTTTAGATGCCAGAAAAGAAAGTGCAGATGATCATAACAGATTTTATAAAGAGGAACATAAAATAGAAACCAAATCGAATTGCCTTAATCCATCTTCAATTATCTTATGCTATATTCTGTATAATATACAGTTCTTTCCTTTTAAGTTCCTAATTGAAATTATTTTATTGTTTAGGAACCAACCAGTCCTGAAACACTTACAAAATAAGAGTTATGCTCTCTGGTGGAGCTATTTCACCATTTGTAAAACAGTGTCATATGTTCTAACACAGTGGTTCATATTACAATCACTTGTGCCTTAAACATATACTCATTTCTTAGGCTCCAATCAAACTGGCAGAATCAGAATACCTGAAGATGGTATCAAAACAAAACCACACACACACACCCAGCAATTCTCATGTGCCTCCGTGGTGGGAAAGCTGGCCCGAAACCCAGGTCTAAAGCACAGACTATCACAGGCAACTGAATTGGCAGGTAAATTGGGGGATACTGTTCCATAGAGATAGTCAGGACATCTCTTTCTTAGCCTCGTGGGGGCTGGGAGGAGGAGAATACATTGGGATGCAACAATTTAACAGTGATTCATTTTTTCAATTGCCATCCTGAATGACAACAGCAGTTTAATAGAATGCAAAGAGTGTTCTAGTTCTGGCTCTTTCGTCCTCTCTCTAGCTGTGACTGAGCTTTGTCAAGATGCTTCACTCTCCCTAGCCCTGGTTTACTCACCTATAAAATAAAAGAGGTTAGTTATATAATTTCTACCATTTTGTTCAAGTTAGAGAGAAAAATAGCTATAAATAATCATTGTGAATTTAGGGAAAAAATTGAGCAATTTAACATTTTCTATTTCTCATAAATATATAAAGCACTGTATGACAAAACAATATGGAGTTTACAAAGGAAATTTTGGTAATTTGTAATTGAGATATACATCTTATCATATCAGGAAAAGGGGCCCAGTGCTTTGGCTATAAGATATTTCTATACCTAAATATATCTTAGACTGGAGGTCAGCAATTTTTTTTCTGTAAAGGAGCAGATAGTAAATATTTTAGGCTTTGAGGAATGGGGTACAGAAAAATCTCTGTTGTATAATGTTTTTTGAAAAACTGATTGAAAATGTGAAAACCTAAAAAATAAAAATAAAATAGTGTGAAAAACAGGTAATGGGCAGGATTTGCTGATCCCGGTCTTAAACAATTAAAATATATATTTGCATAACAGCAAAATCGCCTGCTTTTACATAACAGAAACAACAAAAAGCCTGCTAAAAGCTATTGCTACAAGTTGTTACATAGAGAGGTTGAATCTGGGCAACAGAGAACCATGCTGAAGAATTTTTTAGTCAAGGCCTGCCAGGGGCAACCATCATCTGCTGGGTGACCTCATGGTTTGCCTGGAACTTGCCTGGTTTTATCTCTGAAGTCCCAGGTTCCAGGAACCCAGGATGGTTGGTCAGCATCTAAGACTCTTGGACAGGTTTCATGGGAACTCTAGGGTCAAATTAAAGGGTAAAAAGCTCAAAATGGAAATGCTTTCAGGAGCATTAACACATAAACAATAGGTGAAGGCCCCAGATGGAAAACTTTAAGGCAAATATTGCAAGAGAATATTTTGTATGCTCTTTTTGGATTAAACTTGATTGAGCCTAATTCCGCCTTCCCATTAACACCTCCAATCCAACAGGCTGCGGATGAGAAAAACGCTTATTCACAGGCATGACAATTGTTTTGTAGTACACGTTTATACATCCTCTGGATATGATAAATGCTGGAGGTTATGATGAAACACAGCCCAGCCTTATTACTCAGAGTGACAGAGTTTATGATTACTTCCTGGATTTGTCTGATAAGGACACATGGCATGAAAATAACCATGAGCCTAGCTATGCATAAAAAAAAATTACTAGTAAGGCTTGCTTCAGAAAATGGCCAGGAATAAAAGAGGGAACGATTTTCTCAATATGTTTTTCTTATGTACATTGTTATCATTAATTTGGACCTTTCCAATTGCAAGTTCAAAGCTTACAAGGCCATTTGCTCTTAAGAACTTGCCTTGAGATCAGGTACACGACTGCCAGAACAGCTTTGTTATGACCACATGGTTTTCCATTAGTACTTTATAAAAATAGGAACCCTTGTTAAAGCATAAGTATTAAAAAGCAGATCTGATAGCTTGAAAGAGGACACTATTGAGTTAAACAAAATCAAGGGTATACTTTAGAAGCTTTTGCAATATTCTTTTATTGTTACCAGTTTATTCCAATTCAGATCTTCTATTTGGAACTGAGGTTGTGCCTTTAATGACACATCCTATTTGGGTCATAATAGTGTCTTTTCCGAGCTTCAGGTCAACTTGACATCAGAAGCTCTTGCTTCCTCTGAGGCTGTGGCTCTGGATAGTTCTCTTCAGAATCTATTTCAGGAGAATCAGTGATGCCGAAAAATAATCATACATTTCTTTAAATGAATCTTCCTTCCATGATATCCAATCAAGAGGAAAGAGAGAAGACCCATTTACAGAGTGGCTTCATATCTTGATTCTACATGAAGGCCAGTAATGAGTATCTTCCCTAAGTGGAAACAGCTTTCCTTTCCTGTAAGGGAAGTGGGGCAAGGCATTGGAATCTCATACAAGGAAAGTCCAGAATGGTTCAAGTGATCATAGATGAGAAAAAAATGACTAGGAGCCATTATGGTCATTGGGCATGGCCACAGAGGATCCAAGCAGGGGAATGTTAAGGAAGTATTGAAGTATTACTTCACCAACTCTCTCCCAATGTACGTAAATGTATGTTACAATACAAATACAAGTGTAATATTTGTGTCTATTAGTTCCTATTCACCTACCTCCATTCGCGCAAACTCAGAAGACAAATGGGCATCAACTTCCTATTTCACCTAGTGATATATTAGGAAACTCCTAATCATTTTTCATTGCATTTTATTAACTAAATTCCAACACCATTGCATGTATGCAAGTTAAATTTGTCTAAATTATTTTCTGAGCTAAACCTAAATGCAGGAGCTTCTTTTTCTTAATGGCTGATGTAAATAGATGAGGACTTCCCCTGCAACCTTGCAAAATTTTCCACTAAACAATGGCTGAAAATGAGCCCCATCCAAACTCTACCTGGAAGCCTGAGCCAAATAACCATACTGTCCCTGGCCTCCTCTGCCTTCCACTGCCCCCATGTATTCAATTTCTGGCTTAAATATTTTTCACATGAGTGTATATTCCATGGCTTCCTGCTACTCTCTGTTAGCATTGTCAATTCTACTGCCTTTCTTCCTACATTCACTGAGGACCACAGCCCCCTCTTTTGTGTATTGTCACATTAGCCTACTTGCTAAACCATTGTCTCTCAGCTTGGGCCCTGTTTTCTGTACTCTGCCCTCTGATGCTGGGACTGCAACTCTGCAAACCCCATCGCCCCTTTGCCACCTGTTTGCCTGTCAGGCTCTGCCAGTAAGGGGTGCTAGATGAGGGTGGAGGCATGAAGGACACAGGATGGAATTTCTTCCCATTTGCTTGCTAGTCCTATCAGTGTCATCTTAGCTATGCTTCCTTGCCCTGGCAGCAGTTGTTTCCAGAAACAGTTTGTTCTGATTTCCAGTATTATTCTCCATCCCCTTAAGGGTACCAGCTCTAACCAACTAGTTTCTGCCTCCTCATAGGTGTGGGCCCCAGCTTTGCAGGCCTCATGCTCACAGATTTTAGGTTCTGATAGCCCTAACTTCTTTCATTTGTTCCTGCAGGCCTATGAGTGGCCATTGCTTCCAGTAGCAGTGGATATCTCTGTGTTACCTCATTTATCCTTGTCTTCTCAGTCCTCTAATACCTATTTAACTGAGTCTATTAAATTCTCTGTTAAAATAACTGGTGTGTTTCCTCCTTTTTCAATTGCATCTTGACAGAGCCTCTTCTCTGTAAGTTTCTAAGATTCTGTCTGATTCCTCAAATATGCCACATATCAATAGAAGGGAACCTGGAAATACCCCTTCTGACTTATCCAGCATTTACTGTCCCCTAAAGATCTATGTGCTTATATAAAGGGATCCCCAAAGCGGGCTCCATCTTTTGGGACCCACCCATCCCCTGCATACACACATTCTTTTTGCAGCTTTGTGACCCCTGCACAGATTAGCCACACATTTCTATTTCCTTCCTTTACCAAGGGTTCTGCCCAATTGTTCCCTTTGATCTTTGATAAGAAGAACCACCCTACCTGCTGCGGAACGGTAACCAATACCCTAGACTCCATTATAGTCCTATCATTGATTCCGTCCTAGCAAGATGACCCATCTGTTTTCCATTTTGACTAATTCAGAGAAAGTTGGCCCTTCCCCAGAGGCTGCAGACTAGCTGACTGGAGGGCTTCTAGACAAGCCCTAAGATTCCTTATTTTAGCCCCATGGGTCACTTATTAGGTACACTTACATCGTTAAAGATAAAATAGACCTTAAAAATTATCATCTATTCCAACCTTTTCTTTTAAGGAGAATCTATACATTCTATATATTTTTAATAACAATTTGGACAAATAAAACAAAAAAAAATAGATGAAAAGGTAATTCACAGGATACTAGTATTCCCTCTCCCTGATTCTGTAAAAATGGTCAAGGTATTCAAAGAAATTTCTATAAAATACCTTTATATTTTATTTTGATCTCTAACATGGGTCTACACATCTTCAAGCCTTAATAGGGATACAATATCAAGAAATGCTAGATTTGGGAACATATAAATTTTATGAAAGAGCACTGAAGCAATTTTTCTATAATAATCAGCAGCTGTTACTCCTGAAAATTGTAATTGCAGTAAAGTAGAATGTTCCAAAAGCACGATGAGGGAAGACAATGTTCTGTGATCTGGAGTATGCAGTGCTAGCAAGGAATGTGGCATATAATCTGAATATCTCGAATATAAAATGAAAATACTGCCAGGGCATATGAGGCCACTTTTTAAATTATTGATAATAGTTTACAATATTTTGATCCCTTGAATATCAATGGTCATATCCTGATGTGATCCCATTTCAGCCCCTTCATATTCTAGTTTTGATATTTGATTATTGATATTGATATTTGATTACTGTTTGTAGTGGCGACATTCTCAACATTATAAAAACAACCATGCTTGTGAACATTTAAAAACCACTTTAAACAAAGAGCTCTTTCTTTTCCCCATAAATGTAAAACAGCATCCAGAATTTAAAAACAGGGATGGTTGCTTCTCTGTAGTCATGTTTAAATGTCATCATTCCATTCAGAATGTTAGAGCCATAGTTATCTGTTAGTTTCCTATTGCTATATGACAAACTATCCAAAATCTTAGTTTGAACCAGAAAATATTTATTATCTCACAATTTCTGTGAATTAGGAATTTAAGGGTGGCTTAGCTAGGTGGTAGCTCATGGACTCTCAAGAGATTGCAGTCAAGCCCTTGACCAAGGCTGCAGTCATTTGAAAATTTGACAGCGGCTGAAACATCAGCATGCAGGCTCACTTGTGTGGTTATTGGCATCTCTTACTTCCTAGTGGGTTGTAGGCCAGAGGCTTCGGGTCCTCCACAGGCCTCTCAGAACACAGCAATTTACTTCCCTTAGACCCTGCTTTCAATTCCTTTGACTATATACCCAGAAGTGGGATTATCGGATCATATGGTAAATCCATATCTAATTTTTTGAACAATCGTCATACTATTTTTCATAGTGGTTGCACCATTTTATTATCCCATCAATAGTGTACATGAGTTCCAATTACTTCACATCCTCACAAATACTTATCTCCTAGTTTTGTTTTTGTTTTTATATTAACCATCACAATGAGTATGAGGCAGTATCTCATTGTGGCTTTGCATTTCCCTAATGATTAGTGATGATAAGAATCTTTTCATATGCTCATTGGCTATTTGTATGTCTTCTTTAGAGAAATGTCTATTCAAGTCCTTTGGCCATTTTTTAATCGTGTTATATGTTTTGTGCATTGATTGTGCATCGTCCAATTTTGTTGAATCATTTATTTAGTGCTAACATTTTAGGTGTGAAATCTTTATAGTTTTTTCATATAAGATTATGTCATCTGTAAACAGAAATTACTTCTTCCTTTACAATTTAGATTCCTTTTATTTATTTTTCTTACCCAATTTCTTTGGCTGAGACTTCTAATACTATGTTAAATAAAAGTAGTAAGGGTGGGTATACTTATCTTGTTCATGATCTTAGAGAAATAGTATTTCAGTCTTTCACTGTTGAGTATGATGTTACCTGTAGGATTTTCATATTTGGCCTTTATTATGTGGTGGTAGTTTCCTTTTATTCCTAGCACGTTGACTATTTTTGTCATAAGAGTGTGCTGGATCTTGTCAAATGTTTTTCTGAATCAATTGAGATGATTGTGTGGTTTTTGTCCTTCATTCTATTAATGTGTTACATTATACTGATTAAATTTCATATGTTGAGCCACTCATGTTCTAGGAATAAATCCCTCTGGGTCATGGTATATAATCCTTTCAATGTGCTGTTGAATTGGATTTGCTAGTATTTCTTGAAACTTTTTGGGTATGACCTCGTCTTTACTAATTACATTTGCAATGCTCCTATTTTTAAATAAGGTCACATTCTGAAGTACTGTGAGTTAGGACTTCAACATCTCATACTCCTGTCATTTCCACCCACCCACATACTTTACTTATATTGAGTTGTGCAGTTCCAGATAATTGTTTCTCATTGTTTACAGAGTCTTTTGAATGCAAACCATTTGTAACATTCCCTTGATTTCCCACCTACAATGATGCTTGTGTGCATTTTACCTCATTCCTTCCTTGTGACCTAGAGATAATAAACCTTTAAATATCTGGCTCGGTAAAAAGTTCAAATGTATTACACTCTCGATTAAATCTAATTTGAGGCTTTTGAGAATCTTCTTTTAACCTCACTAAACTACTTAGCTTTATCTACACAGACATGGATTGTTTAAAAATAAACTTCAAATGGTTATTTAAGAGAATGTATTTTTTCTGGCAGCCAGATGATTACTGTAAGATTTTCAGCATACTGTTGAAAATTTTGTATATAATCTCTCAAAACATTTAAGGAATATATAGGGTCTTGGTTGCTTTGTGGTACCTGTGTTTATAGGAAGTCTTCCCAGTGCCCTGACCTCCCTCCCACAACACCCTAGAGCTCTGATCAGTTTCCAACAGTTTCAAGACCATTCTCATAATCTTGACATCCTTCTACTCAAAGCTTCTACAAGTTGAAAATACAATTTCCACTGTGAGAACACTTCCATATTTAAAATTAAAAATTGTAGCACAGCTCTGTAATTAGAAGAGTAGCATTTTAAACTAAGGTGACACCAAGTCACATACGATACAGATGAATCACTTTGTGGTGGTTGCCGTACTTGACAGACAGAGCAAGATGCTGCTGAAAAATTAGGCACTGGCTTCTAGCATCTGTCCATGTAAATCTATTTCCTGAAAAATGGTCACATCCAACCTTCTTTTGGGAGATTAGGAAGTAACAGAATGACTTTTACCCAATTGAATACCAGATTTTCTTATGACTCAGGAAGAAGGTTTATAATGTTTATTTAAAAGTAACTTATTTCTAACATTTTGTCTAGTGGGGTACTGGAACCAACTCACAATCAACCCATAAAAGCCGATTGTTAAAAACACAGGAATTTTGTGAGCTGATGATATCATGTGGGTAGCTTGTAATCAGCCATGGTGGAAGTATTTACACCATGGGAATCATCAGCATATGCTATGAGTCAGGCTTTTCCCAGCATCAATTTCATCACTTCTTTATTAACTCACAAGCAATTAACTTTATACCTGAAATGCCTACCATGTCCTTTTTAAGTTGGTGGACCCTCCATGGGGGAAAAATGTCTTTACATTTTTATAACCTATTGGAGAAAAAACAAACAGGAAACTTCAAGCAAAGGAGTATAACATTAACCATGAGGACAACAGGAGTCCAAAGAGGAGAGAAAAAGTAGTGAGTACACATGACAGAGACTTCTTGAAAATGTTGAACTTTGAGATAGGCCTTGAAGGATAGATAGGAAGGGAAAACAGGCAATCAAGTAGACACAAAGTCACAGAAACAAAGGAGTAGTGAGATAGGAGTAAAATCTACTGTAAATAAGAAAAGCAAGTGTGAGATGAGAGAGAGCAGTGATACCGGGATAACTCACAACTGTGATATGACAGTTAGTGAAGCCTTCCTTATACATCATCTCACTCTGGTCTTCAAACCAAGCCTGAGAGATGAGGGCAATGGAGGCTTGGAGAATTTGTATGACATAGCCGTAGGAGCCTGTGTACAGCACAAAAAAAAATCTTTTGTCTCTTGTTCAGTTTTCTTCTCACTGTACCACATTGACTCTGTTCAATTACATTTTAAAGCATGTAACACAGAAAAGCAGCAATGAAAAAATTGTAAACAAGTAATATATTTAACACATCCTGGTTTCCTTTAAATGTGCAGATATGATGTTCTGGTGACTTGACATGACAGCAAAGTCTAACTTCTCAGCATAATCGCTTTCTAGAATTCAGATACATTTTCTCTGTGAGGCATCCAACATTCCCAAGCCCACAGCTTTATTGTATTCAATCCAGCTCTTAACAGGAAACAGAATTATAACCAGAGTATTATTTCTAAGGAAAAGAAAACAGAACAAGTAAAAAATAGTGCTATTTAAACTATGAGGGCTGGATTCTTAGATTCCCTGACAGTTAACTTTTCTAAAAGAAATAGTTTTGTCCTCTCCATACCATACACTAACCCTCAAAAGTGATAAATGAGAATTGCACTTTTGAGTTTAAAATTTTCCAGTAACCTGAATCTCACAGAGTGTCGAGCGAAAGAAGCCAGGCACAAATGCAGTACTTGATGATTTCTATAAAATATGAAAAAAAAGGCAAAACAAATCTATGTGTTTAGAAGTCAGTGTCATGATCACCCATGTTAGGGTAGGGGACACAGTGACAGCCAGGGGTCACAAGAGAGTTTCTGGGGTGTAGGTAATATTTGGTTTCTCTATCTGGGTGCCATTTACACAGGTATGTTTACTTTGTAAAAATTCATCGAGCTTCCACATATAATTTGTACATTTTTCCTTATCTTTGTTACATGTTATACTTTAATAAAAAGGTACTTAAATATTTCCTGCATCCTTATCAGGATAGAGTCAGGATTATAATACTTTAAGAGACAAAGAATGTTTGATGCTAGAAAAATGCTCGATGATAAGAGAGTGAAGTATGAGAAGTCTGGCTCCAGCAGATGCTGGGAGAGCAGTCTCAGGTGGTTTGATGGGAAGAGGGCCATGTAAACAGGAGCACTGGTACATTCCAGCCTTCTTGGTGGGTGCCAGAGTGTAGCCAAAGGATACTCGAGAGGATCAGAGAAACAGTAAGAGGCTCGAGATGACATATAATATTATAATAGATAACATCAGGATCTGGCCCACTTTGGGGCCATTTTTTTCCATAATTCAGCTGATTGTTGCCCTTTGAGATCTTAATTTAGAAGGAAATTATTTCAGATAAAGATGGTAAAGACTGTGCTCATATTGACAAAGGAAAATGTTCGATTTTTAGACACAGTGAATAGGATACAATTTAAAAGACAGAGTAGAGGGCCCCTTGAATTTCTTTCATTAATTACTCTTCATAACTTTAGTAGATATTCAGGATCCTGGGATTTTTGAGCTGAAAGAGATTTGTAATTTAAGAGATGCTATCTTATCTCCCTTATAGGTTTTCTAAGTCTATACTTCCGTCAAGTTAGATCATCAGAAATTTGCATACCATGTTAGTTAGGTTAGTCTCTCAACTCCTTGGCTTTTTTCCATGATACAGGGAGCATTGGTGGTCTGGTAAAGCCCACAGGTCCCTTCTCAGAGTAAGTATTTAAATTCACAAAGAAAATGCATGAATCTACAAAGAAAACCACTTATATTAAAATTCAGTTATATGCTTAATAATTAAAGTGTTATAAATAAGAGCTGCCTAAAGTCTAATAGTAATTGTACTTTCAGAGTAGCAATGAGAAAAAATTAAATTTTGAGCTATCTGCAACAACTCTACCATGATAAGAAAATATCTATGGTTTCTATTGGCAGTAAAATTACAGTAATCGCTAAAACTCTGTGTGGGCTCCATACACAGTGAAAGAAAATGCTGACCAATTGTCAGTTAGAGGTTGATGAACATAAGGGTGTAATTCTCTTCCATCTGGGCCCATGGAGCCCATGAATTTCCATTTTAGAATCTGTTCTTGCCCTATATTCGGGCTTAAAAGCTATTTGACCATAACCGTTTTGAATTTTTTGTAAAAACCGTTTAAATTATTGGTCTCCAGCACACTGGAATAGCCTTTGAAAAATATTCAGATAGCAACTAACATTTGGTATGCTGGAGTAATGCACATCTGCGTCTTGTCACTGAGGGCTCATCTCCAAACAATGGTGGCAGAATTTCCTCTCATGTTCTAATCTAACCACACTTCCCCCTGCACCTCACCCATTTAAATATGATTTATTTTCTTGTACTGGTTTCGGTTTTAAATTTCTAGGCTTAGGGAGAAAAATCAGAAAAGTAAAATATTCATTATTTTTAAAGATGTTTAAAGATATTTTTAAAGTGACAGAAAAAGTCTTATCATTCTGATTACTTTCATTGTCTTGCCTGCATGATATATAACAAACCTGTTTGCTGGGCTGGGAAGGCGTCTCTTGTGGCAGCCAAACAGGAGAAATAGGTGAATTGCATGATAATTTTCTTTGCTCTTATTTGGCAAATGCTGTGGGTATGATTTCTTCACTGTTCAGCTTGAGAGTGACTGTGCCAATGGATGTCTCAAATTTAGATGCAAGGCCATCCTTAATTCTTCTCTCCACTTGAAGCAGGAGATGCATACATCATTTATAATTTTTTTTTGGGGGGGAAGTAATCATCAAAGTCAGGTCCTAAAATCTTTCAGATCTGAATGTCCACCCTAGCCGGCCAGCAAAAGCATAGGCACTTTAAAATGGTCCTCCTTTGGGAATGAGGATTAAGAAATATGTTAGTCTCCTGGAAAAGATCATGACTCCAGGGTAAACATTTTAACAGTTTTGTCAAGGAATAGACCAGAAGTTTTCTCACTGCCACTTACTGGACCTGTTATATTTAAGGTTCACTGAGTTAATGTCCTCTATTTTAGTCTACACTCTGTGAATCCCACAAATCTCTGGGATCTCATGAGATTCTTACCCATATAATTGTCACATTTTCAACTAAGAGAATTTCACACAGATATAAACTCACTGTCCTGTCCTTCATTTCTGTATGAGTGCTTTTAAAGGAGTTTTTCTCCTTGATTTGAGAGAGAAGTATGGTATAAATGCACGCAGGGAATTTGAGTAGCCAAATGGTTTCCCCCTATTCTCAGATCTCATCTTGCTCAAAATTCCTCACTAGCTCTCCACTGCCTATGAAGTCAACCTTACCCTTATTGGCCTTGACTAAACAGCAGCTGTGATCTAGCTTCTGACTCATTTTCCCTTCCCCCTTTCCCATTGCCCGTCATACCTCAACTATACTAATTAAGGGAAGCCCCTCCACCCCATGATGCCATGCTCTCTCCTGTCTTTAGTCCTTCACACATACCATTTCTCAAAGTAACTTCCCTGATTTCTATGCCTGGGAAAGCCCTATTCATCCTTCAAATCTTAGCTCAAAGCCTCCACAACACATTGCCCCTTGGTCAAAATAATCCTCCCCTCTCCTGTGCTCCAGACACTTCTTTCATGTCCATTTGCAAAAGGTCTCAACCTAAGCTACATATCCTGGGCTCATTACATCAGAATCTCTGGTGGTGAGACACAGGTATCAGCAGTTTTTAAGGCTCAACGAATGACTCTACTGCTTGAGGACCACCATTTTTCCTCTCCAAACTGAAGACTCCCAACAAGCAATGACCATGCTTTTACTCTCTTATAGTCTTATCACCTTATCCAAAATAAAGAAACATGTAGTCTATGGCCATGCCACCCAGAACAAGCCTGATCTCGTTTGATCTCAAAGCTAAGCAGGGTTGGGCTTGGTTAGTACTTGAATGGGAGACCACCTACGAAGACTGAACACGGTAGGCATTTTTAAAAAAGAAGAAATATGTAGAGCTTGGGCAGTAACTTTCTTCAAAACGTTTTCCAGTCACTAATGAATTCTTTAGAAAGTATCTCCAGGAAGTAGCAAAAACTGCTCAATCCAAATCAACCTATTTTAATATTTTTATAGCAAATTTATTTTTTTATGTTTTGACTATTTCTGTCTTTTGCAAACCACCTCCTATCACTTTTAGAGAAGAAGATTGGCTAGTCCTCCAAAATTGCTATTGTTTAATGTGGTTTAACATATCTTATTCATTTAGCACCATCAGAAAAAAATGTTTTAAAATAAAATAAAATTAGCAAGTTAGTTTCTTTCAAAAACATTCCTCTGCAATGGGGATAACATGGGTAAGTGCCTAGCAGTGGACCTGGTCCAGGCTCTATGCTCAGTAATGGTGGCTCTTATCATTGCATGCTTCCTCTTTTAGGAAAGGCTGCCTTGTGAACTCACCTCACACAAAGACATCTATCTGGAGATGACACTACAGGAGGAAATAAGACAACTTTCCAATACTTCTTTTCATTTATATACAGCCCATGAGATTCCCTGACCTCATTCATCATAAACAGAGAACTGTTTGCAGATTTACAAATTCAATAGATATGCTACCCATGATACAGACAGAAAAGAAACAGTTCTACCTTTCTCACTCCATTTGGCTATTGCTATATAAAGCTTGTTTTTCTAGACCCTTCTTTTTTTTTTTTTTCTCAAAACTCTGGCTCTACATTTACCCAAATTCCTTCAGATCGACCGTTCTGGAACTAGCCAGCTACTTTTTAGGTTTCATCGCAACTCCACTCCTACAGTGTCCCTTCTCTCCTCAGTCTTGTGATTCCCTACCCACACCCTCTCCCGAGTCATTAAGTCACAATTGCATTTCATTGCCTCCACCTCAGTGACTTTTGGGGGACAAGCTGTCTTTGTCAAGTATTAAGTGGCAACATTTATTTATTTCATAGCATTTCTTAGTATCCATGGTACAAATCAACTCTTCTGATTTTTCAGGCATGAATTAAATTGACGGCTCTTGTGTTATGATGACAGCAGTTCTAAATTAACAGCAAATCTCAATAAACAAGTATATTTTAATTTCATTTAATTTTTATCCAACTCAGTATGAACTTAAAAAATCATTTTTTCAACCCTTGGTTTCACGCTTTAGTAAGCACCACACATCAATTCAATAAGGTTTTCCTTTTGACAGCTAAGTCTTTTGTAGTGCAGGTTAATGATTATAACCATAACATCTCACTTATGAGGCCTGTAGGAATTGATAAAGGAGACACAAAAAAACAAAATCTTCTTGGCATAGACTGGCTAGTTGTTGATCAAAACTCCTCTCCTATTCCTCTTGGGCACCCACATTTTTCAGCTACCCTTGCAGTTAGGTATGGTCATGTGGCTGCATTCTGGTAATGAAATGCAGACAAAAGTAGATGAATTCCAGGCCTGGCCTATTAAAGTCCTCCAAGCTATATCCTCCATACACGTTCCTATTGCCCCATAACCTGGATGCCATATGCTGAAAATGGCAGAGTCTGGGTGGAAGATGGAAGAAGCCTGGGTGGGAGAATCACCACTTGGAAGAATGTCACTGCCTATCAGAAACCCCCCTTTGACCTTACATGAAAAAGAAATGAATTTTTATTTTTTTTAAAGCCACCGAAATTTGGGATTTAATTGTTATACCATAGTTTTACCTTAACTGGTAAGGATTTATACAGTAAGTCCTCACTTAACATCATTGACAGGCTCTTGAAAACTGCAGCTTTAAGTGAAATAAGGTAAAACAAAACCAATTTGACCATAGGCTAATTGATAACAACAAGAGTTAAGTTTCTATAACATAATTCTGGTCACAAAAACATCACCAAACTTCTAAATAAAGACATAAAGCACTTCTAATATGAAACATCAAAATAAATGTGAGCTAGACATACATTTATGGAAGATGAATAAAGTAAGAGAATAATTTTGCATGCCCCTTATTCCAGCTCAGGGACACAGGTGACTGGATCTCTTCTCAATAGTTCAGAGAAGCCTAATCACACCTGGATAGCGTGCCCTTCCATCACAAGCACACACATCCACACTCACTCAGACTGTGACAATATAGAAATTGCAACTCACCTAATACGTACATCTTTGGGACATGGCAAGAAATGGAAGTCCCGAGGAAAAACCCTCACAGACATGGAGAGAAGGTACAAACTCCATACAGACAGTGACTCTGGCCAGGAATCAAGTTTTTTTTTTTCTCATCAATGTTAAACAAAATGACTTTGAACAAAATATTATTTGAGGACCTATTATACAGTACTTTTAAAACTAAAGTGTTATTTGTCCCCCTAATAACAGTAATATATTTTCATTATTTAATATTCTGAAAATACTTCACACTGGCATGTTAATGTCATCTGGAAAATGCTATTAGAAATAAATCTCTGATAAGAACTTTGTTAGTCATAACAACCTTTATTTTTCCTGAACATGGAAGGTTAAAAAAAAATCCTCGTCAATTAAGATCCATTTTTCTAATGAATGTTTTAGCAGTGACAGATTATTCTAATAATTAAATTAACTCAGACAGAATTAATCCATTTTCTGTTTGAAGAGCAGCTGCTACAGTTGGGGAGCAGTTCAACCGCTCTGCAAATGACAAACCTGGGTCAGTTCCTTGTGCCACTTCCCACACATGCGCATAGCTGGACTACACCCACGACCTCTGGGCACCTAGTGACTGGAGTTTGCGGCCCATGCGGCCTTCTTCCTGTGCGCCTGCGCCAACTGGTGGTTTGCCCGGATGTGATTGGAGGTGAACTGTCAGGGGTCATGGCCGTCAGAAGCAACGGTGAGTTCCGTATCCAAGGAAACGTGGTTAGTACTCTCAGGCAGCCCCCACCCAGTTCCACCTAGAGCCTCAAAAACTTTACCTCTCTCTGACTTGCACACATTTTATTTGGTGCGCATTAGAAGCGGAAATAGCTATGAATGGCATTAACTGCTGACTGGTGCTTCAACTTTCACCAAAAGGTAAATTGTATTTGGAAGATTAAAATTCAAAGTATAAACACGTTTACCCTGAGGCCTATGTAGTAGTAGTATAAGAAAAACAGATGAGAGAGACGGAGACTAAAGCTCCAAAATCTGAAAGAAAATTCCAGAATAAATGGAAAAGAAGCAATATTTGGAGAAGCGAATACAGTTTTCTTGACTCGAAGAAAAATGCTTCTTCAGATAAGAAGACCCTAGCAAAACTGACAAAAACAGAATTGACAAAAATTGTTTAGTAAGTGCATATAAACAGCTAATATTTTAAATTTCAAAGATAAAAAAATGCCATAGATTTTCAGAAAAAAAGGATTATCCACAAAGTACAAAATTAAGCTTCTGCGTGTCACAGAGTAACAGGATACAAAAGATAGCATATATAATATTTTGAAGGGAGAGGCTGTGTATGAGTCAATAATTCTATATCGTGTCATGTGTGAAATTCACAGAAATAATTCTCATTTATATACAGGCTCTGAAGATCCCACCCTGTCTGAGAAAACTTGCTTACAGATGTACTTTAAATGACTGAAAGATGAATCAGAATGAAGACTTTTGAAGTAAAAAGTACATGGCAGATATCCTGATGGTGAGTATAAAAATCAGTTAAATAGGAAACTAAGTATGAATAACTTGTAAATATGGTTTAAAAGCACTGAAAATGTTTGTAAAATTCAAATTTTAACCCATATTGTTTTCTTTAAAAAATATTTTAATGAAAATAATTTGCTTCAATTAAAAAATTATTGAGACTTGGGAAAATTTGAATTAGAACTACATACTAGGTAATAGTACTATGTGCGTGTGTGTGTGTGTGTATCACAATTAAGTTTTCTAAATTTGAAAACTGCATTGTGATTACATTAGATAATGGCATTGTTCTTAGAAAATACTGACATGTCCCTGGGATAAGGGATGCATACACACGGGAGGGAAAGAGAGAGAAAGAGCAAATGGGGTTGAACATTAACTAGTCAGGCTGGGTAAAGGGTTTATGGGACTTCTTTGTGTTATTCTTGCATATCTTCTATACATTGTTTAAAATAGTTTTTTTTCTTAACGTAGAATCAAGATATTTTTAATATATTCTGGCTAGAGCCATTTTCATGCAGTGGTTGGAGTAGAAGACAATTTGAATGGGTTTATGGAGTGAGAGATGAAAAAGTGGAGAAAATAGGAGGTGACTCTTGGCCCCCAAATGCATATGTTTTAACTGCTTGAGTAGTGGGTTTTCATATTTGGAGTTTTCAGAGGCAGATCACATATGTAAACTCAGCGATCAATGTGCCCATATATATTTATTCTATGGTATAATGTAAGAACACATAAAGTCATCAGCACTGTCATTGTTTTAAACAGGAAATTTCAATTAATTGCTAGATTAAAGTTAGAATTCTGGCAGAAGTGTAGCACCAGGTGAGGGAATTGAAGTAAGAACACCCCAAAGATGCTGAGGTTTGTTACCAGTGACCAGGATTCTACATTCCCACCAGCCCTTCCCTTCTTGCAAGTCAGAGCAGGATTCTTGAGTAGAGAAGAGATGATTGCTTTATTGGCTCTAGCCCTCAATAGCTACGCAATTAGAGTCTTTACTCATGAAATAGAACAGAAGTGATTGTGTAAATATATGCCAGATCATTACTAAAACTCGCAACATGGCTTCTTCCTGACTGGCAAAATATCTAAATTACCCACTTTGCCAAGGAAGGGAGAAAACTGGACCCAGGGAAAAACATGGAAGAGATTCGCTACCAAGATAGGTATGTTTGTAGAACTTTCATTTGTGATTAAAGTGCTTTTAAAATATATGAGAAACATTTAAAAATGCACACATAATTCCATATCTCAACAACATAATGATTTTCATTTGTTTGGAGTCCATTCAAACTTTTCTCCATGTGGACATATGGTTTCTAAGTTCATCAAACTATATATAGTTCATACACTTATAAACTTTAGATATTATGCAACATTATTTTAGAAAAAATTTTCCCTTGATTTTACATTTTTATCATAGATTTTTAATAACTGTTATATCCCATTGTATCTATACATAATATATATTTATTTAATCATTTATTATTAGATGCAAGTGATGGTTTTTTTAAAAAATTATGAATAACTCTGCTATAAATGTCTTCATACATATGGATTTTTTTTCCTTGTAAATTTTCAAATTGCCTCAATTCCAAGATACATATTTTTCTTCTTCTAATATTGTCTAATGAGTCCCCAGCAATCGGGCCTGGCCCATGGAGGAGCATGGCACGTGGCTCTGCTTCTTGGGCTCTCAGAACACAACATTGCCCCAACCATGGGTTCTGCATGTACCGACTGTGGGCTATGATAAGTACAGCACCTATGATTACACTACACACCTATGGAGAAAGCTCTCGTGAAACCAAAATTCAGATAGCTCTTCCTTCTGGTACTGTGGAAGTGTAGCTCCATTTTCTGGTCCAATTGCAAAACTCTTCATAGATGTAGGAGCTGGTGTCATAGTTGAAGATTATAGAGGAAATATTGGTGATGGACTGTTTAATTTTGGCAAGGAAAAGTTTGAAGTCAAAAAGGGTTACAGCTCATTTGTGAATGGATCTTTATCTAGAAACAGAGGAAATTCAAGCTTTAGATGACACTGAAAGGGGTCCAGGAACTTTTTGTTTCACTAGAATGAAATTTTATGCAAGAATAGAAAGTAAGAAAACATATTGTTTTTCTTAAAAATAAAGTTTTTGCTTTTAAAAAGTATTGTCAAATGAATTCAAAGAATCTGGAGGCTTTGCTAGAAATAAATTATAATTATATTTATTCAAAGATCTTGGAGTTTGGAGACTGGGAACACAGCTAGGCAAAAACCCAGAAGTGTTCCAAAGAAGAGAGAAAGTTAAAAGTTCTTATTATAAAAGTACATTCTTGAGAACATTTGGTCCTGCATTCTCAGGTCTAGGATTGGCCCAGGACAGTGATCAGTCAGATGTCATGTAGTCAAGGATGATGGATGCCAGATGGTCCAGAAGATGTATGCCAAGAGGTGTAGTCAGGTTGGTGGTCTGGAAAATAGATGTCAGGAAGATGTATACATGAGTCCTTCAGAGCATAATCAGAAGGTTACTAGAGCTCCAGATGTATATCCAGGCATTGACACAAGATTGGATAGTTTAAAAAATTTTAAGTTCCCAGGCTGTTAGAACAAGAATGGAAGCTTTCCTCATGCCTTAACCCTCATAACATTAATAATTTTAGCAGCTTCGTTAAAGTGACTCCATTTATACAGTCCATATCTTCACTCTTTTCTCACTGGATTAGAGTAGTATTGATATTTTCTAGCTGAGCAACTTTTACTAAGTCATTTAACTTTCCCAAGGCTTATTTCTTTATAAAATTTGAGTCGTCAGATACACCTTAGAAGTGTACTGAGGACTAAATGAATACAAAATGGAGAGGTTCTGTGTCACCTATCTTCACCCTTTCTCTAATATATATCAGGGTACATTTTAGTATCAAGATGGATGACAGTATTTGTTTTATCCTTTTAAAAAGTTATTATTAAATTAATGTTGCATCTTAAAATTGATACTGTATCAAAATTGGAGAAATATGATAATTTTATAATATAAATTTAGAATAGGGGGTTTACTGTGTCAAAACAGGTTTATGATACTTGATATGTGTATTAAAATGCCTTCTAAAAGGATTTTGCCAGTAACATCAAGAATGTATGTATGTTACTGTTTTCCTACAACTCTGCCAGTATATGAGATTTGACTTTTGATTTTAAATAGTCATAATAGTGCAGATTGTTTCTTCATTCTTATGTTAATTTTAACATATTTAGCTATTTTGCTCTTTATATATAAAGGAGCTTTGGGTATAAAGAGAACAAAAGGAAAAATTTGAAGACATCTCAGAAGCCATTCAAAAAATAAAAAAGACCTTGATGTTTAGTCAGTAATTTAGAAAGGCGAAAGTAAGAGGTACCATCTTGCATTTTGACTCTTTCCTTTCTGTGTTGTTACAGCTGTTCTGCTGCCATACACAATGTTGGAAGAAGGCAGTGATTTATTTACAGAATCGTAGAATTTTGAAGCTAGGTGGATCCTTAGGGATCATCTGGTAAGACCCCTCATTTTATGTGTAATTAAATAAAAAATCAATGAAATTCAAATTGTTCAAGATTTTGCAGCTAGGAAATAGCAGGGCTGTAACTTGAGGCCAAGGTTCTAGATTTTTCTACCAGACATACTGCCTCTGTGATGCAAATTCCATTTGAAGGCTAGTGACACAACTACTACCCTGGACATCAAGCTGAGCAGTATAAAATCTAGGCTAAGGATATTCCTAATTCTTACTAAATAAGTCAAGAAAGTGAATTTACAACATCTTCGCTTTAAGATATAGAATCAAACATGAAAAAAATCACCTATATCTGAATATGTTGCACAAAATTAGAAGCACATATGATGCACTTCCTGTAATTGGCTATGTAATGAATTTCGAGTAAGATGTCTTAGGTCTAGTCATTCAGATTTCTAGTTGATTCAGCCCTCTAGAGAACTGAATCACCAGGCTCATTTATTTTTCTCACTGTAGATTCAGTCTCATTGCTATTAAATATTGATGCTGTTTTCCTTTTCCAAACCAAATTAGCACTCAAATTTTACATCTAAAGAATGGCATATTTTCATACGATTATCATTGTTATTTCAAAACTATCACGATTTTATAAAACATTCCAACAACAGTTCTCAGGCTTTATCATCCTATGATAACAATATTAAGTCACAACTCTCTCTCAAACCCAAACTGCCATGTCATGAGCTCAAATCAGCAAAACTACTGGAACCTGACCCTCCTCAAATTGTTTCCCCAACTGTTTCTAAGGTCCCTGGGATAATGCCTTATAAAGGCCCAGGATTCTTTACATCTTTTATCCCTGCATCTTTGTCTTTCTTCTGAACAGTACTGTTACTGGGCACCATTATTCTCACTTGGTGACCACTATTGATCCATCCCAGTTGTGGTCTCAAAGCAAGGTTAGTTCTTCTCCAGATTCCCCTACATAGACTGCGATGAAACTGTACTTTTAAAAAAACATGTCTTGAAGCCTCTGGGAAAAGGAAACTGAAAACTTCCTGGAAATGTAGATATCTTTAGAGATGACAAGTCCAAACCCAAACCCTGAAATCCTGCCTAATTCCCAGCAGTCCCTCACGTGGCAGGGAGGCAGCTCAAAAGGAAATGGGCCACTCCAGATTTTACCTTACCTTGGATTTCAGGTCCCGTTGGACCCAAATTTAGAGAAGAAATCTAGACTCTCTCAAGCCCCAGCCTAGCTTATTTTTCTGCCTCAGAATTTTCCTCTTCTCAGAATAGCTGACTTGGGGAGTACCCATTCGTTGATAGAAAGAGGAGGTGGTAGAAATGCTATATTTGCTCTAAGGATTGAAATGGATTCATTGTTTAAACAAAATAATCATAATAGTAAGCAATCTTTTCCTCCAAATCTGACTTATACAACCTTGAATTTACCACAGTCAAGGGTAAATTTGTGCTCCAGCAGGCAACTACATTTTCTAAAGTATAGGACACCTCTGTTGGTTATCCAATTCTATGGGAGCTATTTTACAGCTCTGTAAATTGTTAATAACTGATAGCAATGCAAAATGCTTGTTATTTAGAGACTGAAATTACAGCCTGTCTGGTAGAGGGGTAGTGTTTCAATCAACTTCTCTCCCCTAGTGTGGAAGAAGCCAATTTTTTCTCAATTTGTATATTCATTTCACTATTCCTTGTCTATAACTGATATTCTGCATTGATTCTCCTGCCGATCACAAACTAACAATTCTGATTCTAATTCTGATATGTGTTTGGTGGTTGGGTCCCTACACCACCAAGCAAATCTCCAACACCAGCTAAGTGGGCTTCTTACAATCCAACTCAGTTCTGATATTCTCTACCCAGAGATAGAATCAGGTCCCACAGGTTAAGGGCTCAAGACTGCCCCTCCCCTTTCTGAGGGCAGTCACAAGTTCAAGTTTTCAGAGGTTCAAAAGAGCCCCCTCTTTGGGTTCAATTAATTTGCTAGAGTGGTTCACAGAACTCAGAAAAACATTTAACTTACTACATTACTGGTTTATTATAAAAGTTTATAACTCAGAAACAGTCAGATGGAAGGGAAGCAGATGGCAAGGTATGGAGAAAGACGTAGGGGGTCCATGCTCTCTCCAGGCTCACCAGTCTCCCCAAATCTCCATATGTTCAGTAACACAGAAGCTCACTAAACTTCATCCTTTTGAGTTTTTACAGAGCCTTCATTACATAGACATGACTGATTAAATCATTGACCATTGGTGATCGATTCAACCTCCAGCCTCTTTCCCCTCCCTGGAAGCCAGGGTTGGGGCTCCAACACAATAGCTGGTTCCCCTGGCAACCATCCCCATCCATAAATGCTTTTAAAGGTCACTTCATTAACATAAACTTAGGTGCAATTGAAAGGGGTTCCTTGTGAATATCAAGAAACCTTTATAGCTCCTATCACTTAGGAAGTTCTAAGGGTTTTAGGATTTCTGAGCCAGAAACTTCTGAGGACTAAATAGATATTTCTTATTATAAATATCAGAATAACTTTGTCTGTTCTTGGGATTCTTCTTTGAACTGGCTGTAGTACCTTAGTGTTTTCCTCATTAATGAATTGAATAATATCTTTAAGACATATTCATTTTTATATCTGTGTAAGTCATGATTTTACTATTTAAAAAATTATCTTTTAGCACCATGTATGGGACCCTAAAGCACAGTTAGTTTTTGCTAAATCAAATGTTTAGTTCCTTGTTATATTTTTCCATCAGCATGAGGAATAGAGATCAAGTCTGTGGGTCCCCTACCCCAACCCCGGCATAATATTCATTCTCTCTCTCTCTCTCTCTCTCTCTCTCTCTCTCTCTCTCTCTCACACACACACACACACACACACACACACACACACTACACATAAACATACACATAACTTTCCAAAATAAGCAATAATTTTTAGCCACAGTTTAGGTTATTTCCCCACCTCCAGAAATTCCTCAAGGATGTTGAGTACTTAGCTTTCAACTGTATCAGGGTTTGTCAGCCTCAGCGCTATTGACATTTTGGATCCAATAATTTTTTGGGGTGGGGGCACTGCAGGATGTTTATCAACATCATGGCTTCTACACATAGGTGCTGTAGTTAGTGTCTCACCTCCAGTACCAACAACCCAAGATATCTCCAGACATTGCTGAATTTCACTGAGGGAGGCAAAATCACCCCCAGTTGAAAATCACTCTTATATTTTCTTTAAGGTCTCCCAAAGTGGTCCTTTCCAGAGTAAAGGGTCTGGTATCTCCCCAAAGGTAAGCAAATATACTCAACTAATATGTATCAATGCAGATGGGTCCCAGTAACAGTGTTGAGCAAATGGGAAGTTGCAGAGTGCTTTCTTTGCACAGTGTTATATTGCTTATATAAATCTTAACATCACAAAACTTTATAATGTGTATTGCTTATGGAAACAGGCATATGGAGCAAAAGTATAAACCGTGCATATGGAGAATACTTACCAATTTAATGATTATGGTTGCCTCTGAGAAAAGGAGGGAATTAGAACAGGCTAGGATTACAAGAGAAATATCTGTAATATTTTACTATTTTTAAAAAAAGGTCTAAAACAAATACTGCAAAATGTTAGATATTTCATTCCAGCCAATGCATATGTGAATATTGTCTTACTTTACCAACTTCACTGTATTTGGGGGGAAAATTCATAATATGAAAAATGTAGCTTAAATTTCTCGTAAGGTTCTTTGAAGCATGTGTTATTAATTTTCCAATCATCCACTATTTATTTTATTCGTACTGCTGCTTGCCTCCACCATTATAGGTGGCTGTGAGCTGGCAGTGTTTTATAGAACAATTTCCTGGCTCAGACCCTTACAACACCCATAATATTAATGCCCTCACCTTGTATTTGTGGAATGCTTTATCTTTTCCCAGGACTCTTACATATATCTTTACATTTTATATTCACAACTTCTATCACCATGAGTCTTAGCCTCAACTATACTCACTATGAAAATATATAAAAAAGACTTCTATGAAAGCTCTTCCTTTAGCAACTATTTTAGTTTGGGTCACCCCAGAAGAGTTCTGAGACAAGGATCCTATTTAGGATGGTGATCACAGGAAGCACATGTAGGGGAAGTGAAGCAGGCGTTAGGGTTAAGGAATGGAGGGAAACTTGTAAATGGCACATCACACAGCACCTAACAGTTGAGGGCAATTGAGGCTAAAACCTGCTGGAGACTTTGGGAAACAATTAGAGCCCATCTCAGAGCTCTCCCTGCTGAGGAGCAAGTCATGTGGCTAATTGCTCCTCCAGCTCCCAGAGATGTCAGCTTTCCATCACTTCTGACCTGCCCCATTCTGGGGTCAAGTGGAAGCCCTCAGAGGTCGACGCATGGGTGCTTACAAATGGATGTTGTTGGCATGTACTAGGGTGCTGGAAGGATGTGGTCAGAGCCTGAAAAACATATGCTACAACACCTCTCTACAGGTGTATCTGTATTTTAATGAATGTCTTACATTTACAGCTTATGTAGCATTTTCACAAATATCACCTTAAATCCTATGAGGACTGGCATATTCTTATTTGTAATTAGAGAGCTCAGCTGAATCAATTTACTTGCCAGAGGCTTGAAACTGTTTTCTGTCTCTTTTAAGTTGCATGGCTGCCATATCCCTATACCAGGGATTAGCAACCTGTGATCTGTGAGGCAAATCTGGCCTGTTACCTGTTTTTATAAATAAAATTTAGTTAGAACATGACCACATTCATTTGTTTGTATGTTTTTTTGTGTGTAGCTATCATGCTACAACAGCAGAATTAAACAGTCTGAACAAAGGCTTGCAAAGCCAAATAAATTTACTCTGTAGCTCTTTACAGGAAAAGTTTGCCAACCCTGGCTCTATGCCTTAAAACTAAGAGAAAGCTCCTATTTTCAACAGTTTGGAGAGCTTCTAGTATAAAAAAGTTTATATGAAGGAAATATTAATTATTCATAAAAATTCATTTTTATGAAGTGGATTATGAGCAAAGTAGTATTTTTAAAAACTATTTCCATAACAAACATTGGCCATTTGCCCTAAAAAATATATTAAGATCCAAGGAGAAACTTGAAGTAGTTTCACCTCTACTATGGAATAAACTGTAAATACCTAAGCTCCAACATAGAAAATAGTGATCATTTATTGTGTCTAAAACCAACTTATTAAAAATGGTGTTGATAATGATCCAGTGAACTCGATGAAATGCTGTACTGACAAGTACAATTTGTTATAGAGGACACACATAGAACAAGTTTGGGGGGGCCGTGGATGCATAGCTCCTAAGCCCTCCACCCGTGGAGTCAAGGTGTGTCACCTTCACTGTACATCAATGTGCTCAATCACCAGGGGAAATGCTTTATTATGCCACAGAGCCTTTAATATGTTAATCATAGTTATTTTAAGTTCTTTATCTGACAATTCCAAAATCTGTGTCATATCTGAGTCTAGTCTTGATGCTTGCTTTGTCTTCAGACTGTCCTTTTTATTGTCTTTTAGTACACCTCATAGCTTTTTGTCAAAAGTGATCATGATGTATTTGGGAGTAGAAACTGAGGTTATTAGCCTTTTGATGTGAAACTTTATGTACCTGGCTAGGAGCTGGGCTGTGTTTAA
Organism: Cynopterus sphinx; assembly: GCA_030015415.1. Classification (NCBI taxonomy): domain Eukaryota; kingdom Metazoa; phylum Chordata; class Mammalia; order Chiroptera; family Pteropodidae; genus Cynopterus; species Cynopterus sphinx. Next base: position 4,982,388 of record CM057388.1, read on the forward strand.
TGTTTACTATGGCCATATATTCTAGAAGCTTTCTCTAGTTTCCTTTTTTCTGCTTCCATGTTGTCTTTAGGTTTCCCTAAGGATACCTTCTTAAATAGAGTGTGTGCCTTACAGGTCTCAAGGCTGAAATCTACTGTTATTATCTTGGGTTTCTGTTGATGAAGAGGTAAGATACTGAGTGGGAGAACTCTATTATGATATAAGTAAGTCTTTAGTGGGCCTAAATTGTTGAGCTATGACCCCTGAAAGGATTTATTGCCCTTTTCCTCCTACTATCATGTGAGGCAGGATGGCTAGAGGGACTGGAGTTGTCTAATTGCCCTTCCTCTTGGTCAGATAGGGCTCCAGTAAAATAATTTCCCTTGAGGGCAGCTCTTTCTTACAGAGAACAGAATGCTCTGGGCTTGTTTTAAAATGGTTACTTTTCCCCTGTTTCTACCCAAGTAGAGGAGATTTTTGTCTCATTTATATTCACTCATGGTAGTACTCCTGGAGATAAAACCCACAATAGTGTGGCAGTTTTTAACTCTCAAGTTAGTCTACACTCAGCCTTCAGTAATTCGTCGATTACTATTTAAGGGTGCCAACTAGTCTGGCTCCTGAAGTCTCTGCTCTTGTTCAGCTGTGATCCTCTGCATTTACATCTCTCTCCAGTTTTCAGGGTGGCAGTTTGCCCTGTGATTGCAGTTCTTCAATAGATGCAAGAAAAGTTGTTGATTTTCAGTTTGATCAATTTTTTTTCTTGTTGTGAGTTAGGATTGATGACTTTTAAGCTCTTTACCTGTCAGAGCTAATCAGGAGGCATGCTCAGTATACAGCTAGAGCTGGGCATTCTGAAGTCCAGAAAATTAGCCTGTGGCTCATGAGGACCAAGCAAATTGATTACTGTAAGCGGCCACTGACACTTTCATAAAACCAACTTTTCAGCTCAAATTGCACTCTACAAACATAATATTTTGCTAAGTAATTGGTCAAATTAAGTGTAATTTTAAAGGAGATCTTTTAGTGATATTTGGTTTGATGGTTCAAACCAGACATCATTTCCACTGTGTCAAATCCCCGTAGCCTTTTCAGCAGCAGAATCAGTTTATTGCAGATTCCGTGGATTGCAGTCATAAATTCTTAAGTTGCTCCAGAATATGCTTTCTCTGGTTTAAAAGGAAGTCTCCATTCCACTGTATGAGTTTCCAGGTATTTTCCCTTGAATCTGAAACACATTGTTAGGTTCCAGCCCAAGAGATTTGCTGCTTGATAAGATGCTCTTTTTAGGATGACCAAGTAGTGAACTAGATACAAGAATTATAACTTTTTATTCAAGTGGCTAAATCCATCACTGTACTTTTCTAAATTAAGTCTGTTTTGTTATGCCTGTCTCTAGATTTCCATTAACACTCCCATCGGTCAGATGGTTTATAGAAAATAAAGGAACATCATGCTTTTGATTTTTCTTCTTTCTGTAATCTAGTAGTTCTTGACTGGGGGCAATTCACCCCACAGGGGACATTTGGCAATATCTGGAGACATTTCTGGTTGTCACAGCTTAGGAGGTGGGTGCCACTGGTGTCTTATGAGTAGAGGCCAAGGATACTGCTAAACACCCTATAATACACAGGAAAGTTTTCCACAACAAAGAATTATCTGCAAAAATTATCTGGTCCAAAGTGTTGATAATGCTGAGGCAGAGAAACCCTGCCAGAATCTGAGAAATTAGCCACCACAGCCTATGTCCTCAGCTAGACCAGAATCCTAATGATCTAATTATTCTTATCTCTTTATCAATTTTTATATTAAAAGAAGCATTAAAAGATAATGCCTTTTTTTTGGAATATTTTTTCTTAAGTTCCAGGAATAGTCTTGAAATCCTGCCTCACAAAGTCTACAGGTTAGTGATTTACAGTATCATCTACTTGCTGGAGGCCTACTTAGGTTCTGGGTTCCTAAGAATTAAACACTCTTGCAAAATTTAGTCTGTTTAGCTTGTGGGTTATACAAGTAAAAATTAGTAATAACACAAAATAATTCCAAATTACTTCACTCTCAGAGATAACTGTTTAGTGTATTACTTTACAACTTATTTTTTTGCAAGTATGTTTTATATTTTTGTTTTTTCTTCTAATTTTTCCAGCATTAATTTTTAAGAGACATTTCTCATTAATAGTTTTAGTCAAGAGTGAAAGTACAATAATATAGAAAACCTATATTATAAAGCTATATTAAGCTATTACAAAGATAAAACAATTATTGTCTGAAGTACTTTGAGGACTTCATCGTAATTTCACTTGTTCTATTACAGAAACTGACCTAAGAGGCTGGAAATGAAAAGGTATCATGTAAGAGGTTATAACAGGACAGACTGGTGAAACATGGTGGAGGAAGCAAAAGCTAGTCAGAAGCAGTTGTGTTAGCAGTAGTATGTATGACTGGCATGTTTCCAGTGAGGCTCCCCAGAGATGCCTGAAGGAATCACTGTAGGTCCCCAGTTAGTAAAAAGATTCTTTCCTCTGTGAGGAATGAGCAGAGAGATTCCTCTGAGATCTCTGTCTTTCTTTTTAAGGGATAAGCGTACCCTTGGGCCCTAAAAGGTATATCTTAGATTCAGCCTCTCTCCCATCTACCCTAACCATACCTTCAAGCACCTATGTGTATCCACCACAAAGCTCTCCTAGTTTACAGAAGATGCATACAGCGAAGGTGGGAAATATAGGCCTAGACACAGAGAGTGTGCGGGTAAATGATAAACTGCAAACATCTTCTAGGTTAATTCACCTTTGTTATCAAAGGTCATAGTTTCTTCTGCCAGTGACAACTTGCATAAAATCATTTCCAGTGATCAACATCTGCATCCTCAAACTGTCCAGCAACTGTTGGCGTAGCATCTACCTCCATCACATTATACTCTTCTCCATCATAATCATCTGAATCTTCATCCTCAGGATGTGGATGCAAAGCCTGGCATTCACACATTGCAGTGAACTTTGCCTCCAGCACTGATATGTCACTAGGCACAAATCTAAATCCAGCAATAAGTTCAACAACCTCATCAGTGTCTTTTTTTCATCAGCAACATATTCCTTTATTGTTTTTTAATTTTTTAATTTTTTAATTACAGTTAACATACATTTTGTTAATTTCAGGTGGACAGCATAGTGATTAGATATTTTTAAAACTTAAGAAGTGATCACCCCAATAAATCTAGTACCCATCTGACACCACACATACAATATTATTACAATATTATTTTTATATACATCATTATTACAATATTGTTGACTATATTCCCTATGCTACACTTCACATTCCCACGACTATTTTGTAACTACCAATTTGTACTTCTTAATCTCTTCCCCTTTTTCACCTTTCCCCAAACCCCCTCCTATCTGTCAACCATCAAAATGTTCTCTGTATCTATGAGTTTGTTTCTGTTTTGTTTATTTATCTTTTTAGATTCCATATGTAAATGAAATTATATGGTTTTGTCTTTCTCTGTCTGACTTATTTAACTCAGCACAATACCCTCTAGGTTCATCCATGTCATCACAAATGGCAAGATTTTATTTTATTTTTTTTTTACTGCTGAGTAATATTCTACTGTATATATGTACCACTTTTTCTTTGTCCATTCATCTACTGATGGACCCTTACATTGCCTCCATATCTAGCTATTGTAAATAGTGCTGCAGTGGACATATGGATACATATGTCTTTTCAAATTAGTGTTTTGGGTTTCTTCAGATAAATACCAAGAAGTGGAAAGCAGTAGATCATTTTGATTCTTCTTCAAATTTGGCATTCACCATAATATACAAATGCTCTTATGGATATGCATTTAGGCCTCTGGACACCCACCACATGCAAATTAACAGTGGGGTATTCCAGTGAGATTTCTAATCCAGGGCCATCTAACCGAGACAGGCAGCTCTCAGTGATGTAAAGGACAGCTGTGCTGGTGCCCTGATCCTTCCAGTTCAGCACAGCTGTAGTATCTGGCTGCTGCCTCCACAGCCCCTCAGCAGACCCAGGCAGTGGGTAACTTCTGAGGAAGCTATTGCAGCAGTGAGCACAGTCACAGGCTGGATCAGGAGGGAACTGAAGCATAGCCAGCCAGTCCACTACATCCCTCTCCTATAGTGCATTTAAACATAATTGAGTTTATAATGTATATATCATATATCTTTTCCTCTCCCTATGATATTATTTCATGGTCATTTTTTTAGGTCAGTAGATAATTTCTAAAGTATGTTTTTAATGGTTGCATAATATTTCATCATATGACTGTTACATATGTTTAACCATTCCCTTTAATGTGTGGCAACATTTTTCGGAATAAAAGAAAAATAAAATCAGAAAAGAGAACAAAAGTGCTTGAATAGCACCAAATACCAGACTTCAACAAGAAAAGCAAGAAATACTGCCATCAAAACAAAGATAACTCTTGGACTTTCCATTATATCTAATGATAAAATTAATTTGTGTACTAGGGCTCACAAAGTGGGGGTCACCCCAGTGGCCTGGCCTATGTCACAAATCTAAACCTGAGCAATGCTGGATTTTATAAATATCTGTTAAATGATATACAAATCTGTGTACACTGATGTTGATATTTTTCACTGTGCAATGAGAAAATCTGGCGTGTGCTTATAAAAAAAGAAGGTAAGTAATCAGAATTCATAAATAGAGTATCATTTTTAAGATAAATACTATGCTTAGATATGGCAGCCTATGTGTATGTGGGGGGGTCTTGATTTTTTAAAAAGTATTGTAATATTGTGATTTACAAGAAATTTATATATTTGGTCTTCATCCATGCTTCCTAGTTGACAGCTGCAAAAACCTTGGAATTTCCTGCGGGATTAAAGCAATGGGAGCATCTTTTGTTATGATATTTGGTCTCCTGTCCTCAAAATGCCTGCAGAGCCATAAAAGAGTAATTGGGGTCCTGTTATTCACAACAAGGCCCTTTTCACCAGAGCTGGGCTTATATTAATAAAGTAACTTGTGGAGAGCACCTAAGGATGGGGGCTGGTAGCCCCGAACCAACCTTGATTAGAGGGTTGGAACTTGTTGTCTCACTATCTGATTTCTAGGGTGAGGAGAGGGGCTGCAGGCTGAATCAATCACTGTGGTCCTTGATTTAATCACCCATGTCTCTGTAATGAAGCTTCTATAAAAAACTTAAAAGGATGGGGATTGGCAAGCTTCCGGATGCAGATTCAGGGTGAGTGGAGAGAATATGTATGTTTTGTTCCCTCTCCCCGTATCTTGCCCTCTGCATCTCTTCCATCTGGCTGTTAATATTCTTTTATAATAAACCAGTAATTTAGTAAGTAAAATGTTTCCCTGAGTTCTGTCAGCCTCTCTAGCAAATAAATTGAACCCAGGGAGGGGTTTGTGGGAACCCGTGATTTATAGCCAGTCACAAGCAAAGTGACAGCCTGGACTTGAGGTTGGCATATGAAGAGGGGAGGGGAGTTTTATGGGACTAAGCCCTTAATTTGTGGGATCTGACTATCTTCAGGTAGATTGTGTCAGAATTTAAATTTGTGGGACACCCAGCTCGTGTCTGAAAATTGGCAGTATAGGGAACCTCCCCCCCACACACACATACATTGTAATTGGTCTTAGAACCCTTAAGTACAAGAGTTCCAAACGTATTACATAAAATTTTTAGTATTTATATTAACATGTATGTATAATATATATCAAATAAACATCTAATAGGACATGAGATATGTAAAATTCAGAATTAATTTTAGAAGTCATCTCAGCCATGGCCTGAGTGGGTGCAAGGCTGCTAACGACAAGGGACCTTGCTAAGTCAGGATGTGCCATAGCTGGAGGCCCAAATGCCTGACTTTGCCCTCTGCTCAGCCTGATGCAAAACCCCAAGAGGTGAGCTCGTCAGTTACTCTTTCACCTTGTGCTAATAGGTATGACCATCAACCATTGTCCCCACTTAAATCAGAATATAAGGGGAAAAGCCCACACGAATCTGCCCCCTGGTGCTTTCAACATAAAAACCTAGTTGATACACATTACAGATTTAAATCACATTTAATTCCTTTCAAGGCAGGAAATGATTCCCTGTGAATTCAACCAGTGTGTGTAGCATTACTAGCTAAGAACATAATCTTTTTCATTTTGAGGGAAAAAAAGGGTAAAAGGGGTGAGAATTAGGTATTGGGGATGGAACGGTGTTCTCAGGGGTAGTTCATAGCCCTGTTAGTGCATTAATTGTGGCACCAATATTGTTTCACATGGCTGTTGGCTGACCTTGCTGAGTGAGTAGAAATGGTAGTGGCTAAGAATAATTATTAAGAAATAGAACATTTTCTTTAAAGAAGGAAAATTGCCTGGTGGTATATCGGTTTTATATTTATAATCACTGAGGCCCATTAAACTTATCAGTATCCTATAGTGGAGCCTGTAGAGAATTTTAATGTGTTTATTTGAGCCAAACTGAGGACAATTACTGGAAAGCAAATTCTCAACGGATTAAGAAAATGCTCTGGAGAATGGCAGTTTTTGCAGCTTATTTTTTACATTAGAATAAAAGAAGAGCTAAGAAGGGTTGCATGAATCCTTTGGTGGTAGATTAAGGGGGTGGGAGAAAGCAAAGAGGGGTGACAAGGAGGGGCAGAATCTCTGAGATTGGATAAAAAGCAAAATGGAGAGAGACATAGTTTTACATTGGGGAGTACAGGATAGTTAATAATCAACATTTATAGCACATAGAGATGGCATTGCGGGTACAAGATAACAATGGGGATTCTGTGCTCTGCACTGCTGAGGTCAGTTGTGACCTGAGGGGTGTGGAAAAAGGATTACTCTGACATTCCAAGGAGATAGTATCTTAGATGCAAGAAGACAATAGATTTGCTTAGGTAAAGAGAGACCTTTGTCAAGAATGCTACAGGTCCAGGATGTGACTACCCACCATGACTTGCTTTAAGTTAAGAATTTTTATGTTTAGATCATTTTATGTGGTTAATTTTGGTCTCTGAGTTTGTAGGGCTGCCATGCAGCCTCCCCTGAGCTTGACAGGTTTATCATGTGGCCCCTTTTTCATCAAAACTCTTATTGGGAAGGGTTGCAGAAAAGTGGGAGTATGAGGAGAAATAAAGAAGTTTTAAACTTAAATCAACCTCAACATTTATTACATCCTGCTTCTGCTAGTCTCTGGGCAATCTGAAGGACACAGTCATCATGGAGCTTTTTTTTTTTTTTTTTTTTTTTTTTCCAGAATCTCATTAAATTAGATCCCACACTTTAACCTAAAAAGAGGGGACGTGGGGTACCAGTTCTCTCTTTTGACATTTTATTTGGGTTTCAAAGGAATAGTGACTAAGAACCTCATGAAAAATAAATACGGTTACTGATAAGAATTCGGATTGTTGCAAAAAGCACAATAAGAAATTTATATGATGAGGAAAAAATTTACTCTGGTAAATAGATGAGGTAGGTGTGTGTGTGTGTGTGTGTGTGTGTGTGTGTGTGTGTGTGTGTGTGTGTGTTTGGTTAGGTCTAGAAATATTTAATTGTTTTTTTTGTTTGTTTTTTACCAAATTCATAAACTTTGGGTACATTGAGATTATGTCAGCCCATGGTCAGCATTAGTATTATATTAGTTTGTGATAAGTGTTTATTTTTTAATTAAGTGTAAAAATTTGAAAAAAAATATTATATATTAAGGCATATGTACAGCAAACTGACACATTCCTTCATCCATAGAAATCACATCAAAATCATGAAAAAGCAAGATTGCACTATTATTATTCAGTAGTGCCTCTCCCTATTTATTTATTACTTTAATTATCAGCACATCCTTGTAAATGCCTAAAAGGAAAGCCCTAATGTGCAGTATTTGGCCATCTCTGTGGTATGAGGACTCCCACCATGGCCAATCTCAAGGCCACTGAGCACTGAATTGCAAAGATATGTCAGTAATCAGATCTCATATTTAGACGGAAAGGGCTGGTTCCAGCATTCTACTGCCTGTAACCAGAAGAGAAATAATGTTCTGAGAAGTTCAATTGCTTAGAATGTTTACATTATAAAGGATGAAAAGGGATGATAGGGACTGAGGCTCTTGAGATGGGGCGGGGGTGGGAGGGGAGTAAAAGCATGAAGAGCCTTGAATGCCTATCTGTTCAAGAGGTTCATTGACCATAAGATTTGGTAGATATTCAAGTAAGAGATGACAGTGGCTCTCATCATTTTAGTCAGAATAATATTTTGAAAGAATCCAGAGGAGAGGCAAAGGTAATGCCCAGGGGATTTTGTAGGTACAAAGTGAAAAGATGATAGAGATCCTGACCATGGTAATGTTCATGGAATTTTCTAAATATCAAGCTAAGAAATGAGGATGTTTCCACTAGGTAATAAACATAGAACATTGAAGTTATACAGGTAAGAAATGATGATCAATCTAACCATGGAGCTACCATGGTATTTTGTAGATAATCCAAATAAGAAATGATGGTCACTTTAACTACAGTACTAAAATTGGGGTTTCTCAGGTAGGCAGGTAGAAGTGAATGATGTACCTTACTACATTAGTGACACATTGAATTTTGGGTATTTCAGGTATGATGGTGAACCTGACCGAAAAAGCAACTGTGGGATTTTTCAGAGCCTTAGTAAAGAGATGGTGTTGTCAGTTATCATGAAAGTGATGGTGGGATTTCCCAATCAAGAGATGATGGTGATACTAACCACAGGAGTGAATGAGGGGAGTTCACAGTATCCAGGTAAGAAATGATGTGTATGTAACAGTGGTAGTCCAAAGGTATTTCATAGTTACCCAAGTTAGAGATGATATGTCCCTAATAATTGCAATGTCTGAATAATTTGCAGCTGTCTATGTAAGATCTGTTTTTCTGAACTTAGTACATAACATAGGTTTGTATAGATATCCAAGAAAAGATGATGTGTTACACAAAACATTATGGGGACCAAGGTATTTTGCAAATATCTAGTCAAAATTGATGGTAAAACAAAAGTGAATATGTAAGTGTGAGGGTACTATACTTTCTTGATTGAGATCTTCCTGTAATAGAGGAAAGATTAACGTGAAAAAAAATAGTTTTAATTATGTGTGCATCTATGTATGTAAGTGAGTCCCACAAAGATATGAGATTCAAAAAGGCTGTCAGGTAATTGAAACATGTATACCGTCCTCTCCCCACCCCAAAGCTAAAGAAAGGGAGAGGCCAGGGGCATTAATAGGGAAGAAGGCGATTCACAGGAAGGTGAGAGGAAGAAATGGATGGTAAATGGAGTTTGCCTTGCTAGGTGGAAATCTCTCAGGTGGAAAAGTGACCTGTGGTAATGGCTTTCTCCCTGGCACAGGACCCCTTTCTCATGTCAATGTCCCTTCAACAGGATAGCTTCTACTCTGCTTTCAGAGTTTCTCCTATGTCTGCAGTTTCTCCCAATAATCAACTCCAAACTACCCTGACACCAAAAAGGCATTTTTGAGAGTGGCATATTCTGCTGCCCTTTCATATTCATTAAGTAATGATGGTGACTTAAACCATGGTAATGACCGTGGGACTTGCATGTGTTCTGGTAAGATATGATGTGTCTCTTCATTGCAATTGTCAGCATGTTTTATGTGGGTCACAGTGAAGAAATGAAGGCGAGATTACCATAGCAGTAGCTATGAGATTTGATAGGTAACAAGAAAAGCAGTAATGTGGGCTTGAACCAAGTAGACGCCATAGTATTGGGCAAGTGTCCAGAGAAGTTATCGTGCTGTCATTGACCACAGTATGGACCATGGGATTTTGGAGGTTCAACTCAATAGATGACGGTGACCTTAAGAATGGGAGTAAATGTGAGACTTTGAGGATATCAAGGTTAAGAGATGATGTGGGCCTTAAACACATTAGAGACCATATTGTTTTCAGATATCGAGAAAAGTGTTGATATTGTCCCAAACTCTTATCATAACCATATCTTTTTGCAAGGATTCAGGTCAGAAATGAATGTCCCCAACCTAAGTAGTAACTGTGAGATTTTACTATTTTCTACTTCAGAGGTGATGTGACTCAAAACTTAGCAGTGAGAGAGACATTTGCAGGTATCCAGGGAAAACATATCATTATCACATCACAAAGTCATCACTACCATGGTGACCACGTGATGTTTGCAGGCGTCCAGTGAATAGATGATGGTATCTGAAAGTACAGTATTCACATTAGAGTTCTCCAAGTCTCCAGATGGAGTGTGGTTGTCCTAATGGAACGGAGAGATGGAATTAGCACAAGTCCAGATGGAAGATCGCGTTTCCTTAAGCAAGCTTGCCACCATGTGTTTTTTCTTCAGGTCCCAATCAAGAGATGACAGTGTCTCTAACTACAGTGTTGACCTTCGAACTAAAGGATCCAGGTAGAGAGCATGGTTTCCCTCACAATAGCAGTGATCATGGGAATTTTTAAGGTCTGTGTAGAAGATGTAGCCCACTTATAGGTGCCATGTTGTGTTTTGACAGGCTTCAGTCAAAAGATACTGGTGAAGGTCATGGAATATAGCTAAGTGATGATGTGGGCATTAAACATAGTACAGAGCGTCTGATCTTCAGATTGCCAGGTAAGTGTTAATGGTGTTTCTAATATTGGTATTTATTATATGTTTTATAGGTATTCAGTTGAAAATACATTGTCCCAAACAATGCTAGTAAGCATTAGCCCTTATTATTTTAGAGTTTACATACAATGTATGTTTTGCCTTAGAAATGACTGAGAGGTACACATACATCCAGGTAAGACGTCCTACTGTTCCTCACCACAGTATCAACATGAGATCCTCGCAGGTGCTCGGTGAAGTGATGATGGTGTATGCAAGAATGTTGTTAACCTTGAAGTTCTGCCAGGAACCAGGTAAGGCTGATGGTTCCTAATAATGGAAGTCACCAAGATTGTCTGCTGGTATCTTGAGAAACTAAGGTATATCTTTACACATGTCTTTTTTTAGGTTCCAGTCTAGGGGCCAAGGGGTATGTAAGAGTGTTCCTTAATGGAGCTTTCCGAGTACCCAGGTAGGTGAAAATATAGGTCGTACGACACTATCGATGGACTAATATTCAGATATCGGGATTTAGGATTGTGACTCTAACACTTGTGTTCCTATGTTTATTTGCAGGTATCCCATGAAGGCCTTTGCTGGTGTGCAAGTAAGGGATAATGTTATATTTACTCTCTAAAGGCGTTATTTTCAGAATCTAGATAATTAGTGATGTTGTCAAGGTTCTTACGTGAAAGTTCTTTTTGGCACATTTGCAGTTAAAAATTAATTTGTCCCTATGAGTACTAGTAAGCTTGAGATTTTATTGTATTCTTGTTGAGGGATAATGTGTTTGTAACCCTCTTAGTAATAATAGATAGATATGCAGGTATCCAGTTAGTTTTTTGTGTTATTCACCTCTTATGTTTTTGATCATGGCATTTTTTTTTCAGGTATCTTTCCATCAGTGGAAGATGTCCCTTACGAGGATTTGACCAAGAAATTCTGCATGATCCGGGTAGACTCAATGTGCTGTATAATGATGGAATGAGTGGTTATTTGCAGAAGTTCTGTTACAAAAAGAAGTTATGTCTCTTAACATACCATGGTGAATCTAACAGTGGTCATTAATGGAGGGAGGAGATTTCTGGTGTCCTGGTAAGTGATGATATGCACATCACTGATCAGCTGATCTTCATCTATGTGGGTAAACGATGTGGGAATGCCTCAACTTGTTTTCCACGTGAGTTCTTAGCAGGTAATGAGGTAAGCAATATGAGGGTTTTGCCAAATCTTACAACCATGTTGTCCTAGTGTTTTACAATTTACTGGAGAGTTATGTTTAACCGTGTGTGTTGAATAATTTGCATTTATGCAGGTAATGATCCTGCAATTCTGCTTCACCATTATAACCATAGGATTTTATGGATGTGTAGTCAAGAGACGATGGGGCTAGATCTTGAATATTGCAAAAATCCCATTAGATGGGTGGGTTCTGCAATGATGGAAGTGAAAAAGCTGATTTGCAGGTGTCCACCTGGAAAGTGTTTGTCCATAGACACGTATTTCTCATGTGTTTTTTAGGGTCCAATCAGTGATCCTGGAGACTTCATAGTGGTTAGCAGGAAGTGTGCTTATATCCAGGTAAGTGACAATGTGGCCTTCAGTACCCTTTAAATATCTGCTCTTCAGATTTCTTAGCGAGAATAGTGGGTCTTACCTTGTGTATTATGTTTTTCTAAAGATATTCAGATAAGAAATGGTATAGTTTTAAATGAATCTAGTAAGAATTAGCCCTCACAGTGTACTAATTTAAATATTATGTATGTTTCACATAAGTAGTGATGGAGATATGTGCAGGTAAACTATCATACCATAGTATCGATTATGAGATTTTTACATGTGCCTTGTCGAGAGGTGATGGTGTCTCGAAGAACGTCATGGACTTTGAAGTACTGTCATAATGCAGGTAGTGTTGGTGGTTCCTTCAGTGACAGAAGAGACCAAGATTATTTGCAGGTGTCATCATAGAAAAAGTTGTTGTCTTAAACATGTGTGTGGCATGTATTTTCTTCAGATTCTGGTGAAGAGATAGCAGAGAATCTAATGGTAGTTATCAGGATACTGGCTAGTAGCTAGGAAAGTGATAAAGTAGGTCTGACCACAGTGCAGACTGTCTGATCTTCAATATCTAAGTGAGTGAGGATGTTGTCTCCAACACATGTGTTATCTGGTCTTGGTAGGAATCCTGTTAAGATCCTTGCTGGTAACGAGGTATGATGTAAGAGGACATTAACTCATTAGAGACTTTTGTTATTTTCAGACATCGAGGTGTAATTAATGATCTTCTCCACTCTTAAAGTTGTTTTTGTCATGTATACAGTTAGGGAATTAATTGGTCTTGAACAATTCTAGTAAGTATGAGAATTAACTATATTCTTGTTTAAAGATAATGTGTTTTTTATAGTCACAGCGATAACACATATGCAGATATACAGATGATTATCATATTGTCCAGCACAACGATATTGCGTATGAAATTATTGCAGGTATCCCTTCAAGAAAGGAAGGTATTTCTCAGTAGGGTTTGACCACAGAGTACTGCAGTTGTCCAGGTAAAAGCAATGAGTTCCAAAACGCTCTAATAGACCAAGGGAATTTTGTAGGTATATGGGTAGAACAGGATGTATACTAAATATTTTAAACAACGTGTTTTTCAGATTCGTGCAAAGACATCACAGGAAGCCTATGAGTGCTAGATACAGAGGCACATAGCAGACATTGAGGTAAGTGATGATTTGGGCCTAGAGCACAGCACAGATCAACCGATCTTCATATATGCAGGTAAGTGATGACGATGTACCTAACATTTCTTGTTACCACGATTTTGTTGCATTAGGGTAAGATAGAGTCCTTACCAATTCTAGTAAACACAAGTTTACACTTTTGACATTTTAGAGTAATTTACGTTCAATCCTATGCATAGGTCTCTGGTTCCAGTGTTGTTAAGCTTCATTTAATGCAAGTAGCCAGGCAGAGATCACGTATTCCATAATGAGGGAAGGGAACAGGGTGATGTTCCTGGTCGAACAAGTTGTGACCTCCAACACATTTGTACCATATATTTTTTCAAGGTCCTATGGAGAGCACAGAGTGTAGCTAACAGTGGTTGTTAATGGAATTTTGTTTTTAACTAGGTAAGTGAAAAGTGGGTCTGACCACATGCAGACTGTCTGATCCTCAATATCTAGGTAGGTGAGGATGGTGTCCCTAACACTTGTGTTACCATGTTCGTCGGCAGGTATCCTGCTAATGGTTTTGCGATTCTCCGGGTATGAGGTGATGTGATATTAACGCATTAGAGATGTTTTTATATCCAGATATCTAAATAATTAATGTTTTCCGGTCTCTTATCTCATCTTGCTCCTGGCATATATGCAGTTTGTGAGTTAACATGTCCTTAATGCTAATAAGAATGAAATTTTATTGTTTCTTATTTCGATTTACTGTGTTTTTAGCACTTTTAATGATAGAGATGTAGGTATCCAAGTAATTCATCACATAGTGTGCCACTGCATTGCTAACTATGGGATTTTTGGAGGTATTCCTTCAAGAGAGGAGGGTATCTCTTCCTAGGGTTTGACCTTGCAGTTCTACAAGTATCTAGGTAGTGTTGATGGGACCCAAAATGATAAAGTTGACCAAGGGAATCTGCAGGTGGGCATGTAGAATAGGATGTGTATGAAACACATTCTTCTGAAATGTGTTTTCAGGTTCATGTCAGGACTTTATGGTGGGCCTATCAGTGGTAGGTAACCAGGGACTTTGCTGTTTCTGGTAAGTATGATGTGGGCATAAACCACAGCACAGACCACTTGATCTCCAGATATATAGGTAAGAGGCAATGATGTCAAACACTTCTAATTTTTGCAGCATTCAGGTAAGAAATGATAGAGTCTTAGCAGTTGTAGAAAACATGAATATTTACTCTTGATATCCTTCAGAAAAAGTTATGTTTAATATTGCAAGCGTTAAGAGATATCACATATCCAGGGTACTGATCACGATGATCTCTAACAAAGTAGTACTCATAGATTTTTTTACCGGTGTTCAACTAAGAAACACTGGTTTTACGTAGCATCAGTCTTGATATTGGATTGCTACAAGTATGCAGGTCAAGTTGATATGTCTCATAATGACAGAGTGATCAAGGTCCTTTGTAGATGTCCCAGTGAAAGAAGTGGCATTCTTTAACACAGATTTCAAAATGTCTTGTCCAGGTTCCTGTCAGAAGATCCCCATGAGCCTAGCACTGATGTTACCAGGGGCCATTGCTGGTATGCAGGTAAGTGATTAAGTGGGCCTGAACTACAGAACAGGGCATCAGATCCCGAGAGAGCCAGGTAAGTGATGACATTATCACTCAGAGTTGTTTTGACCATGATATTTTCATAAGTTTTCTGGTAAAAAGAATGATAGTGTGCTTCCCAGTTTGAATAACTGTTTGTGGTCACATTTTACGCTTTAGGGAAATTTTTTTTTTTAACTCTGTGAGTGTTGTTGGGTGGCCATATCCAAGTAATTATCATCATGTCCTCAGCTGCAGCAGAAACCCTGGAAATTTGGTAGGCATCCCATGAAGAAATACTGTCTTACCTGGCAGTGCTTCGGCCTTGGAGTAGTGCAGGTATTGAGGTAGAGTCGATGTTCTTATAATGACGAAGTGACCAAGGTTATTTGCAGGTGTCCTTTCCACATTTATGAGAAATCGGTAATCTGTGCATCCCTTTTCATGTTTATCATAATGTGTCTTTCAGGTTCCTGTCAGGAGATGTCAGTGAACCTGACAGTGTTCATTAAGGGAGCATATTTCAGGTATGTGGGTATGTGATGAGATGGACCCCTGTGATCCTCATGTATCTAGTTAAGTGTTGTTGAAAGTTTGAATTTGTTTGCCCATGTGTTTATTTTCTGGCCTTCAGGTAGAAATGACAGTGTTTCTACCAATTCCAGGAAAGGCATTATCCTACTTTTTAGTATTTAGGAAGAAATTTATGTTTAGCCATGTGAACATTAGGCAACTCATGGGTATTCCTGTGATAAACATAGAGTTCTGAGTCACACGAGTTCCTGTGGTATTTTTGCAGGTGAGCAGTCAAAACATGATGGTGTCTGACATGATGTAGACCTTGGAGTACTGCAAATTCCCAGGTAGAGTTGATGAGAGTGCTGTTGTAATGGTGGAAGTGAACAAGGTTATTTGCAGTGGCCCGGTAGAAAAGGTGTTCACAGACCCATTTGTCACAATGTGTTTTTCTGATTTCTATCAATTACAGGAAACCTCATAATGATTGATACTGAGACTTTGCTTTAATCCAGGTAAGTGATAATGATGGGATTGAGCACGGTATAATCTATCCGAGCACCTATACGCAGGTTAGTGTGAATGGGTTTTCTTCCTTTTTTATTAGTATGTTTTTTTTTTTTTAGAGCTATTCAGGTGAGAAATGATATTGTGCCATCCAATGCAAGTAATCATGCACACAGTGAAACTAAGAGTGGTTATTAGCAGGACCTTGCTAATGTCCAAGTAAGTGGCAAAATAGTCTTGCCTAAGTGCAGTAATGGGACCTTCACATATTTCAGTGGGTACAGTTCACCAACACAATGTAGCCTTTTTGTTTTGGGCGTATCCCATGAAGTCTATTCATACTGTATAGGTATTAACTATTAAAGATGTGCAGGTTTCCATGTAGTTATCCTGGACCTAAGAGTAACATTAATAACATTTGTGTTTCTGTTTCCCTCCATTTGAGTTGTCCAGTTACGATGGTATTTCTAATAGTGGCATAGATTTTAGAGGATCGCAGGTTCCAGGTATGGATGGGAGCCTAGAATGATGGCAGAGGACTTGCCATTTTCAGGGTCCATGTTGAGAAGGTGTGATGATAGACACATTCATCACAATTTGTATTCCAGTTTCTGTCTAGACGCTGTGGAGAACCTCATAGTGGTTGGTACGAGGACATTGCTTATATCCGGGTAAGCGATGATGTGGGCCTCAAGCAGCCTACAAGACCATCTAATCTTTAGCTATTCGGGTAAGTGAGTATGATTTTACCACACTGTGTTGCAAGTGTCTCATTCAGTCCTTTTCTAGTATACAGGTATGAAGTTATGTGACATTAACTCATGAGAAAGCATCTTATTTTCATGTATGTGATTAAAGATGTTTTCAAGACTGTATTAACTATGTTTTTAGCCCGTGTCCAGTTCAGAATTACTTCATACCAAACAATACTGGTAAGCTTGGGATGTTACTGTCTCCCTTGGAGAGATTGTGTGTTATACACCCCTACTGGTAGGTGTTTAGACAGGTGCCCAGGTCATTTGTCACCTGGTCCATCACCTCATTACCTACCATGGGATTTTTGCAGGTATCCCTTCAGGAGAGGAAGGTTTCTCTAATGAGACTTAACCCTCAGAAATCTGCAATTATGAAGGTAAGGCCGATGAGTTTCAGATTAATACAGTTACCAAGGAATTCAAAGTTATCCAGGTCGAGTAATATGTGTTCCAAACACATTTTCCAAAATTTTTTTAGGGTCATGAGAAGACAGGGCTATGAGCCTATCATTGGTCATAGACGAGGCACAGAGCATGTACTAAATGATGACGTGGGCCTAATTCACTGCATAGACCATTTAATTTTCATATATGTAGATATGTGATGGTATTTACTAACATTTCTTGTCCTAATTTTTTTTGCAGTTTTTCTGTTAAGAAATTATGGAGTTCTTACTGTTTCTAACAACTGTCAGTTTATACTTTTGATATCTTAGAGAGAACTTATATTTAAACCTGTTAGTATTGGGGGTTGTTTATTTATGTAATTGTCAGAAAGTTTTCAATTTAGTTGTAACCATCATATTTTTGCCAAGTTCATTTAAGATATTGCCATTTCTGCTGATATAGATTTTGACCTGAATTAATGTAAGTTTCTTGGTAGAGTTGGTATGTTTCGTAGTAATGCAAGCAAAAGAGATTATAAGCAGGCTTTCTGGTGGAACAAGTTTTGTCCTTAAACACATTTGTGCCATTCATTTCTTCAGGTTTTTTTTCAAGAGAATGCATTGGACCTAACAATGGCCATTAGCAGAACCTTGCCCTTAACCAGGTGGGTGACATTGTGTGTCTGATCACAGTGCAGACCATCTGACCTTCAATGTGAGGGCAGCTGAGGGTGGTGTCTCTGACACTTTGGTTACCATGTTTCTTGGCAGGTATCTTGTTCAGGTCTTGGTATTATACAGGTACAAGGTGATCTGCCATTAACTCATTGAAGTCATGTTATTTTCAGATGTCCATGTAATTAACATTGAGACACTTAAATTTATCTTGTTATTGGCATATCTGCAGTTAAGAAATTAATTTGACAATAATAATACCAATAAGAAATTTTCTTTGTATTCTTATTTAGAGATGAAATGAAACCCGGGTAATTTATCATATTGCCATCATTATGTTATTAGCATGTGAATTTTTTCAGTATTTCCTCAAGAGAAGAAGTCATCTCTGCCCAGGGTTTGACCTTTGAGTTCTACAAGTATCCAGGTAGTGCCAGTGGGTCCAGAATTGGTACAAGTGACCAAAGGAATTTGCAGGTGCACAACTAAAATGATTCATGTAGCAAACATTTTTCAAGTGTAGTTTTCAGGTTTATGTCAAGACATTATGGTGAGCTTATCACTGGTCATTAAGATGGGTCATTGCTGATATTGAGGTAAGTGATGATTTGAGCTTAAACCATAGCTCATTTCATCTGACCTTCATATATCTAGGTAAGCGATGGTGTGTGCTACCACTTCCTGTTACCACGATTCTGTTGCAGGTATTCAGGTAAGAAATAAAGGAATAATTACCCATTCTACTAACCATAAGTTTTAAAATTTTTTATATTTTAGAGTAAATTTATATTTAATACTATGAATGTTAAGGGGCTGCAGATATACAGGTATTATTATGTGTTTTTTTTTTTCCCACCACAATACAGTGTTCTTAAGTCAATAGAGTTTTCATGTTTATTTGCAAATATTCTTGTCAGTTGTGTTGAGTAACCACTGCAGTGATCAGGAAAAGTTTGCAGATATCCTGTAACACTATGAAAGTGACTCTAACTGAGGTGTTTCTCTTGGAAAAATGCAGATATCTAGGTAAGAGTTGATGTTCCTAATGAAGATAACGACCATAGGATTTTGCAGTTATCCAGGCATGAGATGTTGTATCCTTACTGCGATCTTCATCCTGGCCCTTTCTAGGTATTCCAGTAAGAGATGGTATGTGTCTGAGTACCTTAGCAACCATGGGGGGCAGGGTCAGGGTTGCTTTTATTCAGGCAGAAGATGATCGTGTCTCTGCCTACACTGCTGACCTTTGAATTCCACATGTATACAGGTAAGACTTGATCTGTCCCTTGCTATGCTAGTGGCTTTGCAATGTTTTAGTTTTCCAGATAAGGAGCAATGTGTTCTTAACCATGTTAGTTACCATGGGATTTTTGTACGTATCCAGGTAGGAGATGTTGGTGACCTTAACCATGGTATTGCATGGATTTTGCAAGTATTCCAGTAAGAAATGATATGTCCACAATTATATTATTTATCCTCAGATTCTTTTAGGTATTCTGGGAAGAGATGATGGTGTTGCTAACACTAATGACCATAACATTTTGCAAATACCCAGTCAAGAGATGATGGCATCTTTGTCAACATTGATGTCCATGGCAATGAAAAGAAAATAGAATACATTTTGTTAAAAGAATTTTAACATTTAATGACTACTAAATATTATTCACAATTACATTTTTATATCCATTTCTTAGTGTGTTCAATTTCTCTATAATGAAATTTATACCAGGAAACTTAGGCCCATGTTTATGAAGTCATCAATATAGACATTCTTCAATGTAAAATATAGTTATTCTTAATGAGAATTAGACCATAGATACAATTCTTAATTAAAAGGTTAGGGGGAACCAAAGAAGGGGAATATTAGTATACATACTGTGGAGAAAAACATCACCCTCCTGATATGAATAGGTATTAAGAAAAATGTGTGAAATACATTATAGATTAATTGGGGCGTCTTGACTAGTTAATTAAGTTAATAAATTCTTATTTTGATTTTACCATTAAAACAGAAAATAAGGACTGAAAAAGAAGTTGGTGATCAACTAGTTCACCACTATTGTGAATGAGAGAGCCCTGAACACAGAGAGGTTAATCAAGGTCACACAATTGTCTAGTTGCCAAGTATTCTTTCCACTAACCTGGTGTTTTTTTGTTTGTTTGTTTGTTTGTTTGTTTGTTTTTTGGTTAAAAGTCTGAGACAGATTAAAACGCAGTAAAGCAAGTGCTGTGGTGCTTGTTTGAATCACTGTAACTCAGGAAATGCATTTCTAATTGGCCAGATTCTCCATCACGCACTTTGGTCTTTTGCTCAAATATTTAATGTAAAAGTCTCCTTAAGGAGGTCCTGGATTTCAGTCCTAACCCATTAGCTACCAGCATGTCCAATGAAGGGGAGCAGCCTAGTCCAAATTTCAATTCAGCCATGTGGGATCCCTGTGAACTTTAAGGTCCCAAGGCCATGTCCATAGTAGGCACTCAGTAAATCTTTATTGAAGTAAATGAATGCTTCTTAATATTTTGGATGATTATGGATTGACTCATTCAATCACTATTATTTCTTCTAGTATGTGGAGGCAAGAAAGCTAAAAACTCCATCTTCCAGACTCCTTACAACACGAATACGAGTGTGATTTAGGTCTCACCATCAAATATGATAGTATGTGACTTTTATTGTAACTGAATCATGGGTAGAAATGCAGGGAGTGGACATCCATTTTACTGGCATGACTGTGGCAAGGTGATTATGGTTCTGGACAAATGTGTTTGAGGAGCTGGGAATTCATAAAACAAACAAACCAAAGCTGGAGATGTTGCTTGGAGTCAAATATACAATTTAAGAAAATATTTTTACATTTTTTTTTACTTTTACTTTTTGAAAATTTGGCAAGTAATATTGTAAGAATGATAAAAGAGTTTGAAAAAGTCAACCATTATACCAACACTGAAAAACATGAATACTTTCAGTTTTCCTGTTCTTTCTTAGTCATTATCCATATTAATACATATTACATAGGTACCATAAGATTGATGTGAATCTGTATTTTGATTTCTTTCCCTTAAAATCATATCGTAAATATATATACACATATTTTAATATATGAGAAAATGCCAAAATTATGAGAAAAAAACATAAATCTATGCATGTATAAAGCCTTTATTTGACAATAGTGGTTACCAGTGATAGATACAGTTCCATGCTCTGGGGATCAATGATAAAGAATCTAGACAAAGTCCATGCCTTAAGAAAAATTAAATCCTCTAGTTGGTTACAACTTAAGTGGTCTATACAGCCTGACGTCCCTATTATTATTTTATTTCATTGTCCCAGCATAATTATAAATAGCTCAGTTTGGATGATACATTAATGGTCACCCTGTATGTAATAGATAACATACAAGTGAGGACATACATTAATAGGAGAGTAATAGGTGCTATAGAAATATCATAAGATAAGGAGATAGTGAGTAATTGGGGAAAGGGACTTCTTCAGTTGGAGTGGTCAGGAAGTTGTCTCTGAGGAAAGTTAAGACTGAATGATAAGAAGGAGCCAAGCGGATGGAGATCGAAGGGGTACACACGCATTCTGGGACTAGCAAGTATAAGTAGATGTGTCCGGAGGGCAATGAAAGTCAGTGTTGATGGAACATGGTGTGTGAGGGCAACAGAGTAGTCAAGGGCTAGACTTTATGAAGCCTTGTCTGTCATGGACAAGAGCTTGGCATTCATTCAAAATACAATGGGAAGTCTTTGAAGGAGAACAAAGTAACCTCATTTGTTTGTCTTTGCTCAGTTTACACAAATCCACAGGACAGCAAATCAATGGCTTCTATAGTAAAGCCACAAATATACCATGATTTATGGAAAAATCAGATCCATTTATTACCAATACTGGAATGAATGGTAAATTGATATGACTTCAAACTCAATACCAACCTTAAATTAAATTTCTGAGAAGCATACATATTTACAAGTTTTCCCCCTAATGTATTAAAGAATAAAGTACTAAATTTTAGAACTTTACAATGGACTTGCAAACAAATGCACATTTTTACAAGTTAGTCAAGCTCTCTCTTATTATTAATGGCATTAGTTAAGGATTATGCCATTTGAAGGTAGTGGGACAAGTCTCCAGACACAAGGGTGTGGCAACTTGGTACAGATTTGCTCCCGTAGATTAAATTAGTTTGGAGAGGGCGGGAGGAGCAAGACACTGGAAGTCTGGTGGAGGTCCTTGGCAGTGGGTGTTCCAGCAGCTTCCATGTTTTTCTGAAGCATTTTTAAATGGTACAAGGTGGAGGCACAACTCTACATAGCTATGGTTGGTCTCCCAAGGACCAGCGTTTGGCCACATAGGTTATGTCCAACACAAGAATGCCAAGCTGCAAAAGCTGGAGTGAGGGCCAAATTCTGGGTCACACACTGCATCTCCAATCTCTGTCAGCTCAGAGGAAGGTACAGCTCAATTCAGCTTTGATTTGTCTTTTGGTTTTATGAATTGCAAGCTCCTCAAATACATGGTACCCTTTTCACAGTCCACGTCAGTAAAATGGATTTCTGTTCCCTGCCTTTCTACAACCATGCTCAGGAAAGGGCCATGTCCAGAAGGGTTGTCACAAAGGCTGTCTCTGTGCCTAAGAGCCCTGTGTTTTGGACATTCCTGGGGCCAGTGGCCTCTGATCAGTCCTCTTACTGTCTGAATCCCTTAGCAGATACACCCTTAGCAGCTAGCTAATTCTGTCTCTTGGTTCTCACTCTGGATTTGAGACTGTGTTGATTTATTGTTTCAGCAACATCCGGGGCATAAAACAAATAGAAGAATTTCCATCATTCACCCACAGAAATAATTAGTCGCTTGAGGCTACTCTGGATAGCAGGATAATATACAGCATGCCAACTACCGAATCTATCATTATCTCAAGTGCCGCCTTCTCTGGCGCCAGGAGCCCTGTCAGGACCTCCATCATCTCCTGTCACCCTTTAGTACTTCTAGTCTTTTCTGTTTCCCTCAGGACTAATTAAGACAGATGCTAATGTGTTGGTGAGGTTTTGAAAATAACACTTTTCATAGCAGTGTTTGAGCCAATGGTGTTTTTCATTTCAAAAATGTTTTACAAACATTAATTAAGCTGCTAGTTCCGTGGTGGGCTTCAGCCAAGAGAGTGCACAAGGAGAGAGTTTCCCCTTTTTCCTCAAGCCACAGAAAGTCCTCAAGGAAACAGAAGGCTCGGGGGCTTCTGCCTAACAACCCTTTTCTTGAAGAAGATTTTAACATACCTTAAGAACTTTTGTGGTGCTTCATAAAATGACACCCCTTGGAATGCTTTATTAAATGAAGTCCACCTAGTATAAACCATCTGTCAGAAAATATTTTTTAATCAGTTGTTTTGGAAAAATATTCATCTGTTGATTTAGTGCAGAAGAGAAATTATAATAAGCTGCAAACCTAAAACAATTCAATAAGACTTATTTCTCAGTAGGAAGAGGGAAAAAACACCCTAGCAGGTGTGAGTAAGAAGAGGAAGGATATGAGAGAATAGGAGATTCTTAACAGCATTCTTTCCATTTCCTCATTCTGATGCAGAATTCCAAACAGAAAAGCTTCAGAAGAAACACCTGGGAAAACAGTCTCTCCATATTCAAAATACAGAAACAGACATAATGTGGTGGTAAAATACATTCATGGCCATTTTCATCTAAAGCAGTGATTCTCAATCAGGTGAGATTTTGCCCCCCCAGGGGACATTTGACAATACCTGAAAATGAGACATTTTTAGTAGTCACGACTGGGGGGACAAGTGGAGTAATACTGGCATCTAGTATATCGAGATATAAACATCCTGCAAGGCACATGAAAGCTCCCATAACAGAGAATGATCCAGCCCCAAATAGCCACAGTGCCAAGGCTGAGGAGTCCTGGTCTAAATCATTACCTTGTCAGAGAGGTATCTGAAAATCCAGTTGGAGTTGATGAAATGCAATTGATTGATTTCAAAGCCTCCCCACCCCCTTCCCCAAGTCCAAACAGGCTCAACATGGTGATCTTTCTCACTACTTGCTCTAGGACACCTTCATTAGGCCTGGGAACCCAATCTGTGCAGAGTTTAAACTCTGACATATTCCTAGCTGCTGCACTGTTCATTTCTCAGAAGGTGTTGTCCATGCTTTAACTTTGAAGTGATCCAGGCTCTGTTTAATTGAGAAGACATGCACATTTCTACTCAAATATATTGGCCAGTTCATTTCATTTAAGTGAGAACAAAGTCAGGTGGCAGATCAAGGAAAGAACTCTGCTAAAACACATACAGCACATGGAGTCAACTCGTTCGTGATGACTAATTTTGAGAAAGGGGAGGCTTTGTATTCTTTTGTTTCTTTGTCACACTCATCTGTTGACCAACTTCTGGCATCCCTTGTAAATACTCATGTGCTGAAGTCCAGAGACAATGCAGAGAAGGGGCACAAAAGAAAAAGATAAAAGAGATATAACTTAAACTGCATGAGCACAGAACTTGTTTTTATTTACAAATTTTACTATGAAGCAAAAATATTGAAAGTTGGTGATTTCAACCAAAATTACACTCAAGTTAAAAAAGATCTGGACATCATCCCTGTTTCTATTTCTCTTTTCATTACAGTCATGATTTGTAAACTATCTAAAATACAAAGACAACTAGAACAAAAGTCCAGTCTTTGAATTCAGCCAAGCATGGAGATAGGTGATAAAACAGCTGTCTGACACAGAAAGTGCAAGAGAAGTTGCCAGGGATGGGGAGAGGGTAAGTGGGAAGATGCTTCATGGTTACAGTGTCTCTGTTTGGGGTGATGAACATGTTTTGGATGCAAATAATGGTGATGGCTGCATTGCCGGACTGAGAATGTTCGGGCCAGATAAATGACAAATGTTCGATCCTGTCTCCTATCAGAGGAGTCTCTTAACCCCCAACAATGGTCCTGATTGAGTTTCTCTGTTGTGCTTCCTTGTTGGCTGCCTAAGACCTAGGGGAGGTGTCAGCTCAGTGCAAACACAGTTGGGGGATCCAGAGGGGAGCAGACAATGCTGTGAAACTTCTGTTCTCAGCAGCAGGTTCTCTAGAAGGAGCTCTGGCTGGTGTACCTCTGTGGTTACCACACGCCTGTCACAATGAAAGCACATAACCCCCTCTCCCAGGCATTTTATTATCTCCAGTTAACAAAAGGGGAAACTGGGCTTAAGTAAATTGCCCCAAAGCACATGGCTCTTAAATGGTCAAGCCAGCTTCCAAGCCATGTTTGAAAGACCTCAAAACCAGTGTTTTGTCTCCTGTAATATGGCAGATTAAATTATCGCTCAGCAAGTATTTAGTCTCCCTTCCCTACCAATCTCCAAGGAAGGGATCATTCTCTGTCCTGTTGACATGAATTTGATGTGACTTGTTTGAGCCATGAAATATGGGTGTAAGAAACTGTGGGCCAGTTCTGAGCCTCAGCTTTGAGATGATGCATCACGTAATTGTACTATGTCTTCCAGGAGAAGGCCATATCAGAAGAAGATTATAGGCCAAGAATGAGAGCAGCCCAGTCAACCCCCAGCCTGAAGCAGAGCAGCATACCCTCCACCCAGCCAACCTGCAGACCCAGGAGTACAAAACAAAGGTTTGTAGTTATAAGTCATTGAGGTTTGTGGTGATTTGTTATGCAGCATTATTTTGGCAAGAGGTGACTGATACATACCATGTTACCTTTACAGAAGGAATAATTGGTCCTGCCTCCGGGAGATAGCAAAGACTTCATAGAAGAAATAATATTTAAGCAGATTATTCTTAAAAATAATAAAATAATTTTTAATTACATTTTTTGAAAAAAATGCTTTATCTCTTTTTATTGTCAAAAATTTGGAAACTATGGAAAGTATTAAAAGGAAAGTCAAAGATAATAAATCTGTTGAATTTTTTTTGTGTATTAGAAGCCTTCTCCGTGCACACTATGCCTGTATACATTCTGGGACTTTGCCTTCTTTGCCTAACATGTTATCAATCTGTGTTCCTACATATGATTGAGTATTCTTTGAAAACATCATTTGTAATGGTTGCATAATATTCATTGCAGCAATAACTTGAGCTTCAAGGATAAGTTGAAGCATACCAGAACATTCTTTCATTCATTTGTTTAAAAATTATTTAATGAGTACTTACTATGTTCCAGGAACTGTTCAAAACACTAGGAAAACAACTGTTAAAAAGTAGACTAAGTCCCAACATCTATCAGAAGGTAATTGATAAACAATGGTGGTATATTCATACAATGGAGTACTACACAGCAATAATAAAGAACTAATTACACATAGTACAATATGGATGAACCTCAAAAACTTTATGCTAAGTGAGAGAAGATAGGTACCAAAGGCTATATATTATGATTCCATTTTTATAAGACTCTAGATGATTCAAACAAATGTGTAGTGATAAGAAGCAAACTAGCATTTGTAGCAGAAGGGGAGGCAAGGGCGTGAGAAACCTTTTGGGAGTGATGGATATATTCATTATCTTGATTGTGGTGCTATGTCCACGAATGCATACATATGTCAGAACTTTAAATATATCAGTTTATTGCAATTCAATTATATCTCATGAAAGCTGTTTAAAAATTCATAGGAGTATGATGGGGCTGACAAAGTGGAGAACAGGCATGTAAGCAGAAGCAAAAGTACATACAAAGACATAGAGGCATTTTACGTAAGTGCATAGGACTTACCATCTAGTACTAGGCAATGTTCCAAAAATTTTACAAATAAGAATTCTTTTTATCCTCACAGCATCCCTATGAGGTAAGTACTATTAATGTCATTCCCCCCTTCCACATAGAGAAATTAAGGCACAAAGATATTAAGTAACTTGTCCAAAGTAATGAGTAACTCATAACTGGGCTTGAATCGGCAAGCCTACATCTAGTTTGTGGTTTTAAATATGATGACATGCTGCCTCCACATATCTAAAAACACATTTGGTAGTATTTGCAGGTATATTTGAAAAGCTACAAACTCTAGCCAAAATCGAAGGGAGAAGAGAGGAAGGAGAAGACCTTGGAAATGTAGGTTGAGAAAAATTTATTTAAATATAAAAAGGCCAGTCATACAATGTGAAGATACAGTGGAAGGCTTCTGCATGGTATTTTTATTTTGTATGGACTAATTTTCATTATTGAATACTAATGATATTCTCAATGGAACTCATCTGAAAGCAACTTTTCCACCATTCTAAAGGACTTAGTCTCAAACATACAAATTGATCAGATAGTGTATTATGCTCACCAAGTAGCTTAAGAATCAGGTGACATTGCTCAGAAAAAGTCATGTTCCCTTTCACAGTGGATGTGAGCATTCGCAGGTTTTCCTTTACGCTTACTTGGGGAGATGCAAATAGAAGAAAGGCAAAAGCAAAAAGTCTCCCCATTAGCAATTACAGAACTGCTACTGATTTTCTCTGACTTTGACACAAATCACTTAGAAAATCTCCTTTGCTTGCTAAAACCCTAATAAGGACATGGCTGGAAATTGGGCTGTTAAAAGCTATTAACCAAAAAAGCAGGCTTCCAAGGTTCTTAAATTTTGTACCAATTCTAGAATACACCTTTAGCAACAGATATGTTAGGGACAAGAGCCTTAATACCATATTCTTCTTGAATCGAGGAGGTCAGTGCTGCTCATCTTCACAGGCCTTATGTCACTTCATTTGGGATCCCAGCCTTCATATAGAAGACTCCTAATTCTTCTCTCCTTTTCATTTCCTGCCAAAGCGTATCTGAAGATTCTGAAGAGGTGGACATGCCATTAGTGTGGTTGTCTCAGGTCGCTCAGCGGCTCATTCATCACAGGGGCCTAGAAATTTTACTGAGCTCCCTGTGTGTGTCTGCTCTAGCTCCTGTAATGCAGTACTGTGGACTGGATAGCTTCAACAATAGAAATTCATTTTCTCACAGTTCTGGAAGCTGGAAGTCCAAGGTCAGGGTGCCAGCATGGTCACACTCTGGTGAGAGTGCTCTTCTTGACTTGTAGATGCCTCCTTCTCCATCCTCACATGGCCTTGCTTTGGCATGTACACATGGAAAGAGATCTTTGTCTCCCTATAAGGCCAACAATCTTATTGGATTAGGACTATGCTCTTATGACCTAATCTAACCTTAATTACCTTGTCTCCAAACAGTCACGTTGGAGATTAGGGCTTCAATGTGTGAATTCATGGTGACATAGTTCAGTCTGTAGTGCTCCCCCTCATCCAGATTCATTCATTTTATAGAGTGGACCCCAACATCTGTGCCTCTCCCAGTAGGAAAACCATTTTCCCCAACCCATGCATTTGAGATTGTAAGCTTGAGACCCATGAGTTACATTCAGCTTTCACATAAATTTTGTTTAGCCCAGTTTTAAAACAAATTTAAATGAGTTATTAACATTTAAAATTCAGAATATAGCAAATCGTCATTTATATTCCTAGCTTTTTAAAAATTTATTTATTATTGTGACATTGATAAAATCTAATGTTTCAAGTGTATAATTCCAGTAAGCCATATATACATATATATGTGTATACACACACACACACACACACACACACACACACACACACACACACACAACATTACGTATTCACCACCCACAGTTAGACTTCTTTCTGTCACCACATATTTGATTCCTTTTCTCTCATCTACCTCTCCCCTCCCCCACTTCCCTCTGGTAACCACTAGTCAACTCACTGTTTATGTCCATGACTCTCTGTCATGTTTGTTGCTTTTAGGTTTATATCCCACATATAAGTGATATCACATGGTTTTCAATTTTTTGTCTGGCTTATTTTGCTTAGCATGATTATCTTGAGGTCCATCCATGTTGTCGCAAATGGCAATATTTCATCTCTTCTTATGGCTGAGCAATATTCCATTGTATATATGTACCACGGCTTCTTTAGCCAATCATCTATTGTAGAACACTCTGATTGCTTCCATGTCCTAGCCATCGTAAATGATGCTGCTATGAACATTGGTGTGCATATGTCTTTTTGGATACATGTTTTCAAGTATTTTGGGTAAATACCCAGTAAAGGGATTGCTGGATCATATGGTAGATCAATTTTTAGTTTTTTTCTCTTTTCTATAGTGGTTGGTACCAATTTGCAGTTCCACCAGCAGTGTATGAGGGTTCTTTTTCCTCCACATCCTCTCCAGCACTTGTTATTACTTCTGTTGATAATAGCCATTCAAACAGGTGTGAGATATATCTCATTGCAGTTTTGATTTGCATTTCCCTAATAGCTAGTGAAGTTGAGCATCCTTTAATATGTTTGTTGGCCATTTGTATGTCTTCTTGGAAGAAGTGTCTGTTCAGGTCCTCTGCCCATTTTTTAATTAGGTTATTTATTTTTTCATTGTTGTTATTGGGTTGTATTAATTCTTTGTAGCCCTTATTGGAGGCATTGCTTACAAATATATTTTCCCATTCAGATGGCTGTCTCTTTGCCTTGGTGATGGTTTCTTTTACTGTGCAGAAGCTTTTTAGTTTGATGTAGTTCCATTCATTTATTTTAGCTTTTACTTCCCTTGCCTTTGAAATCAAATTCGTAAAATCCTCTTTAAGTCCTAGGTCCATGAGTTTGGTTTCTATATTTATTCTATGCAATTTATTTGTTCTGGTCTTATATTCAGGTCCTTAATCCATTTTGACTTAATTTTGGTGTGTGGTAATAGCAAGTCTAGTTTCATTCTTTTGCAGGTGGCTTTCCAGTTTCCCCAGCACCATTTATTGAAGAGGCTTTCCTTCCTCCACTGTATGGTTTTGTCTCCTTTGTTGAAAATTATTTGCCCATATAAACGGGGGTTTATTTCTAGGCCATCATTCCTGTTCCACTGGACTGTGTGTCTATTTTGCTGCCAGTACCATGCCATTTTGATTACTGTTGCTTTGCAATATAATTGGAAGTCAGGCAGAGTGATGCCTCTAGACTTGTTCTTTTTTCTCAGGATTTCTTTGGCAATTTGGGGTCTTTTGTGCTTCCACACAAATCTGATGAATTTTTTTTTTGTTCTATACCAATGGGATTCTGGTGGGGATTGCATTAAATCTGTAAAATTTTTTAGATAATAAGATCATTTTAACTATGTTGATTCTTCCAATTCAAGAACATGGAATACCTTTCCATTTCTTTGTGTCTTCTTCAATTTATTTTAATAGAATCTCAAATGTTCATTATATTGGTCCTTCACATGTTTCCCTAGGTTTATTCCTAGATATTTTATTGTTTGTTGCAATTGCAAAAGGAATTGTTTTTTTTTCATCTCCTTTCTTATACTCTATTATTAGGGTATAGGAATGCCATGGATTTTTTAACATTGATCTGGTATCCTGAAACTTTACTGTATTTATTTATAATTTTATTCCCAGCTTTTCATTAAGGAAATCTGTAATGGACTGTGTTTTACTCTTCGTATTGGCCTTGAGAGCTCAAAATCAAGCTTGTATCCAATGGCTAAACAAGCAGGGTAGGACTTAAGGAATCTATTGGGGAAACTGAATTGCTTCTGGGCTTGTTTCAATCCTTCCACCCCTAAATTTTTCTCCCCTTTTCATCAAATTATTTATCTTTTATCTTGTTGCATCTTGTGGATAATTATAATCCACTTCAAATTTAGGGGGAGATAAAATCAGGTCATATATATATGTATGTATATATTTCTAAATTCAATGCCGTGACAATGAATGAATAATTGAAAATGTGCTTGTGTGTGCATGTATCTGTATTTTCAAATTTATTGAATTCAAAAATAAATACAGCATTTGAAAGGCAACTTAATATTTAACAAAATCTTGCAAAGAACTAATATATAATATGGGGGGGCATATTATTAATTAATCTATGTGACACTTCACAGTTACAAAGCAATTTCCTATATATTATCTTATAAATGGTTTATATCTGTGAACCATCTGGGAGAGGAGGGCTCAATGCTTACAGCCCAGCTGTAAAGACCCCAATTCTGACAAGACTGAAGACATGGCAGTGCAAAGAGAGGAGTCAGGACACCAATAAAGACAGCTTTCTAAATGTTTGTCCGAGGTTGCTTCCTTGCATATATAAAGCACTATGTCGTTCAAGGTCTTTTCATGTTAATGATCTCATTCGGGGCTCACAGGCTAATATTATTTGCATTTAATAATTGTAGGAATTAAAATAGAATTATTAAGGATGTGCCAAGTTCACACAGCTCTTTGGTGAAAGAGGTAGAACTAAAACCCTAGAGACCTGACCCCAAGCCCAGTTTCACTGCAGCAACCTTGCCCAAAGTATAGTCAGGGAACAATGGTGGGATGCCAATTGATGGTATGCAAAATAAAGTGATGAAAAAATTAAAAGCTCCATGAGGAAATAGATTTGGACAGCTTTAGGCTTAAGAAAGTCCAACAGTTTGTAGGCCTTCTCAGACTTGAACATATACTATTGCCAAGTTACAATGGAGAATTTGGTATATAGCGTTTTACCAAATCATAAGACCATGAAAGCCATTCTTTAGGAATGTTTCACACAACTAGTGTCAGAGGATTTGCCTTGAGAAATATTTCCCTACAGCAGTCATGGGTTATATTCAGTCATGAGTGACAATGCAGCCCCGTGAACTGTTGTTCATTCTCAAGGTAGAGTGCTATTGGGTTTAGGGACACAGAATTAGAACAGAAAATTCACTTGAAATATGGGAATTCTTCTGTGTTAATAGTCATTAGCACTCTCTAGGTAAGGGTCACCTTCCCCATCCCATTAGTGTCAGGCTTGGCCATATAACTTGCTTTGTCAATGAAATGAGAGTGGATCCAACCTGTGTGACTTTCGGGCAGAAGTTTTAGAATCTATGCACATTTCCCTCTGCCATGATGACAAGCCATGATTCAGATAGAGTTAGCTCCAACAGCCTGGGGCCCAGAGTAAGGACAACTTAGAGCAGAAGTGTTGCCGACTGGACCATTCCCAATGATGAGAACTAATCCTTTGATGATGTAAGCTATTGAGATTTGGGGGCATTTATTGTTGTAGTAGAATCTATTCCATCCTGACCATTACAGTTTCTAAAACATTTAGGACCACATAATTAAGTATTAATATGGCATTTCTTCCACAAACACTCATATGTAATATTAGAAGAGTCATTAGGACTCAGCAGAAAATTCAGTGGTTTAAAATTAAGGAGATATGTTTTCATTTGCCCTTGATAATGTCACTGAACTCCCTTGAACTTCTACTTTTAAAAAATGCCTACACAGCCAACCTAGCATGCTTGAAGCAATCATATATATGGCAGTATTTTAAAAACTATAAACCGCTAAACAAATGTAAGACATATAAATCAATGTGTAATCAATCCTAGGCTGGATTTCAGAGCTCCTGCCTTGTCAGTGAAAAACAATCAATGGAGTGACCTTCAGGTGGGGAAGCAGGAAATCAGATTCTCTTGACCCATGTCTATGATTCTTTATCATTGTATTTTATGAATTTGTATGAGAGTTCTAAATTAATCAATAGTAAAGTTTTGCCATCTCCTATCAGGATGCTTTGGGCCCTAAGTCAAACAAACTCCAGTTCACACAGACTTAAAGAGTAAGAGAATATCTTATCTGACAAAACGCCATGTCCACAGGTCAGGACACTTGATAGGTAATTGATAGCTCAATAATGTTAAAGACTCAGGCTCTCTCTTACTCTCCTTTCCACTGTCCTCAGCACCAGCTTCATCCTGAAGCTGAGGTTTCCTCATGGTCACTATATGGCTGCTGGAAAAAATCACATCTAACATCTTCTTTGGTTGCATCCAGCAAGAGAGAGAGAAGATATACTTCACTCACATGAGCATTGTAAGTCCTTCAGTTTACCAAAAACACATACCAAAGACTTACTGGGCCAATGATGAAGGAGTCAGCTCAGAATTCAGATCTGAGGTATCAGAACAAAATCAAGGTTTGTTAGAAAGGAGGAAAGGAGAAACAGACAAGAAACATATTTCTCAAGGCAGCTCACCAGGAGGAAATCTAGCACCTCATGCATTTCCACAGACCTGTGAACTGTTTAATGTTCAGATTTGCAAACCTGATAATTGGGCATAAGTAAAATCTCCTAACACTTAGCTCTACCATCTGTTGCTGACATAACAATTTTACATAATATAAAAGATGCCAGATGGAAGCTACGCATTAACCACGTCCAAGATGTTTTATGCTCACAACATACATAGAATATAAGAAATAGCTTTGTTCCATATACTGTTGATCTCATCATTCTCCAGTTATCATTGATGGAGAAGAACGGCCCAAGAGCTTCCTAATCGTTATGTCCCCTTGGTGGTTGGAAAGCTGCATGCTTTGGTGACCCTGGAATTTCTATCCAGGACAGACTTAAAAGCTACAATTTAGAGTTGGGGGCTCGGAAGGGGAAGGCACGCATATTAAAATTGTGTTTGCAAGGCCAATTCACAGTTTTTAGCTTAGAATTCGTATTATGATAAATAAGAGTAGTAAAGTTTTCTAAAGATGTTTTTATTTTTACTGTATGTATGATTGAGAGAATATCAGTTATTCATATCACTGAATAAG
Source organism: Cynopterus sphinx (assembly GCA_030015415.1). Lineage (NCBI taxonomy): Eukaryota > Metazoa > Chordata > Mammalia > Chiroptera > Pteropodidae > Cynopterus > Cynopterus sphinx. The sequence continues at coordinate 5,015,682 of CM057388.1, forward strand.
AAGTCAACAAATAGCTGTTATTTTGAAGCAAATGTAATGGGAAATGTTCTAGAGGATATATCTCTACCATAAATTTTCCACCAGCTGAAAGAACTTTGTAGAGTACAAGGAACAAATTTTCCATTTTTATTATAAAATACTTCACACGTGTTAATATAGAGTGATAGAACAGACATCTATCTACATGCTCAAAACTCAGATGTAAATATCTTGATGTTCATCTACTCCTGATTTATCCCTTTCTTTTTGCTGTAGAGATTACCCATCAGTCCTCTGCATATTTCATACTATTACCATATATGCATTATGCATAAGGCCATAGTTTTGAAAATGGCATCATAGGAGGTATCATTCAGTGGCTTGCCTTTTCATTCATTGTTTTGATGCATTTTACCCTTTTTGCTCTAGTTCCCTCTTTTGAACTGCTCTATAATGTTCCATTAGTGAATATAGTACAATCTACTTACCTGTCCTCTGCTGATGAATATTTAGGCTATTTCTATTTGTCATTATCACAACAATGCTGCAGAGAATAATCCGATGTGTTATTCCTCGTGTACAGCTCAGAGAACTTCTCTAGGTTACTTAGCCACAAAGGTGGAGTGAGAAATTCCACTCCATCATGATTTATCAAGTAACATCTATACCAGCAATGTATGAAAGTTCATTTTTCTTCATTTTGCCAATCTATTGGCTATGAGATGGCATTTTCCTGATAACTAGAGAAATAGAGAAACGTTTCATTTATTTGATATTCAGGTTTCCTCTTCTAATAATTTGCATCTTGATATATTTTGCCCATTTCAGGGTATTTGTCTTTTTCTTGCTTTATTGTGAAAATTTTTTAAATATTTTGGATACTAACATTTGTTGATTGTATGTATTGCAAATATCTTCTTCCTGTATATGACTTGTCTTTATTATGTTTAAGGTGTTTTGTTGTTGTATTTAGGTTTATAACTTTAGTGTAGTTACATCTGTCTACATTTTCCTTAAGGGGTTTATTTTATTGTGCTTGTCTATAGACTCCTCCCAAGATTCAAAATTATAAAAGATTTTCCTTTATTTTCTTCCACAAGTTTTCATGGTTTCTTTTGACATTTAGATACTTAATCTATCCAAAATTTATCTTTGTGAAGTATAAGATAGTGACTTAATTTGCTTTCCAGAAGGATAACTAATTTTCTCAGACTCGTTTGTTGACTAATTTATACTTTCCACACTGATTTATAGGGTCTTCTCTGTCTTGAATCAAGTCTCTATATATGCCAGGTCTGTTTTGTCCAATTCACATAGTGTGCTGTCTATATTACTATATCTTTTTTAATAAGTCATGAGATCTGGTAGAGCAAGCTCTCTGATTATGTCTTAATTGTGATGGTTAATTTTTATGTGTCAACTTGGCTGGGCCACGTGGTGCCCAGATTAAACATTATTTCCAGGTGTGTCTCTGAGGATGTTTCTGGATGTGATTAGCATTTGAATTGATGAACTCAGTACAGTAGATTGCCCTCCCCATTGTGGATGGGCATCACCTAATCTGTTGAAGGCCTAAATAGATCAAAAACCAGAGGAATGGAGGATTTGTTCCCTTCCTGCCTGCCTGTTTGAGCTGGAACTTTGGCCTTTTCCTGCCCTTGGACTGGGATGTAAGCCATCAGCTCCCTTGGTTCTCAGGACTGGAATTACAGCACCAACTCTCCTGGGTCTCCAACTTGCAAACAGCAGATCCTGGGACTCCTTAGCCTCCATAATCATGTGAGCAAATTCCCAATTTCTCATAATAAATCTTCTTTTGTATTCCATTGGTTCTTTTTCTCCAGAGAATCCTGACTATTATGGTCTCTTTTCTGTTCTATAAAATGTTCAGTTCAGTTCATCAAATTTTTATTTTAATTCCATTGCATTTATAGACTAATATGGGGACAAATGTCATCTTCTTCATCTTGTCTTTTCTTCCATGAACCTGCCATATCTTGGCATATAATCAGATCATCTTTTTGCATCCTTCAGTGCTGTTTTGTAATTTTCTCCATAAAAGGTTTTGCACATCTTGTGTAAATGTATTCATAGGTATTTTAGAGTTTTTGTGGCTATGTTATATGAGAACTTTATTTGAAAACATTTTCTAATTTTTATACTCTGTGTAGAAATATGAAAAATGGTTAGTGTGTTGGTTTTGTATTCAGCACTTTCTTATCAGTCTTAAAGTTTGTTTTAGATTCTTTTGAATTCTCTGTGGAGACAATCATGTTGTCTACGAATATTGTTTACTGCTTTACCACTTTTTAAAAAATTCTTAGACCTCTTATTTCTTTGACTTATCTGGAATCTCCAATACAAAAAAGAATCAATGAGTTCCTTCTTTCTGTCCTGAATGGAATGACTCCAAAGTTTCTGAGAAAGTATGATCTCTGCTGAAAAGTTGTAATAGGTGTACCTCCTCAGGTAAAAGGAATTCCCTTCTGTTCCTGGTCTGATAGAGGCAATTATCACAATTACTTTTATTGAATTCTTTTATTAATTGAGAAAAAATATGGTTTATACGTTTTAATCTTATAACATGATAGAGAACATTAATGGTATTCTACAAGTTAATATATTCATTTAGTGATTGAAGAAACCCTACTTGAGACCACAGATGTATATTATATTATATATCATATTTGATGACATAAAACAGAAAATTATTTGTGTCAAAAAGGTTATAGATAGGTAATATTTTCTATTTTATGTCATCAAATATAATACTTTTGTTTCTTATTATGGAAATACCTGTAATCTTATTTCTTTATTCTATAATAATTGTATTCCTTTTAACTTCTCTCTCTGACTTATGCTTAAAAAGTCCTTCCCTATTCCAATAAATATTCAACTATTAATATTTCCCCACTGTTTTTTGCAGTTCTTAAAAGAATTTGCATTTTGCTTTTTGCACAATGTGAAATCCAAATGTAATACTCTTCCCCCAGATAGTCAAATCTTCTTAACTCATTGATGAATACTCTCTTGACCATTGGTTTGTGATGCTTTCATTATATATTATCTTCTCATATATATTAAGATCACTTCTCTACAATCACTTTGCTTCTATTGATGAATATATCCATTTTTATGCTAATGTCATGATGTTCCCATTTCTGTAGTGTTTCATATGTGTGTGTGTGTATATATACATACACACGAAAAGTAAAACAATGAAATAATGCATTTCTTTCTAAAGAAAGTATTAAACCAGGATCTGCTGACATAATTTTTAAGAAATTATCATTTCATAAAGTATGTAAATGTCTAATCATTATACTGTATACCTGAAACTAATATAAAATAAAATTAGAAGTAACGATCATAAAAAAATTACGTTATGCTTCAATACCTACCAGAGCAGTTCAATTAATTTCCTTGGAGTTGTGTTAAATTAATATGTTAACTTGGAAAAAACAAATTTCTGTAATATTTAGTCTTCTTATCCCATTACATGGGCTATGTATTCATTTATTCATATTTTCTTTGAGCTCTCAGAGAATTTTGCAACTTTCCTTACATAGATTCATTTTTTAAATTAAGGTTATACCTGGATATTTTGAGGTAGAGTGTCGTTCCCCAAACGTGTCATATACTTTTAATTAGTTACCTTGGGGAAGGCAGGAAAGCTGTTACTTTTGTACACTTATATTTAACCAGCTATTTTATTAAATTTCCACAAAGGTAATGACTGTTTAATTATCTTGGGGGTTTCTCAATAGGAAATTATAACATCTTCTAATAATACTTTTTTTCTCATTTTTAAGAACAATGTTTTTATATCTGTTCTAGAATTGTATTAACTAGTACAATGGTGTAGAAAGTCTTGTTTTCTTTCTCATTTTAATGGGATCCTGCTTCCAATTTTTGTTCTACTTTCAGTAATGCATGGTGCTGACTAAAGGGCTTCATTTGTGTTTTATCTGGATTCTCTAGGCACTTGGTGAGCTCCCTGTAAAGATAGCCCAGCCTGTACAAACATGTCTGATACTCTGGGCCTGGTCTCTGCAGCCCCTGGCACAGAGCAGGGAACCTAGGCAGAGCCAGAAAGAATCTGTTTATACTGGATTCTGGGGAGGCCCTAATAAACAGGGTTGCTTCTTCTGGATGTGGCCACATGTCTGGACATTTCTGCTTTCTGAGAAGCCAGGAGTTTCTATTCTAGCCTCCAGCAGACACTTGGGTGTTCCTTACATGCTGCTGCTTGTCATTGATGACATACTCAGAAATAAATGGAAACTGCAGGTATTGCTCCACCTGACAGACTGAGAAAGATTCTAAACAGAAATATTGTTATAGAATAAAATTTGTGAGATCTAAGTTTCCCACCAATACTATCACTAAAGGTAAACATTAACCATTTGGGGGTATGCGTGTCATACACGTACATACTACATATAAATACATGTATTTCTATACCTGTGTTCTGTGCTTTTCAAACATATGCATATATGTGAATAATGTGAGCCCAATATAAATATAGTTTATTTTCTTTGACAGCTGAATAATTCTCTACTATATGGCCATTCTATAATTGTCCTTTCCCCTATTAATATATACTTATGGGTTGTTTTCTTATATCTCAAAACAAAATATATTTAGATTTCTAGAAATTGGTTGTTGAAGTGTAAAGTAAACATATATATTCTTTTCATTTTGCTTAATTTTAAGAGATATTTTCAACTCATCTTTCATCCATGGATTTAGAGTCTGGTCCATGATCAGATTAGTACAGAACTTGAGAGTAGGTGTTTAGAAATGTTTTTATAATTTGATATTTCCATGACCTGCAAACATGTGATTTTATATTTTATAAAAGTATTAGACTAAAAATCTTGATTATTTAAAACAATAATAACAATTACAAAAATGCTAAAACAAAAAAATATGGAAAGGGCCCATTTGAAGAGTACAAATTGAAATCAAAAGATTTTCATTGTGATAATAAATATGTTTGAGGAAAAGTTTCTTAAGAGACAAATGAGGGATAAGTATAAAAAATTGTTACAGTTTTTTAAATATATTGGGAAAAATATATGCTGTATTTAGGACTGGATGTGGGATATGATCTGTATTAAAATATATTCTTATCAGGGCAAAGAATAAAAGAACTTGATCCCATGACCAGTCAGTGAGAGTTTCCATTTTCTTCTTTAATCCTTGCCTGCCACTAGTTTATATTGTCAAAGATTAAACTGTCTATTTATCTGCTAGTTATAAATACTTTTACTGTTGTTTCAATGTGAACTAACCACTAATGATGTTTATATCTTTATTGGGTTTCTTTTTGCTACCTAATATTGTTTGCACTGTTTTTTGTTGCTTTAGAGATTCTTCTTCCTGGTATCTGTGGATTTCACATTCATATTTTTGAGTTCCTCTATTATTTTAGAAGCATTTTTGTAATAATTTATTCAAGAATTTTTGTATTTAAGGTGGGAAACATTGGACATGACTGATTTGATGAACAGATACAGATTTTTGTATACTTTCTTTTCTCTGAACTCTCATATTGGTGACAATAATTTGAGAGGAGGAAAGACAGTTCTCTTTTCTGTACCTCTTCTTTCATATTCCTTCTTCACAGTAGTACCATATTTACTGGACGTGCCATTTGGACAATTTCACTTTCCCTTGATCACACACATCAAGGTCCATAGTCTGTCAATCTGTAATTATGGTCTGTTCGATAGGCCAAAAAATATGGAAAATGTAAAATTGCTGTTCATTAAGTAGAGATTATTTGGAAAAGAAAATGTTTGGGATCCCATGGGGTTAGTCTCTGACATCAGGACTATCTATTCCCTCAAACAATACCTCAGAGGCTTCCAGGTTTGTCCTTATTTCTATTCTCTGTCCACAGATTGTTTTCAGTCACTGCTTCACATCCTTACCCTGAAGCCAAAGAGCAGGTCAAACAAAGTCCTGAAATGTAGCCAGCCGTCTGGGGGTGTCGAAGGACAAATGATTGTGGTCAGCCCTGCGAAGCTGAGTGTGTACGTCAGGGGAATGGCTGCTCACAGATTTGTAAACAACTGCTGGGTGGTGAGCTGACAGAGGGCAAAGTGTGCACATGGAAGCAAATGAAGAGCTTCAAGTGATCAAATGTCAGTGTAGACAGCTGGGTGATGAGGTAGCTTACACCATCTGCTAAAGCACAGCTGTCAGGGAAGGGGAGAGCCAAGTGTCATGGCCATTGGCAGCACCATCCCAGCAGGTGAAAGCCAGAACAGAGGAGAGCCCAGGAGCTCTGCAACGTAATTGGGTCATGGCCTGGAGCATGCAATCATGCTCCGTGTCCAAAACAAAATGCCAACAACTGTTTCTCTCTCTCTCTCTGCTAAGAAAGCTCTTCCCATGTATCTTAATTAATTAATATTCAGGGTCTTGAAGCAGCCTCTTGGCCACACCAGACTTATTAGTCTGTAGCCAGGGCCACTGACCTGGGTTCTGGGATTACTGAGGTTTCAAAAGTCCCATATGTCCTGTCTACATGATAGGCTCCAATAAAGATGAGCTGTCAGGTAAGACACAAGGAGTTATGCTAGAGACATAAAAGACAGAGGTCAGATTCAGGGACAAACATGGACCCAGCATCAAACTAGCCTGGCAAAGTTTGAGGAAGATGCTGCCTGGGACCCAGTGCTGGTGAACAGCAAAGTGGCAGTCACCTGGCAAGTCAGGGAGTCATATCAAAAGGAGTTGACTGGGAAAAGTCACACAGTCTGTTTACAGGCTAATTTTTGGAGACCCAAAGTTCTATCACCATAGACAAATCTTTGAGCTTTAAGTGTGTTCATTCCTGAACACAGTGTCTGATGAATAAAATATAGTCTCTTAATTTATGGAGCTTGTAATTGGACATAAAATGTAAAGCATTTTGACAAGTGTCTGCTTGTTTGTTTAGTGAAAATGCTTAGTATTGGCAAAGGAGCAGAGAAACAGACACCCTCATACACAACCTTTCGGAAGGTAAGTTGGAGCCTCTCCAGGGAGTAATGTTACTGGGATGGAATCCTTCAAATGGGCATCCCTGCTGGCCAAACAACTCCATGTCGATGAACTTATCTCCAGGAAATGATCAAGGGCATATATCAAAGTGTAACTACAAAGGTGCTTGATGCTGTGTAACAAGACAGGAAACCACTGAAGCAGTCACGTGTATGCTCCATGCCACCCACTCTGGCTCCTGCTCTTAGCACACCTGTGGTAGACAGTTCCATACATGCTTGGCCTCAGCCTCCCACCCCAGGCTCACCTTGGTGGCTCAAGGCTTTTTTACTTCAGGACTTTCTTAAATGCCACAGAAGGTCATTCTGCTTGCATCAAAGATAGTAGAGAATAGAGTGATAGTTAATACTCCCAGGGAACCACCCTCCACCAATGGGAGAAAGAGATGTGGAATGAATCCCCCAACTCCTCCTTCCTCCAGTGAGATCATTTTGGGGACTATTCTAAGGATCCCATAGGATTGAGCTCCAGTTGCTCACAGTGATCAACAGCTCACTAACACACTTTTGGCAGTCCTAGGCTTGCCAAGGAAGGGAAAAACAGCTGATTTGTCTCCTGGCTGATGGCCAGCTGCAAAACTTTCTTAAATGACAGCAGGGAAGCAGTAAATCAGGTACAATGGGGTCCTACCCACAGAGAGTTTGTCTCTCAAAAGTGTACTTAAGTAAAACGGTCGTGGACAATTGGACTTTAGAATGACTTAAAGTAGCATTTTCATCTGCTAGAACATGGGATCTATTAAAATAGGGAAGTATTAGTTTAATCCGGTCCTCTATTAGCAAATTCAGATGTGCTCTGGAAGATTTGAAAAGAAGCATGACTGTAGACTGAATTTCTGATTTACTTGCAAAAATTAGAAAGTTCCTTTTAATCTCACTAGAGAGAGAGAATCTTGTTAAAATCTCAGTTTTAAATGCAGCGTGTAGGACTAAGAATAAGCAGCAATTGAATGCATGGAGATTTCTCAGTTTAGAAGAGAGTGAATAGTTAAATTTAGCTTTATAAAAAAATTTTTTTCTCTACTTCTCCCTGTTCAAGGAATTTCGATAGTTTTGACATAGCGTTTGCATTTATGGCTACTTATTTGCTAAGTCACAGCTTCCCAACTTTCCAGGTCAAAACACATGTGGAAAACGATTGCATATTCAGTGCCCCCTGGGGTAAAGTGATGGGGCTGCGCCAGAGGACCCCACTGGCCACCCCGAGGTGTGGGGGTGGGGCAATATCTATGCATACCTGCAACCATTCAGGACCAGAGAGTAGTGATGCTTCACATAGGGATGCAGGATGAATCGATTTCCAGCTGGCTTGTTCCTGAGAGGTTTTAGAGCAGGTGGTTTCAACCTTGGCTGTAGTTTGGACTCACCTGAGGAATTTTAAGGAACTGATGTAGGTCTCACCCCAGATATCCTAACTTAATTGGTCTGGGGTGTGGCCTGGGCAACAGGAGTTTTAAAAACTCCCCACGTGGTACCGATGCACAGCCACAGTTGAAGAGTGGTTTCAGAGCAGGCCTTGTCGGCCTGCTTTTGAAAATAAAAGTTTACTGGAACGTAGGCACCCTTCGCTTACATGGTGTCCGTGGCCACTTTCCTGCCAGCATGGCAGAGCTCAGTAGGTACCACAGAGACCTTGTAACTCACAGTGCTAAGCACACTCACTATCTGGTCTTTTACAGAAAACGCTTGCCAAACCTGGTTTGGAGAGAAACTTTAGGATAATGTTCAGAATCGTGTGAAAAATAAATTTAGAAGACTTTTTGCTCAAGGTAGTATCCGATCATGACATGGACAAAATTTTTGGAGTACCTAAATATCAAGGTACTAGGAAGGAAAAACGAGCCTTGCAGCTGGCCCTGTTTCCATTCTTGGAGCAGCGAGACAGGACTTGGAGGAAGGAAAGGCCCAGTGGCTTTGCATCGGAGAAAGCAAAGAGATTCTTCTAGAAGAAGCAATCCTAAAAGGAAAAGGCTGAGGTGGAGAAGAGCCAGGGAGCTTCAGGTAAGACTTAGAGGGGTTTGGGAAAATGGGGAAGAGAGCTGCAGTGCTGTCATCCTGCAAAGAGCGACACTGTAGAGGTGGATGATTCTGGTGATTTTTAGAAATGTGTGTGCTATGAATCATATTCCCCTTAGTCTAAGAGATTTCTGTAAAGTTATATACAGTTCTCATACTTTTTAAAATGTCAGTTGAGTATTTTTGCAATGTGACTCTGTACTGTGACTGGCCCCAATGGAAGCCAGAAGTATTTGGGCTACAGGATGAATGTGCCTTAAAACCACCAATCTTCAACAACATGATACCAGTTGGAGGAAAGCAACTAGAGACTTAGCAGCAGGAAAGTAAAATAGGAATAAGAATAAGTTTACAGAAGAGCAATGTGACATCACTGGGTCAGTGTCCCCAACCTCGAGCTCAAAGTATCTCCAATAGGACATCTGTAAAGGGACATCTGCTTCACTCCTAGTCACTGGACTCCAGATCCACCACATTCATACATCTTCATCATGAGGACTAGAGTCCCAGTATTCTGCATTTATCACCAGAATAGCAGCCTCAGATAAATCCTCTTTTGGATCCCGGGTTTCCATCACCCAGAATCAAGGCTTGAAAAAGGTAGAGGAAAGAAACTGGAATGAATACGAATGCTGGCCCCAGAGAAGGCTTTCTAGAATTATCAGCAAACATTTGTCAAATGACAAAAATAACAGTATGGTAATGCGTTTAGTATCCTTTATTCAAGAGAAAACAACCCATGGATTAGGGCAGTACAGTGCCTCACAAGTAGAGGTGCCCTCTTCCCAAGGGATTTTGGGCAAGAGTAAGTTCTGTGGAGCATTATTCGAAGAGACAAAGCAGAAACGGTAGGATGGCCTAGGAGGTCAGGAATTTCCTTATAGGACTAGCAGGCCTTATCTTCTATGGTAAGGTAAGCTAGCTAAAGCTGAGTTGAATGATTGTAATTGGTAGATATAAGGTTTTCTTGCCAGGTGTCTCCTATAAGTGCAGATCGACTCAGGTTTAGATTTGTGGCATGGCTGGGCCACTGGGGTGGCACCCATTCTGTGGGTTCTGATATATGAATTAACTTTATTGCAATCTACTTTGTTCCTGGTTTATTGATTCTCCCAACAAGAGGAGTGGTTTAGGAGCCTATAGTCCTCAAGGCCCTGAATGATCTGATGAAAATGGAGGTGACTAAGGTGAATGAATCATGGGACTCTCTGCCTTGGAGCAAGGGGTGAAATCAGAGGTCAGAGGCAGGAAGCAAATTTGGGCTTCTAGCATTTTGGACAGCTAATGTGAGCTGGGTGTTTATGTTCAGTTCAGAAACCCATCATTGTCATTGTCACTTATTTGTCATCATCGTTATCATGTTCCTACAGGTTAAAAACCCTGACAACATCTAATTCAAAAGAATATTGCAGTAAAATGTCAACAGGAAATGTGCAGATGCATAAAGTATATTTCAAAAGTAGAATTCTTCAGTTTCAACTATTTTCCCATTTCTGTCTGTGCTTACTGATCTCTCTATACATGTTTATCATAGTGCTTCATAAATACTAGAAATCTTCATTATTCAAGGATAATTTATATCTGAATAAGGCCATTTAAAATAAATCCATGTGAAATCTACAGCCATGCTACCCTGAACAAGCCAGATCCCCTCTGATCTCAGAAGTGAAGCAGGATTGGGCCTGGTTAGTACTTGGATGGGAGACCTCCTAGGAAGATCAGGAGCTGTAGGCGTAAAAAATAAAAAGTAAGGGATTGTAAACTGACAGGTCCTTGCAATCTGTGAAGTCAACCAAGGATTGCCTCACTTAAAACAAAATTAAATAAATAAAATAAAATAAATCCATGTGAAATAGGAAACAAGTGTCATCATTAGTATTAAAAAAAGATTAGACTATGATTTCATGCTGAAAAAGAAAATCAATTTTTTAAGAAAAATAGGAAAATAATTTTATACATTCTCATTAAAAATTCAGAATATAAATTGCTATATATTCTTATAATAAATGATAACACATTGATTTTTTTTGGCTTAATTGTTCTAGAAAAACAATAGGATGGTTTTATATGGCCCTTTGTGCACACCTAATTTTCAGACACAGTCATAACGGAGGTCATCTTCACCAAAACATTTGAGGATTTCATCAATTTCCCCCAAAGACCTCTCTGAAGCCCTTGATATTCAAATCTTTTATCAAAAGCCCTTGATATTCAAATCTTTTATCAAACCTCATTTTATGACATTGCAGGGGAGAAAAAAATCACTTTACCTCTACCCTTATAGGTTCTTGGCTGATACTTTTATAACAAAAGACAGATAAACCGGAAAAAAAAAAGCATAAGTTTAATAACATGTATACCTTGTGTATACATAGAAGAGATCCAGGAAAACTAACTCTCCGAAATGGCCCAAACTAGCACCATAAATACTATCTTCTGCTAAAGGCAAAGATGTTGAGGGTTGGAGAGGCCAGTGTGGGAGGTGACTAGGAAAAGGACAGTAAACAAGGGTCAGGTTGCCTTCTCCATTGATAAGAGTTTCTCTTCCTGATACACAAAGGGAGGCAACCTTAAAAATAGATATTTCCCTTATAAATGTAAATTTCTTTTATGAAAGAGTGAATTCTACTGTTTTAGTATATATGCTGCCTAAGCAAGCACTAAATTCTCTTATTTTCAGAGTTGCTCTTGGGTTTGCTGCTTTTTATCAAAAACCATCAGCTCAGAATAACACTTATGCCAGACATATTTTGGGGTGGCATATTCTGTTACCCTTCATTTGGAGATGAGGATGAGATTGCTACTGTTAGGTGAGAAGCAGACACAAGACATGCACTCCAAATGACTCTTGTCCTAGATAATATATTTTCATACACCCAGAGTATTCCACAGTGTCCCTGTTAATTTTTCTCTTCTTCCAATGTTAACTCTACCACATTCTCTATTTTTAACTTTATTTTATTATTAGGTTCAAGTATACAGTATATTGTTTAGACATTTATATAGTTTATGAAACAATCACCCTAATTGCTCTTTCTCTTCTCTGGCCCTCCACCTAGCCATTACATTACTGCTGACTGCATTCCTTATCCCTTGCTCCCCATCCCTGTGACCATCTATCTGCTACTAATTTGTACTTCTTTAACCCTTAAACTCTTTTTCTCAATCCCCCAAGCCTCCTCCGCTCTGGCCATCACCAGTTTGTCTTCTATATTTGTGAGTCTGTTTTTGATTAGTTTGCCCCTTAGATTCCACATATAAGTGAAATCATGTGGTATTTATCTTTCTCTGTCTGACTTATTTCACTCAAAATAACATCTAGGTCCATCCATGTTATTGCAAATGATAGGATTTCTCTTTTTTATGGCTGAATAATATTCCATTGTATATATGAACCATTACTTCTTTATCCAATTGTCTGTTGATGGGCATTTAAGTTGTTCCCATATCTTGGCTATTATAAATTGTGCTGCCATTAACATAGCGGTACATAGATCTTTACAAATTATTTTGGTCTTCTCTGGATAAATACCAAGAAACACAATTGCTGGGTCAAAAGGTAGATGCATTTTTAATTTTCTGTGGAACCTCCAGCCTGTTTTCCATTTTCCATAGTGGCTATACCAATATGCAATCCCACCAACAGTGCAGGAGGGTTCCCTTTTCTCCACATCCTTGACAACAGTTGTTCTTTGATCTACCACGTTATTTTGGCTTTGTCAGTGGTTTGAGCCATTCTCCTGCATCATCAGTTTTGTAAACTCTTTCATGTTAGCAAGCTTTGTGGTTTCAGTTTAAAAACTATTTGCATTGCATCATTAGATTTTACAGCATCCATGTTCAATGACACAGTTACTTACTGGCCTGCTTATCTAGATTAAGAACACTTTAATGGAGTCAATGTGAGTTATCTATTTTCTATGTCCAATGACTACCATAAAGTAGGCATCAATTAACATTAGTCGAATTTAATGGCTTTTCATTTAAAATCTTCATCTTCAAATACTGATTAGCAAAGACACTGACACAATAGGCAAGGGGTATGCCTTAGTGTCAAATAAAGATGGATGCTTAGTCAGGGAAAAACTTTATTAAGTGGTCAATTTCCTTGTGTATATATATATTCATATATTTTATAAGAAATCTTATTTTTTATTTAGAATAACTCAATTCTAATTCTATAAAAGCTTTAAATTGTCTTAAAAATATGCAGATCTCATGTATCTATAATTTTTGGATAATCAAACTTAAGACAGATGGTTTATGTATTCTCTGTCATCTGACAATTACTGTGGTTAAAACAGGTGCCAGCTTCTGGGATTACACAGTGTCTTTGGAATGTTATTTCCAATAACTAGAAAATCCAAGAACCATCTGTTACTGTGGATCACTTTCTTAAGCCATTCAGATTGGCAATTTTTTCAATGCACTTTGTAGACAGTGAAAGCTTCTCACAATTAGCAAGCCTGGACAAGGATGCATCCATCTTCCCCATAAAGGGAATTTGGGCAGAAAGCTTTATCCCTGGCTTCAGATGGCTTCTGACTGGTTTTCTCTTCTCATCAAGCTGAGGCTTCTTTTGATTATTGTTGCTTTTGCTATTCTAGAGGTTGTTACTGTCGCTGCTCTGGTTGCTAGCTTCTAGTGTATATTTTTAATGTTATATTTTTAATGACTTTTGCTTCTCCAATCTGTGAATACTTGGATAATAAATATTTCGACCACAAGTACCACTGCCATTATTTAATTACCAACCTCCTTAGTGGAGGGGCTGTGACTTATTCATCTTCTACCTTTTCTTTTAATATATCTTCATCTTCCAGTATTTACAGGTCATCCAGAAAATACTTTATTTTACCTTCAACCTTGCATGGAAGTCTTGAGTGACCAAAGTAGTAATTTCTAATTTCCTTTTCTCTCTGTCTCTCTCTGCATTGACATCCTGAAGGACCAAGGCAGTTGCTTGCTTGCAAGGGCCAAATATGTCAATGTTTATGATAATAGATTTTCAAAGTGCCCAGAGAAAGAGTATTTGCTAATCTGGGCACTGTGTGTATTTGTTTTCAGTAGGGAGATATTTTAATGTGCTAATTCATTACTCTAGTCTTCAGGAGATTGTCTAGCTATTTGGCTTACTTGCTGACTCTTGCCCTTCATGAAGCAGCCTTAAATGCAAAGCTCTCAAATAGGCAAGTCAGTTGGTCTCATTTAGAAGGCCCCCTTTACAAGGTTAGGAAATTAGGAGATAATGATCCTTTCCCATCCCCCTTGAATTTAAATGCACAATTTAAAAAGCACATTCACTCTTTGTTTAAAAAGAAAACTGAAATGTCACAAAAGGCAGGAATAATTCAATGCAGTTTAGGCTAATGAGGGAGCTGTATCCTTTCACTATTTTGTTCTGGGAGCTTTTCAATCAGTTAGCATTGGCAAAGCTTCTGAACAAAGACAGTAATTACCAAATAAAAATTGCCTTTAGTGCATTGTCTAACTGTGTTCACAGTTTGGCATAAATGGATTTCTGATCCTTTTATTCCAACAGGAACTACCAGTCCTCCCTTCACTTCAAATAGCCTATTCATCTCAGCATAAAAACAGCTAAAATATACCAGCAGAAATGCTGCCTCTGCAACCCAAGCCACAGACAGCAGGAGTCAGCTTCTTCCAGTAGGCGCAAACATAACAGGCTTTGAAAAACTACAAAACAAACAGTCTAAAAAAAACTCTTGAATAATTTTTAATAGCAATTATTTGGTTCCAGTTCTTTTAACCACTCTATATCTTTTGTCCAAAATTAAATTAATTCCATTTTGTATGAAATGGTCAAAAATGTAGATTACAGTAGGAAATTTATGCTTAAATAATGATCTTCATCTACTACTAGATACATAGATTAATGTTTTCTGTTCCTTTGGAGTAAGCAAATATAATATATATATATATATATATATATATATATATATATATATATATATATATATAATCATAAATAATACATACATATTATAAAGAATCACTATCAGAAACAACCTAATGGGTGGCATAATCAAGCAAGTTCATTCCCAATATCCATCTACAGTACATTGCCTTTTCCTACCCTCCATCCCATGCTTGAGGTAAATTTGTATATACATATAAACCACATATTAGAATCCTAGAATAGCATTCATAAAGAAAGTCTACAGAAAACTGAAACCTTCAGACAGAACTTTGTGTGGCAATATAATACAGGGTATATTCAGATGTTGGCCTGAGATTGTCTACATAATGATTATAAGATCAGTACCAGCCACAACTTTTCTTATTAGTCAAGATTATATTACATCCTCATGGCAGTGGGAACTTAGCAAGTGATCCCTTAGGCTTTAGTTATCAACGTTGTTCCACTGAATAGATATCAAATGTACACACCGGTTTTGTCCCAAATGTACAATGGACGTGATAACTATTTGGCTAGCATGGATGTATAGCTATAACAGAAAAGGACACTCTTCAAAAAAGTTGAGAGACTTGTTTCTAAGCCTCAATCTGTTACTTTCTTCATGTAATAGCAGTTAACTTTTTATCTCTCTGAACTTCAGGATGCTATTATTAAGAGAGAGAGGAAAGAGTTGGTCCAGATCATTTTTTTTGTCTCAAAGTATATTTCATGAGAAATTATCTGATGAGATACATTGCTGCATCTGCTTGTCACGGTGCCCTTCTAGAAGAATCAAGCCCTGAGAATCCTGCAATAAATTAATCTGTTTAGCTTTTTAACATAGCATTATATGAACTTATATAACCACAGAATTTTTTTTTCTAGTGGAAGACTCATAATATCCCCACTCCAATTGTTTCTAAAACAAAGCTGGGGAAGCACTAGACTAGCTTCCTTCCAGATCTAACATTCTATGCTCTAATTCTAGTCTCAGTCTCCACTTTGTGGACCAGTGTCAATGGACCTCCATCATGGTCAAGTACTAGAATCTGAGAATTTTTAAAAACTCAGTGCAATTTGTTCTGTCCTCCAACATTTATAGGGGCAGAAAAGATCTCTCCCTCTGTATTCTCCATCCTCCAAGTACATGCAAATCATCTACAGTCATCAGGTATAGGCTAGGGACCCTAGTCACGTGAATCCAAATTTTGCAAATGTATCCTTGTTTGTGGTTCCTTAGCAGATAGGTAAGGGGTCAGCCCTGAGTAATCCAAATATATACAAAGCAATAATATTTTGCCTTTTCTAGCTCTCATCTTTTGAAATCAATGCAAATTATACCTTCGAAACATCTAAATAGATACCATCATCTCCACTCTTCCCAGCACCTCACCGATTTTGCCAGGACTTTGCCTGCATATCTGTTTTAAATCTCAACTGCTCTTGTGTTTGTTCACTCTTACTTTTCTCATTCTGGATGTACCCAGAGAACAACTGTCGCTTACCACCCATATAATAACAATTTGCATATTTAAAGTCTAATTTTTCTCTCAGCCTTCTTTCTTCATTTACCTTTTTTTTTCTAGAATTCCACCACCCTTTTAATGGCTTTGATTGCTTTCTCTGAACTCTCTACAAATTTTACATCTCTCCTTTGAGCTGAAAGTTCCCAGTTTGAACACAGTGCTTCCATGGAAATATGACTAATAATGCATGGACTCTTAAATCTGGCTGAATACCAGAATCAGAATTTTTAATACTATACATTACCGAAATCTACACAGCCATGTATGGGAAACATTAATTTAAATTATCATATTGATTTTCATTGGAATGGCTTCCTTCCAAAACTCCAGGCATTTCTCAGTTGTTCCCTCTTTGAGAAGCCTTTCCTGACCAATGCAACTTGACTTAACCCACATCCTGTATAGTTTATAAGTCCCTTTGGGGTTTGAACCATATTGAATTGCAATGCTAGCCATATATGGTGACACACCCTTCAAAAACTTTGATTGTGAAGCCCCTTACTTTTGTGTTCATCTTTCAACCTCAGTACTGGGAATGAATCCATTTCAGTTAGAATCAACTCGGGCCAAGTCCTCATCATATTCCTCTGTATACATTTCCTACCAAACAGCAGCCAAAATAGAGGCTTCTTTAAGTTTTAGGACAGAGCACTTGTAATCTGCCTATCACCATCACACGATGCAGCGTATTCTAGCTAATTTTTAGCTGAAATATTTTCTCCAATGAGATTTGAAGCATTCCGAGGGTGGTTATTATGTCTTTGTAGTTTTTGCATTTCCTATAGTGACTTTACCTAGAAAATCATCCTCAATAAATATACCATCAGAATGCAAAAACTCAAATTAAGGACTAAGCATTCTAAGCCATCATTTTACAGATGAGGAAACCGAGCCCCAGAGAATTGAAGTGATTTACCCAGGTGGACCCTGGGCTACCCTATTCCCTGGGCTTTTTTTTTTTTTTTTTTTTTTTGGCTTCCTTCATGTGTCCTCTGTTGAGTGAGGTCGATTGGCTTCCTGGCTCTATATCCAGGAACTTTAAGTAAAACTCTACTACTGAACTCTTGAAAGGAATGTCTTCTGAAGGGTGGGATTTTCCATCAAGGAAACAGAGAAATACAATTAGTAATAAGCTAAAGATTGATTTTGATTTCTTCTACTAGGCAAGATTTTAATGACCCACCACTTGTACACACAACACAGGCCACACCAGCATGAGGTAGTTTTGAGTAAATTAGGTAATCAAATATGAAAATATAAGGACTATACCAGGTTCAAATATCTGCTCTTATATCAGTCAAAACCATCACATCTAAAATAAATAGTAGGAAGATATCAATTCCATTGAATTCAGTTGGAGATACTCACATTTCAATTTCAGTTGATCAAGATTTCATCAAAAGCATTGTTCTGTAAATTGAGTTCAATCTTATTATTTGGATTCACCATATGTATGTGTAGTTTAGAATATGTTAGTACTGATGCTACCATTGCTGTATCTGTTATTGTTAGCTGCTGGAGCTCTCATCTCCAACCATTTTCACCCAGCTAAGTTGCTTCCATATTATTTCTTGCTGGTGAGTCACATCATCTAGAAAGAGTCTCTGAAAGAAACACCCAGTGAGGAAAGGGCAACCAAAATGGCCGCAATCCAAGCCTTGTGAGCTCAGGACCTGAGCATCAAATGACATTTGATGCACATTTAAAAGAATTACAGGAACAAACAAACATAGCAAGGGAGTCTTTAACTTGTAGACTATGTTCTTTAGGATTGGTTCCCAAAGCCACACCAAACTTCCTCACTTCCCTAGATACTGAAAACCCAAAGCAGAGCTTCTTGTGAACATCTTGCTTAGAGAGTCAGAGAGGCTCAGAGAGAGTGTGGTTCCTTTGGCAGGATGTGCCTAAAAAATTCTTCAAGTCCAACTGCAAATGAGTCAGCAGAGTTTTCTGGAACAGCCAAGGAGAGGATGCTTTCTTTAGGAGACTATTTATTTGGTTGCTACATAATAGTGCAGATTAATTAGAAGTAAGAATGAATGAATCTATTTGGAAAAAGTGATAGCAGCTCGAAAGCTTCATGTACCCATTGCCTAATGAAAGAATAAACAATTCTATGCAATTCATTATTTTAAGGGAGAGTAAGAAAGTGACATCAACCTAAATGTTATTATAAAGCCTTTGATCACATTGATCCAGATATCAGCTTTGTAAAGTCAAGATTTTAGAAAAAGTGAATTGTTTCAAAATTTAAATAAACACTTGATATTTAAAAGTGCAAAATTTGTCCAGTGTGACTCCCAACATGTTAGGAAATGCATCAAGAGCAAAATCCAGCCAAAATATAAAATAATATGGCTTAGAAGCATCTCTCCTCATTTTCTAAATGCTTTCAAATGTGGCAAAATGACCAGGGTGGAGAGTGATATTTTCAATATGTTCAAGATTCAAACTGAGTTTATAAAGGTAATTTGAGAGACTCTATTCTCTGAAATCTACCTCCTGTCATACAGTGTCCTTGAATGTTTGTTTCTTAGGCTATTTCTTTTCTAGGTCATCAGTAGTTTCAACTCTATGTACACTTTCATATATTCATCACCAGTTTAAAATGCCAACTCATGGCCAGCTTTATTTCATCAACACCCTTTTCCCTGAACTATTTTGAAGCACTTTCCAAAGACTATATTATTTTATCCACCAATAGTTTACCACTTTTCTCTAAAAAATAAAGATAATTTTAAAACACATAATCATAATACCATCATCCCACTTAAAAGTATTAGCATTTTTAACAGTCTCTTTCTTACTGGGAACTAGAAACTACACTAGAAGCTGACCAGAAACAAAAGGAAAATCATATGTCCACCTAAAGAGAAGGCTGGCCCCTCTATATTCCACTACTAGGGACAGTGTGATGTTTGGGGATGAGAAAACTGAAATGTCACCCCCCTATAAGGCTGTAATCTGGAAATGCTGATCTCAAAAGGTGGATTTTTAGGTTATTGTTCCTTTGGTTTTTAAGAGCATATATACTGATAATTTTTTAAATGAAGGTTTACAACAAAAAAGCCTTCTCTTGAACATTGGCTCTGCAGATTAAAGAAAATGGAATGTCATGCTGAGACTGGCTTCGTGGAAGTTTCATGGCTGAGTAGAAAGAGAAAGTGTGGAGATCTATCAAACCTTCACAGGGTCACAAGTTTCTCCAAAGCCCAACTGGTACGGCTCTTTTTTTTAACCCAAGAAATCAATCTTAAGGGATCTTGCATTTGTTTTGTGTGTATCAATTCTGTTTGCTTCTTAAAGAGCATGGTTAAACTGTATGAGGGGACTATAGGCTGAGAAAATCCTTAGTCTTGAGAAAAACCTGAAAGGCAAAGACCTCAGGTCCCAAGACACTCATCAAAATTAGATAGAAACTGTCTGGCAGAATAGACGATTCTATCCCCTTATGCCAGCCCCTACATTCTGACTGGCCTCTGGAATGTAGTCAAGATAAATGTAAAAGTCTTTAGTTTCTGAGATGAGTCTTCATTCAGGTCAAAACACCCTGTAAGAAGGAGAGATTGACCTCTGGAATTCCACACTCTCAAGCTTTCATTTTCAAAAAGCAGGGGTTCATCAGATTCAGTTGTTAACATGACAGTGGCATAATTAATGTATAATCTAATAGAGCAAGGCATCTCAAACTTGGTATTATTAACATTTGAGGCCAGGCAGTTCTTTACTGGGTGACAGTTTGGGGCGGGGCACTGTCTGTGCACTGTAGGATGTTTTAGCAGCATCCCTGGCCTCAACCTAGTATACACACAAGTAGCACTGCCCCTCCCCACCTCACTCCCATGCCACCTCCAAGTTGTGACAACCAAAATGTCTCCAGACATTTCTAGATGTCCCCTGGGGGGGGCAAAATCAACCCTGGTTGAGAACTACTGCAATAGAAGTAATATTTATCAACTATATGAAGTATAAAGGTTGCTAAAAGATGTGAAACAGACTATTTTAGATGTTATGTCTTAAAAGGAACCAGTACCATCATCATAGGGGAAAAAGCAGTGCTAATGATTAAAGAAAATAATAAACGGAAATTACTATTGCTTTGAAATATTCCCTCAAAAAAGCGAAGTATTTGTGTGAATTCTGCTTTCACTCATGATGACTGTGATAGCAGGTGTGGTAAAAGACATTCTTCAGAAGCCTGTTCCAGGTTTGCTGATGAGAATAGTCCTTGGCTTCAGGCTACAGCTGCCATACTTTGTCTGCTGACAGTCTTTCTCAACCACTCCTGGAAAATCCCCATGTTATTTGAACTTGAATATTGTAATTACAGAGACAGGTTCTGAGAGCCAAAAATGAAGCTACTTGACCAGAACAATAGAATATAGAATAGACCGTTGGGACCGATAAATTTTAATTTTTATGGTTTCAAAGTACTCATAAGTGTGGTAGGGAAAGATTTTGGAGATGATTCTCAATTTGTCAGAGGCCCTGTCATTTTTTCACCCAAAGCCCTATAGAGAATCCAACCCGAATTGAATAGTGTTGTAGAAATACTCTTTATAAGCCTGCATTGTTGTGTGTGAAAGCTAAAGAGAATAAGGTTATATATGTGTGTGCATACATATGTATTACATGCACATACATATGTATGCATATATAGTATAAATTAGTCTCCACAAATGCCTAAGGTGATGAAAGTGATGGAGGTAGTTGAAAATGTTAAGTACAAATTGAGACTGAGACACCGATCAGAGAAAAATGATCTTTAATACTGAGAAAGAGCCATCTGTCATGGCTGGAGGCTCAAGCTGAGAAGACATAAGTGGGAAGGCCCCAGGAACAGATGGGGAGGCTGAACCCCCCACACACAGCAGAGGGTCCAACAGCTGGGACAAATGCATCCAGATGGCTGACTGTTACGTCATGTGTCAGATTACACCCAAGTGGGCAGCTAGCTACGTTCCAGGCAAGTTCAAGCCAACATGGAGGTACTTTACAGATGATGTCCATCTTGGAATTCCATGAGGGATGAAATCACTGCTCAGCTTTGTTGTCCTCTAAAAAAGAGCAGAAGGAAGGTGTATAAGTTTTTTCTGCCTTTTCTTAATTCTTTTTTATTCTTTTTTATTAAATAGGAGTAGAAGGGAAAGAAATCAAGCTTTTAAAGAAGTTCATGTACCTCCTTGTTTCCTGCTCTCTAAATTACATTATAGAGGGAAAGGTAAATAATTTAATGTGTGAAATTCAACCCAACAAAGTGATTCCATAGTCCAAGGTGTGGGAAAAATAATTTCTGAGGATGAACTTGATCCACTCATGCTTCTGAGTGATCCAATCGACACTTCAACATATCAGAAACTGAACTTGATACCTGTCCGGCTCCAGTGTTCTCTTTAAGTCAGAAACTGAACTCTCGGTAACTCATTCAGCTACAGTGTCTTGTAGATTCTATTGCTTTAGCATCTCTTGAAACCATCTTGGCTTCTCCATCCCCATTGCAATTGCCTTAATCCCAAGCTTCATTAAATCCTGCCTGGACTGTTACAATTGTTTTTATTAGCTGGCCTCTTTGCTCCGATGCATTCATTTCATAACTTCCAGAATCATCTTTTTAAAACTCTTATCTGTTCATATTATTTTCCTGCTTACAACTGTTTTATGTTTTTGGGTGTTTTTTTTTTTTTCCTCTCAATGGCTTAAATTTTTTTTTTATATCCTAACAATAGAGATGAAATTTATTGGAGCAACAGAATCCTATTGGGATACTCAGATTTTAACTAAACCTATTTCTTTCTTTCTTTTTTTTCAGGCAAATAAAGCTCAGCACAGTGAGTTAAGATGCCTCATTATAAGGTATTGTATAGATTACATAGACTAGGCAATGTGCACAGTTGCCTTTGCGCCAGGTATATCACATTACCTCCCTTTCATAAAATGATATGTGTTGGTACCAATGTCAATGTCTTCCTTTTGGTAAACATGCTGTGGTTATAAAAGATGTCACCGTTAGGGGAAGCTGGCTGAAAGGCATATGGTAATCCTCTGTACCACCTTTGTGACTCTTCTGTAAATCTAAAATAATTTCAAAATGTTCTATATTACCTATGTTCTTAATATTACTTAAGTCTAGTCTACCTGAATAGTGGGACTACTATATAATGACATGCTATTGTGTATCTCTTACTGTGTGTCTGTCCCCAACTTCACATTCAGTGATATCTAGTTGATAGTGTGATATCAGACAATATGGGGGTATTTACACCATGACAATTGGTGTTATAAACATTTATCAGCATACCAAAGCAGCCAGATGTTACTCTCTTCCTGAAAAATGGAAAGATAATGATGAACACGGGTTGTCAAAAGGATGAGGGAGAAGACAAAATACAAAATGTGAAAGCTAGCTCCTCCTTGTTTCTGAGAGAACTGTAAGCCTCCTGCTTAGGGCTGTTTCAAGGTCACTGGGCAACCTGGTTACAGGCATATGGCAGAGATCCCTGTGGTGCTCCCAGCCCTGAGGAAGGCAGGATATGCAGCCCACTACTTGAGATTCTGAAGAATTTGTGCAATAAGGATGGGGGTGAAAACAGTGGAAGTCAAAAAGGAAGATTCCCATAAGTTTAGCCCTGGTGAGTAAATTGAGAAACATCTAAAATACTTAAAACTTGACCTTAGGGGTCAGGGCTCATCAGTTTTACATAGCAGCTACCAGCATAACATTTTCCAGCATGGTTTTCTGTCCGTTAAACATATATTAAAAATCCATTAAATAATATTATTCTGTATCAAATTCATAAGAAAGATTTTGTACATATAGAAAAAAAAGAACACTTCCAAGGACCACACATCCAACAGAGTGAGATATTGAAAAGATTCACTATCCAGGTCATGGCAGAGATGATCATCATTGAGACTATAATTTTTAGGGCACAAATGCTATTCAGCTTTCCATATATATGGGGTTTCAACTGCGAGGGAGAAAAGACAGGGATTGGAGGTGTGGTTAAGCATTAAAATCAGCATATAAGGCAAAAATGGTTCATAATCAAAACAACTCTCTAAAATCTCTTAAATCAGTGGTTTTGCAGAGGGTACACTCCTAGAGAGAGATTAGGATATTTGTTGCATGTTTTGGTTTTCCCATCAATGGGGGTGGGGGATGGGGGGATGGCTGTTGCCTTGGATATTAATGAGCCACAGCTGGGATTTTAGACATCCCTCATTGTTCATAAAGCCCAGGACAAAGAAGGACAACCCTACCCCCTCCCGGTCCTGTGGGACATCCAAGTGTGCAAAACCGTGCACCAGATCATCTGAGGATAGATGGCACATCATTTTACAAATAAACAAAAAGTATTTGGAGCATAGTTTTCATAAACATTGATTTTTTCTGGAAGTAAATTACTATGTAAATCAGAAAAGTGTGTTTCATTTTGTTTGAAACTGTAGCACAAGTTGTTCACTATTTCAGAAAATTGTGACACCACCAACCTGTAATAGGACGCACCTGGATCAACTGGCGTGTGTGGCCATTGCTTTCTTGGTGACCCTAAAGATAAGCACAGGCCTCTGATGACTTTATCTTCTAGTGTGGCTTTATACAAATCAAAATGCATATTATTATTTTATTATAAGGTGCCTTTTTATTTCTCCCTGAAACATTATAATCATGACATTACATTGATATTTCTGAATTATTTATATGGAGAGTTTTATTATTGATGACTTTTATTTCAGGATAGAAAAGGAGCTGTTAAAAAGTATTTGTCATTTAAAAGGAGGACTAGGTCTGAATAAGTTAAAAATCATTGCCTTAAATTTGTTTAAATCAGTGAAACCTGGGCTGCTGGAAACCAAATCAAGAATGAAATTTGTTATTTTTGTTGCTGTTCATTCAGGCTGTGGTCTCCTTTCACAGGGTTACCAGAGTTCTTGGCTTTACTTAATTTAAGCCAAGATTTTTCAACCTCAAAACTATTGACATTTTGGCCTGGATAATACCTCATTGGGGAAGGGTATGCTGGCCCGTGAACTGTTGGATATTTAGCAGCATCCGTCCTCGGCCTCTACCTACCAGATGCCAGGAGCAAACTCCTCTCAAGTTGCAACTACCAGAAATGTCTCTGTACATTGCCAAATGTCTTCCAATCACCTCTGGTTGAGAACATCTGATTTTAGGCAACTCCACTTGGGTTCCTTCCAGAGCTAAGGGAATTTTGATCATATTTTTCAAAGTATGATCTGCAAATTGAATCAAAAAAGTACAGTCCACCAGGATGGTGGCAAAAAGTGTGAATCAGTATCTGGGATGAGGACAGAAATCTGCATTTTCTTGTCGGTGTGGTATCATGGGTTGGGGACGTGTACAGATACAGGGCTACAAAGACTTTGGCTTGATCCCAGTTTGACCTGTTAGTAAGTGTGTGACTTTGGCAATTTAACTACATTGAACTTCAGATTTCTTATTGACAAACTGAGAAAGAAATTTGCTCCATGTCTTAAGGTTGTTGTGAGGATTAAATGGGATACGTATAGGAGGGGCTCTCAGTAGCATGTCATCCTCACCCAAGCCAAGCACACACCGAAGATACAAGGTCTGAAACCCTGAAAGCATAGACTGATGAGCCAACCCTGGCTTCAAAGGGGCAAATGCTTTGAACTGTTCCTGATGGTGGGCTATAGCCCTCCCAGCTGCCAGCCCTGACCTGGGAGGGCAGCTGCTAGTCCAACCCCTCATGTCAAGGACCCAAAAACTCCTCCTTTTTGCTGCCTTTTATTCAAGGGATCAGCCATAGTTGCAGGGAATAAAGTTCTTAAAAAAAAAATTAGAGCTTCTGGGGTGATAACCTTAGCTACCAGGTGCTTGGCATCTCTTTGTGACATCATCTGCCCTTTCACCCAGTAAAGACAATAGGAACAGGAAGGAACTAGGCTCATCTATCCTATTGTATCCCATTGCCATGTACAGTGGTTACTGTTACAAGGCTCAGAAAGGTTAAGTCTCCCATCAATGTCACGTAGCTAGCAAGAGGAGGAAAGATTTTGACCCAGTCAGTCTCACCAGAGTACATGCTTCAAAAAATACGGATGAAAAACATGTCAAATTAGCAACGACATATCAAGGCTTTAGACCAGCGCTATCTGATATAGCTGTCCCTAGACACATGTGGCTATCTATTTTGAAATATTTATTAATTAAAATTAAATAAAATAAGTCAGTTTGGGGGCACACTAGCTGCATTTCAAGCATTCAAAAGCCACATGTGGCTAGGAGCTACTCTATTGGACAGCACATTTCCACCATCACAGTAAGTTCTCTGGAACACTGCATTTTAAACAACCACAGAAGCCTACCTCAGTAGTTCTGTCATTTTTACTAGGACTGTGTTAGACTATGTTTCCGGGGAAAAGCTACATTTGTTCACCTTGAATAGTTATTTTGTCACTTGGAGGAAATACACCAAAGAGGAAATTAAAAAGCAAAATATTCCCTATACCCATATTGACTTCTCATTAAATTAATAACTGAATTACAGAAAAGATATTCCCTTTTCCAATACTCTTTGTTAGTATTCAGTCTGTTTTCAGATAAATTTTTTGAAAAATACCCTACTCAAAAGTATTGTGTTTTCCTCAAATATGAACTTCTCAGGAGTTTTTAAATGACAACAGGATCAACCATAATATTTACCAGAAGGGAATTATTTATAAACAGCCATACATCATTTCTTCTTGTTTATTTCCAGGTAGAGCAAAGGAAAACAAGTTGTATTCGGTCTTTATGGCTGAAAAGATGGCATTCACAAAGCCAGTGCTAATCAAGAAAAACTATCAATGCTTACCAAGGAGAATACTTAACTCGTGGAAGTCCCCAAATAAGAAGTTGGATTCATTCTCCCCATGGATTTGGAGCCTCTCAGCACTCACCAGAGGAACTGTGGAATCATAAAGTGTGAGAGATAGAAAAGATCTGAGAAAACATTTTATCTAGCTCTGCGGTAGAGACCGAGATTCAGAGTGAAGGGACACATCTACTTAGTAGCAGAATTAGGACTCAAAGAATGACAAGGATCTATTTGGCTTCGGATCACTGGTGTTTTCCTTTTCGAAGCCAGAACAGTGAATGGCCTTTAGCTGAGGTACTGAGAACAGACCAGCATGTCTGGGGTGTCTGTTATATCCCATGTCAGGTTAAACCACATCATGTAACTTCCCCAGATGGTTATTGTCAAGTTTCCGACACAACATAAAGTTATAAATAGCTCTTTCCATTCACCAGCTCTCAGTGTCTTTGAAAACAGAGATCAGCCACTTTGGCCCTTCGAGACCCTCTGCTGCTTCTTTCAAAGGAGGCAGCAGTTCAAAGGAAAGTAGCAATGTGGAGGCTCATTGTTTAGGCACGAGCTGGCGGGGTTTCCACGGCCTCAAGGGAATTGAGGGTCGAGGACCATGTCAACTTGATTAGGCCTTCAAATAGCCTTTCATGAAGTAGTCCTTGAAAAGGTCTCATTTGGGAGATAGAAGAGTACTTTCTGTCTGCCTCAGTGCATATATCTGTTCCCTTCTTTATGCCTTACCTTCTTTGTTTTCTGCAGTGCCAAAGTCATTGGATATCTATGAGGGAAACTCTCAAGACATTTAATATTCTTCCAAATTTGTGTACATTCCTAAAGCATAATATTTTCGTTCTCTCAGCTTGGAGATCAGGCAACTAGTACCTACATCACTGGATTGTTGCAGGATTAAATGCATTTTTTTATTAAGTGAGCTGGAGATTCTGGGTTTATGAATTTCCTAAGGGACTTCCTGCCACTAGGAAATATACTAGCTAAGAAGTGCTCTGCCCCAGATAGAAAATTGCTTTAGCAAAAACCCTTTAGACTCAACAGGGAAGAAGTAAAGAATCATATGTTACACCACCAATACTAAGAGTTCAGGCAAGTCTCTTTAGTGCCTTTTCCTTGTATGATGCCTGTTGGATAGGTGGATGAGAGGAGAAAAATTCCCAGACCCTTAATCATGACTGGACTCAAATAATGACACTGTGAAGGCCTGTATTAGTTATATATTGCTTTGTAACAAATTACCCCAAATGTCGTGCCTCGAAATAATAAACATTTATTAGCTTATAGTTTCCAAGGGTTGGACATCCAGGTGGTTCTGGCTCAAGGTCTCATGAGGTTGTAGTCAAGATGTTAGCTGTGACTGCAGTCATCTGAAGGCTCAACTGGAACTAGTTGTTCCACTTTCAAGATGGCACACTCACATGGCTGTTGGCAGGAGGCCTCAGTTCTTCACCACATGGACCCTTTCTAGGGTTGTTTGAGTGTCCTGATGATACAGTAGCTAAGCAATGAGAGATAGCAAGGAGGAACCCTTCATGCTAAGACTGTTTAGTCCCAGAAGTCACATGTCTCCTCTGTCATAGTCTTTCTTTAGAAGTGTCATTAAGTCCAGCCTACACTCAGGGGAAGAGGAATTGGTCTCCACCTTTTGAAGGAGAAGAGTTTTAAAGAATTTGTGGACATACTTTAAAACTACCACAGGGCCCATGCCTGAGTGGCTCACTCCTCAGCTTTCTTGCAGCACCCCATACCAGTTCTATACCTGCCAAATATCAATGATCATAAATGCATAAACCTGGTAATGTATAAAAGGCTCTAAAAAGTTAGAGAAAACATGAGATAGTATAGGAAGCTTTGCATTGCTTTTTTCATTCCCCTTTGGTAAGGTTTTCATTGGACTGTACATTTCCACAAACTCTACATATTAAAACTCTCTTTATGGTTCATTATTAATCTAAAACTTATGATGATTGAGATGGGTTGAATTATAAAATAACTTTGTAAGAACAAATAAAAATGTATAAATGAGATCCAAGAAGCAGAGTTTACATTCTTTAATGAGGTCATTGCTTTCAGGTACTATTATGGGCAAACTTTTCATTTAATTGAATTGCAGAGAACAGATTTAAGCTGACACATAGAAATGTTCATTTAAAAAAGTAATCTTCAATGGGGGAAGAAAAAAAATTAATCTCTTTGTACCCTGGACCTGAAGGAAAGATATTGAAGCCTTAAATGTATGCCATATATACAATCATATTCTGAGGAAAGTGGATCAACTATTTTTTAAAGTTATTTCTCTATTATTTTTTCCTAAAATTCCATTGTGAAAATTTTTAAGCATGAAGAAAGATTGAAAGAATAGCACACTAAATATTTGTATATTCTCCACCTAAATTTAATCATTTTAACCTTTTGACATTTATTTTTCTCTATATATAGGTAGTTGTATAGATATAGATATATAAATCATGCAAAAATATTGCTGTTCTTTTGTTGCTGAGCCATTTGAAAGTAAGTGGCAAATATGGCACTTCGCCCCTAAATACATCTTCTGAGAACAGAGGATATTCTCCTACATAACTTTAATATTGTTATCATACTTGAGAAAATTAATAATTTCACCATATGATCTTCAGATGCAAGTTTTCCCAATGGACATCCTAAAAAGACACAGAAGCCAACTCGAAGGTGCTCTACTGACAAAAATCAGGAAAAATTTGAGTATAGAAATAATGAAAATAAAGGATTATAATCCATTGAGCAAAATAAGAAGCCATGAGTCCATATCAATATAAATAAATGGAAGAGGAGGGAAGAACAGGCTTGTCCTAATAACAGAAAGCCAACAATTAAGTAGAAAAAACAGTGAAATGAGAAAAATCATTAAAATAATAATTTAGGCAAGAATCATCCATGAATACTAAAATCAGTGGAGAAAAGTTTGAGGACTGTGTTCATTTTCAATTGCTACTATAACAAATTACCACAAATTTTGTGGCTTAAAACAACACAACTTTAGTATTTTGCAGTTCTGTAAGTTAGAAGTCCAAGGCAGCTCTCACGGGAATAACAGCATGGCGTCAGTAGATCTGTGTTCCTTTTCGAGGATCTAGAGGACAAGCATTTTCTTTGCTATTTTCAGCTTCTAGAGGTAATGCTTTTTTATTTTCTGTTTTTTCGATGATCTGACATCTTGGGGCTTAGCTCACTCTGAGAAACTGTTCCTCGCAGGACTAGCAAATTCCTAGCATTGTAACCTAAGTACCTGCAAACGGGCCTTTCATGTGCAAATCAACCAGTCCAGAGCCTACACCCCAATCACCTCCCTATGGGCTCTTACATTCTCAGCTACTCACCCCAGTGCAAATACTAGGTATACTAGACAACTGGAGACAGCCCCACACCCAGAGCTCCTTGGAATGACTCATATTGGTCAATCCTAAACCTATTTACACTGCCTCATGTGTTCCTTCCCACAGAAACCACAACAAAGGCTCTTGCTCATGTTTTCCCCTCACTCCCCCTGTCTCCTAAACTGCCTTGGTGTGTCCTGTGTCTCCCCTCCCCCCACTATGGTTTGGCATGCCCAGTCCTCTTGGAATCTGTGAGGATAACAAACTCTTTTCAGTGGCAATCATCTCCTGGTCTGTTGGCCTCATCATACCTGGATCGTGATGAAACCTACATTTTAAAACCAGGATCCACTCGTGTTCCATGACTTGTGGTCCCCTTCTTTCATCTTTAAAGCCAGAAATAGTAGGTCCAGTTCTTCTCACACAGTATCACTCCAACTTGGTTCTGTCATTACATCTCTTTCTCTGACTCTGATTTTTCTTCCTCCTCCTTCTACTTTTAAAGCCCCTTGTGATTTTATAGGGCCACCAGAATAATTCATAACAATCTCCTTATTTTAAGGTCAACTGATTAGCAATCTGAATTCTATATGTAATTTTAATACCCCTTTGCCATGTAACCTAATATAATCAGAAGTTGTAGGATTCATACATGGACATGATTGGAGGTCTTTCTGCCTACCACAAGGAGTAGTGGGATGTTTACAAAGTCTCAACATTTCTTCTTACAAGATATTTAATTGCGATGAGAAAAATAGTAACTTTATAACAGAGAAATACAGCAAACAGAGAAATTGGTTCACAGAATCCAATTATAGTTCTCAGAATCATTTGGACATGATGTCCCTTTAGTCTTTTTTATTTTTGTTTTTTTAAATTTTTATTCAATTTATTTAAACTAAAAAAAAGTTAACCTATTTCTTCCATGCCTCCCATGATCACCTCCTCTTACAATCTTTTCTCTGTAACTGTGAGCTTGTTTGTTTGTTTGTTTGTTTGTTTAGATTTCACATTTAAGACAGATTATGTGGTATTTGTCTTCTCTGTCTGCCTTTTTTCAGTTAGCATAATTCCTTTGAGGTCCATCCATGTTATTGCAAATGGCAGGATTTCATTCTTTTTATGGCTGAATAACATTCCATTGATGGGCATTTAGGTTGCTTCCACGTCTTGGCTATTGTAAATAATATTGCAATGAACATGGGGGTGCAGATATCTTTTTGAGTTAGGGTTTTCGTTTGGATAAGTACCCAGGAGTAGAATTTTCAGATCATTGGTAGTTTATGTTTTTAAGTAACTTCCATACTGTTTTCCACAGTGGCTGCACCAATTTACACCCCCGCCAACAGTGTACAAGGGTTCACTTTTCTTCACATTATCACCAACATTTGTTATTTCTTGTTTGTTTGATAATAGCCATTCTCACAAGTGTACGGTGATATCTCATTGTGGTTTTGATTTGCACTTACCTGACAATTAATGATGTTGAGCATCTTTTCATGTTAGCCATCTGTATTCTTCTTTAGAAAAATGTCTATTTGGATTTCCTGCCCATTTTTTAATCAAATTGTTTCTTTGCTATTGTGTAACATGAATTCTTTATATTTTTTTATATAAAGAATTTCCCCTTATCAGATATATAATTTGCAATTATTTTCTCCCAGTCCATAGGTTACCTTTTCATGTTGTTGGTTTCCTTAGCTGCTCAGAAGCTTTTTATTTTGATGTAGTCCCACTTGTTTATTTTTGCTTTTGTTGCTTTTGCTTTTTGTATCAGATTAAGAAAACATCATCGCCAAGTCCTATGTCACAGGCTTTACTCCTATGTTTTCTTCTAGGATTTTTATGGTCTCAAGTCTTACATTTAATTCTTTATTGCATTTTGAGTTAATTTTGTATATGGTGTAAGATAGTGGTCTAGTTTCATTCTTTTGTATGTGGCTGTCCAATTTCCCCAATGCCATTTATTGAAGAGATTGTCCTTTCCCCATTGTATCTTCTTAGCTCCTTTGTCAGAAATTAATTGACCATATATGTGTGGATTCATTGCTGGGCTCTCTATTCTATTTCATTGATCTAAGTGTCTGTTTTTATGCTAATACCATATTGTTTTGATTACTATAGCCTTGTAGTATTGTTTGAAATTACAAAATGTGATGCTTCCAGCTTTGTTCTTCTTTCTCAAGATTGCTTTGGCTAGCTTTTTAAAATGTATAAGTCTTCCCCACTTTTTCTCTCATGACATTGACTGTCTTAAAAACCCATTTCAACTACTATGTTCTATGTGATGGATTTATCAACATGTTTCCTTGTGGTATCATTGATCTTACACCTGGCATTTTGGGCTGTCAGACTTCTTCCTCCAGTCTCATTCCCCAGAGGCTTACTATGATGACAAACCAATCTCCATCAAATCCACAAATACTTATTAATAAACAGGCACACAAAACTACTACATAACCTGTTTAGTAGTGCAAGGATTGCCCATGGTCCTCCTGGACACATTGACAATACTTTCGATGTAAAGTTTACTCTGAAGTAGACACAAAAATGCTTGGGCACCAAGACTGCACAGACTCAAGTCATATTCAGGAGCCTCTGAAAAGAGGAGGCCAATGTGGCCACTGTAATTCAAGATATTAAGAATTTACAGATTGTTATCTATGGCCATGCCACCCTGAATGTGCCTGATCTCGGTAGCCAAGCAGAGTCTAAAGTTGACATACTAAAATCAGTCATGTTGTTTCCAAACACTAACAATAAATTATGTGAAAAGAAATAAATAAAACAATCACATTTACAAATAGCATCAAAAACAATGAAATACTTAGGAATAAATTTAACCATTGAAGTGAGAGATCTGTACACTGAAAACTTAAACAACGATGAAAGAAACTGAAGAAGAAATAAATAAATTAAAGGTATGTCATGTTCAGGGATTGGAAGAATTAATTTGTTAAAATGTCCATACTCCCTCAAACCATCTATTGACTCAATGCAATCCCTATTGAGATTCCAATGATATTTTTCACAGAAAAAAAAAAAAACAATAGTAAAATTTGTATGGAACTATGAAGACCCCAAATAGCCAAAGCAATCCTGAGAAAGAATAAAATGTAGGTTTTTATTATTATTTATGTATGGAGCAGCTAACAGATCAGGAGATGATTAACACTGAAAAGACAATTTATTACAGGTTTCAAGAGTAGGAAACATGTCACATCACTCAGGGCCACATGAGGAAGCACTAAGGTTGGTCAGGAGGCAGCTGGAAAGAGGGGAAAACAAGAGCAAGAGGCTTCATTTTGGTTTCCATGAGAAGAAAAGGTAGAGGCAGGGTAGGCGGATTTAGGATTGGCTAATATGAGTCATTTCAATGGGCTCTGGGTGTAGGGCTGTCTCTTGTTGTCTAGTACTTGGCCTTGGGATTTTTAAAGGCTGAAGGATTAATGACTCTAAGTATAAGAGGTTCATAAAAGAGGTGATTGGTGGTGTGGGCTGTGAATTGGTTAGTTTGCATAAGAAAGGTTCATTTGCAAGCAAGCCTTTTACTATCTCTAGTAACTGGCTGACTCTGCAAGTGGTAGCTTCTCTATGATAAGCAAGGCCCCAAGATGCCCAAGCATCAGAAACACATGATTAGTATGCACACGCAGTGAAGATACTTACCTGTTTAGTTTTCCAAGATGACTCACTCACATGACTGGTAGTCTGAGGCCTCAGTTCTTCTCCACATGGACTCTTTCATGGCTCTTAAAAATCTGCCTTTTCTAAACAAGAAAGATTTAAATGGAAAAAGCTACACAAGATGGAAGACTGAGTGAAGTATACCCTGAGGTTTCAGTAACTGATGCCATACCCTGCTCTCAGAGCAGATTTTCATAGACTAGAGAAATGTCTAGGCCCATGTTCTTGAAGGAAAGGGAACTTTGAAGAAAACAGAAAAGGACCATTTTACCCAGGGCTCCACCTGTCATCCACTGAATGTACTAGAATATTATTATGTTACAGATCCCAAGATAAATTGCTTATTTTAAAATTAAAATTCCAAATCTATACTGTATTGTTATATATTCATTCTTCACATTAGTCTGGACTGTCAAGATGTCTCTATATTAGCATCATGCTTTGTGATGAAGAATTCACTCATTCAGTCAACTATTACTGAGCACACATCACTTACCACACACTGTGATGGGTGTCAGGGACCAAATGGTGAAAAGACAAATATAAATATGGTCTCTTCCTCCACAAAGCTGAATTTAGTGGAGAAGGCAGAAAATCAAGTGACATACAAGTAAATGTAAGATTGTGACAATAATAAATGCTGCCAGTCACAGTAACCATAAGGAGCGAGAGTGGTGGAAGAGGTGTTTTCTCCGAAGGAAGTTAGGAGGGTGAAGAGCAGAAAGTGGTCTCCAAAACAGTACATCCTTTATTATGTTGAAGCCTCCAGGGATGTTGCCATGTTCAAGAGTAGAGACGAAGGCTGTGAGCAAGTGGCAAAAGTTTCCCATGAATGATGGGGAATCATTAGGAGGTCAGCAGGAGAGACAGAAGGTGGCATAGGGGTACAGTGTCATGAACTAGAAAGAAGTTTCATTTTTTAAAATGAGAATATGAAGGAAAATGGCCAGGAAGGGAAAATGAAGAATGAAGGGAATAGTAATTTTGAAAACAATGAATGCAAATTTTGTATTTTTTTCAAAATGTCCCTGGGCCTTCCTGTTGGAAGGTTAAGACAATGTGAAATTGATTTGTGAAAGGACTCACTGTTGTTCAACAGAGCATTCAGAAGCTCTTGTTAATGATTCTCGCTATCTCTGCCCTTCCTTCCTGACTTCATGCTTTGTCTGTCCTCCCAATGAGCATGTTTCTGAATTATACATTTTCCATTGCAGACTGACGTTCATAATTCTAGTGCCTTCTCATGTACAATTTGTTCCCCCACTTCAGTGTAGTACTTTCAGCAATAGATATGTTTTCAGAATAGCAGCCTTAAACAGCTAGTGTAATAAACAGTCTATCAACCAAAGAGCATCTCTCTCAACAGTCCACTCATATTTCATAAATTATAGAGTAATTGTTATAACTCATTTGCTCAGAAAATTTCATTGATTGATAAAAATATGATGGTTAATGGTTTCTTTTCACTGAACTTGTAAAAAAAAGGTGCAGACTAACTAGCTTATTAAAATAGTGAAATCCATGTGAGTAATATACAAGCAGTGAAAGTCATCATTTAAGAAATTAAATTAGTCTCTATACCTGGTGAGACAAAGTGCTCAAATCCAAGAGCTTGTGGCAGAAACCTCAGGTAGGCTAAATTCAAACTTTGGCTTCCTTCTTCAGTGAATCTGGTATCTCCATCCAACTCAATGTCTACAATTCAAACCATGTACACAATGATAATTTTTTTTTAAGAAAGCAACTAACGTTAATAATCAGAAATGTCTGCTTATACAATCTTTTATCTTTACACTTTGCAGGAAACTTTTATTTTACCTTCTGAAAATTGTTTCAAGTATCTATGAGAAAGACTATTACATGAAACAACGATTGTAATAAATATAGCATTTAAGTTGCAAAAAAGAAAAAATTGAATTTTTAAAGGGGATATCAGAAAATAAAAGACTTCCCTTTTATCTAACCTTTGGAGACAAAATAAATAAGCAAAAACTTGCATAATCTTTATTAGATCCCATGAGCTACAAATGTATCAGTGCAGATTGATATTAAAGAATAGTTATGTTTATGTATATATATATATATGTATACAGGAAAAAAACAGTCTTATAAAATTGTAGATTGAAACATTCACTGAATATTCGTGGAAGTGTGTTGAAATTAAAGTGTTAATGACACATATGGCTATGGCTTGTACAGACATGACAGAGGAAGTAAACAGGCTAATAAAAAAGATGAGAGAAGATAGCATAGCACAAAATTACCAATCATTCTTATTAACCTCCTGCATTCATATTGCAGATAACCTAGAGTCACTCAAGAATTTCCTACTGTGAAGGGAAGAGGTGACTAGTGATTTGGACCTTGTGACTCAGATTGAAGCCTGAGAACATTTTCATCATCCAAGAATGTGTAAATAACGCCCTGTGATCAAAAAAGATAAGAAGAGAAAAAAGAGAAAAAAGGAATAAATGATTAAACAAGGGCCTGGAGAGAAGCAAACTGCCATCATGGTAACATCTCAAGCCTGTGAACTTGACACTCCCAAACCCATTCTAAAAGTAGAGTTCGGAGACCACAGGCACCACAGGCATGGATGATTTAATATTTATGTCTAGAAAGGATTAACATATGGCACAAATTCATGCAGCAGCATTGGGCTCTCACAGTTGCTGGAAATGACTCAGGAGTCAGGTTTTAGAGGCCAGGCAGACTCCACCGTTACTGGAATGCTATGAATTATGTGCTATTTGGCTGGGTGAGGAGACCACAATGGCCTCATGCATTCTTATATTTCACACAACCCATGCATGGCAAAAACCTGAGCAAGATTCCCACAAGACTTACAAGCATATAAGAAGAGGAAATTATTTAAATATTCAACCAGGGGAGAGAAAGTCTGAACCCTTTTAAATCTCCAAATGAAAAACTAAAAAATAAAATTATTTTCTACCACAGGATTTTTATAAAACCAGTAGCATCTATGCTTCCCAAAAAATATTTAAGAAACTATTTGGTATTAAATTTTGATCATTCCTCCACTTAAACACTGTCTTTAAAAGATCTGCCTGGGTACTGGTCTAGATTGGAAAGAACAAAAGTCAAATGTTTTGAATACTTTAAAGTCCTAGCTCTAGAAGTTCTAGCTATGTGACTGTGTCAATTATGATTAGTTCAATTAATTTAAGATAGCACTCAGGGTTTATCTTCTCTTATTGAACAATCCAGAGGTGGTCAGTCCAGATGGGTGTGATGGCTTAACAAAGTCACTGAATAATCAGAGTCCTCTCTGCTTCACCATTTTCATACATACATGGCTTTTGATCCTCACTGTCCCAAGATGACTGCTCCAGCTGCAGCCAACATATCCACATTCCAGGGGCCAGGAAGGTAAAAGGAGGAATGCAAAAAGAGGCACACCCCATTCCTTTTTTAGGAAACTTTCTGGAAGCGCCTCCCAACAGCTTTTAGATTGGCCAGAACTCAGTCATATGGCCACACCTAGCTGAGAAATATACACTTTTAATTCAGTTACCACCCAGAAAAATATCAGGATCTTTTGAATAAAGAAGAGAAGAATGAATATTATGTAGGCAACAAGCAGTCTCAGAGTGACTTTTAAAGCTATTAACTTTTCTGAGTCCATGGCTTCATTTATAAAATGAATAGACAATTCTCACTTCACATGGTCGGTGAGGTGAAAAACCCCATACAAATATTCGCTGTTAATAGCTC
This sequence comes from Cynopterus sphinx, assembly GCA_030015415.1. Classification (NCBI taxonomy): domain Eukaryota; kingdom Metazoa; phylum Chordata; class Mammalia; order Chiroptera; family Pteropodidae; genus Cynopterus; species Cynopterus sphinx. Next base: position 5,052,801 of record CM057388.1, read on the forward strand.
CCCAAAACCTAACTTAGAATCACTGGCATCCGAGTGTACATCCAGCATTACTCCACTTTCTAGAAAATTCAAGTGTCTAGTAGGAGAGTACATGGACTGTTTTCTTTTGCAACCTCATTCTAGTCCCTGTAACTGGACATCTATTCCTTCCCTATGATTTCATGCTTTTCTCATGGAGTAATTTTAGAAAATGGCTCTCTGTCTCCATGCTATCTTCCTAGTTCTCCAATTCCTCCATGACTGGGCCCAGCCACGCTCTTCCTGCTATATTGCCACCTACTTTTAAAACCCAATGATTTCTTCCATTTTATACACATGTTTCAGTGGTTTCTAACACATCTCAAGTCTCCAAAGGATCATTACCTTCTCATCTTGCTCATGTCTCATTAAATCGCCTGGGAAGCCAGACATAAGATCTTAGTAAACACGCAATGCAATGTTTATTTCTAACTGGGGACAATCACATTGGTCCCTACTTAGAAATGTGTTAGTGACAGCTAGTTTGCTTTGTTCCCTACCATTCTTGCCACCTGGTGTTTTAATAAAATCAATCTGCAAAGTTATGAAGACATTTTTCATTTAAATTCTTTAATATTCTATAAGATATGCTCTTCAGGTGTTCCACACAGTATTAAGAATAAGTTACTATTTTAAAGATGTTAACATTTTAGTTTAAATTGAAGTGAATTGTTTCTGAAGTAGCTCAATCAAGATTTTTCAGGCTATAAGCAGAAGGGAAGGTTAAGACCTATACCTACTGTCTATTTCCAAACCCATGTACTTTTTTTTTTTAACCAGATGTTACCACTTTTTATGATGCATTGAGAAAATTCAAGGTTTAAACCTAGGGATGTAAATCTACTTCCATCATGATAAACTATAGTATTGGCACATGTGATCTCAAATACTGAAATAAGAGGGTGGGTGTGAGGAAAAAAATCCATGTTAGTCATTAATTTATAAGGCTTTATCCTACACTAGTCTATCTGATACATAGGTCAATCGATCTTGACTACGGTGAAAAACCTTCCTTGTCTAAGAATACGTATATTGCCTGGACCACATTTTCCTAAAAATTAATTATTTTGTAGGTAGCTTTATAAGATCAGAGATACATTTGAAAGGTTAGAAGATTTGAAATTTATTGATAAAATTTCAATCCACCAAGATTAAAATAATTGTTTTATATAACCATGCCTTGGAGGATGGTGCATAAGGTTGGTATATTGATGAGGAAAAGTTCTAACCTAATATGGCCAGATGTTTTATATACAGAAGAGTAGGCATGAAAATTGATTGTACAAATGCCTGGAGGTAAGTGTATTGATTGAAAAGGTCAGCGTATTGCAGGAGTCTCCAGCCTTCTCATCCATTAACCCAAAATATTGAGTGTAACCAGGGAAACCAAGTGGAAAATGGAAAGCTCTTAAACAATAAAATGGCTTTTGTCTTCCTGAAATGAGACCTGAATACCTTTATCTTCATCCCTGGAGCGCTTTCACCGGAGCCCTAGAACTCTTGACTAGAGTGGCTATCGCTGCATGAAAAATGAGAAATCCATTATAGAACACAGCTAAAATGTGAAAGCTTGTTGAAGCCTCACTAGTATGTATAATCGAATGAATCATTTGGTCACAATGATAATGAATATTAGTCTTTAGAGTTAAGAACATAAAAATTTAAGATAATGACCACCAAATGATTGTGTGTGTGTGTGTGTGTGTGTGTGTGTGTGTGTGTGTGTGGTGTTTTACAAATTAACCAAATTTATCCAGGGTTATGACAGGATACCAGAGCTGCATGTGGGAGGCAATTTATAGTCAAGCAATGCTGTCCAGGACAGCCCCATTGAATTGGCAAAGGGTATGACCTTTGTCCTCCCCCATCTGTGTGATCTCATACAAACAAGAGACTTAAGAAGACACTGCTGCAACCAAGACAGAGATTTGCTAATTGAAGGATAGGGACGCCTCCCTCCCCTACCTCCCTTAGGCTCTGAAGACCTCATTTTGAAGGAATGAACAGAGCAGAACATTGATTGGCCACCACGCCCCAGGCTTTACCATCTTTCATTTCAACTGCTTTGATTACTCTGTCCTCTGCCCTTCCTAGGAGATTTCTCCCAGATGAAGCCCAAGTACATCTGTTCAGGGGTCCCGTAAGAGAACTTATGGGAATAGAATGTAAGCTGTAATAGAATATGAGTTCTCAATGGGAATTATTCAATTTTTTTTATTTCTAAGTTTGTCTTAAAAATCTAATAACAGAAGCATACTCTGGGTTATCTGGTCAACCATCTTACAACCTGTGCTGCATACGTTTTCAAGATCCAGCTTTGTATTTCTTTTGATGATTCCACTGGTGCCAAGTGATCCACTTATGTGACAGGTTTGACTTTTAGTGCAGGGTTTCTCTGCATTAAAACGTGAAATCTGGAAATTTTTTAATGTCTAATTAATGTCTGTCAACCTCTTCTCTCATAAAGATGCTCATTTTCTTGAGCGACACTGTGTCTTTAGTGTTTTTCTTTTTTTCTTTCACTGGATTGCATTTAATATGCTATAAATTTTGAAAGACCATCATGTCCAGATTTAGAGAATAGGTGATAGGAGTTAGGGATGCCACACGTGCAAGAGATAGGGATCAGTGAGACAGTGGAAGAGTACATTATTCTTGTCCACATCAGAGGAAGGGGACAGCCTGAAAGGAACTGGTGATGTTCCATCATCTTTACAATTGATATAGAAAGTTCTGTGATGAGAGAAAAAGAGCATTGGGTTTTGTAGTCAATTGGACAGTCATGTGACTGGGGCAAAATGCTTGGGTTTTTCAAGTCTTGATTTCTTAATCTAAATAATGGCAATAAAAAATGCTAATACCTCTTTAATCAATGGCACAAGAACACTTAGATATATATTTTTTTAAAAAATGAGATTTTGCCTCTTACATCACATCCAAAAAATGACTTTAAGATGAATCATGGACCTAAACGTAAATGGTAAAATTAGAAAGCTTCTAAAATAAACATAGAAGAGTATCTTTATAAGCTCGAGAAGGGTAAAAATTTCTTAGGATACAAAAGGCTTTAACCAGAAGAAGAAAAATTAATAAAATGAACTTCATCAAAATTAAAGACTTCTGTTTTCAAAGGATATTATTTACATCTTAGGAAAATTAACATTTTAGTAAAATTATTCCTTTAGTAGTTCAGATACACTGCTGCATAACTTTGAACTACAAAGACATCTCCAAAGAGCAAATCCTGTGATCAATGCTGCTAATGACCTGAAAGCTTTCTTTTCGAGGTGTTGATGAAAGGGAAGACAATTAGGCCAGGGTGGCAGGATTGGAGGATGGAATTCCTTCCCATTGTAATGAAAAACAAGTATTTACTCTCAGTTTTACAAAACCAATTTCATCATGTTTTCTGAATATGCTATGTGTGTCACTGCTGTAGGAAATGGGGTGAATAAAATATTTCTGAGCGCAAAGTGGAAGACCTGTGGGCAGCTCAGAAGCAGCCAACTGAACACTACAATTTGCAGGGAAAGGGTTAATCTTGGAGAAAAGTTCTAAAATGAAATTACTAAAATATGCATACTTAATTATCCCCATAAAATAACATTCTCAAAGAAGTCTCAATAGATCCATGTATTACAAATTCCATAATGCTTCCTGAAATATTGATGGTTTTATATTGTATAGTTTGTGGTCTCCTCTTCGCAAAAGGTAGTAACCATATTAGTGAAACCATCTCCTGGGTTTAGTTACATGTTTGTCAAAGTGGCAAGATCAATGCCAAATTGCAAAGAATGATCTTTTGATTATCGTTTTTCATATTCCCATCCAGTAAAAGGAATTCAAGGGTACCCTTTAAGATTGGATTATAGCAGGAATTGCTTAACGTTTTTTGTTACCAGCTGGATGGTAAATATTTTAGTCTTTGAGAGCCATATGGTCTCTGTCACAAGGACTCAACTCTGCCACTGTAGTGCAAAAGCAGAGATAGATAATACATAAATAAAAGGGCATCCTACATTTCAATAAAACTTTATTTATGGACACTGAAATTGAATTTCATATAATTTGTATGCACCATGGAATATTATTGTTTTTATTTTTTAAACTATTTAATCATGTTAAAACCATTCTTAGCTTGAGAGCAATAACATATCAAGTATCTGCCCAGATTTGGCTGAAAGGAGGATAGTTTGCTACTCCCTGATGTCCAACAAACTCAAGAAGAGTCTGGAGGCTTTGCTAGAAATAAATAATAGAGATTTATTCAAAGGTCTTGGAGTTTACAAATTGGGAACACAGCTAGGCAAAACCTCAAAGTCTTCCAAAGAAGAAAGAAAAATTAAAAGTTCTTTTAGTAAAAAGTATATTCTTGAGAATTATTAGTCCTGAATTCTTAGCTCTAGGATTGGTCTGAGGTTGTTATTAGTCAGATGTCAAGATGATGAATGCCAGGAGGTCTGGTCAGTTCTGGTGGTCCAGATAACAGATGTCAGGTAGATGTATATGTGAGCCTTTCAGGGTGTAATCCGGTGGCCTGGATACTTGAATCCTTCAGGAGAAAATGTTCTAAATATGGTTGTGGTGAAGGTTACACAATTCTGTTACCTGGAGGTCCAGTTGTATATCAAAACATTGATGCAGGACTGGAAAGTTCAAAAAAGTTTAAGTCCCCAGGATGTTAGAACAAGAATGGAGTCTTTCCTCACGCCTCAACCTTCATAATGTTAATTTTATCAGCTAGATTAAAGTGACTCCATTTTATATATTCCCTATTTTCATTCTTTCCTCACTGGATTAGAGTAGTGCTGCCAAGCTGTAGCTGAGCAACTTTAAGTCCTTTAACTTAGTTTCTTTATCCATACTACTCAAGTTATCAGATACTCCTTAGAAGGCTGCTGAGGATTAAATTAATAAAATATGGAGAGGTTCTCTGTATGCTGAAAAGCACTTTAAAAATTAAATATTAATATACTTAAATATTCAATAATTGTTATATTTATACATGAGATATTATACAAGTGATCAGACATAGTACCATTATCATATAACCTAAGAGAAACAAAACAATTAAAAACTAGCAATGGAAAACCTGATGTAAAACTACCCTAAGGAATTTTTTTTAACTTTTTTATTGAAAAAATTTGACATGTAACATTGTGTAAGTTTGAAATTTTATTTTTAAGAAGAGAGTTTGAGCTTTATACATCTTGTTTTCTCTCTCTCTCTCTTGGGTGGATAACATGATAAATCCGGAATGTTTGGAAAGTCAGATGAACATGAAAGATGGGTAAAAATTGAGTTAAATTCCTCTTTGAAACTTCTTCCCTGTCTGTTTAAGCTTCATTTTCCTCCTTGACATATTTTAGGCAAGAAAGGACATCTGTTCTGGATGATTTCGATCTCTGCCTCCCTCAAGGCAGGGTGAGATGAGCTTTTAAAGCCTTTCTACTATCAACGGTAGACATGACCAGCTACTAACTAAAATTAAACCTATATTGCTTACCACCAATGAGATCACTGCACATATTGCTGTTCCTTCTATAATATCTGTTTGGGCATTATCCAAACAGAAAAATAAACTCTTATTCAAAATCTTTCACATCTTAATTTTTGAAGAGCTAGTTTTCAAGTTATTAGAATTTATGTAGATGGAAACTTGCCAGCGTCCTCCTTTTCCTTCTGTGCTTAGTCCTCTTGCTATACAAATGCCAGCACAACCAATTAAGAGAAAAAAGTGAATTTAATCCACAGCCTTATTTACTTACCCAGGAGCATCTAGCACCTTGAACATTGTAGGAATTTGTTACTTTTGAAGAATTGCTTTTAATGAAATAATGATTTCGTACTGAATAAAAATTTTAGAATTATGTGGACCCACACTTGGAGTCACTACCCTCTTCCTTGTCTCTTTATTTCTTCCTGTCTTTAGCTACAGAAGTCATTTAAGCCAGAATCACTAGAACAGTCTTGCAGCTTAAAATATGCCCACAGGCCTTGGTCTCCTACAAACAGTCCAGACAGAGATGGATATGGAAGCCTCCAGTAAGAACTTCTTTAGTTGTTCGTTGTATTATGTTGAAAAAACCACATGGAAATAATATCTTGATTTCAATGATTTTTCTTATTTGTAAGTTGTTGCTTTGAACAAGGCTTACTGATATTATTTTACAACTAGTAAGTGGATTAAAGCTTTTTAAATGGCACAAATTCACTGTAGCCTTAGAGTTAGCATTTTTATGCATTATCTCTAAAGTAGTTTCAATAATGTGCATTCGAGACAAGATAATTAACCCAGCAACTGCTAACTGGTTAATACAGGATTGATTAGAACTGTGGGAATCATGTTAAAGACATATATTTGAGGGAGAAGTAAATAAAGGGGGCAATGTTTCAGACTTGTGGCCGATGCAGGTCTAACCTTCAACAGTATAAACAGGAGACTGTTTATTGTAATGCCTCCTAATCTGCCCTCATATTTTCCAGGAAAGCCCCTGGAGCTAAGTATGTGTACAATAAACCTCTAAAAAAGTATTATTGTAAAATATATGAAAAATGATATAGATCAAACTTTACTGGTTTGAGATTGTCTTTCACAGAAGCTTAAACCCATCCATAGGGACAACTGTTATTGACTCCTAGTGACCCATCTTTAATTTGAAGCCAGGCTTTGTGCTAGGTGATTTATATTTGGTTTCTATCATTTACTCTTCACAAACAAACAGACACTGCAGAAACAGAGGCTAATATATGGGTGTTTGTAACATTGTTATCTATATTTTTAATTAGCATAATAGCCAAAATGTTTAACAGCTAATAAATATAGGGTGGCGTATTCATATAATGAAATATTATTCAGCAATAAAAAGGAATGAAGTACTGATATATGCTACAACATGAATGAACCTTGGAAACATTATGCTCAGTGGCAGAAGCCAGACAAAGGGTCACATATTATTTGCCAAGGGATAGACAGAAAGGGTTGGTGGGAAATAGAGAGTGACTGTTAATAGGTACTGGGTTTCTTTTGGGGTTGATAAAAATGTATTAAAGTTGATTGTGATGATGCTTGCATAACTCTGTGAATTTACTAAAATACATTGAATTATATACTTTAAGTAAGTGAAGGGTTTGATATCTGAATTATATTCCAATAAAACTGCTGTTAATAGACAAACAGATTGGGAGTAAGAGTTGGAGTTAGATGCAGAAGCGTTTGAATGCCACGGTAAAGCATTTGGACTCCACTGTCATCCATGGACAGCCATCAATATTTTCAAGAAGCAGGGTCACAAAATCAGATTCTTGTTTTAGATAAACCACTGTATTAGTGGCAGGCATAATGAATGGAAGCAAGGAAAATCTGATGCAGAGAGAACAATGAGTATCTGATGTGTTCGTGGAGATTTTATGAAAATGTCAGTTTGTGTTTTGTTCTCCTGGTATTTTCCTCTCCATATGAGGAAGATAAACTCTCATCACTTTATTTGCCCAGAGAAGTATCTGTTACAGGGCCAAAAGCAGAATTTGTTTAGAGATAACTCTCCAAACATCTCGACCTCCTTGCCAACACTTGGTATTGTCTGTCTATTTGATTTTAGCTATGCAAGCAGGTGTGAAGTGATATCTCATGGTGGTTTTGATGTGTATTTTCCTAATAACCAGCGACGCCAAGCATCTTTTCATGTGCTTATTGACCATTTTATATCTTCACCCTCCCTCCAGCAGAAGTGACAGTTTTATAATTAGAGATTGACTCCTTCGCTCTCTCAAAGTGGAAATACGTAAACCTAGTGATACTCAAGCCAGGCAATTTTGGTCCTCAAGAAGGATCACCAGGTAAAATACAGGTGCCCACTTAAATTTGATAAGTGACAAGTAATTCTTCAATATATGTACGTTCTAATATTGTATGGGACATATATACACTAAAACATTGTGAGTTTATGTGAAATTCAAATTGAACGGCACACCCTGTATTTTTATTTGCTAAATCTGGCAGCTTTACCCCAAGAAGACATTTAGCAACATCAGGAGACATTTTTGGTTGTTGCAACTACTAAAGGTTGGGGCGGGGGCTGCCAGTGAGTAGAGGCCAGGTTTATTGCTAAATATCACATGTTGCACAGTGGAGTTCCTCACAGCAAAGAATTATTTTGGCCCTAAACAGTTGGTAGCTTACAGGTTGTGTAACCCAGCTTCAGGCATTTAATGAGCACTGAGTCTGTGAGATCAATCAGGTCCACTAGGAGAAGTAGCTGATGGCATCAGGGAAAGGAGGCCCTCTGGGAAAAAAAATAGCAGAGGGAAGTTCTAGGGTGAATAGGAGATTCACCCACATTCACTGTCTTTTCAATGAGGACTAATGTGGGCTTGGCCACTCTGATGGAGAGTCACATGATAGGAGTCCTCTGTAGTCCCTAGGCAGGCAGGGACCCTCTTGGCATCAGAGGAGCTGTGATCAAGCAGGCAGAGCCCCAAATGGCATCATGTTCTCCACCTGGCTGCTTGCTGCTACTGCAACTGAGAGCAAAACCTCAGCTCCAGAGCTGAGAAGGACCTGAGCCCACAACAGTGGGAACCATCAGCACAGCTGCCCGCCTTCACTCCAACCTCGGCCCACAGGCATAATGAGGCCCCTATGTGGCTCTGTCCATGGGCAACAAATACGTTTGGTTTGAACAGCAGACAAACTGAATGAAAGAGCGCTTCCCCTGCGCTGTCAGAACTATGACACTGTCATTTTGAAAATTGTTTTAATTTTCTCTCACCCCAACCATACATTATAGCAGGTGCCCAGCTAGCATTGATCAAGTTCCTGTGTGCCTGGATTCTTCTCAGTAATGTCGTCATGAACATCAGCTTTTAGTCCCTCATACAGCAGAGATGAAACATTAATAGACTTGATTAACCCCAAACCCCAGCACACAATTTCTAGAATATTCCTTCTGAAAAATGGCCTCTGCTGGATGCTTTATCTTCATTAGCCATGATTTATTCAGCATCGCCATGGTCAGCTGCTTCATGGGAGGAATTCTGTGTGCAGGGACATGAGCAATTCAATAATTCAGAGGGCTCCTCCTCAACTGTGTAAAGTTGCCTCAAGCAGTTCTGTCAAAAATAATTGAATTGCTCAGAGCCATCTTTAAACCCTCGAGATGCCAGACAATTGTTTCCTTGCCAGCAACACAAAACATAAGGCTCATCCATCTTGAATTTGCTCAAATATTACCATTGGTGCTATAGAAATTCTTTGGAATGACCTTAGTATTTTTATTGTACCAGTGTTTGTGGCCATGTTTCATTAGGATGTTTGGCTTTTATTTCACAAATCCATTCCAGAAAGTGAGGAAGATATCCAAGATGATAAATGTGTTTTAAAAAATGAGGATCGGGTTAAATTGCTGTGGATGAATCAAAGAATATAATTTTTTTAAGAAAATAACTCATAATCTCTCTTAGATTTGCTTATTTTTTTTCTACTAAACATTTTTTATTTCTGGCTGCTTTAGAGTTCTCATGTTTCTGTGGTATATTAGGGTAACAAGTTGAGGGTCTATGAGGAGTCTGATAACGCAAAAGTCACAAATAAATGATCTGCAGAGCTGCTCTTCAGAAGCAGGTGATTTTTTCTGGATAATGGAACATTCAGTGGAGCATGCAAACCATTACATAAATCAGCCATCTCTGCTCCCACTGGCTTTCTCCCTGTGACAGCTGCACCCACTCCCTGGGAAAGCAGAGTTCAATTCCCTTGTACGGAGACTGTGTTATAGTCCGTGTGTGCACTGGGCTTGTGGACCCACACAACCACTTACCTTGGCAATGACTTTCTATTCCATGTGAACTCTTCATTCATATGCCACTGTTTTAGGACTTGTCAAGTCAACGAATATTCATCCTTTGTCCAGATAGCATCTTACTTTTATTGCAACAAGGTGGAAAATACCAGACACCTGGGGACAGAGTTCATTGTCCCTTTATCCTCCCAGCACAGCAGGGGCCACTAGTATGCAGAGATCACCCAGGCAGCTCTCACCTCTGCCAGAGGTGGTATTCTCCCCTGCTTGAACAGTCCTGGGCCCTGAGGAGGGCGGCCCTCTCCACACAGGGGCTGGGGACAGGGCTTACCAACACTCACAAGTGCCCAACTTGGCACATCTTCCAAAGGCCAGGAGCGGAGGTTATTCTTCTATGCCCCTGAGGTCTGCAGGTAGACAGCCCATTTTGGTTAGGTTGTTTGCCTTTCCACAGACCTTAGGTCAGTAACCACAGAAATCAATCTCATTGCCCACCAGAATCTACCAGGCTGCAAAAGCAATTCTTGACCTTCTCTGACCCAGGAATCCAGCCATGTCCACACTTCGAAATTGTAATTCGAGTACTGCCTCCAAGTCTCAGCACATTCAACCCTGTCTTTGAGCACAAAATCACAGGCTGGGGCTAGAATCTGTGTTCTCCTTTTATTTCTCTCCTTCTACCCGCAGGAAGCAGAAATAAAAATCTGTCCTCTATAAAGGAGTCTCCCTTGACTGGACCTAAATTTGCTACCTTTGTATCATAAAAGAAAGGGAAAGAAAAAATGTGCATTTTAAAGCTTGGTGGAGAGGACAGGAGGCTCTCTAGCCAGAAAGGGCTAGGCCACAGCCTCCCCTACTCCCAGAGAGCCGCTGGCCAACAACAAGCAGGGTGGATTGAAAATGGGACAGCAACAAGACTACGGGAGGAGGCAACCGGGGAGGTCAGTTGTGCTGAGACCCCTGAAGCGAAGCTGCTCTTGAATACAGGATGAGTCCTTTAAGTCCATCCTGACTGAAAATGGTGAGAGTGGATCTGTGTCCCGCCCTGTATGTCCTTGTGCATAAAGCACCTTACTCACCACTGCAGATAGTCATCAGACTAGAGCTGGGCATGCATTTAAGGGTAAGACTTCAAACAGTCTCAAAAACGCATTATTTTTAGAACATGATTAAGAATCATCTTCAGCTGCCCAATTTCCTATTTCCTTCTAAACAGCCTCTTAAAAGACAGTACTGTATTCCTAAGACAGAATGGTAGAAGCACACAGAGTTCCAAGAAAAATAGCACAGTCATTTTTGGGAAGGCTTAAGTAATGGTTAGAAAGGGCAGGGTATGGCCTCTGGGCCTGTAACAGCAGGTGCCAGGGGTCAGGAATCACTTAGCATGAAGTTACCCAGTTAGACAACTTCCTGTTGTGCTTTTCCATTACACAATGCCTGGAAACTTAACACATGTTGGAGTAAATGTGCTAAGCCTATAGAAATGTGTGTGTGGGGGGGAGGAAGCCACCAATCAAACATTTGCCTATAATGACCATACTCGCCCAGTTTGTCATAACACAAATAAATTAGAATTTAATACACACCCAATCAGAACAGATCTGAAGCTGTTGTGCACTCTAAATAGAAAAAAAATGCTATGACTCAAAAGTAATATTCTAGCCCAGGAGGCAGAATTAAAAGAAGTAATCACACACAATAAGAATACATATAAACATACATGTGATCACTTGCTGTTGGCAAAGTCCTCGGGGCTTAGCATACAAAGATGCACTTTAGAAGAAACTGGAACAATTTTGGTTCTCCTTTACCTTGAAGGTATAACAGAATAGCCTGAGGAGAAAACTTCAATAATTCTAGAAATTAAAAATGGCCTCTCTCCCTCTTGTGTGCTTCTTATTTTATATATTCTGATTTGTTCTTCCTCCTAAATGTGTGTTTGATATCACATGTCTATGTTAGGTTTGCTTAGAATGTAAGCTTCCAGAGGCAAGGACCATTCCACTTTCTCTTGCTGTGACTCTTCCTCTCAGAAGGGCTTGGCTGTCTGCTGTGAATAACCAATGATGAGTGATTAAGCACCAGTACATTACAAGGAAACCTGTGCTAGATGCTCATTCTTCTTCACTTACATTATTTCATTATTTAAAAAAATTATCTGCCCTTAGGTCATAAAATTCTGTTTACTGGGATGGGGGCAGGGAGGACTGTCTAGGGTGCAGCAACCTAGTGGAAGTTCCGGGGAGCTGATAGAACCTGAGAACTGGAAGCGTGTGAGTGGAGAGAAAATGTCATGAGAAAGGGGCATCAAAATCATCTGAGCAAAATTCTTCACAATTTGCCCCAAAGGCAACCCTGCTTTGAGTGCCACAGGAGCTCTGGGAAGACACTGCCTAAACCCTCAGGGATGAAGCAGAGTCCAATCCTTCTTATGCAGACTGGCAGGGCACATTGCATTCTTACAAGGAAGTGGACACTCTAGCCCTCTGAGCAGCTTCTGTCCCCAGTCGGGCTGTATGCTTCCCTTCTCTCAAGTGGGTTGTGTTTGCTCCCAAACCTGTGCTTGGAACTGGAATTCTGTCATTTCTTTCCAGCTTTACTGAATTATGATTGACAAATATGAATTGTATATATTTAGGTTTCACAATGTGATTTTTTCCCAAAGGTATACAATGTGATGATGTAATATATGCACACATTGTGAAATGATTACCACAGTCAAATTTATTAGTACATCCATCACCTCATATATAGTTACCTCTTTGTGTGTGTGTGTTTGTGGTAGGAACATTTAACATCTACTCTCTTAGTACATGTTAGTATCATTCTGTACTTTTATGAAAGTCATATGAGCATAAGTATTCTGGCTTACACAGGGGAGGACTCTGAAACTGAGGCAAAATGTTCAAATGTTCAGCAGAGCCTGTAGTCTAATGTTCACCCATAGATTCTGCCAGTCCCAAGGGAAGATGGAGGCAGCTCTCCGTGGCTCTGCCCCTCCCCCAACATCTCTGAGAACCACCAGAGCTGAGCACTGCCACTTACCCTGCAACCAAAAGCTGCGAATCAGATTCAGAGCCCCAAATTTCCAAAACTGCAGGAGGTAATATGCTCTATTGGAACACACAACAACAGAAAAGTAACTTTTCTTTGGCTTACAAACTGAAGAACAGTTGTGTTTATTAAAATGTCTCAAACTAATTAATTCATAGTTATCACTTGGAAAGACTCAAAGGGGAAAGGTCTGTGTTTGTATTTAAAAATTCAAAATAGTGAAATATTTAGGATGTCAATCCAAAGCTCTAGCAAATCAATATTAGTGAATATTTCAGCAAGATTGTGTGATGTTTCTTAAAGAAATGGCATTAAGGTCCCCCCATGTTCAGTATTAAATTTAAAAATTATATATCAAAGAAATAAATAATAAAAAATCATTCTGGGTTTAATTTTATTTTAAATGAATGTGGAATAAATGAACCATTGATGTGATAATTCAATGCTATTTATTGTGGGGGAAAAAATTGACCTTGGTAGAAAGACTCTTTGGTATTTAAAATGATTGCTAAAATATGAATATGTCATAGACATTGTACTTAGGTTTTAAATATTCCAAGGTTAACTACTTACATCCTTTCCATTATGAAAGTACCCTTGAAGCTAGAAATGGAAATGTTCTTTTAGGATGGTCATCTATTTCTGGGAGGTGTTGCAGAATCGTTAGTGCCCAAATGTTGCCTTGTTCTCTGTACACTATAGAGTCTTTTAAGAACAAAGGCTTATTCTCAATTCATGCTGGACTGAGCTATACCAACTATACTCTAGAATTGTCTTGGAAATTCTGTATTCGCTGGGAGGATGGAACAAAATAATTAGGAGATGGGACTCTGAGACATTCAAGGAACAATATCCTTGTTGTGTTTCACAGTTCTTTTCTTTCTATTATTTCTCTACCTTTTGCCACTTCTCCCACTCACCTTCAGGCCAGCAAATAGACGATCCCAGATAATAAGAATATTGTATGTTTACTGGCTAATTTACTTGGGATTGATATCCAGGCACCACAAATCTAACCATTTAGGGGTTTCCATCAAATTTTTTTGCAGCCTATCAAGAACAGCTGTGCATAAGAACTATTGATTCTGCTTCATTTTACATACCACATATAGCCGAGCATAACGCATGCACCTTATATCATTGACATTACAATTACCTCGCATTGAATCAGACAATGTTAGTCACTTTCAAGTTCAGATTTCTGTCTCTTGCACATGGGTTACATGATTCAATTTAAATGCTTCCTTCCTGTAGAGACTAGCCTAAAGGGGCACTACATGCAACATTTTCAGAATATAAAAGCATGACACTGGCTTTCTTCCTCAATGACTGATTTGAAATCGAGGCAATTCATTAATTCAATATTTTCTGAGTGCCTACTATGAATCAGGCTGTGAACAATGACATAAACAGAGCCATTCCAAAATGGAGTCAGAGCCCTCTTCTTGGGATTTCCTTTGCCCTCTTCCCTTCTGAGTGTTGGCCCCATGCTGTATTTGGGAGCTCACCTTCTCTCAGGGACACCCCTCTCATGCAACCTGCCCAAGCACTACCTAAACAAAGCTCATAATGGGTAATTTACCGTCCTTTAATGGTTATGTCTTTCCTTGATCAGCCTTGAAATCCTTGATCTCACCAACATACTCTGCATTTTCATCTTGAGCTTTTGAAACTTAATATATTCAGGGCAAAATGCCCTCATTCTTTTCTATAGCTGCATAGTACTCCACTGTACAGATGTGCCAGGGTGTATATAACCAGTTCCTGTTAAAGGACATTTGGATTATTTTAAGTCTTTTGCTATTACAATAATGCTACAATTAACAATGTGATACATTCATCATTTTGTTCCTGTGCAGGCAGATCTATAGGATAAATCCCCAGAAGTTGGATTGCTGGTTCAAAGGGTAAACACATCTGTATTTTTCAAAAACACTGCCAAGTTATTCCTCTTAGCAAACACACACATGAGTCAATCTTTTTAACCACAGCCTCTCAATTTATCAATATGGTAGGTAAAACAAATGTTATACAAACATTTATTCTTGCATTTTTCACATGGTAAATGTAGTTACCATATTTGTTAATATGTCTGTCTCTGCCACTGGATTGTGATACCCTTGAAGTCTAGGACCATTTCTTACTCATCTTTGTATCCCATTGCTTAGCTAGCAAAGTTCCTGGTACAGAATAGATTCCTCCACCTCCCTGCCCGCCCCCAAATATATTTACTTAGTTGAATTAATCACCACTTCAGCCTAGAGTGGTCCACACCAGGCCTTTCCACTGTGGCATGTGCTGCTGACTTTCATATTCTTGCTAGTGTTCTCTGGTGGATAAACCTTTTTGACCCACACTCACTGATAGGCCAGAATTCCCGAAGTATGAATGCATCAATCTAACCCAGCAGCTTTCAACCAGTGCCTGAAGAGAGATGGTATAGAAATAACCCAGCAAGCTCATCCATTGGAGGCACACCTCTGACACACGAGGTGGTCTGCACTAAGAAACTCTCATGGGATAAAAACTCTTGCCCACAGTGGGAAGTGGCTTGATCATGTACCCATCATTGGCTTCCCATCTTTTCTTCCCTTTGTGTTCACTTCCCTATTCTCTTGTTGGAGTTTTCTCAAATCACCTCCCAAACACAATTTGCACTTTCTCAGGTTTTTATTTTTTTAATAGGAGAACTGAAACAAAGACAGTGAACTTTTTCCAAACGAAGAAACCAAAATGCAAAGAAAATAAGTGAAGTGCTCATGGCATAGCTAGTATGTGCTGAACCTACATCCTCTGGCTTCTAGTAATGTACCTCTTGAACGTGGAGTTTTCTTCATGATCAATAAAAAAGCACCATTGAGATATGGAAGAACACTACAGGAACAAGAAGAAGAAAAAAATCTGTATCTTAGAGACAGCACAAGACTATATAAAATGAATGGTAAATAAGCAAAGTGGTTCTCACCTACATGCTTACTAAGTGCCAGACATTGTTTTAAGTGCCTTTTGTGTATTGGTTCATTTAATACAAAACTCTCTAAGGCAGGTGCATTATTAGCCTCCCTTGTTCACAGATGAAGAAATTAGAACACAGCATTTAAATAACTTGTCAAAGGTCACACTCAGCCAGGTCTGATTTCTGGATTGCTGCTCATAGCCATGAAACTACACTCCCTCTGGGGAAGTGCCAGAGAAATTCTAGAAGTGACAGATTACTATTGGCTTTTGTCAGCAGGGGTCTTAAAAAGAGAACATGGAATTATGCCTAATTAAGGACTAATTCTTCCTAGGACTATAGAAAAAAAACTCATGTCAGCTAGGGTATTTTCAGGGGCAGAAACTAAATATGTAAGAAAAAATGACTTAAACAATAGGAGTTGACTAATAAATCTCACAAAATAAGAGATCTTGTGGCAGGGGTTCCAAAAATGGTTAATTCAGAAGTTAAATGACATCAAAGCAGCAGTGACTCATAGTCATTATTTGCTTGCCACTGAATTCCATCCTCTTTGTGATTCTCTTGGTTCCTCATCATGGTCTTTCACAAGTTGTCTTAGTTCCAAGTAGCAAGTATTATCAAAAGGGGGGGGGCATTTATTCCAGAATCCCCCAGAAGACATTGTCTTGGTCCCATTGGCCGTAATTGGGTCCCATGATCTAGATGTAGGGGAAGCGGAGACAATGAGTCTCTAGCATTCTCTGTCTCCATCGTGGAAAGCAGGTTCTGCTGGAAACAAAAGAGTGGCCAGAGACTGGTAGGAAAAGGCAACAGGCATGATGTCGAATTGCTTATATCCCATAATGAAGCATTTTTTTTTTTGGCTCTGCTGAAATTTGGAAATACCAGAGCCCATTTGCTTTGCAAAGATAGTCACGAGAAAATAATTTGAGATGGTGCTCAGGATCAGGGCCGAAGACTGCAGCATTTGATGATGTCATATTTCGGAGCAGGACATCAAACAGGCTGGAAACCAGAACTGGAAGGAGTCAGTCCTGTTCTGAACTGAGAGGCACTAGTTTGAGTGTATTTAGGAGGCTTCAGAGACTGGCAACAAAATCCAGACTAGAGTCAGGAGAAGTGAGATTACTGAATTCAGCCAATCAATGAATGTTCAGTGAGTATTAACTCTGCTTTGGGCAGTGTATTAAACCCGGGGCGTCTGGGGAGGATGCTGAGATATCAGATGTGTATCCTGACCTCAAGAAAGACGTAAAAATCTAATAATAGTCAGAATGAATTGAGTATTTACTATTTGCAAAGTCTGCTTAAAACAATTTACATTGTTCTAGACACTAAGATGTGTATTTAAGCAGCAGAGTAACCCTATGAGAGAGGTTATATTTATTAGGCCCACTTGCTGACACAGAAACTGAGACTAAGATGGAAAGAGCCATGAAGAGTATAAATAAGCTTGAGAATGAGACACTCAATACTTGTTGACTGCTTTTATAAAATAAAAACCCAGTTAAGTATATATTTAGCCAAATTTTCTCAGAATAAATTCCCATACATGAAAATATTGGTGACGGGTCACAACAATTTTTTGATTTTTGTATGTATTGACAATTCACTGTTTGGAAATTTTGAAGCAATTTAGACACATAATAGCAGATGAGACCACTCATTTCATCACATATGTGACAGCACTGAACATTATTTTTAAAAAACACATTTGTTGGGTTTATAGAATGAAAATGTTATCTCTGTTTCAAGTTGAAAGAAAAATAATTAAAGACAGTGGCTATAAACTCTCAAAAAAGACTGGGTATAATATCATATGGCATTATAAAGATCAGGACGTATGTTAAAATTGACTTTTTAAGAGAGGTTGAAACTTACCCCAAGACAGGCAGAGATATCAGTACCCAAGGTGACATAACAGAGACAGTTGAACCAGCTTCCATGACTATTATGAGGAGCTGCTGACACAGAGCCTGCTTCCCTGGTTAGAGGGAACCTGGGGGACCATCGTGTGACAGTGGACAGTTTCACCTGATTCGTGGATCCAGGACAGTAGTCAAGAGGCCAGAGAGACTGTCAAAACATTCAAGAGTATAGCAAAGTCTGCTGGCCGGGCTCTTGGGATGATTCTGAGAATATGAAGTTGATAGAATGTGAAATTAAAGTAGCTCTTGGACATACTGAGAGACATCAGCCTTTAGACTGACAGCTGCAGGTGAGCTCAGAATGAAAACACTGCTTAGGCCCTCCCAGCAGCATGTAACATTTTCCTGTAAACTGAGGGTAACCAGTTCCTCCCAGCTCTCCCTGTTTCATCACTGAAGGTTCCACATCTGGGAAACCTCTCAGTGCTGAGCAGACTGGGATGGTTGGTCACCCTACAATTGATAGACTCATCCAAACGAGGTTGCCCTGACAACCTAATTGATGAATAAGGGAGAAGGAAAAGTTAGAGGTTCGAGAGAGGGAGTTTGTCCCTCTCTCAATAATAAATTCCCATAACAAATCCCCCTGAAGCCAAAATAAAAGAGTTTCTTATAAACATGGAGTTTCTTGGAATCAGGAGGTTCTCTGCTCACTTGTGTTATAGAGCACCCAAGCTATCCAAAATGGTAGCCACTAGTGACGTGTGACTACTGAGCCCTTGAAATGTGCAAGTCTGAACTGAGATATGCTGGGGGCAACCCAGTATAAAACAACTACTTGATTAGAAGACTTACTACCAAGAAAAATAATGTAAAGCCCCTTATTAATTTGCTTTATATTGAATACGTGAAATAATAATCTGGATACTTAGGGTTCACTTTAATATATTATTAGAATTAATCTCACCTGTTTCTTTTTACATCTTTTAATATGGCTGCTAAAAATTTTTAATTACACGTATGGCTCACACCATATTTCTGTTGGACAGTGCTCTTGCTAAAAGATAATTCTAGGGAGAATATGTCTATTAAGAGGGGATCCTCTTTGCTTGCTATCGTTTACAAAACCAAATTAGACATTAATTAGTTAAAATCATGCAAATCACGGAAAGGCCTCAGCGAAGTCTGCAGCGGGAACTGTATTGGTTTGCAGGCATTGCCTTAGACTTGGACCTGGTTAAGGCAGAAATGCTGCGCAGAGCACACTCATGCTTTCTTGTGACCAGTGGTTTCAGGCCAAGCCACAGCGCATAGAAAAATAACGCCGATGAGTTCATTGTTCTGAACTTATGGCTAAATGGGATCCTGGCTCTTTCCGTATAGTTTGAATCTCTTACGACCAGGAGATACAAAACACATTTGTTAAAACAGTAACTAATGCAATCCAAGTCATTTGTTTTTAAACTTTTGGGTACTGAGCAATGAGCAACGTTTGGCTCTTCAAAGATGGTAATGAAGGTAAGCCTTATATTTGTGTAAGTTTTTATATTTTCCAAGTTCTTTACAGTTTTTCTTTTGTAATTTCCATTTGAGTGTAACTAGATATCCGCATAAGGCAATCTGAGCTGTTGTTTCATGCACATTTTATGGGCCAGAGCTGTCTCAAGTCTTAATCCTGCTTAATGTTCTTTTGGCTACACCCAGTAATGCGATGGAGCCAGATTCTCCCCACTCATGAAAGCCAGTTAGGCACATCTCCTCACAATGCAGCATTCACATCATGTTGGTGACCTGAAATTAGCCATGGTGTATTTATACTACGGTGACTGGTAAATGCTACAAACCAGGTTTGTTTATTTTGTTGTTACTGTTGTTTTTTCTAGGGAGCCAGTTATTAAACATTTAATAGCATACCACTAGGTACACATCCAAGAACGCGAGAACTTCAGGATTAGAAGATATGGGTTAGAAAACATGAGCAGATACACAAATTCTCTGAGTTCAAGGACTGAATTCTATAGAGATAAGAGTCTTTTCAAGTCAGAAGAGTCACTCTACCTTTAGTTTGCACATTATAAAAAAATGATGATGCTCCTTCTTTATGCAGAAAAGCAAGACCAAAATCATTTAAACCTGAGCAGCACTCCTTCAGAGAAAGTGGAAGTCACCTTCACAGCTAATACAATTACTTGCTTCTGTCTTTCTCTTTTATCTACCATCTACCTATCATCTATCTATCTATCATCTATCTATCTATCTATCTATCTATCTATCTATCTATCTATCTACTATATCTATCCATCAATCCATGCATACACCTCTCCATCTATCTGTATCTCTATCTCCTCTCTTTCAATCCCTCTTTCTGTTGATCTTTCTCTGCCTTTGTGTATGCCTTGCAGGTGAGGAAAAACAATTTTCTGAGTTCTTAGCTGAGATTCCTGTAATAAAAAAAAAGATTAACAAGAAAAGAACAAGTTTATTAACACATATACCTCAAACATACATGAGAGACATCCAGGGAAAAATGAGTAACTCCCTGAGGTGGCTTAGAAACCAGGATTAAATACTATCTTAATAGAAAAAGGAAAGGAGGGTTGTAGGCCTCTTTGGGAAGAGGAAATTATTTTTAGGAAAGATAAACAAGTCCTTAGAAGAATATATGGGAGATATGATAGTTTGCGATGTTTATTTGGGTGTGGTGTTGACTTCTAGTCTCCTCTCCTGTGACAAGAGGCCATCTTTCCTGGTTTATGAAACTCCTAGGATGGGGATTTATGACAATTGAGTTTCTTTTGGAGGATCTGTCTTGAGAAAAATAAGGGAAGTTCAGAGAAAATCTCTTCCTGCATTTGCTGTTTTTCAAGTGCCTACAGCTCAAAATCATTAATATGCCAAAGTAGCATATTTCGGAGTAGCTTGTCCTGAACTCTTACAGTTATAATTTGGTGTGGCATATTCTGCTACCCCTCAGTCTCAACCATGCACACACAAAAACACCATTTTACTACACAAATTACTATGGGATAGGGCTAGAAATTCAAGAAACCAAATAACACCAATACAACACCTTCATCCAAAACAAGCTGGGGTAAAATGCTTCATGTTCTTCAATGGAAAAACAATCAAGCACTAAATTCACTGTGAGGGAAAAGGCTTTGAAACTGGAAAAGAAAGGAGATACAGGCAGTAAAAATCTATATATACCTAAAAGGAAATCATATAAATCATATGTGTTTGTCTTATATCAAATCAAGCCCACTTTTTTCTCAATGACTTCATTATTTCCCAACAAGAGAGCCAGATTAGATAATCACATATGAATTTCATATCATGCTTACTAACTAAAGTTTGTTCTTGGCAGTCACTTGAAAAAAGCTGCTCTAAGACAAACTATTCTAAATGAGAGCCTTTGGGGGGCCATTTTCTTTTAACTCATCCCCTCCTTTCCCACACATCAATGAACTAAACAAAACGCTTACCAGATGGTTGTAACTGTGAATCTTGGTTAATTCTGAAGTTCACATATGTGAGAACCTAGAAATCAGATGGAGCTGAACAAATAGACCAAGCACCAGAGGTCTCAAACTGTATGCCATCAGTCCATAAAAGCACGGCCCAAGGTTGTTTTATTATAATGCCTTTAATTTTTGTTTAAGCTAACATTGAAAAATCAGGAGGTTTTCAGTAAAAATACAGATTTGGGGGGTTTCTGTAAGGATAAGAAGCTGACACAGTGGGAAGTGAACATCAAAGCAAGAGCAAGTAGAGCTTCACTCATTCTCTTGGAGACATTTAAGTTTGCAACCTGGCAACAGAACAACAACAAAAAAGTGCATTATCATCCTAAAGTGATAAGAAGTGAAGGAATAAGTCACATCAAGTGACTCTTTGGATTCTCAAAACCTGCTATGTTCAGTGGCTTTTGTACCCAACAGGCCCCTCTAACCCAGCCACAATCCAGAATTATGGTTGTGGGTCCACCACCCCCATTTGCCCTTCTGAAATCAAAAGGTTCTGAGAACCAAAAGCTTCTTTGTAACACCTTTGGTAGCAACAGCTGATGTGAACTGACTGACAGTAGACTTTTGTCATCTTACTTTTTCCCATTTTGTGTGAACATTCGTACACATAGCTGCAGAAATGAATGCATTTGACTCTATGGTGTTGCCTCTGCACCTGATGGTGGTGTTTGATAGTATAAAACACAGACACCACATTACCTTTCAGAAAACCCCAAATCCTGCAGTCTGAGCATAGCTAGCCCTGAAGGTTTGTGACAGGTGCCTTGGGATCAAAATATATAAAGCACTTGGAACAGTGTCATCATTTGGGAAGCAGCAGATAAGTGATTACTATTAAACAATTAGAATCACAGCTTCCAGTCCTTAAGAAGTTCATGAATAGGGGACAGGAGTCAGAAATGTAAAAATGACAACATTGTGGCTGGAAGTGGGATACAAGTGTTGGTCAGTGGTAGTTCTTGGTGGCAAGAAGAAGGATGGAGTTTTAAGCATAAGGTGGTCTAATGTCCCATTTTAAGTTGCTTGCTATACTGGTCTGTGATGCAATACACACACACACACACTGCCATTGCCTGAAGCATTCACTAAATCTATTATAAACAGAACCTTGAGTCAGGAGCACTACTTGGATTGAAAAGGAAGCAGCATCACCCAATGTAGAAAAGAGTGGCCTTGAACAGGGGTGAACAGCAGAGAGAGGCCATGGATTCAGCAGAGGCAAGGGTGTTAAGGGGAAGGGACACTGGGCTTCCAAAATTATGTAACTTTTTAACTTCGGGCTTATAAAGCAAGCTGAAAGTTTGGGGGATTTCCCAGTGCTAATGCTGGATTGTTCACACAAATAGCATCATTTCAGAAGCAACACCAGCATGTGTGTAAAAACTTTAATAATTATAATTCCACCTCACCCCACTGAAGGGCCAAACCCACCTTCCTTAGTGCTTTGAAAGTACTTTAAACATTTAAGTTTAATATTAATCTGTGTTACAAATGTTTGTGTTACATATGTGTTTGTGTGTGTATATATCTATATGATATATGCTTTAATATGTGTGTGTATCCATGTCTTTTCTTTTCCTGTGCTAGGATAAAAATTTCTCAAGGCAAAGACAGTTTCTTCATTTATTTATCTTTGTTACTCCAAAATCTCATGCAGAGCCTAGAAGATACTTAATGGTTGTCAAATGACATAAGGTCAGCTTGACTTGGCCCATCTTCATTTCACCCTCCCTCATCGCCAAGGACCAGAAACTGTAGCCTCTGAAGGACTGAGGGCCTCTCTAGCTGGTCATGGACAAGGTCACATAACTTAGCTGTCCTCAACCTCTTTGGCACTAGGGACCAGTGTTCCTATGAGAATCTACGGCCTGATGATCTGAGGTGGAGTTGAGGCGGTGATGCTGGCGCTAGGAGCTGCTGCAAATACAGATGAAGCTTAGCTCACTTGCCCACCACTCACCTCCTGCTGTGCGGCTTGGTTCCTAACAAGCCACGATGATACTGGTCCACGGCCCAGGTTTTAGGGACCCCTGATATAACTCAAGCAGGAACTGTCTTGCTCGCAGCTCCTCAAGGCCCTGGATTGTTGGATTATCCCATCTGGTAACAATCTTACGAAATGGCTCCACAAATCCTGGGTCAGTATTTTAAGGTTTTTACTTTGGATGAGTATCTACTCAGGTGATTTTCTTGACTCTTCCTCTGGTTCATTTAGTCCTTCTCTCACCGTAACTCCACCTGTATCCCTTTTTCGCCTTAAGAAACATAACACTTCCTGTTCCTTTTGTCTACATTGTATCTTCCCTACTCTTGTTTAGTCCCTTTGCAGTAAAAAAAAAAAATTCCACCCCCAAGATCAACATTCCTTCATTCATTAGTTCATGTAGTGTGCGTTCAGGACCTACTATGTGCTGGTGAAAAGTGCAAAAAAACATAAATCTAATTCGTGCTTTCATAAAACTTACAATTTCATGAGGGATTCAAATATTAAATACACAAATAGGTATATGATTGCAAACCAAACAAGAAGGAAACAAAAATTCTTCTATGAAAGAATATAAGGAAGCAAGCTGAGCTAGATAAGGGGGTTGAGCTGGGCTTGCTTGAAGAAATGACATGTGAATCGAGCTAGGAAGGGTAATTAGGAACCAGGGTAGGAGAAGGGGACGAGGATTCTGGACAAAGGGAAGAATGTGTGCTTTGGCCCTGTAGCAGGCAGGAAAAAAGTATGAGTAAAAAACTGAACAGTCAGCATGATCTGAGCCCAGAGAGCAAAACAGTGAGGAAGCAGGGGCCAGACGTCACCGTGTCTTGCCATCATAGTAAGGATTACTATACATGAAAAAGCTCGAATGTACCACAAAAGGGAGTACAGCTGTAACACACTTATAATTACTCAACAGCACTATTCACTTTGGAAGGAAGAGTTACTAGAGAATAGAAACTCGTTTTCTGTATTTGTTTCTATATAATTATGATGGATTTGCTTTCTTCCTTGTCTGAAGGGACATGCTAGAAAATTATTGTCTAACTTGCCCTAAAAGTGTTCTGTTTATTTCTGATGTGTTGGAAATGCTCAGAAAGAGAAAGGTTTAAAACCCACTTACCACCCCTTTAAGAGTCAAATTGGCCTGAACAGACTGTAAAATTATAGACCCTATTAGCAAAATGGAGACTCCATGCTAATTGCCCATTGATCAAAGAAGAGAAAGAGAATTAAAATAAGTTATTAACATTCTTGCTAAAATAGTTTCTTTTCCTGATTGGAAGGTAATTATAACAAGATGAGACATGAGCATTTTATATATGTAGTGGCAATGTGGTGTGGTTTAGTAAAAACCAACACTAGAAAATGAACAAACCCACATTCCCTGGTGACTTGTTCTGGACCAATGATGACCAAGCTTTGGAAAGCAGCTCTTCCACTTATAAACATGTGTCAGGGAGGAAATCCTGGCTGAAAAATTTGATCATGTTAAAGAATATTTTAATTTTATAGCTTCTGCTGATTCTTTGTGTTGCTGGGGGTTAACATTTGATGTTGGAGGTAATTTTATTTATGGCATTGTCTAGCTATGCAAAGTTTTCCCCTAGAGCTTGGATGTGGGGAAGAAAGCTGTTCTAATTAATAAAGTAAAAGCCTGTCACCACTAAGGACATAGAGGATCATTGTGAATTATATTGCCTTCAGGAAAATGTTTTTCTTACTTAATGTATCAGAGGGTATTGTCTACACTCAAATTTATTCATCCTTGGGAGATATGTTTTGTTCAATAGCTATTTTTATCTCATCGTAGTGGAGGGTGTCAAATGAATGGCCCACTAAGACCCTGTACCCTCCTGCGGTATTATTTAAAATGAGAAAGTCAAATTCTAGGAAATTATTGTAGATTACTATAATTTAATGATTGTTACTCAGGTGGGAAATGGCAATGAATCATAACAATAAACCAAACCCTATGGATTAGAGAATGAATTTCCTTGGAAGTAAGGGCAGTTGAGATTCATACAATAAATATTGAAAGGAGGGCTCTCTGAAGATGGAGGAAGGTGGTCTAACCTGAAGGTTCAGCTGGAGAAGGATTTGTTTCCAACCTCACCTAGTTGTTGGAAACAGTTCCTTGTGGGTTGCTGGACAGAGGGCCTCAGTTTCTTATGGGCTATTGGCTGGAGACTGACCTCAGCTCCTTGCTGTGTGCTCCTCTCAATATGACAACATAAAACACGGCAGCATGCTTCTTCAAAGCCAGCAAGAGAGAGTCTCCCAGCAAGACACATTAAAATTTTCTGTAACACAGTCACATATGGGTAATCATATACATCCCAACGCCCTTGCTATATTCTATTGCTTAGAAACAAGCCACACGCCCCACTTATTTCAAGTGGAGGGGATTATGTAAGGATGTGAACACCAGGAGATGGGGATCATGAGGGCCACCCTGGGATCTGTCTGCCACAAGTGGAAAAGTTTGAGAAGAAAAACCTCAAGTTATTGTTGGCTACCAGCATCTCAGCTGTAATAGTTTATCAATCAAGAAGCACAGACAAAGAGCTGGTTATATGTGAAGAATACAAAAACGCAGAAGCAAAGACTTTTCTTTCATGAATCAAGACACAACTTATTCACAGGGGAACAATTAACACAATGCCAACTTAAATAATAATAGTTGTATGTGTCTGATTATTTTTATTTAAAAAATAAAAGCACTGCAAAAGAAGGACAATACAAAAGTAAAGGAAGGACAGAAGCTATGAGAAGAGTCCAGAATTGGACCAAGCTGACTCTTAGATCCAATTTCTTCTTGCCCAGATTTTGTCTGACTTCCAAGCTCTGATAGTCTTGCTCATCCACGAGCTGATGTTGCACACTAGTTATTTACGTGGACTCTGCTGCCCACTGCTTGGCTGTGATCCCCTGTTTCACCTGTCATCAGCTGCGTAAATTAGTCACACCCTCTGTGAATGCCTACTGACTGTAAAATAGGATCATAATAACACCTACTTCAAAGAGTTGATGGAATGAAACAAGTTATAGAATGGAAAGTGCCTAGAACAGTGCCTAGTCACAGTAAATGCTTCATAAATTGGAACTACTGCTGTCGTTCCTTAAACAAGTATTGATTGGATGTCTGTTATGTGTACAATTAGACCATCTCTGTCACTAACCAATTATTCTAGGGCCACATGCAAATTTCATCACATGTTTCCTTTTGTGGCAATGCCATTGTGATGGCCTTAGTAATGCAGTGCTTGGCTGCCTCAATTTTTTTTAATTGACTCAATGCATCATAAAGTTCTACATTGATCTAAAATTACTATAATTCATTGCAACAGCACTTCATGGATGTAGTTCAGCCAATTTATTTCCCCCCTCTTCAATAAGAAAAAGTAGGATCCATAATTTCTCATCTATCATTAGGCATGTGGCCAGCCTCCTCAGAATGCCTGACCTGTCATGTAAAACCACTGACATCCACAGTGGTAGTCACCCATTCTGACTTCTCACCATAAAATTCAACTTCATGTTTACCCTTCATTTTCTGTCTCTCTTATATTCAAAACTAGAGTCATTATACTGGTTCCCGTATTTTAAAACATTTAGTCATAGTAACCCAGGGGCCAAAAGAAAGCTATGAAATCTGATGATTGTTACTCAGTTTGGGGAGATACATAATTCCTGACATTTCCCCTCACTGCTCAGACTGGTAGCATTCAGATTGCATTTCCTGCTATATTTTTGTCTTTGCTTGACAAAATCCCTCACCTATTGCATTTTTGCGAAGATTGGCATAAAGCAATTTTTTCTCAAACTTTAATGCACATACAACACATTGGCAATCGAGTTGAAGTTCAGACTCTGCCTCAGGTCATGCCCATGCTGAAAATCAAAGGACCACACTTTGAGTAGAAAGGATTTAAAGGACAGATGCCAAGACCAGTTACAAAGTCAAACTTAGATGAGCTTCTTGAGAGATTGCAAACCACTCTCAACTGTGAAGTTATCCCTCAATGGTGAAATTCAACCCTGGCCGCTCTGTGAGCACCACCTGTCATGGCGTTGCCTACAGATGTGTCCTATGGGTGATGGACCCTGAGAAAGGGTGTTGGCCTCATTTATAATCAGCCTTTTAAAAGCAAAAGCTGTCTTCAAGCCAAAGAGGATTCACCTTATATTTGTGGTTGTAAAAATTGGGTTCATTTGGGGGGGGGATGGAGAAGGAGAAATTGTCATTCATCTATTATGCTCAGAAAATATTATGTATCCTATCTGCCAGCTCTGATTTTGAGATTGTAGTTCTGAGGGCATGTGGGTTTTTTTTTTTTTCATCTTACGCCAAGAATGACAAGTGACCACAGATGGTCCCAGAGATGGTTTTGAACTTTGCTCTTTCAGAATCCATATTAAGAGGTTGGAAGAAATCCCCTATGAAATCAATTGGATTGAATAGTTTTGAAGCCAATTCCTGAAAATGTGGAAGAGAGTATGACCAGGACACGGTCGTGATCAATGCAGCCCCATCTCAATATGCTTTGAGAAGAAAGGAGATCCAACTGTTCCTTTTAATCTCTGTGTCATAGTCTTGTGTGCATGCCAGAATCACTGATGCCTGAGTCCTACCCCAGACTCTGATGTCAGTGGCCTGGGGTGGGCCCAGGAGGTTCTAAAATGTAGCCAAGGCTGAAAAATACTATTCTAGAGCAGCAAGTCTCAAAATTGAGTGAGCTTCCAAATCACCTGGAAGCCTTGTTAAAACAGATTCCTAGATCCCACCCCCAGAGTTCCTAATTCAGTGAGTTTAGAGTAAGACTGAGAATTTGCATTTCTAATAGTGATCAGGTGATTCTGCTACTGCTGGTTTTGGGCCACACTTTAGAACCATTGTTTTAGATTAGAGGCCAGCTAATTATAGCTCTGGGACCAAATCCTGCCCTCCACCTGTTTTTGTAAGTAAAGTTTTATTGGAACACAGCCTCACCCATTGGTTTACATAATATCTGAGGCAGAGTTGAGGCAACAGAGACCATTTGGCTGGTAATTCCTAAAATATTTACTATCTGGTCTTTTACAGAAAAAGTTTGCCAACCCTTATTGTAGGTGCAAAGGGTTTTCAGCAGGGAAACTACATAATCTGCCTTAACACTTTTACTCTTTAGAGAGATGGGTTGGTTATAAGAAGTGTTGGTAGCCATGGGGAAATGAAAAGGAAGTGGGAAGGGGAGCCAGGAAAAGGGAACTCAAGGGCATTTTATAATTTCTCAAACTTCAGTACCACCCTCTCTCTCAAAGTGTGGTCCCTGCCTCACAGCATCACCATCACATGGAACTTGTTAGAAGTGCGTGTTTTTAGGACCCACCTAAAACACACTGGGAGCCCAGGAATCTGTTTCAACAAGGTGAGTCTGATAGACTCTCGAATTGGAGAACCATTAGTAGAGCACTCAGAGACTATAAAGTGTATGCACTTTATCTAACTCATAATCACAAGATGAAAAATTTAGTATCACTTTGTTCTTTGAGTTAATTCAACACTTACTTTAACTGCTGAGTATATGATTTTTTATGAAAACATGGATAGATGGTATGACCTATTGAAGGAATACTTTGATTAATCCAAACAACCCAAAGTTGAAGGAAGCTACTAGTTAAACAGTGTTTCAAGTGTTAGGTTATCAACATCAAGTAGAGGGTTTGTGAAACACAGATTACTCAGCCACAACCAGAGTTCCTGATTCAGTAGGTTTGCCTGAGAAGTTGCATTTTTAACAAATTTTCAGGTGAGGCTGATACTGCTGGGAGAGAGACGACTCTGAGAACTGCTGAATTTAAGTATTGAGTTTAGAATTCTGGAAAAGTGGACTTTCTTATGAGCTCTGAGTGTAAGAAGGAGTATGAATGGGTATGTGGTGGGTCTAGTGAAAACCAGGACTTTTTTCTAAATGTTTGTCAAAGACAGTGGGAGTAGAAAAAAAAGGCTGAGATGTGACTTTTGGATTCAAGTCAGGGAGAAACCCCAATTACAAAATCCTGTTTCTTCTTGAGGGTAGTAGATTGAAAGTCAGAGATAGCAGCAAGAGGCAAATTATTCTCTTCTTTGGAAAGTTATAATTAATGATGACTTGACATTGCTCAGATGCTCAAGCTGGCTTGATGAGCTGTTTTAGATATGAAAACTGTGAAGCAGAAGTTAGAAGGAACAAGTACTGAGAGATCTACAGCTTTGTAGCAATGAGAAATAAGACATTCTGAAAGTAGCAAAAGTTTACATAAATAGAGATTGACAGCAGATGAGTCCAGTAAGTAGAGACCTTGGCAAACTCGTGTGTTTCTTGTTTTCTTATTTGCTCCCTATCCTTTGAACCTGCCACTCAGTGACATGGAAAAAGATTGTTAAGTTCTCTCTCAGCTTTCCTTTGTGTTCGCTTCATTTTGGGGCATGTTCTTGGTAGCTCCATGCTTTGTCAGCTCAGAGACCTCAGCCAAAAGAGAACTTCTCTTTCCCAAGAGTTGAAACAAAGGTCCAGGGTTTGGCTTTGGTGGGATTGACTTTGGTCAGTGTCTACCCCAAGTAATTCACTCCCATGGATGGAATACCCTGGGATTGTCCCTGGTCGCTTGGGATGCTGTCCATCTTACCCAAACCTCTTGGACTGGGAGTGGCAAAGGAGTGGTCCCTAGAAGACAACCAGAAAGGATTGAAGCTGGGAAGTACAATCACAGAGATCCACTTCAACCTCTCTTCATTGGGGAATGAGATATGACCACTTTATTGAGAGTCAGCAAAGTGTTCCATGCTTGCCTTCATTTTCAGAATCCTCAGATTTGGGGCCAGTATGCATAGGGGTAATAACAAGATTTGGGAGCCACATAATAGTAAAATGAAGAAATATATTTCTAAAGAATTAATCAAACTTGTTTTATAAGAAAGCTTAAAAAGCAGGGAAACCATTCACAGGACTACTGAAACAGCTCAGAGGTAGGCTGCTATGGAAAAGGGCCATGACACTCATGGGAGAAAAGTACATGGTAGACAATCTTGTAACTGTAGGGAGTTGGTAGACGTGTTAGAGACAGATGTCAACTCCACACATTTATATCCTTGGGCTGGAGTTGACATGCTACAGGTTTATATCTTCCCAGCTTGGCTGAGAGAGTCACCACTCAACCGAGTTCTACTCCTCAGTCTGTCATGGGCACCCCCAGACTCCTGTCCTGTCTTCCTGCTTCTTGGCCCAGGCTCAACCTGCATTGCCAATTTGTGTTTCTGTTCCATTTCTGCCCTGCAGAGTTGTTTACCTTATTTTAAGTATGGCTTTGTAATCTTTAATTTTATTTTTGTATTAACTTAATGTGAAATATTTAGAACTGAGGAGCCCTCAAGCTACAAGTGTATCACGCCACTTTGACCAAAGTCTGCCCTTTTGCTCGTCTTAAAATTTTTCTGATCATTTCATGATCTATTCCAATCATGCTTGTCCAATGTTGTTAAACTACACACACACACACACACACACACACACACACACACACACACACGTATATGTATATGTGTGTGTGTATATATAATTTTATAAGAAATACAGTTAGACAACTTATTTTATACGTATGTTTTTTTAAATACCATAATTAGAACCAGAGTTGTAGCAGACCATGAAAAAGTAATTTTCAAAGCATATTCTATAATTGTGCTGACAGTGTAATAAGGAAGAAATGGAGAATTTTACTGAAAATATGAAAAACTGATGATTTTCATTAGTGAAGGAATGAAACCAGTGTGTGTCCTGGGAGGGGATGGACAAGTGCCAATCAATATCACTATTGAGTTAGTTTCTTTTATAATCATTCAATAGTGGGTCTCACTACACGATTTTCAGATGTATACTGAAAGGGACATAGACCCAGACCTGCCAGTAGCACCCAACTGTTTTCCTGTTGTGCCTGCATTAGTGCCTTTGGCTTTTGCTATCTGGTTCCACAAGATGCCTGCGTGGGTGAGCCTAAATGGAGGAAAAACTGGATAGGTTATGTTGTGGGTGTAATTTTGCAAATGTGGTATTTCAGCAGCCTAGAGAATTACCAAGGCAATAAAGATGATTCTGCAGGCAAATTTAATTACTTTGACAGAATGAGCAATTCCAAATTTCAAGTGTCAGATGAGGTTCTTATCTACTTTCTCAGGTGTTTAAACAGGCTACTTTCACTTGGAAATCTCGGCTTGGAAGAAAGAATTAGAACTGATTTAGAGTTTCTTGTTTTTTTTTTTTTTTTTGTTTTTAATTACAGTGGTACTTTAAAAATATTATAAACAGTGTTTTAGAAATTATAAAAAATAAGCCCTCTCCCTGTTGAACTCATCCCTCATTCCTAGTGTAGCTTATTAAAAGAGCTTTCAGTCTGTTTTCTGTGAATATATCTATATCTGTAATTATATCTGTAACTATAGCAGTGGTTCTCAACCAGGCGTAATTTTGCCCCCCAGGAGACACTGGGGAATATATGAAGACATTTTTGACTGTCACAGTGGAGCAAGGGGGAGAGGTCTAGTGGCTTTGAGTGCGTAGAGGCCAGGGATGCTGTTAATTTAAACATCTCACAATGTACAGGACAGCCTACCACAAAGAATTTTCCTGCCCAAAATGTCAAGAATGCCAAGGATGAGAAACCCTAATCTACAGATTTAATTCATATAGAAACCCTTCAAATAGGAATGATTCAAGCACCATTATTTCTAAGAAGTTCATGTGGGAAATCTACCTACTAGCAATCTAGTATTGTTTTTTCTTCTTTGCAAAAGGTTTTAAATTATTTTTAGAGCAGACATCGGACTACTTTTACTTCCAGTTCCACTCAGTCATGTAGGCAGAGAAGATTATCTTGGAGATTTGGCCAGATTGTTCCTAAGTTGGGGAGAATCAAGACAACAGACCTCGGGTTTAGGCGCCCATAGCTGCTTTGATGAGTGTCCTCAGGACATAACTGGAGAGTCACAGCAGGAGTACAGCTTGAGACTGGGGGACTCCTGGCTGGGACTAGGCAGGATCTGAGGCACAATTGGATCATAATGAACCTTGATTCCTTAATGACTGGAAAGAGCCATCAATCCCATTTGCACCCACCTCTCACACCTCCAGGGAACATGATGACTTGATGCACTTTTTACCTTTACACTTATTTTGATCATCACTTAAAATGTCAGGAGGTAGAAAAAGCAAGAAATTTGGAGGCAATAGAACCTAAATGTTTTTTCTTAGGCTCCAGACTCTATAGGGTCATTCTGCAAAATCCTAGCCCCAGCCAAATCTTGCAAGGGAAAAGTCTTTTTCAGCCCCAGTTCATGAGTATAAACAGGAGACACTCCACCATTGCCACCGAGATGGCTGCAGCACAGGTACTAGACAGGCAAGACTGTCTTCTGAGAAAGAAGTAATTCCTGTTTTTCATGGACACCAGGGCAAGCGGGGAGATCGGCCAAGCCTGGATGACTCCTGCCCACATGTGTGAAGCTCAGTTAAGCTTCCCTACAATTTGTGTCCCATTAACCCTGAGGAGTCAGCTTCACTTTCACCAGATCAGAGGAAAGAAACTAGAAACGCAGCTAGGAGTTAGAATGTTCTGGTCTAGGCATTCTCATGGCGTAGCTATTGGTCTGAACGGGTCTTAAATACTCAATTGTGGAGAATCCTATGGATGAGTAAGAAAATTCTGAGGGGATTTTATGTGTATGATAAGTGTTTTCTTTCCTTCCTTTTCCCCTTTCTTTCACCCTTCTTCTCTTTCTTCCTTCTTCCAGAGAATAATATTTAAAAAAAAAAAAAAACAACTTTAAACTTCTTAGGAAATTACTTATGAGAAGAACAAATATGCAAAATGAGAAATTTTCAGTAGGTACCATTCTAAAAGGTAGAGGGTATTAGGGAACAAGATGGAAGAAAATCACATTTAAGGTCATTCATGGGTATTTTGAAAATCTTGTTATATTAATAACATGTTTCATAATATACTTCTGTTTCAAAATATATTAAATCAGTAATTAGCATTTCATCACCAGTATACACATTTATTAAGCACTTAATGGGGACCTAGAATTTTGCCAGATACGATCCATATTTATTCCAGACAAGTAAGCATGAAAATCCTTTCTGTGACCTTTATCAAATTCCATAATTTTTAACTCCACATGAAACCTAAATATACTTTATCCTGAGTTTAAGTTAAGCTTTGTCATTGAAAACAGGTATATTTGTGATCAAAGACACAAAATACAGAGCTTTGAGTTGGGAAAACCAGCTTCAATTTCAAGTCCCACCATTACCTTACACTAGCACAGAGCTGCATTTTCTTGGGACAAAGGCATCCAAATTTTACCCCAAGGTAAAATCACTCATGACACCTTTCTTCCAGCTCTTTGCTTCCTCCACTTGACTTCTAAAAAATCAAAGGGAAAACATATATATCCAAAATCCAACCACTTCCCACTCCCACCAGGCCACTCTGGACCTGTGCATGATCTTTTGTAATCAATGAGTGTCATAGTGTTCTCATCAGTCCTCCTATGTCTGCCCTGGTGCCCTGCAGCCTCTTCTCCATGTAGCAGGCAGAGCCATCATCTTGTGAAGGAAGAGAACTTGTGCTCAAAAGCCTCCAATGGCTCCTACTTTCACTTGGAGCCAATTTTCCATCTTTGCTTCTCCCTCCTCCAGGCCTTTGCACATGCTATTCCATCTACCTGGAAGGCCTTTCTTGCCTAGATGCCCAGAGCTCAGTCTCTCAGCTCCAATATTACTCATCAAAGAGGGCTTCACCAATCCACTTCCCTGAATGGCCCCTCCCCACTGCCACCCACTCCCTGTGCTCTTGTCCCTGAAATTGTCCATATCACTATCACTCACCTGACACACTTTCTTTATTTACTAGTTATCTGTCAGCCCCACTTGAAAGAAAGTTCTGTGACAGCAAGAATTTTTATCTGTTATGCATAGTTGTATCTGCAATGCCCAGAACTGTGCCTGGTATAAATATTTGTTTAATGAATAAAAAATAAAAACCACATCTCTTCAAAAAATGCTTTTGTTTTTCTACTTCACTGAAAGTACAGTTGGACACAACCATGAGAAATACTAAGCAGATTAGGATTTATCCAGATTTCTTTATATCCAATTTCAAATTAAAAATACCCAGTTAAGGTTCTTGGAATAAGTTGCTATTTAAAAATATTTTCAATAACAAGTTAACACATGTAGCATGCATAAAAGTGTAACCAAATGTATTATATATATGCAACTAACTGCGGGTATAGCTAAATAAACTTTATATTTGAAAACTCTCATTTACCACCAATCAACCCATCCTCTCTGAGCTGTGGACAATAGTTTGCTAACCTGTTGTAGGGAAAGCCAAGTATAAGTTAATCTTTCGAGTTTTCTTTTTCTTTCTGTCAGCCACATTCACAAAGGTCCCGTCCACCTGCATGGAGGTCAAAGATAAGTATATAGCCCAGTTCTTTCTAGGAGAAAGATAATGTGAGCTGCATTTTAAATTCTCTAGGAGCTCAATCAAAAAAGTATAAGGAAACAGGTGGAAATTATAGAATTGAAAATATATTTTTGATTTAATCCAGTATATCCAAAAATATTTATTTTAACAAATAATCAATATTAAAAACATTCATGAGATCTTTCACATTCTTTCTTTTTTTTTTGTACTAAAATCCAGTGTGTGTCTGACACTTAGAGTGCATCTCAGTTTGGACACATTTTAAGTGCTCAATAGCCATGAGGGGCAAATGACTGCTGTTATGAATTGAATGTTCGTAATCTCCCAAAATTCATAGGTTGAAATTCTGCCCCCCAATGTGATGATATTAGGAGGTGGGGCCTTTGGAAAGTGATTAGAATTAAATGAGTCATGAGGGAAAAGTCCTCCTAAATGGGCGTAGTGCCCTTGTAGGAGTCACAAAAGAGTTTATTGTTCTCTATTCTCTGCCATGTAAGGATACAAGAAGACAGCTGTCTGTGAACCAGGAAGAGAGCCCTTGGAACCTTTCTTCAAAGATGACCCTCATTCTGATTCTGTCAGCACCTTGACCTTAAACTTTCCAGCCTCCAAAATAGTGAGAAATATATGTGTTGCTTAAGCCTCTTGGTCTATAGTAATTCATTACAGCAGCCCAAACTAATTAAGACAGCTCTCATATTGGCCAGTGTAGATATTGGCTTTCTATTAAAATGTCTCATTGGCCTATGTTAATAATGTTTCTGCTTATTCAGTCAATCAAAACAAATCTAATGTGTATCAGGAGCTGTTCTAAGCTCTAGGGTACAGCAGTGAACAAAGCAGACAAACTTCCCTTGATATCCAGAATTTACATTCTAGTCATGAACAGAGGAAGTGGCAATGGGTTTATGGTAGGGAGGATGATGGGCAGTGTCATGGAGGGGATGATAGGGGGAGCCTCGGTTGTAGGGGGAGGGTTGTAGTGGTGAGTAGATGATTCTAGAAGGCTTCACTGAGACAATGGCATCCAAGCAGCCTGAGGGAGGTGAGGGAACAAAGCATGGGGACATCTTGTGAAAGAAGACTCTAGGTAAGGGGAAGAACAGGGACAAAGGCCATCCTCTGAGTGTCTAGAGACCTATAAGGGGGCCACTGTGGCTGGAGTAGGGAGAGAAAAAGGCTGTGGGAGATGGGAAGGGAGCATCATTCAAATTTGGTGAGACTTTGTCTTTTCTCTTGAATGAGCTTAGGAGCCTAGAGGGTTTTTAGTGGGGTAATAAGACCTGCATTTTATTAGCACCTCCTGGCTGAGCCCATACATTCATTGCAAATCCTGGAGCTCTCTTTTCCCTATGTTTATTTCTGCACATTGTCCTAGGAATGAGGCTCTAGAATGCATTATTAAAATGTGAAATGCAGTTGTCATAGGCCTTCATCCTATGAGCTTTTCTGCGCTCTTTCTTTGTCCATTAGGCTACATACAAGGACAGAGGAACTATACGCTCAGCTCTCAGGAAAGCAACCACAGGGGAAGGAAAAGATAAGTTTCTGGGCAATATCTTTCATGAGGCAGATGCCTATGGAAATAAAGCACACCTCCTCCCAGGAATGCATTCCATTTCTTCAGACAAAAACATCTCCTAGCTGAAATGAAGGCATCATTCATCAGAGGCTTCACTCTGAGGCCGGGAGGCCAGGAGAAATGCCCTCTAGACCTCATTGCTCAGAATGTGGTCCAGGACCAGCAGCATCAGCACCAACTGCAGGATCTCTGGTCCCCAACTAGTTGTGCTGGGTCAGAATCTCACTTTAACAAGCTCTCAGGGTGATTTGTACCCACAGCAAAGTTTGAAAAGTGCTGCTATGGCCCTTTTGATTCTCAATCCTCTCTAAGTCTCTCCATGTAATAAAGTATTAATGGTTTAAGATAGCAATAACCATTTATTTTTCATAATTATGATGGTTACCTGAACTCCACTGGGTTAGTCTTCTGCTCACCTGGGGCTGTGGTCATCTGGAGGCTTGATTGGACTGACACGACCATGATGGCTTATGCACATGGCTGGCAGTGGCATGGGGATCATTCTGTCCCATGTTCTGTCTGAGGATACAGCCCTTGTGGGTCTGACTGGACTGGCATACCTCTTGTGGCTGAGAGTTAGTGCTGGCTGCCAACTGGGAGCTCAACTGGGGCTGTCTACTAGAGAGTCCCAGTTCCCCTCTGTGTGAGGTCTCCATGTGGCTTGTCTTTGTCAAAGCATGGCGGCTTCATTCTAAGAGGGAGATTTTTCTTTTCTTTTTTTTTTTAACTCACACTCTCTATATATTTGAATACCCTACAGAAGAAAAACATGATTTCATGATCACGCCTAAAAAAATGGAACTCTACTTTAACTAAAATGCCTTCATTCTCCCTGCAAAAAGGCACAAAGTCTTAGCTTATGAAATCTATAATTGTATGTTAATTTTTATCCTGGTTATTCTGAGAGAAAAATAGTTATATAACCAAAAGGGCTACCCAGGGAGGTTCCTAACCACATTAGAATTTTTGGAGGCCTTCCTAGTTTTCTACCTATAATAATCCTAGGTCCTGATTTCTTCCTTATGACTCCAACTTGATTAACTATTTCTAATCTGCTTAGATTTTTGCCTGCATGCTCTTTGAATTGATTTTAAAAAAGATATTCTTTTAGTATTTTTTTGTTCATGGTATTTATTATTCTTTTTTTGCCTTTATTAAAATAGACATTTAGTTGCTTGTATTTACACAGTACAATTCAATGAAGTTTTTTTTTTCAATTGTAGTTGGCGTACAATAATATACCAGGTTCAGTTGTATAACATAGTGATCAGAGATCCACATGACTCATAAAGTGATCACCCCACTAAAACTAGTATCCCTCTTCCCCCTTACATATTTATTACAACA
This sequence comes from Cynopterus sphinx, assembly GCA_030015415.1. Taxonomy (NCBI): domain Eukaryota; kingdom Metazoa; phylum Chordata; class Mammalia; order Chiroptera; family Pteropodidae; genus Cynopterus; species Cynopterus sphinx. Next base: position 5,090,445 of record CM057388.1, read on the forward strand.
TTATTAATTCTCTTCCCCATGCTGCACTCTACATCTCCATGTCTATTCTGCACCTATCCATTTGTACTTCTTATTCCCTTTGCCTTTTTTTGTCTCCCCCAACCCCCTATCATCTAGTATCCCTCTAAATATTCTCTGTATCTATGAGTTTATTTCCACTTTTGTTGTGTTGTTGATTTTATTCTTTAGATTCCACATGTACGTGAAATCATGTGATATTTGTCTTTCTCTATCCTACCCATTTCATTCAATGCACTACCCTCTAGGTTCATCAGGGCAATATGTTTTTCTGTCCCCTTCCTTTTAGTCTGTGTGCATCTTTTAAACTGATGAATCTCTTGTGGGCAGCATATGTTGGGGTCTTGTCTTCCTATCGATTCAGCCATTCTATCTTTTGGTTGGAGCACTTAATTCTTTTCCACTTGAGGTAATTAATAGAAATGTAGCTATTACCATTCTTTATTTTTGTTTTTGATATATGTTTTTTTCTTCTCAAAGAAGTCCCTCCTACATTTCCTCTAATATTGGCTTAGTGATGATAAATTCCTTTAGCTGATTTTTGTCTGGGAAGCTCTTTATCTGTCCTTCGAGTCTAAATGATAGCTTTGCTGAATTAAGTAATTTTGGTTGTAGATCCTGGGTTTTCATCACGTTGAATATTTTGTGCCAAGTCCTTCTGTCTTGCATAGTTTCTTTTGAGAAACCTGTTGCCGGTCTTATGGGTGCTCCCTTGTAGGTAACTAACTGCTTTTCTCTTACTGCTTTTAAGATTCTCTTTGCATTTAACCTTTGGCATTTTCATTGTGATGTGTCTTAACGTGGGCCTCTTTGGGTTCCTGGTTTTGAGAACTCGCTGAGCTTCCTGGGGTTTTATGTCTATTTCCTTCACCAGGTTAAGGAAGTTTTCCATCATTATTTCTTCAAATAGCTCTTCAACATCTTTTTTTCCTTCAGGTACCCCTATGACACAGATATTTTTACATTTAATAGTGTCTCATAGGCTCCTTAAATTATTATTATAGTCTTGGCTCCTTTTTTCTTGCCATTCTGATTGAGTGTCCTTGGCTTTCCCATCCTCTGTATAGGTCATTTGATCCTCTTCTTAATTCACTTTGTTTATTCCATTTAATATACTTCTCATCTCAGATAATGTGTTCTTTATTTCTGACTGGTTCTCTTTTATAATTTCCATTTCCATTTTTATGTTTTTTATCTCTTCGTTAAAGTTCTCACTAAATTCACCTACACTGCCCATAAGTTCATAGAGCATCTTTATAACCAGTGTTTTGAATTTGTTGTTTCTGGATCTCTGTTCTGTTTTCTCATATGGTTTCTGCTTCTTTGTCTTCCCATTATGGCTGCCTTTCTGTGTCTGCTTTTATGTACTAAGCAAAGCTCTTGAATCTCCCAGTCCTATTAGTGTGGCTTGGTGTGGTAGGTGTCCAGAGGCATAGTACTGAGAGAGGCTCAGCTACAGTCCAAATTTAACCTCATCCTATGCCCTTTTAGGGCCACCTGTTAAGATGTAGCAAGCAATCTGCAGATGCTGAACTTATAGTTGCCTCAAAAGGCTACACCAGAAACTGAGACCAGCTGCCTCCAGTGTGAGTCTAGGTGCTGCTCAGCAAGGGGCACCAGACTAAGCAAGGATGCAGCTTGGGTGGAGCTGTGAGTTGGGGAAGGCAGAGTTTTAGGGACACCTCTGGGCAGAGCCTCCTCTGTTATTCAGTTTAATGATGTTCGGCTATGGCCCACTGCATCTGCACACCGGGAGCAGGGAGAGCTCAACAGGGAATACTTCTGTCCAGGAGAGATCCTTGCCTCTGGCCCTTACTCCAACAACTCTGTCCCCCTGTAAAGTCCCTGGAGCCTTCCCAAATAGTCAACCAAGTGCTGGTGCTTGGAGCAAGCAGGTCCATCACTGTGAAAGTCCACTCACAGACTCAGCCCCTTCAAGAGGAATCTGCCGCTGCCTCAGCCTCCATTCCACTGAGCCACTAGGGACTGGGAAGATTCATGTCCTGGCCTGGTCCTACCTTCTGCCATTACAGGGTGCTTTCTTTGATTTCTCCCTAGTTGTATGGTTTGTTTATCTAGATTTCAGGCGATTTTTTCTTGCTGCTGCTCCTTGTTTCTGTCACAACTTTGATTTGGTTGCCAGTGAGATGAACGGAGCCTCTATCATATATGCCATTCCCCCCGCCCCCCACATCCTCAAAATAGATCAAGGGAACTTTTTAAGGGATGATGCTGAAGGTCACTTAAGGCCCAGCCCTGGAAGTTACCTGGTGAGACTTCATTCCATTCTGTTGGTCAAAGCAAATGACAAGGTGAAAAGAGATTCAAGGGGAGAGAAAAGACTCCATCTCTCAATGGGAGGAGTGGCAAGGAATTTTCAGCCATCATTAATCCATCCCCAAAGGGAATAAATGGCATTTACTGAGAAATCACCATGTAAGTACTGGTATCCAATATATCCTATGTCATCCATTTTTAAATGCACATTTTTATTTTTACTTTTAACGGATCCATAGAAGATTTTCACAGAGAGGTCCTGTGAAAACTTACTCTGTTTTCTACAGTGGTTAAACTGTACATAATTTTAGTACTACATCAAAGCCAAGAAACTCACAGAGGTACAATGTGTGTGTATTGTTCTATGTCTTTTGAAAGTACATAACTGACATTTATTGGGTGAATGCCATGATGTAAGTAATGTTATCACACTTCATCAATTCTCAGATGCACATTCTTTCATGAGATTGTGTCTTATAATCAAGCATATCTTCCAAATAGTAGCATCAGTTTTTCTTTTTTTAGTAGTACCTAAAATAATAACGTGTTCTGCACTGTCTATATATAATGTCCTGGGTTCAACAAAATATTGTATTAGTCCCTTTTACAAGTAAAATGAGTTAGAGTGGTTAGAAAACCTGACCAAGGTCACACAGTGAGGTAGAGTTAGTGATAAGACTGCTGGGACAGAATTCAAACCCAGGCAATTTGATCCTAAAGCCAACATGTTTCACCTATACTCTCTTGAAAAGGTAGTTCTAATAAGAGTAAACATAGTATCTCATATATTTAGCATGGCATTGGTGGAGTTTAGTGAAAAGCATTTGAGACAAACCAACTCTTGTTCTCTGAGTCCAGATCCAGCAATGCTTACCTTATACAACATTACATACCACTGAGTTAGCATTCCATGCATTCTGTGGATATATCTTTTCTGATCATAAATCTATATGAATTATAATGTTCACAGGAGCAACCAGCTCAATAGCTATTTAATTGTAAACTCTAATCAACAGTGTGCTGCATTTCTGTGCCTGCTCATTGAGTAACTGGCTATTTTATATCCTTTGCTTTCTAATGCAATTAACCCGTCTTTCCTTAGTAGAACACATTTAGCTCTGCATTTAATCAGGTCTCTGCAGGGATTAAAGACTAAAGAGAGAAAATGAAACAATAAACTGGAAAAGAGGTGATTAGTTTGATTTTCACATATGTGATAGAAATATCGCAAATTCTGGAGACATACAGACCAGGAATGGGTTGAAAAAAAAATTTAATTATAAAACTGCTTCAACTACTCCTTACAAAAGATGTTCATCTTCCTTTTTAACACTAGAAAATGAAAAGGAAAAAAAATATTTATTGATAGGTTTTAGCTCAATATGATGCTTACTGTATAAACTGGGACCAAAAAAAGAAATGAATTTAACCACATGGAATTTAGGCAAAAAAAAATTACAACTCATAAATTTAAACTTTACCCCCCTGGCAGCTCTTTGAAATCCTAATCTCTAACTTGGGGCTAACAAACAAAAAGTACTTCTGGTCATTTGAAAAGGCAGGGTTTGGATGCCAGTTGCCTTGCACTAAATTTCACACAAAATAACAGATATACCTGGCTTAAAACACAGTTGTTTTTTTTCATCAGGATTTCTTTGATATGAGCTATTTTGTGAGTCAAGACAAGGAACAAAATCTAAAAAAAATTAGGTGTATTGATAAGGTAAAGGCAGTTATCTAGACCAACTGAGAATTTATTGATTCAATTGCTGTATAATCAGTTGCATCTTGTCTAGGCTCATGTGGTCACATAGTACACTCAAAGCAAGCAAGAAGATTTTTATCAAGTTAGCCAGATAAAGAGGCCAGATACATAGGAATTTGCTTGGGGTCAAGGCCCAGTTTGTAGAACTTGAAAAAGAGAAGTTGTCAGAGGAAAATGGAATAGCTATCAATTATCTAACACTCAACTCAAAGCCACATCATCTCATTGAATTTCTACCATAACCCCTTAAGGTAAATGCCATTATTCCCATTTCACAGATGAGGAACTCTCAGAAAGGTTAAGTAATTTATCCAAGGCCATACAACTAATAAAATGCAGGTCAGGCTCCAAACCATTCTATCATATGTGACTCATTATATATATGTATTTCTGTTATAACCATGTAAATATGAATTTCAAGACATATCTGGCCCCAGTAATTTTGAATAAGGGATTGTAGGCCTGTATTTCATTAAGATTCCCATTTATGTTTCCAGTATTTCAGGAATTAGATTGCAATGAGGTGGAAAATCCACCCAAGAGGTTAACAGGGTCAATTTTCTGCTACGGGTTCAGATAACTGTGGTGTTTTGCAGACCGTGCCTAGTTGGGGTTAATTGAAATAAAGGCAGTCCTCACCCACACAGGCCTGAATTTTTTTTTTAATTTTGCAAAGGCAATACAGTGTATAAAGTGTCTATTATTAAGTCCCTCAGCAGGGTTGAGTAGCGGGCCCATAACCTATAATCAAACACATTTCTATTTCTGCAGTAAAATGTATGAATATTTACCCTTAATGGGGAAAAGACCATAAGTAGTCCCCAAATAACTGAAGTCAAATTTTCCTAATTAAGCACTAATAAAAAAAAAAACCTGGAATTTTCACAGCATTTAGAAAATGGAATTGTGTGTAAAGAATTATAAACCTATATATTGCATACTTCTTTACCATTTAGACATAGAATATAGAGGGATCCCAGTCTCTTGTTCCAGAAGTTTTTCCCTTTTCCTATAAATATGTAGCACATGGGCATTCTGCTGTGCAGGGCACCTTTCCCAGTGTGTGAAATTCCGCTATGTGCCACCTTCTGCGAGGTCATGAGAGCTTGAGGTGGATGGACTGTATGAAGTCAGCTTGTTATCCTTCTGACGTTTGCCCCCCAATAATGCCTGTTTAATATTTATACCTCCTGGAGATGGTGGTGTACGTGGCTGGCTTCCACAAAGACCATAGAACCTCTCAGCTAGAAGGAAGCTTCAAGTTCCTTCTAATTTCCTGTGATAGCAGCCTCCAAGCTGCCCCAGTGGTTCCTACCTTGTGGTATTAATACCCTGGTATAGTCTGCTCCAATACTGTACCAGAATTGGTCCCTGTGACCAACAGAAAAATCATAAGTCACTTCAGAGATTAAGTTATAAAAGTCACTATGGCTTCCATCTCACCCTCTTCCTCTTTTCCTTCCTCCCTCCCTCTCTTATGACTAGCTCTGGCTCACTAGCTCTGAGGGAAGCCAAGTGGCCATATCATGAGGACACTCACACTGTCCTATGAAGGACCCATGTGGTGAGGAGCTGAGGCCTCCTACCAACACTCATGTGAGTACGCCATCTTAGAAGCATATCCTCCAGCCCTAGTCAAGCCTTCAGGTGACTGCAGCCCCAGCTGACATCTTGACTGTAGCCTAATGAGAAATCCTGAACCAGAACCACATAGCCAAGCTGCTCCCTAATTCCCAACCCACAGAAACTGTGAGAAAATAAATGTATGTTGTTGTAAGCCACTAAATTCTGACAGTGTTTGTTATACAACTGTAGATAATACATCCCCCCATTTCACAGATGAGGAGATGCTCCAGGACCCACCCCTCCAGACCTATGACTCCAAGAGCCAGCTTGGCTCGTTCTGCTTATATGGAATGAACAGTATATCTCTAATTTTTTATGATCTTGGGTACCATTTCCAAGAATCTTCTCTCACAATGAAACTAGAAGTCCCTGGAAAATCTGGCCGTTAATTCAGCCATGAAAAGGAAAGTTTGGCACAGATGTCCTGGTTCTGGAGAGAATCTACCCACTTGCTAAATTTCTCCCAATAGCCTTCTTTTCGTGGGTTTGTTTCTTAGAGTTGATTTTTTTTTCTTTCCTGTAAGGGTGAAACTTTCTAGACTGCAGTTGTTAAGTCAGGGAAAAATGGGAAAGCATTTCACCCTTTTCCTTTTCTTAGCATAGAAGAGCTTGTTCTTAATAAACTGCTCTTCAAAGGTTTTATCCGAGTGTTGTCTCTGGCCTAGCCCATGAGATTGCATCAGACAGCAAAGCTGCAGCTGTCACCCTGGTTTTGTTACTGGATGAGTGATTCCATTCCCTGCACTAATGCTGAGTGTCTTCTCTCACCAGCTGCAGTTTATATACAGGATGCATTTCCTGTCTGAAGCCCCCGTCTGCCTCTCATATCTCCATAATCCATATGCTTATGTGTTTTAAGTACAGATGGAGACGTTAGTCATGCAATTCATCATACAGGAAAATTCAGAGGCTGGCTATTTTATTTCAATATAAGTGTTAATTTCTACCTTTGGTACTTCAAAAATGTCAGTGGATATTGTAGGTAGACTATCTACCCCCACTTAAATTTTACTGAGTTCTTCCTTTTAAGATTAAAATGTGGCCTGACATGTCCAGAAATTAAAGAAAGATACAAAAAGCTAGTGTGGTAGATTTATTGCATTGATGGTCCTAATTCTTCACTCCTTCTTGTACCCTCACTCTTTGGTCTGTGACTTTGTAGAGCGTCTCTCTAAATAGGCAGTGTCTATTCCCCATCCTTGGAATCTAGGCTGGACTTGTGACTTTCTTTGGCCAATACAATGTGGCAGAAGTGATTGTATGGCAGTTCTAAGCCTTGTCCTCAAGAGGTCTTAGAGCTTCTGTTTCCCTTCTTGGAAATTTGTATCCACCATGTGAACATGCCCTGGCTAGTTGATGATCAGCTGCCAGCCAATCAACCCCAGTCATAGGAGAAAGCCCGGCCAAGATCAGCAGAGCCACCAACTTGACCTACATTGGACCACAAATGCATACATAAGCACAGCAAAAATTAAAGAACCACTCCTTCACCCTGTAGACCCATGACCAATAATAAATGGTTTTTATGCCACTAAGTGTCAAGATGATTTGTTATGTAGCATTATTTGTGGCAATAAACAACTGATGCACATAAGCCCATTTTGTTTGTTTGTTTTATAATTGTGTGGCATGCAGGAGCTGGACTATGATAGGTTTTTGGAGAGAGCTTTCCATGTCCTCTCTGTGGGGTATAAGACAGATTGGCAGTCTTAAGTCCCAATAAGAGGTAGGGCTTTGGGAACCACCCTTTAGTGTGCAAACTTCCAGATCACTGTCCTGTTTCCGGCACAGTACCATCGCCGTTGACTGGATTTAGTGTCCTTCTTCCAGAGTCCAGTCCCATTGGTTAATATTGCTAGACTAAAAACCTGCTACTCTCTGCTGAGACAAAAGTCTTAAGACAGAACAAACTCTCAGGCTTCCTTCCTGAAGAGGCCTGGACATCTACATGAGACAGAGAAGGGAGAGGCTGGGACCCAGGCTTCTCAGGGTCATGAGCAGCAATGACCTAGGGTGAAAGAGCATTGATTAAAGAAACATAAGAGAAAATATAGCCATGGAAGTGATATTTAGAATCTTTAAATTTAGCTTCAGCATTTTCAGCGACTAGCAAGAAAAAAAAGTGCTAAATTGAAATTTATAAACAAGGACCTGCTTTGATGAAACCTCTCAACAACTTACAGCTCATATCTTCCCAATTCTATCTCAGTGCCCTGAAGTTTACTTATGCCCTAAAACTTAGAATGTGAACTTTGGGGCTCGAGTTTTTCTAAGAGTTGAGTTTTCACATCATTGGTCAGGCTTAGATTCCATGTGGAAACTATTACATACTTAGTATTTTTAACTATTCTTGTTTGTGTTCTTCTGGGGTTTTCTTCAAAACTGTTTCCTGGGTGTCATTCCAAAAAACAACCAAAGAAACAAACAAAAAAAAAATCAGAAAAAAATGTTCATGTTCACTGCAAAGTACAAACAATTTCATAACTCTCTTCCTTTTGTCATTCTTCTTTTCCCACTGGATCTGCCTCCTCAAATAATCATTTTAAAGTAAATGTTACATGAGGTAGAAAATGCATCCTACACTAAGATAACCAGACCACTTCTTGCAAATATCCATCAAAGAAAAGACAAATTGTTTGAGGTCAATTACACAGTGTCATCACAGTAGATGCACTCTTATGTTGTACAACGTTTTGTTTCATTGTCAGGGGGCTGATGCCAGGAGATCTATGCCGCTAGGTCTCATGGAAATTTTCCCCCTAACTTCTCTCTGTAGCTAGAAATGTTGTTTTACTGCTGATTTTGCTTTTGCATATTTGGCAAGTACTATCTTGCCTTCCTCAGTGATCCTGTTTCTGGGTCCTCCCCCAGCTTATAACCAGAGCTGACGTTTTCATTGTCCTTGTAAATTCTAACCCCATTTCAGAATGTAGGCTACTGCAGGATTTATTTGGTACTTTAAATTGAGGTATAATTGACATATAACATTTTAGTTCCAGGTGTGCATTACAATCTGATATTTGTATATATTGGAAAATGATCACTATAATAAGTTAGTTAACATTCATCATCATCATATAGAGTTTTTTCTTATGATGAGAACTTTTAAGATTTATTCTCTTAGCAACTTACAAATATGCAATATAGTATTATTACCTATAGTCAGCATATTGTGCCTTATATCCCATGGCTTATTTATTTTATAATGGAAAGTTTGTACCTTCTGACCCCCTTCACCCACTTTGCCCATCACTACCCCCAACCCACTCTCATAACTAATCTGTTCTCTGTGTCTATGAGGTTTTTTTTTTTTGGGGGGGGGGGTTATATGTATTTTTAGATTCCATATATAAATGAGATCATATAGTAGTTTTCTTTCTCTGTCTGATGTATTTCATTTAGCATAGTGCTCTCACAGCCCGTCTATGTTGTCACAAATTGCAAGATTTCATTATTTTTTATGGCTGAATAATATTTCATTGTGTATATATACCACATTTTCATTTTTTGTTCATTGGTAGACACTTAGGTTGTTTGCATATCTTGGTTATTGTAAATAATGCTGCAATGAACATGGGGGTGCATATACCTTTCCAAGTTAGTGTTTTTGTTTCCTTTGGATAAATACCCAGAAGTGGAATTGCTGGGTTATAAGGTAATTTTATTTTTAATTTTTTGAGGCACCTACCTCCATACTGTTTTCCACAGTGGCTGCACCAATTTCCATTCCCACTAGCAGTGCATGATGGTTCCCTTTTCTTCACACCCTTATCAACATCTATATTCTCTTGTCTTTTTGATAATAGACATTCTAACAGGGGTAAGATGATATCTCATTGTGGTTTTGATTTGCATTTCCCTGATGATTAGTGATGATGAGCACTTTGTCATGTACCTGTTGGCCATCTGCATGTCTTCCTCAGAAAAATGTCTATTCAGGTCATCTGCCCATTGTTTTTTCTGTTGTATATTTAGTATTTTTCTTAAAGATGAGCAAGAAATGGTTTGGAAAAGGTTTTTAAGATTAGGGATGAATATAATACTTATGCAACATTTACTCCCTGCCTTTCTATCTAAAAAGTTCTAGGTGGCTCCCTAGATTTACTATGATGAAATAGATATATAGCTTAAAACTCAGGGCCAAAAATGTACATGAACAAAACCATGGGAAAAATAAAAAAAAAATAGTTATGCAGGCTCCACTCCAAAGATGAGCCAGAAATTTGGCTCTACACTTTCTGATGGCCCACTCAAAGAGGAAAAAAATAGTCAAGAGTATGATTCAGGTTGTCTGAGAAATAAAGACTGCCAGTAATAAGAAAGTGAAGTTTCTAGCACAAAGGACTAAAAGAACATTCCCATGAAGGTCTTCATGTGAGTCACATTGCTTCTATAATGAACATGATTGCTGGTGTCCTGGGGCATTTATTAGAGATCCCTCAGTAAGAAGTGAAGAAGGATGAAATATCGATGCACTTTCTAGCCAAAGCAAATTTTCACAGGAGTCTTTCACAGCGTGACCAAAGTCTCCAGCTCTCCAGTGGCCTACCAAGAATAAGGCTAGGGGTGTCTGAAGATGAGTAGCTGAAACATTTAAAAAATAAACTTATATTAATATTATTTCTCTCAACAGAATTTTGACTTTTCTTCATAAAGTTTCTGAGCAGGAAATAACAGTAGACAGTTCTTCAAAGGCTAAATACAAGGAAATTAGCTTAATTTGCAATGTGAGATGTTTGGGTTTGTTAAAAGAATCTCTTGACAGTAAGAACTAGCTTATACAGTGGATTCCTATGAAAATAGAGTCTTTTAAATATAATTTTGTCTTCTTCATCTTAAAACATGGAAAAATCTGCATAAAGCTTTTCCCAATCCTATGAGATGGCAGTTGCGACAATTCATTTCCGTTGTACTGGAACCAAAACCGTTTCATGCTGATCCTTGATTTCTGCACTGGGTTGAGTAGGAGAAAAAAAAGGAAACATAGAAAAGGTGGCTTTCAGCAACCTAGAGGTAAATTTCCTTTGGGGTATGGCTCAACTTCCACAAGTCCAGACTCACACTTGCAGCCATCTGTTTGAGGTTTTGTGGGAACCCAGAATTCCAGAGCCTGCTGAGGTGGGAATCATCCTGGAATGAAGCCTTCACTGAACCTCATTTCCATCCAAAGTGGAGAGTTCCCTGGGGCTTCTTTTCCCCATGGTTTTAGGGTTAGGGAGAAGCTTAATAGGCACCTTTGAGGCTCAAACTTAGACATGTGGTAGCCCTTTCCCACAGAAGAGTTGACCCTTGGAGTGAGATCTTCGGACATTGCATATGTGCCTCCCGAGACAAAATGTCCCAAAACAAATGCAGTCAATCTCTCTTGTGACCACATTGAATTCACCAATTATTTCCAACATCAACAAAACCAAACTGTATAATGCAGTAGTAATTCTGGCTGGTTTAAATTAGGTCATCTGTTACCCACTTTCTCTTACCTTAAATCAATCTATATGAGATTGAATTACCACCTGATCAAGGGAACCTGGAAAATTATAAGTGGGATGTGACAATTATGGATATGAGTCTTGAAGCACTGCATATGGGTTGCCCAGATCTAGGTAGAGTAACTTGCTAAAATGTCCTCCTTATATGGCCAGCCCTCATCTTTATCCATAAGAGAGAATATCTTTGAGGTAAACTTCTTCATTGTCTTGGGTCTCCAGAAGCAATGCCTGACATAGCCTTGGGCAAGTAATTTATTGGGGACTGCTCGCAAGAGAAATCTGTGAGGAAGTTAGGAAGGCAAGATTGGGAGAAAGGCAAAGATGTGGTTTAAGAAGAGGTCTGGCCTCTCTCTGCCTAATTCCACAGGGAGCTCAGGATGTAAACAGCAGAGCAGAGTCTGTCCTATCTTGTGTCAAGGGGGTTTTAGTGACCTGCACCAATCACTCATTGGCTCCCAGCCACCCTGCATGTGTGTGTATGTATGTGAGGGACTAAAAGGCAGCTCCAGCTTCCAAGAGCATCTTCAGGAAAAGGTTCTGATTTGAGTTCTTAGCTGTAGCGCTTATAGCAGTTTCAAGAAGGGGACACCAGGGTCTGAGGCAAGATACCAACCAATGCTTTTCCAACCTGCATGTGCAACAAAATCTTCTGGAGCGCTTGTCAAATGCAGGTTGCTGTACTCTACTCCCAGAATTCCATCAGATTTACTGATTCATCCTTAAGTCTGGGATGGTGCCTAAGAATTCACATTCCCCTGGTGAGGCTGCTGCTGCTGCTGGTCCAGGGCCCCGTGCTTTGGGAACCACTGCACAAAGCTAATATCTTTTAAAAGCAATCATTCACCTTTGAAAAACTAGGTCCTAGATATCTTCACTCTGTGGGCATTTGCACATCAATGTATTTACAAAGGTTAAGTGGAATGAGGGTTGGCTCATTGGAAATGTAGACTTATTTTATCAAGTCACTGGCTCAGCTAAAATTTCCTTTTTTTCACCTATCACCAATCCCAACTCCCATGAGAGAATTTCAGCAAAACTTCAAGAATGATGTCACTGTAATTAGAGATAAATGCCTGAGTGGTTCAGTGATTGGGTGGAAAGAAGGCCGGATTGGGAGTTAGGAAGCATGGGCCCCAGTACTTGCTCTCCCCTGAATGACTGTGGGGTTACTGGCAAGTAGCCTCAACCTGCTATGTTTCAGTCTCCTGAGACATAACGTAGAGACCTTAAAGATTACTTCTACCCCCCAGCTCTTCTGCCAGTTCCACTAGTATTTATATTTGGGACCCCAAGCAAATGACTTGGGTCACAGGTCTTAGTTTCTTAATCTGTTAAAGGGATATGGTGCATTCAGTTGTCTCTGTAGCACTTTCTCCTCTTCTTCTCTGAGCATGTCTTATGAGGAATAGATTGATGATTCAGAACTTGAATCAACTCTTGCTCCCCAGCTGAAAATGATCAGATAAAAGCAGCAACACCTGGAAACACTTGTTTGCATTTCCTTTGTGTTACAAGAGTCTCTACTCTATGTTGGACACTCTCTGTCATTTGATATTGTCACAGTTCCTGAATCTTGTCATTTGGGATCATTCATCACTAAGCTGATGCTTGGTGTAGGGTGGAAGTTGGGGTGGGCTGACAGATCACAAGGTGGAGGGCACTCCCCATAAACTCCAGGGCTTTACTTGAATCCTCTGGGACCCACATGGAAATCCAAGATGGTTTCTTCAAAGTGGTGTGGTCTGTTGTGTGAATAGATACTTGGGAATCCCTAATGAGTGGATTAGGAACACAATGGACCACATTACTTGAATGGAGACACTGCTATTTAAAAATTAATAAGTTTGGTAATTCAGAAAGAGCACTTCAGCGCTGACCTCAAAGGTCCTCATGAAACAGAAACAACTATGCATCCAGTTTCTTTGTTCTTCATACTGAAGAAGGCAAAACATACAATGTGCATGGAATGCAAAATTTTTCTTTATTCAGTCAGTTGGGTGTGTGTGTATAAACAAATAATGAAAAACAATAAATATCTATTCTGTAAGAACAGCTAGGTATGAAGTGTGATGAAGGAAAGAAAAGCAGGGTAAGGAGGACAAGCTGTGCTAGGGCAGGCCCGGGGGCTAGGCAGAGGACTGCAGACAACATGGGAAGGGGTTGCTCTTATGTGGGGATATCAAGGTAACTCTCAGATACAAGGAACTTCAAGCAGAGCCCTGAAGGCAGTGAGGGGTGAGCTCTATGGCTCTACAGAGTGGCAGTGTTCCATGCAGAAGGGACAGTAGTATACAGCCAGTGGACTGGTGAAGAAACAACAAGGAGGTCTGGGGGCCTAAGCAGAACAAGCCATGGGAAGGGGCATGGATACAGGAGTGATATGAGCTGGCCCTTTTTTGAAAGGATCCCTCTGGCTCTATGTGGAAGAGACAGTTGGGAGCAGGGGGTGTACATGAAGACCATGAGGAGACAAGAATCTCTACTAATAAGAGGTAGTTTAGCTGGTCGTTACCCCCAGAGGTGAAGTGTGCACCTCAAGATAGATCCAAATTCTGAAGTTTGAGTGAACAGACAGACTTTGCTAACTAACGATCTGGATATAGGATGTGACAGAAGGAAAAGAATCAAGGATGATGCTAATGCTTTTAGTGTGAGCTGCTGGAATAATTAAGCTGCCATTTGCTGACATTTATGGTTGCAGCTGAGCATATAAATGGTGGGGTAGAAAGCAAGGGTTTGGTCTGGAATGTTCTAAATATGAGATGCCTATTAGATACTTATGAGTTGTCCTGTAGGCAGTTGGAGTCCAGAGTCCAGAAGAAAGGTCTAAGCTGGAGACACAATATTGCAGTGATATCAACTATATACTCCATTCTTTCTAAACAACCTTGCAATCTAAATATACCAGTGGTAATTGACATTCTAGCCAAGCAGATCTAGATTTATAACAGTAGATTTTTCTAACATAAGACAATTTGTAAACAAGTGAAATATAAAACAACGATAGTTTAAAAAAAATTAGTCTTCAAATGAAACCTGTGGGTGCAATTTTGCAACCAGGACAAGTGCATTCCAACACTATTTTGAGAGTCAAATTAGACAGCTTGTCAGCTAGACTCAGGAAAACCTTGCCTCCTTCAACCATATCTCCATGCCTTGGTGTTAGAAAGAATCAGTGATTTTGGACTTCATCAACATTAAAAGACTTTGGTGCTTCAAAGGACATTACATCATCAAGACCAGTGAAAAGATAACCAACAGAATGGATGAAAATATTTGTAAATCACATCTGATAAAGGCCTAGTATCCAGAATACATAACTCTTAGAATTTAACATAAAAAGACAAACAATCCAATTTAAAAATGGGCAAAGGATTTAAGTAGACACTACTCCCAAGAAGATGTACAAATGGCCCATAAGCACCTGAAAAGATGCTCAATATCATTTGTCCTTAGAGCAATGCAAATCAAAACCACAATAGGATTAGCATAATCAAAATAATGTGGGAGTGGGGGGTAGAAACTAGTGCTGGTAAAAACGTGAAGAAATTACAACCATGGTAATGATTGGTAGGAATATAAAACAGTGCAGCTGCTGTGGAAAACAGTTTGATGGGTCCTCAAAAGGTTAACGGTAGAATTACCATAAGACCCAGCAAATCCACAAGTAGCTATATCCTCAGAAAAGTGGAAAACTGTAACTCAGAGAGATACTTGTACACCAGTACAATTCACAAGAACTAAAAGGTAAAGTGATAAAAAACAAAATTCAACCGAATAAATTTTGGCATTAAGTAATCGATTAATGAATCGGACAGCATCCCATCTAGCAGCTAGAAGGTTTTTATAGAAAGAGGGTAGGAGCTATTAACAAAAGAACAGAAAGGATTATTCTTGGGCCCAGGACATCTTTTCTTTAGGGGAAGAAAAGGGTTTTTATCATGCAGATTACCTCTTCTTTGGGAGTGGGGGCAGGGAGGGCCCACTTGACAGATTACTTTTCTAGTCCTTGACCTAAAAATTCCATTAATTTTGTTTTGGGGAGAGGTTGAAACTGCAATCAGATCAGGTATTAAACCTAGGTTTGGTATCATGGGCTCTTATCAAGTGACAACATTTGGGGTCTGTTGTTTTTTCTTTAACAGTAGAAACAACCCAGATGTCTATCAACTGATGAATAAAAAAAGAAAATGTTATATATACATATGATGAATATTATTCAGTCATAAAAAGGAATGAAGTTCTGATACATGTTACAATGTGAATAAATCTTGAAAACATTATACTAAGTGAAAGAAGCCAGACACAGGAGACTATATAAGATATGATTCCTTTTATATGAAATATTCAGAATAAGTAAATCCATAGAGGAAGAAAGCAGAATGGTGGTTGCCAGTGGCTGGGGAGAGAGGAGGAAATAGGGAATGACTGCTAATAGCTACAGGGCTTTCTTTTGGGGTGTTGAAAATGTTTTGGAACTAGATAGAGGTGGTAGTTTTACACTATGAATGTACTAAATGCTGCTAAATTCTTCACTTTAAAATGGTTAATTTTACATTATGTGAATTTCATCTCAAATTTTTAAAAATCTTCAAAATTAGAAAGGATCAGTGAAAGAAAATGCTTTGAAAAGCAAATGCCAGACCCAGGCAGATCCTGCCTCTGCAAGAGGGAGACATTCTTCCCTAAATCCTTGCAAAGAAGGCCTGGGTGTCTCCCATTCAGATTTCAAGTCATCACAAATACTTTATGTCAGAAGCACCAACACTTTCAAAAAAAAAAAAAAACACAACAACAACAACAAAAAACAAGCATTGAAAATCAGGTTGTTTTCCTGATTTACTTCTATTGCATTTATATATTCCATTGCTTAGCATGGTTAAAGTGTTTTGAAAGTAACTCAATCAACTAAACAGAATAGCCGATTTCTTGTTTACTAAAAAGGAAAACAAAAGCGATGGAAAGGCAGGACTGAGCAAACAGTGCCTTTGAAAGCACAGACTGTGCAGGGAGGGGTGTGCTGCTATTTTCAGGCTTGTGTGGGTGTGAGGATAACAGGCCTCTGGAAACAGCTGTTTAACAACAGAATGTGAGAAGTCCCCTGGGACTCAAAGACCCACCCTCTACAGTGAACCAAAGGAAAGTTCATGAGAGCTAGAAGAGTTCAATGCATTAAAAAAATTTTGAAACAGGATCTAACAGTGGGGTTTGATTGAGCTGCAGTATTTAGCAAGGCTTTGCTCTCTCTGTTCAAAAGAAGGACTCCAGGAAACTGAAAAGCCAAACCAGAAACAGACACGGTGTACTTTCCGGAAGAATAACTATCCTCAAAGCCAGTCCTGCAGGGAGCCAGCCTCCCTTTGGAGGTCTGACAATCTACCCACTTCTGGAAGGAAACAGACTTGAGTAAAGGGACAATCCACCCCAGTGCAAACCATGTTTCAGGATTCAGCATCAAATGCAAACTCTTTGTTATGATGAAAGATAGAAGATGGTCTGAGTTTGAACTTGCTTTCATTTTTGTTTTAATCATGATATCAATCTTTCAAAGCTTTGTCCCCATGTGCCGGAAAGTAAAACCAGCACATTTCCATCCAGCTACAGAGAACACACTATAAATAGGACCCAAATGGTGGTTCTGTAAAAACCGGGTAACAAGTTGATCCATTTCTGTTTGTTTTTCTTATAAAATCTTGTGTCTTAAACATAAGAATAAGGAAAAAGTCTTATAATGTCAGGTGTAATTATTTTAAGAGTGTTATATCTTTAACCACGCTCAACAGTTTTAGCATTAATCTTGAAGCTGTACAGCAAGTCAAGAATGGCGACCGACGGTTCACACACCCCGCACATTCCCATCTGTGTATGCAGCCACGCTGGAAGCAATCTTCATCTAATTGGTCACGGACAACTGCTCCGATCACCAGGCAGCCTTCTCAGTTTCTTCTTGGCTGGAGGCCCAAGGACCGTCAGAGACTGAATGGGTATGCACGTGACCTCCAGTCTGTTCCCAGTAGCATGATTGTGATGAGTAGATGTCAGGCCTCTGAGAGGTCATGGGCCACCTCTAAGAAATTCATCTTTGATGCCTGGGCATCCAGAAAGTTTAGAGATGGTCGATCATTTCCAAAGAAACGAAGGCTAGTGCTATGCAACAAAAATGGGTGAAATGGCACTGCCACCTCAGCATGGATACAGAGGAACAGAGTCAGGAGAGCACCCAGTTCTTAAAATTCTAATGCTAGAACTGCTGCTGGCAAGGTCTTTGCAATCAAGCAATCAACAGTTCTGTGCTTTTATTTCCACACCAACTGTATGACCGTACCACCTATTTTTTTCCAAAGTTGCAATGTCAGGTTAACCCCATAAACGAGTGTTATTTTAACACTATTTATGCTCATAAAGACCACAAGATGTGTACTGGGCTGTTTAGTTACTCAACTACAAAACTGGATCTCCCTGTTTGGTCTCCTGAACTTTTTAGAAATCTTATTACATTAACCAGGATTTACTGATTCTCATTTACTTTCATAATAAACTCTGAGAGATCTTTTTATCATCAGTGAACAGATGAGTGTAGCAAGGTTTACAGAGAATAAATGACACACCAAGCCAGTGAGTAGGCAAGCTACTCTCCAAACTTCATCGGGTTGCAGAGCCTCCAAGACCACAAGCACCCTGTTTTCATGGAGGGGGATGCCACTTACCACACTCCCATGAAAAAGGACCAGAAATCAAAGGCACTCCACCAGCAATGAAAAGAGATCACTGGTCTCCACAATCTCCAGTAAAGGAAGGGCACGTGGGTCAGACAGTCTTCATTATGATTGTCACCCATTAGTGGCATCTGTACACAGATTTGGCACGAGTCATCTGCAGGAATTCTTCCCCACAGTGCCCAACCCTATGTTATGGGCTTGGAGATAGCTGATCATCTCTTTAGGCAAAAGCTGACTTAATGTGATCTCTTAAAGGTTACCTGGGAGAATTCACACTACTACGCACAGCTTCCATCTCTCCCCCCAGAGCAAAAGCCCCTCAGATCGTGTCTCAGCTGGTTTTCTTTATACCTATCAAATTCTTTTACTTGGGGTCTTTTGGATATAAGAAACAGATATTCTCTTAACCTACTAAAATAAGAGAGATTTGGTATTGTGCTGTACCTGGAGTAGGTAAGGGAGATAGATGGCCACAGATGACAAGATATTTCTCCAAAGGTTTTGGAGCCTGCAGGTGGAGGAAGATTCTAGAACCCAAACGGTTCTCTGAGGCCCCAGTCTTCATTCAAGTTATTCACTATTAACATAACCCAGCTAGTCTCTACAGATCAGCTCAGCTATCTTCCTGTAACTGAAGTAGGCATGTTCTTTCTATATGTTACTAGTTCAAACTCCTAAAAGGCAAAATCGAACTGGCCCAATTCATGTGTCCCCAGCAGGCCCACTCTAGGACTCTGGCCAGCCTGGGGTTCGAGTGATTCCTGGGCCCATCTGTGAGCAGAGAACAGCTTAATTCAGCACAGATTGAGGGGGAACACTGCAAGGGAGCAGTTTTAGGGAAAGGGGAAGTTGCCCTTGGCAGGTAAAATACCTGGGGCCAATTTGTGACAATCCAGTACCTACCAATTAAGCTCTTTTCTGGTTCATCCTGTTTTTCCAAAAGAAGTCTTCTCCTTGAGATTTTCATTGGGTAGAGCTAGCAGGCTGTGAGAATATTGTAAGGGAGAAGAAAGTGCTAGAAGAGGAAGGCTTAGGACACCCCACCATTTATTGAATTCCAGCTCTGGACCAGGCCCTGTGTTAGGTTTTGTGAGAGCAAATAATAATGAGACTCCTATAAAGTGGGGTAGGAGAGTACCTTACATACGAAAACTCACTTAACCATCTCAAATCCCTATAAGGAACGTACTATTAGTATGGTCACTTTACAGACAAGGGACCTGAGGCATAGAGAGGTTTAGCAGCTTGCCTTAGGTCACTCAGCTTATAAGTGGCAGGGATTTGAACCTCCTCTGGCTCCCAAGCCTCCTTTAACCACTCTACTGTGTGCATTGCCATTCTTTTAAACTGTCATTTCATTCCCATAGACTCTTGGACATAGGTATAATTGTTTATATTTAACATTTGAAGATGCTGAGGCCCAGAGAGGTAAAGTAATTTGCCCAAAGCCAGATAGCAGACATTGTTCCTCCCTTTTCATTCAATCTGTCACACAAGTCACTGAGGAGATGAGACCCGGCACTCAGCTTAGCCCATATGCCCATCTTTCTGAAGCCTACACCACGTACCAACCTTTATCTGAGTTCTCCTGCCCCTGTGGTTGTGGATTCTTGTCAGCAATTGCTCAGAGTCCTATCTATTGCAGATACTAGTTTTAAAAGGATTTGCTAGAGAATCTATGGCTCTGTGTCTATCAAAAAGGAAAGTTTTATCGCATTTTTTTAAATGGAGGCATAACATTCATAAAAATGTACAAAATCTGAAGTGTATCATAGCATGATAAAATTTTCCATATGTATGTACTTATGAAACTATAATTCAATTGAAGAGATGAAGAAGGGGTGGGCAAACTACAGGCCGTCTAAATCGGCTCACTGCCTGTTTTGGTAAACAAACTTTCAGTGGCACCCAAACAGGCCTGTTTGTTTATATATTGTCTATGTCTGTGTTTGCACCACAATGGTGGAGTTGACAGTGACTGTGTGCCTGCAAAGAAGAAAATATTTACTCTCTGGTCCTTTACAGGAAAAAAAAAATGTGCCGACCCCTCTTATAGAGCATTCTGGAACATACCAGAAGGCTCACTCATGCCCTAAAAATAATTTTACGCATCAAATCTTGGAACTGGTGACAAAAACGATTATAGAAAAAGGAACATGTGAGGAAGATTGCATTTTCCATGCAGCTAGGAGCCTCTGTTGGTTTTCTCATCCTCATTGGAACAGTTTTAAGCTCATCAACAAGTGGCCTGCCAATGCATTGCAGAGCTTCTATTTTTAAAACCATCTCACCAGAGTGACTAAGAATTACACTTAAATGAGCAGGAAAGAGGAGGGGAACAGATTGCCTAGGCAGCCACACTCTTGCATTTCGTCTCTGCTTCTACAAACCTCACTGGGGCCTGGTTCATACTTTCCTTTGTGCAGATATTCCAACTTCTGGGACATGGAAAATGAGAATGAGGCTGAGTTTTCTCGAGTTTGCTTTGGCCCTGTTTCTCATACTTTCTCCATTCATTTGACCACAGCATCAGTCGGATCATTTTGTGAGCTTCTGCACTTCCTTTGCCTTTGCTCTGCTCCTCAAAGTTATATGGAACTTGTCTAAGGAGTCTGCCCTCTTGACAGTACCAAGGAAAAGCCAAATAATTCAACCCGACAGCTCAGTTGCACCTGTCCTTTTGCCCAGGCCAAAACACACCCACCCCCAATAAATCACCACTGCGTGACAACAGTGTGACCAATTCATGAGGAGTTTGTCCAGAACACTCCAAGAATGTTGAATGCATTGGACGGCAAGGCAGATCCCCTGAACAGATGGTGGAGAACAGGTGCCCACCTCCGCCAGACATCTTGGAACATATGCTTCAAATTCTGAAGAATTTTATCCTGTGCTCTACCCCATTTATTCAAAAACAGACAAGCAAAAGGCCACCACAGTAACAAAGAGGCCATCCTGGACACACATACCACAGAGCACAGGCAAAACCAATACTACACCCAAGTCACAATGAAATTCTGTTCCAGAACTTTGCGTTAAAATTTTCAGAACTCCAAACACATGCTTACATCGGAATAATGATTTAATGGCTGGTAGGCTCTCAGCCAAACTCTGCAAAGTCTATTTATTCTAGTCTTAAGCTAAAGCCTGAATCCAAATCATTCCTGTGTGACCCTGGGCATATTGCTTAAACTCTCTGTGCCTAAATCTCCCCATCTGGGTGATTATAGTACTTTCCTCATAGGATGGTTGCAAGAGATAAATGAGCATAGAATGCTTAGCACAGAGCCTGGTATATAACAATCCCTTAATAAACATTAGAAGTTGTTACTACAAGCCAAGATCTTGACCTTGCCTCTCTCACTTCAAGAAAGAGTCCATTCTTAACATTTCCATTCTTTTTATTTAATTTTATATTATTTTGTACAGAAAACTAGTTCTCTTTTCCCATCCTCCTGCATCTGGTAACTAGGAAACAGAGTCCATAAAAGCACCACTTCAAAGAGCAGAGCCATTTACCCTTAATTTTAACTTTGGGCTATACTAAGGCTTGGCTCAAGATTTGAATCAGATGCTTTTTTTTTTTTTTTTTACCTTGGACTAAAACAAATTCTTACACCAGGTTCCCACCCCTTTCTAATTTCTGTAAAGAAAAGGAAAAAGTAAAGAGATTTATTTTTCCCTTTGTCCAGAGCAAAGAATGGAGGGTAGTTCTTCTAATTATAGTCTTTCAACACTCATTAATTGGGCTCTTGTAATCTGTAGGTGTTGGACACTGAATGGGAATCAAAAAACTATAAATCTGGTCTTATCTTTAAACAGATCATAAACTAGTCAGAACAGGTGGGGAGAGGGACAGAGGGAGAAAAGGAGTCATACCCTATGGGTAATTGGTCTTTGGTAGCAAAGTTAAAAATATGGATTTAGAAAGAGTTATAGAAGTTTGGGGCAAGCTTAGCATATGTTAACAATCCATTCAGGGCCCAGAATTCATCTTCAATGTGGTTTCCAAAACCCACCTAATATGTTATGGGATTTTCCTTTACAGATTGCTTCAGTCTGCCTGTACCTTATAAGATCTACAGTACACGCATCCATCCTGAATAGATCGTGCTGCCCCCACAGTTTCTACCAAGATCCCCATCTACTTGTCAGCTGCCATCCAGCATCTGGCAAGAGCTTTTAGGAAGGCCTAGTGTTTTTCTGAAGAGCTAGCATTTCATGGAAAACATTTTGAAGTAGGAGATTGAACAGATGATGATTCTCACTTCGGAGACTACCACTCACTGTCCTGGGACCTTCATGTTGGGTTAGCAGATGATGTCACTGTTAGAAAGAGAATACCAGGCAGTCCAACAGGAGAGAATGCTGACAGGAGACATTTTTCACATATTGTCTCTTCGAATTAAAGAAAGTTTTCTAAGTGAATGGTGGTGAATACACACCCTGCTATGATTGACAGCTTTCATCATTAAGCCTGTAAGCTGGAAGGCATATAAGCCTAAATTCACCTCCTCTCAACCTTGAGGGGATGAGTCACCAAAGCAATCTTCACGTTTCTCCATGCAGAAAGGCAGGAGACTTTCCAAAAAAGGTTGTGGTTTTTCCGTTTCCTTGGTTCCCTGACACAACCCAGCCATGATCTCATGTGGTGACAGGCAGGATCTTGTTGCCTTATTTGGGAACCCTGCAGCCCTATTTGTAAGGGTGATAGGGCAGAACAAAAAGTCCAGGTCGAAATGACAATAACTCACAAAAATAAAGAGAGTAAGATAAAGGAAATGGGTATTTTATTTAAAATAGCTATGGAAAACTGCCTGAACCAAGGAATGAATATTTCCATAACCACTTCTTTGTAAAGGTTTCCTAGGAAAATACTTAGAATCTGCCATTTTCTGTCACGATTTCTCCCATTTTCCTTCCAGACATGATGCTGACTGTCTGCATTTTCTAGCAGCTGCAGGGACAGCCATTCTGTGTGTGTGTGAGGGGGGAGTGTTGGGGGGGGAGATAGGTGACTATGTGACTGAAGTTCACTCACAGTTCCCTAAAAAAATGCTCCCTAGTTGTTCCTCATTCTGACCTCAACATGTGCTGTGTGACATTCATGGTGGCATGTTGACAGCAGGAACAGTGTCAGCCTCAAACAAAGAGACTGCACAATGAGGAGTGGAGGCTAAGGATGTGAATATTCTGGATTTCGAAGCTCCCTGTCTGCTTTTCCCTTAGGGTAAGATAACTGGGGACTGAACCCAACACGACCTCAAACACCCAGCTAGGCCTCCATAGAGAAGCAGGACTTCTGGCTCATTCCAGAGCCCTGGAAGCTATACAGAAAGCGTACATTCCTCCCTTTGGGTATTCCTCCAGCAAGGCTGCTGCCAGCGACTGCTCCTTTTTATTGTGTTTTTCCAAATATGAGCTCATCCAGCTGAGAGAAAAAAAGGAAAGTGGAGAAAGGGAAGGAGACAATGAAACAGTAATGGGTGTGTCAGCTCAAACTGAAATGTGTGTCCATTGTCAACCCCAAGTAACCGAGAAAAACAAACCAAGTCCAGAATTCCTTCTCCTGGTGGCTAGTGTGTCAATGGCATAGTGGAGAGACGAGCGCCCCCTGCTGTCGTCTGTGATTTTTTGTTTTTAATTACAAAGGAAATTTTCAAGCTCCATATAAAACAGATTTAAGAAGCATTCGGCATACTAAATAGGGAAGTCAACTTAAGATTTCAGCTGTTTTAACCAGGCTGTGTTCTCTGGGTGAGAGAGACGTAAGGGATGGCACGGGCAGGCAGCTGTTTAAACTCTATCTCACGTGGCTGCTGAGAGAAAATCACGGCTTCGGAGAGGGCCTATGGGCTTTATAGATCCAGAACCATTTGCCTGAAAATAAAAACATTTCTTGAAAGCAGGGCATTTTTTGGGTGGCGACACACTATGACAAGCATCTCGTTATTTTCCTGTCCGCCCCCAACCCCCAGTAAACCAATTTGAACTTATTATTAGATTCTTTGTTTTTTCTAGAAAAGAAAAATATATAGTTCTCATAAAGAAAATAAAACTCAATGGCTTTGCTCACAAACCTTGGATGAAGATAAGGATAAGGATTTAAAATAAATACAAGTACCCAATTTTGATGAAAGATCAGTTATATAACATGATGCACTTTCCCAGGAATGTCAACTGAGATATAAAATAATTGACTCAGACATTTACTTTAGTGTTAACTCAAATGCAATCTACAGCACTGTGCCACAAATGAGATGAAGACCAATATATATTTCTTATTATAAATCACAGTATCGCAACTACATGTGCACTTACCCTTCAACCCACCAAGGCTGCTTAGAAATTTACCCTGAAATACATCTATAACAAGATGAAAATATATATGCAAAAGGTCATTCATTGCAGCATCTGTGCAAGAATAGGAGACTGGTTGAATAAAGTATGGTGCATCCACACAAAAGATACTATGCAGATATTTAAACTTGCCAGTGAAGTGTAAATTGACATCCTATACCTCCAGATGTGCTACCCTGAGAAGAACACAGTGTTATCTATCCACTAGTATGGCCAAGAATACATAACACTCAGAATTTCATACCTATGAGTAGAAGACCCTCCCTTCCCTGTGGATCCCCAAGCTGTTCCCGGTGGGCTTAAGGAGAGGCATCTTGTTTGTATTCAGGTATGAAAGAGAACATATTTCTTCTGCAGTCCTCCCCCATTTCAGGAAAAGGCAACTCCAAACTTCCAGTTGTTTAGACCAAAAGCTTTTGCTCAAGATTCAGTATCTTCTTGATAAACTGTAATAAAAAGATGGAGAAAGTTACTTTTTCTGGATCAATATTTGACTCAGAAGCCCTCTGCTCAGACACCTTGGATTGAGGGAAAGAAGTAGAAGATCTGAGCATAGGCAGGTAACATCTACACCAACCAAAATGTGGGGACTTTCAACATCATATAGCCAGTACCCCTTACAAATATTGTATCTTAATAAATTGAATATTAGTTTAAGGCCCACACTAGAAACTCCTCATTTATTTCTCAGTGATATCTGTAAAGTCAGAAGCTAATTAGGTGGGGCAGAGAACTTCAAAGAGGAGGTAGCACAATGATAGATCCCACAGTCCCCATCACCTTCCATTGGCCAACATTCAGTCACATGGCCAAACTTAGCTGCAAGGGAGTTTGAGAAATGTAGCCTAGCTGTTAGCCCGTGGGGAGAAGGAAAATTGTTTGGTGAACACGTAGCCAGTCTCTGCCACCTCAGTGATAGATTACAAATAATGTCTTCCCTTTTACATATTAATTCACTAATATAAGTCTATTATTGTTAAATATTAAAACATATTTATACCTTTTGAATTGTAATGACTTGATTTCTTTTTAATTTATTAAATGGGTGACCTACATGAAATTTCTAATAGCACAGAAAACCCATTAATGACACTATGGATGCCAAACCTCAAGTAACACTGCAGTCCTCATACCAACACGTTTCTCAGAAATGTTCCCTGATGAAGTCAATTGAGAGTTCCCAGAAAGAAGGCAGGGGCCTTTGTGTGGAATAAAATTAAGTGTCACTGAAGGAATTCTCAAGTGCTAACTGATAACTGCACACTAGCTGTCCACATTTTATAACACTTCCATAAAGCCCCAGATTTCAGCTTTTGTTATTATTTTTTTTTTTTTACTTTTTCTCTCTATAATGAAATTTGTAAGCTTAATTTTTTGGTGGCTCAAAACTGGGCAAAGTGAAAAGAAGGGATGCTAACATTGCCAAACAAATGCTAGAAAAAAAAAGAAGAAAGGAAAAATCAGAGGACTTCAGAAATGGCAGGGCCTGGGCTGGGGGTGGGGTGATAGAACACAGCATAAGGGTTGTGTGATTTTCCTATTGGCCATTTTCTCTCTTTGATCTTCCACTATGGTCTTTTTCAAATTGTGTTCATTTGTTTACTAGATTCTTGACCCTGCTGGGAAGTCTTAGAAAAGAGACACTGAGCTTATTGGTCTGGGGGGTGAGGTCTTAGGCTTTGGAATTGTTCAAAATCTCCCCAGTGATTCTCATGTATAACAGAGCTAAGGGCCACTTATGTCCTCTCTGTCTTGCTTTTGGTTGACAAATTTGGGGTGCTTGGCCATACCTCTGAAGAAAACAGCTTCTTTCCAAAATTCTTCTCCCACTGTCTGCTTCCTTTCAGTCTTTTATGTTTCCATTAAGCCCATGCATACAAGCTATAAAAATGAGCATTGCTCTGCAACAGTGGTAATCAACCAGGGGCATTTTGCTCCCCAGTGGAGGGGGTGGGGTGCCACTGGCATCTAGTGAGTGAGACTAAGGATGCTGCTAAACATCTTCTTATTCACAGCACAGCACCTACAATCAAGAATTATTGAGACCAAAATATCAATAGTGATGAGACTGAGAAACCTTGATTAAAAGCAACCATATCCACAAAGTCCAAAGGGAAAAACCATTTTAGGAGACCTTTAATAATAAGGATCAATGGTTCTCAACTGGGGGTGATTTTGCTCTCCAAGAATATTTGGCGCTGTCTGGAGACATTTTTCTTTGTCACAAGTGGGGAGGTGCTACTGCCAGGGATGCTGTTCAACATCCCACAGTGCACAGGACAGCCCCTACCACAAAGAATTACCTCACCCCAAATGTCAATAGTGCCAAGGTTGAGAATCCCACCCTAGGATCACATCTGTTGTGGCTGTTGGGCCTTCTGGTTGTTCCACCGCTTTTGGTTTTGTGCTTTTGCTCCCACACTTTGCATCTGCCCTCCTATTGTCAACGCCATTTTGGATGTCTAGATCCAATACAACTTTAGCATAGCAAAAGGGTGGCTAAGAAGGAGAGAGACTTGGCACAAAACCCAGCCCCCAGAATGGATCAACACTGGGGAGCAAGCCAGTTAACATCAAAGGTTCAGCCAAGGTTGGGGGAGGCAAACCACAGTCACAATTCAAGCTGACAGCACAAATGGCCCTGCAAGACACTTTGTCCTGCCAGGCATGGGGACAGAGTGGCTGGGAATCTGGGGAGAGACTTTTACTGTAAAATCAGGTTGTTTCCATAAAGTCAGACAGTAGGTAAGATGGTCTCAGCAAGCTGGGGTGGCGCTAGATCCTGAGGTTGGGTACCTTGCCAAAGTGAGTCAAGATCCCAGGGAGAGGAGGGAACCTGGATACTTTAAAAGTCAGCTGAAGGAGGATTTGAGATAGTAGCAACCACGAAGCAAGACAGATGGGAGCCTTGGGCTCATTTTAGAAATGGAATGATGGATCTTCATTAGAAGCATGGAAATGCCAAGGGAGAGGGCAGGTAGTGACATGGAAAGCACTACTGAGCCCAGCGATAAGCAATGGGACACTGCATCTTGTGTCTGAAAAATAAGAACACTAACTCTATAATGAAGGGCAACTCCCCCTTTCCTGTAACTGCACACATGCACACACATGCACAGCACTGCCACCACCTCTAACAGCACTATGGGATCACCAAGACGAATCTTGCTTTTACATAGGATTGGTCTGGAGAACCAGGGGTCATGTTGAAGCAAAAGTTGCTCGGTGAGCAGAGCAGAATCAGAACAATTGCCACCAAAAATGTAATCTGTTTTGTGTTTTTATTTTTTATATAACATTGCCTTTACTTTAAAGTTTTATTTTTCTAAAAGTTTTTAAACATATATTCCATATAGAAAATCTGGAACTTAGAAAAGAATATAAAAAAAGATGAAAAATTGCCCACATTATTATCTCTATTAATACATTCTATTGACCCCTCTTAACATTCTTTTACTTTTTTATCTTTGTGAAGATTCAGTTTCTTTTTACAGAGAAGAAATATTTTTCTCTCTATAACTTTGTATCCTTAACATTATGACAAAATCATTTTCCTTCCTATCACAAACTCTACATGAATAATTTTTGCAACATTTCTTGGTTTTGTCTGACTATAATAACAACCCACACTAATTGTAGAAAATTTGGAAAATACAAAAATGTATAAAAACATTTAAATAATCTGTAATTCCCCATTCCAATTATAATCATTCTCAAGATGTCAGTGGGGTTTTCCTGATCCTTTTTTGCTTTAATGGCACCTTTTCTTCCAGAAGTCATTAACTGATATTCACCTTATAACTTGCTTGACTCACAGTAATAACCCAGGCAAATACCATCCTTCCAGAATTTTTCTATGGCCAGGTCCTTGTCTCATTTGAATAGCCAAGAAAAGGTGACTATTTTTCTTCATATGGACTCTGGACTCATATGTCTCTGTGGATCCTTCTGATTGAAAAACCACCTACCCAAGAAGTAGTGATCTGGGAAGCCTGCCTTTTACTGTCCATCTCTACTTTTTCAGATGCTTTTTTTCCTTCTTAACAAAAGTGTTCTACAATATAGTAAGTTTGGTGGTGAAGATGAAACAATTGAAAATACATATCTGGAGCTGGAATCTCATTAAGAATGTTCATGATTGTTGTTTCATATAATCCAAACCTTACTTTATACATGCAAATGTATCTACAAACAAGAATTTATCAATCTCAGCATGCTGTGATGTAACTTTTCCAACAGAGACCACATTTCAACTCCAAATCAATATATCCAACTAGAACTCAGGGAGATAGATGAAAGATTGTCAGGGTCAAGAACTGTGGAGGATCAGAAATTTGACTCTGCAAGTAAGCTCATGCATGAGTTAGCCTGCCACAGGTTCATGGATGCTGGCAGAAGACATAAGACTCTTGGTTCAGAGACAAAGGACTCTATTATTCTCAGGACCACAAGCAGCATGAGCTTTATATTCACATTAGATCCTTCTTGCTTCCCAAGTCCCATGGGGGCAACACAGAGTGGCCCAGGTAGATGGAGTGAGTTTGCATCACAGCTGAGAAACTCCAAGCTTAGGGAACCCAAATGTGTTATAATGGGAATTAAAAACCTTGGCTGACTTTTGCCTCAGAGGGAGCTATTATCTTTATTATATGGAACAGTAAATAAACCCACCTTTTGCTCCGAAGGAAAATGCTGTCTCTACCTATCAAAGGATACTGTACAAACATCCTTGAAAAAGAAATCCCAAACAAAGGTTGTCAGCACCTCTGCCTACAAGACCTGTAGAAACTTGGGAGGCCTATGGAGAGCTATCTCCAACCACCATTAACAAAGGCTCTATGTTGCTATGCTCTGTGTGTTGATTTTTACTTTCTATATTTTCTCAAATAGTAAATGTTAAATTTGCCTCTTCACAAAGCAGTACAGGGTGAACATGTCTTTACAATTAGTAACCAATAATTTTACTTTATTTTTGTCAAGTGTGCTCTCTTCTTACAAAGATATGCACTTTCTTCTTTTTATTTGTGAAATGTGACAGTGAATATCCTAAGGTTTATTATTTTGACAGTCCTGCCCGGGCAGAAAATTTTAGACCAGTACAAACTCCCCAACTGTCAGTTCCAAGCCTTCAGCTCTTTTCCCTGAAGTTGATTCTCTTAGCATCCAAGAAAAGCAGAGTCCATGTAATTTAAATTAGGGAAGATCATCAACCTTGCTAAAGCGAAGATGGGTAGGGGTGTGGGGAAGGAAGAAGTTCTGGTTAGGTGGAAACACTGAAAGCAGGTATTTTAAAAGCCATCTGACTAGTCAAGTACTAGCATCTGATGCCAACTGAATATAATGTCACATGACTACCTTTTCAATACAGCAAATCATTTAATCTTCTGAAATTCTTGAGGCTACCAGATGTTATGAGCACAAACTAACTAGATACTTAAAACTGACAGTAAAAGATGGTTATTATCAGAAAAGGCAGACATATCTATTTGCTCAATGCCTGAGTATAAGCAAAGAAAAACAAAAGCATACACACTTGACATTGTCGAGAAAAAAGAGCAGCATATCTTTATTCAAAATAAACATTGCCAGCAGGTGCGAAACACACATATGCTTCCTATCCATACTTGCTGATGAGACTGCCAAGTAAACACACATGTGTAAGTATGTAACTGAGGATGGCAAACAGAAGTGTACATCTGTCAAGAGAACAGACCTCACTCCTGTCTTCTCTTTTGGCTGGCTAACTTATAGGAGGTATTTCCAGCCACTGACAAGTCAAGGTTCATGTCTATACAGGGATCTGAAAGCAGCTAGTTTTCCATATATTTTTTAGGGGATAGGATGGGCGATTTTAATGATCAAAAACAATGCATTCAATTATACCACATTTATCGTCATCCCAACATGGACACTGTAATTGACAGGTCCAGAGAGTGATTCTTTTCACAGGAATTTAGGCCCCAAAGAATTAGTTTATTTTTGTTTTTTTTTTTTTCATGGTTAATGTTTCTATCGAATATACTACTATATGTCTTTGAAAGATGACTGAAATTCTTTTTCAGATGAGGCACAGTCCAAAAAAAATGAATAAGATAGAATATCTGCCTTTGGGGGGCTGTTAAACTAGTTCAGTAGACAATACTATCCAAAAATAACCAAGCCTCATGAAAGAGGTGTAACATACCAGGGCCAAAGGGAATGGGGCTTGCATTTGAAAAGAAATCAGAAAACAGTTCTTGGAGGAGATGGTGCTTGAGGTGGACGCACCATTTTACATTTTCCAAATGGAAACTGTCTACTTCATGAGGTGTTAAGTAAAGTGTTATATAATCACTTCTGCCCGCCTCCTATTGGCCAGAACCTGGTCACATGGCCTCAACCTAACAACAGGAAAGGCTGGGAAATAGTCTTCCTGTATCCCTTGGAAAGGAAAAAAAGGGGGGAGAATTTGATGACTGTGTAACATTGGCTTTGTCAGTTTCATTTAAGTAAAAACGGGGAAAAGGAGAAAATATTTTTTAAAAGTTGCTTATATTTGCATTAAAAAGTTTAGTATAGCAGAGTTATAAATGTGATCACATCAATGGGGCAGGGAAGATGAGATTGACAGGGCCAGTGGTAGAAGGTGTGTGTGTGTGTGTGTGTGTGTGTGTGTGTGTGTGTGTGTGTGTGTGTAAATTACTAGGCTAGGTAAGCATGTTAGATATTCAGCAAAATAGCATTTTTTAAAAATCAGCAAATAAGTAGAACATTCTCTACTCTTCTCAAACCTGCCACCCCCATGACAGTTCTCTACAGATGGCTCTCCTCCTACTTCTCAGAAAAAAACTGAAGCCATCCGTGACAACTCCCTGCTGGCCAAGTTCTGCTCATCCCTCAGGTCTAACTGTAGACTTCATGTCCCCTGAGAAGCTGTGACTCACCCAGGTCTGGGTGATATGCCCCACCCAGGAGTTCTTGGAGCATTCTCAAACTCTGCTATGATCACACTTTGTACATTGTCATAATTGTTAGTTTTCTTGTCTGTTTCCTCTGCTATACTTTAAGCTCCTGGAGGAAGCAATCCTGCATACTTCATACATCCCTTTAGGCCACCAGTGCTGGCCACGATGTCAGCAACCAATAAAAATGTGTTCTAATGAATGAAATAATGAATTAACCCAGCAAAGAGTTAGACATGTTCATTTTTGCAACACTGGGTGTATTTCACTGCTGAAAAAAGAGTCTAGTTTGTGGCCAAATAAGATACTGTTACTATTGATATCTTCCTTCTAATTAAAAACTGGTCATTTTTAAGGGCATCATATCCCTGACCTTGAATGGATCACTTTTATTATCATATCACAGATCACAAAATGACATGCACATTTTCTTCTTCAGGGGTTCATGTGTTCTCAGGAAATGATAATGAACTTCTGATATCCAGTAATTTTTTTAAAATATGTATAAACTTCAAGTTTTTGTTTACTCTTTTCTGCAATTCTTAAGAAACTTAAAAACAGAGAGGGGGCAGTTTATATAGAGAAATTAAAGCAGAGACAGCAAAGGAGGAAGGCACTTCAGGCTTAGTTTGTTCTTGCTTTGGCTCACCCTTCATGGATGGAGCCAGCTTGGCTTGGAGCTGAGGTCCTCACAGCCCTTAACAGACTCACCTCCTACTCTGGTGCATTCTCACTCATTCCCTCCTGCCAGACCACTGTTTGATATCAGCATAAGCTCCTCCTCACAAGAAGAAAGCATCACATCTGGCTCAATGTCTGCTGATGTATCAGGTCCCAACCTTTCATGAGCCATAATGGCCGGCAGAAGCAGGAGGCAGTAGAAAAAGCCCAGACTTTGGAGTAAAAACAGTAAGCTTTAAATTATTCTCCATCTCTTTCTGGCTCAGAAACCTCCAGCAAATTATTACATTCTCTGAGCTTTAGTATTTTTAGTTATAAAAGAAAGGTGATAATTTTTATTGGGGTTGTAAAAGTTAAAATAATCAATGCAGTGTCTCATATAGTTTCTGGTATATAACAGATGTTATAAATGGTAGGTATTATTCCTATTATTATTATTATTATTATTATTAATGATAAGAGGTCAGATTATATTATAATATAATCCCTACAAATGAGGAAGAACCTGTAGTTCCTGGGAATGAGCGTCCTACTGAACTGCAAACCAGAACCACAGTTTGCATTTGTCTTTGCATTTCATTCTTTAACTACTTTTCACCACAATCGAGTAAAGAAGGCAGGTATAACTGTCACCATTTTCCAGATGAGGAAAACGGGGCTCAAGGAAATCATGTCTCTTGCCCAAGGACACAGGCCAGTAATTCAGAGCTGGGACCCAATTCATTTGACTTCCCACCATACCAGAATAAACCAATCAAGCATTTTTTGATTTCCAGTTAAGGAGATCCCTAGCATTTTTTTAAGCAGATTTGTGCAGTAAACAAGCAACTTGGGGTTCGGGAAGAGAAGGAAGGTAGTTTATTAGGGTGGCACTTGGGGATTACAGAGCCAAAGCAGGAAAAGGCTGTCTCTGTGACTTAGCCCGGCATTTCTCATCCCAGTGCTGCTGGTATTTGGGGTTGGATCATGCTTCATTGAAAACCATTGCCTTCATTCCAACCTCTCTTTGGACAGCCCAGGCAATGGGAATTGATGCTACTCGGGTGAGGTCCAACAGCTCCCAGCAGAGTTAAGAGCATTGTCTTCTTCCATGATGTTTCTCCAAGACTCTATAATGCATCTTTCAATAACTGTGGCTGACAAATGGACAGCAAATGCTAAATGGCAGGTCACCTACACATAATAGGAGAAAGTACTTGCACCCAAACCATGGCACATTAGTGGATGGCTCTCAGTTTGAAGAGGAAGGAAATGGGAAGAGAGAAAGCAAAATGAAAACTGTTATTAGAAGATTGATTTTTATTTCTTTCACTTTATAAGTGACTTGATATGACCAAGACTTGTATTCTGCTTCACAATCAAAACAGAATCTGTTTAACATTATAAAAGGTATCTAAAAATAAGGGGGCAAATACATTACAATCTGTTTTAGAACAGATTACGATTATGGCTTAATTAAGGCCCCCCACCCCCGCCTTCCTTCCTAACTTTGCTCTTGCCTAAGAAGTAAGAGAATAATACAGCTCTGAAGTTTCCCTGAAGTCCTCCTGCAGGATTAAGGGTCCTTGACATTTTAATAGTCAAGTACTCTTATGAGTGTGCAAATACCCAGCAATGGAGCAATGTAAACATCCTTGAATTTTTTCAATGATTGGAATCCTGTAGGCCTGATTTTCTGATTCCAGCCAGGAAAGAGACAGAAAATCTTCTGTTAGGAGATCAGAACCACCTGACACATTTTGGTCTACAGTAGGTAGTGGTTCACAATGTGTGTGATCTGTAGACTGGCAACTGTAGACTGATCTGCAGCATTGGCATCACCTAGGAGCTTGTGAGAAATACAGATTCTCAGTCCTCTCTCCAAACCTGTAGCATCTTCAGAAACTCTGGGGTTAGAGGCCCAGCCATCTGCATTTTAACAAGCCCTCTGGGTGATGCTGACAACCACTGGTCTAGAACTATGGGCCCAAGACCTGTTTTTGTAAAAAAAAAAAAAAGCTTTATTAGAAAATGGCCACACTTATTTATTTGCATATTATCTATGGCTGTTTTGGTGCTCTGAAAGTGAGCAGAGTTGTTAAGACAAAGATGTCTGGCCCTCAAAGTTGAAAATACTCACTATCTAACCCTTTGCAGAAAACGTTTGCTGACCTCTTATCTAGACTACAGGGAAAAATAAATTACAAGGCTTTTTATCATTATGAAAAAAAATCCTGAAATGTATTATTTCTTAGTTTTCAAACTTCTCTCTCTCTGCCCCAGCACACACACACACACACACACACACACACACACACACACACACACACACACACTAGCTGAGAGTCAGTATAGCAAGCAATGTGCTGTATACTTATAGAGTTACCGGTGTTGACTCTTGAAGTCAGATGGCCTGGATCTTCATTTTGACTCAGTCACTGACTAGCTTTATGACCTTTGGTAAGATATTCAAGACCTCTTGCCTTCAGTTTCCTTATCTGTAGGATGGGTGTAACAATAGGGCCTACTGCATAGGATCGTTGGAAAATTCGCTGAGTTGGTAATGTACTAAACACTTAGTACTAAGCACTTCATCTAGTACCTGGCACATAGTACAACCCAGTCTGTGTTAGCTACGCCACCTCTGGCTGTAAATGCAGAATAGCTATGCAAGAAATGTTAGCTGCTATGGTTACTTAAGCCACATCGAGATACTCCAAGAACATTTTGAAAGGAAGGATGACTTCTCAGCCCTCTGCTTTCTCCTTCATCATTCAATGATTAGGGAAAATCTGAAGGTCCAAGGAGTCTTAAGAATTTAAGAGACACCAGAAATGCATTGTCCATCCAGCCCTTCCAATATGGAGCAACATCTAAAGGAAACACACGTAACCCCTTGCCTGTAGCCCCAATCAACTCTTCCCCCATCTCCAAACCTTTGCCAAGGAGGGGAAAATGAGAATGTTACAACTGTAATGGCTAACATCCCCCTTTGATTAAGCCCCTTTTCTCTCTGTCCCTCTTCAGTGGGGGTGAAACATGTAGTCATTTGTAAGCTCCAAGGACATTGTGTTGTCACCTGCTTGTTCTGCCTGCTGAAGTTGAAAGCTGGGCTCATTCTCATGGCCCCCTTTATCTAAGACTCACTTCAAGTGCATGTGACCTGTGCTCAGAAGGGCCCCATTCTTATCTCTTAATGCCCCTTAATGCCCTGTGGTCACACTCTTGAAATCTTAAGTTGTGAGCAAGGTGTCCCACATTTGCATTTTTCACTGAGCTCCAAAAATGATGTAGCCCATCCCGCCACCATCATTCTTTTTAGAAACCTGATTCTAACCTGAGCCTGCTACCCAAATCTTACTATATATTAAGAACTCTGGATAAACATGGCAAGCTATTTTTTTTTTTTTTAACAAAATGACAGCGACAACAACAAGGATGACTTAATCTTTAAGAAGGTGAAACATCTTTTCTGGCACTTTCCAAAACAAAGATGCCTAATACTAGCCAGCAGAGGTCGTACTTGCTGCATGGCAGAAGAGACTTTTAAGAGGCAAGCTTGCAATTTAACATTGAGATTTTAGGAAAGCAGGGTCTCAAAGGAGCTTGATCTACGAACTTTTATAACATCTTGCTTTTTTTCTGATGAAGATACCTCCACCAAGACAGGAAATTCACCACCCACCAAATTTCAGTGGGAGAACTGCAAATAATAATTGTAACAAGGTATTAACTCAGTTAAATAAAAAGTAATGCAATTAAATTCAACTTCTTCAGATAGGTTGACATATTATTATAACACTGTCTTGTCTTTTCAAACGTGTTTAGTACAGAGAATATATAATATTGTGATTTATAATAAGAAATGCATATTTGGTCTTTGTCCCATTTGTGGCAAGGAGCTCCTAAAACCCTAGAAATTTCCTAAAAATTTTGTTAACATAACAAAAGGTGTGTTTTGTTATGTTAATAAGTGAACCAGGAAAGCTGATAGGAAGGGGGGACTGGTTGCCAGGGTAACCAACCTTGTTTAGAAGGTTGGAACTTTCAGCCCCACTCCCTGTTCTCTGGAGAAGGGGAGAAGGGCTGGGTGAATCTAACACCAATGGCCAACGATTTGATCGATCACTACGTGATGAAGCCTCCATAAAAACCCAAGAAGGGAAGATTCAGAGAGCTTCCTTCCAGGTTGGTGAAAACGTAGAGTTTTAGAGAGAGTGGCACACCCAGAGAGGACACGGTAGCTCCGTTCCCCTTCCCCATACCTTGCCCTCTGCATCTCTTCCCTCTGGCTATTATATCTTTTTATAATAAACTGGTAATCTAATAAGTAAAATTTTCTCTGAGTTTTGTGAGCTGCTCTAGCAAATTAATTGAACCCAGGGAGGCAGTCATGGAAAACTCTGATTTATAGCCAACTTGTCATCAGAAGAAGTATGAGCAGATATTGTCAGAAATGAATTATAGGACACCCAGCTGTTATCCTAAGAAGTGCTTGTTGACCGTGTGGGGAATCCTCCCTACACACACACACACACACACACACACACACACACACACACGCACGGTGAAATTAGCCCTCGGAACACCAAGAACATAAAGACATTTTCCAATGTGTTCTCTGTGATCTTAAAGAGTTGCATTCATTGCCAAATGAAATGTAAAATGTTTAAGTCCAGCAGAGAATCGATGTCTTTCATTCTAGGGCTTGTGTCAAAGTGGCAGAATGAATCCAAGATTTCCCTTGCATGTGTTTCCTAATTTGCTAGAAGGTCCTAGCTGAACATATATTCCCAGACCAAAGTCCGGCATCCTGTGTAAATAGACAGTGATGGAATGAGATGACTCCATTGCTGGAAAAACTATAGGTTGCTAAGACCAAGCTCCATTCCTACATAATGGCATCATTCTGCCCAATATTAAAATGTCACTAGCACTCAGACCACAGTTCATCTTAGAAAGACATTCAGACAGACCTCATGGTTTCTCAAATGAATTATTTTATGTGGTGCAAGATTAGAAAGCATTCTAAACTATCACCGGGATTCCTCAGTCCCTGCCGTACTGCAAGATCCTCCAATTTGCTGTACATAAAGGAAGTACACCTGTGAGCAGTGATGCCAGACAGAAGG
The DNA here is from genome assembly GCA_030015415.1 of Cynopterus sphinx. Lineage (NCBI taxonomy): Eukaryota > Metazoa > Chordata > Mammalia > Chiroptera > Pteropodidae > Cynopterus > Cynopterus sphinx. Next base: position 5,127,432 of record CM057388.1, read on the forward strand.
GAAATATGCTGAGTTGTCATTAAAGAAAATGGTCTTGGTTAGTCCATCGTGATCCAGCAATCCTAAGGCAGCAGCCTGGGAAACTAGCTTGCCAAGTTTCTGGGCTTGGACCAGTTACTCAAGATGTGCATGCACCGGATGTGTAATTTATCATGTGTATAAGCAACTACGTTATATTTATGTCAAGCAGCATAAATGTCTTTTCAGAGTATCAGGGTTCCTACCCTGATCCCAGCCTAACAAGATACAAGGAGAGAATCTAAATGTCTGGAGTCCTGTGCCCTAGGGGTCTCTTGTTGCACAGGGTCTGCTGGGACCCCCAACTTCAGATGCACCTCTGTGAGAAAAGCCCTGAGAAGCTACATTTACTTGCCCACTGTGTCCCCTCAGTCCTCTGAATAAGCCTCATCCTGCTTGTTAGCTCGTTCTATAGAAAACAAAGCAAAAGTCATGGTGTCTGATCGATCACATGCTCTAATCTTGTTATCTGCACTAGCCCAGCCACCTGGCTGAGGTGAGCCTCAAACCTAATTCCATGCATGAGGTCTGAAGGCAGACCTGCTGAAGGCTTCCAGAAAAGTGGGTTCTTTGCTTAAGAAAGTATTTTAATCTGTCTACATGGCAACGAGCTGCCCCAGGAGCAAGGAGGTTGCTTTGGTGCTTTAGGTTCATTAGTCATCCTTTTGCCCATTGGAATCACCTCTGCTCTGATGGATACTGGATGGGTCCTTTACAAACAAGGGAGTCTGTAAACAACCACTTTCCCTTAACAGAGCTCTAGTGCAGCCTTAGATATAAGAAAACTCTGATACGACCCAAGTAAAGTGAAGGTCTGCTAACAATTCCTTTTCTATTTCCTTTATACATTTGTCTGTGTTTTCTAATTTTCATGTAGCAGATTTGTATCATTCTCTAATCAGAAAAGAAGATATTGTGTGAGAACTAGTTTCACATCCACCCATCAGTCCTTCCACTATTGTGGGCCTTAAGTTTCTCGTCGTAAAATGAGAGATTTAGAGGAGGTAATGGCTAAATGCATTCCAACCCTGACAAATCTGAGGATTCTAGTGAAATGAAGTCAACATTGAGGAGGAGAAAACTTAAAATAACAGTACTAACGTAGCCATATATCTACTATGTTAACACAGAATGACCTCAAAATTAATTAAACTTTTAAAGGGAGGGTCCCAAATATTGCATAGACTTGTGGATATGCAAAGAGAATATCTTGAATGAGAAGAAAGAAACTGGTTACAGTAATTCCTCTGAATTGGGAGATAGAGGCCGGCCTGGGGGGTTATTTTATACTTTTGACTGTTAGAATTTTTGCCAGCTGTACTAGATTGCCTTCTCAAATCCAAAAAAAAAAAAAGCAAACAAAAACAAAAACAAAAAACAAAACGCAAGGGGAATATGCCATATGCGCCTTCTGCCATTTAGCTTTATAAACATGTAAAGCACTTAATATGCTAGATATTTCCTCCAAACAGCCTCTCCCTCACAGAGACTCAGCTTCCAAATTAGGTCTTATTATCTCCATTTTTACAGGTGATTCCAAGAAGTTAAATAAACTTCCTGGAGTCATTTAGAGTCAAGATCTGGGCCTGGATCTGTTTGATCCCCAGAAACGCATTTGTATTTCCAACATGTCTGCGCACAGGGAGATGTGGGCCATGGGTTCTAGATAAATCTTAGCCAGAGCCACGAAAAAAGCACATATTAGTGAGCTGCAATTGCAGAGCACGGAGCTGACAGCTTTGTAGGCATTTAGTGGACGTTTGTTTTTTATTACTCAGGTGTAGCAGAGGCAGTCACTACACATCCTCCCATCCCTCCTCTCTCCATGCTGAAGGCTGTTTCCCACCATTACCTGTGTTGCTCAGCTTGAAGCCTGTTTCTTTGGTTGCATGGGGACGTTTGACCACTGCCCGAGCAAGCCAAAGTGTTGAGAAGGTAAGTTCCAGAAGCAGCATTCAGCCAAATGACATATGGAGTGGACAGGAATTGTAGTTCTCTTGCCTCCTTGGCTAGGCTCTTTTTTATTTTTCCACACCTATGGCACCTGGTCTTCTTAGGCGGTCTCCCATCCAAGTACTTACCAGGCCCGACCCTGCTTAGCTTCCAAGATCAGATGGGATCGGGCTTGTTCAGGGTGGCATGGCCGTAAATGGTTAGGCTAATTCTTAGTAAGTCCCACACTGGCTCCCAAAGGTCCCCAGCAGGACTGAGCTCCCATTGCTTTCAGCGGTTGCTGACAACACACCCATCCTTCATTATCTTCCTTCCCTTCCCTTCTCAACAGTTCAAGGCCCGCTCTTCTACTGTCCATTTTCCAGAGATCACCTCCCAGACCAACTACTTATGTGTGTTCACATCCTTGCCTTGGGCACTGCTCCTGGAAACCCCAAACTAGGACAACTGGAAAAGCTTAGAGAGATTACTCTGAGAGGAGAATCTGACCCATCAATTTTCATTAGGTTGAAAACAATACATTGCTCATTCTATTTCATGGACACATTTGATTTCTTAGCCACAGACCAGTGGCTAAGCCCAAAGAGCCTGCATTTTCCAAGGCGATGCACGAGGACAGAGAAACAGCTCTTGAACATTTTTCCAGATCACATATGACCTGGTCACTGGGAAACTGTGTGGAGGATCTCTCTCCCTCTCTGTGATGAAGCATTGGGTACATTGCTGCCATCTGTGCCAGGGGCCGGTGAAAGAAAAGTGGACTGTGCTCAAATCCCCTTTCGCTGTACTCCCTCGGCACAAAGATGGAGTTAACTGCGTGCAGATCACCTCTCCCATTCCCTCTTGTCCTCTAAAGCCAGAGCGCCTCACTTTGTCCCAGCCCCTACATCTTCTGTGGGTAGCTCCCAGACCAGTCACCGTGTGCTGCCTACCTCAGGCTTCATCAGAAACTTTTCCACCTCTTAGTAATTTGGAAAAAGATGCTTTCTGCTGTTCTTCACAAAATATAACCAACGTTGTATGGGGATTACATACTTAAATAATGGAGCAATTTAGAAAAAGACAAACGCCCAGTCATCTTGTTGTTAACACCGTTCCCACCATCAGGTGTCATCACCTCTATATGTGTACCTGTGCAAGGAAAGAGAAGCCACAAGAGACTTGAAGATATGCAAGGTAAGAGGGAGAGTGAGGGCTGCTGTCGATTAAGGCAAATCAATTTCATGTGGATGGTAGAGATTTGGGGGATAAATATTGCTTGTTTTTCATTGTCTGTTGCTTTGAATTTGGGTCAAAGTGAAGTGGGAAACTGAGATGGAAAATGGATTTAACAACTCCTTATTCCCAGTAAGTGTACTCTCCTGTATTAACACCTGCACACTCTTCTAACCTCAACCTGGAATTGTCTATGGGGCAGTCCCAGCTGCTGTCTCTCACCTCTATTCGGTTGCTAACCTTTAAGGAGAGCACCCTCTACTGACCTCACATTTCTCTTCAAAGTAGACCTAGGCCTCAGAGGCTCAAAGACTTCCATTTGATATAGTCTCATTTATTGATTTTTGCTTTTGTTGCTTTTGTTTTAGTTTTAGTTTTTGGAAACAAATAAAAAAAATCACCAAGACTGATATCATGGAGCTTACTGCATATGTTTTCTTCTAAGAATTTAATGATTTCAGGTCTTATGTTTAAGTCTTTAATCCATTTTTGTTCTGATGTGCAGTAGAAGTCCAGTTTCATTCTTTTTCATGTGCCTATCCAGTTTTACCAACAATATTTATTGAAGAAACTATTGTTTTCCCATTGTATATTCTTGGCTTCTTTGTCATAAATTAATTGACCACATATATGTGGATTTATTTCTGAGTTCTCTGTTCTGTTCCATTGATCTTTGTATCTGTTTATATGCCATTACTATGCTCTTTTGATTACTATAGTTTTGTAGTATAATTTTAAATCAGAAGGTGTGATGTTTACATATTTGTTCTTCTTTATCAAGGTTGCTTTGGCTATTTGGGGTCTCTTGTGGGTACAAACAAACTTTGGGATTGTTTGTTCTATTTCTGTGAAAAATGCCATTGGAATTTTTGGTAGGAATTGCACTAAATCTATAGATTGCTTTGGGTAGTACAGACATTTTAACAATATTAATTCTTCCAATCCATGAGCATGGAATATTTTTCCCATCCCTTCACTTTTAGTCAAAATCTTCATGATAGCCTACAAAGGCCTATGTTACCACCTCTCCAAGCTCCTTACGTGCAATGCCCCAGCTCAGTCTTCTCTAGCCACACCAACTTGCTTGCTATTCCACACACTCCCACCATAGAGCCTTTGTTCTGTTTCTTATTGATGCTCAGAATACTCCCATAGTAGCTAGCCTCCAAGATAGCCCTGTATCACCTCCTGGTAGTCACAACCTTGTGTAGTACCCTCCCATGCCACACTGAGCTGACCTGTGTAACCAAAGGATACTGCAGCAGTGATGGCCTGTGACTTCTGAGGCTAGGTCACAAAAGACATTGGGACTTCTCTCTTGTTCTCTCTTGCATCATTAGCCCTGGCGGAATGCCAGCCACATTGTCAGCAGGATACTCAAGCAGCCCTATGGAGAAGCCCACATGATGAGGAACTGAGTGAGGCCTCCTGCTAAAAGCCAGCAGTAACTTGCCAGCCACATGGGCAAGCCCCCTTGGAATTGGGTCCTCATTCTCCAGTCAAGTACTCACATGACTGCAGCCTGGCCAACATCTTGACTGCAACCTTGGGAGATATCCTGAGTCAATTAAGCTGCTTCTGGATTCTTGACCCACCAGAATGATGAGATAATGTTGTTTATTGTTTTAGGGTAATTTGTTTTCCAGCAGTAGTTTATACAATTCCTTGCCCAGATACCGATCTGTTCTATTCACTGATATAAGCCAAACACCTAGAAAAATATCTGGCACATAGTAAATGCTCGAGAAATGTTTGATAATCACTCTGGTCAAAAATCTTCAGTGGCTTTCCAGGGCCTATGGAATAAGATCAAAGCTTTATAATTTCCAAGATCCTCCCAAATAGGCCTTCTCTTTTTTCAAGTCTCTCTTGCTTCCTGTTCCATTGTATATATATTCTTCCTCTCAGCCAAACTCACCTGCAACTACCTCTGCCCTTACTTGTATTTGTCACCCAAAATACTCCTTTGGCCATCTTGGCATAGGAAAATCTGACCTACCCATCTGCTCTTGCCTCATCCATGAAGACTTTCCTAGCTCCTTTCAGCAAGAGATTTTGTCTTTCTGTGAACTCGCATAGCACCTCAATTCCCTAAGGTTTACACTTCATTTATATTGCCTTTAAAATTAAGTACAGTAGCCCCCTTATCTGCAGTTTTACTTTCCATGGTTTCAGTTACCCATGGTCAACTACAGTCCAAAGATATTAAATAGAAAATTCCAGAAATAAACAATTCATAAGTTTTCAATTGAGTGCTGTTCTGATAGCAAGATGAAATATTGCACTGTCCCATTTTGTCCCAGCCAAGGTGTGAATCATCCCTTTGTCTGGCATATACACACTGTACACACTCTTCACCCATTATTCACTTAGTAGCTATCTGGGTTATCAAATCAACTGTCACATTTTCATAGTGCTTGTGTTCAAGTCACCCTTATAGTAACCTAATGTTATGTCACAAGGCCTGTGTCATTCACCTCACTTCATCTTGTCACGTAGGCGTCATGTCATCTCACAACACAGAAGAAGGGAGAGTACAGAACAATGAGGCTTTTTTGAGTGACCATATTCACATAACTTTTATTATAGCATATTATTACAATTGTTCTATTTTATCATTAGTTGTTAATTTCTTACTGTGCCTAATTTATAAATTAAACTTTTTATAGGAGTGTATGCATAGAAAGAACATAGTATATATAGGGTTTGGAACTATTTGTGGTTTCAGACATCCATCGGGGGTGGTGGAATGTATCCCTGTAGATAAGAGGAACTGCTGTGTGTTTATATGGACTACAAGTGTGTTGACAGCAAAGCATCATTCACCAATCTAATTCAATTCATAAACATTTACTGAGCACCTACTAAGTGGCAGTCACCTTGTTAAGAACTGGAATACAAAAGAAAAAAAAAAGAACGGAGGTACAAAATGGCTAGAGAAAGGCCCCTCAGTTTTTTGTGCAGAAGAGAGGTGTGGCCATTACGAAAGCAGCAGAGCAAAGCTAGCCTGTCAATGACACAAAAACTAGCAAGTAAAGGGGCAGGTAGCCAGCAAGAGGCAGGTAGGGAACCCCGGAAAGCAGGTGACTTCAAGTAAATGATAATCAGCAATGAGCAATAATGATACAGGGAGGTCAGGGTAGAGGAGCCCTGAGAAGCAGACACTGGGTGGCAGTGAGATCACTGTTAGTGTGGAAGATTCCATCGAGATGGTCACATTTCCAGGGCACACAGGAAGTCTACGTTTTCAGACCTCCTCGCAGTTTTATTAGGGCCGTTTGACTGATTGCTGACCAACAGGATGTAGGAGGAAGTGACATGTGCTTAGTCATAAAACATCCTGCACAGTCTTGAACTGTCATGCTCAGTTTATTGGCTTGTGAAATGCAAAGGATCCAGCACAGAACTTAAAGAGAACTCCAAGGGAATGCAGGGCCATAGGCTGGAAGGAACTTAGACCTCTGACTTACCACATGGAGTACTCAGCCTGTATTGGACTATGATAGGGCAAGATATAAATGTTTATTATGTTAAGCCCCTGGGAATTAGAGGTTGTCCATTACTGCAGTTGTGTTAGTTACCCTGATATAGACATAATGAGAGGAATTTTAACTGAGAGGAGGAGGTAGCAACAGGGCTTAGAAATAAAGGGAGGGGCAGGGAAGTGGGGGAGAATCCAGACAATCTCCAGAGGGAAACTCAGCTATAAAATATCATTTTCCAACATTTCCAGCAGCTTAAGGGACACATGCTTCAGTTTGGGGAGGCAAAGTCAGGCTTTGGGCTTGGGGTTACCATCTCAATATATAGTCTCTTCATTCTTTGTCACAGATGCATAGCATTCTGTCATATAAACATACAAGAGCTTATTAGCTACTTATCAATATTTAGATTGTTTTGAATCATTTGCTCCTCTAAATATGTTATATATTCTATATAGATTCTGTTATTCTATAATAGGTAACTTAAATTTACCAACTTCACATGAATTTATCAACTTCATGGACTTCAGGTTTTTCTATATGTGCAACGAGAAAAAAATCGATGGATTTTAAGTGAGTGAAATAATTCTATTAATTTTTTTCCAATGAAGTCACCTAAGATAAAAAGTGAATAACCTGAAAACAAGCCAGTGAGAAAGATGGAGCATGACCACACACACAAAAAGACCCAAAATTACTTATATTAAGAAGTTTGGCTATGCGTCAAAACAGAGAAACAGCCTTCCTAACAGCAATTCTCAGTAGTTGAGTATGTTCTGAGATAAAGCAGTTTCCCAGAAACTGTGCTTCTAAAATTTTGAGCACATACCCCCTACTGCAGATTGCCTGGGTGGGCTGGTTGTGTTCTTTCCTCATATGGTTTCAATGTCACAGATGGTCTGTTACTTAGCAAACAGAAGGGCCAATCAACATCTAGAATGTTGCTTTATCAAAACCCAGATTGTGAGAGTCCAAAATCTCACAGTCCTTATTTTTCCAAGTTCTCAAAGCAGCGCCACCAGTGGAGAGCTGATAGGAGCCCTGTGCAAAGGGTTTACTTTAGTCACCAGAATAATGTTTAAGTTCCTACGTTCTTGCCAATGAGTATATTCGATTCATGAAGAACTTGCCTAAGATTTCATTGAGGCCTGAAGAGAATTGCCATTGAAAATGCTTTGCTGGATGTCTGAGTCAGGGAACTGCATTTGGGGTGTGGCTCTTCATCTCTTTTACCATTGTACTATTTTGTTTTAGAAAAATATATCTTGTAACCCACTGACATCTGTCGTCCACATGAAGGTCAAATCCAGATCAGTATAAATTAGAATAATTTTGCGTCTACCTCAGTAAATTAGATAATTAAAATATAGGAACCTGTAGGAAAAATGTCTCTGCCCTTAGAGATCTGCATCAGAGTAGTGTCTGATTAATGAGCCGAGTCTCAGCTCTGACCAGCATGCTGCTTCAATGGGAAATGTAGAGTTCAAATCCCTCGTGGCTCAAAATAATTTCATGTGTTAAGGAACCAAAGCTTTGATTTTTAACTGCTCAAGTGGAGACCACCCAAGCATGTGATAATTGCTGGGATCCAGCTTTTCAGAAGTGAGATTATAATTATTCAGAGAACATTTGCATCATTCATTCTTTTCGTAGTTTTATAAAGTTAACTTGATACGTGATTTGAAAATTGTTTCTTCGAGCTGTTAGGAGCAGCCACTGTCCTGGCCTGGTTCAGGGGATGCCATCCTTGGGACATGAAATCAGGGTCCTTTTTTTTCAATCAGGTAATGTGTGGGGAGATGGGCTGACTGAGTCCAGCTAAGATACTTCTCAATCTTACAGGCCCTGGAAACACAAAGTTTTGATTCCTTACTTTCTATATCTTGACCCTGACCCCAAGTGGAGTACTAGTTCAGGACCCATGGATGACTTAATTACTCAGAGGCTCTTCTAAGTCATGAAGAGAAATTGATGTCTATGTTTTCCCTTCAAACTTTTCACAGTAAGACAATGACTCATTTGATTTTTTTTTTACAATGATGATCTATATTAAACAACATTCCATAGAACTACTACTTACTGAGCTCCTGTTCTGGAAGCTCCAAACCCAGGAAATAAATGTGAAATATGCTTGCATTACGAGCAAACCAGATCACATAAATCTTTATGTCCCACCCCAGGGCCTGAGATGCGAAAGAATGCCTTATGAAGCCAGCAGGACCACTAATATGTCTGGTCATAACTGTAGATGAAACAATACCATTACCTTCTGGCCCAAATAATATAGTTACTATCCTTCCACTCCCTCCACACCCAGGTAAATAGTAAATAAACAAAAAGTCAACCTACCACTTCAGAACAGTTAGTAGTCTGTTTTCAATGACATTTATCTATTATGGCATTGTCTTCAGCTTCATTTTGGTGCAGAAATTGTGGCTTTTATGACTACTTAACAAAATTTGAAATGCTCATTAAACATTACTAATATAATATTAGACTGTGTGAGAGTGAGTCATAGCGGTTAAACCAGTCCACTTTCTTCTCTATCTCTGTATCAGCTCCTGATCTAGAAGGGCAGCCAGCAAGCTCTGATGCACAGGTTCTTTGTTCTCTGTCTCATGCTATGATCAGAAACACTTTTAACCATGTGATGGCCAATTTTAAGTTATTAGCCTCTGATTTTTCTTCTGCTCTCTCTCGGTGGCCTTACATTTGCTCTGTGTGGGAAGCCTTGGTTCCCTCAGAGATGTGATGACACAGGCAAAAGCAAACTAACAAAGCGGTCAAAGTTTTGAATTCCAAAAGCCCAGGTCTGGACATGATACAAACATCTGGACAAATGCATGACAAAGAAGGACACAGTTGCTCCACACTCAAGCCTAGAGGTTATCTGGAGTGTGAGGGAGAGTCAGAAGGTAATCGAGAATCATTTAGATTCCAGCAGGTCTCTGAAAATGCTTGTGCCCTTGACAAGGCCAAGTCAGAGCAGAGAGGAGGAAATAATGGAAGATCAGCCTAGTTTGGGGATCTGAATGCAAAGGGAAACTGTGCTCTGTCCATGGTTAAGGCTGAAGTAGGCAGGAAGACCCCAGGGTCACCAGTTTCCAGCTTGCTGTGGGACCAGAAGTAGCATCCATTTGTTTTGTCTAAATGAAGTGCAAGGCATCCTGCAAGAGTCTCTCAGAGCCCTGAGTTGGCCCTGAATGGCAGAATAGTCCCCTTTGCAGGGGAGGGGTGTGGTCATGGTGCTGAAAGCCTGTGAACCTCAAGAGGCCTCAAATTTGTAAACAAGGGCAGATAAAATGGTGACATAAATGCCCAAGGACCAAAGACCGGAGGAGAACAAGGCCGGCTTGGTGTGTACCAGGAGGAAGAGTCCCAATGGGAGAATGATCCCTATGTAGAGAGAGCACAGATGATGTAAGGTTTTATCCTCTAAGAAAAAGGATCCAAAGGAGGTTAAATTCCATTACTTAAAGTTTAATTGAGATGGTAAGATTCACACCAGAAATCTAGAAGTACTTAGTTTCCTAGAGAAGACAGACCAGAGCAGATGGATAGCAAAGAGGACTATTTTCACTTTAACAATGCCTCAAAAGTAGTCCTGAGGATGAATGACTTGATGGCGAGCAACAGCAGGAGATTTGGTCATTATTCCTGTACATATGATACTATTTAACATGTTTTAACTGTTTACTGAGTGCCACGCAGTGGCTAAGCCTTTTACTCATATCAAGGTGATATGAGATACAAGTAGCGGTGTCTCAAAAGAACTTAGAAGGGAAGATGATAGAAATCTGATGACTCAAAAAGTGTTCCCCATAATGATGAATTGTTGGAAAATGGATGTGGAGAATCTAAATAAAATATTTTTTATAAAATGTGAACAGGGAAAAGTTCTAAAATAATGTTTTCTATTACAAGTGTATTTCGTATGTTTGCTGGTTCTCAGCTGTGGGCAGTTTTGCCTCCCAGTGGACATTGGACATTTTTGTTTTCTTTCATTTTCAGAACTTGGCAGTGAAAGGCGGGGGGAGTTGCTACTGAAATCTAGTGGGTAGAGGTCAGGGATGTTGTTAAATGGCTTCTGTTTTAATTCTATATCCCTAAACCCAATAGCACTCCACCTTGAAAATGAACAACAGTTCATGGGGCTGTGATGTCACTCATGACTGGATATAACCCATGACTGATGTAGGGAAATGTTTCTCAAGGCACATCATCTGACACTAGTTGTGTAAAACATCCCTAAAGAACAGCTTGCATGGTCTTACGATTTGGGAAAACGCTATATACCAAATTTCCCATTGTAACTTGGCAATAGACAGTATATGTTCAAGTCTCTGAGAAGTCTTGCAAAATGTTAGACATTTTTTCATCCAAAACTTTACAAACTTATTTGATCATGGAGCCTTTTAAATTTTTTTTCTGATGAGCAGAGGGCCGGAATGCTTCTAGCATCGTCATGCTTGATTGTTTACATATTGAAATATATTTTATTATAAATCGCTTTCATCATATTTCTTTTCTTATTGCTATTAGAGCAACATATCAATTTTTGAAAAAAAAAGTATGTGGGGACGATTATATTGTCTGTGAATTTCATATAAGTTTGGAAGAGTAGGGCCTGTAAACTATCTGTCATCAGAGAGAGTAGGGTTTAATTAGATGAAGAACCAACATTGAGTCTCCGCATAAAGAATGATGCCCTGCACTATGTCCTCCATCAGAGATGAGGCCATAGGACAGGAGATGACATGGCTCTGTGAAATCTTGCTGAGGTTGTGATATTGCAGAGTTGAGCTGGATGTCACCCCGACTCCTCTGGCCCCACTTTATAGGCAAGGAAACCGAGATTTAGCAAGGTAATATGCTTCATCCAAGGGCCACACAGATTACAAAGGGCCTGCTAGTATGGCCTGGACTCCTTGAGTGTGTGAACAGAAAGTTCCAGAAGGAAGTATTGTATCATCATATCATTTTTATAGAATTTACTATGTTGGCTCATGTTCACAAATCTCTTAAAAGCAATTGAGTGATATACATGTGTCCTCGTGAATCCTCTGTTTTCTTGAACTATATTCATGCAAGCCCACAAGAGAGGTGAAGAGTGTCCATGTGGAGACTGTGTGATATTTTGGAAAGCGAATTGGCCAAGGAGCTGAAAAACATCATACAAAAAAAATAGCCTTATTCATAAAGATAACATCTTTTATGTTTCTTTAACCATAAAAAGTGATACTCACCTCATTTGCCAGACTTTGTTGAAATGAAACATGCCCCTTAGGAATAATCAAATAGACCCTGACAAGACCAAAGTTTGCCATGACTGAGCATTTTCAAAAATGAGAATTTAGGGGTTCAGAGGTCTGGATTTTTGCCCTGGCTAATTGCGTGCACTTGAAATTGTCCCCTCACTTCCCTGTTTTCTCATCCTAAAATAAAGACTTTTTGTTTTTCTCAGGGTTGTTTGGAGGTAAAATAAGAGAAGAGTTTGAAAGCTCTTTTAAGGTTTATAAAGCTTCACAATGTAAAAGACTATGGATATGATACGTGCACACAGGTTTTCTAATCTACAATGAATGTGAATATTTCAGACTTCTGTGTCGGATCTCAGACTATTTCAGATTCCTAAATTTGATCATTGCCAAGTAGTCTCACAGTGACCAGCTTATTAGTCCAGAGCAGTCTGGCTTCTTTCCTATGGATGAAATCAAAAGAGAAACCAAATAGTTCTGGAACTTATATCCACATTTTTTTTATCATGCTTTCCAATTTATACTCAACTGTAATGGTATTCCTCTTTCCCAAAAGAATCAGAAAATAGAAATGTTTCTACTTACAGCATTGTTTACTCACAGTTTCAGCAAACACTCACCATGACTTGAAGAGTTTTCTGGATGCTAGAAACATTTTTTTTCCCAAACAGACAGGGACTGTTAGCTTCTGAGCATTTTCTCCTTCTTCTTTTCTTTCTTTGTTTCTTTACCTTGTCCAAAGACCTCCCTCCAAGGGCCACCAGGAACACCTGTAGTTGTCATGAACCTATAGTTCAACACCTATAGTAGAAGATGTAGGGTTTATTGTTTCTTTGAAACAAAGGAGACTACACACCATGAAAAACTATTGGACATCTCATGAAAGGTTTTAGAAAAGACTTATTTTAGGTTTGGGGCTTGCATCAGGTCACTTGGTGAAGAGTTTAAGGAAGTGGGGTTTTGCTTTAGAGTGAGTTCCTTGAGGTAGTGGGAGTAATTCTATGATTGGGTTTCTGAATTCTCATTGATGAGGCAGAAAGACTAACTTGAGGCTAGAGCTAAAATTGGTAGATATGTCAATCATCATATTTGCTAAGAGAGGACATATTTGGCCATTTTGCGAACTCACAGCACTCATGTTTTGTCTTCTGTATTCACACAGGGTGGTCTTGTTATTGTCTAGATCCATCCTGGTCACAGAGTGGACTTATCTGATGTTGATGCAGGGTAAAATATTTATGTTCAACAGGAGAACACTGAGACCCAGCTGTGAGCACCAGGCCACCTTCTACCTACCACAAAGCCTAGCTTGTAGGGCCAGGCTGTCATGAGCTGCTTTTCTTTTATTTAATCTCTACCGTAAAACAAAATATAGATACAAATCTCTACACACAATAAAATGTAACTTGATGGGGTTTTGTAAGATAAATACCCTTGTAACCACCATGAAGGTCAGGAAATTCAGCTTTGCCAGCCATCCTAGAAGCCCCACAGGTACCCCATCTTTGTCACAGACCCCAAAGGAACCACCGTAATCACTTCCTTGTGTTTCTTTATCATTTTATCACATAGTATCTCTCCCTAGACGTAGTTCGGTCTTGCTCATTTTAAAAAACTCGGTATGTCTTTTGAGTCTCTTTGAATCCACAGCTTTCCCCTTTATCCTTGTCTTATAATTTATCTGTTGAAAAATTGAGGCCATTTGACCTATGACATTTCTCCATGTCTGGCACTTGCTATTTCGTGTTCTTGGACGATTCTTTTCTGACCTCGGTCCTCTCTATTTCTTTCTCCTGTCACCTGAATCCAGAGGTCTGAATGGACTCAACTTCACTGTCTTTGCCAAGTCTCTAGGTTGTCATGTTCTTTCCTCAGGAGGTATATTCCATCTCTTTGTCCCCTAAGTAATTTTTATAAGAAAAATGCATGCTATCTGTTTTCAGATGTGAAATACTGACATAAATAGTACATCCCTAACTCCCTGAGGAGGCCAGCTGTGCTTAGGTGATTCTTTCCAGAGGAAATTTAGAAAGCATTGCTGAGAAAGGTGTCTCAAGTACAAGGGTCAGGAACAGACCTGGGACTGTACTAAATGTCTACTTCCTTACATTTCTGTGAATAATTTCCCTTACCCATTAGTTTTATATATAATATGGAAATGTCTGTCATTCAGAACAACTTAAAATAGAGCATGGTGACATCTGGCACAGATTACACTTCTTTGTGATATGATGAAAAACGTATCATCTATTATAAAGACTTATGCATTGGAACTATTCTAACTAGAACATAGAATTCTGTGCTTGCATCCCACAACATGTAAAGTACTCAGCTGTCACTTCTTCACAAATTCAATGAAACAACAAAGGAACATGTAGTACAGGGTGATGAAAGGAGGTTGCCACCATTGATGATGGTGCCAATCGCTCTATAGTCAACAGAGTTTTTTGTTAGCTATTCAAAAAGTTAAAGAGGTGAACTAATGAAAAGATTATTAATGTTTTGCTCTTTTGAACAAATACTGTAACCCTTTTACCAATCTCCAATGTCATACTCCCTGTGTCAGTCATAGTCCCATTAGGAAAACAGAGCCTGTGACAGTTATTAACAGAGTGAGTTAATTTCACTAGTGTTGAAAACTGAAAACAGATAAAGGGAACATGGTGGTAGCTCAGAGACAGTAACTGCTGGAAGCATTAGCTACCCCCAGGGTTTGGTGGGAACAGGGGGAAGTGGTGGGGTTACCTCAACCTAGAAGATGGCAGGAGTGTCCACTGGAGGCTGCAACCCAAAGCCTCAATTGGTGTTCGGAGCTGATCTGATGGTTCTGATATGGCTGAGAGGGCATGTCTGATGATACAGGAGAAAAATGAGGAACTGGAACCAACTGCTGGGGTCAGGAGGGAGAACCACTCCTAGGGAGATACTGGCAGGAACTGCAACAAACAAGGAGCCCAGCCTTCCTACAGTCTTGCTGTGTCCCTCTAGTGTCCCCTCATGGCAGAACTTCACAGGGAGCAACTGGCAAAGCAGAAACGTAGATAGGTGAGTCTGGGGCTGAAAGACAATAGCTTACTAATTGGCACACTTCCCTTCATTCTTCCCAGCAGATATCTTTGATTCCCTTTGTTTTCAATGAAAAGTATCAACTTACTTTTCTGAGGCTTGTTTATGAATCCAAAGTCATTTTTTTTTTTACACCTATATCACCTGGTATTCCTAGGTGGTCTCCCACCCAAGTACTAACCAGGCTTGACTCTGCTTAACTTTAAAGTAATTCTTAAACAAGAGGATCAAGGGGATGGGGACCATGGTAGATGTCCTGAGTATGCTCAGCTCTAAAAGACAGCTCTTAATTTTGATATGTTAAGAAACCAAGGCTATTGAGCATTCTCCTCTTTCTTTGCTGTAAAGTTCTTATAAATACCAGTGTCTTTTTTTAATTCTTGAGCCCATGGTCTGTTTTCTATACCATCATATATTATTTCCAAAAGCCTTTTGCACCCAGCTTCTGATTTCTAATAGCTCAGGAGCACTGGACGTCTTGTTTACTGAGGCCTGGAGCTTTCTCCAAAGAGACAAGTCCTGGAGTCTGCCACTTCCTTTTCTATATTATCGCTACCAAAAGGCTGAAATGAGGCTTCTGTCTTAAACCATGACACTGGATCCCAAACTTGGCAGTATCTTTCAGAATATGAGATGATTAAGGAATCCTGGTACCTGTGGGGGAGCTCCCCATTGTTGAGCAGAGAGTGCCTGAAGAAATTCTCTTGGGAGAAGTTAAGTACAAAGACACATGATACTCTCATCCAACCACCTAGTGCAATGGACATACTCAACAACAGCCTACTCATTTCTTCCTTCCTTCCTTCTTTCCTTCCTTCCTTCCTTCCTTCCTTCCTTCCTTCCTTCCTTTCTGCCTGCCTGCACTAGTTTAGTAAATGTCAACTACCTATTGTGCGCCAAGCACTATTTTAAACCCTGATGATATAATAATGACAAAACAGATGATATCTTTAGGTATGCATTCTAGTGGAGGAAACCTCTGACAAATAACTATATAATATGTTAGAATATGATGGGTGCTTACATAAAAATAGAGGCATTGGTAGCAAGTGACATAGAGGGGCTGTGTTAGAGAGGGACATCTGAGCAGACACCTGAATGGAGACTGGTGGTTGTGTTGGGAGGCCACTCTCTGTAGGTCTCTTGAATTTCTGCCTATCTTTTACTTTTAATTAAGTTTATTGGGATAACATTGGTTAATACAATCATATAATTTTCAGGTGTACATTATCATTTGACATCTGTATATTCTATTCTATTGTGTTCACCACCCAAAGTCTAGTTTCCTTCAGCTACCATATATTTGATCCCCTTTACCCACTTCACCCTCCCCCTTTCCCCCTATATTTGAACCCCTTTACCTTGTCTACCTCCCCCCTCCTCCCCCACCCCACTAGTAACCACTAGTCTATAGTCCATGTCCATGAGTCTCTGTTCATTTGTCCTGTTCATTTGTTGCTTTTAGGTTTATATCCTACATTAAGTGATATCGTGTGATTTTCAACTTTTTCTATCTGACTTATTTCTCTTAGCATGATTATCTCGAGGTCCATCCATATCATCACAAATGGCAGTATTTCATCTCTTCTTATAGCTCAATAATATTCCATTGCACTTATGTATCGCAGCTTTTCTTTTGCCAATCATCTATCATAGGACACTTTGGTTGCTTCCATGTCCTGGCCACTGTGAATAATGCTGCTGTGAACATCGGTGTGCAAATATCTTTTCGGATATGGGTTTTCAAGTCTATGGGGCAAATACCCAGTAAAGGGATTGCTGGATCATATGGTAATTCAATTCTAAGTTTTTTGAGGAACCTCCATATTGTTTTCCATGGTGGCTGTACCAATTTGCAGTCCCACCAGCAGTGTATGAGGGTTCTTTTTTCTCTGCATCCTCTCCAACATTTGTTATTACTTGTCTTGTTGGTTATAGCTATTTTAATATGTGTGACATGGTATCTCATTGTGTTTTTAATTTATATTTCCCTAATAGCTAGCAAAGTTGAGCATTTTTTCAAATATTTGTTGACCATTTATATGTTCTCAAGGGAGAAGTGTCTGCTCAGGTCCTTTGCCCATTTTTTGATTGGATCATTTGTTTTTGTCTTTGTTGTTATTGAGTTGTATGAGTTCTTTACATATTTTGGATATTAGGCCCTTATCAGAGATGTTGCTTGCAAATATATTTCCCATTCAGATGATTATCTCTTTACTTTGTTGACAATCTCTTTTGCTGGGCAGAAGCTATTCAGTTTGATGTAGTTCCATTAATTTATTTTAGCTTTTACTTCCTTTGCTTTTGCTGTAAAATTCATAAAATCCTTTTTAAGTCCTTTAAGTCCAAGGTCCCTGAGTTTAGTTCCCATGTTTTCTTCTATGCATTTTATTGTTTTAGGTCTTATATTCAGGTCCTTAATCCATTTAGAGTTAATTTTGGTGTGTCTGCTCATCTTTTGAACAAAGGCATGAGCAGCTTTTGTTCCAGATTATCCTTCCAGAGATATTTGTATAGCAATCAGCCTTGGAATACAGAGATAGTTGTCTCCCTTTGAGGCAAAGGGGAAGTTTAGTTTCTACCTGGTATAATAAAGATAATATCTGCATCCAGGGCAGAGCTTAAGCAAGTTTGCTTGCAGCCCACTTATGCAATTGGGTGTTCCTAAGATTGGGGTTCCTCAGTTGTGACATAGATCCTCTACGGGGGCCCACCCCCACATCACCCATAGAACTTGGAACCTCATGCCTACTCCCAGGCTTGCCTGTCTGCTCCAGGAGTCTCTGTATTCTGTCAGCCTCTAGGGAACTAGAAAGCCACCAACTTGGTGGCTTATAAGTAGTAACATCTCAGACTGTTCATAGTTTGGACAGTTGGCTTGGTCACAGAAACAAAAAGAGGCCTTTCATTATCAGGAGCCCCTATAAAACCGTTCTTTCAGCAAGTAGTCAAGATTGCTGTCTTGATGAGATTAAAAGCAAGAGTCTTTTGAAATAGGAACAATTAAGTAAAAGAAAAATTCTTCCAGCTATTGCTAAAAATTTCAGATCATTAAGAAAACAAAAAGTGTTAATGACCATCTAAATATCTGCTGGATTAAATTAAGGACGTGCCAAGAGGTCCCACAGAAGGCTTAACACTGCTTATCTAATACTTTCACTTGATATGAAATGGATTCTAGCACATTACCTGTACTGATAGTGAGCTGTGCTAACTTTTTACCAAATCTTTTTGTGTATGCTGTACAATTATGCATAAAAATAGTAAAAAGTTTGGCAGCCAAGCCCCTTAGCAAATCTCATCAAGATAAGAAAGAATAAAATTGCTTCTGCAGATGGATTAAGTCTCCAAGCAACAGTTACAATACAATTTGTAACAACAGTGAGACAGTATAGGGAGATTTGATAATCAGAATTTCCTCAAATCTTTCCAAATTCATAACAGGTTCAGTTGTATCTACTTGGCAAACCTCCAAAAAGGAAGAGGAGGATACGAGACACATCATGACTCTCTGTAGGTACTGTGCTGTCTTTTCAGGAATGGCCAGTAATTTCTAGTAGTTTTTAACTCAAAATTCAGCCCCCAATAATGATGGACACATATCAGTATACATTTGTCCAAACCTATAGAATGTACAACACTAAGAGTGAGCCCTGATGTGAGCTATGGATTCTGGGTGATGATGAGGTGTCATTGTAGGTTCATCAGTTGTAACAGATGTCCCACTCTGGTGGATGTCAATAATGGGGGAGGCTGTGCATGGAGAGAGGGGCAGGGAGTATATGAAACTTTCTTTACCTTCTTCTCTTTAAAAAATTAAGTCTTAAAAACAAATCCAGCCCCATATACAGAAATGCTAGAGTAAGTGGGCAATTTTCTGACCAACACTGAATTGAAAACTCAAAGGAATCCAAATCAGCTTCCAACTGCCAGAATGAATTTTATTTTCAAGTCCTCATCTTATTGACCCAAGAAGCTGGTAATGACAATTATGATAGTAGCAGGAAACTAGAAATTCACAATAATCTATATTAACCAGCATAAGAGACAGGTCTTCAATCTCTCCTCAAAGTATCACTCATCACCTCTCATGCACTGTGTCCATTTTACTCATTAAAGGTGGTGTTCAAAGGACAAAAGGCATGTAGCTAAAATTGCTGGGGTGAGCCACACAGTGTCACTGAGCACCAAAAGAAAGTCGTCATGATGCTACTGGTCTAAAGTCACAGAACTGGTTGGGATTTGAACCCATGGCAGGCAAGTGCCATAGGTCATACACTTGAAGACTGTACTGTCTCTCTAAAAAGCTAAAGGGGTGAGTTGGAGGCCAGAGGGACAGAAGTGACCAAGTTGAATCAACAGAGAGTCAAGGTTCAGAGTGACAATTCCAAGGAGAACTGGGGACATAGGAAGAGACAAGAAGGAAGTAAAGGGCTCCCAGCTGAAGCAAGAAGAAAACACCACAACAGACCTTCTAGAAATTGAATGATTTCTCCCTCAGGGAGATTTCAAAAGTCAGGACAAGTGAGGAAGAGGAAGAAGGGCTGGTTGAGCTGAGGTCAAGGGCCAGCACCCGGGTTCCTCAGGGACAGGCATTGTGTTGACTGGGTCAGAGCTTCTCTAACTGGGAGGTGCACCTGAATCACCTGGGGACTATGAGTGCAGATTCCGAGTAAGTGGGGCCTGAGACTCTTCATTTCTTACAAGCTCCCCAATGGTGCTGGTCTATGTGCTACGCTTTGAGTAGTAAGGGTCTCAGCCAATAAGAATAACATAGACTTAAAATGGCAGCTTCTGGCTTCTGAGGCAGCCCTCTTGGGAGGGGGGGGTGACTCCCTCCAGGGTTCAAATGGAGCATTTCAGTTATATGTGTTAACACATGCACACAGAGTTAGCTTTTAGTGAACTATATTGAGCAGTGACTACATGCAAAGCACTATTTTTAAAAACTATATAGGCAGTCTATAAGGATACATCAAACAGTTAACAGTGGCTGTCTCTGGGTCATGGAATTTGGAGCAAAAGTGTTCTTTTGACTTTCTACCTTAGTCAGTTCTGTGTGGCCCGAGTCATTACAATAACTGGCCTACTCCAAATACACCAAGTTTCTTCTGTGCCTTTGGACAAAGGCCTCTGCCCAGAATGCCCTTGCCCACTCGGCAAATTCCTACTCTGCCTTTAGGTCTAACTCCCATGCCACCTCCTCCAGGAAGATCCCTTGATAAAGTTCCAGGCTGATTCTGGGCTCTGTGATCACTGTATCCCATTACTTTGTTGTGACAATCCTTATCCCAGTCTCTTACAATATTTGGGTCTTTTCTGTTATTTCTTCCACTAGACAATGAACAACTTGAAGACAGAGAGGTTTTGTTTCCTTTCTTTCTGTATTTTTAGCTCTCAGCCTAGAGCCTGGCATACAGTAACCACTAATCCATGTTCTTTAAGCAATATATTGATAAATACATACACTATTATCTTTCATACACTTTGAGTCTAATTTTTATTTGCCACCATCTGATTTGGGAATTGGGAGGGCCATGCTAGGATCCAGATCAGGACTGTAAAATGTGGTCATGATCCTTTACCACAGCTTGTGCTCCAGGCCAAATTCTCAACTGGGCTTACGACTGCAAGGGTTCCCACTGAAGGGCACTCAAGTGACTTAGTGAGCAAGCCCAAATTTAGGGTCCTGTATTGATTTTCAACCATCACATAACCCAAGCTTCAGTGCAAACCAGAAGTAGTTGTTGTCAAGCTCACCATTTGTTCAAGCTCTCACCCTGCCATTCACCCACATTCCTCATCTCTAAGTAATTTAAATTCACCTGGTGTTTTGTTTGGAGAAGGTAGCTGAGTCCTGTCAAGGCACATGGCCCCAGCCCTCTGCTGGAGAGACCTCTCAGCAAATCCTCCCAGAGGGACCAGCCCTTATCCTCTTGAGTTAAGGCAGGAGTAAAGCACTGACAGGTAGCCCTGTTCTCTGGCTCTCTGTGCAAGAAGCAGGCTAGAAAGAAAACAAACAAGTTTATTTGCAAACAGAACCTATACCAAGAATGACAGAGATGGGCAAGCCAGTGTACAAACTTGTTCTGAGTGATACAAATCCTCAGTGGCTACAGCCTTAGAAACATAGAAAGTAGCTAGGAAATACATTTCACATGTCTGTGAGCCAAATCACATTCCATTACCCTCATGAAATTGTCCAAGGTTGTGTGGTCCAATACAGTAGCCACTGCCTATGTGCGACAATTTAAATCTAAATTAACTAAAGTGAAATAAAATAGAATATTCAGCTGTGTTACACTAGCCACATTTCAAGAATTCAATAGTCACATGTGCTAGCAGCCACCATATTGGACAGCACAGAGAACTCATCCATTTCACAGAGAGTTTTTGTACAGTGTGTCTAAGGGTCCAGCAAAATGTTGTTATGTTCCTTTCTCTTTATGAAATATGCCCCTAGAGCCTTCTTTCTGTTTGTTTACCAAACCCTCTGAGGGCACCTTGTCTATGAGAACCAGTTTCCTGAAAGAAATAGAAGGGAACTAGGAACAACTGAGCAAGCAAACCCTGTCAAGTGCAAGTTCATCATTTTCAAGTTCTGTTATTTCCAGCCGACTCCCACTTTGTCCTCACCATCTGCTCATGGGGCCTCATTAGCCCCCAGCCAGCCTCATACATGCTATCTCACCAGGACACATTTCACACAGTAAAAGCAGGATTTCCAAAATGAAAGAAAACCAAACATTTCTGGACTGGGCTTTCAACAGTTTTCCTGTTTGTGAGGCCCAGGGTGTACCCCTGGGAATGGTCCCAGACAATGTGGTTTCCAGCGTTTTGAAGGCAGCCTTGAATACCTCTGGATACTTTATAGACTGAGGAAATTGGGGCCCCATCTTATATTATATAGCATCTCATGAGAGCAGAAAAGAAAATAAGTCCAGGTTCAAAGCAGATATTCACAGAATACCATTCTCTTTTTAAGGAGAATACACACACCATTTAAAATATATATCACAATAGGAAATAGGAATAAGAAAAAGGAATAGAAGAATTGATGACAAGAAATGGTTCTTTTTTAAATGTCATTTTTCTTAAAATGCAGTTTACACAATGTGCGTGTATGTGTGTGTATGTGTGTAAAATTGGAAAGGTTTTGTTTCTGGGCTCCCCATTAATATCAAGAAGACGCTTGAGACAGTGATGAATCAGACATCTGAGAGAACAAGAATCTAGAAAGAACCATCCATTTAGATGCAGCCGAGCAGACAGACCTGAGTTACTCCAGATGTAAAAGACATTAAGATGACTCAGTTTCCCCAAGTGATCCCCTTTTGGGAGGCCCTAGATGAAAACCATTTGGAAAAGCCACTGACAAGTAAATGGATATTGGACTCCACCTCTCCTATAGCCACATTCTTTTTAAATTACCAGGCATTTCATCAGCAAATCTGTGATACCATAGTGTCTATCTGTTGTTTTTTGTTTGTTTTATACCAGGCTGTCTTCCAAGAATGAATTTAGCACAAATATAAAACATTACATGTTTTTAAAACTCATCAAGTGCTATAAATTTAGTCATTATTACTAACATACTTGTTGCTACATTTGTGCTTATACAATTATATTTTAAATATGTCAATTGGAATAATGTTTAAACACAAAAGATAAGGTTAAATTTAAAAGTAAGTGAAGATGGCAGAGGGAACGCAGTCAGCATTAATACATTGGCTAGGTGGAGGGTCAGGGGAGGGAGGGAGCAATTGAGGGGATCATTTTATGAACTATATAGATGTCTAACCAATGTAGCGTATACTTAAAACCAATTTAAATAATTTTTTTATATAAAATAAAATAAAAGTAAGTGAAGAAATTGGAGAATGAAAAATGAAGTAAACTGCTCAACATCCATGCTGTGGCCACAAATTTAGTTCTGAGCCTTTAGGTAGCCAATACAGAGAAACATGGGTGGATACACGATTCAGCATCCATAAAGCATAAACTAATTCTTAGGGAGAAGTTTTGTTTTCCCTTGGTCCTAGCAAAGAAGACAGTATAAAAGTGAGCAAGGACTTCATCAATGACCTTACAACAAATAGGCAACTTTGATATGTTTGTTTTTCTAGTAAGGCCAATGGAACATACAACTCTGAAAGTTTCAAATAGCAATTCTTAGGCAAAAGGCTTGGGGATCAAAATATTTTTGTCCAGTTAAACAGTTTTCTGATGGATCATTTAATCCAAGCATAAATTATAGACTTGTGGTTCTTAGTGTAAGTGGGGAAATGAGGGGGCCTATTTGAATGGACTGGGGAGTTTGGTCAAATTGCATATGCACCTCCCCACTGCCATCCTTCCTTGAGATTTGATGGACCCTATGATGTTTGCCTCCCAGTTTTTTTTTTTAACCATGAGCCTACAGTATACCCCTTAGGTGTGTTAAGGTTGGAACCTTGTAGAAAATGGAGCCCTTGACGAGAAGGTAACCAGGCATGGTCAGAAAACCCACCTCAGAAGCTTTCTCCATGAACTGTCTAGATCTCACCTTCTACCTAAGAATCAATGTCTTTTGAATAGAGCTGTGTGTGTGTGTGTGTGTATGTGTGTGTGTGTGTGTGTGTGTGTGTTCTAACACCTTTACCAGATGGTTCTGATGCAAAACTCTTTTGAGAAATGCTCCTCTAGAACCACGAATGGACCATATTTGAGGGAAATTCCCTAAATATTTTTCTCAAGGAAATTTTTCAGAAAGAGTGAATTCCAAATTATACTCTCAGTGAACCCATCTGGAGTGCCACTTCTCTGTCATTCCAATCTATCAGTCCTGTGATGGATTTAACAGCTCACCCCTGACATGACTGAGGTGGCCACTGATTAAAAGTAGGGAAACCAATAAAGAGGTATTCCTGATAGGCATCTTCCCTCCTCTGCATAGTCATGCATCTCTGGACACACACACAATATTTCGTTAGTCAGAATCCAGATTCCATCTGTTTCTTTAGATTCTTGACCTTTTGAAGTTCCTTGTGCTTTGAAAATCTGCTTCTATATACCTAAGCCCTGCTCAAAATGCCATTGATGGACAGAAAAATATATTGATGTAGTATTTTGATGCCTAAAAAAAAATCTGATACAAAATATTATCAGTGTTTACTGAACTGATTCGAATTAAATTCATGTGCAACAATAATGATGATATGAATGACATTCACTCTTATCAGACAATACATAGAGATAAACTGGCTCAGGTAGTTTGATCTGCTTTGAGATGCTTGAACCAAATGAAAATAATAAAATTTCATTTTATTTCTATAATATAAAAGTAGAAGGATGAATAGGAGAAGAAGAAAAGGAATAAAAAAGATGACAAAGTCCTCAGGTTGTTGTGGAGGTAGCACAGGCTTGGACCTCTCCTGACCTATCCTATGAGTATCCCAGAGATGCTTTCATCAGGACTTTTCTTCCCTTCTTGCTACTTAGTTTTAAAACATTTCTGAAAATGAGAGTGGGCCATAATAGGGAGATAAATGCACGAAGGGATTCAGCTGCCTATGGGATTGGCAGGAGAGAAGATAATCTGGAACTAGTTTTTCTCCACCCAAAATGAGCAGCACCCAACTCAAAACAGCTTCTAGAACTCAGAGATACCCCATGGGGGCAATTTACTCAGCCACCCACCAGTAAAAATAACCATGCTTTCCATTATAAAGGCCTTTTCACTGAAGAGAAAGGGTAAATTTCTATTTGGTTTGATTTTCTATTTTAGCTGCATAGCTGTGAAATTACTTGGGATTGAGCTGGTATTTTCTTTGTTCTTCTCTAGGACTTTATAAAGAACTATGATAAATGACATCTTTTGCAGGGAGTTTATCTCTGTTAATATTTGGGATGCTAATGTTTATTGACAGGAGAGAAGAAGAGGTGGATTAGTTCTTTCATTCAAAAGGCAGGCCTGAAATGCTGGTGCTACTTGCAATAAAAATTCCTTTCACGAAAGGTAGGCAGAAAAAGACATTCCACTGGATTTCATTTCCTATTCCCATTTTAAAGACAAGAACTTGCTTTTGAGAAAAGAGAGAGTATTTGTGCTTAAGTGGTTCATGAGAAGTCATTTGAAATTCCTTATTTTTATTACCTCAAAGAGTGGAGGGAGAAAAGTCAGAAGTATTTTAAATATGTTGGCACGCTTGTGTTTCATTATATACTTTTGAGAAATATAAAAAAGACATATTCTTCCCTCCTAATTTATAGTATTCAAAGGAACTGAGGTTTCTACACACAGTCCAACAAATACTCCTTGGAGGATTTAACCATTGTACCTCAGAAATAGGATTTCTAATTTTCAAGTATTTTTATTGTAAAAGGAAATACATGAAATCACATAAGGTAAACATATGCCTTAGTGAAGTATTCGAAGTTAAGCACCCTTATAACCATCACCGGGTCAAGAAAGAATTTTGCCAGCCACCCCAAAGGCCCCTTCCATGTGTCAAATCCCAGTTCTAGTCTCTCCCCTTCCTCTCCTCATAAGTCACCACCATTTTGGTTTCTTTAGTAGTCACTTTCTTGCAATTTTTAATTGTTTTATTACCCATGTACCAAGACATTATATATAGTTTAACCCATATTTTTAAATTTGCTATGTCTTTTAAGTCTCTTCCAATCTGTATGTTCCCTGCCCATTCCTTTCTTCTGCTTACAATCTATCCAACGAAGAATCTAGACTTTGAAGAGTAGCATTTTCACAGTGTAGTTTGCAATTGTTATTTGTGGTTTCCAGCTTTCAAGATGGCTGCCAATGATCCCCACTTCCTGCTAGTCATATACTTGTGTAGTCCCCTACAATATGGTATCAGGCTTAGTCTGTGTGACCAACAGAATACAGCCACAGTGGTAACGTGTAGCTTCTGAGGCTTTATCATACATTAAATAAATATTGTGTAGCTTCTGTTTTTCTCTCTTGTATTGCTAAACAGGAAAGGGCAGCCACCACATCATGATGGTACACAAGCAGCCCAGGAGAGGCCTGTGTGTAGAGCTGAGGCCTCGTACCAATAGTGTATGGATAAGGGGGAACTACTGTACAGACGATGGGACAAAGATGTGTAAGAAACTGGGAACAGCTGCCTCAAGGGAAGAGAATCGGGAGATGAGTGTCAAATGAAAAACAAATCTAGGCTTAGTAATTAGAAACTTCACTCTAAAGGAATATTGCAAAAGTTTGCAAGAGACTATTTCCATGGGGAAAACACTCCCAGGAAACACCTGCAAGCTCTCAAGGGTTACAAAAGGGGTTTCCTTTTACAGGGAGGAGTAAGCAAGGCTTGAAAGAACTGGAGTGAGGAAGTGGGGTAACTGGGTATCGCACCATCAAGAATGTTCTCCCCTGAGACCAGCCTATCCTTGAGAGAGATTGTCTGCTGGCTGGGACTAAGGGTGGGCCAAAATTCCAGGGTCTGTGGGAAGGAGAGGAGCTTAACCAAAGTTTGGTTAATAAGCATTTTGTTCTGATTGATCAGTGGGGACAAAACAGTTCTGCAAATCACTTTTAAGGCAAAAAAATGGGAATTTGGAGAGTCTGACCTCCTAGTTAAACAAGGGGTTTATTCATAAGTCCTATCGAAGTCATAGGGGGAAAGGTTGTTCTCTGCAATAAGCTGTGGGGGGTTTTCTTCTTTTTTTTTTAATGAGGTACAACCAACACATAAAATTATATTAGTTTCAGATATATGATTTGATATTTATATATATCGTGAAATGATGACCTCAATAAGTCTAATTAACTTTCATCACTTTTATATACTTACAGATTTTTTTTCTATACAGTATATAGTCACCTATAGTCACCATACTGTGGGATTTCTTTCTGCTGTTTTCCAGGGACCCAGGGCTGGGGTAGAGTTCAATATTGTCAATAGTGAGAAAAGAAACAGGGCCTATTTTTCATGGCATATTTTTTTTGTATTTCTGAATTTTATCTATCTTAAAATAAACTAAAAATTTAAACAAAGAAAAAATGTTTAATAAATTTGATAATGAATAAATAGAAGACCACAATTCCAGAAATGTCTTTTGCTACAGTTTAGAATTCTTCTCCAATGGCTCTGGATGTAGAAAGAAGCTTTGCATAGTGTTTGTTGAAACTTCGGTGAAAGTTTCAACACTGAGAGGTTAGAAACATCTCCAGTGTTTTGATAACTCAGTTCTGAGTTTCACTCCTAAGATAGGAGGGGCACTCTGTGGATCAGGCCAGCACCCCACACTGTGGAAACCACCCCTCTCTCTGGGTTTAATTTCACAGGCAGGCATTGTGTTCCATTCCCATGAATGTGCTGCATTTTCTAATCTGCACTTCTCATATAGACTAAAACAAATCATGAAACAGGAGACAAACTCAAGCCCAGAACAGATGCAAATAGAGCATTGCTATTCCTCTGCTCAAACCAATTTTGCTGAAGCACTGTGTTTCTATTACAGGGAGCCCTTGTGAGTGGCAGACTGGGGATAGTTAGGCAGGTTTGGGAGACTTCCTTTCACCACTGGGATCTGCTCTTTTTCTACTATACATTTTCACCTTCAGCCAGAAGTCTATGTCCCTACTCAGCCTGCCACCACCCCATCATATTTTGGCCCTGACCTTTTGCCCTACAGGTGCTGAGGCAAGGCTTTCACACTCAAAGGTGCAGGCCTGCTTAGGCCAGGCTGTACAGACCATTTGTTAACTTGATCTGCCTCTTCCGAGCACCACAAACTTGATTTCAATCACCAGTTCAAGTTCACCAGTTTAATTCTAGTAACAATCATTGAAAGGTTTGTTTTACTAAAGATTCCATAAGAACAACAGGAGAGTTAGTCCGAATTCACTCTAAGAAAATGGCTGATATACAGCTTTGTAAATAATATAAATAAGGAGGGATTGATCAGGACAAGGCTGGAGATGGACTGATTATGACACCAACTTCCACATCAGCCTCAGATGAAAATGGTTGATTCATAAACAGGAAATCCTGCTCTATTACAGGCATACGAATGTACCTTGCAGACCTCTAACTGGAGGAGCATAGCTGACCAAGGGCCTCAGTAGCTGTGCTCCGAAATCCATCATTGTTTGTGCTAAGGCCACTCATCCCATGTGATGCTCCCTGCCAATGATCCAGTCTAATGGACACTGAGGCAGCCTGCCACTCGGGGGGCACAACTTACTTGTAATGGTAGAGTTACACTCTCAAACATCCCAGAAGCTTTGCTCAGCCTTTTTTGTCTGCACAGTGGTCTAGGAAGCATCCAGCAACCTGCCTTCCCCTCTCCTTCACTCGTGGTCAGACTCTCATTGAGGTCTCCAGCCTTCCCCAGCATCCTCCCCTTTCTCCCCTAGGATCCTTGAACATTTAACCCCACCATGGTGAATGCTTCA
This sequence comes from Cynopterus sphinx, assembly GCA_030015415.1. Lineage (NCBI taxonomy): Eukaryota > Metazoa > Chordata > Mammalia > Chiroptera > Pteropodidae > Cynopterus > Cynopterus sphinx. The sequence continues at coordinate 5,155,838 of CM057388.1, forward strand.
AGGAGGACCATGGCCATATCCCGATTCTTGTATCAGTTTGCTGGCCTGGTTCTGGACCTTGGACCTACTTATCTTATGGCCCACACTGTTGGGCATCTCAGGCAGCCTCATTTGGATGGTTACTGTCTTATTTCCAGGTGTGTGGTCTGTCCCAATTCCAAAAAGTCTTAAGTCTTCTGTGATTCCTGTTCATGGAGTATGCAGCTTCTGTCTGCTCTGTTATTAAAATTTAGATTCTGCTGTCCCTAATTGTTACAGCACAGATTTAAGAAATGCTAGCAAATTACATCTCTCCTTTGATAGAGTCTGGAATTCTCTGTTGACTTGGGCATGTCTTTTGTTTCTGTAGTGTTGAATTTGGGGACAGTCTGGGCTTTGTCTTTCTAAGTCGCATTGAAGCTGTTGAAGGAACTTAAAGTTGCAGGATTATTGGTGCAAGAGAGCACTTTTCAGACTGAAAATGACCCCAAAAGTTTCCTTAGCACAGAAGTCACAGACTCTATGATAATTTGGTTGTGTCCCATTCAACTATACCCACTGAGTGTTTCACTATTTAACCTCTTTACACTCATTGTGTGGCTACACAAATACAGGTCATATCTCATTTTCAGTTCATTGCAAATTATTTTGTTGGAATGGAGTTTTGCTATATTAAATATTAAATAATATTAGTGAAAAAGTTTGAGCTCAAGACTTGTGTTTATTTTGAAAATGGGTCATATCTACTTAGAAAATAGTAACAGTTTTATCTCTGGGGAGAGATATTGAGTAACGAGGACAGGGACAAAGAATCAAACTTTTCACTTATATACTTTCGATCTTTTGAAATACTTTGTACTGAACAAATATTACTGTTTTTTTTCTAAAAGTTTTTTTTTTAACAACAATAAATGAATCAACTCATAATAAGCAACCGAACAATGAAAATGTGATTCTTTGGATTATTTAGCCATATAGCTTTACCTAACTGATTGAATCCTATGTTTGACCTACTCCTGTCAAAGCTGGATGATGACAATCCTAGCTGACTTCACCTCTAACTCTACTGACTAACATTTCTCTCCTCCAATTCTTTTCTTTTTCCAATAGTGTAGAATTTGATTCTCGCTTTGTCTTCATTCATTTGCTCCTGAGAAGGGGAATTAATTTAACCACTTTTGTTTCCAATGATGGTCAACTTTCAATTGAAGAAAAAGTCTTTATACAGTCCAGATATATGTATAGGCACAAAAGTATCTCAAAGAGAAAGTAACATGTGCAACATTACAATGCTGTTTGCACTTAAGTGAAATATCTCTAATGTCTTTAAAAGCGGATGATTTTTTAAGGGCGGAAAAGGATGCTAATAAAGAGGTACAACATTTCTAAAACCGACATATGGAAAGTATTATAGACCAAGAAGTGAAAGAGTCCTAAGTTACATCCAGGAGATCTCCCTGGTTATAATTATAAACACTTATGAAATCATGGATGTATAAATTCAGCACCATGAAGACCTTAACTCTTGGCCAGAGGCAAACAAATATATTTTTTTTTATTCTAAAACCAGTGATTTATATTTATAACACTTCCAAGCTAAAACTAGCATTCTCATTACATTTATTCATAAAAATGATAAATGGGCCATTTCCTGATGAATGAGCAGATTTCTTAGCATTCAATGGAAAATAAAGTGCAAAAGAGGGAAAATGTAACTCAGCAAAGCATCTATATTCCTTTTCTTTCTGGACTGATGACTAAAAATGACATGAAAAAAAATGAGTGTCTTGCAAAGGTCTAAGACCTCATTTCGGGGCTCCTAAGGGTAAGTTCTCAGGTATAGCAAAGCCAGGACACACTAAATCATTTTGTCTAACTTTCAGAACTGAGGCAGAGCAAGCCCTGTGAGGAGAGGAGAATAGAGATGATCTGGGATAACAAGTCTAGATCTTGGAACATACAAGGCAGTGCCTATGAGGTTGCCAATACATGGTAATATAATAGGAACTGTTGCCGTCAGATTCAAGGGTTTAGCAGAGAGTTAATATCAGCAGCTCTCTCTGAGTTACACACTGAATTTATGATTGGTTCTGGTAAAATAAGTCACCTTTCTAAACCTACATTTTCTCATCTTTTTTTTTTTATCAGTGCTGCTTTTGTATTCTGCCCAACTTACACAATTACTTGTCTCTCTCAGAATTCCTCATTGTCTACAACCCCACATTTTCTCCTACCATTCCCAATCCATCCCGCGATGTCTTGCTCTCCACAATTCCTAGTCTCTTCTACAATACTCCATATTTTTCTTGTTTTTCTTTACAATTCTCTGTTTCCCATACAATATTTTATTTTTATTTTCTCTCACAATTCAACATTTCTCAAGGTTTTCTTTTCTCTCTGCAATTCTCATTCTTTCCCACAATTTAAGTTATCCTCACAATTTTTTCTCCTACAGTTTACAGTTTCTGCCACAATTTCCTATGCATCCCAAAATTACATGAGGCTCCAAGAATTCTCTTTTCTCTCTGATAATTCTCCATTCTTTTCCACATTCTCTGTTCTGTCACATTTTTCTATGTCTCCTACAATTCCTCCATTCTATCCAATAATTCCATTCCCTCAACAATTTTGAACCCTACTTCCATGCTTCCAGATGGACACAGCACATCACTCTTCAAATAAGTTTATTTATAGTTCAACGTATTTACATTTCTCCTACAAATGTGATGCCTTTTCTGACTGCTTGCTTTCTATCAGTGGGAAGTTCTCAAAAAACTTAGAATCATCTTTGATTTTTGTTCCCTCTCTTTTATCATTAAATCCATTTTGTTATCAAAATCTTGGTTGTTTTGTTTTGTTTTTCCTTTCACCCTTTTCCCTCAATTCCTACTGCCAGAACCCTAAAGTCTTCACTTTTCCAAAAGGTCTAGGCTCTCCATACCTATGGATGATAGTCCCTGGACTCAAATTCTAGGAATGCACATGATACCTTGATGTAGTCTTCTTACAACTAGTATTGACTTCAGGGTGAAATGATCTCTCTTGTGTTTCTCTAGAAGTAAAATGCAGAAAAAAGTAATCAATTCTACAGCTCTAAACACAAAACAGCATCTTTAAAACATGTAAAGTATGGACTGCTGTAAAAACCCATATTTTACTTAAAAAACCAGTCCTGTCTTGTCTAACTTCAAACTTTCTGATGATGATGATGATGATGATGATGATGATGACGACGATGATGATAACTAAACTCCCTGAAGTCTTGAACTATAACCTTCCTGACACTGTTTATCTCAAAATATATTCTTTCTGGAAATTTAAACTCCAAAGGTTCCTGTGAGCTGCTTTCAGCTGCTAAAATGATATATTTCAAATCTCAGTATTTATAATACTCAGAGGCTGACATTTGTAAAATCCTTAACTATAATTTTGTGTCATATACAACTCACTGTAACACTTAAAAGTCATTTTAATATGACTTTCCTTTTTCTTATACACTAAGGACAGATTATAACTAAAATGACAGTCATCTATTCTGGCTGTACAGTGAGAAAGACATTTTGACAGGAAAGAAAGCATTGCCTATGATCCTTGATGAGGCCCTTGCACCCCAAATGTTTGACACCCAGTTAAATGTTTGAAACTTTTGTTTTGGATCGACTACTGTTCTGTCTTTGAGGACTTGTCACAGATAAATGTTGAATGGTCTTGGTATTTCCCATGTCTTCTTTCTCCAAAAATTCGGGTGAGAAGGCGTACTTATTCAGTAAAGGTTCAGTTTCCAAGTTTCCAGAATATTTTTGTGTTCTCGTTCAAGTTGGAAAAAAAAAAAACCTATATAACTGGAATGATTTGATTAAAAATTTAGAAATATCTTCCTTTAGTTAGTAATGTAATTTTTTTTTATTTAAAATTCCACCAAATAGTGATAAGTTTTGTCCCACAATTTAACCTCCAGGGGGAGTTAGATCTCTTCCAGCTCTTACGGTAAGAAAGAGACACTAGTCATAGTTGAAAACCAAATGGGGTTTTCAGATCACACATCAAGGTCTGCTAAGGTATGGAAATGTACAGTGGCAGAAATAACTGGGTGGAGTGACTGACCTTTGTATAGCAGAAATCAGCAAACTATGTCTGTGGGTCGCATGCTGCCCACAGCCTAGTTTCGTACATTCTGGAAACCGAGAATGATGTTTATATTTTTAAATGGTTGAAAAACAATCAAAAGAAGAATATTTCTTGACATATAGATATTACATGAAATTGAATATTGACTCCAAAATTTATTACATAATTCATGTAATTCCATAAATAAGGTTTTATTTGAACACAGCCACACTCATTCATTTATGTGTCATCTATACCCACTTTGCACTACAACAGTAGAGCTGAGTAGTTGTGACATAGGCCATACACCCCGCAAAACCTAAATTACTTACTATCTAGTCATTTACAGAACATGCTTGCCAACCCCCACTCCATAGGATCTCCTTTTCTGTCACTTTCTGGCTGTTATTGAAGCCTTATGGCCAGAGTCCTGGGTTGTCTCCCTCTCAGAAGATACAAAAAGCATGTTTCTCTTGAAGGTTAAATTTGTAGGTCTGCAATAGCCTAGGTCTTAAGCAAAAGGAGTTCTTGGGGATTATATATACCCTAGACCAGACTGGGAGCTAGCCCTAGCCAGTGGTGAAGAGACAGAGCATGGATATTGCCTCAGGTACTCTGAGTGCCCCAATCCTCCAAGAAGAATTGCCAGGGCATGGGGTAGGGTGGGATGGAGAAGGCACAGAAGATACAGGTGTGGAGATTTGTGGTCCTGTTCATCTTTGTTTAAGCATGACAAGCAGCTAAGCTGAGCCCATGGATGATAAACAGAACCTCTCTGGAATAATCTACATCAGGGAGCGGGGTCTGATAACCACCATGGAAAGCCCACATGGGCAGAAGGCTGTGCCGCAGACTCCTCCTCCATCATTGTGGCATTGGGCAGTATTCGTTGTCATAGGCTGTTCTGATGGTCAAATGCCAAAGTGTATGCCGGGCATTTAGAGAAGATTTGACCCATAGTGGGAGTTTATAGTGAGTAGGTGCTGTTGTATCAAGTTGTCTTTCTTCTCCCTTTAACCTTATTCACAGAATTATTTGGACCTTTGTCTTCACTCCTTCCCAGCCCACTACCCCTACTTAATTCAATGGTATATTACTACATTAGAATGACTGCAGGGGCCTTTTAGAAAAACACTGACTCCAGAAAGCCAGGGATCCACCTCTGATCAATTAAATCAGAATCTCTGGAGAGAAGTCCTAGTGTCTAACTCAATTTTGGTAAAGTTTGAGGACCCATAAGCTCAATTCTTCTTTTCAAGTCCCCTGGAACTGCACCAGAAAGCCTCTGGGAGCCTGCCTGCCAAGTCCAATGGCCTTTTTGTCATTATCCTAGATGTCATTGGATTTGTTGACACAGTTGACCATTTTCTTGAAAGTTTCCCTTTCATTTTTATGTTCTTTACTTCCTTGAGTTTTTCTATTCCATTTTCTTCACTATTCCTCTTTCTTTATTGCCTTCCTAGATGTGGCCATTGTGTGAAAATCATTCTCATATTATGAGTTCTAGCTCTGACCTTTGTTGTGAGTCTGCAACTTGCATCTCTAGGTTTCTATTAAATGCCCCAGAGGTTCCTCCAATTTACCTGGCCCCAATTTCATGATCAGAACCCTGGCTCTGCTGTTCATTAGTAGCGTGACCTTGGGCAAGTCATATAACCTCTCTGTGCTTCAGATTTCTCATCTGTAAAATGGGGTTAACAGAAGTATCTACCTTGTAAGGTTGCTGTGAGGAATAAAAATTAAATCAGTTAATTTAGGTAAAGGATTTAGACCAGTACCTAGCCCATAGCACAAATGGGAGCTGCTGCTATTGTTGGTTGTCATGTTATTGTTATCATCATCATTGTCATTAGCCATCTCACAGCACCCTGCACCTCCCACCCCAGTACCACCAGCATTTTCTATGAGCCATGGGCATGGTGGGCTTGTCTAGGCATGAACATCTTTGCAGTCCATACTTTAATTTTCACAATCATCTTCTGAGTCGAATACTGTCACCCACATTAACCTGGGCACCAGAGGCGTTAAGTAATTTTCCAAAGGCCACACATCTGGTCAAATGTAGGGCCAGAGTTTGAGCCCAAGTCGAATTCCAAAGCCCAAGCTTTTTCTACAGTAATACAAAGATAACAGAAAATGTAATATGATTATATTCAATATAGTTAGCCTTTTTCAGTAATTCAAACTAAGGGGCACAAACCATCCCAGTTTGCCCTTAACTGAGGACTTGCGAGGCTAAACCAGAAAGTCCTAGGCAAACTAAGATGACTTACTCACCCTATATAATCAAATCCATGCCCTCCCTACCAACCTCCAAAAAAAGTGTCCTTGGTCTAAATTACCTACAAAATTGCCTTTATTTTGTCCACAGGATAAAATGGTAGTATGATACTGTGATTTATCATAAATATATATTTGGTCTTTGGCTCAGTTCTTGGCACAGACCTAAAAGCCTTGGAATTTCTTAAGGGATGAGAGCAGCAAAAGTGTCTTTTGTTATGTTAACGAGGAGGATTTTTGAGTTTCAGGATGGGGTTGCCAGCATTTTCAACCAGGTGATTAGAGAGTTGGAACTTCTACACACACCCTGAGCTCCAGAGCAGGGAGAGGGCCTGAAGCCCTGAGGTCAGTCACCAGTGGCAGAGGCTTTAAGCTATCGTGTCTGTATAATAGAACCTTCCTCAAAACCCACAGGATGGGGTTTGGAGGGTTTCTAGGTAAACATATGGAGATTTGGGGAGAGTGGTGAGCACCTAGAGAGCTATGCATCTCTTCCACCTAGCTGTTTCCGAGTTATATCCTTTTGTGATAAACAGGTAATCTAATAAGGAAAATGTTTCTCTGAGTTCTGTGAGTTACTTTAGCAAATTAACCCAGTCCAAGGAGGGGCTCATTGGAACCTCTCTCATCAACAGCTGGTTGGTCAAAATTGCAGCTGACAACCTGGACTCACAACTGGCATCTGAAGTAAGGAAGGGCAGGTTTGTAGGACTGAGCCCTTAACCTGTGGGACCTGTAGACAGAGTCAGAATCGATTTATATTTGTGGGTCACCCAGTCAGATTTGTGGGTTACCCAGTCAGTGTGTCTGAGTAAATTGCTTGGTACTGTTGGAAAAAGATACACACATTGGAATATAGAATAACTGCTAGCCATATCATATTAATCATTTTTAGAGTCTCTGATGAGAAATCAGTTTACCCCCATCAATGCCATTTAATTCTTTATTAGCCCTCCCCTGTCAACATGGTGGTCCTGATTTATTAATATTTAAATTAAATTTTATTATTTCTATTTGAATAAATTTGAGTGGGGGAGATGTTTTGTTCAAATTAAGAACTCTATTGGAGTTAAGTAAAAATAAATTGTGGACCCCCCCCCAAAAAAAAAAAGAGAACCTGAACTGGTTTAGAAATCCGAGTTGATGAAAGTGATAAAGACTAGAGCAGCAGCAACTGGGGATGTTTTAATTATAAACCAGTGCCCCACAAATAAAGAAAACCAATATTTAAAAATTGTATTTTATGCTACATATATTTATATTTTACAAATATTTAAATATCTAATAAATATCTGTTCTGATTTTTTTCACTGTTAAAGGATAATTTTCAAAAGGCAAAACCATGACTCATAAAGATATAACATGAACCTATGTTAAAGATTTTATTGAACTCATTATTGTGGGAAGTACTAAGATATTACAAGTAGTTCAAAAGAGAAATTGAAGAACAGATACATATATAGATCAAGAATGTTAAAATGAGCTGGCAAATGGGTTCTTCCTCAATGAGGAAGAGAAGTCACTTGAACCACCAGGGGACAGGATGTACTTGTCTATAGATACAAATGATTTTGCATTATCACCAGTCATCTACAACTTGAAGCAAAATAGCTCAAAGACAATAAAAGACTAGAATCAGAAAACCAGGAAGGGTGCCATCCAAACAGTGCATTGCTTTTCACTGAAGTACAAGTGTTTCTCTATACCACCATATAATAAAACATATTTTTTTACTGTTTTACCTAAGTTGGTGTTGTTGTAAGTGTTGAGGATCTTTTAGGGCTGGTACTAAGGAAAAACCTTAGTAGGTTTATTATAGAAAACAGGAGACCAAACAAAATGTCTTTTTAATAAGCCTTTTATATTAGAAAGCATTAGCAAAATTTTTGCAATCCACACTGGCTTTCTATTTGTCATTATGCAGAAAATTAGGCCCTCTGAAATGTATACTTGGTATACTAATCAACAATATAACTGGAAAATTAACTTCTATTTGACCCCCAAACTCCAAAATCAATGTTAGTTTTGAATAGGCTACCTATGACCTACCTTCAGGCTAGGGATCTGAAGCTCTGATTGCCACCTTCACGCATGGGCCTTGGACACATCTCATAAAAATCGATTCCAACCACAATGATATCTAACACTTAGTAGGTGCTTACCTTGTACCAGGCACTATCCTAGGGACTGGGTCTATTATGAACTCATTTAAGTTCTCAGTGACCCTGAGAGATAGCTTCTTCTTATTTCACAACTGAGGAAATTAAGAAACAAGAATTTAAATACAGCTAGTAAGAGGTAGGGCTTTAACCTCAGTTCTGTATTTGTGTGAAAATGATCCAGCTCATCACAAGGTCCCATAGACCTCTGAGATTTTATGTTGTAAGACAAAAGTCAAAACAAAATAAAGATGGAAGATACCAGATAAAATGGGATTTACTTCTTTAGAAGTTTGTTTTCCAAAACTTGTCTTATAATTTACTATTTCCTATGCCCATGCCTTTACAAATAAGAATGGGAACAAGAGTTTTCAATTGGCCTGGGATCAATTGGAGTTGGACAGCAAGGGAAAGGCATCAGAAGAGAATAAAGCCTGGATGGCAGGCTTTGACCTACCTTCCTCAAAGGTGGTGTCTCATATCTATTTGCGTTTAGACTCAAATCAGAATACAAACTTTCTAAATGTTTCATAACTAAAATACCACCGTCCAGTGATTCACCTTTACCAAGAATTAGTAGTGGACCTACATAGGTCACTAGATTTCTGACTCTTAGAACTCCAGCTATATTTGATCTCACAAATACATGCTTGAGACTCTCTCATGACAGGGAAATAAATCATGATAAATTCAGGCTGATGAGGTCAGAGCTAAGCTGCACTTCAATAATATTGTTGACAACAAGGTCAACCATCCCATCTGCAGATTTGGGCCAGGTCTCTGGTTCAGTTCATTAAGAACAATAGGAGATTCTTAGCTCCCCAAACTGAAAGCAAAACTCAACAATATGGTATAACTACAATCAAGGCAATTTTTATCCTTTGAGAAGGAGGAGATCTCGCATTTGCTTTATTGCCAAAGTTTGTGCTTATATTATTTTTCTGCATTTTGTAATGTTGAATGATCCCTTGATCAGCAGGGCTTAGTAATATAAAGCATTATACAGTTGTTTTGCATGAGCTCCGATGTCACATTTGCAAGGCACACATGCTATAATTGATACCCATCCCCATTTATCCAAAGAATGTTTTGATATTTTAAAAAAAACTTTTTAAAATTATTGCTTTGAAAGATATTTTTAAAGAACAGATGTGGTTTAACTAAATGATGTGTAACCAAACATGGACCAGTGACTTCACTAAAATCTTCAATTTTTTCTGTGATTCTAAAGCCAAATTAAGAACAGGGCCTATGTATATAACAAGATGTTTAACTTATCTAAAAAATCTTCCTATAACTAAAAGCATAAGTTATATTACTTGTATATTTATCTCCTTGTTTATTGTCTGTTTTCACTCATTATAAGAAAGCTCTCTTAGAGTAATTTTCTCTTCTTCTTTTCTCTGTCCCACAAATAGATACTAGGTAAACCTTTGTTGAATGAAAGAGCAAACAAAATCAACTTTTTAACAGTAAACTTCACATATAGTCAAATATTTCCAGCAGACCTATGTTGTATTATCAATTCTTGAATACATGCAATCATCTAAAATGTTTTAGTAATTATCTTAATGGAGCCCAGTAGCAAACATGGAGTATCTTATTTTCATAATTCAAAGATTATTTAGCATCAACAAAATATTATTACATATTCTTTTTCTGTTTAGCAAAGATAGCTATCTAGGAAATATGTAATCACTATCACATTGTGTTTCTATCATAAGCTTCCAGTTACATGAATTATTATTCCTGCCATGTAAGCAATACCATGAGTTTGACAAAAGGAAGGAAATACTATAATTTATATACGTGATAAATCTGTCATTTAGGGAATTCTTAGTATTCTTGTACTGAGAACGAAATTTAAAAGATGTATTTTCTTCACTTTCACATCATAGAAATTTCCCACTATACAGAAAACACCTCATGTTCAGTAAAATGAAAGCTCTGGGGCCAAGCAATGACTTTAGGATTCAATTTATAGGTTTTATCCCCTTGGTTATAGTCAGACTGGGATAAATGGGTATATCATGCTGAAACAGCCACTTAACCATCTCAAGAAGAGCCAAGTAACTCACTGTTCTCAAAATGGCCGTGGGGAACCTCAGAGCCCACATGTGTAATCCCCTTCTTTTCCAAATCTGCTATGAGATAGAATTAAAAGTTGAGATGGAAATTGTTCCTACCACAGTATGTAGGTGTCTTATTTGGGGCTCTCCAGAGGCAAGGAGGGGAATGCCAGTGGCTCATTTAGAAGGTGATCCTAGGAAATATTGGCAAAGGGAAAGGAAAGTGAGACGGGGAGGAGAAGGAAGCCAAAAACAAGTCATCCAGACATTTCCAGTCTGAATATCTGGAGCTCAGTCCCCATGGGGAACCCTGGGAAGCTGTGTACAACATAGCTTAGAATTTTCCCAAGGGGCAAGGTGGCTGGGACAGTGAGCCAACAAATCCCTGTCCACTGTTAGTTTGGGGCTACCATCAGTGGCTAAAAATCCCCCAAAGAGTTGCAAGTATTTGAGGTCAGCAGGCTTTGGCAATTATAGTAGTCCCCCCTTATCCACAGTTTTGCTTTCCATGGTTTCAATTACCTGTGGTGAACCGCAGTCCAAAAATACTAAATGGAAAATTCCAGAAATAAACAATTCATTAGTTTTGAACTGTGTGCCATCCTGAGGAGTGTGATGAAATTTTGCACTGCTCTCTCTGTCCCTCCTGGGATGTGACTCATCCTTTTGTCCAGCATCTCCAGGATCTATATGCTCCCCACCTGTTAGTCACTGAGTAGCCACTTCAGTTATCAGATCAACTGTCATTACATCATAATGTTAGTGTTCAAATCACCCTTATTTTACTTAATAATGGCCCAAAGTGCAGGAGTAGCGATGCTGGCAATTCACATATGTCAAAGAGAGGCCAAAAGGTGCCTCTATTAAGTGTAAAGGTGTGTGCAGACAATAAGATTTTGAAAGAGAAAGAGACCATATCACATAATTTTTATTACGTTATTCTGTTATAATTGATTTTATTAGTTATTGCAGTTAATCTCTTACTGTACCTAATTTATAAATTAAACTTTATCCTGGTTGTGTATACATAAGAAAAAATACAGAAATGATAGGGCTTGATACTATCCATCATTTCAGGTATCTACTGGGGGGTCTTGGACCATATCCCCTGTGGATACGGGGAGGGGTGGGGATGCTGTAGTGGAAAATACCAAGAAGATATTGGTGAGACCCTGATAGTATCTGCTGCAATTGATTTTAAAAGTTCAACTGATGACACTGTGTCTTTTGATTCTTCAGTGCATTTTTTTCCTGATGAACATAACCTGGGTGGAGGGAAGAACATTGATCAGGCACCCTCATTGTATCCTCATTTTCATATCTTACTACCTCTAAAATCTTAAGGCCGACTCCAGGCTGGAGCTGGGGCCTCTCTGCACATGCTTTCTTGTCTGTAAAATAGGAGGCTTGGACTACAGGATAATAAGTATTTCTTCCATCTTAAGGTTCTGTGTTTGATAAAAATGAACCACTTCTTTTCCTTACTTGAAATGGTCAGTGCAGGCTAGCCAGACTACAATAAGATAGGAGATGGAATAGATAGTGTTATTTAGAATTCTTTCAGATATAAGAAACAAATTCATTCAAACTAGCTCAAGTTCAAAGTAAGTATATTAGATGGATCCAGACACACTCATAGAGATGGAGGATAGCCAGTATATCCAGGCCTCAAAGGCCTTGAAGAGACAGAAGAATCATGAAACTAATCTGAGATAGAGAATAATAGTTATAGATATATAGTGATAGAGAAATAGACATAGATATTTATAGATGTAGTTATAGTTATTAAAAATAGAAATATCAATAAATATAGTGATAGAGATATAAGGATATAGCTAACTATAGATATAGCTATAGAAATATACATATAATGACATAGAATTATAGACATAGATATAAATGTGATATATATATATATATAGTTATAGACATAGTTACAGACATAGTGAGAGATAGTTTTGGAAATATAAATATGATTTTTTATATATACAGATATAGATATAGTGATAGCAATATATACAGAGAGATATATAGCTATAGATAGATATGGATGTAGTTACAGAGATATAATTATGGATCCAGTCATAGAGATAGAGTGATATATATATCTAGATATATAGATATCTTTCTGTATATGTAGAGATACAGAAAGATACGTGAATATAGATATCAGTATAATTTCAGATATAGATATATCTGGGGGCACCCAGTCCCTGAGCATTTTCCCCCTTCTTACTCATTAGCCCTGCTCCCTCATCAGTCTCCTGCCCTAACTTCACCTTGGAGTTGCCTTTGACGTGTCCCACCACAACTCTCCACCCCCACCACTGATTGACGATAGACCTAAGTGTCCCAATGCCACCTTCCTGGAGAGGAACAACATGGCTTATATAAACACCCTGGTCCAAAAAGATATGACCAAGGACAGGTGAGGCACGGGGTACAAACTTTACTACCTGAGCCCATCACTCTAGTAGGATTGTAAGAATTAATTTTAAAAAATGGGGGTGGGGGTGGATTATAAGATGCCCACATACCCCAAAATGTGTGTTAAGGAGTGGTAGAGACATAGTTCTGTACTTAAAGAGGACTAGGATGTTTGGGCTGCCAATGATTTAAGTAAAGTATTTGAAAGCAGCAGCCAAGTAATACCAAAAGATGTGTATACCCATAATAAAAGCAAAGATGAAAGGAGCAATCCATAGCAGACAAGAGGCTGTAAGATCCAGAGAATTCCTAAGAGATAAAGCTTGGGGAGCCATATCCCACCCCCTGCCCTAAGAAAGCTCCCGCCTCTCAGAGGTAGCGCCTGAGACATAAGTATGAAGGAAAATCATTTATTTGCAAGTGATTCTAGGAAACAATGGTTAACAGGATGGTAGGTGAGACAAAGATTGGAAGGAAGCCATAAAATGAGTGTGTATTAATCGAGTTCCCACTGTGGGTGGACGACTTGGGTTTAATCCTAGGAGAACCCAACAGCCAGTGCTACCCCACTATGTTATCCAGGCAGGAGGAGGCCACTATGCTTCTTTACCAGCTCTTGTGACCCATTAGCTGATCCAAGGTGAGAGTTAGTTCCTCAGCACTTCTGCCCTACGTGGGACACTGCAGGCTCCCACAGCTAAAGAGGCCATGATATGAGCAGCTGAAGTTGAGGCTGGCTTGCTTGGACATGGAAATGCTAAGGGAGAGTGGGCACACACTGACGGTGCCTGTATAAGACCAATTCAATGAACTCTGATGGTGCCAATAAGGAGAGTCCATGCTGCCTTCACCACATGTGCAGCTTGATGGGGGCCTTCATTCTGTGGTGGTGGTTTTCAGCTAGAAGCCATTTTGCCCTATCCATTCAGGGGATTTGGCAATCTAGAGACATTTTTGGTGTCACAACTAGAGGGACAAATATTACTGGCATCTAATGAGTAGAGGCCAGGGATGCTACTAAACATCCTACAATGCACAGGACAACTCCCACCACAAAGAATCATCTGGCCCTATGCTGAGGCTGAGAGACTGGGTCTAGGCAAACCAAATGGCCAAAACTTTGTTTTCCATGATACCCCACAGATAGAGTGTGGACTCCTCCTTCCTAAGCTTGGCAGGTTGGAGGCCCTTCATAGCAGGACTTGAAATTGGAACAATTGAAACACCTTAGAAATTATGTCCATACCAGTGGCTCCAGGGGAGAGATGCAGGATGCAGGAGCAGCCGAGGTGACAATTGACTAGTCTCTCCTGTGGCTTACCTTGGGGTGTTTCTTGCTTCCTGCACTTCCTTGGTTTCTGTTTTCCGCGCTGTTACTTCTGCCATCCTATAGTTTCTGTTAGCTACCCAATATATCTTCTGTCTTTCTTTCTGCTTAAGATAACCTGAGGCAGGTTTGCTTCTGGAATAGTCAATGTTTCTTAAATATAATAAAGAACAATCAACCCCACAACTTCACTGGTTTAACACAATGAAAGCCCCTTTCTCATTCCTGTATCAGTCCAAGGAATTCCTGTGGCTTTTCTCTAAGTGATGACATGGAGATCCCAGCTTCTTCCATCTTATTTGTAGCTCTACTGTCTTTGAAGTTCTCCTCAGAGTCCTCCAGGATCCTGTTCATCCAGGTAGCATATGAAAGAAGAGCCCGAGTGAGGGTCCAATGAGGTGTTAGGGGACCAGGCCTGGAAATAGTGTTCTCCAGTTCTGGCTCATTCCATTGATCCAGATCCCACCTAAATGTCTGGAGTCTATGAAATAGAGTTTAGCACTAGACTAGGAAGAAAAAAATCTTTGGTGTCCATTTAGCTGGTATCTGCCACATCTTATTTGCAAGCCGGATCCTAACCAGTAAAGCATGAACAGATGGAAATCTTGAGAGACAGAGGCCTGGAGAATAAGAGTACAGGGGCTGTAGGACCTTACAGACTGGTGGCCCAGGGTTACAAAACACTTAGGAAGGTACAAAACTTGAGAAGTACAGAAATTTGAGTAGGAGTGTATATAACAATAATGGCCACATTTTGCTACATGATTTTCATTTTTGTCTTATTCATTCAGTTAATAGGCATTCACTCATCCATCCATTCATTAATTTATTAAGTACTTACTATATACGTCAGCCACTGTGCCAAACCTTAGAGATACAGGGTGAGCAAAGAGACAATCTCAACTTTCACGGAGATTTTATTTCAATGGTAAGAAATATGTCTGTGAGGTAGATATTATTGCCTCCTATTTTAAAGATATGGAGAATCAGGTTAAACAACTTGCCCACAGTCCCATGGTCCAAGATCACAAGACTATTTGGCTCTAACATCCAAGTTCTTAATTATGTTCTATACTCTTCCTTTACTATCTCTGTTCTCTTCCTCTCTATCATCGCTGAAGCTACCTTAGAGTAGCACAGATCCATGTCATCTGTTGCCTGGACTGTCACAATAGCCTCCTGAACCTCTGATTCTGGCCTTTAATCCATTCTCTATTCAGAAGTCTCTGTGCTCTCCAATACACATATGATTGTGTATCGTGTCACTGCCCTGTTTAAAGTCACTCAGTTGATCCCACAGCCCATAGAATGAAACTCCCTATTGTGTTAGGCTAGTTCTTTTCAACAGGATGTTACCACTCATGAAAGTGTTTTGGAAATGTGTGATGGATCTTTAGGTAGACATGATTGGAGACACTAGCGTTAGCTAATGCTAGACATCTTGAAATTTCTATCACCAGCCCCAAGCATGGTGCCTGGCACCAAGTGGGTACTCAAGAAATTCATGTATATGTGTAAAAGGTCTCACCATGTATGTAGAATTGGAGCCAGAAGCCAAGCAAAGTAAATCTTAGCCACAATGGAAAAAAAAAGTTCACTCACTCATTTATCCTTTTATTCATTAGATCAAGATTCCTTATTTGCTGAAATTAACTCAACTTTGTAAATTCAAATAAAGTCTTTTGGGTCATAGTTGATTTTTTTTGCCCACCTTCCTGACAAAGAAAACATTAGAATCACAAAACTTGGAAGAAAGATACTTAAGGATCCAGAATTCTTTGCAAGCACAATATAGACATAGAAAGTGAGGCTTAAGGAAGTGAACTGGCTTGCCCAAATTGAGGAAATTACTTGGTAGAACCTTGAACTAAATCCTGATTCTCCTCATCTCCAGTCCTGGATTCTTTTTACCAAACAGTGCTGCCTCACTCAAGAGTAGAAGAACTGTGGACAATGTGGTTTGGGGCACATTGTCATCTGACCCAATACAATTTGCAAGATTTTCTATTTTCGAAAAATCTTGCAATCAAAAAATTATTTTATAAAATGATTCATGAAAGTAGGGTATAAAACAGGGTCAAACATTTATATGTATAGAACACAAATAATTTATCTTCTCCCTTCCTTGTTTCCATAGTAACCTGACGTACTTCTGTTGACACTTCTGCCATTAATTCTGATGATATATTTACCTTTCTGTTTCCTGGGGCGGAGGATTATTTCTTTTTCATCTGCATATCCAAGTTAAACATTCTGCCCATCACATGATTGGCATGAGTACAATAATTGTTTGTTAAAGGAATGAGTAAGTCTGTAAACCATATAAGAGAACTTTTTGAAAATAGGGAGGGAGGTATATACGTTTAAAAAATTGTTTTAACAATTTTGCTATTTTTATTCTTTAATAAAAAGGATCACAAATGTTGTTCCAATTTTACAGTCCACAGAACCATCCTCAATGAAACTTTCCCAAATTAAGTTGGAACGACTTTGTGTAAAAGTCTTTATTTTTAAGGCCCATTTAAACTGAGTTGCCTGGGTGTAGTTCTTACAAATCATTACATAGGCTTTATGTGGGAAAAAAAGAAACAGAAAAGCCTTGCAGGGGTATGCCAAGTTCTTATTACAGTCAACTGTGAACAGGAAAATAGCAAAGGATATTTACACATGGATCTGGAAGGAAGTATATAGGATGGACTCAAGTCATACCTATTCCCAACAGAGACAAAAAGAAAACCCATGATGATTGAGTGCCTTAAGTTGGAAACTTATGAATTTGGTAAAAGTCAAGGGAGATAACATTCAGACAATGAGATTTAATTCACAGCAAGGGGTTTTTTTTCAATATAGTCATTACATTTAAAGAAAGCCATAGACTGCCTAAAAAATCAGATGAAAGCCATGTTATTTCTTAGCAGAACATACTTTTTTACATAGAAAATGTTATTCACTGTTTCAGGTGGTGAACTGACCTCACCCCGCCACCACTACCAAGTTATGAATCTGCTTTATGAAGAATGAAATCTGGTGGCAAAATTAATCTCCAGTCAGATCTGACTTCAAAATCCATGTTCTTCCTATTATGTTGATAGGGGACTTTAGATGAGATGTGTAACTGCTCTAAACCTGACATCTCATCTGTAAAATGGTGTAATAATAACTATCTTATAAATGTCAAGAGTAAATAATTACTCTCTAGCATGTAGTAACAAATACCAATTGCTTTTTTTTCTCAGTGAACAAGTGGAGAGTTCTATGAGCTGGCAAAATTTGAAGGGAAAATGAATCAAGGTGTGGTTTTTTCTCTTTTAATCTCACCTTAGAGATTCTCTTCAAGAAGTGAGACTCATTCTGTTAAAGAAGACCGGGCATTCTAAGAAGCAAGTGTTAGTTGTCTGGCCCAGGTCACCAGGCAGAACAAAGAACCAGGAACTCTGTAAGGGCTGCATTCTTACTGCTTAGCACAGGGCCTGGCACTCTGTAGGTTCCAGATAAACCTACATTTTGAACAAGAATGGAGGGAGAGGACAAAGAGGAAATGAGGGATGAGAGTAAGGAAGGGAAGGAAGACTGAACGTAGTTGGGATTTTGCTTCCACCATCGAACTCTAAGAACAGGGTCCTTGACCAGTACAGAATGAAGAGAAACAGTTTATATCTCAAGATACACCCTCCATACAGAATTGAGCAGTGTCTGCATTGAGAGTCTTATGCTTCATTGACTCTTTTCATGGAACAAGAGGAATGGAAAGAAACAGACTGAGAAGAATGCATCAATTTCTAGAACATGTTCCTGGGTTCCAATAAAGATAGAAGATTAAGTAGAGGTGCCATTTTCTTCTCCAATAGGAATGGTGCTCAAAAAAACATCATGCAGTTCAAGGGAGAGGACTATGTAATGAAACATAGAGACACAAACTCATCCTGTGCATGACCTTGGGTGAGGCCATTCACATACTGGAGCTGAGTTTTTCCATCTGTAAAATGTCAGAGTCGGTCCTGATCAATGGCTCTCAGTCTTGGTTCTCCATTAGAACTACCCGAGGAGTTTAAAAGTGTCCCCATGCCCAAGCTGTAGTCCTGATATTAGAATTTCTCAAAGTGGGGCCCAGGTATCAGTAGTTTCACAGCTTCCTGGATGGCTGCCATGTGCAGCTGAAATTGAGGATTCCTGGTTCAGGTGATCTCTTGACCCTTGCTACCCTACATGGTTCCCAGACAAGCAGTATGGACATCACTTGGGGTCTTTTTAGTAATCAAGACTCAGTCTTCACTCCAGAGCTACACAATCAGAATCTGCATTTTAATAAGACATTCCACTCGCTTCCTGTAATTTGTAATGAAATTGAAAACTCTGGCCTAGATACTCTTCCACCCAGCTCTTTCATCCATCAGTGCTTTGTTCCTAGCAGTGATATTTTAATACTTTTTGGATCTCAGTGCCAGGCACATCATAAGTATTAAAAGTTTTATATGCATTAGATGTATATATTCCGAAAATACAAAAATATTCTATCACAGCTGTTCTATGCAGGGAGCTAAGTGGAAATAAATTGGGGAAAAAAAACAATGGAAGCTTATAAAAGGTGTGAATGATTTTATGATATTCTGATCAAACAACATTTTTTCTTTGTAGGATAGAATAGGGTGCCCTCAAGAGCAGTTCTCTTCAAAGTCAGCAATGCTTGCATTGTTATTAAAAACACCCACCTCTACATGGCAATTTGTTTTCAACCTGGCAACACATCATTTCCGGTTCCTTCTCTGTTCCTCACACTACCTGATGGCACCTTTGTCCCCCAGGAAATAATAGATGTGTTGGCCAAGGAGAGTGTGACCTCCTCTGGAAATTTCCAATTGTAATGTTCATCACCTTCTTTAAGACTACAGAAGGGAAGTTGGCTCTGAAAAAAAAAAAAAGAAAGAAAGAAAGAAAAAGCAGAAACAATATTAAAATTCTTAAACCAAAGCTAGAAACATGACAGATAAAGGTTAATGTAAGATGCCATTCTGACCCTTTATAATTCAGAGCTAAGAAAGCAGGATGGCCCTCACATTTTAGACTAATGGTGTTTTATTAGAAATTTTTTTGAATAATGGTGTATTTAGAGGAGGGAGCGATTTGTATCTGAATGTTTAGGAAGAAGTGACACCGGTAAAACCATAATTTTCAATTCAATTCAATTGCTAGGCATTAGACCATCTCCTCCCAGGCCCCCCCAGGGCCAATAGCACCACTATAGTCAACATCTGTGAAATTTTCTCTCCCCTCAGCTCAGCAGGCTGAAGTCCTAGGATCAGCAGCCTGATAGAAGCCTGCAGATGATGATGGAATGGAGATGGCACCTAAACACCCCAGTTCCTTGGGGTGAGATCATGTGGAGACGCATTTTCTAGGCTGCCTCTGATGCAGGACAGGGCAAATTTCCCTGAGTGAGGGAGGACACCATGCCCTGCACTGAAAGAAGAGGATCCTTTGGTGGAGAGTGTAGAAGGTACTTAGGTTAAAGTCAAAAGAAAAGTTTATTAGAAAAGGGGTAACACTGCACAGGCAGTGTGGTCTCCTCTCAGAGGCAGAGAGTGAGAGAGACCAAGGGAGATGTGGGAGGGCAGTGAGTGGGAGGCTGAGTATCTGGAGAATTTAGTTTATATGTCATTCTTTAGTTCCTGTGAGTTACAGTTTAAAAGAGTTTGTTACCCATTTCCTTTGACATGGACATATAGTGAGCAAGGGGAAGAGTATGAAGCATGAAAAGGTAAGAATGTAGAGTGAAAGGCCTGCTGGCACTTCCCAGCATTCTCAGTGTGGCATTTTAAATTCTCTTGCCTCTTCCCTGCATGAGCTCTGGGAGATACCCAGCAGCATGAAACTCCACTTAGCCCCAACTGTTACTAGATACACACCTGCTGTCATCTGCCTTCCCTTTCCAGGCTTATACCCCCAGCCCCCTACCTTCCAGAACAAACCATGGCCACTAGAAGAATCTTTGCCCTGGGGTCTGAATGTAGGGAAACCCTCATCAAGACAAATTTGACATTCTGTTTGCTTTAAGATGTTTGTAGGTATACAGTTGATATTTTATATTCCTTTCCTTGAATTGTAATATTTTCAATAACTAAAACCAGTTATGGTATGAAGAGTTCAAAGGGTTTTGGTAACAACCTTGAAGAAATCTTCTTATTACCTTATTCATGAGCTGCATTTGATATTTGAAGCCACAAAGGAGTAAGAAAATGAGAAAAGGAATGTGGGCTTTCAGGGAGAGGACGCCTGTAAAGTGTTGAGGACAAAACCTAAACAGAAATAGAAGTGGCATTCTGAACCAGCATCCTTAGTTCTTGCTTTGATTCTCAACTAAATTCTTAAATCCTCGAGCGCAGGTATCACCGAAACCTGTCCCATGTCTGTAACAGACGCTGTGATAACACGGTGACTGACAATGAAGTGAGCTGAGTCCGGGGAAGTTTCTGGGTGAACAGAGCTGAGGATGCGCGTGATGCTGGAGGCGGGTCCCAGCCAGAAGTGCACGGCCCGCCCCGCCCTCGCGCGCACCGGGGCGTGCATCACCCGCAGAGGAGCCACAGCCCCTCACCAGGGCGTCCCTATCTCACCTGAGGCTACAAGCACCCCTGCTGCAGGGCCAGCTTCTCGTCTGCCCGGGACTGCACCCGGGAGGAGCGGAGGTGGCACCCGCTGCGCTCAGTGTACTGAGCCCTCCTGGAGGACAGGAGGAAAAGCAGGAGGCCCCAGCAGCAAAGGGAGGCCCCGTGCAAAGATGCCTTGGTCTTGGGCACTTGAACTCCTGCTGCTGCTCCCCTGCGTGGCAGGTGGATCAGGAAACGCGGCCAGGTGAGTGTCTGGCTGGAATTCGCCCCGACCTGAGCTTCCTCCACGGGGCCCCTTCCCTTTGTCCCCCATGTGCCCGGTCATCTCCACAGGTGTGTGTGTGTGCACGCTAAGATGGGACTTTATGAGGATGCCAAGTCCAGAGTGCCCACGGGCTTTGCATCAGTTCCCTTTGCATCCCAGTCGCCCATCCTGCCTGTGGCTGGTGGGGTCCGGGAGAAGGCAGGCTCTGAGCTCACCTCCGCAGTGTATATGGCTTGGTGGTCTGCAGATACCTACTGTGGGGCCGGATGTGTGAGGGTCTGTCTGTGGGTGGCTGGGTTCTGTGCCTGTGCAGTATTATGTTTTTCACTCTATCTGAAGGGTGCTAACTGATTGTCAGTCATTAGTTTTGCTGGGGACACAAGGAAAGAAACTGGGGACGTGCAAACTAAGGATTTACTGTTGGTGGGCTGAGCCCACCGTGAATGGGGTTCCTCTATTCAATGGCTTTCTGATTAAAGTTGATGAACTGGAAAGAAAAGACATTGTTGTCAGATGAAATAGACTCATTCTTCTTGCTGAGGCAATTCAGAACCTGAAGCTATTTCTTCACTGCCCATAAGCTTTTCTAAGCCCCAAAACTTAATTTTTGCAGAGATAGCAAAGCCACTTAGTAAATATACACTTATATAATGCTCACTGTGAGCCTGACACTGTTCTAAATATTATAGGACTATTGACTCATTTAAAGCCCATGACTGCTCTGAGTGTAAGGTACTATTATTATTATCTCCCTGTTGCAGAGGAGAAAAAGGAGGCACAGAGAGGGGGAGTAACTTGCCCAAGGAGGCACAGCCAGTAAGTGATGGCCCCCTCATTCAAACCCAGGCAGTCTGGCCCTCAGTTCCTTCTCTTCACCAATAATTAGGGCAGCCTTTAGCGAATCTCTCACTGGAAAAGGTTTCCTGGTCCCCTGACTGTGATGTCTTGCTTTCTGAGCTGTGTGCTAGCACAGTCTTCTTGTCTGCGCACTATTGACCTTTTGGTCTGGGCTGGACTACTGCTCGGTGGGAGGGACTGTTCTGTGTATTATAGGATTTTTAGCAGCAGTATCTGTGGCCTGTACCCACTAGAAGCCAATACTGACCTTCCTAAATTATGACAACCAAAACATGTCCTCAGATGTTGCCCAAGGTTACCCGAAGTGGTGGGGGTGCAGAATCACCTGTAGCTGAGTGAAAAGCACTATCCTATTGAGATTTTTAGTGGGCAATTCCTAAGGAAAACTGGCTTAGAGCCTTGCTTTGGTACAGGCTTCTTAAAGGTGAGCCTGACTATCTTTATTTGGCTTATAGAAAATAACTTTTCATCAGAGTCCCCCCTAGCATTAAGGGATTTTGAAGTTCAAAGCGAACAAACCTCAAACCAGATTCTTAGAATGTATGATCACGAGTTTCAATTTCCTTTTCGTGATCAAGATGTGAGCAGATGTCATTTGCTCATAATCACGTTGTTCAGGAATGCTGGAGCTTCTGTTGCTGGAAGGCCCACTTAAGAAAGACCAAGTACTATTTGGAGAGGAGATTACTAATTCTTTAGCTGCCGGCAAGCCGACCTCCAAGAGTGTCACTTTCAAAGTGCCACCAAATTAAATGAAAAACCTAAAAGCCCCCAAATAAATGAAAGAATATTAAAAGGGAGAATCTGTGTCAAGATTCTGCAGTTTTCAAGATGTGAAACATGGTTTCTTTACACGGTATTAGGTTCCCAAGCAGGTGTGTTTATTAGCTGCTCAACATGTGTAGAAATGTCAAGTAGTCGGCTCTTCAGGAACTGCTGGGAACCGCATTTAATCAGTTTCAGATGGTGCATTAACAGAAAAGACAAGGCATTCACTGCAGAAAAGTACGTTTTCTGGTTATTTCCTGATGTTTCACAACTTATAGCAAAAACTGTCGCTGCTATAGAGATTTTTAATATAAGCGCCAGTTATTTTTTTTAATCAAAACACTGCACCATAGTTTTAGTAACCTAGAAAATTATATGCCTCTTAAATGGTGTTTAGCACATAGTAGGCAATTAATACTCATCAGATGAATAAATCATTAGCAGCATGCATTTCTGTGATCTTAAGCACCAGAATTTGGCTTGAACCCTAGACTTTTTATGCCCTTTGGGCATTGGAATGATTTAGATATTCCAGACCTACTTTGTCTAATAAGGTAAATATGGTTGGTAGTCACGAGCCCCATGTGGCTATTGAGTGAGTACCGGAAATGTGGCCAGTATGAGTTGAGATGTGTTGTATGTGTAAAATACACATCAGATTTTGAAGGCTTTGTATGGGGGGGAGGGGACAAAATATCTCATTAATCATTTTCCATTGATTTCCTGTTAAAATGATAAAATTGTTGATATTAGATGAAATACATTACTAAAATTTTTTCACCTGTTTCACATGTTTTAAAATGTGGCTACTAGAAAATTTTAAATGCCCTATGCAGCTATTATATTTCTATTGGACAGCGTCGATTTAGAACATTTATTGATTGAAAATTCATCTCCAGTGTCGCAGGTCCTAAGTCTGGCATCTTTTCACCTTGAGCACATAAGATAAATGCAATTACCTTTGCTATGCTAGAGATCCAAATTTGGGGCAATTCCCTACTTATATTTCTGTTATATATATTTTTCTCTATTGAATTCTAGTACAAATAACATGAGATGAAGGACTGAGTGGGTTTGTGCAGAGGGTCTGGATACATGGGGAAAGGCCTGCTTTCTGCATACCACACCCTATGTAGAGAATCAAATCTTCTCAGAGCCCTGTTAAAGAAGTGTCATTGTAACACTTTACCATAAACTTAGTGGCTTAAAATAACACAGATTTATTCTCCTACAGTTCCAGAGATCAGAAGTCTAACATGAATCTTAACAGGGCTAAAATTAAGATTTTGGTGTGGCTGATTACTTGTGGAGGCTCCAGGGGAAGATGAGTTCCTTGTCTTCTACAGCTTTTTGTGTTTTCCAACTGTCCTTGGCTTGTGACCACCTAACTCGAATCGCTACTTCCATTGTCACCTTGCTTTTCTGTGACTCTTAGTCATCATCCTCCCTCTGTGAAGAACCCTTTACATTGTGCCAGCCCCACCAAGATAATCCAGGATGATCTCCCCATCTCAATAGCCTCATTTTGGTCACATCTCAGAGTCCCTTTTGACACTAAAGTGACATTCGCAGGTTCCGTGGGTTAGGACAGGGACATCCTTTTGGGGGGAGGGTGTTATTCAGCCTTCCACTGAACACCTGAGCCATGAGTCTGTTGTTTTAATATTTTTAGGCTAGATCTTCTTTTTAAACATAATTTTAGTGATTGTAAGTGGTTGGAAGGTCATTTATTTTTTTATTTTTAAAACCAGGGTTTGTGGGAATATACCCAAAACTAAATAGCTGGGTGTTTCTAGGAAATAGTGACCATGAAATGTCCAATCACAACATAGAAATCCATTCCAATCAACCTTATTTCAATAGTTTCATTGGCTCAGAAGGTATTTAACCTCGATTTTTATGTAATTTATGTGCATAGTCCAAGATTATGGAAACATTAAAATGAGAAAAAGTATATCATCTTGTCTTCATAAATCAGATTGGCATTCAACAAATATTGTTGAGAGCCAACTATGTGTCAACACTTTTCAGTGTGATTTCAATCAATTATCTCATCGACCATAAGAAATAGACGTTATGTGTATTTGACAGACAATGGGATGGAGAAACTTGAAGTTAGATGATTTCCCAAGAACTGCATTTAATTTGGTCATCTGCTCTAAAAGCAGTGACATTCCACTACAGGCATACCTCATTTTAGTATACGTCATTTCATTACGCTTTGCAGATACTGTGTTTTCCTTGACATCGAGGCAAGGCAATCCACTATAGAAAAGACTTCATCTTACTAAAGGCTCAGATGATGGCTAGCATGTTTTAGCAATAAAGTTTTTTTAATTAAAGTATATACATTGTTTTTTAAAAAAACAATGCTATCACACACTTAACAGACTACAGTATATTGTAAACATAACTTTTATATGCACTGGGAAACCAAAAAATATTGTGTGACTCGCTATGTTACAGTATTCACCTTATTACAGCAGTCTGGAACCAAACCCACAATATCTCTGAGGTATGCCTGTATTCCAGATGTATTTCCCCCTCAAAATTGAATACATAAAAGCTGACTTTTTCACAAAGTGTTTTCTCACATATTATCACCAGTGATCCTGTTTAGTTTGATTCGTGCTCAGCACAATCAAGGGACATGTGTATAATAAGTGGAAAAATCCTGATTTTCCACCCTCTCAGAAGCAGATCCTGAAACCAGGATTTGAGTGCACATGGTTTATTTGGGAAGTGACCCAAGGAAGTTGTAGTAAAGAAATCAAGAAGTAGGACAGAAAGGAAAGAAGTATTGTAAAACTAAGGTAACTGTGATTTAATCCTGCGGTGGGATTCTAGGAGACTGTAGGACAGGAGCCTCAGAATGTGAGCCAACCTAATATTAAACGGGGAAGAAGACAAGCATTCCAGTGCTTAATTTGTAGTAGGTATTGCACAGGAATAAATAAATGGCTGGCTGGGTAAATACATACCTGCAAAAGGAATGCAGAAGGAAGACTTTGGCTCAAGATACAGCATCTGTGGTCATGACCCCAGTGGCTGCCAAGAGTTAAAGAAGGCAGGCTGGAACCAGGATACAAAGAGCCCGATATGCCAAGAAGTTTGGGCTTTGTTCTCAGAGCCATAGACAGCAAATCAGGGTATCACAGGCTTTGTGTTCTTCAAAGATAACCTGGCCATGCCCAATTCATATTCAGAATTATCACACAATTGCACAGAATTATCATTGAAATAATGAGCCATAGTATAGTCTAATTGGCAGCATTTTTTTTCATAATGCACATAATAATAGTGTGCTTATAATCCATGGCATCTCAGATTTGATGAAAACAAATGCAAAATATCAAAGCATTAAATATCTTTAGAAAGATCATCACCTTGCTCTCTAAGTATTCTCTTTGCTTTGTTTCTGGGCACCATATGTATTAGTTATCTATTGATATTTATCAAAATACCCCCAAAATTATTGGCTTAAAACAATATTTGTTATCTCACACAGTTTCTGTGAGCCAGAAATTCAGGAGCAGTTTAGCTGTATGAGGCTCAGGGTTTTTCACAAGGTTGCAGTCAAGTTGTTGGTCAGTGCTGGAGAATCTGCCTCTAAGATGGCACACTCACATGGCAGTGGGCAGGAGGCCTCAGCTCCTCGCTTTGTAGACCTCTCCATAGGGCTATATCAGTGTCCTCATGACATGTCAGCTAACTTCCCACATAGCTAGAATTCCAGTACAGAGAGAACAGGAAGAAGTTGCAATGATTTCTATGTCCTAATCATAGAAGTTATCCTCCATCACTCACCATATTCACTTTGTTAGAAACCAGTCACTAAGTACAGCCCCACATAAGGGGTGGAGAATTAAGCGTTATTTTTTGTAATTTTATTTTTTTATTACAGTTGACATTCAATATTATATTAGTTTCAGGTGTACAGCATAGTGGTTAGACATTTATGTAACTTACAAAGTTATCCCTCCAATAAGTCTAGTACCCACCTGGAACCATACCTAGTTATCAGAGTATTACTGATCACATTTCCTATGTTATACTTTACATCCCTGTGACTATTTCATAGCTGCCAATTTGTATTCCTTAATCCCTTCCCCTTTTTACAGCCAGCCCCTCAACTACCTTCCCATCTGGCAAGCAACAGTTTGTTAGAGTCCTCATATAAGTGAAATCATATGGTATTTGTCCTCTGTCTGACTTATTTCACTTAACATAATAATTTCCAGGCCTGTCCATGTTGTCACAAATGGTAAGATTTCATTCTTTTTATGGCTGAGTAATATTCCATTGTGTATAGTTACCACATCTTTTTTATCCAGTCGTCTATTGAAGGACACTTAGGTTGATTCCATAGCTTGGCTATTGTAAATAATGCTGCAATAAATATAGGGGTGCATGTATATATTTTTGAATTAGTGTTTTAAATTTCTTTGGATAAATACCCATAAGTGGAATTGCTGGGTCATAAGGTAGTTTTAATTTGGATCTTTTGAAAGAAGGAATATCAAAGGAATTTTGGACATATTTTAAAACCAACACACTGCACATGCTGCTTTTCTTCTCCCACACTGGTCACTCCTTTCTCAACCTCTTGTACTAGCCTACACTTCCACAGGGAACAGTATCTGACCCTATATTCTTCCTTATCTATACTCTCTCCAGGTGACCTTTACAGTCCTAGTGCTTTCAATGCATTTAGATGTAGATAAATTAGGTAAATACAAAATATAAATCTCCAAACCCCGGCTCTCTTTGCTGCATTCTTGACCTATTCATTAGGATGTCTCCCTGAGCTTAAGACATCTAAAACTATATTCTTGATCAGCTGTTCAGAACTCACTTCCCCCACTGCCTTGCCTCTTCTTCCTATCCCAGAACAAACAGCATCCAAACTGGTTCAAGCCAAAAACCTCAACATCATTCCTGACAGCTTGCTCTTCCTCCCCACTTATATTCAGTATGACACTAAGTCCTGTTATGGATCATGTCTCAAGTCTGTCTCCCTTCCCTTCTGCCTCCACCACCCAGCCACATCACCATCATGTCTCACCTGAACCACTACAATGGCTTCCTTTTGTTTCTTCTTTTGCCCCCTCAGTCCATATCACAATTTAAATTTTAAGTGTTCCTCTTAAAATTTAAATCAGATCATCCCAGCCCCCTCTTTAAAACCTTTCAGTGACTTTCCATTGGATTAAGAATAAAATCCATTCTGTTTAGAATGGTATGAAGGGAACCGCCTTAATCTAGTCTTTGCTCATTTCTTTTACTTCATTTTATATAGTTCTTCCCCACATTCACTATGAATGAATGCATGGAATGGAAAGTAAATGTAGCTGTCTTGATAACACTGTCTTTTTTTTGACTACCTTCCCCTAATGATGTTCCCTTCACCTCATAAATAACTACTTACAATCAAATCCTTGTCTCATGGTCTACTTTAGGGGGGACATAAGCTAACACAGTCCTCACCCCCAATTTCCACCAATAAGTCCTGAGCTTGGAAGATAAGTGAGAGAAATAGAGGAAGCAATGAAAAGTTCTGAGTTTTGCTAATTTTTGTCCTACCACTCCTAGCATGGGAAATTTGAAGATACATCAATATATGGTGGCACCTGAGAGTTTGATAATCTATATAACCAGGAAGGTGAGATGCTTTGGGGTATCCCTTGGGCTGACTTTGTATCTTGAATATGGATGAGAACCAAGAATTAATCTTAACTGGTTAGGTACAATGAACTTGCCATACTAGGAGCTATGATGGAAACAAAACAAAAATAAAAAACAAAAAATTCCTCATAGTTGGACCTTATTATCCCAATTTAGAAAAAATAAATTACTTCATTTGTTTGGCAACATTTAAACGGATTTCAATATCAGTTAAAGAAGTTTTAGCTTCTCAATTTGTCTTGGAGAATATCATTAAGTTTCCTGGAACCTGACCATAAGCAAGCACACTAAGAATTCTGGCACAGTATATTTTAGCAAAATATAAGGAATCCCATGAAGAAATACTACACTACTTCTACAATCCCTGAAATATTTTGAAATTAACTTCAGCTATGGAGATCATGACCTTCTGATTGATTTGATCAATGTAGACAGCAAGCTGTATCATTGCATTAAAGAAACTGGGCAATTCAGCATTTAAGCTCAGACTCCACAGCTCAGGGACTCCTTTCCACAGGGACTTGCTCGCCTACATTAGTATTTTCCTGCCTCCAGACCAAGCTTCCTGGGCCTTTTATGTGCCAGACATTGTTTAAGAAGAGAGATTTGAATGAGTGAGTGAGTGAGTGAGTGAGTGAGTGAGTGAGTGAGTGAGAGACAGTGAGTAGCCTGGCCTCCTAAGGTGGCAGATCATTTCAGTCCAAGATCAGAAATTCTCTTTCTAGGTTCATAAACTCCTTTTGATTGATGAACCCAAGTTTATCAGGTTCTATGGGGTTGTGTCAATCCAGCTAAATACATAAAAGCTCATTATACTCAGGCAGCTATTAAATTCTGATGATTGATACTGTGCCTTAACTATGCATCCTTGATAACCCAGAATGCAGTGGTCATATTTTGCACATTTAAATTACATACTCCACTAAGTATGGAACTAAATGCAATTCATATTGATAGCTTTGTGAGATTTTTTTGTACAAATGGATTCACATATAAGGAAAAAGTGTGTCCTAGACTTTAGGAAAGGAAATGATTCTTGAAATACCACTGTGTTGATCAGAGTAGGCTAACTTCTGCATCAGAGCATCTCAAAATTCCAGTGGCTAAACACAGTCAAAGTTTGTTTCTTTGCCAGCCTTGGAGCCCAAGGCATATTTGAGAGACTGCTGCATGCCTTCATGTGAGGCCAGGTTCCATCCATCTTGAGAGGTATCATCTTCCTCCAGGTCCACAGAGTCCTCTTTATTCAATAGGTTGATGGAAAAGAAGCACACCAAGAATCCCATGGGAGGCGTTTTGAGCAGGCCTGAAGGTACTCTACCTACAGTCCATTGACAAAAACAAGTCATGTGGCCCCACCTAACTGGCAGCCTGGCTAGGAAGCACTAGCATAGCTTTGTGCCCAGAGATACAGAAATGGATTTGATGAGCATTTAACTTTCTCTTCCATGCTCATTAAATTGCAACATATGAAATTATGGATATTTGGCCATTTTTAACTTAAAAAATGCAGTTTCATATAGTTTAGCCTAATAGTTATGTCCCTTATCCAGAATACTCACAACCAGATAGTAAAATAAAAAGAATAATCACATTAGTGATGGGAAAGTTGATGAGTGGGCATGGATTTAGAGCAAAGGTGGAAGGCAAGGCTGCTGGGAAAGTAATCTTAGTCACTTGCTAACATTATCATGAAATATAATGCAAAAAACTATGTAGAAACTAAAAGTTAAAACCTTTTTAGCAGTTTTTAAAAGATTTTATAAGCTAATGTGTTCTACTATTGTCAATATCATGCTTGCCTGTACTAGATTCTTTTCTTTCCCTCAATGCTATTGTTTAAACTTAAACCGAAACATTTAATAATTAATTTTCTTTTTAAGCATACTTTTAAATAGCTGTACATTTGCATTTAAAAAACTGTCAAGCATAGAATGGAGCTGGATTTTTGATGTAATAAATCAGTTTCCTGTGGCATCTATAAATCAGCAAGCAATTATTAGCAATTCTATCCACTAGTAATTTCCCACTTTAATTTTCCATGTTCATGACCAGATGTGGAATTGGATGATCAAACCAATAAAATCCCATTGTGACTTGTCTTTGAAGCTATCTCTCAAAACTGGGTGAACACATGATGGCACCCAATTTATTAAAAGGCACGTTGCTTACATGGTTCTCTGGCGGTTTTTCCTACAGTGTTGTTTGGAGCTGCTTGCTCCTCTTTAGAAAATATGCACAGAACATGTTGCTGCATCCACAGAGCAGCTGGAGACCAAACTGGTGTTTTCTAATTTGTGTACTTGCCCAAACATCAGAATCCATTTATAGTTCCTAATCATGAGTTGATTCTTAATTGTTATTTTCATTTTAAAACAGATGAGAGTGAGGCTAGATTTAATAGCAAATTTCTGATATCTTCTAACAGAGCTAGAGGATGGATTTGTGACTGGGGAAGGCATTCCTTACAATGAATAAGAAACCTTACTTTATTAACAAGTTTGCCATAGCCCAAGTGTTAGTCATTAATGTTTTGGAGTGTTTTGCAGTGATGCTTTGGACCATGTCAAAAATGATGACTTGGGAGAAATTAATACACCTCAGATTTCTCAGTTTTACCTTTTCACCTACAGGCGAGCATGTGAAAGCAATAAAACTCAAGAAAGAGGATGTCTCTTGAGAGTAGTGGTAATGTGGAAAGAGTATATGAATTTCATCGTCTGGTAACTTTCTCCTGTTGGTTAACCCCAGGCAGTATTCTGCATAATCAAAAGTAATTGACTTTGACCAGTACATATGAAATGGGTTTGGCCACCTGTGCAGGAGACCCTGGGCTCTTTCACCAAAGTTTCTAATTAGACTTTTTGAAAAATCATATTTAAACAAATTTCCATCAGTTTTGGATGATTTCACATCTAACAGTTTTACTGATCTTGTTTGAACTTATTAAGTTCACCATAGTTCTATGGAGGCTGTTTTGTGTTTTGTAAAACTTTTGATATTTCCAACTGCTTGAAATCCTTCCTTGACTCTCCAGAGCTTTCAGGGTGAACAGAATGTTTCATGTGGACTCAGGCTTTTTTTTTTTTTCAGGCCCCTGCTTAGCTCCCTGTTCCTTTTCCATTCCAATATCATCTCTGCTTCCCTGCTCCAAACAGGGTGTTTTTTTGTGCTCAAGTTTACAAGACACAAACTCACAGAGTTAGTGGCTCCATTGTTGGCAGGGCCCTGGAACACCTTCCCCACTAAACAGACCTGGGTAAGTTATACTAGTCACCAGAATTCATGTCAGGCACCATTTCCTCAAGAAAATCCTTCACCCACCCATGCCAACCTAACAACCCCAATATCTTCCCCCTAGCTCCTGAGACCTTACCCCTTAGGTGGGAGTCATCATGTTGGAGGATAATTATCAGTTTACTCGCCCATCTTCAGCCGTAGACTATAAGTTCTTTGTGGGCAGGGGCTGTACTCATATACCTCTAGAGTCTCAATGCCTATTACAGTGCCTGACATGTGTAGGTGCCTAATACATTTTGGGTGAACAAATGAATAGATGGGTAAATGAGGTGTAGTGGAGAAAAAATAATTTTCCCTCTACCTTCTAGGTTCTTGGATGAGATGCCTCCACCCCCAATAAAAGACATATTAGCAGGAGAAAAACAATCAGAAGTTTAATAACATGTATCCCCACTGTAAACATAGGAGAGACCCAGAAAAGCTGAGTAACTCCCTGAAATGACCCAAGCTAAATGTCTCCAGCTAAAGATGAAGATGTGGTGGAAGAGGGGGGGCCAGTTTTGAGAGGTGATCAGGCAAAGCACTGTAAACAAGGGCAAGATTGTTATGCAGATTTAAGTCCTCACCTTCGCCATTGATGAGAGTGTCTAGAGATTTAAAGTCATTCCTCTTATGGGTACAGAGAGGGTGGCACCCTTACAAATGGAAAGTCCCCCTAGAATTGTAAATTTTTTTTACAAAAGGGTAAGTTCTCAGATTTTAGAGCCTCTCTTGTGTCTGCTGTTGATAATCAGCCCAAAGAGGAATACTTTGGAGTGGCGAATTCTACTCTCCTTCAATAGTTCTTTGAAGTGTGTTCCCCTCTGATTTCTAATACCAGTGAAAAGTCATCAGTTGTTCTTGGCCCTAGTTTCTTCATATGTAAAATGATAGGTTAGAACTGGATGCTATCTAAGGTCACTTTCCTTAACGTGAAATTCTACAACAGTCTCCCTCACAGTGAAAATTGATTCCTTCTTACATTAAAAAGTAAAGTCTTGTGGAAACTGGCAGCCATGGGACCTCCAAGAGCTGCGGGGGTGTGATTGACTGAAGGCCCCAACCACTCTGCCCTTGGAAACCCATCTTCATGTTTGAGCACTTCCCACAGGCTGCTTTTGGCCAAGTGAGTCAGGGATACTAAGCAAGATGTTTGTAGGAAATACTGCTCTCCTCCAAAGGTAGACTTTGGCTCTTGGACTCCCCCTCAGCTTGGCCAGACTGTCCTTTGACTGCACAGCAGCCTTGGGTGCTCGCTCCCAACCTTCTTTCCCCGTCTCCTGCAGGATCAGACTTACGGGGAGTCCAATGACTCTCCCAACCTTGCCCAGCTCTCTGCTCATTTTCTCTCACAGGTATTTTCCCTAATAAAACCCTTGCATGTTTAAGGATTCTATCTTAGCCCCTGCTTCTCAGAGGACTCAGTCTAATGCAGAAACATAGCTTGAACTGTACTACAGTTAACTGATTATCATTCAATGGCAATTTTCAACTTAATGGCTCATTCAACACATCTAATAATAATATTAATCCTAGTACTATTGAAAATAATCAATTAGGGAGCATTTTCTATGTTAGCCACTGTTCCAAGTGCTTACATATATTCAATAATTTAATTATCACAAAAACCATTGTCCCAACCACCATATAATACAGCCCCTTGACATCAGAGGTGATCCGGCTCTTTCTTGAAACACTCTGCATTTGGCTTTCCTGACTCTGTACTATCCTAGTGTTCCTTTTACCTTTCTGAGCATCACCCAGGTCTCTTCTTTTGGAACTTCCTCCTCCTTGACCCACCTCTCACGTGCTAATTTCCTTGAGGCTCTGCTCTAAGCCTTCCTCTCCATTTACTACATCTATTCTCATAGATTCAGTAACCAACTACGTGCAGATGTCTCCCAAATCTCATCCTGCTTCCTCGACTTCTTGCTCAAATATCCAATTTCCTACTCAACATCTCTTCTTGGTTGTCTGTCTGATGAGCCCTCAAAAACAACATGTCCCACAGAGAGCCTATCATTTATTCTCCAACACGTTCCCCATTCCATATTCCTCATTCCAGAAATACAATACTGCTGTCTCCCCATTAATACATCCCTCTCCCACTCCACTTCCAATTATACTGAACCTTTGGAGACTAACCCAGTTCCTGATACATTGCAGATACTCAATAAATGCTTGTTGAATAAATGAATGGCACTAATTCATTACCAAGTCTTTTGGATCTACCTTGATTCCATCCATTTCTCCCCACCTCCACTGCTCCTGCTCCAGTCCAAGCCACCAGAATCTTTCTTCAGAGCCAACTGCTTTCATTCTGCCTCCCTCCAGTCCATTTCCCAGACTTCTGCCATGATAATATTTTTTAAAAAAATCTTCTCAAATAACCTCCCTCCTAAAACCCTTCAGTGCTGTCCTATTGCAATTAGGATATGAGGTCCCATAGCCCTAACTTGACTCACAAGACCCTCCATGATGTAGCCTCTGCCCACCTTTTGAAGCTCATCTCCCTCTCTTTGTTCAATCCTCTGGTCTTCTTTCTGTTCCCCAAGCACAAGCATGGTGTCTCTTACCTGTTAGCCTGCACTCATTCTGTTACCTCTGCCTGTAATATTCTGTCCTTCATTCCATGTGGTTGACCCCTATTCATGTTCAGTCTCATTAAAGTTTGCACCCTCAGAGAGAATATCTGGATCCCTTTGAACAGATTATATTTGTTTACTTTAAGCCTCTATAGCCAACTGAATATGTTGCTATAGAGTGCATCTCTTACCCTCACCTTCTTGTCTAAAAGTTCATTACCAGGGACTCTGACTGCCATGTTTGTCTTTGTATCCCCAGTACCTAGCACAATGCTCCACATATCAACACCCTACTGAGAATTAAGCTGGGGATTTTTGGCATCAAGAAATAGGTAAAATCCTTCTTATTGCAGTTGGTGAACATACTGCTTGCAAAACTGCAGTGGAGAAGTTGGCAGGTCATCTTCAAGGTTTTGTTGATAGGCTGAAATTAATTAAATGATCTTACATTCCTTATAAAAATGTGGAATTAAAGTCCCATAGGCAGAATTTCTTCCATAGCTTTCCTGTTTATCATGGTTTCTTTTCAAATGCAACTCATGTCACCTCCCCTGTGACACCTTCATCATCTTTCCAAGGTAAACTTAGTTCTTCCCACCATTCTGCTCCCCAAACATCAGCTCTGTGTTGTTAAAGGAAGAGGGAATGCTTGTGGGCATGTCATCGAGGTTTATTACAGGCACGTATGGTCAGGAAACAGGCTCGCTGAGAACCTAGGTTGGAGAGATTTTTGCAACATGAGATAAAGTTACATTACCTTATTCACCAAGGTGTAGGGATAGCTATTTTTACTAATTTCTGTCTTTGCATTTAAATCTGAAGGACAGCAAGACAAATAACCCAATTAAAAATGGGCAAAGGACCTAAATAGACCTTCTTTCCTCAAAGAAGGTCTACAAACAGGCAATAAACACATGAAAAGATGCTCAACATTCTTAGCCAATAGGGAAATACAAACCAGAACCACAGCAATATACCACTTCTCACCCACTAGAATGTCTGTGATTAAAAAAATTGACAATAACCAGTGCCAATAAGAATGTAGAGAAATTGAAACCTTCATACATTTCTGGTGGGAATGTAAAATGATGTCACCATCTTGGAAAACAGTTTGGCAATTCTTCAAAAAGTTAAACATACAGTCATCATATGACCCAGCAGTTCTACTCCTAGGTATAACCCCAAGAGAAATAGAAACATATGTCCACACAAAAACTTGTAAACGGTGGTTCATAGCAGCAGCATTCTTAATAGCCAAAAAGTGGAAATGATCAAATGTCCATCAACTGATAAATGGATAAACAAAATGTAGTCTGTCTACAGAATGGAATATGATTCAGCAATAGAAAGAAAGTAGTGATGCATGCCACGGTGTGTACCAACCTTAGAAACATCCTCAGTGAAAGAAGCCGGACACAAAAGGACCACACAGTGTAAGATTACATCTATGCAAAATGTTGGAATAGGCAAATGCAGAGACAAAAAGTAGACTTATGGTAGCCAGGGGATGGAGGGAGAGAAGAGGACTAACCACTACCAACTATGAGGTCTCTCTTTGGAGTGATAGAGATGTTCTGGAATTAGATAATGATGATGGTTGCATAACATGGTGAATATACTAAAACCCACAGAAGTATATACTTTTAAATGGTACATTTTTTTGTTATGTGAATTATATCTCAATGTTTAAAATGCTAACGAATGATTCTTGAGTATATCGTTGTGTTTGGACTTGCACTTATTTACTCAGCGTACTTCATGTTCAGTATTCATGGTTTCTTGTTTGGGTACTGTTAGTTACATGCAGACTGGCTTAAGAATATGGTATTCCTCGTAGAATTGTTAGTAAGGTCACCTTAGATTATGGCAGATGGCTGTATTATTTCTCAGTCACAACTCTTTCTGAGACCATCGTGATGATACCATGCTACACTATGCTGTAATGTATCTGTTGACAGTAGACTGTGACTTAAGAGAGCAAAGATTGTGTCATTTCCATCACTATATAGAATATATAGCAAGTGCTTGATCAATGTTTCACTGTAATACAGTGGTACTTAACAGGGGATGGTTTTGCCCCCCAGGGAACATTTGCCAATGTCTAAAGACATTTTTTGCTGATACAAATGGAAGGGTGGGTGCTACTGGCATCTGTAGGTACAGCCCAGAGATGCTGCTAAGTATTCTACAATGCACAAGAAAGCTTCTAACAACAAAGATTTATCTGGTAAAAATGTCAGTCATGTAGAGCAATGGTCCACAACCTTTTTGGCACAGGGACTGGTGCTCCTATGAGAATCTAATGCCTGATAATCTGAGGTGGGGCTGAAGCAGTGATGCTAGCGCTGGGAAGTGGCTGCAGATACAGATGAAGTTTCGCTCTCTTGCCTGCTGCTCACCTCCTGCTGTGTGGCCCAGTTCCTGACAGGCCATGGATTGGTACCGGTCTGCGGCCTGGGGATTGGGGAACCCCTGATGTAGTGGTTGTAGAGATTCAAAAATTTAATCAGAGATTGAATGAATAACTTACAAATCCCCAAAATTAATTCCCCTAGAGGATGAAAGAATGTCCCCTTGAAGAAAAAGTAAATGAAATCACCTTTACGTTCTGTGTCCTCGGTTAATGAAATGTCACGGACCGTGTCTTTGATGTTCATAACTGAATAACCAAGTTGGCAGGAGGGGCAGACCATGAGAGAAAACTGCAAGGCTGTTTAACCTCCTAACCTTGACTAAGATGTTATTAACTTGCACAAACTTCAGTCCTGCAGCAGAAGGCACGTGATAAAATGTACATTTTTTATCTGACAAAGAGCCTAGGAAACATTTTACAGTGCATTTAACATGCATGTGGACACAACCCCAGCCCTCCATAGAGTATACAACTCAAGTCTTTTCCTCCAGATTCTGGTAGCAGCTGTGTCCATACTTGGCCAATAAGTATGTAAACATGCCGTAAGCTTCACCCATGACCCAGCATAGTCAGGGGCACCTGGTGGCAGCGCTGGAGACTGGGGTGAGCAAGCTACACATAGTCCACAGGCTAAGGCTGGTTGGGCCTCTACCTTTTTAAATGGTTTAAGCTAAATTAAAAGAAGAATAGCATCACATGACACATAAAAAATATATTCAGTTCAAATTTCGGTCGCTATAAGAAGGGTTTTCTTGAACACAGCCACGCCTATCTGCTACTATTGCCTGTGGCTGCTTCTGCAAATGGACAGAGACTGCAAGGGCTACAAACCATAAAATATTTACCACCTGCCTATGAAAAAAGTTTGCCAACTCTGGCTCCACGGTTAGATAGTTAAGCAAATTGTGATTCTAGGAGGCAGTAAGGAATGAGAAGGTGCCCTGGGCTGGAGTCCCCATCACCAGCTCTGCGGTGGAAGGGGTGGGCTCCTCTTCATTGGACTGGAGCTTCCTCATCTGTAGCATGGGAGGGCTTCACCCTTTCAGCTCTGACCTGTCTATAGTTAGTTCACTGGTTCCCAGGTAGCCACTGGGGTGAAAGTGCAATGCTCTTGTGGGGACAAAGCCACAGGGCCAGGGAGTCACATTACTACACTCAGCATTGGAACAGACACAGACCTGGAATGGCCTTCGTGTCTGTACAGAGCACACTTCAAAACTGGTGCTCTACAAGGTTCAGCAACATATAGTTTTGGCCACTTTCATGTGAGTTTATTTTATAGATTCTATAACCTGATTCTTTTAACACTGGGGGAAGAAGGAAATGGATAACTCTAATTATTGGAAAAGGCTGGCACCCAAAATTCAGATTTTCAAAATCGAATTTAGTATTTATGGCAGGTTTGTTGAAATTTACCAGGTAATGTCATCTCTGCTGCTCATTTAGTAGCGGGGAAGGGTCTCTGTTACCCTTTCTGTTTTCTCAGTTCTGACATGTGGCTCTTTATCTACAGTCCAAGTGATCATGGGTTGTCGGCACTAGCACTCCAGCCTGGAGTCTGTCGCTATGGAACCAAAATGGCCTGCTGCTATGGCTGGAGAAGGAGCAGCAATGGAGTCTGTGAAGGTAATTTCATAAAAACTCAGACCACCCTGTGCTCAAGTACCAGGCCAAGATCTTTAGGGTTTTACCTGTGACACCATAAGCTATCACCAAAGCCAATGGGTTTTCCAGCAGAGGAATGTGGATAACTACCAACATCTGGATTTCTGTGAGACCTCTTCCAGAACATCACCAACCAGCACCTTAGACATGATTCATTTTTTTTTATTGTTGTTATTTTGACATGCTTCGTTTTAGGAGGCTTGCCTTGCCATTTATGTCTGTTGCTGTCTTAGCAAGTATGACTATGTTGTTTGTTACTGTTTCTGTTTTAATCTGGAGAAACTGAGTTGGGCAAAAATATAGGCCAACAAATACCTCCTTCCGATGATAATTTTTTTCCAACTGATTTCTACTAAAATACATTTTTAAATTACGAACATAACCAGTAGGCTTTAGTCACAAACATGAAAGTAAGCCATTTACTTTATAATTTGATTATAATCTGAAAGTCTATTGTACCAGTTTTTAGATGGTTTTAAGGGATGAATGCATATATGCAAAGATTTTAAGGTTTTTTTTTTTTCAGATTCTTTTGTAGAAATATCACACTAAGGAATCACACTTTGCTTTGGACATCATTTCTCAGACCATGCACCAGGGACGTGGAGAGTCCTCTGATAATTTCAGGAGGGTTGGGGAGGACAGGGATTTGGGTAGAGTTTTGCGGTATTTTGTTTTTTATGACTTTAATTACCAACACTCACAGTATAGACGAATCAAATCCACATTTAGTTCTCCTGACTGACTGTATGAAATGGGACACACTCCTTCAATGTAGGAATCTAGTCTCACTGCTCCTGTGTCCCTAGGTCACATATGTCTGAACTTCAATATTTTATCTGTTAAATGGTATAAATACACAATGGCATGTCCCATACACTTTAGGTACTGGTGTGCATCACATTAGATCCTAAACTGAAAAGCACAAAAATATTAGCTATTGTTAATAATAACAATGTAACCTTCTTTTTGCTAGCCTGTCCCTGCCCCAAACTTCTCCTCTGTCTGTTTCAATAATATCTGGATAGCCCACAGGTGAGGGCAGAACTTGATAATATGCAAAATCCATGAAACATTGGAAAACAGTGATATAGCTGCTGCATGCTCAATATTATACAAACCTTCCACCATCGCAGTTTCCTTGTGACAAGATCATAGGAGTGTGAAGATACTTGGAAAAAGATCTGCAGGTCAACATTACCCAACTAGATAAAGCAAATTAGACATCCCCCTAGGACCTTGTCAATTGGAAGAGTTGCTTTTCTCACTGATAGTGTCATGATCAAGGGCATTGCCTTGAGAACTAAAATGATGTAGGTGACTTGGGGCAAGGGTAAGTAAGCTCACTGAGGCTCCATTCCCTCCTCTGTGACATGGAGAGAGGATAAAGCCTACTTCAGAGTGTAAGGGGGGTAAGTGTTAGGGGTCCTAGCACACATAGGAAATACCTCATAAATCACCTTGATTCAGAAAGGGCCAGTAACTCTCTTCACAGACTTCTGACAGAGCACCAAATGATGGTGGAAGTAAGTGATAGGGAAAGTAAGTGTTGCTTTATTCTTTTTCTAGCCACAACATAACACATTTTTGTTTGAAGTCAATGAGGTGGAAAGGGGCAAAAGCCATGTGGGGCACATGATTTGGAAACTCTGTTACAGTCACATGAACCTCATCACCTGCTGCCATAAAACTTGCATGTCTCTGGTGAATAAATGAGGGTGAACCTTGGCTTTCCGGAAGGGCTATTCTGTAACTAGATCAGAGTAGTTTGACCGGCAGTCATGCAGACAGTCACATTCTCAATGCTTTTGTGGATGATATAATGCCATAAGCACAAAAGAATTTAAAGTGAGATGTTAAGAGAGCAGATGCAGGGGGTTCAAGCAAAGTGCTCGCTGTGCAAGTTTGGTGAGCCAAAGGGCTTGTCAGCACCCCGACTGTGACAGTCAAATGTTCCTGTTAATATCATGATTTTTATATCTAACATCTGTGTCATGTTTTATCCAATTTGCATGATCTTTCTTGATGGCAAAGTCATATCCCCCTGGAAGCACCAAACAACTGGGTAGTTAGTCCCTGATGCAGGGTCTCTGATTCCAAAGCCACAGTGTAGGCTGCATGGAGGGGGCAAGAATGCGTGTCAACCTGCCTGAACAAGTTGAGTCAGACCCAAGCCTGTGAGGCCCCAGTCCACCCAGGCCTTCACCACTGTTTGTCTATTCACCCTTCATCCCTTCAAGGTCTTGCCTCTCTGCCAGAGCTTTTTAGATCTTGGCCTCTGCCCAGCCTAAATATACTCTGCATGGAGGGTCTGCCCAACTCAGTGTCATTAACCTTCAAATGTATGTCACTTAGCTAGGTAGGATAAAAAGTTGTCTGCAAATGAATCACTAATGAAAAGCTTCAGATGGTGGAGTTCCAGGGAGAACTGAACAAGATAAGAGATCTTTACTTTCTCTAAAGTACATTTGAATCTCAGGCCATTTTAGACATACTGAATGTCCCTGTGCTGTGGATTGGCTGTTGAAATCTCAGATCCAAAGTGACTGTAAATTGAAAATATCTTTCTGGAGCTTTAACTGCAGAGCAGCAAGGACACTGTTCACCATTTCTCCTGTATTCTGTTTGGCATTTATCCTGGGCCTTCCTTCCACATTGAAAATAACTTCCCAGAGAGCAATCAAAGGTCTTCAGGGCTTAAAAGAATAAAAGATTTATTTTTATAACATCTGAGCTGCAGCTGAATCTCCAAGTATGTATCCATAACAAAATAGACACTGGAAATCAAATTCTGTTTCCTTTTTTTCTCCAAAAGTGGGAAGAATTTTTTCCCCTTACTTCTCACTTATGATTTATTCAGAGTCATAAAATGTTTCCATATTAAAAGTTCTACACCTATTACTTTATCGATTGTTTAAAATTGTTTGAGTATTAGCATGTTCACAACACTATTAAATGCAGCAGGAAAAACAAAGAGGAATGTTTAAGTCTCTGTTCTGAAGGCATTTAGAATCAGGTAGTAGATGGAAGCCAGATATGTGTCTGATTATTTAATAAGCTGGACACTGGTCAGTTTCACAAGGGAAACCTCCCCGAAGCTCTGTGGTGTTCTCCAAGCTGAGCAGGAGTTCACATGTGGCTGGAGAAATCTGTGAAGGCTTCTGGGAAGGGGGGCTATGCAAAGTAGTCCCTAAAGGATCTGGAGGGTAGTAACCATTGCAGGGAGGGGTTGGGGTACCCCAGGTGAGGTAACAATAGATAGGAAGAGGCAGAAAGCATAGGGTAGATCTAGAGGATGGCAGGCCATCTCCTTTGAACACAGTGTTGCCTATATACAGGGAACATAATAAGCTAGGACTACAAAAGAAGATAGAGGCCAGATCATGTTTATGATGCTTGTACCTTATGCAAGAAGCAGTAAAGATTATTTGATGACTTTTGTACAAGGTGTGGCATGATCAGAACTATGCCTTTGAAATATCAGTTTAGTGTCATGTCTGACAGCAGATTTTCTAGGATCAGAGCCTGCAAAGGGGATTAGTGTACAAATATTCTGTTGAGGGATGCTCTCAGGAGAAATCTCTAAGGGCATGAATGACCTGGCCAAGGATGTAGTTTCAGGTGAATGCTAGCTTCAGCCTGATGTCACAGGGAGCTCTGGGGTGTTCATTGTACCAGAGTTTGTCCTGCCCAGAAACCAGGCTGTCAGTCACAGGCAGTGATGGAGGAAGAGCGAAGGAGAAGAGATGTGGTGTAATCTCCCAATATCTGTGAGCAAAGTGGTTTCCATTAGCTAGATAAATATTTGTTCAATGAATGAACTGGTGGTAGGAACAGGGGTAGGATGTGGTAACTGATTGGTTTGGGGACAATAAAAAATAGAGATGTCTGAGATATTGATTCCAGATAACTGGGAGACAAATGGTGACATTAAGAAAAACTAGGGTTGAATGGGAAGATGCCGGGATCTTTAGGAACAGGCTTGGTCAGAGGTGGACCTACTATGAATCAGAGAATCAATGGGCAGAGAAGTGAGCAACGTTACAGGGCAATTGCCGAGTCTTTCTTTCATACCACAGCCATTTCCTGAGCTCTTACTGTTTCTAAAACCTGCTGATGGCCTTTGATTCCCTACGTGCCTTCCCCTCTCTCTCTCATTCAATATTTTTTCTCTCTCTCCCCTTCTTCTCTTTGGGTCTTCCTATTTTCCTTTTTTTTTTCTAATACTTTTTCTCCCTATCTCCTCTCTATCAGCTGCATGCAAATTTCCCATTATCTTTGACTGGTTTTTTCTTCCCCCCAACCCAATCAGTTAAACATCCTCTGTTTTCTCCAACCACTTCGTTAAGTAAACAAATATTTATTGAGTGCCTAATATGTGTGTCAGGTGTCTGGATACAGAAGTGAATAAAATGGAAAAGCAAATCCTGCCTTTGTCATGTCATCATCATCCTCATCCTCCTCATCATGCTTTTTGTTCTCATCCTTAGGGCTGGAGGTAGCATGCCTCACCACCTCCAATCTGTGAGTTATTCATCTTTCCTGATAACATACAACTTTCAAAAGATTTTGATCATTCAAAAGAAAAATAGAGAAAATATGGAAGAGAAAAAAGAGGCAAGCGACAGAAGGAAGAACAGGGCTCTTAATTAGCACTTACCCCAGGAGTCTCTTCTGACTAGCACATTATACTTCTTTTATTAACTCTTCTGTGTTTACATGCAAAACTGATTGGTTGTAGTCTGAGAGGCTTTATTTTTCTTTGAATACCACTGGAGGTGTGGCAGAGCTAAGTAATATTCAAATAAACTTGCACTCGTTGAGGTGGAAGTCACTATGGTGGGGTCTGATCTAGTTTACAAGCAAAAGCCTTTCCAGTATCTTAAAGGTGAGAACAGACTAGAGGAAGCAGATCATCCTTTTTTGTGTCCCCATCTCTGTTATACAGAAGAGGGCTGGCTGAGTTTGGCATGCATGCATTTCACTGTGCTAGCTACTCCTGTTCTATTATCTTCAAAATACCTTTTCTTTTTTACAGCTACGTGTGAACCTGGATGCAAGTTTGGGGAGTGTGTGGGACCAAATAAATGTAGATGCTTCCCAGGATACACCGGAAAAACCTGCAGTCAAGGTCAGTGAAACAGACCAGGGTCCTACCACAAACTTACCTTCTGGAAAAATTTCAATCATTGCAGCAGGGTTTGTAACACAATATAGCTCTCAGGCTGTCATAGACTTTAACTTGAAACTTCAAATGAAAGGGTTTTCAGAGCTAAGAATTTCAATCTCTTCTAGAAAGATGTAGAAGTCTTTCTGATACTTTTTGTCAAGATGCCAGATAACAGGTCTTTCTTTTCTCTAAATGAATATTTTATTGTGTTTTTAAGCTACTGAAGTAATGCATGTTTTCCATTCTAAGAATCCAACACTGCAAAAGGGTATAAGTTAACAAGTGAGAATGTCCACCCCCATGTTTACCCCAACCAGTTAAGTCTGTCCAGGACCACTGCAGGCCTCAGCGTTTCTGGTGGGCATCTTCTCATGTCAACACAGCCAGAACTACCTCACACTTTTCAAGACTGTGTCCTAATCTGTAGTGTGAATGCTTTTATCATTTATGTAAAAAATACTTTATTTAACTGCTATCTTCTAAGTTGTCTCCAGTTATTTGCCATTGTAAAATATGCTAAATTGGACATCATTCTATGTATATCCTTGCACCCTGAGTGGGTATGTTTATAGGATAAATATCTACAGATAGGATTGTTGGGTAGGATGACTTGCATCTTTTTATTGTAATTGACATACTTTAAAAGGCAATTTGTGACTTTTGTCATAGGCTGCTTAATGGAAGATGGTAAAGAGTTTATTGATAATATTGAGAACTGTGGTTCTCAATTTGGGCAGTTTTGACCCCTAGGAAGAGTTTTTAGATTAAAAATAGATTCCTGGTTAGATTTAAACTTCAGATAAACAACAAATAATTTTGTAGAGTACACATGTTCCAAATATCACATGGGATACATGTATACTAAAAAAGTATTAGTCATTTATCTGAAATTCAAATTGAACTGAATATCCTGTTTGCTGAATCTGGGAACCTTACCCAAGGGGACAGCTGAAGTTGTTTTGAAGGGGTTATTACTGGTGTCTAGTGGCCATGGATGCTGCTAATCATCCTACAGTGCACAGGGCAGCCCCCCGCAACAAAGAATGATTTGACCCAAATGTCAGCAATGCTGAGATTGAAAACCCCTGGCATGAAGAAACCTGTAACAATTAGAAACATGTTCCCAGTTCTTTAATTCATTTGAGCAAAAAACAGTAAATCAAGTTCAACTGCCCTTAAGAAAG
Organism: Cynopterus sphinx; assembly: GCA_030015415.1. Lineage (NCBI taxonomy): Eukaryota > Metazoa > Chordata > Mammalia > Chiroptera > Pteropodidae > Cynopterus > Cynopterus sphinx. The sequence continues at coordinate 5,200,663 of CM057388.1, forward strand.
GTTGCCACGGTCTAGAAGGAAGAATGGAGTTGCAGAGAAAGGCAGGCACCCACTCCACTCTGTCATGCCCAGCCCTTGCCACCCAGCCCAGAGGTTAGCTGTGCACACTGAAACAGCCTTTCTTTGAGCTGCCAGTCCTGCAGCCTCAGAGGGGAGTCTGTGGATCTCTTCTGTCCCAACAGCAGCATACAAGCTAGTGCCCTAGGATGCTTCCTAGAACCACATTCAGCTGCTTGAGAGAGATGCATCAAGAATTGTGGTCTTATAAGTAATCATTCAGCTGCATCCCTGACTTGGGGTTTCATACCAGGAAACCTGTTTTTCCAAATGTCTTAGATTCGGTACCAAGATACCTTCAAAGAGATTTGGAATAGAGAAGAAATTTTTCATGCTGGTTGTCAAGTCTCGGTAAAATATTAACATTAAGGAAATGGTCCAGTTGGCTCGAGTTTGGGACTGTCTGTCTCTCATCCACAGCCTCCCTGCCCCAGGGCACCCTGATCAAAGGCCAGATATATCTAATCATGGTGACAGTTCTCAGCTCTCCATTGATGTCTTTCCCAAAAATGCTTCTTCCAAGAGACCAGTGAGTCACCTCTGGGTTAGGGCCAAGTAGGGGATAATCCTGGATTTCTCATTCTGTTCAGTCCCCTTTTGAAGCGATTAGGATCCATTTGGAAGCTGGTAGGGTGCAGGGGATGGGCAATGGAGAAGAGGCTTTCACATGTCCAGCTAGGGTGTCAGAAAAATCTGCATGTAAGGTCCTTTCCAGAGACAAAAGCAGCCGCTTCCTTATTTTCAAGGATACACTTTGCCTGCTGCCATACTGAACTTTTGTCTTACGAAGAATGTGCTTGTTTTCTCCTTTCTTTCTCTTCTTTGAGAAGTTCAGACACGAGGCACCCACATGACAGCATCTCTTCGACCCAAGGCTTCCTTCTGTATCATTTTTCATTTTAATAAAAATGTTATTTATTCTTAACATTTAGAAGTTTTTAGAAAACACTAAAAAACACAGAGAAGGAAGTCAGTCTCACCACCTGATTAGTAGCATTTAGATCCTAACCTCCCAGGCTTTTTATTTTTCTGGGAATTTTTTTTATATAAATTTAGTTTGGAGGTGCCTCCCAAAATAACAACTGGGAGGTGGCTGTTCTATTGGTATCTGTCATAGGTCACCTGAGATAGCATTAAAAGAAGTATTATCTAAATTGTGTATTTATAACTTTTTACTCAAGCAGTCCACACACGGAATCATGTGTATATAAAAAAAAACGTACAACTCAATGAATTTTTAGAAACACCCATATTACTGGTATTCAGATCAAGAAACAGAAACCTAACAGCCTACCCCCTCACACTCTTGTCCAGTCACTTGTCCCCAACCCTCAACAACCACAGATTAGTTGTCCCTGTGTTTTAATATGCACGTTGTATCTAGCATCTTCCACTCAATATCACATTTGTGAACTTCATCCACGGTTGCTTGTAGTTGCAGTGTGTTCAGTCTTGTTGCTCTGTAGTTTTCCCTCTCACGAGTATATAGGTCATTTATCCATCCTTCTGTTGGGAGTTTTCTGGTAAGCAATGTCCATGTTTTTGTTGGGTAGACACCCAGAAGTGGAATTGCTAGGTCATGGGTGTATCTATATCTAGAGTTAGTAGATACCGCCAGATTTCCAAAATTATCATTCCTGTTTGCATTCCCTCCAGTGGTGTAGCACACTGAGCATCCTCACCAATCCTTTAATGAATGTCAGAGAAAAAGTAAGTCATTGCCCCATGTCCCCACTCTCACAGGTGGGATCCAGGGAAGCCAATCCAGTTCCACATCTGGATGTTTCTCGATTCAGTTCACCTTTATCCATGTTCTAACTGCCCCCTGCAGATGTGAACGAGTGTGGAGTGACACCACGGCCATGCCAACACAGGTGTGTGAACACTCATGGGACCTACAAGTGCTTTTGCCTCAGCGGCCACATGCTAATGCCAGATGCCACGTGTGCCAGTAAGTTTCAGTAGCCAGGCTCCTCTCAGTCAACCTTTGAGGCTTGTTTGCCATTTGATGCTTGGGCAAAAGTTGAAACAAACAAACAAACAAAAATAAAAAACAACAAAAAAACAAAGTTTAACATCGCCCCAGGCTAAAACACCTTTGCTGCATCTTTAATTGTGGTAAAACACATGTAACATGGAATTCACCATGCTAACCATCTTAAAGTGTACAATTCAGTGGCATTTAATACATTTATGATGTTTTACAACTGTCACCAGTAATTCCAGAACAGCTTCTTCACCCCAAAAATAAACCTATGCCCATTAGCAGCCACACTCACCCTCCTCCCCATTGCCTCTGGCAATGACCCATCTGCTCTGTCTCTATGGATGTGGCTATTCCGGACATTTTTTAAATAAAAAGACAAACTAAAGATAAAAATAAAGTATATATTTATACATATTCAGGGATGTATTTTCTTCAGGAAAATAAGCATGTTCAATAAAATCAGCATATTGTTTTAGGAAGGTGATAAACTTAAATTCTATCTCGACATGAATTCTTTCCATCAACTAACTACCTTTCTCACGCCCCTTGTCCCACACTCAAAGATTAGTGACTCTTGTTGGAAATACATTGCAATTCACATTCCTGAAAAGAAAAGCCCTTCTGTGATAAAGAGAAACCCATGTACTGTGGGAGGGTAAGAGTCTATATCCATTCCTTTATTGATAAGGAGGGCTTTTCAGGTTTTATGTTGCAGCTGAAAGGTAAACCCATCCTCCCTGCCCTCATCCTGTCTTCCTTCCCCTCTCCCCATCTCTCTTTCTTCTGCCCCACTGCCCCCACGAAGCCTGGAGCCTGTGCCTTCTGCCAGCTTCCTGTGGTTGCAGAAGTCTCATAACCTTTTGAACCCATCCTGGGCTTTCCTGCAGTTATAAAATCTTGGCTAATGCACAGCTTACTACTCCCCTGGCTCGTCCTTGAGCTGTCCATCCTTGGCGAAGTGCCCAACATCACAGGGCATCTAGATTCTTCATTAGCAAGGAAGCTGTAAAGATAAAGCAGACATTCTGAGTCATTAAAAAAAAAGCATTACTGTTATAAATTAAACAAACCCACAAGAGACAAATACATAGCTTAACAAATTGTAAAAGACAAGCACCCATGTAACCACTACCAAATGGATCTTGGCCAGAACTTCCCTCCCCCGTGGGAACCAACATTCAGGTTTTTATAGTAATCACTTAACATTTTTGAAAAGATATATGCTGATGGATGTTCCTGAAACATTTCTTGAAAGTCTAGTCAATGCCAAAAAAGATATCTTTCCTCCAATGGAAAGATAGAATTAGGGAAATTTTGAAAACTAATTTTAAAAGACAATTAACGAGAAGGAAGAATAAATTTGAAATATAAGCATTGGTAGATATTGTTACATTACCTTGGCCTGTGTATCTAGCCCTGTGCCCTCTTTGTCTATTTCTGTATGCATAGTGTTGCCCATGCCTCCCTGTTTTTATGTTGCTCAGTGTACAACTAGCCTTGGACCTCTCTCCTGGAGGCTGATTGTATTTCACCTGGCTCCTTGCTAGCTGGGTGATTGGCATGTTATAGGTGGGGTGGATGAAGAGAGTATATTCAACATGATCCCATGCTGTAGAAACTTATGATACACACACACTGGACCCCTGCTGAGGAAATGCATTTTTATAAGTTATGTTTAGCAATGAGTGCAGAAAAATCTAACTAAATTATCATTTGCTAAAAAAGCTGGAGGTAACAATTTCAGAACAGCTTAGCAAGGACTCAGTGTCTGCCATCCTTAGGGTGTTGATTTTATTTCTATGCTTGTGGCCTCACAGTCATAATATGGCTGTCCCAGCTCCAGATGTCACATATACATCTAAGGTAGACAAGACAAAGGGGATAGTGGTGATGCCAATGAATGAACGCCTCTTCATGTCAGTCTCTACTATCATGCAGCAGCATCTTTTCCAGAAGATCCACTCCTTCCAACAGACTCATCTATATATCTCTTTAGCCACAACTGGGTCATGTAGCCACTTCTTATTGCTGAAATGGAAACTGAGAAAAGGATAAGTACCTGGCTTTTCAGCTTCAGTGATGAGTGGTAAGAGAAAAGGGGGTCCAGAATGGCTTTCAGGTAGTCAATCAGTTGTATCTGTCACATGTTTTAATCTGTTTAATCTGGCATCTAAAAGGCCAAGCCTTGTGACTAAAGTGATTCTCATTGAGGCTAGACATGCATGGAGAGAGTCCTAGAATGGATTCTTTTACCATGATTACTCAGATTGATCACCTACATCAGAAGGAGTGTATCCTATAGACACCAGTCAGGTGACATAAAGCAGTGATTGGAGTTCATGCAAGAGGAGAGAGAATTGCAGTCTTTGTGAACTGAGGGGTGCGTGCCCTACCTAAGGACAGTTAAATTCAGTGCATTAGCCAATAAAACTGACCATGGGGCCACCAAAGCACCACCCTTGCCCAGATATCATTTGGCTCTCCATCTTGTTCTCAGACAATGAAGTTTGTCCTGTAATACCATTCCATGTGTTACATGTAATGTCCCAGAAGTCAGAGGTGATTTCTTAGTAAGCACTTTTTATCATCCTAGAAAAGCCTAATTCTTACCTACTTTTTCAGACTCCAGGACATGTGCCATGACCAACTGCCAATATAGCTGTGAAGACACAAGGGAAGGGCCACAGTGTCTATGTCCATCCTCGGGACTCCACCTGGCCCCAGATGGAAGAGTTTGCATCGGTAGAGCAGTGGGCATCGACTCCACTCCCTCTCTTCTCTCACCTGCTCCCTTGACTGGATTCCTCCTTTTTCATTTGTCACAATCTGCTTGCTAACTAGACATTGCAAGCTCCTAAAAGTACAGATTTATGTCCATTTCTGTGACAACATTTTTACCCACATTTGCTCTAGACACACTTTGGGATGCTAGAAAGAACACTTCTCTATTATTTTTGGGTTGTCAAATGCCACAGTGAAAAAAGGATAAAAATAATTTTATTTTAGTATATTTACCCTGTGCATTTTACTTTGACCACCAAATTGTATATCCTCACAGTACTGTACTTAATTAAATTATACTAAATATAATAATATTTAGAGCAAGGAACACATAGCATTAATAAGAGATGTCAAACCAAATCAGAATGTTGAAAGAGTTCTTAATCTTTTTGATCTAAATTAGGAAATATCAGTATGATTTAATATTCATATTTCCTTACTGTAGTAGAAATATTTTTCAATCAAGATGCTGAATCTTTATCTTAAATGTACATAACTTTACAAACTGTATTTAGAAAGCTCACCCAAATAGGTCCTAGATTAGTTAAACATGTTTAAAAAATCATGTAAATTAAAATTTTAGCTCTGCTCTTTGAGAATAATCAAAGATTTAATTAGAATCACAGGGTTTAGTAGTCTGTAGTAAAATAAAGTTTATATGACAAGGCTAATTCCTGTGCAAACAATCTAAATTCTCACCCATCTCTTTGATTTGTCTGACACTATTTTTATTGGAAGGGGGAAGAGGATGTGCATGAAAAATAATTTTTGTGAGTCCATCACTGACTTATTATTTTAAGAATGCAAAGGAAACAATAAGCCCAATAAGCCAGCATCAGCTTGTATGTTTAACCACAGATCCAAAATAACAACATAACATGTATTTGATTTGATATCCAAGAGTGAAAGCGAAGCCTGAGTTTTAATGGTTTGGTAGACAGAACTGTCAGCCCCTCTGATAATGTGACTCGATAGAAAAGGAAGGAAGCCTATTACTTGCCAAAGTTGCATTATTCCTTCATCACACTTTATCCACAATTTACATATAAGCTCATACTTACGAAACCACATTTCTGCTATTTGGATCAGTATTGCAGAACTTAGAGGAGCTTGCTAATAATTCTTTTGTAAAATGAAAAATTGTAATGTTCAGGTATTCGGCTTGCTTAAAGTCTACCTGTCTGTTTTCAAATTTTGTATATGCAATACAGTATACGTAGCTGGAAAAATATTAATTCACTCAGCAGACATGAAGAGTGCACATGCATATGTATTTCAGAGCAAGAGCGCTTTTCTTACTGTCTCTGACACTTTCTGGTTCTACATCCTAGATATTGATGAATGTGCCTCTGGTAAAGCCATCTGCCCCTACAAGCGAAGATGTGTGAACACATTTGGAAGCTACTATTGTAAATGTCATGTTGGTTTTGAACTGAAATACATCAGTGGCCGATATGACTGTATAGGTAAGATTTGGTGGCATCTTTCTCTTTTCCCTCTCCCTACCACCTGTAGCCTTTCTCTAGAGCTGTTTGAATTCAGTCTATTAGTTGAACAATCTACTGTACCAACCAGTTTAGCAACAGAAGAAGTTACATTTTTTTATATTTCTGGCATTTAGGGAACTCTAATGACCTAAGTTGCATGAAGCCAGTTCTGTAAAGTTTTAAAGTAGGGAAATTTAGTCTATATAGCTCTCTTATAGGAACAAATATTTTGAAATGATTTCTGTGGCCTTTTAAAAAATGGTTGATTTTGTTTATTAATTTTTGATTTTTTGTCCAGATGCAAATCTAAAAATGAGAACAGTAAATCAGTTTCTATATTTGATAAAAGAAAGAATAACAAGGCCTACTTAATCTCGATCTTGATGATCTGTTCATGACCATTGCCATGAGGGTGGCTTTACAAACAGGTGGAGATAAAGGCACGTGGCTCTTTCCTCTCTCTCTCAGCCCTGTCATGATTCAAGCTCCATATCCTGTGAGATGTCCCCTTTCCAAGGTCACTCTGATAAGATTCTGGCATCAGTTAGCTATGGGCCTGATCTTTGTGAAAAAAAAAATATATATATATATATATTATCCATTAGTGAAGGGATCCCAAGTCTCAATAAGCAAACAAAGGTGGGTGTTGGGGGGCTGTTGGACACCTTCCCAGTACCCAGATATAATGTGGGATGGGGCCTGTCTTAAAGTGAAGGCAAGTTCGGTCTCCCTGTAGAATCCTAGTCACATAACATGTAGCAAACATGCACGTGATGTAGAAAGCTAACAAACAGTTGGGGAAAAAATAAGGTTTCTTTCAACCCTACACTCAGAGCGTCCCAGGACACATCCTGTGTAATTGTGTTGGGGCAACACTCAGTTCCTGAGTTTTGAACCATCTTGTGAAGGTCCCACAGCTCTCCTCTCAAATCTTCTCAAACACAAGGGCTGTCCTAGGCAGGCTGGTAAACCCCCTACAGACCCACCCAGCTCTATAATTGGTGATGCTGAGTCACACAGCACAAGCCTGTTCAGTGATCCCTACAGGGAGGCCCCACGGACAGGGTGCAAAGTCATATGGAGAGCTTCCAAAGGAAACAGATCTTTCTGATTTTAAAGTGATGGAGATTAGTGTCCAAGCTCCCTTTGTGACTAAATTAAAAACAGTAGGCTATTTTCTGTGCATATGTCTACAAAAGCTGCAGCTCGACAGTAGGGTGGAACAGAGGCCAAAGAAGCCTCTCACCTGTGTGGAATTCACAAACTTTCCTAGTCTACATCCAGCAGACAAACTCGGACTAGCCTGACCCTTACTCCTAGCAGTCTTTGAACAAAATGCCTATGAATTCAGGTGATGTCAATGGTTCTTAACCCATCTTGTCGTTCTTTGTTTAGGAGTTCCAAGTCCTTCCATATATAGAATTTATTTTACGATATTGTGATTTAGTTCTAAATTAGGCTAATGAAAAAGATAAGAAAACAACCTAAGCATCTTATAGATTTCAGCAATATTGACCAGCAAATAAAATGGCCATGGGGGAAGTGAGCTGCAGACACACTCCCTGCATATTGGGTGTCAGGCAAGCCGGGAATCTGTGCCAAGGTGCTGAGAATTTTACACCTTGCAGTTCTTAAGCCACGCTTGGTTTGTTGGCCATGTTGGTGGTTGGCCCTGGAGCTGCTCAAGTGTAAGGGATGATAGTCTTTCAGCGCACCGTGTTACTACAAGTTTGTTCACAGGATGTTCACATTTTTAGATGTAAATGAATGTGCTGTGAATACCCATACATGCAGCCTCTATGCCAATTGCCTCAATACCCAAGGATCCTTCAAGTGCAAGTGCAAGCAGGGATACAAAGGCAGTGGACTTCAGTGTTCTCGTAAGTAGCATTTGGTTATGATGTGCTAAGTATTCCCGATAAAAGCAGTCTCTCCATGTCTCTTTTCTCCCTTCACATATTTCTTTCTCTGTCCATCTGTTCGTCCATCTCTCTCTCTCTCTCTCTTCCTTCCTTCCCTCCCTGATGCCTCCCCCTCACCCTCCCTGTGTATGTGAATGTGCATGTAGTATTTAAAAATTTAACTCTGCCTCAGTCTTGTCTTCTCTGCTAATTGGACCACATCTCTAATACTTACTGAAGTTGTAGGCACTAAAAGAATAGCAACAGTTCTGGATATTTTTCTCATTGCAGCAGTCTTTCAAATATTGAAAATAACATGTAAAGACAAATGACATTGAGGAAATGTATCTGTTGGGATAGCCTAGATTATGGTACAGGAACAAGCAATCCTAAAATGCCAATGCTTGGGACCACAAAAGATATTTAACCATGTGAATCAGGACTTTTTCTAGAATGCACAACCAAAACAAAGTATGATAAAGCTGATGTCACTTTATCTGACATCCTCAAATCTGGATTTATATTTTTAATGTATAGCACAGAGTCCCATTCTTCTTGCTTGTAAGTTCCTTAATACTTAGGTGGTAAAATATTAAATTTATAAACCAAATGTATAACAGTAGAATGCTACTGCTATTAACATATATGACAATAATCATTTATTTCTTACTCATACTATATCTGAAGAGAGATTATCAGATTGTTTATTTTTAATGTAGTCACTTAGGGATCCAGACTGACAGAGGTCCCATCATCTTATGGTACCAAGGTATCAATCTGAGGCCTCAGGGTCTGTCATAGCAGGAAAAGAAGTGTGGACAATCATGCCCCAGCTCTTAATTAATTCAGTTTTAAAGTAAGGGCAAAAGGTATATACACACACACACATAGATTAGATAGATAGATAGATAGATAGATAGATAGATAGATAGATAGATAGATATAATCCTGCCATACATCCCAAAAGAGAAGAAAACTAGATATCACAATGAGCCCCCCAAAAGTCTACCAAGGTGAGCCAGCAATGGTGAGAGGGCAGTCATTCCTCTGGCAAACAGCATCTCACAGAGTTTAACCTCATCCAGGCCTGTCCTTCTGGTTGTGTCCTTTTTGACTCATTGGGTGACTAGATTTGTTTCCTGCCCTGACCGTTCTTTCTCATATATATCCCTTAGCTGAGTTCCCACATGTTTCAGTAAATATGACTTCAAGCTGCACCTTGACCTGTATCACGTTTGATGACACAACAAGAATGGCCATTCAGTGATGACAAAAATAAACTGTCCATAACATGATCAACATTGAGAAGCACATGCATAAGATGTTCACATCAGATTACCCCAATGGGCTCCAGTTGAGCACCCCTGGATGGAGTATTTACAAAAGAATATAACCAGAGAAAGTGAGTCCGGAAATAAATTCTATGACAACATGCCAAAGAACCAGGCAGCGTTTAGTCTGGAAGAAAAACAGTGTGGAAAAGCAATAATTGTGTCCATAAATATTTTAAGGAATATGAAATAAAAGTGGCTTCCCAAAGTAGACTGAGACCAAATGGGTGGAGGTTACATTTGCTCTTAAAAACGACCTCCAGGTATCCCAGCATAGAGCAGGGACTCTGCTGAGTTAGGGACCTTCCACTACGTAGTCTTTCTCTGCAGGCTCTGGGAGGGATGCCTGCTGTAGCTGAAGATGGGAGTAAATGGCCACTCAGTCTCCAGCAACTCAATGTTGTGCTGTCTATCCCTCAGTATGGATGTGCCCGTAATGTTCTTCTGGAACTTAATTCAAGGAAAGAAAGAGAGATTGGCTGCCTGTGCAGGGCTGTGCATGGGGGTGTTGAGGGGATGGATGCTATAACCTTGAGAGGTTCTTGGAAATATGGCCAAATAAATCAGTTTCCATCTTTGCTGAGCGGCTAAGGGCTCCTTCAGGACACCAAATTTGAACACATGCATTCCAGGCTCACTTGTCTCAGGCAGTGTGATATAGTGGTCCGCAGTTCAGGCTCAGGAGGTAGGACGGCCTGAATCTAAATCCAATCTCCACCTCATACTTGACCTCTCCGAACTTGTTTCCTTTTATCTGAAATGGGGCTCCCAGTCATCCAATCATGCTGTGCTGGGTGCTGCTGATGGACCAGGCCACAGTCCCTTGGGGTTCCCTAATTTTATCGAGGTGGGTTGGACAGTTCCGTGCATGTCCCTAGTCCCAGAGCAGTGGACTCTCTCTGCATCATGACCTCTAGCTTTCACTAGAAGGCTTCTCAGTCCCCTGTGGGTTACAACCCAGAGTTAACACCCCCAGGGACAACCCTCAACCAGTGAGTCCAGCAGCCTGTAGATAAATACAATGGAATATTACTCAGCCATAAACCTAGAGGGTATTATGTCGAGTGGAATAAGCCAGACAGAGAAAGATAAATACCATATGATTTCACTTACATATGGAATCTAAGGAACAAAAAGAACAAGCTAATTGAAAACAGAACCACAAATATAGAGGACAATTGGGTTACAGCCAGAGGGAAGGTATGGAGGGGGGCTGGCAGAAAGTGGTGAAAGGTTCAAGAAATACAAACCATCAGCTGATAGAGTGTCATGGGGATGGGGAGCACGGCATAGGGAATACAGTCAGCAGTAAGGTAATGGCTAGGTGTAGAGCCAGAGGAAAGAAAGAGCAATTGGGGGATCATTTAATAAATGACTAACCAATGTGCTGTATACTTGGAACTAGTAAAAAGAAATCTTAAAAAAAAAAAAAAAAGAACTGGTTTCCACCTCACAGGGTGGGACACTTCTGAGGTATGTTCTACATTGAGCTGATTGGTTTTGTAAAAGTCCAGACTGTGTTGCAATATAGAAGAGGAGTTAGTAGATGATCCTTGTATGCCTGCTCTGCACAGAGGAAGGAGCACCCTAAATGTAGATGCGTATTTATTGTTCTAATACATGTAAGTATTAATAATACACTATGAGATAATTTAGCCTTAATTTGACAGCAGCTATACCTCATTCTAAGTAAATCAAAACTTTGATATTATGCTAATTGGGTAGTAATAGTCAATTTAGGAAAAGGCACTATGTCATTGAGTTATGAGGAGCATGGCTTTTAGAATCAAATTACCTTGGCTTGATTCCTGGCTCCCTAGTCTACTGCCGGTGGACTGAAAATAAATTATTTAATTTTTCAGTGCCTCAGTTTCCACACCTGCAAAATAAAGACTATAGTATCAGGCCCTTAATATTGTTTTGATGATTACATGAAATAATCTATACATAATAATTAAATGTCCATATAAAGTGCTTAGCTCCAGCCCAGAATATATTAAGTGCTCAATAATCATGCACTAGTAGTAGGAGTAATAGTAGCGATGGCGTTGTTACCAAAATACAATGGTTGTTCCCATCAAAAGTAGCTTCCTTAGTCACTAGAAATACACTTCCAATTTAATTAAATTTATATAGAGGATATTCAAGAACATAGATGTTGCTATAATCAGGTCATTCTAATTTTTTTAAATTATAAAATAAACATTAGAAGTTTGGAGGTTTGGCCTGGAAATTTCTTTTTAAACTCAGTAAAAGATTTTCAACATTCTGGTGATGAATTCTAAAAGTAATAGCATACACAGGCCGATTATATGTCAGTCACTATTCTTAGTAATTGACATGTATTCTTATTTAAACCTCAGAAAACCTCCGTTCTTATCTCAACTTTTAAATGGGGAGACTGAGGCAAAGAGAATATTAGTATTGGTTAAAGGGCATAAAACTAGAAGATATGGGAGCTAGGAGTCAGACCCAGGATACTGGGCTCCAGGGCTTCTCATAGGATAGGTATGTACATGACTCATAGCTACGCCTCTGGGATGGAGATGACCCCTAGGCTCTTCCCTGACAAACTCTCCTGGCTAGCTTTTCCACCACCCTTGCCCCTTACCATTTCCTGGGTACCACAGTGTAGTGCATTCCTCATCCACGATTAAGGACTCCCAGGACTGTGTCTGAAGCTCAGATGACAGGAGTGGTTCTTCTGCCAGATAGATCATCTGATGAACTAGGCACAGGTGAAGGAAAGTCAAAGTCGTATTCCCCCTGGGAAAGATTTTCCCACGTCTTAGTGATCATCTCTAAGTAAAGCATGGATTTTCAGGTTGGTAGAAGTTTGGGACAACATGGATATTTAGAGAAATCTCAAGTCTCTCCCAAGAGAAAATGCCAACTTCATCTACAGAAGATTGGCCTCTGAATCTGAATACTGCAGTTCCCTGTTTTTATATCCAAGATGCCCAAATGTGTCAAAGATCCTCCTCCTGCAACTCCCTCATCACCGACATGTTTATATTCTCAAGAAGATGGTGCAATAATGAAGAAAATTTTAAGAGGAAAGAGTCATGTTATGTGCATCAGCCAAATATAACCATTCACAGTCATGTATGCACATAGCTTTATTTTTTAAGCATAGCTTTTTAATCCTTGCCCCAGCTCTCTCTCTCTCTCCATACTGAGGGAGTGAAATTGTTGACAACATAAAGATTGTGATGACTTAATTTTTAATTTTCAATAGGAAAAATAACTTCAAAGCAGAAAGTGAGAGCAGATGTTTAGGTTTGCCTTTTGTGGGTTGAAACCCATTATATATTAAAAGTCCTTAGTTTTATGTTACTGATTGCCAAAGGGGAATTTCCAGGAGATAGGTGTTTCCTTTTAATTTTTCTTGCTGGGTCTTCAGGAAAGATTTGGTGAACTATAGACAGAATTACACAGTGGGGCCTCCAGCAAAAAGTCCATATCTGATCAGCGCATTGCAATCATAACTTAACATGTGACCTCCAGAAGCTGAAACAGATCATCTGAAGGTTGGGAAAATGAATACTGATATGTTACTCGTATTAGTCGTAGTTGGTTTTGAACCTATAACTACAGGCTGTTGCACTGATAAATAACTAGGACATTTCATTGAAAATGGAAATGTAGCTCTTGTCATAACAGTCTTAGATTGAGTGCAACGTAAAAACAATGTATTAAGAGCACATGTATTTTCAAAGCATTATTTAATTACCCACAATATTATAGGCTTCTCTTTGTTTATTTTTCTACCACTTTGGTACAAATTGAATCAGCCAAATGATGAAAAAGGAATTGAGCAGGAAGAGAAATTAAAACATTACCAAAGAAAATATTTTAATAAAATCCTAATCTAATTTCTTTTTATAGTATTCTTTTTAGGGGCTGAAATTGATGTCTACTCCTTTATTTCATTTCCCTCTAAACTATGTCCACATAGTTGAGTGAGTGAATTGGGTCAGATGTTCTTACACCATTTTTGCTTAGTACTAGACTAGCACATGCCTGGATATTTTATGAAAGGACAATATATTTGACTTGAATGATAAGCGTTTTTATTTTGTACATAACTTGGATATTCTAAATTATCATGAGTAAATCATTGGAAAGGGAGCATGCATCTTTGGATTCTAGATCTCAAGGAATTTGAACCAGTCTAGAGAAAAGAAACCCTTAACCCTAAAGCAGGAACAAATAAACCTGTCATAGAAATAGAGTTTCTGCTGACTAACAGAGTGGCTTTGGGCAAGTCACTCAACCTGACCCAGTTGCCTCATCTACAAAATGAAAGTGCTGGGCTCAATGGGCTCAATGACCTTTTTTCTGCCTCTTAAGTTCTTCTAAACTAATATTTTCCCAAGGGTCATTGATCAACTGGGGGTGTGACGAATCAGCCTAGAGGTGTATTTCTAAAAGCAACAAAATTGAGTGGTGAGAAATAGGAAGTGAATATAAAATAGTAAATATAGAAACCTCTCTATAAGTGATCAATAAATTAAATCATTAGCTTTAAATAGTAGTTGATGGAGGTGAAGAAATTCAAAGGGATAAGAGAATGGGGAAGAAAAGTTAGGCATGTCTGCACTGAACTATCAATCGTCATTTTTGTAGGTCACAAATGGCCCATTATTGGCAATTTATGTGGCTCGACCTAATGCTATGGCTGTAATCTTGGAACATTAAATTTTGACAAACCTATAGCTACCTGGGAAGCACCAATTTGGAGACTACCTATGTGAAAGCAGGAATATTAGAAGATCCTGGATAATCCATTACTTTAGGATCTGTAACAACCTGGAAGGAGCAGGTATTTCATTATATGGTCTCTGACGCAAATCAAAGGTGTCTCCTCTGACAGAAGGTAAAGATACTAACTTAATATTGGAACTGTTTAAACAGATGCAGGTCCAGTTCTTCCTAAAATGTCAAATCATAGTCGATGGCCATGCTATCCTGAATGTGCCCAATCCCATCTGATCTCGGAAACTAAGCAGGGTTGGGCCTGCTTAGTACTTAAATGGGAGACCACCTACGAAGAACAGGTGCTGTAGGCATAAAAAAATTTAAATAGAGAGAGAGAGAGAGAGAGAGAGAGAGAGAGAGAGAGAGAGAGAGAGAGAGAGAGAGAAAATAAGGCATTGTAAGCTGACAAGGTCTTTGCAGTCTATGAGGGCAACCAAGGGTTGCCTTGTCTATAAAAAGGGGAAAAAATGTTGAATCATAGAGCATCATATGAGTTGAGTCGGAAAGCATTCCTTTACTGCACTTTAACACTTTTTAAATGCTCTATTTTTCATGAGTCATCTAATTATTAGACAAAGTGGAACTTCTTCCCTATTATTATTTGTTTTAGTTATCCCTGAAAAGTCTGTAAAGGAAGTCATCAGAGCTGCTGGTATCATCAAAGACAGAATCAAGAAGTTGCTTGCTCACAAAAACAGCATGAAAAAGAAAGTAAAAATTAAAAATATCATCACAGAACCTGCTGGGACTCCTAACCCCAAGGTTAACGTCTGGCCCTTCGACTCTGAAAAGAGCATTTACAGAGGTGGGCGCCCTAGTGGAGAAAAAAAACAGAATGAAGAGAGAAAGAACAAGGGCCTGGGGGAATTGAAAAGAGATGAGACAGCCTCAAAGAACCATGTGGAACAGGAGCAGAGGCTTCGAGGAGATGTGCTCTGTGAGTATCTCTTTTGTTCTTTTATACATTTTATAAAAAATGAATTGTGGCTTCTCCTGGCAAATGAAAGAAGAAAAGACAGTTTCACATTTTAAGTAAAACAGCTTTGGCTTTAGGTCCTGAGAAGCAGGGTTCTCTATAAGGTTTGGAAACTTAACATCTTTCAGAGATACATAGTCAGATTTGCTCTGTGGGAAACAAGATGCCTAAGTCCTTTCCCTTTGTGCGGGGGGTTTACTATTTGACACACACCTTTTCTTTCTACTCCCAGCTAAGCCAGCCACTTGCCCTGCATGTACAGTTCTTTGGCTGCTCAGTGTCCCATGTGGTGCACCCCTCAAACCAGAGCCACCCTTACCAGGTGGATCTGACAAACTCTACCTTTCTCCTTGAGGGTGTTTTTTATAGTCTCATTCAATGAAAAGAGAATTTTGCGGTTGTATATTTATGATTTCAAAAGCCAAAATGAGCAATTGTGGGGATGAAAATTCTATACTAGAGCTTAAGCTTATGTGTTCTCCATGAATGGATAATTACAGAGCCCACCATAAGTCTCAGCCCCTCCTGGACGGTTTCCATATTAACCCATCCTGATCCCACACACTAAGACTTTCTATTTCATTCTTGTTGGACATCCATTGTTCCCTCTATATTGTGCCTTGTCTGTTGTTGGCTCCATGGCTGTTAGATTTAACTAACTGGGAAGTAGATACAGGCCCACCCATCCAGAAACTAGCATGCCAATGACATCATCTCCCTTAAGAGAGAGTGAGAATCCCACGAAAGTATATTTCCAAAACCTGGTGAGAAGGGAAGTGTTATTAGTAATATAGATACTTAGGTCAACTGGGAACCTCTGGAAAAAGATGTCCTGGATGAGGATACTGGACCCAATGTTAGGGAAATGTGGCTCTAACATGTGCTGTCGGTAGAGTACATGATCAAACCTCTTTTTTCAATCATTCATTCATAACTTCCTAGCATGTGAGGTTTTGGCATTGTTCCTAACTGATCAAGCATTCTCTATTAGTCCCTAAGGTAAATGAAGCAGATGAATATGATCTAGGTCTCATAGAAAGAAAAGCTACAACACCCACCCTGGAACACAAAGGTAAATAACGCTTTCTCCCAAGTATATGCTCTCTCACAATCTGCCATGTTGTTTTCATTTCCTCATAGGATGAGATGTTTTTGAGTCATTGCTTCATTTATAAACACCTCGAGGAAAAATCATTACATCATGACACACAGTACCAGTATGAAAATAGTGAGTCTTCTGTACCAGTGATTACAATATAGTAAGGCCGTCTTCTCTCCACCACTCCCACCTGACACCTAGAGTGAAGAGTTAAGACAGATTGTATGTATGGAGATGGGAGAAAATGTCTCATTTACTTCAACTTCCAACACCTATGAGCCCACAACCTGACCATATACTAAAATCTAACCCAAAGTGCTTGTGTCGGTTACCTATTGTCACAATAATGCTGCATAACAACAAACCAGAAACCCTCAGTGGCCTGCAGCAATAAATATTTATTTTTACTTACAAGTCTGTGGATTGGTTGGATAATTCTGCTAATCTGAGCTGGTCTGGGTAGGGCTTGCCCACGTGTCTGTGGTCAGCTACAGGCTGACTTAGTGACTTTGCTGATCCTAGCTGTGCTCTCTTACACACCTAGGGCCTCAGTCGAGACAACTGGGCTAACTCAGCTCTGCTCCATTTGGTCTCTCATCCTCCAACAGGCTAGCCAAGTTTGTTCTCATGAGGCATGCAGCAGGATTCCAAGAAAGAGTGGACACACACAGGCCTTTTGAGGTCTAGGCACAAAATTGACACATTGCTTCCACCAGACTCTATTGGCCAAGGCAATTCACAAGGCCAGTTCAGACTTATGAGTTGGGGAAGGTGCTACAAAGTCATGTGACCAACAGCATGAGTACAGGGACAGGTAAAAATTAGGGCTATTTTTATGATCAGACTATCAAAGCCTCATAATCTGGAATTTCTTACATCTGATCTCTAATTCCTCTTAGTTTATTTAGCACATTTACCACCCATAACAATTTATATGTGTCATTTCTACACAAACATCAGGGGAAAACCTACTTGTATATTAATCACTTTTACTTGGTATAAATATGAATGCTTTGATCTTCTTTTTCCTTTTCAAACTTTTTACTTACCACCATATGTGTCTTAAGCTTATGCTAGTTTGATTCCCTCTTGTATGTACCCTGTGAGTACATTCTTTAATTCTGTTCCTTTGGTTTACAGGACAACTTCCACCATGAATAAAGTACCTCTCTACATCTCTAGTTCAGTCCTCCAAATTTAATCTAAGAACCTGCTTCTAAAAACTCTCCAAAGGCTAGCGACTCATGACCCAGCTCCTACAGGCTTCTTGTTTTCCTCCATATTTCTCCTAAGTGTTCTATTTAATTTTTTTATTTCTCTGCATCAAACACCTTATTGCTCTTTTTCCTGATTAGGAAGAAAATGTATCATAGGTCAGGGGATAAGCTACATTCTCCAGGTGCTCAGAACTTCTTCCCAGACCTATTTTACACTTGCTAAAGTGACATTAATAAATTGAATCTTCTTTGTGTTCCCAAACCAACCAGATTTCTTATTCTACCTTTTCTTCTGTGACCCTTAATGAAACACAGAAAGTTCACAATTTTGCATATGAGCATATGACAGTGATTGCTAAGGTCCTTGAGTAAGGTGTCCTGGAGCATTCATTCTCAACTAGAAGACTCAGGTGGGCACCCCAACATTTCCACTTGCTGTTGGCCTTGGGCAAGTCGCTTAGACTTGTGTCGCCTCATTACTTTCAAGTGTAAATTTGTAATAAAAACAGTACTTGTCTTAAGGCACTGTCTTAAGCTAGGTTCCTCAGAAACAGACCCTGAGACAAGAATTAGTGTGAAAGTGATTTATGTGTGAGGTGATCCCAGGAAACAGTGGTTTGGAGTGGGAAGTGAGACAGGGCAGAAGAGGCAGTAAAGGCTGAATTATCAAGCAGGTTTCCACTGTAGACAACTGGAGCTAGATTCCACTGGGGAATCTCGAAGCCAGTATACAACATGTGTCTCAGAATCGTGGGGAAAGGGAGCAGGGTATTTACACACCAGCTCCCATCAGACATTGATTGAAGGCTGCTCCCAGGAGTGTGTTCCAGACCTGCCATAAAGACAAAGAAGGGCACCACTGTGGCAACTGGACCTCCATCCAGTTGGACCCTCGGCAAGACTAGAGAGAGGTTGGAGTACAATCTGATTTCAGTTCTGTGTCAAATTCCAACGCTTACTGGTCTACCCAAAGGCAAAAAAAAATTGAGTTATCTATCCACCAATGCTTTTCTATCACTGATTGAGGGCTCTCACAGGGGAATAACTCCCTAGTATTCTGGTCTGCCTGGCTTGGGCCAAGCATGCTCCAGCCAGAAAATATCCTCACACAGGATTGTGAGTGTTTGCAGTACAAAGTTATATGCCTGTGAGGAAACATAAGTGCTGACAGATGTTGCTGTGGCACCAACAGCATCTGTTTTAGGAGTGGTACAGATTAAATCAGAGAATATATTTGAAAGCACTTTGCAAATCATAAAGTGCTACACAAATGAAATACTGTAATTAAGACCAAAGCCTTGAGTTTTCTCTCTCTAATGAGTAGTTAGCTATATACTATTCCATTGTCTCCATTTATATTCCCAATCTCCTGCATGTTGAGGAAGAGTAGGGAGTTTGGGGCAAACATGTCACCACAATTATAAACCAACTGAAAGATTTATGTTGCACTAGCTGTGGGCTGATAACATCAACTTTTTGAACTACTAATGATACTCACTAAAGATCATCAAAGACTAGAAATGAGTATTATCTGACATCTTTTAATTTTAAAACTGAGACTAGAAATAAAATATCTTCACTGGAATTGTGGCAACGGGGATTGAGAAGAAAGGAAAGTAAGATAAAAGCAGCAGTGTGTTATATGCTGGCTTAGGATATTTGCAGGATGGATAACCCTGGATTTCAGTCCAATTTAGGATTCGGGTCTAATTCCAGCATTCCGTGTCTGCAGGACTTAGACAAATCACTTCTGGCCTCAGTTTTACTTTTCTGAAAATGGGTCTGATTATAGAATTTTTATGACAATCAAATAAAATATTGTGATGTATGTGAAAATATTCTGTAAATTGTAATAAGTCAATAACCAGCTGCTGCCACTTCTCTCTTTAGCTCTTTCCCTGTCTTTGCCATTCCTTTATTCCTCAGCATAAACTGCCAAAGCCCCAACTCAGAGCTAGAGGCTGGCATTAGTTATAACCAAAGCATCTCTATCTCCCTTCTCTTTCCCAGTTGTCTTTTCTGTCATCTACATTGAGGTTAAAAAACTTTTTCATAAAAGACCAGATAGTAAATGTTTTAAGCTTTGTGAGCCATATAGTCTCTGTTGTAACTACTCAACACTGTCTTTGTAACTCAAAAAAAGCCATAGATAATATGTAAATAAATGAATCAAAGGGTGTAGTATATTTCAATAAAACTTTATTTACAAAAACAAGCAGTGGGCCAGGATGTTAGTTTGCTGACCCCTGAGCTACATAAAAGCAACTAGAGGTGCAGATCCAAAACTTGTAACGTTGGCCCTGTACTCCATACAATGGTTATGATTTTGTTAAATTAACGCTTGTTAAGTAGAACCCAGAGTTTAACAAAAGACCACAAAAGAAATTGAGATAGAGAAGTTTATTACTCACTGATCCTGAAGGAAGTACATGGCATACCTGGTGGGCCCACGTGAGAGATCAAGGCATGGTATTTACAGAGAAAGAGGAAGGACCTGGGACACATACCTTTATTAGGGTCCCCAACACTTTGGGGTTTTGAGATGTTGCAAGCAAGAAAAGTGACTACTGATTTAACGCCATTGAACACATTTGTGTCCTTCCCCAAGACCAGGTTTATTGAGTGGAACTTTCACAGATAAACTGATCAGGAACCCACACAGGTTAACACACAACACACAGAGTGGGGAAGCACAGAGGCTTATATGACAGACCAAAGGGATGAAAGTTCTTAGGGATGCCAAGGTGAGCTGAGTTGAATGGCAGTGCAGAGAGCTGTGTGTTGGTCCCAAGCCTGTGGCTGCAACGGGCAGAAGGTCAGAGTCTTGGGCTCTTGGCACCATCCATGATGCTGTAGGGTCAGGCTTGAGCAGTCTGTCTCAGGTGTTCAGCATACATGTACCTTACAAGGTGGGAGCCTAATGTTTATTGGCCTCTGCAGGTGGGGGCTGATGAACTCTAAGGGCGTTCCCCTTGACAGGACAAAGTTCCCCGATTTGGAGGGGAGACCAAGTCCTGCACTGAGAAGAGGGTTCTTTGGCAAAGTGTAGAAAGAATTCAACACATGTGCCAAAGTTAGAGTCAAAGGAAAGTTTATTAGGAAAGAGGTAACGCTCTACAGACAGTGTGGTTTCCTGTCAGAGGCAGTGAGAGGGACCAAGAGAGACCAGGACAGTAAGAGAGATAGAGTCAAAATTAGTACAGAAAGAAAGACAGTGAGAAGGACCCTGAGGGTTAGGGGAATTTGGTTTATATATAATTCCTTCAACCTGCGAATTATGATTTAAAAGACTTTGTCAACCCATTTCCTTTGATATGGACATACAGAGAGAAAAGGAAGAGTATGAAAAGTGAAAAGGTAAGAATGTAGAGTGAAAGGCCTGCTGGTCAGTCCCTGCCTTTAATCCTTAAATTCCTCATGGTTTAGCAATAGGGAATGAATGATTTTATTTGTGTTGGGTGCCACTTAAAGACTTTGTTTTTTCTGTTTCCCCTTCTCAGGTGTGGAAAAGGGATAGTTAGTAATCCAGCAGAAATCTTCCTTTGTTCTGCAGGTGGCCTCCAGGCCTGGCTGTGGGGCAGATCAGCACATTGTAGACTCTGAATGTGGCTTGATTAACATATTTGTTTCTTGCCTCCTCTCTACCTTACCCTTACATGCCAGTTGACATTACTGTCATGGCTCCCATGGAATCCATTTTGTAAAGACCAAAAGGTCCTCATTTCTGTACACCAGGATAAGGCTGGGTTGGACAATTCAAACCAACTACACAGGGTTGCTCTAAGGAGCAAGCAAGGGGAGGCCCTGGGAAGCAGGGGGGACTGTTTCTCACAAAGGTGACCAGGGAGTCATACAAGGAACTTCCATTTACTTGTAACACTGCAAGTTGTGATCTACGGCGTGTACTCACATGACACTGCTAGTATCAGTTTAAGGCCCTCACAGCCTGCTTGACCAAACAAAATGGATGCTGAGGCTGCAATACCATGGAGTAGCTTAGCTAAACTCTTGACTGAAAACATGCCATTGCCTTTCAAAGCTCCACATGTTAGACATTTTTCTAAAGCTCTTAGTGATTATGAAACGCACCATTTTTCTTAGCAGATTTAAACATCTCCAATGACTGCAGCTTTGATCGTGGGGACTGTGACTGGAAACAGTATGTAGAAGATGATTTTGAGTGGAATCCTGCTGCTCGAGACAATGGTATTTAGGTTTTACTATCTCGTGTTGTGCGATATGACTGGGGTAAAGAAGGCTCCCCAGCATGGGAGGGTTATTATTCCTGTCACTTGTTAGGTTGGGGTTCTTTGTCATGTTTGGAAACTTTTAGACCTTCCGAAGTCTCCCATGATGAATGACTAACTTGGTTTTGCATATTACATTCTTTTCCTTAATCCCTCTGCCACCCACCTACCCCACCAAGGATGTTCCAGCAAACCTCTTCCATCTTCACTCTCCTGCTGCTGAGAGAGACATTGAAATTCATACAGGGTAGGAGGAAGTCATTCCTTTTCTCCAATTTGCCAACTTTGGTGCATTATTGTTTTGTTTTTGGGAGGGAAACAAATCTGGAAAGGAAATAAGACCTCTCCCTAAACCTGGAATTTTAGCAGAGTCAGCCCTAAAGCATCAAAATCACAATGAGCACCAAATTAACAACCTGAATTTCTGGACTGAACCTTCCCTCCTGTTGCTTGAGAATTTCTTTCTTCACATTTAAACTTGGATTTTGCTCAGCCTTGGCTCTGAGATGCCTAGTTTCCACTGCCTACCTGAATATTATTGATGGGCCATAGGTTTTCTTTTGGATGGAGCATTTGGTTGGCAGATCCCATGTGAAGCATAAATTGGACCCCTGTCTTCTAAGGCTGAATATATAATTAGAAACAACTGCTTTACATTCAGAGACTCTAGTATCCTACCAGTCAAATTATTTTTGTGGGGATGTACAGGCTCAGCCTTAGGTTGGAAGATCCTTCTTCTAGATCCTTCCTCTAGACTAATTCCTTCCTGAGAGTTTTTTTTCCAAGCCCTGACATGTAATCAGGAAACCTGGATATTCCCTATAAAAATTAAGAATTTTGGATTACAGTAGAGTGAATGCATTTCACAGAGCAAGTTGTGGGGGTGGGACTGTCAGTAAAGATTCAGAGCAACCACAGGGCAAGTTTAACCAGGCCAGAGACAATCCATAGCTTGGAGAAACTATCTTGATGGCAACTGACCTGAGTTTCTCCTTTCTTCCATCATGGCATCTCCAAATCTATGTCTACCAGAGCCATGGCACACTGGAAGCCTATAGCTTACTCCAGGATTGCGACCACTCACATAGTCAACAATGTCTTAAGTGGGTTTTCTATCAATGGGACAACAGACCCTGGGGTTTGTATAACCAAAATTGTACTCCCTCCCCTTCTGTACCTCCATCTCTAGATTAGCTTGATTTTTCTGACGGAGTTAAATGTAAAATAAAGAAACACAGTATGAATCAGCATTATTAGAAGAATAAAATCTCAAGGGTAGATTAAAGTGAGCTTTAGCTGGAAGAAAAGGGGAAACCTGCCACAGTGGGTCACAGAAGAGAGATTATAGCTGGTAGACTTGCCAGATAAAGTATAAGATGTCTAAATTTCAAAGAAGCAATGAATACTTTTTAGTATATTTCAGACATGTTGTTTATCTGAATTTCAAACTCCACTGGGCATCCATATTTTATTTGCTGACTCTGACAATCTTACCAGCTGGACAAGAAGACCGGACAGTCTCTGAGTCCAGTGGAAATTAAGGCAGTGTCAGCCTGGGTCCTCAAATGTCTCTGGGAATTGTACTAGCAGAAGATTCCACCCCACCCAGTGTCTTCCTCCTGGCTTCTAAGGAATTCCTCCTTTTTATTAACTTCTTCAGACCCCACTTTATGGGAGTTTTTTTCCAAATTCATCAAAGCCACAATCAGAAGCTCATAAATGAGCAAACATTCACTATCATTGGTTAAAAGATACTTGGAAGATGGATACTTAGAAATAGGAGATGTGTTCCTGTCATTTTAAATCAGAACTCGCGACAATGCATAACATATGGTTATTGAGCTCCATGAAATCATTAGTACAAATTCAGGCACACTGTGGATTAAACACCACACTGTGGACCCACCTAAGGAGCTGACCACCATGTATATCATTGACTGAGTGTGGAAATACATTCTGAAGTGCAAACAAGTAAATGGAAAGTTGCACTGCTGAAGAAACATTTAATTAAGTCTTACCCCATATCTGCAACTGCCAAGCTTAGTCAATGTGGACAAATTCCTCAGTTTCTCTGACCCTCGGTTGCCTTTTCTATACAGCAATGAATTTTAGCTCTGTGACCCCTAAAACCTATTTTAGTGTAAAAATTTCATTCCTATGTTCAAAATGAAAAGGATTCCAGCTTTTCTGCTAGGAGACTATCGTTCATTTTTTATAATATTTTATACACTATAGCCAAACCCTTTACAATGGCCTCATCAAGTGCACATTTTTCCTCTCTTAAAGCTGTTGGCTACTATATGGCAGTTCCCACCTTGGCAGGCCATAAGAAGGATGTTGGCCAATTAAAACTTCTCCTTCCTGACCTGCAGCCCCACAGCAACTTCTGTTTGCTCTTTTATTATGGGCTATTTGGAGACAAAGTAGGGAAACTTAGAGTATTTGTGAAAAACAGTAATAATGCCCTGACATAGGAGGAGACTAAGAGTGAGGATAAAAGGTGGAAGATGGGGAAAATTCAGCTGTATCAAGGGATTGACACTACCAAAAGTGTAAGTGGAAAAACAGCATTAAACTAGATATTTACATTCTTTTTCAATGATTTAACAAGCAAAACACTGAAGTACCTAGAAGCTGATGCTGCAAAGGTGAGTAAGACTTTCCTCTACACTTAAAGAGCTTATATTTTGAAGCAAAATTGGCAAGGCAATTAATCACAACTAATAATGATGCTTGTCAGGAGCACACATATCACATTCTATGGAAATGATCCAATTTTCTGTCAGGCTCCTCTCACCAACTTCCTTCTGAACCAGACTATGATTTTCTTAATACATTAAAAAAACAAACAAACAAACAAACAAACAAACAAACAAAACACGTTACTCACTCGTTCTATGCCCAGCAATTATCACAATGAATGGAAGATACAAAGTCACTGTTTTAAGCCTAGAAACCTAGAGCACCTGGTATTTCTAGGTGGACTACCATCCTAGTACTAACCAGGCCTGACCCTACTTAGCTTCCGAGATCAGACGAGATTGGGCGTGTTCAGGGTGGCATGGTCATAAACTACAAGGTCATTTTTAAAATGTTTTTTTGAACTGAACTTAGTGTCTGTTGCCTGGGGTCTCCAAGACCACCTACAGGATCCATGATTCCTTAGAAAAGCCAAAGAACTCAGAAAATCTATTATATTCATGATTATAGTTTGTTGCAATGAAAGGATATAGATTAAGGACACAGTCCAGGAGAGAGTTGTCCTCTCCCAGGAGGGTGTTATGAACAACTCATAATTCTCTCAGCAATGATGAGTGACAACATGTACAAAGTATTGCCCAGTATGGACGCTCACCCAACCCTTGGTGTTCAGGGTTTTTGTTGGGGGTCAGCATGACTGACCATGTGACTGACCTCTGTTACTCAGTCTCTAGCTTCTCTAGAGGTCAGGCTGATACTTGTGGGACTCAAGGCCACCCTAAATCACACTGTTAGCATAAATTATCTGATATGGCCATAGACACTCCTAAGAGGTAGGATATTCCAAGGATTTAGAGGTGATCTCACAGGAACCAAAGGCCACTCTACCTTCTATTGGCATTGTCTCCTCAAGGAGGTTAAACTTATGCAGAAGAAACATCAGGATGGGGATTATCTTGTAGGAAAGTCTGCTTTTGATTGCTATATCTTAAATCTCTTTGACAAGAAAACATAAGAAGCCTGCCTAATATTTTTGTACCAGGGTAAGGAAAAATGCAGTTAAATACAAACACAAATTAGGATGTCAATTAATTATCCTAACATTTATTTTTAGTTGTCTGGGAGTATCAGTCAGGGATTTCAATGGTGGAAAAACCACATATCCCGAGATCTAGACATGCTCACCCTCATTATTCTACCTGTCTCAATTGCTGTGAGATGTCTGCTTTTCATATCACCACTTTTTAAAATTGCCTAGAATGAACATCTTCCTGAAAGCAATTCTTTCCTGAGGAAAAAGAAATTTCTATACCCAATTGTGCTATCACTTGCTACTCAGTGATAACCTATCTCTAGCAGTTCTCCAGAAAATCAAACAGGGAGCTCAAGGGCAAAAGACAGTAGCCCAGGTAATGGCCAGTCACAGTTCTCTCTTCACCCCCATTTGTCTCTGAGGCTTTCTCTTTCTGTTCGGAGAGCCTGAGAAAGTGGAACACAGTGGTGACAGCAAGCTTAAAATCACCTCATCTCTGCCACCTTGACAACTATTCTGTAAAAGGAAAGAATGAATAGTTGCATGATTCTTGAAAAATCATTCTTCACAATGCCAATTTGCTGTAAATTTGAATTTATTTTTTTAAGTTTAGAAAAGACAAAAGTAAATCATCTTATTGAAAAAAGTAAAGATTCTAATTCCACAGTAACGTGAGTACTTCCATATTTTGCATTTTACTTTCTACATGAATACATATTTTAATCTATAACCACAGTATACACATGTTATTGAATTCATTTTGATAGAATTACATGTGTGTGTCATTTTAAAGAAGAATAACATGTTCCAAATTAAATATTCTTTTCTCTCTAAAATTTTTGTTCCAGAGTAACCTTAATCATCTTTGAGTCAGGATCATTTTGCTGTCCTCTAAATCTCCTGATCTCTGATATTGAGAATAAAAGAATTAAAGAGCCTACTAGGCATATTACCTCTTTATTATTTCTTCTTGTAATGAATGGTATCTCACAGGTGCTCAATGAATTGTAGCTATGATTTTCATAATTTTTAAATTAAAATATATTCTGGTATCTTTTTCTGATTGTAAAAGTAACAAGAACTATTTTTGAAAAACATAAAATTAAACTTAGTAATAAATATTCAGCAAAAATGTATTTTAATAATATTTCTTTGTAAATATTTGTGGATGAATGAGCATAAAATAATCACTGTATATTCTTAATTTTATTAAATGACTCACCTGTGTTATTTTGTGTCAAATTCGAAGATTGTTTTTGTGTGTTGTTTTCATCCTCTGTTTCTATACTATAGAAATTTCTAAAATATAAAGAAGATTGCTTCTTTTGATTACTTTATTAATAAATGTCTTAGATAAAAATGATTATAGCTTTTTATCAAACATTTTCAACACATGAAAACAATGACATTTCAGATCATTTCTGAAAATGTGAATCAATATTTTAAGAAGAATGACTATTATTATAGACAGTCAAAATCTGAATATGTCAAAATAATTCCCTTTTGACTATATAATTTTACATTAGATGTTCACATGGAATATTAAATTTCTTCTAGCCAGTTTTTTTTAAAGAAAACTGTATTACATTTTTATTTTTGCTTTTGTTTTATTTTTTAATAGGAATTCCAAATTTTCTTACTAAAACGTACCCTTCTCAGCTTTCCAGAGCTTTCCAGATTCTTTTAGGTGTTACAGTAACTTTTTTTTTCTCTGAACATAACTCATTCACTGCAGATACTTGGCATCTGGAAAATAAGATATATTACTATATATTCAATGTCAAAGTCTGTTTCTAGACAATAGAACTATCTAATAGCTATTAAATAGTTTGATTTGATCAGTTTTGAATGTTTCAAAGTAATTTTTTATTCCCTCTCCATTATTAGATCGTTTTTGAAGCTGAACGTGGCAAAGGCAAAACCGGAGAAATTGCAGTGGATAGCATTTTGCTGGTATCAGGTTTATGTCCAGACAGCCTTTTATCTTTGGATGGTTGAATATTACTGTTGTCTTTTATATCTTCATTTCTGGCTTTTTATGTCAGTTCTCTGTTTTTTGATATTATATCATAGACCCGCCTCTATTTTAGAAATACAAACTGAGAAGTTGTAATGTACCAACAGAAACATTGTTGTAAGATGCCTTTCTTGTATAAGATGCATCAATATTTTCTTTAAATATAGCACCATTGGGTGTATTCATTCATTTATGAATTATAAAATATGAAAATGTCACTTTTCCCCCAGTATATTTTGATTTGTCTACATAAGTTGATGAACTTTTCTATACAACATATCTAGAATTACAAAAAAAACATGGAGAAATGTTTAACTGTGACTTTTATGGCACTTCTTGGAAACTATGACATCACAGATAGACCTTTTCCTAAGTGGCTTAACTTGATCTTTTAAAGACAAACTTGTATATTTAAATTCTTTGTAATAATAATATCCAAACCATCACCTTGGGTCATGGTTTAAGTTTTTCTAAGTAAGAAAATGTGGTTGTTAATTCTATGTTTAGTTATGCGAATGATTTTTTCTTCACTGGAAAATGTGATTTTTATTTTTTTCTCTATGGAAATACTTTATATTTTTAAAAATTCTTAAAATGACTTCCTATTATGGGAACACATAACTGAATTTTAGGCCTCATAACTGCAATGCAAATTAGCATAAGTTGTTTTATTCAAGGCCTCAGAGAACTACCTAAAACTACATTAAATAAGTAGCAGGACTCAAAAAAAGATGAATGCCTTCTTTTCTGTTTCTCTTTTCTTCTAAATTCAAAAACAATTTTTTTGTATGGTAATGAATCCGGAGTGAATTCTTTGAAGATGAAAGGATATTCTGCTTTAATATTCTGGGTAGGAAATAGCTCCAAGATAACTTCCAAGTAGAATGTTCCCCAGATATTTGCTTGCTATTCTGTAACACAATTAAGGAATTGGGCCATAGGAGAAAGGGAAGAGAGAAGGTGATCTACTTATTAATTCTTAAAATTTGTAGTCTCACTCTTCACTTTTTTATGCTGAAACTCTTGGGGGGGGGAATCACATTGTTTTCCTTTAACGTGAAGTAATCTGGGCATAAAACATCTACAAAGGATTATAGCTGTATCTGTTGGATAACTGGTAGTTATAGAAACCAAAAAAAATAGTGCTTCCAGTGATACCACTTGAAGACCTGCTCAACTAAGTCAAATCAGCCCATAGAATTGTAAGAGATAATAAAATAGCTGTTTTAAAATATTAAAATTAGAGGTGGTTTGTTACACAGCAAAAGCTAACTGATACACGTGGCTTTGAATACTGTGATAGAACTTGGAGAAGACTTCCTGTCCATTCAGTGACCAAGGAAATTTGACACCATAGTTGTGGTTTAGAATAAAGGAAACAGAAGAGAGAACTTGAAATAAAGGACAGTGTCCCAGTCATCCAGGTAAAAGGAAGAGCTGTTGAATTAGAAATGAAATAAACCTGGGAATCATGTTTAGAATCATGTATAAAAAATCAATGCATGAAGAAACTGAGTTAAGTTGAATCAAATATCTCATGCTTCTTTGATATCTGTAACAGAGACTTCTAGTTACCTACCCAATATCAATGCTCACCTTTTCCCTCACTAATATAACCATATATAAATATATTTAGGAGATTAGGGAGCAATGTTCTCAACTAACACACTGCATTTTTCAAAATCTCTTAGATGTAGGCCACTGATGCATTGGTGAGGCTTCTAGGAAGTTTCATTAAAGAAAGCTCTCAGCTGGCAGCTCACTTGCCGTTTCTCTTCCTCCTTCCTGTCTGCAATGTGGTCGCAAAGGCAGCTGTGTGAGCCACCCTGTGATCATGAGGGCAAAGACCACACCCTACAGAGGAATGCGTAGCTGGAGGCACCCTGGGTCCCTGACAACATTGTGGGACATATCCACTCCTGTCCCAGACTGGCCACTGCTCGATGTTTTATTGAGAGAAAAGTAAGTCCTTCCTTGACCTACCTAGGTGTTCAAACAAAGTGCAATCTAGACTCCGGCGACCACTCTTCCTGATGCTGGGGGACTGCTTCTGCCATTTCCTCCACAGGACCATAGTCTTGAGAATAACTTCTTAGGCCCTTAAATATCAACATATTGTTTTAAATTCCAGTCGATAGCCCTTAGTGTCATGAAGCTCTAGCATGTACCAGCACCAAATCATGCTTTGCTTCCCTTGTGGAAACCGAAGGTCAGCAAATTCAGTCATGACTCCCATGTCTGTTGTCCCTGGCCACCATCCAATGTGCAAACCCCCCTTGTCATCCATCCTCTTCCACTCTCTCATCCCCATAGTTATGGGCTTCTTCCTCTGGACATTCCCACTGTTTCTACTCCTTTCACCACCACACATACTCCATTGTCTGGTAAACAAACTCCACTCCTTCTTAATTCATGCCAAAAATCTCTTCATCTCTCAACCTTAGCTGGCCTGAGTTCTCTCCCGGAGCCATCTCTACCCTCACAGCCTTATCAAGTGAAAGCCATGCATTCTCCCACACTACATACATGTCAGGTTCTGGAGTTGAAGGTGGCGTCCTCCTTGCTCTACTCTTGCTCGCAATCTTATTTTTCAGCTTCCATGTGAAAGCTGCTGTTCATTGGAGGTGCAGTTAAATAGCTCTGAAGCTTTGTCCTCCCTATATGTCATCAACCAGTGGTACCATTTATGCAAATAACTCATCCAATATCCTGGCCTCACAGTTCTTTGACATCCTCTATTCCAGTTACCATCGCCTGCCTGTCACTGTCCTTTTAAAAATCTTTTTCCTCACGAGTCCAACCTGCAGTCAGTCACACAGCTCTCCCACTGAACATGACACTTTTCACCTGCATCCTGCATTTTTCAGACCCTCTCAGAGTTGTAGCAGTGCCCCCTTGTGGCAGCCTATGTGCATGTGTGTGGCTGTCACTGGGCAGACAGCCAAGAGGGCTGTTGTCAGCTCCTGCTTCCCCTTTGCTCCATTTCTACTCACCAGTGTCTTGTAAACTTGTACTTCTTTCTGGGATTACAGAACTTTACAATCCAGTCAAGGTTGAGATCTTGAAAAATCCAGTCTCACAGACCTTTCATCCTCTCCTATCAGCTCTTACTGTTCATATGTCCTGTTCTGCTGGTCTCTGACGAGCAAAGGGAGAGACAAAACTCAAGCATAGGGAATAAAAAACTGCAAGTGTAATCTTTACTAACCAAAATTTTGTGTTTTATAATAGCAGCTTCCGGTGCCTTCATACAACGGAACAAGTAAGAGTAGTGGTAAGAGCAGGGATTCTCTTCTTATGGCCCTCAGACCTCACAGCTACATTAAGATGAAGACTGTGTCAGATAGTATTTTCTAGTAGCAAGCAACAGAAACAGATCTCAGCTAACTTACAGCAAAGGGAAGGAACAGTAAAGAAGCAGGAGTGTGCAGACAGGTGGAAAGACCAGTGATCCAGCCTTGGAAACTGCAGAGCTAGGAGCAGAGCTATGGGGAAAAGCCATTGCTGATCAGGATGCCAGCACTACCAGTATGATCTCTCACAATGTTGGTCTCCACATTA
This sequence comes from Cynopterus sphinx, assembly GCA_030015415.1. NCBI lineage: Eukaryota > Metazoa > Chordata > Mammalia > Chiroptera > Pteropodidae > Cynopterus > Cynopterus sphinx. Next base: position 5,231,818 of record CM057388.1, read on the forward strand.
CTCTGCTCAAAAATTCATGTTCTGGGGAGAAGTGTACAGTCAACCCTGAGTCACATGGCTGCCCCCTGGTTAGGGTAGATTGCAGCACCTGATTGGCTGTTCAGAAAGTGGACTGAAACCTGATGGCCTAAACACACTGAAGTCCACCACGTGGACCCCATCAAATAAAAGCTGAGACTGAGTTCATGTAATTGTCCCAGCCAACAAACAAGTCTAAAGGATTTACTCTTGTCATGACAAAGGAGTTGATGCTTTCATTCTCTTCAGCAAGTTGAAACCCAGGTGGTACTGGGTCAGATTTGAAATGAGGAAAAACTAATAAAACTATAATATAATCCAAGTGATGCAGCAAGTACAATGTGTTAGGTTGTTATAGGGGGAGAAGTGAGACTGAAGTGGAAAAATATTTCTCTTGGGCAACGTAAAACAGAACAGTAAACTTCTGGCCAAATGTTTTTCTCCCTGAAGACTTAGAAGTGAACATGGTTATCCTTTTTATTGTCGTTTTTGATGAATGATCCCTTCTGGCAGCATGCCCAGGCTATATCATGCAAGGAGGGCTGTGGATGGTGTATACAGTGTCAGTCCATGAGAATGAGCCTTGAAGCTACATGATACAAGAACAAAAGACAAGGAAGCCAAATTAATCGATGATTTTTAATTCAATGCTTATGTCTTGCCACTCTGATAAACTGTTGTTATAAAACAATCCTTTAAAAGAAAAGCCTGAGAACCATAATGAAGTGAGGCATTGCATGGAACAGTCCACACATCAGGATCACTGGCAGATTATTCCTCTTGGTAGGTAACCAGACACTCTGACAGAGTGAAATCCCAGTGGTGGGCTTCAGCTCAGATTTCTTAGCAGCAATACAAATGGCAATTGAATAGGCAGGCAGAGGTCTTTGAATAGAGTTGGCGTCCTTCCATCCCATTTACTTTTGTATTTTTTATATCTTTCTGATTAAATGGAATTTTGAAACATCCCCAGTAACCAAGTAGTATAAATATTGTTTCATTGCCTCTGAATTTCCATCCTGTTATCTGCACCAAGAAGTGATTAAAGCCAGACTTTCTGGTCCTTTGTTTCTCTGCTAATCTGTTGCCATAAATCTATGGTGGAATAACTCACATTCTAGAGAAATGACAAAATGGACTAATGTTGAAGGAAAGGAGAACAAGAGGTATGGGAATGACCTAAAGAAGACTACAGGTACAAGAGGATGTTAAATGGACTCTTCCAGACATGGAGTTTTGCCCAAAGCCCAAAAAGCTGAGCACACTGTTAGTTAAGTGTCCATTGATTCTAAAGAGACATGCTAGACCAGCTACCCAGGGCTAAATGGGAAACCCAAACTACTTCTACCATCCAAGGCCCTCACCCCTCTTTAGAGAGATTGACAGGTTCCCTTATCATGGAAAGACACAAGAAATGGTGCTTGACTCGCCCCAAAAATTCAGCAGATGAGAAGCCAGTTAGGGCTACCTAAGATGACCTATAACAGAAAAGAGTGTGGCTGCACAGGAAGCAACCTCAGCTTGCAGGGCTTAGTTGCAGGGAGGGGAAGCTGCTGGGTTTTTCCTATTGGCTAAGTGCACATCAAGCAAGTAGCTGGGCTTGTATTGTTTTGGAAGGACCCTGACCAAGAGGCCTGCTTCAGGTGAGGTGATCCAACAGAAAAAAAGCTGAGTGGGATGTGCCACCAACACCAAGAGCTAGTGATCTACCAGGCAGTATGTGATCTGAACCAGAGAATGGGTGAGAAGGGGTCCCAAAAGTGAGCCTATAAAAAGAACAAAAGAGGCAGCATTTGGACATCAGCACATAAAGAGTTCCAATGCCAGGTAATAATATCATTAACTATATTAGTTTCCTGTGGCTGCCATGTCCGTGTAGCTTAAAATAACAGAAATTTACTCTCTTAAAGTTCTGGAGTGAGAAGCCCAACCTCAAGAGGTTGGCAGGACTATACTCCCTCCAAACGTTCTAGGGAAAAATCTCTCCTTGCTTCTTCCAGCTTCTGGTGCCTCTAGGAGTCCCTTGGCTTGTGGCTACATAACTGCAATGTCCATTTTTGTCTTCACGTGGCCTTCTTCTCTGTCTCTGTGTTTTTTCCTTTTCTGTCTCTTATAAAGATACTTGTCATTGGATTTAGGGTCCATTTGGGTGATCCAGGATGACCTTGAGATTCCTAATTATATCTTCAAAGACCCTTTTTTTCCAAGTGAGGTCATATTCACAGGTTCCAGGACTTGGGAAGTATACATTTCTATCTTTGAGGTGGGGCACTGTTCAACCTATAATGCTAATCAAATAAGACCTTTTTACCACTCCTTCCTCCTCCTGCCGTCACGTGGGAGAGACCAGAAAATAGTGGAAGAAGAGAAGAAAGGATGCAGTAAAGTGAAGAAATTGATCCATGTTTTTCCCTTTGCTGTTCCACATAGTTATAGACCTCACGTGAACTGAGGGAAAGTCAGAGCTTTGAATTGGATGAGTAATTGAATTATTTTTATTTTAGATTAGAATGGACTTTTTAACAACCAAAAATAATAATAATAATAACTTCTTTATACCTGAAAGTAATTGGAAAAGCTGTGGGATTTGCTCAAGCCTCAAGGTCCAGCAGTGGAGGAGCCAAATGGGAGGGGAGAAACCCCACAGAGGTAGTTTAAAGGCAATGGTAAGAAAAAAAATAGTTTCTTCTTGTGTACATTCTACGGAGCCCTGCCTGTTCAATAAATTAGGTTTGTAGTGGTCTCATTTTGTTCTTATGACAGAAACAATCTTCTAGCAATAGCCTTTGAAAGTAAATTCTGTTAAGTTATATCCAGGATTGACCTGCAGTTTTTCAACAGTTTTTAAAACCGAGTCACTACTGCTTTTTTACTAAGTACAACTTTAGTTGTCTTCCCTCCTTTTAGATAAGGTTTATTACATTCCTCAGTCATAGAATCATCCTGCTTCCTGACAGCATCCGATCCAGAGCAAAGCCCTTCTTCCTTGAACCTTCCTTCCCAAGTTATTTTACAGGAGGGGATCAGCCAAGAAGGCTGCCACATCCTCTAGTTCTACCATCACTTGGGTTTTATTGATCCCTTGCACGTAAAGAAGTGTACAGGTGATTAGTGCAGGATGCACATGACGACTTAATGAATGCCTCCTACTTCCATATCAAACTGAGGCATGTCAGGGTGCAATAAATACTGCTGAATTAATTAGCGCATGAAATTGATAATTCACATTTTTGTTCAAAATTTTGTCAACATTTAGCTGAGCACTGTCGACTGGAAGCAGAAAGGGTACGCTGTAGAGTAGTTCAACAGTGTGCTCAAAAACATTAGTCAGGCTAGTTTCTTGCAGTTCATGCTTGGATGCTGAACGGTCAGCCCTGGACCATAGTACCTCCTCTACCCAGCAAAAAAGAGGCGGACGCACGGATGCTGATCTCACTGCGCAGGCGCAATTTCCCTAGCACGCACGCGCTGGGTACGGCTGCGGCGTCGATTGGTTGAGCCTTTGTTGTCCCGCCCCCGGACCGGAAGTCCTCTCCGGGCGCGAGGGTCTCGGAGGACTCCCGGGTCTCTGCTTCTCTCGGTGAGCCGGGCTCGGGTCCGCCGGGCTCCCTGGCCATCCCTGCTCGGGGACGCTCTCGATGCTCCCCGGGACGGGTGGGCCCGGTCGTGCCCTCGCCTCCTGTCCCACAGCAGAGGTCCTCGGGGAGGCCAGATCCCTCCCGCCGCCGCTGCCTTGATTTGGGTGCCGGGCTGTCACCCAGGTGCGGTTTGAAGCAGGCTGTACCCATCTGTCCACCGCACCGATGGAACCCGAACCCAAATCCAGGCCATGCTGGTCGCGTCCATTCGCTGTACCTTCGCTAGGGACCGGCATAACGGGAGGGTCCTAGTGCAGGACTGAATGGCTGTTCTTAAACTGCGACGAACCTGCCAACCTTTGGCACCAGTTCTCTCCACAGAGGAAGGGGCTCCTGTGTAGCTGGAGAGACGTCTCTGTGTTACAGCTAAACCCTAAAATTTCTCTTTAGATCTACAGCTCTAAACAGATCAAGGGAACTGCTGGTTCGTTAGCACCATTTGCAAAGTTTTCTTTGGTCTCCGGGATTTAGGCCAAATGTGTGTACCTTGCCCACACTGTAGTATTAGTTAATATTTACAGACTTTTTTTGTGCAGTTGGTCGACATGTTTAGGACCTACTCTTGCTGGCACTGTATAAACTCTATTTCTGGTATGTATTCAGAAGCTATACCAGGTGCAAAACTAAGCAACATATTAGCATATGCTATAGAACTGTTTGTTATCCACTATGGTAGCCACTAGCTACATAAGGATATTGACCACTTGACATGTGCCTAGTCCGAATTGAGTTGTGCAGTAAGTGTAAAAAAGGGAATTTTGGAGGATTAGTGTGCAAAAGGATGTAAAATAACTCAGTAATTTGTTTATACTGATAACGTTGAAATGGCAGTATTTTGGAAATACTGGGTTAAAGTATATTATGAATGTCACATGTTTGTTTTTAACATGGTTACTAGACAATTTTAAATTCTATCTGTGGCTTGACTATTTCTAATGGAATATTTCTAGAAAGAGATCAGCAAACTATGGCCTGTAGCTGAATCCAGCTTGCCTGTCTTTGAAAAAAGATGTATTAGAGCAAAGCCACACCTATTCATTTATGTATTTTCTATGGCTGCTGTTCCCGCTATAACAGCAGAGTTGAGTAGTCCATACAGAGATTGGATGGCCTGCAAAGCCTCAAATATTTACTCTGTAGCTTTTTTCAGAACAAGTTGGCCAACCCCCTATTCTAGAACAATGCCTGATATGGTAGATATATGTAAACCTTTTAATTGTAGTCTTGTGTAATTGTCAGGCTTACTCTCTGACAGGCATATATAAAAGGACTATCTCATTTAATTCTCATATTAATCCTAGGATGTGGGATTTCCCCCATTTTGTAGATGAGGAAATTGAGGCACAAAATGGTTATGATACTTACGCCACGTGCTCAGTACTCCATACTTCTAGAACTACCTTCTTGACCATCCTTATCCCTAAATGGCTTGACTCTTGCAGCTCACTTGATGAGCCAACAGTAGGCACCATGCTTTTTTCTTTGAACTAGAATTTTTTTAATGATTTTTATTAAACTAGACTTGAGATAAGGTTGGTCTCTGGTGGAAGAAGCTGAAGAGCCCTGAACTTAGGTGCAGTAGATACAAGCAAGGTGATCTGTAGTGAAAAGAATGAGCCTCACAAGCAGAGAGGAAAGAACATCCTGGATGCTCTTCACTCATTTAACAAAAAAATATTTGTTGAGAAATAGTGAGCACTGGCCAGGTGTTTACCAAGTGTGTACCAGTGAGTGAAACAAATGACATCTTTATGGTCTTGTGGGGAAGACAATTAAAATTCGATTTGGTACGTACCATGAAAAAACAATGTGCAAATACTTGTTTTTAACAGATGTCCTCATCTGTAAGATGGAAATACACTGTACACCTATCTTGTTTCTTGTGAAGATGGAGATGACGTGAGTGTGTATGGCATGGAAAGTTGCTCCATAAATGTATATTGCCTTTTTCTGTTAAGAGGTAAATGAAGGGGTGAATATGGGGAATTGGGTGTATCATGATGCTTAAAACATGGCCATCACAAGTTGTAATCTGTACAAAAGGTTCTCAGGTGGGTTGTGCACAGCAGGTGTTTTTAATATTTCCTGATTTAATGGGGGCTCATCTGGCAAAATCTGAATTCAGAGGGGTTCTGTGCACAGTCTAGGAGCAGGACAGGGACTGTCTTTGTGCTGCTAGCAGTGTAACTGAGATGGTTCTGCTGCAGGAAGAGAGTTGCGCCTGTACAGTGGTGACAGCTCTGGTTTGAACCAGATGCATCTGAAGAGGTAAAAATACCCAGGCCTACCTTCAGGGATGCTAATTCATTCTGTTATCATTCTGTCAAAAAAGGGCTTGGCATTGTTTGTTTTTGTTTTTACTGCTTAATTTCTCCAGATGATTTGGCTTTGCAGTCAAGGTTGAGAACCAGTCATGGCAAGTGATAGGCCAGGTTCAGGGAACTGCTGGAGCAAAGGCCCAGAGCCATGAAATGGGCAGTACCTGTCGGTGGTTCACCTGGGTCATGGAGGAGGCTGGAAGGGGGCTTTTCATCACCTGGCCAAGGACCTTGGCTTTATCTTGAGAGCAAAGGGGACCCTCTGAAGAGCTTTAAGTGGGAAAGTGAGGAACTATCTTGCTAAAGTCTCTACCAGAGAGTGACCCCTCTGACAGAGCACTGTGATTCAGAGTGAAGGCGGTGAAAAAGCATTTGGAGCTGGCCAGATGATGGCAAACCCAGATTCAGTTTTGGTACTCCTCCAGTATGTGTCCCCTAGTGGCCAGTGTCTGTCCTTGTGGAGTGTAATTGGCTGGTTTCTTGTCTGTATTCCTTCCACTGGGCTGGCAGCTCTTTCAGGCAGAGAGTATCTCTTTAGGCTCAGCATCTATCATGTACTAGATACACAGGAAATATTCATTGAATGAACTATATAGAACCCTAAACTGGACAGACAGCTTACTTTGTCTTTTTATGGCAGTTTTCAAAATTTTGTATCCCAGTTACTTCTACACTATACCCTCCTACGAGAATAAATGCTTTATATCCTCACGATTGTCTCACAGGAGAATAGAAAGTTTAACAGGATCGAAAGGTTGTTAAAAATGTGAAGGAGAATGGAAAACAGTATGGCAGATCCTCAAAAAATTAATAGAATTCTCATATAATACAGCAGTCCCACTTCTGGCTGTATACCCAAGAGAATTGAAAGCAGGGTCTCAAAAAGATATTTTTTACCCCCATGTTCATAGCAATATTATTCACAAGACCCAAAAGGTAGAAGCCACCAGGTGTTCATCAACAGATGAATGGATAAGCAAAATGCAGTCTCTTCATGTGATGGAATATCATTCAGCCTTAACAAGGAAAGAAATCCCAACACATGCTACAAAATGGATGAAACTTGAGGATATTATGCTAAGTGAAATAAGCCAGTCATAAGACAAATACTGTATGATGCCACTTATATGAGGTATCTAAAGTAGTCAAATTCATAGAGATAGAAAGTAGAATGGTGTTTGACGGGGCTGGGGGAGAAAGAAATGGGGAGTTAGTGTGTAATGGGGACAAAGTTTGTTTTGCAAGATGGAAAGGTTTCTGGAGGTTGGTTGCACAATTCTGAATGTGCTTAACACTCCTGAACCCATACACTTAAAAAGCCTTGAGATGGTAGTTTTATGGCATGTGTAGTTTACCACAATTAAAAATTACAAATAAGTAAATACAAAGGAGAGGCAAATAGAGGGAGACAAAGTGAAGAACAGAGTGCTTATACATGAATACATTCATTTCTGTACTTTTGCATGAGCAAAAAGCAGGTTTTGCTGGTATGACAGAAGGCCGCCCTCATGGCACCAAGGTCCCGAAACTCCAGTTCAAGTCCCCTTCAGGATCTCCTTGAGACTGAGCCTTCATGGAGAAATTCCTACCTGAGTTAAATATTGCCTAAGCTCCTTACAGACACGCTAGACCTGGCCCTCATTAACCACCTCACTGAGTCCAGCAAACTTTAACCCTGGGTTCTCAGGTAGTGATACATATAGAATAACTATAGAATGCAGGCTGTGTGACTATTGCTTCTGTGTTAAGAAATAGTCCAGCTCATGGGGGACAGCTGGACCACGGTGACGTGGCTGCTTCACTTCCTCCGGACCCCTGCAGTCTCAGTAGACAGTTGTGAGAAGAGTGTCTAGCTTTTGAGGATGTGCATTTTTTTTTTCCTTCTGTATTACCTTGCCTATTTTTTTTTGTTTGTTTGTTTCCTAAGCCTTTGATTCTTAGGGGGACCTCTTTTATGGTTTCAGTCTTTAAAAGTGGAATTTGAAAAAGGAGAAACAATGATCTTAAAAGTACTGAATCTTGATAATTAGAAAAATAGTCACTTAAGATCCTGAATTGATGGTCTGCTAAGTGACTTTATATATTAAAAAAATATGTTAAAGGCTGCCCAGGTCATGTACAGCTCCACCTGGAGGTAAAAAAGTCAGACTCAGAATCTTGGTCATCTGGATCTGTCCCAGCAGGGTGACGCCATGGCCAAGGATACTTAATTCTTCATATTCGGTGATAGATTTTGAAGGGAGAGTCATCCATTTGAGATTCAGCAATAGACTTTTGAGGAAATTGTAAATGCTGACCTGAAGGCAAAGCCTCAGGTGAGGGTGCACCTTTCTTTCCCATATTCTGATTCTAGAAGATTGATCGATTTATTTACCATGCCATTTTTCAGTAGGTATGCATCTTAAATGTATAGAGTTATCATGAAATTATATTAGACTAATAACTTTTCTGATTGTGAAAATAATACATGTTCATCATAGAAAATACAGAAAAGTAAAAGAATGAACAAAAATCACCTAAAATCTTTCCATTCAGAAAATGACACTGTCTACAATTTTGTGTTTCTATCTTAGGCCTTTTTTCTTCACCTGTGATCTTTAAATAAAATTTAGATCAGACTGTGTTGTTTTTAAATAACAAATTTATTCAGCTATAATTTACATATAAAACGTCCATGGTTTTTAGTATGTTGACAGTTGTGTGACTCTTCACCACAATCAACTTTAGAGATTTTTCACCTCACCCAAGAAAAACTGCACCCATCAGCAGCCACTCCCCTTTTTCATTCCACTTCGCTGGTGTCTCCCCACCCCGAGCCCCAGCCCTAGCCAACCACCAGTTTATGTTGTGTCTCTCCAGATTTGCCTATTCTGGACATTTCATAGGAGTGGAATCATACAATATGTGGTCTTTGTCTTTAACTTAGCCTAATGTTTTCAGGGCTCATCCATGTTACAGCGTGTACCAGAATTTCATTTCTTTTTATTGCCAAATAACGTTCCATTGCATGGGTATGTTACATTTCATTTATTCATCAGTTGATGGACATTTGGGTTCTTTCCACCTTTTGTTTATTGTGAATAATACTGCTATTAACATCCGTGTGCAAGTTTAACCATTTGGGACCTGCTAGTTTCCTTTCAGTTTGAAGAAAATTCTTATATACACAGCCACATCTCTCGTTTCCTTAAAGTAAATGTACAGAAGTAGAATTGCTAACTAAAAAGATGTACATTTTATAGCACATGTCAGATGGTTTCTAGGAAGAGTGCATTCATTCCTTGAAGCTGCTTTAGTGCTATTAGCCTGTGTATGTTCACTGATGGTTATAAAGTGCTGTAAAGTGAGAGTCTGTGGTTTTTTTTTAAAAGACAAAGTCCCTGCAGTCAAGCTGCTTATGTTCACATTTAGGCCAGTTGGGCAGATACAGGTCCATGGGTATCACGTAGGCAAGATGATGTACATTACATGGAGAGAAATATAGACTGGTTAGATAAACATTTGCCTGCCCAGGATGAGATTCACACCGATGTAATCATCGAGCAACATTTTTTTACACCTAGAAGTTAAAAAAAGAAAAAAATTAACAGAACCAAACTCTGGCCTGGGGACCGGTTAGTCCAAAGTTATAAATCCTCTGGCTTGCTCAGTCTGAACCTTTACCCCTCATTGCTCAGAAGACTGAGGTGTCAGCACCTGGCTCCTGCTGCCTCCCACCCTGTGCTAGGTCATGATTTCTTCAGATTCCTGGGATGTCTAAACAGCATCCTCTATGTGCCCTGTTTCTCATTCCTTTAGATTCAGAAAAGTACCACTTAAAGACTATAAAATCAGCAAGTGGTTCTGATACGTAGGTGAGTATCAAGGGGAAGTAGTCCAGTCTTGCACAGCCTGGCCCCACGGATGCTGACACCAGCGTGATTTTGTCCCCAACATGACCACTAAATTCCATCCAAAGGAACTGACTAATCTTGATCTGGAAAGATCATCGACGTGTGAAACTAGAGATGGAAAAAGCTGTAGCAGATCTTCCAGCAGACTTCGTTAAAGCAGCCGTTAATGCAGAAGCTGTTTGCAGTGCTGCTTTTTTTAAGTACTGAGAATCAGACTTTTGAGACTAAGCCATACCACACTGCAGATCCCATTTTAACATGTCGCACCCATTTTTATTAACTTTCTCTTACAGAAAACACCACCTAGGTAACTGCAAGAAGCGTTGTGCTGCTGTCAGGAAGCTGTGACTGGCAAAAACAAGTGTAAGAAAATGGACACCTCTGTTTTCTTTTCCTTGCAGCTGTAAAAATGTCTGACAAGCCCCAGATAGTTGCCAGAGCTTCCCTTATTGAGCAACTGATGTCTGAAAGGAACTTTGAGGATCTTGGCAACCATCTAACTGAGCTAGAAACTCTTCATGTGACGAAGGAGCATCTCCAGCAGACAGACGTCATCAGGGCTGTGTACAGAGTCTTCAAAAACTGTCCCACAGTGGCTTTGAAGAAGAAAGCCAAATGTTTGCTGCTGGAATGGAAAGCTCTTTATAAGGGTTCTCACTTCAAACCAAAGGACAGCCCTGAATTATTCCCTACAGGTGGAAATGAAGAAAATTCGGGATTTTCTCCTGACACAAGTCAGGAGACGATATCAGACAGCTCCAGCCCTAATTCTCAGCTATTGTCCCAAGATGTTACAGCAAAAGCCACAGAAATGATTGTGCCTGAAAGTGGCCCTAGTCAGGTGGAACCTAAGGAAGAGCATGTCAGCAGTGGTGACTCCAAATCCACTGACAAGAGGTCAAGTGAGTTACTGAATCCTGCAGCGCCCATGAGAACTAAATGCACAGAGCTTCTTCGTGAAGCTTTAACTAGTTCTTCCACAGATCAGCCCCAGGCCGATTTGTGGCACAGCCTTGCAAGAGAAATCGAAGGGTACATTTTTACCCTTTACTCAAAGAACCTGAAAAAATATAAAGCTTGCATCAGAAGCAAAGTTGCCAATCTGAAGAACCCCAAAAATTCTCACTTACAAAAAAACTTGCTCTCTGGGACCATGTCTCCAAGAGAATTTGCTGAAATGACTGTCATGGAAATGGCAAGCGATGAGCTGAAGCAGCTGAGAGCCTCCTACGCAGAGTCTAGCATACGGGAACATTCCCTTCCCCAAGTGATCGAGGGGACGCAGACAAAGAAAATAAAATGCAGACGCTGTGAGAAGTTCAATTGCAAGGTCACTGTCATCGCCAGAGGAACACTTTTTCTTCCAAGCTGGGTGCGGAATTCAAACCCGGATGAAGAAATGATGACATATGTCATCTGTAATGAATGCGGGGAGCAGTGGTATCATAGCAAGTGGGTGTGCCTGTGATTATAAATAAATATTCTCTTAACAGCTGATAATAAGAGCGATGCCTTTTATTTGCACCACCCTTTTATGCTTGTTTTTAACATCCTATACATACTATTCTTAATCCTAAAAAGAAGGAAAGAAAGTCATTGGCTGAAGCTCACACCACTATCACTAAAACTTGATGCTTTGAGGAGAGAAAGCAGATGACTGTTTGCATCGTGCTTTGTGGCTACATAATGCTTCATTCTACTCTGAGTCTGGCTGAGAACGGCTCAGCATAAACCAGGAGTCTATTAGAAATGCAGACTATCAGGCTCCAAGATACTGAATCTGAATCTGCAAGTTGAGGGGGGATCCCCCTCTCCCCCGTGAGCCTATCCAAGGTAGTTTGAGATGCGCTGCTTAAGCAATAGGCCTGTGGTTCTCAACAGTGGCTGCATATTAGAATCATTTGGGGAGTTTTGAAACCCCACTGATGCGGAGGGCCCACCCTAAAACAATTACATCTCAATCTGTGGGCTGTAGCCCAAGGGCATCCACACTTCTTTTTTAGTTCCTCAAGTTATTTTAGGATGCAGAAATGAGAGCTGTTCATAGCTAGGCCCTCACTTGATCCTTTCTACAGCTCTGAGAAAACACTGTTCTGTATACTTTACAGATGACAAAATAGGTCCACAGTGGTGCCTTGACTTGCCCATGCTACACAACCATAAATAGCCCAACTCAAATTCTCCCAGATTTTCTCCTGCCAAATTCACTGTCTGAGGCTGCCTCAGTAGTGACTTCTGAGAAATGTAGTTATGGAGATGTGGGATTTTGTCTTAACTCCTCTTGCTTAGTCAGACCATGAGTTTTTGTTTTGTTTTGTGTGTGTGTGTGTGTGTGTGTGTGTGTGTGTGTGTGTGTGTTTTGTTTGTTGGTTTATTTGCTTTACCCACGTTCTCCAGGGTGTATAAACTTTATGACATTTGGCTTCTGATGTTAGAGACTCTCTATGTTCTCAAGGGAATGTGGGGGAGGGCAAAAGCCCTCCTAGGCTCTGTAGCTGGCACTACAAATTAGACTGACACAAAAGATTAATGAGAGAAAACCAGTTTAGTAACGTGCAAGTGATACTCACTGGAGAAATGGCAATGAGTGACTCAGAGGGGTGGTTAGATCTTGGGCTTATATATAATCCTAACAATAAATCTGTAGACAGTAGTAAGATGAAGGAGAAGGACTTTAGGCTTTTCAGGGCAGCAAATTGTGGGAAAATATATGGGAGAACTAACAGAAGATAAGTGGATATTGAGTCAGGTTTGCATAGACGGTTCGTGGTGCCACCTCATCTCCAGTGATGAGGTTGGTACCCCTTCCTGGTACCACGTGCAGAATTTATGTTCTGCTTTCAGGCAGATGGGGAAGGGCAGGGAATTCACCCTATGTCTGCTTTTTCTCATTTGCTTTCAGCTCAATGATCCTCATGCCAGGATGGCGTGTTTTGGAGTGGCATATTCTGAACCCCTTTAGAGTCGAAGTTCCGATTCTGCAAATGTAAAAACAGGCATTATTACTCTGTCACAGGAAGTCTGTTGCCCCAGCCTTTGAATCTACCAGTGCTTCTCAAATAAATGAAGAGGAAATTACTTCTTTGAGGCCTTTGTAAATGGTGTTTAACCAGTCCCTATAATCAAGCCTTCAATGTGATTACAGCTGATTTTTTTCTTTTTAAAAAATTCATAGAATGTTAATTGTGATAGTTTTAACAAGTTTGCTTCTGAGTTACCTACAGAGCCACACATTTTCACCAGTTCTTAGCTCCTAACTTTCCTAAGTTGCTCTGTCACGTCTGAAGCCCTAAACATATGTACAGTTTACCCACCTTGTGGCAGAATTCCCCCAAAAGGTACACAAAACTTGTTTTCAACAGGTTTTGAAGAAATCGGCTTGAAGCCATCAAGTATGAATTCTATTTCGATCTCTCCCTGTGGCTTCCCAGAACTGCTTGTTGTGATGTAACAACTGTTAGTCTTTTAAAAAGAAACTTGCAAAGTCACCTAAAACTTCAAGTTTCACAAAGTGTGGTTTCATGTGACTCGAAATGACCTTAAAAACTATTCAGTGGGTATAAAAGAGCATGGCAAATGAAAACCAAATGTGATTAATTTATGTCAGTGTTTGCTTTTTGGTTTGGTTTTTTGTGTGTGTTTTGGGGTTGGGGTTTTTTTGGTAGTTTTTTTTTTATACAGGAATTTTGCAAACTAAATATACAGACAAATAAAAGCACCTGGAATGGAAATTCCTTTACTCTCCAACATGTAAAAGTTTGGGTAGTCTTCCTCAATTTTTGTCAACTTTGTCAGTGACTCTTGCAGCTAGAGAAAGGAAAATAGTAATCTGGGTTTTTTCTTTTAGCTAGTGAGATAGCATGACATTTTCTAAGTATAGATAATCATTCTTTCATATCCTAAATCTTATTCCCTAAGAAGAAAGGGTTTTAAAAAAAGTTGTTTATGGGGTAAAGGATCTTTAATTTAAAATCATTTTTTACAGGAAAAGTCCCCAGGACAGGAGTGTGCCTGTCACAGACAGGGTCCAGCCAGGGTCCACTGGAACTGAGGTACAGTGGCAAGGGGAAGGACAGTGAGAGGTGAAGTCAGACAGCCATCGGGCTCATGAAGGCCCCACTGGGCATGATGAGGACTTTGGGGTTTTTTCCAAGCCTGATGGGAAGCCATGGAAGCTAGGAACTTGGTAGTGATAAGATTTAGATGACCTCTGCAAAGGCTCCTTCTTGCTGCTATGTTGAGTTAGATGGGGAGGAAAGCAAGGATGGCTACAGGAACACCAACTAAGTGGCCGTAGCAATGGCCCAAATGTCATGGACCTGGTTTCAAACATCTCCCTACATCCTTGCACCTGACAAAGCCCTCGGTGACGTGGTTCTGGGCATACCATGACTAAATATGGTGCCTGGGGATATTGAATATTTTAAGCTGGAGGAATCTGAGAAACAGGCAGCTGTAGGAAGGACTCTCTGATCTTTCCCTCTCCCCTGAGGCTGGTCATATGGCCCTCATGTGAAAAGCGCCCTCCCCACCCCCGAGGGAAGGAGCACCCTTACCTGCACAGATGGGGGTAGGTGAGAGGAATCTGAACCAACAGACCTTGCTAGGTTTCCCCCAGGTCACTACCCTCAGCCTCATTCCCTTTGTTCCATTACGTTTTCCCAGAACTTTCCACTCTTTATCAAACCTAGTCTAAAAACATTCAGGTTAAACCATTTCTTTGGGTCTTTATTTCCTTATGAAAGCCACCACATGTTGTAAAACTTATATTAAATAAATGTATGCTTTCCTCTTGTCAATCTGTCTTTTGTTAAGAGCAGCTGAGAACCTAGCTGGGTAGAAGAAAAAAGATTTTTTCCTTCCCTACATTAGTAATATTACAAATGGATGTTTCATAAAATAGAACCAGCCCCAAATTTCCTACCCGTGGCCCATAATAAAGAATAACAAAAGCACAGAAATTCCACATCATACAGATATAGCCTGGCTCTCGGTTGCCATGGTTACGGGGAGCAGCTCCGCATTTGGCACACACATTAGTTGTTATACCTGAATGTAGAAGGGTTCTCTTCATGGGTTTTCCCACGTCACTCGCCTTTTGTCCGTGTTACTTCTTTTAGATTAAAAGTGGGTACAATTGCAGCTCTGTCTCTTCCCCCAGCACTTCCTGGGATCAGAAGCCCCTTTCATTCCCTATTAGCATTTTGAAGTACCAAGTCAGGAAGCGTGCCACTGGCAGCGCTCCAATGCCTTTGCGAGGGCTGGGCCTTCATCTTTTAGGTCAGATTGCTTTGTTATTTATAACTTACCAGTAAATGCAAAAGATTTGACTCAAATCTTTTTCTATCTCAGAGGTATTTACTGTAAGGACCTAGAATATAGAGGGCACCTTTTTGCTTCCATAAGAGCCCCCGATCTGAAGGGAGAACCAAGGACAACCTCATATAATCTCATTTGCATTATTATTTAAAATTAATTTTCCAGAGCTCTGGGTAATCAGGAAGGCTAGGCAGTAATGATTGCACACTGGTTTACACTTTGCCAGGTGCTGGGGACAGATCAAGACACTGCCCCAGGCCTCAGGACCCACAGATGCAGGAGAAACACCAGTGCCCTGTAGCCAGCAGTCATTTTACATTGGAAGAGACTGAAGAGGCAGAGGTGCAGGGGCCTCAGGGGCATCCCAGAGTGCTTCCCAGAGGCTGTGACCCTCCAGGTCAGTCTTGAGATGAAGTTAGTCACGCAGAGGTAGGGTGAAAGATGTTCCATCGCCATATTCACTAGATTCTTGGCACTTTATATAAATCATCTCATTTAATCTTCACAAGTCCCTGCTAGCAACTTAGAGGTAAGGAAACCAAAGCTGAGAGATATTGTTGCTTGCCCAAGGGTACAAAGAGACAAAGCCAGAAGAACTATCTCATAATAAAACAGGGTTTTTGTTTTGTTTTGGTTTTTGGGGTTTTTTTGCATATCAGTTTGTTTCCAGAAGCATCCAGATTCCTGTTAATACCACTCAAGGTTCAGCCTTTTTAAATTGTGGTTTGTTTTGTCAGTGACAGCGGTGTGTGTGGTTTATAGACTTTACCTTGGCCCAGTGCTGTGCACCCCTCCCTCTGATGAGGAAATCAGCCAGGGACACCTGACAGGGGCGGCTGGCTCTCTCAATATAAGGGAGGCTTCCCAAACATTCATGCGGCACAGTGCCGTGTGGTTTATCTGGTTCTCTGAAAAGCAAGTGATTTTTAAAATGCTAATTTTTAAAATATAAAAATATGTAGCTTTTAAAGGGACATTTGTATGTTTATATTTTTATGAATTTGGAGACTAGAGGTATATCAATGCAGTTTCAATTACCATTTTCTAGAAAATACGATGGCTTTTATATCTTTGTTCTCTGTCTGTATGACCTAGGGAGGTTATATAACACAGACAAGTAAGTTTGACAAAATAGCTATGTTGTTTGCATTCTTTGTTAAAACATTGCAAATGTACTATAGCACAGCAAAGCAAAAGAGAAATAAAATGAATTCATTGGACATATTCTTGGTTTTCTAATATAAACAAGCTACAAATAAGAGTAGGTTCCAAGTAGTCATTAATCTTTTTTCAAATGTTGACACATATTTCTAAAATATCTGAAACAGCCATGGAAAAGTTATAGATCTAATTAATAAGCTAATTACAATTTAGCTCATTCATAAATGTCTTATTTTTAGAATATACTCACTTTTGAAATAATATCATATAAGCATAAATAGAGAGTGCTCCAGCAGCTGCTTAAATAATCAAAATGGTATCATAATTTGTTAAATTCACCTTTGTGGATGGAAACAAACAAGACATTTGCAAGGGTGCCCAGTGAGGCCTGAGTCGTCTGGCGAGATCTCACCTAATACGCCTACTTGTAAATGGCTGAGCTGCAAACAGGTTCAATTTTCCTCTCACCCATAGCATAGCCAGGCCTTGTCCAGCCAGTGTCCACTGAGCTCCTGCCCATGGTAGGGGGACCATGTGCCCCTGTGTCAGGGCAAGCTAAAGTGGATGTTCACCACGTCTGACAGGAAAGAACTGCTAGGAAGAGAGCCAGTGGCTAAAGGGCATGGGTTTCCCCCCCCCCCAGTGGCGATGAAAATGTTTAAAAATGGATTGTGCTCATGGTCACACAACTCTGAAAATGCTAAACGCCATCGAATTATATGCTTGAAATGGGTGAATTGTGTGGTCTGTGAATTATATCTCAATAAAATGATGATGTAAAAAAATCAGATGAAGCGAGAAAGGGGATTGGAGACAGGATCTCTGTTGGATGTTTATCTCAGTGAGTCATTCTGAACCTCCATGGTCCCTTTTTACTCAGACCCATGATGGAGAAATATGGCAGTCTTCCTCAAAGGGGACTTTGAGGAGGCGCCTCTGCCAGTTTTGCTGATAAAAGACTCACCCAGCATCCGGCAGCCTGTGTCAGGTCACTTTGCTGGGCCCCGTGGCCTTTGTATCTCTCCATAGAAGCCTCCTCCTTCTTTTAGTCCCACAACTAATGGGTTTAAAGTTTCGATCCACAATTAATGCTCTTCATTTCTCTTTCTTCCCCATTTCTCAAACCACAGATTTGAGCTGCACTGTCAATACTTTCAAGCTCCTGGAACCTAGAAAATCTAGAATCAACCCAAAGCAGTTGCCACATTCGTCCCTGGTTAGATTTGTACTCAGAAAATAAAGTACAGGTAAAATTAGTCCTATGTTTTCGCTCCTCACAGTGAGGCCCTAGGATCAGCAGTATCAGTATCACTGGGGAGCAAATACAGAAATCGGGGCTCTGTCCAGACCTATTAAATCCAAATTTCTGCTGTCACTAAGCCCTCCATGAGTCCTATGTGTGTTCCAGTTTGCAAAAATGCTGTCATGTCCACAGCAACTGACCTATGACCTCTGCCTTCTGCTTATACCTTTGGATGGAATGCCTGAGTTCCTAGCTAGCACCTCTCTGTCTACTGGTCTCGATTAACAACCATCTACACCCTCCATGTTGCTAAATCCAAGGGACAATTCTCAGTCATGAAACCTATCAGCAGCATTTGATACACTTGCCTTCTCTTTGCACATGGCTTACACTAGGTCACTAGCTTCCTTGCTGGCCCTTGACGGTGCCAGGCACATGCCTACCACAGGACCTTTGCACTGGCTGTTGCTTTTGCCTGGAATGCTCTTCTCCTAGATTCCCAATGTCTTAATCTCTCAAGCCCTAGCTCAAATGTCATCTGGGGCAGTGATGCTTTCCCTGGCTACTTACTACATCCCCAAGTACCCTTTCTCATTTTTTTCATATTTATTCACCATTTAAATACAATGCCTTCCTTATTTACATTATTTATTGTCTGTTTCCCACCCACCCCCCCTTCTTTAATTTGTAAACTACATGGTGTCAGACTACATTTTTGTATTTTTGGTTCACAACTTAGCCCCAGCCCCTAGAACGGTTCCTGGCACATAGAAAGCCTTCAACGAATATTTGTTGAATTAACACATTTAAAACCATAAAAGGGAAAAATATGACATATCGATACATGTGTACATTTATGTAAAGGATTTGAAACAAGTTTAGAGGGCGCGATTATAGTTTACAACAGGCAAAACAATTTGAGAGTAGAAAGAAGGGAGAATTGGAAAAGAGAGAACATGTTTTTCCCAGAATATTTTTGAGCTTTTCTTCCCCATGTAGTATCTTTGAGTGAGTATCAGATATAAAGCCTTAGGCCATACATGCTCAAACTCTAAGGTGTAGTTAATTGTCCAGTTGTATTGTCATCTTTCACTTTCTTGTACATTGTTTTCCATTTTAGTATTCAATAGCGTTTTCATCAGAAATAAATAAGGAAATGATCAAAAAAAAAATTTGTCTGTTCATTGTTTTACTTGCCAGAAGACCCTGTAAGTGTTTAGTAAGAAATATAGTTGAAAGAGTTGTTTGGTGATTTTATTGTTGTTGTTGACTTAATTATCTATGCATTACAGCAGGACTTGGTTGTTTGTCTGTTATTCTAAAAGTGGCTCTTTGAAAATAATCATTTCCTGATTATATATAAACACCATTTGCCATTCATGAGTTTTTTAAAGCTCATGTGCATTTATTTATTTTTGTTACAATTCAGCAGTTGTTAGTGTATTCACGAAGTTGTGAACCCATTATAGTTATGTAAATTCAGAACATATTTATCACCTCCCCCCCAAAAGAAAACAAGTCCCTATGAACAATCACTTCCCAACCCCCCCACCCCCCAGCCCCTGGCAATCACTTATATTTCTGTCTGTGGATTTGCCTATCCTGGACATTTCACATTAATGTAGGAAGAGGTGATCTAATTAAAATGTTAATCAAACTACAATCAAACTGCAATATGCTGATCAGCCCTGCAGCCAGGCCAGGAGGACACCTTCATAACAAAGAAAGATTTCTGCTGGATTGCTAACAACCCATTCTCCACACTGGTGGAGGGGAGACAGGCATGGAGAGTCATTCCCTAGGGCTGAAACCCTGAGGAACCTATGGATTAAAGGCTGGGAAGTGCAGGCTTTTAGCACTACATACTCTTCCCCTTCCCCTTCCCCTTCCTCACCCTCTGTCCATATCAAAGGAAATGAGAACTTAAGAATGACAGATAAACTGAATTCCCTGAACACTCAGGTCCTTCTCAGTGCCTTTACTCTGTCTCTATCTCTCTCACTCTCCGCCTCTGAGAGGAGATCACCCTCTTGTCTGTGGAGTCTCACCCCTTTTCTAATAAACTTTCTTTTTGACTCTTTGGCGCGTGTGTTGCATTCTTTCTACACTCTCTATCAAAGTGTCACAATTGGGGTGAGGTGAAATCTGGTGTCGCCTCAGTGGTGTGAAGGGGGGGGAGGGGGAGGAACAGGAGGAGGTGGATAGTGGGAAACAGAGGACATTGTGTGTTGTTTCTCAGTTCTTCCCCACCAATGCAGTAAAGAATTACAGGTCAGTGAGATTGAGAAAAAGTAAGGTTTATTGAAAGTACATTTTAGAAGGAGATGGCCTGCTAAAGAAGGGTGAAGCCCTGTGATATTTAGGAGGTGAAGAGATAAGATAATACACCCCAAAAGCAAGGGCAGGTTTCCAGCCAGAAGCTCTGTAACAACAATGCAAAAGTGGGAAGGTCTTTTTATTTTATTTTATTTTATTTTATTTTATATTTTTATTTGGGGGGTGGGGGGAAGGTCTGTTTATATTTGGGCCACAATGAGAGATCCTAGATGATCCTTCGGTGAAGTCACCTTGACTGACAGTTGGCTGCTATATAACATTTTGCCTACTGTGCATGTGCTTACCCAGAATTCATTCTGTTATAATTAGATTCATGGACTTCTAGGCATAGTCATGATATTATAATGATGGTATAAAGAGGTTGAAGTTAGGGGCAGTACTTTCTGCGCATGCGTTTATAGCTGGGTTAGACCCCAGCTTTTATGGCTTTTATGCTCTAGGATTTGGGGAAATTTATAACCTTGAAAGGGAGGTATTTCTGGGAGGTACTTAAGGAATGTCCTCAAGGGAAGTTTCCATGGTTACAGAGCTTGGCCTTGACTCCTATCTCTCCTGCCTGACTAAAACTGCCTAACAAAAGGACTCTCTTTCGTGCAGGCTTGGTCTCTCTCCCACTTGGGGAAATTTGCCCTGTCCTGCATCAGTATAAATGGAATCATACAATGTGTGGCCTTTTGTGTCTGGCTCTTTCACATGAGTTGTTTTTTTAAAAAAACTCAGGAAGTAAACCATATTTTACTAACCAAAGGAACTGTACTGACCTTTATTTAAAGTGCTGGTTCAACTGAATTTACATAAATAATTTAACATTTACCTCTGTCAAAATTACACTTCTTCAAACTTTTGTGTCAGTATTATTTTTGGTTAACCACCTGTAAAACCTGACATTTTGAAAGCAGAAAAAACCCCACTCTTATGTTACAAGATAAAGGTCATAAGATTTTTTTCTTTAAAAAAAAAGGAATATGGATATTTTCCTCTAGTTTCTTAAGTTAGTTGGCAAAGATGAGTTCAATTAAGTTTCATCACTATAACCACTACCTTTAGTAAGAACTTATAGCCACTGCGTTTAGTGCGGACTAAAGTTCAGAATTCTTAACAGCATATTGGATCAGTTTTTCCTCTCCTGCATATCTCCTTGCAAACACACATACCCTCTGGCATAAAATTATTGTGCTTCTGAATCATATGGCTTGTGGTAAAGTAATCCCTTCCTCACACGATTCCATTATATCACTAGGCTGGGGTGTTTTACACTTATCTGATGAATTTTCTCTATTCTGTTTCTCCTCTTTATCACTGCTTTATATTACAGTGGCCATGTTTTTCTCTTTAATTATCCATCGACTTAGGTTTGTATCCCTCAAAGCCCAAGGTTAACTGTGGGCATGGTAGATGCTTAATGCAATTTTGTAAAATAGATTTTTACTCCAAGTGAGAGTGGAATTTTGATATGAATTCATAGCATTTCTGTTCTGTATAGTCCACCTCACACTGTGGAAGCACTGCATCTAACTTCAGTAAACTGGATCAAGTGTTGCTACTATTAATGTTTCAAGTCTGACCTCCAGAAAAATAATTTTTTCAAAATAAATTTAATTTCATTCACATTATGGAATTTGAAACCTACCAAATTAGTGAAACAAAGCCCTGTGTTATAGGAGGTGTGTCAGATTGTATCACTGATCAAACATTTGATGACCCTTCCAGGGGACAATTCTAGCACCCCACAGCACTCAGATCATATTTAACATGTGATTCGCTGTGCCCCTCCCTTTAGAAGGATGGTACATCCCACGGTGTGACTTGGTTTGGCCAATGACATATGGATGAAAATGATGGATGTCATTTCTGTGTGGCCAGCTGGAGTATCTTATGGTCCCTTTCTCTCAGCCAATGAGACCTGCAATATATCAGACAGGAGTGGCTCCATTAGTTCAGGTTCATCAGCTTGGGTCCAGATGGAAGATGACATGGAACGGAACCACAGCTGACCCCTGTTAGACATTAATGTGAGAAATAAATTGTTGTTTTTGTAAGCCACTGAGATTTGGGGGAGGTGGTCATGTTTTACCATGGCATGACTTAGCCTACTCTGACTGATGTGAAAGTGTGAAGAGGGGTATAAAGCCATTTGCCTGCATTTACGTGATGAATCACAGTAAGCTTGCACTAGATAATCTATAACATACCATCTAACTTTGTACCATTCAGAGTTTGTAGTTGCAATAAAGACATCCTCTCCTTCTGACTTAGGAAAAGGCTTTCTTGGGAGGCGATATTGGGTTGCTCTTAGAGGCAGGGCTGGAGCATAGAGTTTGTTCAGGTGGGCAGGAACAACTGGAATCCAGGATACTAATGGCCTGATTAAGGTGCTGTCACTGCTAGGTACTAAATACTTCCACTGTCACCATCGCCACTAACATCATCTGTGGTCACTAAATACCAGAGGCCACCACTACCCGTGACAGAATGAAGTCTGAACTGGTCCAGCATCTTTGCGTTGCTTGCCCAAGACTCAGATCTTTAAAGAGAATGTCTGATTGGCCAGTCTTGGGTCTCATGCCTGTATCCTTGTTGCCAGGTTCTGGAAGAGCAAATATCAGAGTACCTGGGGCTTTTACAATGAAAAGACTCACAAAATAGTTGGCTTCTTAACTGTGAGAAGGACCTTAAGGTAGTAAGCAAAACCCCATTTTCTCACCCCCAAAAGGCAAACCCAAAAACTCTTAGAAGATAAGAAAACTTTTCAACTCCTAATCTGTGTTTCTTACTAAGTCATGCTTTCATTTATGGGAGTATAACATATGCTGTGTAATATAAATGACTGCATTCTAATTGAAAATTTATGAGATGAAGAGACATATTGTAGTCCAGTGCTATCCAGTAGAATTTTCTGTGATGGCGGAAATATAGTCTATATCTACACCGTCCAGTGAAGTAGCCACATGTGGCTAATATGATTAAGGAAATGAATCCTGAATGCTATTTGATTTTAATTGATCTATATTTCAATTTAAGCAACCACATGTAGCTATCAGCTACCCTATTAGACAGTCCAGTTCTAGTTCTTTGAGGGACCACACCTAATTTTCTCCACAAAGTTCTTCACATTTTTTGTGTTGGATTTATTCCTAAATATTTTATAATTTTGTTATTGAAATTGGCATCTTTTTTATTTATATTTCCTGTTTCTTAGTTGCTTAAATGGGATTTATTTTTGTCAACCATTTTTTATCTATCCACTGTCTTTGTCCATTTGGGCTGCTATAAAAAATACCATAGACTGGGTGGCTTATAAACAATAGATATTTCTTCCTCACTGTTCTGGATGCTGGAAATCCAAGATCAAGGCACCAGCAGATTCATTATCTGGTGAGAGCCAGCTTCCAGGTTCATCGATGGCCCTCTTTTTGTTATATCCTCAGGTGATGGAAGAGCAGAGGGAGCTCTCTGGGGTCTCTATAAGCATACCAACCCTGTCTTGAACACTCCACCCTTGTGACCTAATCACCTCCCAAAGGCCCCACCTCCTAAAACCATCACTTAGGGAATTAGGATTTCAACATAGGGATTTAGTGGGGGTAGGGGACACAAACATTCAGTCTACAGCAAGACACGTTAAACTATTTGAATAAGTTTTCTGTAGAGTCCTTTTCTAAAAATATCATTTATGTTTGATAGTTTTGTTTCTCCCTTTGCAATCCTCATACTTGTTTTTCTTCTGTGTACCAGGACCTCCGATTTTGAAGAGTAGTCACAGCAGACATAGTTATCTTTTTCTTGTTTCAAAAGGCATACTTAGAGATTTTAACTATTAAGAATGATGTTTGGTATAGGTTTTTAGCAGACATTTTTTATGAAGTTAAGGAACTTCACTTCTATTCCTGTTTTTGCTGAGGTGATTTATCAGAAATGGGTATAGAATTTTAATGAATGCATTTTTTCTTCATCAACTGAGCTTATTGTATATTTTTGTCCTTGAAACTAGTAACATAAACTACCTTTGCATCCGAATTGTCATGACATATTAAATTCTATTGTTTAGTTTTCTCTTGATTATTAGTTACTTTTTGCTGCCTCTTCACATATCTGTTTTTGTTGCATGCTGGATATTGTGAATAAATGGAATACAAATGCTCCAAATAATACCTTCCACTACCGAAGGTCCCCTCAGTCCTCTGTTAGATAAGATGAAGATTTCTCACCTTAATCCAATCAGGGATTGAGTTTAGGCTGAGCCCACCTACAGCTGTAGCCAGGAATCTGCATTGTCTTAGATTATTTATGCCTACATGTGTGGTGGGACCAGAGGAGATGAAAGGGTGAGAAGTTGGTTACATGAGTGCCATTGTGGTCTCAGCTCTTACACCGATATGGTCAAGAAAGCTTCTCATTGGCATTGGGTACTCAGGGCAGGAAGAGTAGCACTTCAACACCACTGTCCTGAGTTCTAGGAGTGGCACGAAATTTTGGATGTGTCTTCATGGATTTGGGGGGGTCTGTCTGAAGGAAAGAGGCACTAAGATAACTGGATTTTTTGTCTTGCCATAACCATTGTAGCCTAAGGCAAGCATTACATTTGGGTGCCATATAAAGTACTTCTAAAGGTTAATTACTTCAATAAAAATTTTCTATTTATCACTCAAAAAAATATTGTAACATGGAATTCAAAATTTAAATAAAAAGTACCCAGAATCATAACAAGTCAACTCTTTTGATTTTCCTTGTTACTTTCCATTTAAAAAAAAATAAACACTCATACAAAAACACCCACACAAACACACACAAACGTATACTTTTTATGTAATGTAACCATGGCATGCCTGGGATTTTCCTTCCACTGCCTCGAAGTGTAGTTTATAACTCATATTCAACAGGAAATCAGCAAAGGGATCAAATTCCCCACTTCATTCCTGAATTTTAATGCCTATGCCATTCTGCTATCTGTAATTACCTGAGTTAAGCTATGTTCAGAGTGTGGTAGAGAAAGAGCAGCACTATGCACAATATGCACTTATTATTTTTAAGTAAATACATCAGATCTAGTTACGGCTAGAGAAACAATTAGAATTTCAGTTCTTCCATCAGTTATGAAGGTATTATAATAGTTTGCATCTTTTCTTTATTTAGAATTTTGTTGAATGCTACTGTATGCTAGGTTCTTGGTGAACTGCTGTTCCCTCATCTTTAACCACCTGTCTATAGCCCTTCCCATTGCCACTTGCTCATCTTTAGGTCTCAGCATGAGTCATCTCCTTGTTCATGCCTTCTCTGATATAATCACCCTGTATTCCTACTCATTACACCTTGTTTACTTCCTTTAAGGCCCTAAATACAATTTGTTTAGTTGCTTATTGAATGTCTCCTCCTCTCTTCTGAGCTCTCTTAGGAAAGAGACCAGATCTATTTTATTCACTAAAGGTAAAGTCATATGATATACACACAGCTGGTAGATGATTGGGAACAAAAGTGTGGCAAGGGGACTTGGGGACACCTCCTGAATTCCTCCTGTGTCTTGTCTATCACTGTAGTCTCAGCACCTGGCACAGTGTGTGCACTCAGTAGATGTTTGTTGAATAAATATTAACATAAATGATTCTTCATTTTCTGCAAATCATAAAACCACCCAAGGGAACAGAGTAGATGTGTGTATATGCTGCAGGCTTTGGAAGGGTTAGGGCTGGTATGGTGGTTACCCATAAACTTGAGAAGTGCCAGTTGTGTGGGCTCCTGACTCTGACGCCCCCTATCTTCTGACAGTGGGCAGGCTGATGGAAGGAAGCATGTCAGTGGTCTTTGACTCCCAGGTCAATATTCATCATTACCCACAGGACAGAATTCCTGGGACTCATAAAAGAATATATATTCTATCATGGTTGTGAGTCAGACTTTCCATTTGATCACATCAACCTGAAGATTGCAAATTACAGTTTCACTCACTGATGGTACATAGATTAAGGATGATGCTACTACTCTACTCCTTTTTAAGGTAAGCAATGAAGAAATCAGATTTCTGGTATTTCATCATACATCAAAATTTTATCTGACTTAAGGATCAGGATCAAAAAGATCTGTATTAGTGTAAGAAACATACTGAATTTAGTTTCTAGGCAAACTGGAAGAGTGTGACATTGATTGGAAATATTGAAAATATATATAGTATATAAATATGTAAATAAATAAATAAATAAATATTTCAATATATATTGAGAAATTCTATAAAAAATGTTTCCTCCACCAAATTGGGATTTTCCTCCATGCATTATTTGGCAATGTTCTTTTTCGGTTAACATTATATTTTCACTCTGACTTTACCTTAAAGTGAAATATATTGGATTTTGAATTACCTTTTATGCTTTTCTGCCTTCCTAATATAGCTATACAAGAACTTCTGTGTATACTGATAACGAGTTTTTTATTTTGGCCAATGAAAAAAAATATTAGATTTCTGATCATTTAGATAGGTCATTTAATGGTCAAATTGCCTGCCATTGTGTTCTGAGTTTCCTTGTATATGAAAAGTATAGACGTGTATCTTGGAGATGTTGTGAGTTTGGTTCTAGATCACTGCAATAAAGCAAGTATTGCAATAAAGTGAGTCAGGCTCTTTTTGCTGGTGGAAGGTCTTGTCACAAATTTATAAAATACACAACATCTGTGAAGCACAATAAAGTGAAACTTGATAAAATGAAGTATGCCTGTAACCAATTTAATTATAACAAGTATTTATTATACCTGAGTCTGGGGCACCCTTGTAGCTTTCATCAGATATACCAGAGGTAATTTCTTTCAGACTCCAGCTTGAAATGGGCCATTTACTCCCAGTGCTCGTAGTACTAATGAGTAGGTGTCATTTAAGGAAAGGCATCATTAATGCCTAGCAAACTTGACCTCTTTTTCCTCCGTGAGTGATGCATTAGATGTTTACAGAATATAATGAAAATCCTAATTAGATGAAGGGAGTCAAACTAGGTCAATTCTTAAATGATTTTCATCAGTAAACAAGTTCATAGAGCAAAGGAACGAAAGATCATCTACCTAACTTGTGTCAGCCTGCCAACCACACACATCCCACAGCAAAGATCCTCCAAGCTTGACCTTCAGGTCAATTACATAAAGAAGTAAATGGGGGGAAGAGACCAGAATATACAAGTATTCTTGTGTCAATTGACTAGGGTCCAAGTAATAGTTATTTCAGAGAGGGCAACTTTCCTTATTCTTTCTTTAGGTGCTGTTCATAAGCTACACTCAGATATGTTGTGTGCTTCCCTTATATTTCAGAACAGGCTAAAAACACTTGTAGGTCCTTCTTGAACTCGTTTTTGGAAATCCTTGGATTTCTCAAGGCCTCCTTTAAGCCAAGATACAATCATTCTGTAAGAGCACTTGTTAATAGCTGGCTGGTATTAGCAGTTGCAGAGAAAAATTCCTAGTCCATCACTCCTTGATTATGATTCTGACTGTGATATAATTTTCAGGTGGCATTTCCTTAGTGAAATCATACATTGCTTGTTGCAATTTAGTTCAATGTTCATGACACTATTTTTTTTTTCTTTTGGAAAATTAACTAGCGTTTTTATGTTTTATTGTATAGTCTTAATTATTATATGTTTTAAAATAAGGCAATGAATATTTCTTTCCCCTCCCCATTTTCAACATATTTGTGTTTTATGAACCTTTACTCATATTTCTTTGGTGAAATATTCTGCGTGGGTAAAAAAATATTTTTTCTATAAAAGAAAAATTTATTCAAACCCAAACTGGAACTCAATATTTTGTACATGCCTCATTTTCACAGGTATTCTAAAATGGTCTTTTATATTTGTGAGAAACCGAAGCATAAACTTTTTGGTGTTGAATGAAGAGATCTTAGTTTTGTTATCTGAAAATGACTCCCTAAAGAGTTAGAAGTTATATAATTATAACCCAGCAAGTCGTAAAAGTGAGATCTTTTTATTGGTAAATAAACAAACTAAACTTACCCCACAAAATATATTGAGAGGTCACTAAAAGCCTTTCCGGTCTCCAGGGGTAGCACCTTAAGACCCACCCGCTGAACTCCACGTTTAAGTGAGGAATGAAGACGAGCTTTACCCATACTGCCTTTTCCCACTACTACTTTATATCTAGAGAAGGCAGAGGCAATATTGTAACACGATTTAGAAAAAACTTTAATTTAAAGCCTGTCATTCCACAGTATGACAGCTGTTGTCCTTGTTCACCTTCTCATTTGTTCCCGTAACGTCAACATTATGTGATCTTGTTTATGCGATGTTTATTCTCACTTTCCGTAAACTCTTAAAGATAACTACGATGTCATGCCCTCTCCCGCTGGAATGTAGCAAGAGGACAGAGGAACAGCCGACCCGCAGAAAAACCTTGATTTAGCAAGGACAAGAAGCCAGCGAGTGGGCGAGAAGGGGGCGGACAGTGACCTGGAGGCCCTACGCCCCAGGCCCCGCCCCTGCAGCCGGCCACGCCTCTAGCGCCCCGCCCCTAGCTCCAGGCCCCGCCCCTGCCTGTCGCCATGTTGTTCTCTTGATGCTAGGAGAGAGGCAGCGATTGGATCCCGTCTCGCAAAGCGACGACGCG
Source organism: Cynopterus sphinx (assembly GCA_030015415.1). Classification (NCBI taxonomy): domain Eukaryota; kingdom Metazoa; phylum Chordata; class Mammalia; order Chiroptera; family Pteropodidae; genus Cynopterus; species Cynopterus sphinx. The sequence continues at coordinate 5,260,340 of CM057388.1, forward strand.
GCGTCCAGCCCGTAGGGTCCTTGACCCTCTCTCTCCCTTTCGTCATTACACCCGGAGAGGCCATCCCGGAGCATCTAGACGTCCTCCGTGTGGCTGCGAAGTGAGCAGGGCGCGGAGTCCCTCGGGGTTGGCAGGGGGCCGGGGCTGGGAGCGCCGGAGTCAGGGTCTGAGGGGAGCGCGCGGCCTGGGCCTCGGGCAGCTGCGTGGGGGCGCGTGGGGCCCGCGTCGGTTACTTGCTCGCCCGCCCCGGGAGGGGTTCAGCTTGTTGCCCCTTGCCTCCTACCGACTGACGCAGGAGGAAAAGACGGGGTTCCGACTCCCACACGCCCGGGGAGGGGGCCGCTTGCTTATACACAAGCCCCTGAGGCGGGGGTGGGGAGAGGCACGCACACTGTCCCTGGGGACACTCATAGACACCAGCCTTACCCCGGACCACTCGGGTACAGACACACACCCTAGCCCAACCCAGACCAAACTTGCTCCCGAATGAGATACATGGAGAGAAAGCAAAGGCGCTTGCTCGATCTGAGGTTGGCGACTCCCGACGCGCTCCCTAAGGAGAACCCTCGCTAACCTGTCACAATCACTTGGGTGAGGAATTAGGAATGTAAAGCCAGCCCTTGGGGGCTGGAGGCGGGTTGGGGCGTTATCAGAGTCAGACTGGCCAGGGTTTCCGAATCGTGTTACTACTTTGCTTCCAACTTAGTACGGAAAAGAGGCCAGATGAGAATTTTAAGTGCTGACCAAATCGTTGTCGGAGGGATTTTGTAGTTGTTTCTTTTTAAGCGATGACACATCCCGTGACCACGGTTCTTTTGAGGAATGACTTTTCTGCTAGTTTCCAAATTGTCACGTGACCACAGTCTTTTTATAGGATTTCAGCGTCGTGATGAACTCTAATTGACAGAATTCGATTGCGTTTTTAAAATTAATTTTTTTTTTTACTTGTCTGCCTTTCAGTCTTTGGCACCACGGTTATGGAAAATCCCTAAATGGCCTATAATTTCAGAAACCGGTCAGTGGAGCAAAACTAGAAATAAAGGCAAACCAGGATTCTTCAGTCAGGGACCTTTAACGAAACTTCTTAGGGTCTCTTTTAGAAGCTTATGTTGAAATTCTCACTAGTCTAGAACTGTTGGTATCTTATTTACATTCTCAAATCTAAGACAACAAACAGTGTGGCAGTCTGATGTTTTCAGTATTTTTGTGAAGATATTTTAGTAAATTCTTTTTGGTTACACTAAAAACTTTCTGGCTTGATGACTTATTTATTTTGGAGAGTTTTGTAATGCAAGGAAGTATTTTTGGTTTATCATTTGTGAGGTTAGAGTGGATCGATGAAAACTAAGACATCTTTTGCAAGCTGGGTTCTTGGAGATTAGGGAAACACTTTTAGTACTCTTTCTTCTTTCCCAACCTCCCTCTTTCCCAACTCTCTTATCTCTTTTTATTTCTTTCTATCTCAGTCACGTCTTCTATCTAGGCTACAGTACTTTGGAGGCCTGAAGCTAAAAGTTCTTTTGTTTTTAGAAGATAACTTTTAGCCTCCCTCATTTCTTACTATACCTTGGGCTGCTACTCTGTAACTGGATGTTCTGTGTGTGTAAATCCTGTACTTGCATCATTGTATTTAATTTTCACAGCATTTTGTATCATCATCTCCATTTTACAGATAAGGAATTTGCTGGGGCATAGGAGAGTTAGGTCTGTTTCCCATGGTCACACAGAACAGAGCCAGGCTTCAAAGCAGGCCTTTGTGAGTGGTAGTTCTCAATTGGGTACTTTCGATAATGTCTGCAGGTATTTTTGGTTCACAACTGAGAGAGAGTGCTGCTGGCATCTAGTGGATAGAGGCCAGGGATACTTCCCATTATCCTGTAAGGCACAGGACAGCTTCCACAACAAAGAGTTATCTGGCACAAAATGTCACAAATTTCGGGGTTGAGAAACCCTTCTTTTCCATGGTCTATGTAACTTCAGAGCTCATGGTCCAGCACTTCTGTAGCTAATGGAATGTCGTTTTCCTCTTTAGGATATTTTAAAGGTGAGGGAAATTTGAGAACTTGGAGATTTCCCTTGACTAAGAGACATATTCATTTGAAAGAGTAAGCAAATAATTTCTGATAACAGAATTTTATTTTATTATTTTTTTTTTTAGGCAAAAGTGTCTGAAACAACATGTGAGCTATTCAAATCCATTGAAGTAGACTTAAGGAGTTTGCTTTCTGTGTTATTCCAGTTGTCAACAAACACTTTCCGAGTAGCCTATCAGCACTGTTACAGAGGTGCTGGTGCTGCGAAGGGCAGTAGGGAGCTTACAGTCTAATTACAATCATAGGATCAGGTTCTGACTTCGTCCTAGAACAAAATTTATTGTCGGATTGTGGGCCAGGTGTCAAAAAATAAAAATAAAACAGGTGTGCACTCACACACAGGTACCTATAACATGGCATTTACTCTGGGCAGACTTAGGTGAAATGAGGAAAAGTTGATGTGTTTTTGATAGCTTTGTAGGTTGACTGCATATGAATATAAGAATAAAATCCAGTAGCCATTATTGTTGAGCATAAAATTCTTCCTTAAATTTAGCCTTAGTAGACAATACTTAATGCATAAATTTTATCATTGAAGTCAGGAAATAAATGATATAACATTTTTTAAAAAATTGACTTTGGTGTCATTTTCCAGCCTGTTTTCATCATGCTTATCTAAGACTAGGCCCTTCAGCATGTACTGCATCATTACAGTGGCACACATTAGGTGAACTTTGGGAGTAATTGATTGAGAGGAGGAGTCAAAAGGGCTACCTCTCTTTTTAGGAATCTTTGCCAAAGTGTTATTCAGTGCAGTCAGTCTACATGGCATCTTTTGCAGGGAGCTTTGCTTTTTGACTCATGCTGATGGACAGCATGTTCTTTGCTAATTAGTAGATTTCTGTGCCTCTTATCAGGAATCGTCTGCTGTTGGTAGAGGCGGTGTTGAATAACACACCTAAAAATGATTGCTATGGTTTGGGCTATAACAAAGGAATGTGTGTTCTTTTCTTATGGGAGGGGTTTATTCTGCAAAGGATCAAGAGGAATCAGTGTAGGAAGAACTTCTCCTGGCTTAGAGGAGTCTTGCTCCATCTGTAGTTGGCTTACTACTCTGGCCAAGTTAGGTCACCACATTTCTTTCTTTGTAAAATGAGACAGTTGTACTTTATAATCTCTCTGAGATTATATGACATCAATTTATTGGCTTCCAAGTAGTTCTACCCCACATGATTTGCTGGTTAAGCAGCAGGAAGAAATAAGCCAGATAGAAGTGTGTGTGAGTGTGGATGTGTGGTGTGAGTGCAACACATCTCACTTGAAAGCCAGCTAGATTTTAAATTTGTTAGTCCAAACCAAGGACAAGAAAATAGGGCTCATGACTAAATAGATTATTAACAGAGAACATTTATTAAGGAGTTTTTGGGCGGAGGGGTGCACCCACAAAATGCCTCAGGGAGTTTGGAAAACTGGTACAAATGAAAGGTCAGGATACCTGAGAGGGGGACCTGGGAGGCCCAAGTGGGGCTGGGTGGAGGGAGTCCTTGTTGCCTTGTGCTGGATAGGTGGGGCTGGAGGTAGTTCCAGGGCCATGCGAGCCAGGAAGCCTGGGGGGTGCCGGGTTTGTTAGCTAACTCAGAGGAAAAATCTGTTCTCCAAAGTGAATCCTGTAATTGTACATGTTGTGAAGTTAAGCCCTGAGTATTCCACCTTCTGGATTCCTCCATTTCTGTTAATTTTTGACCATGATGGGTACAGGGTTTGGAATGCTGTTGCTTATCATGAATGCAGCGTGGGCGAGTACAGGTAAGTGCACGTAAGTAAGGTGACAGCTAGGTCAGCATTGGGTGGAGAGAGACGGGTGTGTTTTGGAAGAAATGTAGAAGTGAAGCAGTCGAGGCTTCACTGAACCCAGCTCTTGTCATTAAGGGGAGTCTGGACACAGACTTCACTTTTGTCCCAGGCCCGAAGCCTTACCAATGTGTGCTATTGTTTGACAGGGATGGAGAAACTGCATGGCACAACTTAATAATATTCATTCCACGGCCATGTTCATTATCCAGGTGTGAAGGATAGCAGGGCAGTGTAAACTAACAAACCGAACAATTCAGTGTAAACTGAACTGTTTTCATTCCAAAATCTTGTGCATTGTGTTAGGTTTTTGGGTACAGAGGCTAAGGCAGTTTTCAGAACATTAGTTCTCCTAAGAGTTGTTGTGTTGACCGTGTGACAAAAGCATGAAAAAGGCCTCACAGATTTCTGCTTCTAAAACTTACTATGCAGAACTCTAATAAATAGGAGTGTTTAAATGATTTAACAGGCTCAAAAAAAGTCAATGCTCACTGGGCTATGAGTACAGTGAGGCAGCTGCTGCAGTCTGCAGCTTCATGCAGGTATAGAGCAATGATCAGATGGCTGTGCCTAAAAATGCATACGTGGTTTAGCTGGAAGTCAGGACAGAACAACAGAAGCACTTGAGAACCACATGCCGATGGATGCAGAGCATTCTCTGGAACGAGGTCCAGTCCTCTTGAATAAAATTTCACAGATAATTGTTTTGGAGCAAACAGCTGCCACCCTCATATCCTGTTCCACATTAATATTTGTGCAGTACTTGATATTTATCACGCAGCCCTGGAAAACCAGCTTTGCAGAGGTATGATGTCATCAAGAGGAATGTGGTGCGATCCGGTGTTGAAATTGTGAACTCCCTCGAGTGCCAGTGTGCATGCGGTCCTGCAGATGGCCAGGACTCTGTGGTTCCCTCAGAAATTTAAAACAGCTTGCTCTGCAGCCGGACCATTGATTCCCCTTGTCCTCAGGGTTTTATCTCCATTTTCTGCTGTTCACACTTCTTTGGGAAGAGGATCTTCTAGTGGAGAAAGGGCCACTGGGTGCAGAGGGGGCGGTCATGGGGTCTCTGGCCTTTCAGAAACCCTTGTGCTCTCAGCCCAGCTGGCCTGTGTTGGAAGTGTCAAGAAGTGGGTTAGGATTCCTTGTCTCTTCAATTTGTCACCTGTGAACCATTTGTTTTCCATCTTCTCAATTTCATTGCTGTTTCTCACCTACAGTTGTTCCCTCTTGTGACCTTTTTGGGTTTGTACATGTTTTAGTCCTTTCTGTCATTTGATGAGAGGGAAGGTGACACATATGTGACTTGCCCTATTTAATTAGACCAGGGGGCAGTGATTTAATTTTCGTGAACTTGAGTTTATTGACTTCTAAAATGTGGGTGATAATGTCCAACTTGCAGGCAATTTGAAGGTGCTATATGCCCGGCATCTAGTTGATACTTAGTAAACAGTGGCAACTAATGTTAATCCTAGTCATATCATTTGTTATTTGAGCTAACATGATGGTAGCAGTAGGTAGGGAGGGAAATGGACACATTTCTTGTGTGGATGAATGCAGTGGGTAAGACAGGAGAAGAAAAGAAATTTTAGAAATGGGGAAAATAATTAGCTTGGTTTTAGGTATGTTGAATTTGAACTGCCATCAGGGTATGAGATGAACATCTTATAAAAGGGTTTGAATTTTCATCTGGCCCCGACGGGTAGGAAGGTGGAGGTGGACTTTAGTTTCGAAAGCACTGAGTTTTTTATATTTCCAGGAAGATGGGTTTGAGAAGAGGTAAGGCCTTCGACTTTGTTGTATTCCAGCTTTCATAGCTTGTTAGAAAAGAGTCACCTAGGTTGCAGAAGCTAAGGGGGTGAAAGGGAGAGAAAGCAGAACCTACTTTCAGGGTAGTTTTATGGACCATTAAGTAGAAAGCATTTTCAAGGTCACTGCCAGGCTGTGGCTGAGTCTTGGCTAAGACTCAAAGGTCTCACTCCTCCAGCTAGAGGACTGATACTTCATGAGATTCTTGCATATTTGGACCTCCATTACCTTATTTGTCTAAAAAAAATGCCGGAATAGCCTTCTGAGATTTTAATGACATCTAGACAAATGGCTACATCTGAAAGAATTCATTGTCTCTTAAGTGGGCCTCTGGGGGTGGGAGACACTGATTAACCATGAGGGTGTTTTCTAAAAGTGTACACCGTGAAGTCCTAAGAGAAGCACTTTTCTCTTTATTCACTTTAGGGGTGCACATGCCTTAGGGCATTTAGGTGAGGACTGAAGAGAAGCCCTTGGATTGGCCATTAGGAGGTTTCTGGTGACTTCTGCATATATAGAGTGGGGAGATGAAGTTGGGATCCTGTGTGTGGTGAGCAGAGTGGAGTATTGATCAGGCATAGAGGTGGAATGGGTTGTGATGCAGAGTAAGTTTAGGCTTGGAAAGTTTTTGTAAGCAAAGTCAGAGTCATTATCTTGGTGAGCATCGCTGATGGAGAAGCGGGATGATATGAACTTTCTGGAAAGCTACCTGTAGCACTCCTAACGTTTCTTCTCATTTTGACCAGGTGACTCCTTCCTGCAGAATGTGAGCCTCTAATCTAGCTGAGTCCTCTGTGCCAGACATGTCACTGTCCTCTTGAAATATATCTTGGGAAATTTCCACTCTTCTTACTTAATTTCTCTAACAGCCAAGAAGTTCCACTTTGCTGTGGCTTCATGTCTTGTGGGCAGTGTTTGTATACTAACTCTTCCTTGAGTTTATTTGGAAGTTCTCCAGCCCTTACCCTTTTCTGCTCCAAAACAAAGACTCCTGGTTTCTAGTCTAACTTGTGCATACTCAGAACCAATATTCCCTGAAGTTACAGCAGATCATTGCAGATCATAATTTATGTTTAGCTGCTTTAATGTATTTTCCTAACATGCATATTCAAAGTCATTTCTTTTATAACACATTCTTCCTGAAATACCCAGCCATAATTTCCAGTACTTTAGCTGTTTCTTTTTATTTTAATTCTGTCCCCCAAAGTGCAACCTTAAACCATTCTCACTCTATTGTCAAGCATTTTAAGTGCTTTTACGGGTAAGTATCTTATTATAGGTAAATTTATTTATGCTTGTTCCTTTTTAAGGACCACATTTAAACATAACCAAAGAACCAAATATTACCCTCACTTACAGGATTAGTGGTTTTCTGTAAGTCTGTTCACTGAACCATCACAGTTCATGGTCAAAGTGAAATAATAAAGTCTGATGGGTGAGGAGAGAACTTAGCAATGTGAAGTAAAGATAAAAGCCTTGAGAGTGTTATGAGCTACACAAATGGATTACACATAATATATGAATAATGCAGACATATATTTATCATTTCTTGAGGTCCAGATTCCTTTAAGAATCTGATGAAACCTTTTTTTTTTACTCTTTTCAGAAAAAAGCTCAAGCACATGTGCTTCCATCCATACAGTCATCCTTATTTCACATGTGATTCTAGGAGGTGCATTTTCCTCTACAGCTCCTTTGTGGACTCTCAGTGAAGCACACTATACGTACACTGTCCAATACAGTACTCTTGTAACAATTTATTTACAGGAATTAAATAAAATTTTAAAATGCAATTGCTCAGTTGGACCAGCCACATTGCAGGTGCTCAGTAGCAACGTGTGATTAATACTACTGTATCTGACAGCACAGGTGTAGAACACCTTCATCATTGAAGAAAGGTCTGGTTTAAGAAGATTTAGTTTCTTTAGCAATTCTGTTTTTTCCTTCTCTCTTTTCCCTTCCCACTCTCCACAGTGGTTCATGATTAGTTAGTATACTACAGAGATGTCTCGTTTTAAGCAAAATTGTGAGTGTATGTTTTTCAGAAGTTTAATTAAATGATTGATCTTCAAAAAAGTCCTTATTGCAGTGATTTTTTTTAAATAGGTCTAGCTGCTCTGGGATCGTGACAATGTGGTTTGATTATACTTTTCCTTCTCTAGCTATCCCTGTGAGATAATGCTCAGGGGTCGATTTAGTAATTTATTTCACCTGGAAAGTTGCACTCCACGTTGGTCTATTCCCATGGTATTTTACTTATTCTCCACTTGAACCCTGTTTTTGGTCCACTTCTTGCTATAGAAATAGCACCCATCACACTTAATGACTTTCTCAACTTGCTTCTTGTTCTTACATTTCAGCAAGACAACCAGGAAGACCAGAAGCTGAGTGGGACTAATTAGGCTCAGTGAGATACACATTTAAGATAATATGAGGAAATAAATACAACTCAAGGGAAAATAGAAATTATTTAAGAGATTGTTCATGCTTTTGTTTCCCTTGGTTAGTTTCTTTGAGTCTGTTTCTCAAGCTATGAAATGAAATAAGTAGTATGTCTCTAGGATATTCAGGGTAAATGCAAAAAGAATGTATGGTTTGGGAAAAAAATTCTGTTCCTAAATTAAACCAGGAGTGATACATTCAGTTTAAATGTTTGGAAGTGAGAACTAGTAAAGGGGTTACAGAGTATGTGTTTCAAAGTCTGAAAATTTGAGAAAAGTAGTTTACAAACCCAGCCTACTTTCTCCCTTTGCTTGTTAGAGGAATGTTGTCATTTTTCTAATGTTCAATAGCTTCCTGTTGCAGCCAGTAGTTCTTATTTTAAAGTGGTTTTCTCATTAGACTTGCAAGTAAGAATCATTTTTTTTTGTCTCTTTCCATACATTTTAATAGACCTCAAAAATAGAATGGGGGAAGAACTGATTGATTAGAGAAACAATTATAAGTACAGAAAGTACAAGTAGAAAAATAAGAATAGAATAAGAATAAAGGAGGAAGTAGCTTATTTTGTTCTCAGTTTAGCACTTACTTGGTACCTCACCATATTTAAAGCTTTGTACAAGATGTAGAACAAAAGGGCAAATGAATGATGACATTAGGTGTTTTGTGTCCCACCTAGGGAATTGTCATTGTAATTTGGAAACAGACACATGCACAACTGATAGATTAGAGCCTAAGTGAATGAGAGCTGTAATGGAGGTAGAAATAATGAGAAAGAAGGATTAGGGAGAGGAGCCTAGAAAGCTTCTTAGGTGTGATTTGAAGTAGGCCTTTGGATGACTAAGATTTTTATAGCTATCCAGGTGTAAAGAGGGGTCTCTCAGGCTAAGATAAGGGTCTGAGCAAAGGCTGGACAGTAAATACCTGTGATAGGTGTAGGGATGGTGACTTGTAGGGATATAATTGGGACAGGCTTGTAAGTGAGGTTGGTTTGTTCTGAATGCCATGCTCAGAATACTGTATAATAAAAATAATAAAGAAATAAATGGGTTTAGTTATCTATAAGGATGGAAACAGTGAGATTCATGACCAGTAAAAAATGTCTACCTTTAATTAAACATTCCTGTTAGAGATGTATATTCTCCATGCTCAGGTCTGACTCCCCCTTGGTTTATTGTAGCATATGGCTTTGAAAGCCATCTAGGGGTTGGAGAAGGCCGGAGAAAAGGCTACTAAATAAACTGTCCATAAACAATTGATAGTGCAAGATAAAAATCCACAATGGAGAAGTTGAAAAAATAGTATTATAAAAAGGAAAGTGTTGGCATACAATGCTCTCTTTTTATCTTTAGTTTTGAAGTATCTTCTGAAAACATGGTTCATTTTCTTTCCTGCCAGTGACCTCTACTTATTCAATTTCTCATTCAGATTAATGTGTGCCATATACAATGTGTGTGGGTACCAGCATATGGTATTGTAATCCTAAAATAGTACCTATTGTGCCTGTAACTATTTTATTTAAGAAGACACTGCTGAAGGGACAAGGAGATTGTGGCTCTGTAAATCTAATTTTAGGGTCTTATTGTTAATAAGACCTTAGGCTGTGTCTGTGCACACATACGTGTATATATCTGTAAATATATACCTATATTATTTATATCTCACCATAAAATTCATCTTTCAAATGTATGCAATTCAGAGGTTTTAGTAATTCACAAAGTAGTGCAACAATCACCACTGGCTAAGTCCAGAATATTTTCACTCTCCCCGCAAAGAAACCCCATACTCATTAGCAGTCACTCTCTATTTACCTCTCTCCCTGCATTCCCTGGAACCAGAAATCTACTTTCTGTCTATGGATTTCCCCGTTCTGAACATTTCATATAAATGGAATCTCATAATACGTGTCCTTTTGTGTCTGGCTTCTTTTACTTACATTTTTGTTGTTGTATTTACCAGCACTTCATTCCTTTTCATGGCTGATTAATTTTCCATTGTATAGATATGCCACATTTTATTGTCCGTTCATTAGTTGATAGACATTGAGGTTTCTACTTTTGGGCTATGATGAATAATGCTGCTTTGAACATTCATGTACAAGTGTTTATGTGGATGTATTTCTCTTAGATATATGCCTAAGAGGAATTGCTTGGTCATACAATAAATCTACGTTTAACTTTTGAAAAACTGACAAGCTGATTTTTATTGTCACTGCACCATTTTACATTCCCATCAACAGTATATGAGGGTTACAGTTTCTCCACAACTTCAACATTTGTCATTGTCTTAATTCTAGCCATCTTGGTAGGTGTGAAGTGGTATTTTGTAGTTTTGATTTGCATTTCCCTACTCACTAATGATGTTGACCATTTTTGCCCATTTTTAAATTGGGTTATTTGGTTTTTATTGATGAGTGTGAGAGTTCTTTATATGTCTGGATACAAGTCCCTTATCAGATATTTGGTTTGCCAATATTTTCCCCCATTCTGTGTGTTGTCTTTTCACTTCCTGATAGCATAAAAGTTTCTAATTTTGATTAAGTTCAGTTTATTTCTTTTGGTGCTTGTGTTTTTGGTGTCATATTGAGTTATTTTTAATATCATCAGTTATAGAAAAATTTAGGAAGCAATTGTCCTTGAGGTATGGCTGAGAGCAGTATTTAAAAAAAATTTAAAAGATGATTTCCATTTCATTTAACTGCAACAGTCAGTCAAGCCAGACTTAAAGTGAAAATGAAGCTTTTGATTCATTTTTATATACTTTTGATATTTAAAAAAAGTATGATTTTGCAATCAAGTCAGAACTTTAAAGATCGAACTTGGTATTGATTATTCTAGGTTTTCTTGTGACTTTAATATAAATCTGCAAGCTTTACATGGTGTGATGACGGAGGGCACACTGTTTGGGTATCTTTCTGCAATCCTATGTCTCCACGTCTCCTCGAGGTGCGCAGAACACCCCCCTTAGGCATTTAGGTCATTTTCCAGAAATCCTTCCTAGGCTTTTAAGGCCCTGCCTGCTCCAGGCCTCTCTCTCCAGTCCCATGTGCATAGAACTCTGTCTCTGGGCTCCAGGTGCATGGGTCTACCTTGGGCTCTACCTTGGGTTCTCCCTGTACATGCCAGGCTGCCTGGGAAGGACCTTGGTTTGGGCTGGTCCCACTTCCTGGTTCCTGTTCCCTCCCCTCTTCTCACAGGTTCCTCCTCCTGCTATTTACCCTGTGGTCAGCTCATCCATCTGTAGTGGCGTCAGACCTTGGCGAGACTCTGTTCCAAGGTTAACATGCAGCTGCACGCAACTCATGGTCATTGAGACATTGTTGTAGAACAGCCCACACTGGAAGCTGGTGTATAGCCTCTCACTGACACTGTCGAATGCAGCCCACTTTTCCTCTGGCATTGGAAGTCACCGCTTTTTCTTTAACTGAGTAGCAGGTGAAGTAGCTGGCTGTGTTACAGAATAATGTATGGAGTCACAGGGAGCTCTGTAATACCCCTGAGATGCCCACACGGGGTGTCTGATAGAGCCTCAGGTTTACACGTCTCATCTCTCATTCACCGAGGGAGATGCTAGGCAGAATCCCTGCACAGTTTAAATTCTTTGGTTTTGGGTTGGGTGTGAATAGTTTTATTCTGCACCTCTCATTTGTAAGACTTGCCACAGTTGTAACCTGCATGGGTTTGTATGTGGATTGTCACCTCCCCCAGTTACTAGCTCCAGGAGACTGGGTGTGGCTCGCATCATCGGCATCTGGCACACAGTAGGCCCTCATGAAGTGTTTGCTGAAAAACTCCTTTCTACTCATTCCACTGAACGCTGGGCTTCCCCAACCTTTTGAGTACCAGGGACCAGTGCTCCTATAAGCACCTAAGGCCTGATCTGAAGTGGAGCTGAGGCAGTGATGTTACCGCTGGGGAGAAGCTACAAATATGGATGAAACCTCGCTTGCTTGCCCACTGTTCACCTCCTGCTTCGTGGCTTGGTTCCTAACAGGTTACGGATGTGCTTTATACTATATGTCCACGGATTGACGACTGCTAGTTCTGTCAGGTTGACTTGTTTTTGTGCAGATTTTGAAATAAAGCGAGCAATTGAAAGACTGTTACCATTGCAATTGCTTAAAGCTGCAACAGCAACAGGAAAACACTCAAAAATAAGTGCAAAGGCAGCTGAGCCTAGTGGGTTAGTGCTGGGCTTTAGAGTAGTGAGTCAGCTGCATTCAGATCTCATTTTTTACTGTGTGCTCAGCTGAGGTATGTAACCTCTCTGAGTCAGTGTCCTCATCTGGAGTATAGGGGTGAAGAGACTTGTGAGGACTGAATGCAGTGAAGCAGAGTAAATGGCTTACATGGCTCAGTCAATATTAGTGTTGTTGTTATTACAGGCATACCTTGTTTTATTGTGTTGCTTTATTGCACTTCGCAGATATTGCTTTAAAAAAAACAAATTGAAGGTTTGTGGCAACCATCAGCAAAAAGATTATGGCTTGCTGAAGGCTCAGATGATGGCTAGCATTTTTTAGCAATAAAATATTTTTTTAATTAAGGCATGTACATTTTTTTTAGACACGCTATTACACACTTAATAGACTGTAGTGTAAACCTCTGTTATGTGAACTGGGAAACCAAAAAAACTCATGTGACTTGCTCTGTTGTGATATTTGCTTTATTGCAGTGGTCTGGAACTGGACCCCCAATATCTCTGAGGTATGCCAGTATCATTACCGTTTTATCCTTATCTCCAAAATTTCAAGGTTTTGAAGCGTCTCATTGGTTTTCTTTGACTGAACTTATAAGTTAAGGACTGCTATATGTTAAGTCCCACAAAAATGCCCTTTGCTTTTAAGGGAGAGAAGGGATTGAAACTGTTGGTTTAGACCCAGAGAGGCTGGTAATTTAGCACAGCTCTGCATTCATTACTGGGAAACCATCATGTTGATTTGGTCTCTAAGGCTAGGATCCTTTGGCTTCTTAGTGTCTGCCTAATCCTCTCAGTTCTGCACATAACTCTTACTGAAATTTGAAGAAATGACCATAAAAGAAACCTTTTTGTAAAACTGCCATTAAAAACTTCATATATTCATTCCACAGAAACTTCCTGCACTCCTGTCATGAGTCTGGCACAGTAGTGAACTGCTTTAAGAGCACTAGAGGTAGGTACTGTTGTCATCACTGTCCTCATGAGTTTCAGGATGTCAAGTAGCTTGCCCATAGGTCTGCATTCTTGGCCTTTGGCACCAGGAACCAGTTATTTCTGACAGTGGGATTTTATTTGACCACAGGAAAGATTTCACCTTCGCAGCCCAGAAAAATTCTTTCCGACTTGCTGCCTAAGCCTTAGCTCAGCATCTCCTGTCACATTGGTGCTTCTCTCTCATGAGGCCCTTCTTTTTTCCTTGTTGTGTTAGTTTTATTTTATTCTCTGGAATGTGATTATTCTGAGCCACTCAAAATTGGGGCAAATTTTGAAGAATGAGTGAACTATTTTACATTTCATCTTAACAAAATTTTATAGCTGAGTGTAAAACTTAGAAAAGAAAGCTGGGCAAATGAAAAACTTTGAAAAAACAATGATTAAAGTGTAGTATTTGATTCTAGCACTTTTTTTAGACTGAGAAAGGTCATGTGCACCTTTCGGGTGCAATTTCCTTTTAAATTAGGAATCTAACTGCTAATAGAAATCAGATATTTCACATTTTAATTATTGTGCTTACCTTTAAAATTATGAAAGCGAATGTGCATTGCTAAGGTGAGCTTTCTGACATTTTATTTGCAGATAATGATGATGCTTGAACTGAACATTTAAGGTGAGATTTATTGCTTCTGTAGTATGCTTTTCTTATTCAGATTCCTTCTCTAATTTAGCTGAATTGCTAACCATAACCTTGGTGAAGATTGTTGCCTTTGGGCAGTCACTCCAAACTGGAGTATAAAAGACTTCACATTACATTTTAAGGTAAGTTCTCAAAATAGCATAGGATACCTTTATTCATTCAGCTCATACTAAAGTTTCAAAGGATTTTACTGTTTTTAGAGAAGAAAAGGAATGCTTTTAATGTCTGTAAACTGAGTAAGGTTATATTAATGTATAGATTGCATGAAGCTAGCTTTTGATAGTTGCTATTGGGAAATAAGATGGTTTGTAAAATTATTTGTATCACCATGTATGTTTATATACAATTTTATAGTTAGAATCAGAGAAATGTTTGTGAGTAAATTTGTTGTTTTAGCAAATGCCAACATACTCCCAAATAGGATATCTGAGATGCCCCAAAATATAGATGAGAAATATAAACATCGTCCCCTATTTCCTGATGAGTGCGACTAACGGTCCCCAAATTTGTTTGATCAGAAAATCTGTTTGATCACAAACTAGGAAATCCCACATTATTATGAAGAAAGATCAATGTGTCCTGATAAAATTATTAATGACAAATCCCAAGGAATTTCTGAGACTTAATTTGGTAGATGTGTGCAACTAGTCATCTGAGTGGAGGTTGTTAGATTGCATAATCTGGTTTATAATTTGATGTAAAGATTCTAACAATTCAGTGCTGTACAGTGAAACTTTGTGTCTGGTAAGGCAGTTAGAGAGGCCTGTTCAAATGCTGGGATAAAAGATAGACTGGACTTACACACATCTGTTACACCGTCATTACAGAACATGTGCTTTAAACATGTGTGAAAGGAACAACCTCGGTGGTGTTGCTGGGGAACGTTCCCAGTGTTGGTGATGACCGTGCCAAAGGGTTCCGAGGGTCCAGCGGTACGTTAAGCGAAGCAGGGTGGGCTCACTAGCACAGGGACAGCAGGGGCCTGCGTGGAGACAAGTGAGAGTGCACGAGCTGAGCAAGTGCAAGTGGATTTCAGTTTCGTCCAGCTGCATTTCCTAATGGCTGGAGCTGAGAACAGGGAGCAGGGCCAAGTGTCTTGCCCTTAAGACTTTCGGCATAGAGTTGCATCTTGATCTACGGGAGAATGTTAAGGAGGGGGCATCTGACGTGCCTTCCGTGTGGCACAATGGTTGGTGTGCTTTTTTGGTTTTGTTATTCCTTTTTCTATAAGTTTAAGTTATTTAAGCAAGATTGCAAAGAATTAAAGGAACTGTTTTACCACATTGTTATCTATTGTCAGAAAATTAAGAGGCTTGAGATTATTTTACTTTCTTCTCTGACGTTAATTTAGTCTGGGCATTGGGCAGGGTGATCTCTTGGCAGTCAAGTCTCCAAGAAGTGTGCACCTTGATTGTCTCATACTTTTTCTGGCCAATTTAAATTGTATTTATTATAGTAATAATTAGTAATTTAAAAGAGCCAATAAGAGTTGGGGGCAAATTGCTACAGGTTTTACTAGCATAGGATGGCATGTTAGAAATATGAAATTCTTGCACATTATAGGATGTGTTCAGTTACATTACACCAGGTCATATCTGCATTTAACTGGGAGATAGCCAGATAATGTTTACTGCAGTGATTTTGCAGATTCATCCCAGTCAGAATCACAGTTGTCGTTCATGCGTCATTACCTCTCATTGAGGTTCACAGTGTCTACTTCCATGTTAAAGTTAACTCCCATTTTTGCTTTAGAGCTGCACTCTCCAGTACAGCTACTGGCTCTTTAAATATGGTCATTCAAATTAGTTAAATAAAATTTAAAAATCAGTTCTTTACTCCCCTAGCCATTTGTCAAGTACTCAGTAGCCACATGTGGCTAGTGGCTGCCATATCAGACACTGTAGACATGGGACATCTCCATCATTGCAGAAAGTTGTTAGTGTGTCTCTAAAGGTTGTCATCTTTTACCAGTCTTACTATACTTAATAGCCAGTTAATACTGAAATATTTACAGTTTAAGTGATACCACTTGATTTAAAATAACTGGGGAGAAGGGAGAATGGGGGGTTATGGAGGAAATAGGATTTGCCATAAGTTGATAATTGCTGAAGCTAGGTTTAGGGTCCATGGGGTTTCATTATAGTATTCTCATTATTCAGACATTTTGTGCGTGCTTCAAATTTTCCATAATAAAAAATTAGGACAGAAGCTTAAATAATAACAACACATAGAAGCGGCCGTTTGTACATGGGCATCTGAAACCCCACCCGGACAGGCTGGCGCCTGTGGTGCTGGGAAGCTTTTCTTGCTGCTGCAGGGTTTCCCTGAAAGGGTGTGCAGAGCACCGCATTTTTGCCTAAGATTTATTTCATTCCCCCTTGAAACACAAGTAATAGCTCATGTTTGTTAAGAGTTGGAACTGCCTAAATGAGTATCATAAGTAGAATGTGCTATATATATTATGACATTATGTCAAAAATTCTGCTGGCATTAATTTCGGCAAACTGAAAATCATGTTCCTGATGAAGAGAACAGAGTCCATTTACTCAGTGGTTGGCTTTTGTTTACTGCCAGATCACTCAACCTCTGGTTCTGGTTTCCTGGTTACTAGCTACTATGGTGACAGCATTGGAAGAAAGAATGCGGGGGTTGTCAAGAAAACCCCTGGCAGGAGAGGAAAGCCATCAGTGAACACCTCACTGTGTCACCAAAGGGTTGTTTGAAGTTGTTACAGAGACTTGCCTACTTGGTCTCCTACAGCATCTCTAACAAATGGTGGCAGGGCTTATTGTAAGTAGAGAGGAACGGTTCAGAGTAAGGTATCTGGGGTGAGACTTGGCCTTGAGTGCCAGCTTCAGCCAGCCGAGACCCAAATGGGAAAGAGTGAGCCCTCTCCCGCCTATGCAGGGAGTAATGGCAGGGAAGTGCCTGGTGTGTGGTCGAGTGCAGTGGCAAATGAAAGCTCACGCTGTTAGGTACTGCCT
This sequence comes from Cynopterus sphinx, assembly GCA_030015415.1. Classification (NCBI taxonomy): domain Eukaryota; kingdom Metazoa; phylum Chordata; class Mammalia; order Chiroptera; family Pteropodidae; genus Cynopterus; species Cynopterus sphinx. The sequence goes on from CM057388.1 coordinate 5,277,289, forward strand.
GTGCAGAAAGGAACTGGAGCTCTGTGCTTTATTTCCCTAAAATTCTGATATTCACAGAATCATGCAGTGTGCAGGCCTAAAGGAATGTAATGGTGCCTTTTTATTTTACAGAGGTCTGAAGTCAAAGATTGTGAGATTAATAATGGCAGGAAAATCATCCCTTTTTAAAGTAATTCTCCTTGGAGATGGTGGAGTTGGGAAGAGCTCTCTGATGAACAGATATGTGACTAACAAGTTTGATACCCAGCTCTTCCATACAATAGGTGTGGAGTTTTTAAATAAAGATTTGGAGGTAGATGGACATTTCGTTACCATGCAGATTTGGGACACGGCTGGTCAAGAGCGATTCAGAAGCCTGAGGACACCATTTTACAGAGGTTCCGACTGTTGCCTGCTCACTTTTAGTGTCGATGATTCTCAAAGCTTCCAGAACCTGAATAACTGGAAGAAAGAGTTCATATATTATGCGGATGTAAAAGAGCCCGAAAGCTTTCCTTTTGTAATTTTGGGCAACAAGATCGACATAAGTGAACGGCAGGTGTCTGCAGAAGAAGCCCAAGCCTGGTGCAGGGACAACGGCGACTGCCCTTACTTTGAAACCAGTGCAAAAGATGCCACGAATGTTGCAGCGGCCTTTGAGGAAGCGGTTCGAAGAGTGCTTGCAACAGAGGACAGGTCAGATCACTTGATTCAGACAGACACAGTCAGTCTGCACCACAAGCCCAGGCAGAGCTCATCTTGCTGTTGATCATTAAAGAGGTTGCCCGTGTTCTAACCAACTCACGCATATACGCAAACCAACAGGGTGGAGGAGGCTGAGCATTTGCATCAATGGATCATCTACTCACAAAGTTAAACCAGCCATACTGCTGTTTCATTAGTGGGTGGGAGGGGGCACACATCCACTCGTGGAACAACCTATTTACTCAGTAATGGCACCTTACATTTATAAATTGCAACCAATGTCTAATGTTTAATTTAAATATGTAAGTTACAGAGCTAATAACTGAGATGACCAGGACTTTCATTATGATTAAAACAAAACACTCAAATATTCTAGAAGTTATTGTTTGTTTTTTTTTTCCCCTGGAAAAATGGACAACTACTTTTTGTATGTGTGTATTTTTATGTAATTAGCATTTTATTCTTGGTTTGGGGGAAAATTTCCTAAAGCAATAATGTTAGATATTAAATATTAAAATTAATGCATTTGCACTGCAGTCATTTGATTATTTTTTTGGTTCTCTTTAAAGTTCCTGTGTTCACATTTTCATTCTACATACATGAAGAGATGTAAGGAGTAGTCACTCATCATTTATATGCCACACATTCATGACTGCCCCCAACCCCCAACCCAGAAGCCAGCTTTATATTCTTAGAGGAAATGCTAAGGATTGTACATTGTGTGAGGGTAAATGAAAACATCTTTATTTGGTCGTGTATTTATTTGGTGTCATCTCTTTCACTAAACATTGCTTAGTGATGTGCTCTCAAGGTTTTTCATCATCTTGCTGCAGTGACCAGACTTACCGATAAAGTGAATTGTGGTCTTTCGTGGGTAAAAGTCAGTGTTGTGCTGTTCATGCTGCGTCCATATTACAGAGGGAAACCCGTGCCTAGACCTCGTGTTAGTGAAGACAAGACACTTGGCTGTGTAGTGGGGTTATCAGAGGACACGCTTGGGGTGGGGGCTGTCCTGCAGGGTCAGGAGTACATTGTGAAAAAATCTATTTCTATCCCTGGCCCCACTTGGGAACCACTGAAAAAGAGGTAACAGTGAGCTAAGCTTTTGAAAGTCTAATTTCCTAGTATAATAGACAATTTGGCTATAAGCAAAACATTTTAACATTTTTAATTTGGGGGAATTAAATTTCTTCATATTCTTAGGTTAGAGCTCTAGTTTTTTTATTTATAATATCCCCACCCCCCAAAAAAGGACCCTAATCCTCCAAAAAAAATAGGAATCCACTGTTCACAAGTTGGTATCATATATTCTTCCTTTTGGTTTTTCTCAGGGGGACTTGCTTTGTTTTTGAAATTAAAAAAAATGTACCCTTTGCTTTGCGACTTGCTTTTTTCTCTTTATATAGCATGCCCCATCTATCCCCATACCAGTCTATGTCCAAATGTCCTCTTTTATAAGGATACCAGTCAGATTAGATTGGGACATTCCATAATGGGCTCATCTTAGAGGCCTCTTTAAAGGCCCTATCTCCAAATACAGTCACAGTCTGAGGGACTTGAGGTTAGGACTTCCAACATATGAAGACCGGACACAGTTCAGCCCATAACATGTGTGTGTAGGTATTTACAAAATGTAATTCTGATACTTGTGTAGATTGAATAAGTGGTTTTTAAAAACTTTTAAGCATCTTTTTGAGAACGTATTTTCAGCTAAATATCTAAAGATATTTGATTGTTGGCATTCAGGAGGTCTAGAGCTGGGTGGCAAAAATGATCAAGGCAACAGATCTCCATGTTCACAAAGAAAGGCTGATGGAAAGGAGAGTAAGCCAGCTTCACAGTGACTTAGAGGGATCTGGGGAATGGGTCTAACTGACTAAACACGGTACTGGAATGTGATAACTAAGGAACGAAACCTGACTGAATCAGCTTCAGCCTTTAAATTAACTACAATGTATGTTGGAAAAGCTCTTCAACCAGCAGCAGAAAATAGCTAGAAACTTGATTCTTCTGAAAAAAGGTATTTTAATTGGCCCACGTTATCTATACAAAACAGAAATAGGGAAAAATGAGAGTTGGGGAAAAAAACAATTGGTGGTAGGAGTGGTAGAAGCAGCTGCAGAGCCCCAGGGAATTGAGCAGAGATGTGTGAAGCTTGCTACCAGGAGTGGAGCTTGCTCCCCAGTTCAGGGAGGAGCGGGGCCTGTCTCAGTACTGTTGCCACCTGGCGTCGGACCATCTCTGTGACTTTGCTTCCATGCTGTCTGAATGTAAAGCCTTTGAGAAAGTTCAGTGTTAAGGAAAACTATTGGCCTCAGAACGGACACATGAACATTTGACAGCCAGTATAGCAATTACAATATGCTGCGTGGATGATGGAAAGGTAGAATTCCATCAGTAGATTAAAGTTTTTGTCACCTCCTTCACCCTTGTGAAAATTCCCTAGTTGAAGCTAAAACATCCTAGATATTCTTAAAACTTTGTTTTACATTTCCCTCAAAACTTGTGTAAGCTTTCACTCTGATATGACACCAAAGCCAGTTCTCATACCAGTGGCTGTGGGGCAGTGAAGTGTTAAGTAGAAAAATGTACCTGTGCACAGTCGGCAGATTCTGAGAAGTCACCACTGTGGATTGTCAACCAGGAAATGCTGACATGACCAAAAAGGTAATGTGTAGCATAGGCAAAGACTGATGGTCTCTACATAAAGTGCAAAGGGGGCCACAATGAAGCATCCTAGGAAATGAAAGGACAATACCAGATTTGTGCATTTTTGTTTGGATCTCTTTGTTTGGACTGCATGATAACAAATTGCCTGCTGAGATACCTGTGCTCAGTGGAGCCTGATGCCCAGGGAGCTACCAGTGTCCTTCCATACTCCTGTGTTGAACTTTCAATGATGTTACCTACCAAATCTGCCCTTTGCTAGCTCTTCAGCTTCCTTGTCAGCCTGTGGTTTTCCCCTTATACCAGTCCTGGTCCCATCCTCAGGTATCCAACCCCCATGCCAGTGCAGCTTTCCTCCACACCTGCATGCCTGACATGCTGTCTCCCACAACCCACCTGCTTCAATGCACGCTCATCGCTGGACTTGCCTTTGAGCTCCTTCAAAGATGCAGTCACATATGAGATCTGGTACTTAGCTATAGTAACATACTCACAGGGCTCTGTTACCTGTTCCTGTCTCACCCTCACAAGCCTGGAGAAAAGAACCACTGTTGCCAGGGCACCACTGTTGTGTGGCTGGGCCAGGGCCCAAACCGTCTTCACACTACATCTTCCTGCTGAAACACGTTGCTGCTGCTCCTGGCTGCTTGTGTCACAGCCCTGCATTACACGGTCACTGAGGGCAGAGCAAACTATACAAAATAAACACACGTTTGGGTCTCCCAAATGAGCATGGCTGAAACTCCTAGATCTCTATCTTTTCCTGTTCCCTAGTTTTGAGGTGATCTGAATAACTTTAGTTACTTTAAAGGTATAGTTTGTAAGTTTTCAATGGGGTAAACAACCAGAATGGTGGTGGCAGGGTAGGTAGGCAGCACTTAAAAAATTCGATATTTAACTCCCACAATCTTGGACAAACAACTTTATTTAAGAAGTCAAATAAATAGATGGGGTAAAAATTATAGTAGCAACTTCATACACAGATATAAGACCAAACTTGAAATTACTTACTTGATTTATTTAGAATGAAACAAAATTCTTCAAATGCTCATGATTAGTGCAGAAAACATCTGGTTATATTACTTTTCAATTGACATTTGTTTACAGTAAGATCCCACACTTGTGACATTTACAGTACAGGAGACCACACCCACCCCTCTGTGTACAGCCTACTAGGCTGAGTGCAAATGTTAATGTAATGCAGGCTTGGCTTTGTTCACAGCTCTAAAATTGTCTTACAAATCTTCACTAGTACAGATATCAGCAGGTGCATTTCATCTTGAGTATACCGTCCAAGGGAAAGGAAATAAAACATCATCTTTCACTTTGGTCCCAATGTCCCATTTTATAAACACAGATCCATGATTCTAGAATGACAGCTGGATCTCTGTTCCCAGCCTCTGACGGGTAGCCACATGCATTTGGCACTAAAACTGTTTGCTTCAGCTTCTTGGGTAGCGCTCTGTATACTGCCTATATATTTTATAACATTCCTAGATAAATAGATAAGCCCACATACATGCTATCGACTTCATTTCCCATTGCAGACGCTTTTTGTTTTAAATCTATCAATTCTTGACAATATTTGATTCTGGATTGTTACATCAGGATCAATCAACCTATCTGATGAAGAAAGTCAAAAGCTTATTCTCAATTTTTAAAATATAAGCATTTCATGATTACCGGTAAAGAGCTCTTTATAAATAATACTGTTCATAATCAAATATTGATGTTAATAATTCTAAGAATCGAATGGACTATTTTGACATATAAAAGGAATTTCATTCAGTTTAGATAAATTGAGACTACAAGTAAAACTTTTCCAGGCTATTTAATCAAGTAACTTACAATGTACACATTCCTGAGTAGGCTCCGTTGTAGTGACATTGTTTATCTCCGAATTTTTCTGCATTCAGCTTAAAAGGTGTTTCTTCCCAAGAAACTGTACTTTTCTGTCAAATGCGCTTGATCGAATAGGAGAATTGGGTTCATAAAATGGATTCATTGCAAACTAGGAAAAAAGAAGGTATTAGTTTGTCAAAGTAAAAAGGCTGACAAATTATAGGTCTCTAGCAGGAAATTAAAGATTTAAATTAAATCATCAGAGATTCAGAATAAGTCTGACGACCATATTTTTAATTTTCAACACAAATGTTCCATTGTTAAATAGTTAACCTCCCCTTTAAGAAATTTTTGTCTTGGTGTTTTAGTTTTAAGTATCTGTAGCAAACTGATGGTGGTTTATGTGCTGCCTCTGTACATGAAATTAACTTTCAGGATTCACCCTGGTGTGAAATACTAACCTACTTATACTCATTATAAATATATAGATTCATCTGTAAGACACTTTGGCTATATAAAAAACAAAATCTGCCATATGTTCAAGAGTTAAGAAAAAGTTATACCACACCGATATTGTCCTTGTGTGGTAATTATTTAACAATCAGGTTTTTAATACAATTTAACACAAGGTTAAGTGATCAGTTTCTCAGAAAATATGAGTGTATCATAACATGGTAGATACAATTATTAATAAGTGGAATCATTAATGAGTCAAAAAGTTACCATTTACATCTTACTTTCTCTTTATAAGAAGGCTAGTCTTACTTGCTACTTCTAAGTAGGAAGATTGTTAGCTCTGCTGATATGCAAAAATCTCGTCCAACTACAGAACATTTAAATTATTAACATAGTTGATAGCACTGCAGTTTAACCACTGGTGTCCTATTACTATTTTACTTTTTACCATGAAGTATCAAGAAATGCATTAACATCATTCTCCTTAGGTGACTATTTGATAGCGTATAAATCACTTCCTGCTGGTTTATGATCTATATTCACTGCACTGTAACATATTTACAAAATAGATGGGAAACATTTTAGATTAAAATTATGAAGCAATTTCCCTAATGTAGATTGCCTTCCTCTCTTGAAGGTTCTCTACTAAAATCAACTGTATGCACCCAAAGGGGGAGAAGAATGGAATTAATTTAAAAATAACCATTGTGAGTTGTTCTCTTAAACACACATTAACCTGGTGGTGTCAGATGAGGGGGTAGTTCTGACTGGAGGAGAGCTAGTCTGAGATGAAAATGGCAGTATGAGGGAGTTACCTTAATATGCCAGTTCCCTGTCAAAGTTCAAGTCCTTTTGGATAATCAGATTTAAAAAGTTATAGAACATATCATACCTTTATGTATAAATCATAGACATCAGTAAAGAAGTTCTTTATTCCATCTTCTTGCCTTATGTCATGAAGCATAATAAATCTCATATGTGAAATAGTTAAGGTTTAATCTTTCTCAGAAATGAAAAACAAAAAGCAATCAGTTGATACAGTATTCTTCAGATTAGTCACATGCAGTGAGTGTATTTTGTGATGGAAAAGTTGAATACATAAATGATTCAAAGTTAGGTTAGTTTTGTCTTAAAGGGAATAATCTTGTTAAGTTAGAAAATAACTACAAAATAAAGTAAAATCATCCTTGATATGGTTCAGATAAACCTTAGTTTTATATATGAAACTTGGTTTTAAAATTATCTATTAAACAAAATGTATTTTTCCCCCTAAAAATATAAAAGTAGCCTTATAAATGGCAGTTTTTACCTGACACTTTGAGATCCACAAACACAGAGCCTGAAATGTGTCCCATGTTCTAGTTTGTTACCCCAACCTGTAGATATCGATATCTTTATTAAAAAGGTAAGGATATGACCGGCAGTAACAAATGCTGAAACAAACCATTCATTGAACTTGTCCACAGTTTTCAAGTACATGTTGTTTGACAGCCACATATTCTCATCTACAAGGTCAAGGGCGGCATGAGCTATGAACTGGTTCAGATGACGATGATCATCCTAGGTGGCAGTGTGAGCAGCAAAAGGTTAACATTTCCATAAGCGTCAAGAAAGCCAACATTTCATTCCATAAATTCTAGTTTTTCTTTGGGGGAAGTAGGTGGGAAGACTCCCTGCTCACACTTTGCTTATTGTCATATGAGACTTATAAAAGATATTCAGTTGTCACATCGTATTCTATTTTAAAATTTGGTGTCGAAAACACAACAAATAGAAACATCCAATTATATTAATTCTATTATAACAGTAATGAAATGTGTTCAAGAAATTATGTAATTTTAAAAATTTTTGCATGAAGTTCTATAACCATTTAAGTGTGAAGAAAAAATCCTATGTTAGGAAAAAAAAGTAGACCCTCCTTTTAAGAAACTTGTATCTTTTTAGTGGAAGACAGGAAAAAATGCCTAAGTGGTTACAGATAAAGGACAGCAATTTAGGTAAGCTGGGGTTTAGGAGGTAGTGAAGGAACTACAGAGAGCTGCTGTTGGCACAGGCCTCAAGGTGGGGGTGATTCGTGCACAGTCACACCTTGTGAGCAGTGGAGATACTTGAGTAGGTGACACTTCTAAAGGCTTGGCATAGGCTCTTTCAGGGATAAGGAGCTTATGTGGTGGTGGTGGGGGGCTGAGAGTGACAGGAAGCCAGCTATTTGCAGTCACCTCTCAGATAGCAGGAGACAGTCCTATCAGAGCTGGAAGTGTCCTTTTCATGGGCTGGAATGGTTTAACCGGAAAAGGTAGGACTGTCCCAGCCTGGAATGCAGTCTTACTCCTGTGGAGTTCTTACTTTTAACATGCAGCTTTCGAAGAACACCTCTGTTCTGGGGTGAACTGTATCTCCATCCCCCCAGCCCTGCCCGCCAATTCCTATGGTGAAGTCCTAGCCCCCAGCACCTTGGGATGAGGCTTTCCTTGGAGAGAGGGTTTTTGCAGATGTGAATAGTTAACATGATGTCATGCTAGTGTACAGTGGGCCCCAATCCAGTATGACTGATGTATTTATAAAAAGGGGAAATGTGGACACAGCCACATCCAGGGAGAATGCCATGTGAGGATGGAAGTACCGCTGCCACAAGCCAGGAAACTACCAGAAGCTAGGAGAGGCCTGGATGGGTCCTTCTCTAGAGCCTCCGAGGGGCACAGCCCTGCCAACCCCTTGGCCTTGGACTTCTGGCCTCCAGACTGGGGGACAATACGTTTCTGTTGTTCTAAACCCCCCAGTTTGTGGTATTTGTTATGGCCGCCACAGGAAAGTAGAACCACTTCTGTGGGCTGGAGGAAGGCTGCCATTTGCCTTGGAACTCCTCGCACAGCTAAAGCATGTCACGTTGCCAGGACGTACCTAATGCAATTGTTAGAAAAATGGATGTATTTTGTGTCTCGCTCACAATGGCATTTTCCATTACTTTACACTGATGATAGATCTTGAGTGATGAGGAATAAACTGTAGAAATGCTTTAAGAAAGTAAGTGGTAGCAGGAGAAAGAACTAAGACTAAATCATGAGACAATATATTTTATATGCACTACTTTGCCTACCACCAGGCCACTGGAGTGCACAGAAACTATGTGTAACTCTGTTACACACAGTTTAACTGCTGCTACAGATGCCTCGAACCAAAGATTTAATGAGCAGTATCACCTAGAAACATGGGAAAATAATGTAGCAGTCACATCTGGTAAGATAATCCCTTAAATTTCTACCATATTTTAGTGGCAAGATCTAAACAGTTGAAAAGCATCACACACTAGACTGGACATTATGCATTATAATTAATTTTGAAAACCAATTCCTATCTTAAAGGACACGAAAGCTTATTTTTGGAGGCTGTGAGAAATACAGCATAACTTGTCAGCAATCCTGAATGGGACTAGCCCAGAAAGACGGAAGGGACCCAGCTATTCTCAAATCTGCGGCTCTTGTTTACTCTGAAAGGCAACATGTTCGAACCAAGCTTGTTTTTTGGAACCATTCCCGACAACAGGAAGTTGGGTGAGTCACTGGGGAGGAAAGCACATGGGCACCACCTGGCCAGTAGGCAATGTGGGAGGACACCATGTGAACTGTTGTAGTCTCAAGGGTAGAAAGAGGACATGTCAGTAAGGATTTGTTTTAACCCTCCCAAGTGTTAATGGTTCTACTACGTATGTGCTGATGAAAAGGGTGACTCACTGGGACAGAATGGGATTTCAGGGCATTTCAAGGCAGCAGTGACTGTTCTCCCAGACCCACTACTGGTGGACCATGTTTCTATGTGCTTAGGGAGTAGCTTTCATAAAGGGTGGCACAGTGAACTGAAGACCAGGGAAAAGAGACCCAGAGCATCCTGCTAGTGCATGCTAAGTGTGTGCTAAGTGTGTGCTGAATTCAAGGATGAAGAAACGATTCAGAGGACATTCCCTGGCTGGCTTCCATCAACCTGGGACTGCAGAGCAAGCCTCGGGCAACTGTGGTGGATTCATTCCAGTTACCTCATCTGTTCAGATCTCTTCCAGTTCTAAAATCATATTACACCATTATCATTACAACAGCATAACGATTCTTAGGAAACTTTTAATGGTTACATACGTACTTTGGATTCTGCTTTTCCAGCTGGCAAAAACTCCATTTCAAAAACTGGATTATCATGATGGCCAACAATTACAAAGTAGAAGCTTCCAGACATTGTCTTCAATATACAACTCCTAATTAAATGAAAATAATACGTATTTTTAGTACTCACAACTGAAAACCAAAAATTGTTAACCAGAAGTCTAGAATTCAATTCTTTGCTTAAGTTTGACATTGGAGAGTAGAAGGCCACTAAGCCTGGCCTGCTTTCCAGTATACTACCATGGATATACGGCTTTTGGACTATACAAATTATATACCTGTGATCTGTCCTATAGAACCCAAGTACCATGTTTTCATAGGGAAACTGGAAGACTTCTAATATGAAATCATAAAAAACAACATTCTCATGATCTGAAAGTCTGGAACATCTAGAGTAAGCTGGGCTACCTTTGGGCTGGAGCATTAGTACTAACACCTGAAAACATTATTAAAGGCTGCTGACTAGGAAATAACTGGCTTGCCTTCAAAATTTTCAGGAGGGATAGTTCTGAGGAAGATAAAAAGTGCTACCTCATGTCATTTACAGAAAGGAGAGATGCTGAGTTGTGACAGACATCGTTAAACCCTTTACAGAAAAAGTTGATTCCTGTTGTAGGGGAAAGATGAGAAAAAGGCCCAAACAGTAAAACTGGATAACGAAGAAAAGAAGCAACGATACAAAAGCTATGCAAAATTAGGAGAATTGGCAATAATTCTCAAGAGGAAGAGGGATGGGAGCTTGAAATATTAACAAAGTCAACAATGATATCATTCATTTTTGCTGGAATAGGTTTCAGAGCTGGAGTTTGCCAAGGGAAGGGCTTACTTCAGCACAAACACTTCAGCAGCAGCAGCAGCAGCAGCAGCAGGAAAAGAAAAATAAGGCAGATACTCCCATCCCCACCATGTTTAAGCAGCAGCAGAGGGTGGTCATGAGATGCAACGTTGCTAGCTTTAAAGATGGAAGAATGGGCCAGGAGTCATGGACCATGGACGGCCTCTAGATGCTAGAAAGAATAGACAGATTCTTCTCCAGAGCCCCCAGAAGGGAACACAGCCCTCCTGATACCTGGATTTCAGCCCAGTGAGACCATGTTGTACTTCGATGCTACAGAGCTGTGAGGTAACACATTTGTGTTGTTTTAAGACAATAAATTTGTGGTAATTTGTTATAGAAGGAGTAGGAAACTAACACACATATCAAAGCTAAAACAAACAAACAAAAAACACCAAAAAACCCTGCAGGTATGACAAAAAAGGAAATGTTTAAGAAGTGTCAGCCAAAAGGTAGAAGGTGCATTCTGCAGAGTGGTGATGAGAGAAGTTCATTTACCACCAGACATGAGGTTCAAAGCACTATGGGAAAAGTGGGAAGGAGGCAATGGTGTCAAGGTGAAGCTACTTAGAGCAATATGAGGATGACGGGCTGCGGTGTTTTCCAGCCTGTATCTCTAACACAGAGCCTAATACATAAGTGCTCGATGTTTGCAGGGGGCTATACTTTGGATACTGTGGGATAGACATTGCTGGAATAGAGGGAAGGGAATGAAGGAATGAGGCATGGTGGGGTGAAGTAACCCAACACAGAAAAGCTCCATGCTGAGGCCTTCGGGGTCTCAGGCCTGATGGATAGTCTGTGTTCAAGTGATTCCCAGCACCTTTGTGAGAAGCTCCTGAAGTTAAGGGACTTAACAAAGAAATCCTCCATTACAGGGTACAGAGCTTGCTGGCAGAATGGAGGGGAGGTGGTGAGAACTGCAGCTGTCTCAGTGGCTAGGATGACTTGAGCTGCTTTTGAGAGAGACAACTAAAGGAGTCAACGTGGTGACACAAGGAGCTCTGGACTACTTTGAACTCAAAGAGGATGTGTACATAGTGTAATAAGTAGGACGTTAACTAGTAATGAACATAAAAATGAGACCTGGGACCAGAAGCCCAGAGGCAAGTGTCAGAAGGGTAAAAGCCGCAAATGAGCTGAAATGTGTGGAATATGTTAAGAAAAACAAAGCCTTTTCAGGCCACAACCGGAAAGAAGCCAGGGAGAAAGGCCACTGCTTCTAGAACCTGGTACACACTTAACGAAGGATGCAGATCTGAATTAAGCTGTTTTTCAAACAGAATGATTTTCAAACAGCAAGTGTGGATGGAAGAAACAAGGTTAGAAAGGCTCTGAACTTCGAGATAAGTGTCTTTAAAAAAATCTAGACATTTTAATAAATACAGTCTTCAGTTCTCAGCAAACCAGGTATCCTGGATTAAACAGATGTGATTGTATATCTAGTGATCAGTAATGTGAGAAGTCGCAGGGAAAGAAAAGAGCCATAACATCTGTCAGAGATAGGCATTATTCCAATTTTCAGGAAAAAAAAAAGGCTTATTTGTTAGTCTATAACTGAGTACTTTCGAAGAGATTAAAACACCAAAAGAAATAAGTGTTAAATGGCCCTCTTTGGTCAGACACCACACTAGGAGCTTTTATTATACATTAATTTCTTTAATGTGAATCCCTAGAAAAGTATACTAGGTTATTACTTTTTCATGTAGTCCTGGTTGTATTGAGAACAAGTTATGCCTAGCTTACATTTTCTGTTTTGGAAGGGAAATACAGGAGACAGTAAATCAGCTCAGGAAGTAATTTGGGATCTAAAACAACGAGAGAGCTGTAGCCTGGATGGTAACACCATCTGCGGTATCTCCAAAGCTGCAATAGTGCTGGGGTCTGAGGCACTCGTTACATGTAGAATGAGGAATACAACCCACAGCTGACTTGAAAGATAAAGTGCTCCAGATGAGTTGACAGCAGGGTGTCTCCGGAACCTTTGAGTTTGACCTTCACCTATCCCACCTCAACATCTGAATCAACTGAGATGAAGCCAACTTACCACATTCAAAGGTAACATGCGAAGAGCAGCCAAATTATTAGAAGGCAAGAGTCAGGATTCTAAAATATCTGCATGGCTAGAATTAGGTGAAATTTAAAAATTGTTTGAGAGATTGTAGAAGAAAGTCCTATCCTTGGGCTTCAAAAAAATGAACTGCATAATAGAATGAGGAAAACCTAGTTTAAGAGCAGTTCACATACAACAGCTCATAAGTTTTCATTAATTACAGGCTCAGTAAGAGGCAGCTGCCTGATACTAGTCAAAAATCCAGCTAATACCAATTCCAGGCTGCATTCACAGAAGACAACGTCCTCTTCACCAATATCATCTCTGGGGAGTGTTCTCAATTCTGGAAATAGCATTTTAAAAGAATAACTGGACTGTGTTGGGAGGAGGGCAGGATCCAGGCTTGGGAATGATCTGGAAATCTATTGAAGGAACTGAGAATGTTTAAACTGAACGGGGAGACCTTTTTGGGAGGAACAGTGTACAGCACAACGGTATCTTTAAATAAGATATGCTATCTAATGGAAAAGGGATTTGACTCGGGATGGCAGATGGGTTTCCTCTCCTGAGTCAGTTCTAATCAACTGGCAGTGACTGGAACTGGTGCTGAGGAAGATTGAGAGACTAAGTGCAGTCAGCAGGAAAAATGCTGTGATCAATTATCCACCGCTGCAAGTTTGGGAGAGGGCACTTACCTACTGGAGTACCAAGTATTTGCTCTTTTTGCCACCAAGCAAATCCTACCCATCAAGGCCCAGACGAAGTCATTTTTTCCAGCGATGTCCCGGCCACTTCCATTTTCAACCACCTCTCCTTTTTCTAAACTCCTTACCCAGTCAACAATGCATCTTGGCTCTCATCCAGCTCTCCCGCTACAATGTTTTCATTACTGCTTCTGGAGAGACTGGTTTCTTTTCTAATTAGATTTAAGCATCCTGGGGACCCGGCTCACTTTCTTCTTCCTCACAGCATGCAAAACGATGGGTACTCGATGTTTAGCTCACTGATTTTCACCCAACGGCGATTTTGCCTTCTAGAGGACATCTGGCAGTGTCTGAAGACATTCATGGTTGTCACAAGTGGTGGAAAGGTGCACTGCTAAAGACCCAACATTGCACAGGACAGCGCCCACAACGAATATTCGGGCTCCAAATGGCAATAGTGCCGCAGTTAAGAACCCCTGGGTTAGCTGGGTGACCTAGTGAAAGGCAACAGAAGCGAAGCCCCCGGGTTAGTGGACATTTGCAGGTTGAAACGCGTGTGGATTGGCCAGGTGAGCAGTGCTGGACTCAGCCAGCTGGGGAATGGCCGAATCGGGCCTGGCTACCCCAGACGGGAACAGGGTGGAGGGACAGGGCCAACACGCGGGTCACGCACGGCCGGGGACGTGACCTGGAGAGCCTGCCGCGCCCCTATCCCCTCCTCACCACATCCCCTACCTGCGCGGAGCCGCAGACAATGGAAATACCCAGTCAGTCGCCTCGGCAGCTTCAGTTGAGATTCTCAGAGCAACGCTCGCGAGACTCGGCAGTTGCGTTCTCGTGATATGTGGGAGGGGCCGGGGCGTGGCGCAGCCCGGCGCATGCGCGGTAGCGCTTCAGGCGAGGGCGGCTCGTCGTGACTGGTTTCGGGAGAGGGCGTGACCGGCTCTGAACTGTTGGTGCTTCTTCTGTCACCCAGTCCCTGCCCTCTAGCCGTCTGGGAGTGTCGCGTGTGGGCCACGACCCCGCCTACCCGTCAGAATCGCGGAGGAGGGAAGTGCGCCTCTCTGCCTGAGTTCGCAGTTTGGGAGGCAGAGCGTTCGGCTTCTGGTTCCTCCCGGTCCCCCGGGACCGAGGCAGGCTCCGAGGGCTGGGAGGCCCCTAGTCCTCGGCTTGCAGCCTGGGGTGGGTCTCAAACTCGGGCCGGGTGGGTTGGCTCAGGAGGAAGCAGACACCTGAGGGCTCAGGTAGCTACCTCGGCGCCTCCTCGGGACCGGCGGAAATGAAGGAGCTTGTTTGTTTCCGTTAAAGCAGCTTTCTCCTCCGGGCCTCATAGGGCTTTCTGGAGGCCAGCCAAGAGTCTGTTTTCCGAAATTCACCTCTTCTGTCTTCTGCCTGCTAGGTAACCCGTAACCATTTTCTCTTCCAGTCCACCATGCCCCCCCAAACTAAGATGTTGAGTCAAGATGAACTACGGAAAAAGCTGTACCAGACGTTTAAGGATCGGGGTATACTGGATGCGCTCAAGGTATCAGTTTTAGGCATATCCATTGTCCAGCTTTTCCAAGTGTAATATGTAACAGGTAGTCCACATTTAGATCCATCTATTTCTTGTGTTTTAAAAGTATGATATGTAGATAATATTGGGGAGTGATGTTTTCATGTTCTGTATAACTCCATCCTACAACAACAGTCTCAAATGGTTTCGAGTTTGAGTAGCCTTAAAAGAACATATTCAAATTAGAGATTTATTGAACTGTCATTAAGATAAGAATGGGTACCTTCATAAAATGAATATATTTTAGGGAGATTAGGCTTGTTCTATAAATCTGGCTTATAGGTTCCTGAATTAATAAGTGATTTTGTAACAGTCATGTTTGAATGAAAGACATTGAAACCGTATAGAAAACATGCAGTATTCTGACGTTTAAAAAACCGATCTATCGTACTGCTTACTGTAGAATAGTTTGGGGAATGAGAACTTTCTTCTTTAAAATATATTGAAAAGTACAAATATTTAATTTGGGCAGCAAATATTAATTAGTACAGTGTATATGAATTAACAGAAAGGATTTGAATTACTATATACATTACTATATACTATACACATTTTATTACTATATACATTATAGAAATATATTTTATATTTAAAGTAGGAAATTAAGAAAAAAAATGAGCTTGATCCCCCCCCCTTCTTCCTCCATTGTTTTTGTAACTTTAAAACCAATTCAGACTTATCTGAAAAATACAAAAAAAAACATACAGGAGAAAAGTCAAACTAAAAAGTCAAGTCTGCTACAACCACTAACTGGCATAAAGGGATGTGTGTATGTGTGTGTGTGTATCCTCCTTAGTTTAATATTATATGGTGAACATTTTCCTGTGTCCTTAAAAGTTTCTTGAAATCTTCATTTTTGGTGGCACCAGGATCATATTTGGGTGTATGGGTAATTTATATACCAGTCCCCTGTTGAATAGTTAGGGCCGCAAATATTTATTATCTCACTTTTTATATGAATTAACAGCAAAGATTAGGATTAGCTCAAATGTTTTTATTGCTATGTATATTTCAGAAGCATATTTTACACTTAAGATGTTGAATAGGTTATTACCCAGGTCCACACATTCCTTCAATTGCATCTCTCATTTTTTGCCTAGCATAGGTTAAGTGGCATTACTTGTGTTCATGTAGACACTTTATCCTGGAAAATCAAATCAAAGGGCATGAGCATTTTTTTAAGGCTCTTGGTGTATGCATCTCATTCTAGAAGGATTGTAATAGTTTATATTCCACCAGTAATTTGAGAATGCTTACCTCACTTCAGTATCGTCATGACATTTTAAAAACCAATCTAAGATTGGAAAACCATTATTTTAGTATTCATTCCTTTAATTATTAATGAGGTTGCAGATACTTTCTGGCCATTTGTGTTTTCCATGGATTGGCCATTTGATATTCCTTGCCCATTTTTTCCCTAGGGTGTCAATGTTTTCTTATTAATGTATAAGAACTCTTTTAGTAGAAACTAGTAATCTTTTTTCCATTTTTGTGATAATACTTTATCTTGGTTGTTCATTTTTAATTTGGCTCTAAAAATATTGATGTTATATTTTTATATGATCAAATTTAATGTTTTTAAAAATTTTTTTGGTGATTATTCTCACTAAATTCTTCACTAAGCATGAATATTCACTTTTAAGTTTTTTAAAAGGCTTCATTTTTTACACTTAACCCTTTAATTCACCTGGAATTGATGGTAGTGTATAATGCATTGATACACTTTCTAATGTGGACTGGTCCTTGCATTCCTGAGCATGGTATATATTTTTTTCTTTTTTCTGTGTTTCTGGAATAGATGTGCTAGTGTTCTACTTCATATCTGTATAAAGTCACAATTGCTATTGACTAATCAGTATCATTTTTGAGCTATCCTTGTTTGGTTTTGGTATGAGGATTATGCCAGCCATCTTCACTCTACAGTTACAGCGCACCCTTGGGAGAAATGTTTCCTGTTTGCTGCTGACTGTTCAGTGTCTGTTATTCAGATTGATCAATGGCAGGACAGAATTTTACTCTCTCAGCCTGAGCTAATTTTCACTTTCTTAGTTCAGTGACTGTGGCCTGGGTGAGTTCTAATTTTTAAAATATATTGAAATATTTTAGTGGCCTAACTCATATTCTGTTTGGATGTTTGAAAAGAATTTGATTTATGGTTAAGTACAAGTCATAGGTATCTATTAAATGAAATTTATCAAATCCTTTTCTTATTTTGAGACTACTCAATCTGTCAGTTTCTGAGAGAGATGTGCTGAGGATCCCCAGGCCTCTCCTCTCCCACTTCCTCTCCCCGCCCCACAATAACTGTACTTATTTCTTAGGGGCATTGTAAGCTTTAGTTCTGAATGGATTTCCCTTTGCATCAGCTGTTGAAGTCCCCAAGCCAGTTTTACAATTCCTTGTAGCAAGTGCTAGATGGCATGTTTTTGTGTTTGTCAAAATGGGAATTCATCTGTAATATTTCATTTTTTTCTACTCTTATTTTCCTGTCACCTGCTTATATCACTAATTTAAATTTTATCATATTTCAGTACTCATTCGCAAGACACTTTTAGTCCTTTTATTAATTATGCTGGATCTAAATATAGTACTTCTTTAGTGTGTTACAAATCTACTTAAACCACCTCTAAATTTTACTGTTGGAGAATGCTGTTGTTTCTCTTGTATTGTTATTTCTGTTACTGAACTGTATTTGATGAGGCAGACCATGTGTATTCTGTTCAGTGTAAATGTCTTTTGTACTATAGGATTTTAGATGTATAATAAGTCCCGTTCTGTACTTGTAATTTTATAGTGCTCTCTAGCTAAAGGATATAAGGAGGTATAACAAATCCACTTGTTTCTTGTTTGTATTCTATTAATAAAAGTACATTAGATATTATTTATTGCTGAACTCCATGAATCTAGGCAACATACTCTTAAGCTCAAACCAGTTCTATGTTTCCTGATTACATGCAAAATAGATCAGAACAAATATTCAGTAGTTCAATTAATTTCAGGATTTTCTTAAACCCAAATGAATAATAACACTAGTGAAGTAAATGAGAAAATTATCTACCTTGAACCTAGACTTCTTTATTTATAAAATGTGAGAAAATTATTGTTTCACGGTATCTTGAGATATAAATACTATATGCAAAAGTACATCTTAAGCCTTCTTTGGGTTTACTGATTTCTCTCTTGCATATGTTATTTCCCTTTTGAGAACTCAATTTTATCTTAATCAATATGCCCAATAAATTTGTTTCACCTGATACTGTTTTCATATCCTCCAACAATCTGCATAGAGGTGAAAAAGCAGCAGAATTTTCTCCTGAAGTTGGTATCCCGGTCAGATGTTGCTGCTGAGTCAGAGTCTACATGGGTTCTGGCTGACCACCAGTGCACTTTTTCCAGAACCCACCGGGCTGCTTGTCTCATGAGCTAAGACTGTGTAGGGGAAGGTTTCAAATTCTGGCCATGGATTTGGAACCATCATAGGAATAAAAGGAAGGACTCTGATTCATGTGACAAACCTGTGCATCTCCAGTGCGACAGTCCTGCTGAAAGTTTGTTTTCTCTTGTTTTGTTTTTGAGCTAGACACAACTGAGAAAGCAGCTGATTAATGAGCTAATGAACCCAATGCTGAATGGAGAGAGGCATCCCAAGTCCATTTCGGCGACGGAGAGCTCCCTCTTAATTGGTGCTTCTAACTCTCTGGTGGCAGATCACTTAGAAAAATGTGGCTACGAGTATTCACTTTCAGTTTTCTTTCCGGAAAGTGGTTTGGCAAAAGAAAAGGTAAAGTCTTTTCTTTCTGTTTCTGAATTTTCTGTCTACAGCTTTGTCCTCTGGTAAGAGTAGTGTTCCATGATAGCTGAGTGTGCTCCATGGCTGGCTATGTCCATTTTGCAGTCATCTTTGAATTCACATCATATATTTGTTACATAATAAAGGAGTACTAAATTTGATATTGTCATCAATTCCTTGGAATCTCGATTCATCTTTTGTAAAGTTGAGATGGGTGGAATCATGAAATGTTTTGGAGAGAGAATTGATCTTACGTTCCAGGTAGTCGACTAAAGACTCATAACTGCCATTTATGCTGAATGTTGTGAGCTCGGTACTATGTTAGTCCCACTGCAGGTGTTATGTGTGTCACAGATGGGGAACCAGAGTCTGGGGAGGTGAGGTCACAGGATTTCTAAGTGGCAGCACAGGACAGTAAATCTAGATCTCTAAAATGTGCTCTTTTTACTATGCCACAGTCTCTTCAGATGTTTCTCTTCTTTGTGATTGCCTAAGAGAAGTAAGGAATGTGTTAAAAAAATATGGGGTTCTCAAATATCAAGACATATTTTACCACTTCTCTAATTATTTTTACTATATTCCTCCTTTCCTCCACCATTATTGTTGAACATATTAGTCACACTTTATTTTTTTAAAGCAAACATAGCCAACTTTTCCTAGTTTTATATGACTTAATTTTTTAGAGTAATTTAGGTTCCCAGCAAAGTTGAACAGAAAGACGTTTTCCTGTATATTCCATGTCCTCACAGATGCACAGCCTCTCTCATTATCAACATCTTTACAATCAACCTACATTGTCACATTGTCATCTGAAGTCCAGAGTTTAGGGTTCACTCCTGTTGTTATTTCTGAGTTTTTACTCTCTTAATCTTATCTATAATTGTCCAAAAGTTTTATATTCAGAACTTTTAAGAAAATACAATGTTAGTTTTTGAAAAACTTAAAATTTAAATATGCTATGTTCATGAACAACCAAATTTTACTTTATCAGCATTGGAATTCTTAGTCTAATCAGTCTGCTTTTAATTACATTTCACAGTTTTGCTTATTGTTTGAGTAATGGTCAATTATAGTTATTGGAGCAGTAATTAATTTAGTTTACACACTTAATGGTTTTTACTCCTATCAGATGCCATGCAGAACATTGTCTTTAAAGAAAACCAATTGAAAATAAATGATATCGATGTTCTCAGGGTAGACATAGTAAATAATGGTATACTGTACTGGGAATATAAAGAATAGCTACCCAAAATGCTTGTTGAGAACTATTTTAGGCATACTGTAGTCATTTATAGTTGTAAAAACAGTCAAAATTTAGTTACATGCAATAGTACTTTAAAAAAATTCACTGCAACTGAAAGGCCCTAGAATTCAGTGGTTTATCAGATTTTTGAGTGTGAGCATTAACTATTTCTGTCATTTCTGTTAGGCATAGCATCGTGATGTATTTGGAGGTTATATGATCAACAAAAATATTTTATATTTTCGACCTCAACGTTTTTGTAATTTATTTAATAGTATAAGGAAAAACTTCAATTTTATGTTGTAGCATCATAATCTTATTTAGTATGAAGCATAATTCTTAGTCTTATATTCAGAAATATCCTAATTTGTCATTTAAACATTGATGTAAAAACGTCTGCTTAATCTTTTTTTCCTCTCAAGGTGTATACAATGCAGGATCTATTACAACTCATTAAAATCAACCCTGAATCCAGTCTCTACAAATCACTGGTAGGATTGTTTAGATTTTCTAACTTGCTTCGGTTTGTTAATTATTCCTGAATACTGGATTAAAAGTAAAATTTTTTTAACAGGTTTCTGGATTTGATAAAGAAAACAAAAAAGGTAGGAGTCTTCATTTTTGTAGAGAATGGCAACATTTTTGTCATGTATTTTTTTTCCTACTTAAGTATGAAAGTAATTTTTAGGGGGAAGAGTGGGAAATTTAATTTGAGTTAAGTCATTTGATTTTCCATGCTGATAATACCTTATCCTTTAAATAAACAACAATTCATCTGTTTTGATAAATGTCGATCATATCCTTCAAACATCATTTTTTAAAATAGCTCTTAGATACTCAAATAAGAAAACTGCAGACAGTATCAAGAACCTTACAAATGGGTTGAAAGGCTCACTTTGTAAAGATACCAACTATTTGGAACACTTTCACACACACAAATAGAACAGACTAAAATTTAGGCCAAATATCTTTGTATCCTAGATATCCTCTCAAGTCCAACTTATAGAGTATTATATTTATATTTGCTTAAAGAATGAAGGATCTGTTCAATAATAAGTGTCACAAATATTTTTTATTCTGAAGTGTTTATATAGCCTGATAAATTGCTTTAATTTTGGCTTTGATAATCACCTTCACAGAATCCATAACTACTCTGAGACAGCAGAAAATGTATGTATTGGTCTCTGTCCTCAGTTCCTGACACAGAGCTGAAACTCTTATTTCTTAAGTGATAAGAATACTAGGCATATCTTTTTCTAATGTTGGTCTTTGACTTTCTTTCCTGACAAAGAGCTCCTGAAACCCTTGTAATCTCCTGGGTGATGGGAGCCTTTTGTTCTGAAGAAGCAGCTCTGGGTAGAATCCTGCAGGGCTCCTTTACCAGACAGACCACGCCACCATTAGCTTAGGCTTTTCAGCCCCACCCCCATTCTCTTGAGAGGGGAGAAGGGCTGAAAATGGAGTTCATGACTGATCACGCCTATGCAATGAGACCCCATAAAATCCCAAAAGCATGGGCTTCAGAGGCTTTCTGGTTGGTGAACACGTGCAGGTGATGGGGGAGTGGTGCGCCAAGACTGGGCACGGAAGCTCCGTGTCTCTTCCCATATACCTTTGCCCTACACATCTTTTCCATCTGGATGTTCATCTGTATCCTTTACCACATCCTTTAGTAAACTGGTAAATGTGTTCTTGAGTTCTGTGAGCCTCTCTAGCAAATCAGTTGAACCCAAGGAGGGGGTTGTGGGAACCTCCAATTTGTAGCCAGTCGATCAGAAGTACAGGTCACAACCTGGGCTTTCAACGGGCATCTGAGATGTGTGTGTGCGTGTGTGTTTGCAGGGGTGCGGTCCTGTGGGACTGAGCCCTTCACCTTGTGGGTTCTGATGCTGTTTCCAGGTAGTGTCAGAACTGAGTTAAATATAGGACACTCAGCAAGCTCATGTCAGAATTGTTTGGTGTGGGGAAAACCCCCATACATTTGGTGACCAGAAGTGTCAGGGGTGAAGTGTTGTGTAGTGTTCTTTAAAGGAGACCCACAAGGAAGAGAATAGTAGGGAAGAGCGGAGTTTTTGCCCACACGGGAGGAGGAAGACCAAGGTGTTTTTTCCCATTACAACTGATGTGGGTGCCAGACCGAGGATTGGATTCGACCATGGACTTTGTAGTGTGAACACAAGCTGGTAACTTGCCTGTAATAGTTATGCTTTAGGTCTTCTTAAATCTGTAACATTATGTAATGGTCCCTTTGTGTTGTGTGCTCCTGGATTCCGTCTGTTGCCTGCATTGCCACAACCCCTACTGGGACATTCAGTCAGAACCTAGTGTTTGGCAAACATCTGAGTACCTACTTTCTGCCAGCCATTAGTGTGTGACTTAGTTCCCTGGCCTGGGAGCGATATTGGCAAAGGATAAGTAAATTGGATTACAAGATATTCTAGATTGCCTGAAAAGTGGGTCATCCATACTGAAGGTCAGTATGGTAAGTGGTCCTGTATTCTGTATTCTAAGCCAGCCCTGTCTAATGTAATTCTCTGTGATGATAGGATGTCTGTATCTCTGCTCTTTGATATAGCAGCCACAAGTTGCATGCAGCTGTTGAGCATTTGAAATACAGCTAGTGTGACCGAAGAACTGAAATTTTAATCTAAATAGCAACATATGAATAGTGGTTATTATATTGGACAGCACAGGTGTAAGGTACATAGCTGGTGTCTGTAGCTTAACTATTATTTCAGAAGGAAATTTAGGGCTTGCTGTGTTCAGCTAGTGGTAAATCCTGCCACATCCAGTATGGCCCTGGAAAATAAACCTGAGTGGGAATGGTGGGAGATTGAGCAAAGAAAGAAGACAGAAAGTGGAGATCAGGAGGTCCACTGCCCACTGATGATGGACAACAGCCCAGTTTTATTTTTGTAAGCTGCTTTTATACAAGAACATACTAGTCGGCATACGAAGTTTCCCTTAGTCATAACAATACTGTTTCTTCTACTTTTCCTAAGTCTATCATTTACTCATGGCCTTCGGCTTGTTTACCTGCCTGTGGCTATGTTTATGTTTTCTTGTTCTCTGGAGGAATCTGTGGAGGATTTGTGGAGGCAAAGTAACCCTTGGTTGCCTTTGCAGTTTTTAAGGACCATGTCAGCTTACAAACCTCTCTCCACAATTACAGACTGCTCTCTACAAGGGCTTGAAGGGATATTAAGAAATAATCCACTTATAAGTATATTATCCTTAAAAATAGTTTTTCACTTTTACATACTCTTTAAATACTTTTGGCTTGGAAAGACATCTGGCTAACAGCTCTTACCAGCTTCACCCAGCATCCTGGTAACATTTCTGAAATTCAGAAAAACTGAGTATCAGATGTGTTAGGCATCCTATTGGCAAAGTTTAGATCCAACTCTTTGCTAACAGTAAAACAGCTACTATTAAAATGAAATGATTTTAAAAATCAGTGGCTTCCAATTAATAGATCGAGACCATTAGAAAACATGTAGGAAGATACTTTGTACCTGCTGTCTGTCCTGACAGGGACCTGTGGTGTTGTCTTCCTCTGTCTAAACTCCAAGGGTGCTGATCTGTTGAATGGCCATAGTACATTCCCCCTAGATTTCACTCACCCATCCTTCTTACCCCTAAGTTTTCCTTTCAGAAATAATGATGCCGAGAGAATAGCTGGGCAGAAAATTTGGACACTAGTTCCTTGCTTTCTGGAAGTCAAAATGCTTACCTGTGATTAGCAAAAGAATGCATAGATCAGTGGGACAGAACAGAGAGCCCAGAAATAGATCTATGCAAATACAGTCAACTCGTTTTTGACAAAGGGGTAGGAGGCTGAATAGTTAAAGCACGAGATTTTTAGAGTGGTGAAAGTATTCTGTATGATACTGTCATGGTATGATACGTGGCACTAGACATTTATCAAAACCTGTAGAACTTTACAGAGCAAACCTTAGTGTATGCGAATACAGCATGTCAGGTGATCCCAGGATGGAATACAGACTGGCAGACAAATCTGATAGCCTGACCAAAGGGCACGAGGGAGAAAAGATGCTGAGCTGATTAACTTGGAAGTGGTGGAGACTGGAAGACTTAAGGCACAAGGAACTGTGCGTAGGTACAGAGTTATTTCTCAAGGAGGTACTGCTTAATTCTGAAACCATTGTACATATATGCCGGGATTGAGCAATTAGGGAGATGGATAGTGGACAGCAGGAGCCCGGTCTTTCACTGTCAGAGTGGAAACTTACAGATAAGGGGAGCAGGCTAGAATGACCCATGTGGTAATGGATTAGTTGGAGACATCAGTATGAAATCATATTTAGCTTAATGTGTATATGCGTGCGTGTGTGTGTGTGTGTGTGTGTGTGTGTGTATATGCATATGCACGCACACACACACACACACACATAGATGATGTATAGAGAGGTATAGATGTGTGTATATATGTTTCCTTGCTCTGCACGCTCAGGGGCAGGAAGCAATGACACCCTAGTAGGAATGAGCAAGCCTAGCACCCAGTTGGGGGCACTAAGATTTGGTTCTAATACTATCCCATATTAATAGGAGCCAGGGCTCCTTGGGGCAATGGCTGATTCTAGAACTGGAGCTGAGAATGTGTATACATGGTGAGCCTGGAGCATCTTACTGAGCCAGAACATAGTTCCTTAAGGAGGAAAACAGGCACAGTGAAAGAGCTCCCAAAGGCCAAAGCTGAACAGTTGGAGCAACAAAATAAAAGACTGGATTATATAAGTAATGAGTTATATAATAACATAGGAATTATAACCAAAGTATAAAATAACCATGAGTACACAGATACATGATTGAATAAATGAATGAGGAGACTAGACAAATCCTTCTTAGAAGGCATGGGGGTGGGGGATGGGTGAAGGGAGCTAATTAGGGGCCTGTGGACAGGACAGCGCTACAGAAGTGGAAAGAGGTGACAGCTTTAGAAACACTGAGGCCAAATAGCACATCCTAAAGCTTATCTACTGTGAGACCGCAGGATCTGACAGAAATTTCTGCCAGGTGTTTACTTTTTCTAAAGAGGGAGCCAAGACGTGGCCTCAGCATAACAGTAGCAAAAGGTGTGAGGAAAGAGCAACCTGACTGGGAAGGGTCAAGAGAAGAAAGGTGGATGAGACAACTGCTGGGAAATGACTGTGAAAGAACAGTTTCTATCTCCATCAGGGGAACTAAAAACCAGTGCATTTAAAAATCTTCAGCACAAAAGGAAAAAAAGCCCTTGGCTGATACAGAGGCAGGAGTCCATTAAACTTTGTTTTAAGAAACAAAAACTTCTAAACTATATTCATGGTTAAAAAAAGTTTCAAACTATTCAGAAGGTTATAAAGTGAAAGAAAAGGAGAAATTTCTGGCCATATTCTCTAATATCACTTTCTGCTGATAACTAGAATGAGTAGTTTCTTATTTATCCTACCACAATTTAGTTTATGAATATAAGTCTATGTATATGTAATTAAAACTCACACTCATTAATGAGATCATAGTATATATCTTGCAGTTTGTTTTCTTCATCCGCCAATATGTCTTTCTATAGCCACATATTTAGATTGATTTTAAAGTGTATTTAATTGCCTGTTGATGGAGATTTCATCCTTTTAGTTGTTGGTTTTAGCCATTAGAAGCAGTGACCCTTAGCGTCCCTGTGAATGTATAGCTGTGCATATTTATGGAGATGGAACGACCAGATGGAGGGTCATGTGTGTCTTGAATGTACATAAACAGTGACCCAGGGCCCTCCCCAGTGAGTGAGCATGCCTGCGTCCCCACTCCCCTGTCAGCACTGCAAGTACTACCAAAGTTTTAATCCTAGCAATCTTATTGGGAAAAGAGGATCTTGCTGTTGTACTATTAATTTGCATTTATTTGTGATTTTGTTCATGTTTTTCCGACATTTAAACATTTTTTTCCATAAACTCTTTGTCCACACCTTGCCCCATCTTACTGATCGATGAGAGCTCTTTGATACTATTAAAATCTGTCCTCTGTCTCCACATTATAGCAAACTTTTTTCCAGTATATCATTTGTCTTTTGACTTTATTTCATGCCATATATAAGTTCTTAATTTTTATGTTAGATTGAAAACTATTTCACCTTACTGCTTCTAGAGTTTGGTATCATGCTTGGAAAGGACTTCCCTCAGAAATGATTCTTAAAAGATACATAATGTAAAAAAAGATAATGTTATAAAATCAAGATTGTATAAACAGTGATTGAGGAATGGTTGAATGAAAGAAAGTTGTGAGACAAAACCACGTGCGTTGTTTTTTAGGTTTTCTCATGGAGTTTCTCAAACAGATGGCAGCCTATCACCAAGCTAAAGAGACCTGTGATACGGGCACTCAGACAAGTCCGAGCACTCAGACATTTCCTAGCGAGGACCCTCTGGGTAATTGTAGCCTTCTTTCATAATTTCAGTTCTTCTGTTTTCTTTTGAATGAAGGAAATGGGCTGCTTTACCGTGTTCTGTCAGTGCTCCTTGGCCGGGAAGGGTGCATGCTGCAGGTGGCAGGGATGCTTGCTTTCTCTTGTGTCATTGCTAGAAGGTACCAGGACCTGCTCTCCAGCTCTGCTCTTCTCTTCGTTAGCACCAGGGCTACACTTTCCAAAACCCACAGGGATGCAGAGGCCCATATTCTTGTTTGTTGGCTTGAACCTCAAGGCTCTTTCCTATGTTTCATCTCACTTTATTTCATAGCCACTAAAGGGAGAAGACACTAGACTATTTGTGTGCAGAGAACTAAAGGCATCAGTGGCCTATCCCTTCATTCTGTAGTTGAGGAAATGGCAGTCGCCAACAGGAGAAAGAGCAACTTGGAAACACCCAGTCTGGATCAGAGCTGATGCTGGAGTCCAAGGTCTCCAGTTCATGATCCCGAGCATCTCCCGCCGTGCAGCCTTTCTGCAACAGTGTCCTACACATTGGGTGTACACTCAGGAGATGTAACATGGAAAGGAGTTCAAACATTTTAACCTATTCCTGCCTGCTGTTTTTTTTTCCTCTGCAAGCTTTTTGGTGGGCGTCGGTATCATTCAGGGTGAGATGTGCACCAGGTCCTGGTTGCACTCTGCTGCATGGTTGCTTCCGACCCACATTTGGTTGGAGGGCTGCAGGTCTACTGGAATGAGAGACGATCAATATACCTGGCTTTAGTCCCAGTTGTGCCACTGTGCAGTTGCTTAGCTGCCCGGGAGTCACTTTAACTGTGTGGGCATCTGTGTCCTTCCCTGTAAAGTGGAAGACTTGAAACACATGATCTTTGATTCATTTAAGGTAGGCGTTTTGAACATGTGAGTCAACTTACCCCAAAAACCGATAAAAGAACTCTGCTTTGGCACTTAGAGACCGGAAAGAGATTCTAGTGTTTTCTGACTTGAACTGTATTCTTTGCTTTCTTTTCCCCTGACATTTTATGATGAAAATTTTCAAACATTGAAAAAAGTTGGAACAGTTTTATAGTGAACACTTGCATAACTAGATTTCGCCATTAAATTTGTGTAATAGTTGCATGATCACTTATTGTCCATCCATTGATCTAAATTTTTTGATGTACAGACATCCCTGCACTTTCCTCTAAATATAATCTTTCATACAGACCTATGGCCTCTTGATCACCTGACCACATTTCTCTATCCTAATTCTCTGTGTTTTTCTCAATAGCTGAGAAACTTCAACTTATTGATGACCAGTTTGCAGATACTTATCCTCAGCGACTAAAGTTAGAATCTTTAGAAATAAAGTTAAATGAGTATAAGAGAGAAATAGAACAGCAGCTTCAGTCAGAAATGTACCAAAAGGTAAGTTTGTTTTGTTGCTATTAACAAAAGTGATATTTTGGACATGGTTCCATAGTGTAGCGGTTAGCACATCTGCTTTACACGCAGAAGGTCCTGGGTTCATGCCCCCATGGAGCCACGGTCCATGGCTGAACAACCCTGAACAACCCTGATCCCTTCTGATCTCAGAAGCTAAGCAGGGTCAGGCCTGGGTAGCACTAGGATGGGAGACCACTTAGGAAGACCAGGTGTTGTAGGCATAAAAAAAAGTGATATATTTCTTTGCTTTCTCATGTGTTAATCTTAGGTGTATGGGAAACTACTTAGAATCTTATTAATGAATGCGAAACTCTTGTGCATATTATAGTTGATGTCATTTCTGTTTGCCTTTTGAATGAATCTTACAGTATAGTGAATGAGAAGAAACTAAAGATGAATTAAACTGAATATATTGAGAGCATTAATGTTAAACCTAATCATGGGGAATTTGTTATAATTTCTTTACTATAGTTATTGATATTAACAGTTATTTGTGCTCAATTGGCAGATGAAGTATTTAAAAAATACTGAAATAGCAAAGCTTTTCATGGAAGAGAAAAGAAAGTATGAGAAGGAATTAGCTGAGTTCCGGAACCAATTTGAGAGAACTCGTCAAGCAAAATCTGAAGCCCTCATTTCTCAGGAAAAGATGACCCTTGAGAGAATTCAAAAGCACCAGGAGGTAATATTTTAGAATAATTTTCTTTGTGGTTGCTTCCTGCAGCTGTTAGTAGATTGGTTCAGGATCCAGGAGCGAGATGGGACAATTGCTGGAACAATCTGTGGCACAAGGCCCTAGAGGACCAGTAGGCCCCTGGGTTCAGGAGCACAAGTGGAAGGATCGACCCTGAAGAAGATACGCAGGCTTCTTTCCTTCCAAGCTGCTGGAGGGAGGAACTGTGGATGGGAATGTCTATGTCGGGATTGTGAGACAGTGTATGAGAGGCAGATTTGAGGGTTAGGCAGCAGCTTCGAGAAGGCCCAGAAGTATGGAATGGCTGCTGGGCGGCTCTGATCGAGTGTTGAGGGCCCTGGAACTGACATAGACGAAACCAAGTGCTCATAGGTGATTGTTCTGCTGTCGCTCTTGGGAGGATTTGCAAGGTCAGCGAGGGCAGAAAGGTAGGGATGCTTGGGGAGTGGAGCTTTATAGAGCTGACTTTATTTGACTCAAGAAAGGCAGCCTGTTTAATTGAAGACGGAGTTTGGCGAAACTGGGAAGGGAACCACAGAGGAGAGTGGATGGCTACTAATCTAGGGAAGAAGACGAGGCAGTCTCAAGGATATCAAGGGATAAGTCTCTGGGGCTACTGACAGAAGAATAAGGATGGACCAAGACGACAGAGTTGCAGCTTCAGGTTTCAGGTGAGGATCGGAAAGAATTCAGTGTGCTGCCATCAGAGCAAAAGTGAAGGTCTCTGGAGTGAAGGAGTCCTGGGCTTCGAGGCTCATCCATGTGGTCATTTGATCTTGTCACCCAGGAAAGTGACCAGATAGGAAATGGAGAGGTTGAGTTGTGTCAGGGGTACATGTTGGCAAGAGGGATTGGGTCTGCTCTGTTGGGAGAGAGAGATTCCTTTTCCAAGGGAGTGTTAGACCAGACTGGATGTGGGGCACGGTCTCCTGCACAGCCAGAACCACTGGGACCACAAGATGTTGGAAATGGGGGCATCCTCCCAGCCTCCACCCTTGCTCGGGGCTTCTGCGTGAGACCCAGTTGTTAATGGTAATTGTACCTCCTCTATGATTTTTAAGGCATTTCTGAGAATTAGGCTTTTCAGCTCTAAAAATGTCAGAAGCACAGGTCTTTGAGATGTGTTTGGCCTAACCAGTTCATCTTCAGGATGGGCAACTGCCTAGTCCCATCAGCCATTTAGTTAAAGCCCAAATCCCCATCTCATTAACGGATTCTCTGAAGAGTGTGAGGTTGTCATCAAAAAAGGTGCCATACCTTTTTTTCCACAACTGGGGTGCTCTTTCCCTTCTCTCCTGGATAAAACTGTCCTGTCATTCAAATTCTAGCCTGAATGTCACCTCCTTGTGATGCCTTCCCTGATTTCCACAGATGGACTCATTCCAGCACGGTTCCTGCTGTGGGGTCTGCATGGACTTTGGTTGTGAAATCACCTTGTTCCGTGATTGTCCCTCTTTCCCTGAGTAAATACTAGATTTTTTAAAGATGAGGACTGTATCTGTTCATTATTTATATCCAGCTCTCAGTATGCTCTGACATATATAAGCTATTCAGTGAATCATTGCTCAGTCAACACACATAGAAGTGTGGCTCGGTTCCGGGGTTCCTACGAGCTTGTTAATGCCAAGTCAGGATGGCCTCTGAATTGAAACTTTCAGACACTAACTGCCAAACCTTGGGGGTTCTATTTTTTATAAGTTTTATTGATGATACACATTTTCTTTTCTTTTCTTTTTTTTTTTGCTGGAGAACATTAAAATTTTAAGTGAGAGATGTTAATTAACTAAGAATGATTAGACAGGGGATGTTAGGAATATTGGTCATATAGCTTATCAGTTATCAAGGGAGGGAGTAAATTTCTGTTTAGTTAGAACAGGCAAAATGCATAGCGGATGGAACCTCTTGAAAGTGAGTTACTCTGAATTGTCTGTAGTTTGATTGTTTACTGGAATTTTGGAAGCAGTCTATTGGTTCAAATCTGTTTTATTTTCTTTAGCTTGCTTGCTAAAAATTGATGCTTTTCTGTACAGATTGAAACAAAAGAAATTTATGCTCAAAGGCAGCTTCTACTAAGAGATATTGATTTGTTAAGAGGCAGAGAAGCAGAGCTGAAGCAAAGAATCGAAGCTTTTGAATTGTAAGTAATATGTGTCCATTTTGGATATTCAGAATGAATGAGATTAAAAAGAACTAAATATGTCTAAATAGTCTAATATTAATTGCCAAGTAGAGTTCTTAGTTACAAAGGTGATGACACCTAGCTTTAAAAGGCACAAGTTAAGAGAAATGGAGACTAGGGTTTTGCTTTTGAAATATCAGACATTGTGATGAAAAGCAGAATGAGACCATCATCAGGCTACAATAAGATCAGACAAATAATTTGAAGAGGCCAGTAATGTTTTAACAAATAATGTTTCACGTTTATGTTCAGTCACTAAGATCAAATGGTTGCACGTGCATATAGTAACTGAATTTCAGGTAACCAGACCTGCCACATTTACCTGCTCTGCTGTCAGAGGAAATATAGTGGCTCTCACTTGAGTTTGTGCTGGGTGAAACTATTTTTTGTGATGTGTGTTACTTTTTTCTAAGTGCTCACAAATGTTTCATTCTTCATATCTGACCTGTCTAGTTTCTGGAGTAAGCTTTCTTTCCCATTAGGTTCTGCTATTAATTGACACAGATACTGCAGGAGTCTTACGTCATTGAAGGGTTTGTCTCCATCTTCATTAATGTCCTCTCATTTATGTAGACTTGATTCATTTGATTTCTTCTCTCTGTCTACCTTACTCTCTTTGAAAAGGAAAGTAACAGAATTTGAGTGGAGATAGTTTCACAACCCCTACTCCTCCCATCCAAGCATATAAATACAAATGTAAGTTTTTTGACTTGTTTATGTTTCGATTACAGTTGACATACCATATTTTATTAGTTTCCAGTGTACAGCATGGTGATTAGACATTTATATAACGTACAAAGTGATCACCCCGATAAATCTAGTACCATCTGACACCATATACATTTATTACAATAATATTGACTGTATTCCCTATGCTGTACTTTACATCCCCATGACTTTTACAGCTGCTAATTTGTACTTAATCCCTTCTCCCTAACCCCCTCCCATCTGGCAACCATCAAAATGTTCTATCTATGAGTTTGTTTCTGATTTGTTTTTGTTTTTAGATTCCACATATAAGTGAAGTTATATGGTATTTGTCTTTCTGTCTGACTTATTTCACTCAACATAATACCCACTGGTTCATCCATGTTGTTGCAGATGGCTGGATTTCATTCACTTTTATGGCCAAGTAATGTTCCATTGTACATATGGACCACCACTTCTTTGTACATTAAACTCAGTAGAGTTTGCTGCTCCTCTGTGTCACAGCTCAGGCAGCACAGGAAGCAGGCACAGAGCTTTTATCCTTTGCTTGGAGCAGTCAATGTCCCCTGGCCCTTCTTGTGGCTGTCTCAGTGCCCGTAAACATGACTCCTGGCTCTGGGATTGATTTGGTGACTAAGTTAAGGTCTCACTGTTATGATAGTTCCATTCTCTGGTACTTGGAAGTTCTCATTGATCCATTTCTCTTTTCCTCTCTCTTTGGGCACTTTTCAATATTCAACTTGCTAGGTTTTAACTACCAAAAACAATCTTCTACTTTTAATATCTATGGGATAATCAGTTAAATTTCAGTTAGAAACAGTGTTATAGAAGAAACAAGAACTCAGGTATACTAACTTAAGTTTGATTTGTAGCTTTGTAACTAATAACATTCTTTCACTAATGAACTGATTATGGCCATGTAGCTCCTGAAACCATTTTTTAAATGTGAATTGTGTTTTGTGAAAAACCACTTTGTCCTTGTCACTCCACACTCCCTCCAGCCTTGTGGCACTGTACAACTCCATCTGCTAACTAGGTCAGTTCATGAAATGGAGGACTTCTGGCTCTTTCTGTTTACTTCCCAGTGGTGACAGTCATGTAACAATTTTAGTCTGTAGGGCTAAAAATACATTATTTTCCCCCCTCAAGTCTTTACTTCAGATATTGTAATTTTCTTATTTATTTTACACATTTTTGCTAATTTCAGGACCCAGAAGCTGCAAGAAGAAAAAAATAAAAGTGTGACTGATGCTCTTAGGAGACGGGAGCTGAATGTAAAGAATATTGAGGAGACCTATGACCAGAAGCTCAAGAATGAAATTCTAAAGTAATTATTTGATGTTTTTAAATAAGTAATACATTGAAATTAAGTTGATGTAAACATGGCAACACTAATGAAGTAGATAAGACCAACGTTTTATGGCAAAAGTTAATGTTCAAAAAATACATGTTTTTATTGACAGTCAAGTCTTTTCCATGAGGATCTGAGTTAAGATAGTTTTAAAAAGATACAGTACAGAGAATAGCATCCTTTGCTCATTCTTACTCGTAGCTTCTCTAATATGTACGACCGAGAGCCTCTGATTTGCTTTAATTTTTAGGGCATATTGCTGTGCTGATTAGCTTAAAATTGGAATTATAATCACTTTTACTTCTCTTTTTCTCTACCTAACTAATACTGCCACTAAGATATCTAATAATTTATAAATTTTTCTGGTTATAGTATTTGTCAGTAAACATGTCTTGTATTCCTTCAAGATTCTGTAGAACCAGAATCAAAAGAAACAAACTGAAATTAACTATATAAAGCAAAAAAAATGATGTAGGGAAAAACTAGGGTTAGTGTGGCTCTCCATTAGTGCTCAGGATGCCATCTGTCAATAATAAATGTTCAGTTAATATTTATTGAGTAAATGAATTCTTGGTGGACAGATGACTCAACTCAGCTACTCTGAGTACTTCTTAATCATTGGCCTCTTTTTACTGCCTTGCCCTTACTTCGTTATTGATATTCCATTACACATTTTTTTGAGGTTATTCTTTAAAAGAATTCTAATAAGAAATATAACATCTTTCCCTGTATCAGTTTTGAAGTGATGGCTGTTATCTACATATTTTATGTCATCTCCTTGAATCTAGTAGCAAACACTGAAATATCTGTAGTTGTTAAACTTTTAGGAATAAATGAATACGTGTGTATGTTAACTTTATATAGTCATGGAGATCATGAACTGTCTGGTATCATTTGAATGGTTTTGGGTATTCTCTGTGTGACTTTGGCAAGTGTTGGATTTTGGAGGATATTCACCACATGAGTGCTTCTCTTTCCTTTCTTCCATCTCTGAACCAAAAAGCCAGCTAGTAACAGTGGAGATAAGGAAAACTGCCTGAAAATGTGCCTTTTGGTGTTGCTAATTGGCATATAAAGGTGCTGGCAGTTGTTGAGCAGCCCCTGAGGGTGAAAGTTCCCCTGGTGGGGGGTGGGGAGGTGGAGGAGATGTCTCTTGAAAGTGACTGACTCATTATCTTTAGGGATTGAAATTCAGTTGTATACAGTGTAAATTTAGCTTACTTCACTTATTTGTGTCAGTCTAGACCAACCAAAGAATAATTGCTCAGCAGCCTTACAAAGACACAAGCTCTGGGACCCAGTTTACAGGGTTGCAGCATGGTTTTACTGGACCTTTTATGTTCAGAGTTTGGATGTCTGGCCTAGTACTGGGAGACCTTGAAGTTTAGGCATGGTCATGCTCAGTGCCCTCATGCATTGAAAGGATTCTCCCCAGGAAATTGACAAGCTCATTCTGATTCCCAGGTATCAGCTTGAGCTAAAGGACGACTACATCACCAGAGCTAACAGACTGGCTGAAGAGGAAAGGAAGAATAAAGGTGATTTTGCAGGGGGCAGGGGGAGAGCAATCTGTATTTTTCAGTTCTGATGCGAGTTTTTAGCTTCCTAAATTGGGTATGTTTATTCTAAAACATACATTCTAAAAATATATATATACCTTGTACTTTGTTACTACAAACTTACACATTTTTGGCTTTTTAATTTACAAAATTAAAAAAGTGATCATTGTCTTCCACTACATTTTTGCAAACCTTCTGGTTTAACCTTTTGTATATTCATAAAGGTCACTGGTTTATTGGCAAGATTTTATCCAACTTTATTTTTATATACATTTTTTTAAATGAAAAAGATAATATGTCAAAAATGACCCTTAACCTGAGAGGAAGAAAGTCGGGTATTAAGAATTTATTTTTTCCATCTCCCCAACCCCTCCCCTTTGGCAACCATCTGCTTGTTTTCTATATCTGTGGGTCTGTTTCTGTTTTTATCTATTAATTTGTTTTGTTTACTTAGATTCCACATATAAGTTAAATCACAAGGTATTTGGCTTTCTCCAGTTTATTTCACTGACCATAATACCCTTTAGGTTCATCTATGTTGTCAGAAATGGCAAGATTTCATTCCTTTATATTGCTGAATAAAATATTTCATCATACATTTGTAGCACATTTCCTTTATCCATTTATCTGTTAATGGACATCTAGCTTGCTTCCATGCCTTGGCTATCACTAGTAATTCTGCAGTGAACATAGGGGTGCATATATCTTTTAGAATTAGTGGTTTGTTTTTTTTTTCCGGTTAAATACCCAGAAGTGGAATTGCTGGATCATATTGCAGCTCTATTTTTAAATTTATGAGGACTCTCCATACTCTTTTCCATTGTGGCTGCACTGATTTACAAGCCCACCAAGAGTGTATGAGGGTTCCCTTTTCTTCACTTTGTGACCAGCACTTGTTTTTTGATTTATTGATGATTAGCCCTCCTGCAAGATGTGAAGTGATATCTTACTGTGATTTTAATTTGCATTTCTCTGATGATCAGTAATGTTGAGCAACTTTTCATATGTCCATTGGCCATATGTATGTTCTCTTTGGAGAAATGTCTATTCAAGTCGCCTGCCTATTTTTTAATTGGATTGGGTTTTTTGTTTTTGGTGTTACGTTGTGTGAGTTCCTTATTTATTTTGCATGTTAACCCCTTACATGTATCATTTATGAATATCTTCTCCCATGCAGTAGGTTGTCTTTTCGTTGATGGTTTCCTTTGCAGTGCAAAACTTTCTAGTTTGATGTCGTCCCATTTGTTTTTTCTTTTGTTGCCCCTGCCCAGGGAGCAATGTCCAAAAAAAATATTACTAAGAGCAATGCCGGAGAGTTTACTACCTATGTTTTCTTCTAAGAGTTTTATGGTTTCATATCTCACATTTAAGTCGTCAATCCATTTTGAGTTTATTTTGTTATATTTTTGTGTATTTGAATGTATTTTGATAAATAAATTTGTGTGTGTCAAGAAGGTGGCAGCAGCTTATTGATATCTGGTAAATATTACTCTTAACCATGAGAGACTTCATTTTATTACTTAAAGGAAAATTTTATTTTAACTTCTCTGTCCCCTGTGACCTAGTTCCTTATTTCTTATATATTTTTATGCTTCATGATATTTTCACTTAACATATAACTTCCTAAACTGTTGTGTGCATTAGCCCAGGATTAGGAAAGTTGGATAATTTTTCAGTCTCCAGATGTTATACATTTCAGTGTTTCTAGGAATTTGCCTGTGAAAAGAAATTGAACTTTCAGTGGAAATTTCAAAGGAATTCTTGGGAGTAAACCAGAGCTGGGTACTTGACACTGACCTGTAAGGTCACCCAGTGTGTGGCTACTCTTTTTGACTATCTTATGGAGAATAATACTACTTTAGGAATTAGTACCAACATGTATTCAGCAAATTATTTTTTGATGCTGTGTCTACATAGATTTGTTAGATGAAGTGAAAATGATAAAATTGTGATGACAGAATCATAACAGACAAATCTTTGTCTTTAAGGACATTCAGATGTGTTGGCACGAGGGCTCTGCGCAGCAGATGCTGCGACTAGTTGGTTTGTGTAGCAGGAGGAAGTTCACCACATATTTGACCATTAAAACTAACTTCCCATCACCCATTGAGTAACAGGGCTTATTTCTTGCCCCCTGATTTTCTATTTTAGATTATGAAACAATGGTCATTAGATCTGACATACTGGCTGTAAATGATTAAATGATTTATATTCACTAGGAAAACATACAATGTTTAATTGGTTGGCTCTTTCAGAGAAAGCTATACATTTGCAAGAGGAGCTCACAGCTGTTAATTCAAAAAAGGAACAACTGATTAATTCTGTAAATCGTGTGAAAGAACTTGAGGTAATTGTTAACCTATTGTTTTTTTGAAATCAGTGTTAGACAATGTGTGAAATTTTAGTTTTAGTCATATATAATTTATTATAAGTTACCCTCTTGATGTGTTTGGACTGTTTACTATGACTAAGAAGGTGACAGCTGAGCTGAAGTTAATTCAGTAGTTCTCCATTTCCATCTTAGCCTCCTAGGGAGGCATAGAACGAGTATGTCTTTGGGGGCTGGAGTCCTGCCAGAGTCTTGTCTCTCCCTTCTCTGTGCCTCCAGCCATGTTCTATGACCTCATGTTTCATATCTGTAGATTTTGGGGTATCACTTGCATTCCATGGTTGTTGGGAGACTTTAGCGAGCTGACTTCTGTGCCTAGCCCCAAGTAGGTACCTCAGCCTCTGCTCCCTTCCCACTAGCAGCAGGTAACGTTCCTCTCATTACTTTGGGATCTTACAAATGAAAACAAAATGAGATGCGTTTTTCGCATGCCTGTGTGACTTTATTTCTGTTCATTCATGTGCTCTCTATCTGAAGGATAGAGCTGGAACTTTAGGTACTTAAAATATACTGTGTATATAAAATTTATTTTTGTGACTGCAATGACTTATTTGAGAACTTGTAGGTTTTTCTATGCAAACACGAGGTATATTATAGCTAGAAAAGGAAAGCACTCTACAGCAGGTTTGTGATATTTCACCTTTTCACCTTTAAAAATATATATTGCTATAATCTGTGCTTGCTATTGGGACTTTAGTGGCCTCTGAAAAAATGGGGTGATAATCTTAATCAGAGGCACTTACTCTGTAGGACAAGGTTATACATAAGTAAAGTTGGGTGAACTTCCCCCAGCCCCAACTCTAGGGCAAAAGATGACTTTATTGTTGTAGTTTGGGTCTTGTCGTTGTAGAGAACCAGACTTCTATCAAGTGACCTTAATTCAGTCATAACTCCCAGCTTAAAGCAGCCTGCCAGCTTTTACTTAAGCAGTACCATAAAGCCACTGTTCAAATATGTTCTCCTTTTTCAATTCCAGCTTGAGCTAGAGTCTGTGAAGGCCCAGTCTTTGGCAATAACAAAGCAAAACCACCTGCTGAATGAAAAGATTAAAGAGATGAGTGACTATTCTCTACTAAAAGAAGAGAAACTGGAGCTTCAGGCACAAAATAAATTACTTAAACAACAAATCGAAGAGTTAAAAAGTGAAAACTTGCATCTCTTAAACCGTATGTCTTTTTTCCTGATTTGCATACTTTTGTAATTTATATTAGTTAAGTGTTTTGAAACTGCTTTGTATCTGTAAGGGAGGCTTCAGTTGGGGAATTTTTATAAAGTTAAGGCTCTCAGTTTGAGGTTACTTCCTTTTTGCTTGATATTGAATAATTAATAGTGTCATTACGAAGGAATATTTTTAAGCTGTACAAATCTGCCTCTTTGGATGGTACGGGATTCCTCTTACCCTCTGCAGGTAGGGTTTGGCTGGTGAGAATATCCCCAGGCCCTGGAACCTTGGAGTGAGAGTGACGTTGAGGTCAATGTTACCGGCCCCCTGCCACAACCACCACCAACTCTGTGTACAGTGGCCCTGGGCTGGCTTTGCAGTTCTTGGGATGTGGCCTCTCCAGTTCTGGGAATTCCTCCCTCCCCGAAATTCTAGGCCCAAGGAGTGGTGACAGCATGGCTCCATTACTAGCCAAGAAACTGCAGCATACTCTGTGGCCACCCTACATAGGCCATTCTTTATTAGCGGGTCCTCTGGTGGCCCAAATAGTCAACTCCATCAGCTTTCTGCCTGGATCCCGAGTGCTGCTGACAGATGATGCACAGATCAGAGTGGGCCTCGGGGTGATCATCAACAGGTTTTACTGGAGGGCTCCTTTTATGCCTCCTATGCGTGGTAGAGGACAGAGGTGGGCATTCAAGTTAATTTGAGGATTTGGAAGAATTCTTTTACTCGAAGTAGGACTATGTTGAATAGTAAAGTTTTCATTTACATGCCTCAAATTCTTTTCTGAAATTTATGAGTCAGGATTGCTCTTAGTCCACTTAATAAAAGTAATATAAAATGAATTAATTGTATGTGTACAAAGAAAAGAACAATTTAAAATCTCTTCAGCTGCTTTTTTTAAGAGAAGAGAGAGAACTTCAGGTTCATAATGGCCAGGCTTTTTTACATCCTTAGGCATAGCTCAGCCATCTCCTGAGCTGGCAATTTTTCAGAAAGAATTAAAGAAAGCAGAAAATGCTATCATGATGGAGCATAAGGAGTTTGAAACCCACAGGCAAGCTCTGCACAAACAGCTGCAAAACGAAGTGAGTACTGCTCTTTGTTTAGCCACGCATTAGGCCAGTCGCTTTGTAGTTATCGAAATTTGGTGTATGTCACTCCAGCGTAAATCAGATCTTAACATCAAAAGCTACTCCTCCCCTATGCTGAGGGTATCCTTTCTCATCTGAGAAAATTCTTAAGTGATTGTGACTTTATATTCATAATAGTAATAAAACCCAGAGGCCAGCAACTGCACCCAAATGCAAGATTGTCCTGTCCTGATGGTACCCACTGTTAAAGTGTTACTTAATCCTTACCCCACAACTTAGAAATATTGACATATTTCTGATGTCTGCTTCATACCCTGGAAGCTGTTCTTTGAGATGAGTGAAAAAGGAGGTGGGGAATTTGTTTGAATGTTCTGTTGTTTTCTACAGACCTGTCAATTACGGGCGTAAAGCTACTCATTATTGGCAAAACAGAAAAAGAGAATGAACCTGAAAAGAGAATTGTTTCTTTTGACACGAGCTGTGATTTCCTTTACATTGGTTTTTCTTCTCAATCTTTTCAGATGGAGCATTCCGCACAGCTGAAGGCCCAGATATTGGATTATGATGCCTCTGTAAAGAGGTTAACTATGCAGGTGGCCGATTTAAAATTGCAACTGAAACAAACTCAGACAGGTCAAACATTTTTAACCTCTAAATGTGTGTATGGTGTGCAGAGCTTCTGATGTTGGTGGAAATGTATTGACCATTAATCACTGAATTTTTAGTAATTCTCATCATAGGGGAAAACCACAGACATACATGTCAGCTTAATGGTAAAACTCCCTATTCATTTCTGGAAAACCAGCCAGGTTATCTGCTAAAGTGACTTGCTTTCACAGGTGCCCTGTGGCTTGAGAGAGCCTCATACCCAAATAGGAAAGATGTGATGGTGACACGGAAGCCCCCAAATCCATCCTGGACCTAGGCTTTTTAATATTTTTTTACTCTGATAATAAACCAGTCAACTCCTCAGTGTTTTTTACCCTTGACAGACAAGTAAATATACAGGAGAATCAGTGACCTAGCAAAAAGAACACGGCCACTGCAATCAAAAAACTGATTTTATCTTCAGATCCCAATTTTGAAGTTAGTTTTTTGACCTTGAGCACATTTAGCTTCTTTGGACCCCAGTTTTCTCATTTGTAATAGAGATGAGAATAGCTACCGTGCCATGGTGAATGACGATTTAATGAGGTGGGTCCTAGCCCAATGCCTGGTACTCATCAGACACTCAGGGAATGTTATTGCTGTCATTTTTATTGCAATCTTCACTGTGGATGTGTGATATCTGCCCCTTCCTGCTTCATAAGAAGTGTACCGAAGCTCAGATGCCTTCTCTTGCTGCTTTTAACCCCAAGGAAGTTTCTGTGTATTACCAGTTGAACTAGTTTCCCAGCTTCCTGGTTCTGGGTCTTCCTCAGTTCCCCATTTACACTTTTCTCTCCTCGGTCCTTGTTTCTTTCTCCCTTATTGGTTTCATTTTTATCTCTTTATTCATTCCGACTCTTTCTTTTTCCTCATTTTCTCTCACCAGTTCTGTTTGCCAAACTGCCCACAGCCAAAATCATAGTGATCTTGTGTCATGAAAAATAGTTTAATACAGATGGAACTTTTTTGAACACAAGCATCTCCCAGTGCAAGCATATGTCCTGGAGGAGTAGCAAACGAGCACCTATCACATGTACTGGGTTTGTGTTAGGAAATCCCAGTGTCCCCATGCCTTGCTTACTCATTTGACCCAGCCTCAGCCCCCCCCATCTGCACTGTGGGAGCAGTGAGGGTTGTCAGCTCACAGCCTTGTCTGACTGCAGGTCACCCCTTACCTGAAGCTCAGGCCCTGCGCTGGGTTTTGCCACAGCCCCTAGTGTCTGGGGCAGCATCCCATAATGAAACATGTTGATTGATTCACAGTCAAATGTATGAATATCCATACCGGGTAGAACAAATAAAGATTATTATATGGGTTCAGGTCAAGTATGTCAACCAGATGAGTTCAGGTCTGGTTAGGCTTTGCCACCAAATAAATTATGAATAAATTTTCAGTTCTCAGAGTTTTTTGGATATTAGGATTGTGTATAATGGATTGTGAAATAATATCATGGGTTAAGAAAGAGGGTCTGTGAAGCTGTGGCTGGTACAGAGGAGCTCTCACTAAATGGCAATAAATAAGTATTGTCATCACCGTGGCTTCAGAAACTTTAATGTGCAAGTGTGTCCTTATTAATACCTTCTTTCATCCTTCAAAATAATATTCTCAAGTTTATTTCACTTTTATCTTCCCCTCATTTCTTGTACTGTCTCCATAACCCACAGCCCTGGAGAATGAAGTGTACCGCAATCCAAAGCAGTCTCTGATCCATCGTTCTGTCCCTGGATTCATGGCACTTCGCGACGGTGACACGAGTGGGGACTTCTTGAAAACTCTTGAAGAGGAAAAGCCAATGGCAGGCACAGTTACACCGAGGGTCATACATTATCCAAACACAAGCACGGATGGCAGCTCCCCTGATTCTGACCTTGAGTTTGTAGCCAGTACCAAGGCGAGAATGAAAGAGCTAGAGCGAGAGGCTGAACGCTTGGACAAAGCTTTCCACGATTATCATCGAAGAGTGGGTCAGCATTCCACCACCAGGAGCCTACTGGCAACCAGGAGCCCTCCAGCCCCGCACTTGCTAGGAGCTCTCAAGAGCATCCCTTTGGGTTCCTCCGAAAGGAGCATGTTGGCAGAGGACGGGGCCATGTGTGAGCTGCCTGGGGGGGATGTAGCAGCAGCACTGGCTGGCAGCACGGCCTTGCGGCTACGCAGAGGCACTTGCCGACGTCCCTCCTCCATGCCCCTGGCGAAGGCCAAACGAGGCCTTGATGGCAAAATGCATCTGGAAGGTAAGCTCCAGAAAGGGTTACAGCCACTTGCCCTGGATAGACCAGGCCCTCGGGAGACCTCTTGTCTGAGGAGGAGCACAATGTTGGTGCAGGAGGTCATGAGATGGACTTTCACGTGACCCATTCCAGCGTGTCTTGCCTGGCACGCACAGGTGTTCAGAGCGTGACTGGCTTTTTCTTTACTGGTGGGTGATTGGTTTTCTGCACTTCACTGTTGTCATTGCAGTTTCATTAGGTGCTTGGATCATTCCTTCTGTGGATCATGTATGCATCATACTCAGCTGTTTGCAAGGATAATAGAATTTATTTTTTACGTAAGAGCTCCTCAGAAACCACGTTGCTTTTTTCATCCGCGTAGCTTGTGATATTCTTGACCTGGTTCTGCCTCTTAGGCCTGGGCCGAGCCCACGTGGCAGCCGCCAGCCCTCGCCCTGACAGAACACCTCGACCCTCACCCACTGAGTCTGGCCGCAGCCTTCCAGTCCATTCACTCTCTAGCTCCCTGAAGCAGAAGGCCAGGTAAGTGCCCAGTTCTGGTCAGCTTGGCCCAGGCTGGTTAGCCGCATGAGGTCTTAGCTCGACATGTGTCAATATGGAATTTGCAGTCTGTTGGTAAGATGATGTGTGATCTTTGAGAATCATCTGATGTACCTGGGGAAAAAATCTTTTTAGCAAGTAACTAATTTTTGTTTGTTTGCTAAACTTGATACATAGAATATGTACTGTGATATTAATAAGCGCCCTCATAGTTCCATGAATAGACTCACTTTATAAAGATAAAAATAATAGAGAATCTGCAAAAGCAAACAAATTCAGTTTATTTTTAAACTTGAAGCAGTTTCACACTACATTAAAAAGTCATTTTAAAAGATATCTTGGTATTTAAGTATAGACAAATAAAATTTTAATTTGTCTTACTGAAATTCTAAAGTGGTCATGGCCCTAGGCTATGATTGCTAAAGCAGGGTAGAGCAGATGTGTTGGAAGCTGGGCAGTTGATCGCCCAGGCTGGGGTTTGCGCCACATATGAAGCCCCCATGGTAAGAGAGTCTGACTCCTTAGTTCTGGGCTCCAGCCTGGGCATCTGCATGTTGACTCAGTTCTACCCTACGAAATTGAAAACTGCTACATGTGCCTCTTGTCGTCCTAGAGCGTATAACTTTATATTGCAAGAAAAAGACACACATGCGCTGACCTCAGGGACTCTGATGCAGAGATGGTTTACAGTATTGTATCCTCAACTGGTTCTTGCTGACAGCATGCAGAATTTTTTTTAAATGGTGGTTCTTGATAAAATAAGCTCCTAGGAGAGTGCAATGTCGTTCTTTGTGTAGCGGTGGTAGTGCCTGCCTCATCATGATCTGGCTGTGAGGACTACCAGAGTCAATGTGTATTAATCGCTTAGAGTGAGGCCTGGCGCGTGAAGGGCACCCAGTGCTGTGTAGCTCTTGTTCTCACTGGGAACAACTAATTTTCTAAAGTGTTTTCTCCAGTCACAGAAGGCTTTCCGTCATCCTGTGCCCTTGGGTCTTACATTATTAGAGCTTTACATTCATGAATTTTATTCTTCTAACCCAGTCTTTATCAAAGACAAACTGAACTTCAAGACAAAAGTGAATTTTCAAATCCTGACAAGCTGTCTTTTAAGGATAATGAGGAACTTGAATCATCTTTTGAACGTAAGTTCAAGTACCGATTTTTATAAGTTGAAAATGTGGAAAGCTTAGTTTTGGTGAAACATATCCATTGTTGTAAAAAGGAAAGCAGTTACAAATTAGGACATGTATATTCTGTGATAAAACCATAAATACAAATATATTGCCTCTTTTTTATATCACAAACATTTTCAGGGATGCATTTCAGTTCTATTTTTTAAAAAATTCAGAATAACCAATAATTTTAAAGTTGGAGGTGCGCCCGCAAGCGATCCCTTAATTATCAAGTTTTGGGATTGCCTTTGATTTTTAAAAAAGTTATTTTTTAATTTGTTTCTGTCCCTTTTTTATGGAATATGATGATGCTAAGTTATGTTTTCATAGAGCATACAGATTCTGTCCACTGCCTCAGATTTAGAAATGCCCTTCCTAGTGAAAGAACAGTGTGGAAAGTGTACTGGCTTCATTGTTTAGCAAGTGGCATCTAGCCTCTGGTCCACCTTGGGGTGTTCCAGTAGGGCAGCCTGCTGCTGAGCTATAAAACTGGGGTGATCATCTCTGAGGTTTTGTCCAGTTTGGGAAGGCTTTATGTTTGTTCATAGCCTATCACTTAGCCTTGTAATCTTCTGAAGGTATATTTTAAAACAGTTAAATGACAGGGCT
Source organism: Cynopterus sphinx (assembly GCA_030015415.1). NCBI lineage: Eukaryota > Metazoa > Chordata > Mammalia > Chiroptera > Pteropodidae > Cynopterus > Cynopterus sphinx. The sequence goes on from CM057388.1 coordinate 5,321,458, forward strand.
TAGTCAAATTTGCACATTCTTTGTAACTAACTTTAAGAGCTTTCTTAACTCATTGGTATTTAAATAGCATTTACATGATTATCAGCAAGCCAGGTGAATTTTTCTGTCACTTTCTAAATCTAATTTTCTAAACATTTCTAAGTCTTTAAAGTGTAAGAACACCAAGCGTTATGTTGAAAATGCGTTAGAATTAGGAAAGGACTGGCAGGTCGCTGTGGCTGAAACTTAAATGCTCCACTGGAAGGTAGTCCACACTGTGCTGCACTCCCACCTCTTGCTGTTGTTAAGGGCTCACAGGACACTTGTTTGCACCTTGTATAAATAAATGTAGGGGACCTACCAAAGCCGTTTGAAGTGGATGACCTCCATCCTGCTGGCGACATGCCTCATCTGGACTCTGCCGCAGCCACTGCTTCCACACCTGTCTCTTGTCACTTCCCAAGTAAGTTTGTCTTGGTTTTAACTAACAAGTGGCATGACGGAATACTGAATGTCTGTCTGTGCCCTGTAAATTATTTCACGTATTGTTGAAGAACTTTCTGTAAGCTTAAGTTATTCAAAGTCCTAGTCAGGGTGTTACTGTTGATGACATTTCTGAAGTAGCTCTCAGTTTGAACATGTAAAGACAGTGCTGAGGAGAAAGCTGTGAAGGAGAGGCTTCTCATTTAGTCTTTCTGGGAGAATTGCCTTAAAAATTTATTTACTTTTCCAAAGTGTGACAAAGCAGTTACATTGTTGCTTAAGACACTTCTGTGAAAACCATTCCATGAGAACCTTATCATCATGGGAAATCATAGCATAAAGTTGAAACAATGGTTGATACCCATGTACATCTTTGATAGGATTGTGAAATGGTAACATTTCTTATTGTATTATTTGTCTTCATATCTTAAAAAATTAGGGCATGAAAACTTTTATATTTCAGTCTTTGGAAAAGCTGATAACACTGGAGGAAAACTGGTCATTAGACTTCTCATGTCTGGCCCATTTTCTCTTTCCTCTTCTCCAGATTACCCACTCCCCTCACCAGTGTGGAGGGACAGGGACTAACACTGTATGGGGGGAATTTGAGCTTCATTCTAGCCAGGTCCTTTTCCTTGGACCAAAGCCATTAAGCCTCAAACTTGAAAGGAAGTTCCTCAAGTAAAATCACCTCTTGTTTTCCCACCATTTAAAGAGGGACTATTATCCCCCAAACCTATGTATGCAAAGCCTTTTAGGAGCAGTTCCTTGGATTAAATCAACATGCTCAGGAATGTGAGGAATTACTGAACAAAGACACTTTGAGAGGGTCAAAGTTGCTGGTTCCAGAGTAAATCATTCTGGAAAGCTCTCAGTCAGTGAGACTTGATCAAGAACCTTTTCTGTACCAGGCATACAGCAGCGAGCTGAGCCAAGCACTTGCCTCACAGAGTTTCTAGCCAGGGGGTTGGACGGTCAGCAAGCCATCACCAAGGACCTCTGATGGGACAGGTATTGAGGAGGGACAGTAGCTACCCGGGAGCAGATCTGGTAGGAAGCCATTTGGCAGAGCTGAGTGAGTAGGGAATAAAAACAACATACAGCATTTACATACAAAGCACGAGATTAAATCTAGCACCAGAGAAAATGATACGATCAATAGACACAGTAAGCATGAGATGTTTGAGGCTGCTGCTGGAGTAACATGGCATACTCTTTTATACCAAACTTTTCTTAATAGTAGGGAGAATAGACTCCAAAATAACGATTAAAAATTCTGGTATAGTAAGTGCATAAACCGGTAGCAGTCATTTATAATCAAGTGTTATGTATCATCCATAATTCCATGTGCTATACTGGCAGTGCAGGGGGCTTGTTTGCACCACATCAATACAGGCACATGAATGATGCATTATGACAGGTCCAACATCACTAGGCGATAGGAATTTTTTAGCTCCATTATAATTTTATGGGAACACAGTCAAATATGTGGTCTGTTGTTGACTGAAATTTTGTTACACAGAACATGACGGTATACCCTACAGTGAAGTAGTCGTTTTTTCTTTATCTTTTTAAGTTGGCAGTCACATAGCATTCCTATTCTGAGATTGCAGTTCCATGTGAGAAGGCAATGCCACAGGAGTAACCCTTCTTCCTCCAGCGGGGAGGACAGTGCATTTCTGCCTGTGGACATAATCTGCTGTCTCCTCTGCTATTTAAATTTCATGACCAAGATCAAGAAACAGAAAACACTGTGTTGTCTCTGTCTCATTAGTACAACTCACTCAGTTCCTGCCGGGGACTTAGAACAGGGCAGAGCCACAGGGTTCACAATCCTCTGGGGAAATTGTGAATTTGTCTCTGGAGGAGAAAGGTCAGTATAATCTTTGGGGTTGAGATTAAGTTAAACCTTGAGGCCAAGGGACTTGTGCAGTGAGCTATAGGGAACAGACAGACAAAGCCAAGAAGACAGAAGTAGGAGAAACAGACACACATGGTTTTGACAAGGCAGCCATAAAATACTGTGTGGATACAGTGCCAGATAGGCTAATTGTCACCTTAGGAATAAGGAGGACCTCACAGAGGAGGTGGCATGGTAGGTGGGGTCTCGTGGGAGAGGTTCATGGCAGGGAGCACATCAAGTTCAGGAGACAGTGAAAGCCAAGGCAAAGAGCAAGGAAGGTCCAACTGTATTAAGGTACAGTGAGCATGCTGCTACAGAGAAACATTTCAAATGCAAAAGTTATGGGGATATAGGAAGTCTGTCCTGAAAGAAAAAGGCACATTGTCAGAGCCTAGACCACAGCAAGTGTAGACTCCATCCATCGTAGTGGTGACAGGGCACAGCAGATCCTGGCCTTCTTTTCAGGATATGACTGGTGTCAATGAAGATGGGTGGCTTGAAGGCAGACTGATGTCAGGGAGAACACTGACTAGGTTATTTCAGCTGTCCAGGTAGTTGGTGATCAGGATGCTAATTGAAGCTAATTGCAGCAGAAGGAGGAGTTAAGCTGTAAGCCTGGTGGCTGAGCACGCATAGTATAGAGGGGCATGATTAAAGGGACGTGAGTGATAACTCAAGAAGCCAATGCCTCCCTGTGCTGGTGGCAGGGAATCCTTCAGAAACATGGTTAGGGGAGAGATCACGACTCTAGAAGATGACATGGGGGCAGAGGCGACCGCTGGAACCCTGTGAGGGGCCAGCCCGGAGGCGGTGGGGAATGACAGTGAGCTGGCCAGCTGGCAGGCGTTGTGTGTGCTGCTTTTGTACTAGTCTGAGCAGAAGAGGCTCGAGTGCCTTTGCAGAGTCAGGGGAGTGGCTTAGAACTGTGTCAATGAATAGGGGCTAATGGTTACATCAGAACCTGAAGGTAGAGGAGGGGTTGTCCCCAAGTGCAGAGGCAGCAGTGCAGGCCCGCCTGGGGAAGCATGAAGGAGGGAGGAGCCAGGCGAAGAGGAGGGGAAAGTGTCATGTGGAGGGGAGGACCGTTGAAGTAGTTGGTGAGGGTGACTTCTGTTCATCTCGGTAAAATAAAGGGATCCCGCAGTGCTAGGAGTGGAGTGGGGGGCCGAAGACCCTGATGATGGACCAGGAGCTCAGCGCAGCCCGCTGAGAATCAGGCAGGTCTTCCTGAGTCTCAGCAGGGCCCCGTAAACCAGTCCCGCATCTGTTTGAAAAGCTGGTGCTGCAAGCTACTCGCTCTTTATTTTCTGATCCTTTAGGTGTAGATCAGAAACAAATTGGAGAAAAGAGAGAAGAAGAAAAAGCATGGGAGCAGCAGGTGAAAGAACAAAGGCAGAGAGAAGAAAGAAAGCAGAGTGAACAAGAAGCTTTAGAAAAGGAACGAAGAGAGCTGGAAAAACTGGATCAAGAAAGGGTAATATAAGTACAGCTTACTTCTCTGTCCTAACTTCTCCATGGTGTACCTTGCTCTCAGGCACGTGAGTTCTTAGTTTGTCCCAGAGTCCTGGCAGCGGTAGGTCACTTGTAAACAGCCTGCAGTAAGCATCGCGGACCCCTCCTTTGCTGAGAGCACCGGGAAGGACTGTGCATACGCCCTAGGGGTTTCATAGTAAAGCAGGCCTGTTGCGAGCCCTGTTGCATGCAATCTCGTCTGGTGCTGAAAACTCGCCCATAAAGGAGGTGGACTGTGAGTTGTAAGTAGGGTTTACAGGTCAGCCAACTAACTGGGACTAGACGGACCCATGGGAGGTGACTGCCAGTCCATGATAGCTTCCACAACCTCCCGTGCCCTCCTCCTTCCTAATTCTACTTGGTCTTCTACATCCTTATTCTGGTCCCAGCCAGATGCATTATTCTGGCCACTTCACACACCTGCTGAATCTTAACATAAATTAATCTGTGTGGATGTTCCCTGAACTCCTGGTTAATCTGGTCTAAAGCACAGGACACTTCAGGCAAATTAATCCCTTCCTTTCTTGAGTTGACATGTTTGTCCCCCTTTGATGGTAGCACTGACTTGAAAGAAAAAAATAAAAGTTTTCTGGTATGCAGGTTTTACTTAAAGGATCAGAATTATATTACTGGGTGTTTAAAAAATATATTTGTATATTTCCTATTTTGCTGCCCATCTATTTGACAGCGAATGATCGAAGAGTCCTTGAAGATTGAAATGGAGAAAGAATTAGAAGCAAGCATTCAAGAAATGAAGGACAAATCTGCTTGTGCTGAAAATCCTTTAGAAAAATACATGAAAATCATCCAACAGGCCCATGAAACAGTAGATAAGGTGCTGAAGCTGTGGACCCACTGTTTGGGGTAGGGGCTGGCGGGGACAGGGAAGGGGATCGGGCGAGGGCCTCTGCGGTTTATTAGAAAACTTTGGGACAGGAGTCTACCTTCTCCATTGGCGACAAAAAGGTAAAAGCAGAGAATATCCAAAGTTCAAATGGATCCTTGAGTCCTAAATGTATTACACTCTTGACAAAATTTCATCACTTTTGCTTGGGTGAAAAATAGAACAGATTTTGATTTGTCAAAGTTTGTGACGGTTGAGATATCTCTAATTTTAAAAACAAGAAAAATATAATGAAAGCCATATCAAAGAATAATGAATGCATTGATACTTTTTGATTCATCAATACTCTAAGTCTGAAGTACTATGGGTATTGAGAATGCATACTGGATAGTTTGATGTGCTTGCTAAATTTCATGTTTAAAAGTCACCTCTCTTTTGGACTGTTAAATTATATATATATATTTCAAAAATAGTACTTTGAGAAATCAAAGTAGTTAATAAAATTAATACATATCTAATTTCAAAATTCCCCCTCTATCAGAGCTCAAAGAGTGTCAGAGAAGATTCACAAATGGACACACTGCCACCTAGTGACAAAGATGAAAGGTATGGTTTCCCCCACCGTCTCATTCTTAAGCACGCCATTATCATATTGCTGGTTTCCTTGGCCAAGAGGTACATTCAGATATTGGAGTCTGCCTGTAAGAAATTATTGAATCAAAATTACTGATTTCAAAAAAAATCTATTGTATGTTTTTAAGTCGTGAAATTGCTACAGATAAAAATTTTAAGTGAAGGCAGAAACTCTATGGAGAAGGAATGAGAACATTATAAAGGTCTCTGAATAAACTTGACAAGAATTTAACAACGTTTTAAAATTTTTGTCTTTCCCTAATTTAGTTTCACAGGCCCTTCTCCTGAAGAACCAGATGATTCTTGGTAACCATGCATGTGGCTCAGCTTCTTAGTCATGTAACTGAAGGCCAATGAGTTCTCTGTAATAAGACAAAATCTCAATAAAAATTGTGTAATCCAGTGTGTTTTTTTTCCTTAATTTTATTTGGTGCTCTAGTGTATAAACCAAAAATAATCTAGTGAAATGACAGCTCTTCAGAATTTCTCATCCTTAGGCCTTTCATTGCACTAGGATGAGCTGCTGGTCTTTTTTTCTTCCATTTTTGTGTTAGGTTATTTCTTTGAAAATTTATCTTATTGGTCAAATTCCAGGCCTGCATTTTGGAAATTTCATCTGGGTTCCTCTCTAGAGCTACTCTCTAGGGCTACTGCGTGTCACCACTGGTCTGTCTTTACTTTTGACATTTTTTCCTTGAAATCAACAAACTCTTAGATGGTGATAAGAGAAGGTACCATTTACTGAGCACTTCCCGTGTGCCAGGTGTAATTTTAAACCTATACCTGTATTACGTCACTGCATGGTCACGTCAGCTGTGTGACTTGTAGGTATGACTGTCCACAGTTTATAGAGTAGGAAACATAGGTCACAGAGGAGTTAATGATTTGACCAAGTTCTTGTGACTGTCAGGTTGTGAAGCCAGGACACATACCCAGGTGTCGAGACTAGCACAGCCTGTAACCAGGGTCATTCCAAAGCTGCTCTGGTGGAGGACATCCGGGACTTGGAATGGGTCACCCATTGGATGTCGCTTTCCAAAATGACCTTTAGAAACCACACACCAACCAAATCACAGAAAGTATGCTCGAGTGCAGCAGCAGCATAACCTCTGCGACATGAGGGGAATGGTTTGCTCCTGCTCACTGTTCTTCATCTTTGTAAACCTGCAGTTCTTGGTCCAGCATCTTGCACGTGGGGGCATCTTGGGAAAGTTCTTTAATGACTGCTGCTGTAGTCACCGAAAGGCATACACAGAACCGCACTGAGGGGGAACAGCTGTCTTAGTTTACCCAGACCAAGGGCTCTCCTGGAACGTGAGACTTCCAGTGCTAACCCATGGTCACCCAGCTCCTGACACAGGATTTGTTTGGTCTGTTTGTCCAGTGAAATCCTAGAGCAGATCATTTTCCTTTACAAATATAAACTGGGCTGAATCGTTTTTGCCACCGATGCTTGTTTGGCCATTGAGTTCTATAGCAAAGTGGAAGGTTGTTTAGCATTTCTTATTCCAAAGGCTTCTAAGGGATTTTTCATCAAACTATACCTTTGAAAGTAATTGAAAGAAATAAGTTATCCAGGCACCATTCACTGCTCCACTTAGCACATCAAACACTGAGTCATACTGCCACCAAGAATTTGGCATATTTCAGCAGCACCTCATAACTTTTCTTTCAGCTTTATTGGTATGTAATTAACATGTAACATTGTGAGCATAAGGTATAGGCCATGTTGATTTGATACTTACATATTGCAAAATGATGCCCACATAGCATTCGCTACCACCTGCATCCCTTCACATAATCGTCACGTTTGTTGTGAGAACAGTTAAGGTCTACGCTCAGCAGCTTGTTAAGTCACTTAGTAGCCATCTCCGTTATCAGATAAACAGTCACAGTATCACAGTGCTTGTATTCAAGCCACACTTATTTTACTTAATGGCCCTGAAACCATGTATGTAACTTTTATTACAGTATATTATAATTGTTCCTTATTATTGCTGTTATTAATCTTACTGTTTTTAGTTTATAAATAAAACTTCATAATAAGTGTGTATGTACAGAAAAAACCATAGTGTGTATAGGGTTTGGTACTCTCCACGGTTTCAGGAATCCACTGGGGGTCTTGGAATGTATTACTGGTGCATAAGAGTGGACTGCTGTCATTAGGCCCCTTCCTGGAACAAACTGGGAGATGGGCATTTACGCCTAATCCCTCTGCACTTGGCCTGGGTGTATAGCCATGGTGGGGGCACTGGGGGGTGGGGGTTTCCTGCACCTGTTAAGAACTGTTTCTTTCTTTGCTACAGTCCTGTGGGACTTGTGACTGTAAGCTCCAATGGGTGTCAGAGGCAGGCAGTCCAGGGATCTGTCCTTTGGGTGGCAGCTGCTAAATCTGAGGCAGAATTGTGTATATATGCTCCTTTCTGGGAGATACTGGTGACTTGAAGAAGGCGCAGGAGGCATCCACTGGCCTCCCCAGTCTCTGGGGAGGATGGCAGTCAGCCCCTAGATATGTGGTAAATTAGAAACCTCTCAGGCAGCAGCTTTTAATATATGCAAATACATCATTTTCAGGGAAAGAGCAGGAATTCGTGAGTCCTCTGGAACTAGTTCAGAACTGTTTGTTTTAGTTTTGTGGGTCTGGTAGACACCAGCCCTGCTGGCCTTAAGAGCTAGGTGTTTGGGTGCCCATCAGTCAGAGTCTTAGAAGCTGGAGCACTAGACATGGGTTCCAGACCCTGTGCTCTTTGGGGAGAACCTTGGATTTGGGAGGCCCCTCCTTGTATGGTGGTGTGCTGGGGATGGAGTTTATGGTAAGAGCATGTCTCAGCCTGTCTTACCTGTTTTGATGTATTTTCTTGTTCACTGCATATGTAAGAAGTAGCTCAACTAGTTTTTGGATTTCTTTCAGGAAAAACTGTCCCATGTGTAGTGGTACATTCAGTGTGTCTGGGAGAGGGGAGTTTAGTTCACAGGCCTCCTATGTCACCATCTTGGACCAGAACCCTTAAATAACTTCTTAATACTTTCGAATATTACTCAGCTTTTCCTCCACCCTGTGTTTTCAAAGCCCTTGTTTAAATAACTCATTGTATACTTTGTTTTCTAGCTTGGGGTTATAGCTTTTTTTTCCCCCCCGCTCAACTTAAATTCTAAGTATTCTTAATACTCCAGGGCAGAGTCCATTTAAAGAAAGTAAGTCACTTCTTATGTAGCATTTCAGATGGCACATCATCTAGAATTCCTATGAATGCAGATTGCAAGCCTCTTCTGCTTCTGCCTCCACTAGACACCCACCCCGCTCCTGCAACCTGCAAGTGTCTTCCCCAGGTGGGTAAAATAACGTTTAAATAGAAAACCAGTGAGGAAGCTTGAGGGGGGGCAGTTTAGAAAAAGAATGTTCTTTGCCATACCTGACTTATCTCCATTTCTATTTTTGTTTCCTCAAAACTTTCTGTAGTTTTATTCATCCTAATATTCATTTTGAAAAAGTTAGCCTTAAGTAAAATCTATAATATTTCATGAACATTCTAGAACCAATTAGCCTTGCACTAGCTAGGAAATGATGCCATTGCTTAGGAAAAGATACTGATAAAGTGGATTACCTCTTTTAAATCTCCTAATATTATGGCTGTCATAACATTAAAAAGCCCTAAAAGGATTGTTTCCAAAATTTTTATTGTGAAATCTTTGGTCCTCATTTTTTGATGCACTTAAAGTATTTTGCTCATTGATTTTTCAATGAGTATTTTCTCCTAAAATTCTGACTTTCTTTTCATCTCTTAAGAAAGTTAAATTTCACAATGTATAACTAGAGAAATGGAACAATCTCTGCTCTACCCTCTAAAGATTTTTACGTTTGTGGCAGGATTACTGCTGATATTTAGGAGATTGCATGTGATCTTATCTAGGCATGATTTACACATAATTTATTCAGGTGATTTATGTAACTTAAAAAATAATTGCCAAATGCTACACAAACAGGTGTCAAATAGTGTGTGACAAATAGTATTCTAATTGGGATCCTCAGTTCTCTTGCTGTACATATATGAAGGGTGATGATCCTCAGGCAGCACCTCATTTAGAAATGCCATTGTGTCCATAGTGACAACATCTGGTCCTTATTTAAAAGGTCAGCTGGAGCAAATCCAAATGTATAATCATGCTAACAAAGAAGTTTAAACAGATTATAAAATGAAATCCTAAGTAACAAGTTTAGCTCCACTGCTTTAAAAAATAACTATTAGATCTAGATCTTTTAAAAAAAATATTCCTGAATCTTCTTTCAGTAGACTTTTATACCTTGGTTTTGTTAAATAGCCAATGGCACACAGTCCCTTATGAAGGTTCCTCATTATTTATACTTTCCCAAATGTTTTTCTTTTTCTCCCCACCCCCCGCCCAAACTTAAGTTGTGTTAATCCCATAGGACTAATGCTTTCATTCATTGAAGTTGGTCAGAAAAATTCTATACTTTTCACGGAGACCTATAAAGTGATAGTGTCACTTCATATAAAATTTATAGCCCAGTAGGTGACGCTATTTTCTCAAATCGCTGGCTTAAAAGAAACTTTATTTCCATATGAATGTGAAATCTTCATTGTGCATACTATTTAAAAATGACACCAATACTGAGGACAGAGAAAGATAGTATTTATGTATGGTAAAAAGGCAAGTGAATGAAGCTATAATTTTATTTAATTTCTCTTAGTACATCCACAACGATTTCCACCTCAATAGATCTTTAAAATAAGCATACACAAGTATTGACTATTATCTACAAATATTTATTGTAACACTTGAATAGAACTACAGGAAGCCCTTGGCACTGATAGAAAATATTGATTCACTGTTAGGTTACAAAAATTTATACATAGCAAAATTTAATGCTCTTTACATAAAAAATATTAGACTACTTAAACAAAACTTTCAAAAATTCTTGGTAATAGCTACCAGAATTAGAAAAGGAAAATTAGGCTTTAGACACTGCTTCTTCTAGAACACTGGACTCTAACAGCACCTCCACTGCTGGAAAAAAAAAATATGTAAGTCTGTCATGCAACAGGAGAACAAATCACCAAGCTATTCTGGAACAACTGTTCTATGCATAAGAGAGCTTCTCCCAATGAAAAAGAAAACAGTCAAGATCCAAATGGGCATTTTTAGGCATTAACAACAGCAACAAAAAGAATCCAGATGAAATATTATACTTGATGTTTAATTTTAATAGCGTCTTGACAAAGGTATGCTTCCTTTCACTTTAATACATTTCTGCACATGTATGTTTTAAAATCCAGGAAACAGCCAAACCACAAGTTAATTCTTAACATGAATATACATAGTTAACCCTATATTACGCAGCCGAAAGCACTGATGCACCCAACAGTTCTATGTATCATCTCATAAAGAACAACACAAAGATTACCATCACTAATACCCAATATCTATAGTCACTTAATGTTCTGGAACACACTGATTTAGAAGGCAAGTTTCTTTTGAAAATGGCTTAAATGCAAGCAGGTTTTTTTGTTGGTTTTTTTTTTTTTTTTGGCTGAACATTGAACTTTATTATTCCAGGAAACTAATATTTAGATAAGAAAAAGTGAAATAAATACCAACCCTAATTTAAATTACTTAAGTATTCAAGTCTATAAAAGTAGGAGGTCTGTGGCCTATTTGTAACTAGGTTTTAGATAGTTGGTATGAAATTGTAAACTCGCTTTTCAGACCACATAAAAATGGTTTAGAATGGTGGTCATTTTAATAAGGTAACACTTCTTAATTAAGAAAAGCATTTGTGGAACAAAATTCTATGAAGAATTTTGGGTCTCCTGTTGTAATATAAGTTCTTAGAAATTTAAAGCAAATACTCATTAAGGCAGAGCTGACATTTATTTCCCAAGAAGAATGATGACAGTGGGTCATTTTATTAAAATGAGATCTTTTATAAAATTGATTCTGGAAGCTTGTCAATGAACCAGAGTCCAGCTTCTTCAATGGCAGGTGTAGCAGCAGTATAGTAGCTCATTTTAGCATTATTGAAAAATAGATTTCTGATTGGATTATGAAATTAATGTGCCCTGGTCAATTGTGAGAATCTTATTATCTTTGATGAGCCACAGTTGAATAAATGTCTGCTGTCAGAAATGGAACTTCACACCAATTCCATTGTATTCCCTATTTAGATACATTTATTTGAGGACAGATGGCATACATGAATTTATGGTCACATCACAGGTCCCTATCAAGGAGTATGCCATATTCTCATTGCCTGTCTTGGTAGGCTTGCTTTAGCAATAAATATGAACATGCCACAAATCTCAAAAGGATGAACAATCATTTTGTCAAAGTGTTGCCTTTTAAAATGGCTAGCATAAAACCTCCAATATCTGTTCTAAAGCAAAAATTTACCTACTAGAAGGTTTTCCTAGAAATATATCCCGGCAGCTCGAGACAGACAGTGAAGTGTTTGTACTTGTACACTAGTTTGGTGGGATACACATCTGCACTGCAGGGCAGCTCTCTGATGATTTGTCAGAGCTGTAAATTCGTCGGCTGAAGCACTCTGGCAAACATTTATGTGTAAGAATTGAGTTGTTCTTTTGACCGAGACTGGATATCTTGCAGTTCCTGTTCTTCCTTTGCTTTGATATCTTGGTAAGCCTGCATTTTGCTTGCATCCTTTAAGTAAGCCCAGTTAGAAGACAGTATCATGAGGAAGTGGATCTGGAAAAGAAGGGTGAGCATGATGGCTAGTGAGCATGTCAGAAGGCAAAGCAAGCTGCTAGGCAGATTAGACAATCTTTACTGTAAATGGGGAGAGGGTTATTCTGTATTAATACTCATTCTGCGATCAGCGGCATCAGATACTGAAAGCATGCTCTAATATTAATATTAAAAGGCTGAAGAAAAGTTAGTATACAAACATAGTGAACTTGAAAAAATGGCCAAAGTTATTGTTAAGAAAAAGCAAAAAATACAAAAAGTGTGGGGTTTTTTAACCATTTTGAGAGTAATTTTTTAAACCAATGCAGAAGTTCAGAAACACGTTGTGTGGTTATTTCAAAATAAGTTTGGTGCAAAGGTCTTTCCTATCTGAGGAAAAAATTAATTCCTCTAAAGGCCTAAGAGTGTGAACAATGTTTATTTTGAGTAAATAATAAAAAAACTACATATTTAACATGTAAAATTAAATGAATGTCAAAATCAAACTTAAGAACTCTAAGCAAAGCATGCAGTCTTTGTGTTAACAAATTTTTAGTAATGAAACTACATTTTTCCATTTTATAACTGCCATTATTTCATTTCACAAAACGTAAAACTCCTTATTCTTTACAGTCGATGTGGTAAACACTCCTTTCTCGTTTATTTTCCTCATCTTTCCTGCAAAATCTACATTTCAACTTCCTTATATTTCATTTTTCCTTCTCAACATATTTGAGACTTTCAGATCCAGGAACAATTTCTCTTTCCATTAAAATCTTACGTGCAGTTTGAGAACTGGCTTTGAGGAATCAGTTACCACTCACCAAAACAACAATTTAAGGTTATCAATTTTGTGGGCTCTGAAAGGAAGGACTATGTTAATGGGTGGCCTTTATTTTTCTTCAAATTTTCATCTGGCTTATTTGAGATGTTTTTATTTGGTAGTGAACCACGTAATCATAAAAAATATACATATTTTAAAAATATTTTCCAGAAGGAGTCTGACAAAAATCCAGATTAAGATGGTTCTCTTCCATTTCATCTTCATTTGTTTTCATTTTCATCATTTCAACTTGGTTATCAAGCCAGCAAAAATAACAGAAAATGCAGGTATTTCCAAGTTTTAATACTTCATTTAGAGATACTGCTAAGTTTAAGAAAATTATTTTTTTAATGGGTGCTCACCAATGTCAGTAAATAACTGAGTCCTTTTCAATATGTGGAAATAGCCAGATCTCATAATTTTGTAATTCATGTACGGTAAGTCATCTTATTAATCTACTACGTGAAATGAGTTGACTAAAGCTATTTACAAATTACTGGTACAAAACTGCGAAACCTAGACTCTGCTTTAGTCTGGGGGTGTCAGTGATATTCATGCTACATCGTATAGCTCTCTAAAGCTCCTTAGTGGCCTTATGCAACTTAGAATTTAGTGCAGCAATCTTCCCGACTCTTAAACTTCAAAACCGCATAGTTATATGTAGTAGCCATCATGTAGATCAGCTGGTGGAAGAGAACAAAACAGGACAGTAAGATACAGGCAGTGAGGGCCAGTGCCATGACACTTCTAAACTTGGGGTGGGGGACAGGGTGCCAATTCAGCCTAAGGTATTCCTTTTTTCCCATTTATAATCACAATGGAAGATTTTCACATTTAGCACATACAGACGTTTTCTCATTTAACATATATAATATCAGTTCTTGGCTCTGCCCTCAATACGTTTATTAAAAAGACTTGGATATGTTTAAAGAATGACAGGATAGAGCACTGGGGTCAGCAGCAATGGAGAGATGAAGCTAAATGCCCTATATTTCCCATCATCTTTCCCAGCAACTGTCCTCCTCCTGCCTATTGCATGGCCAAGAGAACAGGCAGCAGCCTGGAGAGTGGGCCACCACCATGATGTAACAGGAGCTTTCTTTTCATGGGCTGTAATGAGAGGGAATAACTCAGTGGCTGGAAAACCTGTGAATGACTTCTTTCAGAGCAGATGAGACAGATGTCCCCCTTGTTCTACCAGTCTTAGATTTCTTGAAATCACAAACCAAGCCCTCCCAAATTGCATATCTATAGGTACATACATACATACATACATACATACATACATACATACGTACGTACGTACGTACGTACGTACGTACACACACACACACACACACACACACACACACACACACTCATGTGTATTTATACAGTTGATTCTCATTCAGATTCCATATTGGCAAATTTGCCTATGTGCCAGAATTTCTTTGTGATCCCCCAAATCAATACTCAGCAACTTCACAGTTGTGAAAAAGCTGTTTCCCAGCCAAAGTCGAGCAAGGTGACACTGCCTTCTTGTTTCAGCTCTTAGTCTGTAAGCAAGTGTCCTTTACGCAGCCTGTTTAGTGCCATGTTTTTTGCACTTTCGTGATTTTACTCCTTAAATGTTCACTAATTGAAGTGCTCCCTGATGTTTTTAAGTGCAGGAAGACTGAGGTACCTTAGAAAATGTATGTGCTAAATGAGTGTTTCATTTACTGTGAGTCTGAGTGCTGTTGCCCATGAGTTCATGTTAGTGAATCG